>JALPQD010000020.1:1687500-4665000 GCA_023101885.1 Typhlomys cinereus
TAACTTGGGAAACAGCACAGTGTGGGGTGACGCTGTTCCCTAGGCAAGTGGACAGTGATGGAGAGACGTGGCAGTATTGACTGACTGGAGAGCTAGAAAGCAGCACTGGTCCTCGCCTGTCTGCTCTTGCTGCAGATATGATGGAGTCAGTTCCTTTGGCTCTGGATGCTGGACATTTCTTCTGTCACCATGATCAATTATAATCTGAAAATGTAAACCTCCAAAAATTCTTCATTACCCTAAATGGTTTGGGTCATGTGCTTATTATATCAATGAAACTATAAAATCAAAATACCTACGAGCCCATTTTCCCTTGCTCACTCAAACATGCCTTCTGGCTAGTCCTCAGACACTTGAAACATGATCCTCTCAGAACATTAGGCTATACTGTGTCTTCTAGTAGGATGCACCCCATAACTAATCAGATGGCTCTCACAACGTTTCTGTATAAGGAGCCTCATACTCCTGTTATAATTACACAAACTCAGTATCTTAAAACAAGCATCTAATCTTACATTTGGAGGTCTGAACTCCTGAATCAGTTTCACTGGATGAAAACCAAAATGTCAGGTCTGCTAGTGTAACAGGATTGGTAGAGTGTTGTCTAACATGCTCTGATCTGATCACAACATAAACTAAACATGGTGGGACACATCTTTAATACCAGTTTTCAAGAAGGGAAGTAGAAGAAAGAGGTCAGAAGCTAAAGACCTTCTTTGATTACATAGAGGGCCAATAACATGAGCTACATGACACTTGGTCTAAAAATGCCTTGTCTTTTCCAGCTTCCACAAATCACCCATGTTTCATGGTGCCTGGTCCCTTTCCTCTTCTAAGTCAACAGTTCGATATCTTATCACTGCTTCTATCCATGCATGTCTTTTTCCTCTGATTTTGAACTTTTCCCTTCTCTCAATAGGGAAATTTGTCTACCTCTGTAATGCCTAACTCAACTGAATTTGCAATGTTCTTTTTGCTGCATGAAACATATTCACAGGTTATAGAGATTGGACATACATGTCCTCAGACTGTTATTGCATGTCCTCAGACTGTTATTAATTTCTGTGCCACATTCTTTACATTTCTTTACAGAAATTGCTGTTACATGTATTATGTTTTTTATATTTATTTCTTTATGTGTATTCTAGCTTCCTCATTGGATGAGTTGGTGAACTTAGTACTGTAATATAAGAAATACTGAATAGTTATTCAGCCATTACTAATGTTAGAAATAAGCTCCTTAATAGCAGGGTGCTTACCTTGTTCAGCATTGAGTTCCAGTGTTAAGAGCTGTTTCTAGTATATAGTAAGTACTCAATAGCTATCTGAAAGAATGAATGGAGTACTTTAACATTTGTAATAGTGAGGCTACAGTACTACAAATTTGTAGCCTTATCTCTTGAAGCCTTATCTCACTCATCCCATAAGTGATTTATACAGATCCCAAGTGTGATCCCAAAGGACATACTCTCAAATGCCGTAATTCCAAGTGCTGAAATCCCTAATAATTAAATAAAAAGCCTAATGTCTAAAAGTCCCTAAAGACTAAAATCCAAAAAGGACAATATTGAAAGTTAAAATCCCAGATGGTAAAATTCTGAAAGTAAAAATTCTCAAACCATAAGTCCCTTGGGTCAGGGACTGTGAAAGAGAGAGAAAGTCAAATTCTAAAAGTGTGGCCATGAAATATAGCAAAAACAAAGCCTTCAGTTTTAAAGTCTGCACTGATGTTTCTTCCAGTTGAGGAAATTCCAGGAGTTATCAATGAATTTGATCCTGGTTTTGCCTGAAGAAGCCAGCAATGTCACTGGTTCAAAAACAATGGGCTCAGGCCTAAGAGAGATGACTCTGTAGTTACATCATTTTCCACAAAAGCAAAAGAACCAACTTTGAAGACCCAAATTCTACTAAAATGTTAGTTGGCCCATTTTTAATACTTGGAAAGCAGCCATTAGAATCACTAGAGCAAGCTGGTTAGCCAGAGTAGACCTGCCTGGGTTTTATCAAAGACCTTGTCACCTTGTCCTAGGAGAATAATGTGGAAGAAAAATGAAGAATGATTCCTGATATCAGCTTCATGCATACTCTGCATGCATACAACCACACACATGCAAACATGCCCACCCTCGTCCCATATACACATATGTGAAATCATATATCACATGTGTGATGTACACAGTAGGATTGAAAGACAGTCATGCAGCAAGTCACTTGAAAAGCGTTCCATGCAGTGTAAATAACAGAGAAAATCCTGAGTGAAAAGGTATTTGGCCTGCATGAGTGGCAGAAGCCCAGGATGGTGGGACACAAGCATAGAAAAAAAATGGAAAAAGATGGGGCTGGAGGAGATAGGAATAAGATCATACAGAGTCACACAAGTATTTCTATCAATGGCCAGTCCAACAAAATCTCATAAGAAAAACTACCTTACTACCAATTTAATAAAAAAAAAATCATTTGCCCACTAAATTCCAAACGTTGAAACTAACTGGACAGTCAAAGGAATGGCGTAGAACTGAGTGTTGCCTTGTTCACTGTAGAGATACACAGTGGTTCATATTTGTTCAGACACATAGTAGTTGTTCTCCAACAGAAAGACACTTCCTTGTCCCTGCCCCATTGTGGCATTTCTGTTGCCAGTGGGCTCATCTCCTTCCTTCTGATGCTCTGAGAAGTTGCCCACACTCATGGAGATTGTCCATTTGGCTCATGCCCTTGGGGTTTAACCTAACTTAATTAGAAGTTTTGGTATTTTGTTTTCATAGCATATGGATGAGTCTCAGAAACCATTATTGACAAGAACAGAGAGATTTCCCTGATCTTTCTTTGGATTGCTAAGAACCAAGGTCAGAGACTATATTTTCTACACCATATCAAATCCCCTGAAGACTTACATAACTATGTCAGTGTTAGACCAGCACTCTCATATTTCAGTGCTCTAGAAATGAACACCCAAGCTACACCTATAGCAGGAGAAGCCATGTTCCCAAAGACTTTCTGAAAGTCTTTTGACATCAAGTTCATAATTCATGTAGTATGCATTTGAGTTTAGTTCTGGTCATAATCCCAGAAGACAAAAATGCCAATCATTGACATCCTCATGACCCAAGTCCCTAAAGTCTAAAATCAAAGAAATATCAAATCCCAGCTGTATGATCCTGGAAAAACATAACTTAAAAATGCAGACATATTTACTTACATTTTGAGAGAAGGATTTATTTTAGAAACCTCAAAACATAACAGAACACTTTAGGCTGATGGCTTCACCCTTGGATCATAACAATGTGCATATTTTTGGAAGTATACATACTCATATACTAAAGAGAGTTGCATGGGTGTTGCATGGTTAGTAAAGTAAAATAAATAAGCCACACCCATATGGAAAGAGTACAAAAAAGCATAAATTCACCTCACTCTGTTTGGTGTTCTAGTTCTGATCTGAAGCAAGCCCAAGGGCTGTGTGCTGAAGACTTACTAGCTAATGACATTCATAGGAGGCAAGGAAAACCTCAGGACTGGTAACTATTCGGAGGAAACAGGTCCCTGAGAGTGTTCTCTAGAAGGTTCTGTCTTCTTCATGGCTTGGTTATCTCTCTCTCTCCATCCTCTGCTTCCTAGCCTCCATGATGTGAGCAGTCTTTCACATCACATTTCTGTCAGCATGATATTCTACCTCACCTCAGGCCCAAAACAATAACAATGGATAATACTTTCCTGCTCTTAAAGTGTATATCTTAGGTATTTTGTCATAGTAAAAAAAAAAAAACCTAATGGTTAGAGATCATGTACATATGGCTTTATAATCACATTTCCCTGCAATACTGTGACAAGAGTCCTAAATATGTTGGAAATTAAAACAGCCACTATGAGTCTTCATCACATGCACACCCACCCTAAAAGGTGAGATCTCAAGAAATCTTTCACAAATGCAGATTACCAAGAGAGAGCTCTCTACTTATCCTAGGAAGCTCTGTGTTTTGTATATAAGCACAGTGCTTACACACCAAGTCAATGTTGTGAGAGCACTTTTGTTTGTAGTAGTTTTCAAGAAACCTATAAAACAAACTACAACTCCCTAAAATTCTTGACACAATGTGTGTCTGTGACATTGGAAATGACGCAAAGATGAAATGCAGACAATAGTAAATTGTAAAGAACTTCTGACATTTAAAAAATTTAAAGGAGGAACCCTAAAATGGCTATTCCACATATCCAAACTGCATCATAGCAATAGATGACAGGAGATTGCAAAAAGGAAGTCCACGGGAGTTGCTGATTGTCATTCTTCTTGGATGATATGCTCACACTCATTTGTGAGTGGCATTATATATTTTTAATGTTTATTTTTTTCCCAATCATACAAACTTAATAAGTACCCTTCCCCCTCCCTCCATTCCTCCCTCCCTCCTCCTCTCCCCAGTCCCCATTGCACCCTCCCTCTTTTCCCCTTCTTTTCACCCCCCCCCCTTCCTCCCAGTGCCTCCCCTTTGCCATCTCCCATTCCCTGGAGCATCCTTTAGTGTGAATGTCAAATATCCCTCTACGTCCTCCATTCTGATGAGGTGTAAGATCTCAGTGGCATTGCCCAGAGCCCTTGCTTGTGCTCCCCTTTAGTATGGGAACACTATTGTGACTGTTAATCTCTTGCCTTTTAAGGATCCTAGTGCCTGTGATCCATACTAGACTTTGGGGGATTGTTGACATGTCATTCATTGCGCTGGTCATGCAAAGTCCGATTATGGCTACTGCGGTCCTAACATGTGTGGAGTGTCTTGCATATCGTTGGTCCTCCTCATCTTTAAGCTCTTACAATCTCACCGCCTCCTCTTCTACAAGTTTCCCTGAGCTTTAGAATGAGGAGAGATTTGGCTTGTCTGGTTCCAGGTGATTAATGTAGGGTCTCTGGTGGTCTGAATAATGGTTTGCTGTTGTTTTCAGTTTTACTGTTCTTGCATCACCCTTGGCTCCATCCTGATTGGTATTGGAGGTCACCTCCTAACCAAAGATAAAAGGCTGTTTAAATGGAATCTTACTATAAGAGTAGATTCAAAGGCAGATGGAATAGGAGTAGGAGACTGCAGTGAGGGGCGGGGGGGTCATTCTCCCATTTGCATTATATTTTTTTGAATTTTTTTAATTTATTCAATTGTGTGTGTGTTTGTGTGTGTGTGTGTGTGTGTGTGTGTGTGTGTGTGTGTGTGTGTGTGTGTGTGTGTAGAACCACCGGTGAATTCGGGAACCACCATGGACGCCTCCATCTCCTCCTTGTTTACTCTGCCCGGGGATTCACAGGCTCTGCCCTATCAGGACCAGAAACACAGGCTGCCCCGCTTCCGCCTGGTATCTGTACGTGGGGTCTAGGATCCAAACTCAGGACCTTCTGCATGCAAGGCAGAGGGTTAACTCCTGAGCCACCTCTCCATCCCCCCATTTGCATTATATTTTTAAAAACAGTTCTGTGATTCAGTAGGCACCCACATGAGCATATGCCTCAGGCATGGCTTTGCATGGGGCCTTTATTGACTTCAAGTCAACCTTCTCAGTTATATGAAAGTAAAATCAACTTTTCAAATTTTATGCGTTGGTTTATTTGAGAGAATGCAAGTAAGGGAGAGAGAAAGAAAGCACACGCATGTTTGCACATTGGTGGAAGTCAGAGGACAACTTTTCGAGGTCAAGTCTCTCTACCATATGAGTTTCTAGGGAATGAATTTAAGTTGCTAGGCTTGTGAGCAAGTGCTTTTCCTGCTGAGCTATCTCAATAGCCTGATTCTTTTTTAAAACTTACTTTCTGTCTCTCTCTTCCTCCAACAAATTCTTATGTCAGTTCTTAATGACCTGACTTACTTCGTGATAGCTTCATCTCTTGTGCTTAAAATAATGCTTGTAATATAACAGATGCTCAATAAATATGATAAAAGCATGAAGAATAAATTAACTTTTTAAATTGAACTTCTACATTAATTTCTGATCTTACTAAACATACCATGACTCATTGGTGAGAATAAAAGACAGATTCATGACAGCAGCCTGTATTTATTTTCCCCTTGTCTTCCTGTGTTTTGAGTGAGGTCAGCTTGGGTTGTGTCCACCTCTGTGTGCCTTCTGCTACTCCCTGGGCACATTGTCAAGGTGTCAGGGGAGTTCCTCCTCCTCTTGCTGAGTGGAGATTTGTCAGAATGTTCCTGCTACTATGGCTCCTGTTGCCTGTTGCCTGGAAGGTAGAGGGCCATATGTTCCTACAACAGTTACAGGAGAAATCAAAACAAACCCTAGAATCCCATCAAGGCAGAATGTCAAATTTTCTACACGTGCCAGGTTTTTTTTTTTTAATCTCAACACTCAATTATATTCTAGAGCACATACGATGTGACCCTAGCATCTTACAAGAAGCAACAGAAGGGAGAAAAGCAGCTCCTCTTTCCTTCCCCTCAAGTGTTTTGAAACTCCCTTTTACATAAGTTCTGATATCCATAAAGTAGAAATCAAAACTTGCCAGAAGAAAACTTGAAGCAGCTCACAGTAACTGTTAGCAATGCTGCACCAGAGAGTCTTAAAGAAGATATAAGCAGGTTATCAAAGGAAACAGCAGAAATCTCTCTCATTTTCTACCCTAAATGTATAACTGCCAAAAGATAAACAAATAATAGCAATGTTCCTTCTTATTATTGAAAACAGCTTCTTGCTTTCAGTCCTCTTACCCAGAGGCCTTAAAAAAAGCCTGAAAAACTACCTTTCATTCTCACTTCATTATCTATCATAACTCTGTCAACAACAACTGAAAGTGTTCAAGTTTTAAGATATGACTTCTCATGTAAGATATCATTGTGTAAGTGGTCTAGAATCAGAGTGTCCTGGGCTAACTCATTTATAAGATATGGTTAAGAACAGAAGAGTTTTGCAGTGTTTTACATTACTGTCTCTACACAGCAACAATGACTCACTTCATTGGTGACTCCAACATGGCTGCTGGGTGCTAGATATCGAATTCTCCCCCGAAATGTCCATGTGTATTAATGAGCATGATTCCTTGAGCATGATTCTTTCTGAGAAGGAAGTGTTTTTCAAAATCCCATCCAGTGCGGCTTCTTTCAGGTTCCACTAACTAAAATTGGACAATGTATTGATGTTCCGGCTTCTCTTGGGGAGACTGGGACATGCCTTTGGCTTTGGGAGAGGAAATGAGAGCTATCAGCATAGAGAAAGAAGTGGGGGATAACTACAGGTAGATAAATAACAGTGACATGGAGTCTTCTTCTATGTTATAGACAACAAACAACCCCCAAGCATTTGACGTGGAAAAATGCTTTGTTATGTCTAATGATTCCGTGGCTGAGTAGTCTTCTTGTTCCGTGGAGTTGCTGATTGAATGTGCCTGTATTTGGCTAGAGGCTCAAGTACTGAAACATTAAGGATAGTCACACGCACGCACACCTGAAATTTCCAGTGGGTTTGCTGAAAATCATGAAGATGGTCTAAGCCTATATCTCTCAATGTGGCTCTTCCACCTTCAGTAGTTCACCATGAGCTTTAAAAACTGAATGTGAGCTGCAAGAGAGCAAAAACAAAAGCCACCAGTCTTCAGAACCAGGTCTGAAATTGGGACAGCTTCACATTTGCCTCCCGTTGTTACTAGTTAACACATGCCATGTGGGGAATAAAAACTGAAGCCCACCATTTGATGGGAGGTGCAGCAGTTACACTAAAAAGAGGGCAGAAGGGATTGTCAGTCAGCTACACCAACCAGCACACTAACTTGCACAGTGTGGTAATCAATGGTAAACCCATCACAAAAGAAAATTACACTCACTCCTTTTTAATACTTTCTCAACTCCACCCAGCTCTCGTATTGGTTATAGAGTACAATAGTTCACAGATACGACTCTTTGGATGTTTTCTTTTTATCCTTGTAACCCTTGAATTAAAACCCATAAAAGCATATAAAAATGTAGAAACAAGATAGCTGTGATAGCTCTTCCCATTTAAAAGATGCGAAAAAATCAATGCATAAATAAAATAGATGGCTTGTCACTTGACTATAGCAGTTCTGAAACCAGAAGGACATGTGATCCAAAATCTGGTCACATCAATCTTGAGAATAGTTGATTTCTACTTTGGATCCAAGGCAGGTTACTAAGGTATATGCACCTAAAATTCTCAGAATCACTTTTGCCAAGGTAAACTATGTCTCATATCTATGCTCTGAACTAGAGAGTATCCTAAAGGTGTTTTCAGCTTGGAAGGACTCTGCTATGCCATTGTTTGGACATCATTTTTTGCTTTTAGTCTATTTTTCTTTTTTTTTTAATATTTTTATTATTATTATTTATTCAATTGTGCGCATGTGCGTGTGTGTGTGCGCGGGCGTGTGTGTGTCTGTGTGTGTGTGTAGAACCACGGACGAATCTGCGAACCACCATGGACGCCTCCACCTCCTTCTGCCCCGGGATTCACAGGCTCCGCCCTACCAGGACCAGAAGCGCAGGCCGCCCCCGCTTCCACCTGGCGTCTATACATGGGATCTGGGATCCGAACTCAGGACCTTCCGCCTGCAAGGCGGAGGCTTAACCCTTGAGCCACCTCTCCAGCCCTTTAGTCTATTTTTCTAACCTGAAAGTCCATCCTGTGGTTTTATAATTCCTCTACCTTGTGTTTTTTTTCATTTTTGATTTGCAAAACTCTGTCTTACTTAGCAAAAACAGGTTATTTAGCAATTACAGTATTTTGCTGAAAATGTCCATAGCCAAGACCATAAAAGTTCATTAGTTTTTTCTTTGTTTGTTGTAATTTGTCTTCCAAATCTTTTCAGAAGTGTTTGAGGTCATCGTTGTCCACTAGCCAAATGTAGCCAAATGTTTTCACTCTGTATCCCTAGGTTCCTTGGTGTATCATTTCGTCTCTCTTATCCAAAATCCACTGAACACTGTATTTATCCTCTGTCCCCAGGTGAAAGTGTGGGCCTTTGAGATATTGTTACTGAAGTTGTCAGACTGGGATTACTACAAGCCACTGTAAGGTCATGATATGTGAACTTTCCCAGAGTCTAAGCCCTGCTATGAGAATAAATCAATCTTGGGACTTCCCTTCCTGGTCCTGAGAGAAGCTAGCCTTGACTTTGCATGCTGTCCTTCAGCCCATCTCACAGAGGACCAACATGCCTCCATTGGTACTTGGAAGAATCTGCTAGTAAATATAAATTATACTATGATTTTACCTTTGTTCCTAAAATTCCTTTTCTCCATCAGAAATGTCTGTCTCTGAAAGTAAATGCCCTTTGTCTCCATATCAGACAGGTTTACATCCTTGTGGAAAAATACCTGTATAAATAACTTCAGGGAGGAAGAATCTATTTGGTATTGTTTCAGTTATTAGTACAATATCAACTGCTTCCATTGCTTTGGGCCTGAGGAGAGGCAGAGCATCATGATGGTAGGCACACGTGTTGAGGTTGCTCACCTCAGTTTCAAAGCAGAGAGTAATACTATGAAGGAACCAGAGATAAAATGCACCCTGCAAGCACCCTAGACACCTAATTCCTCCAACTGAGTCTCATCTCCCCAAAATATATTCAGATTTTAAGACCATCTGAGTTAGGCATAGATGTCAACTTAACATTTGAGGGTTTGAGCTCTGGGGACAGTTGTAGAGAATTAGTGGTTGAGTTAAGCCCAGAGCAAACCTGAAGGAGATTGTCTAGCTGATGGGGAAGGCCCAGCCCATGATGGGTGGGACTAGGCCCCGGAATAAAATACTCAGAGCTGATTCAGAAAGTTTTCATCCTTGTGTACACTTGGCCAGACATGCTCATCTGGCAAGTAAGGATTGTCCCTCTCTCAACCATTATGTAAATATGGTGTGGCCAGTTCCCTCGGCTCTGATGTTGGTCCATGCTAGCCAATCAAGCTAGAATACAAACTGTAACCAGACTGTCATAAGAAAGCAAACCCCTTGTTCCCTTAAGCCTTTTGATGGTGATTTATCAGTAACCATGCAGGCTGACTGCAACACCATTCATCAAGTCAGACCTAATCATATTCAAAATGCCTTCACAGCCACACTTCACCAATCCCTGGCTGTCTCCCAAACCAATCAGGCTGATAACCAAGATTAGGCCCACCACAGTGGCCCACCACACTATCCCATGCAATTGTTTCCTGTGTTCTAGATTACTTGTCCTCAGTTCATCAGGCTTGGCACCTTTACCTTCACAGCCACCTTGTCAGCCCTGAATACATATCTTAGTTCATATTTTCAAAATAAAAATAATACTTTTCAGTGAGTCTATGACATAGGACTATAATCTCATTTATTATTTATTCAGAAGGCAGAAAAGTTCAAAGTTTGCTGGGACTAAAAAACAAGTTCTAGGCTGGCGTGAGCACTTAGTGAGAGCCTATGTCAAAATAGAAAAATATTTAAAGGAATTAGGGCTATAACTCAGAGATAGATCTCTTGGCTAGCATAAGCAAAGCTCCTGAGTTCAATACTGAGAACCAAATTTTCTCCTTTCTAGAAGAAATAGCAAAGTTTTCTTTGATAGCATTTCATGTAAAAAAAAAAAAAACACACAAATGGGTAACATCACCAGGGAGAGCTATGCTATGATTTTGAAATTATTTTCAGTTGCTTAAAAACTTTACCATAATTTCTTAAATTTTTATTTGCATGAGTAAAGGGGAGCAGGAAAGTAGAAAATAGGCAAGCTGAAAGGACAAAACTGCAAACTGTCTGAAAACAGATTATAAATAGCATGAATTACAGATGCATGTTAGCATCCAAAGTTCTAAGCAAATGCTTTGAGAGAAAATAAATACTAATTTGTTTTTAGAGTAGTCAGTATAGTTTCTTGATCTGGTGCAGAGCCTCCCATGACTAAGTCAGGGTCTCAGCCTCCAGGATTCGGGCTCATACGAAGAGAACCAACTTAAGCCTGTAAACAATCCAAAGCATATCTAAGAAGGTATTTCCTTGTATGGTTACATTCTGATCTTCTGAGTGGACATGAACCTCATAGGAAAGAGGCATGGGAGGATCATGTAATATTCAGATCAAAACAGGATAAAAAGACAGACAGACAGATGGACAGATGGATGGATAGACGGACAGACAGACAGGCAGACAGGCAGACAGACAGGCAGACAGGCAGACAGACAGACAGACAGAGAGACAGATGATAGATAGATAGATAGATAGATAGATAGATAGATAGATAGATAGATAGATAGATAGATAGATGTTGGGATATGGAGATATGATAGATACAGACATATAGATCAGTATTTTTCAATAAGATAAATTTGCAACTAGTTATTTAGGCAAAAATGAAACCTTGGGAAGTAAAAGATCCCTTTGTTAACAGCTTAACATACTCATCACTTTAAAGTCAAAGTAACATTGAAATAAATGTCTTTATCCCCCAAAATCTCATGTTGGCATTAAAATATACAGACAGCCTTCTGTCTGTTAATTAGGAAATCATTTTATTTATTTCTCCATGTGTGAAAAAGAGAGAGAGAGAAGGGAGAGACAAAGAGAGGCGAATGCATGTACACATATGCCAAAGCACAAGGATGGAACTCAGAGGATGACTTTCAGAGGTCAGTTCTCTTCTTCCACCAAGTGGCCTCTGAGATCAGTCTTAGGTACCAAGCTTTCCAGCAGACACCTCTCCTTTTGAACTACTTGCCATCACCTAATTAAGAAATTTTTGTAGTGGAGAAAGGTGAAAGTGTCACTTTACTGTCATTTTTGTGCATTTGTTACTGTTCCTATTTATTGTTGTTCAGCAATCATTGGATGGAATGCAGAAGGTTCAATTGTTGCTAAAAGAAGTGATATTACTCCCACTCTGTTCAGGACATTGCTGTTATCTGTTCTTGGATGTGAGCTTTTCTTAGCCATATACTCCAAACCTACTTTAGATTATACTTTTATAACTCCCTGTCTCACAGTTATTAGTGACATCAGCCTAGAGGAATTAACAATTCCCTTGAGCACGAGAAAACCCATTTATTGACGTCACTGTAATGCTAACTGGCATCACGGAGAAAGAACACCAGAGAAATAGCAATCTTGTGCTAAGTTCATGCACTGAACATTTTAAAGTTGAAATCAATCTTTGGAGTTAATTTATGGAACCCTCAGTATAGAACAAGAGCAATTACTGAAAGGGTGATAAGCAGAAAGGACAATAAGAGCATGCTTTCCAGAGAATTATTGATACATGAAAGAAAAATTGTGATTGAAAAGCAGTCTACAGAAGTGTGGTGCTTCTTTTATCACAAATCCGGATTGTGTCGAACCAACCTATATCAAGAAGAAGAAAACAGGACTGCTGACTAAGGATTCCTGATAGGTCACAACTGTTCTCTGTTTTAATGATCTACTTTTTGAGAGAGAGAGAAAGAGAGACAATGCAAACGATGCATTGTGTGTGTGTGCGTGCATGTGTGTGTGTGTGTGTGCACAGATCAAAAGACAACCTACTGTAAAATATTTCTCCTTCTCCCACATGGGCTCTGAGGATTGAACAGAGGTCTCCATGTCACCTTTACCTTCTTCAGCCATCTTGTGGGCTTTGCAATCGTTCCCCTCAAATACCTTTTTTAAAAAAATACAAAATTAATGTTCACAAGTTCATAGATCTGAATCTCACCTCTCATATTTCATTCTCAACTGACTTGATTCATAGCATAATGCGTAATTCAACAGGCTGTGACACCAGACGTGTAGCCTGATTTCTTGAAAAGCTGGTACCTATTGAGGCTCCCTTGCTTAGGTCTTTAAGCAACAAATGAAAAAGACAGGTTCTTGTTTTGGTGTAGTCCACATTCCATTGTGGGAGATAATTTAAAGTAAACTTAATAAGATGCTGGACAGAGAAATACTCAGGAGTAGGGGGAATATAACATATCGCTGAGGTAGGGTTGAAGGTGTCTGCTACATTAGATGGGAATCTGAAAGGTTTGCTAGAGGAAGTAGAATTGGAAAAGAACCTGAATGAAGAAAGAAAACCAGAGACACATAACCAGCATCACTGTGTCCTGCAGTTCCCATCTCTAATGTAGACATGACAGCTTGGATAATGCCACATGCAAGGGAAGGAAAAGCATTTAAACTGACCGGGTGTAGAAGGCCATCTTCTTGACCAGATGTCCTTAAACATGAAGTTTTAAGAGGCATTAATCTTTGTAGCAATAAAATAAACCACAAAGTTTTCTCATATGAGAAAAATGAAAGCTTACATATCCATTAAAAACCAATTCGCCATGTTCATAGGAACATTATCTATGATAGCACAGAGTACATTTAATCTCTCAATGTCATCTGAACAAAAAAATCTGTCTCTCCAGATTGCTCCAATCCTAAGGACTATTAAAAATAGCTACTGTCACTACCTTCTTATTTAAACTGCCCAATTAGCTGGGCAAATAGCTCAAATAGCGTTTATATGGCCAACTCCACACTAAATGTATGTAAAGATTTAGTCTAGTATTAACATAATGTCTGCATATCTAGACATTCTAAATTAGCAATTTATCCAGAAGTCCCCAGAGACTATGACCTTGTCAGTATCACTAGCTCAGGGACACTGTTCATTCCATCAGAGCCATTGAACCAAGTGTTAGTGTATGTGAAGAGGGAGCCTGAATCAATTGACAGCACAGAATTCTTCCTGGCATGGTAAGGCATGTATGTATGAGTATGTACAGTGCAGATTTCTAGCTGAACGGTTCTTAACAATAGTATCCTCTGAAACATAATGCCTGGCCAGGAGACAATGATTCTGCCACCATACAAATAACCATTTATTTAACACCAGAACACCTCTTTGCAATGGGAAAAACCAGAAGTCTCATTCCTAGTATTCCACAAGATGTTGCTTAGGTTCTTTAATTTTGTATGGATCCTAGAATTAGAGATTTTATTTAGTTTCAGGAATAAGTGGTGGTGGGTGCATTTAAAAGAGAGAGAGAGAAGTTTTAATGCAATTAAAAAAACCAGTTATGCTATTTTCTATTTCCCATTAGGGTAAAATCAGTGCATGTTTTGAAACCTGATTTTATTAATTGTTTAATGGATATTTTCCCTTTACATTTCTCAGATAATTATGGAACAAAAACAGCTTGATTCAAACTGTTAGCTAATGACCCATATATCATTTCAGTAATCACTAGCATCTTTCAGAAGATGCATTAATTTTATTGGGATTTATACAGACTTTCAAACGGTGAAAACATGAGATTTTTTAATCAACAAAACATAGCACTTAAAACTTATTTCCAATGTTATTTTGCAATACATACATCTAAAAGCAGTAGAATATTCTAAAGGATATGTGTTCATCTAATTATGCACATAATTAACTTTTGTGGATTAACAGTAGATGGATGATTCTGTATGACAGAAATTTGTGTAAGTGAAATCTAAGTTATATTCAGTATTCCTGTTCAACAGTAATTACGTTCCATTTCAAATGGTTAATCATTACCAACTATGAAATTATCCCTAACTTTAAATTCCAGCTTCTTCTAGAGGATTTTTAACTTTAAATATGCACACATACATATTATATATGATAGGACTAGCAATTGCTCAAGGTGGTAGAATCCACAGAACCCAGATACCAAATGCTGAAGCAAACACTGTACAGACAAATGGAGAGAAATAATTTTTAACAATTTGGCCTAAGTTATCAGCATTTCTTTTTCTTCTCTGGTTGGTTTTCACTCAGTAAAACAATTACTTATTAACTACATATAAATGTTAAGCAAATGTAAAAAAATGGTAGAAAGTCTCTTTTAAATATGTGTAGCAATTCATAGAAGAAATGAGGAAGATCATTTAAAAGGTTTCTTATGGTTGGAAAATGCCTTCCAAATATTCATTAAAGATTTAAGTGAGTAAATTTGTAGAATATGTTTCTGATGCTGGCACTGCTTCTGTGGTATTTCTCTGATCAGATGGAAGTGCTATGTGTTATGCAGAGTGCATGCAGTTCATTCATGCATAAACAATATCATTTTCATAAATTAAAACCTCCCCTGCAGAAGGAACATCTGTGCCTGCCTTTGAATAAAAGATGGTGGCATGTGAGTTACTCCCTGACTGACTGAAAGAATCCCTATGCTTTATAATGAAATTATACAGACAAAAATGAAAAGAAAGTTAAACCTAACTTTCAGTCTTCATTCCTACCTTTAAAAAAAAAAAGAACATATTCTAGATTTCTGTGATTGCTGCTTCAAATAGTGAAATTCTTGAAATATTCTCTCATTATTTCTTCTGTTCATAATAGCACAGCTTTTAGTTTGCATGAAAATATCTAAGTTTAATTACAGTTGAAATAGAGCTATTTAATAGATTAGATCAGATTTGAATGCTTACTTCATGCTTTCTATGCTGTAAAACTGGCAATGTTCAAATATCAGTAATGTGTCTGTTAAAGTCAGAACAGTGAGAGCAATCCAGGACAGGGGAAGCAATGGCTGGATCCTGAAATAACACCTCTGGTTCACTTAGAAGGAGATTGCTTCATTTAGGGTAAAGTTGGTGCTAATTTAAATGTGTGTGTATGTGTGTGTGTGTGTGTGTGTGTGTGTGTGTGTGTGTGTGGTGAACACTGGTGGAAAACATGCTAAAAATGGTTTTAAATTGTGCTCATTTTTTTAAGCATTGGAACATTCCTTACTGCTGCTGTCACAGCTTGATGCAGCCCCGTTGGCAATGTTATTAGTATGGCTAATTGTTCCTGTCCATTAGATTACTCACATTTTTCTGGAGCAGCTTGTTAAATGAGGTCAGCTTTCTGGAACCCTTAAATCACCAATGAGAAGAAGATTAAAGGAACAAGCTTGGAAAGGGAGGTGGGCATCCAATGTGGCATTGGAATCAGAAGAGGAACAATGAAGTTACTAATGAGAGTAATCATAGCCCCACAGTACAGCCAAAATGTTATTCCCTAGGAATCAGGATGATCAGTCGTTTCTCACAGAAAGGGAAGTGCCAAACTGTTCCTTCAAGTGGACTTAACAATAGACAGAACCCTCAGCTCCCTTTTAGTGATAAATATATACCATTAGAATAGTGTTCTAAGGAGACTGGGAAACAATAGTTTCTTAATATAGACTGCAAATAGCATGTTTTTAACTACAAAAATCCACTAATTTTTTTTTCTGGAACAACTATTGAAACCCTCCCAAGATGTTTATAGAACAATTATAAAGTTTCAGATATACTTGTAATCTTTCAATCAATGAATTCATTTTCTTATGGTACAATTTTCTCTTTGGGACAATGCTGCTTGGAAAGAGACCCATTCCACTCAGAAAAATGTACAGGCAACAGATCACTAAGAAAACAGCTACACTTTTGTATATTTTTAAATGTGCAGACAACTAAAGTACTTGCTTATGTATTTATAAAATAATTACCTAAACACACTTTTTCTAAAAGAAAAAAGAAACCTGTGGCAATCATTTAAGCAAGAAAAAGGACAAACAAACAAAAGACTCTTAAAGAAAAAAAAGCTCACAATATTTGGTCTATTGCTTTGCAACCCCTTATTCCAAAGATGAGAGGTAGAGTCAGGGCTATTTATTTCCTCCAAAGACCTGGTGGATCCCTAACGAAGATAAGCACCCTATACACATTGCCAAGGCCAGCTTTTTGTTGTTTATTTTACAAACAAGGCTTAATACATTTAATGCAGCACATGGAGCAACTATTCCCCTTATGAAATCACTTAACAAAAAAAATACAATAACTATTCTGATTTTCAATACTATTTTATTGCAACTGGAGGAGTGTTTTCTAAATTGTGCATTACACCATAATATACATGATTACAAACAAGATTACAGTACAGATCAATTCCAGTGGTACCAGCATCACATCTCAAACAGCACTTATTCTGGACTGCATTTTACATGCAACAGCTATTGTTCTAATCATGAATTAAATGGTTTGAATTTTATTCAAGCTACTGTACTAATATGACTACAATAGGTATAAATTCCAACATCAACAACCTGAATAAATTTAGGCTCAGATTTATTACATGAATATATGACAGACCACCATTTGTGTGACTATGTATAAAATCATGCACTTGTATTTTCTGGAAACATCAAGTTTAGATGCTCTGTAAAATCATGGAATGCAAAGAAGTAAAAGACAAAAAAAAAGAGTGCAAATTGTATGTGATAGTCAAGCAGCTTTTGATTTAAAGAAGTGTATGTTGGCATTTATTGATAATATGTATATACAAGCTTGTGCAAGTAATGTGTTGGATTGATATGTTTCAATAAGGAAAGTATCTCTTTTTTTCCTCCTATTGAGAGTTATAGATCTGTTTTCTATTTTAGGAAGAGGGAAAGACTTCAAAGAGAAACGAATGCTCAAATTGTGCAATTTGTTTGTTTTTTTACAATTAGAGAAGAAAGAAGTGCTAAGGCAACACAATAACTTTCTAAGCACTTTTCTGCTGGTTTAAATTAGTTAAATTATTTTGTATAAATTAGATATAATTCTACTTTCTGATATGTATAAAAATTGATGAAGCTGCATGGTTTTAAAATAGGAAATCCACATTATAAAAAGTTATTAAAAATTCTGTACAAAATCACAACAAAATAATTCAGCATGGGAAAGGTAACAAGTAGTAAAATGCTGGTTGAAAAATATATATTTATATATATTTTAATTGGCCCATTACTAGTTTAAAAATTGCATAGATCCTAATTATTGCTTGTGATTTTTTTATCCCGATCAGATAATGAATATGATCTGAATACAGCTACACCAAATTCGTGGTGCACATTTTATTTTACTTTACTGTATTGTCATTATTTTAAAATAGAAGAGCTATAGAAAAGAATACAGGAGGTGAACAGAACTTTGATCCCCTGTTTCTTCCAAAGGCAGTAACGACAATAAATACATATATCACTTGAAGCTTGGAGTATGTGCACTTGGCAGCAATTGTACCCAAACAGCTGCCTACTGTAAACACGACAGTCACTGTGAGCACAGTGGGTTCGTTTCCCGGGAATGGTGAAACTGATACGCTTCTAATCGTGAAAGATGGCATTGAGCTGGGCACTCATGACTCGCTCGTGATGCGAATGGCTATCGAAAGACATAATATTGTCTATGGGGATTTCGCAGCGAGGGGCAGCGGCGCCCGAGAAGATTGATCCGTGGCTTTGGGCCCCTGCCAGGGTCGCTGCAGGGTAGTGCATGGTAAAGGCATAATTTTTTTCAAACTCGGAGGATGGTTCGTGTTTGAAAGAGAAGTTGCCATTGATGCTGAGCGGTGGGCTGAGGGGTCCGTCAAAGGAAGGGCTGGTGCAGTCAGTCAGGGGGCTTTCAAAGAAGGGCTCCAAGGCCGCGCTGTAGGCGTGGGGCGGCGGCTTGACAGTGGAAGACGTGGGAGCTGTCCATGGTACCGTAGGGTGGGCTGGGCAGTCCCGGAGACTGGTAGGAGTAGGGGTGCACTGGGAAGGAAGCACTGGCTGTGGGCAGATGCGGGGGCATGTCCGGGTTCTGCTCTGGAAGGAAAGTTCTAGGGTTCAGCTGCAGGCAGCCTGCTACTAGGTTGGTGGTCGGCTGAGACAGGCCCTTGCAGAGCGTCTGTACAAAGGAGACCAGGTCCGGACTTTTGCCCGAGCGCAGGATCTCCGACAGAGCCCAGATGTAGTTCTTGGCCAAGCGCAGCGTCTCGATCTTGGACAGCTTCTGCGTCTTGGAGTAGCAGGGGACCACCTTGCGCAGGTTGTCCAGCGCCGCGTTCAGCCCGTGCATGCGGTTCCGCTCCCGGGCGTTGGCCTTCATGCGCCGCAGTTTGAAACGCTCCAGGCGCGCCTTGGTCATCTTCTTCTTTTTGGGGCCGCGTCTCTTGGGCTTCTGATCATCCTCCTCCTCTTCTTCTTCCTCTTCCTCTTCCAAATCTTCATCTTCGTCCTCCTCCTCTCCCCCGTTCCTCAGGGAGTCCTCCTCCGCATTCATGGCTTCGAGTTCGTCCTCCTTCTTCTCTGCCTCGTGTTCCTCGTCCTGAGAACTGAGACACTCGTCTGTCCAGCTTGGAGGGCCTTGGGGCTGAGGCTCACCCATCAGCCCGCTCTCGCTGTATGACTTGGTCATGTTTCTGTTGCCTGCATTCAACAGGGGAGAGAGGCAAGCAGAAAGAAAAGGAGAGAAAAAAAAATCCCGCTGTATCTACAGGCTAGACAAACCTTCAGCTCCCACTGCCTACTCTGAAAATGCATATAAAGAGAAATACTACTTCATTCCAAACTGGATGTCTCCGAAGAAAAGTTAAATGCACTGCTGCACTGCTTCATAATGGAGTGTTAGTGCCTCGCTGCTACGTAAACGAGACTTGGGCTGTGTGTGTGTGTGTGTGTGTGTGTGAGAGAGAGAGAGAGAGAGAGAGAGAGAGAGAGAGAGAGAGAGACTGTCACATGTGTATATTACTCACACATGTGTGTATGTTCCCAGTGATTAACTGTATGCATGGTGATGGCCGGGCTAAGCCCCCTAGAAACGAGTATGCTTATCTGCCTGTGTCCCAAGTCATTCCCAACTCACAGAAACGCTGAGTTTGGAAATGGCACCTTCTGTTCCCACCTCAGTTCTGGTTTCTCGGTACTTTGCAGTTTAAGCTGAACAGACATTACGTAATTCACTAACCCTGACACTGATTTTTTAAGAAGATTATGCGGGAAAGAGATTGGCGAACAAATGCTGGGAGTTCGAGGAAAAGCAGTCTCTACCGAGTTATTTCAGCCAACGGAACGTTTGGCAACAGAAGTGGGCAAGAGTCTCGCGTGTCTCCCTGGCTTTTCTTTCCTGCCTCCTGGCCCTGGCCCTCCGCTAAATTTTGCACCTTGTACAAAAGCAGTGGCTTCAAGGCCGGGCTGGGGGGCGCAGTGCCTAGCGCTCTCCCACGCGCCAGGGATCAGGTGCAGAAGGCTCCTCTCTAATAAACAGCCCATTGAAGGGACCGCCCGCTTTTTATTGGGGCTTTTCAAAGTTCGCCTAAAACCTCCCTTTAAAAGATTGAGTAATTATAATGGTCAGCGGCTAGCAATCGCGAAGTTGCCGCTTCTAATAGGAACTATAAAAAGCCTTCAGTGGAACCACTGAGTTTCTGACCCCAACAACGGCTGCGGGGGACTTAGTATCCCAGAAGCAGTAACAGGTAGCACAAGCCTCTCTCCTTTTCTCCACTTTTCCCTTTGCGACAGAACTCTCTCCGAGCTCTGTTAATATTCTAGAGTGCGCGCCAGGTGCCCACGTGCCTTCCCGTCCCTGAAAATAAAGTTTCACACTTGCAGTATGCATAAAATACATGTTTACAAAATAATTCTTGGTACCAGGTGCCTTTTCCTTTCTTTACTTCAATGGACTTAAAAAGTGAAGTAGGAATTTCCTTCCCGGACTTTAAAATAATTACTAACAAACAATTACAGTTACTGTTTCGTGAAAGCACCCTAAAAGCCCCTATGCTATTTAAAAATTAAACTTAATTAGAAAGCCTGTAGGGGGTAAGTTATTTGAGTGCCTCGACTCATTATGTGTATTTGTGGGCGATTACGGGGAGGAATACTGGTCTCAGGATCCATGGACAACCCGCTCCTAAACTAAACGTGCGTATACAGAATATGTAAATACATTAGCCCTTCTATTACTGCTTTTTTCCCCTCTCTAGGAAAGAAGAATAAAGGAAAAATCGCAATTACCTGTTGTTAGAATGTCCTGAGCAGTGATGGTCTCATAACCCTGGGGCCTCGGAACGCAGTGGCTTCTGCGTGGGCGAATTCCTCGTGTCGGGGCCGCGGGTGCTCAGGTTATATAGCCGAGTGGGTGATGCCGAGCGCGGGCGGGGCCAGGAGCTGAGCAGGTCCCTGCGCCCCGCACTTGCGCACGCGTCTACGCCGTGCGCTTCCCGCCCCTGCCCCCACCCCTCCTCCGTGGGGCTCCCCTCGGGTCCTTCTCCCACAACCGCTCCCCTCACCCCCCACCCCACCCCCGCCCCTTCTCCTTTCCTCCCCGGCATGCGCCATATGGTCTTCCCAGTCCAGCCAAGAGCCTGGAACCACGTGACCTCCCTATTTGTATGCCGCAGAGCGCTCCATTCCGGCCCCTTTGTGGCCAGAAGAAAGTGGCCCATCTGTCGCCAGTTAGAGGCTCCGCGGACCTGTTTTTACCCGCAAGAGAGATTAACCCTTTCTGGCGGTAGAAGGGAGAGGACGGAGCGAGGGGAGGGGTTTGCGGATAAAAAGTGGGAAAGGTACCGGTGAGGGTCTAGGTTCTGCCAACAGCCTGCTTTCCCGCGGGAAGGGACACCCAGGGGACCGAGCTCCAAGCGAGGACACTGAGGCGTGTTGAAGAGCTCTGCCTGGTCTTGGCACTGGTCTCCAGCGCAGCTTGAGTCTCTGTCCTTTCTGAGAGGCCCATCTCTTGGCTTCTGCCCCTTTGGCGGACACGTTGCTCATTGCCTCCAAAGGGTGGCTTCTAATATCCATCAGCTCCTCCTGGCCAACATATACTTCATATTAAAAAAATGATTTCATTTGGAAACGCAGTTTCGACTGTTGCTGTAGCCTCTTGACCAGATCGCCCTCTCCCAGACTCTACAGTACAGAAATCCTGTTGCTCCATCCTTCTTCTCCCAGCATACAACCCTGCCTGCCCTGACCCTCAGGTAAATGCTATCCCTGGAGACTTCACCAGGTCAGTCCCCCAAATCGGAATCCTAGGGGTTTTGTCCTTAATGCTAGCTCTTGGTTCTGGTGGTCTTCAGGATTCTCTAGGGCTTGGATTCCACTTTTAACTTACAAAGGATAACTTCATCCTACCAGTCCAGGAAACACTTTAGGTCCCAAGGACAGAGTACCCTCGTGGTCCTGGTTTTCTAGCCCAGACATCTGCTACAAGCCAGGTCCAATCAGGCCTGAGCCTACGAACCTCAAATTTCAGAGCCTAGCCTTGACTACCTGAGTCAGAGAAATCCGAAAGAAAAGACACAGGAGAGACTTTATTGAATGCAATATTTCCTCTCCCTCAACATTAGTACATCCTAGGAAGCAATCTGGGAGTTTAAAACCTCTGATTAACCTTTTGGGTTACAGGGCTGCCTGACCAATTCTGAAAGAACCATGTTATTCTTAGCTAGTGATTCTTTATTATCTGTGGCTGAACAAGGCATGCTCCAAAAATGATACTTTTTTTTTCTTCAAGAAAAGAGAGGGAAGTGGGAAGGTAGCCCTGGGAAAATCTCTTCTCTGCTTACTTTTCCTCTTCTGGCGTTTCTCTCTCTATTAACTTCTTACCCTCTCCCAGACCCGAAACACTTCACCACAGATGAAGCCTACTCGAATTGCTTTTGTAAAGGTGCTGGCACCCTAGACATTCCAGTTTGCAAACAGCGTCAGCCCAGTTTCCCAGAGGCTGAAGAGGAGCACATCCGGGAAGAAGAAAGGGAGAAGAGGGTCCTAAGGAGGGAGTCAGCATACGGAAGGTACTAGTTTCAGCCTTCCAGATCCAGAACAAATCCTAAAGGGAACAAAAGGCATTTCATGCTCTTTTTCACGGCCCAAAGCATGGCTGTGCTAGTTCTGAGGTTGGGCACGGGAACAGAACCTTGTGAAATTTTTTGCTTTTTCTATGTTTAGCCGTTTGACAGCATAGCGAAGGAAAGGGAGAATTCACCAGCATGGTTCCAAAACGTTCTCTGGGTGCTGACCTCGGGAGAACCCCTCGCACGTGCGGACCCACAACCCTTCCGCCGGTGGCTCCTGCCTTAGGGCCCGATTGCCAGCCGCCGCTTTCCCCGAAGGTGCACAAAACGGCTGCCCGTCGGGCCTGGAAGACCCGTGTTGCTTCTCCAGCTTGGGGGTAGGTCTAAAGACGTTGGGGCGTAATAGGGGAGAGGGCTCCTGGGGTTCCGACGTTCCGAGGATTTATGGAAAGGAGGGCCACTCCCGAGTGTTCCGGAAGTCTCAAGGGGACTGTGGACCGGCCTCCCCGCGGGCACGGGGCCATCCGCTCAGCGAGTGTCCGCGGAGCCCTGCGGAGGCAGCGGCTGGGTAATGATGCCCACAGGATGAGGAAACCAGCAGAACCGGGAAGCGGGATTTGTTTAAGATTCCATTTTAGCAAGAAACCAAACCAGCCTGGAAGCCCGGCCACAGCCCAGTTTGACACACCCGCAGCTTGGGCGCTGAGGACCCGTCCCCGTGACCCCTCCCTGACCGCCCCCCTCCTCTTCTTGGAACCGTTGGCACGGTAGCACGCGCCTCTCCCTCGCGACTCCCCAGGTTCTCTCCCTGCGATCGCGCCGGGCGGTTGGCCTCGCTCCCCCAGCTCGGGCCCCGCTGGGCGCGGTGGGCTGCCGGGCGGCACGCGAGCCGCACGCGCACACCACAAAAGCCGCTTTTCACGGCTCACTGCCCTCCAGCAATGCCCGGGCGCTGCAGCCCCTCGGGTCCTGGCGCGGGCTCGGCGCGGGACCGGCGTCCTGGCGGTTACCGCCGCTGCTCGGGCGCCCGCGGGAAGCGCGGCGGGAGGAAGCGTGGGAGGGCTGTCTGTGTGTGTGTGGGGGGGACAGTGGATCAAGGCGTGTGGCTGGGACGTGGGGGGCGGGAAAGCGGGGGAGGGGCGCGTTCGCCGCACTCAAATAAAGAGCTGGGCCGCGGCCGGCAGGCGTCCCCGGCGGTGCCCGGTTTCTGGGAGAAGCAGATGCTTGCTCTTGCGCACGGAGGGAGATTTAGGTTCAATGAAAGGACCCGGCGAGTTCGGGGCGGCCCCGCGGACCAGCAGCGACGCGTGCTTCCCCTCTTTTCCTCTCCCAGAAGTGGGGTGTGTTGGCCGGAGCGCGTTTCAGAGGCAAAGCCCTGGAACACGATCCCAGATCATGGAATCTTGGGGCCGCTGCGAGACCTTGGGGTGCACCGGGGTCACAGGAACGGGCCGTTGAGAGTTATAGGTTCCCCCTTAGGCCCAGTAACTGCAAGACTCTTAGTGGGTCCCTAGGAGCACGACGCTGAGTCGGGTCAAAGCACTGGCCAGGTTCGGACAGAGCGCACCTCAGCCTCCAGGGAGCCGGTTTGGCCCCTGGGTCCTGGCCAGAAGCTGGAGCTGCCCTGGCTCGACAGGACGGCGACAGGACAGAGCCAAGAGCAAAAGAGACGCTATTAAAATGCCTCGCTATCGCCCGGAGCGCAAAACCCATCCTCCCCAAATCTCCTGGGCTTGCGGCATAATCTTAATTAAGATAATTGATTCATATTGCACCTGCGAGAACGGAGAAAAAATTGATTCCAACCCCCAACCCCACAAATTGCTTAGAGCTATTGGATGGAGCACGACGCGGCTGTGATTTGGGGAGTGATTTAGTGTCGGCTCCCCGGCTCGGCCTGCC
The DNA here is from genome assembly GCA_023101885.1 of Typhlomys cinereus. Taxonomy (NCBI): domain Eukaryota; kingdom Metazoa; phylum Chordata; class Mammalia; order Rodentia; family Platacanthomyidae; genus Typhlomys; species Typhlomys cinereus. The sequence goes on from JALPQD010000020.1 coordinate 1,711,928, forward strand.
TGGTCTCTTTTATTTATTATTTACGTTCTCTAGAGTCCATGAGAGCCTCAGTGGCTCCGTCCTGGAGCCTCCAGATCTCAAGAGAGTAAACCTCGGCCTCCCCGTCAGAATTAAGGGGCTTTCCTTTAAAGCCATTCAACACTCAGAGTCAACAATATAAAAAATAAACACGGCCGAGTATCTTGGCAGACGCCAGTCTCAGGCACAATTGTCCAAGTCCTCATATGTCAGAGAGCTGGAGTGTGCAAATGTGTTGATGTGCGATATGAGTGTTCAAGCGGTTAGTCTGAGTGAGTGCATAAGCACGTGTGAGATTTGTGAAGGTGAGCGTGCAATCGTGAACATATGAGTGTGTATGTGTGCGTGCAAACATCCAAGTACACAAAAGTGTATATATGTGTTGATGCTTTGAACATGTCTGTGTGAAAGCATCCGAATGGAACTGTGTGCACAAGTAAGAGTGTTCAGAGCACCTGTTTGCAGAAAATAGGAAGCAGCTTTAGATCCAAAGAAACCAACCCTTGGCCTTAAAGAAAGAAAAAAAAGTAAAACTCAGATTCAGTAATGAAGAGTCAGCAAGGCATACCGATGTCCCCCAATCATGCTTGCCAGGGCAGGTTGGAGAAAGAGAACTGGGTGAATGTCTGAAGTCAGCACAGATGATACCGCCCTCCAGGTTTTAGACGCTATGGCAAAGCGTCTTCCTGCGACTATCAGCACCGTGGACAACTCCCACTCAGCTGGTTCTGAAATTCGCCTTCAGATTGAGCAAAAACTTGTCCTTGGTGTCTTTAGTTTTTGTTTTTTATTTTTCCTCCCGTATTGGCTTTCTTCCTCCACACCATTGGACACCATGCTGGCACCCCAAGCCAGAAAAGGACATAAAGCAGCATGCAATTAACCATGTTTTCAGAGTAAGTTTCCTGGAAACCTCGCTATCTGCCTGGCTTTAGAGGCAAGAGTGTTGAAACCAATTCAGTATGTGTGTCAACACCCTAACAGTTGCATTTATTTTCCACAGGACTTCAAAAACAAAGCAAATCTTATTTGATGTTTACAGAAATATCAACATATCTCTGAAAGTGTTTTTTTTTTTAACTTTGCCATTGAGGAACACAAATTTTTTTTGAAAATAAAAATATTCATCACCATAATACCCTCAACTCTCCAGTTATTTTGTAATGTGAATGATTCCTGTTAAATCAGTGGGAAAATAAATCTATAAGAGCTAAATGTTACTTCTTGAGATTTTGTGAAAGACATATTACTTTCAATCTCGCCAGATTTGAATACTGCATATTTTTCCAGAATATTCTGGAGAAAGTCCATTGGAGCTGTGATTTTAAGAGGATCAGAAATATCCTGCAAATTTTAAGTATTTTTAGAAATATGCATCAAACCACTCATATACTTACTGATATCATTTTCAAAATACTACTATTAGCAGATAAAATCCTTCTTTCATGTTATTTAGGTATCATTGCAATAGAAATTTTAATTATTTTGGGTTTGATAATTTACTTCTACAGTTTCACCCTCTTTAAATAAAATGTTTTCTTTCCCTTTTAAAAAATAATGTACTTCCACTTGAATAAAATATTAATAATTTGACCTTTGTGTCTTTAACTAATCAAAGTGGGAAAATTCCAAATGTAGATCTTGGAGTTTGGCCCTGGTGGGTCTTTCCGCTTGAGCAGACACTGAGATTAAAGGAGTCGAACTTCCTCTTTCACTGCTTTCTCCTTGCACTAATTGCTTATGCAAAAATGCAGATTTGTATTAATTAGTAACTCTACTGATTAGTTTTGTGGTATTTTCACATAATAAATCATGCTGCAGACATGAATTTTGGCACATTACCCAGTGGTGGCTCAGGATGCAATACAGATTTCATATTAAAATAAAATCTCTGACTAAATCTACCTTTCTGATGCAGGTACCATGAACAGCCACCTGCTGGGAGCACCTGCCACGGGAAGTTATTTTTACTCAGTGACAAGCCACTTTGGGGCCTAAACAGAACAATCTGATTATGAGGTTAGGCTATAATAATAAACAAATAGTTAAGCACACACAGACAAGACATAAAATGTGCTTTCACTTCAGTCACTTTTAAGCCAATAATGTCATGATAGAAACTCAACTTATATATTATTAGGACTAGATTTCAAAAAAAAATTTTCCACGATATCAATATGCACCTTTGTCTTTCTGATCCTGTGGGGTTATTGCTTCTTTTTGAGATGGTGTAATATTCTGAGCTTTTTCTCAGAGTAAAACTCATAGTGCTTGACTTACCTTCTCCTTAAACAGACATGCTAGTTTAAAAAAATTAGACTGTAATAGTATCAGGAGAATATGAATAACCAAATCTATTCCAGATATCTCAACCTAACATAGGTTGAGAAACTGTGAGGGTAGGCACCCACACTTTCCTAATGTAAGACAAATCATCCTCTCCCCTTAGTTACTATGGAAGCTTCTACACACTTCCCTTCCTTGCCCTGAAAACTGTTTAATGTGATGAGACAGCCTGACCCAGCATTGCCAGGACTATGAGACCAGGTGTTTCCTATGCTCCCCCAAGCCCTTCACATAACCCTATTTTCTTGCCACTGGGAATGTTTTTACCAGGTCCTTGAAGGTGCTCCTTCTCACCTTTCTGTTCCCTGACTGGCTGTGCATACTACAGCAAGGAAGTCACAGTCTCTCTCATCCATCCTAAGAGTTGGAGAAAGATAAGGTGCTGCTCCTATCTGGAGTCACAAAGTGCAAAGTTTCATAAATATTTACTATTGCCCTTCAAACATTGATAAAGACATTAGGGACATACATTTTGGATAGATCCAGGAAACAAGTTTCTGTTCTGGCAGCACACCCTGCAGATTCGACCCTAGCCTACAGGATATGTAGGGCTCCTGACAGGGCTCCTGGGCTGAAGACAGGCTGTCTCTGGAGCAATTCTCTCTTAGCTATCTTTCCCCCAGCCATTCATATGCTTTTTTTTTGAAAAGGAGAAAACTGTGCTTTCATGGATTTTATTTTATTTATCTTACAGAAGGAGGCCTTTTCAAAAGAATTGTTACCAGAGGTTGAAAGAAGAGAAAATGAGACAACTAAATGCCATGTGCTTTTTTCTGTTTTTCCTTTGGAGTTCTACTTCTTGGGCCTCATATAGGTAAAGTGATATCTCTTATGGGGAAGTGATATCTCTTATGGGGAAAAATGCTAGATCTCCATGTTTGTCCATATTGCTGGAGTGCAGTTCCTTCATGGAGAATCACCACTCAAGCTACTTCAACCAAATTTTTGTTTTGTTTTGCTTTGTTTTGTATCTTCTCAGCCACCTCCTTTCAGAAGCTGTCCCTTTGCTGGGTAGTAGGCATATTCAGCAAATCTAAATTGAGTGCTACTTACTGTCAGGAGCTGTGCTGCAAATGTGGAGGGGGCAAACTCATGCAGAATCAAACATCAGACTTGATTTTTTTAAAGAAGTTCTCAGTCTGCTGGCAAAGATTTTGAAAGGCTCACTCATAAGTGACTCTGTACCCACCAATTTGAAGTACAGAAAGAAGAATGAACTCACCAGTACATAAAGAAAGATAATACAGATACCTGGCCAAGACCAACACAGGAAGGCCACCGACCAAGAGGAGCTTTCAGGGAGAGAGGATGAAGGGGACTTTGCTGGGAGTGGGAGGCAAGTCTTCCAGTAAAACATCAGAATATGTGCAAAGGCCCATAAGAAGGAGTAGCCTGAGGAGTCTGATACCCTGAAAATTGCCCCTAGTAGTAGGAAAAGGAAGATGGGTAGGATGAAGTGAAGGAGTAGACAAGGCTCAGAATACACTTCTCATGAAAGAACTTAAAGTACTGTGCAGGCAGATGCAGAAAGATGAAAAGGGGTCTTTTTTTTTTTTAAAAAGAAAAATCGACATAAGCAGAGAGCATAAAACTGATTAGGGTGCTGAGTTAGGAAGTTATTGCAGTTTTCCTAGCAACAGGCTATAGTCCTTGATCTAGGCTATGGTACAGGAGATGGACATATCAGAGGACATAGCTCGCACACATTAGGAAGATGACCTGGCAGCCGCACTAGTCTTGTACAAATTGCTCAAATGACTTTAAGTAATATGATCATCTATAATCCTGGGTGAATATTACTTGTCACCTCAGAAATTACATATCACATATAACGTGAATCAATAATAACCAAACCATGATATAACTTCTTTGCCATCAGGAAATAAAACAACACCCCACATTGACTGAGAATTTTAAAAAGCTCAAGTGTGCTGAGTTAACAGCTTTGTGTGATTTTTCCTTTGATAGTTGGAGAAAATTAAGCTGAGGCATCCAGTAACATGCCCTATTACTATAGATTCTTGCTGCAGATGTGAAACTAAATCCTGAACTTTTAGTCATTGCACAATACCAGAAACAGAATCTAATGAAGATTCACTTAGAAACTACATATCTTCTATAAAAATATTCTTCTGGTTTGTTTCTGAGAACAAGTTTCAAAGTTAATTTTGTGTGTGTGTGTGTGTGTGTGTGTGTGTGTGTGCATATGCGTGTGTGTGAACGCAAGTCTGTGTGCGCGTGCCTGCCTGCTTGTCTGCCTGCCTGCCTATGGAAGCCCAAGGATGATATCAGAGCTTACCCTGGATTGCTCTATCTCTTTATTGCTTCAGGGTTTCCCAGGCTCTGTCCATGTCATAGTTTGAATGTGATTTCCCCAATAGGTTCATGTATTTGAATCCTTAGTTGATGGTGGTGTTTAGGAAGGTTGTGCTATCTTTAGGAGGTGAAGCCTTGTTGGAGGAAGACTCGTCATAGGGGGTGGGCCTTGAGAGTGGTTAGCCCCGCCCTGCTTCTGACAGTAATCTGCTCTTACAGTCTGTAGCTTGCTCTCTCAGCCTCGATGATGGACATGATTTAAGCCACCTCCAGCTTCTGCTACCTGCCATACCTTTCCCATCATAATAGACTGTATCTTCCCTCTGGGATCATATGCCAGAGAAATCTCCCTTTTCTTCTCTTAAGTTACTTGAGTCTGAGTGTTGTCTCACAGGATCAGAAAAAGTAACTATGACAACCCATCAGGACCAGAACTAAAGGCCACTACCACATTTGCCTAATATTTTCCCCTGGGATGTGGGGATCTAAACTCAGGTCCTTTTGTTTGCAAGGCCAGATCTTTAACCCCTGAGTCATCTCCCCAGCCCGAGTTAATGGTTTTTGATCAATCTGAAAATAATGCAAAATTGTGATATCACTTACCAGATCTTTCTAGAGCTAAGACTGAGAAAATGATAACCAAAATGTTAGTCAGACGTGACTCCTCTAATTCTATTGCTTGGAATAAATCAGCTTGGAGTAAATAATGCAGTTAAGTATTTTGATATAACTTCATTGACCTTTTTTAAAAAGTTCACTGGACCAATAATTCACTGAAATTTGCTTGTTTGGCTCTGAATATATCTGACTTGGAATAATGTTATAAATAGCACACTTCTATTTTTATTTTTTAAGATTATCTTTTAAAACATTTTTGTTTTGTTTTAGAAAAGTAACTCTCATTTTAGTTATACCACAACTCGTATTTCTATGCTTCTTCATTGTCTAAAGACTGACAAAGGAGAGTGTTTCCACTAGGAATGGAGTGTTCACAGGGCAATTCTGTGGCTGTTTGATGACTATCATAATTTCCTGCTGCTCCTCTTAGCTTCTAGAGACATACAGCATTTCCAGTTGTCAGCAACACATGCATTTTAATAAAGGTAGTTGCTTAGTAGATTCATCAAACCAATAACATCAAAAGCCAGAAAAATAAAGTTTATGCTTTTTTCTTTGATGATAGTTATGTTTTTTTTTTTGGAAATCATTTCCTAAGAGTGTCTCTCAGGCTACAGTGATATCTCAGGCAGAAAAGCACTTGCCACTCAAGACTTCTGTATGATCAGATTCGCTAATTCTATTAGGTTTTATGTAAGGATTTATGTCTAAAGGTTCTGAGCTACACAAGCATGGCACTGAGAACTATAGTGACAAACTGCAATGTCTCTAAGATTTGCTTAGAACAAGCAGCTGGGTTGAGAACCTAAGTTCAGGTGCCCAGAACCAGTTTTCTCAAAAGTCAAGCATGGTGGTGTACACTCGAGCTATCAGTGCTGGGGAGCCAGAAACAGGCAAATCTCTGAAGTTTGCTGGTAAGCTAGACTAGTTTACTCAGTGAGATCTCTATCATTGAGAGATCCTATCTGAGGAAAAACAAAACAAAACAAAATGAAAAGGTGAGGTTCTGATAGTAGAGTTTTTGTCCTCTGGCCTTATACGCATTTGTACAAGCACAAGCACACCCCAAAAATTGCCTGTCTCAGAATTGTCATTGATTGTGACATTCAAGGTCATGGTGTACATAAAATGTTAGTATTTCTTAGTACACATTTAGAAGTATATGTATAGTGCTACATACATATCTAGGTCCTTTCTTCACACATCAGATATATATGTATGTTATCTTGGAATCTTGTTCCTCTTTGGTCCCAAATCCAGTCAGTCATGCCTTGCCTTCCCTTAACACACTGATAATTTTATTGGGTTTTTTTTTTGAATATTTGAATAAATCAGAAGTTTAGGAGTTTTTCCTGACAGTCTATATACTCTGTGGAAAACTTATATTCATGATTAAATTTAAAAGTTATCTTATTTCTGGTCTTAATGCAACAGAATTACTTTGTTGCTAATAATTAGGTATTTTATATGAATATCTTTCTATGTTAAGAGTAACTCATGATCATAAATATTTTAAATGATTAACAATTTTGATAGTCATAGATGTCTTTAAAATTTTCCTACTTTTAATTATGTAAGTAGCCACTACTTACATAACCACTATTATAATCAAACACCAGAATTCATGAGGGAAGTGCTATAAACAATTAATTTTGAAATGATGTGAAATGAGCTACACCAGGGAATATTTTTCTGATGCATACTGAAAATAGAGAATAATAAATGGTTCCTAATACCCAATTGCATTTACTTGCTGATTGATTATGTCAAGGAGCAAAATTGTAATTAAATCGTTTGGGAGGGAGATTTAAATGATAGCTCCAAATATTTTGGATACTATCAATTATATTGAAGAGCCTTTCTTCCCAACATAAGCACATTTTTCTGCCACATCTGATAAGTCTGGTCTGGATATGTATGACGATTCTTTGTGTTCATTACTTAAAACAATATGTAAGTTACTTTCACACACTACTTTTCCTCTTCTCATTGCCCCCAATTCATGGCTAGCTTCTGTTCCCATCAAGGATCAGCTGAGACAAGTTCAACTTCATGCCCAAGTAAAAGCCAAAAGCTAAAACTAATTTCAAGGTTTTGCTCAACTTTAATGCCCTAAATGTGTGTGTGTGTGTGTGTGTGTGTGTGTGTGTGTGTGTGTGTGTCCTTGTGGGAGCCAAGGGTGAGGAAGACCTTCTGCTTATGAGGCAGAGGCTTAACCCCTGAGCCATTTCTCCAGCCCCAAGACTACTTTTATAAAGACCCTCTATAGAGTGAGAGATGTTTTTCTTTTAATTTTGTTTATTCCTGTATTAGTAGATCTGTCTTCAGCAGCCAAATCTACATGCTAACAAATATGGTTAGCAATCTCATTAGTAGCCCCAGTGAAAACCTGAAACCCTTTTTATTGCGTTGTGTAAATGACGAAATCAGTGGGTTGCTGTAAATTCAACCAGGTGGCGAATTTTTAAATTCAGGTGTTATTCCACACATCCAAGACACTGAGTATTCAGCTACTGTTCCGAGATTGAATATCAGATCAGCTTGCTTGAAGCTTTCTTTTTCAGACCAACTCTTCTATCCTATGCTATAGTTTAATCTTGGCACTTCAGCTATATCTCCATTCCACAGAACAGCATGATTGCTCAATATATCAGTGACCTTGTGTTATAGATATGGAATTTGAGAAGTAGCAGATCAACTGCTTTAAATAGTCCATGACTTCCAATGGGAAGTAAAACCAAGGGAATTTAAATCCCCGACCTTTCATTGAAGGACTTTTGCAATAGGTCTGATAAACAAATGCTTCTTATAAAATAAAAGACAATTTCTATCACTGTGTTCTGGATTTGGACTAAGATTATGCACAGTTTTCACCCAAAAACTATGGAACTGTATTCATTAATTTTAAGGGAAGAGCAAGAGAAGGTAGTTACTATTTTCATGTACGTTAATCAAATTGCAGTGGTTTTTTTTTTTTTTTTGGAGGTAGCAAATAGCTTGGATAATGGCAGAAATAAGAAAATTTAATGCTCTTGAATCATTTGTGCAGATGATTTGAATCATCTATGCAGTGTAGTACATGATTCTATACAGTGTGGGTACATGATTTGCATGATTAAAAACACTGTTTGCATAGTAAGAAGATAAGGTTAACAACTGTGGAATAAGAAAGTCAAAGGTACAAGGAACCTGTGCTGTATTAAATAGGATGAGAAACTAAGAAAATGAGAGGAATCCCATGCAAGATTTTTTTAAAAAATTTTTAAACTTTATTTCTTACCTGTGTGTGCGTGTGTGTGTGTGTGTGTGTGTGTGTGTCCCTGTGGAGGACCAAGGGTGACTTCAGGAATCATCTTGATTGCTTCTACCTCCTTTTTTGCTTTGCTCTGGGATTTCCCAGGCTCTGACCAGGGCTGGAAGTACAGGCTGCAATTATTTCTGTCTGGCATTTTTACTTGGGACCTGGGATTCAAACTCTGGACCTTGAGTTTAAGAGGCAGAGTCTTAACTCTTGAGCTATCTCTCCAGCCCATAAGATGTTTTTAAAAAGATGCAAAAGAATATTCACACATTCCTGATAGGATTGTAAAATGGTGTGGCTACTGTAGAAATCATGTGGAAATTTCTTAGAAGCTGGAATTATCATGTGAACTTCTCTTAGGTACACGTCTACTAATATTAAAAGTATATGCTTACATGAAAAAATTGCTATATGAAGCCAATAAAATAACATGAAATTAAGTCCAGGAATAGGCTACATGGTGTCACTGACAGAGTAAAGATAAGTCAAGACCTATGCTTCATGATTCCCTTGAACAATGAATACTGAAATAGTCAGATGAACCAGAAAATAGCAAAGTGATAGTATAGTAGATAGTGATAGTATATATAGTATAGTATAGTATAGCATAACATAGTATAGCATAGTTTCAATTGAATTTAGGACAGAAGTCCACTTATGGTAGAAATGAAGCATTAGTTTTTACTTGGAAGTGAAGATTACTGTGAAAGTGAAGCCCAATCAATTTCATTACCATGGAGGTAGAATATCGAAGTTGGATTTTTCATTGAAAGAAAACAGACACCATGAAAAACGAAGGACATTTCACCACCAGAGAAGGCTGAGGCCAGTGCTTCAGAAATTGACATGACTTCACAGAATTCATGTTGAATGTTAGGAAATTCTGGAGGAAATATCTGGCCAAAAGAATGTCAACACTCATTATACAAAAGAGTAGACATGCTGCCAAAGGACAGCACAATGGCAAATGTATCAGCGCAAATGAGGAAAGTAGTGTGAGCAAATGGATGAAGATATCCATCAGGAATAAGGAAACAGATCCCTCCAAATTAAGGGAAATTACAGAGATACTTCAGAGCATTGAAAAATGAAGAGATGACATATTAGAAACAAATCCAGATTCACCAAGACACGATAAAGCTGCTTCTTATAGGGATTAAGTTACATGTTGATTAGGACAAAAGATGTTCAAGCTTTTTTGAACAGCTTTTTAAAAGATAAGATAGAATTTGACTTTTAATATTTCTAATGTTTTAAAATTTTATGTGCTACAAAAAATTCAGTTTTATATGCTTTTTTTCATTTACCAATAGTAAGAGAGTTTCTAAAGTTACCACACAAAATATTCAAAGGTCCTAGATTGGTTGCAAAGCTTTCCTTACATTGCTAAAATTACATAGTTTTGTTTTATGTTCCTGTAGTACCATGTAGATCAGTCTTCTTACATTTTTTATGATGCGAACATAGGAAACACAAACTGATATTAAAATAAGATTTTTTTTTAGATTTGGCTTTTCTTTTTTTAAATTTTTTTATTATTTATTATGTATTCAATTGTGCATATGTGTGTGTGTGTGTGTGTGTGTGTGCGTGTAGAACCACGGACGAATTCGGGAACCACCATGGACGCTTCCATCTCCTGTTTACTCTGCCCCGGGATTCACAGGCTCCGCCCTACCACGGCCAGAAACGCAGGCCGCCCCTGCTTCCGCACGGCGTCTATACGTGGGGTCTAGGATCCGAACTCAGGACCTTCTGTCTGCAAGGCAGAGGCTTAACCCCTGAGCCACCTCTGCAGCCCTAAAATAAGATTTTAAAAGGCATTTATTGGCTTTTAGTTGAAATATCTGGTATTTTGTCTTGCTTCCATTTTGCTGGACTTGGGACTGAAATTACACAAGAACTCAAGTTTTTTTCATTTCAATCTCTCTCTCGATTCCCTTTCAGACTAGTGTGGAATGATGTCTAGCAGTCTTACCCTCACAATAGCAAAATTAACCTAAGAACTCAAATTTGAAAATTTCCCAGGCTCTAGTTCAATGAAATTGAGTGCAGAAGACCCTTTAAAACAATACTACATAGGGCTGGAGAGGTGGCTCAGGGGTTAAGCCTCTGCCTTGCAGGCAGAAGGTCCTGAGTTCGGATCCTAGACCTCATGTATAGATGCCGGGCAGAACCGGGGGCGGCCTGCGTTTTTGGTCCTGGTAAGGCGGAGCCTGTGAATCCCAGGGGGGGAAAGTAAACAAGAAGGAGGTGGAGGTGGTCCATGGTGTTTCCCGAATTCGCCCGTGGTTCTACACACACGCGCGTACACACACACAATTGAATAAAATAATAATAAATAATATTACTGAACACGTCCCTTAAATCTACACATTTTTATTGTACTGCTGACAGCAGGAGATTAAAAACTGATCTGATCTGGTAGCTTATGGGCAGAGCTTTTGAGTTTTTTCTAGAAGCCAAAAATGTCCATAATTTTGTTCGGTCTGGGGCTGAAATGCCAGAACTGGGCTCTAGTTCCTGCTTTGAGTTCTTGTTATCTCCCTCCTCTGGTTACATAGTAACACTGCCCGGAGGACGCATGCGAGAACATGACGTAAAGTCAGAGTTCAGGTGTGGACCACCTGGACTGACCCACTCACCTCAGCATACCTCACCCCAGTTTTTACCGTAAATCCTATAAAGCCCTAGTCTAGAATGTGACGGTGATTCATCTGTGAGACCTGCTCTGCTGTGCAGGACTCTACCTTCTTTCTTTCAAGCTGCCACCAGTAATTCTATATTGAAACTCCTTTCTTGCCCTTCTGTAGTTCATAAATTCAATTCTTTGAATTCCAAAGACTTCCAGAAAGTCACTGGCTTGGGGTGGCTCTGGTGGTCTTTGACTTGTTCAGCACCTGAGCTATCAGTTATCACTCACCTAAGGCAAGAATGCCTCTGTCCCTCTTGGGACCCCACTTCCCTTCATTCAACACCTTAAGCTGCTGCCTCTTACCTGCTAACCACATGGTCAGACATATGTCCTCTTTCTTCTGTCTTCTGATCACAGACTGTTGATTAAAAGAGTCAAATACTGAGCAGAAAATGAGGGTAAAGGCACTGGCAGACAAATGGCAGATGTCCACAGCTTGTCCTTGGTGATCACCCATACTTAAACTTTCAGTTATTACCCACAGGAGAGCAGCTATAATCTCTTTCCCCAGACATTATAGTCTACTTTCTAGAGAATTGCTTCTGAATCCACACCATCTCCTCACAGTGGATGTATCTGTCCCCATCTCCCAGTCCCAGCCCCAGTCTATTTCCCCCCCCTATCTTGATGAATTTCATCGCTTCCCATCTCCATTGCTTAGCTAGAAACCTGGGAAATAACTTAACTATATAGACTCTCACACTTGGGGCTAATGAATTCTTGTATTCCTGAAGTCGTCCCACTTCTGCCTTAGCATATTTTTCTTATGCCAACTCAGCTCCCACATAATGTTTCATCTCTGTCACATCAATATCCTTTTTGAGAACTTTTCTGCACAGATATTGTTTGGGTAGGGTTAAACATTTTTGTCCAAGTATCCTTGACTGGTTAGTTTTTTGTTGCTTTGACAAAATGTCTGAGGCAAAAAAGGAAGAAGATTTTTTTTTGGTGGTTGTTGTTTTGCTTATGATTTTGTTAATGGAGAAGGGAGAGTCACAGCTCCACACTGTCACCATGCTCTCTTGCCAGAACAGTTCTGTTTTGCCATAGGCTTGGGGAGTCAGTCCACTGTAGACTCTTAGTGGAAAAGGGTTGAGAGGGGAAAGACCTAGGACAAGACAGATCCTTCAAAGCCATGCCCTCAGTAGGAAGTAGGTTTACTTCCTCCAAACTAGGAGTTTCTTTTTTTCTTTTCTCATGTATGTGTGTATGGGATACATGCACATTCTTAGGCATGTTTTGCATGTGAGTTGGTACACACAGTATGCATGAGTGTGGAGACCTGAGGGTAATATCAGAAATCACACTCAAGTGTTCCATCTTATCATTTGGAGCCTGGGTCTCCAAATAAACTCAGACTGTGTCATTAAGGCAAGTCTGGCATGCCAGCTTGCTTTGGGAATTCTTAGGCTCTTCCTTCTCGGGCGAAATTATAAGCAGGCCACCAGGGTCACCAGTTCAGCATTTTACCTAAGATCTGGGAATCTCTAATCTGGTCCATTGGCTTACATGGCAAGAGGTTTAATCACTGAACCATCACCCCAACTCTCACCTCCCATTTTCTACCACCTCCTAATAATGCCATCACAATTCACCAATGTAGTCCAGCTGACCTCAAACCCATGACAATCCTCCTGCCTCAGACTGCTGAGAGTTGGGGATATAGGCGTAAGCCAGCAGTTCAGGCAGGGCAAGCATTGACTCTCTTGATGTCTTTTAATAAGCAGTATCATTATTGCATCAAATATTAAAGAAATGTTCACAAAAACATTTATTTTTTAAATTTTTTATTTATTCAAGTGTGTGTGTATGTATGTGTGTGTATGTATGTGAAGAATCAAGGGTGAATTTTAGAATCATCGTGGATTGCTTCTACCTCTCTTTTTGTTTGTTTTGGTTTACTCTGCCCCGGGATTCCCAGGCTCCACCCACCAGGGTCAGAAGCGCTGACTGCCCCCACCTCCGCCCGGTGCTTGTACGTGGGATCTGGGATCCGAACTCAGGAACCTCTGCTTGTAAGGCAGAGGCTTAACTCCTGAGCCATCTCTCCAGACCCACAAAAACATTTAATCTAACCATCCAAGGTCACAGACTGCAGTGAGGATAATGAGCAATTTTTCTTGTTAATGGAGCCCTAGTTTCTGGAGTGGCTAGTACACTTATTTTGAATGACTGGATCTGATTGGGGTAATCCAACAACAGGAAACTCGTTTCCCCTTTCTTTGTGTTATCAAGAGTAACTCTGTGCCTGTTCTGAGGAATGGGTTACAGTAAACAGCCTGCTGGGGAGTCCCTCCAGAAAGGCATGAAGAGTCACATAGCTGCTGCTGATTTTTCTTTGAACATGAAGTCAGTGCAGTTCTGTTGTAATCTTGTTAAGGAAGATCATGGAAAGAGTGCTAGAATTTTTAGGCTATTGAATCAACACCTAAGCACTTATTCTAAGCCTACTTGTTATGCAAGAAAAAGAAAATAATATTATTTAAGATATTACAGATCAAGTTTTCTATTACTTGTAGCAAAGCTGAACACTAGCCTATGTGATGCTGAGATAAATGAGAGTGTTTAAAGGTTTTCTCTGATTTCTTACTTGAGCCGTATAGTATTACAAAGAATTCTGAAGTCAGAGAAGGTGTGGAGGAACTTTGCTGGATAAAGGATGTTAACGCTATGTTTGATGGGTGCAATTCATCCAGATAATGAAACTATTCATTATTTATGCACAAAATGAGAGAGGGCATGCTTCAGAGATGACTTATGGCTTAAAATCTTGCCTCAAAAGCAAAAGACCTAAGTTTGGACCCAAGATCCCACTGAAATGGTGGCAAGCCTACACTTCTGGTCTGAAAGACAGAGCCTGGGAAATCCTAGACAAAGCAATAAGGAGACAAAGCAAGCTGGGGTGATTCCCAGTATCATCCTTGGACTTTTACAGACACATACAGACACACAGACACAGACACAGACACACACAGACACACACACACAGACACACACACACACACACACACACACACACACAGATGGGAGGTGATTAGTTCTCTGGCCTGGAGACACAGATAGATTTGGGGGTAGCTAATAAATGCATATAATTTGCTAGAGAGATAAAGATGTAATAACAGGAAAGTAATGACATGCAAGCATGCACAATATGACACGGCAATCTACATGCTCATCTTAAGATGGTGGTGAATTATCTGACTGCCTACCTTGAACATTGAACATGTTATCATTTGGATGAAGGCCAAATTAGCGCAATAAAGAAGGAAGTCCAATGTTAGTATCTCAGCTTGATTTCCCTAAAAGTAGATCATAAAGTTTAAATTCAAGGCAATTGTCCTAGGAAACATAAGTAAACACTATAGAAATTATATAGGAAAATAAAGAGTCAGTAAAGGGCATGTTGTTGGGCAATTACCCACTGCAGGTTAAGTCCAGCAGTGTTTACACAATTCACTTGGTGTCCTCCGACAGAGCAGAGGTAGAACCACATCAAGTGCACATCGGTATCACACCCAAGGGAAACAGAAGCAGAAAGAAGCAGCTGCGGGATCCTAGCAGACCACTTCTTGTCTCCATTTTCAGCAGCATAGAGCTGAGGACCGCTGGGGAGATCAGGGAGCCCTTACAGAGAATTTCTCAGGGTTGCTCCTGAGTGGGAGCCAGTTGAGGTACAGATATTGCATCATCTGTCAGTCATCATTGAAGATGGCTCTTGACACATGGACAGAGCAGCTTGAGATACAAGGGCAGCAATGGAAAGTCTGGCACACCTGCAATGACAAAATTCAAGGAGTTATAGGTGATGATCACCATCAGCAGCTTCTACAATTTGGGTTTGGCATGTACAAGGCCAGCAGGTCAAGAGGTAAAAATGAAGGCATCCAGAAAAAGAATAAATAGATTTGAGGTAGGGCAGGACTTGAAGGAATATTGTGATGCAAACAAGATGCTAATAGTGACTTTGAGCATTTCAGCAGCCTTGAGAGCTAGCAAGATGTTGTCAGTGTTAACCTGCCCTCCACTGTACAAAACACTATGCTATAGAATTTACAACTTTAGTCATATTTGAAGAACAACTCTGGCTTTTGCTGTTAACTCTGAATTCTGAGTAGAGGAAAATTACATTTTCCCCTCTTAAGAAACAATAGTCCTTGAGAGGGAATGAAACAAAGCAACCAAATCTCTCTGCCAACTGCTGAAATGCTTACCTCTATTTGTTTCAATGGAAGAAGAATGATTTTCAATGAAAATCCTCTTGAGACCTTGGAGGTGTGTAAAATGGAAATATTTGTATCTTGTGATAATGTCTTAGTGGGTGACTTTTCTTGGGTTCAATGCCAATTTTGTATGGCATTATGTTGGAAAAGTGCTGCTATCTGCCTGGAAGGACCAGTGCATTGGACTATGAATTATAGGAGGCCAAGGAGTGCCACACTAAGAACAAAGGCGACAAGTAGTTGGTGGGATCACTTTGTTCGTGAGGTTTGTTTTTGATAACTAGTTATCCTGTATGCAACTGTAGTTACTTTCCATTGTATCTGAACTTTCTCCATGTAGGAATCAGAGGCAGAATTAAGTTCATGGATAGCTAACTGCTATGCACAGATGAATTACAGCCCATCAGATTCTGATGACAGCATCTGATATTCTATCTATATCTATGATCAAGCATTTTTGACTTCCCAGAAGCTTCCTATGGTTGAAAATGATAGAAAAAAACCCTTAAGTTGGTCAAGACAGATATACTTCCTTAAAGATAGTTAGATATAGGTGTCAACTTGATGGCTGAGGATTTGAGCTCTGGGCAGATCATAGAAAACTGGTAGTTAAGTTAAGCTCAGGACAAACCTGTGTGACATTGTATAGTGGATGGGGAAGGCCCAGCCCATGTGATGGGACTAGTCTGTGGGCAGGTGAATGAAATGCAGGGAGCTGTTTGAGAAGGAATCATCTTGTGTGTACTTGGCCAGACATGCTGGTCTGGGAAGTAAGGACTGTCCCTTTCTCAGCAGTTACGTGGTGATGGCGTGGCCAGTTCCTTCAGCCCTGGCGTTGGTGTGACTTCTCCTGAAAAGTTGGACGAAGAATTATGACCACTTTATCATAAGAGAATAAACTCCTTGTTCTCTTAAGCTGTTTGATGGTGGTTATTTTTAGCAACAATGCAGGAAAAGGAAATACAATATGTTAGATATGACTGTAAAGAACAAGGAGCTTTAATTAGCTACTCTAAGATAATCTGTGTTCCTTTCATAGCTCACTTGGCAAGGTGATGGTTGAGGTGCTATTAATAGATCAAATGGATCAAATGGAATAGCCCTTGCTCTGATACAAAATTTGATGTTTGCAGAACGTTAAAGACTTTCTTTCTAATGGAAAAGTACCAGTCCTTTAGAGAACAAGGCCCTGCAGTACCAGCTACACAGCTTTATTTTTTGAGAAGTAAATGCCAAAATTCTTAGTGCATTCTCTCTGAATAACTTTTCCCAAATGGTGGTGAGAGCATAGCAAAATCATGTACAAATTAAGTAACCGTGAAAAACAGCTTTGAGAAAGTTGTGAGTGAAGTAAGAATGTTGGAATATGCATTGTTTTCAAGCAGGAATCATCATACTTGAAGGCATTATTGAACTATACGTACTATAAATCTCCAAGTTTCCAACTTAAAACAAAGAAACCAATAAAAAAATTTTGTAGACTTGAAAACATAATCAGTAAGGCAAGGATTAGGCAGTCAGGAAATATAAGACTGAATTTAGCACCCTGCTCTGCCTGTGTTTGAACTTCCACAGGTCTTCACAGGGAACAGAGAATTTGTTTTGAAGTTCTTTGTGTTTCTCTGAGACACCATTCAGACTCTAGCTATTTAAAGGGAATAAAGGAGATTTATTTGGTTTATGGTTCCAGAGCAGAGATGCAGTCATTTATTGTGGGGAAGGCATGGCAGGCAGCAGAAGCCAGGGGCAGCTAAGCTCACATCCATTATGGAAGCTGCAGAATGCCAGAGCCAGAATACTATAGAAGCAGGACAGACTAATCAACCTCAGCTCGCCCTCGGTGAGGTGCCCTCCTCCTGCAAGGCTCTGTCTCCTAAAGTTGCCATGAGCTTCCCCAACATTGACAAACACTAAGGATTCAAACACATACAAACCAGAACAAAGATACTTGCCATAAAAGCCATCAGTTGTTAATCTGTCCCCCCAAATCCAAAAATGGTGCCAACTTGAGCTTTCATTAAAGTAAATCCAAATAAGGGCTAGGAAATAGATCAATCGGCAGTGTACTTGCTTAGCATTCCAATTTCCATTGCTGCATAAAACATACTGGGTGGGCAAGGCAGGAGAATCAGTTGTTCGAGGTCATTCTCAGTTACCTACGTTTGAGGCCAGTCTGGTCTACAGAAGGCCTTGCTCAAAATAAGCCATGGAACCAACAACCTTTACCAGTAGGTAAAGGTGCCTGGCACCAAGACTGATGATAACCTAAGTTTGATCCCTGGGAGAAGAGAACCAACTCCTGAAAGTTATTCTCTGACTTCCACACATGTGCCATGCATGTGTCAAGGTGAATCTCGCCATCACAACATGCATAAATAAATAAATAAATAAATAAATAAATAAATATGATTTAAAAAAGCTAGCAGAAAAAAATCTCAGCTATTCACCTGGTGAAAATAGCAAATTTGCATTTCAGTGTAAATAGAAAAAGAGCATCAATCAATATGGAAGAAGAAAGGGATAAGATAGACATTTTACAATTATTTAAAATATAACTTTTAGCCCAAATTACTGTCTGAAAGGAAACAGCAGACAGGCTTCTATTTTGCCTCTTTTACATGCACAGAATTTATTTTAGGGACTTTCTTTACCTATAGCCCACCTTCCACATTCTGCAGTCTCCTCTTCTGCAATCTACCTTATCTCCAAGTACATTTTAATATCAAGCTTCTAGAACTGCCACATTTTACCAAAGGAATCACCAAAAGATGGACATTGCAGGGTAGTATGCTGGACCATAGCAAAGTACCATGGAGAGGGTAAGGCTTCCTAATCCTGTACATGTTCTACCCAGATCTACATTACTGTTCTTGGGTAGGGTTTTCAAAGGCATGTGTCATGGTTTGAATGAAATTTGCCTTCCACAGGCTAATGTGTTTGGATCCTTAGCTGATGTTAATGTTTGGGAAGGTCATGATACCTTTAGGAAATGGAGTTTTGCTGGAGGAAGTCATGTTACAGGGGTGGGCGAACTTAAGGTTTTTGCGACCCAGCTTGCCACTTGCTCTTTCTACTTTCATGATGGCCACTGTGACCCGAACCAATCTCCAACTTCTCTGCCAACCATACCTTTTCTGCCTTTATTCTTTCTGAAGCCCTAAAACAAACAAACCTCCCTTTCTCCTATAAGTTGTGTTTGAGTCAGGCGCTATGATCCTTAGAGGCAAGGGATTAACAGTCACAATAGTGTTCCTATACTAAAGGAGAACACGAAAAAGAGCTCTAGGCAATGCCACTGAGTCCTTACACCTCATCAGAGAGGAGGACCCAGAGGGAAGTTTGACATGCACACTAAAGGATGCTCCAGGAATGGGGGGGGGGGGAGAGGGAGCACTGGGAGAAAGGAGGGAGGGGGGAAAGGAAAGGGAAAAGGGGGAAGGGAGCAAGGGGATCCAGGGAGGGAGGGAAGGCGGGAGAGGAATGGGGTAATTATCAACTTTGTATGAGTGGAAGAAATAAAAAAAAGTTGTGTTTGAGTGTTATCTCACAGCAGCAGAAAGAGTAACTACTACAGCAACATGCATTGTGCAACCTTAGTTCTTCCTATTGTTATAATAGGAAAATGTATATGTTTAATCAAACAAGTTTGGAAAACAGGTAATGTGATTCCGTCCCCTTGGAGATTCTTAATGAATCTCAGAGGTCCTTGAAATAACTAGCAGAATCAGTGATTTTCCCCTTAACACCAGGGTAATAAGATAGCCTACCATTTACCCGTTCATGAATGCTGACAAAAGACATGAGAGTCGCGGGTCAAAGATAAAGAGCAATTACAGTCCAGCAGGTCATCTCTCAGAACATGTCATCTTTGGCTCCCCTAACCTCCATGACACAAAAGGAAATGTGCCTAAGGGATGCACCTCTATTCTAACCAACTTTCCTTCTACCAGAAGACTTCATTTCACACCTCAAGATATCCTCCTAGGTAGCTTTGTTCACAACCATGAGGAAAAAAAAGGGAATGTGTCATCATGGAGAAACATATAGCAATGATTAGATTAGATTATTATTAGATTTCTTTTAATAGTAGCAATGTCCATTGATTTCATTTATCCCATAGATTCCTAGTAAATTGGACCAGACAACAGTATTCAGTTGTGCACGTCTGGGGACAGGAGTCTGTTAGTTGCTCACATTCTGAGACTTGATATTATGGAAACAGGTCAAAGTATTTCACAGTAGAATCTACAATGGGATTAAGAAAGAAATAATTAATACAAAAGAGAAGAGTTCCAACATGAAATCAGGCAGGCAATTTCCCCCAAGATTTACTACTGTCTTCTAGTTGGTTTGTCTTTGGACCAAGTCTGGAGCTCATATATGTCTCACTCCCTAGTCAAGATATAAATCATCTGCAAGATTAGATAGGAGTGATTATAAAGTTCTGAGGAAACAACCATAATTCTAGTTTTATGGTTTGGGCTTCTACTGAAGTGACATATCCACTGGAATTTAAGGGACCACTCATCTCTAAGAAGTTCTGTTCCATTGTACCTGGTCTTCATCTTTTTCTAGAGAGAATCTTCAAAAACATAATTCTTTTAACTTTCTCCAGGGATCCATCCCTTGGAATGAAGGAGATAATTATGCTATGTTATATAGTGCTACTTCTCCCTTGGCCAAGCTTTTCAGTTCTTTTTCTAAACTTCCACCCCTTCATCCTGTCATCCTGGTCCCAGCTGTGGCAGATTCTCCTCTCTCTCTCTCTCTAGCTTTCTAGCTAATTTCATATATGTCCAAGTATACATGCACATGCATGCATGTGCAAGTGGAGAACAAAGGAGAACTTCAGGTGTCATTCCTTGGGCTCTACCCACATCCACACCTTTTCTTTTCTTTTTTTCTGAGACAGTCTCTTGTTGATCTGAAACTGGCCAAGTAGGCTGTAGCTAGTCTGAATGGCCAGCAAATCCCAGAGATCTCCAGTCTATGACTGTGCCTGGATTGTAAGTGGGCACTACAGTGATGTGTGTGTATGTGTGTGTGTGTGTGTGTGTGTGTGTGTGTGTGTGTTCTGAGCAATCAAACAAGTCTTCCTGTGCACAAGGCAGCGCTTCACTGAGTAAGTCATCTCCCATGCCTTGTAGTCAATTCTTTTGGAAGTTATTCTTTCTATTCCCACATGTGCTCTTTGTCTCCATTTCTGCAAGTTTGGGTGTCTGTTTGAATTATGTTACTAGCTATATTGTACTTGTTTCTCTGCTGAGCTCGAGCTGGATATGTATGACTGACAACTCCCACTGTCTTGCTTCTTTCCTCAGATTTTATGGCTTTTCACAGCTCCAATGTTTCCATGTCCTCACTTCTATTAGATACATCTCCTCGTCACTCTCCTTTCCTTCACAGGGCCCACATGAGACACTTTTTGTTGGTTAATGATGCCATTTTGTGATGATAAGAGAGTATGAGCTGACTTTTCAAACCTTGCACTTACACTTCCAACCAATATGGCATTACATTTATCTTTCCTTCTGGACTTTTATAAACTAGGATATTTCTCTTTTATCAGTGAAAGTATTTTGAATCATGAAGAAAGTATACATATGTGAGGAGCTAGAGAGTGTTGTGTTACCCTGATAAGAATACTACACAAGGTATATATGTGTTAAAGCACTGCATCCTACAAATGTTAAGTTTTAGTGTATTAGTTAAAAGGATAAATCCTTTAAATATAATTTTCTTTTTGTCTATTTCATATTATAGGTGATTATTTCTTTATAAAATATTTCACATATTCACATAAATCCTGGGTTTAATTATAGTTGCAATATGATATTCCCTTGAAATTAGGATGTTGTACATTTTTGTGATTATCTTAAAGCTCTGAAAATTGGGGCTGAGGGTACATTAGCTCAGCAGATAAGATGTCAGCTCACAAGTCCAATGGCCTGAATTCAATTCTCAGAAGCTCACATAAGTGACTCCCAGAAGTTGTCCTCTGACCTCCTATGACATGCATGCATTACATGCTCTAGCCCTCTTTCTAATAAATGAATAAAATGTTTTCTTAATATTTTAAGGGCTGGGGAGGTGGTTCATGGGTTAAAACCTTTGTCTCATAAACAAAAGTATCTAAATTCAGATCCCAAATCCAGTTAAAAAAGCAGGGTGTAAATGGCTACAGCCTACAATTCCAGTCTTAGAAGGCAGAGCCTGGGAAAACCCAGAGCAAAGCAGTAAGGAAGTAGTGCAATCCAGAGTGATTACAACTGTCACTCCACAGATATACATACACTCAAGTGCCTTCATGTTCACACACACACACACACACACACACACACACACACACACACACTTTTAAAAACAAGCTTTAAAAATGAAGTTGAACCAAACACCCATGACACATCAGTAGCTAGAGTAAAACCCCTTACATACTGCGAGGGGGTTTTTGTTTTTACCAGGAGTTGATCAGTTCAGACTGCTGCCTTTTGCACAAGGACACCCATTTTGAGGTCATTTAGCTCAATTCTTCTTTGCTGCTCCCTTGTGAGGAAACTGGGCTCTGTGTAACTGCACAGCTGGTTTGGCTTTAGAAATGTCCATTTCTGCTCAAATGATCTAAGCTCATTCTGCAGTCAGGCGACATGTTAATTTCAACACTGAAAAGCACTTCAGTGACTCTAGGGAATCAGATGTCTCTGAGTGTTTCATCAACTAACAAGAGTTGACGAGTTCACTCTAGGAGCTGTCTAGGGTGAATGTATTTATTGTGTGTATTTGTGTGTGCATATGTGCATGTGTGTGTGTTTACACATACACATTTGCCACAGCGTGTATGGAGGTCAGAGGACAATCTTTGAAAGTCCTTCTATCATAAGGGTTCCAGGGATCCAACTCAGGTTGCCAGTTTTGGGTGAAAGTACCTTTATCCATCCACTGAAGTTTCTCACTGGCCTGGATTCTTCTTTCTTTTTTTTCTTTTCTTTCCTTTTTTTTTTTTTTAATTCTGGTTGCTCTGACCTCACATCAAGTAATTTTTTAGTTTTGAGAACTTTTTTTTGGAAATAAATAAATCTTAAAGGCCTTCAGAAAGTTTATGCATTTATAGTTTCATGGAAAGAATAATTCCTCTTCTTTCAACCTTCCTGCTCTCTTTCTCTCTCTCCTGAAGACAGAGGAGTTCTAGAAACAGGAAATTAATCAGGGAGATTTTCCAGGAGAATATAAATTCTCCCCATCCATTAATTATATTGGTTTAGTTAAAAAATTAAAAGAACTAGTCAATGAAATCTTTTGTTTGAAACTATTATGTTCAATCCCACAAAACCACTTTGTGCTAAGCCAGGGACCTGTTAGGAGCAAGTCAAAGAGACAAATCTCCCTGACTTCATTGAGCCACAAAACATTATTAAGTAATCCTAAAATCCAACAATGAAAAGAATGCTGTAGAAAAACATTTTCTCACCTTTTTAGTAACTCAGAAGAGAAGATAATAAGATTCATGATGAGAAAAGGATAACAATTCAGAAAGTACAGGCAGAATTCTGTGGAATGCACCTATCTGGGGGTCCTGTCTGCAACGTACAGGAAGACGATGGGAAGAGATGTGTTGCTAGGAGTGTTGGAGAGTGGTGAGTGGCAGCTGTTTCTAGTGGTGCCACTGGAGCAGAAAGAAGACTAGCCCTTGTTGGGGGCATAGTGTAACAAACTATAATGAAAGCAAACAAGTGGGCTAGTGTGGCAGGAGAAACCTGGAGAAGTGGAGGACAGCTCTGTCCCATCAAGATTTGCCAAGGAGCACTCTTCTGCTGAAGATTATAAACATGAGGATTAGTGATCAGATAGGAATTTTCGAGAGGTCACTCTAGAGAACAGCGGGAGCAGATGGAGACAGGCAGGCTGTGGCGAAGGCTGCAGTCGCTACGAGTCTGCAGCCAGGCAGAAGCAGGTGGTAGAGTTGGTAGCACTGAGTAGCAGCAGTGATGGAGGCACCTGAGCCCTTCAAGGACAGGCAAGGATGGGAGTTGGTAACTGAATGCATGTCACTGGTGGGAAAAGTTAAAATAAGAGGAAGATCGAAGATATCATCGGTGGTTCTGCTTGGACCAGCTGATGAATGGTCATGCCACTGGCTTCGAATAGAGAACAAAGAAGAATCAACAAGGTCAGAGATGGTCTGGGACTTTCAGAGCTTGCTATTTATTAATTTAGCTCAAAATAGTAGTTCCTGTATTTTTTTTCTCTACTTTCTTTCCCAAACTGAAAAACTTGAGTCAACCTCATTATATTATTCCCTGGGGAATTAATGTAATCTTTACTATTTAATAATAAAGAACATTATTTCAAGGTAGCAGCAATCCCTGCAAATCTTTCTGCAAATCTGTGTGGGAGCTTGAGCCTTAGCGATTTCGGAAGGCATCCCAAGAGGTGCATGCTTTAATATAACCGAGCGTGTGGCGCCATCTTCAGGACAATTTTATTAACCCCTCGTAAGCCAACCAGACCAGCAAGGAAAGCTTGTCACCAGGAACACTTTCCACCCAGCGACTCTGACTCCATCTTGTCTGATAATTAAGAAGCTGAGATAGGTTTGTTGCCAAGTTCGATTGCGCAAGCGGGTCCTTTGTCTTTCCCAAACCTGCCCTCTAAGGCTACTCTAATGATCCTTTCGAATCATTCTCCTTTACTGTCTGCGATCTGCAAAATGAACCATGCTGTGTGGAAAAGACTGGAAGAGGAAACGAAGGCAAAGCATGACTTCAGATTTTCTGTCCAGCGATCAGATTTTCTGAGACTTCCAGCTGCACTTGCACAACTTCTGGTCTTCATGAAATACATAGCCAAATAGAGTTCGGGTCATATGTTTAGAGTATTTTTACACATGAATGAGCATAATGCCTAAGGAAAAGTAATTTGATCTTTATACTAAAATTTTTGATTTAGAAAAGGTATTCTCAAAGATGTGCACAGCATTCATCCTTTAAAACCAAAGATAGAAAGCAAGGAGTTGTCATTCTATATAGAGTTAACCGCACAGACACTAAATCACTTTCACTTTTAAAAATCCTCTCAACCTTTACTCATTCTACCTGAATGAGCAGCATCCTCTCTCTGTGGCTACAAAACCCTTGAAATATGTGTTTATCATAATGTATCTGCTGCCTTGTGCACAGGATGTGGTGTCTAACCAACACTGAACTTTCAGTACAGTCTCCTGAATAACAATGGACTAAGAAGCTTGGTTCTTTACATTTACAGGGAATCATATGGCTTGTATTTACCTGTGCATGGTCTTTCCTTCTAGATTTCCATTAGAAATGTATGCCTGCAGTTGAGAAATGTCAAGTTCATGGTTTCTTTTAATTCTGGAAGAGGTAATGTATTATTCTCAACTCCATTTCTAGAAAAATAGTGGTCGTAGATAAATGTGATAAAAGTTATTTTCCTGGAATCTAAGATGTGCTATGGAGACTTTGAAGAAGTGAGGTTTAAAAAAAAGTGAAGTCAATGAGCCAGATACTCTATATAATTTATCTCAGTACTCCTAATAATCTGTGGATACTTGTCACTCGCTGGCTCATACTTTACATGTCTGTATTCTGCAGTCTGGGAACAAATATTGAGAATGCGAAATAATTTGGCTTGGTCTTACCCCTTCTAGTGGAGCTATGGAAGTGAGTTCTAAACTGAGCATTTTTTCACTAGAGTCAACCTATAGACAGAAAAATAACAGCTTTCCCCTCTAAAGGGATAAGAGGTAGTTTATTCTGAAACCAAGTATGAGTGGCTGACCTGGAACACAGATTCAGGTTGCACCAAATTCTATATATTCCATTGTAGCAACAGTTTCTGGAGGTTTTATACAAAATAAAGAAAACCACAAATCAAAACATTTTTCATACACATTGGTGGAAACATCTGGTACAAGGGTGACAGAAAAGTGGGAAATTTCTAACATAGGTCTTAGATATTGATGACATTAATTTTTAGCTCTTTGGTTGGTGAAAATTAGGGTTTGTACCTTGCAAAAGATTTATGTGATAGTCACAAACATGTTAGGTCATATACAGAGGCAGGCAATAAATGTCTATTAATGAGGCTAAAGGTGCCCCAGATAATTTGACTTTGGATTTCCAGACCTTCCTATGTACTCCGGCTCTTGCAGACGCAGCTTCTTTTCAGAAACTTACGCTCATGACCCTCTTCATGAAAGCATCAGTCTGCTTCTTTAATGGGAGCTATTCATTATGACACACAGAAATTAATTGCCAGGCCAGAGCCAAGCTAACAGTCTTAAGCAAAAGGTCTAGAATTGAGAGCTATGGACATAATCTGACTGCTTCTTGTGGTGTCAATTTCCTTTTCTTCTTCCATAGTGTTGGCATTACCTAGGCTGGAAGTCCTGAGCAAGATATCATGACATAGGTCCTTGAGAGGGTGAGTCCGGGAGAAGTTTGGACTTCTAGAAGAGACTGCAGGGGCAGCCAAGGGTTCCCTCTTCTTCTCTCTTCACAGTCTGTTCTGAGCCAAGTCCACATACAAAACTCTTGCAAATGAAGAACAGAGCACATGCTTAGAATGCACAACAGAAGTAGCAATGGGTGACATACTTCACTATTTAAATTGCTAAAATTGTGAGCATGGAGCATGGTGTGACGGGACTCATCTGCAGTGGTTAGACCCAACCTACTATGATGCTGTGAGAGCCAACTACCAGTAGCATCAGCTGAGGATGAGCCCAGAGCTTGCAATCAGAAGCCCTGGATCTAGGTGGACAGCTGTCACCAATAGTCTGACCTTTCATTTCTTCAGCTGAACAATGGCTATAATAGCTACTGACTTAGATTACTAAAATACTAAAGACACAACACATGTGAAACACCATCAGCTTTAATACTTCTGTATTAGGAACTTAAAGCAAAATTCTTGCTCTCTAATGATATGTAAATGTTAGTTTGTTTTTATTCTTGTAAACCTGTCACCTTCTTAACACCTTCTTAAGTTTCTCTCTCTCTCTTTTTCTCTCTCTCTCTCCAATTTGGATATTTGTTTTAGTTTGCATTTCTTAAAAAGAAAATGCTGAGACAAGGATTTATATAGCAGGGCTTATGTAGAGGTACACCTAAGCACACATAAAAGTGATAAAGATAGAGCATTGTCATTAATACATAGGGTGTCCTACTAAACCAGCACATAGAAGAAGATACGCACAAGTCAGAAGTCTCCCATCTGAGGGTGGGAGCATTTTTATTGCGCTAATTTTCCAGCACATTTTGCCTGGCACATGTCAGGATATGACTTAAAGCAGCACCAGAAAAAGGTCCTGGGGAAAGAAGTGGGGATATGAGCATCTGGAAGGAGTCTGGAGCCACCTTAAAATATACATGAATTAATTAAACCACACCTTTAACTATCTGTAACCAAATTTAGTATTTCTCTCTGGCAACCTAGGTCAGGAGGATCCCAAGGACAAATGATAGAAGCCAAAGTTTAGTCAGAGTAAAACGTTTTCAAGAAACATTCACTGTCCTCCCCCGGAGCGCACTGCAGATCAAGAAAAACCTGTGTTCCATGTCTTTGCATTGGTTTGGAAAGTAGGCTCTGGAATAAGATATCTGTGTTTAAAGCTAAGCTATGTTCCTTCTTCACTGTGTGACCTTGGAAAATTACTTTGTATCATTGCCTGAAATCTCTCAATTTTTAAAGTAGAAACAAAAGATTTCAATTACCCAGTTGCTGTGTCTGACAAAAGAGATCATAAAAATTGATTAACCCAGTGCTTGACATAATTAGTAAGTTCTCCATGACTTCTGGTCATCATGATAATGTTTTCTGAATGCTTTTACAGAGTACACATGAGAACACTACTCCCAACTGATCAAATATAGGATACTGTCAGAGATGGATAAAAGGGGTAGACTAATTTCATCAAAAGGGTAAACTGATTACCAGCAATGAGTGGTGGCTTCTTCATGGAAACAGAGCATCTGAACTTTAACACAAAGTCGTTTTGCTGCTGATTGAACAAGAATTTCATCAGAGAGAACACAATAAATGATGTAACTGGTGGCTCTGTGCTATGGTTTCACACAGAGTTGAACACTACCAGTCACTTTTGGTTGATCTCACGAATAAGCAGTTGTATATACATCATTTTTCTATAGCCAGGGAATACAGAAAATGAGATTTAGAATCATTAAAGAGTAGGGAATGCAGCTTAGTTGGTAGAGTGGTTTGCATACATCATATATGGGTCTTCTGGTCATCATGATAACATTTTTCTGAATGCTTTTACAGAGTACACATGAGATTACTACTCCCAACTGATTAAATATAAGATACTGTCACAGCTGGATCAAAATCAAAGACTAGTTTCATCAAAAGGGTAAACTAATTATCAGCAATGAGTGATGACTTCTCCATGGATACATGGAAGCTATGTATGTATGTATATAAAAAAAAAACTCTGAAAGGGTCTCCTACAGCCAGTGGTTATAGACAAAGAATACATTAAAATGTTTTCTGTGTACATTTTAGTTCATACATGTGTACATTTCCGTGTACATGTATACCATGAAAGATGGATGCTTATAGCCTCAGGTTGAAAAGTTATGAAATAGTGATAAGATTATGACCTGAGTAATTTTGGTCAAGTTGCCAAACATTTTACTTCTTAGCTCTTCATTTGCACAGTAGTGATACTAACCACACCCACTTTTTAGGTTTATTATCAGGACCATACGACTTCTTTCATATAAAATGAATAGCTTATTGTGTTTAATTAAATAGCCAATGCTATTAATAATTATAAACTATTCATTTTTAAGCACGTGGAAAATATCCTTTTAAAGAGACTTACTTAGATACCACTTATATTCAGGATCTTGCTGCAAGATTCTGTAGTTTGGATAGTTGCTCTGTTCTGATGGCTGTTAGCTAAGTGTTATTCAAGAAGGAGCTCTGAAGTTATTCTGTGCTGGCTAGAAGGACCAAGAAAGACCTCTGTTATAGCACTGCATACCTGGAAATGTCCCCTTTGATACTTCTCCACACCTTGACCTTCATTTTCCTCACCTTTCTTTTTTCTTTCCCTCCCTATTTCTCAAATGAACAAAAACAACAATGAAGGACAGTGTAGACTTCCTTATGGTGGTAGGAGGAGGGTGTTCCAAAAGGGCAAAATAGAGGCTGAACTCAGTAGTGACCCAGCATCATTTCTGACACATTCTATTGGACAGAAAAAAAATGAGTCCAGCCCAAATTAAAACATTAGGGAAAGAGATTTCATTTCTTAGGGAAAGGAGAACAAAGAGCATGCTGCCATCCACAAAGCAGTCTTAGTGTGAATGGCATTGCCGCTCTGGTTAAATTCCTTTAGATAGGATCTGGGCCTGGCAATTTACTGCTGCACTTGGTGCTTAGTACTGTGGAAAGACCATAGCCTATTAAATCTTTGTGCGAGGAAAATAGTCCAGCATATTCTTAACACAAATCTTTAGGGCTTCTTAGGCAAATTTGGCAAACAACTCTTTCCAAGCATCTTACTTCCAGGAAAAATGAGGTAACACACCTACATCTCTTTCTCTGATTTGTGTTGATCTAATTTCAGAGGTTCACTGATCCACCTGAAAATCATGATAACAGGTACATTTAGGATTTAGAGAAAATAACAACTGAACATTTTACAATGAATCTCAGTAGAAATAATTTTACTAGAATAAGATCACTGTCTACTTCAGTTGGTTATTCTTTATTGAAAAGTGAAATTATCCCAGTACTAGTATTAAAATTTATCTTGACTGTCTTATTACTTTTTCTGAAACAAAGTAGCTGTCACTTTCATCCTAGGCATGACGATATTGACTATTTCGTATAGCACCAGCCCTAACTTATTCACTACATTATAAAGGTATTTTAGGTATCCACACACATACACAAACATGCATAGTTACCAAAAAATAGATGGAAAGTGACAGAAGATAAAGCAGTACAAGGGAAGAAATTTAAGTAGAAATCATGGGTTGGGTGATCTGATTAATACAAGGTTTGATGGCTCTTGAGAAAACAATTGTCTTAAACTTACCTGTCTTTCTTTGCAGTCAATATCCGAACTCATACACTTACCTTTTGTTATACAAGTAGCACCTTTCTCTTTTGTTCAGATCTCTCTCTCTCTCTCTCTTTCTCTCTCTCTCTCTCTCTTTCTGCCATGATCCTTGTATGAAGATAATCACAAAAATTTATGAGTACTAGATCCAAAAGCAAAGGCCTGGGGCATATTGTTGGAAAGATAAAGACTGTTCATTTGGGAGCTCTCTATGCCTTTATTACCTGAGTAAAGATGGTATAGTAATTGACATGTGGTTCTTGACAGATGTTGACAAGGGAAAAACATGTAACTAAACCCCTTTGAGTTTTTGCAAAAGATGATTATGATGCCTGTCTTCATGTTCTATAACCTCAAGGGTGCAATCAAATATCTCTCCTTATCCTAAATACCAAGCAGGCATCCTTGCAGATGCTATTGGACTGTGTCAGCAGCTGGCCAAAGAATAGAATTCTCTCATCTCATATAAAGGGTGTGTACAACAGAGACCAGTGATATGGAATTGCGTTGATATGTTCTGTTGTAGTCCCTCTTGAAATAATGGTTATGGGGAAAGAATTCATTAATTTTTTTTCCTTTTTAACTCTCACAACTTGTGTCTGGGTTTGCATTATGAAATTAAGCAGTGAATTGCTTTGCTTCAAAATAGTTTCTATATTTTATTTGATAGAATAGCAGGGTGATAAAAATGTTACCAAACTAGGTCTTAGTTTAGTGCTCCATAAGAATAAGAATGAGGTTTACAAAAGGAGAAATTCCTATGTTTTTGCCAAGACTGTCAGTCATGCAGATATTTTAAATATCCAGATACTATGTAGAAAGGATGCTTGGCAAGAAGGAAACTTTCTTCACTTATCCATCTATTCAATCATATATTCATTTTGTGGAATGAGAGCAATAAGACAAATTATATTTTGATTATTCAAAATAAAAGTCATGCAAGACATAGCAATATTTTTTATTGCTGTTCAGTGTGTGTAAAACAGCAGACTAACAATTTCTAGAGCCAAATTGAAAGAAAAATATCTGTGGCAAACAATATATCACACTGATTTGATTTTTCTACACTCTGAATTCTTTTTTCATTTATGATACTCTGTGCTTCTCTGTTATACCTAAGTGATAGCGTGAAATTGCATTTGTTTTCCCCTTGATATCTTTAAGTGTACTTCCTCTCCCAGTATTAATTCTAACAGTAGCTTAGTGGTCATCACAAAAGAGGTGTATATCAGAGTGAAAACATAAATAGTAATAATCCTTCCTGAATCTGGTTTCCAAAGCAGTTTAATCTTCAAAGAAAACATTCTAGCAACCACATGAGAAATAAAGATAGGTGCTCTTTATTGCATCCCTAAATTGGGAATGATCAGAGCAGATTGACATTATGTCATTATGATCATGTTAGTAAGCTTAGATAAGTTTAGATATGTTTTAGAAACAATGAAACCCCAAACATCTTCTGTCTTAGGTATCGGTCCTGGGTCCTCCCTGTTAGATCTCAAGTTGATGGAACAGCTCTTATCTGAAATATAGGGCTTCTTATGCCAGAAAATAAAGAGCAAAGGTGAGTGCACGATAACTCTTAGAGCTTCCACACGGGCTCACCTATGTCATTTGCTCTCACAATAATTGTCCAAACAAGCTTTATATCTTTATGTAGAAGGTACAGTCCTGTCAGTAGCAGAGACTTTTCAGGGAGCAGCCAAAAAGAAGAGACAGTAAATATTTTTACCTTAATAATAAACCATAATTATTATTTTAAGTGTTATTATGCACCTAATTATCCAGGTAAAAGTAATTACATATTTAAGGTATTTTCCCTTTGGAATAGTATGAAATGAGAGAAAAGCAATCATTTGATTGCAAGAAATAATACACATTTTTGAACATTTCCAGATAGGTGCACAGAAATATGTTTGCAAATCATTAGGATGGAGATAGAATCAGGTTCAGAGTAGAGAATAAAAAGCAAAGGCTACCAATCTTCATTTCATCTAAAAGGGGAAAATTATGTAAAGGAAGGGTTTGTCAGGACCATTTGAATGGGGAAGCAAGTTAAATAATGATAGCTAATATTTCAGTGCCATATTTACAGTTTGTGACTATTATTTTGTTTCATATTTACAGCACCTACCTGTGGGAAAGGGGACCTTAAAGCTAGAGTTGAATGTCAGGCCTGAGTTTTCAGAAAAAAATGTCAGAACCAGGATTTGAGCAAACAGTTGTATGTATATTTTTGCTTCATATGTTGAAAAAGACAAGGCAGGAAGAGCATGTGACTACTAACTGTAATGGGAGTAGGGAGACAGTCTGGAGGGACATAGCCGGGCCACAATGCCGGACTCTCTTGGAGTTCTTCATGAGAAAAATGAGTGAAGGGAAGTTGTATGGAAGGCATTTTGAAGTGCTTAGTAGGTGACAGGAGAAACAATAAAAGGAATTGTTCTGGGATGTTTGCTGACCATCTAAGTAGGAGAACAGACAATGAAGAACACTTCTGACCAAGAGGGAAGGTACAGAAAAGCTTAGCTGGGCTTTAAGATTAGAGACAAACCATCTCAAACAGCTGCTTGCTCTGTATCTCACTCTCATCAAAATATTAAGTGGAGCTGCTTATTCACTTTTTAGGGTTATGGTAAGAAGACACTGGAGAGTTGGTTTCACTTCTCTTTGGGAAATGATCTTTTGGTTCCTTTGATTTGTAGAAAGAGAGAGACTACCAGCATTGCTGGAAACTCTGATATTTCCCACTTCCAGCTAATGGTATAAGTAAGATCATGGATAAGTCCACTGTGATGGGGGTGTATGCTGCCAAACAAAGGCATGAGATGGAAATAGGAGACCAGCTGTTGTTACCTTTCAGCCATTCTCAGGTAGCAGAGAAAGAGAGGAAATAGGGTATGTTCAAACCTCAAACTCCCATACCCCCCCAACAATGTGCTTCCCCAGCAAGTCTCCACTTTCTAATGGTTTCATAGTCTTCCCAAATAGTGTCACCAGCTGGAAACCAATTATTTATGCACACAAGCCTTTGGGGGATATTTCCTATTCAAACCATGACTAGAGAGGAATGTGCAGAGGATATTATGAAACAAACCAAAGCTGGATGGTCAATAATTTCTGTTGGTGCAGAACTGTTAAGAATTAAAGGTGCCAAGAAATAGCAATAGCTACTTTTATTTCTTTAAAAACCCATCATCTACACTACATGATCTATTAGATTTGCTCCTGGTTATCACAGGATATAAAACTAGAAGTAGAAATTAGAAATACAGTTTTGATTCAATAGAAATAAAGCTTATGACAAAGCTATACAAAATGTATGAATTACAGCAACACAATAAACACTCACTATAGGGTTAAACATGGTATGTGTTACAAGATGAGCTGGATGAAATCTCACTTAGATGACTTAGGATTCATGGATTAGGTAGAGAGAAGGAAAGACTATTTCCAAAACCATATTCAGTAAGCACAGTACTGTGAAAGGAGCACAAGTTTAAACCAGAATGAATAAACTATGGCTGCTTTGTGAAGTTACATCATTCTCCTAGAAATAATGGGAGTAATAATAATACCTATGTAGCAAGATGGTGTACTTAATATAATAATACTTAATATAATTAAAATGTATCTCTTTTTTAAAGTCATGACTATCTGCCATTAATTTATTTTAAACCAAGGATAGATTCTTGGGGTAAAAATTGTCAATACCTAAAGTGTATTATATTGATATCTAACTTATGCCTCTGAAATAGGTATAAAGATCATTCTTCTTTATAGTTAAATAAGCTAAATCACAGATTCAGTAATGTGTTCAAACAAAAGCAGCAAACAAAAAATAACACAGTAAGGAGTTTTACAAATAGTTTGTTTCCTGAATTCCTAGCACAATATTTAGCTTCAAGACACCGACCTAGCACCAAATGATTTTCCTTATTTGATCAACAAAGAAACATATACAGTCAAATAAGGTAAACAGACATATATCCTCACCTGATTCCCATCCTCTAGTTATCCAACTAAACATTAGTCTAAATTCTTCCATGAAGTGAAATATAACTTTAATTATAATTAAAATGTATCTTATAGAATGCTAAGCACATAGCTTGAATACTGAAATATCTCATTACATCCTGACTTTACACAATTATGTTTTACCAAGTTGCCCACATTGATCTTTTAAATGAACAAAAATGACAATTTAATGTGACTTAATATTAATGAAACTATGTGCAATTATGTTCCAATTTATGAAATCCATAAAATTTAAATTTAGGATTTGGCATTTACAAATCCCTTGGTTTCTCAGAATTCCTTATTGTTTCCTCTTTTTAAAAGCTAATCATGACAATGTGGAGGGTTTTTATGAATTTCCTCATGATTAAAGTTAATTCTAAGCCAAGCTCTATAATTTTAGTGTGATTTGTTGGCTCAGACACATTCTGAATCCTAAATGAAGGAAGTGCACCTCATAAACTGGAAAATCAAGAAGTCTTGTGTATGGATACAGGAGTCATTATACTATCTCTTGTCATGTGCTCTAACAGTGAAAACAGATGCCTAAAATAAATTAGACAATCATATAATGGATTCTGTGACATTTTTGACTGTTGATTCAACACTTGTGTGGTAGGTCTCCAGACACATGTATGAGAATTATTTAGTTAAGGTAGGCCCCTGGACAAGCCTATAGGAGATTGTCTTACTTGTATGGTTGAAATGAGAGGACCCAGTATATTCCCTGGGTAGATGAATAAAGGGAGGTAGCTGGCTTATGGTAGACTGGCAAGCCAATATGCATTGGTTCCCTTCTTTCTGCTCTTGATTTTGGATGTGATGTGGCAACTTCTCTCAGCTCCTCTTGGTAACTGTCCAACCACAATGAAATGCAACCTGAAATGATAAAATGAGTAAAATTCTTTCTTCCTTTAAATTGTTTGAATCTGGTATATTTTACAGCAACAAAGTTATGAAGACAGGACAATTTGATACCAGAAGTGGGGGGTAGGAATGTTATTACAATGATGAATTTGACCATGCAGCTTTGTGCCTTTTGAATTATTTTGTTGGAGAATTATGAAAGAGTTTGAAACATTGGAGGCAGAATTTAGTGAAGAGCTCTGTTGGATCCTTGGAAAATAGCAATGCTGACAGACATGTGGAATGCACAAGCCTGACTTGTGATATATGACAGGGAAACAAGGACTTTGTTGAAGTTGAATTTAAAAATAATAGATTGAGAAGAAAGCTGTGTTGACAAGCTTAAAGTTTCAGATAAAGAGACCACAGATAGCATAGCAGCTGTAGCTGCTGGAGAAATTATCACCAGTGGAGAAAAACCTAATGCTTTGCACTGGGAAAATTGGAAAGATATATTGAAGGCCAAAACCTACCCTGTGGAGCCTGTGTTCTGTAAAGATCTTTATTCATTTAGAGAAAGAAAGCTTAAGGTAAAGCAATTTCTTGCTCTAAAATAGCTGCCTTTTCAGGGTCAGCACACAGAAGTTGTGGCCCATGTGGTCTAGGCTATATTTCATGCTAATGGCCAAACTTGGCAACATCATCCAGGTAGTACTGATTGTAAAATCAAATATGCAAAATTGAAGGGAATAGAGAGAACAGTTGTGGTCTGTCACTGTGTGGCCTTGCAATAGGGTTTGAGAGGCCATTAAAAGTGAAGATGAAAGCTATGGTGGAGACCCCAGAACTGGAGATGCCAGAAACATGGGACATGTGCTGAGGAGGGCTGGAGTCCCAGATGACAGACAACTGAGAGGGGAATTTGTATATGCCACAGGCATCAGAGAAGGAGGTGCAGAGCTGTATCGCCTTTTGAATATTGCAGTGTTCATTGATTCTGCTCTCTCTATACCTGACTGTGGATATGGTGTGGCCATGTCAACTTATTTTCTCAACCAGCTGGTAATAATAGAGTGAAGATCATTGTTATGCTGTATATCAGAAAATCTTTGCAAATTACAACATGGTACTAACAAGAATTAGAGTGTTAGTATTTATACCAAACTATAGACTAGAATTACAATTTTATGTTATGACTACTTTCTTTCAACTACTACTGAAGTCACATGGGCCCACTTGAGGCATATACACAGGTGTATTTCAAAGCAATCTATTTCCTAACATAAATATAAGTGCTTGGTACTTTAATTATAACTTATCCAGAAAACCCATCAATTTTACCTGTCTGTTGATCAAAATTTCTAAATTATGGTGGAAAAACTGTGGATGCCAACTGCATTTAAAAGAAATAACAGTAATTTAGTTAGGCAAGAAAATTATAGAGTACACAAAATAAACTATAGCATAGGATGCTTTCATGAACCATGGATACATCAGTTATGTGATTATTCTAACTATTAATATTAAAACAAACAAAAGACAATCTACTATCTTGACTGAAAACACATAAATGGTGTAAAATAAATAAAAATAAATTTGCCTGTAAAAGTGACCGATAATTAATAGTTTATTGTTTAACAATAGATTATGTTCTATTATTCCAGCAGTGCTGTTGATCTCACTGTTATCAAAATGATTCATGTACACATAGAATTACAAAATAATTTGTTTTAACATGACAAATACTTAGAAGGTCTAAAAGTTAGAAAGTGATTCTGTACCAGCTGAACAGATTAAGCCTGAAACATTTTATGGTTTCATAAAAATTTTCCCATACATCAAATTAAAAAATTAATGGTACAAAGTTTTATGAATCAACCTGAAGGTCATGGATGAGATCTAGAAGAAAAGAAAAATTGCCAAAGATCTAAATATGAAGTCAGTTATTGGTCTATGAAGTCAGTCATTGGTCTAGGAATATGACAGATGGTTAAAGTTACTTGGCTCCTTTGGTTAGTTAAACTGAAAGAACCAACATCCAAACCACAAGGCAGAAATTATGAAAGTGACAGAAATGGATTCCAGTTTCCAAATTAGGGATGGAAGCCAAGTAGAAGTGCCGAGTCACAGCTACCCCCAAGGAGTGGCTACTGGAACAACGGTTTTTTCCCTTTCCATTTTAAAAAGACAGGAGGCGTTATTAGTGACTGTGACCAAACTAGAGTCCAGTATGAACTGTGGGAGATGAACTCATGCTCTACAAGGTCAGGTTTGCGCATGATCTAGATGACTTAGGAATGTTCAGACCAGTGGAAGGTAGACACACAAGGTGACCTTGGATAGGTGCCATTTTCTTCATGTTGTCCCTATTTCAGAATAGGAGAAGAACCAGGATCTGAGTTGTTCCCGTGGATATGTTAATATCATTCTTTTTGTTCAGAGCATCTCTCAAATTACTTTCAGATAATGGCATTAAAGACTAGGATCCAATGCTCTGTTCAAGAAAATAACTTGTGAGTCTGTTTAGTCCCTGAATCAAACCAATGGAGACAAGCAACAAATGAAAGGGAGAGGTTGTGTAACGGATCAGATTATAGTTTTCAGAAGCTCCAACTTATCTCACATGCCGCTGTTAACCCAATTGCCTTTCCTGGGTCCCTCTTACATTTCCATGCCTCATGTTATCTCCACAGTGTGTGGATCACTACAGGGAGAGGCGCCTCCACCCCATTCCTCTGCCGGAATACTTGACAGTTTCAATCTCTGGGCTGTTCACTTACTAAATAGAACGTCCCACATTTCCTGATGATGACTGCACTAATCTTTCTCTGTCAGGAAGGACTTTTATCTGGTATTACCTAAATTTTCCTCTACCTTTTTCCATCTTGCTGTTCACTCCCATGATTGTCTAGTTATAACTTGCAAAACAGTGTCAACCCTTTTGCTTTCCATTTTTAGACTTAGTTTGGTGAGCCTATATAGGCAGATGGATTAAATTTAGCTCCTCTTACATTTCTCCTATTAGTCATCCGAAAGCGTCATTCTCTTAGTCATCTTGGTTGGTTGGTTTGTTTTTCAGTTACATGATGTTTGGCCTTAAGAATGAAAGCAGCGTTTCTAGGGACAGCTCGTAAGGGTGGAGTTGGTAACTTCAAAACATACACTGAAAAGATTCCACACATATTGCTTGGAAATCAGTTTAAGTTTCAATCTTCTTCAATTTATATCTTCTGCAATCTCACATGGCCAGTTTTGAGCTCCTATTAATGTGAGTTCCTATGATATATTATTATCCCCATAATTTAGCACAATTTGAGCTCAAGATACACTTGGTAGATAAATGAATAAGCAAATGGCTAAAACATTATTAGAAGATCGCTTGTAAATTATTTTTCTGAATTTATAAAATGTTTTAATATTTTCCAATTTTCTGTAATGTTTTTGAGAGTAGGTGGCTAGACAGATAGGTAGGTAAATACAGACAGACAGACAGAAGGTAGGTACATCAATACATAGACAAATGATAGATATGAAAAAGAGCATATAACCTCAACCTGCCATAGAAAGTGACTTGAAAAATCATCTAATGTTATGTTACTTTATAGACACTAAATTTAATGTCCAGAGAATAACTAGCTTTTCAAATCATGGGAGATATAATTTCAAATTTTGTACTATCATTTCCCCTCTTGCTCACACACTGTGTGCTTGAAGATGTCTTCATGCAGTATGCTATGGCCAAGTCTTTCACATCACCCAGTGCGATTTTTTTCATACATTTGAAAATGCAACTGCTAACCAAAAGATTTTCTCTTTATTTGTGATTCAAATTCTGCCAACTTCAAGCCCTCTGGTGATCCATTGGCTAATCCTTGGGTTTCTTGCGTAAACGATGCAATTCTAGGTGTTATAAGTTGACTTCTGAAGACTTCTGAGAGTCATCATAGGTCAATAACCGGCATCTATCTCAAGTTCTTGCTGTGGTGTCTTATCTCTATACAAATGTTCATTTATTTATTTGCCTTTCAGGTTTTACATGGAATTTTGAGGCTGGTCACTTGGTGGCGCTGTGGTTAATAGCTTGATTTTTCTTTTGCATTTTCCCATGGATGTCTCTGATTTTTGCTCTTAAAATTGCAGTTATGTAAAAGAAATATAGTCATCTTTGAAATTCTATTGCAGGTGAAATGATTTAATAGCTCTTGACTTTTGGATTAATTTTGATCATTAGAAACATTGTAAAACATACTTTTGCTAATAATGATCATTATTGTAATGGCTGGAGGAATAATCATTTACTAACATTAGCCAAGTGATTAAAATCCATCATGAGTTTAATTTGAAAAGATTCAGTCCCTTTGCATTAAATGGCTAATAATATCAGCCTCATCTGCGTGAGGCCCAAATCTATTACAGGACTTTGCACTTTAATGACTTGATTTCTGTCTACTCTTGCTAACACAGGTCACACTGTGCCTATTGTTTACCAAGCTTGTGGCATTTCCTATATTAGTACCAAACTGGGCCATATGGTGTACAACAGACAGGCAATCGTCACTTTTTATGACCCAGCTATTTGATGATTTGTTATTCATAAAGCAAGTGACCTTAACAGATGTTAAGATTTATTACCACGGTCAGTCCAACCTTCAGGGAAAGGAAAGTTTTGAGTTCTATGATTCATTTTTTCCTAAAATCTAGATACGATATTTAAAATTATCAAATTTTGTTTGGTATAGTTCCATTAACTTTATAATAATACCTTTTAAAAAGCATGCAATCTGAAAGTTGGAAATCTCCCCCCCCCAAAAAAAATGGGGGACTGGAGAAATGGCTCAGAGGTTAAGAATCTGCCTCTGCAAATTGGGATCCCAGGTCCCACATAAAAAACGATAGGCAGAAATGGTAGAGGCCTCACTTCCGGCCCTGGTGGGTGGAGCCTGGGAAAGGCCAACAAGAAGCAAGAAGGTAGAAGCAATCCAGGATGATTTCGGAAGTCACCACTGGTCCTCCATAGGGACACACAGTGCCCTCTGACACACACACACACACACACACACACACACACACACACACACACACACAAATTCAATCATTTCAAAGAAATCATTTGTAAATTTTATCCACAAAGATCCTGCTGTAGTTTAAATTACTCACTTTCTTTTTGGTTCATTTGGTGAATCATGAAAAGCTTTCGACCTTGAAGGGCACTCTGCATAGCAGACACCCCCTGTAAGATTAGTGATTGTACTTCCAAACTCCTTGAGAACGTTTTGAAGGAAAGAAAAGTATAAGGAGCAATTCTACCCCCCCCCCAAAACCCCACAATTTCAAACTAGAAGGAAAAAGGAAATATTTGTAAGATCTACTGTTTCATTTCCAGAAGTAAGTCGCCAAAGCACCACCACTCCCAAAACAGAAACAAGCAAGTCAGGCACAAGTTTACTGATGGACTGTGATCTTCACGGTTATGTAAGCTGTTTCCTCCTCCAAACAGGCCGGTGCTGTTATTTGCAAAGAGCCAGGAGAAGACTCATGGTGAAGAATTAACAGGCTCAGGATTGTTTCTAGCAGGGGGGAAGGGGAAGAAAGGCATGTCAATTAGCTAATGCATGATGCTTGCTAATGTGGAAAGTTCCTCTCTAGTCATTATCTTCAATTGTTTAAAAACTAGTTTTCCAGAATACTAGGCTGTGATCTACTCAGAAAGTTTGGAGAGGTAAAGAGTTAATTTTTTTTCCCCAAGAATATTAGATAAGGCCCAGCAAGATAGCTCAGTAGGTAAGGTGCCTGTTTACAACGTGCCTTAGTGCCTTAGTTCATCCCCAGAAGCCCAGATGGTGGAAGGAGAGAATTGATTTCCAAAACATTGCACTCTGACCTCCACCCCTGTGCTGTGTCATTCATGTGTGCACCCCCCTCTTAAATAAATATATGAAATATTAGAAAAGAAAATCAGATAATTTAAAATCATATAGAAAATTTGCTGCAATAGTTTAATAAAGTAAAAGTCACATGTACAGTCAAATTAAAAACAATGGTAGTTTTACTAAGCTAAAAATAACCTTTTCCTTCCTACCTACCTTCTTTTTCTCTTTTTTCCTTCCTTCCTACCTACCTTCTTTTTTCTCTTTTTTCCTTCCTTCCTTCCTTCCTTCCTTCTTCCTCCCTTCCTCCCTTCCTTCCTTCCTCCCTTCCTCCCTTCCTCCCTCCCTTCCTCCCTTCCTTCCTTCCTCCCTTCCTTCCTTCCTCCCTCCCTTCCTCCCTCCCTCCCTCCCTTCCTCCCTCCTTTCTTCCCTTCCTTCTTTCCTTCCTTCCTCCCTTCCTTCCTTCCTTCCTTCCCTCCTTTCCTTGCTCCCTCCTTTCCTCTGAATAATATGTTTTTTGTACATAGCTAAACTTAGCATAGAATATTGAAATATAGTAATCAGAAGAGAGAAAGTAGATGAGGAAACCTATAACCAGAAAAGTAAGAGTAAAATTAATTATTTAAGACCTTATTGCCAGATAGTTACAAAGACAATTTGGATATGACTTATTGTACACTTCCGGGCCAATATGTAAGTCATCAGACCATTGACCTAAAGAATGTGTCCTGTGTATATACAAATAACCATTCTAATTCTCCTAACTCAAGAACATTGTGTATATGCTAAAGTAGTTTGTGTCTGTGTGTCTGTGTGTGTCTGCGGGCACTGCATGGGCTTAAGGTGACTTTGGGAGTCATCATGAATTGATCTACCTCATTTTGACTTTGCACTGGGATTTCCTGCCGTCTAGGGTTAAAAGTGCAAGCTGCTCCACTTCAGCCTGACATTTTTTTATGTGGAATCTGGGATCTGAACTCAGGTATTTGTGCTTGTGAGGCAAGTCATCTCTCCGGCATTAAAGTATATTTTTTTAACTGAGACATGACATGGCAGTTTAAAATAGTGATTTATAGCTCCGTTAATGCTCACAGCATTATTATGCGGCTCAAGACAGGAACATTACACTCCCTGGGTACTAAAGAGTTTCAATAACTCTAATGTTTTTATGAGTTGAAAATATTTTCTTTCTGAAATACAGTCAAGGTAAAAAGCAAATCTTTCTATAAGAATTGGTGACTATAAATGTGACTGTGGCTCTAGAGTTCTTATTCTTAATGTACATTTCTGATTGCTTTTGGTCATTGCTGCTATTTGAAAGTTCCCATCTACAGTTATTAAGCAGCATTTATTCTGTAAAAATGTATGTATAGGGTTTATGTGCCAAGTTTTGTAAAACTTTTTCTTTTTTTTCTTTACTAAGATCTTATAGTAAGTATTTTGATATTTTAAGTGCTTGAAGCCATTAAAATACTTTATAAAATGACATTGAAATGGTATGAAAGCTAAGCATAGTAGTATATGCTTGTAATCCCAGCACTTGGGAGAGTTGAGGCAGCTACAGGTCAGCTGGGCTTCACAGTGAAGTGCTGTGTTTAACAGACTCTTCAGGGCACTGTGGCAAGCCAGGGCACAGAAGACCAGTGCTGAGCTGCGGGTCCATTAAGACTTGGATGGAATGGTCTGACCACTTATCTGCTTAATTTCCTGCTACCCAGACATGATCACATCAA
Organism: Typhlomys cinereus; assembly: GCA_023101885.1. Taxonomy (NCBI): domain Eukaryota; kingdom Metazoa; phylum Chordata; class Mammalia; order Rodentia; family Platacanthomyidae; genus Typhlomys; species Typhlomys cinereus. Next base: position 1,754,012 of record JALPQD010000020.1, read on the forward strand.
TTTCCTTTATGAGCAAATGTTACACAGTTATGACTCTGAGGGAGAGCAAAGTCAGTTTGGACTCTGAACACCAAGCCCATAAGTTAACTAAGTCCCTACATTTCTAAGGAAGAACACCTGTCCTGGTTGGAAAGTTAGATTCTAAACAATGACAGTAACACAGTCCACAGTGCTGAAAAGACCTTACCAATGAAAGGGAAAAAAGAAATTAAATAGTATTTTAAAACTTCTTTCCATTGTTGTCTGTGTATGTGTTATAAAAAGTATTTTAATGAAGAAAAGAGAATTTAAGATGTTTTTACTTTCGCAAATATTTCAAAATGAGTGCGTGTGCAACGTGAGTGTGAGCAATATGAGTGTGTGTGCATGTGTGCACAAATGTCATTTTTATGTCTGCACAATTTACCACATATTAATTGTTATGTCCCTTCATTTTTTTAAACACTACATTGCTTTTCTGGATAACAACCTGACATCTCTAGAGAAACTACAGTTTCCATTTGCTTGGACATGAACTTCATATAAATGGATTCGGTGTGGTCTCTAGTGTAATCTGATCCCTTCATCCAGAATTCTGTCCCTTAGTCATTCATGTTAACATGAGGCTGCTTCATTCTGTACACTGAGGAATTTGTGAAAGTAGTAAAATTCATTTATGCATTTCCATGATCAAATGTCCATCTGTGTTGTGTCCAACATTTTATTGTTGTGGGCAAAGTTCCTCTAACCTTGTGCATGTCTCCAGCCGCACATGTGTGTCCACTTTTCCAGGCTGTATACCTAAGAATGAAAGTGCGGAGCCAGGAATATTTGTTCCAAACGCATTGTACAATTACCCAGCCACAAGCAGTGGATGAGAGCTGGTTAGCTTTGCCAAGACTTGGTATTTCCCAACTTTAAAAAAGTTTGGGGCAAACTGAAGAGTGCAAAATAGCATTGCACTATTTTTTAATTTGCAAGTTTTGATGTTAATGAGGTTAACATCTTTTTCTATTGATTTGGAAGTTTTCTGTTGAACATTTTTAAGTATTCTAGGTTCTTATCCTCTGTCGATAATGATATAATATAAATATCATTTGACAGTATATAAGTGTATTTTTCCCTTTCTTGTGATATATATTATTGTTAAGAACTCTTTTAATAATTTATTTATTTCAAAGATATATATATATAAAGAGAGAGAAACAGGTGCATGTGCCATAGCATCTGTAAGATCAGAAGACAACTTTTGGAGGTCAGTTCTCTTCGACTACATGGACTCTGGGGCTTGAACTCAAGTTGCCAGACTTATGCTCATGCACCTTTATCCACTGAGCCATCCTGACGACCCAGATACTTTTTTTTCTTGTATTGCTAGGGATGTAAACCCAGGCCTACGTGTGTGCTAGCCATGTGCTGCACTATTGAGCCACATACCCAGCCCCAAAGAGAACTTGTTATTTTAGCATAGTCAAAATTATCTATCATTTCCTTCATAACTTTTACTTTTTTTTCTTGTCAAAGAAGTTCTCCCTTATCTAGAAGTTATAAACAAATTTTCTCCTTTTTGCAAGACTGAATTTTATCTCTAAGACTTTAATCTATTTGGAATTGATTCCTAGGCATTGTAGAAGGAAGAAATCTATCTTAAACAACTATGGATAACTGCCTTACAACTTGTCTTCCTGATTCTCTGAGAATAAGCAATAAGGTAATAGATTTAAATAAATCTTTTTGTGTTATATGAATTAGGAACGTAAGAACTCTTGCCAAGGAAATGATGTCTTTATTGACCAAGTGACCCTTTCCTGCCCAATCTGTAGGGCCGCCTTGATCACATGTCTTATTCATGTGGGTCTGTTTCTGAATATCTGAATATATGAAACTAAGCAATCTGCTTACTTTTTTAAAAAATTGAATGCTACTTACACAACAAGTGATGTTTTATTCTTTGAGGACATAGAAGCAAATAAGAAATCTCTTTGTATAGTTCGCACTATAGATATTTACAAGTAGAATATTATATGCAACTTGTCAAAGGACTTTAAGTTGCTGTAGAGAAATTAAGACAGAGAAGGAGAGTAATCGCAGTGCTGGGGGTCAGGGGGGCGAACCCTGCTGCTTTGCACAAGGACGCCTCACTAGTAGACAGCATTTCAGATGAAACCAAAGGACCTAATGTCAAGGAATGAGCTCCACGGGTAGTCTAACAACTTTCCCTGAGTAAGTGCTACACTCTGAGTTCCTATGACTGTATAATAAATTCCAGTATTTGGACCCTGTACATTGCCTGTTTCTCGTTCACTTGAGCTTTGACTATTCTTAACCATTTACTTTCTCGTTTAAAATTCAGATTCTACACCTTGAGCTTCAAATCAAACCAAAACAAATACCCAAACAAAAAAAGCTTCAGTTTCGCTTGGAAGAACTATATCGGTAAGAGCCTCACTATCATATTTGCACTGGTGGTTGACATCTTAGGCTAACATGAAGGCATTGTTATAATCCATGCAGGGTCAAGATCGAGTCAATTCTAAGACTTTGTACAGCATGTGGGTGGAAAATTCTCAAAGACCTTGCTTCACAACCTGCAAAGTGAACCACAAATGACGTTGAGGTTCAGCACTATCAAACACTCTACTTGATTTGTCCTTAAGGGTGGATTGGGACAGAATTGAATACAAAAACAAAGATAAACGATGGATACATTCTATTTCACCGTGTGTTGCAGTAGATAAAAGTGTCTGAGAACGAATTGTTCTTGGGAACCAGGAAAGAAGCACAACAGGTTAAGTAAGCGCCAGTTCTTCTGATGCTTAAAAAGTATTTTGTTTCTCCTTAAGATAGCACCAGCCCTGCAAACGCAAACTTGAAACAGACAGAAAACTTGAGGCTTTCACAGACCAGAACCCAAGATATACTCATGTCAGGAAACAGATAAAGAGACTTACTGGGTCAGTAGGCATCTGAATGCAGCATGGTACTAGATTAGGGGAAAAATAGAAAGAAACAGTACAGTTCCCAGACTGAGCTGTGGGAGCTCAGACAAAATGCTAACATTGGCTATTTCCCGTTGCTGCTGAAGTCACTTCCTGTCCCATCAATTGTGACAGGAGTCTCTGGGAGCTCTTGGCCATACAGAGTGAAGGGGGAAGCAGACATCATGTTAAGTGAGGGTGATTGACATAAAATTTTTTGTCCAATTCTTTGCAAAACAAACATTTATATTGAGAATTTTTGTTCTTACTAGACTTTTTTTGAAATCTCCATACCTATCTCTGAAATTATTGATCAAATTCACAAACTCTCTTTGTTATATTTTATAACTTTCTTAGACTCTTGAACAAAAGAATTTTACAGTAGTCTTAGTTAAACACATATACAGAAAAAGGTAAAGCACATCTATTGTACAAATCTGACAAGAATGAGAGATATCTGCACGATCCACTATTTTGTTTCTTTCAAATAAACATAGTCACAGCTTATCTTAGTGCTTTAGGGAAAAGTCACAACATAAACCCACCAAAGCCTACATGGCTACTTCTTACTAAATCTGTTTTATCTTTGTCCAGGAGTGCCTAATATTTCTGACTGTCAGCTTTGTAGCTCCAAACCTACTCCTCTCCCAATCTCCCAGCCATCTTAAACCGCAGCAAATTCATTCAGAGGGAAGACAAATGCAAATGAGTTATTTGCAATTGAAATAAAATACATATCAGCCTTGACACCTATAAAGAAGAAATTTCAACTGATGCATGGAAATATCTGAAGTGTGATGAAGGTCTATGTTATTTAAAATAGTAACCAATATTATGAATCAAGTTCTAATTCTATATTTCTATATATTCATGCACATAATTGTCTGGTTTACTGAGGAAGGGAAGGAAATGGAAGCAAAGTTAGGCCTCACCTAACTTCCTGAGTGCAGACCCACATGTTTTCTTTTTAGCCTATATATACGAAGTGCTGATTTAAAGGCTATGATTAAACAGTAACAAGCATTGTGCAGCCCTCCTCTGGCACAGGGCATTTGAATGTATGTCCACAAAGGAGAGGAAACTGACCACAGACCACATGCCACGATACATTTTACCTGGGAGGAATCAGTTGTGAAATTGATGTCATTTTTCATTCCTGACAGATTAGAAGTTGTGCCTAGGATTTGTTACATTGAAATGTAGTGTCATTTCTGCAGCCCTCCACGCACTGCAGAATAAAGGCTATTCTTGAGAGAATGCGGCCAAGCACTACTTTAGTCATAATTTTCAGGGATAGAAAGCAAGGAATGCAGCATTCTGGAGCCACGAACTTCTTGCATGACTCCTAAAGAGAAGCAAGGGAGTAACTTAGATCACACACCTTGATGTTTATTTTCTGTCCTTCTGCCAGTGTGTTTGAAACAACACTTTCCCTCTGTTGTAAATCTAGACTTATTATGTGTATATTTCAGAGATCCATGCAACAAAGAATGCAGGGCCATATTGCCAGCCCCTATAGAAGAGCAGATGCGTATAATTTGACCCTGAGAACAGCAAGGAAGCTGGTCACAGAAGGTAATTTAATTTGACCACCAGTTATAGCACATCAATTGCTTTCTTAATGATTTTCATTTCCAGTCAGTAAAACCCTGTGGGGGAAGTTGTTGCATAAGTTTACAGTGCTACGCCTCCTTGGGTTTTATTAGAATGACTCTCTTTGGGCACCAAGATGACCTATTAACTCTCAAAGCTCTGGAGAGAATGAATCGTCTGTAATTGTCCTTTGTTACCTAAAAGAATCCAATTGTCTCACTTCTAAGTTCATAGCTGCAGCCAATCCCCTATTATCAGAAGCTATGCAGCTGATCTCTGTGTCTGAATGCACTCTGAACATGCACCAGTAACAGCGTAGCCTGCCAAAGCAGCACAGTGAGTGTAAAACACAGAGTGCATGTTACTGGGCTTTCTTCAAAAACTTTTTAAGTACTGTCTAAGGAGATGGCTCAGAGGCTAATGTGCCTGCTACACAGCAAAACGTTCAGAGTTCAGATCTCCAGATCAATGCAAAATGTTGGCAGGAATGGAAGCCAGTCTGCAATTTCAGCCCCAGAAAAGGAGTCTGGGACTCCTTAGAGTAGGCTAAGTAGGCCAAACAGTCCCTACTAGCAAATTCTGTGTTAGAGACCCAGATGCAAAACAGAAAGGTAGAAATGCAATCAAGGGTCATTCTCACCAATATCACTCTTGGACCCCCACATACATGCAGATACATGTAGATACACACACTTGCTCCCACCCATATACAAAACAAATATACACATATGCACATGCCCCCACATACATGAGGAAAAAACTTTATAGGTATGTATATACTGATGGTACAATGCAAAGTAAAATAAGAATGTGTGTGTGTGTGTGTGCACTCATATTTTTTCAACTATCAAGGGATGGACACAAAATAAAATGGGAAAAGTCAGATTTTCTTGTAAAACATCCTCTACTGTAAATGTAGTCACTGATTTCAGATTACAATATATCTTAGTGTCTATTGAGCCCTGTGAGCCAGGGACTATATTTCCCTTTTCACAGAAGTGATCTCTTTTCATTTATAGACCCTGAATGAGATGGACACTGTCAGAGCCCTGCAAGGCCCACAAGATCACAACACTGAGGTATGAAGGCACGAAGTAATATTTCTCGGCTAGAAAATGTTGAAATAAAAATTTTGTGTTAAAATGTAAACTCAGTAAAGAGAGTATATTAGCTGATTTTGATTCAACCCCTATAAATGCAGTAAGAATGAAGGTATGGTTAACAAACGAAGACAATTTTGTAATAAATTGGTCATTTGTTTGTTGTGTGAAGGAGATTTGGATTCTTTCTGTTTACTCAGAGATTGTCTTCAGTGACCTATTGCATCTTAATGAAAGCACTGTTTTTCCTGACACTTCCTGAGTAGAGTATAAGCTATCTTTTAGAAGTCATCATGCAATTGTACACACACACACACACACACACACGCACGCACGCACGCACACACGCACGCATGCACACACGCACACGCACACACAATATCATACCTAGCAAAGACCTTAGCATAAAGGGGGTAATTGAGCTCCACACTTAACAGACTTGGTTCATTGAGTCCTTCCTATAATATAATCATCTAATTGATAATTGAAATCATCCAACTGACAATTGAAAATCTAACACCATTCTTCATTGTAGGACTGTGTCTTTTTTCGTTCTGCCTCACAAAGCCTGCCTTGACATAGTAGTTCCATTGAATTCAAAGGAGACTTAATGCTGAATCATTCTACAGGGTGGAGAGCATGATTACAAGCTGACCACAAATTAAATAAGCAGGAAGAGTATGAGTCTGCTTGGAGCTGTCTGCTCTATCTTTCACCCTGGAACCCATGCATAGCACACACACAACAAAATCCTGTGGGCATCTGAAATCCACCATGGTAACTGTGCTTGACCTCTGCAAAGGACAAAGAAAGGAGAAGTTTTAAGATGTTCAACTATTTTGCCTTAACAAACAGTTAACAAGAATATAACATTATGTTAATGATGAATTTCTGAGATCTAAACTGTATCTGAGGATGTCTCTTGCTAAAGTTAACAGTAGCATAAATAATAAGCCATGTGCTTTAATAAAATCTTAAAAGAAATATTAATTTCTATTTTGACCTTTTTTTTAAATGTCTGGCCACTGATGAAAAAACTTGTCACTAAATGACTATCTTGTTAGGGTTTTTTATGCTCATGTTTTTCAGCCGGTGTGAAACATAAGTTTTCTCTGTGGTCTTAATAGTTCACCTTTCTTTAGTGTCTACACAGTCCCATGAGCTCAGGCATACACACCCTCATTTTATTTTGAGAAATCCCACATTCCCACCCACTATGACTTTTCCATTTCAGGACACTTGCACAGCCACCTCCTGAAATCTTCAAAGTCATCGGAGCAGTGAGATCTGGTTAGGATTTGAGGACCCTTGACCTTGAGGACTATGTAGCGAAAGGATGGGCCACAGAGCTGGAAGACACAGGGTCCTGCATTGGGTCATTATCTCTTTATACATTTTACAAAAATAAAGGTCAGGGGTTCCCAATATAAGAGACACCCTAGTCCCAGTTTTTCTAATATATCAAAAAAAAAAAAAAAAAAAAGACAGCATGCAAATTGAACAATTGGGGTAAATTTTTCCTTGGGTCTGAAAACCAATATGATTTAATACTAAAAACACTGGATTGAGAATAGGAAACCAAAGTGTTAATTTCTAAGAGTAGATTTGTCAGACCACATTTCCCATTTGGACTCACCCATGTTTGTCTGTAGCTGTGATACCAAGGATTCATCCACTCATTTATTCAGTGGGTCAGTCAGTCAACAGGCATTTAGTAACTGCTTATTATGAACCAAGCCTATGCTAGAAGGTGGGATGGCAACGCTGTAAGACAGTCCATTCCATCCAAATGCTCACAGCTGAGAGTAGGGATGAAAAGATGAACGCAATTATGAGCAGTTCCCTGGGGTTAACTGGGTGGTGAGAATAGCAATGAAAGTGTGCTGTGTTCTGCAGCAATGCCCAGGAAAGGGACCTATAGGGGAGGGCACGCATGGGTGGAAGCATTCAGCCAGTGCTTCAGGGAGGAGTTCACTGAGAAGTGACAAGATTCTTGGAAAGAGAAGAAAAGTTAGTCAGATAAAACAGAGGCCAGAGGGAGTGATGGGAAGAGGAAAAGGGATTTCTGGAGGAGGGAACAATGCTTATTCCTGGGAGGTTCTCCAGTCTGCCAGTCAGCATCGGCCAAACTATAAGGGGCTGGGAATGACTAGTGCTTTGTGGGTGGGGAACCAGGAGCTCACACACTTGTCTGTCATGCAAGCTGGTGGGTGGGAGGGTGAGCAAGGCAAAAGACAATTGTAGAGCCAAGAACCTGGTAGAGTAGGAAAGTCCTGGCTCCACCACAGGGGGGAACCTGGAAAGGATTTTGAGGACCCAGTGGCATAGTGAAACCAATATTTTTAAAGGACATTCTGGAAACCGAAGGATAATTTATAGGAAGCAAACCTGAAGACCAGTATTTTGGATGCAAGCAACTGGCTTTGGGAATTGAGAGGGCAAGTTTCCCTCAGGGCTTATTAAGAACAAGAAGGCAGGGTTTCTTTTTTTTTTTTAATTCAATTGTGTGTGTGTGTGTGTGTCTGTGTGTGTGTAGAGCCACGGGCGAATTCGGGAATCACCATGGACCACCTCCACCTCCTCCTTGTTTACTCTGCCCTGGGATTCACAGGCTCTGTGAAACGCAGGCCGCCCCCGCTTCCTCCTGGCGTCTATACGTGGGATGTGGGATGTGGGATGTGGGATGTGGGATGTGGGATGTGGGATGTGGGATGTGGGATGTGGGATGTGGGATCTGGGATCTGGGATCTGGGATCTGGGATCTGGGATCTGGGATCTGGGATCTGGGATCCGAACTCAGGACCTTCTGCCTGCAAGGCAGAGGCTTAACCCCTGAGCCATCTCTCCAGCCCCAGAAGGCAGGGTTTCTGACCAAGCCATCTCCAGCCCAGCCTGAGAAAGTGCCTTGCTGTTGGTTTCTCGTGATATTCACTGATGTTGCTTGTCTAGTTTGTGGACTTTGAGGACCGCTGTCTAAGACAGTGCTGACAGTGAGTGTAAAATTCTATGCATTACTATTGGCAAAAAAAAATGAAATTGGGCCTGCCACTTCAGTTCCAAAGGCCTAAAAATTAAAAAAATAAAGCCTTTTTTCTGCGAACTATTTAATTTGTCTCTGTCTTCCCAAAATGTATTTTATTTGCTATATTGGGGGGGAGGGTTCATGATACAGGCATCATAAAAAGCTGACATGCCACTGACTCTTTCTTTGTAACTGAAATACAACAGGGCAATTGAAGGCTGCCCATATTTGGGCTCAGATTCTAGATATGAAGGCTTCTTGGGGGAAGGGAAGTCTAATCTGCTTTATGTGGATTTAAAAAAAAAAGAACACACTTCCTATTTCGAGGCTGAAACAACAAGAGCAATACAAGAGGCTTCTATGTAAACTGTAGAAAGAGCCAGTGATTGTAAGAGCCTTTCTTATCAATTGTGTTTAAAAGAGAACAGTAGAGCAGAGAAAGGAAATATAGCAACTCCACTTTAGAACAAGGTCTGTATGTCCCCAAGACTCAGAATAACTGAGACAAAAAGAGTTCTGTATTAAATTATTTTCGTTGACCTGACAGTGAACTTGTGAAGCCGTCAGACCCCTGGGTCTTCAGGATGGGCAACATCAAATGCTGAATTAAGTTCCCAATGTGCAATCTGTCAGTTTTGAGATCTAGAAGAAAGATATGGTGTCACAAAGATTTGTGAAGACCACGAGGTGGTAATTCACTTCTCGTCAGTCTTTACAGACTCGTAAAGCATGGTGTGGTACTTCACTTCTAGGTCTTAGATTCTCTCCTGCGACCTGTGTCATCAGAACTTGCAGGACGGCTTCAGCGGTTCATTTATCTCAGTATCACTGATTTTCAAAGAGCTTCGGCTCAGTATGCTTGTTCAGAGTGTTCCCGTTGTGGTTACAAACGTCATAGTTCCTTTGCTAATGCAAGGATGTACCCACGTTTTGGAGAATGTTGATCACAGGCATCTTATTAGAAGGTGCAGTCAGTCCCAGAGAAGCCGAGTGTATCGGCTCAGGCCTTCTTGCCTTGCGCAGTAACTCGGTGTGTGGACTCACTGGGTTTCAGCAAGAACGATTGCGGCATCCTGGAACTGTGGGCCATAATTATAATTGCAGGTGTGGCGCAGACAGCAGGAGCAGATGAGCTCATAAGGAACAAAGATTTGCTCTACCGGATCATCTGTCTTCACTGAGGAACAAAGAGCCGAAGCATAAATAAGGAGTAACCTTGTAAGCAGACTGAGCAACCGCCAACATGAGTGCGCGTTCCTCAGCCAACCTACACGCGGCTCTGTCCCGAAGCTCCCGCCTCTCCCTACCCGGGAGGGTCTTGATGCTCTATCCCCTGCTGACCTCCAGTGGGTAGACAGGGGCTGACTAGATGACAGCAATACCATCTCCCCTTACTCTGACTTATTTTAGAGTAATTGCAAGAGGATAGATGACATAGGCAATGACCCAGAAAGAAGGCAGCAAGCCGCTCAAAATTTTTAGAGCAGGTTCAGAAATGACAGGTACTGATTTTATTTATCTTTGGAAAGTCCTCTTTCAGTTCAAGAGCAACTTCAGTCGAATTTTTGCCTAATTGGAGTAACATACTTTGGTTCTTGACTTTCAGGTTTTCATAAAAGCAATGTGCAATGGCTGGGAGCCAGTTCTCTACTGGAAAAGCAATCGAAGGAGTATTGCAATTATGCAAATGACCAAGAAAACAATGTGCTGCGACATAATCCCTCGTTTGTCTGCATTTCTGTAGTTTGGTTGTTCCCCATCTCTATTTTCTGTCTGTGCTCCCAGGGATTGGTTTGATCCTGTGGACTGCGGGTGGGGGGCAGGGCTGGGATGGAGGGCAGTATCCAGGTCCCCCAGGGCTGATGTTGATGTTCCGCCAGAGCAAGATCACAAAGTGGATCAGAAAGGCTTTCAGGCAAGCAAGCTGCAGACCTAGTATTTATAAGCTCAGTAGAGCAATGTTTTGGGGGGAAACTATAAAGGGAACTTTTGAAGAAATGACAGTTATGTGCTTTCATCCTTCCCCAACCATTTCTGTTGTGCATCCGAACCAAAGTCTTCAATCAAAGCAGCTTTCTTCATGTCACAAATCTGCCTGTGGCTGTGGTGCTTCTGACGTTGTGCGATGGCTGATGAAGGGAGGAGTGACATTGGTCGGAATAATGAAAAACTTTAAAAACGTAGGGTATGTCTTCCTTAGGAACCTGGGGCAGGGCTGAAAATAGAACAAGAAACAGACGTGATAGTCTTGTGTCTAGTTCTTTGAATGCATAGAACATCGCATTTCCGGCACCACTTTTGAACACGTTAGTTTGACCACCAGTACTTTGAGGGCAGAGGAGAAAGTTCAGTGTGTACCAAGAGAGGCTGGATCAAAAGGCGACTGCAGTGAGCAAGGCCTTGTAAGGAAAAGAATGACAGCATTATCCCCTTGGGGCAGTGGGACAAAGGCGAAAGAGAGGGGCCAAGCCCTTGAAAGCTGCTACAGATTAGAATCATTGACAGGCTCTTTTGAATAGTGACCTCTGATGTTTCCCAGGACAGCTGCCCAGTTTGGTGATTACACTTTGCTTCAGGCCATCCTGAAAAGGAATCAAGGTCAAGATTCAGGGAAGAATCAGTACTCCCCAACACACACACAGACACACACACACACACACACACACACACACACACACACAGACCACAATATTGTTGTGTGCAAACCCACCAGTCCCAAAGATACCAAAACTCATGGGGCTGGCAAGGTTCTGGGCAAGGGACTGGCATCTAATCTCCATGTGGGAGGAGAGCACTTTGAAACCTTTATTTCTTCTGTGGATCACCTGTTTCAAACTTGTTGTCCTGTGGACCACCCTCAAGCACACCATCCTGTGGCAAGCAGAGAAAAGAGGATGGCCTGAAGGTGAGGGGACAAGGAAGCCCCTGCAGGTATTTGTTTTTGTGGTGGCCAAAGATTCATCACAGTCTGGAAGGGGGGGTGTGATTTAGGGGTAGAGCACTTGCCTAACATGCCTGAGTCCCTGAGTTCAATTCTCATTGCTAGGAAAAAAAAAAAAAAAAAACAAACTCTAGAGTAAAGGAAGTCTGGGTAAAAATTTTCCTATCAGCAGACATTCTTTGAAAATGAATGATCAGTAATTAATGGGAAGTGTTTCAGAAGGGTTATAATAACATAACCGGAGTTGCCCTTACTGTAAGTAATCAGTGCTAATGGCCAGCATGAAGGTGATTGTTCAGGCTGTTTCAAATGCCTTGTTGACTATTTACAATGAAAGCCTTATGCAGGTGAGAGCCATTAGTTCTCCAGACATGTGTGCTCTCTCACAGGTGTGGGTTTCAAGGCATACCACGCCAACTTTTAACTAATTTCTCAATTAGAATAAGCTAAGTCAGGTGTCATCGGGATTGTGGGAGAGGCCCCTCCCTCTCCTGAGATTTTGGAGGCTGATGCTGAATCTGCACCCTTCTAGGGGTTTCTGTCTTGTCATTCTTAATATAAGTTTTCCTTTTGGCCCATGGTAATTCCTTTTCACTAGCTTCAGTGCCCCAGAACTTTCTATCTGAGGTGAGAGGTGAGAAGACATCACAACTCAGGGCATTAACACAGCTCCTCATCTCTCTCATGGGCAAGACATCACAACTCAGGGCATTAACACAGCTCCTCATCTCTCACATATCAAGTATTCATTTTTTTTTCATGTCTCCCAACAACTGAAGGCTACTGAATCCCTGATTTAGAGAGGAGAGTTGGAAGATGAGATGAGATAATACAAGGGAAGAGGAAAGATCTGAATCCTCGAGTATTTAAGTGTGATGACTTCAGATAACTTTTGCCCTTCCAAAGGTTTGCACAGATAACTTGCAGTCCAACTCAGCTCCACTCCCCTCTGACCCTTCCCTGCAGTGAAAGGCAGGACTAAGAACAATATTTTAAATTACAGTGAGTTGTATACTTTGCTTATAATTAGCGAGTTGTATACTTTGCTTATAATTAGCGAGGCTTGTTGTTACTGAAAGATCCTATTGTTATATCACATTGTCTGAGAGACTGAAGGTCCCAGAGAAGCAATCTGACATTAATCCCAAAAAGAAATCTGCAGTGCCATTCTGGATGCATGCTCAATGGGAAACACCAGGGTTCAGATGGTTCCGTGTTGTCTTTGGAATTCGACTAATTTAATTTAACATTTGGTGGTTTCATGGAAGCTAGGCCTACCCAGAAAAAGAAAGAAACAAAGTGTCTTTAGAACAGAACTGGAGTCTTTCTGTTGGTAAAAGATCCATCAGGACACCTATTCAAGTAGTTATCTAGCTGATCTCTAGCAGAGACAGTAAACAACAATAGAGAAGGAGATCATTAAGGACTATTAGCATTGAATTACTTATAGTAGGTTCTGTGTGGAGCCAAAACCCGGAATGTCATTATTCATACTGCAAAGCTTCCCTCTATCAATGGTTTCTAGGCAACAACATAAGAGTATCTTTCTGTGCTTCTAAAGCCGCAATGTTGTCTCTCCGATATAGTAAACTTTTTGTGCTGGAAATCTGTCTCTCAGCTTTTAATGAACAATGACAAGATTGTCGCGGGTATCCTGTTTCTCCATGGCTTCCTCTTATTAAAAAGTGCTTTATACAAATATCAAATAATTGGAGTGTTGAGGAGAGTCACTGAAGATCTTTCTTTCTATTCCAGCATCCACTTTTCAATGAGGAAGAATATAACGCAGTATTTATCAAATAATAAAGAAGTTCTTTTAAAAAAAATCTTCAATGCTGGGATTGTGCTGCCCTTTAATAACAGGCCTAGGTGGCTGGTGGCAAGAGGCCTTTAGCTTTGGTGGTTACCCAACCTCACAGGATCCATCATGTTTTATTGGTTTCTCTGGTTAGTCATTGTATAGCTTGGCACCACCGTGAAATTTCACATTTTTGGAAACAATAGTGTGAACAAAGCATAGATTTTTCTTTCTACTATATATGTGACCCAATTTTTTCCAAACATCATATGTGTTCAAAAGATTTCACTATGTTCAACCAATTACCCAGTCTTTCCTCTATCAGCACCATCTTTTAGTTAAAAGTATGCATGCCCTGTGTTGGAAGACCTTTCAGGTAGAGAGTTGGGAAATAAACTTTGGGCTGATAGGCTAGGAGAGAATAGAGGCAGATAATTGACTAGGAAGACTTGACCAAAGCAGTCTGTGACATGTTAGAGCTAGCAGTGTGTGTGTGTGTGTATGTGTGTATGTGTGTGTGTGTGTGAGAGAGAGAGAGAGAGAGAGAGAGAGAGAGAGAGAGAGAGAAAGAGAGAGAGAGAGAGAGACACAGACAGACAGACAGAACCTATTATTTCTTTAGTTTGTCAGCCTTAAGCATTGACACACTAGTACAGGCAATCTAGTACACTGTAGACCCTTAATAAATATTCAGAACCCAAATTTAGACTATTTTTGGAGATGATGGCTCTCTTTTCCAGTTACTTAGTATAAGATTTATTTTTCCCCTTCATCAAGAGGAAACCTAAGAAACAGAGGCACTTGCTTTCCCAGAAACCATTTATTCCTTCTGCAGAAAGCTAAGAAACATGTCTAAGGTAAAAAAAAAAAATTGATTTTAAAATTCAGGAGCAACAGAGGCAGCAAAGACGTTTTACTTTCGACACTGATTTTGTCTTGCCATTTCCATCAAAGCAGTGATCAAGAGAAACTCTGCCACTTGAAACTGGGCAGAGCTGCCAGGTCAGCCGTAGACAATGCCATACACCCAAAGAGGGTTTCAGATACTCTTGATTTCACCACCTTTGGGTGTTCACAGAAAAGAGATGCCACTCTAAGTGTGTAGCCGAATAGTAATTGTTAGGTGTCTCGCCTTCTGTCAGGAATTAAGATACTTACGAAATTGCCTTCATGTCACTATTTACAGATGGATGGGAAATAATGATCTTTAAACTGGACCAAATCTGTGCTGTATAGCATTTCTTTTTTTTTAATGTTGTGCTGTTTAGCCTGTGAGATCACAATTTGGAAACATTTCAAAGAAGCATAACCAAATGGGCTTTGGCCCTTGATGGGCCAACCTGGGCCCCTTCAGAAAGTGATTAAAGGGTGAGGTTTTTCAGGGCTTTGTTGCCCCCACTTCTATTTCCTTCCCCATTATGGTGCTTGTGTTTGTAGCTTATTGATGATGTCAGAGGAAATGTTGGCTGGAAAAGTCAGGAAACACACAATCAGTGCAAATTGAAGGTTGCCAGGCATGCAGATGAAAGATGTGCAAGGGAAGGAAATATGTTTCAAATGGATGTTAATAAAGTATTAGGTTTATTAATCCATGGCAGTTTTGACCTCATTTATCAAAGAATGCATCCTACTATGCCCCCTCACTATGAATGTGCTTAGGTCGTCCTCATCAATCACAACCCACAAAGATACACCCCCTTTCTCCTGATTTCACTATAGATTGATACTTCTCTGAAGAAGTTTCTTCGCTTATTACTTCCCTCCGATTTCTGTCTGTCTTCATATCTAACTTACTCTTCTATTTGATGCTTTAGCTCTCCCAAGCTCACCCAAGCCCCTGTCACTTCTAACTCCAGCTTTCAGTCCTCCTCTTGCTCATCGTTGTCTGTGACATTTTTTGTGCTGTGGATTAGTGTTTACTTTCTGAAGATCTCTCTTCTCAGTATTCACAAAGCTGTATCACTACAGCTCTTCCTGTAGCACTTTGACCAATTTTTTCCTGAAACCTCTTCATCTGCATGTAAAGGCCTCATTCATTGGGTTAGGTCAGCTATACACTGCTCGTCTTCCTCTGAATGTGTTGAGTTAAATAGCAGCAAAGGGTTTAATGATTGTGTGCATCTCAAATTCACGTACTGAAACACCATCTCTTTTGGGGGTGATTAAGTGAACAGCGTGGTGCCCTTCCAAATGTACTTAGTGACATTACGTGGAAGGTGCCAGAGAGCTCCCTTACACTATCTGAGGATACCAACAGAGAAGGCATGGATATCAGATACCAGACATGGCATCTGCTGGTTAAAAAAAAAACAAAAAAACAAAAAAACAAAAAAACTTCTATTTCACAGCCTCCAGAACTATAAGAAATGAATTCGTTTTGTTAATAAGTCACCTAGCATATGAAATTTTGCTAGAGCAATTCAAGTGAATTAAGACAAGTTGTCTTTTCATTGAAACAACACCTATTTGCTAATGACACATTTCTTCCTTTTTTTTCTTTGCGAATCCATAATCTCTCTACCATCTAGCTATTCACCCATCATTTAGTTTTGACTTTCAAGGTTTAGATTTCCATTCTTCTCTTGTTTTCTATTGGTTGTCACCTAGAACATTCACTGGCTTCTCAAATGTACCTGCTTGTATTTGTTTTTCATCCCTTCTCATTCATTGACTCTTCTTATTCTCTTTTCTTTAATGACTTTTTCAAACTCATAATAATCCTAACTATAAATCCAGTGGTTCACTTTACATTCCTGTCATTTGACTTGACAGGCTAAATTTGCCTGGAAGGCCTTCTTGAATTGCTACTGCAATCACCTTAGTCTTTATCATCTCTTGCTGAAGTTGATGTACTGATTTCTTGCTTTTCTTTCTCCCTCAAGCCTTCCCTTCTACATCCTTCCTCCCAAATATTATCTGCAGGATCCAACTGAAATGATCCATGCTGCTTCCCTGCATAAATCCCATGAACAGCTTTTCTATCCTCTGCTATCCTATAGTATTGAAGAATCTTAGTATGAAAAGAAGATCTTTTCCAAACTGCAATACAGATTTATTTCACTACTCTCTGATGACTGCTAAGCTTCTAAGCCATCGTGCTTACCATTCCCAGCACACGCTGCTTTCCAAATGCAAGACTTTAAAAAAAATTTAAACGAGATCTCATTGCCTTCAATATTTTTTCCTCCCTTATTTATCAATGATTAACTCTTATTTAAGTAGGAGTTGTAGTTACCAGGAATTCATCTTTAAAGCCTTCTATGACTTTTTGCCAGAGATTCTATATTGCCATATTTGCAGATGGTACAGTTCTGTACAGTATTAGATATTTCAAATTTCAAATTCTCTGTTTCCATCAATAGACTTGAAAGTTATATGGTTTCATATTAGTGTATAATATAGGTTTCCAAAATACCACTGAGTGAAAGACACTCAGTGATGTCATGGGCTATGCAATGGTTTAGTGTTGAGTGAGTCGTGCTCTGCACCTTATGGAAGGCATATAGCCACCAGTATTTGCTGATCTGTAATTGCTACACCTTTCAGTTCATTATGACTTCTTCCCCATTGCTGTTGCTCAGGTTTCCTTAAGAATTAGAGCTTTTAAAAAGAAACTTTATAGTACGAACTATTGTAAATATCGACTCTTCCTTTTCAGTGAATGAGGTCATCCCAGAACTTTCAGTTGTGTTTTTTTTTTTAAAGAAAGAAAGTTGTGCAGCTTCTGCCACCCTATAAAAAGGAAAAGTAATCTGAGCACGCGCCTCTACCCCGCTGACATGCCAAGTTCCTTCTGGGATGACAAACTGCCAAACATCGATCACTGTAACTTGTCATTCCCAGTGAATGAGAGGAAGAGGTGGTATGGAAAGAGCATCCTGTTTTGCACGGCTTCACTGACTGAAGTGTTGTCGTCTCATGTTTTTTTTCCTCATTCGTGCATCTCCCTAATCTTAAACTGCTACTGATATTCCATGGTTGACTCATTTCACTCAAATCCAGCTGCAGCATAATAAATCATAAAAGGGTCAACTTAGTGAGCTCCTTATTTTACAGCCCTGAGTGATCATCATAATATGCATAACAGTCGTGGGATTCAAGGGTGCCATCTTCCCATTCCTGAATGGTGTTAATACCACTCCTGGCTTTGCCTTAGCCTTCCACTCTGTATCAAGAAAGGTCTAGAAATGCTTTATTTCTAGTTTTAGAAAGGTGTATTATTAGAAAGGCATATCATTGGAAAACATCAACCAGTATAGAGGCAGATTCTTGAAAAACAATACTGCAAATTGATGGGCTCCATCTGCATGGATCAAGTATGTATGCCTTATTTTACATATATTTACTACTTAATTGGCCTAATAATATTCTGAAAGAAGATCCACGATAATATCTTTAATATGTAGAAAGGGAATAAGCAACTTTTTAGAAGCCAGACTGTTGGTAAGAACCTAAACATAACTGAAATTTTGTCAATTTTCATTTCAGCTTAAGTTTCCTAAGATACCTTGTTCTTTTTGATTCTTTTAGTACTTTTATGTGTTTTTCATTTTAATAAGCTATATATTAAAATTATTGAATGTGTCATTTCAAATTTTCAAGCAAAGGCTATATGTTGAGTCTTAAATGCAAGAATATGACAAATACTATCAATAATTAGTCACTAATATTTGGTATTTATATTTAAACATGAATAAAGGTAAACATTTTTATTCACAAGAGAGGATAGGAAAAAAAATCTTTTCCCTCATGGGTTATAGAACCTGTTTGGGTTAGCCAGTCCCTGCATCTGCATGAATAGCTTAGCAAGCTGAAAATGCTTGTCTGTATGACTCTTCAAACGAAATTGATTTTGATCTATGGAATGAAAAGATTGGAGCAGTTCTGCCTTTGCATTGCTTGGCTGGTCATGAAACGTGATTTTATCAAATATATGAGGAGAATGGCAGGAAGATCCTGAAGATCATTTGCTCCTGGAGACCATTTGATTACTCTGTACTACGTCATAATCTGTGCACACATTATCTCTTCATGCCAGTATCAGTTTAGGAGACAAACTACTAATAAATAGGAAGTTCAATAAGAAGCTTCCAAATCCCTGCATGTTTCCTAATGAAAGCCACAGTAGAGTTGAACTTTTTCTTATAAAAACAGAGATTTTTACCTTGAGGTTTTACCCATTTTGGATTTCAGTCATTTTATTTTAATAAACATTTCAGCTAAATTCCATTTTCAGGTTCATTTTAGATACGTAATTCTCTTCTCGCCCCCCCCCAAAAAAAACCCTTAAGCTAAACATTCCTGAATATTATTATCCATACAACATTGTGAGAGCTTTTTGAAAAGTAAGTTTATGTCTTCCCTGTATGTAAAACAAAACAAACAAAACAAAGGAAAAAAAAAAACACCAGATATTCTTCTGTTTGGAGCAATGCTATATTATGGGGTGACTATAGCATCGAAAGTTCCCAGAAGTTTGCCAAGGTTGCACTGTAGATTGCAATAAATATCCTATCAGCATAATTGTTAGATGCCATGAACAAGGTAGATAAAATTTTAGGGCTAACTAATTGGATATCATAAATACAACTTGTATAACAAGTTGTATAGTTTCAATCCAACTTCTGAGTTTGCTTAAAGCTAGCTGTGCAGTGCGAAAAGACAAAGGAGATAGTGAGAGCTCATATGGGTTTCAAACCCATAAAGCTGCTCTGGGCAGCACTGAGTCACTGGGATGAAGGCGTCAGTGATTTACTGGAATCTCTTTGGTGCCAGCCTGGAAAAGATTGGAAAAATGAGCAATGCTCTTGCTTGCTGAAGATGTGCCTGAAGAAAGGCTCATTCAGGCAAAGGAGAACCCCTTTTTATTGGATATCAAATTTTCCTCCTAGTTCAAACTCAAATGGTATTTCCCATAACAAAGCAATGTGCTAGAAGCCAGAAGAATATTGTATATGCTCATCTTGAGTATAGCAGCTAATGGTGACGGGAGGAAATTGGAATCTATAAATGGTCTTATTTGATAGACTATCCCTTCTTGCTTAAAAAAAAAAAAACTAAACTGAAACTTCTATAAGAGCGCATTAATTTCCCCAGCAGCTGTGATTCATAATGAACTTGACAGTTTTCCATTTTTAACCCGTGAGCAATATCTCTGCCTGGCTAGAACATGTGATTCAGGTGCAGATTCTCTCTGTACCACATTCCAACGATGAAGTATGTTTACAGTTATAAAGCACATTTTCCACCACTCCTTTCTCTCTGAAGATGTCAACGGTTTGAAATAACAATAATCAAAGATCCCAATGGCTTACA
Source organism: Typhlomys cinereus (assembly GCA_023101885.1). Classification (NCBI taxonomy): domain Eukaryota; kingdom Metazoa; phylum Chordata; class Mammalia; order Rodentia; family Platacanthomyidae; genus Typhlomys; species Typhlomys cinereus. The sequence continues at coordinate 1,773,738 of JALPQD010000020.1, forward strand.
AATCATTGTGATGCTAGGTAGTGAATTCAGACCTCTCTGGTGATTATAGTACTGCTTCTGAACCCAGGGAGGGGAGTTAGGGTTTAGGGAAAATGACAATCCCCAATTCATCTGGGTCCATACAGGGTCTCCTTGCCACACTGGAGGAAGGATGAAAACCGTATGTTAGGACTTCCCCAGAAATAGAATGAAAGAAGTAGAAGACAGTTTCCTGAAAGGTTAATCCCAGATATCAAGATGGACTAGACGCAATCTGTCTTTACTCTGATCTGAGCAGACACTGTGCCTTATGCCTATTGGTTTCCTGCAGAAAGCACCAGCCTACAGTTCTTCTTGCCCTCCTAGGCTCTTCTCCACCCCAACTTGACAGTTGCCCGTGTCCTTCGGAACTGCTCTTTGCTGTATCGTTTCGTTTCAGTCTTCCTAAACCGAGCAGCGTTTTTCACTTTGCCCAGGGTCCTCTGAACAGCGGCTGATCTCCAGAGAGAAAAATACAAGATCTGACCTTGGTTTTCCTCCACCAAAAGTCTTAGTCAATCTTTCTCTCCCTTCCCAACACTGGCCATTAGAGGTTAGCTCATTTTACAACCTTGCAGCCTGGTTTCTGCTGGTGAGCTCATATTGTTCTTGGTTTAATAATAAACTTTTGTTGTCGTTGTTGCTCTTACCATAATTTATAAATTACTTCCCAGAGCCGCCCTTACTAAAATGTCTGTGACCTTATTGTCAAGAAAGGCTTGACAAGTAGAAGCTGCTGCCTAGGGGCTGGAATGTCCCACTTCCTGTTCTTTCTCTCCAAGTGGAAGCACTCTATCCAAACAAAAACTGAACTCATTGCGCACATGACCCGGAGTTAGCGCAAAAGCAAGTTCTCCAAAGATGAGAAACTTTACACATTAACTCACCGTTCCACTCCATCTGCTTACAGGGCCTAAGACTACAAAGAGGACCTTTCAAACAGAACCCACATAAACATACGGATGTCTCAAGCTGTGGCCTAAGAAAAACAAGCAAACAGCAGATTAATTGCTGCTGAGTGCGCACAAAATGGGAAAAAAAAATTAAAAACTGAAGTAATACTGTGCAAAAAAATGACCCCAGAGTCTTAAGCGAATCCAAGCGGTTATTTTAGTATTAAGGAAAGCAGAGTTGGACCCCTGCAAAGCATGTTTAGGACAGAAGGGACAGAAGTATCCTATGCTTTCACTTCAAAAACATGATTTTGGCATGGGCACTCTGATATTTTTCCTGTTTCCTTGTAGCCAAGGTTCTAGTTTTTCTATCAATAATTTACTAAATTCTAGCACCGGTCTTACCAGAAGGAATGCAAAGCCAGTTTTTAAATCAAAAATTTGCTTGTGTTCCTCTAGAAGTCACGATGTCCAGGGAGACAGGAGCTCACTAGCCAATCACCAAAGTGGTTTTCTCTAAGATGACAGGTTTAAGGAGAAAAACCCTTCCATTTTCAAAAGGAGAGCCCCTCCCCGACCCCCAGGAAAGGGAAGAAAGGGAAAGGTGGCAGAAGGTTGGAAAGTTGCTGAGACTGGACCGAGTCCTTCCCAGGTAGCTGTGGATGAGAGGTGAGAAGGCTGAACAGCCAGAGCTGTCACTCCTTGGGGTGACTCCTTCCCATCTATAGGCTGAAATGACTCTGGTGAGGGGCTGACTTTTCCCTAGGCATCTCCATCCATCTTCTGCTTTGATTCTGAAGAGGCCTTTGAGAACCTTGGGATATGTCTATAGTATATTCCAGTCCAGCTTTTTATATGGTAAGGTTTGCGGTACTGGCAGTATGTCATCCTTCTGTATCTCCAGGATTCTTACAGCTCCATTCTTACTAGAAGGGAGAAGCACTTCCTGTACCCCTCTCTGAATATTTACTTCCATAGAAAAGCCTGCTAACTTGATCCGTGGAAGCTGGGATCTGCTTTCAACAACAAATCTCCAAAGCCAGCTCCTTGAGGCACCACATTATTCTCTGTTGTGAGGACTTTGATAAATACCTCGGCTGGGGCTACTCCCCTTGGGCAGACTCCAGCATTACATTGATCCTCGGAATCCCCTGGCTATAAGATGAAGAAGGAATGGTAGCCCTGAATGAGGGACAGGAAGGAGCTCTTTTGCAAAAGAAGATCTTGAGAGCCACCACACATTAAGACTCACTTACTGAATTGAGAGGTCTGTGGGATCTGGAATTTTTAGTGCTAAAATAAGAAATCTTGAACACACCCAGGCAAATTTATCAGCCATTTCTACCATCAATTGTACCAGGGAAGGATTTTATCTTCTGTGTATGCAATATGACTTTTCATTTGAAATTTTACTAAAAAAGTGGCTGCAAAACATGTTTGATAAACTATTATAACAAAAGTACAGGTATCACACAATACGAGGAAAAATAAAACTTTCTTTAAGAACTTATATGTAACAATACAAAATTGTCAGTTAAGAGTATAACTATTCTCATAGCAGCCTTCTATTGAAAGTCTACAAAGAATGACTACAATTAGAATTTATATAGTACCGTGCAACTTGGGAAAATTATACATATCTTATTATCTGATATTTAAACTAATACATATAATCTACACATTTTAAATATGGAGAGTGAGGATCAGCAAAACCAAAGGTCATACAATTCATGAATGGCAATGTAGTATCCTGAACCCAGGCCACCTACATGACAACAAAATGTGTGTTCTTAAATTATAAACAACATAGCAGACAGACTTATTGACAGGTAGAAAGGACTAGAGAACATGGCATAGTCAAGAAATGTGCAACCTAGTAGAATATTGTGGGACACGAAGGAAGACTTTAAGTCTAGAACACAGTGTACCAGAAGCCTAAGAGGATAATGAATTAAGCAAGTGATTAAGTTCACTAGTAGAAAAGCTTACATTGTTGCTTCTTGAAAGATTTCCAGGGGGCATCATCAGTTAGGAAGCTCCTGAAGATGTTTGAGTGTGAAATGACAGTGGTGTGTAGGATTGTGCCAGTAAAGACAGAAATGGGTGGATTTGAGAACTAGACAGAAGGTGGAATCAGTGGACTTGATTGGATGTGGGGAGAGGAGAGGTGATCACAGACAGGAGCCTGAACTGATGCCTCTGCAAAACCAGCAGACAACTGTCAGGATGTTGATCTTACAAAGCATCCTGGTCTCCCTGAAGTTACTTCAGTGAAACTTCAGTGCCCAATGCAAGGGAAAAGCAGCCGCAGAGGCTGTGCATCTCTCTCTGTGCACATTAGACAGTCAACTGAAAATTAACCCTTAACATCAACCAAACCTTGAGGCCAAGCAGACCTAATGCTATTTCCTGGGGAATACATCATCATCTTTTTAATTATTAGAACCCTAAAATTCTGTTGCATATCAAGCCATAAATTACCAGGTCTGAATCAAAGAAAAAATAAAAAGAAGAGTGGGAAGAAACACTGTGTGGGCATGTAAAGGTTCTCATGGTGTAGCAGTTACTCTGCATGGTTGCTGGTAAAAAATCACAACCCAACAGCTTAAGAGAACAGCTTAAGAGGGTTTTTTTCTCTTACAAAAGTCTGGTTATATTTCTTAGTCCAGTTGGCAGAAGAACATTCACCATCACCAAAGGGCCAAGGGAACTGGACACATAATATCCACATAATGGCTTAGAGAGGGATGATTCTTATTTTCCAGACCAGCATATCTGGCCAAGTACGCACAAGGATGCCAATTTCCTCAGCCAGCTCTCTGTATTTTATTCACCTGTCCAGAGCCTAGTTTTACCCACCATGGGCTGGACCTTGCCCATCAACTAGACAATCTCCTGTAGGTTTGCTCTGTGCTTAACTATTAATTCTCTACAAATGTGCCCAGAGCTCTAACTATGGCACATAGTCCCCTTAGAAAACTTCTTTGCTTTAGCCACTGAAGTAAATTAAATGACTATGGTTAGCCAGTAAATTAAGTTAAAATGAATGACTATCATAGTTAGGTATCAGCTAGATGGTTGAGGGTTTGAGCTCTGTGCACATTCATAGATAATTAGTAGTTGAGTTAACCCCAAAGCAAACCTGAAGGAGATCGTCTAGTTGATGGGAAAGGCCCAACCCACGGTGGATGGAACTAGGCCTCAGACAGGTGAATAAAACACAGAGATCTGGTTGAGGAAGGCATCCTTGTGTATACTTGGCCAGACATGCTGGTCTGGAAAGTAGGAATTGTCCCACTCTCAGTTGTATGTGGAAATGGTGTGGCCAGTTCCCATGGCCTCAGTGTTGGTGTGAGCTCTCCTGCCAAGATGGACTGGGAACTGTACCCAGGCAATCTAAGGGAGAATAAACCCCTTGCTCTCTAAAGCTATTAGGTGGTAATTTAGCCACAACAATGCAGGTGAACTGCTACAATGAATATGTTTCTGTGTTTTTTTTACCATTTACAAAATTCTTTGACATTTCTGCTTAAGAAGTTGGATAGATTCCCTAAAGATTCATGTCCACTTAGAATTTCAGAATATGATCTTCCCTGAAAACATAGTCTTTGCAGCTATCAGTAGATATACCTTGAGAGAAAATCACTGTGGGATCAAGTGTGTGCCCAGAGCCTAATTACTCCAATTTCCAGGAGAGAAGTGGATAGCAAGGCACGGGGGAGGCCATGTGAAGGTGGAGTTAGGTAGTTACAGGCCAAGAAATGCCTGGAGCTACCCCCTGCGGCTAGGAAGGTCAAGGAACAATTCTTTCCTTCAACTTTCAAAGGAGCATAGCCTGGCTGACACCTCAATTCCAGAAATCCAGTCTCCAGAAGGATGAGAGAATATGTTTATATTATCTTAAGCCACCCAGTTTGTGGTAAATTATAATGGCAGCCCTAGGTGACTCACACACTCACTAGATAAATGCTGAACCAATGGCTGGCTAGTATTTGTGTGTGAGTCGCACTGCATCTCATGTTTCTCAGAGCAAGAGCAACAGAAAACACGTGATGCATTTTTCAACTAGAAGATGCTGAGTAAGAAGAAGATTCAGGGAGACACTGACTTCAGACTCAGATATGCTGAGGTTCAGTGACTGCGGCATGTAAATGGAAACGACTGCCAACTGAGTGATTGTTCTGGATTTCAGAATCTAGGCCTAACCTGGGAGGTGTCTGCGTATGAACAGAACTGGAACACAGGAGTGGCTTGAGATGGCCTGTGGAAGGTTGTGAAAGAAGAGAGGATCACTTCCAACACTTCCCGGGGAATTCCATCACTTACCATGTGGCGCGGGAGGAAGAATTACAGGAAGAAATCAGGAGGAAACAATAGGAAAAAAAGAAAAAAAACCCCACAAAACCAAATTAGGATGGCAACTGAACTGTGGGGAGCCACTTGAAGAAGCAAGTGGTCCTCATGTTGGATGCTCGGATGCCAAATAAGACACAGACTGGAGACTGGAGGCTGTGCTTGTGTTAGTAATATGAGCCCCAACAGTGACCTCAGCTAGAGTGATCCAGGCAGAGCAAGATTCAGATTATTCAGGTTAGAGCTGGCTAAGAAACTATCTATCTATCTATCTATCTATCTATCTATCTATCTATCTATCTATCTATCTATCTGTCATTTATCACTATTATATCAATGCATTCTCTCAAAGGACTTGAGATAGCAAGACTTACAAAATTGGACAGAAAGAGAGTGGATCGGCAGTAGGGGTGTGTGTATGCATGCGAAAGGAGATAGGTTGTTTAGCTGTTGCTGAAAGGGATAGCTGGAAGAAGTGTCTGAGGACTGTCTCCTCTCCTATGTCCACAGAGGGACAGATTGAATTGTTTGCCAAAGGAAATGTATGTATTCATGAATGGAATGTTTTGGAGATCTTTTAATTGATCAAACCGAGTTTTAAAAATGTTAATTAGTCTTATACCCACATAGCCATTGTGCTGTGTGAGTATCCACAAACTGCATTGACTAAGTATGGCAACGTGGGACTCTAACATAGCTATACACAGTAAAAACACATGGATTGAGAGGTAGGGAGAAAAGTGAGTAGGGATGGAAGGAGGAGGTAAAATATCTAATATAGTTGGACCCAGGTGAAGTTTCAGGAGCATATGTACCAGGAGCATATGAAGCTGGCATGGCAGCAAGTACCCGGTGCCATTGAAGCTGACAAGGGAGTGGGTATCAGTTGTATGTGAAGCTGACATGACAGGAAGTACCATAAACACAGGAAGCTTTCCTGACAGTGGGCTTCTGCCTTTACTTGTGAGATTTCTGGCTGGGGACCTTAAGAATGGTAGTACCATGCCCAAGCAACACTGAATAATAGACCGCACTCCGCTTTGACGAAGTGTGTGGTCCTGTGCACACGCTTTCTTTAATGAGCCATTTTTCTTTGTAATCCCAAATTCATTCTCTTACTAAATTCCTTATGGCCTAGTCACTCTCAGGAAAAAGAAGGGCACTACATCCCTCTAGCTTTGCTTGCTGTCTTCCACATCACATTGTGGTAAGGATGTGGTAGAAACAGCTATATGGCTGGAAATCAAAACTTTCTGTCTAGTGCTTTTGCTTTGCCAAAGGACATGTTAGCACCTGACCTCTGAGTCACAAGATGTTCTACATGGTGCATTGCTTTTGAAGTTAGAGAAAGGGTGTTGCATCTTTAAAATTAAATATAATTTGCTGCAGCTTTTCTCTTGCTTTGCAAATTACAAAAGGGGCCACAATTTTTTTCAGTAATGTACTCAGAGGGCACTTGTATGATTGTTACTATAAGAAGGTTTTCCTGCAAAGTCTACATGCTATTCATTTTAAAAAGATTCTTTATATTGTTGGCTTTTTGATAATAAGAAAAATAATTTTACTTACATTTCGAAAGGTGAGATTTATTATACAGATATTTCAATTTCTGCATTTTTAATTGTAGACTTAGAATTCAAGGTTTTAAAACTGTTATTTATAGAATACTGGATTACATTGCTGAAATGTATGTGGATTCAGCAATAATATATAGGAAAATAAAATCGATGGTTTTTCAGGATTGGTTAATTGTGTCCCTACAGGTCTCTAAAAATGTCAGGGAAACCAGCAAACAAACTGTAATAAGAGCGTGGAGGGCAAGCATCTAGGTTTGTGCAAACTTCGACTTGTCTTCACCAAGTTGCTTCATGTCTTCAAGCATTTGCGTCTCTCACTTGGAAATAAGATTACCACACTAGATGCTCCTTCTGGTGTTATTGTAGTGCTAACCTTCTCAGAACAATTGTACGTCTACAGTTGGAGGGTAATAGCTCTAAAATGATTTGTCTCTTCTAGAACAGCACAGACAGTAAATTGCAGTATTACAGAGCACCCGAGGAAAGTAGAACCATGAGGAGTATACCGAGTACCTCAGTCTCAGGTTCAAACCAAGCCTGCCTATTTATTACTGACCTTAAGTGGTTTCGGTGATTCTTTCTGCCAGCTTCCTCTCTCTGAAGTGGGGGTGATCTCTCTTCTTCAACAGGGGCTGTGACAGCACATACCTAGACAACTGAGCAAAGACTAGAGCTCAAGAGGCTGGGCGTTATTTTTGTTGTTCTTGTCATAGAGGCTCCCTATAAAGACAGAGGTGGTCAGTACCTGTTAGGTACTCCACAGGTCGCCTATGCCTGAGGCCTTTTAAAATTTAAATTTAGGCTGAGGAGATGGTTAAAGCCCTTACTTGGCAAGCCAAAGAATCTGAGTTTGGATCCCCAGAGCACATGTAAAAATGTCAGTGTGAGTGTGAGCCCACCTGTAATTCCAGCACTGGGAGGCAGAGCCTGGGAATCCCCAGAACCAACTGGCTAGTCAAACTGACCCTAACGGCACACTCTGGATTTAATTAGGGACTTAGGTCACAATGATAAGGTGGAAGAGCGATAGAGGGTGATTGTCGATATCACTCTTGGGCCTCCACAGGCCCACACACTAAAGTAGACTCGTGTATATACAGCCACTTGCACATGTACACCCTCACTCACACATGCATACATTCACATATTCCATATACGCACACATGATTATGAAAAAAATGTAAACCAAACTATCTATCTATCTATCATCTATCTATCTATCTATCTATCTATCTATCTATCTATCTATCATCTATCTATCTATCTATCTATCCTTGTAGCCCAGTGATCTGAGACTGCACAACCTGAGAGAACAGCACTAAAATGCTCTGAAAATTTCTAAGACAAAAGAGCAAGTCCAGGAGTTTCTTACAAAGTCAGCAGTCCTATCAACAGGGGTGGGACTATGCTGCCCAACTGAAATAGGAATCCATTGCTGATGGCACTAAAAAAACCACACTGGTTTAATAGCCCAAACGAGTGAGGTGGGAAGTCTTAGGGAGAAAAATCAATGAAAGGAGATTTCTTCCTAGTTCACAGAAAGAAGATGCTGTGCAAAACTCTTGTTAGCAAACCTGCTGGGAATACCTGGGGTACCGTCCCCCACCCCCATAACTTTCCTCAGTGCAGTTTTGACAGAGAAGAGCCTGCCCTTATTCTGTTGTGCCACAGGGTGGATTTTCCACCCCTTGTGGCCTGTGTCCTCTGGCCTGGGCAGTAGAGGGTAAGGAAAGATTCAATACAATGAAAGGCATTCCTGCTGAATGCTTATCTCAAAGAAAATGCCCCCTTTTCATGGTGGCTTTGTTTTGCCTGAAATGATCTCATCTCAAAGTATTGCCCCTCAGGAGAGTTCCTCAAAGACCTTATGGCACTGTGACAGGATACTTTCAAATTCTCTCTCTCTCTTTCTCTCTCCTTTCTTTGTGTGTATGTCAGTGTCTCTGCCTTGTGTCTGTCTCTCTGTCTCGCTCTGTCTCTGTCTCTCTCTCATCTCTTGTTGCTGACACTTAGCAGGTAGCATTTTGTAAAACTGTACTGTCTCTGTATTTCTACTCTTGGAAGTGGACAAGGATACCTGTTTTGACCAAACATCCATCAGCCGAACTTGGGTGCCTGAGACAGGCAACCCACATGCCCTGTTGAAACCTGCTACAGCCCAGAACTTTAGCCGATCCTGCCCAGAAGGACTTCAGGCTTCTCCAATGGGCTGCAGCCTACCCATGTGCAACCCTGTGGACTCAAGGGCCACTCGTGTGGCTGTTCGCCTTGGCAGTGTGTAGAGTTCTGAAGTGTGGCATAGGGTACCCACCTTAGTGTGCACAAGGTCCCTACTTTGTGGGATGGAGAGACATAGGAAGAGAAGCAAGTGTGAGCAGGCGACAGGTTGAAGGGGGACAGAGAATCCTAATTTTGAGTATAACCTCAGGACATTACGAAAAGAGGTTTGCCAAGGTTATGAGTTTAATCACCTTCTAAATCTAAATAATCAGATTTTTGTAACCAGCCAGCATGAAATCTCGTTTTTCACTTCTGCCCAGATCTGAGTGTGCCAGGTGGGCTCTTCTGATGGGGAAGTGATCCTTACCAGCACCTGTTCTGCAGTGCCAGGGCAGCCTCTATACTTGCTAATTTCCCTTAATGCAGGTGACCAATCTACGTCTTTAATAGGCTCCTTTGAAGACCTGAATGAAGTCTATTGAAAAACTCTGTGGATTATGAATTCATTCAGTCTTTTGTATCCAGATTAAATGAAACCGTTTAGATTGAATAATAATAATAACAATAATAATAATAATGGAACATAAACTTATTACAAGTAACTAGTAACTGTTGTGGTGGTTATTTCTAGATCCACAGACTCAACTGGTATAGTTCTTAACTTGTTTTCAATAACTTTATCTGGTTATGAAGATCAGCTCAACTCCATAAGCTCCACATAGCAGAGTCCATGCCGCTTCAGATTCCAAGGTGGGCCGAGTTAATTTACATTCCTGTTGTTCTTGCTATAAATGAAGCTATGCGTGTTTTACTGGTACCAAGTAATTATCAGTGCTGGCTCTGCTTCCTTCAGATGAGATGCCACTTCCCCCATCTCCTCCTCCCCCCATGTAGCTATCACGGTCTGTAACATGCCCACTATAACAGGGAAGGGATCATCACAACCATTTCCTCTGTTGCTAAAGGTCTTCAATGCTGTATCACAGATGGTGCATATTTGGTTACTAGCATTTCAGTTCATATAGCAGAACTCCAGCCCCAGGTCAATTCCTGTCACAGCCCCAGCAATAGCTGGTATATGAAAGGTGAACCTAACTGATTCCTGCTGTCATAGTCTCTACTCAGCTCTCAAAAATCCTGTGAACAAATATCTAGTATTCTAGAATGAAAAAACAAATCTTCCAAGAAGTGTTCCCAACCAGCAGGTGGTTTAAATCAAGACCAAGTAGGAGAAGAATTCTCTAAACCTTTAGGGCAGAGTCTTGCTAACATTCCCAATTAAACAGAATTCAACAAATCCGTCAGAAGTAGAAACACTTCAGTTCATTTTCCAGTCCTGAAAATAGAGGTTGCCATGTATGTAGCTAGAATATTTAAAAACATTCGCCAAAGTCAGTTATTCCAGAATATAAAAAATATAAATGGTATACCTGTCACTCGTTCTTGTTTGGCATTTTCCAGTCTTTGAAATTATTGGAATCAATACTTAAATATGTTTACTACTAAAAGCTACATGTTTAGTGTTAAAGCGAGCAATACCTGTCCTGTCTATATTACACACTTTGTGAAGTCTGAAGCACGGGATGTTGTGCAGTTCAGCACATTAGCCCAGCAAGTCATAGAGTTGAAGTTGCTCAGATACATAGCTGTTATGTAGATGGGTTTCAGAAGCAGGATGCAAACCACAAAACAATAATCCTTATGTAATTTTTTCACCTTTTCCTTCATTCTGATGCTAACTGTTCCAGAATCAATTGAAAAACATGATATCTTATTTGTACTGATGTCATGAAAGTAGAAGCAAGACTGATTGCAGAACAAAGGAACCAGTGGTGGAGGAGGGAAGAAAGGGAAGGGAGAATCCTTAAAGTACTTTATATACTTGCATGAAAATGGACTTATGTAACCCAGAATAAAGTTTTCAAAAAAAAATCTTGTATTGAGCATTTTTTAAGTATGACTCATACAGTGAGGGTTGAGCTCAGACTCCAGTCCCCTGACTCACAGTAACATTTCCAACTTCTCCACCACTCTGTTGTATTTACACAAACTCAGAGAGAGAGAGAGAGAGAGAGAGAGAGAGCTCTGCTATAGCTGACAAATGAGGATTTCTTTTGCTTTAATCCAGGGTCCTCTTTAATCATTTTCAGGACCAGAGAGAAAGAATGTTAGTATTCTCTTCATGTAAGACATCAATAGTTTAGTCTCATTATTAGGCACACCTATGTGTAAGAAATTGTTATATCAGTAAAGACCTATTCTAGACACAGCAGACCTGTGTTCCCACTCTCTGTGGGTGAGTTATTTAACTCAATTCAGACTGTTAGCGTAAGTCAAATTGCATTAAGAATAGTGTGTGTGTGGGGGGGTGCTGGAGAGGTGGCTCAGGGGTTAAGCCTCTGCCTTGCAGGCAGAAGCTTCTGAGTTCGGATCCTAGACTCCACGTATAGACGCCAGGCGGAAGCGGGGGCGGCCTGCATTTCTGGTTCTGGTAGGGCAGAGCCTGTGAATCTCCAGACAGAGTAAACAAGAAGGAGGTGGAGGCGTCCATGGTGGTTCCCGAATTCGTCCGTGGTTCTACACACACACATACATATGCACACACGCGCACACGCGCACACACACACAATTGAATGAATAATAATAAAACAATTTTAAAAAAAAGAATAGTGTGTGTCTAGGAATGTTGTAAGGTCTAAGGGGGATTAATGAACTCAAATCGGTTAGTGTAATAAGGACACAAATAAATCATTTACAAAGGTAATTACTTTAGAAGTAGATGCTAAAAAGTCTCTACAGATTAAAAATTGTAACCTCTAATGCCAAGTGTAGAATTCCTCTAAGTGAAATAATGTATGTTGTTTAGCTTAAGAGGCTTAGGAGAAGCAGTTTAGCTAGACTCTCATTACACGAAATATATCTGAGAGATGAGAAGTGAAGAATGGATCAGGGCAGCTAAACAAGGTACTGACAAAGGATACAAAAGCATTGTGTGAACATGGATCAAAGCAGAAGATAGTAACTGCGGATAGTAGATGTTTACTGTGTCATGGTTTGAACATGAGCTGCCCTCCACTGGCTCTTGTGCTTGCAGCCTTAGCTGATGCTAAGGTTTGGGAAGGTTGTGACATCTTTGGGAGGTGGAATCTTGCTGGAGGAATGCAGGCCTTGAGGTTTGGTTGTCTAGTCTTACTTCCAGTGTGGTTCTCACTTTCTTTGCCTCCATGATTGTGGCACCATTGATTCAGGGAGGCCCTAGGTCGGGCTCCCGAATCCAGGAGGTCTGGTTACAGACAAGCCGGAAGAAGTACTCGGACATGCCCTGGACATGTCCCAGTAGAGGAACCATACAGGTGGAGGGATGAACAACCAATGGGAAACAACCATCTAACCTGCCTCTGCAATAGACACCTAGTAAACAGCTAAATGATTGGTGGCTTCTCCCCCCCTCCCAGCAGAGAGATGGTAACACCTGATTGGACCACTGACCCTATATATGCTCAAGCACTTCCTGAAATAAATGAATCTGCAGCAAACTTGTCCACTGCTTGCTTCTCATCTGATTCCTGGGGTCTGGGTGGTGACCCTGCACTGGCGCCCCCCTCATCTCGAGCCCCAAGGCTCCCATCGGTTTCCCCCCTTTTCCTGGCTGGCCCAGTGGGGATTCCGCAACACATGATGACTTCAATGACCTAAACTGGCTGTCTCCAGTTTCTGCTGTTCACCTTGTCTTTTCCACCCTAACAGACTAAATACATTTTTCCTCTGAGATGGTGAACCAAATAAACCTCCTTTCCCCCACTTAGATTGTGAATGAATAATGTCTTGAAACAGCAAAAATGAAAGGTAACTACACCCCTGGGCTCTAAGGTAATCCTGAGTTCTTTCACATAGCTGTTTTATAGGTGGGTTCACAAGCAAGATACAGTCTTTTCTACATAAGATGTAGTGATGTTTCGCAGGACGAGTCCTACTGTCCATGTTCATGTGCAGTGGGCAATGCCTTTCCAGCTTGGTCCTGTTACAGATGCTACATTCCACAAGCTCACTGCTGCAGCCAGTTACCAGGTCATAAAGAGGGAGGAGATACACAGATTTCAAGATCACAGCAGTCATGCCCAATCAGTAGCTCCACGCCTACATTCAGCAGGAGCACAGAAGTTAGCCCCTTCCCTTTAGATCAGCTTTTAAATGAACACCTAGAAGGTAGCAAACATCCTGGGAAGCAGCAACCATGACCCCATAGAAGATAATGCCATGAGTTAGTACACACAGAAGGTTTGAAAACAGTTCTCCACACCCCTAGGATGCTTTAGCATATCTTGTTGTTTTTCCATTAAAGGAATAAACTGGACATGTGAAAGGGGACAGATAGCACCCAGGCAGTCAAATCACATACAGAATAATTTAGAAAGAAAATTGTAGATTCTAAAGCACTTAAGAGTGTTTTACTTCTTGAGAGACTCTTTTCCTTGGTAGATAATAAAAGGCATTATCCTGAGTATCTTGTATGATTTCATCCATGTTTAATGCTACAGTCATTGTGTAAGAAAGTAATATTTAGTTCTGAACTTGTCATCTTCAGGAGGTCCTAACCTATATTCCAGATATTGTTACACTGGAGAGTATCGAGATCCACTTCAGCCCTTAAAATCCTGGGCCCACGCAGAGTGGGCCAGATCAGATTAGAAAGCTACCTCCCAGCATAAGCAGTCCTCAGAAGTTGGCATGTGACAGGGTCATCCCTACAGAGTGAGATCTTTGCAGCCCAAATTCAACTCCTCCATTGGCTCTTCTTTTTCCTAATTCAATAATAAATATTTACTGAATTTTGAATATGGACCTGCTCATGAGTGTGCGTCTAGCCAGCCAGAGTCAAGAAAATCTCATGCAATGTGTAACAAATGTGGCCGGGAGACAATAAACATCTTTGAGCTTATGACTCAAGACCTGAGTTTTCAAGTTCTGTGGACTAAAATATCAGAGGTTCAGAAGTGGCCCGAAGAGACAGTTGTGCTCTCTGGGTTTGAACATATTGTCTCCATGTCTGTAAATTACCCCATGCGGAAGGGAGCTGTTTCCTTTCACCCACCATGTCTCACTTGAACATTCTGAAAGCACACTCATATACCTTCCTGGCGTGTTTGGTGGTTTTGAATGTTTTATGAAAGCAAGTGACTCACAGGGCAATCTGTGTGGCTCCAACACAAAGGCAGCCTGTGCAGGTGGCTGCTGTGTGTCACCAGCTCTGTGTATATGTTTCCTTCTAATTACTCACACATCCTGGAGCAGCTAAGGATATCTGTGGTGAGAAATGAGAATTATACTCGGACTGCTTTTAGCCTGACCTATGGTGAACTCGAGGGAGTACAATACTCCCTGGAGAGAAAATTGTTTATGATATGCGGTAGGCAAACTCATTTCTTTATGTCCTGAGTAAGGCTCCTTAGTGGTATTTTTTTTTTTTCAGGCTCTTCTTCTGTGATTCTGAGACCTGTCAGCTAGAATAGACCATAGTCCAAAAACTGAAACTGGTCAAAACCCACATTCTGTTCTCAAGTCATCCTGCTAATGGAATGGAAAGGATTTCACATTGACTTTAGATAGCAGTCTTGATGATATTTTAGATAATCTTTAGTTGTACTCAAAGAAAGCACTTTTTTTTCTGGTTTGATGTGAAATAATAAGGGAAAGTAATGTGATACTTGATGTGATAATAAAAGCAAGGGAGGGGACTGGAGAGGTGGCTCAGGAGTTAAGCCTCTGCCTTGCAGGTGGAAGGTTCTGAGTTCGGATCCTAGACCCCACATATAGACACCAGGCGGAAGCGGGGGGCGGCCTGCGTTTCTGGTCCTGTAGGGCGGAGCCTGTGAATCCCAGGGCAGAATAAACAAGGAGAAGGTGGAGGAGGTCCATGGTGGTTCCCAAATTCGTCCGTGGTTCTACACACACACATACATACACACACATACATACACACAATACATACATACACACACAATTGACTAAATAATAAAAAAATTAAAAAATTAAAAAAAGCAAGGGAGATTGTATGTGTTTATTTAAAGAGTGATCTAGAAAGGGAAAATTCAGTGTGGTAGTAGTCGGTGTAAAGGTGGAAGACCGTGCTAAAGCCCCGAGTCAGTGTCTGGGATGCAGAGGAGAGTATGTGAGAGAGTGAAGAGCTCAAAAAATATTGGTGTCTCACGGCCTCAGCATGCAGCTTGCAAGGAAACCCAAGGTCTCTGGCCTCACATGGTAAGGAATTTGTCCAAAGATACTAAGACATTGTAATAACTAAGGCATGTGCTGGCCCTCACCTTTGCTGATGGGCAATTGACACTGTTAACACTTTGTACTTAGCATTTCAAATTAGCATTTAAGATCACATGAGATTTCCAATAAACTATCTTGATAATTCAAAATAGATTCCTTTGGCTAATAATCTCTAAATGCTTGCAATTATTCATCAGGAAGAATATATAATGCTAAATGGAAAAATGATATGATATTGAGCTTTAATAATTAATCAGTTTTCCAAGATAAATAGATTAAAATGTGTTGGAAAACCAAAGATAGTGTCTAGATAGCAAGAAAGGATAATTTTTCATTAGGAAATTAAGAAGCAAGACAACAATGAGGTTGTACTAGAGACTTGTTAGATTCAATAGGTAACAGGTTAAAAATGGGAAATCCCAACTGCTGCAGAGTATGCAGGAAAAGGAGCTCTCACCTACTCTTGAGAATATGAACTTCTTTGGTTTCTTGGGAAAACATTTGGTGGTTTTTCATAAAGTTAACCAACATTATCCACTCATGGTATTTCTGAGATTTACTCAACCAATTACTCAAAAAGCTTACAACAAAGTAAAGAAGTTATTTATAATATTCATAATTGCAGCAACCAATTAGTTCTTTCAAGAATTAATAATTTCAAGAACCAAGATGGCTCAGGGGTGTAAGACTACGCCTTGCAAGCAGAAGGACACAAGATCTGATTCTAGATTCCATGTAAAAACCCAGGCAGAAATGGGGCAGCCTGAACTTCTGGCCCTGGGAAGAAGACCCTGCTGAACTCCAGAGCAAAACCGAGAGGAGGTAGAACAATCCAGAATGACTCCCAAAGTCATCCTTGTGCCTCCATAGACACATACAATGACCTCTGATACATACGCACATATACAAATAAAAATAAATAGATTAATTAATATTTTAAAGGTTAGAATATCTTTGAGTGCCCATAAAACAAAGAAATGATCATAAAGAATAAGCCAACAAAACACAGTGATGCAATTATGTCAAAGAGATACAAGAGGCAGCTGAAAGAGTTGCTCCTGCTAGTGAGAACCAGAATGAGTTGAGCAAGCAAAATAAATAAAATAGTTGGATTATAATCCAAAATAGAAACTAAAAGTCCTTGAATCCATACTGGCAGAAATAAATGATTAAGTAATGCATAAAAGAGAGAGAGGAACAGTCTTTTGAAGAAATACCTCAATAATCTATGTAACATACTCTGCCTTCAAAGAGGTGAAGCATGACTCCTCTTTAAGTGTGGGCGGTGGGGAGCTCCTTCCAAAGAGAACATGCTAGAAAGGGAGGAGGATGATAAATGCAATAAGCTAGGAGATCAAGATTAATGTTGGCTGTACTCCCAGCACGTATCTGACAGCCTATACTCATGATAAAAGTGACAAAGAACACTTTTCATCTATATCTTCCCCATAAACAGAACTTGTGTAACCATGAGAAAAACAGGCAGGTTCAATTGACAGATACTTTGCAAGCTATCTGATCAACACTCTTCAAAATCACAAATGTCAAAAAAAATAAGCTAAACTCAAGAAGCTGTTAAAGCAAACATGGGCATTGGGAGACATAGGGATAAAACGCAATGTGGGGTTTTGGATGGTTTCCTGAGATAGCAAAAAGACACTGGAGAAAAACTAGGAAATCAGAATAAACATGGACTTTTGTTAATGATGTATTTGTTCACTAACTGTAGAAAATGGTCTCTAATTATATAAAATGTAACAATTGGGAAGCTGCAGGAGGGCGTATGGAAATTACCTATACTGTTTTCCATGCTTTTCTTAAACAGTGTTCTAAAACGCAGCAAAACAAAGATTCACTGATCAAAATATGTTCGGACAAAGCGTTAAATTATGCATATTTATTAAATGTCTAAGACTTGTCATTTACTTTTACACTCTTGTAAGAACTTATAAAAGGCATGTTTGGGGGAATGACCTCCAAGCAGAATTTGGGTATGGGAAACAATGATACTCATGAGAATTGAATGGGGAACCAGCAGCCAGATGGCCAGGTTACATAAGTGGGCATTGGTTCTGAACACAAGGCGAAGGCAGGTCTTCAAAGAGATCTTTATGCCCAAGGTCATGAACTAAACTGTGATTCGGCCTAAATGAAAGAAAGGATGGTAGAGTTGCAACTGTTTGCGGTCTACCTGCACAACTGCCTTTTACCAAGGATCCTCACATTTCCTGTTCTGCATCTGGAGTTACATGCCATAGCCAAGAATAACTGCACTGAGACACAATGCAGCATATAAAAGTCAAATCTACAAACAACTCCAAGATTCGGAATGATCAGAGCTTGAATAATGCTCGTGATATTCTATGCTTTTTAAAATATAAAATATAGCTAATTTCAAGTCAATAAGAGGCTCTTCCCTTTGTTGCTAGAACCTCAGCACTTCTGATCAAAAGAGATTAAGTCGTTGGGAGTAAGGAGACCATTGCCATTCAAAATGACAAATGAATTCAGACAACACAAGAAAAGTTACAAGAGCGGGTAGGCTCATGACAGTCAGTTAGTCAGAAAGGCTGGCTACACTTTCACGGGCTAATAAAGGCAGCAGGCTAAGTAGCCGGGCAGCTTACTTGGTGGAGCTCCCTTCTCCAAGTGTGGGGACGTCCAGATACACGAGGAGGTCAGAAGCCACTGGGGTTGAAATGAATGAGAAGCATGCATGGCCATGCCTCTGCCTCATGATTCTTTCTTGGTTAGATATCTCTGTGCTGTACAATGAGGGCAACAAAATTTTAGAAAGAATGTTAGTAAAAAAAAAATTTGATAACTGCAATTTTCCTATAGCTCTGAAAACAAAGTGCATGAAGTGGGTACTTTGGAGGGACAGAGATTTGTTGTGCCAGTTGCAGAGCATAGGTCTCAAATGAGGTGCATTAGGGCCACACTTCCTCAGGCTTTCAAAGAAGAATCTGCTCAGCTCTCTCTCCCCGCATCTTCTGGCTCGAGTCTTTATAGGCTGTGAGCAGGCCACTAGATTCAGATTCTCCTTTAAAATAAGGCACCAGTTCTGTCGAGCCCATTTTACTCCAAGGTACCTGGCACCAATTACATCTGCAACAACTATGTTTCCAAATAAGGTCACAGTCTGAAGTATAGCAGGGTTAGAACTCCAGGGTATAAATTTTTAGAGAATGCCATTCAATCTATAGGAACATCAAACTATGTACAAGTACTTGGCCCTTGTTGTGGAAATTGTTGTTCTGATGGCCTTTCTTCTTTGATCTGTGACATAATCAAGCCAGTGTTCTGGAGTAAAACATGTTGAAGTCACAACAGTGGCGTAGATCTGGAATGGATTAATTGTAACATTTCCAAAAGATTCATTGTCTTCGTAGAAATAATCCATTTCATTTATCAAAATGCCCATCTTATTTCAACATGCCTTCCATTTGTTTTAATATACTTCCAAATGCTCCCTAAAATTTCTCTATTCTATTTTCCTTGACTTTGGTAGAATTCCCTAGGGAAGAATCAGTAGGAAACATCTAGGTGTATGAGCTTTTTCTTGAATTTTTTCATATCATCCTTTTCAGAATTCTTCTTTTTGAATGTTTGTATGTGTGTGTTTGTGGGTGGATGTACTAGTGTGTGCAACAGTGTGTTCAAGAGGGCACTTGAGTGTATGTGTCTGTGGAGGCCTAAGGGTGACATCGGGAACCATCCTTTATTGCCTTCCACTATACTGCTTTGTTCTGGATATTCCCAGGCTCAGCTTTCCAGGACCAGAATTATTGGCCACCACCACATCTACCTGACATTTTTCTCATGGGAGCAGGTCCTTTTACTTGTGAGGCGAAGTTTTTAACTACTGATCCATCTCCCCAGCCCAATATTTTCAGAAATCTTACATTCCTTAAAACTTAGATACATTCAACTCAAGTTCTTTGATATAAAAACAAACACTTCAGAATTCATCCAATAGTGAATTAGTTCAAGCATCATCAACATGTCTCTATTTGACTACAAATCTCTCATTATTTATTAAATTTTAATAGTTCTGTGGTAACTTTATAATGAAAATGAATCTATTTAAAGCATCACTTTGTGAATGTTTTTATTTTTAATTAACACTGGAACCTAAAGTACAATAAAGGGGCTGGACAAAGCATTCAACTATGACTCTTCTTTTAAGAAAGTAGAGGCTAAGTGAGAAGTGAACAAAGCTTCTTTATTTTTTTTTTAAATTTTGTATTTACTTCACTTCAGAAAGTCTGAAAACCCTGATGTTCTCCAGAGCCCACAGCAGATGCAGCGATAAGTCTGCGCTTTGGACATTTGGCATAGTTGAGGTTTTATGACAAGGTATTCTGGCAGAAGAAAGAAGACCCTAATTAGCAAGTACCTTTGTTAACCTTTAAAGTATTGTTCTCTTGGGTCTGTCTTTTTTTTTTGTTAATAAATAGATCATTTGTTTAGATCATTACAGTTCTCTAACTTGATGTGGTTCCAAAACTGGCTTCAAGGCTTCGGAGTTGTGCTTTCCAGATGAGTCTCGCGCAGAAAAAACAGGCATTGTTGAAAGTCATTTGTTGCTGGCAAATGTCCTCTCTCTCTCTTTCTGTAAGACATCATTTAGAATGTAAGGGTTTTCTTTCAGTGATATATGTCAAAGTGTTGTCCATCAAAACCATAATTTCCCCTGCATGTTCTAAGTAGGGGGGAGGCAGTGTGAAATAAGACAGTGTCTGGCCATGTAACCCAGACTTCCCTTTCTCTCAAGTTCTGAACAGTTGAGAGGTTAAGGTCTAATCACAGAAAACTGAGAATGAAGAACAATCAGATCTGGAGACAGTGCATAAGGTTAGATGTATCCCTGCTGTTTAAAGTTGGTAGGGACCTCAGAAACCTATTCTATGTTTGCTTTCGAGAGAGGCTTCAGGACAGAGAGGTGATGGCTTGCACTTGGCAGAAGTATTTGCCGAGGGTGTTCCTTTACATTCTAAGTGGAGGAACACGAGGCTTGAAGTCAAGCCTGTGTGTGTCAGAGGCCTGGACTGGAAGCTCTGAGGAGTTTCACTGCTGGTTTCAGGGAGCTGCCAAGTTCTGCAGTGTCTCACTTAGCAATCGCTCTGCATAGTCCCCCCCCCCCACTGTTAACTTTCCCAAGGAAGGCCTGAGCCGCAGGTCACTAAGGGACATTTTTGCCAAATAAACTAATTTCCTTTCACTATTTGTTCCCTAGGAGCTCAGCATTTCTGAAATAACTAAAACCCCAGTGTCTGGAAATTATCACACACACTTTTATGCTAGCTCTCCCCTTCACTGCAGGGATTAGAAAATACATTCAACTGGAGGATTTTTCTTCTCTATGGCATCTGTCGCTTATACCCCATTATGTGCTAATGGCAAAGACAAGTATAGGAAGGGCATCACAAAAAAGTCAATGACATTAGAGATTAGCCTTCATTGAGTATTTTCTCTGTACTGGGCACTAAGGTCAATATTATACATGAATTATTTTGATAAGCTGTCACAACTGTACTTCATGACCTCACAGACTCAACAAACTCACCTTTATCCCATTCTGAAGAGTAGAATTGAAACTCTGGAGACAAGCTCTTAGCAACCGTGGCATATTTGCTGCCATAATTTCCCTCCCCTTTCTAGTTGGTGATGGGCATAGGGAGAAAGATGCACAATTGCTACTCAGTGGAGCAAATAAAAAGTGATTAGAATGAGTGTGCCTTCTGTTTATTGGCAGTAAATTGCTGTTTGCCGAAGTCATGGATTGTGATTGCTGCTGCCATGGCTCCCCGTATGTGATTACATAACATTGCTCCCCTGGCCGGCAGGACCTATCTCTGTTGAGTGGAAGCGCAAAAGAGAGCTCTGAGACTGAGATTTGAGGTGTGAAATATGTGACCTCGGACATTTGATCAGCTTCCTTACTGTCCCATTTGAAGCCCACCAGGTTCCTGTTAGGATGAAGGAGTTTATTAAGTACCTGCCCACAGGTTGGAGGTTCGAGGACTTACATTCTGCCCAAAACAACCACAACTCGTCTCTACTCTTGTTGTCTGGGGCTAGACTTGAGTTGATTTTCAATTCAGGCACAGATGTTTGACCTGAAGCTGGCTACAAAGATAAAAGCAAATTTAGGAATCGACTGCGGGACATTGCTCCATTGATCATCAGTACATCATGAGTGAAAAATGAAATCTCAGATTATCTGAATTTCTAATTGCTCTTTAGAAGGACATTTTTCATTATGAAATTTTTTTGAAAAAGACATAGAATACATGAAAAAGATAAAGTGTAGTCCCATTGCACAAAGATACATACCATAAAACAGGTATATTGACATCTTGTCTCTTTTTCTAGTCTTATTAAATAAATATGTGCATACTTATATAAAAGTATTAATGTTTGTGCCTTGTAAGAAGGCCCTTAATAAACATTTGTTGAGTAAATATATTTATATTCATATTATATTTATATAATATTAAGTTTTGAGAGTTATTTTTCATAAAAAAGTTGTCGATGAAAAATTTATAGTGTTATCCTTTTAGTGAGATACAAATTAAAATTATTTTGAGTCCAAATGCTGTCCTGAGAATAATTTGGTACCAGCAACTCCACGTTATTGAAAGATTATAATGTGGTCAGTTTAGTTATATGTGGTTTATTCTTTTGAAACCCCTCTGATACTTTGTGTGTTCCTATGGATGGTAAAACTATTTTTTTCTAGTACTACTAGTCAAATGACTCACTGGGTGCTCAGAATATATCTGGAATATTTTAAATACCCAAAACATAGCAGGATTGTCCACATCACTGAGGAAAAAAACTAAAATAGCCATCTCTAGATCTCACAGCTGAGAAGAGATATGGGATGAGAACCAGCAGTCTTGGTCCAAGGCTTCTGGCTAGAGCTTTAGTATTAAACTGGCCATCTTGCAGTGCAAGGATGCCATCATCACCCATCTTTCCATTTTTCATTGTAAGTCATCATAAGTCAATTTGAGTTTACTCTCATATCACTTTATGATAATTAGTCCTCTGATACTTATTCATTAAGCTAGTTGTTATTGAATAAGTAGCAGACAATGTCACTCAAACTGGCTTTAACCTGTGCATCACAAACTTCAGCCCACCTTGAAAATGTCATGCGGAGCACAACATACTCACTCCCACTTTGTCTCTCTGATTCTCCAGCCCCGTAAGAAGGCTCTAGGATTTGCATTTTAATCAGTTCCCAGGTAAGACTTACTTTAGGGAAAACTCATTGCCCGTGGAAATAAAAATCCAGGTTTGGTTGTGTAGCAATTAGCCCGTATTGTTGCTGATAAATTCACTACCAAAGGCTTAGGGAACCAGGGGTCTATTCTGGCTTATGATTTTCCCATTAAGTTTCCTTGCCACCTTGGCAGGAGAGTCTACACCAACAGAGTGAAGGGATCTGGCCATACCATCTCCATACATCCACAGGACTACTGAGAGAAGGATTAGCATGTCTGGCTATCAAAGGATGCCCAAATTTCTTACCCAGTTCCCTCCATTCTATCTACCTATACACCCAACATGGTCTGGGTCTCTCATCAACTAGGCAATCTCCTGCAAGCTTGCTCTGGGCTTACCCCAAGTACTAATTCTCTACAAATGTGCCCAGAACTCAAACACTCAACTGTCAAGTTGGCACAATAACTATGACAGTTGGTCAAATTTGGTTTCTCCAGCTTGATTTCTCTGCAAATTTTAGCCCTTAATTTCAACTGAGTATGTGCCTAAATCTATAAGCAGTAGTTTCTTGCCTTGAAACTGCAAGGGGAAACATCCAAGAAAAGAGAATTGGCACTTCCAACATCTTTCACAAAAGCAGAAAACTATTTACCGAATCTTCAGAAACTGTTTTAGGGTATTGATCATAGTGTTTTTGGGACTAGATCATCTCTCTATTTTGAGTAAATTTTAATAGGTGGAGGAACACTGTTTTGTGATTGGTATAAGTATGTGTTTCTGAACCTATCACAGTTGAGAAGCAGGGAATGATTTATTTAGGAAATGCAGAAATAGTCTTCAGATGGAGAAAGAAAACTGTGCTGTTTAACTTTAATTCCCAGGGCTTTGGTTCAGAGGACATAAAGGTAAAGAAAGAAAAAAGCATAGTATCGTTCCTTCAGAAGAAATCATAAAAATCAATCTTCAGGAGATTATGGACTATAAGATTGAGCCAACTTTAATATTAATAAAATATTGTAATATTTACAATGCTTAAACAAGTGCATATTTTGTCATAGTCCCTCTAACACTGAACAAGATTTTTTTCTCAAACCAAATAAGTCTCTATATCTTTCTTTTTCTTCAATACCAGGAATTGAATTTAAGGCCTTATGCATATTAGACAAATTCTCTTCGACTGAAATACATTCCAGCCCAACTTAAAAGCTTATGCAGTTATAAAAAGGATATATTTGATTTTTAGAATAACCAAGATATATCAGGAGCTTCACAAATATTTTCTAATTTTATCCACTTGTTAGTCCAAATATTGGACCATATGATTATGTGTTACATAGATAAGATATATATATATGTTTGGTGCCTGTGCTACAATATATAGCAATGACATTATGTAACTTCGTTTGAATGAATATAAGACTACATTTTTGAGGACTATATAATATATTCCTTAGTATAATGCATAGCACCAATTTGTTTCAGAAATTAGCTATGTGAAGTTCAAATCGAAAATAATAACTAATATAAAGGGAGTCATACTGATCTTTATGGTTGGTTTCACATATGATTAGTTTCATTAAGTTTATAATTAAATGTTTATAATATAAAAGACATTATCAAGTATAAGAGTACTCGTATGATATATATTTATATATACTTCATATGTGTATGAATATATGTGCATATAAATAATCAAAGAGAGAGGGACAAATAATTTCCATAGAGCTGTTAATATAATACTTGGTTTATTGGAAGTTCCTAATGACAGCATTAACTTTCATTGATATTTCTGTTTAATTCAGTGTAGCAGATACTTATTGAGGAACTCTAATTTGAAGCATTGTTGAAGGAAATGAGAATTTATTCATATAAACAGGCACTAAGCAACATACATTAAACACTAGCTCGTTTAACATCACTGTTCTCAATATACTCATTACAGAGGTAATTTCTCAAGCAAATTAGTCGTGTAACTTGTTTCTTGATAGCAGTACAGGGATTTAAGGATGCCAAAATCAACAGCCAATTTCAAAGGCTTCCAGGTTCTCTGTCACAAAGGCTGAGTAAGCCATGACTCATAATCTGGAAACTTCTATTTGAGTGCCTTTATTATCTCCCTTGATATCTGGGGTGTGGGAAAGGCTGGTAGCAGTGGGCAGCAGGCAGGGGAGGAGTTCCGTTCTGTCTCCAGAGCTCACACAGCAAGTGAGAAGGGTGTAAGGAAAGTTCTCCCGAACTTTGTTTCTTACAGGAGACAGCCCTTGGGATGACACGCAGTGATCTGAAAACATACTTAGGACAATAGAATCGCATAAGAATTAACAGTCCCTCTCAGTAGCTGATTGACTCAGTCATGCCTTATTACCCAGGGGTAAACTCACATCTGTTTTGCATGTAACCACTCAGGAGTGCTTGCTACTTCAGTCTGTGTTCTGTTTATTTAGGTGGAGGGGGGAAGTTGGAGTGGTAAAGCTTCATTTTCAACTTGCAAATCGTGTCATTGCAAGAGAATAGTTTTCCAGTCATCTAGAAAGGGGTTAAAGTATTACTGCTATGTATTCCACTTCTTTTTTCACAATGGGCAATACCTTAACATTCTGCAGCAGTTTCCTGTTTTTAAAAGAATGATGTCATCTACTTAGTGGATCTGTTGGTAAGAATTAATTATACTGCAAAAGAAAAAGAGCTGCTTCCATGGCCTGGCCTAAGTAGGCCCTGATACAAGAGCATGAAGAATTAAAAAATATCAGGAAAATGAAAGTCAGTCAGTGAGTTGATGTTATGACAGATAGTATTTATATTATGACATCCGGATGATTGACATCTTAAAGCTATTTTTTGTAGTAAAAGGGTCAACAGATCAAACCAAGACTGTGAGCAAATCTGAAGGTATACTCATTCTAATTATAACCCTGTTGCTCTATGGATGACTCCAAAAGGAGGAGTTGAAATTATTTGTGAAATCATAACTTGGCAATCAAGTTGTTATGAAAAGTCTGACCTTGGCTATCATTTTGAAAATATTTTTTAAAGATTGATCCTAAACTGTCCTGTTTTTTTTTTTTTTTCTGTTAAATCCTGACTTTTCTAGGAAACCAAAGAGCAGGTACTGAGAACTTTTATCCAAAAAGTATCTAGGCTCTTTGTCTGGAGGTTGAGAAAGATCTAGAAGGAGTTAATCATCCACCTTCATTCTGGAAATTGGGTGCAGCTTCACCAACACTTGGAAACACAATGGCACATGGGCAGGTCCCATATCGTTAGTTCATCCTTCCATCCATTCAACAGGATTTTCTTGTGCTTCTACCAAATGCTTTCATTTTAGACCAAATTCAGGAGATTCCTGAATGCTTCCTGCTATTCCAGGATCAAAGTTCAGGGAGCCAGACAATGATGTTATAAATAACTGCGGTTCGCTGAAGCCAGGATGACTGGAGGACTCTCAAGACACTCTTGATGATATGATGTCAACTGAGTAGGATGAATAGAAATGGATCATTGTGGAACAGAAATGATGTCCTAAGCAGCAGAGACATGGGAAGGAAAGCAGAGGACAGTGTAATGGTTTGAAGACAGGTTAGTATGGTGAGAATGAAAATCATCAGCCATCAGGATGCCGAAGAGCCGAGCAAGACATTCTGGGTCATTTTAGGATGAAGATTGTATGTTAGATAGCTGAGAAAATGAGCTGTAGGGATGCTTTATGCAGAACACTATAATTAGAGGTGCATATTGTAGAGAGAAGTCAGGGTAGAAGAGACGAATTAAATAATTATCTAACAGTTAAGATTAGATGTTGTCAGTGGCATTGGGAAAATTTAAGAGAATGAAGGCTAGATACATGGTGGTGCTTTTGATCTAGAAAATATCTTAGGAAGAGAAGTAGGTTTGGAGGTAGAGTTCCACTATGGACAAATTGAATTTGAAGTGGCCTAGATATACTCGGATGGAAATTTCAAAGACCAAACTGGTTGTATGGGCCAGAAGGATTGGTAAACATGTTTAAAGATATGGAGACATTGGCATATAAGTGTTGCTTGAATGCCTGGGACTAGATGAGACACTCGGAAAAGGACAAAATGAATAGAAAGAGGGTCAAGGCTAGACTCTCAAGGAATGTCAACATATGAAGAAGAAGTATAAAAGGAAGATGTGTTCTCCTGCATTTCTCTGGCCCCAAAGTTTCTAAAGTTGTCTAGCAAAGCAGGCAGCATGTAATCCCATCTCAACTGGTGAGGAGATGAAGGATCTGACATTGTGTATCTTGCTAGAGGAGCAGGGACTGTCTAGTCAGAGTTTTAAATATAGATTTCAAGTTCAGAAAAATATTTCTTAAGGTCCCTGTCGTGGAGAGGACTCTGGGCCTGTCTATCTCTTGAATGTTTTGACAGTTTCTTTGCCTTTCCTTCCCTTCTTTGGTAATGCACTATCCAGGATGTACTGTCCTGGTTATGTGCCAAGCACGAGCTGCTTGCAGATTGCTCTCACTTTATTCTTAGATAATCTTTTCACTCATAGTATAGGGGAAAAAAGGAAATTTTATGATAGGGGTAGTGGGAAATAAAGTGTCTGCTTACCAAGTCATGAGCTATAATTAGAAAGGCCAGAAATATCTTAAGTAGCATTTCAAGACTCACTTTTCTCAAGTATCTTATAAAAATTAAGGAATGCAAAGGTCTTAAAAATTTTTTAAATGTAAATGGCAATAAAATATATATTCTCATTTTCCTGTATTCCTTCTCAGTATTACATCCACTTAATCATGCTGTCTTTTCATTAGCATAGACAAAGCCTAGCATCATAGCATGATATATCAAAAACATCTCATTCCTAGTGAGCCTGCAATCCCAACCCTCTCTCTTTTGTCCTTTTCAGAGGATGATAATGAGATACTGGCATGATTTACTTGTCCTGTGTACTTAAACAATATTTACATTTCAGAGATCAGATTATCAGAGTAGCTAAGATTCCTGACTCCTGGAATTCACCAGTCTTCGCAAGCCACTGATCCTGTGAAAATCATGTAAACCTCTATTCTTTTGAGTTTCTGCATTAAGAAAATCAGTTCATCATAGTATCTACTCCCAGGTGTTGCTGAATAATTTTCTGAAGGTAGCTTGTGTTTCTGCTTGTTTGAGGATCAGAGACACTGATTGCATTTGCTCCAGATTGTCTCTCCAAAGATATTTATACAAACTGTCTTAAACAATACAGTGCTGTCTTCAAAGCAAAAGACAGTTGGGCTTATTGCTTAGGGTAATAAAGATGATGTTTGGGGCAAGAATATCATATCATATGCTTACTGCCTTTGATAAAGTATTATATTTACAAAATAGTTCATAAAATATTCAGCTCTCCATCCTCACGCTGCACATATAGAGGCATCATCTGACCCTCAGAACCAGCACGAAGTCTATCCTCTGGGTGGCATTGTTAAGAATGACAAAGTTGTCTGTCTCTGATCCAGATGCCTCAAGTCTTATGCTAACATACTAGATTACGCATCGGGTAAAGTCTCAGATGCTGTAGATTTAACAGTACATTTCTGCAAGAACTTAAAGAAAAGTATACACAAAGAGCTTTGAAAAGAGTCAGGCAAGTAACAAGCAAGACTGGGTAAATATTGGTTGTTAATGTGATTACATACTTTCCTTACCAAATGCATGTAGTTTACTAGTAGACTAGAATTTTTTTTAAATCTCTCTAATCCATCAAGTTCTTCTACCCCTGTAAAATATTGTCTGCATATTTATCTTGAGACTAATGTTTAAAGAAATGACCTTAAGAAGAATTAAGCATTTTATATAACTTATTTAGTGGACAAAGTAAAATATTATGAGAGAAATACTACAGGTAAAGATTCCAGGTCTGTATCTAAAACACTGAAGCGTTACTTTAATGAATCAGTAGCTAAAAGCAAAGCAGACTCCGATATCACATGTTCCTATACATTAGGAACAAAATCATATGAGTATGAAAACTCCCTAACAACAACTGATTAAAAATTCAATTCTGGAAGGGGGTAAGATGGTTGAGCAGGTAAAAACTTGCTATGAATCTCAGGTTCAATTCCTGGAACCCACAAAAAGGCGGAAGGAGAGAATTGACTTCTGCAGTT
The DNA here is from genome assembly GCA_023101885.1 of Typhlomys cinereus. NCBI lineage: Eukaryota > Metazoa > Chordata > Mammalia > Rodentia > Platacanthomyidae > Typhlomys > Typhlomys cinereus. Next base: position 1,802,429 of record JALPQD010000020.1, read on the forward strand.
GCCCCTAACTTGCTCATGCACATCATGGTACAACACACGAAATGAACCATTTACAAATTAAAAAAATATTGTAAGGAAAAGAAAACCTACATCTGTTTTATGATAAAGGCTCAAAGAAAACTTTCAAGCTAAGTATTAACAGTCTCTGCATATCATAGCTCCTTAGAACTTATTGGATGATTTTGAAATATTTCTCTAAGATATTTCCCATATGTCCTGGCTTAACATTTAGTATTTGCATCACCAGGACAATGTTAATAAAATGTGTGTTTTATAGTTGATGCCAAGTCAGCATTTTATGGCCTTCTATTACTGAGTAATCCCAACAAACCTTTAAAGTAGATACTGTTAGTGACCTTTGTTTCACTGATGTAAAACTGAAGCACAGTGACTTTAACATGCAGTAAAATCTAACCAGTCAGAAGCTAAGGATGGAGATGTTGTTCTACCCTGAGTTTTTTGGGATGTCTGGTTTTTACACAGGCACTTTTACCTGCTGAGCCATCTTGGTGGACTGGAAAGGACAAGATTTAAGAAGTATATTTATCTAATTCAATCTTAAATGGCATGCAATTCTATAAATCGAACTTATTTCCAGAGATCCTTGAGATTATATTTTTACTATAAATAGAAGTGCCACATAAAAGCAACAAATTTTCAGAGGTTTCCATACTTGATTCATGCTCTTCCCTGTGTGGATTCAGACACAAAGTTTTCAATAGTGAGGAAGTCAAGGTCAATCTTGGGTGTGACTAATGTTTGAGTCATAGTGTTTTTTTTTTAAAAAAAATTTCAAAGTTTTCTCTATTATTGTCAACTTACTTTGTTATTTTTCTCTGGTTCACATATTTCAACAGCTCTTTAAAAACACTAGGGTCTATTTTTTCCCTAGGAGTCTTCTGTGCTCTTTCCAGAGTTCTGTTTTTTATCTTTAAGTCTGTCAAACAGAATAGTTGTATTTAAAAATAATATTTTGCCTGTTTTTTTCTTTTATACAGTACACTCTATGCTTTTAAAAATCAGCATAACCTTCACTCTTACTCATCCCATACCCAGTCTCCTCCCAAGATGGCAAAAGGAGGAAGTAATCAAAATGGGCAAAATGTTGAATGGCCAGGACATAGTCACTAAATCTATGCTAGTTCAGCTGGAATACTTGATCAACCACTTCATGAAATTTTAGGAATTCCAATGCTTTGCAAGCCTCCAGGTTCATACAAAGTTCTGTGATTCCATGTCTGTATTTGTAAAGCAATTTAAACAGAATTTGTTATTTTCCCAAATCATGATGTGTTTGGCGCCACTGAGTTACAGTAGGCATTACCTAAAAGCATGATATGTGTCAGTGTTGGTGTGTAAGTAAAGATTAACATCATAGAACCCCATAAACTCTACTCTTGCCTTGTAGAAGATTATGATATAACCCAAGGAATCATTAACCATGGGATACCATTTGCATGATATTGTAGGGTGAACACACTGAGTGGACTACACTCAAGTGTTGCATTTCATTTCATCCTTGTTTTTCATTATTCTCAAGGTTCTTTTTTTTTTTTTTTACAAACATCTAAATAAACCTTGAGAGAAAGCTTATCTATCTCCACAAGGTGTCATTAGGGATATTAAGGTTGTAAATTTGGCCTTTCTGAATCCTGAAGAGATACTGCTTTAGGGAGTAAAGGTCAGCTGTTGGAAACTATTCACAGATAATGTCAAAAGTATTTATGTGACAAGATCAGGGTTTCAAAGTAAATCAATTGGTTAGCAGGAAAATTTCAAAAGAATTAGAGCAAAAGAACTTATGAACTTTATACTCATTCTTCATATCTCACACAGCTATTTTTTCTCAGACAAGTTATTCCCAACACTAAACACTGTCATGTAGATGAAACTATTGTGTATGTGTGTGTGCTTGAAATTATGTATGAACATTATAAGAAACAGAACCAGCTGCTTTGAAGTTGGAGTTGCAGTTTTATTGTTTAATGGAGAATTTTTAATCACCTCTAGATTAAGGGGAATGAGGGATCACTAGGTTTTGTGAAGTCTCCAAGAGCCGACTTGACTTGGAGTCAACTGCAATTTCTTACCTTTAAAGTTAAATGAGGCCTAATGCCCTTGCTCACTGCATTTGTCACGTGAATTTATGTCTAGCGAAAGTAAACGCTGAATAACAATTTCTTTATTGTTAAATCATTGGTATTATTAATGTTGCTGGGAATTCTATGAAAACAAATACCTTTTCACTTTTCTTACTTAGATATAAGTATTCATTTCATGCTTTCTTGAGAATTTAGGACTTTATTCACCATTTGTCCCTTGGGATGACATCCAAGAAAATATTGTTTCAGGAAGCTATACAGCTAATATCTTGTGTGCTTTGTGAATGTTTTCTGAATACTTGCATTTTATTAATACATAAGCCCATTTGAAATGAGGGGTTTTTTTTCCATTTCATTTCTTTACATAGAGTTCTCTGTATTGAAAAGCACAAGACTAAGAAGATTACAGGAACAAGTCAAAGCAGAAGGCTGTCGGCATCAAAGGTGGGAAGAGGTCCAGTGGAGATGTTCTCTAGGCATTGAAAAGCTGATGTGCTAGACAGTTCCTGGAACAGAGCTAGAGCTTTGATGTATTGGTTTTGGTTGATTGATGTGCCAAGGAAATGGCTGTCCTTCACAGTCACAAGTGAACATCGGATGTGAAAAATAAACAAAATCTGAAAGGGCAGCTTGTGCTCCAGTGTTAAAATTTCCTCTCCACACCCTTCCTCCTCCCAGTTTACTTGATAAAGTGTTATAGCGTAGTGAGGCTTCTGGAGGTAGGAATAATGGAGCATCAAAGTAGAAGAGGAGAGAAGAGAAAGACAGTATCTGAATGAAGAGTGAGGATGAAGCTCTGAGTCAGAAGGAAAAATAATATTAGACTTGAGCCTCTGGGGAACAAAAAATATATATATATGTATATCTATTTATCAGAAGTACAGTTTGTGGTGGTATGCATCATTTATACACAATCTCCATACTATATATATAAATATATATAATTTATATATAAATTATATATATATGAAAAGCAGAAATACAGTTTGGAGGTTGCATCCACCATTCACAAACAATCTCCATTCTATTGTGTCCCAACTCATGCCAATAAAGTTGAGGTATCTGCTCATTGCCTGCTCACTTTGGGGCAGCTGGAGAATGGCATTGCTGGACTCTGAGCTCTTATCCACTTATTTGTCTCGTTTCCTAGTATGGACACATTTGTGTGGTAAGGTTAGCTGTTCAAGGACAGATAGTAATGCTAATTACTGCTATAAAGTATCCATAGAGCTTAATTTCTTTTAACAAGGCAAGTTTTTTTTTTTCTTTTGGAACCAGATTCGAATGCTAGTATCATGTTCAATGGGCTTTCTGACATGCTGCATATCCATTTACTTATTTTAAATAAACGAGCAAAGGAATCCCTACTGAAATCTTATTGCTAAGATTAAATGAAACTAAACATATGCACCTCTTTGAGAAAAATAAAACATAGGATTTGTATCTGATTTATTTAATTATTAGCATAGAAGAAACCTCAGACAAATTCTGAAGTACATGCCACCAGAAGAATAAATTCTTGGGCTTGGATTTATATCCACTTGTAGGGGATGGAGAACAGGGAGGCAGGAAACAGGAAAAGGACCATGTGAAGTGAGTTGATAGTGAAGATGCCCTCAGAGTGCCTCAAAAGATTCTCCTAGACATTGCCAGGGTTGGACTTCTGTTTTCTACTTGAAAGTTATATTTCTTTGAAAGTTTAAGTTATATTTCTTCCTTATGACAGGGTTATTTGTGTTACCATGAACTCACAAACTTCTTGATGACAGAAGCCATGGCTCATATTTTCTGCTTTTAGATGACACATACATATTCAGTATGCATCTGGTAAGTGACTCATGTCTGTTGATTTTGTCAGTTGTCCTACAAAGATAAGTTGCTGGTCACATGTCAGTAATGTTAGGAGGGGCAGCAGATAATAAAAGGGAACTAAATCTGTACCACAGAGGTTTGTGGCCTTGATTCTTCAGAAATACTCTGAAAGACAAAATTGTGGAAATTGTGAAAAAGTTCATACATTATGCTTGACCATTATCCAACTATCTGTGCATTTTTCTTAATTAGAACCCTCTGTCAGCTACAAAATACCCATTCCTCAAAGGCAGAGCCCAGGTGTCATTCACAGAAGAAGGATGTAGCTGTCCTTCACTGCTTTGAATTCGGTGTGTGATGTAAATATGGGTGTAAAAATGATATCTCCTTCTGGCTCTAGTGCGCGGAGCCTGAGAAATCCCAGAGCAAAGCAAGAAAGAGATAGAAGAAATCCAGGATGATTCCCAAGGTCACCCTTGATCTTCCACAGGGACACTCAGTTTTCTCTCTCTCTTTCTCTCTCTTTCTCAAACACACACACAGAGTAAATAAACAAAAAGCATCGTTTTTGTCAATGTTTTCATAGTTTTGAGAAACACTATTTTGTGAAAGGAAAACATCCTTGAAGACAAATTTGATAGTGGAAATTTTCATACTCAAAGTGTTCATTGACAGATAAGGAAGTACACCGTTGTGATTAGCTTCTTTGCAGAGCCAGCAAAACAAGGATGGAATACGGTTTCCACATCTGAAAGAAGAACGCTTATGGCACTTCGGACTAAAAGGAACAGGGTGGTCAGGAGAGTGAGAGCTGTGGATGAGCACCTAGAAGCATTTTGTACCAGCTTTTTAACCCAGTGTAGAGAGTTAAAGTCAATTGTCTTTAATAGTTTTAATAACCAGATCACTTTATGGACAGATCTTAAAACATGGACGCAGTCAGAGGCACTATAGAGGAGTCTCAAGAAACAAAGCCCTGTTATGGTTGAACTAAAGAAATACCTTTAGGACACAATCCTTTCTATCACTTGTGTAGTTACTTTTGAGGCATTATTAAGGGTTGCGGTAGATAACATTTTGAGTGTTATCCTCGTTGTTTTGTTCTTTTTGCTCTTGTTACTCACCCAAAGCTACTAGTAGAACAGCATGATCACGTGTTATTGGCAAGTATGACCCAGAGCTGGGGAGGAGACTCTGCAGCTAGAGAAACTGAATTATCTTATCTGGGTCAAAGCAGAGACAGGAGAAAGTGGGTAGCAGAGAAAAGATTGCTGATAGGAAACAAGTGGAGGAGAATGGCTTGAATCTGAGCAGTATCCTGGCTATTGGCCTTCAAAGCCACGGAATTATATACAAAGGTAAGGGTGAGAGCTACACAACTAGGAGAGTCGGAGAATCAGCACCGTCCTGGGTGTCTCAGTCTCCTAGTCAGCGCTTCTGTGTCACAGTTCTGAACATTCTTCTTCAAGGAGATGATCACTGGCATGTGATCTCATACTTGGTTCTGTGAATAAGTAATAGAAAATGAATTAAACACTTTCTTCACGAGAGGTTTCCTTGTATTGGGACAATTTAATATGGTAAATCTGGGTATAGGATGAAATTTTTGTGCCATATCATGCAGTTTGGAAAATTGATAAGGATAATTGCAAAGGGGTTTTGCAATTTTGAATTTTAAATGACTGAGTTTTAAAATCAATTTTACAAATATTAATAATAGTAATAACCACAATCTGAGTGCTTATTAATTTATATCTGCAGTATTTCTTTTTGCTCACCAGTAGTCAATGACATCAGTATTAACACATGCATTTTACATGTGATACAGAGATTTGGAATAGTTCATGCTGACAATTATACAGCTTGTAATGGAAAGAAAAAATGGGCCATATATAGTAGATGCCAAGGCACATATTCTTAACCCTAAACTGTGTCATGTGGACAATCAACAGATATTTTAGTACTTCTTAGACACAGATCCATTTCAGAATATGAAGAAATCCTTAGATCCCTCCCAGAGACTAAATGAATGCATGTTGATCTACCTTTTCCAAGCATGCGTGTGACATGTTTGCCTGCCAACCCCTATCCACACTGTAAACTTCATACGTATTCATGAAAAGACCAGACTTAAGATGGCAGAAAACATACAATATCATGGAGAGAAAGAGAGAAATATGAAAATTGCAGTAAGAACATTTCTACAGGGCTCACCACAGAAACAAACAAAAAAAGAGAAAAATGCTGGGGCATTGAATTTTTGAGAGTAACTTCGTTTTCTGTAAAAACAACAAAAGAAACCATGAAGTGTGCAAAACTTCAAACATAGTCTCTAACTTTAAGTATTAGCACAGCTACAGTGCAGGTTTGTTTCCATTGATTCTTCCCTTATCCCTTCACCCTATTTGCTCTGTCCTTGTATCATTCAGGTTTTTAAGTCTGCAAATACTAATTTATCACTTATTGTGTGCAAAGAACTGTTTTGGGTATTTGTGATTTATCAGAGAATAAGGAATATAAAGTGAAGAGGAGGGGGGAGGAAAAGGAGCAAAAGAAAAAAAGGGGGGTTGGAGAGGTGGCTCAGGGGTTAAGCCTCTGCCTTGCAGGCGGAAGGTCCTGAGTTAGGACTCCAGCATCCCACGCAGGGCGGAAGCGGGGGTGCCTGCGTTTTTGGTCCTGGTAGGGTGGAGCCTGTGAATCCCGGGGCAGAGTAAACAAGGAAGAGGTGGAGGCGGTCCATGGTGGTTCCCAAATTCGTCCGTGGTTCTACACACACACACACACACACACACACACACACACACACACACACACACACGCGCGCGCGCGCGCACACACATACATACACACACAATTGAATAAAAAAAAAAAAACTTAAAAAAAAAAGAAAAAAGTACAGAAAATTGCTGTCTTCAAGTTTATATTCCAGTGGTACTCTGTCAAATGGAAATATATCTAAAATATGTAGGATGCTATAAATCAACAAATGCTGTGAAAGTGAAATGAGGCAGAGTGAGACCTCTAGGAATGATATTGGAGCTGAGCTATTGGAGGTGAGGGGGCTGACCCCATGATGTGGAAGGGAAGATTCATTCATACAGAGACTGAGCAGGACATAGGCCAGAGAAGGAAAGGGCTTGGCATTTCTGAAGCACAGTTAGCAGGCCATGTGGCTAAATGGAATGATTATAAGGGAAGAACCAGAAGATGAGGTCAGAGAGGTCACGTGTGGCCAGAGTATACAGGCTCACTCTGGCAAATGAGGCCTTGCACATTTACATTGAGAAAAATGGGCATTCCTGAGCAGCATGACCTGACATAGGATGATGATGAGGATGATGATCTGATCATCGTGGTACTAGGCACTGAACCTAGATTCTCAAGTACACCTGGCAGGTGCTTTGTCAGTAATCTGAATCACCAGTTCTGACAGGATTTAAATGAGCCACTCTGCCTGCTGTGCTTAAAAGACTATTGTCAGCAAGGACAAAAGCTGGGGATTTCAATAGTCTGGGTCAAAAAGAATGATGAATTATAAATAAATTGCATATGCCTTGTCACATAAGACTTAAATACTTTACATTTCCTTCTAAGTGCTGCTTTAGTTGCACCCATAAATCAATAGTTGTATTTTCAGTTAATTTAATTAATTTATAATTTTTCTTTTGGGTTGGGTTATTGAAAAATAATTAGCTTAATTTTCTAATATTTGCCAATTTTTCTAGGTAGATCTATCTGCTATTTATTTTTTGTTTAATTAAAGCTTGAAAATACTTAATGTTATTTAATTTCATTTAAATATATTGCTTTATTATAACTTATTGAACATCCCAGAAAGTAGTCATCTTTAATGAGTGATTCATACGGACCTGAAAAAGTGTGCAAAGCTCTTTGGTAGAACTCTGTATAGATTTTAATTAGGTCAAGTTAGCCAATGATGTTATCAGGACTTCTGTATTCTTACTGATTATTTTGTTCTAATGAACCCTCCAAACTAAATGTGTTTTTTTCTCTCATTTCTATCAACTTTTGTTGTAAGTATTTCAAAATTGTGCAGTTAGATGAATATCCATAATGATTTATGACACTTACTTGGGGAATCGTCCCTTTTGCCATTATGTAATTCTGTTGTCATCCTTGGTAAATGTCTTTGTCATTATATCTATGACAGTAAAAGTCACATTTTGCAAATTAATTAAAGGCTTTTTATTGAAAGACTGTTTAAGAAAACATCATAAATCTTCTTTATTTTTTTACAATTACAAACTTGACTTCATATTTACTGTGGGGCCATTGATTTCTCTTTTTTGCATGTATGTATGTGTGAAGTCCAAATATGTATATGGGTGTCTCTTTGTATGTGAGTTTGTGTGTGTGTATGCACATTTGCTTGTGCACACACAAGTGTATGCACATATGTGTATGTTGCAGTTATTCATCTTTCATTGCTGTAAAACAATGTACTCCAATATAAATTAATTTAGGGGAGAAAGGGAGATTTATTTGACTTATAGACCCAGAAGGAATACAGTCAGTCATGGCAGGAATATGATGGGAACATAGAAGACGGCATAGCTGAAGGCCAAAGCAGGAAGCTGGTTCAGGTCATTGCACCCATTGTGAAGGCATAACGAACAAGAGTAAGCAGAAATGGAACAGGGCTAGGCCGCTAAACCTCAAAATCCACCATCTGCAACATCTCTTTGTTCCAGCAAAGCTCCACCTCTGGAAGGTGTCACGATCTTTCCAAGCATTCGCTTTTTGATTTGATTGAATTTTTTGATTGAAAAAATTTTAAATTAATGCTGAGTTCTATTGTTCTCCACTTTCTATTATTAAGGCAAGGTCTCTTTATTGGACTCAGAACTCACCGATGTGCTTATCTAACTAGTAGCTCTTCAATTGCCCCAGCTCAACACCAAGTTGTTGAACTGCATTCTCGTCCTTCATTGTTCATCTTTGTCTGAATATTCTTTTTTTTTTATCATTTTTCAAACCAAGCAAATCCTTGCCCATTTTTATTTACTTTCATTCTGCTTGAAAAATGCATAATTTCTTCTTTAACTTCCATTATTGTATTGTCATTATATGATATCAGCTAAAAGAGATTTCCATTTTAACATTTGGGTTAGAACTATCTTTCTTCAGATCAATTGGGCCATTAGGTGCATTTCTATTTTCCACAGATGAAGACTTTTCAGACTTTCAAATGTTATACATACAAGCTCTCCTCTCTTGCAGCCTTTAATTATTTTATATTCTTCTGAGTTTTTAGCAGCAACCTTTCTATGATCCAGTTTCCAGCAGGACCTTAATTTCAGGTACCAAGTGTATGTCCATCTCGGCATGTAACAAACCCATCAGAAGCCTATTCATGTAAAACAACATTCATTTTGCTGTGCTCATGATTTTGTTTAATTCTGCCAATTACCCAAGAGCATAGAACACCTAGTTGTAGTTGTAATGCAGTGCTGACCAGGGCTCTTGTTGAAAAGCTTATCTAGGATTCATGTCCTTCAACTCACACTCATGGCTAGTGTTCTCATTGGATTGGATGTCAACTGGGAATTTGTCTCCATGTCAACTAGAACTGATCTCTACAGCTCAGTGTCTTCGCATCATTGCAGACTTTTATATGGCTACTCAGGACCTCAGGTTCTCATGAACAACAGGGAAACTGTGTCCCCCTTTCTGTCCTAGCCTTAGAACTCATATAGCACCATTTATTTTGCACTCTATGAATCAATATAGTTACAGGCCCACTCACTCTCTACCAGACACAGAGAAGAGATGCCAAAAATGTTTGTTAAAATAGTGACTTTTGGGAGGGAGGAGAGGAATTACATGAGTGATGCTGAAACTGTAAACCCTGCAGTTCTCTGGAAGAGAAGAGATACCAGTGTTGATTCACTGCTGGCTACCTCAGAGGACATATCACCCACCTGCCCCAAAGCAAAGGGTTTCCCTAGTTTTCTCTTGGTGCTTCTTTCATATTGTAAGCTCAGAAGCAATTTGTACATTGTCAGATGTTTTACTTACATTTAAAACCAGCCAGTGTCTTATATTCCAAAAACAGATAAACTAATGATATCCTGGAGGAAGCCTGAGTATCACATGGCGAGTTAAGTGGTTTGAAAAAACTATGGAGGTTCTACTGGATGTTACTCTAGGGACCAATATCAGCTACACAGTTAGCCAACAGAATATGTTTCTTTGCTCTGTGTGGAGTATAAAATCATGTTTTAATTTTCCTTCGTGGAAAAGGAGTTTAAGAGTATTATATGCCAGGGTCAATTTCCTAGACTATGAGCTATGATGAGTTTCAGTAATTAAAATATCATTCATAGTTATAAACAAGATGATAGCTTAAAAATATGATTGTTCTTTCACACTCCCTAGCCAGTTACTATGTTTACAAGTGGAATTATCTACCAAGAACTGTCAGGCTTCTTGTTTAAATGCTCTGAAACCAAACAATTTCTGTGAGGATGCAGAAGGATGCCAAAAAGCCCATCTGCCAGTAAGACTTTCATCCTTTAAATACCCTGTTATGGCAGCACATAACAACACAATGGGCTTTGTTTAGAATGTCAGTCTTCCATCTCTGGGCTAAAAGGATTAGGTCTAAATTGCACACTATTACGTCAGACCATGCAGAAAATATTTGCTTTTTGTTCTTAAGTACTTGATGGGGTTTAAACATCCCCCATTACTTACACTAATGTGATTCATTCAGAGAGTCACAAGAAGTAGCTTTATCAAGTATTCTAACTTATGCTGTTACTTGTCTAACACTGAAAAACAGCAGGAGTTTCTAAGGAGAATTGTCTATTGAACACCGTAGGAGTTGAAGAGAAGCAATGTAAAATGGTAGTTAACAGCATGGATTTTTATGCTAGATCTCATTTTCATCTCTCTGGTAAATAACTCTAACTTCATAAAATTTACTTCTTGTCTGCATGGTTCATTTTCCTCATTTGTAACAGGAGATAAAAAGTAGTGATCACAAGGTGGATGAAACATCCCATGTAATACATATGTTAGTACTTGATACAGACAAGTTAATTGAGGGCGAGCACACAGTTTCAATGGTTTTATCTATCTATCTATCTATCTATCTATCTATCTATCTATCTATCTATCTATCATCTATCTATCTGTAAATGTGTGTGTGTGTGTGTGTGTGTAAGAGAGAGGGAAAATAAGTTAATAAATGTTAAAAGCACATAAAAATTTATATGGTAGTCACTAATTTAACTTTAAAGATTCAAATACAGGATGGAACAAGAATGGATGATAGGAGGTACATGGAAATATTCATCATTTTGAGAAAGTCACTGTCTCTAATACTTTCAACAAAGTAGAAAGTGAGAGATAGTCTTCCTCTTCCGATTCTATTTCAATGGCTTTTTTACCCCCACTTTTCTAGCATAAGTACTTGCATGTACATGCACATGTACATGTATAAGTTTATAGTATATAAGCATGTGGAGGACAGAGAAAAACCTTGAGTCTTATTCCCCCTTAGGTGCTATCCATCTGTTTTTGAGACAGGATCCACACTGTCCTGGGGTAGCCTGATCACACTATGCTGCCCAGTCAGTGAACCCTGGGGATGCATTGTCTCAAACTCTGCAGGACTGGCATTACTAGCTCATGCTAATTGCTTAGCTTTTTCACATGAGTTCTGGGGATGGAGGTCATGTTGCAAAACAAGCACTCTTTCCTAGGCCTTCCACCTGCCAACACTTTTATGGACCTTGTGACTAGAAGTCTGTCTTTTGAGTGAGACACTGGGTCTATTAGGTGAAAGAGTCAGAAAGATTGACATTGCAATGAACTTACAGAGTGTTTCCATTCTATTGTGGCAGGGAAATTCAATATGATATACAAACAAAAGGGACTTTACCGAGAAGCACAAGTTGGAGGAGGAATGAAGACAAGATTTTCAAGGCTAGTTAGGCCTCAATTCCCTTATGTTAGGCCATTTGGAAGAAAGACATTCTGCAAGTGTTCCTGCTTGAAAGTTACACTCTCACCATAATTAAAGAGAATCTACTCTTAAAATTTTGTTCCTATGATAGCAAACCTTTGCCCAGAAACAATAAGAAATTTAAGCATGTATGTGGAGAAATAGAGTATAAGTGCCAAATTTCCCTATTCTTTTAAATCTTTCACAATTAGTTTTTATCTTAAGGCTATTATACTCAAAACAACTCTTCAAACACCCTCACATTACCATTTAAAATATTACTTATGAATCCATGCACCTTGATAAAATGCTTCCTGTTTTTCATTCTCCAAGCATAATGTGACACAATTATTAGCTTTTAATAGGGTTAAACAATAACTCCCCATGCTTACCTTTGCAAAGAATGGAAAACCAATCTACCTGGAAACATGAGAAAGTAGAAGTGTTCCTTACTCTGACCTTTTCCCTACAAAGGGCACCACACGTGGAAATTGAAAAGAAATCTTAAATATATAAATAAATGCTTTTTTTTTTACTTCTAGCATCAAGTATTCCTTTTTTATAACTAAAATTTATAACAATGTGATTTTTTTCTTCCTTATTTCTTTTTCTTTCTTTTCTCTTATTTTTGTTCCTTTCCTTCCTTTCTTTTTCTCCTTCCTTCCTTCCTTCCTTCCTTCCTTCCTTCCTTCCTTCCTTCCTTCCTTCCTTCCTTCCTTCCTTCCTTCCTTTCTTCCTTCCTTCAATTTTTTTAAGGTGCTAGAGATGTGGTAGGCAAGTACTGTACCACCGTACTGTTCCTCAGCCTTTCACACCATTCTTGTATATTTATTCCCATGCAATAGCAGTTACAAGGTGCCAGGTACCATTCTAATGGGAGGGATATAGCAGGAAATAAGACTGATCAACATCCCTGTGGTCCAGAGGTCAACCAGAGCAAAATATAGAATGTGGCAATAAATGAGAAAGAACAAAGAACAATAAGGTGGAGAGGGAACAGGTGGAGGCTGAGTTTTAAGAGAGTCATCTCACAAGGGTTTTGAGAAGGTGAGCAGTTATGGAAAGACAAGTGAGAAGTAGAAGTTACTGTGCTGGAGGGACATTCAGTCAATAAGCACAGCCCAGTGAGAAGCTGGCAATGGTAAAAAAGACAAGGCTGTGTTGGATGCTTGCTGAAAGGAATTGACTTCTCTACCATACTTGAAAAGGTACAAAGGAGGATGCTAGTGTAGGTAAGTCAATCTCTGCTTGCTTCTTAAGAATTCCTCTCTTCTCCATTCTATTCTTTGGCTCGAGGAGGCTTAACTATTCTCCTTTTTCTTCCTTTGGGCCACACTGTCCGCTGCTGTTTTCCACCATGCACATGATTCCTACAGAGGCTTAGACCCCCAGGGACCTGGGCTTCCCCCACCTAATTATCAGATGTGGCCTCAAGCCAGGATGTCAGTGGCAGGAACTGCAATGTAGATGACTTGGTTTCACACAGGAAATATTCCGTCAACCTCTTTGGGATGGGGATTTAAAAATTTGCATGTTTCAAAAGATTCCCAGGTCACTCCTTTCTTTCTCCTAAAGCTGAAAATTAGAGTCCTCAATAAAGAAGTAGCACCTGCCAGATGAGGAAAGGGATAGTTCCTTCAACCCATGTCTCTTTGCTCCAAAAACTCAAAAATAGTTGGTTTTATTTTGATAATGTCTAGTCTTTTTTAAAAAAATATATATTTACTGCTTACAGAATATTTAGTAAGAATATACTTAGATTATAGATAAAGGTACCCAGAAGTAATGATAAGTGCTATTTATGATGCTATGTCTTTTAAGTTTTTAAGCTGGACTTTGAGGACTTCTCAGAGTTACAGTAGAGAGGTACTGACTGAGATTGCAATTTGTGTAGAACAGTGCATATTTCCCAATAGCTTACAAGGCACTGAGTCATATCACACCCAAACTTTGGGAAGACTAGTTGATATTTTCCAGAGTATTTCTGTTACACTTTGCAGAGTTCACTTTACACAAAATTTGTCCTTTTTTTTTTCCTTCAGCTTTTCTGGTTAATTTTTGTACATCGTTTTCTAGTTCAAGATCTGGGGCAACTCAAGACTGTCAGAAATAACGAACAAGGGATCACTATCATGTGCCAAGCTGATAAACATCTAACTAAGCTTATCCCAACTAGATAGGTTTAGTTAACTTCAACTCAAAATCACTAATAATTTTGAGGTATTTCCTATCCTTCTTAGCTGACAGAGAATGTAGCATTTTGAAAGAGAAAGTTACGTAACAGGTAGGGCTGGCTAAGATCTAGAATTCAACCTTCTTTCTAAACTGGAGAACATTAGACGAACATGCATTTCCTCTCAAATATCAGCATTTGCAACTGCTGTTTAAAAACACATGCAAAGCTGAGACATATAGTGTGTTCATGTTGAGAATATAAGAAGGAAGTTTTGTGAACTTGGTGAGAAATGCACTGCAATTGCTTACCCAATTCAGAATACTAATAACAACATGACATTCATATACCTAAACTATGAACACTTACCATCTGCTGGCAGTATTTGAAGAAGTTCTTCATTTTAGACAATCCTCACAACGCCCCTATGTTGTAAATATTATTACCTTCCTTTAGCAGATAAGAGAACTGAGACACGAAATGTTTAACAAATCTGCCCGAGGTCATAGAACCAGGGAAGAGTTAGAACTAAGGCTAAAGAAACACTTGTGAAATTATCCCTGCCAGATCACCTCATGGGAAGTGTACACAGCTGGGCAGAGTCTGAGCCCAGGTGCCAGAAGGTCTACTTAAGTGTATGGCCTTAGCCATCTCCCAACACCGCCTGGAGTTCCTACCAACCAAGGGGTGCTTTGTGCTAAGACGCTGCCTCTCAGAGGCTGCATTTTACAAGTTTTACCTAACAAGAACTGCCTAGAAAGGACATCAAGAAAAAGTAGACATATTTCAGAGAAACTCCACATTATTAAAGGAGGAAAAAGGAAAGAACTGCTGGAGGTAAAGTGCTGAAGTGTGCACTTTCACTAATCCAGGCTGGGTGGAGGACGGGGAAGAAAAACAATCAATCCAATTTGGCTTTGAATATAGATGTTATCCATCTTGTCTTCTCGTTTTGAAGACAGAATGGTTCCAATTGTTAAAACGTTAGCATGGCAAATGAAAAAGTTTCAGTTTTTTTAATTAATGTTTTTAATTATTATTTATTCAATTGTGCATGTGCGTGCGTGTGTAGAACCACGGACGAATTCAGGAACCAGCATGGACCGCCTCCACCTCCTCCTTGTTTACTCTGCCCCAGGATTCACAGGCTCCACCATACCAGAACCAGAAACGCAGGCCGCCCCCAGCTTCTGCCTGGCATCTATACGGGTCTAGGATCCGAACTCAGGACCTTCTGCCTGCAAGGCAGAGGCTTAACCCCTGAGCCACCTCTCCAGCCCCAAGTTTCAGTTTTAGTAATAGAACAACTAAGTAGATCTTATATCCTCCTCAATCCTATCTTTTTGAATGGTCACACACACACACACACACACACACACACACACACACACAATTTGATAGAGAGAAGATACATGAATGCATGTATGATACGTGGGCAAAGGTATCCCAAGTGGTCACTTTGAATAGATGTTAAACCAGAGACCTACAAATGGACTCTTATTGATTGATGAAATTGTAAACGTGCATGTAAGAATACAAGTCACTCTTAGAAGTTTGTTCACATTTGTCAGATTTTGAAAAATAACTGTGGGGCCCCCCAAACTGTCAAGTTAGCTTAAAAATTAATCTCAGGCAGCTGTACTTCTTCCCTAGTGCCTAAATTGGTGCCTGCTGGTGGTAGGAGGTCTTCAGCAGCTAAGAGACTAGAACACACATGATTGTTTGAATTGTATTTCCTAATAAAAATCAGGGCTATCTTCCATCTGATACTTTAGAAAGGAAAATATGGTGCTGAAAATCATCAAGACCTTGATAACATTATGAGATTCTTGATTTCTAGAACTGCCTGTTGCCTTTTTACTGTTTACACAACAGACTGTGAACCTCGGGTTTAGGACTTTAACTGAAGAATATGTAAGAACAAAATGAGAAGGGCGGTGTGTACCAGCAGATCTAAAGAAAGCATCAACTAGAATGGAGAGTCTCCTAATTAAAAATGCTGTCCAAGTGAACAGACGGATCTGACTTTCCCGTTGCACTATTACTAGGCTCTTTCCAGTTCTTAAAACATTTTCTTCACTCTTTGTGTAACAACAAATGTGGGCCAGTGCTGTGAGTTAATTGAAAAGGATTGTTTTCTAGTTGCCAAGAAACAGTGCTTTCTTCCATTATGCAGACCATTATATGCACAGATCAAGCTGATTTTTCTTCTGGGGTTTAAGAATATAGGCTGCTAGAATTCAGTTGTCCCCCAGGACAAGAACTGAAGGGGGAGAAAGCTTAGGAGGCTGCTACTCCATTTCAATTCACCAGGTAAGATTTGGGATTGAAAGTGCTACTTTCTTTGGGCTTAACTTTCTGAAACCATTTGAAGGCTTTTTATGTTCAATGAACAGCAGTTCTAAAATAATGGTTTTTACTTGAGACAAATTCTTGTAAAATCATGTTAAATTGATTTTTTTCCTGCTGAAGATTATGAAGGGAATGGGGAGAACAAAGGGGGAATCACACTATGTGAAGATGGAAAACTTGTTTCTTCTTGGTTTCATTGTAGTGTAGCCAAGAGGTGGAGATTGTGTTGGGACTGAAATATTGATATCATTGTATGGAAGCACATATAGTTTCTATCGAGAAGAAAGATTTCAAATCTTGTTTGATTCCAGCTGTGGAATGGGCTGTATATTTTATAATTTCTAAAAGACAAATAGATTTGGAGATTGAACTTGGGACTTGTGCATGCAAGATAATCATTCTGCCAATGAGCTACATTCACCAGCCATTTGGTGAATTTGCTTCGTTTTTTGAGAGATCTCACTCTCTAGCCCAGACTGGCCTCAAACTCTTCGTCTTTCTGTCTCAGCAGCCCTAGGGCAGGAATGCTAGGCATTACGCATTTCTTGATTGCTTTCATGATGCTTCTAGAGTCTATATATTTAGTAAAGGTTGTTAATAGAAATGATACAAACTAACTAGCTCACTAACTCACAAGCTAACAGGTCTCCTTAGGTCAGGAAGGAAGACAGAAGCTCTCAGTTGTCTCAGACTCCCAGGGCTCATTGTGAGTTGGTCATATGGGGTAAAACTTGATAAGAATGGAGATGCTTTGGGGTCAAATCACGTCAATGTTAAGAAATTCATGTTTTTCCAGGCTTGAGCTAAACTCCATGGTCTCATGAATTTCTGTAAAACATCACAGTTTATAGAGTACACTTTATTACACCAAGTATAGAAGATGAATTTAGTTATTGATCTTTCAGTCTGGTGTACTTCAGGGTTTTCTTAGGAATGTATTTCCTTTAAAAGGAAGATCACCGAAAGGGATACATGTCAGGTCATACATCTGTTGCCTCATTAGGTAAATTTCCATTTGTTCAGAGTTTGAAGCCACCTAAGTATAAATATGACATGTGTGATGTAAGCTGTCGATAATGCTGGAAAGAAATTATTTCAGCATGCCCTTACCTGACAATATGATTAGAATTTTCCACAAGTGAAACAAGACGTTCATAAGGAAATTATTACATGAAATAACATCGATGAAATGACTGGCAAATACGAACATGCAAAAATGTGTTCATTTAGTTTTAACTCCTGAAACTCATTGTTCTTTCTGAACTCCATTGCCTTTAAAACCAAGAAAAACAGTCACAGTCATCAGCTATCAAAACTCATTCACATTGTCTTTTTGACTTCTGTAAATCAAAGGAATTCCTTTAAGTTGCCATGATTTTTGTTTGTGGGTGCCTGATGTTACTCCTATTTTGAGTATTTGTGGAAGTATACATTTGTCTTTAGGCAAGATGCGGTTTACATTTCTCTTTTACCTTTAAAAAGTGCACTTTACCCTGGAAATATTCTATGCTTTTATTGGAATTACAGTGCTTAAAATAGCTTAAAATAGCTATGCCAGTAAGGTTCTGCTTAGTCATTTTTTTTTCATAGTTATCAGAGCAAGGTGACATGAGAATTTGTGGGAAGGGTGGAGTACAGCAAAAGTGAGATGGATATCATATACACCTGGAGGATTCCCATATCTAGTATACTGTTTCTTCTTAGATTAGCAAAGCATGGCATTTTAAAAATAATTATGTATGAAATAATAGTACAAGGAAAATTCTTGTGATTTCTCAGTGCCATTTTGTTCTTGCCTTTGTGAAATATTAACTGGTATTGATTTGCCTCTCCATGAGTAAGAATTTTGCAAAAATATGTAGTCCACCTAAGTTGGGATAGAAATTAGTCTCTCAAAGTTTTATTTAATCTTAATTGAGAAGAAGCAAAATTTTACCAGTAGTTCATAAAACATGATATTAAAAGACCATAAAACAAAAAAGGGTGTTTGTTGATTGTTTAGTGACTTTGGAACTTTGGCTTCTTTGTTTTGTTTTGTTTTTGTGCATTCATGAGTGTGTGTATGTGCACGTATGTGTGTATGTGTATAGAAGATAAGCATGTGTGCTTATGAGATCCAAAGGTAACTTTGATAATCATCCTGGATTGCTCACTTCTCTTTTGCTTTGCTCTGGGGTTTCCCGGGCTCCATCTTCCAGTGCAGAAAGTGCAGGCTGCTGTATTTCCGCTTGGAATATTTACGTGGAATCTGGAATTTGAATTCAGGTCCTTCTGCTTTCAAGACAGAAGCTTAACCCTTGAACTATCTATCTATCCTGAGTCATAGACATTTTTAAAGTCACTATGAAAGCATTGGTATAGGATATCAAAGTGATGGGGGCACTAATTAGCTGGTGGCATTGAGGGAAATGTACTACATTATCAACTAGCCTGTGCTTTTTCCAATTGTTCATATGAATGCAGACATCTTCCAGTTTGACAGATCCCTCATGGACGCCCAAATGAATGCAATGTTCTATTGAAATCACCAAGTTCTGCATTCAGAAATGTAAGAGATTTTCAGACCTTAGTATATATTTCATTGCTTAGGATTACCTGGGAAATGCATACTAAGTAGCTTATCATTTGTTAATACCACTTATTCATTAAAATATTTTCTTGAAAATGGAATTATATTCCAGGTTGAGACATCTCTTAAACAGTACTCGAGACATATAGAAAATATTCTTTTGTCTTCAATTG
Organism: Typhlomys cinereus; assembly: GCA_023101885.1. NCBI lineage: Eukaryota > Metazoa > Chordata > Mammalia > Rodentia > Platacanthomyidae > Typhlomys > Typhlomys cinereus. The sequence continues at coordinate 1,821,582 of JALPQD010000020.1, forward strand.
CTAATTTCTCCATATAATTCAATATAAAATTGACTTGACTTTAGAAATTCAGAATAATATGTAAAGTGGCAAAGCACTCTTTAACTTCCCACTTCCCTAAACATGTTTTCTTTGTAATATGGGAAGGTAATTTGTTTATGTGGAGAAGATAAATGCAACTTATTCTACCAATTCTGGTAGTTTAGTTGTTTCCATACTATTACTTACTATTAGTTGTTTCTCTTGCTCTCACAACCTGGGAGGGGCACTGTGTTCCTTCACCTTTCAATTTTTTTTAAATTAAATTAAAAAATCTAATGTTATTGGCTGTGGTGGTGGTGTAGACCTTCCTTTATCATGTGGGCTACAGCATTTATGAAACCTCAGTATCTCTTCAGTCTCCTGCTCCCCCCTTCTTTGTATAACTGTTGTTGGTTTAGTAATGATTTTTCTGGTTATCACAGCGAAGCTGGCTAGGTGATCCTGACGTCAGGTAGGTAGAGGTCTGGGGCGCTGCTCCATCATACAGTGAAGCACACTCTCCTAACACGGGAGTGTCCAATTCTAAATGTCTATAATAAGAAATCCTCGCAACAGCCTTCACACGTATCTTATCATGGCTGAAGGTCCAAATTTTGTTTTGAGAGCATCTTGAAATTTCATCTGATGTCTTTCCTTTTACTTGTAATATTGGGCCTATTTCGTCTCTATTTTGACTTGAACTTTCTGGAACCTGAAGTCTAAGAATAATGATCTAACTGGATTGTCCAGTTTTCCCTTCCTTGCTCATTACTAGTACCAAAATGACAATGGCCACATTATCTTTGTGTTTATGTTATGTCCATATTTCTAAACCCCTCTTTGTCTGAGTGACTTGTGGATTATCTCTCTCTCTGCTTCTACTTGTGGATAAAGAATCCATTGAGGCTAGACAATAATCATCTGTTTAGTCACTGTGCCCTGGATAGCAGTGTCCAAAGTCATTCTTTAATAAACATTCATTCAGTCTCCAGAGTCTTACTGAGCATTTCTCACGTTCCATAAAATATTTATATTGGAAATTTTTCAGTGAATAAGATTAAAAATCCTGGTGTGTGTGTGTGTGTGTGTGTGTGTGTGTGTGTGTTTGTGTGTGTACATACTTGTATGTGGTATATATATATATATATATATATATATATATATATATATATGGTCATGTGTTTGAGGTATATATGCATATGCATTTACGTGCATGTGGAAGCCATAGGTTAGCATCAGATGTCTTCCTCTAAGACTTTCTTATTATTATTATCTTTTGAGACATAGTCTGTCAGTGAATCTGAGGTTCATGCATTCAGTTAGGCTGGCTGATGTAGGAGATCCAGGAATCTTCCTGCTTCCATCCCCCACTCCCAGCACTGGAAACAGATAGTTTTTTGTTTTTTGTTTTTGTTTTAATATTAGGCTGGGGATCTAAACTCAGGCCTTCATACTTAGTTAACAGGCTGTGTACTGTATCCTTATACTCCATAAATCTTTTTTTAAAATGTTGATTATTCAAGTAGAAATCAGAAGAATCAAAAATCTCTGTTTCCTTCAACCATTTTTGATAATCTTCCATTATATGCTAAAAACTAAACACCATCAACCACAGCAAAAAATTAGATGTTGTAATTAGTATTAAAACTTTGTGGGCTGGAGAGGTGGCTCAGGGGTTAAGCCTCTGCCTTGCAGGCAGAAGGTCCTGAGTTCGGATCCCAGATCCCACGTATAGACGCCAGGCGGAAGCGGGGGCGGCCTGCGCTTCTGGTCCTGCTAGGGCGGAGCCTGTGAATCCCGGGGCAGAAGGAGGTGGAGGCGTCCATGGTGGTTCGCGAATCCGTCCGTGGATCTACACATACACAGACACACACACAGAGATATACACACACGCGCGCACATACACACGCACATGTGCACAGTTGAATAAATAATAATAATAAAAAAATTAAAAAAAAACAGAAAAAAAACTTTGTACATATTCTTTACTTATACAAATCAGTTTCTTGGGAACTGTCAGAAACTTGCCTTCATTTCTGAACTTTACTTTTTCAGTTGTCACTATTTTTAGTCACAGCTTCTTTGGTGTACATCAGAGAGAAGACTGACTTTGAAATTTATTTATTTATTTATTTATTTGTGTGTGTGTGTGTGTGTGTGTGTGTGTGTGTATCAGAAGGCACTGTGCATTTCTGTGGAGGCCCAAGGGTGACTTTGGGAATCCTAGATTGTTCTACCTCCTTTTGCTTTGCTCTGGGGTTTTCCCCTTCTTCTGCCCTCCAGGGCTAGAAATTCAGGTCACTGGTGGTTTTTATTTGTTTGTTTGTTTTGTTTTGCTGTTTTTAATGGGATCTGGGTTCTAAACTTTCAAGGCAGATTTAACCTTTGAGCTACCTCTCTAACCCTGAATTAAATTTCTAATGAAAGGAAATATTATCTGATAAACTGAAATATTAGCAAGAATAGTCAAAATCTGTCCTTAGGGGAAAAATTCATAAAAGATGAAAAATTGTGAAAAGTGGCTAGTAGTGCTTGAAACTTGATTTCTGTGCACTTAGAGGATAAAACAAAATGGCAAAGAAGAGAACATTTATATATTTTTCCAGTTTTAAATTTAATTCAGAATGATTCTTCCTCTGGCTAATGCCTCTATGTTACTCTTTTTCTTTTTTTCTTTCTTTCTTTTTTTGATAGCTTATTTCTCAACAGTCACAGATAGCAGTCGTCTCATGGGTGACCATGGTCATGGATGACATTACCTGTTTCTCTCTGTGAGATTGGGATACATAAACGAAGCAGAGTATTTGGGGTTTTAATATTCTGATCTCAAACTTACTTTCTACTTAATTTTGTAGTTTCTTTCTTTCCCTGATGCTTATACTCATCCTTCTGTTAAATGTTCTGCTAGTATGATAGAATATGAAAACAATCAATGCTCTAAAACCCTCATGCTTTGCAAAGCTACCCGTTACACTTGATCATTTCATTTATCAAGGCAGCATTTATTCTAAGCTGGCTCTCATCTTTCCTCTTCATGTAAAAATACATTGAATCTTGCCCAACTTGGAGCTTATAAGTATAAAAATATTCCAAAGAAACAATGTAAATATGGCTACAGAAAATTTAGACCCAATGAGAGTATATTTACTTGGTGAAAACTAGAGAAGTTGTAACACTGTGATTATAGCTGGCTTTGCAGTCATTTTGAAAAATAAAATACATGAATCATGACAGTCTTAGTGATACTGAGCGCACTGAAGTCCATTTTCCAGCCCCAGACTTTCCCATCTGATGTTCTTCTGAATGTGAAGCCCATGTTTAAGCCTCCATGAATCCAGGTTCCTCAACTATGAGCTGGGTAAAACATTTTCCTTATCAGTATGAAAACTTAATGTGATAATACAGTTCAATACTTGTCACAGAAACATATGCAATAAACCATGTTCCTCTTTTTAAACTTCAGGTTTAGATGTCATAATTCGTTTGATGGAAAAAGAAGCTTGAAAGGACCTTCAAGATCCCACAAACATCCAATGACTAAGTAATTTATATAACATCCCTTTGTCATTAGCCTGTGCTTTAGTAGCCCTCATAAAGTATTATTTCCAAAAGCAAGAGACAAAAATGGTGCAAAAATTATGTTGAAATACATTAGATTGTCAGTCCATTTGTCTGAACGGCCCAATGTTGGAAACTTCATAGGCCTCAAAATAAAATGATTGTATTCCTGAGATCTGTGTGATACATGATTAACATGACTTGATAAGACTTGAATATTGATGTAATTATGCTAGTTGTTATAACATAATATGGACAAATATTTCTAGGAGCAGACACCATTGCTCAGTGATAGAATACTTGCTCAGCATGTGGAGGGCCTTTGGTTATATCTGTAATTACCCCCCAACCCTGCACACGAAATATTTCTCAAGGGATGGCTCAGTTAGAAGGGCTCTGTGGGCCAAATCTATCCCACCACCTGCTTCTCTGTAGACTATGAGATACAAGTTATATTTGCATTCTTTTTAATTGGGGAAAATGAAAAAAATACTATGTGACAAAGGGAAATTTCTTATATTTGAATTTAGCACCCACAAGTGAAGTTTTAGTGGAACATAGCTATTATGCTCCTTCCTTGACATCTTGGCTGCTGTCCTCACACAGCAAGGAGGAATTGCTTTCTTGACTCAGGGGCTCTCTGTCTGGTCCTTTCTTATAGAGGCTTCCTGGCTCTCCCAGAGCCTGCCTGTCTGCAGTTATCACCATTTCTCTCCTGTGGGATTTAAGTAAGCCTCTTACTTTTTTCTGCACCTACATTTTCAAATGGTCACAATCATGGCACCTCCTTTGAGGATAACAGCAAGTTCTTGCATTCCTTAAGTATCCTGTAAATGTCAGTATAATGATCAACTTATTCGTGTACCTCTGGGATGCCACGGTAAATTATTTTTACAAAAACTACAACAAGATAGCTCAGTGGGGAAAAACACCTGGGTGCAAATCTGACAAACCGAGTTCAATCTCCAGTGCCCAAAAGGTAGAAGGAAGAACTGACTTCCACAAGTTGTCCTCTGGCCTCACCATGGCAAGTGTGCCTGCCCCTCCCCGACACACACACACACACACACACACACACACACACACACACACACACCCTTATGGAATCTGAAAAGCTCAAATAGGCTACAACAGCTTTGTCATCAGGTTATGATGTGAAATTCAAGCAGCTGTTATCAGCATTTTACTTTGAACTTAATAGTAAAAGGTAAACCTCTTGCTCACATAAATGATTTTTAACATTTACAACTTACTCATGCTGCATGGTTCATTTCAAGTGAAAAATATTTTAGCTTCTGAATGTGCTAATGGTAAGCGGCAAAGTGGGGGTTGTTTTCTCCCTGGGACAATGAACATCTGCTGAAGCAGTTTGACCAACACAGCAGTTGCCTTTGCTGACTGATCTTTTTTTTTTTTTTAAATTTTAGAAATGGAAAAGGAACATTATTTAACTTCCATTCTTCTCATCTTCTAAACCAAGAAAGAGTTTCTCTTGGGACAGTGTGTTTCTAGAAAAATAAAGGGGCCTCGGTTTTTATTTATTCTTTCTTCTCTTTAAATAAGGGGCCTCAGTTTTTATTTATTCTTTCTTCTCTTTAAATAAGGGTAAGTGGACTTTTATACTTAGAATGCTGTTATTTTTTTCTTGCTTATTTGGATATTGTTTGAAAGACCACAGGATTTTCTCCAGAATCTCAAGACATCTATATTGACAAGCCTGAAGCATTTTTTTCTTTTAAATCAGGGACCCTGCTGGTAGTTTCCACTTACAAAGTCAGGTTGTCAATCAGAGTGGCTTATCCGAAAGAGCTCAGATCAGTTACTCTTTATATGCAAAGTCAGATGGGTCTGAAGGGAAGAGGATCCCAAATCTCAAAAATAAAATAAGAAGCTAACATTCAATAGCAGCCAAGGGATAATGAATGGCTAAGTAGATCTGACAAGTACCTAACCTGAGACCTATCAGCCCTGATCCCTTTCCAGTTTTTAGACATCTGCTCCCCAGGGATAGAGAAGACAAACCGCTTAAAGCACTTAGTTTTCTAATGCATACTTAGAAGTCTGTGAGAAGAACTCTCAGAATTCTCTGTGTAAACCAGTTTGAACTAAAGATGCTTCTTTGGTTTCTTCCTTTGAAGACAAGCTTCTGGACCTTTGGAATTATATCAAGAGCAATGAGTCATGCCTGCAAGGGAGAAGAAAAAGTGTCTGATTTCTTGTTGGTTCCTATTCTGAATAGTTGTTTACAGCCTTTCTGTAGGGTAAGAGAATAGTGAGGGGTGAGCTGGGAATCAAGAATTTAAGCTTTGAGACTTTCTATGTACCATAAGACATCAAAGAACTCAACTATTTTCAAATGGAAGTGAGGCCATCCTATATAAATTATGCCTGGTTTTTCTTTGTTTTCTTAGCTTCATCTAAGAAGTGGTTGAATATATGAAGGAAAAGTTTGGCTGCTAAGTCAGAATTTTTTGCCACTTGCTATATATTTTGCCATTTGGTTCAAACCTTTAACATCCTTTGGAATAGGGCCTTAAGATGTCTGTGGAATGGAGGGTCAGTTTCCTTTGAGTGAGTTAACAGTGTTTTGGAAGACAGTCAAACACTTCTGTAATTTCTTTCACCATTTTTAGCTTCTTTTGGCATTAATTATTTCAAGTATGTGTCTGGAATCTCAAGATGATGCCAGATGCTCTTCTGAACATTGTGTTTTAATATAATATCAGGCCAAATTTGTTTCTAGAGAATTCGGGGGGGGGGGTGTCGATGTTGGGAGGGGAGCAGGGAATACACAGCGGATTTTTTTTTTCTTATCTTCTCACCAAATGTAAAATTTTAATTAAGTACCAAATGGAGCTTTTGGTCAGTCTCCTACTTGCAAAAGTAGATTAGAAAGGAATTTTTATCCTCTGGTGATAGGCAGTAATGGCTTTAATGGCATGGGTGAATAGCTGCAAGAGAAACCAAAAGCCCACCCCATCTCTTAAATGACTGAATGATCCAAGGTCAGTGGAGTTTTATCTGGGATATTGAGCTCTAAACCCTCTGTATTTGAACTTTTTAAGGTAAAGGTTTTGATACTACTTTGAAATAAAAGTTTCATTTAAGTTTCATGGTCTATCATTGGTAATTCTGTCATTGTTGGAGGCTCTAAATCCTCTAAACAAGTGACGCCAGTAGTCAGAAGAAATAATGACAGCATAAGGACAAACCCCAGGAGATCATCCCATCTGTACTAAAGCCACTAGCAATCCACAGCCCCTTAGTTTAAAGCTCTCAAGAGTTGCATATGCCTGAATTGCAGTATAGCTGATTTCCTAACCAGAAATAGGGCTTGTTTACCTTTCTGATCAAGAATCACCTCAACATGAAACAAAGGGTAAATTCTTTCCTAAGAAGCTTAAGACTAATTCAGGTCCCTACAAGCATTCCAGGAACAAGATTCTTTCTGCTTCCCAAGATCGATCATAAGTGTGATTTTGGCCCAGGGACTTACAAGCTGAAGCACACGTGCTGTCTCTCCCTGACTCTGGGTCACTTCTCTTTGCTTTCCTTTTGTCTCGTCCTTGTCTACTGAGAGGCAACAGGCACAGCAATTTTTTTTTTCTTGCTCGTTTACCTGAATTAATCTTTCTCTGTTCTAAAGTATTTGCATGAACAAAAACGAATAGTTAAAATATTTTCCCTGTATTGTATCTTCTTGCTATAATCTAATTTATTTACTTGCTTATTTATTTTAGCTTTTTGTCTTTGAACTAATCATTTAAATTCTTTGGATTTTAGGTTTTTTTGTGTGTAAGGGATAATCTAAGTGGCCTCAAAAATCTCTTTCGGTTTCAACACTCTGAAACCCAATGTATCATAAAGCTAAACTGAAACAATTCTGTGACCTTTATAGTGAACAAAGGGCAGTAGGAGGAAGACATGACAAGAATTTTCTTTTTTCTTTTTTCTTTCATTTCTCCCACTCTCAGAACTGTGGCAAATGGCTGAGGTCCATGACCCCAAATTTTGTTAGTTGGGAAAATATTCAGGCAGTCATATTGTCTGAAACCAAAGAGGAAAGTTACCCTGAATCGTAATCTTTTATTTTACCCATTTTTCTAACTCACTTTCAAGATTTGAAAATTGTTCTGTTTTAGAATTTTTTTAAAAAAAGGAATAGCCTATCACGTTGGTTTCAAAATATAAATTGCATATTTTCTCCAATTTTTTTGTATTATGCGCTTGTACTATAAGTGCCCTATTTCCCTCTACAGTATTCCTTCATGGCTACCCTCTAAGAAATTTCAAAATGCATGTCAGTGATAAAATATTGCTAAAGGTTTAGTGATTCCATTTTATACACACAAATACATAGAAGCTATTCTATGTTCAAGCCATTTTGATGGCTTGGGGGTGGGCAGCAAATAATTTCTTTAGTAAATCTCTGTGTGATTCTTTAGATTTCCTTAAATGGAAGACATATACATAATTCAGGAAATCTCTAGAAGGGTCTGATAATTGTAAAATGTCTAATAATGGTCTGTCAGTGTAATTAACAGATGGGGAGTAGAAAAAAGAAAAGAGATGGCTGTGTTTCAGTTCCTGAATTTTGCTGTCTAAAAGCAGAAATGTTTTATCCACTTCCCACTTTGTGGAAATACTACAAAACTTCCCTTTTACCACAAAGGTAAAACAGTTTACCTAAAAGTTGTGTATGGCCCAGTCTTAGAAGATAGTCCTGGTTACATAACCAGTTCAAGGGCAACTTGGACTAAAGCAGTGAGACTTCCTTTCAAAAATAAACAAACAAAACACATACATGGAAATTCTAAAGCATTCATGGTCAAGTAATACTGCAGGCCTTCTCTGATGGGAAAGATCTATAGCTTGACTTCTACACTGAATGGCTTTAGGTTCTAGTCTTGAGAATAACTTAAATACTATCTTCAAGTTGAGACCATCTTCAGTCACCTGTTTACAATGAGTCATTGGAGATGTGTCTACTGAGTGCCTTGCACGATTATTATGTTATCCTTGCAATGGATAACAATGCTCAATAGTTCATTGAGCCAAAGTCTTCATCATCTATCTGCCTTTTCCATTTTGCTTTCAAGGTACACTCTATTAAATCTTATTTGAAAGTTAAGGTGATACTGGAGATTTCATTGATTTCAATAAGGGAATAAAACAATGAAATTTTTCCTTTTTGTTCTTATGATAACTATAGAGAGAGTTGGTACCAACACTGTGTTGGATGATGTCTCTATGGATTTGCAAAATTCAGAATAAAGGATATAACTGCATAAGATGATGCAGATAATTCCCCAGTATGTCATTTATTTTCTAAGCTGCCCCTTTTCAAGGAAGCCTCCTCTGGACAAAAACTGAAATAATAAGAAAACAAACTTTTTGTAATAACGTATTTTTATATATTTTTCCTCAAAAAATGTTTCATAGGCTTAGTACTTATCCCAAGCACAAAAGCAATAGCTTTTTCTAAATTTTAATTTTATTCTTTTAGTTTCATACATGAATACAGTGTTTCTATTATATCTTCACACCTTACTCCCGAATGCTATCCTCTCTCCTTTTCCCACTACGACCCTTCTTCTTTCCTTCCTGTCTGTCTCCCTCCTACTTTCATGTCTTTTTGCACATGCGGCCCACTGAGTTTTATCTGGGGTGCCTTTGATGGCATGTGCTTGAGCACTTGCTGGAGCGTGAATAATGTGTCATTGGGGATACCACTGAAGAAAGCATCTTCTGCCCACCTCCCAACATTAACCCGCAACAGATTCTTAGAGAGTCACGGAGTCTCTTGAAATCTTTCCCTTCCATTGTGAAATGGTGACAGGCCAAATTATGTTCAAGTCTTAAAGAAGTACACACAGCTGCAGTGAGTTCATGGATGCAACAGCTTTGTCATGTCCAGAAGATCATAACTTGCTACATCTCTCCCCCTTTCAGATTCTGATGTTTTTTACCACCATCTCTTTTACAACAGTCCCTGACCTTTGGGATGAGAGATGACTTAGAAGTCCTGTATAAGGCAAAGCAGTTCTCAGTCGCTTATTTTCTGTGAAAAGCAATAGCTTTAAATCAAAAGTTAGTCATTTCAATTAATTCAGATATCTCAATTGAGAAAAACCCAGAACATGTAGAAGCACTAAGAAAATTGTCCAATATTATTTTCCACATGCAATATCAATATTGTGTGTTTAGACAATCAGTTCTACCGGCACAGGTGTGTTTTATACATGATGGGACAGTAATTTACTTTATATTCTGAGGCATTAGAAGTTTGTCCAAAGAAACCTACAGTCTATCACAAATTGAGAATACTATCATTTTTGCATTGGCATAAGGAATGTGGAAATCAGAAGTGAGATTTCTAGGAAAAAAAAATCATTAAAAAGCTGTAAGTGCCCGTGTGTCACCTTCTTGGTACCTTAGTCATCCATTTTACTTAGAGTTCCGCTGAAAACGTTTCCCTTTTTGCCTATACCTTGACTTTTTCCCATTAAGTGTGAAGCATATAATACTTTTGCAACTCTTGTTTTTATCTTACCTGCCACCTGACTGCTCAGAGATGGATCCCAGATATTCTCCCTACTTCATCTGTTGTTCTCAGTGTATAGTACTGTTAACTTCTCTCTCACATCCACACCCTCCCCCCAACTATCTCATTCATTCCAATTCCATCCACGTATGAAGTACATGCATTTCCCTGAAGCACATCATACGAGGCAGTGGGTTGAAGATTTGGTGTATATCATGAAATATGAGGAAGACACTTACTTTACCACAGTGCAACATGGCACCTCACATAAGCCAAATGCCAGATATTCCTGTTCATTCGCTGTCTTGACCACCAGTCTAGCACTTTTGCTTAGGACCCGTTTTGGATTCCAGGCTGGGTCACATTCTTTACCTTCTGCTGTACCCCCTGCTTCTCTTGTGCTTATTCATATCCAATAGAAGCAAAAAACTTCATTATGCCAGTAATAAACTATGTCTAATTTTTAGTACACCTCCAAACACAATAAAAGTAACCCCCTCCCAAGGATTTTTTTTTTTTTTGCTGAAGAATTCTATTATGGTTTGAAGTTATTTATCCAACTTCTACCACCATGTAAAGTTTTGTCGACCATATCACATATTATTTTTTAAAATTAGTTTATTTTTAAGAGAGAGAGAGAGAGAGAATTGGTTCACTCATTCCACCACTTGGGCACAAGGGAGAAAATTCAGGTTACCAAGTTTGTGATGACCCTCTAGTCATCTTACTAGCCCTAATATTTTTTATCAGACTAATTTATGCTTTTTAAATGAAATAATATTTTTATTATTCATATATGCAGGGAATTCCTTAGTTGTATCTACCCATTGCAGTTTTCCTTTATGTCCTTTATGCACTTCCACCTTTATGTCTTCTCTCTCTCCACCTCATGAGTCCAGGCGATGTTGCCTATATGTACATCAGTGTACAGCCATCCACTAGAGCTTGGGCAACGTACCAACATCCACACCCTTGAAGAAAAATGACTTTTTCTTTACTAGAAGCCATCAACTTCCAATAACTTCTCAGCTAGGAATGGGGTCTTATAAGTCCTCATCTCTTCATGCTGCAATATTGACTGGCTTGATTTCTGAGTTCATGTGTGTAGCAGTCATGCCATTTCCATGAAAGTGTTTTACAGCACTTTTCCCCATCCTGTGGCTCACTTCTGGGATGTTCCCTGAGGTTTTCGGGGGGGGGGGGATGTTGGTATATATGCTCCATTTGAAGCTGATCATTAAACAGGCCCTTATTCTTTGCATTATGACTAGTTAGTCATAAGTCTCTGAATTATCTTCTGCCTCCTGCAGAAAGAAGCTTTGCTGACCAGGATTGAGAGCATCACAAATACATGGGTATAAACAAAGATTTAGAAAGCATTCTTACAACACGGCCATTAGCAATTTCCTGCTAGGGTTTAGAACTTCCCCAGCCAGACTTTCTTTAGCCAGGTTTGCATTACCAGATAGGAGTTCCCTCCAGTGGAACAGATCCCAGAGTCATTAAGAGACAGTTGGCCCCATAACAGTCGTGCCACTATCACATCAGTGTGCACATATTTCCTAGAAGGTTGGGATTACAGAGTGCATGGTTTAGCGGTGGGTAAGATCAGCTCTGTGAAAGGTAGCTGCAGGAAGGGAGTTTCCTGTTGAGCTTCAGCTTGTGTATCTTACCATTTACTTATGCTGGGGAACCGAGAGCAATGACAATTGCCCACGTTGTCTGAGGGGCTTCTTGTGCTCTTTCTGATGAACAAATCACAAGGAAGCATCCTATGTCTGGCACTGAGATTTTCATTTCATTCATTTTCATGTCTTCTGGGAGCAGTGTTGTTCACCCATGTATGGTACTCATATCCCAGCTTCTTTTTTTTTTTATAACACTCTATACTTCAACAGTTGCGTAAGCCAAAAGAACATTAGCTTTTGAATGGTTCTTGAAAGAGAACTGGGATTCATTTCTAGGTCTGCCTCTTCCTTCCTGACTATACTGAAACCTTAGGCCCAAATGATGCTATTTGAATCTCTTCTGTCTGCTTTTAGCTTTCTGCAAACCACCATTACCCTCCCAATAGGACTATTGCAAGAGCCCTGTAACCACTCATTGCTCAGAGAAAGTAATCTTCTACTAACTTTTTCTCAGAACCAGGCAGAAAGGGGAGAGGCTGCAAATTAACTGAAAATAAATGAGCAGTATACAAGCATAGAATAGCAGCCAATGAGTGATTTCCTAAGCAACTGGAGGTGAGATCTATGTGTTAGCTGTATAAAGGTGGAATTTGGGGATTCAAATAAAGAGAGTTCTAATGAGGTTTGTTTACACAATTTCTTGGAATGTCTTCAGACAAGGTCAGTTGCTTCTCTGACAGAAGACTTCCTAGCAATTTGTAACAGCTGACTTTCATAAAGTTCTGTTTTAGGCAGATAAGGGAAGTGTCCATAAGCTGTCTTTCTTCTACTGTTGCAGCTGCTTACAGTTTGAGGTCTTTCCACCATTGTGGAGGGCTGGTGGTTGCTCTATTATCTCCCTTCATCCACACTCATTCCTCACAAATCTGTCTTCATGTCACAGAGACAAATGCCTGACCATGGTGCTTCCCCTCTTAAAAATGGTTTAGTGACTTTTCTCTAGGATGTATCATCCTAGGTCTACTACTGATCTACTGAAGTATAAAGAATGATGCTGTGCAACTCTAGCCTGGAGAGGCTAGTGTCAATTTGGATGGGAACAGAAAAGTAAGCAAGGTAACTGACAGATCAAAACATTAGTCTGTATGTCATTCCACACTTGTGTCAGTTTCTCAGATTTTACTCCAAAGAAAAAAGCAAAATCACTACATTGGGCAGAATGCCAAGCGCTAAATCTTTTTTTCTCATGCTTTAAATTTTAATTAATGCTTCATTCCTTCGGGGCCTCACTGAAATGCCTGGCAAAGTTCAGAGGCTTATTCTTCTCAGTGTTATGAAGTTAATGTTAATGTTAAAGTTAACATGTGTTTACATATATATTTGTCCCTACTTGGTTAAGAACCTTTATGATTTAAGTTACAGGATGGCCTATAAAGGTTTTTCAGATCCTAAAGCAATAAGCTGAGAAGTTTGAGTAATGGACTTCTGAATCACAATGGTCTGAGTGGAAGGAATTTTATTGTATTTATGTAGTGGGAATTGATATACATATATACATATATGTGTGTGTGTGTGTGTGTGTGTGTGTGTGTGTGTGTGTGTACAATTGAAAACTGAGCTCTGGATATATCTGTGAAGAATTAGTAGGTGAGGCAAGCCCTGAGCAGGCCTGCCAGAGATTGATTGATGTGGGAAGACCCAGCTCATCGTGGGTGGGACCATTCCCTGAGCAGAAGGGTAAGACAGAGGGAGCTGGCTGAATGGTTTGGTACCTTTCCGCATACTTTGGCAGACTTGCAGGCATTCTGGCAGGTGAGGGTTGCCCCTTTCTCAACAATCCTTATGGATATGGTGTGTCCAATTCCCTCTCCTCTTGGCTGTTGGTATGAACTGTCCTGCCAAGCTGGATTAAGACGATCACCAACAATCAGAAGAAAGAATGAAACCCCTTTGTTCCCCTAACATTAGTTGTGACTTCATGGACTGCATGCAGGCAAACAGCAGCACAATCCCTCGTGGGTTTGTGCTCTCTTGTGACCCTATCGTGTGCACAACAGCAAAATTTGAGGATCCAGCTATGACTACATCTGAATATTTTAAAAATAATCATAATTTGGGGGCTAGAGAGGTGGCTCAGGGGTTAAGCCTCCGCCTTGCAGGTGGAGGGTCCTGGGTTCGGATCCCAGATCCCACGTATAGACGCCGGGCGGAAGCGGGGGCGGCCTGCGCTTCTGGTCCTGGTAGGGCGGAGCCTGTGAATCCCGGGGCAGAAGGAGGTGGAGGCGACCATGGTGGTTCCTGAATTCGTCCGTGGTTCTACACACAAACACACACACACACACACACACACACACACACACGTACATACATACGCACACGCGCACAGTTGAATAAATAATAAAAAAAAGAAAAGCTTTAAAAAAATAATCATAATTTGCATGTTGTAGAATCCATCCATTTAAATACACATTTTGGTAGAATTATTTTTATATCCACAGTGTTATACAACTCATCACATACTATCTACTGTTCATTATTCATCTAAATTCCTGATGCCCATTTTATGACTACATAGAATTTCCTGTTTTTCATCTAAATGGATTCTTCTGTGAAGTTTCATGACTTTCTTCTGGAATATTGCCTTCCAGTTTCATCTATGTTGCAGTACGAATCCAGCCTTCATTCTTATGGTGCCAAGTCATATTCTAGCAAATGAATATACTGTAGCATTTGAGTTGTGTCTACCTTCTGACCACAAGGAATGATTGCTATGGACATTTATTTGCAAGTTTTGTGTGAACATAAATTTTCAATTCTCTCATTTATATATCTGGTTGTAAAATTGCTGTATCACATAGTAATTCTGTTTTAACCTTTAGAAGTACTGCCAAACTGTTGGAAGCAACTATTCTGTTTTGCATTTCCATTAGCAATGCACAAAGAATTCATTTTTTTTTCTGTGTTCTCACCTACATTTGCTATTGCTGTGTTAGCAGGTGTGAAGTAGTAACTCACAGTTTTATTTATATTTCCTTAATGATTAATGATGTCAACTGTATTTTTATGGGTTCATTGGTCAGTTTTATATATTTTTTTAAAATTTTATTATTATTATTTATTCAGTTGTGCGTGTGTGCGTATGTATGTGCGCGCGCATGTGTGTATGTGTGTGTCCAGAACCACGGACAAATCGGGAACCACCATGGACGCCTCCACCTCCTTCTGCCCGGGATTCACAGGCTCCATCCTACCAGTACCAGAAGCGCAGGCCGCCCCCCCCCCCCCCCCCCCGCTTCCGCCTGGCGTCTGTACGTGGGATCTGCAAGGCAGAGGCTTAACCCCTGACCCACCTCTCCAGCCCAGTTTTATATCTTTTTGAATCAATTGCTATTCAAATCCTTTGCCCATTTTTAAATCCAGTTATAATAGTCTTTTTTAAAAAATCTATTCTGGATTCTGCAACATGCAATTGTATTTTTATCTATACCTATTTTTACCTATTCTATCTATTTTTGTCTATTATATCTATTCTGGGCATAAGTCCCTTGTATCCAAATATGTGATTTGCAAATATGTTCTCCTATTCTGTGAGCTGTCTTCATGTTCCTGTTAGTGTCTTTTTTTTTGTTCTTGTTAATGTCTTTTGAAGCAACAGATTATAATGCTAAGACCTCAACTTGCCAATTCTTGTTATTGTTGTTGCTAATTCTTTGAAATCATATCCAAGAAACCTTTACCTAATCCAAGGCCATGAATATTTGTTCATCTCTAAGAATCTATAATAACTTTTACCTTTAGGTCTATGTAGTTACCTTAGATATTTATCACTCAGCATTAGAATAAGCAAATTCAGTTTTGAGAAGCATCAAGCATTAATATTTGGTTGTATAAATCTGCATGCATTGCATGTCTCCTCATTCTTCTGAATACTTTGTAACTATTGTTCTGTTAAATATCCTTGGTCTTAGATACTCATCTCCAAATTCATTCTATTTAAGGGGAAAAGTGAGTCAGCCTTTTCAAAAGTAATTAATCTTGATTTACGAAAGAGTAGCTATGCATCTACTTACCCCCCTACACAAGTATTTTTTGAGACCCTACTGTGTTTTAGGGATTTAATGCTAAGCACACATTTAATTAACAAAACATAGTCCCTGTCTTCAGGGACAATATATATATACATATATACACACACACACATACAGGTATATATATATATATATATATATATATATATATATATATATATATCTTACAAAGAAAAGAGAAAAACACAAATAATACATAGTAAATCAAATACTCTCTTATGAAGAAAGTAAAAGCATAGTAAGAAAGTGAGTGAAAGATACAGGAGTCAGTAGTTTATGTAGATGAGTCAGGAAATGTTTCTGATTATTGTGACATTTAGGCAGAATCTTGAGGGTGACAGGCATGATTTTAGTAGCTATTCTGAAAAATAAAGAAGAAGAGAAAAAAGGGGAAAGAAGAAGAGGATAAAGAAGAAAAGGAAAAAAAGAAGGAGGGTGTCAAATGTACTGGGAAGGGCAATTGCAGAGACCTAGGATCGAGTATGCTTGGTTTAGCTCACTTTATCCATCTACATTTTTATTTCTATAGTGAATGGAATGTTTTCTGTACCCACCTGAGTTTTACCACAGTATCTTTCATGATGATGCCCAGTATATCTAAGAAGATTGTTTTCCAAAACTCAACAAATTCACAAATTAAGGTGACAAAACAGTTTCCTACATTGCATATTGAACTTTTCCTTATAGTCACACTATTTCTGATGGTGCAACTTCAGCCTAGCTCAACAAACTACTGAATTTCTATTATATTTCCAAAGTCACCATCAGTATTTTCACTAGGGATTTATTTAACAGTGATTTGGTTATTCAGGATAGTCAGACTCCTACAGTTTATGATAACTAGGTTTATATTCTGAAAAAACAGAATGTAGTGACTATTGTCAGTTGGGATACCTTAATTTCAAGAGCTATATGCTGGGGAATGTGGATAGTTATGAACACTGTACTGTGAGCATCATCAGTTGTGATACACTGAGTGTGTACATGTGATCAACTCATTGTGCCGCATATGACCGACAGTTTAATGACTCACTGTAGTTAATATTAGAAAATCAGATCCTTTTGCACATGTACTATATTTCTACTAGATATTAATATCCAAAGAGTAACCAACTTGTTTGGAAGATGTATTTAATAGACATTACTTTACTTAACTAGTCCTTACTTGTCAAGAGCAATTCCTGGAAAATCAATACCCAGTGTCTCCACCTTGTAATCTCTTACTCAGATCATTTTAGCTTGCTATCTACTCTTTAATGACCTGGATATGTGAAAGCAAAATGATATAATGCCTTCCATGTTTAGACTTGGAATATTCCAGGATGCCCCACATCTTCACATGTACCAGATATGCCAAGAAGCACGAATATTTTTCTCTGTAATTTAGCAAATAAGGCAAGCATCTCTTAGCTAAGCAATTTCAAAGTGAGACCGATGGCAATTTAATCTTGATTGAGACAGCTACACATTTTTAAAAATTACAAAATTAAAGTGACGCGAGGACAAGACAGGCGGGTCATAAGTGTGTGGTCAGTCTGAGCACCACAGTGAGACCTGTTTCCAAAACAAGAGGACGACTATAGAGTCCCTCTTGCCTTTTCATTAAATATATTTGATCTCTATCCATTGGTGAAGTGAAAATAACTTTTATGGCCCTGCACTTAAGACTCCTTTCTGAGACGGATGCAGAGATACATATCTGTAATCCTAGCCACAATGAAGATTAAGGCCAGCGGAGATTGATACAGTTTAGCAAAATCCTATTTCAAATAAAGCAGAAATGGGCTAGTGACATATTTAGTTCAGTGGTAGAGTGCTTGTATGTGTGAGATCCTGCGCTTCACTCCCAATACCACACAGCAACATACAAACACTCTATCCCTGTTGCTCTTATTTGGCATTTTTTTTTTATTCAATTGTGCATCTCTGTGTGTGTGTGTGCGCTTGTGTGTGTGTGTGTGTACAACCATGGACGAATTCGGGAACCACCACGGACCGCCTCGACCACCTCCTTGTTTACTCTGCCCCCGGGATTCACAGGCTCCAGGACCAGAAACGCAGGTCGCCCCCGCTTCTGCCCGGCGTCTATACGTGGGGTCTAGGATCCGAACTAGGACCTTCCGCCTGCAAGGCAGAGGCTTAACCCCTGAGCCACCTCTCCAGCCCCTTATTTGGCATTTCTTATGTCTTATTTTCCACGATGAGTTGTGCATATGAGCCTGGACTAACAATAGAAGAGATTCTCAATAAGTATTAATTGAAGTGTAATTATTGTGTTTTAGAAGTATTAGTGAGATAAGTTTGCCAATGGTCACATGGGGCTCTCTTTTGTCTTTTTTTTTTCTTGCAGTTTGTATGTTTAATTTAGGCTTTGTTTTTTTTAAAAAAGTAGCAAGAAAAGGTTTTAGTGTGTCATTCCTACAGGATTGCTTATTTTCTTCTGTGTTACCTGCCCTGTGGTCCAAATAAAATTTGCCTTAAAAAAAAAAACATTGTTTTAAACCTTAATTACTACTTCCTTGCAATGTGGCTGAAATGACCTTCTTTAAAGGGTGTTACCAGCTTAAAGTGTGCCAAAAAAGGAAGGTGGAACTGCATGGGAATGAGGTTTTGATTATTCAGATTGGATAACATTGTGCTGAGACATGTTGGGAAAGTAATTCAAAATAATGTAGACTCCCTTTACATCCACAGAATTCAGGATCATTTAAAATTCTAAAATCCTGTCATCCATCCTCTGGAATGTTTGTATAGCAACAATGTGAGGTAAAAAGTAACTCTTTAAGGTGTACATAAAGCCTTCCTCTAACATTTATTGGCCTGGAGAATACAAAAGGTCCACATGTAACATATGGAATTATTAATCATAGTAGCTGTCTTAAAGTGAAACACATTTTGTTCTTTATGCTCCTGCCTCATAGAATATGTCCTGGGGAAACTACAAATTTAGAATTATTTAATTCCTTGTCAATCTGTATTTAAAAAGTGGAGATGCTAGAAGAGCCTGCTTCTAAGCCCATGGTCCAAGTACCTTTTTGTTTCACACCTTCCTCCCTAGTGAGAGGCTAGAGTTCTCAAAAGTAAGCATGTGGCCATTCCTGTTTATATGTCTAAGGTCTATGGAGGACCTCCCACCCCCACCCAAATACCATAACTGCTACTTGATTGGCCCTACTCAGCCCTGGAGCATTACATATAGAAAGATCAGTCCATGCCCAGGACTGACTAGGAGAGATGCTGAAGCAAATTCATGGGTGCTTGAGCAGGGGATGCTGGGATTTCAGGTAACCCTGAAGGCAGGAAAGGAGTGTGGCTAATGCTCAGTGTGAGCACAATACTTTGGTGATCCTATTCTTTGTTGGGGTCAGAGGATTGTAGACAATATAAGGGAAGAAAGATTCCCTGAGGTTGAGAAGAAAGATCCTTTCCTCTGAATTGAAAAGCTGTACTGAATATGTATTTGGATATACATATATATATATATGCACATATGCATATGTTAGCTACACCCAATGCTCTGGCCTATATTTCTTTTAAAGATGTAAATAAGCATGTACAATCATGTACTGATTATCTTACCTAAAGGTAGGAAAGCACCATGAATGGCCCCTGGGATGCACAACACAACCAATTGTGGCTGTGTGCCTTACAACAGTTATTTGGTAATGAATATCTAATTGCTTCCAACAAAGTGATGTAGTACTATCAAATAATCAGCTGGAAGCCCTGTCTGAAAGGTCCAAACAAAGAAGGGGCAGTTTTGTCTCACTTCTGACTGTGGTACTTCCCTGTGGGAAGGAGAGTGGAACATTTTGCTGAGTTCGTGTCCAACATAGGGTTGACTTAGGCCTCTCCTCTCTTATTGGTTGCTTCATATCCTCAGGCGCGCATGCATTTTGGAAGGGTTTTTTTTTTTTTTAACCTTAGTGAACTGCAACTATCTTTGGCAATGGAGAGTGCTGAAGCTTTAATTTATTTTTCTTGGTGGGGGTGTGGGATGGTGAGTCTCTTTCTATAGCCTTGACTGATCTGAAACATGCTATGTGGATCAGGCTGCCCTTGAAAAAGTGAATGTTCTTTCATCTCTGCCTCTCCAGTACTGGGACTGCAGGTGTGAACCACTATGAGTGTTTGAAGCTTAATCTTTAAATTACTTAAGCAAACCATCAAACTCTAATTTTTGAAGAAAATCAATTGAGAAAAGATAATCTGAAAAATTGAATATATGAATAAAAATTGTATTTGTAAACATGTTTTTTGAAATGTTTCACCTAAAGTTGGTATTTTTGAAAAGTAGAGAAACAAAAGTCTAGTATATAGGTACCATCAAATACAGTAAAGTTATTCTCAGTAATAATGAAGCTTGAAATGACACATCATATCATATATATATGATGTATGATATTGAAATGACAACTTCAAAATTAATATATATTAGTCACATTTAATGCTTAGATAACTTCAAATATTGAATTAAATCTTATTGGCCATAATTTATAACACAACAATTTTATCATTTTAGTATCCAGCATCCTTAATTGTAATTATTATGACTATTTGGAGTTTTATTATTTAACCATGTTCTCAAGCAGTTTACTATTTTGAAAAACAAAGTGGGTGATCAACATACAGCCCATGTAAAGGAACAAATGTCAGGTGTAAGATTCAAAATATCCCAGTTGACAGGCCATTTTGCCTGCTCCCTGCCCTTTTTCCAACTTCAAGTATGTCTCTAATAACTTTCTTGTCTAACAGGAAATAAATAATTTGTATCTAGCTCTAAATTTTACTGAAGGGTAAATATTAGTTGGACTGGTGTTTTTTGCGCTGTAATCTGCCAAAATCTTGTGTTTTAGATGAAGAAATCTAGGCTCAATCAGGTTGTGCTAGCTCATGGTACCAAAATGTGAACTGAGAGACTACCATCATTTTGTGTTTCTGTTTCCTTATAGTATTTGCGAATCTCACAAATCTAAATCCAGCCAGCTTGATCAGAGTGTCAAGAGAACACTGGGTACATATAACCATTAAAGTCTCTTTCAAAGCCAGCCATACAGTTTGAAATGGAGAACATGTTCTAACATGGTGAAGCCCTCAGTGATGGGCTCCCCGACAGATTTCAAAACTCTTTCCCGGAGCAATCTGTCACCAAGGGCCAGAGATGACCCCACGTAGTAGTGTGAGGAACACAGACCAGGCTAGGCAGAACTCAGATGGCTTTGGCCTTTCACTGCCTCTTTTCCCTTGGAGGTTTCTGTCTCAGCCTGCCTTCCTAGAGTCAGGGCCCTGGTGATCCAGCACAGTGGCCCCAGCCAGCAAGTGCTTAGCCTTGCCTGACTTCCCTGGACTTCAGCCTAAAGAAAAACAACTCTGCTCATGCAGCCTTGCGGAGAGTCCTCAAGTCAGTATGTGCTGGAACCTACCTGGGCTAATTGCACCCCTGAACAACCTGGTAACCTGTGCATCATCTGAGGAAAGAACTTAGAAATTCTTTCAAAAGCGTACCCATAAATTATTGCTTATTCTAAAGTACATTTTCTGTTATTACATGCAATAATTCTTATATGACTATTCCCTCTGTTCAGATTGGCTTGATAGAAGAAACTCCAAGAAATATGAGAGAAACCCAATAACTATTTCTTGTTATCCATAGGTATCCATGTTAAAATTATCTGTTCTCTCTCACTCTCACTCTTTCTCTCTCTCTCTCTCTCTATATATATATATATGTGAGTGTGAGTGTGTGTGTATATGTGTGTGGCATACTTGGGATTGTCTTGCTAAAGTGTTCGTAAATGTTAGTTTGTGCTGAAATTTCTGAAATGACTTTGTAAAAGAAATGTAATTTTACCTGTGATTAACCAAGCAAAGAGACCCTAGGTACTGTTTGCACCACTTGCAGCAAGTAGCATTTCACAGAATGGCATAGTCACTGTCATGGTTTAGAAAGAGAACTTCAAAAAAATCTTATTGTATTGCTAACAACTAGAGAATTGTTTCACTTGCCAAGGACAGCCAGAGAAAAGGAGAGACAAAAAAAAAAAAAAAAAAAAAAAGCAATGCTTAATTAATCTTGTCAGACCAGAGCTTGAGCTAACATTACCTACACAGTTTCGCTGTAAAATTATGATCTTGGATGTGAATTTTATTATTCATAAACACCATTTCAAAACACCCATGGGAAAGGCAATCAAAGTGTTTTCTGGTTTCTAACCTGAGAAAGTGAACAACAGGTCGATAAGATCTGGGAAATTGTTCAACTGAACTAATTTGCTTAATGACTGATAATCCATATTTGATTAAAACTTTTTTTTAACTAAACTCAGCTTGGAATGGTAGAAAATGTTGATTTGAGGATATTTGAGATAATGAAGTTACATTTATATTATCACTAGATTAGTCAGTATAGGAAAAATACATCTTTAGACTATGCCAGAACTAAAACTGTTACCATCTGGGAGTTCTCAGAATTTATTAGGAGGCAGAATGGTTCACAAAGTGATCTGTGAAGTAGGAATAAATATTCTACTGGTTCTGGCTTTGCCAGTAACTAGTCTGATGAGCTTGGGCAGGTTCTTTGACCTCCTTTCGGTGTGAATTTTTTTTGTAAATAAGGACTTGGGCCCTGATCATGTGATTCTTCTAGGAGTGCCTTCTAAGACACACATTGCATGTTTATTTATGTCTGGCCCTATCTTAAAGGTATGGCTGGACCCTATCCAAACACAGCCCCAGCAAACAATGCAGCCACAGAAAGACTACTTGCGTCATTTGATTTTAGTGTGTTTTTTTTTTTCACACTCAAACAATACCTGGCAAATAAAGAAAGGTTTGTGAACTGTGATAGGCACAATGAGGCATGATCAGCCACACTGGGAATCTGAGAAAATTATTTATGTATTGAGAGGTTAGAATAAAAGTGAGGGTATATCTGATTTACCTGTTTATGAACCACACGAGCGTTAGAAACAGTGGCTGTGGCCACCAACACAACTGCAGTCCTCTCTTCCCTCAGCTTTTCTGTGGCTGCATCACACGCAAACTCAGCTTTCCCTATCACACCACACACACTGAGAGCTTCCCTTCATCTCAGTCTCCTGTTCAGTGGTTTACCCAACCTGCCACCTTAGTGCTTGCTTTTCTCTGTTCTTTAAACTTATGACATATTCCTAAACCTTTTGCTCTTCCCCATGGGACCTCACTGTTTTAGATCTTTCTTCACTTTTACTAGTATGTGGATATCTCTGAGATTGGTTTCTTTGTGTGTAGTCATTTTTTAAAAATGAATTGTTCATTAACTAAATTCTTGCTCATTTGATAGGCAGAGAATATACTATGAAGAAATTCTTTCAGGCACGATGGAGCATCTGAGAGACAATTTTTAAATTCTTTTTTATTTTGTTACATTAAAGAATGAATGAAAAAAAAAAGAATGAATGGATGGAGCATTTGGACCTTGCTGCTAGCCTTTTGGAAATCATATGAAAGCTTTTTTGTTTATTTTTGTAATCTTAAGGGTCAAATTCAGGGCCTTGTACATGCTAGGCAAATGCTGTACTCCTGAGCTATATATCCATAGGCCCCTTAAAGGATGTTCAAATATATCATCTCTAGGAAGACATGACTCAATACTTCAAGATATTTAGAAAGTGATCTCAATTTTGTATAGGACTAAATTAGATTTTCTGTTTTTAAAAAGCTCTTGACTAATATCTTTTGTCATTTAGAAGTTACTTGGGGAAAATAGAATTTTGAAATCAGATTTTAGGTTTTAAGAATGCTTTCAACTCAAAAGCCTCTGATTCTCATGTGTAAAATGTAAGATGCTGATGCGCTCTTACCTCTGCACCAGCCATGTACCTTCATTCAGCCTCTCGCACCACCCTTTCCACTGTGCTTACCCTGAAGCCCAAGACCCGAAGCTGGTCTTGAAACTCTGGAGAAGCCAAGGCTCATTTCTTTGGTTCCCCGGTATTTTCCTAAACAGCTAGGAAGAAGATTCTGTGCTACCTTGTTTCACATCGCCTTCCAAAAGTGACCCCCTACTTTGCTCTCAGCAAAGTTAAGGTGCTGCAAGTGAATCTGAAGTACCCAAACTGTGTACAAAGAGTAGTTTCAGTTCTAGAACTCTTTTCCACATCCCAGCTGAAGCCATCCCCTGCACCTTCGTGAAGCTGTGCACAGGACTTGACAAGTCTGCAGTAGCATTCCTTGACTATAAAGCAAGGTCAAATGTTTCTCTTTCAATTTTCACCACAAACTGTGATCACTTCAATAAAAGTTAAACTACTTAAAAAAAGAAGATAGATAATTGAGAACTGAGAATTTTAATGTTGAAGGTTTATAATTTTTGAGTGACATATTTCTTTAATTGATTGTCTGTAGTCAGATAATCCTTCTCCCTAGTGACATAGAAATGGGAACATAGCAACTGGGGAAATGGATGTGAAGAAGAAATAGACTGGCGAGGGAACATTGGCAGAAAGCAGGAGTCCAGAGCTCCCTGTGACACAAGGATTCTTTAGAATCCTCTGTACTTCTTCACTGACTGAAATGTGACTATCAAGGTCAGACTAGAGCATAGAAAAAATTGAATGCTTATATGTTAAGTTCTGTGAGAAAGACTCTGAAATCAAAGGCTTGCTTGGATCTATACAATTTGCCTTTATTCTGAGTAGAAAGCAAAAGCACTGCCTTGTGAGGCTCTTGGAAAATTGAAAAGACATGATGATGAAGACTGTCAAGTGTAATCTTGCTGTAATGGAACTGGTAAGTTAATCTAATTACCTGGGTTGTATCATAGATACTCTAGCATAGTTACAGTAACACTATATATTTCATGGGGTTGTGCTGAAAAATAAATGGGACAGTACCTGTAAGCTCTTTGAAAAGCCACTAACTACACATTCAAGTATTTGTTAACAGTGCTATAAATAAGATGTGTGATATCCATTTTTCAGGGGATGGAATCAAGGCATAGAGGGCTGGAGACTTGTTCCAAGTTAACCTGGCTGCAAAACTATAGTAGCCTCTGAACTTCAAAATCCTTTCTCCTTCTCCACACTGCCTCCCTGGTTCCTATTGTTGGAAATGTGATCTTGGATTAGATGTAGGCTTTCCAAGACAGTGAATTGAGGAGGAAGAAAGGGGAGAACGGATCATTTTGCAAAAGGCAATCAGGTACACTAATTATAGGGCTTTACCCTACTTTTGAGCAGCTGACTTCCACGGAAGTTTCTGGCTAAACCAGATCTTGAAATATGAATAAGAATTGGGTCATGGACTTGGGTGAGGTGGGAAGTACTCTGAACAGAGGCAGCAGCAGGAACAGAAATGGAGAGCTTGTTTTGCATGCAAAGATGTAGAAGCTGCGAGAGAACGCAGGGCTCTAGTACCACGACAGATCAGTTGGGTTGGAATCTGGGAAGAGGAGAAGCATAAAGGGAAAACAGTTCTTGCCCACTAGCCATGGAAACACAAACAGAAGCAGCAGTCCAAATGCATTCACACAGCAAGCAGGTACTGGTTCCAGACAGTCCATACTCGGTTGTACAGACTGATGTTCATAACAATTGAAGCATAAGGTACAATCCTCCTCCATACAATGTGTGCCTTAGACCTGATGTGTCTGTAGGTCTACAAAGAAAATAACTTCATTAGCAAATGAGAGAAGTAATACTTCCCTTTTTCAAGTATTCTTTCCTAAGGAAAATTAGCTACGTCAGAATTATCTGTTCAAATGCCTTTGTTTCAAAAGGGGAACATCTCCCTCACTTCTCAGGTAAAAATGTTTTTAGTGTTTTATTCAAACCATTCTTATGTCAGGAGATCATCTATAAACCAAGCTGCCCTTTGGAAGTTATAATGCAGAGAAATGTTGATTAAAAACTCTAAATTTTACTCTTAAAGATAGCTTATTTGAAGACATTATCATAGCTAGTGTAAGTTTACTATTAAAAATGATTAAAGGGTAGTTAAAATTCAATGCTGTTGGATGGTCTAGCAAATTGAACAATCTCTTGTCAATTCTAAATGGCAACATTAGAAATGGAAGCTACACTCCATCTCATTCCTTCCTGCATTGTTATGTAAAAGTTGCTTGTATGATCCAGCATGCTGAGTCACAATCAGTAGAAATCTTGAGATATATTTAACTCAATTTAACCAATAAAATGTGTCCTGTTGGGTGCTGTTCTAAGCACTGGTCATACTGTAAGATATAGCTAAGTCCATCAAGCACCTGCTCTATATGGATGACAGAAAAAAGCACCCATGACAAAAATATGATAGCTACAAAATAAAGGAATGATTCAGATATGTGTCAGGCTTGAGATTCAAGCTAGGACATCTTCTGAAGAAAAAAAAAGGCAACTCAGCATATTTTATTTCTCTAGTAACTAGATGTGGGAGGGTGGAATCGTTCTATATAGGTCAGAGACTATCTGATTAGCACTAACTTGTCTGGTGTTTGATCTTAATTCAAAGGAATGATAACGTTATTGAAATTTTTAGTTCCCTTATCTTTTAAAATGCTCTGGCCTCCCATTTGTATTTTAAAAGAAAATTATTCATTATACACTCATTTAAGCTAGAAATTTTCTTTTAGATTATGTAATTTATCATAAAACACTTTACAGTTTGTCAAGTTAGTAGCTAAGGGATATTAGTGAAAACTCTATGTAAACATCACAATTCATACAGTTAGGATTCTTTTGAGAATCTGTAGCTATTCCTCTAAAATTGTAAAGTATATCTTATTGCCTATAAAGTAGAAAAATTTCATTATGAATCAATCTATGAACCATTTCGCTCTATAATCTGAATTCTCTATGTTTAATCTGAACAATGTTCATGCTAAAATATTACAAAAGAATGTCTGTTGGACAGTCAAAAGCTTTTATTTCCTAATTTACATGGAAATTTTTACATTGAGCACTTACTTTTCTGTGTATAGAAGACTATGGTCTCAGTTGTTAACAAATTTGTTCATTTCTTTGACTTTTCCAAATAAAGTTAGTTATTTCTTTAATTTCTTTCTTTCTCGACTTCCTCAGTCCTAATAATGACATGATGGTGCCACAATTTTGTAATGAGTTATTGGGAATGCTGGACATGGCATTTGTATTTCATTTCACAAGCTAATATCTTCCTATTTTTCAAGTCTTAAAAGAGAAAAAATATGGTACTATTTACATTTTTCAACATTCCATTTTAAAGTGAGCAGCCTTTTAGCCATCTTCCTTCCTTGGTCACCAATTTGCCCTTTCCGCACCATGAATATTCATTCTCCTCACTGCTAGAACAAAAACAAAATGAAACAAATAAAAAGAAACCCAACAGTACTTTAAATCTGGCTCACGCTGGTGCTATAGAGACAAGCAGAGAGGTAGCAAGATTCTATCATCTTTCTGAACAAAAGAAAAAAATTCCATGTTGATCTCATTTGCTTTCTGATGCTTAAAAATAAATAAAATGAAAATTCTGGTCTTGTCATTGAGGTGATAAATTTCCTGCTCATGGTTTTTTTTTTTTGTGTGTGTGAATGTTTCTGGGTATTAGTAACAAAATATTAGTACTTGAATTTTGACTGGTTCCATTAATTCATCTTATACAAAAACATATTGCAGCTATTTATGGGATGAATAAGAATGTACATGGACTAAATATTCTGTGTTAAACATTTTTACATAGCTTTTTAGAAATAAGGGCACATTGCTTACCAAAATTTTAATTACAGGAACAAGACATAGCATTTCACTGGAGTCTAATTTATTAGAAACAATAAAAGATGAATATTAAAAAAATTTTTAGATATGTTCACACAAGCATATATATATATATATACACACACACAATACAAATTAGCTGACTTTTCTGTTAGAATTTTCATGTTTTAAAAATGTTTGTTAAAACGAGAAAGCTAGGTTACCAAAAAGACTAGTTATATTAGCAATTATTTTGATGAAGATGAACTGATAGTTAAGTCAGTTTTAATAGTCAAGTCAAGTAGATCTGATGGGAAAACCAGGAAGTCTAAAGACTTTATAGATGTTGGCAGCTACATTAAAGTTCTCAGAGGTTTGAAGCAGCAACGATTTATTTGCAGATTGCCTGAGTCGAGTGGAACTTACTGTTTTGATATTTTGTCTGAATTTTTTTCCATGTATGAATGATCCAGCACCCTGGAAGACACAGTTTTTAAATAAAATCAACCTGAAATGTCCTAATTCCATCAATATATTTTACAGAATAGTGTGGTAGTGCTTTTTAGTGGTACTTGCCTGACACTGAGTTTGTATATTTCTTCATGAGGAAAGCTCGCCAAAGCAAATATCTACATGTTATTTATACCAGATTGTTTCTATGTAGGAACACTCTGTTACACTACTTGCTTCCTTGAAGTAATACAGAAGATTAGAAGCTGTGAATGTTGAATACTAACTTTGGCTACTGTTTAAAATACTAACTCAAGCTAGAACGCTCAGAAATGAAATTTACTGGTAAATGATAATCATGAACTGAATCAAAGTATACTCAATAACCACACAAATTACTACTCAATTCTAAATAATAATTTATATTATATTAAACATAATAAACCAAAACATTTTAAAGTAGTACCTAGACAATGGTGCCCATGTGCCAACAGATATCAAAACAGAATAGGCATGAGTTTTCTCATTTGTTTTGAGTGCTTATATCCTGAAGATTTTTGGTTTATGTGCTTGACCTCTGATAATCAAGTTCATTGTTTTGAAGGGTGGGAAAAGAATTTCTCTGGCCAGAACAAAGAGAATGGCAGTGTAAGACCCCAGTGTCTGCTATTTCGAGAAGCCCTTAGAATTGCCCACAGGAACAGAGGGAATTGTGGGGGAAGGAACAAGCTGGGTTCCTGACCTCACCTTCTCTTCTGCATCCTTGCTAACAAGCCCCCTGGCTTCTTCCATGTTATTTGAAATTCTGTGTTGAAATGAGCTTGCAAAAAAGAAGCAGGGAAGAATTCAGTTCTTAAAAAGCATGTTTAAAATGTGTGGTACTCCATGGAGAATAATCATATGCACAAGAAAGACAAGGGAATTGTCATGAGAACTCACATCAAAGAAGACTTCGCTATGTAGTAGCCAGCATGAAAACACTGGAGGATACACAAACAAATTACAACAACTGGGAATATGGGTGGGGGGGTCTTTGGTTTGGTTTGCTTTGTTTTGTTGACCTAGGGTCTCATTTTGCTATCAAGGCTGACCTACTTGGCAAACCTCCTGTCCCTGCCTCCTGGGTGCTGGGGAACTACCCAGCCCATCCTGGAGTACCATTTTTTGTTCAACTGAAGACAGCCTCATTTTCTCTCTCTTTTTTTTCCTGCTTTATACAGTGATTATTGACTTTAGTCTACTAGAAATTTTACTTGTACAACTGTGAAGAATGAGTAAACGAAGGTTGATAGAGAAACTGCTAATGTGTTTTTGAGCACAGAGACTGGCTGGATGGGAAGACTATTAAGAAATATCCTAAAAATCAGCTCATTAGCAGAAATCAGAATAATGGGATGCCAATTCCATTGTCAGTTAGTCACAGGAAGAAACTCACATGAGGAGCTCACCAGACAAGTGCCTGCATGCAAACCTGGCGACTTGAGTTCAATTTCTGGAAGCCCATATGGTGAGAAAAGACTTTCAAAAGTTGCCCTTCAACCTTCACTCCATCTGTATGCATAGTGTTCTCTCTCTCTCCTCTCTCTCTCTTTCCTTCTCCCTCTCTCTTTCTTCTCTCTCTCTCCTCTCAAACAAATAGAGTATTTTAGTAGAAAGAAAAGAAAATCATACAGACTTAAAAAACCCAGAATTTTCTGAAATCAGTAGTTGAGGTTCTCAAGGAAAAGGGGATGGCATTCCTGATGGAGGTGGACTAGTACTTGTGGGGGAGACAGAGGATAGATCAGATGAAGAGAAGAGCTAGTGTCTGCGGGCACAGGCTTGCATTGATAGGCTGCAGCTGTGCTGAGATGCCCTTGCAAAGCCAGGAGACAATGAATATGATGCTAGTTGAAGGGTGATTTGCACACTGTGCTTGCTTGACGAAGCAGTTTAGGGCCAGCAGAAGGGTGGCACGCTCTGATTGCTCAAGGGACATTCTTTTCAATTTGGGTAATAATAAATCAAAATATTTCAGATGTTTTAGTGATTTAAAATTCACATATTCCTTTTTATTGCTTTCATAATTGTGGAGGAAATCTAATGTAAATGATTCAATAATAACCTAATCTACTTTTAAAAAGAGACTGATAAAATATATTTCTTTATTATCATTTTGACACAGGATCTCAAGCATCCCAGAGTAACTTCAAATACAATAATATAACTGTGGGTGCACTTGAACTTCTGCTTCTCCTGCCTGTACGTCCTGAGTGAGAGCTGGGATTCCTGTACAACCACACCCCCTTTATGTTGTGCTAGGGATCATATCCAGAGCTTGCTGTGTGCTAGCCAGTTGAGCTACTTCCTTGTAGCCTACCTTTAGGGTAGAATTTGGACATATACTAAGAAAACTTGATTACAAGTTACTCTGTTAGTATGACAAATGATATTTGGTGCAAAATAGCTTTTTAGAATGGTATGTAAGTATTACTTGCATATATTAGAAAACCATGAGATAATATTAAAGAATCAAAGTAGACAAAATAACCTTTTTTAGAAAATTTTGAGGTGAATAAACCTGTAATGTACCTTTTCCATTTGCTTCTCTTTCCATTACGCAAGACATGGAGACAAAGTTTTCTGGTATAAATAAAGAAAGGCTGATGAAGCGTCTTGATTAATTTCATGTATAATTTTAGGAGAAATTTATCATATGATTATTAATCTTAAGGCAAAGCATGTAAGTCAGCATTTTTCAGGTAACAGTCAAAATGGATCTCAAGTGAAAATTGTGATACCAAAAGAACTTGGAACTTCTCAGCATATTTCTTGGATCTGTGTTGATTTTAGAGCACCTAAATGTCCATTGTTTCTTTTCCTCAATTTTGCTTCTCCTAATCTTATTGACCTTATTTTTAAATGGGTACAGCTTTGCATGCATTCATGTACTGCAATTCTTTCTCAAATCAAATGCAAAAAAAATTGCCTAAGCAGAAAAATATATTGAATGTATACTATGATCTGATTATTGGGTGTTATACATGGGAAATCTGTCAAAAGGTATGTCTGATTGACAGTAGCAACAGGAGGAGAATATTCTGCTGTGAATGACTTCTATAAGCATAGTGATTTTTTTTCTTAATAACACATACTTGAACAGAAAGTTCACCTGCATACTAATTGAGACTGCTTGGAATGGGACATGAGGAGACAGCAAGGAAGTGGCTAGAAAACAGAGTACAGTTTCAAGGAGTATTGCTGCGTAAAATGACATCTGCTATAAATCGTAGGTACCCTTCCACTTCCCTCTTCTGAAAAATGATTTCCCTTGCTCTGGCCCAGTGTGACTGTCTTAAGGTGAGAATGGGAAGAGCTTCTTACAGGGCACCTGTCTCTGGAGCACATCATGAATATTCATACATGCCCATTGGCATGTTCACACTTGGACATGAATGTATATAATCAAGTGAGAAGATTCCTACCTGTCACTGTAAGTCATTTCCACATCAATGATGGGAGTTTAGTTCATGTACTTTATTCTGCTCTTAAGTGCTATAGCCACAGTAAAAAAAAAAAAAAAAACTTCAGGAACATTTCACAAAATGCTTCAACCCCCTGATAAGACTTGAAATTATTTTGTTCTTTTGTAATAGTAAGAGGCAAAACTGCATTTACATGGAAAATGGACCAGAGTCCAATTTTTTCATAACTCAAAGAAATTATGATACAGAATTAGATACAGAATGACTGTTTTCATAACAGTGGTGTTATGATTACAGCTGTGCTGATCTTAAAAACAAATGACTGCTATTCAAAAAGGCCTTTTGTGGAAATACTTTTTATGCTGGATAAGCTATGCTGTTTTGACAAATAAAATGTCTACCTCACCTGGGCATCTTTCACATCATATCTTCATTGGTACCCCAACAGTAGTCACTCTTAACTAGGCTCTTAAAGATAATTCAATTCAGTTAAACTGTCAATGAAGCCATTAGTATAAAATGCCTTTCACAAAAACATTTTTATGTTACACAAAGACATAAAACTTCTTAAACATATGTATGTCATACTGACAAACTGTTTTTGAAAATGGCAAATAGAATTTATAGATTTCCAATAGAGCTGAACAATATGTATTATTAATTTGCTGAATGTGGCAGTAAGTAAGGTAAAATTCAGAAATCAATCTTGCTTAAGAGCAAGGAAGCTTTACCTACTACTAAAATGTTTTGAGCTACTCCAATTCCAGAGGTGACTATCTCAGTAGTTCGTAAGTACTTAAATACTTCTTCATTGAAGAAGGATTGAAAATGTGTGTTCTGTCACTCTTGGCATCTAGAATTACAAAATTAAACAGAGAATACACACTTAAATTTGAATTTCTGCTGATGAATATATGATTTTTTAAGAGTTCATGCATGTAATATTGTTATCTGTAACATTCCAATTAAACTAGATACTATGCATTTCTGTTTTTTACATTTGGGAGACATAACAGCATAGCTTTCTGAGGACAGTTTCCTTCATGGTCACAAGACAGCTGTCTTGGCTCTTAATGTTGTTCCATGCCAATATATGATGGTACAAAAATGATTCTGTTGCTAAGGAGAAGTGGTGGTTTGGTTAGGTAACAAACAATAGATATCACCAAGGCAAATCTAAATATTGTTGACTAATACATAGTTTCCTTTAATATTACATATATAGTCCTATAATAGGATATAATTTATTGTATGACTCAAGGTCAGGAAGTTGATCAACTGTTTTATTTATGTAGATGTCTCTGCTGTTTTTATAATCTGTAAAAAATAATTTGTTTTTGAGGCTGCTAACTTCGTTAGAGAGCGGGGAACCCTCAACCTCCACCACTGAATCTGAAATACAATACTTTATACGGAGGATTCTGAACTGAGGGAGCAGATGACTTAGTTTCAGCTCCCTCTTTTCCCACACTATTCCCAAGACCCTATTAGTCCTCTACATCCACGTTAATGATTCTCTCCTGCTGTCCTAAGCTAGTTGTGCACATTGCCCTGGGCCATTTCCTGGGTTGCCTTCCTCCCTGTTTTCAAAAGGTATCCACTCCTTCATAGCCCTATTTGTACTTGAGCACTAATGGTTTTAAATTGTCTTGATAGACTAATCTGTGTTAATATTTACTTTGCTAATGTATTGGCCCTCCAAGGTAATTTAAGGCTTTAATCAGTTTGGAAAGTTCAGTCTCTCAAAAGCTTTTCTGGAATGCGGCCATTGTAGGCACCTTAGTGACAAGGGGCAGTCAGCTTTCCCACCACACTCAGAAGCAGGTGCTAGGAGAAAGGTTGGCCCATGAACTTCGGTCTGCAGTCTGTTCCTGTGCCAACTTGGTCCTGTGACTTCCTCCACCTTTCATTCCCATGTGGCCCCACACTGCAACTCACTGCTCTACATACCCTTTCTCTACCCCATTTCCAGTCTCATCCTGAGTGATTCATGCGTGACCTAAGTATTTATGATGATGCCCCACCCAACACTCTAGACTCATAATTTCTTGACCTTCTGCAGTGCCTAGGTCTTCTTTGGACGTCCGTGTTAATGACCAGCTCCATACACCAGTACTACCTTCTCAGGGCAGGCAACTCCTCGCCTCCCGTGGTGATACAATCAAAGCTCACTGTCTTCACCTAAGGCCCTGCTCCTTCCCTCTACAGCCCTTCCTCACCTCTAACAGACTAGCTCTCAGGCTTCATGAGGATTCTCAAACCTCAGGGACATAAATAACAAAGGTTTCGGTCTCAGAAGCTCTCTCCCAGCCTACTTCCTCCCTTTCTAGCTTCCCTCTCTTATCTAGCCTGCCCCCTCTCTCTAGCTCATCCAGCAACAAATCCCTCAACTTCCTCTATTTCTCCAACATCCACCACACTCAGCCTCTGAACTCCAATCCTAAATTAACCTAAAAGTTAGTTTTGAAATTGTATACCTGTTCATCATTTGTAGAGAATTAGTAGTAGAGTTAAGCTTAGAGTGAACCTGCAGGAGAATGTCTAGTTGATGGGGAAGGCCCAACCTATGGTGGATGGGACTAGTCCCTAGGTAGGTGAATAAAATGGAGGGAACTGGTTGAGAAAGTTGGTATTCTGTATCATGCCAGACATGCTGATCTGGCAAGTGAGAATTGTCCCTCTGTTGCTTTGTGGATATATTATGACCAGTTCCCCGGGCCCTTGCGGTGGATGTGCCAAGCTGGACTAAACTGTAATGAGACAATCGTAAGAGGAAATAAACCTCTTGTTACCTTAAGCTCTTTTGTCATGATTTTATCAGCAAACATAGAGGCAAACTGCTACATATAGCATATAAAGATGCAAAAATTTTCTATCTTCTTCCATTATTGGATTACTGAGAAGAGACAAAATTTTTAGGTGTGATATTAATATTAATTGAGAGCAGGTACAGAGAAGTCCAAGTTTCCAATTTGCCAACTTTTATGATTTTTATGGCCCTATATTTGTATAATGACTTTCCTGCTCTTTTGTTCTATGTTAGCAAATTGATTGTTCTAGCTTGAATACCCCTACTGTTTCCTATTTCCTGGATTGGAAAAGGAGCCAGTGCACAGATTTCCACTGACCAGTCTCTTTTCTTCATCAATCCAGCCACAGACATTGTCAAGGTCAGCAATGAAATCTATGCTGCCAAGGCTAGAGCTCAGTCCTCCCAATCAGCCACACAGGAAGCTGGCAGGCGCGATCATGTCTTTTTCTGTGAGACCTTTCTCAGATGCCTCCTAGACTCCACTTTCTCCGGGTTCCCACGACCACACCAGTTTATGTTTCTCAGCTTCCTTTGTTGATTTTTTTTCTCCTCTATCTTTCTAAAATGTGCTGTAGTCCAAGCCACTGTCCCTGGACATGTCTTAGTCTCATTCACCAATTCCCAGCTCATGACCCCAACTAACTTTTGGACTTTTTGGATGTTACCTATTTGCCTCTGACTTCTTAAATTATAGTCCAGATCATTTTTTTTTTCCTCCTGAACTCTCGTCTCCATATTCTAGTACCTATTGAACCTCTCTAGCTGTTAGGTATCCAACAATTTTTCAAACTCAACATATTCAATTATCTTTTGTTTCTTTCTAAAACTGCTTTAATAAAAGTATTCATTTCTATATTACTCAGATCTTTAGTTTTTTTAAAAAAGAATGGAAACAGGGCTGTGGAGATGGTTCAGTAGAGAAGTACTTGCCCACTAGCTTGTGGACTAGATTCTAGATGCCCAAAATCCCAGTAAAAGTTGGGCAAGCGTGGCTGCTGTCTATAATACAAAAACTCAGAGAGAGAGAGAGAGACCCTGATCTCTAGGGCCACCTAGCTAGACTAGACCATCACGAGGACGGTTCATTGTCGAGATTCCACCTCAATGATTTAGTGAACAATCCATACGTAAATCCTATTGCCTTTATCTGTAAGATAGAGCCACAATCCTCACTACTTCCCTCCATGTCCAAAGCTCCTGTTCAAGTACAACCTATGGTGATCCACAATCTCCTTGGTTTTTCTCCTTCTCTTCCCACCCTCTTTAGTCGAGTTTATAAATAGCCTGAGTCATTCTTCTAAAACACCAGTCTGGTCATGCAGTCCCTCTGCTTAATGTTGTGATTGACCTTTGCTTTCACAGTGGTGCCACAATGACCTAAACACTAATGTGATATGATTCTTGCTTTCTCTTCTCACCCAGGGAGAGAGGGTGAACCTAAGACAGCAATTCCCTGAGACACAGAAATATATAGGCAGTGAGAACAGATCCAATGAAGGAGACTGAGAAGTAGAATTAAAAAAAAAAAAAAAAGAAGACAGAGAAAAGAAGAGCAATGGACCATGCCAGAATTTATAAGGATAACTGTCAAATGAGGACTGGAAAATAGGCACTGGAGTTAACATTTACGATTACTGCCTCATTAGACTCACAGTGGCATCCTTGGGAAATAGGAAGAGATAGGAGGCTGTCTGGTATTACTGCTTCAATATATACACTCAGTATTTCAGTCAGATTTTCATTCTAGTTCTGGCACTGAATTATAGTTTAGAGCGCTTGGAAATAAATCTGCATTAGTAGATTTTACAAGCACTTCCCATTTAGTATGCTCAGTTGTACACTAATGTCTTTCTCTCATCTTGCTCTCTTTACTCCCAAACAAATTAACTCCTCATGTTCAATTCTTATGAATTTCCTACCATGTCAGAATATACCAATACACAGCCCTTCACCTGAAGGAGAAAGCGAACTTTGGGGGTTCATTTTGGTTCCTCCCTCTCTGCCCATTTCTAGGCTGTCTTATCTGTGTGTAGCTCCTATCTCTATTACTCTCACCTGTGTTTATCTTCTAGGTCCAATACTAATCTTCTAGTGACCCTAGCACAACTCCTTAGAATAGTAACTTTTGAAAATACTCTCACTTATCATTTCAACTTCAGTTATGATGGCTACTCATTGTTTAATATAATCAAACTGAAGTACATAATGTGGGGTCAGGTATACCCTTCCTGATAGTTCTATTTCTGTCTAAACACTTAGAGCCTTCAAAGTTCAAGTAACCCCCCTCTTTAGCTAAAAAGTAAATATACTGTCATCTTAACAAACATAGCTTTATTCATTCTTCCCCCTATGATTCCTTTTTAAGTGTATGCATTTCTATGTAGACATGTGCTTTTTATGTAATTTACCCATTGATTTGATGTGGCTATTTCTTATTATAGTTCAGAAAGGATTACCTAAAATAGTAAAATGTGTTGACGAAATAAATGATAGAACCAAATGCGTCATGCCAAAAGACAACAGAGATTTAAGGTACATGAGTAGCTACATGATGACCTACTCATCTCCTATGGGTGAGTCACACACTGGGCTTTCGATTTTTAACAGACTTTGCAAAAGCAAACTGTCAGTTAGCCAGTTCCCAGGAGCTATGAGATTAAAAAAGAAATCCTGATTTTCACTGTTGTTGGAACAAATAGTATAAGGAGAAATTTCTCCTGAAGAGAATAAAGAATGACATTCTTAATAATGTATGAAAGTTGCTTTGCTGAGATAGTATATTCTCATGTCACATCTCTGTTCATATGGAAAAATGATACAGTCAGGTGTTATTGCACAAATTATAGTCATTCAGTAAAAACAAATCTTTATTGAATCTATTGAATGTTATCACAGACTTGGCCCCTTCCTGGTTTGCTGTAAATCCTGGATAAATATCAATATATCAAAAGAGTCATGTAAAATGATAAACCTTAAATAGTCACAATAATAATTGAATTTTTATCCTTAAAATAACCATAAAATACTTGCTGAATATTATATCTTCTCAAGAGAGGGTAGGCTCTTTGAATTATTTTCAGTGTACCGATTTGCTGAGTGAAACTTGACAACTTGTTATGTGTCAGCAGCGAGTGGTGACCAAAACAGTATAGTTAACATTTTCAGGTCATTTTGTTGCAATTATCAAAGAATTTTCCATAGTTCTTTGGTAAACTTTAAAACTTCAGGCCCAAATCTGGCAACTGAGGTTATGATGGAAAAGGCTATATTTTGGACATCGAATCTCTCACTTTCTCCCACTGAACAATGTTCTAGTTATGTAACATTTCTGAGTACAGATAAGTGGCAAGACCAGGTATATGGGAGACCTGAGCCTTTGTATCTAATGGAGAATGTTATGTCAGTTTAGGAGAAGGCAGATACAACTTTAGCAATGCACTCAGATTGATAGAAAGCCTGTCTCCCTTCTTAAGAACTCAGGAGAAAATGGTTTGATGGAGCTTGTAGATTCGGGGTCTGAAATACCAACTTTACTGATGAATTTAAATATTCCATACTAATAAGAAGCTTACACTCTAACATCTTTACTTTTCATTTTCATTGAGATTTGAGGATATAAAAGCAATTTTTCCATCTTTGTCCTTATCCGTGAATATAGGGCCCTGATATTCTTGGTTTATAAGAAGAGAATATTTGTCTGCCTTGATATAATTTAAATTTCCTCTGAAAAAAAAAGGCATATAGTTTCTTTAGATATGTGGCTACATGTTAAAACTATTATAGTCAACGCTGTATATATCTCAAAGTAGAGCTAATCATTTACAAGAATGGGGACAAGTATGATAGTTATTTCCAGAGAAGGAGGGAAAGAGAACAATTATCTGACTGTAGAGCAGGAACATTTCTGAAGTTATAGTAAGCAGAAAATTTATGAAAGAACTCACCTACTAGTAAAGGCTTGTGATAGGTAGGACAATGTGGTAAATTTAACATTCTCTCTACCATGGGCACCAGTATTGAAGACTGTCACAGAGTTCTTGTGCTAATCTCTGAGCTACCATCACACCATGCCACTCCTTACCTCTACCATCCTTAAAATTACTATGTTAAGCCTGACAGATCTTTTACACTTGATCATAACTCTGGACATGACTCTTTT
Organism: Typhlomys cinereus; assembly: GCA_023101885.1. NCBI lineage: Eukaryota > Metazoa > Chordata > Mammalia > Rodentia > Platacanthomyidae > Typhlomys > Typhlomys cinereus. The sequence goes on from JALPQD010000020.1 coordinate 1,859,990, forward strand.
AAAACCATTAGCATTTAATGACTGAGCTTACATTGGTAGGATTTCAGGAAGAATATAACAAAGTTAAAGCTTTCAAACAATACCACAAACTTCACATAAAATACCATATTATCAGATTGGCTTGCAATTCAATTTTTTCCCACAACTATACAATATTTTATAAAGAAGATTTTCTTTTTTTTTTCAGAAAGCCATGTTTTTGTTTTATTGTTTAAAAGCATATGGTCTCCCCTGATCATTCATTGACACAAAAACTCTGAAACTTTCTTTAATGACAAAGACAAAAGAGCAAAGTTTTCAGAAACCTCCAGAGAATACAGGTGGAATAATCTTTTTTTATTGTTTATTTATTTGTTTGTTGATTGATTGATTGATTGATTGATTGATTGATTGATTGATTGATTGAATTGTGTGTGTGTGTGTAGAACCACGGGCAAATTCGGGAGCCACAATGGACCGTTTCCACCTCCTCCTTGTTTACTCTGCCTTATCACGACCAGAAACGCAGGCCACCCCCACTTCCGCCCTTATGTGGGGTCTAGGATCCAAACTCAGGACTCAGAGGCTTAACCCCTGAGCCACCTCTCCAGCCCCAGGTGGAATAATCTTAAGTATATAAATTATATCTAGAAAATTGTTGCAGTCCTCCTGTATGGTTGTTGATAGATGACCATCAAACAGCTTAAGGGAACAAGGAGTTTATTCTCTTAAGATTTTTCAGTCTAGCTTGACAGTAAAGTATGCACCAACACCAGGGTCAAGGGAACTGGCCACACCATCACCACATAACAGCTGAGAGATGGACAGACCAGCATGTCTGGCCAAGTGTACAGAAGGATACCCTACTCTCTCAACCAGCTCTCTGTGATTTATTCCAGGGCTTAATCCCACCCACCATAGGCTGGGCCTTCCTCATCAGCTAGACAATCTCCTTCAGGTTTGTTCTGGGCTTAACTCAACTACTAATTCTCCACAAATGTGCCCAGAGCTCAAACCCTCAACTGTCAAGTTAACACCTGTACCCAACTATGACAAAAATCAAGGCATTTTGTAGATAAATATTTAGGGATGTGGGTACAACAGGCTGTTGAACAGATACTTCTAGTCATTCCTCTAAGTGACACATGTGCCTAGTCCTGGAGGAGTCAGGAAAGTAGGGTCTTGGCTCACGATGCTTCTTTTTAGGAGCCACTAAAACTAAGCATGTTCTTTCTTTCCTGCAAACCACTAAACCAACTAACTGTTTATTATTTTGCATCTCAACAATGCCTATAAATCACTAAGGAAGATTCCAGTGATGTAATTAATAAAGACATACCAGAAAATTATGACAATTTAGACGATTTTCTTTTTGTGACTGTATTACACATAAATAAAAATAGAATGAACATTTTATACCCATATTTTTTTCTTACCATGGATGTATAAGGTAAAGGTTCTAGTATAATTCATTAAGATGCAATGGAACATAATCCTAGCACCTGGGAGGCTAAGGCAGGGGGATGGGGAGTTCCATGCTGTACAGCGAGACCAACTGAAACTGAACAAAACAGGAAAGAGCTAGAAGAATTACTTTAGGAAGAAGGAAATGAAAGAGTAAATGAAGATATGTACTGCATATAACTAGAACTCTCCTGATTATAGATCGGCAAATATTCCAGAGGATCCTGGAAACCATTTTTAGGTATTGGCTGTAAACACTCTTAATTGTTATGGTTTAAATGTGAGCTCTTCCCCATGGACTCATGTGTTTAAATGTAACATCGGGAAGGTTGTGATAGCTTCAGGAGGTGGAGCCTCACTGGTGGAAGGCAGGTCACAAGGAGTGGGCCAACTTGAGGCCTAGAGACTACTGCTTCTGGTAGTAGTCTGCTCTGGTTAACTCTCTCTCAGCCTCCATGATGTCTGCAGTGACTTAAAATCATCTCCAGTTTCTGCTGTCAGTCTTGCCTTTTCCATCTTAATGGAACTACAAGCCAAGAAATCCCCTTTCTCCCTTAAGCTGTGTATCTGAGCGTTGCTTCACAGCAGCAGAAAAAATAACTACAACATTTAATATAAGTGATTTGGGCCCACAAAAGTCATGGCTTGAAATGTGAGTTGTGCCCCACAAGCTCATGTGTTTCAATCTTTAATTGTTTTGGAAGGTTGTGGCACCTTTGGATGTGGAAGCTTCGTGGAGGAAGGCAGTCACAGGGGGTATGTCTTGAGATTGATTAGCTCTACCCTACTTCTGGGAGAGGTCTGCTCCAGCAGCTTGCAGTTTTGCAGCTCTCAGCATCCACGATGGATGTGACTTATGCCACCTCTAGCTTCTGCCAGCCAGCCATTATGCCCGTCATAATGTACTGGAACCATAAGCTGAATAAATCTCCCTTTCTTCCTTAAATTGTATTTAAGTATTGTCACAGCGGTGGAGAAGAGTGACTGCTACAACAAATCATTTGTCTTTTTTTGTTGAGTAAAGTTTTCCATTGAATTAATGTTTTCCTTAGTATTTAGATTTCTCTGAAAAGAAGCATATATGAGAGATAGGTATGATTTCCTAATATGTTCATGTTGATACATGTACAACTGCTGCCTAAAACTTCCTGCAAGTTCTGAGTAGTAGATAAGGAACATACTCTACTGTTCATGTGAATTGCTGTTTTAATTCTGCCACTCTCAAGTGGCTGAAAGAGGCAGGGCACTTAAACTTTCTAAGTTTAGTTTTTCTCCCTGAAAGATGAGAGAGTTGGAGTTAGGTAACTCACTCTTCAGGATTCCATAGACTTTTTCTGGGTACCCCTGCTCCTCTGCCCATTAGCTGGAAGCATAAAGTCCTGCAGTGTGCTGACTCAGTGGCTGCTGAGATAACCTTCATTCAGCCCAAAGTTCCAGGGGTGAAATCCAGGTTGACTTTTGTACTCACTAGTGTATGGCCCTAAGCGAGCATTCACCTCTCAGCTAATCTGCTTTCTTACCATGAAATAAAAAGAATGCAAACAGTTAAGGAACTTTTTTTTTTTTAATTAAATGAAGCAGTGAAAGTACAGCTCTAAAAATAGTAACTGGCCACAAAGAAAGTAGCCAATGAAAACCGTCCATTTTTAACACAGTTATTCCCTTGGCTCTGATTGCTAGTAAGATGTCTGCAAGTGAATGATCAACATGATTGCAATTAAAGTGTGTTTAAAAGGTTTAAATGTGCCACCTTGGGATGATTTTTTTTAAGGTAAAATTACAGACTCAAGGATTTTTTAAAAATGATGCAAGTCAACTGATCTAACTTTTACTTTGTGATTCCTTTATTTCATAATCTGTTAATAAATACAACTTTAAGCTGATTGATCTGTACTAATGTAATCCAGTTACAATATGTTACCTAACAACTGCTATACATTTTTCATGCCCCAAGAAATTGTAATGGTAATTTCCTTCACATTTCTATTTGCTCTAAATTATGGGGAAGTTCTTATTTCCTTAGTTCTTAATATCAAGAGATTAAATTCCCTTAGTTTTCATTTTATACAGATTACATTTAAGCATGAATGCATGAGACAAAATTATTGTTAGTAGGAGAGATATGTTTTAAAAGCTGTACAATTTCTTATTTTGTAATTTAAAAACTATTACTTAATTCCAAAAGAAAAGCAAAGGAAAAAAAAAGTTCTCCAATGTGGGAAGCAAAGTTTTATGCTTTGCCTTTAGCTACAGCAGGAACTATTTGTTTACTTTGACCTAGTACTTCTATAGTCAGATTAAATTTCAAACATAGAATTTTCATTCCTTTCACCAACCATTGTCACCCTGCCATGTGGAAACTGAAAATTTGCAAGGAATTCAAGGGAACACCTTTACAATAAAGTCAGTGTCTCTGGGTTTGTTCCTCCAACCCAGGGGATAGATCTTTCTTGTGAACAAAACACTTCTGACTATGGGACCCCTTCTAGCATGTTAATAGGTTCACTCAAGAATATTCTAGATCGGCCTGTGTTAAAGATGACCTTAGGGACTATGAAATTTTGTAACTTACTGTGAAAAAGTGGTCACATGTGTTTTCACTAGGAAACACATTCTTTTTTTTTTTACTCACAACACAGGGGTCATTTTGTTTGTAGGAAAATGCTCTATTTCGATGTATACACCTTGAATATCTGTTTACTAAATACACAAAATTCATCAAGTTATCATATGGACTTTTAGTTATTATACTATACACCTTGAAACTTCTTAGGCAGTCAGGCAGATGCCTTGAAAGAAAAGGTACCTGCACATGAACCGGAGACCTGAGTTCAACCCCTAGGGCCTATATTGTTTATGAGAGACTCTGAATGCTGTCTTCTGATCCCCACAGGTATGTAATGGCATGCATGAATCTGTGTGTGCATGCTTTCTCTCTCTCACTTTCAAAATAAAAAAATTAAAAACATTTTTAAAAAAGGTTGTTAAGTACTAGCTGATTTTCTGTCTCCTTAGGCTTCCTTTCTCTAATATTACTGCTGGTTTAATTTTCATGGGATCTCACTTATTTTAAAAAACAACTTTACAGGAGTGCTCTACACACAGTTTTCTTATGATTAGTTTGCCCAAAGTTAACTTGAAAATGGATTATTTAATATGCATGCCTTATAGATTCTGAAGTAAAGGAAGACAAAAGCAGGGTCTTAATATTGCCCCTGAGCTTCAACTACTACATTATGGGCTCGACTGCCAGTCCACTGTGGCAATGCTAGTTGAAATCAAGTATCATTACTTTAAGGTCTTACCTGCTCAACCTTGACTTTTCTGTTGGTGATAGCAAAGGAAACTGGTGGAGCTGAAAGTTAGGAAATAGCCAGAATCCTGTCTGTGACTGGCAAAAGCCACAGTCTCTCCTCATTTTACTCTCCAACTTGCCAGACCTTGTTCACTTAGGCTTTATTTTGAAAATGCATTTCTGGTGAGTGAGGAAAGGGTTTTGTACTGTGTTTTCAATGACTCACCCGAAATAACTCCATTGAACTTGTAAAGGGTCCTGTTCTGAATGTAGATTGTGTTTGTTCTGCAGTGTGCATGAAGGAGCTGCAGAAGGGAGATTAGAGACAGGAAGCTTGGTGGGAGAGGCCCATGCGATTTGTATTTATTCAGATTTAGGCACATATCAGGAGAACTGATTGTGTTTAAGAAAAGGTACGTGTGTGTACGTGTGTGTGCACATTCATGCTCATGAGTGAAATAACCATTATCAGTTCATTTAAAGCTTCCTAAAGTCTATTAATAGATGCATGTTATATCTGGATTTTGAGAGTTTTATATACATATACATAATACCACGTATATGCAGAGTGAACATTTCTAAAGCTCTAAATGGTTCTAGTAAAATGGTCATCATATATAATAAAAGAATTAGACAATAATGAAATTAGGGAGAAAAGGTATAATCAATATGTCAATTCCATTACAAAAAGGTGTTAATATGAGAAAACCTCAAAATGACATGCTCTGGTGTTGATATGTTGCAGAAATTCTGTTATAAGCATTGAAATCAACTGTGCATTTCATATAGATAAATACATCACTCTAAAATCTTGTACAGTTCAAAATGTCAGAGATCTTTAAAGGCAACATTTCAGAGTAGGAATAGAAGAAAAAGCAAAGGTTCCATAATGAATTATAAATGTTTTAGCTTTCCTATATAATTATGGCTAATAAGGGAGACTCCTAAACCTTCTTCAAATTCAAGAACTATACTAAATGAAGTTTAATCTGTTATGTAATGTTGCTTCACTCTATTGTGGATGAAAAATAGATGGGACATTCTTACCTGTTGCTCAGAAACAGGAGAGAATTGAGCTTCTGACAAGAGAACAAGCCTTCTACAAAGTTTCACTGCAGAAAACAGAAGTTTAGCCTTGTTTGACAGACATGAAATTGTAATTGTGACTTGGGAATAAGTAGCAAAGCTGTGGACTCTAAGGTGTACAAAATCATAAAGTACATAAATTAACATGCTGAAATCGTGTAAATATTTTGCAAGGCAGAGTTCCAGTGGTAGTCACTCTTTCTCCCTTGCTGAGCACTGGAGAAAAGGAAAATCAAAGTGACAGATTATACCAGTATTTTCATTGGGGAAAAACAACTAACCCAATAGTTCCTGAATTCTTGCTTATATAGGGAATCCTAAGTAACAGGTCTCAAGTGTATTTCCTTAAAAATATATAAACTAACTAAAGACAGAAATATGTTAATGATTAATATTAGCTTACTGAAATATGACAAAGAACCAATTAAAATCAGACTAATCACTTTTCCTTATAGTTCAATAGCTTGATAATATAAGTAAATGATTCTGAAAATTTTATTCCCATTGATGAATATTCCTTCATTTCTCTTTTATTCTATTGTAAGTTTTCTCCCTGGTGTCCCTGGAAATAAGTACTTAGGAAGACAACAGATTTCCTTTTAAAATGAATTTTAAAATTATCAGATCAAACACAACTAAGTCATGCATGTTCAAAATAAGTTTTGAGACTCTCCCAAGTCTTCGACATTGGGACTGAGTTGAAGATGGAAGAAGAGGTAGAAATTATAATATGTAACATTTTCCACAGATAGGGTGAGAATTTAAGAAAACCGCAGTTTCACCATTTTCTTTTTTTTTAAATTTTTTTTATTATTATTTATTCAACTGTGCGTGTGCGTGTGTGTGTGTGTGTGTGTGTGTGTGTGTGTGTGTGTGTGTAGAACCACGGACGAACTCGTGAACCACCATGGACACCTCCACCTCCTTCTGCCCCGGGATTCACAGGCTTCGCCCTACCAGGACCAGAAGCGCAGGCCGCCCCCGCTTCCGCCTGGTGTCTATACGTGGGATCTGGGATCCGAACTCAGGACCTTCCGCCTGCAAGGCGGAGGCTTAAACCCTGAGCCACCTCTCCAGCCCCAGTTTCACCATTTTCTGATCAGTTTCTGAAATATTAAGGTTTTGGGGCACAAAGAAATAGTTTGGTTACACAGGCATAAATGAGATAATATCTTAACTGGAATCAAAAGATCAATCCAGAGTCAAAATGCCTTAGTTCCTTCTATAGTAAACCTTGTCTTGTAACTTTGAGGCCCTTTGCTAACATTTGGAAATACAAAATATCATTAAAGTAATTGACTAAGTATAACATTTCACTTATGATAGAAACTGTTCCATTCAAAGAACACAAGAAAGAGTTCTAGGAAATGCCACTGAATCCTTACACCTCATCAGAGAGGAGGGCCCAGAGGAAAGTTTGACATACACATTAAAGGGCGCTCCAGGGATGGGGGGGGGGCACTGGAAGACAGGGAGGGAGAGGGGGAAAGAAGGGGAAAAGGGGGGAGGGAGCTAGGGAGTCCAGGGAAGGGTGGAGGGAGGGGACTGGTGTACCTATTAAGTTTGTATGAGTGGAAATAAATAAATTAATTTAAAAAAGGAACTTTTCCATTCAAAAATTGTGCTATTTAGCCAAAGTTTTTTGTCCTAGCCTGAATTTATTCCATTGCAGAAAACAGCTGCATAAGATGAAAATAGAAGTCACTAGCATAATTTCTTATGAATTCATATTTACCCATATGAAATCAAATTTTTTGGTCTTTGCATTTTAGTAATTCCAATAGCCTTACTGAGCACCTTATTTTCTGTAGTCCTCATACTAACTGGAATGGTAGGTATCACTCAGCTCCACCCATGGGGAAAGTGATTGCCAGAGAGATGAATCATGTGGCCTGGCCTAGGGCCGCACACTAAAAAAAAGGAGGGAATACATTCACATTTCAGTGTGATACCAAAAGCCCCACTGTTCTTCTTCTCCATGTTAAAAGGAGTTGTTCACATCTAATATGAATGTGTTTATCTCTTTGTGGGTATCAGTGACTTAGTATTCTTCATGTAGGGCATTGGCAATGGGAATTTACAGCAGATTTATACTTGTGTGCTTGTTTGGAAAACAAACACCCAGACTCTCAGGTTTAGCATTCATTATCAAATAAATGTAGCCCCTTGGGCAGTAAAATAATTTCAACCTTGACAACTGACAATTCAATACGACCATTGTTTACAAGGTAATATAGCATGATATTTGGTGGATTTCTTCCTTAATCTATATCTTTGACATTGTCATGTTAAAAAAAGCGTTTGTGCTACTGCAAATTTAATAACAGTTACACTCAGTCTAATTGCATCCATTGGCTTTTCACGTCTTTGCTTCTTGTTTAATGATTTTAAAATATAAACTATGCATTTATTATTGCATATTATCTCATTGTTTTCTAAAAGTGAAAACAATAAAACTTACTAAATAGAAGTAGAACTTGGAGAAAAAACACAGAGTCAATATATCACCACCTCATATATCCTCAAGAACAATAAAAAATATAGGCAATCCACTTAACAGGCATCAGTGTTCTGTGTGAGATAAACACTGTATTAGGGACGCAAGAAAGCATTGAAAAATATAACAGAATTTCTCAAGTTTGCAACATGGCTAGTTGCAACTCATTGTCTAGGACTGGTTGTATCATTTGCTGCATAACTTCAGCCCCCTAATAAATGATGTGGACATTTTGCTGTGAAGTAGGGAAGTGTGGAGGAAGGTGATCAGGAGTGACAGATCTAGGAGTGACACTCTATCCAAGAAGGTATGGGTGAGAACAGGAATGAACTCAGGGTCAAGGAGAAAGAGGCAGCAACAACATAGATATGACAGATTTGAAGCTGGAGCAGCAGATGGAAAGGATGGTGCAGGACCTAGTAAACTAGGCAGTAAACACTGTGGCATTTGACAAATCTGCCCAACACTTTTCTATGCACCTCCCTCATTCTCTGTCCCTCCTTCCCCCTGGAAGCTAGACCTTATACTACTTTGGAAACCCACTGAACAGTGAGCTTCATCTTTAATAGACTCCTGAAACCTAGGAAGTCTTAGGATCCAAAGGAAAAAATTCCTTAATGTCAAGTCATTGAGATACTAGTATCACTATCCTAACTCTCTCTGCATTTCACAATAAGTGTAGGAGGGTCAGATAATATAGTGATGGGTCTGTTAGATTGGTCTAGATTTTGAATTCGATCTTGGGCTACTGGTAAACTATTAGAAATTGTTGGTTCCATCAGGAAATAATGCTGTACAGGAATAATAAACTGCACAGAATGTGCAAGAAAGACCATAGGAAAGCCAACATGCTAGTTTATTGGCCTGTGTTTTACATGCAAATTCCCGCACAAACAACTAGGCATTATTTCTCCTCAAAAGTATTCTGCATTCTAAAATCTCTACAAACAACTAGGCATTCTTTTTCCTCAAGAACATTCTGCATTTTAAAATCTCCAAAAGCATTTTTTTCTTTAGCTACTAGTGACAATACACTGAAATTTTAGTAACTCTAAATATTAATTTCAAGTAAGAAAATCCTCAAAATAATTATGCAAAATATTCTCTTTAATTAAGACCAGTGTTCTAAATTGTTTTTAGACATGTATACAATGTCTAAAGCATATTTTATATAAAGCAAGCATAATAAAAAATTGATGGTCTTATAGATTAGATGCAGTTCAGATGGAACACTAATGAGAACCTTGTTGTTTTGTATATCCTTACAGTATCTCGTTGTGAATATAATTTGAATTTTTTTCTCCCAGGAGTTAAAAATTAACAGCAATAACGAAAAGATTGCTTTAAAACACTTCGGAACTCTGACATCATTGCGTTATGGCATCTGGTAGCACCAAAATTCAAGCATTTAACCTCTATGTTTTCCCAGTCTCTTTTTGCCCTTTTCTTCACTTTTCTGCCTGCAACTTCAGTGCACATTATTCTCAGTTCGCTGACATACCTCACGCAGCCTCACGGCAAGGTCTGTTTTTTGACAATACCAACCCTCGCCTCTCGGTCATCCTCCCCTAATCCCTAGGACTTCAGCCCACATGGAAGTCACTCCTCAAAGTCTCAGCGCGTCTAGTAGGCACACGCCTAGTTTGCACGCGGGGGCGTTTTGTGAGACTTGGCCTTCGCAGTTTATCCCTATTTTCCGACAGGGAGGAGGAGCTGAGAGAAGGAAAGACTAGAAGCAAACAAACAAACAAATCTGGCTCCTTCTTCAGGCCCAGGCAGGGGGGCGGATCATGCCGGGCGCTTCAGGAGCCCCGCCCCACTCTCATGCCGGCGGCGCGTCCCGGCCGGAAGTGGGCGTGGCCCTGGCCCGGAGAGGTGCGCGCAGCTGTTCAAGGGGCGGGGCCTGATCGCGCCAGGCGGGAGCCCGGGGAGGGGGCGAAAGGAACGGAGGCTGGGGGCGGGGCCTGGCCGGAAAGGAACCGGGGCGGGACCCAGGAGCTCCAGGCCCAGGCTGGGGGGGGCGGGGCCCCGATTGGGGGCGGGGTCAAGTCGGGAAGGGGGCGGGTCCAGCCTGGGCCGCGTCGGGAGAGGGCCGGGGGCGGAGCCGAGGCGGGCGGGCTCTTGGCTACTGCCCGGCGGGTCCGGGCCACTCGCGCTCCAGCGCCGCGTCCGGCCGGCTTCATGTGAGGCGCCGGCCCTCCGCCCCTCCCTCCCCTTCCTTCCCTCCCTCCCTCCCTGTCCCCTCCTCCTCCGGCGCCCGCTCCGGCTCCCCCCGGGGCCCCCAGCCCGGCCGGCCGCTGACAGCAGCGGCGGGGGTCCCCGCGGCCGCCGCCGTGTCCCGCGCAGGCTCCGGCTGGGGCGCGGAGCCCCCGGTGCGGCCATGAGCCGGCCCCTGACGGCGTCGGCGGAGGCGGAGGAGGAACTGGACTGGCAAGTGGCGAGACACAGGAGGAAGGCCTGGGCCAAGAGCCGCGGCTCCTGGCAGGCGTCGGAGACGGAGGATCTGTCCACGGAGGCGACGACGCAGGACGAGGACGAGGACGAGGACGACGAGGAGGACCTCCGGGCCGCCAAGCTGCCGGCGGCCGCTGCGGGGCGAGGTCGGTGCGCCGGGCCGGGGGGCGCGGGCTGGCGGCCGGCCGGGGAGGTCGCGTGCGTGCCGGGGGCCAGACCCGCGGGGGACCCGGACGCCGGCGACCTTCGCGCGCGCGCGTGACCGAGCGCGCCCCGCGCCGGCGAGCACCTGGTGCCGGCCGACCGGCTGGACGCTCGCACGGCTCTCCAGGGCTGCGCTCGTCCCGGGGAGCGTTTTCCTGCCCGAGGCATCGATCGGGGGGACCCCTGGCTTTCAGTACCTTAGGGGTTGGTAACAAGCTGTCCCCCTCGCTCTGCCCCGCAGGAAACGTGCCCAACGAGAAGATCGCGATATGGCTCAAGGACTGCCGGTGAGTGCTGCTCGCCTGTCCGGGGAGAGCCCAGGGCAGACTCGGGCAGGGTCCCCGTGGGTCGCCGGCGGGTGCTGGCGAGGAACCGGAAAGTGAGCGAGCCGTAGCTTCCTCCTGGGGCGATTAGAAATGGAAGTGCCGGTGCCAGGGGCCGCCGATCGTTTCGCGATCGCTTGGACTTCACAGTTAGAACGCGGGCTGCTTGCACTCGATCAGAGATCAGAAGTAAGACAGAGCAAGTCCTGATGCAACTTGGACCGTGGCTGTATTTGAAAGAATTCATACCTTTCACAGGAGTTTTAGTTCTGCCTTTTACCTTGGCTTCTGTACATCTGGCACGGAGTCGTTTTCCTTTCAAATGCATTTTAGACGACTTTAATCTGCTTGACTACACTAACCGGGCTTTAATTTGGTTTCCGTGCTTTCCTTCCCTGGGGAGCTGTTAAAACTAGCTGACTTGGTCCCTGTAGTTGGCTTCTTAGGCATGAGTTTGTCAGGTGCCATTGGAATTCGCAGAAGGAAATGGAGCTTTGAAGGCATGCGGACTGCACAAATCTGTTTAGTTAAATGCTTTGGAACCGGCACAGAAATGTTTGATAAAATACAGAGGAGATGAATCATATGCAAGGAAATCTGACTATAGTAAAATGCTCGTTTCAGTTTTATTTTTTTCCAGTGCATTTGCTAGTTATAAAATCTTGCATACAGAAAGTAACTTTTAAACTTGTTGCTGATTTTTTTTTGCTTTCTCATTTTACTTTTATCTCGATTAGGGAGATTTTTTGTTTTGAAAAGTGATTCTTACATATGTATCAGTTTAATTTTCTCCTCCCAAGTCAGATTAAAATATTGATTGCTGCACTATTACTGCACTATTACTTCAGAAACCTTTCTGAAGCTGTCCACTACAGAGCTTGTCTTGGGTTGAGGGTACCAGAGACTCTTCGGCAGATGTACAGATCCTAAAGCCTTTGCTATAAATCATCTGAGGATTACCCTCCAGCTAGTGTAACCCCAGATTTCCAAATTAGGAGAATGTGGTCTCTAGAAATCACAATACTGTGCTAATTTGTTAAATTCCAGAATAGTGTGAAAACTAAAAGGTTGACATTTTAAGTATGCATCTTCAGAACACTAAACAGGGGAGCACTTAGGTCCTGTGTCTTCCAGGTTTCCTCCCGGGAGTTGATGAAGAGGATGTTCTCTGCTTCTGCTCAAGGTGTTGAAACCTTCCAGTCTTGATTTAAATCCGGTCCCAATTGCAATATTGGCTTTCTCTTAAAATAGTTCTAATATATAGTTCAAAATATATTTGTAGTGTTTTATTGTTTAAGTTTAAGAAAAATCACAGTGCTATATGAGATGTGGGACTCAGAATGGTGGACCGATGATGATCAAGTAAAGTTGAATAGTACATCTTTTTAGGCAAATACAAAAGAATAATACGACATTGAGCAGGACACAGTCATCCCTGAAACTTCCAGTTTTGTTGCTCAATGTGATTTCATGTGCACAGATTTTACATTCCTTCGCCTCTTCTTGTTCTGGCAGTCGCACCTATTCTCTGCAGGAGCAGCTTTCATTTGTACCAGGAAGGCTAGAACAAGGAGTCTTTGATAAAGTTGAAGGCATTGTTGTAGATCTGACTGCTAGGATATGTAAGATGGAAATGTGGAGTCCTCAGAGCTGGGTGTCCATGTATTCTGTAATGTGAAGGACAACATTTTCTTCTGTCCACAGGTTTTCAAACATGCTGTCTCCTCATTGTTCTCTATATACTGGGTAAAGGTCCTGGGTTTTCTTGCCCTAAAGGAACTCTTTAATTCGGAGAGCCTTTTTTTTTTTTTTTAATTGAACAAATTGCCTCAGTTAGTATCTAAGAAGAGAGGGATTTTGATAGAATTTGGAGTGGATCAACTGACAGAATGGAGACTTGTTTTGAAAGAGAATGCCATGTTTTTTTAGTGCACAGACCAGCAGAGTCTCGGCCTAGCTGAGAAAGCCATCAGGAGGAAAAAGAAAGTGTCTTTAAATATATAAATTAGAGTTTATTAAAATACGTGTAAAACCCAGCTTAAAGGTTTAATAATGTCTTTTATGGGTAATTGTATCTGATTCCTCTATATCTCAAAAACACTAATCTTCAGTAACTGACTTGGTTTATATACTTTCTTGTACTTTTAAATGGTACTACAGATCTTTCATGACTGATCCCATGTCTAATGTGATATTGTAGCAGATATAAGCTTTTAACTGAAAAGATAAGATTTGTATCTCAATTAGAATCTTCAAAGTTTTTTTTCAACTAAAGTAACTAAAATTAGTTTTGAGAAAAGTAAAAGTATTTTTGTTTTGAAAAAAATTCCAAAGACATTAGTGTTTAAATAGAAAAGTGTGAAAATAAATTAGCACTGACTGATTGTTGATTCCTAAGCTTACTATGGTAATTTTCACAGTTAAAAGGAGAAAATGTTTAACTTTTTTTTTTTTTAAGTTTTAGGGCAGAAAGTGAGTTTCAATCCTCTCCGCCTTTCCATTATGCTGAGGTGAAGGGGCTTTTAGAGTAGTTCAGAAATGTTGGCGGTGAGTGACAGGGACAGTTTAAGACATTCTGAGTCTCATTTCAGATTAGACTATTAACCTTTATTAAAGTTGTTACCAGGCACCAAAGATTTATTTTCTCTTAATTCTGCTTTTTGTTTCTGTGGAAGGGACTGAGCAAAACATTCTCTTAATGCATGCTGTCATTCTCCTCTCGTTTTTTCTTTTGCAAAGAAAATACCAATTTATGCCACCGGTAATAGCCATTCCTTCTCTGAACTGCTGACAGAGCAGACATGATTCAGTCATTCTTGCTGCACTGACTTGACAATAGATATTTGCTTAGTTAGTAGCACATTACTTAAGTAATCTGCTCACATTCCTGATGTGTTTGGGGAGGAGCCTTAAATTGATAAAGATGCTTGCTTAGCTGCAATTCTAAAGAAAGGCTTTGCAGTTCTCCAGCCCAGCTTTCACATGACTGAGTCTTCTGTGTTTCTATGCTTGCAGTACACCTTTGGGCGCCTCACTGGATGAGCAAAACAATAGTTCCCTGAAGGGTAAGAAAAAACTTGTTTTCTAAATCCTTTTTTTTTTTTTTTTTTTTAGTGAAGGTCTTTCTACATTTGTTTTTGTATATATGAATTATAAAAATGATGTTTAGGTTTATAAAATATGTTGTTCTGAGCTAGAAACCTGAGGGGCAAAGCCTTGTCATAAGCCATGAAAGAACAGTGAATTTAAGCAGTTTACTTTTTCCATAATGTGATACTTGCATTTTTATTGCCCATTTTTATTTTTAGATACTATAAAGATCAATTAAATATAGACTATGAGGCATAAAAAGGAGAAGAATACATACTGACCTAACCAGGTCAACTTCAATGCAGCTTTTCTTTTCTTACATTAACTGAAATCACCACTCCTGGAATTTTAACGCCTGTGCAAGACAGAATTCTCAAGTTCAAAGTACAACAAGAATGTACAGGCAGCGGCAAGGCATATGAAAAGCATTTACAGTTCAGAAGCATGTAGTCTGGGTTATACTGATCGATGAAGGTAGTGAGAGGAATGAGGGTCCTGGGATCTGGTTGTCCATGGAGCTCTGGGGTGAGATATGTTGTCTGGTGGAATATCTTCAGCAACACACAGAAGTGAAGTGGCCTGAGGCCTGGCTTCTGGGAGCTCTGGACACGCAGGTTTCTTGCCAATAAAGAAAGAACTTACACTTGTGTTTCAAAACTGTAATCCTGGTCATTTCTGAGTGCTTTCAGGTTTGAAATACTTTCCAACACCCTAGGGAATATTTTGCTTTATGTGTGTGTTTGGACTGAAAGGATGCTGTGTGGCACCTGAGAAAAGCAGAAAGGCTGGATGCAGTTTCTGAGTTTGCACATGTCTTTTTCAGGTGCGTTGGTGAGAAATGGGGGAAGTTTTGAAGATGATTTGTCATTGGGAGCTGAAGGTAAGCTTGCTAGAGGAACTGTATTTTTATGTAAGTTCAGGTTACCTTAAAAGAAAAACTGAAGTAAATACTTTGCGATTTATGATCCTCAGAGCTAAATGTAAAGGTCTGGAGGAAGGTTCGTTTTTCACAGTGGAATCCCACAGGCTGTGCGCCAGGAGAGTCCTGAAATGCCACTGTGAAATGTCCGTGTGCACATCTTCCTTCACTTAAATGCTTAGAGGAACTGTTTGTGACAAAACTGCGGTAATAGCAATGAGAGAGCTGCCCTGAAGAAGTTAAGGAGCCTAAATATTTATACTGGAGAAAACTAAATGGAAGCTTATTTTTAGTGTAGACTTATGTCATACAGCTGAAGCTTGTCTCTTCTTTACATTTTTCCCTTGCCTCTTTTCCCTGATAGTTAGAATATTAAAGGACAAAGGCAAAATAGTAGAGTTAGTAAAATTTAGACTATCATGCTGGAGTCTGTTACAGACTACATTAGCTTTTTAAGTGTGTTGTATAATGTTTTCCTGTATGTTCTTAAAAAGCTTCCCATTTTCTAAAGATGGTTCATTGATCCATTATATGTTTTTATTTCTTTCTGGGACAAGATCTCATGGTATAGATAAGGCCAACCGTGAGCTTCCTATATAGCCCATGCTAACATGGAATTTGGTTCTCTTACTTTGTCAGTCCTGAGGTTGCAGAGGTGAGGCAGTATGCTTGGTCCCTCACTGCTTGTGTTACATTTCATCAGTTAGGCTACTCGTACCTGTAGAGTGCAGTTATTAAATTTTTATAAAAAAATTCAGGATTTTTGTCAAAGACTCAAAGTTATAAGCTGATGAAGAGTGAATTTATCTTCAGAATTTAATAGCCATGATGTTTTACTATTCTCAATTCATTTGTAAAACAAGTAAGATGCATTAGTTCTTTAGAACATTTGACATTATTATCTCTGTCAATGGACTTTTAGGGAATGAGTGAAGAGCTTCGTCTTTTACTTGCCATGAAGTCCTCCTGAACAGCCTGCCTGTGCTTCATTAAAATGCACGCTGATAATACAGTAGATAGTACCTTCAGTATCTGCCTGGAAGTTTTACTAGTTTTACTAGTACTTACAGTATCTGCCTAGAAGTTTTATAATATGGAATATTTTACTAGTACTTAGAGTATCTGCCTGGAAGTTTTATAATATGGATAATAGGAAGAGTGAAAGTATTGTGTTATTTTACTGAAAATGTGTTGAAGACTACTTTCATTTTTTGAGTACCACACATGAGATACCATTCTTCTGGATATACAAAAAAATTCATGATCATGCCATCAGAAATGAAGAAAAAGAAAGTTCTGAAACAGATACTTTTATAACTATTTTTTTTCATTGTTTTCCTATAGAGATTAAATGTGGTAAATCTAACTCTAAAAATGTACTTGCTTTGGTAATATTAATACAAGATAAAGTTGAGAGGAACTTTTTAATAGAAAAGTCATGTTGAAAAGAGGAGATTTCAAGTTAGTAATACAAAAATTGGTTGTAACTTTAAAAACACAGTAGAAATATCTTAATAGTAATCCTACAATAAAAGATGCCAAATCATGTTTTTCTATTAATCTGGTCTGCATTAGAAGTTTTAAAATTTAATAGTACTTACATATATACCACCTATATACTGCATATGTTCATTACTATTTTTTCAATCTGGTAAAGAAACATAACTAATTATCCAAAGATCTTTTTATTTAAACACTCAAATAGTAGCTTTATGTCACCCCCAAAATAAAAACCTCCAAAGGCTGTTGGTCCTGTTCTATATTACTATATATCTATATTACTTTTAATGATGGAAATCTAATGAGTCAGCCAGCACTAGACTTCTTGAAAATCATGTCACAGTTCTTCTGACAACTGTGCTTTACATTTATTCTTTTTTCCTGTAGCCAATCACCTCCATGAAAGAGATGCTCAAGTTGAAAACTGGTATGTATCCCTTCTGTTCTGTTCTAAACATGCTAAAAATGAAAAGGATTATTGAAAATAAAGTTTCATGTTATTCCATTGTATTTACAGCAACAGTATCTTGGCCAAAGAGAGAAGACTCCAGTTTCATCAGAAAGGGAGAAGTATGAATTCCACTGGATCTGGGAAGAGCAGTGGCACAGTCTCAAGGTGACTCTCAGTGAAATCTTGTGATTGTATTGTGTAGCTGTGACCTGTTTATCTCTTCTTCAGTCTTAGATTTGACCTTGATAGTATGAAATCAACAGGAACACAAAGTTTCTAGGACCATCGTAACTGACAAGGGCTTCTTAGGTATAGTATAGAGATTGCACAAATGAAGATCAAGAAATACGATTCTAACAGCACTAGAATCTAGTAGTGACTGTTTTGAGTTGTATGAACTCTGTAGTGGAATGATTGCTAGTTGTAGAGGCCTCAAATCTCCTATTAGACTTCTGTTAGTCTTGAGTTAATTCTGACAGAGTAATCAGCATAAACAATTTAATTTACAGCTTAATATTTTAGGAAAAATTTCTTTCCAATATGTTGAGCCAAAGATCTTTAAAGATGTTAAGCCTTGAAAACAAGTTTTACATTGCCATCCAAATTACTGTACCTGAGCATTTTTCTCTAAAGCTGATTTAAGTGTCTTTCTGAGGATGTTCCATCTCCAGCTTTCCTGTTTTCTTCACTGAGCCCTAGAAAGCTTGGATTATCACTGGTGTGAGATGGGAAGAGAGTAAATGTTTAATTCTCAAGAAAACCAGCAAGAAGTTACCGTTATATAACTGTTGTCTTTACCTACCTCCTCTTCTTGAGCAGACAGAGGCAGGGAGGGGCTAAAGGAGGCCCCTCCCTTCCCTCCCTCTCTGACTCTGGGCTGTTTCCTTCATTGCATCCTCTAGGACAGTTGCTTCTCCCAAGACAAAGATAGCAGGCAAGCTCACATGCGGCAGCCTGCTCCTCTATACCACTGCTAGGATGTTTTCCCCTCTCATTTCTTCTTCAGTCCACCTTTTTACTATCTCGCCTCATCTGTTTGATTATTTTAATTGAATTGCTTTACTGGGAATCTTTTTAAAATGACAAAAAAATTAAGGTGAGAAATCCCTTACAGAGTGTCTGATTGTACCGTGTTCTTACGACTTCCTATTTGATTATTTGAGCTCCCCCCCAATACGAGCAATCTAAGAGAGCATGCGTCTCTTTTCTGAAGGTTATATGTCTGATTACATACAGTGTAGGAAGATGTTATCATAAATTGTACTTTAAGGAACAGAAGCAGATTCCCTGATGATGCTATGTGAACTCTAGTTATGCTTTATATCTTTATGTTTCCTTTTTTTGGTAGTGTGTCAGAGCTGTTGGAACTATATGAGGAAGATCCCGAGGAAATTCTTTATAATCTTGGATTTGGACGAGACGAGCCAGATATTGCTTCTAAAATTCCTTCTAGATTTTTTAATTCATCTTCATTTGCCAGAGGAATAGACATTAAAGTATTTTTGAGTGCTCAGATGCAACGGATGGAAGTAGAGAACCCAAATTATGCTTTAACAAGTAAGACTTTCCATGTTAACCTGTCATTTTACAAATCATAGTGTCTAGGCCAGATGGTTTTATTTTACCCACAACTTATTTTGGAGTAATTCTGGAATATTAATGAATGAAATTGAATTATAGTCACTTTACTTACTTTGAATTTTTTATATATATATTTTTAATTTATTTTTCTGCTCATAAACAAATGTAATAGGAACCCCTGTCCCCTCCCTCCCTCCACCCTTCCCTGGACCTCCCTATTCCCTTCCTCCCTTTGCTCCTTCCTTTCCCCCCTCCCTCCCTTTCTCCCAGTGCCTCCTTCCCCCATCTCTGAAGCATCCTTTAATGTGTATATCAAACTTACCTCTGGGTCCTCCTCTCTGATGATGTATAAGGACTCAGTGGCAATTCCTAGAACTCTTTCTTGTGTTCCCCTTACTTACTTTGAATTTTTATTTTATCTATGATAGTTGTTCCTTTTATCCTCCATCATTAACTCTCATCATAATTGTAGAACCTTTTTTTTTTTTTAATATCCAAGTCACATGTGCTCAAAACCAGCAAGAGCCCTGCTGGTTTACATGAAATAGGTTGGTTTCAGTTGCTCTTCTGTAAATCTAACATAGCTTGGCCACTTTGGCCACCTTTCTTCATATCTTTTATTTTCTCTCTTATTAGAGGTTCAAAACAGCTTTTTAAGCTTGTTTATGGATCAGTTTGCCATGTTCTTTGATTCTACCTCCCCAAGAATTGCCAGATATAGGCTTGTATGTATTTTCTTAGGAAAGGATTTGGAAGAACCTTAAAGGAGGTCTATCCATGATCTAAAGTAAATCCTCAGCTATAGATATGTAGTTATTTCATTCATTATTTCATCATGCTTTGTGCTTATTTTTGATTTATTAAGTGTGTCAGTTGTAGTGTTTAAAAGTTTCCTCTGTCTTTATCCTGTACATGTAGAGAAGATTTAAATTTCAGACTAGAAAATGTGATTTTGTTATATTTGTCATCTAGGTTCAGTTACTAAAGTTCTGAATATTATGAGTTTAATACTTGCACATATATACATATAAACATGTAGCTAATTCATTTTATCCCTTTTGTAGGTCGTTTCCGTCAAATTGAAGTGCTTACTACTGTGGCCAATGCATTTTCTTCTTTATACTCCCAAGTCTCTGGGACTCCCCTGCAGAGAATTGGCAGCATGTCATCAGTGACCTCTACCAAGGAGACCACAGACTCCCCTCCACCTCTAACTCGAAGCAACACTGCAAATCGTCTAATGAAAACACTATCCAAACTGAACTTATGTGTTGATAAAACAGAGAAAGGAGAAGGTAGTAGTCCTTCCCCCACAAGTGAAAAAGGAAAGATTCTAAATGTCTCAGTGGCCGAAGAAAGTGGCAGTAAGAATGACCCAAAGTCTCAGAAAGTCGTCAAGAAGAAGGACTCATCCTCTATGCTGGCTACAGTGAAAGAAGAAGCCTCAAGTAGTTCAGCAACCACTCCGGAGAGCACTGAAACCGACAGACTTCCTGAAGAAGCACATGGTAATGTTAGGCAAGAAACAGAAAGTGAACAAAGTAAAGCTCCAAGTCAGGAGGATGCACTGCACCAGAAATCTGTTGTAGCAGACTCTGACTTAGACAGTGACTTCAACATACCCGGCCACAGGGAGCTGGAAAGCAACAGGGAGCAGAGCAGTGTCCCTGTGACCATGTCCGAAAAGGAGCCTTGTGCACCTCTGCCGATTCCGTCCATAAGAAATATAATGGTGCAGCAGAAGGACTCCTTCGAAATGGAAGAGGTAGGTAAAAGGTGTCCTGATGCCATTTTTTTATGTTGTGAGAAAGGAAGAAAACTGCAAGAACATGTTTATGAGAACGAGAGGTTCCTGACAGATTCAGATTGGGAAAATTCATCTTTATTTTGACTTTTGCCATTTATGTTGTACAGGCCAAGAGATTTGGTGACAGAGCTGTGTGGGGTGGAGTCCCTCTACCTCTCTTGAGTGTGCAGAGGAACTCAGTTCAGTGCTATATGGTGATGGAAAGCACACTGAAAGCAGAGGATTTTCTTTGCCACTGAGTTGCCTCCTGGTCAGGATGAGATTAAGGACACTCTAGGACAGATACCTATGTGAAGGTATTATGGATCTGAAGACCAGGTTGGGGACCTCCAGGAAGGGCCTTGGATAGCCTTTGAATAGGGTTTCCCAAGCCTAGAAGATCAACATTGGGTGACTTTTTATTTTATCTAATGATATTTATGCTAGTTAACAAGAAATCTAAATGAAACAGGATAAAAATATTTATTTTGATAAGATGTAGCTAAATTCCCTTTGTTAGATCATAGGAGTTGATACTCAAGAATTTTAGTTGTGTCTGGGTAGGCCACTACTGAGGGGCACTATGCTCAGACAGTGAAGGACCACCTGGTTTCTCAGACTTGAAAGCAGGTCATAGTGACTCCTGTTACCTGAGTAACCTGAAGTATAGATGTGGGAAAGAATTGTGACGATAAAAAATAGAATGTGCAGTTTTTCTTTCAAGAGATACAAAAGGTTTTCCTTGGTGATGGTTCATAGTAATGTTGGAATCGTGTCACATTTTAGAGACTAGAAAATGGGATAAAAAATTCTGTAAATGCCCTCCTAGCTGAGGTTTGAGCTTGTCCGTGGGTGAAGACTTCACTTCTTGCAAAATTTTAATGGCTGAGAACTATTTACCCTCCTCCTCTTTTTTTGATACTTTACACAAGAGGCAGTTTTGGAATATTTTATATTTTTCTTTAAAGCTTCCTTTCCCTTTCTTTTTTCCTTTATTTTATATTTCCATTTCTTCAGTTTCTAAAGTCATTTATTCCTCAGTACAGTGAGCATGCAAATGGAATAAGTGTTTGGAATCTCTTGCTCCATTCTGCTGGTTCCTTTTTGGCGTTGTGCTGGTTTAAACTCATCCTGACTCTCATAAAGTGTAAGCTCTTGCCTTCCTGTAAGGTTCCTCTCCTGTGATAATTGGCTATGACAGCTCCTTCATTTTGATTCAACAGCACATTATAAAATATCTGTAAACCTTATGTTGATAGATGAATATTTGATATTGGTGGCTTAGGCCCAATTACATTCAAATTATTCAAAAAAGTTCTTTTTGTAATTTCTAGAATTCCTGAATTCTCAGCCAATGTGTATATGTAGGAGATGGTTCTCTCACAGTTTAAATTTGATAGTTTTAGCATAACATACACAGAGGTCTTGAAAGCTATGTGAAGTTTGGTGGCAAGTTATCTCTTAATGCTCCCTCTGCTGGCAGAAGCAATTAACAAACAAAAGTAATGACTTGTTGAAGTACAGATCGCATTAACAGTTGCAGAAAAATGAAAGTTTTGTTTTAAAAATATACATTATTGTCGTCAGACATGCTGGCATATGTGTGTAATCCCAGCACCCAGGAAGCTAAGGCTTCAAGAAGACCATGAGTCTGAGGTCAGCCTGGGCTACATAGGAAATTTCAAGCAGCTGAAGCCACATTGTAAGAACCTGTCTCAAAAAGGAAAAACAACAAAAATTTATCTTTATGTCTTTAGGTATATTGTAAATAGTAGGTATTTTAAGAATAATAAGTTACTCAGATATATTTAAAATGCATATAAAAGTCACCAGAATTGTGTTTTTATCCCTTTGGGAACTTGAAGGAAAACTTGGCAGAACAATGGATAAAGCAGGGAAATAATATGCTGTTTTAATTTCCTCTTAAGCATGATTTGAATAGTATTGACAGACATGGAGAGCAATCTTACTGAAGCACACTTCAGATCCCATTCAGTGTTGCTTGGTACTTTTTTCCTTTGGACGCCCTTCAGTTGAGGTTTGATTCCTGTTGTGAACTCTCTTCCGTTGTAAGCAGCAAGTAAATAGAAGGCAGAGCCGTCTTTCTCTCAGTTAAGCCAGTTGTCAAACAGATCCTCTGAACACTGGCTGCTGGAACTGTAGGGAGGAGAAAGTGTTGCAGTTTGTCTGTGTGTGGAGCTGCTTAATTTGCTGAGACAGGAGGTAAGATGTGACACTACCCAGTCACAGATGGGATAGCCTGGGGAATGTTCTTAGGAGCAGCCAGCTTGCCTTGCAGAAGGTGCTCTAGAATGTTTCAGTGTATCCAGAACTCCACATCTGCTCAACATTGCTGATATTTTGGTTGGGGACTGAGGAGGGTTTTCTAATTTTTACTGACTTGGGGATCATTTTTATGTTCTTATGTGACTTTTTGTTTACATCTGGAGCAGAACAATAGAAATTGCAGTTAAACTAGTGTTCCTGCCAAAAAAGCAGTTACTCATCTTTGTGTAGTAAAAGAAAAAAATCTAGTGTGATAGAGAAAGGAGAGCTTCCCCTGCATTAATAGGTGGTCCTCTTGCTCTGCAAATGACTTTTTTAAGCCATTAAAGTTGTAGTAATTACATCTAATCCTGTCTTCAAACTGATTGTAACTTAACTAATACCCTTTATTACTTTTAGCTGCTAAGTTTTAAGATTCTTTGCTGTTTGTTGGTAAGATAAAATGATTCCAAATCAATCAGATATTTGAGAAAATTAACTCGTTTCTTTGACCTTTTAGGTTTGACAGAGTTTTTCATTCATTTTTAGTTTTTTTTTTTTTTTTTTTGAGATGGGTCTTGCCATCTACCAGGGTTAGCCTTAAATTCACAGTGATCCTTCTGCCTCAGTCTTGCTGTGGTATCTAAAACTAGAATATAAACTTTGTACTGATGTTTGTTACCTCAAATCCAAGATAGTCCCTGAGTTTTGTTATTTGCTTTCTTGTGGAATATTTTAGCTTTTTTTTTTTTAACAGAAATGTTTACCTGATAGAGAAATCTCTCTCTCTCTCTATCTCTCTCTCTCTCTGTCCAACTTAAGAATTTTCTCTTAAGTAATTTACAAGTAATTATATAGTCATATATTAGTACACTGAAGCTGTTTGAATTAGTTTCCAGTGTCTTACTTTTACAACCAAGGAAGTATCCAGTATTACTTTCCAGCAGTGACTGTGCACTGGCTCAGTGAGGATGCCTTGTGCTGTGTGGCTTCACAGACCCCACAGGTGGGGTCAGTGAGGGTGGCAGAAGAGGACCCCTGTCATGGGTCTTTCTTGCTTCAGAATTCATTGGCAGTCACATCTGACCTTCTTCAAAAGCTTTCTTTCATTTCATTTTCATGTTGTTAAAAATGGATAGTCACAGAAAAATTTTAGATACCAGTAAATGACAATAGTAAAGCGTGAATTCAGAAGTGCCTGCTTTTATCTTTTTTTTTTTTTTTTTGTCCTGGGTCAGATTGGTTGATAGACGAGACACCAGACAAGAACTTCAATCATAGGATACACAGCCCCACAGCATCTTCGCAAGATATGCTTGCTTTTGAATTTTTTAAGATTAAAAAAGACTTTAAAAGTCAGTTTTCTTTCATTATTTTGTATTCCTTGTCTTTGCAGTAACAAGAACTGTAGTGTCTTTTTAAGCCTGAGAGGAAGGTTGGGCTAGTGTGGTATTGCTGACTGTAGAGCACAGAACAGTAACATTGTACCTAGCAGATGTTTCAGAATCATCATAAATATGAGAGTTGTTAAGAAACCAAAGCCATGCTAGCAAGATGCTGGTTCAGAAGGCTATGATTTGTGGGAATTATTCTAAAACCATTTTTAAATATCTCTAGATCTCAAAATACTGAGAACAACCAATTCTATCATTTCAGTTTAATATTTTTTCCCCATCCATTTTTCTTATGAAAAGTTTCAAACTTACCGTACGCTAGAGGAAAGCTGCAATGATCACTCATTGCTTGTCATTCTGTTCAGTTATGTTTGGTTGTTTTTCTGAATCAAATGAAAGGCCACCTGTAGGAAGTGTCCACAGTTCCACGGAACACAACAAAAGTGCCGCATAAACCTGAACTGTGAATATGCCTTATAAGTCTCTGTTCCCATAGGACTGCTTACTTTTGCACAGTTGTGACCAATAATAAAAGACATACATTATCAGTAGTTGTGACGTTGCTGAGTCAGTCACCAACTGGACAATAATCTGTAACTCTTGATCCTGCATCCTAAGTGCCTGGCCACTGATGAAGGCTTTCAGATGAAAGGAAAAATATTTGCTGTTGTGGTCTAGAGTGACATCAGGAGGGATAGTGGACTCATTAATTTCATGACATATTGTGATTAATTATGTAAGTCTGAGGAAATTGGATGTGTGATAATTCTGCATCTCAAAGTAAGCAATGATAATTTGGTATGGCATTGGCTATGTCTTGGCTGAAATTCCTAGAATATAAGTAGTTATTTGGAATTCTCTTACAGTTTTTTGATCTGACTGAAAGTATGTTTCAGAAACCTCTTTGTAGTAAGTTGGGCCTAAGTAGCAGCTAATAATAGGTCTTTTGTTGCATATAAAAAGAAAACGCATTTTGTTCCCTTGCGCACAAAACAATGGTTTTCCGGTTGAACTCTTATCTATTAGTTTGAATAATAAAATTTTTAAATAACAGCAATGAATAGTAGAATTTGCTTTGTATGCCTTATTTATAGGAGATAGTGTTAAATGGTAACTGTGCTTTTGATTTCTTTAAAGTCATAGATATAGGTTTAAGGTACTATGGTAAATATCGAAAGCAAAATCAGAAATATTATTGTGAGGTAGTATCATTATTCTTTGCGGTTTTTTCACGTTGGCATTTTTACTCTATTTCTATGTAACATTTCTTATTCTGGAATGGATTCATAATTCAAATTTTGAATATCAAAGTTTGAATAAAAACCTTGTTTTCTCTTTATTTTCTGATTTGTTCAAAGCTGAAAACTCACATTTGGCCATTTGATTTACCCTTAAACAATAAAGTGATGGAAATTAATGTATACCTTCCTTCAATGTTTAATCTTGATATAGGGTTAGTTATATTAGAATAGGTAGTATGTACGCAGGGTGATGATTGGAATAAAAAAAATCCCTAAGTGATACAGTTGTACAAATAGAAAAAGAGACACATGGAAAATAAACTTTTGTAGGGTTGATAACTCACTGAATAGAATTTTTAGAGATAATTGTGGTTATAACTTTTCAACATTTTAGCTATAGTGTTTGACTTTCCACTTGAAATTCCCAAGATACATCTTGAAAGAACATTCTTATCAGGACAAAGAAATGTTAGACACCAGTGATATTTGATGCTTTTAGAAAAATACCAATACTGTCCCATTTCTATAGGTACAGGACTAACAGTTCCTCGAATATGTGTCAGTTACAGCCCATTGTGATGCATAGAGTGGGATTATTCCTCAGATTGAATCTACATTAAACTTTAACATTCAGGAACCTCCTGATAGGGATCTGCTTTCCATCCGAAACACCTGTTTAGGAATGAAATAGTTTATACATCTGGTTAACTGGAAAGTAAGTCAAAACTTGCTTCCTGGGACAGGCTAACAATTTTGAAATAAGATATCTATATATATTTGGTGACTTCAGTCAGGCTGATTGGTTTGATGCATGGTTATCAGGAGATTTCTTTTCTTATCCATAGACTCCTTAGTTTTAATTATTTAAATTTTTCTTTAGGTTCAGAGCACAGAGGGAGAAGTACCTCACATGTCATCCACTTACCAGCTAGGCCTCACCAAGTCCAAAAGAGGTAAGAAGAATACTACCTATTAGCTCCCTGGCACATTGCTTTAGAGGGTTGTCACTTGCTTTGGGCAAGAGTTCATCTATCAGTGCGTGTAATAAAGTGTGAAAGATTAAGAACACAGGGAGGAATGTGTTATCTTTTCCTTATATAATCCTTTGTTTTCTTGAAGATTTTTGTGTTTCTAAACTAATATTAGATTGTTTTTCCTGTAATGACCTTGTTATACAATTCTGGGCACTCTAAATATTTCCCACATCTGCTCAAAGGCTGGACAGAAAGTGATCAAAACAAATTAGGGCCACTTTTTACATTGATATAATTTTAAAAAAATACATTCATGTTCTCTCTCTTTCTCTGGGTTTTCTTTATGGAAATGTATGCATGTGGTATAATATATGCAGTAAACCTTTGGCAAAAATCAGCACTTTCTTAGCAATAATTAAACCAAGATAAATAAATCCAAACTGTGGACCAAAGGTGAGTGGTTATAGATAATTGTTTTTTCTCTTGAGTTATTAATTATTGACTAGACAGCCTTTGATTCCATTGCTTACACTTGTAAGTTGCGACCAGAAAAAGATGTCTGGTTTCGAATTCACAAAGGTTTTGAGATTTAGAGAAAGAAAGAGGAAGGAAGAAACTAAATGACTATTGAAAGTAGGACTGTTTATTTTTAAAACTGTGCACATGCTGAACTGCCCTTTTTTATTTTTTTAAACAAAGATTTATATATATGTTCCTAGAATAGGAAATTACATGTTTGTTCTCTCCTGATCTCTGAAATTACTCCCAGGAGACAATTTGTGTGTGATCTTTCTTCATTGCAGTGTGGCACTGAAGGGTAGAGCTCTGCTCTTATGAGGTCACCACAGTTCTTGCCATGCACCAAACCAACTTTCTCATTTAGTTCTCACCCTCTCACAAGGCCATAAGTATATATGTTCCTGGCTGAGGTGTAAGGCAATAGCTGTGCTTCAAACGGACAAAAAAAGGGGTCTGTTATGCGATTGGAGGGTCAAATGTGATGTTGCTTTCAGTTGTTGCAAGAGCAAACTCCAAGCAGTAGGAAAGATGAGATGGGAGTTGTAGTTATACCTAATTAGACTTCTTACTTCTGATGGTATTAACAAAGATATTAACATGTATAATGCATTAAGAATGCTGTAAAGTAGCAGTAAAAGAATTTCATGTATGAGAAAGGGGACAGAGAAAGAATAACAGCATTTTAGTTGTTTTGAAAGACAGCCTGTCAAATTTTGGTAATATGATATGTCTTTGACTAATTCTGATTAGAATATTGATAGTATATTCATTTTACAAGTGTAGTGAAAAACCACATGTAAAACTTTAATAATAAGACTTTTGAGGCTAAAATTCTGATAATCTCAAATATATGGTGGATTTTATATATTGACTCCTTAGAGAGATTTAATACTTAACTCCTGTCCAGAGGTAACATTTGGTAGCTACACCATGGAAAGTCTGACATTTTTCTGATTATAGAGATTACAGAATATTTTTATCTAGAAAGGAATATGCTGATTTTCTTACTTTGCTTCTTTTGTATGAACACAGCTTCCATGTCTTTATTTTCATCTCACTTTAATGCTTTCTTTAACATTTAATTGAAAAATGTCTTATGCCTTTAGGACATTGTAATTCCACATTTTTTTTCTATAGAGAACAGTGTGTGTTGTAGAAGAGAAATGTTTGACTAAAAATACTAGATTGTAATTTAAATTTTTTAAAGATGTTACCTATATAGTTTAAGATAGCTTCAAACTCACAACTGTCCTGCTCAAGTGCTGATGAGCACCAGTATACTTGATGTGATTTGTAGTTTTCTGATAGGAAAAGAGTTTCACTTACTTTGAAATGGGGGATTATGATTTCACCAAAAAGTTACTTCTCTGAATGGAACAGCAAAGCAGAAGCCTTTGCCTCTGGGTTTTTTTCCCTACCCTGTGCCTGCTCTGAAGGCTGCAAGGTCTGCACTGCCAAACACACCATGCTAAGTCAGATGGTCTCAATTTTGAGGGGAGCTTCCCCAGTTTTTACTGTGCCACAGATTTTTTTTTTCAGAATTTTCATTTATTTATTTAATTTTGTATTTCTGCTTGTGTCTATATGTATCAGAGAGTATCATACATATATGTCCGAGAAGGCCCAAGGATGATTTTGGGAATCATCCTGGATTGTTCTACCTCCTTTTTGTTTCACTCTGGGATTTTCCAGGTTCCCAGGTCACAACCATTTCTGCTTGATGTTTTTACATGTGATCTGATATTGGAACTCAGATCCTTCTGTTTGTGAGACAGAGTCTTAACCCCTGAGCCATCTCTTGAGCCCTCAACAGATTTTCGAGAGCTTGAATCACAGCTGGTTATCCTAGTTTCCCTGGCCTTTCTGGAACTTGCCTTTTTGCACAACCACACAAGCACTTTTATTTCTAAGTCATTTACATGACTGCTTAATTCTACTGTGGCATTAGGGAGTCATCCCCGAGTCATTCAGCAAACATTATTACCAGCTTGTTCTGTGTACTCTGTAGAATAGTGAGAATAAATAAAGTCCCTGCCTTTATAGACTCACAGCGTAGTTATAAAAAATAAAATGGAAGCACATACTAACTGCCATGACATAAGGAGTTAGTCTTTTTTAAATGAAGAGAATGCCCAGTTAGTGATAATAGTTCATTGCAATTCAGTTTGATAACCATCCCAGCCTTTCCAGATTTAAGAAAGGTATTCTATTTCATCATACAGTCTTATTCCTACCAAAACAGCATTGCAGAATTACTGTTTTCAGTGGAAGGGTTACTCTATTCCATGAATCCTGAGCCTGCTGTGGAATGTCTTCTTCAAAGTCAAGTGGACTTAAATAGACTTTGGATTTTATTCAGTCACGTTATCAGCTTCTCTGTGTCGTTCAGGTCATTCTGTAAACAGTGTTTAGCCTGTTGCTCGTGAAGGTCTACAGGATTCTGCTCTGTCACAGATCCTTGCAGATGTACTGCGCGAAACCCTCAGTGTGACAGTACAGTGTGGAGGGAAGGGCATCTTGCTTGCGGTGCCCAGCTTACTTCTCCAGAAAGTTTTTTTGGTGGTGGTTTTTTAATGCGTGAAATTGAAGTTATATTTCTTTGTGACATGGCAATAAACAGAATTGTTTCTAACACAAGAATCCATATTATTTAGAGCTTCAGAGATGTGCATAACTTACATTTCAAGTTGTTTAACTTTTTGGTCTTGTTTTATTCTTTCTTTCTGGGAAGATCAAGATGTTTTTATACATTACTTCCTATTTTTACAGATTCACATAACGTTTTTGTTTATTTTGAGGATTCCATGCTTATTAGCACAATCTTTATTTCAGGCGCTTTCCTCTATGGATAAGACTTAATTGGATTGACCAAAATACATCATAATTAGAGTTTAATTAGCAAGCAAACCTCAATGTTTCTAATAGAAAATCTGATTCAGTATTTATTTGAACTTGAGTTACCTCTTGTGCTTTGAAGCCATGATTTTGCATTGTAATGAATACTTTTCTAAGTGTATATCTTATCTGTTGTAAGTCATATCTGTAATAATAATGCTGTCATTGAGGCCTTATTTAGTGGTTTCACATAACTGCACGTTTTTTTTCTAACAGATCATCTGTTACGTACTGCAAGTCAGCATTCTGACAGCAGTGGTTTTGCTGAAGATTCCACAGACTGCCTCTCCCTGAATCATCTTCAGGTAAGACTTCTTACTATAATAGGCACTTTGCAGAACTTATTCATTTTAAGGTGATTTTTCAATAAATTGTATTTCAGACAATCTGTGTAACCTTTATTTTTAAATGACAACTATAAAAAGTTGTCATCTTCATTTACTTTCCCGTAACTGACTACTTTGGCACACTAACTAGATTAAACTGCTAGATGTGTTGTTTCTGTATCTTCTTATATCACTTATATTTCAGTGTTTCATAATAATTGTTTTGTGTATTAAATCACTCACATTATATGGTGTTCCATAGCTTGCTGAATTTTTTTATGTAGTTTTGTTTTTATTTTTACTCTTATTTAATCTCATACATGTAGACAATGCATTTTGATCATAGCTACCCTTTCTCCCTCCCACTTCCCCTGGACATTTCTATAGCTTGTCCACCTTCTGCCTTTGTGTCCTGGCTTTTTAAATTGGACAATATAAAATAATACGTAAACAATAAAAGAAAACACATTAAGGATGTAAATAGTTATGATTGAGCTTCAGTTTCACATGGTTAAGAACACATGATAAAGCTGAAGAATAGCAGTTTTGTCCATCTTCTATGAGACTAAGTTCATGGTGTGAGCACATGGAGCTCCACCCGTGATAGACCATCCTTGTTGTAGGCATACAGAGACCTGCCCACAAGAGACTGTATCACTTGTGAGCACACAGGAGGCCATCCACCTTGTAAGCACACAGAGCCCCAGCCCAGGGAGGCCACCCATGTCATGTGCACATGGAGCCTTCCCCATGAGAGGCCTTCATGTTGTGAGTACACAGATAAGGGGATTCAGGATTTTAGCAGGCAGCTGTCCCCAGGTTAGAACACTGAATGTAGAAATAGACTCATCTCCTCTGCTACTGTCTGACACACATGGGACACAATAGCCACGTGTGCAGTGCCTCTAGGGCAGACTTGTTGGATGTTACATGGACTTTTATATTAGACTTATTGATGACCCAGAAGATAGGCACAACTGTGTCCTTGAGGAGCCTCTAGTCAGTGTGCACAGTCACCAATGCATAGGAAAGACTTAAAATGTCAAGAAAATCTGAAAATTGTAGAATGAAGAAATCAACAAAAAGAGCTAGGGACAGCCTTTAAAGGTGAACAGGAAAGACACACACCTAAGGAGATCTGGGATGAACAATCAAATGGACAAAAAGGTTGGGAGAAAGACAAGAGGGAGAGTGGCAGGGAGGGAGGAAAGGTTGGAGGTGGGGAGAGAGGTGAGGCATGTGGTTGTTGGCTGCCTGGAAGCCTAGCTGGGATGGGGTAGCGGGGCAGAGGCACTATCTAGAGCGTATATTAGTGACCAAGGAGCAAACTAGGATCTTGACTGGGTGGCACTCAGTCCCTAAGAGGTCTGTCTGTAGCATGGGAGAGAAGTGTTGTGCAGCTAAGGGAAGGACCCATGAGGGAAAGAGAATTCGATCCAGAAAAATCTGGGATGAAACAGCTGACCCTGGAAAGATCATGGTCAGAACACAGGTGGGAGGGCCGGTGCTGACAAAGGAACATTATTTTCTTGGGATTAGGCAGAAGGTGGTGGTGATGGCGAGAGCTGGGGAACATTGCAAGTCCCATTGTCTTTGGGAGCCAGGATCACGAGTTTAAAGAGAATTTAGAAAAAGAAGATCTGAAATAGGCTGTGGGAAATTGGGGATTGAGGTTATTGTGGCTGCTGATTGGGGCAATGAGAACTGACACACATCACATAAGATAGGAGACCATTGAAGCCCTGGCATGCCTTGCCCCAGGTGACATCTTGGCAGCAGCATCTCTTCATCTTTGCACCTGCATCTCTTCACAGGTCCAGGAATCTCTGCAAGCCATGGGGAGTAGCGCTGACAGTTGTGACAGCGAGACAACCGTCACTTCACTTGGGGAAGACCAGGGTACTCCAGTAGCACCAGACCAGCCTTATTTCAATGAGTCAGAGGAGGAATCTCGGGGACCTCTTCAGAAGGGGAGAACCAAGGCAGTGGCAATTGTGGACAAAAGAAGGCCAGACAGTCACGATGTCCCTGGGCATGAAGGCATGGAGAATACAGAAGGCAAACAGTCTACGTGTGGTCCAGGCAACCATATTCCCCAAATTCCTGAAACAGATGAGAGTGTGTCTGCACCACAGGTTGGAGAGCTCCTGAGAGAAGCAAGTGGGGAAAGTGATGTGGACAAAGGTAGCGAATGTGAATTTGCTCAGTATACCACGCACCATATTCTGAAGTCCCTCACTTCTCTTGATGGTCAGTGCAGTGGGATGAATTCTGAAAGCAAGGCTGGCCTCCCATCTTCTGTGGACAGAGTTAATACTGCCCTGCAAAGAGCTCAGATGAAAGTGTGCAGTCTGTCTGGTCAAAGAGTAGGGCGCAGCCTAATCAAATCAAAAGATCTCTTAAAGCAAAGGTACTTACTTGCAAAAGCTGGATATCCACTAAGAAGATCTCAGTCTTTACCAACTACCTTACTGAGTCCAGTAAGGGTTGTGTCCTCAGTCAATGTCCGCCTCTCTCCGGGGAAGGAAACCAGATGCAGCCCACCTTCATTCACTTACAAGTACACACCAGAAGAGGAACAAGAATTGGAAAAGAAAGTGACAGAGCCTGATAGTCAGTCTATAGTTAAATCTACCATTTTCATCCCTTCATCCTCTGTGAAGAAGGAAGACACTCCCCAGAGTGAGGTGACCCAGCCAGAGGAGTTCTCTCATGGAAAGATTCCATCCTGTCCGCACTTTGCACCCATTTCTCAGTCCACCTGCTCACTCCACTCTGTGCCCTCGGAGTGGCAGGACAGGCCCCTGTGTGAGCATGTGAGAGCTCTGAGTGCTCACAGCGTTCCCAATATTCCGGGCGCCGCCTGCAGTGCCTTCTCCCCACCCTTCAGCTGTCTGTACTCTCATAGACATGTTGCCCCTCCTTATCGAGCGTGCTCCTCCAGTGCTCCTTCTGCCATAGAGATGCAGCTACGAAGAGTGTTGCACGACATTAGAAACTCGCTGCAGAATCTTTCACAGGTAGGAGAAACTTTGCATTGAACGTCCTAATCCACCTTGAAGTCAGGACCCAGCTTATTTTCATATATACCTACATTTGTCTATACAAGGCCCTCCCATTTCTTGGGAAAAGCTGTCACTAATACTAATCCTGAACCAAGTAATTTTTGTATGGAGAATATATCCTTGGAGAGATTTGCTTATTAGGGATTCTACCTTTTCAGCTCCCCTTTCATTCTATCTAGAAACTTAAAGTGTCCTGTTATTAATAATGTCTTCCTTCTCAAAGTCCTTTCTCCCCTTTTCTCTGCATTTGGATGTGCTGGCCGCCTTCCCTTTCTAAGTCTTCTCATTGGCTTCGGTGGCATCGTGCTCGCCTGGTTCTGCTGTTGCTCTCTGACTAAGCTTTCCCCTTCACCCACTGATCTCTGATGCTGGCCTCCTGGCACAGAATTATCTCCTTCCACGGGCTCAAAACTGGAACTACTCCAGAAGAGAAAACGAATCAGGTACAGTGTGAATTTAGAATGCTTGTCATCTGTCGTCATAGACTAACAGACAGGAATCCACTTCAAAATCAGAGTTGTGGCTTTTCAAGTCATAATAAGATACACCTCTGAAATATTGGCCATGCCGTCATGATGATGGTCTGATGCTTTGAGCCTAACCAGAACATGGGTGTTTGTTCTTCCTCATAAACTTAGTTCTGGCTGTGACTGAACAGTTTAATCTTTTTACTATAATTCTGTGAAGCTGGGGTTTTCTGAAACCCTCTCACGTGTACACCTGTACAGTGTGCCTTTCCAGGCCAGCTGCTCTTGCTGTGGTTTCTCTGGCTCTGCCTTCTCTTTGAATGTCCCATCAGTAACTCACTGATAATCCTACTCTCCCACCTCACTCTGTAAACAGATGATCTCTCTAGTCTCCTGACTTAATATGTCTATTCCCCAGTGAAAGGCGCAGAGGTGAGGGGGGATTAACGGCATATCATGTGGGATTCTCAGTACTGTGAGTGCTTTCTTAGTGATTTTCACATACTATTTTGCTTGCTTGGGTGGATAGTTGGCTTTTTATTGTTTTCCAGCAGTAGTGCCCTGCCTTTGCCTTTCTTTGTGTGACTAAGTCCTGGTCACTATTAAAAAGCTCTAGTAAGGCATCACCACAGTTGGGCACACTTACCTATTCTGAAATTTTTGCTGGTTTTTATATAGTACCTTCTCTTTTCTATTTTTTTAATTTCTCTTTTTTGTTCCTTATAGTCTGAGAGTGCTCGAGGGCTGGGATAGGTTTTACCTACCTGAAATAGTGGTATAGTCAGTTATTGTGGTGTCTAAGACTGAGTGTGAAGGTTACTGTCTGCTTCTCTAGCCGCAGCACTTCTCTGGAATCTCATGCCGTTCACAGCTGGTTCTTTTGGCCTTTTTACTTTCTCTAAGCAAGGAGGAAGTCCTATAAACACAGATATGAACACAGAAGCTCCTTTGCCTCCTTCCTTTCCCAAATACAGTGGCGTCAATCTCTGCTAAGCCATGTTGAGCGCTGAGGGATTTTTTTTTTCTCCTTGTGGGATAACACATTGTTTGGTTTGGTTTAGCTCAAGCAGGAAAAAGTACACAGGCCTCAGATTCTGCCTCACCACCTTACAGAACTTGGAGGTAGTCATATTGACACTGGTTTTTCATCCTGCTTTCATTTGTTTAAAGTACCCTGTGGCCAGAGGACCTGATCTTGCTGCTGCTCCATATGGTTCTCAGAAATCATCTGTTCTACCTCTGTACGAAGTAAGTCCCTGCCTAAAAACTTGTTGCAGAATTATTTGCATGATCTAGAAATACAAGTTTGCTCTTTCATGTTGTAGAATACTTTTCAAGAGCTTCAAGTCATGCGACGGAGCCTGAACTTGTTTAGAACACAGATGATGGACTTAGAGCTGGCAATGCTGCGTCAGCAGTCCCTGGTGTATCACCACATGACAGAGGAGGAAAGGTAGAAGTTCATTTGTCTTAGCAAAACTCAGCAGCTTTTCAACTTACATTCTTTAAATTTTCACTTTGTTTTTATTGTGTGTACTCTGTTTTGTGAATCAGTAAGAAGTAGACAAGAGAGGGTTTTATTAAAGTAATTTCAGTGTTAAGGAAGATGGGAAGCAATTTGCTTTTCAGTGTTTGGGGCAGTTAGAGTTCAAGAGACTAGTGCTTTTATCCTTTGTGTTGCTCCTGTGCACATTTGTAAAACTTGTACTTCAGTGCCTCTTATTAGCTTATAGTAGTTGTCCAAAGGGTTGTCTATAGAAATCACTACTACTGTTTTCCAATTGTGTGTCTTTCGCCACACTGATAGGTATGAGGTTGATCAGCTCCAGAGTTTGAGGAATTCTGTCCGCATGGAGCTGCAAGAGCTGGAGCTGCAGCTGGAGGAGCGCCTGCTGGGCCTGGACGAGCAGCTTCGCATGCGTGTGCCTTCATCCTTGCGCTCTGCAGCAGCACTTGTGGTAAGCACCTGGGGTGCCAGGGCTGCGCTAGTCCTGATGCAGTGTGCCAGCTCTTTCAGAACTAGTGCCTTTTTCAAAGCATCTGCTTCACTGTGTTTAGCACCACCCACAGTGTTTAAGAATTTCTCCATAGATCAGTACAAAGTGTGATCATGTTCTAATTCAGTGTGTTTAGAAGTACATTTGCTGATAATTTCTGAAAATAGAAAAGGAAGGTTTAGGGTTTTTGAGAAAAAATTGATTGCAATGAATTAAAGTTTGGCTGATTCAAATTTGTATCATGGCCTATAGTTTCCCCAACACGCGCATCTCACTTCCTTTTCCACTTTCCTGTTTTTAAGTAAATGCTTTTCCATTTGAACTTTTCAAACTTTCAGTTCAATTTTTTTCCAGTCTTTGTTTTATTTAGTTTTTGTTTGTCTTCAATGCTTAGGATTAAGCCTGGGCTTCACTCATGCTAGACACATACTTTACCCACTGAACTCCTCCTCCTCTTGTTTTTTTTAAGGAATCAAATGTGGTGTCTTGACAGAAAAGGTCTGCACAATTAGGAAACCAAAAAAGAGAAACATGATTTGTCTTATGGGGTGCGACTTCTCATCATTTTTCATGTCACTTTCTGTGGAGTTAACTTTAGCATTGCATTATTTTTGCCAATAACTTTCAAGTTATAAAGTAGGACTTTTTGAAATTTTGAACTTTTCACTACTTTTGATTTGTTTGATTTGATTTGTTAAAAATAAGTAAATGATTATGTATACATGCGTATAAACATGTAGAAGAGAATGAAAATGTATATATGAATATAAAATAAGAATAGTTTGTTTCTCTGTTTTTTGTCCATCATTCTTGGAAATGTATATTGGGGGAAGAAAAAACACAAATGCAATAGTGCATTTTTAGAATTCCATTATAGTCAAATGTGGTTTTTACAGCCTAAAGTGATGTTTCTGGATGGTAAGCCAATGGATGCCATTACAGAGCAAGCACTTGCCGTTTGAGAAACGTGTACATGTGCTTACATGTCTGCTGGTCTTCCCTTTGCAGGGGATGTGTGGCAGCAGGAGTGCTGATAACTTGTGCTCTTCTCCACTGAATGTAATGGAACCAGTAAGTCTCCTTTCTTTTAATTACTGGGGAAAGGAATCTTGTAGCACCTCATAAACATGCAGCTTGCCAAGGCTGGATGAAACTTGCTTGTTTTAAATATAGAACTTAATAATTGCAGTTGGAAATGAGGTTTGCCATTTTGAAGTCCATTGCCATCTTAGGACACTTGGAAGCCAACTTTCTTATAGTAGTTATTTGTCTTTATGACCCAAAGGAGATAATGACCCAGAGAAGTACTTAATTTATACTCCATGGAGAATGTCCTTCCCTGGTCCTTTAGGTAAGATCTGTCAGATGATTTGAGCAAACAGATTCTGTGTTTCAGAATCTCTGGCAAAGCATTCCGAAGAACTGTTTTGATTTTCATTATTCTTCCTTGAAGTAATTTAGACACCTGTGTATTAACAAGTAAAGTTTTATTCATTATGTTTTCCTATTCATATAGCCTTTGAACTTAATATGAATTTCAATTTTTTTTGTGAATGAAATTGAGCAGGTACTAGAATTATAGAACTATGTCTTCACAAATTGTACAAAGTAGAGAAGTAATTGCAGCTAGAAGTTTAGCCTTTTTAATTACATACCTTACTTTTGAAACAGAAGAATGAATTTTTCTGATTTCCAGGTGACGGAACTGATGCGGGAACAATCTTACCTGAAGTCTGAGCTGGGCCTGGGACTTGGAGAAATGGGGTTTGAAATTCCTCCTGGAGGAGAGAGCTCAGAGTCTGTTTTCTCTCAAGCCACATCAGAGTCATCATCTGTCTGCTCCAGTCCCTCTCACACCCACAGAAGAACTACAGGGCCTTCTGGAGACTCAGGGGGCAAACACAGAGCCCGCCTAGTGACTCGCAAGAAAATATTCCGAGCTTCTGTGGCCCTGACACCAACTGCGCCCTCTAGAACAGGCTCTGTGCAGACGCCTCCAGAACTGGAAAGTTCCGAAGAGGCTGGAGCAGCTGAAGAAGCCTTCCGGGTGGTGGGACCTAAATCTGAAGTGGAGAAGGAGGCGCAGGCTCTACCAGTGATGGCAGCGGCTGAAGAGATGCACAGAACTGTGGAGCAGGACGAGCTACAGCAAGTCATCCGAGAGGTGGGTGAGGTCTGCGGCTGCGTTGATCTGCCCATCAACATTGGAACTCAGTTATCTATAAGATTTTCTACAATTTTTATAAGCAGTATTTTTTCAGATGACTTTTAAATAAGCTTCCCACTGAGCATATCTATTAAGATCATATTTGTAATAGCACTTATGCACATTTCATACTTTGGTGCTTCCAATTCTCTGTTCACTCTAGTAAAATGGTATTTGAAGGATTCAGAGTAGAAAAATATGTGAAATAGGTCCTTTAAACATTCATTTCCACATGTGTAAAATGAGAAGTTACAATTTATACTTCCTGGATTAAAAAAAGGTCATTTAAATTTCAGTTAATCTGAGACAGTGGTGGTGGGGAGATTATTTTAATATTGAGAATTTGTTCTTTGTCCTTTGATGGGTGGAGAAGCGTGGCAAGTTTATCTATCCATAGATTGAAGTGCAGTATGAAAACACAAGCGCCTCAAGACACTTGAAGCACTATTGTAATTCTAGGATACCAGAGGCTCTGCAGACTACTTCAAAGGCTGGTAGCAAGCGATTAAAGGCCAGCTGAGGAAGCTTGTAGACTTTGTGTTAGATTTTCATCACTGTGACAAATGCCTGAGGACAAGCTCAGGGAGGAAAGACTGACCTGGGCTCATGCTTGCAGAGGGGTCTGTCCATTTCTACTTTGTTTTGCTGTCTTGAACCTATAGTAAAGAGGAGCTTCAGGGCAGAAAAGGCAAAGTGGAGCAGAGCTGTTCATCCATCCCTTGGTGGCAGGAAGGGAGTCAAGTACAGGACACAGCTCCTGGGGCATATGTCCAAGAACCTGCTTCCTTTAATCAGTCACCTTGTAAGCACGTCCCTTCAGGAAAAGTCTCCCTTTAAGTATCACCAAGACCAAGGAGTGTAACATACACAAACTCCTATACTGGCATTCCCACCTCTCTTTTCCATTGGTCTGTTTAAGACAGAAGGAGGGAGAAGAGAGGAGGCACACACATGCCATGGTGTGTGGAGAGGACGACTTTCACAAGTCACTTCCCTCTTAACATGTAGGCTTACGGGCACCAAAATCAGGTCACCAGTTTATTGCACAGGTGCTTTTATTCATTGAGCTCTCTCAGCAGCCCACTCTTTTTGTTTATCATCTGTCCTTTTGGTTGCAAATAGCAGTAGAATGCACGGGATGAAAATGATACATACTGAGTATTTGTGTGTGTTCGATCTTCTTAAGAATAACCATAAAGAAGTATTATAGTCTCCATAGTTTTCTCCCATCAGAATTACTGAAACTTAATGTAAAATGATCTCTTATTCTAGTTGGAAACAACAATATCTGGTTATTAAAAGTCACTTTAAGGACTGGGGCTGTTGCTCAGTAGTCGAGTGCTTTGCATGTATGAGCCCTGAGTTTGATCCCTAGCACTGTCCAAACAAAACAAAACATAACAAAATAACCCAACAGCACACCTTATAAGCCAGGGTAATAGGAAATACATCTAAGGCATAAACACCTAAGCTTAAAATTGGTAAGGCAAACAAGGCTAATTCAAGAAATAATTGGAAAATGCAAATAAGCATGTTGCAAGGTCCTCAAAAAGTCTGCAGGGTTTGGATGATTTCAGTTTTTAGATTTGAAAATCTATGGAAACATTCACAAATTCAAAAAACCTTGAATTTTTTCTGATTTCAAGAATCCACAGCCTAGTCATTTTTAGGATTCAAGAATTAACATAGAAACAGACAAGGTCAAAATGAGCCTGAGACAGTCAGTGACTCTCATTTTTTTTGTTTTGTTTTTGCATGTGTGTGTACATGTGCCTGTATGTACAAGAGGGCACTTGAGTGTGTGTGCCTGGGGAGACCAAGTGTGACATCCTCTACCTCTTTACTACTTTGCTTTGGGTTTTCTCAGGCTCCACCTTTCAATGTTAGAATTACAGGGTGTCACCATATTTGCTTGACTTTTTTAACTGGAGTCTGTGGATCTGAACTCAGGTCCTTTTGCTTGTGAGGCAAAGGCTTTAACCACTGAACCATCTCCTTAGTCCAGGCTCCTTATTGTGCATGTGTTTGTATGTATGTGCAGACGTACGTGTATGTTATATATGTTTCAGAGGGCACTGCGTGTGCTTATGAAGGCCCAAGGGTAACTTCAGGAATCAACCTGAATTGCTTCTACTTCCTTTTTTCCTTCACGGTGGGATTTCGTAGGCTCTCCTTCCAGAGGCAGAAGTGCAGGTTGCTGATATTTCTGCCTGGCGTTTTATGTGGGATCTAGGATCTGAACTCTGGTCTTTCTGCTTATAAGGTAGAGTCTTAAACCCTGAACCATCTCTTCAACCCATGGCTCCTCATTTTCAGACTGTGTATTTCTCATATAATTATCAATGTGAACTCAATGCATTTGTGGATTCAATTCATAGTATAGAATTTTCTTTTGA
The DNA here is from genome assembly GCA_023101885.1 of Typhlomys cinereus. NCBI lineage: Eukaryota > Metazoa > Chordata > Mammalia > Rodentia > Platacanthomyidae > Typhlomys > Typhlomys cinereus. The sequence goes on from JALPQD010000020.1 coordinate 1,900,364, forward strand.
ATGGCCATGGATCCTCCAGGTGTAGTGATAAACACATGTGTAAGTTACTGTTACATTGTTGCTTGAGAAATACATAGAAAATAAGGGAACCTGCGATAAATGATTTGACCTAATCAGAATGTTAGCTCAGTTTTATATGTAGTTAAGAAATGCATAAATGAAATAAAATGATATTTTACCTTAAGAGCTCTTCAGCTTTGTTTGTACAGTTGGAGTCTGGAAGAGTTGCAGCTCTTGAGTTAGAAGGGCAGAAGGAGGGTGGGTGTAGAGATGGCTCAGGGCTTAAGCCTCTGCTTCAAAAGCAGTAGGATCTAAATTTGGGTCCCAGATCCCACATAAAGTCTCTGGGTGGAAGTGGCAATGGTCTGCGTTTCTGGCCCTGGAGGGCAGAGCCTGAGAAACTTAGAGCAAGCAGTGAGGAGGTAGCACAGTCTAGGATGATTTCCAATGTCACCCTTGGACCTCCATGGAAATGCATACTCAAGTGCCCTCTGGTATATGAAAACACACACACACACACACACACACACACACACACACACACAAAGAAGGGTGGAAGGATGTTCAGAAGTTTAACAGCTCTTACAGTTGGAGCTCGCAGGGGCTCATGTTCAGAGCTAACTGCTGCTGGTACATGGATGTGCATGTTCACCTGCTTCTTTTGAGGATGAAATGCATATGACCAAAGATAAAATTCGTTTTGTGATTTCAGTCAGAAATTTTAACCAGAAGACTCCCTGGTGTTTTAATTATTTTCATGATCTCACCACTAACTGAAAGTGTTAACCATCTTAATTCATTTGTTTGTCCTAGAAATGAAGTTGTTTCTGTCAGTTTACTATTAATTGCTAATATTTACCTACAGCCTACTCCATCAGGTGTGCCTGTGCATAGTAATCCATTCCTTGGTATGTGTTTATAGAAAAGTTCAATGCTTGAGTAAAATTACTTATTTTTCATGCTAACTTTACTAGATGAGAATGTGCATTTTATTTATTTTTGCTTTTCTAGAAATGTGATGTTTTTGTTGTTCTTGTATTGGTTTGAAACTTTTCCTGAAAATATGATTTTACATTGCTTGCTTGGTACCAACACTCCCTTAGTAAATGCTTGAGTTTTCATTTTAAAATTGCATTGGGCTGACATGTGCTACAGCACTATCCTTGGAAGAAAACATTTTCTTTGGACCAGAACATTGATTCTTTGATCAATAGTACATATCATAGGAAAGTCATTTGTTTCCATTATGCTGTGTTGGTCCTAAAGAAGGACTTAATCATTTATAAGAACCTCTCATTAAGTATGAAAGATTTTATACTTAGCAGACATTTAAATAGTCAAGCAAAGCAAATATTTACAGAACTTCTCATAGGTTGTTACTAAACTCTTAATAAGTAGGTGTTCAGTTCAGAATATGGTATGTTTTAGAGGAAATCTAGGTTAACATTTACTACTAGTGACTATAAATAAAGCATGGCTCTCAGTGAACTCTACAGATCAAATAAGCAATAATTGGAAAATTATGTACTTAACAAACTTGAAGTACTTTAAGAGCACATAAAAGCATGTATTTGCAGATATATTAATAGTTCAATGTTGGTTATTATGTTTGTATTGATAATCATCTTGGATTATGTATTTTTCTGTTAAAATTTTACTCATAAGATATAATTCATTTTGTTCCACTTATTTACAATTGATAATCTTAAACATAGGTGGTACCAACTTCCAGCATTTTAATCTTATTATGTCACCTGTCAAGAAAATCAAGTTAAATTCTGTGTTCCCAGTAAATTTAGGTCCTCTAACCCCATCAGTAAAAGCCACCTTTCACAAAGGCAAGGTTTGATCAGTGGGTTGAACACTTTTGCAGGCAAGGATTAGACATGTGTGGCAGACACTTTCAGAGTTTTCTTACTGCATTTCTGCGTACATGTACACCATGGTATTTGTCACGCCTTTGTTTCTGCCTTTGTACCATACCTTAAATTTTCGAAGAGTGCTTTCATTGTTGTTATGCTAATCCATAGAATTCCTCTTTGGAAGAAGAGCATCAAATCAGTCTTTTTAACACAAATATTTAATACACACAGTTTGTACTTAAACTTTTGTTAAAGATAACTCTTTGCCCAGGTTAAATAAACAGTGCAGTTCTTTTTTTTTTTTTTTTTTTTTTTTAGTACTAAAAAATACTGCCTTAGAATCTGCCCACGTTATCTGTGAGAATATATGAGTGTGTGTAAATCAGGGGCATGGAACTAGTTCAACTATTTTTAAAAATGTTTATATGTGAAGAAAAATGGAAAGATGACTGAATTGGATGAATGAACATGAGTCCGCAAAAGCAGAAGGAAAGAATTAAATGCTAAAATAAACACAGATTATCCTATGTAGAAAGTTCTGTTTTATTGAAGCTCCTAAGGTTGGTTTACATCAGTTGGTTCATCTGACATATTTTACAGATGTAGTTTGATAAAAACAGTCTGCCATGTATTCCCTTCAAATATTCTTTTATTTTTTACTTTATTTTTGTATTTATTTGAAGTGGAGTGAAGAACAAAACATGTGTGACACCACCGTGTATGGGTGGTGGTCAGAGAACAACTTTCTGATGTTACTTTTTTTCTTCCACCATCTGGGCTCTGGGTGTGGAACTCAGGTCATTAAGTCTGCACTTGAGCGCTTTTACTTATCTCACCAGCCCCTAATCTTCTTGAGATTGCTTGATACACTGCCTTTATGGTACTAGGCACTCAGCAGATGCATGTTAAATATGTGTGCAAGCCACATTTAGCACTAGCAATCAATGGGTGTTGCCAGTAAGCATTACTTTCTTAGTCTCAGGTAGTCTGTCATCTTCAGCATTTTGAAAATTGTGCTTAGAGGAAAACTTTACCATCCATCCTAGCAGTTTTCTCACATTTCAGCTTCCTATCCTTTGTGTAGCTTGAGAAACTTTGGAGCTAGCTTATTTGTCCATCTATTTTATTTTACAATAAATTATCACAGGCATTGCATTTTTTTTTCAGTGTTGGTCACCATATTTTTTTCTAATACATCTGAGTCTTCTAACCTCTTGCTTTCTCCAATTCATTTATTCACTAAGTGTTCGTTCTATGCACAGAAAACTTTGATACAGATTTAGTCACACCCTGGACAGGTCACAGACTTTGCAGTTGACACTCTGTGTCCCTATTTCCTTCTTTTTCTTAGAAAGAACTAGCCTATCAACCTCCAGTCTGCCCCTTCTCATCGAAGATGCTTTTGCTACAAATACTATCTTTTTTAAAATTTTATCTTTCCTATTATATGAAACTGATCTTAGTTTCATATAAGGTCTGCAAATCTCTGAGAAGTTTAAATGTTTTTTCTTTTTCTAACTGAAATTACTTTCAGGTTTGCAAAATGTATTGGTCTTGTCATTAATTAATGAAATTATTTTGTTACTATTTTTTGAGACAGTCTCACATGTGTGTTCATCATCTAGAGTAAAACATGCAGAACAGTAGAAAGTCATTTTTCTGACACAAGATGTTGGACTGGAGACATGGCTTAGGGGTTAAGACTGTGCGTCATAAGCAGAAGGTCCTAAGTTCTGATCTCGGTCCCATATAAAAACACCAAATGGAAACAGCAGCAGTCTGCATTTGCAACCCTTGTGGGTGGAGCCTGGGAAATCCCAGAACAAAGCAAAAAGGAGGTAGAAGCAATCTAGGATGATTCCTGAAATCACCTTTGGTCCTCCACAGGGAAGCACAGTGCCTTCTGATACACATACCCTAAGTGATAAAACATAAATAAAATCTTAAACTGACACAGGCTGTGACTCTGCTGGTCATGACGCAGGGTGAGATGCAGGGTAGTCTCAAGGACTTGAGCTCAGATAATCCTCCTGTCTAGGCCTTCCAAGTGGTTGGGACAATAGCTGCAAAGGCCTTGCCTGCACCAGCAATGTTTGTCTTCTCCTCAGTGTTTATCATACATTTTTAGTTGGTAAACAATTGTTTGACTACTCAACTAGGTTTTTTTTTTTTTGAATGATGAAGAGTAAGTAGACATAACAAAATGTCTTTTTTTTTTTTTTTTGCTACAGTCACATTTGAAAATAGTGCTTATGGTCCTGTCAATACAGGTTTTCTTGTATATTATACTTGTCTTTCTGTACTGTGGCTATCAAACGCTAGCGTTCATGTTTGTGACTAATAGAGATTCATTTGAAGGAAATCCAGAGTGATATGAACTTCAAAAGCTTTATGCTGCTCCGAGTTTTAGAAATGGTAGTGAAGATAAAATGAAAAAAATCTTAGCTTTTATTTAAATACATAGTGGTATAGATACTATAGTTAGCTGAGGAACACTTTGTTTCTATGAAGCATTGTATATGTTGGGTACTATGTAACAGTTTGGCATGGCAGAGTAATATAGAGCTATTTTTGGAAAGACTTCAGTTTTGATAGACTCAGGATGTATTTAGGACCGTTTTAGGAAATAGATCAGGCTGACAGGAAACTGTGGAAGTGTAGAATTTTTAAAAGCTACCTGAGAACTTCTCAGTGCTAATTTGGGAAGGCATTATCAGTTTACTTCAGGAAATGCACATTTAAAACCCTCACAGAGGACTATTGGAAGGTGATGCCATGCTATTAGGAAAAAATAGGAATGGGATATTGTAGTGTTTTGACATTTAGACAAGAAAGTCCTAGCTGGAATTGCTGTTGCCTCTGGTATGTTTGTCTTTTTAATTATAAAAATGAGATGTGTTTTCTTTCTGCAGAATGTGTGTGTACGTGTTTGTACCCTTGTGCCATATGCATATGTTCATGTATGCATTGTGCAGAGGTGAGAGGACTGTTTGGGTGTCTTCCTTAGGAGACTTCTAGCATGTTTTAACTGGGCCTCTCATTGGCCTGATCTTGCCAATTAAGTGACACGGGCTGGTCAGCAAGACTCAAGGGTCTGCAATCACCTTCCCAGCGCGACTGGGATTTTAGGTGCATGATGCCACTATGCCTGGCTTGTTGTCATGAGTTCTGGAAATTGTAGGCAGATCCTTAAACTGGAGAGGCATGTACATCTAGGCCTAGCTCTCTCTAGTCTGAGATGTATTTCTTCTAAAGCCAAGCATATGACAAATATTTCTTTACTAGAGTTTATGATTGTTCTGAAAATGTTTTCATGTTTGAAAATAAGTTTTACTAATTAAAATTTCTTCTTTCTATCTAAAACGTACACGCTAGTTTAAGGGAAAGTGGCCTAAGGGGTCAATTTCCTACTGCGCAAGCCTCACATCCTGAGTTTGAATCTCCCATAAAGTCAGGCCCAGTAGTGAATCACTGTAATCCTAGTGAACTTGTGGGAAGTGACAGATAAGATCAGGCTTGGGAGCCAGGTAGCCTGCCCAGGCGATGGCAAAGATATATTGTCTTAAAGAAGGTACAAAGACAGGAACCAACATATACAGGATGTTCTCCACATGTGCACTGTGACACACCCTTGTACACAAGCATACACACTACACTCACATTTCTCACACATCAAATGTATATGTGTTTACACCTGTGTATCACTTTGCCAGTGACAGGTTTTCTTAACAATAAGGCCACAAATCCTCATTACCTTACAGAGTAAGTCTTAATGAAGTATAGCAGAACAAATCTCACACTGAGTCTTTCCAGATTATTTTGTGCAGTAAATTGCTCAACATTTCTAAATAAATGAAACATCTAGCATTTTACCATGGTCTCCACCTATGAACTTTGCTTTGCGCATTATAGCTAGGATGCTGGACTAGTCCTCAGAGTCTGATCTGAAAGACTTGCTTTCGTGTTCTCTATAATCCTTGAAGACTAGCTTTCACTATGATTTAGTTGACTGCAGGAATTAAATGTACTTACATTTTTTTTGAAAACAGAAAAAATGGTATATTGTTAAAAGCATATCTTTCTTTTTTTCCATTCCAGATCAAAGAGTCTATTGTTGGGGAAATTAGACGAGAAATTGTAAGTGGACTTTTGGCAGCAGTTTCTTCGGGTAAAGCATCTAATTCTAAGCCAGACAACCATTAAGTGGAATTTATAGGTAAAGTTTTGTTAATTTCTTTGCTTAGCTAATATAAATTAACATTTGATTGTAATTCTTTATTTTCTTAGTCATAGTTTTGTTTCCTTAGCTAAATTTGAACTTTTTTAGTCTATGTAGTACTGCCGTACAGTATGAAAACTATACATAGTCCACCTAAAGTGTAAGCAAGTCAGATATTAAATATATAAATATCCATATCTCGTGCTTACTTTCAAGTTGAATTGCAGTAAATATATCCTGCAGTAAATATTAAAAAATTGTGATTTTACACCTAAACCTTTTTTTGATATTGGTTATAAGGGTATTTCAAATGCACAATTTTTGAAACAATAAATTACAAATTACTAAGACCTTTCCTAATAATTGTTGTTATTTAAAGAAGTGTATCTCGTACATAACATTCCTAGTCATAATTTTTTAAAAACCTGGATATGATTGACATATTGAAATAAATTTTGCTTTATCTCATAGCTCTAATTATATTTTACAAGTTACATATTAACAATACTTAATGATTGTAAAATATTGTAATACTCTTTAGTGGGACAATACTTTAGCTACAGCTAAAGTTACCACTTGATATGAGAACAAAATATAATTTGAAAAAATTTACTGTGTAATTTCAGTTGTAGAAAATGGGAAAATATTTGAATGATGTCTAAGTACTTCTTTTAGAAACAAGCAGCAGCTTAAAGGTAATCATGTATGTGTGTATATACACATCAGTGTGCATACACTTGGATAAAATTCACTTTTTAAGGAGCTTTAGCAATCATATTTGAAAGTTGCTTAATGATGACTTCTTCTGTTTTAAGGTTGGCATGGATCCCATTATCTGTGTAGAGCTGGAGTTATCAGTACTGTACCTGGTGGCGGTGTTATCTGTGCTTTGGAAGATACTTTCTGCCGAGCTGGGTTACTGTATAGAGTGTACAGTGTGCATTTCTTCTATGCAAATATTAAAAAAACCTATGTAGAAACTTGGGCACTTTGAATCTTTTCTAAACTATCAAACTATCAATTTTGAGAAGCCTAATATTTATTTGTATGTCAATATTTTTCCATTTGATTCCATGTAGAGTTAATTATAAAACTTGAAGCCTTACAGACCTAATCAACTTATAAATAGCATATTTCTTCAGACTAGCTTCTTACAACACTGACCTCTGTGAGGTACTTACTGTGCAGTACTGATGCAGTTGAGAGCTTGAAGCAGCCCCTCCCCACTGCTATCAAGCAGGGTCACGTCTGAGAAGACAAACTGTCTCCTGAAAAAAATCACTCTTATTTCTTGAGGCTCCTAAGAAGCAGTAGGGTAATTATATGAAGTTATCCACAGCGACTTCATGTTCTGACACTGTAAGCCTTGTTGCTTACCCCAAGCAGGTGGAATTTTATTGTAGCTTATGTGGTATTTTTCTTTTGGAAATGTGCCTTATGTTAAACACTATGTACTTTTCTGCATTGTCCAGATGTCTTATAAGGAGACATTTCTTCTCTGTCACTTAGACTAAATAGTGTTGTCAAAATAATGGGGCCTGTGACTTGAATGGATAAAATTGAATAAGCTGGTTCTTGTTTTTCCAAAATGGAAGTAATTTAGATTTGTTCTCTACATGCGGAAACAATTTTAATTCAGTTTTAACAGTGAAAAGTTTATTTTACAAAAGAAAGTGGAAAATGGTTTCCTGTTTGGTTTCATATGTATCAAATAAATGTATAAAGTAACAGCCAAATGTTATTAGAATGAGTCTTAGCATTTATAATTTTCAACTTGTATTGTTTCTTTGTGTGAAATTTTAGTCAAAAATGGTTGGAAGTGTTAACATTGTTCTTTGAAAGAATATCTAAAGGTTTATAAATGTTTGAGATGTCACACAAAGAATGATTTCTAAAAAAATTAAAACAATAAAGTATTTATTTTGCCTAAAATATTGTTAATTTTTTTTCTTGAACTACAATGTGAAAGAATTTGAGTTGCATTTGACATCTAATAGTCTAACTGACCTGTAATATAGAATCTAACAGAGTAACAGCTCCTTTCCCTGGAGAGGCTTCTGTGATACTTCCAGAAAGTACAGTCCTTACTACTTTCAGGAAGGCACAGAGTGATCCTTTTGGGCTCATGTGGCTCTGGGGTTACAGTTCCCTTCGGAGGCTAGGTCTGACTTCTCATTAAAATGTACAGCTCAACTTTAAAGAACAGATACTGAACTAGGAGTGGTGGCATATACCTATAATCACAGTACTTGTGACATGAGGGAGGAGGATCAGGAATTCCCAGTCTCAGCTACACAGTGAGTTTGAGATCAGACTTTGCTATATGAAATCCTAATTCAAATTACAAACAAAAATGAATAGGTATTCAGAACATTCTGTGGGTGAAATTATTCAGCAGCTTAACCAGTTGATTGTTAACAGCACAGTGGTAACTGTGTAAACCAAACATTGAGATCAACAGTGATCTAACCATCAATGATGCTAACTATTCAGATTTTTAGCCATATTAGAAATATAGCAGTCACAATAATGGGCTAAGTCAAGAGACAAATCAGTTTGTACACAAATAAAATCTCAACACTTCAGGTGTATTTTTTCCTTCCTCATTTTAAAAGAAAGCGTGCTCAAGCCATGCTGTGTAGAATGAGTAATGAAAAGGTCCAAGTACAAGATAGAATAGGCATCTTTTAATTTGTGGGTTAAGTTGTCCAGTTTTCTGAATTTGAAGGAGCAGAACTTGAAGTAGTCAGAGGAGACTATGAAGGAGCTTTGGTTTGAGTCAAGTTTAAAGGCTAAAAGGCAAGGGGGAAAGTGGGTTCCACTAGTCAAGAAGAGCAAAAGATATCAAGAAGGTATGAGTTGAGTTTGAAGTGTGTGCATGATGAAAGCAATGTTTTTAAAGGTGCATTTTGTTCATAGCTTGTGCACACTGCACCATTAGCTTTCAGAGAAGAAAGTATTGTGGGAAATCTTGAAATTTTTGAAGTTTACAGTCACTAAATGCCACACTAACAATGGGCAGTTTTTCTGACTTGAAGTACAGGTTGTACTGTTCCTTCATGAGACAGGATTAGTGATTAAAAACAAGTATACCTGTGTCAAACACTGTAATTTGTTATTCATGTGCTTGAGTTCATTGTTTAGTAAATCCATGTACAGATGATTCATGGTTTTGTTTCAGTACATCTCAGTTCTTTCATTATTTCTGCCAAGGTTAAACAAAGCACAACCTCGAGGTATTACAAAGCAGACGTTGTCTGAGTCAATTCACAAATAATTAGGGCCATTATTGATTTACACTTGGTCAGAAACTATACTCTTTTTTTTTTTTTATTGTTCAGTTGTATGTGTGTGTGTGTGTGTGTAGAACCACAGGTGAATTCGGGAACCACCATGGACCATTTCCACCTCCTCCTTGTTTACTCTGCCCCAGGATTCACAGGCTCTGCCCTACCAGGACCAGAAACACAGGCCGCCCCCGCTTCTGCCTGGCGTCTATACCTGGGGTCTAGGATCCGAACTCAGGACCTTCTGCCTGCAAGGCAGAGGCCTAACCCCTGAGCCACCTCTCCAGCCCCCAGAAACTATGCTCTTATTAGCTCTTAAAACAATGAAAATATAGGTAGTCCAATAAAAGTTACGTTTATTTAGACCTTGACACATGCTGATGAATGGAATGGTATTAATAATGAGAATTTCATTTTTGGTATTTTTCCAATGCATTCTATGTCATGACCGTTTCTTAATCACATCCTCTACTATTGAGGGTCCCTCAAGAATAGTTCCTGGAGCAGCCTTATAAAATCAATTCTAAGTGCTTGCACTTGCTGCTGTGTGTTCTCAATTTGCTATGTGATGACATCATGCTGTATGGAAGAGTGGAGCCCTTCCATTGGTGGACTGCATTCCTTGGTGGCAAAGCAGCATCTGGCACAAAAGTCAACAGTTTCATAATGTGTATAATGAGCTTCAGTCCTTCCCACTCATTGTTATCCTATCTCTTGCTTCTTCTCCCACAGAAAACCTTCCCAACAATTCATATGTCTCTTTGTTTTACTTGTGACCCACCAGTGACTAATTAGGGTCGCCCATGGGAAGTTTATTTACCAGTGTGTGGACAATTTCTCACTGGGTATATCACTGAAGAAAGCAATACCCTCTCCCCCTAGCCAGCATTAAAGGCCAAGAGGCCATCAAGGAGGGGTGGGGCCCCTCGAGTCCTTCCCTCTTCATGATGAGATGTTTATGATCCCAGTCTCCTGCAAATCCCATGCTGATAACCATGGCTGCTATCGCTTCATGTCCAGAAGGTCCTCCTCCTCCCTCCATCCCGCTCTTAGAGTCTTTCTGTCCCCTCTTCCAATTCCCTCAACTTTTTGTGGAGTGTATGTACATGATGTAGACCTTCCATTTAGTGCCCAGTGCTCCACAGTCAATTATTTCCTGCTGTCTTGACAAGCTGAGAGTCTGTATTAACCTCTGTCCATTATAGAAGCTTCTTTGATGAAGGCCGAGAATGACATTTATCTAAGTATGTTCCAGTTGCATTTGCTGTTGCTGATACATGACTAAGGAAATTTAGGAGAACAATGATTCTTGGTTTAGTCATCAGTATGGCAGGAGAGTTCATATTATCTAGAACTGAGAGACCTGGCCATACTGTGTCCACATGAAATATTGAGAAAGGGTTGTAGTTCCATATTTGCCAATCTGCCTGTATGCCAAATTACTGAATCAACTCCATCTGTCTTACCCATCTACCCAGGGAAAGGTCACACCCACTATGAATTAGGTCTTCTTCCCACATCAATTAATTTCCCATAGGCTTTTCTTAACTACGAATTCTTCACAGATGTGCCCATTGGCACAGTCTTCAATTGTCAAGTTGACATCTACAACCAGCTGCCACAGGGTAAAAAGTATTTAGAAGGCAGTTTGTAACCAAATCTGTTGAGCAAAACAGTAGTAGGTTACTTTTTTTCCCCTAAGACTCAAGACTTCCCCAATTATAGGTTCTGGGCCTGGTTTATAGTATCAGGCATGAATTATGTTTTTGTAAAGTGGGCTCTAAATTCAATCAGAAAGTAGTTGGGACTCCTCCCGCTCCCACATTCACGCTCCCTGTTGCATCATGAGACGCATCTTGCCAAACTGGCCATTATGGCTTGCAGAATTGAAGAGCTCACAACCAGGTAAAGCTTCTCCCCCAGCTCTCTGAACAGCCCCTTCTCCTGCTGTGAAAACTAGCCAGAGAGAGGAAGCTTCCAGGTTAGTTCCACCTTGATTTCTCCGTATCTATGACCCAAGGGTGTGGTGTCTTTAGCAATAGCGTCTTATCATCATGCCCCATTGAGTAGTTGAGAGCCAGTATTGTGGGGCTTTAGGTGGCTTCTTTGGCCCAAAAGTCATAGAGAGGTACCCCACACTTGGCACTGGGACTTTCATTCAATGACCATGGCTTCTGGGAGGAGCACCATCCCCCCAGTTGAGGTACCTCCATCCAAACTCTCCCCCTTTTTTTTTTCCACATTATTTTTTTCCTAATTATACAATCCCTCCCTCCCCTGTCATCCCTCATTGCACTCTCTCCTCTTTCCTCTTGCTTTCATCCTGGTCCCTCCCTCCCCCTCTCCTAGTGTCTCACCCTTCTTCCTCCCATTTATGTGGGCACTGAACCTCCCTGTGAGTCATCCATCTTAGTGAGGGTTCAAGACTCAGTGGCATATCCTGGGGCCCCTTCTTGGGCTCCCTGTTAGCATGGGAACTCTATTATGACTGTTTAATCCCTTGCTTCTAAGAATCCTACTGTCTGACGCCTTCTCCCCTGTGATCCATGCTAGATTCTGGGAGGTTCTTGACATGTCAGCCATTGTGCAGGTCAGGCAAAGTCCAATCCTGACTGCTACAGCCTTAACTTGTGTGGAATATCTTGCATATCGTTGGTCCTTCCCTATATTTAGGCTCTTCCTATCTTATGACCCCCTCTTTTGCAAGGTTCCCTGAGCTTTAGAATGGGGAGAGATTTGGCTGATCTGGTTCCAGGTGATTAATGTAGGGTCTTCAGTGTTCTGAATTATGGTTTGTTGTTGTTTTCAGTTTTGTTTTCCTGCACTGCCCTAGGCTGTATCCTGATTAGTATCAAAGGTCACCTCCTAACCAAAGATAAAAGCCTGCTTTAAATGAAGATCTTAACATAAAAGGAGACTCAAAGTTAGATGGAAGGAGTAGCACACAGCAGTGTGTGTGAAGGGGATCAGTGTCCCTTTTGTGGGATGGTTACCATCTATCTGGCAGTCCCTATATCATCCCGGATTGGTGAGATCAAACCTCTTCAGTCCCAAGTGACCAGGAAGGGAAGTGAGAGTGAGCTGTACCAGATGTCTTGCCACTTACACGCAATACATGACCATGGCTTATTTTCTCTACTGAAACATGTTTCCCTATCTCCTTTCTTTTGAGGTCCTCATTTCCCTTCCCTCCTGTTTATAATCCTTTGTGATTACAGTGGGTATTATAGAGATTTACCTTTGAATATGTCACTAAGTGGGTTTGGAACAAGAATCCACTTATTAAAAAACATATGGCTTCTTAACTTTCTGTGTCTGGGATACTTCACTGAACATAATTTTTTCTAATTCCATCCATTTACCTGAAAATTTCATTGATTCATCTTTTTTGATGGCTGAGTAATATTCCATTGTATAAATGTACCAAATTTTCATTATTCATTTGTCAGCTATTGGGCATTTGGGTTAATTCCATGACTTTGTTATTGTAAATAGTGCTGCAATGAACATGATTGTATGTCACTGTAGTGAATTTCTGCATCATGGGGGATTATTCCTAGTAGTGGTATAACAGGGTCAAATGGCATTTCAATCTTTAACTTTTTTAGAAATTGCCATACTGATCACTAAAGTAGTTGTATAAGCCTGCATTCCCACCAGCAATGTAGGAGAGTTCCCTTCTCTCCATATCCTCACCAGTTGTTTATATTGTGGATTTTTGCCATCCTGATTGGGTGAGATGATATTTTAGGGTAGTTTTGATTTGCATTTCCCTGATGGCTAGGGATGTGGAGCGTTTTTAAGTTATTTGTTAAACATTTCAATTTTGTCCCTGGAAAAGTTTCTTTTGAGTTCCAAGGGTCATTTCCTAATTGGGCTATTTATCTCCTTGGTGTTTACAAACTCCCCCTTTTAATTATACTTTTATTAGACTATAAGATAGTAGTCTTGATATGGCTTCCTTGAGCCCTTCTGCTTTCACTTTCAACCCCAAGTCCTGATATGTATGGAAAGTGCCAGTGAAGGTCGCTCTCTTGTTATCTTCATTCACATCAACTAATTTAAATCTACCTTGGCCAATTCTTAGAATGGATACAGGGTAGGCACAAAACACTCCCCTCCTTCTTTTAGGAACAAACAAGTAGTTGAGTGGCAATACTGAACATTTATATTCCTATTATTTTCTAAAATCATACTGTAATCAGATTCATTTAATCATTTCCTCAATGGAAATTTTGAGTAAGAGAAACTGAAAACAGTTAACATCTGATTTTACTTTGTCACTTCTTAGTTTGTCTGTTTCACTAGTATTCGAGTCAAGTCTTCCAAAATTCATAAAATGTAAATTATTGTTTTAACATAATGATTATTTTTTGTTGGTGTGTATGAAATTGAAAGTAGAACAAAGAATCACAATTTCATCAGATATAATCCTTTATATAATCCTCATGTATTAAATATTTTAATACATAATTCCTATTGATAATATATAATCCTTAGATTCTAATCAGATATAAACCTTCAAGATACTGTTACCAAATCCCTGGAAGGATCTTTCTTTGGTCTATTTTGATTGCAATATTCATAACAAGAAAGAGAAGTGACTGAAAAGACCTCTAATTCCCTGGGTTCTGGGTATATATTCTGACAGAAATTATTTTTAATTACATTTATTATGCTATATAATTATTCACATATCGTATAAATATATTTAATATATTATAGCAATTATATAACATTAGTTGATTATATTAATTATATTTAATTCTTTAAAGGATATAACAGCACTGAAGGAAACTTAATCCTTTGCCACAAATTTTCATGGATAATAGTATGAAGATCACTCATGATCTGGGGACATTTTACCCAAATAGTTTTAACCTTCCATGGGGGTTTGGATTTAGAATTTACAATATTTCTTTGTTAACTAATGGATTCACTACATTAAAGAAAAACTTCTTGAGAAACACGTTTCTTTAAATTACCTTATTCTTTTCAGTCAAATTATCTTGTTTTTTTCAGTTAACAACAAGAGTAAAGGGAATGAAGTGTTTGTGTCTGTATGTGTCTGTACATAAAAGTGTGAATGTGAACATATGTTTGTGTTTGTGTGTTTATGAAGATGTTTGTGAATTTGTGAATTCATGTTTCTACATGTATATATGAGTTGTGAGTGTACATTTGTGTGTTTGTGTGTATTTAAGTGTTTGTGAAATGTGTTTTGTATGTTTTTGAATGCCTGAGTGTGTTTATGAGTATGTGATCACATGTGTTCATTAGTGTGTATGAACATTTGCATGAATATATATGTGTGTGCTTGAATGTGTGCTTGTAAATGCATGGGTGTATTTGTATATGTGAGTATATGTTTAAGCACATATGCATAGGCATATAGGAGTTCAAGGTTAACCTGTATCATAAAAGTATTTCCAATCCAGTGTGGTCTAAAGGGAGAAAACCCTGTCTCAAAAAAGAAAACAACAAATAAATATAAATTCTTTCCAAACCTGAGCTGATAGACACGGATTTAAAAAAAAAAAAAAAACAGAGAGAAAAACTGTACCAGATGAAACCAGTTTATTCTAGTGTATGCATATGTGTACACTCATGCAGGTGTGAGCATGTGGAAGCCAGAGGTTGAAGTACTTGTCTTCTTTGATAGATCTCTACTTTATTTTTTTCTCCGACATTTTTTTTCCTAATCATAAGAGCTCAATAGGTATCCCCCTCTTATCCCTCCCTCACCTCTCTCCCCATTGTCCCCCATTGCACTCTCTCCCTTTCCCTTCATTTCACCCCCTCCATCCTTCCCTCTCTCCCATGCCCTCCCCCTTCCTCCTTCCCATCCCTGGATCCTCCATTTATGAACCTCCCTCTGAGTCCTCCACCATAGTGAGGGTTTCAACTTTATTTTTTGAAACAGCATATCTCACTGAATGTGGAGCACATCGATTTGACTGGGTTAGCTGAATAATGAACTCTAGGGGTCCTGCCTGAGACTTCCTGGGATTTCAGACATGCATCATTATACCCTGCTGTTACATAGGTGCCTAGGACTGAACTGAGGTCCTTGTGCTTGCAGGGCAAGTACTTTATTGACTGAACAATGATCCCAGCTCCAATTTATTCCTACCACTACTGTGAACTCCAAATTAAATAATTTGTCTTATGATCAGTACAGAAATAGTACAGGCAAAATATATTTAATTCTGAGAACATTGCAATTATTTATTTTGGAAATGTTTTGATAGAACATTAGATTGCAATTAATATATGATGAACAAGTGATTTCAATTTAAAATAAATTCTGAATATCATAAAGTGGGATAAATATTCAACTGCTAGATACTGTTTATGGTTGAGACCACAGTTTATGAAGGTGCTCCTATGGATTATGTAGTTAGTGTCTCTTCCCTCGAAAGAAGACTGTGTGTTTCTGGATGGGAGGTGGCTAAAGGAATGACATTTGAGCTTATTCTATCAAATATGAATCAGGAAGTGCAGACATCCACACTCCATGACCTTGACATCTGTTATAGGTAAGGAAAAGACGTCACAGACAACTTCCTGGTTTCTTTTTCAAACAAAGAACATTCAGGCAAATCCAAAATATTCTGATAGTACTAGAGAACGTCCCAATTTATGCATCTGTTCTTCTCAGCCCACCCATTTGCAGGTTGCTTATCTGAGCTGTCAGTTATTGCCATGAAAATTCAATGGTTTAATTGAGAATAACTATCAGATCTTTATACAAATATGGTATGATCCCACTTTTGTGGTACCTAAAAAAAAGTCAAGTTGAGTTCACAGAAATTGAGAGTAGAGTTGAGGAGAAAGGAGAGAGGCAGGAATGGATGGAGCTATGACTCAGGGGCAAAGCTCTTGCCTGGGATGCACAGGTCCCTGGATTCCCAGCACTGAAGAGCAGAGGAGAGAAACAGTCTTCTGTTATATGTTTGTTGTAGTTGCTTTTCTTTTCTGCTGTTAGAAAGTACTCAGACTTAAGTAGAAAGTTCCAGAGAGGATACAGTTCATTTATGGTTGGAATGCTTTGCAGAAGGCATGGCCCTAGGCAGAAGGAGGCCAGGTCAGGTCACTGCAGCCCGCAACAAGCAGAGAACAAAGCTGAGAGGAAGTGGGGTCAGGCTACTAAACCTGAAGGCCCACACTTGTGTGGCCTCCTTTCTTCCAGCAAAGCTCTGCCTTCTAAGTGCCACAACCTTCCCAAACATTAACATGAACTAAGGATTTAAACACATAAGCCCATGGGAGGTGACTCACATCCAAGTAATGGCAATCTTGAATTTTTATGTTTCAGTTTTTAAAAAATATATATTATTTATGAGAGAGTGAGGGAGAGAGAGAGAGACAGAGGAAGGGAGTGAGGGAGACAAAGGCAGGGAGGAAGTGACTGAGGGAAGGAAGGAGGGAGAGAAGGAGGGAAGGAGGGAGAGAGGGAAGGAGAATGAGGGAGGAAGATGTGAATTCCATGGTGCAGAGGTGGAGGTCAGAGGACAACTTTCAAAAATCAGTTTTCTCCTTTCACCCTGAAGGCTTCCAGGAATTAAACTCAGGTCACTAAGTTTGGAAGCAAGTACCTTACCCATTGATCTGTCTTACTATTCACCCATGTTTCAGATTGTAAAAAACATACGTTCTTACTAATATTAGTCTAATAGGAAGAAAAAAATATTCTCAACCCTTTACTTGAGCAGAGCTTAAAGACTTCGAATAGATGCCACTCTTTCTGATTAGCATTTTTAGATAAAACATAGTCCTTTCCCACCAGCTATCATACACCGCTTGAATACTGTATGCTTCTGTTGAATTTACCTTCCGAGTTTATTACGTGTACGTATCAAGGCATCGAGTGGCAATAGACTCAGCGTTTCAGAGATGGCATATGTTGTTCTTCTCAAAATCAGAACAATGCTTTAGCTTTTATTTCTTTGAAATTATCACAATATTCATAATAACCATGGTGATTACATTGTCTTAGGAAATATTGGATGAGTGAAATATTACTTAAGTATCCTCTGCCATAAATCTCAGAACAAAGTGCAATGATAGCAAGTGCCTGCATGAGAAGCAGTTCACGGATTGTGGGGAATGAAGTAGGAAGCAAATATTTTATCAAATGTGGTGAGGAGAGACAGTAAATATTGGAAGAGCCATATTTGAAAGGGAAGGATAATTCTGTGTGTTATGTGTTGTTAGCTACAATAATGCTCACTGTGTCAAGCAAGGTACATTCTAAATATATCTGAACTCCTTCGGTGTACTTTTGGCATTTGGAAAAAGATGCTCCTGCTCAATCAGCTACTTATTTGGGATTGCCTCAGACCCTGGGTGAAGGATGCCCTGTACAATGTGCATTTACAGTGTCCAAAGGAACTCACCCAGTGACTCGGTGAGCTACCTTCCATGCAAAAACAATCTTATTATGGCCATCCTGAAGACCCAAGTCCTGGTGATAACTTCCAGAGTGAACTCTTCCCAAGATGAAGTGGAAAAACATCAGTAGCTCATCTTTTCTCTGTCATCCTTGTTTATGAAGACCTAAAAATTGCATGAGCTGCCTTGTTTATGTTCCCTGTGCTTCAAGAGGACATGCATGGAAATTGGGACTGATTTCATGACTCTGTAAGTTCCATCCCAGTACTTTCTACTGTTTTGACCACCAACCACTTTTTGTTGGATACAAACATTTACTTTCAAAGAAGCACTTTGAGTTTATTTACTCAAGGCTTAACGTTGATGGCAGAATCTTCCTTGTCATTGACAATACCTTTGTCGTGTCATCGATCTCTTTTTGTACAGTTACCTGAGGGAATTTTGGCTAGACATTTTCTTATCTGACTTCCTGTGGCAGGATAATTTTATCATATTATGTTGTATCCATTTCTCTAGTATTTTACTCATGCTGTTGGGAATCCCCTTGCTTTATTCCACAGGATTTCACTCTGGCATCATCTTTTGAGGGATACATGAGAAAATCTTCACTGCTACATGACAACAGCTATTCTTGCAGGCTCCCTGGAGACATAGGTCTGGTCGGCCGAAAACACTCAGATGAGATTTCTACTTTGCTCAGACTACTTTTGTGGAATATAGGTAATGAAGAAGGACCTTGGGTAGGAAAAAAGACCACATGTTCTTTGTCTATACAATCTTTAGGCGATTGAGAAACATCATTTGTAATCTCCATAATAACTTACTCCATAAGTAAAAGTTTTAAGTTCTGTGTGTTACATTCTTGAACCACAGCACTCACATGGATGAATGGTAAATTCAAGGCCAGCTTGGATTACCTTCCAGGACCCTGTTTGTTTTTTTTTCACAATTTATTCAATTGCGTGTATGTGTGTGTGTGTGTGTGCCTGTATATGTATGCATGTGTGTGTGTGCCTGTATATGTATGCATGTGTGTGTGTGTGTGTGTGTGTGTGTGTGTGTGTGTAGAACCAAGGGTGAATTTGGTAATCATTGTGGACTGCTTCTACCTCCTCTTTTGCTCTGCCCCAGGATTCACAGGCTCCGCGTGTATGCATGTGTGTATGTATGTGTGTTTGTGTATGTATGTGTATGTATGTGTGTGTATATATGTGTGTGTGTGTGTGTGCACGCGTGTATGTGTAGAACCACAGACGAATTCGGGAACCACCATGGACTGCCTCCACCTCCTCCTTGTTTACTCTGCTCCGGGATTCACAGGCTCTGCCCTACCAGGACCAGAAATGCAGGCCGCCCCACTTTCGCCTAGGTCTAGGATCTGTTTTTTTTTTTTTTTTTTTCCAGGCAGGCTCATTTATATAAGTATGGGGCAGCCTATATACTCCACCCAACATCCCATAAGTCCCAGCATGAGATTTTTGCTGTGTTGTCCTGTCTGGGTTGGTCCTCTCCGCCAGGTGGTTTGATGTCAGCAAGGCATGGCAGCAGGTGTAGCTTGGGGAAATTGCATTAGGCATGCGGCCCATACAGACAATACAGGCCTGCCTGGTCTACTCTTTCTATATATCCATCCTTTTTATTTATTTCGACAGCCAGCGGGAGCCAGAGTTCTTTGTTCTGACCTTGTTGACCCCGCTTCAGAGGGGGTCTAGCATAATGGACTGGTGCCTGTCTTAGGTTGGAGACCACCCTCGTGTGGACCCTTACCCATCATTGGCTACCAGCCCTTGAAGGACCTCTCCTCTGGAAGGCATGTCAGGATATGTGGATAGTAGATTAGATCAAGGCCTCACAAATCTCTGCAATTCAAGCTCAAACCACGTCTCTAGGGGGGCCATGGCTTGGATGTTCAAGGGCCATAAGTGCTTATAGCGTGGCCTTGTTGATGGAGCACTGCTGAGAATGTGTTGAAGGAAACACTTAAGCAGTATAATTAATAAAGGAACAATTCCTCCTATGATAGCATAAATTACAATCCAAGAGGGATCAAACAGCCTCTTAAAGTTGTTCCAGATTCTGGTTACAAACCCAGTATCTGTAAGCAGGGGAACCACAAGCATCATGTCAATGAGTAATTAAGGAAGGCCTAAGACCAAGGCCCCTTGATGTACTGAGAAAGTTGTTCATGAGCCTTGGAAATGTTGGAGACCCGACAGACAAGAAAAAGGATAAAAACTAACCTTTCAGTACATCACACCCAGGAGGATAAACGTATGACACTTCTGTGACCCAGTATTGTAACTGTTGATTTAAGCTGGGAATGACTTGAAAACATTAAAGCCACAAGAGCAATGGTCTAGGATCTGAACTCAGGACCTTCTGCCTGCAAGGCAGAGGCTTAACCCCTGAGCCACCTCTCCAGCCTTCAGGACCCTGTTTTAAAACAAAACAGAGAAATGTACATGGTATAAACAAAATAAACAAAATACATGGTACAAAACAGTGGCATATCACTACATCATAAGGAAGTTAGGACTCTAAACAAATGGACAAAGACATCTATACTATTTGTGTATTATATATGTATGTATATAAATGATTCCAAAGAATTAATTAGTCTGCTTCAGAATTCAAGAAGTACAAAGAGGTTTACTGAGGCAAAAGTGGTAAACAGAGAGGCTATCTCTGGAGTTAGGAAACAAATTTGTTTGGAATGTTGCTAGAGATGTCAAGACACAGGGTCATAGGTTTGAACCAAGCTTCAGCATCAGCAAGTTGAGCTGCAGAAGCAAGATGGGAGGTATGGGGGTTATAAATTCAAAACATGGCACTGAATCCACACAGGAAAATGGATGGATGGATGGTATCATGGTTTGAAATGTGAGTGTCCCTCACAGACACATGTGTTTGAATCGTTAGATGTTTGAAAGGTCATGGCATCTTTAAGAAGTGGGGGCCTTTCTGGAGGAAAGCAGTCACAATGGGTGGGCCTTAAGGTGGATTACTTCCAATCTACCTACTTCTGGGAGAAATCTGTACTTGCAATTGACAATTTTCTAGCTCTTAAACTCCATGAAGTACATACTAAGATCAACTCCAGTTTATGTCAGCCAGCCATAACTTTCCTGCCATAAAGAACTGTATCTTCCCTTTGGAGCTGTAAGCTGAATAAATCTCCCTTTTTCCCCATTAAGTTGCTTGATTTTAGATGTTGTCTTACAGCAACAGAGAAAGAGTAACTGTACAGATTGAAATTTGAATTAGGAAGACCTGGAGAATCAGGAGTTCTCTGACTGCTGGTGTCCTTTGAGGCACATACCGGGTGGTCAGATGGTATGTTGGCAAGGGTGTGTCATCACAGTGTCAGGTGATGCGTAAATTTCAAAAGATATGTCTTGAGAATCAACTGGTGAAGTCATGGTCTGCTGAGAGAAAGGCCAAGGATAGTATCAATAGGAAAAAATTAATTTCTTAAAAAGTCATTCCGATGTGGGTTAACTGACCTTATGTTACAAATGAGGAAGACTTTTCATTCCTTTACTGTGGATTAAATGTGCGGAAATGGGTCCAGGTAATGGTATTGCACCTTTTCCTTTGTGTGGTGTGTTCATTAAGCTCTTGGACCTGGCTTTCCTGAAATGATTTTAATATACCCACATGTTCGTGTGGTTTCAATAGCTTTGAAAAGCTTATGCGGTGAAATCCTTTTACCTTTAGGAAAAAATTGCTTATTATTCTGTGGTTTCTGAG
The DNA here is from genome assembly GCA_023101885.1 of Typhlomys cinereus. Taxonomy (NCBI): domain Eukaryota; kingdom Metazoa; phylum Chordata; class Mammalia; order Rodentia; family Platacanthomyidae; genus Typhlomys; species Typhlomys cinereus. The sequence goes on from JALPQD010000020.1 coordinate 1,921,876, forward strand.
TGGTTCTGGGCGGGTAATATTCGTATGGCCAGCAAGGTGCAGAGACAGCCTGCCCTGTGCCTGTGCTCACTGAGTTGCATGATGCTTGTAACATGGAGTCCCTTCAAGCAAGGCACAACCTGATTATACTATGTGGAGTGACTTTAAAAGAACACACAGCCTGTTTTCAATTGAGGGTCTAGCCTGTGAATTGTGGCAGGTTAGATTGGATACATTAACGTCTGAGAAAAAGTAGAGCAAAGAACATCTGGAAATACTTTAGAATAGAATGGTACTTCTTTAACATCATTTTTGTCTTTACAAATGTCTCCTTTTGTTCTAAAGGAAGATGGTGGTATCCTTTCCATGTATTTTAGAAAATTTGTATAAGGAAAATTGCCAGAGCTTTGGAGGAAATAGCTAGTTACTGTTTAAAAACATACTATTTCTGCAGCTCACTTCTCCTTGTCTGAAGAACAGGAAATTCCATCACTACAGGATGCATAGACAAGATGAACGAGAAGCTTACACATTTGCATATGGGATATGTAAAGCAACTCTGAAAGCAGAGTTACTCCTGCCAAAATGCACTGAGTCTTTTGGGTCTGATTGCATATACCAGTAATCATCAGTACTCAGGAGGTTGAGGCAGCAATATCAGCAAGGTTTAATACCAGCCTCTCTCAAAAAAACAAAACATAACCAACCACCTGCTTACCAGCCCTTATCTCCCTGCCTCATGACAAGGAATACAGGCCTAGCACTATAAACCAGTCTAAACAACAGTGGACCAGGAGAAAACTGACAGTAGACAGGACCAGATACCTCAATACTAACCACAAATACCTGAGCGTAACTTTCCATTTAAATACTTCTCATTTTATTTTTAGATAGGAAAAGATCTCAACACCAAAATAGGACACAGCCTAGTACAATGAAAGAACAGTAAAATATCCCATGAATTATGGCAGGTTAGATTGGATATACAATGGCACTGGAATGCAGTGTGCCAGTACCCTAGAACACTTAGCCAGAATCAGGCCAACCAAATGTTTTCCCATCCTAAGGCTCAGGAAATCCTGCTGAAAAAGAGGCAGTAATATTGTAAGAGCCAAAGATAGGAAGGTCCACCAGTGGCAAGAAATTCCACTCAAGGCAGAACTGCTATATCTAGGAACTCACAGCCATTTGTTTACCAGACCTGCACAATGATTGATATACCGCATAGACTAGTGAGGATCTCAGGAGAAATAATTACATACAGTAGGAACCTTAAGGCTTGAGCTAGACAAAGTGAAGGGGAGTGCCCTCTTGGTAGATCTACTCAAGGAAGGGCCACTTAATATACCACAGAGGACTGAACCTCTGCTAAAGCAGATAATCCAAAGGGAACCCTGGCGTCCACAGAAGCAGACAGGAAGGTGAAGGGGAGTAGGATGGATTGATGAAGGGAGAGTAAGGTTGGAGAGGGAAAGGGAGGGTGGGGGAGGAAGGGAGTAGGAACAACCATTCATGTTTGTAAAACTAGAGGAAAAAACACAAAATACACACACAGTGAAACACTGGTTTAAAAGCAAGGTAATGTTTGGCATCTCTGCATTTATTTCTTCTTTGCCCCCTTTGTCTTAATACTGTGGGTCAAATTTGTGCTCAATTCTGTCCATATGCATTTTGGTCATTGAAGGAGTATCTTTCTAGGAAGTTCTATACCTAACCTATTTCATTCTCCATCAAGGTAGGAAAGACTAAAGACAGAGTAACGAAGATATTTCACTGACAACTTTTACTAATGTGGCTATGTTCCCTGACTTTCTACCATCACTTGCTATTGATTTCTGGGGTGAGTGGCCTGACCTAATTCATTCCCTCTCCATCCAACCACTATCGGTGAGTCAAGCTTCCGGCCTAGGTCAGTTGCAGTGTGACTTTATGAAAACCATAGATACTATGTCCCTACCCAACTCCAGTGGGTTGTCAGTAATACTTTGTTTAAGTGATTGAAATATTTCACAAAGAACACATCTGGAAAGGATGTGTATCTTTATGTTCAGTAAATGCTAAGATTAACTTTTTATGTGTTCCATATTAACTTCTTATTTCAGTTTGCATGTTATGGATTTCATATTTTTATTTAATTAAATATAAGAAAGATCTTTCATAAAGGTCATTTTGGTGGGGGTAAGAGGGTATTTAAGTTGAAACACACACACACACACACACACACACACACACATACACACATTCTGAAACTTAATGACCTTATTGAAATGAATTCAAGGTACTTGAGGGAGGCAACAGTTGTAGACTTTCTTGTCCTAGGAAATCAATACTCATAAAATTCAAGGTTATAATTGAGAATTTAAAAACCACTGTGAGTTTATTTTAAAACACGTAGTCTGTCATCTTTATTTTCCTTCTGGATAACATAGTGTTTATACCCTGAGGTCTATTTATGTTGCCCTAACTCTTCTGCTGACTTTGAGATGAACTTTATGTGATGCTGAAATTGGAACATTAGGTTTAGCAATCATGGCATCCAACGCCTTGTTCAAAAGAGTAAACTGATGTCACAGGAGAAAACGAATTGTCTCAAAACTTTTGTTTCCCAGATTGTCAAAAATCTGTCATTCTTATTCATTAAACTCAACCCAGTGATAGTGAGATTTCTCATTCTTATTCATTCCCCAGAGTAGCCCCTGAGTATTCTCTAAGTTTAGACTGTGCCTGGCACCAAGGTAGGCGCTCCAAGTACAATGCTTTGAAAAAAAAAATCATGTGGAACTCCAGAGAGTTAACTCATTGAACCAAGCATCAAAACAGGTTTTTAGCTTGAATCCATATTTAACATCCACTGGCCCTTGTTTCCACAGTGACCAGACAGAGTGCACTTTCTTTCATCTCCTTGAATTTGGTTATAAGAAAGAAGACCTCGGGACTGCTTCCCACCTCTAGCCTATCCTCTGTGTAGTAAGTCAGGAATTGTTAAGAGTAAATCAATCAGTGACAGGAAAAGCACAAGGAAATCAGGATCCTTGTCCTGACATTTGCAGAGCCACAACTCATTTGATGACTCAGTAAACAGGATCAGATCTGTGCCATTTGATCACAGTTTCTACCTGTGTGTGGGTGCTCCTTCTTATTCTTGATCACACATCTCCTATGTAAACCACTCCTATGTCAACCCTCTGGCCAAGATACCTTTTGGGATGAGACCCCTGCTGGTTTTGATCAGTAATCCCTTCAGAAAGAAATTCTTAATCTAGCCTCTCCCTTGTCTCCCCACTAATCCGCTTCTGCTTGGCAGCAAGCAGCGGCAGGTGAGTAGGGCAGCACCCACCAGAGCATTCTTGGTAGGCTCAGAGGACTGTCACTGATGAAAAATGAAGAGAAAGTTAATCGTGACCCCAGCTGCTCTTCTAAATACATGCTTCCTAGAATCACACTAATGTCTGCAATTGAAAATGCTATTCTCATGTAACGCCTTTGCAGATTCATTTAAACTACCGCTTCCTCTACTCAGGGTACCTTTATATATGAAAAGTCTCTTATCCGGTTGCCAGCATCTGCTGCTGAAGTTGAGTGCCAGTTGACTACGAGGCACCCCTTTCCTATCCCAGAAAATTTCCTTCATGCTTGCAAATTTGTCTCATACAAAGGTTACAGCTTTTTAAAAAAATCTATTTTTGGTATGATATATATACAAAAAAATTAATTTTATTTATTGTTTAGATTGGTTTTTTTTGAGATAGGATCTTGTGTAGACCAGGTTGACCTAGAACTCTATTATAGCAGTGCCACCAGACTTGGTTTTCTTCAATGATGGGGTTCCAATCAGGGCTTTATGTATATCTGTGCTAGGCTATCACTCTCCAAATCACTCTACATCTCTGGACCACATTTATATTGCTATTGCTAATGCTCGGAGCTGGTCCATGGACAATGAGTAAGGAAAAAGTTCAAATGACATGAACAAACCTGAGAAGTTTTGCAAGTTTGGAACTTCCATTCTGAATAGAGAGAGTTAAACACAGATGTTGACTTCTTGTGTGTTCTGTGTAGAAGATATAACTGTTCCCATTCTGCTGTGGTGAACACAGTCATATTGAACTTAAAGAACAGCAATGTACATTTTATTAGACATAGGTTATTGAAGCATCTGTAAGAAGGGAAAGATCTCTCCATGAAAGTTCTCTCTCCTACTGCTAAATTTACCTTTCTAGGGCCAGTTCTATGGTTTACTGCCTGTAAGAGCTGAAATTCCCATATTATACTCCATGTCCAGGTAGAACTTCTAATCCTATTGTGAACTCTCAGTCACAGTGACCATTAAGTTTCCTTGCAAAAGCATATCGCATCACAATAAATGCAAAGTTGTTGGGACCTAACGCTATAGTGTATGGAATGTTTCAGCAGCTCATTTGGTGTAAGAACATGATCCTATGTACTAAATCTTAAGGAAACGCTTACAACGGAAATTAGAAGCACCTCTCCCCTGATCAAGAATGAAAAGGCATCAGAAGCCTCATGACTGATGAAAGATGATTTCTTTTAAATTCCAAACTTTCCACCTTTCTAAAATGGCTAGAAAATTCTCCTATTATGTGTCATGCAGATGAAGACACCTACCCAAGTTCAGGAGCCAAGCCTTAACTTCTCTAACATTCATTAGTTTACTGTCACTTGCTTGCCATGGGCCAAACTTTTCTATGCAGTCTTGTGTCTATGTGTACAGATTAGTGTGTGTGTGTGTGTGTGTGTGTGTGTGTGTGTGTGTGTGTTAAACAAACTATTTCTAAGGAGTTAAAGACTAAAGAGTTAAAGATGTGGTTCTAGATGTGCTGGGATAAAGCTGGGCAGTTTTCAAATGCTAATCCAGGCCACCCTGGAAGGGGTGCCGACTGGAAATCAGTCTCAGCCTAAGTGACCTCTGTGAACTTTTACACGCTCTTTGCTGGCTTATTAGTCTATTTATACAACAAAGAAATAATGCAGATGTTATTGAGGTTCTGTGTTTATAAAATACTCTATGATGCTTAGGCAGAAAGTGTGACTCATAGAAAATGCCGAGTGTGAGATGAACCACCCCACAGGGTCACAGCTGGTACCTTTCAACATGATGGAAACTTGATATTTGAAAACTCTCTTGACAAGAATCATGCTTTCATCAGTTCTGCCTCTCTCTGAAATTGGTTCCAAATCTCCTTCCCTCTATCATATTTTCAAATTGGTTAATGTTTATAACCTAGAAGGGAGGGCCTAAAAGACACCCACACAAATATAATCTCTTTCCTATCCTATAAAGGTCATGCATCTGTGTGTAAATGCGCTCATCCTTTCTCTTTCAGCATTTGCCAGTTTAAGAAGCAGATGCTAGGAAAATGATTGTTTGCTCTCACCACTGCCAACAAAAGCAGTTCCATTTACATCTACATAATATCTGCAAGGCTTCTTGTTTTAGAATGTTTTCTGGGCAATATGTTGTAAATCGAAAGGTCAAAATGCATCTCTCCACCTAAACTCACACAAGCCTTCATGATAACTTTCAAACCATGTTCATACTCCAATTTTATGGAACAAATTTAATGGAAATTTGAATTAGTACAATCTCATTCATGAAATGCTCATAAGAAAGTCTCCTGGAGAGATGGCTTGGTGGGTAAGAGTGTCAGCTGCAGCAACAGTTTGAGTCCCGACATTCACGTGAAAAGCCAGTCAAGGCTGGGCACACACCTGTAACCCTGGTGCTGAGACAGGGGGATCTCTGTCTTGATGACCATCTACTTAGTTCCAGGATCAGTAAGACGCCCCGTCTCAAAGGATCAAGACACAGAAAGATAGAGCATGATACCTGATGTCCTCCTCTGTCCTTGGTAGTGTACACACAGGTGCACCTGCATGCATTCATGTACATACCACATACACACACACACACAAACTAGCACTACTGAAATGTTGGCACGTTTCGTTCTAGACCAATCTGTGTAGAGGTCTATGTTTAAAAACATTTAATTTTATTCATCTTTTGTTACAGTTTCTTTTGCTACTTTGAATTACCCCATAGATATTTCATTTTCTTCATCTTATTTTTTATAGTTATAGTTTGTTATACTTTCTTTGGTTACTTTGAATTACCCCTTACTTGAATTAAGTCAATCTCATAATATATTTAACATTCTTTGCATGTATTGTAAAAAGTCAGTTTAAGAATATTTTAGGGCTACACTTAGAGATATTACACATGTGCTTTGTCCCATGTGTGTAAGATGGTGGCAGAGAGGAGATGAGACTATTTTTACATTCAGTGTTCTGACTTGTGGACAGCTGAATGATTAATAGACTGATATACCACACTGCCTGCCAAAACACTGAATTCCATATCTGTGTACTCACAACATGAAGGCCTCTCATGGAGTGGGCTCCATGTGCATACAATGTGGATGGCTTCCCTGGGTTGGGGGCTCTGAATGCTCACAAGGTGGATGGCCACCTATGTGCTCACAAGTAGGATGATCTCTTCTTGTGAGTTGGATCTCTGTATGCACACAAGGGAGATATCCTTCTGTGGGCTGGAGCTCTGTGAGCTCACACCATGAACTTAGTTTCATAGAAGATGGACAAAACTAGTATTCTTCAGCTTTATCATGTGTTCTTAACCATGTGGAACTGGGAGCTCAATAACTATCCACATTCTTAATGTGTTTTCTTTTACTCCTTACATATTATTTTATATTGTACAATTTAAAAAATTAGGGCATAAAGGCAGGAGGTAGACATGCTATAGAAATGTTCAGGAGAAGCAGGAGGGAGAAAGGGGAAGCTATGATTAAAATGCATGTATAAGATAATAAAAGAGTAAAAAAACCCCACAAAACTAATTAAAAAAAAAAAAAAGAAAAAAGAAAGAAAAGGAAAAGCAAACTAACCAAACTATTGACTCTTTTCTGATAGAAAAAAAAGAATTCCTGGCTCGAACTGTCCAATTTTAACATTTTTGACTTGTGATTTGTTCTGAGTTTTTCTGTTGCTATTTAAATACTCATAGTATATCCTTATTACTGGAGATGAATGCTGCTGTTGGTTGCACAATAATGTATTCTCTGTCGCTGAAAAGAAAAGAGTAAAATTCTTTTTTAAAGTAAGGGATTTTATTGTTTTAGAACTTAGTATATTTATCACCTCTATATAGGCTAGATGGGATGAATACTCAATATATTTCTAAAAATAGAAAAAAATAAAAATGAAAAAAAATTCTACCTAAAATAAAATATACAATTTTTTTTAAAAAACAGCTATTTTAGGGGCTGGAGATCTGGCTCAGGGGTTAAGACTCTGCCTTGAAAGAAGACACTGAGTTCAGACCCAAAGTCCCATGAAAAAATGCCAGTAATTGCAAAGATTATAAACAGGAGGGAAGGGGAAGGAGGGCCCCCAAGAAATTAGGAAACAGGAGATCACACTACAGCAGAGAAAATAGGTCACCATCAAGTATTGCAAGTAAGTAGTGAGACATCTGGTTAAGCTCACTCACTTTCCTTCCTGGTCATTTGCAAATGAACGGTTTGATCTCACCAGTCAGGGAAGGCATAGTGTCTGGCAGATAGATGCTAACCATTTTGCAAATGGGAGATTAACCAGCAGTGTTTTTGTTACTCAGGATTGTTTTTGCTATCCTGGGTCTTTTGTGCTTCCATATGAATTTTGAGATTGTTTGGTCAATTTCTTTAAAGAATTGCTTGGGGATTTTGATTGGTATAGCATTGAATCTGTAGGATGGTCATTTTTATGATATTGATTCTGCCAATCCAGGAGCATGGGAGGTCTTTCCACCTTCTGGTGTCTTCTGTAATTTCTTTAGGGTCTTAAAGTTTTCATTGTAAAGGTCTCTCACCTCCTTGGTTAATTTTATACCAAGGTATTTCATTTTTTTAGGGGCTATAGTAAATGGAATTGTTTCTTTTATGATTTTTTCACTTTTTTCATTCTGGGCATATAGGAAGTCCACTGACTTTTGTACGTTTATTTTGTAACCTGCCACCCTGCTGAACTTCTGTATTAGTTCCAGAAGTTTCTTGGTGAAGTTTTTAGGATCATTCAGGTGTATGATCATGCCATCTGCAAATAGAGATAACTTGACTTCTTCCTTGCAGATTTGAATCCCTTTTATCTCCTTCTCTTGTCTTATGCTCCAGCTAAGACTTCAGCTACAATATTGAACAGAAGTGGTGAGAGTTGTCTTGTTCCTGATCAAAGCTGGAATACTTCAAGCATTTCCCCATTGAGTATAATCCTTGCCATTGGCTTGTTGTATACAGCTTTTATTATGTTGATAAAAGTTCCTTCCATTCCAGCTGTCTCTAGGGTTGTATCATGTGGTCTTGGACTTTAGACTGGTTTTTATGATGAATTACATTTATTGATTTGCGTATGTTGAACCAACCTTGTGTGCTTGGGATAAAGCCTACGCAATCACAGTGAATGATCTTTTTAATGTTTTTGAATCCTATTTGCTAAGAGTTTGTTGAGAATCTTTGCATCTGTGTTCATCAAAGAGATTGGCCTATAGTTTTCTTTTTTAAGTGTATCTTTATTAGGTTTTGGGATTAATATGATATAACCTTCATAAAAAGAATTTGGCAGTGTTCCTTACTTCCAATTTGATGAAACAGTTTAAGGAGTATTGGTGTTATTAGCTCCTTAAATGTCTGGTAGAACTCTGTGCTGAATCCATCTGGTCCAGGACATTTTTTGGTGGGAAGATTTGAGATTACTTCATCGAGTTCCTCATATGTTATAGGACTATTTAAATAATTCACAACTTCCTGATTCAATTTAGGTAAGTTGTGTTTACTTAGGAATTCATCCATCCCTTTTGTGTTGTCAAATTTCACAGAGTATAAGTTTTTGAAATATGATGTTATAATTCTCTGGATTTCTTGGGTATCAGTAGTGATAACTCCATGTTCATTTCTAATTTTGTTCATTTGGATTTTCTCTCTCTTGTTTTTGGTTAATTTAGCTAGAAGTGTATCAATCTTACTGATTTTTTCAAATAACCAGCTTTTTGACTGGTTGATTCTTGGTATCGTTTTCCTTATCTCAATTTTGGATATTTCTTCCCTTATTTTGCTAATCTCCTCTCTTCTACTGCTTTTAGAATTGGAGTGCTCTTGTTTGTCTAAAACTTTAAGCTGCATTGTTATTTATTTGTGATGTTTCTATTTTTTTATATAGGCATTAAAGGCTATAAGCTTAGAATGACTTTCATTGTGTCCCAGAGATTTTGATATGTTGTATTTTCATTATCGTTCTCTTCTAGAAAATCTTGAATTTCCTTTATGATTTCTTCCTGAACCCAATTCTCATTCTACATCATAGTGTTTAGTTTCCAGGTATTAGTGTATTTTCTGCTGATTATTGTGTGGCGGATGTCAAACTTTAAACCATGGTGGTCTGATAGGGTACAGGCTAGAATTTCAACTTTCCTGTATATGTGGAAATTCGCTTTGTGGCCCAATATGTGTCAATTTGGAAAAAATTCCGTGTGCTGCTGAGAAAAATGTGTATTCTTTGGTGCGTGGATGGAAAGTTTGATAGAGATCTGTATGGTCCTTTTCAGTAAGGGTTTGATTAAGTTGCAATGTGTCTCTGTTAAGTTTTTGACCTTTTTTTTTTTATTATTTCCGTTTGTACAAACTTGACAGGTACACTGGCCTGACTCCCCCCCTCTCCGCCCAATCCCCAGAGCATCCTTTAATGTGCATGCCAAACTCTCCTCTGGGTCCTCCTCCTCTCTGATGAGGTGCATGGACCCAGGGGCATTTCCCAGAACCCTTTCCTGTGTTCCCCTTAAGTTTAGGAAACACTACTGTGACTGTCAGTCCCTAGACTCCAAGGATCCTAGTGCCTTTAGTCCATACTAGACTTTGTGGGGTCAATAATGTGTTGGACATAGCAGTTTTTGACTTGTTGATCTATCCCTTGTTGAGAGGGCAGTATTGAAATCCCCAAGAATTATCGTTTGGGGTTGATTTCTTGCTTTAGACCCTGTAGCATTTGCTTAATGAATGTGGAGGAGCCCATATTGGTTCATATGTGTTCAGTATTGTGAAGTCTTCCTGGTGAATTGTACCTGTGACTAGAATTTAGTATCCTTCTGTGTCTCTTATGATTTTTTTTTGGTTTGAAGTCCACTTTGTCCGATAGCATAACAGCTACCCCTGCCTGTTTCCTGGTTCCATTAGCTTGCAGAATTTTTGACCAACGTTTTACTTTTAGAATGTGCCTATCGTTTGTGGTGAGATGTGTTTTCTGAAGGCAGCAGATGGATGGGTTGGGATTTCTAATCCAAGTTTGTAATCTGTGTCTTTTGATTGGTGAGTTAATTCCATTGACATTTAGTGTTATAATGGAGAAATTACTTTTAATTCTTGACACTTTTTATGTTTAAAAATATGGTACGCTTCATGAATTTGATGTCATCCTTGCACAGGGGCCATGCTAATCTCCTCTATATCGTTCCAATTTTAGCATATGTGCTGCTGAAGTGAGCACGGCAATAAGTAAATTTTAATTGTTCTGTATATGAAATTGCATAGTTTGTTCTAAAAATTGCCAGTGAGTCAAATACTCAGAAAAAATTTGTTGAAGTGTCTCTCAAATTTGAGAAATGCTGACACGAAATCCCCACACATAAATGAAATACTATCCAATTATACAAGATTTTTTTTCATTGTGTATTTTGTGTACTCCTAGTAATAAAGAACTGTGCCTGAATTTGTTATTTGTTATATTCTTTTCTATGACTTATGAATTGCTTGTACAAAGAATATAAAATACAACTTCTTCCAAAATTTATCAAAACTTGTCTTTGATATTTTTAACTTTGTTTATTTATTCATTCATTTTGTGTGTATATGTGTGTGTTTGTGTATTAGAAGTCACATGTGTCTCTGTGAAGGACCACGGATGACTTTTGGAATCATCCTGGATTGTTTCTACCTCCTTCTTGCTTTACTCTGGGATATCCCAGACTCCACCCATTAGGGCTGGAAGTGCAGGTCACTGCCATTTCTGCCTGGCATTTTTATGTGGGACCTGGGATTGGAACTCAGGATCTTCTGCTTGTGAGGCAGAGTCTTAACTCCTGAGCCATCTTTCCAGCCCATCTCTGCTCTTTTAGATGAGCTCAAACATGTATGGCATCTGTCTGGAAGGTCTGGGAGATCAATGGCCTGATAAACTTTCCTGATTTCTAGTACCAAACTCATAAAATTATACAGTGATTAAAAGGAAAAAAAATCTTGGTTATCTTGTAAGCCATATGCCCAAGTGGACAACTATAGCTCTCAAGGGTTCAGATCAACCTCAATGTTACCGAAATGGGAGAGTTAGGGCCCCCAAGGGTTCAGACTACCTGATGTCAGAAGGATTTCCCAGACTCATTTCCACCATTTTCTCTAAAATCTCTTAATTTCTTCATCTGTTGCCATTGCTCTGCATGTTGCTGATAAAGTCACATCAAAATGGCTTAAAAGGGAACAAGACATTTTATTCTTGGTTTATAATCATCTGCTTACAGCTCTTTTTCCAGATCATCAGGAGAGTCCACACCACTTTCAGAGGACAGAGGGAACTGGCCATATCATATTTGATATGGAGTGCTGAGAGAAGGGCAAACTTCTCTTGCCAGAGAGCATGTTTGTACAAGTAGCCAAAGAATGCTAATTTACTTAACAAGCTCCCTCCATTTTATCCACTTGCCCAGATAATTGTTCTGCCCACCATGGACTAGGTCTCTTCTCATCAATTAGACAATTTCCTGCAGGCTTGCTCAAGATTAACTCAAGTACCAATTCTTTTAGTTTTAATGCATAAAAATTTAAGTATTGCATCTGTTTCTTTGTATTTACATTTAGACCAGATTTTAGAAGAGCACATTTTCCCACCCCTGTCCTTCCCTGTCTCCCCAATCCACCCCCCCCTTTAAAATCCAATTAATGAAAATTAAATACCCTCTCTGGGTAGAGTAGACTTAAATTGCCTAAGTTGATACCAGTAGCTGTCTACTACATCATCTCTTTCCTAAAATGTTTCCATAGATGCTTTTTTCTTCTCTAGTCTTGTATTTTCTTATTGTTTTATATGTGAATGTAGTGAATTCATAATATTCTCAATTTTCTTCCTTAGTTCCAAATCCCATCCTCCCTCCTTTTGCCTTTACAATCCTTCATCTCTCCTGCTGGACTCCCTCCTATTTTCAAATCTTTTCACTTGTGTGGCAATTTATCTTGATGACATACGCCTGACATGCTTCATGCTCCAGCAAATATCATAGATCGATGAGCATACCATTGAGGAAAGCATCCTCCTTTACTTTCCCTTCAGCATTAGTTCTCATCAGTCTCTCACAGAGGTGAAGATCTTTTTGAGATCTTTCTACTTTCACAGTGAGATGTTGAGACAGATCCCATAAAATTCTTGTATAAGTATACATATTTGCCATGAAGTCTTGTATATCACAACTCTGTCATATCCAGAATATAATGTCTAACCTACTACTGTCTTACTTTAGATTCTTACACTCTTACCACCCCCTCTTTCTCGATGCTCTATGAACTTTTGGCTGGGGTGAGTGAAGTATATAGATCCTCTTTAGAGACAAGCACTCCATAGTCATTTGTTTCCTACATTTTGGTGGGTTATGTTTTCATTAATGAATTCCTTCTGCTGTAGAAGGAGGCATTTTGGGTGAGTGGTTTTCTAGTCTATGAGTATAATAATAGGTGTTTACAAAGCAGTTTGACATACTGTTTTCCTAGCTAATGATTCGTAGTCTGCTCTTGTCCTGAGACATGTGTTTTTCCCTTTCACAGGCTAGGTGTTTTCTACTAACAGAAAAATCATAATTTCCTCTCCCATGAGCCCTTTCCTATGAATTTTTATTTTTGTGTTTGTTCTTGTAATCTTCCCCCTTACAAACAGACTGAGCTGGACAGCAAGTATTCACTAAAAAATCATGTCATCGTGAGTGGGACTCAGAACAATTTCTTTAAGGTATGATGTTAGCAATTCATGAAAATTACAAATGAATGAGATTATTCCGTGCCTGCTGGGATTACAAAAAATATTGAAATACATTGTAATGACAAAATACTTTATTATATAATATGTCCCATGATGACATGATTTTTTAGTGAATACTTGTTGTCCAGCTCAGTTTGTTTGTAAGGAGGAAGGTTATAAGTACAAACACACACACACACACACACACACACACACACACACACACACACACGCGCGCGCGCGAATGTATATGTGTACATATACATACACGTGTTTGTGTAGATCAGAATTTTAGATAAATTCTTTGAGAGTAAAGAGCACTTAAAATCCTCTTGTTGGAGAAGTAGAAGCTTGTACTTTGTCATAGCGGTTTTTTCCAAGGCAGCTGTAAAAAGAAAATCTCGAAAATCTCAGAAGGAAGAAAGCGTTAAGAGTAGGAAGCCCCCCCCCACTCTGGCAACTCTCGTGCCCTTAATTGAGATTCCATTTCAGCAATAGTTAGCAGCAGCAGGGCTTGATTAGGATAAAGCCTGGAGGATTGTTTACTATGCAAGGTGATTGCCCTTTCCTTTGGAGAGTCCCTTGTGTGTGGGCAAGGGTCCAGAGAGCCAGGAAATGGTGCCAGAGGTGTCTTAGACCAGCAAAGGAGGGATGGAAAGAGAAGGGCCACTTCTCCCCTCTCCCTGTGTCTGCAGGGTGAGTTTGGAAGGGTTACCTTGAAGAGAGGCAGTATACCTACTGATGTACAGCAACCAATTGGCTGGACCATGGAGTCCTAGTCCCTAACTACGTGTTTTGGATAGTAAATTTCTCCAACTTCACCCTTCCACCAACATCTAGGAAGACCCCAATATTCAGAATTTATATATGTTGATAGTAAAAAAAAGAGACTTATTTGATCTGATGAAATATATCCTAGCAGTCCAACTTGACAAAAATATTCACTCATCAATATACATAGCAACCACAAACCACAAACTTGCTGGAGAAACTTAGGACAACAGTGAGTCATCTAAAATATTGGGCAAATCCAAAGGTTTTGAGTAGCATGAATAGAAAACTGGCACCCACATTCAGACACATCCTAATGTAATTTTAGGATGTCAAGGGTAAAGATGATATCCTAAATGTCTCAAGAGAAAACATCAGACTGTTCATAACAGAATTCTTTCTGAACTAAAATCAATAACATTGGCTGTCATTTGACAGAGAAATATCAGAGTTCTGGAAGAAAAATCTGGTAAATGGACTTTTTTACTTACTCATACTCATTTGTGTGTGTGTGTGTGTGTGTGTGTAAACAAGGTGATTTTAGTTATACAAAGACAAGTTTGAAACCTATGAACAATTTCTAAAAAGCTTGCTACAGGATATATTTCAGTAGATAGACTGAATCTAATACCCAGAAGTGCCATGTAGAAACTATAGCAATAAATAAAGATTGTGCTTGGCATCTCCTTTCTTTGGAGGTGGATGTAGATATTAATGCATAGTTATTATCACTTACATTAAATAGCATTGTAATTGCTTTTCAATGGAGCAAAAAGAAATGCACAAATAAAGTCCTGCAAAAATCTTAAATAATAATTCACTGTAACACAATTTTCTAAAACAGGAAGATGGTTTAGAAAAAGGGATGTCTGAATTGGACTTAAGAGGTGTTCATTGAGATGTACAGGTAACATGAAAGGATATAACCATCAGAATGACTGCATAGGGAAATACTACAACATTGGTAAAGGTTTCCATTATTCAGAGTAAATTGCATGTACAAATCCTACAGCACTGTGAAACAACTTTGGCTGTCAAAATGAATTTTAGTGGTGTTTGAAGTACACAGCCTGAAATATATCTAGAAAAGAAATTATTTATTTCCATTTCCTATAAAGTGCCAGGGGATGATCTCACTTGATTCCTTTATCATGTTTTCTTAAGTACAAACTCCTATTATCAATTCCACTTCATGACTCATTATTTATACTGGAAAATAAGAATCAGCATATTATAACCTGTTAGAAGTTTAATGCTCTTTCTAAAATAAGAATGCTGTCTTTGCTTCCAAAATCATTATGCGTATATTACACAAGAGTGTAATGAATCACGTGCTAATTACACATTTTTAGAACTAGTTGATTAGAAAAATCATAAAAAAGAAATATAATACTTCAATTTCCCATGGAGCAAAGACTGGGCTGACATTGATGATTCTGATAACAAGATATCCGGAAGTGAATATGATTAGTAAGCAACTTCGGCACACTGGCTTGTTCAGGGTCAGACAAAAATAATTGGATGGAGAAGGAGGCAAACGCCCTTAGACATCCAATGTAGGTTTCATGTTGTTACAAAGATATTGCTTTTGCTGGGAATGACTCATCCTAATCAGTAAATTATTCTATCTTTGAATGTTCCATTACTTAAGATCATTTGTGAATGTGAATAACCTCACACTTACATGGAAACACGGGCAAACTTGCAAGAACAGTGCTGTTTCATTCTACACTCAAAGCCAGAGGATGCTGAGCTTGCAACAACATGAAGCCCCAGTTGCAATAATTCTAGAATCACTTGTTGTGTAAAGAAATGTGCATCTACCATTTGCATTACAGATATGGAGGGAATAGACTAAAGAGTGATAATAAAAAAGACAAAGTTATATGTGGTTGTGTCACCTGAAACTTAACCATTTGTTGAGTTATATAGGAAAATAAAGGATTTCCCCCATTGGCATTATATTTTCCTGACATTGAGGATTCAGAAAAACAATTGTCTACTTTTTATAGAGGTATTCTAATCAAATGAATTCCTTTAAAAAGTAAAAGTATATGTAGAATGGATATGATATCACCTAATGTATTGCTGACTGATATTTACATTTTATGTAATTTTCAATGCTGTGCATATTTACTTCAAATTTATACCTGGCTTTTCTTTTAAAAAGAAGTTGAAACCTGTCTAATCAATTACTGTTGGCATACATTTTTTGTTTCTGGGACTGATTAATGTTTAACTTATCAGATCTTTGTCTTTCATTCTTTGTACCTAGTTCTTTTCGGTCCAGTTTTCATGTGTATGCTCATATGGCGTGTAGCATGTACATATGTGTGCTTTGCATGTGTGTGTGTGTATCTGAGTGCATGCACTTGGGTCCCATGTGAAGGCCCCAGCATTGTATCAGGAGCTCTCCGATTGGGCTAGTCTGAGTAGTCAGGTTGCTCTGTAGATTCCAAGGCTCTACATTCTGGGTTTGGAATTTCAGGTGTGTAATAATGCTTGGCCTGCATTTTGCATGGTATCTGGAGATCTCAGTTTTGTTCCTTATGTTTGCATACTAAACACAATTATTAATTCATTTCCCTGGTCCATATTTTGACTTTTTAAATATTATTCAAAGGCAAGAAAATTTAAGGGAAACATGAAAGTCAAATCAGTCAATCATCCTGTATTTAAGTATTAAATTAAAGTATTTTTATTATAAGGCTTTTGTCTATGTAGTTATGTTTTTAACAGTAAAACAACTATTAAATAGTGAAACTGGCACAGATATCTGTAGCTTATTTAAATCCTATATGTACTGTTTTTCCCATATACAGAAATCTAAAAGATGAGTGTTTAACTAATATATTGAATGTATTCTGAGAACATTCCTTATTCTTTTCTGTTATATAAATTTCAAATGGCATTTCACAGAATATATTTACAAGTAGAAACAATAGAAGATAGTTATTATGGATATTATTTCTAAGCAGCTCTCCAGGCCCATCTGAGAAGTATTATTTGGATTAAAATTAGCCTGTAGGAATGTCAATAAAGGATTTTCTTTTTTATTTTATTTTATTTTTATAGTTTTATAAACATGAGTGATTGTTTCTACCCCCTCCTCTCTCTCTATACCCTCCTTTCCTTTCACCAATCCTTCCCCCTCCCTCCCACCCTCCTGTCTGTCTGCTTCTGTGGGTCACAGGCTTCCCTTTGATTGTCTGCTCTAGTGGGGTTCAGGCCTCTGTGGCAGAGTAAGTGGCCCTTCCTTGGGAAGACTCACTGATGAGGGCACATCCTTTTACTTGTCTAGACCTAGCTCCTAAGGTTACCACTGCATATAATTGTTTCTCCTGGCTGGTCTATGGGGGGATGTTGGTATGTCAGCTATTGTGCAGGTCTGGTGGGGATAAGTCTCATTGCAATGGGTTCCTGGATGCAGCAACCTTGTCTTGAGTGGAATTCCTTGGCCTATGGTGGCCCTCCCCATCTTTAGGCTCTTACAAACTTACTGCCTCCTCTTCCACAAGATTCCATGAGCCTTAGAATGGGAAGAGATTTTGCTGTGCCTTTTGGTTAGGTGCTGCTGTCTATTTCACTGTTCTTCCATTTCACTAGATTGCCTTTTCTTTAGGTGTTTAGATTTTTTCTTCTTTTATTTTTAAAAGCCCAAAGAAATAACTGGCATTCTTTAGACTGACTATTTATTTGTTTGTTTGTTTGTTTGTTGTGTTTAAGTGTATGTGTGTGTATCAGAGGGTACTTGTGTGTCTCTGTGCAAGGCCAAGGGTGATTTGGGGAAATCATCCTGGATTGCCTCTACCTCCTTTTTACTTTGCTCTGGGATTTCCCAGGCTCCGCCCACAAGAGCCAAAGTGCAGGCCTCCTTTGGCATTTTTTTTAAACATGGTGTTTCTTTTACATGGAACTCAGAATCTGAACTCAGGACCTTCTGCTTCTGAGTAATAATCTTAATCTTTGAGCCACCTCTCCAGCCAGAGATCTTTTCTTATCTAAAAATAAAATGAGAGGTGTTTAGATGAAGTTTTACTCTTAGGTGTTTGTGGTTAGTGTTGAGATATCTGATACTGTCTACTGTCCATTTTTACCCTGTCCATTGTTACTGGTTTATGGTGCTGGGAATGTGTTCCCTGTCGTGGGTGGGGGCAGTTTAGGGAGTTTGGTCTAGTAAGCAGGTTGCTGGTTACCTGGAGGCTAATCCCACTCTCTATTGTATCCTATTCCTGGTCTTCTCTCTCACTAAGACTTTTCTAACATAAAAGCATTTTTAAACTGTTTACCCATGTTCTTTTGTTTCTGTTCTTTTGGGATCTTCTTCCACCTCCTCTGGCTTGTATTCCCTTGCATTAATGGGACATTGCAAGAGTTTCTGTTTGATTCCATCAAACTGAGGGTTTAATGCTGTGATCCACTTATAAGAAAAGCATGTGACATCTGTCTTTATGGGATATCTGTCTGGGATATTTCACTTCGTGATTTCTTCCAGTTCCATCCATTTATTGGCAAATTTCATTAGTTCATCTTTGCAGACAGTTGAATAGTATTCCATTGTATATATGTACCACATTTTCATGATCATTCATCAACTATTGGACATCTAGGTTGGTTTCATTTCTTTGCAATTGTAAACAAGATTGCTATGAATATGATTTTGTACACATGTCTCTGGTGCTGGATGCAGTGTTCTCTGGGAATATTTCCAAGAGTAGTGTCATGGTTTGAAATGTGTCCCCCACAGTCTCATGTGTTTAGGAAAGTCATGGCATCTTGAGAGGTGGAGCCTTGCTGGAGGAAGGCAGTCACAAGGGGTAGGCCTTGAGGTGAATTAGTTCCACCCTACCTCCAAGAAAAGTCTGCCTTTGTAGCAAGCAGTCTTGTAGCTCACAGCTTCAAAGATGTCTGCAGTGACCTAGCCTCCTCCAGCTTTGACTAGCCAGCCATGCCGCCTCTGGTATGAGAGACTGTTTCTCCCTTCTGGAACCATAAACTGAATAAATCTCCCTTTCTCCCTTAAGTTGCTTGACTTTGGGTACTCTCTCACAGCAATAGTTAAGAGTAACTGTTACAAGTGGTATAGCTGGGTAATATGGAGATTTTCTTGATTAAAGCATTGATGTGGGAAGACAGTCAGTTGTTTGAGGGACCATTGCCTGAGACTGCATGAAAATGGAGAAAACAGATAAGCAAAGAAGTGAATATGCATTTATCCTTTGCTTTTTGCTCTTCACTGTGAATGTGATGTGACCAGTTACTTCAGCTCCTGAGGTATTGTATGATGAAACTAAAACTGCTGTGCAAACAACTTATTGAGCAACCAGAAATCAATGAAAAAAGTTATGTCTCCTTTTTTCAAAAAAAAAAACATTATTATAAAATATTGGTTTTATCTTGTCAAAAATTTTAATTGGAAAAACATCATAGTCATACCATTACATCTACTTAAAGATTAAAATATTCATTCTAATATCATGATAAATATGACTCATCCATGCTGACTGGGGGCACAGAGTAGATTCTTCTTGGCACTTTTTCTGCTGTCCACAAGTTTTTAGTACTTCTTGATACTGTTCTCAGTATCTTAATTGTGGCATGTGGTTTTAAGGAACTATTTGAAAGCATCCAAATATGAAGGAGTAAACTAAGAGGTGAACCAAAACATCCATAGGAAGTCATTTTAGGTTGAAAGAACCCATGAGTTGAAGTATGACTCAGAAATATCACTGGCCTTTGGAGAAGGTCAGAGTAGGCCAACAGCAATGGCTGGCTCAACATGATTATACCCAGGGGACTATTAAAGAGTTACATGTATTTTTAAAAATGCTTTACTATATTAGGAGTACAGTATTTCTTTGTCATCTTCAATCATTTAAAACAGTCTTTCCATAAGAGTTGAGTTGGAAATGTTTTTCCTGATACCTAAAGAAATAAATGAAAGGATTTAAGAGTCTCCTAGAATTTTGATGACTATGGCAATTATGTCAAGACATCCATCATATGGACTAATGAATCACCGACATTAAGTGTTTCATGAAACTTTGCTTTAAAAAGTTATCAGTCTAAAATCTTGAGAGTAGTGACTGAGGTTAATTGTTTCCTCACTGGGATTGGTTGAAACATTTTGAAGACCTGAACTGGAGATAGTGTATGGAGAGTTATTTGTTGCATTTTTAATTTTCTCCTAGGATGTTTTATTTATTGCAGATTTTCTTTGAATGGTATCTATCTCACGTTCATGTTAATGGAACATTTTTATTTCAATTTACAATTTCAGGTTTCAGTCCATTACAGAAAGAAGCTACCAGCAGAGCTCAAGGAAAATGACCCCCCCACATCCACAGGAAAAGATGAAAGCGGCAAGATCCAGAGTATACTTCTAGCTTTCCAGTTTGCTGACTTCCAGCCATGTGTCTTTCTATCTTATCTCCCTGAAGAGTGGTCCCACTCACTATGGACTGAGTTTTCCTATATTAACTATGCGAATTCACAATCTCTTACAGCCTTTCCTTAACTAGATAATTCCTTATAAGTGTCTAAAGACTCAGTTCTCAAATGTTAAGTTGATATATGAAACTAATTGCCAAACCAAAAGAGTTACACTGAGAACTGATGAGGGCCTGTTCTTTTAAACAATTTCCTTCTTGGTACACTAGAGTATATAGCTCATCTTGACTGTACAACTAATGGTGTACAATTACATTTTCAGAAACTCTTCTGAGCTGATGAAAGAACTCTATCCTTTACTCTGTTTCTTTCTTTCTGATTTATTTATCCAATCGGCTTTAATTATATAAATAATTAAGGTAGTGAGAATATGTTGCATATCATAGGGTAGAAAAAGAAACAAAAGCAATAAATGAGGAAAAGAATAGCTATTTGAAAGGAAACTTCATACTTCCTGTTCTGCTATGAGATGAATGGCCTCTATCCTGTACTACTACTGCCAAGAACTGAGCTTCTCATCCATACCTTCTTCACCATGTGGACTAAAACTCCCTGAAGCCATGAGCCAAAACAAACTCTGTCCAAGAATTTGTCTATACTGTGCCTGTGTCCTGAAGATGTGAATGTGGCTGAGCTTGAAAGTAGCAAATTAATTAATTTGTCACGAGTGAATAAGGAAACTGTGGTACATCTATACAATGGAGTACTACTCAGCCATCAAAAATGATGAATTACTAGAATTTGCCGGGAAATGGATGTCATTAGAAACAATTATATTAAGTGAAGTATCCCAAACCCAGAAAATTAAGCGCCGTATGTACTCCCTAATAGGTGACTCCTAGTACCAAACCCACCCAGCCCACCTTGAGACACTCATAGGTAAATCTATGTGTTACCTACAGTAATTGCAAGAATTATGAACAGGAGGGATGGGGTTGGAGGGCCACACCAGAAACAAGGAGAGAAGTGACCATGTTACAGTAGAGAAAATAGGCCTCCATCAAGGACTGCAAGTAAGTAATGTGACACCTGATTAAGTTCACAGATGTTCGTTCCTGATCATTTACAACTAAGGGGGTATGATCTCACCAGAAGGGGAGGGCATATAGTCTGGAAGATAAAAAGTAACCATTTTGCAAATGGGTGATTGATCCCTCCCTCACTGAGGTTTCCTACTTTTATTACATCTACCTCTTATAATAAGACTGCAGTTTAACAGCTTTTTGTCTCTGGCCAGGGGGTGACATACAGTGCTCAACAGGATGGAGTGAAGGGCATTGCAGGAGCAGCAAAACTGCAAAAGAAAATCAACAAAGCACAATCCAGAACTTCAGAGACTCTATATCAACCACCTAGAACTAGGCCAGACTAATCTCTCCCCATCCTGAAGCTCAGGGACATTTGCGGAAGAGGGGGCAGTAAGATTGTAAGAGCAAAAGGATGGGAGGAGCAATGATTTGCAAGATACTCCACACAAGTTAGGGCCGAAGCAATCATAATTGGACTTTGCATGCCCTGTGCAATGTCCAGCACACTATTGACCTCACGAAGTCTAGCATCTGCTAAAGGCACCAAGATCCTTGGAGGCAAGGGATTGGCAGCCACAGTAGTGTTCCTATGCTTAAAGGGAAAACGGGAAAGGGTTCAGGGAAATGCCACTGGGTCCTTGTACTTCATTGGAGAGGAGGGCCCAGAGGAGAGTCAGGCATGCACAAGAAAGGACTCTCTGGGAATTGGGGCGGGAGGCACTGGGGGATGGGAAGGGATGGGTGAGAGGAGGGGGAGCAGGGGAATGGGGGGAGGAGGAGGGAGGAAGGGAACTGGTGTACCTATTAAGTTTGTATGAGCTGAAATAATAATAAAAATGTATAAAAATTAATTTGTCAAAGAAATTTTTAGAGCAACTTAACTTCTGAGTTATGGCACTGTTACTGTTGGCTGCTTTGGGTCAGGATAATAGTGAGAATTGGGAACAAAAAAGTGAAGCAGAAAGATGTGATAATATGTAGTCTGTTCAAAAAATGAATACAAGCAAGGTTAAAATCTATAGCTATAAGCTATAGATTGTGCCAGTGAAAAGAATCCAATTTTTTTTTTCCTCATGGGAACACTATGTAAGGTATCTCAAGGGTATTTCAGACTTGATAAAACCCACTCATTGCATTCTCCAGCCTATAAAATCAGAAGCTCATCCAAAAGATGTTCCATTGAGGACTCTATCTCCAGGGCACATTGTTCACAGTATTTTCCTAGGTTTAGCTACCCAGGTAGTCAGTCTGCTTCAGTCATGGTCCAAAGAGTCCTACCTACCATTAGAGGAAGTAGCAGAGCTTTGCACTGCCCATGTGGTGCTGATTTTTCAGACTTGCCAAATGCAAGAGTTATGGAGTCATGAAGTCTTACACTAGGTCTCAGAGAGAAACCTGTGAGGCCAGACAGTGTGTAGCTGCTGTGTGATAATTTTGCTGGGGCAATGCCACAGATATCAATTTGTCAACAGACCAAAATAATCATCCCGTCAAGGTCCAACTTGATGAACCAATGCATTCTGGGGGGTTACTTATATAAGTAGGAGTGAGGGTTACTGATAGGAGCAGGGACAACTCAAAGGCAGCTATATTACCAGAAAGTCCACTGCAGCATGGGCAAGACTCAAAGAAGCTGAATCTCTGGAACTCTCTGATGTAAAATTTGTTCCTCAAGACTTTCAGACTAATCAGTCTCTTCCACACTATTTGGCTAGCTGGAGAATCTCCTCCTCCAGCAGTTGTTTACTACTTTTCCTTACTTTGAGGAAGGGGCTTCTCTGAATCTTGTTAGTTTCAGGAACCTCCTGAGTCTAAAAAGCTGTTTTGTTTGCTTTTTAAGCCTTCTTCCAGGATGGAATGTTTCAAAGTACTACACAACATCCTATTAGGTTAAACTGGGGTCAAAGTCCAAGATAGCATTAACTTACACCCAAAGGAAAAATGACATATAATAATAACAGTTGGATTCTCTGAGGGGAGCTCCTGAAAGGTAATGGGTGAGACTGGGAGATAAGGTCTAATTTCAAAGGAAACCCCAAGATGCTGGAGATTCCAGGAATGTAGAATCTATGCCAAGGAAAGCTGCAAGCACCAAATAGAACCAGCCCTAGAGAGACACCATGCTGACCGAAAGCAGGAAGGACAGAGGATGGGCTTTCCAAAATCTGTTAGAATGCTAATGATGCCACCCTGGGGCCCTATATGCTAGACACAGAAAAGTGAATTTAACATTTGCACTGTGTGGTTTCGTCTTGCTTTGATTGAATGTTTCATATTTGTGTCTCTGTTCCTCGCTTTGGAAATAGAATTATTTACACTATGCCACTGTATTTTCAAAATATGCAACTTAATTTTGAGCTTAGAAGAAGCTCACAGTTAATAATCTGCCTTAAGTCTCAAAAGAGAGTTTGATCAAATAACAAAGTTCATCAACAAAGTGGGGTGAAAAGAGACATTGAACTTTGGACTTTTGATCAGTAGGAACGTTGAGTAGTGTAAGACTTTGTGACTATTGAAATTAAACTCAATGTACACCATATACAAGATAACCATGAGCCTTTGGAGGCCAGAGGTGAAAAGTTATGATTTGAGTCTGAAATGTTCCCCATGTCTGCAAGCTTATGTTTTGAATGTTTGATCTCTAAGTGAATGATATTGTTTTGAGAAGTTCTGGAAAACTTGGGAGGAAGGGTCTACTTGACAGAATTGTGTCATTGAGGTAAGCCCTATGAATATGAATACATATCCTATCTTATTCTCAGATTTCTTGTTCACCATGATGCAAATAGCTTCTGCTACCACAAACTGAGTTGCTCTGCTATACCTTTTCTGCCATGATGGATTGAAACCATCTGAAACTGCGAATCAAAATATCATTATACCTCAAAAAAGAAGAACATAAAGATGACAATATCCCATATATGACCCTTTTTAATCATTATTGTAGTTTATGTGCATTATATTGTAAATGTTAGAAATAAATTGGGAGGCCATCTCTATTCCTGTAATAGTACCCTTATTGGTAAATTAAAAAGTGTTAGGGAGAGTATTCTTTGATATTAAATTAGATAATTTGGATATATTTTGGAGAACTAATAATATTATCCAAAGTAAGTTGTCCTTAATTAAAAGATGAAGTATTTTTTAACTTACTGTTTGAATTTCTCTAAGATCAAATATGAAAGATCCTTTTTGCACAAAATCAAGGACTTTTAAAAGAAAGAATGATTTTTTATAATTTATCTCTATAGTCTTAGAAGATCCTTTATAAATTACAAAATATATGTGACCATTTTATAAATTAGAAAAGCATGAAGAGACAATATAACCAATAATATGCCATCTAGATAAAACCCCCTTCCATGTCCAGAATGCGATTTCTAAATGATTTTATATTATACGCAAAATGCAAATCTTTGCACACACGTTAGTATATGTTTATTATATGAGTATATATATAGATTATATGATATAAATATATAATGATATTGTACTAGATATCCTATTTGCCAAACTATCTTTTACTTAAATGCTAGAAAAGATTAACCCCCTCACTAAAAATGTTATCTGCTTTTAATTTTGTGTAATTTGAAGAAATATTCAAAGCAATAACTTCATATTTTCTTTCTGGGAGCTTTAGTAACATTTATGTGAATTCTCATTGTAAGTTTTCCTTCATCTCTGCAGCAATGAATCTATCATAAGATTTCTTGCAGGTCAGCATTTTTATTCACCTAAAAGTGCTTTCGCATTCACATCTTATTTGTTTTATCCCCTAGTGTATTAAGAAATACATAATTAAATAATGCATATTACTTTCCATATTCTTTCAACACACCACTATATACCTAAATCATTAAGAAGGATTCCTAGTATAGAAACAGACCTTTAAGAAGAAAGGAAATAACAACAGCATAAAAAAAAAGACAAAAATTTTTTAAAAAGAAAGGGAACTTCATTTGTGAATACCTGTAACCCCAGACAATATCAAAATGTAATTAATAAATCTAAAAAAAATTTAACAATCTAGTATTCATTAAATAGCATCTTTTGAATTAGGGAGTAGAGAATTCAAGTTCTTTCTTCCTTTGAAATAGGTCCATTTACAAATGGTGTGCTGCTTGAAGGCCATCCTCACATGCCACTGGTTCCTGTTTGGACCAGTGTTTTGCTTTTTATCACTATGAGCTGGCTGACTGACTTCACCCTCTGTCCTGCAGATGATCTGCTTAACTTTTCTCAAGTCTTTATCATTGCATATATCTCCACAGCTGACAAAAACAAACAAACAAACAACCCCCCCACACACAGTGTTGGGTGCCATTCCATTAATGCTTTCCAGTCATTTCTGTACTCTTCCAAGTCAGAAGCTGTAACTGGCTCCACCAGGGACTAAAATAGAGATCACCAAAGGAGCAATGACTTCCAAGCCATAAGCTAAATTTAGCTGTTCAATACTTTCCACTCTAATGAAAACCATAAACTCCAATTACAGAATGCTAGAATAGAATGTGAGCTTAAAGGTCATCGAATCCAACTCCCTCATTTTTCTGATGAAGGTGTGTATGGGGGTGGGAGGCTAGACATCATCTGTGATTTGCTTGAGGCCACAAGTCTTGGTGGTGGTGGTAGAGTTTGACCTAAGATCTGCTTAGCCCCAAAGCAATGTTGAACTCACTATACAAGAAATATCCCGTTTCCTATGACCAATCTAACTTAACCAGATCTTAAAGCATAAATATAGCTGATACCATTGGTTGTGGCTTACCATCCATGGCCACTTATCTATGTGGTGACTGAGTGTGAAATAGCAAAGGTGCCTGACTCACAAGTTGCCCACAAAGAAATGAAATGATCCTCTACCCAAACCCTACCCCCAACTCTAAAAACTTCCTGCTTTATGTTCATTAATAATGAATGGTCCATCCCTGCAAAGCTCAGAGGGAGCTTACATTGCACTTTTGAGCAGCGGGTTAGTAATGTACAGTGGATAGAGCCTTTCTTTCAAATCCCAGGACAGCAGGTCCTTCAAGGCTATCATTGCATTTTCCATTAGCTGCTGAGTGAAAGCTTGGCATGTGGAGTAGTGAACAGACACACAATTAGCTTATTGTTCTTTTCCATATTGTGTTGAGAGGATCCCCAGGATTGGTGGGGCTCAGGCAAGACAAGCATCGCTGTCGATGTGGAAGAAGGGAGTTACTCAAACCTCGGCATCTTCTCTTGCTTGTCTGGAATTACATCTATTTATTACGAAGCACAGTGCGTGGCTTGGTGGAGTGTGCTGGGGGAACGAAACACTCTGGATATCACTTGGCATTCATCCTTTTGAGCCCTTTGCAGTTCTATCTCATTCTCCTCGTTGACATGGAGCCCAACAGCCCCAAAAAGATACAGTTTGCTGTGCCTTTATTCCAGAGTCAGATTGCTCCAGAAGCAGCTGAGCAGGTAAGGGAGTTGGATGTGGAGGGATGCCTTCATACGAGGCAATATGAACATCTTCTTATGCGTTGAAAAACGCTCTAATTTTTAAAGTTTACCTACTTTGTGACTATTAGGATGTGTGAATGAGAAGTAAGGTTTTTTTTTTGTGTCTGGGTTGCTCTGGGGAATGATGAGCTATAATTTTAAAAACTCTTGTTTTATATGTAATCAGCATCAAAGTATAAGAAATTTCAGCGTGGAGTTGTATGTGTTTGTTCTGGGTCATTAAAATAATGATCTCAACATTTAAAGCAACTTTGAAAATATTGCCAAAACAGCAACATTTATTTTATAATTTATGAAATAAAGAGACGAAAGTCCATCATCTCATTAGTAAATGTTAAGCCTAGTAATCTAACATTATAGGCTTAACACTTTTAGTGCTTTTCATATTGTATATCCCAAATAGTAATTATACATTATAAATAGATTTGTATATAATTTAAAATATTCTAGATTTCTAGATTCCTTTTTCATTTCTAATATTGGTTTTCCATCCATATTGGTATCCCCCTCCACTCTGGATGAAATCACACTGCTTTTAAGACATTCTGAGGTGCAGCAACAACCGTATACTACTATGAGGAATAAACAAAGTAATTGATGGGGATGCCAACAATATTTATTAATTACTTTAAACTTTAATAATCCCCAAATTTCTATCTAAATGTTGATGCAAAGTGTTACTTATAATTTATTTTATTGCTTACATATTATTTTACATTGTTCAATTTAAAAAATGAGGACATAAAGGCAGAAGGTGGACATGCTAGGGAAATATCCAGGGGAAGTGGGAGGGAGATAGGGGTTGCTGTGATCAAGTGCATGTATGAAATTGTAAAAGATAAAAATTTTAAAAAAAGTAAAAAAATTCACTGACTGTGAGATTCTGTGTTTTGACACTCTGAAGATCTACCCAGACTTATGATCAGACAAATATAGCTTTGAACATTGCTGCTGTCTTGGACAAGATATGACTGGTCCATTTTATCCTTTACTCTATTGATATATATTCTGGGAGTTTAACTATGAAGAAAATATTAAATGAATAAAGACTGAAACAATAGAGTAGAATCATTGTATACACACATAACTCCTAAAACAGAAAAAACCTCAAAATTTTAAAGAAAATTATATATTCTTGCAAGATCCATATTGATTGTTTATTTACTAATTTGTTCTAAATACTAAATGTGAAAGTAAAAAATTAGTTGTACTAATTGAAACCCAAGACTGATGTTGCTAATTAACTATGAAACATGGTAGAAATTTGAGGTTTCCAAATTCCTTCTGCCTCATTTAGACAAGGAATTGTGAAAGTGTCACTGTTATCATGAGGCTTCAAGACAACACCCAAATGAGCAAGTCACCCCTGTGTCTTGTAGATATTCAATTGTGTTGATCCAATATATTCAATTATTTCTTTCCTTTGGAATGTAACCATTCGAAGGTAGATGGTAGTAGAAGATGGTAGTAGTATCTGACCATTCCAACTGGTTATCAGTTATAGTCAACATGAACTGCGTGGCTTCCAGAAGCCTGCCTTGTTTGTTGGGGGAAAACGAGGGTGGGCAGCTTTGCAAGTGCAGAGCAGTGTAGAGTCTGATTCTCATACTGACATCAGCTGGCCCTTTGTTGTTCACAGATCAGGAAAAGGAGACCTACGCCAGCATCCCTTGTGATTCTTAATGAGCACAATCCACCAGGTAAAGATGCATGAAGGCTTTCCCCTTGATGGGGTAGAATAGGGCTACTTGAAGATCGTCAGTGAGCAGGTCCTTGCTGAACATAATTTTAAAATGTCAGTTACCAGTACTCTAACCAGGAACTAGATTTGTAATCTAAATCAGAAATAGATATTACAAGGATGATCTCAGCTATTTCTGGAAGAAAATAAGGTTTTCTTCCAGAATTGCTTATTGGTAATGACATGGTATGAACAATTGTATTAATATTGGTTGTCATGCGTTCAGATGTTTGTATGGAATATATTTCAATGTTTATTAATGAAGCTGGTGAAAAGATGTTTAATTATGTTTAAAGTTCAGATTGCAGTCCTGGAGATAGTTATATTATTACAGAGTAGGACTTTATCTATGTTATGGGAAAAGCAACAAGCCAGCATTGACTATAGCCTTGCTGCTGATGTCATCTCTGAATAATGCAATTGACAAGTAACCAGATCAATTTTCAGCATGGCCCATTTGAGAGCCATTCTGAAGCACTGCATCCATTTGTTGAGGTTTTAGTTTCCATTTCCCGTAGAAAGTAAAAGTGCATTATTATTCCTGATAAAGAACCATGATCTGTAATACACAGATATTATTTACTTACTGAGTGGAGTGATTTGTATCTTGCATTTAAGGGCTGCTTCTGGAAATGTAAGTAATAAAGGAACGGTCATTAATTTACAACCTAGCAGAGCTTTGTGTTTGATTTTTTGTGACTATAAACAAGAGAAGACAAAAGATGCATGAAAGGTAGAAACATAGTACATTTAATCATAAATTTTAGTGAATAATCTATTTTAAGAATGCTAAGGTAAATTAGTCCTTGACATTGCTTTGGTGTCTCTTTAAAGAAACACATGAAAAGAAAATTCTCATAGAGTGTTCATTATGGAGCCCAAATATGGGAAAATTTTCAGCTGACTGGAAACAAGTTTGCAATTTATTTCTGTCAAGAACAAAGCATTATAATTTGATCCTTTAATGCTTGTAAAGTATCTTCAAATACAGCATCTGATTATTAAATGTTAAATAAGAGGTTTAAAGGGTATATACACACTTAGAGCTTACAAATAAATATAAGCAAGTAAACTCATTCAGTATGTCTTTACAATTTGTAAATTATTTTATATCAGCTTTCAACCTGTGCTTTGTTCATGGCTGCAAATATTTCCACCACATCCTGGGATTTAGTTCCTGTTAGGAGGACACTGTCCAGCTTGTAGGTGTTGCTACCAACAAATAGAGTGAAGCCATGCAACTGGTCTTCGTGTCTTTCATTTGAAATCTCTTAACATCAACAGCTGTGTCTTGAATGTCAAACATGTCATTTTATACACAAGGAGAGTGGGTGCGTGGCAGAAAGGTGAAGTAGCTTTTGTGACATTATCCCATGAAAGCTGATGGGTTACGGAGACAAACTCAGATGATTTTGATCTTAGAAGTCCAGGCTTTTCCTTTTGTACAACGCAGCCCTGAATGTCTTAGCTTCCGTTCTCTAGTGCCTATTGTGCATAAGAACATTCAGTTCCTCGAAGTAAGCAACCCAAATTTAAGGAAATTCTTTGTCTGAACTCTAAGTTTAATAGATTAGGAATTGTATTTTATTAGCCTTGGGAAACAGGTCTAGTGTTGTTCTAAAACCCTTTTCCTGATCACTAGAAGGCATTTCCCCTCTTCCCTAATAGGCTTCATCCCTGTCTGTGTTTGTCAGTACTGTTGGAGAGAAATGGCTGTGAGCAGAATCTCACACTTTGCTATGCAAGGAATACCATCCTTCTGCATATATATCCTTTATGGAAAGCAGAGTTACTTATAAAAAGACCAAGTGAACACTGGCTGTGTCCAATAGTGGCATCAATACTTATATGAACCAGGTTTAGAGCTAGTGGTGAGTTCTTAAAATAAAACACTTAGAGATTAGAGGTTACTTAGTTACTATACCTCTATAGTTACTGAGGAAATAGGATTTCTAACTCTAAAGATTTCAAACAAACAAATGAGGAAAGGCTCACAAACTAAACTGTTTTGGTTGTTGGTTTTTATTAGTCTTGGGAAAGGGACATCTCTAAGCTTTATTTTATAATTTAGAAAACAGATGATTATGCTATTATTTTACTTCACAGGGCTATTTGAATGATTGAATGAGGTAGCATGAATATGTTAAAAACTCCAAAGTGCAGCAACCATTGGGTACCATTAACTCATTAATATATTCTAGGACACAACCTTTTGCATGTGATACTTAGGATGCACTAGAGCAAGAACGAAGTAGATGTAATTGTGTCTGTCTTGAGTATTTCTGCCGTACTCAGCAATTCTTGATGTTGAAAACCTCCAAATACCCATGAGCACCTCGCAAGTGTTAAATGACCTTTTCGTTTTTTCCCATTTTCGCGTGCATTGTTGGGGGGTGAATGTGCATATGCATATTCACATGTATCTGGACACACGCATATGCTGGGGGGATGAGTGCACATATGTGTGAGTTGCTTGCTGCAACCCAGGATTGGCATCTGGAATCACCCTTATTTAGTTTTCTATCTCTTTTTTTTTTTTTTGAGACGGAATCTTTGGTCAAACTCAGAGCTCACAAGAGAGTGCATGTAGTTAGCCAGTTTGCTTTGGAAATTTCAAGTCTCTCTTCTAAGGCTGGACTTTCAGATGGACTACCAACATTCAACATTCAGGATTTTGCATGGGATTTGGAGATCTGACCTCTCGTCCTCTCTCTTGTGTATTACACTTTCTTTGACACGTCCCTAGCTTCATGTGACCTTTGCAATAACACAGCTGCTTCTGGTCTCAATAGCAGTGTTCTTTAACAAAATAGATACTGGAAAAACTCAAAAATTCTCTTAAAGTCACTGAATAGTTCCTGAAATAACTAGGGATTATTAGAACCACATACTATTAGTACTGTGGAGATTTCAGTCTCTGAAATTTTTTCCTTATGGTGAATTAATGAAGCAAAGTAAATGAAATTCTTCCTTATAGAAAGGTAGTGAAACATTTTTGTTGACTGTGGAGTTTAGTGTCTGTAATCATAGCACTTAAAAGGCTGAGGCAGGAAGATTGGCTTATCAGTCTGGGTTTCACAGGGAGTTCCAGTCCAACTTGAATTAGAGTTTGAAATCCTATCTTAAAAAAAATAAAACATATACTGTGATGTTAGTATTATGAAACTATATTTTAAAAGAGCCACAGCTTGTTTTTTATATTTTAGGTGTGGGAGGAAATAGTTAATTATGAAAGAGTATTTAAAAGAATGATTTCACTCTAGATTTAGGTATGTTTGTGAATTCTTTACAATACTGGACAGTAGAATAGGAAGATATTTTAACATGTAAATTCAGTTGTTTATTTGTTTTCTAGTTCACCAGTGACATTCTAAATACAGAGATTAAGTACCTGATTGGTGGATTCACATGGCAACAAGCTATTCCTTCTGTTCCTTTGTAACAAATAACCTAGAATTCCCCCAATAGAAATTCTGTGACACGATTCCATGACTTATTAAGTTGACACATGTTAGTATATCAATTTAATTCATCAGTCAATGGAGAAGAATCAGATCAAGAGCGTGTGTTTATTGTAGAAAGGCTAAGCAAAGTGCCTGCTTCCAAGAATACCTAGACAGTCAAATGGTAGGGAGGAGCTCTCAGAAGCTGAAGTACACGCTTCCAAGAACATCTGGACATAGATAGCAACTGCGAGCTCTGAGCTTAAGGTCTGAGCTTAAGGAATCACCAAAGACAAATGTCACGGTTTTCATGTTTTCTGGGGCCAGGAACATGAGCTAGAAGCAAACTACTTCTCCTTCGCGTCTTTAGTTCCTCTTCTGAATGTGTTCATCTTTTTTGGATATTCTCTCTAGAGTTCTATCCCAGGACATCATTGTCTCTTCTGGTACAACATGCTGCCGGCCTTCAGTCCTCTGGCATTGTAGTTTAACTCATTGTCTGGAATTACACAGCAGTAAGCAGCCCTCTGTAATCTGTGCACAACACATGGAATACCTGTGATTTTAGTAAGTTTGTCACCTCGGGTAGCTTTGTCACAGCAACAAAAATTTGAATTAGAAATCAAGAGCTAGGAAAGCAATTCAAGAGTGCAGTTAGGAAGGATAAAAACCAGCTAAACTCCCCGAGATTTGCTCAACTTCACACAGCTCAAAGAAGAATCCACAGCTGTACCTGGTTTGTAGTTTCAGATTTGATATTTTGGATGCAAGGAAACAGTTTCCCATTCCAGATTTGAGTATAATTATCTTCCTGTACAATCACTTCTCACTTATTCTCTCTGATAAAAGTTCAGATCTGCCTATTTAAGTATAGAAATAATTTATCATCATTTTTCCTGAATATCTATCTCTATACCCCTCAAGGCCCTTAATGAACTCTGTCCAAATTCTGTCAAGTCTCTCTGCTTTTGGAGCCCAGAGCTGGACAAAGCCTTCCAGTAAAAAGCCAGCAGAGACTAGACCTTCTGAATATTAAAGTTGTGGCAGCCATTCTTTTCTACTTACTGTTAAGCAAAGGCAGTATGGTTACAATTATGTGTAATGGGCCTGAGGCCTATTAAACGTGATTGAACTATAAGAGGCCTGGAGCTAAGTGGAGATTTGGGTAAGTACCCAGGACTTTAAAAGCTTACTGTATATCTAAAATTGGTAACAGAAAAACAATGTAAAATGATTATGTATATCCATGCGTGTGTGTGTGTGTGTGTGTGTGTGTGTGTGGAATCTGAGGAATGTTAGCTCTTTATCACTTTTAGCCTCATATATTCTTTTCATCTCTTTTCCAACCTGATAGCAACTCAAATCACAGAGAGGACTGGAATTTCCTTACATCTCTAACCATTGAGTTCCACAAACTGAAAAAGAAAGCCACAGTCCATTTTGCACAATTTTGTAAATGATACCCATTTTCTATGACTCTGAAACTAATTTAACTCAAGATTTTGAAGTCTCTGTCCTTAAAATTCTAGCTAGAACAGGGAACTTTGTGAAAGAAGGGTGATAAGACTGTAAGAGCCTAAAGATGGCGTGTTCTGTTGCTGGACAGTTCACTCTACTCAAGATAGGGCAGCCACAGCCAGGAACTCGTGGCATTGGGATCAACCTCATCAGACCTGCACAGTGGTGGACATGTCAACATGCCCCCATAGACTGGAGCAGACATCAGGAGAAATAGCTTTAGGCAGTAGTAGGATCCTTAGGGATGAGGGGTTAGAGAGACGTAGAGGAGTACCCATATCAGTGGGCTGCCCAAGGAAGGGACTTTCTGTCTGCCACTGAGGCCTGAACCTCCATGAGAGCAGATGATACAGAGGGAACCTCAGGACCCATAGAAACAAAGGACAGGGGAATAGAATGGAGTAGACTGGGCCCACATAGGGATGAGAGGAAGGGTTGAAGCAGATGGGAGTAGGAAGGAAGGGAGGGAGGAGGGGGAAACAAGGGAGGCAAGGAGCATGTACATAAAATTGAAAACAACAACCAACCATAATTCAGAACATCAGAGACCCTACATTAATCACCTGGAGCCAGACCAGCCAAATCTCTCCCCATACTAAAGCTCAGGGAAATTTGCAGAAGAGGAAGCAATAAGATTTTAAGAGCCTAAAGATGGGGAGGAGCAACAATATGCATGATACTCCACACAATTTAGGGCCACAGTAGCCATAATCGGACTTTGCATGACCTGTGCCATGATTGACATGTCAACGACCCCCCCCCCACCAAAGTCTATCATGGATCACAGGCAATAGGATCCTTAGAGGCAAGGGATTCACAGTCATAATAGTGTTCCCATACTAAAGGGGAGCCCATGAAAGGGCTCTGGGCAATGCCACTGAGTCCTTACATCTCACTAGAGTGCAGGACTCAGGGAAGTTTGACATTCTCACAAAAGAATGCTCCAGGGACTGGGAGAGGGGAAGACCGGGGCACTGGAAGAAAGGGAGGGAGGGGGTGAAAAGCAGGGGAAAAGGGGGGTAGGGTGTAAGGGGCACTGAGGAGGGGTGGAGGGATGGAGGGGACCAGGGTACTTATTAAGCTTATATGATTGGGAAAAAATAAATAAATATAATAAATTAAAAAAAATAAATTTTATTGTTAAACATGACAGTAAAATAAACCAGAAAAAAGTTGGAATCCTGACAAAATTTTAAAAATGTTAATTTAATTGATAAATTTATTAAAATAAAAAATTATAGCTAGAAAACAATGCTGAATTCATATTGTCATTCAAAATACAAGGGACCTCCAGAAATTTCTGATGATTTTTCAAAAGTTTCCTTATTTAAAATAGAGGCTTTGCAGGGTTACCCATGTAGAAGTGGAGACTTCTTTGCTGCATTAAGATATTAGCATGAGTGAAATGACTTCCTGTGGAGACCCTTTGTTCTTTCAAACTGAATGATTGTATAGTCAAAAGGAAATTCCATACCTTGGGTGGAAGCTCCCGGGATCACAATGAGAGAATTTTCCAGGGAGTGTACAGATTGGGTAGGACAGGTCTCTAAAGTCTGTCACAGCAGACTAGGACCTCCAATCAACTGTACAATATAAAAGCTATATTGGTTCATCCATACATGTTGTCTTTCAAGTTTCCTCATTTTCTTTGGGAATGTGATTATACTATATCCTGTTCCTTAATCCTTGATTATCTAACATTTATTTTACATAACCACTAATAAGTAAAGTGTAAAAGTAAAACACAAAGGCTCAGTGTTTGAGGGCTGTTATTAATTACCTGATATTATTATATCAAGAGTTTTTAGTCATTTTTTTTCTTCTGAGCATTTATTTTTAGGGGTTTTGGGCATCAAATCATGCCTAAATATTTTAAGACAAGTGATATCTCTTGCTTTTAGTCATCCATGTATCATGTAATTGATAGACATATTTTTCCATATTCAGTCTATGCAGTTAAATTGCTTGGTCAATTGGAATGATTGGATCAAAGGTTTAGCAATGTCAAGCTATAGTTCAGTGTAAGTTTTCAAGGGAAGAAGTGTAGCATTCAGATCAAACAACACTGAAATAAATTATAAAAATAAAATGGTGGGCTAGAGAGATGTATCAGGGATTAAGACTTGACTCACAAGCAGAAGGTCATGAGTTTGTATCCCAGATCCCACATAAAAAGGCCAGGCGGAAATGGCACTTCTGGCTGGGTGCCAGGGGAGGGGTAAAAGGGGTGGGGGGGGGCAGAGTCTGGGAAATCTCAGAGCAAAGCAAAAAGGAGGGAGAAGCAATCTAGGATGATTCCTGAAGTCAACCTTGATCCTCCACAGGGACACACAGTAGCCTCTGAGACACACACACACACACACACACACACACACACACACACACACTCTCTCTCTCTCTCTCTCTCTCTCTCACACACACACACAATAAATAAATAAATAAATAAATAAATAAATAAATAAATAAATAGAAGATATATCTTTATTTTAAAAGGATGATGGTTCATATTAATTTAAAATACTAGCACTCATACTTTTATATTGTTTAAAAATTACAGCCTGTTTAATGAAATAAATAAATAGACACAATTTACTTCCTTTTTTTTTATTGTGTTGTGTGGCTCTCTGTCCATGGAGTACATCAGGTGAAAACATGTGTGGAGAGGCTGCTTTGGGGTAGACCTGGCTCGCATCGCATCTGTCAATGACTGGTTAGACTCAGGGTGTGTAAATTCACTGCTTTACGCTTAGTTTCTCTCTTGAACTGATTATTATGGCACATGAAAATAATTTATGCACTGTCTATAATGAAGAGGATCTGAAGGTCTGAAATTCTCCTGCTTCATTGGCCCCACCTGAGAAAAGTCGAGTTTTCCTATAACTATTATTTTTAAAAATTATTTATTTATTTAATTTGTGTGTGTGTGTGTGTGTGTGTGTGTGTGTGTGTGTGTGTGTGTACGTATGTATGTACGTACGTACGTATGTGTAGAAGAGGGCACTGATTTGCTCCTGGAGGCCCAAGGGTGACCTCGGGAAACATCTTGGATTGCTTTCACCTCCTTTTTGCTTCACTATAGGATTTCCCAGGCTCCACCTTCCAGAGCTGGGAATGCAGGTCACCACTATTTCCACCTGGCATTTTTCATGTGGGATTGGATACCCAAATTCAGGACCTTCTGCTTGAAGAGTCTTAACCCCTGAACCATCTCTCCAACCCCCCATATAACTATTCTTATTAGAGGATAACCATGCTGTTTTTGGCAGTGCTGCGCAGTACAAAAGACACAAAGACAATTGGCTAAAACTAATAGTTTAACACCTCCAAATTCATTAGAAGTTGCATACTTATGAAATTATCCGCTTGCATGTAATTTGACTGAATATTTCTTGTAGGTAAATTTAATTTTTATAGAATTATGTATAGGCCTTCAGAATTTTCTTTAAAGTAAACATGCTACTGATGTTTGTAGCAATGTTAAAAATGATTGGAGGCAATAGATATATTGGTGGCAAACTTGTGCTGGATCAGAAATGAAATGTATATTTTAATAGTGTGGTCAAAATAGAAAGTCAAGTATTGAGTCCAAAAATCCTTTAGAGACATCTATCAGACCCTTGGCTGGCTCATTTTTTTTATTCCATTTCATTCGATTTGACTTCCTTTCCTGTATCAGCTCCATGCTGTATTTTGGCTAAGTTTCCTTTCTTTGATTCCTTGAAGTGCTTCTCCTATGCCAACTCTTAAGAGTTAGTCTAGACTGCCTCATCTGTATAAATCAGTTTCCATCATTCCCAACAATTTTTCTTAGTTAAACTGCAGGACAAGACTTACTGAAATTTCAAAAGCTTTCCCTGACCAGTTTGTGCTGTTGTTAAACAATGTTATTCCAACACTTTCTCCCACTTTTACTCTCAGAGCTTTTATTGTTTTTTGCTGGATGATCATTTGTTTCATTTCAGCAAATTTTTCTTGAGTCCTGGCTCCTAATGTGGTCTAGATAACAGAGGGAACATGTTTGAATGATTAAGAAACAACTGTAATATTACAACCCCAAATTTCTAAAACCATGTAAATTCTTGCAAAGGCTTGGGCATTTATATATTTTGTTAAGTATTCCTTCATGTGTCTTATGTTTGTATGTACATTTGTTATGTATGCATGTATATATGTATGTACATATGGGTTCTTTTGAACTTTTGATGGCAAAGCAAAGTTTTTGCCATTTCTTCCAGACTACTGATAGAATAAGAGTAAGGACTTGGTAATCACAACACCAGAACATAAATCTCTGCAAACTGTTTACTACTGGGCTCACATGCCTTCAAAATTAAACAAATTTTAATACTTCATATTTCACTATGGATCTGCATTTTTCATGTTTGCTTAGTAACACGCATGACTCGTATGGTGTCAGTCATTTTAGGTATTTTGAATGCATGTACAGCTTCAAATTTAAGACTGAGAAAGCTGCTACCAACTTACTGCAATTGTGTCGGGTCAATGGTCATATTTAAGAAAACAGTAATTAGTCAATTTGTGAGAAAAAAATCTAGTCAGGTTGTGTAATTCATGGAATAGTGTTAGTTTAAATTTCTTTTCTAATTATTTAATATCTGAGCCTTCAAGCTCTATTTTTTCTCTATCTTTTCATCTTTTCTAGGCATTACTTTCCACAGTAATGGAACACTGTTTAACCAAATGTCACATCCATATGTGGATTCTTCACTGTGTTATCTATTTAGCTCTATGACTTTATGTTGTTTTGTAAATAACATGATAATTTAAAGTAAGTTGATACAGTGAAGTGACAGAGTATTAGCAATGTTGTCTACGCAATACATTGTCCAAATCTGAGTCATCAAAGGGCAATGATTTGGTCACAAGATCTGAGTATAATTAAGATATGACCAAAGCAATAATTCTGAGGAAAAGAAACTTCTGTGTGAATTAGAAGACAGGAAGTTGGCAATCCTTTTTTTTCTTTCATTCTCCGGGAGCAATCTCCTATCATTTTGGGAAATGATTTGTAGATCAAACTCTAAATAAGCATTGATCTTTTCCTCGTGAATAGTGTTTTTCCTCGCTTTTCCTGGTGAATAGTGTTACATGCGTGTTGTATATGTATACATATTTGTAAGTGTGTACACATGTGGAAGCCAGAGAGGGATGTTCAGTTTTTTTCTCAACCACTTTCTACCTTATTTTTTGAAAGAGGGTCTCTTACTAGTCCAGAGTTGCTTGATTTTGCTTAATGGGTAGTCAGGTATCTCTAGGGATCTGAATATGTGCACCCCTGCCCCAACAGTGGAATTGTGTTAGAGTGTTGTGGATCTGAACTCATATCATCATGATTAAGTAGCAAGCGGTAACACAGAAAAAGCCTTTGACAAGATCCAACAGTCTTTTATGATCAAAACGCTAGAGACAGTAGGAATGGAAGGAACCTTTATCAATATAATAAAAGCTGTATACAACAAGCCTACAGTAAAATCCCAAAGCAATTCTTTAAAGAAGTTGACCAAATAATCTCAAAATTCATATGGAGGCACAAAAGACCCAGGATAGCAAAGACAATCCTGAGTAACAAAAACACTACTGGAGGTATTACCATACCGAACCTTAGTCTATATTACAAATCCATAGTTGTAAAAACAGCCTGGTACTGGCTCCAAAATAGACACACAGATCAATGGATAAGGGTTGAAGACCCAGATATAAGCCCACAAAAATACAGTCATTTGATCTTGGACAAAGGGGCCCAAAGAATCCAATGGAAAAAGAACAGCATCTTCAACAAATGGTGCTGGCAAAACTGGATCTCCACATGCAGAAGATTAAAGCTGGACCCGTACTTGTCACCATGTACAAGACTTAATTCCAAATGGATCAAAGACCTTGATATCAGGCCAGAGACTATAAAAACCATAGTTGAAAGGATAGGGAACTCCCTCGAGCTGATTGGGCTGGGCAAACATTTCCTAAACAGACATCCAATGGCACAGTCACTGCTACCAACTCTCAACAGTTGAGATCTTGTGAAATTAAAGAGCTTCTGTTCAGATAAAGAGATTGTAACACGAGCTCAAAGGCAACCCACAGAATGGGAGAAAATCTTCACTAACCACATATCTGATAGAGCTCTACTGTCCAGAGTGCACAAAGAACTTAGAGAATTAAACACCAAGGAAACCAATGGCCCAATTAAAAAATGGGCCCTGGAACTTAAAAGAAATTTTACCAGAGATGAAATTAAAATGTCTAACAAATATCTTAAAAAATGCTCCACTTCCTTAACCATCAGGGAAATGCAAATCAAAACCTCCCTGAGATATCATCTCACACCGGTCAGGATGGCAAAAATCCACAATACAAACAACAACAAGTGCTGGAGAGGATGTGGAGAGAGGGGAACTCTCCTACATTGTTGGTGGGAATGCAGGCTCATACAGCCACTCTGGCGAGCCGTCTGGAGATTCTTAAAGAAATTAAAGATTGAAATGCCATATGACCCTGCTATTCCACTTTTGGGAATAACCCCCCATGCAGCAGAGGTTCGCCTTGATAGCACAAGCACGGCCATGTTCATAGCAACACTGTTTACAATAGCAAAGTCATGGAATCAACCTAAATGTCCAACAGCTGACGAGTGGATAAGGAAACTGTGGTACATCTATACAATGGAGTACTACTCAGCCATCAAAAATGATGAATTACTGGAATTTGCTGGGAAATGGATGTCATCAGAAACAATTATATTAAGCGAAGTATCCCAAACCCAGAAAGTTAAGCGCCGTATGTACTCCCTAATAGGTGGCTCCTAGTACCAAACTCACCCAGCCCACATTGAGACACTCAAGGGTAAACCTATGTAATACGGTAATTGCAAGGATTGTGAACAGGAGGGATGGGGTTGGAGGGCCACACCAGACACAAGGAGAGTAGGGGACCATGTTACAGCAGAGAAAATCAGCCTCCAAGGAATGCAAGTAAGTAATGTGACACCTGGTTAAGTTCACAGATGTTCGTTCCTGATCATGTACAACTGAGGGGGTATGATCTCACCAGAAGGGGAGTACATATAGTCTGGCAGATGAAAAATGATCATTTTGCAAATGAGTGACTGACCCCTCCCTCACCGAGGTTTCCTGCTTTTATTACATCTACCCTTGAATGTGCTATTATAACAAGATTCCAGTTTAACAGTTTTTTTGTCTCTGACCAGGGGGTGACATACAGTGCCCATCATGATGGAGTGAAGGGCATTGCAGGAGCAGCAAAACTGCAAAAGAACATCAACAAACCACAATCCAGAACTTCAGAGACTCTATATCATCCACATAGAACTAAGCCAGCCTAATCTCCCCCCATCCTGAAGCTCAGGGACATTTGCGGAAGAGGGGGCAGTAAGATTGTAAGAGCAAAAGGATGGGGGGAGCAATGATTTGAAGAGTCTCCACACTAGTTAGGGCTGAAGCAATCATAATAGGACTTTGCATGCCCTGCGCCATGTCCATCACACTATTGATCTCACAAAGTCTAACATCAGCTAAAGGCACCAAGATCCTTGGAGGCAAGGGATTGACAGCCACAGTAGTGTTCCTAGCTTAAGGGGAACACGAGAAAGGGTTCAGGGAAATACCACTGGGTCCTTGTACGTCATCGGAAAGGAGGACTAAGAGGAGAGTTAGGCATACACAATAAAGGACTCTCTGGGAATTGGGGGGGGGAGGCACTGGGAGATGGGGAGGGAGGGAGGGAGAGCAGGGGGTTCGGGGGGAGGAGGAGGGGGGAGGGAACTGGTCTATCTATTAAGTTTGTATGAGCGGAAATAATAATAAAAAATGTAAAACAAAAAGTAGCAAGCGGTATACCAAATGAACCATCTTCCCAGCCATGGTGAACAGATTATTAAAAACACATATATATATATATATATATATATGTATATATATATATATATATATATATATATATGAAGGCACTTATATAAAAGTCAGTTACCCAAACATGTAAAAAATAACAAAGAACCTATGCTGTTCATTTATAAGAAAATCCAGTTCACCAAATAGTCATGAAGAAGTCAGAACATTGCAAAATTATCTACAAAATATTTGTAAACACAGGTTCTGAATGAAAAGGCTTGAAAGAATAGCTTTTTAGTTTTTACAACTTTGAACTCAAAACCTATACTATAGATTTAAAAAAAAATCCGTAGTAATGGTTAGTATCAATTGTCAGCCTGGCACCGAGAAGGCAAGCTTCTGGGCACAACTGAGAAGGACTCTCTCCACTGAGTTGGTTCTGGGAATGCCTGAGAGGGATTGCACTGACTGCATGAACTGATGTGGAAAGAACCAGTCTAAAACTGGGAAGCATCATCCTCTGGGCCTGGGATCCTAGACTGTTTAAAAAGGGAAGCTGCAGGCAGCCTGCAGATACTCATTCATTACTTTCTGCTTTTGCTGTGAATGGGATGTGAACAGCAACCTGCTCCTGCTGCTGAGACTTCCTTGTGTGATGGATTGTAACTTGGAACTGTGAGCTATCTAAGCCCTTATGTCTTCAATTTTGCTTTTCGTTAGGAGAGAAGTAGCAAAAGCAGTCACATTTTTTGGAAAATATTGGATAAAAACATTGCCATTACTAGTGTACATTCAGTTATATTTCTCTTTAAAATCTAAGAAGAGCGTCTTTAAAAATTAGTCACATGTATTGCATCCTAATACTGTTTTAAGATTATAAATCTCATTTTATTTGGTTTAATATGCTTATTTTTATGATTGGTGGACATAGTAGTATTAAAATCAGAGGAAAAGTAAAGTAAATGTAACTGAAGCACAAAATGTTACACTCACCTATTATACAGTTGTATTAATACAGAGGGCATTCTTACATAACCAAAGCTGGCCTCAAACCTCAGCCTTCCAAGTTCTAGAATTATAGAAACTGATTGCATTATCTATTTTTTAAAACAATTTTTCAACTCTTATCTTAGCACTGTTGTAGAGCCAGACAACTTAGAGTCAATGGACTGTCCTAGCTCTCTCTTTACCTTACATCTATTAATGGCATTTTGCTAGCTTTCTTCTAAAGATACAACC
This sequence comes from Typhlomys cinereus, assembly GCA_023101885.1. Taxonomy (NCBI): domain Eukaryota; kingdom Metazoa; phylum Chordata; class Mammalia; order Rodentia; family Platacanthomyidae; genus Typhlomys; species Typhlomys cinereus. The sequence goes on from JALPQD010000020.1 coordinate 1,964,462, forward strand.
TGCCCCTCTATACTGTTTTTTGTTTGTTTGTTCATTTGCTTCTGGTTAGTCTACAACATTTTTTGCTTTAAGCATCTAAGATTACATAGTAAGCTTCCAATGTTTTAACACTGGAATGTGTAGTGCTAAAAGTCCTTAATATAGAACAAGTGAACATGAATTTAAATCACGGCCTGGGCCTAGAAAGATGGCTAGGGTTTAAGACTCTGTCTTGCAAACAGAAGGCCCTTAGTTCAGATCCCAGGTCCCATGTAAAAAAATGCCATGTGGAAATGGCTGTGGCTATACTTCTGGCCCTGGTGTGCAGAGTTTGTGAAATCCCAGAGGGAAGCAAAGAAGAGGAAGAAGCAATTCAGGATGATTTGCAAAGTCACCATTTGTCTTCCACAGGGACACACAGTGCCGTCTGATACACACACACACACACACACACACACACACACACACACACTACAAAAAAAAAATCATGGTCTGACTCTGAATTTCCAGGTCTTGACTTTCACCACAAAGCACACATCTTGGTAACACAGACATTGCTGGAATCCATGTGAAGGTGTTCAGAGCAACTTGACTGATCCCAAGCTGACAGACATAATTATATAATGGGTGATTGACTGTGGCACCTTTATGTTTCATAACTGATCTGTCACAAGCTCTAATTTATGACATATAATTTACCTTTCCTAGCTTTTAATTAGCTATGATAAGGCACATGGGATCTTTCCATAAAGAGCTCATATACCCTTCATCAACTACACACCATTCTCATTTTACTTTCAAATGCACCAGTCATTTCCTCTTTAATCTGCAGAAAGTTCACTACGTGTATCATTGATATTTGTGACAGAGCTAACCCTTGATTAAAACAAAACAAGTGAACAGAGGAGGCGAAATAATTATGTTAGATTAAGGTTTTTATTACCCCTTTGTTTTCTTTCTTTTAATTTTGACTATTGACAGACTACGAAATCTCAGCTCATTTTCCAGATGAACTTTCCTGATGAAAATGAATTTTCAACATGTATAAGGATTTCAATTCCACTGGGGACAGGCTCGGGCAGATCTACTTCTTGAAGCACTGCAAGGGTTACCCAGCCTTTGCTTGTCATATATTCTAGGCGTTGCCCACTTACTCTCGGTGATTAAATGGTTTCCAAGGAGCCATGCCAGAGACCCACTTACCATCACATTTCAGTGAAATGAAACTACATGAACGATTGAATTGAGATTGCTTGTTTCAAATTCTACCACAGGTAATTTCACTTGGTGAGTAGCCCAGAATTCCTGCTGGCCTCAGCAAAGGAAGGACCCTAGGACCTCCAGACAGATGCATATATTTTCAGCCTAGCTCCAACAGCCACAGCCATCAAGGGAATCGAGGCGAATACCAGCTGTATTCTTCATACAGACACTTACAAAGTAGATTGAGATGCATTTTTTGAAGTACATTGAGGACATGGAAGACCAAATTACTTCAGAGCAAGATAGATAAAGAAAAATGTGTATGCTTGAAGACAATTTGAAAGGGCTTTGTGTGAGTGTGTCTTACTGTTGGTGGTTTTATAGTTTGCAAAACCATTTGTCCTATAATGTATCTCCTCAACAACTCAGTGAGAAACTAGCTTCCGTTTTGTAGAGGGATGATGCTAGGTTAGCAACTCAAGATTGAAGAATCTAGAAAGAGGGTATCTGACATTCACACATAATTTAGCCAAGAATACTGTGCTTCCCAGGACAGTGGTAGCATTCTTATTTCTGAAAATGTGCAACATCAAATTTACTCTTTCTATTGTATTTGTCAGTCTCATGGAAGTCAGTACAAACAAGTAACTTATTGCATTTACACTTCATGAGGTTCTGTGTAGTCCAATATCATAGGCTGATGTTCATTTATTTTGAAGTGGTAATTTCATGCTGTTTTGATGATTACTAGTGAAGGAGACTTCTTTAGAGCTGTTAACACTAGATACTTCATTATATATTCAAAACCTACAAACAGATAACCAAACAGAAAAAAATGAATGATATCCATTAATCCTTTTTTAGAGTTGGACCTTGTTAGCAACTTATCTGTTTGCCTACCTACACATTTGGGCTAGTTAGATGCAGGTGCCAACTTGACAATTGAAGACTGAGCTCTGAACACATCTGTGAGGAATTAATGGTTAAGGCAAATCCTAAACAAAACAATTGGGAAAGTATGTCATTGGTGTGGGAAGATCTAGTTCATAGTAGGTGAGACAATTAAGAGTTGGTGGATAAGACAGAGGAACCTGGTTCAGTAATGTGTCATACCCCCAGCACATGGGCAGACTTGCGGTCTGGTAAGCAGGGTTTTCTACTTTCTCAGCAATCCCCGTGAATATGGTGTGGCCAATTCCACTGGCTCCTGGTGTTGGTGTGAACTCCCTGCCAAGCCGGGCTATGGGTGTGAATGCAGGATAGAAAGCAAGAATAAAACCCTCTTGTTTTGTTCTTACTTTTTGGTCATGAATTTATTGGCAACATGCAGAGTAACTGCAACAATATATAAACTTATTTTAAAAACATCATTGTCTTGACTGAAAATGTTCTTAATGGGAATGCTAAGATTTTAGCATTGGATTCCAGTTGACACAAAGGAGTGATGACACGATTACATTGAAATGTCACCTTCCAATCTTACCTACTTTTGTTCTTACACTATGAGATTCAGACTAAACCCCCTTCTTCCAGAAATGTATGTGGTCCCCCAGAACTGGAGTGTTACACCTCTGTTAGTAACAGCTCACCGGATCTATTAGCACGTTTGCACCCAGTGGTTGTCTAATTCTTGTTGTCACCTATCAGTTGTCTAAGGAATGGATCAGACAATACACTCTAGTGTGCACAAGAATAAAGTCATAAAGAAGCCTTTCAGGCTCTGTCTAGATCTTCTCTTTTTTTCCAATGTAGCAGAACAACCCTTGAGGACCTGAGACAGGCAAGTGATGAGAAAACTTCTAACTCTGGAGAGACTATAGAGGTCTTTGAAACTCACCTGATCACTCCACAAGTGTCATTTTTGCTTTCACATCTCAAGGTGATGCATCAGCCATTGGAGGTTCGACTTTATATATTTATAGGCATAATTTAAAGTGTCTTTTAATGTAGGACACATGAACGACAAAGTTCTTTCAATCATATCTTCAAGAATCAATTTTATTATCAGACAACCTGAATGGCTGCTTTATATGCTTTGAGGGGAGCACCACAAATGTTTAATCCTGCAGATGCATTGGCAGGTTTGCATTAAGGTGATATGGGGATTTCTTGGATTTTAGGGTAAAATTGGAAACCTGACTTTATTTTATCACCAATTTTATTCTTTTGCTGTCTTCACATTATTCACATATCTTTTTTAATGTGTCAGTAAAACAGAGGTGCAAGAGACAGGATACATGCCCACTTGGACATTTTCTCATAAGAATGTAGAAGTTCAAGAGTTCAATGTATCTAATAATAATGGTCATGGTCTCACTGATTGGCCCCAAAACTCATGTCTTTCTTAACTTGGCTGTTGCCTGGACAAATTCGGGCTCAATTTCCTTCTTGATTCCTTTGAGTTGCAAAATAAATATTTAAGTTAGTAATTTTTCTTAAACTATTTGCTGTGCTTTTCATTTTCAATAAACTATCAGAAGATAACAGTTGAAGTCAATAGTGAAAATCAAGCGGTATTTAATCAAAAATATTTAATTGAACAACATTGACCAATGCTCCATTTGAAAGATTTTTTCATATTAATAGAGCTTAATGATTCCAAGGGAAATTTCTTTAGAATAGACCTTGTAGTATATCTTTGTCACTTTTTAATGTGAGCAAATCATAGAAATAATAGTAATGAATAAATCTGATCCCAGTGAATTGCTGGCCAGCACACACACAGTGTACCCCAAACACATACCATACACACTACACCATGTCATGCCACATACAATATACATATATATACACCACACACATGCATATATATATATACACCACGTACAATATGAATATGCATTTGCACACATCTTATATATACATGTACACATATATGTGTTTACCTACATACAAGTACATAAATGCATACAATTACATATATATGTACACATGCATATCCCTATATACATATACACATCCACATACATAACATACAACACACTTCATACACAACACACCCATACATATCACACACACACACACACACACACACACACACACCTTCATTCAACAGCATTCCTGCTTCTGTAAGAACTGATGTCAGATAGGATTGTGCCCATATGTCTCTGATATAGGGTAGGCATGCTGCTCTTCCACTATGCAACAATGAGCTCATCTCAGCCGCCAACTCCATTTTATTGATTCTAATTTACTTAGTTTTTCCTGAAATTGTTTTCCCTAAGTATTGCAGCCTTCTTTCTACAAAGATAATTATTTAGCTTTTAATCATAGCTTTTTCTGTGTAGTAGCAAGATTTTTTGACATTCTGTAATTTTTAGAGTTCTATATTTCATTTCAACCAAAAAAATCTGAAAAATTTCGGCACCAAACTTCTTATCAGAAAAGAACTTTGGTAGTTATGAAATAAATTTGAAGCTATGGCATAAAACAAATAAGGAAAAAATATGCTTTCCTTCTCCAACTCTTACACTTTGTGGAATATATGTAAACTACAGGTAGGTGAAGCAAGACAACTTTCTAAGAACAACCTTGCTAAACATGTCTGTGTAAGTTACTAGATTTAGATTTTATCACAAATTGAGCAACACACCCAAATAATACTTCAAAGAACAGGAAAATGATCACTGGTTGGCTTCTGAAGAATTGCCTATTAAATGTGTTCATGGGCTCGACTGATTTATTTGCTTTAGTTTTACAACCCCTGTGGCAATAAATGACCAACTCAAGCAACTTAGAGGAGAGAGGGATTTTATTGGTTCACAAGTGTAGGTCGCAGTCCATCCCGGAAGGAAGTCATCCCAGCATGAGGAGCACAGGGAGCTGGTCGCAGCGCATGCACAGCCAGTGCAGCGAACCTGCACTGCTAAGCAAGCAACAGGGCTTCCCCTGGCCCCTTTCAGCTGCGGTCTCTGATGCCCTGGAACATTCTCAGCATGAGGACTGGCACTAACTCTAAAACAGCACGCATATATGCTTTAAACAGTACAACCGATCTGTAATTTGATTGCTGTCTTGCATAATTCTTTTCCCAACTTTTATGGGTTGTTTGCTTGTACCTCACTGTCTTTGTCTATTCTTCTGTAATGCCTGGAATTCTTAGCTTGAAGAAATCCTGAGTAAATTTGTCATTTTCAGTTCTAGTCTACTTTTCTTGGTCATGGGCCCACATCTCTGGCCAGACCTCTAAGCATTTCCACCGAAGTCTTTGACGAGGATTTGTTTTACTTATTTTAGATTGCCCTCTCTAGTATCTTATTACACTAAATTCTTGCATTTTTCAGAAAGAGAGATACATTTCATTTGATCCATTTATATAGGTGGACATGCCCAGAAATGTCTTCCATCATATTAGAGTTAACTTTTTTTAACTTTAAACTTTTGGGGCTGGAGAGATGGTTGAGGGGTTAAGATTCTGTCTCCCAAGCAGATGGTCCTGAGTTTGGATCCTGGGTCCTGCATAAAGCACCAAGCTGAAATGATGGCTGCCTGCATTTCTGGGCCTGGTGGGTGGAGCCTGGGAAATCCCAGAACAAAACAAAAAGGAGGTAGAAGCAATCCAGGCTGATTCTTGAATCACCCTTATTTCGCTAATGTGACATACAGTGCCCTCTGATACACACACACACACACACACACACACACACACACACAAATAAATAAATAAATGCATAAATAGAATTTTTAAAACCTCACCAAGCAGAGAAGAGTTAGGTAATAGTTTAAATTTCCAAATTTTCTACATTATGTCACAAGTGGGGATAAATTATTCTTGTAATATCTTTGGTCTATTAAAGTCAATGGTCTACTTCTATAATTTTTGTTGAACTGCAATCATGTGTGCATGCGTGCATGTGTATGTGTTAAAAGAAAAGAGGGAGAGAGAGAGAGAGACCATTTGGACTTTGTGCAAGTTCAATTAACCATAGGAAAAAAAGAATGTTCCTTATCTATGCCAACTTCCAAGGAAACCATTCTGTTTTCATTGATTTGTTTCAGAAGAATTATTGTTTGAGTAAACTTTAATTTCCTTAAGTTTCAATTCTCCTAATATCCTAACCACAAAAAACACCAGAAATTATGTTATTATAAAAAATCTTTGTTTTATAAAACAGCTTCTTTTGTGCGAACTATTATGAGCAAATCGGTATGTTAAGAAAGCCTCGTTCTAAATAAACATAGACTAGATAAAGATAATTCTACACATTAAAATTTGACTTTTAAGGACTCTGTACATTACCTTTTTTGGGTTATATACAACGTAAATATATATTACATATATCAATATAATGCATTGTATTACATATACATGGATAAGTAAGAAATATACACAAATAGACATATGGATATCTATCTGTGTCTCTGTCTGGCTATCTAGTCATTCTGAAATGGATTTTTTTACAAGCAAAGAATGACAATGACCACAGTTTTGGGTCTGTTTTGACTTTAACTGTAGGATTACTTTCATTAGGAATTTCAGCTGATGGATGCATACATGCTGATACATCATAAACACACACACTCACACACACACACACACACACACACACATACTCACAAGGTGTGGGGGGTAGCGAGGCAGAGACAGAAGCAGAGAGAGTCAGAGTCAAAGAGACAAAGAGACAGAGATGGACAGAATGAGAAGTTCTGGGTAGGAGGAGAGTTAATGGATTTGATGATTTATCAGCTGGTGAAGGAAGAACTCATGTAAGAAGAGCATATTAAGGCTGCAGATTCAGAGGGCTTTCCTAGCAAGAAAGAGCGCATTTGGAGAAGGAATGCGTGGGATGATGAAATCAGAACAGAACACATTAGTCTAGATGGTTATGATGCACAAGACAGCTCTTATTTTAATTCCACATGAAATATTCATGGCGTTCCTGGAAGCAATGCCTCCGTAATGGAGCCATCGGTATGAAAACCCAATTTACCAGACCCTTCTTAGAGTAAGCTCAGTGTGCTTATTTTAAAAAGATGTGTTTACCTAGTAATTATTATATGGATAATGTTGGCAATAAATCTACCATAAGCTCAGAATAATTACCTGAAAACAATTACAGCCCTTAATCATTAAAAGAAATATAACCAGACATGTATCATTAGCCAAGCAAGTAATTTCAGCTACTCACATCTGCTGATGGGCTGAGTCACTGATGTGTCGTGGACTTCCCGGGGTATGGGGTGCTGCCCTGGCTCTGGGAGTTGCTGTGTGTACATAGTCTCTAAGGAGTAGTTAAATAGAATTGTACAACTTCAGCTCAATACAGCCATTTACATGCAAGCCCAACAGGAACAATTATTTTTATTCTCTTTAATGAGGGGTGTGTGTGTGTGTGTGTGTGTGTGTGTGTGTGTGTGTGTGTGTGTCTCAGAGGGCACTGTGTGTCCCTGTGGAGGAACAAGGGTGGATTGGGGAATCATCCTGGATTGCCTCTACCTCCTTTTTGCTTTGCTCTGGGATTTCCCAGGCTCTGCCCACCATGCCCAGAAGTGCAGGCCGCTGTCTTTCTGCCTGGCGTTTTTTTTTTTTTTTTTTAATGTATATTTATTTATTTATTTTATTTCCACTTATACAAACTTAACAGGTACACAGGTCCCTTCCTTCTCTCCACCCTACCACCCTCTTGTGCCCCCCTCCTCCCTCCCGATCCCCCAGTGCCTCCCCCTCCCATCCCTGGAGCATCCTTTAATGTGCATGCCAAACTCTCCTCTGGGTCCTCCTCTCCGATGAGGTGCAAGGACCCAGTGGCATTTCCCAGAACCCTTTCCTGTGTTCTCTTTAAGCATAGGAACACTACTGTGGCTGTCGATCCCTTGCCTCCAAGGATCGTAGTGCCTTTAGTCTGCCAGGCATTTTTATGTGGGACCTTGTGCTTTCAAGACAGAGTCTTAACCCCTGAACCATTTTTCCAGCCCAGTTTGTTATCTGTTTCATTTTCGATTTTAGCAAAGTCAGTCTGTGTTGGGCATAAGTATCTAAGTGTTTGTCTTGGAAGTTTGGAAGATTTGCAAGTCAGAAGTAACAAATTGATTCAATCTGTAATAAGGAAGTTTGCTGTACATATGTGTACAAGTCCTTTGTCTTGATACAGTGACAAAATATCTGACAAAATTAATTTAAGGAATGAAGAGTTTATTTTGACTCTCAAGGCAGCTGGTGATACTGCATCCACAGTCAGGAAGCAGAAAAAGAGAGAGATGAATGCCTGGGAGCAGCTAGCCTTCTGCCATTTTAGAATGTCTGGGACTACATTACATGTGGTCCATGTAATGATACTGCCCATATTTAGGGTGCAAAGTCCCCATCTCACAGGCATAGTCCCTCATTGATATTTCTAGAGTCTAACTTAATCTAGAAAATCTCTCACAGGAACATCCAGAGGCTTATCTCCCAGATGATTCTAGACTTTGGCTAAATTCACAAGCACTATTCACCATCACACTACAGAAACATTAATGTTTTATGCTGTTATTTCAGATGTGCTTGATCGTCCTAACCCTGTCCTCTCATGCGCAGTCCTTCAGACTTAACTGTAGAAAGCTGTATATGGAATCACAAAAGACAACCGTTGGAACCAAAGATTGGAAAACTAGTTCTTTCAGTTTAGGCAAATCTATTCACCAGGGACTGCAGTGATTCCAAGTAATACATAATTAAGGATATCTACGTCATAAGACTTTTTTCAAAATCTATTTATTTATTTGTGTGTGTGTATGTGTGTGTATGAGAGAGAGAGAGAGAGAGAGAGAGAGAGAGAGAGGAACATGAATGTATTGAATGTATATCTTAGAGTGTGTGTGGCAGATACACAGAAGTCGGAGGACAAATTTAAGAAGTTGGCGCTCTCCTACTATGTGGGCTCCAGGGATGGCACCGAGTTTGCCAAGCTTGTGCACAGGGACCTTTCCCTGCTGAGTCATCTCACCTGCCTTCGTAAGGTGGTCCTGAACATCAAAATAATGAACTATTTAGCAATATAGTATTACAGAATTGACAAAAGTAATGGTAAATAAGCACTGACATTTTGGACATTGTTGAAACAAAGAGAATGTTTTCTTTCTTTTCCTCAGCTAGAAACAACCCTATTCTAGTCATTTTACTTACTGGTTATGTTTGATGAGAATACTGGGACTGAGGTATGAAGTGTCCCCAAAGGGAATTTGGATTAAAATTTGCTATCATTTCCCATGATTTTACTAAGCTAAATCCCTATGATGTGATGTCCCAAGTGAGAATTCTGTTGTAAGATAGCAAAGATAAAGACTTTCATCTTCACTATAACTTCTAAGGACTCCAAAAAAAAGTTGCCTTTTAATTTCTTAGAAGGATAAGAATTTGATGAGTGAAACTGAGAGCACATTCAAAGTGAATTAGACCTACAGAGATGGTATACATTGTGAGTAGAATAAGATTGCTCTAAAGTCAGGACCAGAAAAAAAGCCTGGTGTGGTGGTACACATGGTTGATCCCAGCACCCAGAACTCTGATGCATGAGAATGGTGAGTTCAAGGCCTGCCTGGGCTACATCTTAACTTAAAGAACAAAAACAGGTACTTCAACCAGCTAATGTACACAGATACTTATGACAGACACTGTCCTTTTTAATTGAAGGATAAATGTTACTTTCATATGTTATTAAAAATCATGTGTAACCAACTGAATTTTTTTCCCTTCAGAATTTCTAGCCTTCTCTTCTGGCCGATCTATGCTAGTGTTAACAGTAGCCTTGTGTGTTACACAGCTTCCTCTTGTAAGGCAGATGTGCTGACACATGCTGAAACTATGCACCATGATAAGTGAAACACAAAGAAGTTGAAACCCTACCCTACAGAGGAGCCATTACAGAAATCTTTGCCATCCTTCTGAAACACAAGAAGCTTAATGTCTTTAGCCATGATCAAAGTGGTGGCAGTGACATTGTGATGTCGGATCAGAGCTGAGGCCCAGCCTCCTCCTGGCCGGCTCGCTTGCTTTCAGAGTAGCACTGTGTTGGTTTTTAACACCAGCATTTAGGCAGGTATTTCGCTACTTAGGTTATTAACTATATTCTCAGTTTTAGTTATAAAAATGCTTTATCTTTTGTTATTTATGCAAAGGCATGGAGGAGAGTATTTTAAAAAAACAGCTACTTAATATAAGGATCTTTGGATTTTAATTTTTAAAACTGTTATAATCCGGCTATGTAGCATGCCTAATCACCCTTGTGTTTAGATTTTATTTTCCAAATCTCTGAAATGAAGAGCTCTGGTGAATAAGAGAAAGGGAGAACATTGTTGACATTCTTTCCCAGTGTTGAATTTAGTACTTTTACAGTTACTGCTGGGCAAAAGCACTTCTATTCCCAGATACACTAACCTCATAACTGAAAGCTCATGATATTCCATCATTCTTGGACTGCATATCATGATTTATTTATTTTCAAAAGCACTGACAGCAAGCACAACTAATTCTACAGCTGCATTTCCTCCTACATTCAAAGACCACTCAATATCCAATGGTGATTTCATTCTAAGTCTCTCGTTTCCTGAGAAGCACCATTTGAATATCTGCTCTCAGCTTTGCCTAGTACAGAATGTCCTGTCTGTACTCCAGTGCTTTTGAGACTAATGTTCAGTGGGCTATGGTATGAAATAGAAAAGAACATAACAATGGAAGATCTTGTCCTAACTTCCTCCAGTCAAACCCTTTGTTAGGAAAATCTTCCTTTCTCTTGCCAAGACCCATTTCCTCATAGTAGATAATAAAGTCAATGTACCCTAAGACTACAAGTTTTATGGAGACCTATATCAAAATTTGTAGGGTCTAGAAACATCAAGAGGATCCAATATTTCAAAATAGTAACCAATGTTTACATAAACCTATAAAAAAGTCAGCTGTTTGCTACTCAAATACAATATATCTATGAATAAGTTCAGTGGGAGAGATGAGTGCATGTTTCAGTGTGGGGCACTCTCTCCAAGTGTCCACCCTGGGTCAAGGCACAGGCCAAGAAAACAGTCTCTGTGCCTTCCGAGCTCATTCCCATATCTAGCACTTTATGTGTTTTACATCATGAATTTATTATAATTGTTAATGATTTGCAGTGAAAATAAACAGAAAATGCTCTTTTATGGCAAGCTCACTTAGAAGGTATAGATAGGGTTTGGCTGTAACAAAGGGTTTGGGTGTAACAAAACTGGGAACCATCTATCGTACTTTCTATCTGGCCATCAAAGAACTTCCTTGAAACACAACGGTGTCAACTGAAAAATCACATAGATTTTTCATCTATGTGAGCTTAAATGGTTTCTTTGAAATAGTAATAGGCTTACTGCTGCATGGTAGTTGTTCAACAGAACAGATCCTCTTTCTTTTCAGTTTAAATTAAAATTCAACCAAACTGGCATTTTTATATAGATAATTATGAGCTAATTTGAAATAGTGACTGATTGCTTTTCCTTTGAAGCTGAAGCTTGGTTATTGTGTAGCTTTCATAAGCCAGTGGCACCACTAGAGGCAGAAGACATGTCTAATTTTGTCTCTGTGCTGACTAACAGGAAGAGGCTGGCTTCTGCGCGCCACAGTCAGCTGAGTTGGCCCTCTATTAGCTACTTAAAAGTGGTTAAATGTCCTGTCATTTTTACAAGCTAGGTCCTCGAATGTTAAGTTTGTGTGACTCATAGCCAAGTTTCCAAATACGGGACCAAAGCTTTACTCTTACTTTCATCCAAGACCCAAGCGAATAATTGCTTGTCGTTATAAATTCCTGATAGCATGTCGCTTACCAGCTTTGAAGAAAGGGAGTCACCTCTGAAGTCTCTGCCAACATCTTGGGGGGCCGACAGGTTTTATATGCTTCGGCTTAAGGCAGACATTCCCAGTGAATTAATGGCATCATTAACTCATGTATGTATCCGTGCACTTTGTACTAAATAACAAAAAATGAATAAACTCATAAGAAACATTTTACTTGGAATATAAACATAGAATTTGTGTGTAAAAAGTCAATAGACATTTCTATAAAATCAGTATGCATGAATACATTTTGACATTAATGTTCATATCTGTGGTCTACTCTAACTCGAGACTTTGACTTTTTAACCATTGCCTAGCTACCTGTTTTCAATTCATATAGCTCACCAAAACATCTATGCTAATTATTTTGGCTTCTGTGATGTAAGCAAAAAAGAATACTTTCTGAAAGAGACAAAGGGGCCAGAGCAGCAGAGTGCTTGCCTAGAGTTCCAGTTTCTCTTCTCCTGCCATGTGAATGCATGATCAAACCATTTAGGAGAAGAAGAGATCTATGATTGTTCAAGACTCTAAGTTACACTTCATGAGCATGGCAGGGGAACTCATGTCAACATTAGGAGCTGAGGAAATTGGCCATGCTGTATGCACGGGAAGAGCTAAAAGATAGGTATACTTTCTTACTTGCCAGTCTGCTAAAATACCAAATCAGTTCTTTTCATGCTCTTGCCAAGGTAATGACCCCACCCTATGGAGTTTCCATACCAATTAGATAATCTCTCACAAATTTTCTCGGGGCTGATCTTAACTAAATAATTTTTCAAAGATGTACCCTAAGGCTTATCAAGTGGCATGTGAAACTAATTGCCAGACCTGCCATGTCAAGGCTTTGGGTTTAATTCCCAGCGCTTAAAAAAACATTTTTAAAATAATGAAAGAAAGGTAAACTTTTTTCCCCAGACTTGCAATTCTATGAGTCTCGAATATTCCGCAATGAATTCGACCTGATTGCAAACTATTGAAGAGCAGGTGTGCATCTTGCTCCTCTTCGCACCTTTCTCTTGGGACACAGAACTGTGCTTGTTGTTCTTTCATTCATTCTTTCAACTAATGGGTATTGAGTGTGGACTCTGTACCTTGAAGTTGCCATGGTAATGAAAACTTAAGATTCCACTCTTTGGGGACACAGTTTACAGAGTTGTTCATCAATGTTTTTTCTCTTTAATAAACTTCTGTAAGTTTGTGTTTTGTTGATATGGAGAAATCTAGAATGCACCAATATTTTGACTAAATGCCCTCAATTAGTTCCACTTATGTAACAGGCCAAAGAAAACATTATTTTCACAGAAACAATCATACTAAAAAACTTTTTGTTAGTGCTAAAAAGAGATGCTTAACCCTCTAATTAGATAGCATCTGTTGATAAGGAAGAAAATCATTCTCTTCTGCTTTTTTCTTCTGCAAAGCAATATACTGTTTTAGTCAATAAAAGGTCATTATGCTAACTCGACATCAGTTCAAAGGCCATGATTATTGTTTGAGTTTTCAATGCTTTATATCTACTGTGACCAATCAATAATAGCCATTTTATTGATTTCCTTCACATTTTGTCTCAGGGATCGTACCTTCTTTAATATTTAAAGGAAAAAGTGGACAATAACATAAAAAAGAGCTATGTGATATAGCTTAGAGTCAAAATATAAATATCAAGTATGATTTGTGACTCTGTATTGGAGATAGTAGGTCTCAAAAGGTTGAAGAGTGAGCTTACAAACAGTTAAGAACATAAGACAAGGAAGCTAGTATAGTCAGTAGCCACTAGAAAAAATCTGAAGTGTCTACAGTAGGAGGAGTGACATGCTGTTTCATGACACATGGGTGTGTTATCAAATGTGGATAAGTCAGGGGAGCAAGGACTCAGGTGATTTTACTTTAGCATTAGCTTTATGAAAGCGTTGGAGTTGTATGCCAGGTTTAGCTTGTGGAAAGTCATGGAGTAGCACATGTGGAGCATCCATTAGGTGGATTGCTTAGGCGACATATGTGGATGGCTCACATAGTTCAAGGCAAATTCAGGATTACTTCTGCTGCCATGCCATGCCATCTCTGCTTGCCACCATGGTGGATTATACATCCTTGGGAGCCATAAGCCAAATTATAATTTCTGCCTTAAGTCCCTGGGGTCAGAGTATTTTCTCACAGTAACCAAAGAGAATTTGGTATCTAACAGCTATTCATGGTAAGCACTTTACCTGCTGAACTATTTCTTCAGTCAATTACACATTCTTTATTCCTACATTGTCACTGCATGGAATCAGAGGAAAGAAGAACATTGTAAGACATCATTAAACGTGTTCTTGAACTGGATCAGGAGGCAATGGCTCGGGCAGCGGATGAGGAATAGGTACAGCTTTCCAAGCCTTACTCTGCTTTTTCATCTGATGCCCAGATGAGGATTGTTTTTGCCTGGATGGTCCTCCAGGGAAAAGTAAGTGCTTAGGAAACTTATTGAAGAAAACAGAACCCGTGAGGCTGCAGGCTGCTCTTTCTATAAACAGTTTTGCGATTGTGTTCCTGGTCTTCACAGAAAAAGACATCAGAGCTTTCTCACCGTGAAGCTGAATTCTTTCTTCTGTTCTCGCTGCTCAGTCGTCTGCACCTCTTTCTGCTCAAGCTCCCTCCTTCGCTTTTGCTTTTAACAGGATCAGAGGTCAAGCCTGCTGAGGAGAGAGAGGCCTTTTGTCCTGACCCCTTCCATACGGTGCTTGTTTTCTCCCTGGCTGTTTATGACTCGACTTTTCGAAGGTTGGTCTGACCTTGTTTTTAGAGTCCCATTAGTCATTCAAACTGCTTCAATTTGGCTTTCAATAATCTGGAAGGTCACCCGATCCAAATGCAGGCGTCTCTCCTGATCTTTCAGTTGCCTTTGGAAATGCTGACAACTCTCTCTTTAAAATTTTGTCTACCAGCTGGCTTTTTTGATTGCCTGCCTGCATTTTTTTTTTTCACAGCATGGGTGACCTCTCTCTTTCAGTATTACTGGCTGATGACTCTATTCCCCTACTCTTCAGAAGTAACACTCTTCCAGGGCCCGAATGCTGATTGCTCTTGCTGTCTTAACAAATTGTGTGTGTGTTAATTACTACTGTATAGCTTCTCTTCTGTTCTCTGTATCCCTTTTCAGGTACAATCGCCTATGGTTTTACCTATGTAGTACACCACAGATATGGTATTTATATACTGTTTTGCAAATTCAACTAATGAAGATAAGAGAATTCAAGATCATATAATTATTACAAGTTCATAAGTCAGATTCCAGTTTTGGTATTTTATGCTTTCTCATTGACAAGAAGTTATTTCGCACTTTCATGCAAATTACTCGGGTATATATTGTTACATTTCTTCTTTTAATGGTGCTGCCAGGTAGGTAGACAGTAAGCTCTTATAATTTTTGTTTAAAAGACAAAGAAATGTATTCTTAGAGGCCCAAAAGAATTTTCTTGATCTCTGACACCAGCAATGCTTCCTCAGCTCGAAAGCTGAATTGCATTCTCCAATGTGACTACATTGCTTTAGCAAGGTCAGTGAGATTTTGCTGCTGTAGTGCATTAGACAGATCTGTAGAGCATGACTACTCCACCTATGGGGTTGCCGGGTATAGTTCCACCTTAAAATATCTTCAGTGATTTGGAAATCAAACTTTATGTTACCTCGTTTAAATGTAGTTTTGCAAGTGAAATATTGTAATTTTAACTGTTTTGATAAAATGATAATTTTGCAAGCAGGAATTTGTCACTTTAACTGTTTTACTAGCTACTTAAATTTGAGTGATATTCTGATACTTGAATGTATTTGGAATAAATCTTCAAACAAGCCTCTCTGAGGACATTAATATGATAAGCAATAGAATTACAGCTTTATTTTGACAGGTTTCTAGCAGTAGTATTTTTTCTAACAACATCAGCATCATCTCTTAAATACCAAATTGGTTAAAGTTGAGTATCTAGCAGAAAAGGTACCATAGAAAGCAATGATAGGTCAGGAAAGAGAAAGCTAGTGAAGTTTAAAACAAAACAAAACAAAAAACACCTATGGGATCATTTGTGATGATTCAAAAATATGTACATTTTATACGATAGTAAGAGACATATTATTTTCATGACAAGACATATGAGCTGAGGTTATAAAGGCATGTAGCAAATATAATGTGAGGTATCCTATTATCATAGTCAAAGATGGTAAAGAAGAGGATGAGCTGGAAAAGCAACTTCTGCAGCCCAAGCCAGATACTTGTGTTCTATGGATGTGGAGAGGACAGTCCTCCATTGCATTGCGTGACCAGTGTGAGGATTCTTCCAGGGAATAGGATCTGTTGATAAGACGTAAGTCATCAAACTGATATCCATATATCAAACTGATGCTATTATTCATATTAAGCAAACAATTTTATTGTAGAACTCTTCTCTTCTGATTAAAATAAACCAAGAAAAATTTTAATTTTTATTAATTAATTTAGTGTGTGTGTATGTGTGTGTGTTTGTGTTTATACATATCCATATATTAGAAGGCATTATATTGGGGCTGGAGAGGTGGCTCAGGGGTTAAGCCTCCGCCTTGCAGGCGGAAGGTCCCGAGTTCGGATCCCAGATCCCACGTATAGACGCCAGGCGGAAGCGGGGGCGGCCTGCGCTTCTGGTCCTGGTAGGGCGGAGCCTGTGAATCCCAGGGCAGAAAGAGGTGGAGGCGTCCATGGAGGTTCGCGAATTCGTCCGTGGTTCTACACAAACACAGACACACACACACACACAGACACACACGCGCGCGCGTGCACATACACACAGTTGAATAAATAAAAAAAAAAAAAAAAAAATTTAGAAGGCATTATATGTGCCTATGGAGACCCAAGAGTGACTTTAGGAAAAATCCTGGCTGGATTGCTTCTACCTCCTTTTCAGAAGGATTTCAGAAGTTCCAATTTAAGATGTTAATTGCCTTTCTACCTTCTGAAAACTACTGTTAAAAGGGAAATCTACCAGAGAGCAGGGAACAAATGAGAATAAGAAAATTCTAGAAGGAGCCATTAGATCTAGAAGGTGTACCCTTTCCTGTTCAAATCAGAAAGCAGTCGTTGTAAGCAAGTGAGCAGACATCAGAGCTTGTATCACTGCATTGTAAGTGCTCAGTATTCATCTCTAAATCACACAGGCAGAAATAGCAAGGGGAGCAGAAACCATAGTTGAAAAGCCTCAAGTTTAAATGGGCCACAGAGTTAGAAGGAAAGGTTTGTGAAAGACTGAAAAGTAGATGTTTACTTGAATCTTGATTGAATTTTTTTTTAAGAATGATCAAACATTGGACAGAGCTTTTTAGCTAATTGATGCTATTATTCATATTAAGCAAACAATTTTATTGTAGAACTCTTCTCTTCTGATTAAAATAAATCAAGAAAAATTTTAATTTTTATTAATTAATTTAGTGTGTGTGTGTGTGTATGTTTATATATATCCATATATTAGAAGGCACTATATGTGCCTATGGAAACCCAAGAGTGACTTTAGGAAAAATCCTGGATTGCTTCTACCTCCTTTTTGCTTCTCTCTGGGATTTCCCAGATTCTGCCTTCCAGAGCTAGAAATGTAGGTTGCTGTCATTTCCACCTGTCATTTTTACGTGGAATCTGGGATCCAAACTCAGTTCCTTCTGCTTAAGAGGAAAAGCCTTAACCTCTTAGCCACTTATTCAGTGCAAGGAACTTTAAAATTTTTTTTTTGGTTTAGCTTGTCTTCATACCCCAGACAACTTGCATTTTCATTTATATTCAACAGGTATTTATAGAGCATAGACTAGTCATTGTGCTAGGCTGGAATGGAAATCAAACTCAAAGCAAAGCTTAAATAGATAGTGCAGTAAAACTGTGTCACATATTGTCTCTGCTGAGCTGTTAATGAGAGTTAAACACAGCGAAACCATTAAACATATATGATAAAGAAGAAAAAGAAAACTAGTTGTATGGAAAGAATAAAATCTCATGCCATGGACTTGAAAAAACACAGTGACAGAACAAAAAAGAAATGATATCCCAAGTTGTTTATTCCAACTCTACTCCTTTCCTTATATATAGTATAATATATTCCATAATTTTTATTTAAAACACCCAATGTGTTGAAATTTCTATTAAAATAACTTCAGCAGAAGTCTTGGCAGAGAAGAGAAGCCCTGGGAAGACAGAGCTGTCATCACCACCATAGGCTTGGGCAGAAGCTGGAAAAACCATTAGAGATCATCCCATCTGGGATTGTGCACTTTAATGGGAAGGATAAATGCATCCTCCTCATGAATAAAACATATTGCTAATAGGTGGAATGGACCCAGAGGCAAGGCACTGGGTAGCATGCTGAAGAGAGTCCAGAGCCAAGAGCAGAGGGGCACTCTTCCTCACAGCATCCCCTGCTGAATGGCTGCAGATTTTGCACAAGTTGCACTAAAAGACACCTGATCTTACATTTTAACCACTTGAGAAGGTAAGTATATCAGGTAAGAAATAAGGATGCTGACATAGTGGGTGATACATAGTTTATCCTATCAAAATGCAAAAGTAGCATGCCTACTTTATAAACACATCATTGAGAAATTGCAACTGCACTGCAGAGAAGTCACTGTGAATAACATGCTATGCTAGGAATAGGAGAAAGTTTATACCTCAGCACTTAATGTTACTGAAATTCTGGGAAACACAATGAGTAGCATAATCAGTGCAGGTAAAATTTAAGGTGAAAAGAAGTGAAACTGGAAACAAAGGGAGAATACAAATCAAAAGGACACTGCTAGGGAGCTGACTGACAAACTGTAATCAAAATCTAAGCAGAAGAGGTAAGCTAAAAGTAGTTACTCACCCCAAAGAAAACTGAGGTAGTTAGAACTGATGTACAGGGATGAGACAGATTGAGCAGTTAACAATTGTTAGGTGCCCTTCAGTGAAACATTTCTATGTTGGCATTCAAGTTTTGGAATGAAACCAGATATGTATCTGCAGTTCTAAGAATCTTTAGAGGCTGAAGCAGAAGAATGGCAGCATCTTCCTTTCAGGTCAGCCTGGGTTACTAGTGACTTCACAGTAAGACCCTGCCTTAAATTAAAAAAATGAACAGTAATGATGAAATGGAGATGAAACGAATGAGATGTCCATTGTATTTGACTTACCATCAGGTTTAATATACTTCTGAATAGATCTCAAGAGATGGCTTGTCAGGAGAAGATTGTCTCCACTGATTAGCTCCTGGTATGGAGACATCTTGATATCATCCACAATACTGTTTCTGAATCTAAGGAGTGTATGAATCCCTTGTCCATTCTGTTAAAATGCATACCTAGGTGGGCTTGAGAATTTCATTCCTAGCAAATTTAAAGACTTAACCTATGGGTCCAGAATCCAAAACTGGAAGAACCTTTTTCACAGGTAGAATGAGGGAGTTCAGGAAGCTTGACTCTGGACCAAGAAGGTCAACTCATCATGGCAACTGACATTTTACATCCTCATGATTGGAATGGATGCCAAGTGTATCTGATCTAATCATCCCACTGATGCTTGAATCCTCTCCTGTCCCTGCTGGGTTATCTTAGCCCTTGAGCAGAAAGATTTTCTCCATGGAATATAACCAAATATTGCACAGAACAAGAGAAACACTGACTTGATGCTTACACTACAGGAGCAATTTAAGAACAAAAAACTGAAGAAGCTTCGCTGTCTCATGCCTATCTGGGAGGACATTTCTCTCTAGTTGATTTTTTTTGTGCCTTTGGATATTTGTTCAAAAATTTTCCTACTCAATGAACTCTATGAAAAAGTAAGTCAGGAAGCTTTGGTTCCCCTGGTGTTTGCCTCTTACTGTGAACTAAGGATTCAGCACTGACTGACAGGTGCCAGGGGAGAGTGAGACAGTGGACACTAGCCCTGGTTGTTCTGACAGAGTAAGACCATGCCATGGAGAAGGGAACCCTGGTCCAGTTCAGTTCATTCACGCTCTTTTCTTGCCATTAGGTAGCCAGGGCCTTGGATTTGGGCATGCTTGTGCCATCAAGTTTGATCAATGGTTGTAATTAATCAGTTTCAAACAATGACTATAGTCAGCTGACCACATTTTAGTCTGGCCCCCTGGTACAAAAGGAGCAGCGATCTCCTCAAGCATATGGCCACATATATTTCACCACATAATTTATTTTTTACCATGACATCATAGAGACAAATGATAAAATACTTATCTGTCAATGAGGAAAAATTGTTATGGAGATGCTCCAGTTTCTCTTCATGTTGCTGACATGACCACGGGAGCAGAACTATTAGGAAGAACATGTATTTTTTTTCTAGTTTATGATTCTTGATTATACTTCATCTCATGGCAGGAAAGAATCAACACCAGGAACCAAGTCAACTGGTCACATACCATATCCACACCAAGCTGAAAGAAGGCCATGCTTTATTTCTCTCTTGCCAGCATGCCTGTATGCCAAAGTACTAAACCAGCTCTCTCTGTCTTATCCACCTGCCCAGGGAATGGTCCTGCCTATCATGGATTGGGCCATCACATATCAAGTAGATAGCCATAGACTTGCCCAGGGTATGTCTTAGCCACTAATTCTTTACATATGTGCCCAAAAGTTCAGCCCTCAATTGTCCAATTGTCATTTGTTTGTGATTGGCCCAGGAAGGCAAAGACTAGTCAACTAGTGATCTCACACACTCCCCTTCTCATAAAAGTAAAAAGTGAAATGAAAACTAAAGTTACAAAAGTTGAATTTTGACAATGGAAGATAGGACTGAAAGGATCGGTGGTCCATTTAAGAATCTGCAGTGTGACAAGATGGCTATAAATCATTAAAGTACTATATTCAGTATATACAATAGATAATATTATCAAAGTTCAATAATAAATCATTCTTCAGATGGAAATTTCTTTTCATGATAGATAAATTGTATGTGATAGGTGCAATAGCTATATGGTTCTATTAGCCAACTTATTTCAATATGTCAAACAATGGGCATCCTTAAGCATATGGCAATGTAGAATAGAGTTTCTGCCAGTATTCAAAAACCAACAATGAAACCCAGGTAACTTCATTAAAACAGAAAAGACTCAGGGTGCAAAGCTGTTTGTGAGCATTTACCCATTTTTAGAGTTAAGACTGAACAGGGTCTGTAAGAGAAAATGGAATGTAAATTGTGAAATATAAGAGCTAAAATGTAAACAATCAAGAGTCAGGGAAAAAAGTTTCAGAGCATAGTCAGTTAATAAATACACAAAATAGTTCAAACTCTTTCATATTAATTTTTTATCATAATTTAAAAGTGACTTTCAAAAAGCTGTTACATATGGTGAAGAAAAATTTTATTTATTTAATTTTTATTTATTTTTATTATTCTAAAAATTTCTGTCACTATCATATTCCCATATTAATTTTAAAAAGCATTAAAGCATATTTTCAAACTGGGAATATTTAAGTTTTCCATGTATCCATTAGATGAAAGCTGTTGAAGATATGGCTTGATGCTAGAGCACTTGCCTAGAGTGTAAGACCTTGGGCTGGATCCCTAGTATATTAAAAACAACATAATGACATATTGCTTTTTCTTCTAGATGTATCTATGCAAAGAGAAATAACTTAAATTTCTCCTGACTACAGTGATAGAATTTCTTCCTCTCCTCACTGTACCTGGGTTATTGCCTGACTTTAACAAATTTGTATTGTTTTTATATGAAGTAAAGTAAAGTTGTTTAACCTTTATATATAAAAATTTTCAGAAGCAAAAATAAACTACAAAATTGGAAAATATTTATACAGCTTTAGTTATACCTGGGGAGGATTCACATTTATGACTCAGGTTATGACCATGTCTTCACATATAATCTGAAAGCATTCAGCAATACATTAGTGAGGAACCCAAAAGTTCTGCAACTTTTATTTTTAAAAAATGTGTATTATAATTGCCTCACCCTTTCCTTCCTTGTCAAACACCCACACTTTAGTCTTGTCGTAGTGTAAACACTGACTGAGCTCTTGGTCACTCATATTGTTCTCATCCAACCAAGATCTGTCACAAAGCTCTCCCAGAAATGTTTTTTAAGTCACCAAGAATAAGTCTATTACTTAGCTAAATATCCAATGTTTTGCTTAAAAATTGGAGCTTACTTCATGAGGTTGTCTAAACGTCATGCTGTGTCTTATTTTGCTTGCCTTCATATCATCTTACACTTGGGGCTTTGCTTATGAGGGCTTTTCTTCCCTTACGTTGGGCGACTCCTTGATTACTGATTTAAAATTTAGGAATTTTTTCCCCTCAATGGTTGAAGGCAAATTGTTCAATTTAATCTGTGGCTACAGTGGCACAGTTAGTATCCCGATTAAGCACAGTAGAAGCATGTGAAACTGCAACGACTACAGGGCTACAGAAGCACCAAGGACCATCTTTTTCAATGAGAAAATCCCATCCTTTGAAGAGATGACATACTGGGTTTTTTTTTTTGTTTTTTTTTGGTCGTTTCTTTTCTAAGTTTTCCTCATACTTATGCGAATGTGACATTTACATATGTATGATGCATTCACATGTGTGAGTGCATGTGTGTGCAGCTGTGTGTTTACATGTGTGCACACGTGCCTATGAAGGCCTGAAGTAGACATCAGATGTCTTTCCTGAGGTGGGGTCACTCACTGGAACTTGGAGCTAGCTGGCTTGCTCTGGATTCCTGTTCTTATTTTTGAAGGAGAGAATTATAGGCCCCCTTGGAATTTTGTGTGGGTTCTGAGAATCTGAACTCTGGAACTTACACTTGCACAACCAGTGTTTTTTGCCCCCTGAGACATCATATCCCAAGGTATTGGCATAATTGGAATCGAACACCACCTATTGCATCTGTTTTCAGTTGGTCTCATGATCCGCTTCTCTGTCTCTTTCAGGACACTACTCAGATGTTTCTGAGATCTACTCTCTTAGTTGCTTATTTCCTTGCTGTAACCAATACTTGGCCCAAAGGATTTAGGGGTAAAAGGGAATTTTTATTCATGTTCATGGGTTCACATTAGAGTCCATTATGATGTCAGCAGAGTTCATCCAAAGCTTAGGGAACTGGCCGTGTCATGTCCACAGGAAGAGCTGAGGGAAAAGGGTGCTTTTTACCTTGTCAGTCCATCAAAAACTAAGCCGGCTCTCCATTCTGTCCACCTGCCCAGGGAACGGTCCCACCCACTGTGGACTGGATCTTCTGACCTGCAGGTTTGCTCAGAAGCTTGCCTTAACCAAACAACTCTATGTAGATGTGCCAGGTTGACGCTTAAGAACTTCATCGCTCTTTGCAAACCTACTACCCTGCTGGTTCTTTTCTCCTTAATTGTCACCTCTATTTAGCATACTTTATAAGTAGCTTGTTTATCATATTTCTTGCTATATTATGCCTTCATTGCAACAGGAAATTTAAAAACCTGTGAGGACAAAAGAAAGTTTTGTCACTTGTTTCACTGATATATTCCAAAGGCTCAGAACAGTTTTTGGCACACAGAGCCCTTTTTTAAATTAAATAAATTCATTCCCAGTGTGTTTCTTTGAGTCTACCCTTGCTGCATAGCAGTGTCGTTAGCGATGTGGTGGGCTCACAGGTTAGGCTGTCTGGGTTTGGATTCTGAATCAATAACTTTCTAACTTAGCTGAGATAGATGCATACGAATCTGTGTTTCAAGTTTACTTTCTGAAAAAAAAAAAAAACACTTTCAGAAAAAAAAAAAAATTGGCAATTCCGAGGGTGGAGTGGCATGCGAAACATTAGATACACAGTAAGTACTAATGCTCTGTCCCCCTTATTGACACATTATTAAAGCCTCTTACCTTGAAGTCAGGACTTCTGATGAGCTCTCTAGGTGTCACCTCACCTGCTTTTTAGACAGGACTTCTGAGACTGGATCACATTCACCACTTTTTATATTTTCTTGACCTTCTTACTCTGACTTTTCCTTGTGTCACTTCTCTGCAAATGTTTCCTCCGCTGACTTTTTGGAGACATGTTCTCAATCTATAAGCTAGACTAGTTCTATACACACGATCCTCCTGCCTCTGCCTGCTGAGTACTGAGATCACAGTGAGCTGCCATGCCCAGCTTCTGAGTACTTTTGAATGTTATTAGCTATTCAAGAATTTTCCATGTCCTATGGTCGTTTTTTCAGTCCTTAGCCCTGCTGTGGTATTTAACTGCTATACTGATCTCCAAACAGCTTTTTCCCATCTCAGTTTTGTGCCAACCAGACTTTACTAGGTTCTTAATTTCCATAGCACATCACTTCTGTTCTTTGCAGGCTCATACCTTAGGTATCTGCTCTTACATTCTCCTTTCGTACTGTCAATCATACACAGAGCTGTCAATCATATATTGAAGATTTCCAAGTCAGTGTCTTGAGCTGAAATATTGCCTGGTCTCTAGATATCTGTCTTTAAAAATCATCTGGACATATTTTGTGTGTCTCTGAGACACAGAAGATGTAGCATGACTGAAGGTGGTGGAATCATTATCTCCCTTAACCTCCTGAAACCTGTTCCTGGTCATGTGCTCTCTAGCACCTAACCAAATCCTATTATTGCCATTTTCACGTCTGTATATTTCTCAGGTGTAATCTACATCTCCATCGCCATCAGAACTTCCTGACTCACATCCTTAGCATATCTATTATTTTCCAATAATTGTGTCCGACTTGTGAGGCCAGCTTTGATTTTATCCCTTCCTTTCATACAAAGTGATGACAGTAAAATATGTATCTGACCACACTAATCTTCCACATGTGAACACCTTCAAAGATTCTACCTACAAGTGCAGAGAGAGGCTTTCTATCTTTCCTTTCTATGACCTCCTCCCCATTCCTTCTCTGAATCATTCTAAGCTGCTGCTTCTCAGTATCTGGACACAACAACAGTCTTTTTGCTGTTCTTTCTTCCTTCTGAGCTCTGCTGGGCTTCCAGGGGCCAACTCCTTCTACTTCATCAAGATTCAGCCTGAAAATCAGGAAGCTCTTGGTTACAATGTGCCTACCTTGGATATCCTTCAACCTTGCAGATATGCCATGGTATACTTGTTTATGAATTTATATATTCAATAAAGTCTTCTTTGATAAGGAAACTGACTTTTATAGAGTCCGCTCTTAATTAGAGGCTGAATGAGATGATCATTGGTGAATTATGATAATCATAAATGCTATGAAGGAGGGGCTGTAGTTGTCATGGGAGTAAAACAAGACAGATAGGGCCTTGTCTAGAAGTCAAAGAGGTGTGTGTGGGAGTCTTCATGAAATTAACAAGTGAGGGAGAGACTGTGGGAAATATATTTTACTTTACTTTTATAGTAAAAGCAAGGATCTAGTCCTAACTAAGTGGAGTTCTCAAAAGATTAAGGGAACTCCTTAGGAGTTCTTTGGGAACTCTGTCTAAACTCTGTCTAAACAGAGTGATAGTAACCATAACAGGTCAAAGGGCTCATGTGCTACCAAATGAATTCAAACCCCATTTGGATTGAATTTTAATCTTCAGCCTTGCAATTCTATCTCTTCAAAGGACTTGTTTTACTTTCCCACCCACCATTAAGATCACAATTTTAATGTGTGACTAAAAGAGTGAAGGGGAGACTGAGTCATTTAAAGAAGGCCGAGAGCTGGAGAAAGAAGGGAAGGTGCCATGCATTGAAGTCTTTACTTCATATTGAAGTTATGAACAGACAGGCTGAACTTTCAAGGACTGTTCTGGTCTGACTAACTGTTCACTTTGTGTGATAATTCTGGCAGTGCAAGCCATTCTTAAGTGAGATGTTTCAAGAGGAAGAATTTAAGGAAATTCTAGATCGAGTAATGGCAATGCATGTGTGCATCCAGGTGTCCAAAGACAAATTTCCAGAAAGGGAAAGTCTGCTTCCATGAAAAGTATTAGTCTTGGTGCTAAAGAAAATAAGAGTCCAGGCCACCAAGTAAGATACTCTCACTTCTCTTCCGGGGCTCATTCACTTCTGAAGGAGTGTTGAGAAGGCTCGTTGGGTTGATCTGTGCTTCTTGCCCCACATCGTGACTGTTTCTTCTTGTTTGTTTTGGAGGGGGTGGTTCTAACTCTTCTCCTGAGAAATGACTGTTTTGCCTCTGCTACCAGTCAAGGTGTGGTGCCTAGTCTGAGTGCTGTGTGAAAGGATGGGAAGTGACAGTGTGCCCACAGTGCTCTGACTGTGAGACTGGACTCAACCTACTTCCTTCTAGCTTTGAGCAGAAGCCTGATATACAAGGTATGTGGTCTTAATGAATGAATGAGTGACTGATTAATTGATAGCCATTATGCAAGGCTAGATTTCAAATTTCAATGCTTAACCAATTTTTTTTCACAGTACCTCATCCACCCTTAGTGACTGTTCAGCTTAGTTTTTCAAAGAATGGAGTATCTAATCAGTCTCAAAGCAGAGGCGGCATGGCTGGCTGGCCAAAGCTGGAAGAGGTTAAGTCACCACAGACATCTTGGAAGCTGAGAGCTGCAAGACTGTTTGCAGCAAAGGCAGACTTCTCCTGGAGGTAGGGTGGGACTAATCCAATTCAAGGCCCACCCCTTGTGACTGCCTTCCTCCAGCAAGACTCCACTTCTCAAGGTGACATGACTTTGCCAAACACATGAGATTGTGGGGGACACATTTCAAACCATGACACTCCACCTCTAGTCCCCACAGGCTCATTGCCAGATCATTATGCAAAACATACTCAGTCCAACTTTAAAAGTCTCTATACACTACATCAGTAGTCCCAACAGTCCAAAAGTCCAAAGTCCAAAGCTTCCTGTAAAATCAAAAGACAAGTTACATACTTCCAACATACAATGGCACAGAATAAACATTCCCATTCCAAAAGGAAGGAATGGGGGCATATCCAGGAAAAATTGGTCCATAAAAAGACCAAACACTAGCAGGACAAACTCTAAATCATGTAGCTCCAAGTCAAACAGGTGAGCCTCTTACTGAAATCATTTCAGTTTCAAAGGGCTTTGGTTCCATTCCTCCAAAGCAACTGCCCATAGAACACATTGCTCTCTTGAGTTGACTCCTCTCAGGTTATACAGCTCTCCTTGGCAGGTGTCCCACATTGTCTCTAGAATCTCTAACATCTTTACTTCTCAATGGCAAAGCAGACTTTAATTCCACAGCATAAACTGCCCTTCTTGGGCCTCTAAATTGCAGACTTTCTGCCACATGCTACCTGGACTTCCATCATTTTCAAATCTTGGAGGAGGACTCCACCATCTCCTCCCTCTTGCATCACTGATGCCTCTAAAACCAGAACCATGCGGATGACTTTGCCAAGAATGACCCTCTTGAATCACAGCTGATTCTGCTTCTCTATGCTGACCATGGGGAAAAGCTCTTTCACACCTAGACAGTTGCTTTATAGAAGTAAATCTTTGCTTTGGAACTCCACCCTTTAGCTCATTTGCATTCTTATGGGTGGGAGCCTTCTCTGAGGATCTTGCCCTCAAGCTAGGGCCTCTCTTATTATCCAAATTGAGACCAGGCTTTGATTTACAAATGGAGCTAATCTTTTTAACAGCCATTTTGTTCTCTGCTTCTTCCTGGTTCAACTCTTGTAAGTTTGGCATTGTATTTTTCAT
This sequence comes from Typhlomys cinereus, assembly GCA_023101885.1. Classification (NCBI taxonomy): domain Eukaryota; kingdom Metazoa; phylum Chordata; class Mammalia; order Rodentia; family Platacanthomyidae; genus Typhlomys; species Typhlomys cinereus. The sequence continues at coordinate 1,992,031 of JALPQD010000020.1, forward strand.
CATCAGATCTTACAGTTTTTGCTTCTTCCTGCCTGATTCTTTGCTCTTTTTCATAATTCTGAAGACAACTAAAAAGTAGCCATATCACATTATCAAGACTATATTGCCTTGAAATTTCCTCCGCCAAGCACGCCAGTTTAACTTCTCAATGGCAAAGCAGACTTTAATTCCACAGCATAAACTGCCCTTCTTGGGCCAGTTTAACTTCAGGCAAGCTTTCAGGATGAAGGCAAAACTTCACTAAACTCTCGGCCAACACATGGCTCCACCTGTCACTCATCCAGTAGCAAACACAGTCTCTGTTCCCCTATGGACCATCACAAGCTGAGCTCCCACTGCCTGTGTCTCTCACAGCATTGCTGTCCTCTGAGCTCTCACAAGAAAGGCCCCTTTGGCCCAACCGCCAAGACTCAGACTTTCCCAGCACAAAGTCCCAAAGTTCTCCATATTTCTTCCAACAAATAGTTCCAAAGGCACACTAGCCATATCACAGTATTGGCCATACTGCTGGTTACCAACTTTTCTCAGCTTCACAAACAACTTCACATTGTAGTACCAGCTGTTCTTAATCTCACAGCAATACCCCACTCCCGGTACCAATTTCTGTACCAGTTACTCTTAACTATTGCTGTGAGAGAACACTCAAAGTTGATCAACTTAAGGGAGAAAGGGAGGTTTATTCAGCTTACAGTTCCAGAGGGAAGGGACAGTCTCTCAAAGCAGAGGTGGCATGGCTGGCTGGCCAAAAGTGGAGGAGGCTAAGTCACCACAGACATCTTGGAAGCTGAGAGCTGCAAGACTGTTTGCAGCAAAGGCAGACTTCTCCTGGAGGTAGGGTGGGACTAATCCAATTCACGGCCAACCCCTTGTGACTGCCGTCTTCCAGCAAGGCTCTACCTCTCAAGGTGACATGACCTTGCCAAACACATGAGACAGTAGGTGACACATTTCAAACCATGACAGTAGGATACAGTAGAGAAATCTCTGCTATTGGCTTCAAAAACTATCTGATGACATTCTTTTTAGCTTTGGGGATAGTGAATGGGAAGAGTCTGTTAACAGAGTCCCAAAGGGTTCTTGGGATCTACAAGATCTTAAGTCAGGCATAGAGGTAGGCAGTGAGTGACTATGAAGAGGATTATATATTATTGGCCCAAGATAAATTGGCTCTAGATCTTCAAATTTACAACTATCTGCAATCCTGACCAGTCAATCACTTCTGTACAACACAGTCATTAAAGAAGACATGGCTTTTTTTCTAGGAATGTTATTTTAGTCAGATTTCAATATCAGGTATCAAATGATGAGGCAAACATGGTGGTGACCTGCAGGAGTCCCCCCAAGGACATTGGGGTATTACCATAAGACAAAATAAGAGAACAGATCAGTCTCCTCAGTGGAAGGTAAATCAGCAGTTTGGTGGAACTGTGTATTTCAGCTCTGATGGAAACTAGGGGTATACTGAGGGGATGTGAGGCATCAGCTACAACAAGCAATCTTTAAGAAAACTAAAGTAAGGATATTAAGAATCTCTCTGTAACCTTAAAGTATGTATGCAACTCCAAACTATGAGCAGAGAAAATAAAAAAATGATTATTATGGTTAATGGCCAATTCTTAGAAAACCAAAAGAACACTCAGCTCAGAAGCTTTTTTTTTTCAATCCAGTATTCATAGGGTTGGACTTAGATGAGTGCAAAATGTATTTGGTCAACCACTTTATATTGAGATTCATGTGTGTAGAAGTAAATTTGGTCCATCTGTTCTTGAATTATTTTCTTAAACCACTAGCATTTTATTTTGGGAGAACTGATTTCCAAGGAGTCTCATGATAGCCCTGACCTTCTGCCAAACCTACTCCAAACACAGCTATTATGTACTGAACCTTTTTCAGTATAATATATTCTTAAGCTAAAATGATCAAGAATATCTGAATAATCTGCTATGATACCATTTATGTTAAAATAGAACATAGAAAATGAAAAAATAGGGGTAAATGTCCACATAGCACTCATATTTCTTTTTATATATATCCCCTGATAGGGAATGATTTTAATAATCTACCTAGACTGTAAGCTGCAAGTAAGTAGTTTGAATGGACAACATTTGCTTAGACAGAGAGAAACGGATCCAGGACAGATTCAAGTCGGCTTGGAAAATGATTTAAGTAGGTCATCAAGGAAGTCTCCTGGCTACTCATGGCTACTCCGTTGTCTCTTCATGAGCCTGTCTTTTGCTGTCGTTCCCACAGCTGTTATTACTTACAGAAAGGCTTGCTCTCTACCCTCTCCTCCAGTCTCACTGAATATGGAGATGCTGATGAGCCCCAAATTAGTGTCTTCAGCTGGATTTTCACTCCTAGTATTGACTGTTTCTAGATTTCTCTGCTTGAAAAATTAATAATTACTTCCAAACAACTTCAAAAATACTCAAATCTGAGTTAGGTACTAGATGCTACATGTACTATTTAACCCCCTTTGTCTCTCATCTTTCCTCTCCAATCATATTCCGTTGGTTGGTATCCAATACTACTCCATTCTTTTGTTTAAAACATTTTTCCAACTTGACTTATAGCCTCTTTTCCCATCACCTGGATACCTGTAGTCCTTTCCTAAATGGGTTCTCTACAAGAAAAAAATCACTGTTTTTCCTGATTGAAATCTTTCAGTGGTTTCCCAGCACCTACCTACTTTCTTTTTCTCTCTCCCTTATTTCCTTTCTTCCTTCCTTCTTCCCCTCACCTTTGTCTCTTTGCATGATCACCAAAAAACTCTATTATTTTGGCAAATTATCAGTTTACAGCATAAGTTCCCTCACCAGGCTCTTTAGTTCTTTAGACTGATCCATTCCATATAGTTACAACTTTGTAACACTTTAGCCTCCATATTCCCCCAAATGCTGATAATCACAGTTCTGCTCTCTGTGGAATCTAATTTTATCTATTTATTTAGTCCCGTGGTGTGTGTGCATGTGTGTGCGTGTGTGTGCATGCATGTGTGTGTGTGTGTGTGAGAGATAGAGCGAGAGAGAGAAAGAGAAGAGAGAGAGAAAGAGAGAGGGAGCACTGTGAGTCCCTGTGTAGGGCTAAGTGTGACTTTGGGAATCATCTTGGATTACTTCTACTTCATTTTTGCTTCACTCTGTGATTTCTCAGGCTCCAACCACAGTGCCAGAAGTGTAGCCTCCACTTGTTCCACCTGGGACCTGGCATCCAAACTGAGGACCTTCTGCTTGCAAAACAGGGTCTTAACTCCAGGGCCATCTCTCCAGCCTGGAATCTAAGAACTGTAGTTCTGAAACTGGTAATTGATTCCAATTAAGAACACAATGCTAATGATTTCAACTTGGATATTCATGAGGATAAATTAAATTAATGATATATGGAGAAATATTTTAGAAATTGACCTATATATAAATTCCTTTGAAAAGATGAAAACTATTACCTTTCTTCTGACTGACTAATGCATGGATAGGTGCAAAAGGAATTGTGGTTTTGGATTGTGAATTGTGGATCATAACTAAACTCAAACATATCTTTTACTAATCAAAATAGGAACCACTATAATAAACACATTTTTGCCAATGAGAAATAAATTTCTTTACGCCTGTAGGGTAAAAATCTATGCTTTGGGATTTGATGAAGTCTTGGAAGGCAAGCATTTTCTGCATCTTGCTTTTGTGAAAGCATTGTCAATATCCCTGACTTGTTTGGTAAGGGGTCTGGTGAATGTTGTAAATGAGGTCAAATTTCATAGGGCAGTTTAGTCAGCTTTTGAGGTGATGGTTGTGTGTTGTATAGAGGATTGGGCCTTTCTGTTGACCAATGCTGGCTATAGGTGATACAATTTCTATACATGACAGTTATTTATGAACATTCCTCTCAGATGTAATGGCTTCATGGGATCCAGAAAAGTTATTGTCATGGCTTGAATGTGAGTTTTCCCCACAGATTCATGTTAATGTTGGGGAAGGTTATGGCACCTTTAGGAGGTGGAGCCTTGCTGGAGGAAGGCCCATTACAGGGAACTGGCCTTGAGTTTGGATAGCCCTGCCTTGCTTTCTCTACCTCCATGATGACTGCACACACCTGAGTGGCCTTCAGCTTCTGCCACCTGCTATGCCCTTCCCTCCATAAAGGTCTATTGCACTCTGGAACAACACACCAAATAAATCTTCCTTTTTCCCCTTACATTGCTGGAGTCTGAGTGGTATCTAACAGCAGCAGGAAGAGTAACTGCAATAGCTGTAGTGAATTAGATTGATGTAGACCACAAAACAGTGGCCTTGAGTTGTTTTGGTTCACGTTTGGCTTTGGGAACTGTTTTGTACTTCTTTTTGTTCTGACCACTGAGCTAGCTGCCATCATTTGTTACAGAAAATCTATTTTTCATTGCATAGCACAACGTGACTGAGAAATAACTTCTCCTTGTTGCACAGAATAAAAGAGCAGTTCAGAATAGTCATTTTTTTCTTTGGTCATCTCAGAGGCACCACTTATCAAACTTATTAACCTTTCCAATTTGTTTCAAGTGTCAAATGACCATCAAATAGTCTGTAGTGAGTTCTTCCCCAACTTCTCTGGCAGTTATTAAAGGATCTGCTTTGATCTCAACTGCTAGTCATTGTTAAATTTAATAGCTAGCCCTACCCTCTCCATCTGCCAGGTTCTCCCCTCCTTTGTAGAATATTTCGAGCCATCATTGCACTGTTTGTTCATTACCAGTCACTGGACTAAATGTACTATTCGTGGTACAAATTGTCTCCATTGTTTTATGACAATTTTGAATTATAATAAAAAGGGAAAAGAGAATGTGAGGGAAAAGAGAATGCATTTATGTGGAATGAAAAGAGAGCTAAATTGTCCAAATACAGGTAAGCAGCTGATTTTGTTCCAAATCTTATTCCCATCACCCAACCCAATTGCTGAAAGGGGTGTTCCAAGTTCTGCTATAGTCCTGCATGCAGCTCATTAACAGACTGTATGGCAACCTCTGGGGACTTTTCTAAGAGCAATGTTGTATCATCTTAGACAATAGGGAAACAAAATTTTAATGATTATGTGTCTGAAACTGAAATAATTCAGATCTTGACTATTTAAAGGAAGTTTTTGATAAAGAAATGATACAAAGTACATTATTGGGAAGGTGTGAGAGGCTCATTAAATAACTATTGATTTCCAATATTCCTGGAACATCTGATAATTTCAAATTGACCTATAAAATTAATGTGAAAATCTATGTTTTATGAAGAATTCTGTAGGTATTTATATCAAAAGATGATTTTTTAAAACTACAGTTATTGGAATGTGTTTCTATTTAATTTTTCATCACTTCAAAATTGCACCTGATTTTGAAATTGTTCTAGTTACTGTTCCGTCGAACACATGATCAAATAATCTAGAGGTAAAGGTGTTTGTTCTTGGCTTGAAGTATCTGGTTATAGTTCATCAATATAGGAGGAGAATTCATACTAATCTCAGGAGCCAAGGGAACTGCTCATACTGTTTCACAGGAAGCTCTGAGGGAGGAGCATACTTTCTCATTTGCTAATCTACCAAAATACTGAGCCAGCTCTTCTGTACTACCTATCTGCCCAGGGAATGCTCCCACCCACCATGGTCTGGGTTTCCCCACATTTACATCATCTCCCACAGGCTTATTCAGGACTTGCCTTAATTTAACAGTTCTTCTTATATATGTCCAATGTCTGAAATCTCAGTTGTCAAGTTGGCACCTGTGTCTAACTGGTAGAGAAACGACACCATTTTTTTTTAAGAAGTAAATATGGCAAATTTAAACTCCAAGTTCCAGAGACAATCTACCAATGATAGACGATCATGGCCTTCAAAGACAATCTATCAACAATGAGAGATCAGCCAGTGAGATGTTGTAATAGTTCTCAGGCCTTCATTTCAAAAGTCATATGGAAGGATGAAATATGTCTAATAAGAGAAGCTAAGTTCATAAAAATTGGAGACACTATGAAAACCATGCTCTTAAAAGTTTCAAAGGATCTGCTTTTCCTCTTTTACTGAGCTTGGAAGTGACAGCAGGAATTATGAAATATTAACAGAAAGGTAATTTGGAAACAGAATATGATTACTTGTTGGAGATTCTATAAAATCCATCTTGACTAATTCCATCACTACGCACACAGTATATTGTGCATAATTCTTTTTGGGTAACCTCTGAAAGAAACTATGAGAGTCCTAGAAAGCAAAAACCTATTAGGTAGTGTGATTATCTTCACTTAAAAATGGAAAGCTATAAATAATATTGAAAAGAAAATATAGCTGTGTGAATCTTAGCACAATTGGCTGAAGCTGTTCTTCCTGTTCTCTTTCTTCCACATCTCTCTTCCCAACAATTTTAAATTCATTGCTCTGGTGGTTTCAAGTTGAAACCCAGTTGTGATTTAAAAAAAAAAAAAAAAAAGTGAGTGCTTAGAGGACAACACAGCTGAAACCACTGCCTTGTGGCTCAACTTGAAGCCCCTTAAATGATAGGCCTCCAGCAAAGCTGGATGGGCTTTCAGCCAATGGGCTAGTGACTAAGGCTCACGCGGAAAGCAGGAGTGCTGGGTAAACCAGTGTGAGAGTCTTGGCTATCACTGTCTTAAAAGATTTCGCTTAGTTCTACCACATGGAGTCTTCATGTAAAGAAATGCTTAAGCAGGCCAGTCCTGAACTGCATGGAAGAAATATAGGAGAGGTTGTTTCTCTGGTATTTGCAGCAGACTTACTCAGGTCTAGAATCCTAAAACCACAAGCAAATGATAAACCTAAGCAGCAATCCAGGTGCACAGCTGTACCCAACAGTTTCCTTCATTTACTGGTTAGTTGTGAGGATCACCCTTGTGATTGTTCTTGAGTTAGTAGATCTAAACGCCTCTATGAAGCTTTTCCTGTCTTTGTCCTCTCCCTGGGTTCTTTAATTGTACAAATTAACAAATTAACTTAGACAATAGATGGAATTCAAACCTCTTCAAATGTCTTTAGAAAGAGGTTTCATCTTCAACTGTATTGGAGAAGAGAGAATCTGCTGAACTGTAACATTACATTTCACTGCTGTTTTCAGTGATCCAATGGTAAATTCCTCTTGAGGTCGTGAAAGATAACACCAATCTCCTTAAAAGCCTGCAGGGCACCTCAGCACATGCCTATAAAACTATTTTCTTCAGGTGCCACTCCTGTGGAAAACAGAACTGATTTTTAATCATGGTAGAGAAGATCAAAGAGCAAAGTTAGTGAAAAATGTAATCAGGTTTGAGGATAGTATCCCGGCTTCCTGCCCAGTGGATAATTTTACCTATTGGACAGAACGATGGAATATGAACCTGAAAGATACCCTCAAGGCTTCTTAGCAAGGCAAAGCAAGTAAAGCCAAAGCAATGCTCTAATCAAAAGTATTTCAGGGATTTTTGTGTGATCACACTCAAAGGATACAGGGTAATTATGAAATGCTCTGTGTTCCTCACACTACGCATGCATAACTTCTGCTATGTTTGTCCTCTGTTCCATGCCACAGACATGGGTTACTCCCAGTTCTTTGCACGTGTGGCTTACCTGTATATACCTGAGTGGGTATGTCTGTGGGGAAGAGCAAGTATGTGGTGGCCAGAGCTGTCATTCTGTGCCTTCCTCAGTTGCTCTCCACCTTCATTTTTGAGACAGAGTCTTTCAATGAACCTGGATAAGACTGCTACTCACCGAGCCAGGGATCTGCCAATCAGCCTCCCTGGTGTTAAGATTACAGATGTGTCCATCATGCCCAAGTTTTTACATGTGTGCTGGGGAATCAAACTCGGGTCCTCATTATTCTCTGTAGACTCTTACTGACTTTCCCTGTTCCACAGAGAAGAAAAACTATTTGTTTTCGTTATGTACAACTTTGTGTACATGAAGATTTATGTTAATGAGGAACCAAAAAATCAGTAAAGCATTCAAAACTCAACTTTGGCACATATATGGTTGCATACATATAAAAACATATATATGTATACATATAGCTATGTTTATATATGTTTGTATATATAAAGCATATGGTACATATGTATATTTTAAACTGTTTTCGACATTTAGAAATTATATACTTTGATACTTCTCCTTCCCTTTGAATAGATAATTTTACTAAATGTAGATGTCTTGGTTTAGCAATTAAAATCTTACCCCATTTATCTTCTGGTTATCTTCTGTAATATTTTTACACTTTTCTTATTGCTATTTGAAGCTAATATTTTAAATGAATTATCTTTAGATTTCCTCTCTCATCTTTGTTTTTCCAAAAATTAGCCAGGACTTGCCTGAGTACACTACTCCTTTCTCTTTCCTATTCCTCCTTTCTTTTCTCATCCTGTTTGGGTTTGTTAAACTTCTTGCATCAGTTACATAGTGGTTTTTTTGTTTGTGTCCTTGTTCTGTTTACTTCTTGGCTGTGATTCTTCTCTTTCTCTCTGTCTTCTTTAGGACTCCATTTTATCCTTGTTTTATACCTTTTCTTACAACTCAAAGGTTTCTTATTCTCCACACTTTTGCCCATTGCATGTATATAAGTAACTGTGTTGGCCTGTCTTTTAATCCACTAGCTGTGGTTGATAGTTACTGGTTTCAACTTGGCAATTGAAGGTTGAGCTCATCTGGGCACATTTGTAAAGAATTAGTAGTTAAGTTAAACCCTAAGTAAATCTGTAAGATAGTTTCTAATTGATGGGGAGGCCCATTCTGTGGTGGGTGATTATTCCTTTGGGAGGTGGATAAAATGAAGGGAGTTGGTTAAGTTAGTGAGCATTCTTTGACAGCTACTTAGACAGACATTCTGTCTGGCAAGGGAAGTTTGCCCCTCTCTCAAGAATCCTGTGGCTATCGTGTTGCTAATTCCCTCAGCCTCTAGTGTTGATGTGGACTCGCTTGCCAACCTGGAGTGAGAACTGTAACCAGACAATCATAAACCAGAATAAAACCCCTTGTTTGCCCTTAAGCAGTTTTGTCATGAATTTACTAGCATCTTGCATGGAAACTGGAACACTAGCTTAACTGCATCTTCTGCTAGGGACAATATATGCTTAAAACACTTCCTTATGTTCTTACATTAGATCTTGTGTGAAGGTCATGAAGTTACTTTTCTTCAGAGATTCCCTTTCTCTGTTAAAACTGTTTCTATTTTGCATGCTTTTTATGCTTCTATTTTATTAATATGCTGAATCATAATTAATGGATAAAATATGTAATAAAGAGTAATCATATTGTTGTAATTGTTAATGACAATATCTCAGTCACCTTGGTACTTCTATTCTTCTCTTATTCTTACATATTCTTTAATGTTAACTAGTTTTTTTTTTTTTAAAACTCTGGATAGTAATTTACTAATGTAAGAGAATAAGACCTTCCAATATATTACAAAATAAATCCCAATTGCAAATGCACTAATAGGTCTATGTGAGAGTTTCTGGTATAAGAACTGAAAATAGCTGGATATTTACAAGATGCACAAGCAGGAATGGTGTGCCCGGCCCAGCACGGGCCTTCAGAAGCCAAAAGTGTTCTTTCTGCTGTAGGCCACATACTAGAATCCAACTTCATCTTTGTCCTTCATGTGAAGCTATTCCTATAGTTAGCCCGGACTGTGGGACCGCCTTGTCCCCACCCCACATAGGAAGCTTGCCTTCTCGGAAGGAAGCGGGATTCTTTTACTGATGCTCCACATGAACCGGCCACAGTGATGTCAGATGGAACGAAGTGCATCCTTTTGTCAGTGTCAACAATCTGAGAGCCTGGTACTTTTTCCACTACCACCGGAACCGGATGGGGTATTTCGCTCAGATCTTCGTGGATTTCCACGCATCTGTGTTCTAGAAGAGAAACACACAGGGCAGAAGGTCGCGCTGGCCAGATCTCGGTTCCTTCCTCACCCCTTCTCCGCCCGCCACCTGTGCGCACCCAAAGCCTTGGATCCCAGGGTCCCTCGAGGCCACGGTCTTCTGGAAGCTCCCGCGGACCACCTCCCCGCGTCCCTGGAGGGCGACCCAGGGCGGCCTGGCCTGACCCCTGATCTGGGGAGACCACTACTAATCAATTTGTTTGAGAAAGAGAGAGAGACAGAGGTGCATTCATCCATGCCGTGGTATACAGATGGTCAGACTTTTGGAAGTTAGTCTCTCCTTCCACCACAGGGGCTATTAGGGGTAGAGCTCAGGTCAAGAACAGGGACCTTAACCGATGAGCTATCTCACCAGTCCTGTAGTTTTATGTTTTGATACTTCATTTCTGCTTAATACTAGACAATTTAAGAACTCCAGGGAAACCCATGTGGCTCTACAAGGTACAATGGAAGTGGAAGATAAGAAGGGGAAAAATCTAGAATATATTACATATATGAACTTGTCAAAGAACAAGTTCCATCAATAATGAAGAGTGGCAGAACAAAATATAATATTAGACTCTAAAATACTTAATATGAAAGTTTATAAAGATTTACTCTGCCCTCTGCTTGGCAGGTACAGTAAGGAATTGATCCTCTTACTCCTCAAAGTCGCTTAGAAGTATCCAGATTTTGGGCTAGTATGATCCTCTTTCTTAAGTTTTGTACCTGTTCTAGATCTTAGGTATAATGGTATTCATGTCTTTGCATTTTTTAAAATTTATTTATTCAATTGTGCATGTGTGAGTGAGTGTGTGTGTGTGTGTGTGTGTGTGTGTGTGTGTGCGCGCGCGCGCACGCGCGTGTGTGTATAAAACCACGGGAGAATTCGGGAACCACCATGGACGCCTCCACCTCCTCCCTCTTTACTCTGCCCCGGGACTCACAGGCTCCGCCCTACCATGACTGGAAACGCAGGCCATCCCCGCTTCCACCTGACTTCTATACGTGGGGTCTAGGATCCGAACTCAGGACCTTCCACCTGCAAGGCAGAGGCTTAACCCCTGAGCCACCTCTCCAGCCCCAAAATCTGTAATTTTAATGCAACGTTTTCTATTTTTGTTACTTTGACAGTTCTGTGACTCTTCCCCACAGATTTAAGTCATTTTTCATAGCTTGTTCACCTGTCCTGGTCTAATGACGACTGTCCATCACCGCCCATTTGCAGTACGCTGATTTAAATTTGAATTTTGCTTTTTAGGACAGAATTACATTTTGGAACTCCACCCCAGTTGCTCATCCCTCCTGTCTGTAACCTGCCTCTGCAGTAGCTGTGGATGCGAAGCCTGTGTCAATTCTTTACTCTGAACAGCTTCTTGGGAGCTCATGCTCACTGTCATGGTTTAAAATGTGTCCCCCACAGTCTCATGTGTTTGGCAAGGTCATGGTACCTTTGAAGAAGGCAGTCACCAGGGGTGGGCCTTGAGGTGGATTAGTCCCACCCTACCTCTGGGAGAAGTCAGCCTTTGCAGCAAGCAGTCTGCAGCTCTCAGCTTCCAAGATGTCTGCGGTGACTCGGCTTCCTCCAGCTTTGGCCAGCCAGCCATGCTGCCTCACATACCACCTTGCTAGTTCTCGGATCACACACCAGCAATAAATCTTGCATCGATTCTGAAGTTTCAGTTATTTGCTTCTTCCAGATCCTTGCGAAATTAAATGCTAACCTTGCGGGAGTTAATCATAGCTGCTTGCTTGTCGCTTACTAAGCAGCGTTGAAGCTTACCAAGGAAGTGGAGTATAATACACCTACAGAGACAGGAAGACACCATTCTCTGCTCTATTTTAAAAAGAAAGAATTTTAGTGTACAAAACTTTGTCTCGTGTTGCGTATCAATTTTGGTTTGCTTTGACATTTTCTAAAATGTGAATCCCAAAATACACTGGGATGTAATTTCAGCCAGACAGTATTGCAGCAGTGAATCATTTTTTCACCAAAAGGTTGGTCAAAGATTTAAAACAATATCAAAAGGATTCCTTAGTGTTTCAAAGGTTTCCTATAGAAAAGGCCTGCACTTTGGTTTCAAACAAAAGAAAAATTGCCCAGGAGAATATATGGACTAGATATGAAAATAGTCCATCCTTGCCTGAACATTCTGAATTTCATTGAGGAAAGTGATCAATATAGAAGTGGTATTTATTTTAGGATCAGCTCAACAGTGTAGAAAAAAAGAAAAGAAAATATATATGATTAAAATTTTTGTTCTGCAAGTTATTTCTGAGCACAATGTATCATTTGTGCCTCCTAAACAAAGAAAATTTCAAAGCTGATTGATAGTTAAAGTCTGAAATGGTAGTATTTAGTCACTTGACAGTAATAGATTGAAAAAAATCAGAGAAGTAAAGAGTAACCTTTGGTACTACTGGGCAGCTGCAAAATTATCCGTTGATGTGTGGCAATCTCAATACAGAGCCACACAGTGTAAGTCAAATTCACAAGTCTCATGCATTGATTTTCTTAGCAAGTAACTATATCAGATGCTACATTTTCATTGACACTTTTGAAAAATAAAAAAAGGTTAAGAAATGACTTTACCTTCATTCTTTGTAAATGTATCGTTGTGTGACACTTTCCCTCCATAAATGTCACACAAATATCAATCATCCCAACAGGGTCCCAAAGACAGACCAGAGGAATGATGACATAAGAATCCAGTTGGATGAATCAGTGAGTTTATTTGGGTTACCTACAATAATATGGGCGAAGTTTACTTCCAGAATCAGGGATGATTCAAAGGCAGCTACATCACTGAAAAACCCATCCCAGCCTCAGTGCCTCACAGAAGTTGCAACCCTAAAGCTCATTGCACCCCTTGTTGTCAGCTTGGCTCTTGGAAGAATCTTCCCCAAAAAGCTTGTCTAGACACACACACACACACACACACACACACACACACACACACACACCCGACAGTTGTTTATCGCCTAATCTCATTAGTTTCAGGACCTTCCTGATTCTTATGAATTGTGTCAGGAGCCTTCCACCACAATAGAGTGTTTTGAATTGTTATACAACATCTTCCTTAGGTTAGACCAGGGGCAAAGACAAAGATGGCATCATGTTTTGCCTGGAGGAAAGATACTGTACAGTATTCTACCCCTTTTCTCTGGCTCTTGCATTCTTTCTGACCACTTCGTCTGGTCTTGAGCTTTGGAAGGGGTAACATAGACGTCCATTGTGATTAACCATTAGGACCCTATGTCACCACAAAAGTCATTTGTCCAAAAGAACTTCACCAGTTATTAGGAGTCTCTATCAGCAGTCACCTCCTACTACTGTAAGAACTATTCCACAGTCAAAGTAGATAGCATTTTGGCTTTATGGCTGTCAGCACAAATATTATGAAGCCATTTGACAAGCATATCACAACAATTTAACCAAACAATCACAATCACAGAGGCTTCCCACTAGGGCCTATGATCTCCCTAGACACAGGTTGGTTTGTTTGTTTGTTTGTTTGCTTGTTTGTTTGTTTTTGTCCTGGCTTATAGTACCTGACATGAATTCCTTCCTATGGAGCAGATCTGAACTTCAATCTGAAATCTATTAGTCATACCAAGATAGTTGTGCCCTGCACCAGCAGGGCATCCTACCTGGCATATTGGTTCTGCAACACGCAAGGTCCAAGCAGGACTGCTGGTGACAATTCTCCTCCAAGCAGCCTGCACCTTCTCATACAATGAAAGCCATCCAGTAAGGAGGGAGCTCCTAGCTCAGCTCAGTTTTACTTCTCCATGTCCTTCAACCAAAGCACAAGGTGTCTTTTCTAAAATGTGAGCTTTTATGGGACTTTAGGGGTTTCTCTAGTCAACAACTCACATAGAGGTAGCCAACAACCAGCACCTAACCGCCACTTGACTTTAGGACTATCTTTGTTTATGTATAAGGGTCAGAGTCTTTTTACACTTACTGCTGTTTTTAAGGTTCTTTAGACGATTTTGCAAAGGTTAACCTGGTTATTGAGGATTTAACCTTTCTGAGAGGATGGGCAGGATCTTCAAAAGCTCATGCCAAGATCAAGTTGATCTCAAGAGTTAGTAGCTAAAGATGCTAACAAGAGCCAATAGAGCAGGAAAGGTTGCTCTTCCTGAGCCAATCTGCTTTTTTATCCACTTCCATGGTGTCTCTGTGCATCTCCTCACTCCCATGGACCTGATGGGGCAGGCTTAAGGTGTTGGGCCCAAGGTTAAGGAGCAATGAAGCCTGGCTCCCTCCTGCTGTGCCTGCTGGTTCTCTGGGTCTAACAGGCTCAACGAAGGTATTTGTGGCTATAGCTTCTCCTGTTGCTTCTGATGTTTCACTACTGGTGTTTCTCTTGTCTCTCAACTGCCTTTCCAGCTGTTGACACTCCCATTGTGCCTTTCTTCACTCCTCATGGATGTCAGGAAAGCTCTGTGCTGGGTGAACAATGTCCATCCCCAGCATCCTGCTCTGCCCAAGAGAAATGTACACAGCTTACTCTGGGAGAATTATTCTTATTCCAGGGACATTTCAACTGTACTATTTCAACATTCATGCTTTCCATGACTGTTCTGTAGATTTTAAAATTGTCCAGAAGCTCATTGTCATAGCATTTGGGTTTTTTTTTTTAAATCAGTTTATTCCTTAGGAACTTCAGCCTGACACAAATCTTGCCCTTCAAGAGATGTGCCTTCAAGAGAAATGGCTAGATTCTTTGGTGTGCTTTTTTCTCTTTTCTAGATTGTTTTATCACTTTACTGACCCAATTTACATGTTGGCTTGAGCCATTCAGATCCACCCAAATCTTTTACCCAGTGAATTTTAAGCCTTGCCAAGGAACATAAAGCTTCATAGCAGTCTTCAGGTCCCTGTTGAATTAACTTCTTTCTTAACACTGATAAACACAGTCCTATGCAACCACACAATGTGGGCTTCATGCATTGCTTCCCTGATTAACAATTCCCTCAGTAATGCCTGTCCTTCCCAATGTCAGGAACTTTCTTCCAGGATAGAATGTTTAGGTTAGATTAGATTAGACCAGGGGCAAAGTCCAAAATAAGGTCCCCCTGAGTAGAGGAAAAACATATGACATGTATGTGGCTTCTGTCATTCAATTCAAACTTCACTGTAAAAGCATGTGGAATTCTTATATCTATAGAAGATCTTTTTTTTATCTTTGAAAACACTTAGACAATATTTCTTAAATATAAATTAGACTTACATGCCTACACAGGGAGTCTATTGAGATAGCTAAGTAAGGGCCTCCTCCAATTTATTCCCATGATGTGACAATATCGATGTGATTTGGTTTGGTTTGTAAAAGTGTAAATGTGATGATATTTCAGACTTTGTGGGAACTGATGATTAATGTTGTATAAAATCTTTTCAAAGTTGGGATAATATAATGATGAATTCCAGTTTTCTTTATTTTTGAGAAAAAAACTAAAGGCATCAAATTATAGATTGATGATCTTTAATGATGAATTTGGTAGAAGTTAAAAGGTATTATTAAATGGTGCTATATTTGACAGACATGTTAGAAATATAAATAATAATCTTACTTCTATTATCATTTCCATTACCGTATTCAACAGAAACCTTGAGACTGGTATGGAATTTTAGTGGTGTTGCTAAAGTCCTATGGTGGGGCATAAAATTCACAAGGTAAGAAAAGCTCCAATGGATCTGAGTGACATGGACCAACATGTAAATCAAGCCTAAAAATCAGAAGCCAACTTCTAAAAGTCAGTCCTCTCTTTCCACTATGTGGGCCCCAGAGATTCAGCTCAGGTCACTAGGTTTAAGTGTAGTTATCTGAGCTACCTTGCCAGCTCTGTAGAATCAAGATACTTGATCAGACAAGAGGAATATCAATGAAAAGAGTTGTATCAGTTTATGCTATAGAAGGAAAAGATTATGGGAAAGTCCAAGTTTCCATACTCTGCTCTAGTAGACATCTCTAGGTTGGCTACAATATGAGTTATGCTCAGACAATGCCCAAGGAATGCAGTGATAGGAGAGCAAATCACACTGATCTCTTTCGTGTATCATGTATTGCATGCACAGATTGTGGTTTCATGATCATATCAGTGTGACAGCTAGGAGATCATAATATCACTCAGCAGGGTATTATTTCTCTGTTTCAGGCACTTATTTTGTAACTCAAGGTAAGGAAATTTCCCATAGCATGTTGAGATTGGTATTTCTCTTTGGTCCCTTGGTATTCACTGGGCCATGGTGGCCTGCTCCTTGCTCTCTGTTCTTTCTTCTTTCCCTGGGTGTATAGATCAATGTTTTTGTCCAGCACAAGTATCAGTATATGCTATAGAAAAGAAAGATTATGGGAAAGTCCGAGTTTCCTTTCTCCTGCTAGAGTGGACATCTCTGCATTGGCCAATATGAGTTATGCTTAGACAATGCCCACGCTTCCCATTCTAAGTAGCGATTCCAGTCTTTTCCCATTCCTCATATACAGTGGGTCGCTTCTGCTTGCCTCTGTATTCTCAGACTTTATAGGTCCAGTTTCTTACCTGCTTTTTTCATTTTTACCTTTTGTGTATTTATGGTTCTGAGAGGTGTTTGACTCCTTTCTGACTGTGGTTTTATCCTTTCAGTTAATTTCTTTTTATGTTCAACCTGTCATTACTCTTGCCTTTAAACAGAAGATTCTTCAAAGTATCAATTTGCAACACTATTTTTATTGGAAGTTCTCCAATTTCTTCCAAAGTGACTTTTCCTTTCATGCTTCTGAAACAACTGCTTAAAATAAAGGCTCAAATGACCTTCTGGTATCTAGGTTCATGAGAAATCTGCATCTTTTTAGTTTACGTTAAGAAATTGAATCTCCCCATACCAAAGCATTTTACGCTTGGGCTGGTGATGTCCTGCAGCCGATGTCTAGCCATGTCACTCATTTCAGTGGTTTCAGTTAGAGCCTGAGGATTATGTCTGTGAAAGAATATATTAAATTTGACTTGACACATTTAATTTTTCAAGTACATATGTAAGAACCAGTATTCATGTGTGCGTATATGATAAATCTCTTTGATCTTGATATCCTTTCTACTAGAAACTCACAGAACAAGTTTCTCTCTGATTTTCCTTTGATCCACTTACAGCAACAATTTTTATAGGAATTTAAGCAACTTTTAAAGATAGAGGTTACGGGGGCAGTGTTATATAGTGAAGTCTACATTTATGTGGATTTCCTTAGTTCTTATTCAATGCCTTTGTTCTGACATGTGGTCCCATTGCTTGCAAAAATACCTTCTGAGGCTCCTCATAAGTTTCTCAGAGTTTCTTCTGTTCTTTACGACCCTAACAAGTCTAAGAATAGCTTGGGTATTGTATATAATGCTCCCGTGTTAGGATTCCTCTGGTGTTTTTCTCATGACAATTTTGAATATAAGGAAAGGAAGGGAGGGGGGAAGGTCAGCAAGTTAAAGTGCTGTCTTCCTCACATCGTGCCAAGGGTTTGCATTACTACATGCCCACAGTGAGTGATGTGGGCGTGATGTCCCAGCTGAATTAATCTCTGTTAAGTTTCCCCAGGATAAAGGAGCACATTTTTTTCTTCCCCTGTCCCACAATACTCTTCCAAAGAAGTCGCTCTACACAGTCCCTACTTAAAGGGTGAGAGTTATGCTTTAATTTTTTTCATTCCACAAAACACTTAGTGAGAAAATGAGGGTGTCATAAGAAGACTTACTGTGTATCCTCTCCCCATTCCACATATGAGGCCTTGAAGTTCAAGAGGGTTTAATGCCGTGTGTGTGGTCCTGATGCGTCGGGAGGAATTGTATTAGAAACGCCTCCAGTATTTCTGTCCAAGAGGCCAGTTCTTCTGCCAACCCCAACCCTGGCCCTTGGCTTCTCTCATTTTTATATCTCATTATAGTCTGCTGATTCCTTAGTTTTTACAGCTGTTATTCCATTACAGTTAAGAAGCTTTATTTTTTAAAATTTTCCTCACTTCTTTCACTCACTCTTAAACTTTGTTTATGTAAGTGCTTACAGAGAGTTTCTCACATCTGATGAGAACTCCTTGGTGCTTCCAGGATCGTCAGATGACTTCCTGGTGCTTGCAGTGCATGCGCCTCCACAATGACCCTGAGTTCATAGGTCACTGTCTTGAATTTGACTATGATGAGAGCTCTCTGCATGATCAATACTCACAAAATTTCAGAGCATATGTGTCCCTGTCTCTCCATCATCAGTGAGAATTCTGTCTTGTGAATCTCATATAAAATGACTTTTAACATTTTTCTCTCAAATCAAAGAATATTTCTCTGTCTCTGTCTCTCTTTCTGTCTCTGTCTCTCTCTCTCTCTCTAGATAGGGTCTTAAAATCCCAGGATGGCCTCAAACTCACTATATAGCTAAGGATAACTTTGAACTTCTGATTCTCGTGTATCTCTTTTCCAGATAGTGGGTTAACAGGCATGATTCATTTCGCTGTTTATGCCACACTGAGGACTGAATCCAAAGCTCTCTGAGCGTGCGTTCTACCAACTGAGCTATATCTCTAGCCCCAAACAGGCAATTTCTTCTTTCTAGACCAAACAAATCCTAAAAAGGGAAAAATAAAGAGGAGGCAAAGCGAAAATATCTTCATTCTGAACATTTGTAGATTTTAATTAAAGATGATCAGCTAATAAACTTCTCATTAGGGAACAAATTGATTTGGCTCAACTGTATTCCAAAGCAGTATTGTTTGTCTGGTTTAATGAGAAAGTTTAGCAGAATCTGATTTTGGGGATCTAGTCTCACATTTTATTGGGGATGAAGCATTCCAGAAAACTGCTGAAGTTGGCCATGGGGGTCATAATTTGTGGCCTTGAAGGGAACATGTAGTCACTATAAATATCATTTTGACACTACAAAGAACTGGCGAGACTTGTGTGTTCTTTTATGGGTCCTTTGTTGGTTATGACTTCTATGGTACAAATAATAGAGAACATTGTGTTTGTATCTATTCTGCTCATAAATGTGTGCTCAGCGAGCAGCACTGTGGTATTGATGCAAGGCTTTGGTGAGGTAGAAAAGGATTAATCTCCTAAATTTAATAACAAATCTGATAAGGAAAAAGTAATTATCAGAGAATCTTAGGAAAACTATGGCCTATTCTTGGCTTTCTTTGTACATTTTTTTGAATCACTTTAACTTGGAGGTTGTTTAATTTTCATTCTTTGATTTCATAATAAGAATATAGGACTGCACTTTCTCAATTTTTGTTTCCATAACAAAGCTGATTTTGTCAACATGATTCATACAAACAAAAATATCACTATTATTGAATTACACAAAGAGTATATAGTTCTTGCAGCTATCTTTGAAAGATGTTATTTTCATGTGTGTGGTAGTGAGTTTTAGCAGAGAAAATTGTGCAAAGTGAACGATGATTTGATCTCATTTTGTTTTGAAAATAATAAGTGAAAGAGCCTGGGTTAAATTTTGAAAACTCTAAGGCATAAACCACAAGTTGACGGCTTCTGTCATTTAAAATTCCAATTGATTGTAATGCATGTGTTTCCCAGTGGATCCTCTTTGATATTTAATTAAAATGTGAAGTCAGAAGAGATCACACTTATACATGGAACTGTATCATTTAGTTCATTCCTAGTGGCCAGATAATGGTAGCTATTCCATCCAATGGTTGTGAATGCTTCCTGAAGGCAGTAGCATTGTGTCATCCTTCCCCATGTGAGGTGGCAGAATTCTTTTGAAATTTCTACAACTACAGAGAAAGATAAAACAGAACGTGTTATGCAGTGAGCAAGAGACTACTGCAGATAACACAAGGCATCTTTCTATGCATGGATGTGATGTCATCATGTACATTTATGTATCTTCTACAAAATAAGAATACCAAACATATAGCTTGGAAATATTTTTTCATCTGTACAGTATTTATTGTGTTCTATAATTTTACAGTATTGATATTTTAATGTCAATTATACACACCTATGTGATAGTCTTTGAACAGATACTCTTTGATGAATTTCTCATTTGGCTTTGGACCATTGGATCAGCTTTTTGGTTCTGGTGCAAACAAAGATCAGGAAAGGATAACCGGGGTAAGAAGTCAAATAAGTGGGAAGAAAGAAGGAATCACCCCAAATAAGCCTCCTCTGTAGAAAGGGCATAAGTGAGACTTTTCCTCCAAAACCTCTACACAGACTGTGTGGAAGGGGTCTGAGTATTATTGTAGGAAAAGAGTAAGTGGTGTTGTCCAGAAGTCCATTGAAGGGAGGTGCTTGCTCTCCTCCAAAGAGATTGGGCTTTGTGGGAAAGCAGGGCTCCACAGTGACAAACTTGGAGAAATTTGAGATGTTACAGCCAAGAGAGGGCTGCAAGTGCAGGAAGACTAAGGGAAAGGGGAGGGGGCTGATGCCTTGGCATTGTGCGGCAGGGTAGGTGATGAGGAATTGATGAGCACAGTTGTTCCAAAAGTCATTCCCTGCTCCCCTTTCTGGGCTGCTGGAGGATTAGCAATCCAGGGTATCAAGAGCAATGCTTTGTTTTCAAAACTTTGGGGAGAAGGATGTTCTGCCTCTCTGTCCTTCTTGGCTCTACTCCACAGTTTTTATGTAAGCATGTGACAATTAGAGTTGGAAATGTTAGTGCATAATTGCAAGGAAGACTATTACATTTCTAATAAATTATACCAACTTCTCTTGCAGAGATAGACGACAAGAGGGTGAACAACAACACGCAAGGAGAAGTAAGTCTGCCTATGCTTTGTGTACTGTATTTAAATCTAAGGCACAGTTTAATTTGATGTGATACAAAATATGATATAAGTAAATAAATATTGTTTAACATTGTATATTAAAAAGTATTAGGGCTCCTTTTCTTGACTGAACAGTAAAATAGCATTAAAATCTCTGCATTTCCACCTATCTTTCCTAAGGGACTTTTGATGGTTAATGCTGGCTGTGGGAAAGGAAGATATATGGCAATGTAGAGGGAATATTCACCACAAAAAGACATGAAAGTAGAAGGAAGATTGGTTGGGAAGAAGGATTTCAGTGTGAGAAGAAAGGAGGATAGGACAGAGTGAAAGAGGGTGAAATGCCTTAAATTCATCGCATATACTCATAAAAATGTCAAAGAATAGAAACAGAAATTATAAAGAAAAGTGCATGGTGAAATAATCCCATAGAAGAGGGCAAAGATGAGTTGTTAGGCAAAAACCGAAGCAGTTGTGTTAACAATAGATTATAAACATCATTTTCATTTTTTTTCTGAAAGAGAAAACTCTCTGTCTTTCAAGTTACATGAATTCTTTATGAAATGTAAGCCCTGAGGGAAAAAAGCTTTTTTTTTGGTAAAATATATTAGTGATATCTTTAATTTTATGAGTAATTATATGTGAATACAACAAGCTAGGGCCAGACAGTGTTGGAATTCTGGAGAAAGGAGCTGGAGGCAGATGTCAGACACATCTTGCAAGGCATTCTGCTACATAGAGGAAAAGCTGCTCCAAAGCGAGAGTTGGAGAATGAAGTTCTCTAGAACCTGGGGAAACGGAACTCAGCGACCACCCAATAATGTGTTCAGATCAGTTCAGCAGCTGGTCTGAACACTCCTATCTCCTGTTCTCTCCACAGACACATGAGAGGAATTTGGACAGAAAAATAGGAACAAGGAAGTTAGAGGAGATAATAGATTAGGCAAGATATGAAGTAAGTAGGTAACTCATGTCCAGTAAGAGCAAACATAGAAAAAGGATAGCCTGCTGATTTCATTGACTCCCAAGAGCTCCTGAGTAAGTGTGCAATACACAAAGAGGAGATTGAAGATCTTGCCAGGGTAACTTTATCAGGACAGCCTGTCGCTAGATTCTGGACAGTGTAGTGGACTGGGAGTGTGGCTGGGAGTACAGCTTGCCTAGCATGTGTGAGACCCTGGTTTTGATCCTCAGCTCAAAGGAAAAGAACTTGCTTTGGCCTCATTCACTCACTTGGTAGGCATTTGGCAAGTATTTGTTTGAACTGTTTTAACTTTTAGCATTTAATAGACTTCTTTGTATCAGTGTACATCAACATTAGAATGAAGACTTTGAGGGCAATTAAACTTGTGTTTGCACAAAATTGACTCAATTCAACTTAAAACTTATTTGCAGTTTCTAATTTTTCTGGACCTTTGTATATCATGCTCTTTCTTATGTCCATGGAGAGCATGAAAAAATCCCTTGAACATGCATTGTAACTTATTATACTTGAGATTTTTACAGCAGAAATAATTGCTACAACACTAGAACCTTAGATGAGTAGCCCTTCTTGTGTTAAATGAAAATATAAATCAACACATTATTGCTATTACTGAGACCATATTTCCTTTTATGTAGTCCAGAATTACTTCAACTTGCTACCTAGCATAAGCTAGTCTTGAACTTCTGGTCCTCCTGCTTCATCTTCTAAAGGTTGAGATTGTGGATATGTACTACCATGCTTGATCTCATTTAGTGCTAACAGTCAAACCCAGAGTTTTGTGCATGCTAGGTAAGCATTCTACCAGCTGAGCTACAGTCCCAGCCTTTCAATACCTTAAGTCAATACTTAAGAAAGAGTCTTTGGGACATAATATGAATCAGAATGGACCATATATAAAATTAATTAGAATTAATAATATTTATGTTTATAATGCATTATGACTATAGAGTTATGGTTTTGATCCTGAAACATCTTCTTTCATTTATCATTTTAAAATGTGAAATCTCTTAATAACTTTATCCTTATGTGGTACATCTAGGTTATAGTATTAGCAGTAGGTTTGTTAGGAAAGGGCTTAATTTTTGATCAAACAAAAGAATGTTATTACATCAATATTGCAATATGAGACGAGTGTAGATTGCTTCACTTACCAAAAACCTTCATTATCTTCCCTGAAGTACTCAGTAATTACAGGAAAAAGCAGTGGTGTCCCTATTTTTAGTGTACTTTTCCCACGTCTCATGTTTCTCTTATAAATGGAGTGTACCAATGTCTTGTTCTGTCTTTAAACTAATATGAATTGGTCAGGAAATAAAAAATGCACTTTCAAGACCAAAAGGCATAGAGAATTTTATGGTTAAACAGACTCTCTAGCTTTTATTATGTACTTCTGCAGTCTATGATATTGTGGAATGCATCTATAGTTGAACAGTGTTCTAGTTCGTGGAAGGGACCTCAGAAAGCAGTTTGAAACATGGTACAAATTTCCTGCAGGTCTGACAGAACTGTGGTTTCTACACAAGTCTCACACTTTCACTGTCCTTTGTCCACAGCCTCAGAATGTGTCCCCCAAGCAAAGGAAGCAAAGCGTGTACACGCCTCCTGCCATGAAAGGTACTGTTCCCGTTCCGTTTCGTGGTATCTTGACTGGTAGGCCAGACATTCATTCCATCGAAGCTAGACTGTGTCTCGGCGCTTCATCTCAGCAGTGTGACACTCAGCAAGGGACTTTCACTAGTTACAGTTTGTTTCAACGAAAGAAAATAAGCCATGGAGAAAGTGATAATTTGGGGGAGGGGAAGAAGGGGCGTCTCAGAATCTTGGTCTGGAGATTCCACTCCCAAAACCATGAAAAAGACTTCTCTTTCACCCTTCCTGACATATAGACCTTGAAGAAATTTGTCCATCATCTCTAATGTGCCTTGCTAATGCTGACAGAGGGCTGCCAATTTTTTCTTGGCTCAAGCAAAGCAGAGCAACTTGAATTTCTGGGGAGATTTAAAGCAAAGTTTTGCTTCATTGCCTCATGTGAGGAACAGCTCTAAGAAGCCCAACCAAACAGCTATGTGCTAGACTTGTAACAGCTGTCTAAATAACAACTAGAAATGCTAGTTCAGATGTTGGCGCCATCCCAAACATTTCCCTCCAAACTGGAACTGCCAAAGTAACATCTGAGTATATCAATATTTTGACCCACATCAGTTCCAGGAAAGACGGTTTTTCTTTCTCAGGCAGAAATGCTCCCGACACCAGGCAACATCGGCTGAGGCCACAAGGTTGTATTCCAGGCTGGCTTTGGGCTGCTGGCTCGGGGGCTCCTCATCATGTTGCCCTTCAGCTCAGATTCAAGTGCAGAAGACAACTGAGCTGCTTCCTCTGCAGTCTGGAGACATATCTAAATGGAGAGGGAAATTTTCCACTCTATATTCTCTCTGGTCTTAGGGAGCTAAGTATTTTTTCATGCAATTGGTATATAAATGGACCCATAGCTACTTTCAGTAAACTTCCTTCCTGTGCAGTTATAAATGACATGCTTGCTTGTGTGCCAGAAGGAGTAAATAATGTAATTATCAGCATTGTAGTTTATACCATGAGAATGATCGAGTTACTAGGAATCGCTGTTTAAAGCTCTGTGCAATTGTCTCAAAGGTATTTCTGATTGCAGATGAGCGTGCATTTTCAGGACATGTCAATTTGGGCAAGGTTAGGGCAATAGTGAAAGATATATGTTCATTCACTTAATTATTTCCTATGTTTTATTTTGGGTTCACTTAAGCTAAATAAAGTAGTAGTGGCCTCATGTCCTCAGAGACTAGCAGTATTATTTTTAGAGAAAAATCTTAAACTCAAATCCCCAAAGGTCCCAGGCATTCATTATGTTCAGTTCTTAAATATCTTAGGAATGTGGGATCCTAACATTTAAGGGAAGTTAGTTCAGTTGAAAAACTGTTCATCTCGCCTTATATTATAGAACCCCCTAACATTGTTCTTCAATGACAATCATTTGTGTTCATGAGACAAAAGCTCAGCCATGCTTTCTAAAAAGTATCCGAGTGCTGATATAATTCACTTAGGTCCTTATTTACAGCTGGTGAATATCTTTGTGAAGTTTCCAGTTATGATAAAAGAGACAATTAAATACACATGTTTTCCTGAGTCTGTCTGTCCCTTAGAGCTAGAAATGAATATTTGGAAACAAACTTAAACAATGCTAACATATGGTATATTGGGAACACATTAAAATTTAATCCTAAGAAAGATGACAAACAAAATAAATGCTATCAAGATGCTAAATACGGTTATATATTTGCTCTGAGGAATTAAATGCTTAATTCCTCAAATTTCAGTGGCATAGGAAATTATTGAGAACGAAAGAATAAAGTTTGCAGAAATTACAAGGCATCAGCAGAGGTGATCAACCATTCTGAGAAAATTTGCTCTAAGAAAAAGTCACTGGTGACTTTTTGAATGATCCAGCCATTAACTGGCTAGAAAAATGAAACAATGAAAAGAAAGAAACAGACTCTGTCCTTCTCTCTTATTCATTTGTTGAATTTCTGAATGCAGAGGTAAGGTTCATGCCATATCTCATCTATGTTATTTTTCATTACCCTAGAGATAGATAACTGTTGCTTCTCCTAAGTTCATTTAGTTTTCACCTTCATAGTTGCTGTGGTACATATGATAGGCTTAGAAGATAGGGACATGTCTAGGTTAATTACAGAGGCATTTTGCTTTAGTGACTAACTAGTCACCGTCCATGGGTGAGTGGGGCCAGATGGACCACTGGTCCACTGTGATGTTACCTCTGGACAGAACCCTATCTGGAAGGATCACAATGCTGAGGTGGGAGAATAATGTGCTATAAATTTTAACGTAGAGGGATCTGGTTGTAGACTTCTTTCTCAGAAGTGTCTTGGTGTTTATACCTTAACCCAAAGAAAGTAAAAGTAGATTTGATCTTTGGTCTGGCAATCTCTATATTTATAGCATTAGAAATACCCAAAGTAGTGGAAGAGCTTAAAGCTAGCTAGTACAATCATCCCATGATGACTGAAATTTTTCCATTGCTTCTAACCTCAGGGAATTAAGTTAACCATGTTACCTTTAAGACTCTGATGAATTTGTCTGGGTAGACCCAGATAGCCAAAAGTTCTAGGTAGTTCTATTTGTGAATATAAAGCAGTTTAAATATCCATTCACTTACTTCATGGGTCTTTCTATTTTATCTTATGTGTGTGAGTGTGTACATGAATGGGTGTTGGTGTGGGTATAGAAAAGGGAACTTGAGTGTGTATGCTTGTCAAGGCCTAAATTTATTGTTTTGCTCTGGGTTTTCCCAGGGCCAGAAGTGCAGAACTCCACTATTTTCACCTAGCATTTTTATGTGGGATCTGGAATCTGAACTCAGGTCCTTTTGCTTGGGAGGCCTGTAACCACTGAGCCATCTCTCCAGCTCCACATGTCTTTCTTGTATCATTGCTGTCATAGTTAAGCACAGGTGTCAACCTGACTCTTGAGGGTTTGAGCTCTGGGCAGAGGTGTAGAGAGTTGATGGTTGAGTTAAGCCCAGAGCAAACCTGAAGGAGATTGTCTGGCTGCTGGGGAAGACCCAGCCCATGGTGGGTGGGATTAGGCCCTGGATAAATCACAGAGAGCTGGTTGAGAGAGTGGGCATCCTTCTGTTCACTTGGCCAGACATGCTGGTCTGGCAAGTAAGGATTGTCCATCTCTCAGCCGTTATGGTGGCCAGTTCCCTCGGCCCTGGTGTTGGTGTGTGTTCTCCCGTCAAGCTGAACTATGAACTGTAACCGGACTATCGTAAGAAAGTAAACTCCTTGTTCCCTTAAGCTGTGTGATGGTCATTTATCAGCAACTATGCAGGCAGACTGCAACAGAATTTGGTACCCAGGAAGTGGGGTGTTGCTGATAAATCTGACTATGTGGATTTTGTGTCTTTTGAACGGTTTCGCTGGACAAAGTTGAAAATGCTTGAAAGTTTTCACTTTGTGGATTTACAAATACCGTTCTTCAGCGTTTAGTGGGCCAATTGCTGAGGGAAATTGTTTGGGCCCAATTTGTGATGAGGGGAACAAGGACTTTGTTTAGCTGAATTTAAAGATGATGGACTGGTTTGCTTGACAAAGGAGAGCTGTGTTGGCAGCTTTGAAGGTTTGAATGTGCAAAGGGCAGGCAGTAGAATATCTGCTGGTGTTGGACAAATGAGTATCAGTGAAGGAAAACCTAGTGACTTGCACTGAGACGGTGGGAGATGTGAAAACCACCGTATGGCAAGTTCCTGGTTTGGAAACTCAATTTCCTTCAGGGGCGAAAGCCCAAGTTAAAGCTGTTTCTTGCCCTTTGCAAGTTTGGTTGCCTAGAAGAGAGGCTTTTCCAGCGTCAGCATGTTGAAGTTGGTGCAGCTGTGGCTCCAGTGGACTAAGCTGCGTTTCAACCTTGCTTCGGAATCTGGCAGCGTCCCTCAGGTGATACTGGTTTGGGCAAACTACTGAGGGGTTCATGGAGAGCAGCAAAAGTTTGGCACCGAGTGGCAGGCGTAGAGTTCCTGCAAGAGATGGTGAAGCTTAAAGCTGCAGAGGAGAACCCAGAGTTGTGTTTGAGATGCCAGAGTTGTGTTTGAGATGCCAGAACTGTGGGACTGCTGCTGAGGACAACTGCGAGTGGAGATTCAGCCTGGTTCAGAGGAACTCCGCTTTTACAACATTAAGCTGCAAATGGGGACTGGGAATGCCTCAAATCTTTGAGCCGCCTTGACTACATGATGAGCAGCAGAAGATGGACACTGAAGTACAGGATGGGGTGATTTGCTGGACTTTGTTCTTTTTAATGTTTTCTTAAGATCCTTCTGTTTTAATGTTTTATCTGTTTTAAAGTATTTAATTTATTCTGATTTAAGAGTTTTAAAGTTAAGAAACTTTGAACTTTTAAAATATTGGAACTGAAGTTTTAATGAAAGAACATTTTAAATTTGTCCATGGAATGTATTTATATTTATATTTTATATTTATATTTATATTTATATTTATATTTATATTATATTTATATTTATATTTATATTTATATTTATATTTATATTTATATTTATATTATATTTATATTATATTTATATTTATATTTATATTTTAACATCTGTGGGGACAAGGACAGTTTAAAAGTGCTATTGTTTTTGTGTCAAGTTGACAAGGGGTGGAATGTCATAGTTAAGCACAGGTGTCAACTTGACTCTTGAGGGTTTGAGCTCTGGGCAGAGGTGTAGAGAGTTGATGGTTGAGTTAAGCCCAGAGCAAACCTGAAGGAGATTGTCTGGCTGCTGGGGAAGACCCAGCCCATGGTGGGTGGGATTAGGCCCTGGATAAATCACAGAGAGCTGGTTGAGAGAGTGGGCATCCTTCTGTTCACTTGGCCAGACATGCTGGTCTGGCAAGTAAGGATTGTCCATCTCTCAGCCGTTATGGTGGCCAGTTCCCTCGGCCCTGGTGTTGGTGTGTGTTCTCCCGTCAAGCTGAACTATGAACTGTAACCGGACTATCGTAAGAAAGTAAACTCCTTGTTCCCTTAAGCTGTGTGATGGTTGCCATCTCATAATGATAAAAAAAAACATGAGATCAAAAATATGTCCAAAATGGGATTTCGAATCAATTTCTCTGCTATTCTCTTGAACGTGAAGTGTTAAGTTTTCATCTGCTTAAGGAGTGGGGCTCTCTGGTGACCCTTGTCTCTCTTTCATTGTCTATTATAGTAAAGCACCAGGTCTTGTGGATTCTGCCACCTTGGAATCTCTCCCATCTTTCAGCTCCAGTGCTGTCATTTATCTGGCTACACTTTCTATGAGTTAAAGCAAAATGTGTCTTTCTCTATCTAGTCTTTCTCTTTTCCCCCTTCCAGCGATATATATTATAACCCAAGTGACTATCTGAAGCATAAAAATGGTGATACCTCTTCTTTGTCTAAAGCCCTCCAATGGCTTCTCACATCTCCTGGATAAAATTTCTACTCCAGAATAGTTTCTAAAGCTTCCTGATCCATGGTACAAACCAACATCTGTTTATCGCACTCACTACCCTAGCCACAAGAGCATATGGTCAGCTTCTGGCTTCTGAATACACTGAGCTCTTTTCTAGATCAAGAGAGAGTTAGCAGACATTGTTCTTTTGACCTGGAACTTTTTCTTCTAGCTCCTCTACTTCATCTTTCTCCACCTGTACAATTCCTAGTCGTCACTCAAGCACTTACATTGAAAGTGACTCCCTAACCCTGCATACCAACCTCTTTATACTTAGTAACTCTTCTACTGGCCCTTCTCTAGAAATATACATTCTCTATAGTCCTTTTATTCTTAGTTTAGTACTTCCCATCCTCCGAGTCCATTCATGTTGTTAATGTTTCTCTCCAGCTGGCCCAGGTGGCAACGGCCACAGTATCTATTTTGTTCACTACTGTATCTACAAAGCTTAACATAATGCTTGGGATGGAAGTAGTGCCTCATAAATGATTTAAAAGTACACCCAATGCACTGTTGATGGTAAAGGAGTAATGTCCTGAAGGTCTTTCCAGGCAGTCTGAATATTAGGAAAATCTACAAGCTCTGTGTTCTGACATGTCTCCACTGATTCTTGTTCTGCGTCCTGCTGCTCTCTGTGGCTAATTTTTCAATGATAGACACGTGCTTTTATTTTTTGTTTTATACATTTATATAATAAATTTTAACCATTTTCTCTCACCCCCAACACCTAAATATTTTAAGACACCTAAATATTATAAGACATCTATCAGGTCCTTGTGTCACCCTAATGCCAATCAGCTTGCCACTTATTCCTTTTCATTTATTCTTGATCTCATAATAATTGTCTTGTGTGCTTTCTATAAGTCTGTCTTTTGAAATTGTTGCAGTCAGCCTGTATGACTGCTGATAAATGACAATCAAATGGCTTAAGGGTTTGCCTCTGCAGCTATAAGCTTCACCTTCTTTCACAGGAACTCTACACGTGCCAATTGGTGCCAAGCTTTTGCTACTTTCCATGAGCCCTCAAATCATTCACCAAAACCTGTACCACCTGGGGACACTGCCAGACTCCGAAATGAGGTTGAAACGCAATTTGGTCCACTTGAGCCACAGCTGCACCAAATCTTGTGCTCTGATGCTGGAAAAACCTCTTCTAGGCAGCCAAACTTCCAAAGGGCAAGAAAGAGCTTTAACCTGGGCTTTTGGATCCTGAAGGAATCTGGGTTTTCAAACCACAAATGTGCCATACAGTGGTTTTCACATCTTCTACCGTCCCAATGCAAATCACTAGGTTCTCCTTCACTGATATTCATTTCTCCAACAGCAGCAGATATTCTGCTGCCTGCCCTTTCTACTTCCACAGCTTCATGGCCACCAACACAGCTCTCCTCTGTCAAGCAAACCAGTCTATCCTCTTTAAATTCAACTTCACCAAAGTCCTTGTTCCCCTCATCACAAATTGGGCCCAAACAATCTCTCAGCGCTGACGTTATTCAATTGGTCCCTAAACTCTAAAGAATGGTATTTGTAATCCACAAAGTGAAAATCTTCAAGCATTTCCAACTTTGTCCATCAACACCATTCAAAAAGCCACAAAATCCACATAGTCAAATTTACCAGCAACACCCTACTTCCTGGGTACCATATTCTGTTGCAGTCAGCCTGCAACAGACAATCAAATGAATCAAATGGCTTAAGGGAACAAGGGATTTATTCTCTCTTAAGATTACTGGTTGCAGTTCTTAGTCCAGCTTGATGGGAAAGCATGCACCAACACCAGGGCCTAGGGAACTGGCCGCACCATCACCAGATAATGGCTGAGAGATGGACAATCCTTACTTGCCAGACCAGCATGTCTGGCCAAGTGTATAGAAGAATGCTGACTTGCTCAACCAACTTTCTATGATGTATTCCAGGGCCTAATCCCAGCCACCATAGGCTGGGCCATCCCCATCAGCTAGACAATCTCCTTCAGGTTCGCTCTTGCCTTAACTCAACTATTAATTCTCCACAAATGTGCCCAGAGCTCAAACCCTCAACTGTCAAGTTAACACCTGTGCCCAACTATGACAGAAATCAATCTAACAGTTATAGTAAAGCCTGATCAGAAGGAAATTAAGATTTCAATGATGTTCCAACTGTCCTTCACTCCAGAAAAACTTAATTCTAGGCGTGCAATCCACGTCTTGCTGATGTAGGCTTTTCAAGTGTGATGAAGCTTTTCTCAACTCTCAGTGGTTTAACCTGGGACTTAGGGTGCTGGATACTCATGGGCACCTGTAGTTTCCACTGAGTCAGGAACTCCAGGTTCTTGTTCCATGCCCATGAACAATAAATAAAGTGTAAATTTATTAAACAGAAGTAAATAATGAACTTCCAATAGTGGGAGGGAATCCAAGGAGCAAATAACCCTGTGCGGGCCTGATCAATGGTCTTTAATAGAGTTTTCTGGCAAGATTGGACTGAGCTAATCTCATCATTAGCTTTTTCTAGTATCCTTGCATGCTGTTAACATGTAATATGCCGGCTATAAACCCAAAATATCTAACCCTGTTCAGTTATTGATTTTCCTATTCACCAGTCATTCCTCACTTTAAAATCATATGCTTTTTTTCCTGGACAAAATGCAAGTCACTGCTATCATCTTAATAGGATGTTTTATAGTTAGAATCAAGTGCTACATTATGTTCCTTCCCTTGATCTTGTCATCAATTTCAGTTATCTCAGTAGTGTGCCATCCACAGATAAGATAAACTAATCTGTAGTATTTTTTGTCCATATGCATTGAAGATTTAGCAGGACGAAGAAAGAGTGGAAGCATACATATCACCCTCTACCTGCCAGTGATTTGCCTGAATGTCACTATTTAATGTTTATCAGACAGACAAGTTAGCATCCCTTCTCTTCATTTCAGAGGCCTTTGGTGACAGGTGATGACTGTGGGCATGTCCCTAATATTTATTCATACGGTATTTAGACAGTTCTGTAGAACAGCTAATTCAATCAATCATTGTTGGAGTGCTTGAATTCTGTTTTCAGAAAAGCAAGTGAATTTGAATTTTGGGACAGGAAATGGCTGACTCATGCCCTCTTCCCCTCTCTCTCTCTCTGTGTGTGTGTGTGTGTGTGTGTGTGTGTGTGTGTGTGTGTGTGTTGTTTTGCTGGAATTCAAAGCCTTCTACTGCAAAGTTGCTGCTATTGATTTAATAGAAATCTGAACATTACCAAAGAAGCAAACTGAAAATCTACTTTGCGTATAAGGGTTTACTAGTGTTATAGTTCTGTTCTTAATGAACGGCAAGTCATTTCTCATTTGCTTCTGTAAAACGGCTCTTCCTCCTTCTTCCCCTCCTTCTCTTTCTCTTTGTTCCCCCTTCCTTCTATTCTTTCTTGTTTTTTCTACTTTCTTGCAGCATAAATTTTAGCTACTTCAGTGTCCAGAGATTATTCTTCTAATCTGACATGTGAGGTAGATCTTTCAATACTACAGGCACTTTAGCCACTTTTTGTGCATCCTCAAGAATAACTGTGATCATAAAATTGAATCTTAATTTATCCTCTTTTCATAATATAGCAATAAATGAAAAAGACAAGAACTAATTCAATGTAGAACTTCAGTGGCTAAAGTAGTTTTGGAGAAGGAGTAAATGGCAGCAGCAATGATGGGATATGGGATGATAATGAATGATCATTTATCCTCCTGTTAGATAAATCTGATGATGTAAATTGAGGGAACTCAGCATCTAAACCTATGGATTCATGTGAAATATGCATCTATTCATGTGTTTATGTGTCTGCACTTGTTCCTATGTGTGAGGAAGGTGGTAGGTATGTACCACCTTGTACAAGCAGGGATAGTTGGTCTGCCAGCTGCCAGATCCTCCTGTCTCTTTTTCTGGTTTCCAGTAGGTGAGGAGGACTACAGATGCTTTGTCCAGTTTCACACAGATTTTGACTGACATGTCATCAGCATTCAAAGCTTTTCATCACCCCTATGAATGGTGCAACCTTCAGAAAATTGGTGGGTTACCTCTTTCTCTTCTCTTATTGGTAAAATGGAGATGATTCCTTACAAGATTGCTAGAGAAAGAGAAACAAAAAATGGAAAAAAAAAAATGCATAGAACAGGCATACCATATCTTATGGGCTTATCTTTCATGGGCTTGGAGGCTCTGCCTCCTTCATTTCCATTGGTATCTTCAGAGGTAATGAGGGCTAGGGAAAGAGACTTGGGAAAGAATGAAATGTCTGCTGTAGTTATGGCTTCACCCAGAGAGGTTGAAGTCAGGGACATAGGTGCCTGACCTTAAGAACACAGGGATCTCCAGACAGTGACATCCATTCCACTTTTCTTCAGTTAAACTGCAGATCAGTTTACTCTGACATTTTGCTTCCCTTTCAATAAAATCTGACTATTCCTTCATTTCACCTACCCTCTCCTCTCAGACATCATGCCTCTTATTTCTCAGCAACCAAATAGTCTAATCTGATAGTGATATTTAAGTGCCAAAAAAGCTGAAGAACAAAGTGATGGTTAATGGTGAATTTTAAAATATTAATTCAGATTATGAAGTAAATATTTCTTGTCAGTAGAATGTGTACACTATGTAAACACAGGTCTGAAATGCAACTTGGAAAAAAGTAAAATGAAACAGGTAAATTAACAAAGATTGTTCTAAATTATGACTCCTGGTTTCCAACCTCTTGTCATTGTAACCCAAAAAGTTCTAAAAATGAATCAGTGAATAGTATTCTGTCTTGTCCTTCCCTTTTCCCTGCTCAGTGAAGACTGGAAGAAGGGGAGGGGAGAGAATAAGAACTAAACCTCATGCAGACCTTGTCGTCCCCCCTCCATGAGGTTCTCTGAAACATTCCTGACCCTCTGGGGGCCTTCTCCAGATCTTCACTTCATTTGCTTTTCTAAATCTTGGGGACTTTTGTTTATGCTGGTTGAGTTTACTTACTATGCAGGGTGGAGCTTATTTATTCAACTCAAGAAAAGATTTCTAGATAAGAGCAAGGAACATTCTAAATATATACAAATCTTTCTTTAAAAAAAGCAATTATGTTTCTATTTCTAGATCAACTTCCTTTGCTACTCTTTAATTTCTTCTTCTGAGTTTTAAGTTAATCTGTCCTCATATCTTTGAAAATGGAGGGTGGGGTCATGTTGGGAAACTAAAAATGTACTTTCTTGGAAGTCACTTGTAACCTCCGCCTAAGATCAGCATCAACTTTGAGAGAGAAAGGGAAATGACAGCAAACATGCATGGACTTCATGTTTTACAGAGTGGTTAAAAGGATTAAAGGCTCAGGAGATGAATTACCTGTCAAAACTGAAACTTGGACCATAATTTAATCAACTTCCTGAGATGTTGCTTAAACAAATGAGAGCACCATTTGTCAATATGGTTCCCTTCATCTCTCTATACATATTTCCCTATTGTGAAATTAATCTTATATCTACATACCCTTTATATAGATAAGATTCAACTTTAAAAATTACTTCAAGGCAAGGGAAATATAGGCTTTAGCATCTGGTTTGAACAGCTGAAACAAGACACAGTGTTTTCACATCATCCCCAAATACACACGTGAAGAGGTCCAATCCCATAACTGCTAGGAATATATTGCTCCTGCTACCCAGAAGTCTCTGCTGTAAGTACTGAAGTCACACTGTGGATACAGAAGCAAGAAAGCCAAGTTGCAGCCCCCAGAAGGCTGTGGGCAGAAGCAACTATTGGATTGAGCATACCATGCATGGTAAACCCTTCAACAGAGACTTACACAAAAGATATGAAAGACACAAGGAAGACCTAGTGAGCAGGAAGGTAAGGCCATCACTGAATCACAGGAGCATAGTTTTTATTTACTGCTGTCTGGGGAGCAAAATGGACAAGGTCACAGAAAAGTGAAACCCATCTTTGTTCCATCTGCATAGGAAAGCTTGCAAAGCATTAAAACAAAAGTATGATAGAAATAGTTAAACCTGCCTGCATGTTACTGGAGTTTAAGGTAAAAGACTTGGCTCTGGATGTCCTAAAATACTAAGCTTGGCACTTCAGAGACTCTATATCAAACACCTAGAATTAGGCCAGCCTAATCTCTCCCCATCCTGAAGTTCAGGGAAATTTGCGGAAGAGGGAGCAGTAAGATTGTAAGAGCACAAGGATGGGAGGAGCAATGATATGCAAGATACTCCACACAAGTTAAGGCCGAAGCCATCATAATTGGACTTTGCATGCTCTGCGCAATGTCCAACACACTATTGACCCCACAAAGTCTAGCATTTGCTAAAGGCACTAAGATCCCGGAGGCAAGGGATTGACAGCCACAGTAGTGTTCCTATGCTTAAGGGGAACACAGGAAAGGGTTCAGGGAAATGCCACTGGGTCCTTGTAGGTCATCGGAGAGGAGGGCCCAGAGGAGAGTCTGGCATGCACATTAAAGGATTCTTCGGGGACTGGGGAGGGAAGCACTGGGAGATGGGAAGGGAAGGGTGAGGGGAAGGGGAGCAGAGGGGTGGTGGGGAGGAGGAGGGAGGGAGGGAACCGGTGTACCTATTAAGTTTGTATGAGCGGAAATAATAATAAAAAATAATAAAAAAAATACTAAGCTTGGCTATCTACAAAGAAAGAGTCCATCAGTGGTTAAAGACAGAAAAGGGAGATTTAATAAAGGTGGCTAGGAATAAAAGTTTTTGGAAAGAAACCGTACCTCCAAAGATGGTTGACTGGTTAGAAAATCAATGTTGAGGACAACTTGAAATGTTGCAAGTCTAGAGCCAGATTATCTTGGGCTATGATTAGCCCCCTAATCCATCTCTATATATGACCTGGCTTTTTGTGAGTATTAGATGAATTTTTTTGAAATATACAACCAGACCCTTAGTTTCCACCAACCATAAGGCTAAGAATAGCATCAGAGAACACCTGAGAACTATAGCAGAATTCTCCCTGCTTTACTGTAATCTGCCTATGTGATGTTTCCATCAATGTATTGGAAAAGTATCTTGATGTATGAATTTTTTTGCTCTGTAATTACAAACTTTCATGAAACTATTACCAACTTGGGACACGGAATTTGGGGTAACTTGATCTGTGTTTCTGGGTCACGGTCGCTCATATTTGGCCCTAGAATAAACTACCTCTCATCCCCTTTGAAGTGAGAGCTGGGATTTTGGATGGACATGACCATCTTTTGAAGGCAAGATAGAGGAGGTCCATTCAACAACAGAAGTCAGATTCCAAGGGTTAACAGGAACATGGAGATTTTATTAAAAGAAAAAGGGTGGGATGAAAAATGGGGTGGGGCTTATGCTGCTGACAGAGCAGGTCCCGTTGGTCAGGCCAGTAGTCTGATCATACGGAGGGTTCCCACAGCTTCCATGACTCTACGGGACAGTCTGCTTTACATGAAATGATTACTCCAGATCATCATCATGGTAATTGCTCCTACTTGGGTATAACTTCATCATGGGTTATCTGTCTTGTTAGATTCACCATGGCTTGGGGTAGTTCTGGTTCTTTGCCATGAACAGTTTTATTGATCTGTCCTGTCATTCATTCCTGGATTCCAGAGTAACTATAGGAGAAAATGACTCTAGGTGAAAAAGTTAAAAAGGCACAGTAGAGCCAGAGAAGGACAAAATGCAGCTAATCAGGCCATCTGGAGCCCATCCTCATGACCATCACAAGTACTTTTGCTACCAGGCAAAAGCTAAATGGACTCTATTCATGGGGCTTTTGGAGACATCTCTTCCAGCACATTTGGAAATCGTTGTGCATTGAATTGTCTTTGAAAAGTTCTGCTTCACATCTGCCTTTCCTGTTAATATTACTTTTAAATCTGAGTAAATTCCAGCTCAAGTTACCCACTCAAAATGGAATTTATATTTTAGAAAAGTTGTAGATTCACTGAAAAATTGGAAGGATGGCCCGTGTCCAGAGACTCTGCCCCTCTTGTCCTTGCTGTCCATATTTTAGATAGAACACTTAAAATTAATAAACCAATGGTGATGAATTGCTAGCTGAAGTCCATATTTTACTGTATTTGTCTTGGTTTACTTAACATCTTGGGTCTCTGCTCCGAACTTTCCCAGGGGTCACATTATGGGAAGAGGGGGTTATCATCTCAGTAGGCTCAGTAGGTGACAGTTTCTCTGACTTTCCTTGGTTTAGATGACCTTGAAACTTCTGAAATACTGGCTTGGTATTTAGAGTAATCTTGCTTTGGCACTCTGGTGCCTTTTTATGATTACATAAACATTTGTTTGGGGTTTGCAGAACAAGCTCCACAGAGATAGAGTGGCTGTAACATCACCCAATGTCCAGGGTGAGTCCCGTCAGCAGGGCTCACAGGGGACAGTGCTTGTCCAGGGTTTATTCTTCTCATTCTCCACTCTTTCCTCCTCGCCCTAGCTAATACCTCCTGCAGCCTTATAACTTGATGGGAATTTTTACAAGATCATCTTATACTAGTTTCTACAAGGTACTCAGTCCTTTTGAAAATAAATTTGGTATTTTAAACACAGATAAAGACCCATACATAATAACAATGTTGTATTCAAACTAAATTTGCCTCTAGCCTTGTCTTTCTTTCCTGTACTTTTCCTCCCCCAGGCAATGAACACACAGATCTGACTCTTACTTATACTCCCCCAAATATTTCTTTAGAATAGGCCTGGGAATAGGTCTTGGGTTCTCACACTTGAGTAACCTCGGTTGTCAGTGCCTGTTTTTTCTTCTTTCTCTCTCTTTTCTTTTCTTCATGCCATACTGCTGAGCTTTATTTAATTCCTTGAAAATTATACAAGATTATTTGGCTCCTGCTTTTGTTCTGCAGCCTCATTTGCATAGAAGGGTTTTCTCGCTTCCCTATTCTAAATGAGCTGAGCTTCTGTAGGACTCAGTGTATTCTACACATCCACCCCTCTGTCACCTGTCTTTCCCTCCAGCTAGACCAAACAGTAGCTCCTTCAGGACAGGGTCAATGTTCAGGAATTTTCTTCTTCATCTTCCATTTGCACTGAAAAAGCCCATCCATAATATCAGTGGGTGAGTAAATTTTCTGACTTAAAAATGAGAATGACTTGACTTAATTTTGGCTATACTGAAAAACAGCTATAAATTTCTGGTGTATGTTTTATTCATCGCCTCAGTCATTCATAGTACAAACATTTAGAAAATGCCTATGTTCTGCCAGGTCACAGGTCAGGCTCTGGAAGCTGGGATGAGCTAAATGCCATTTCTGTCTACAGAGAAGATGTCAGCAGACAGAAAAGGGAGCTGTACAAAGGTAATTATCTGTTCCCTGAAACTGGCATGCAGAGTAGCAGGTGAGCGCGGGGGAGGGGTGCTTCCAGTTCGGCCCAGCACACGGAGGGGAGGCTTCATGGAGGAAATGCATTTCAGTTGTCAGGCGGTGTGGACTGAGAAAAATTTTAAAAGAAAATCGTGGCTAGTGGCTAACAGACAGAAGGTGTGGTAGAGCTGTGAGCAGCTGAGGGGAGAGTATTTGGAGCAGATGTTGTCTCCTGAGCCCTGCACTCAGGAGCTGGATTTTACACAGCACTCCTCTCCTCCCCCACACAAAGAATAATGCGTTTCATCATGACATTTTATGTGCGTATTATCATGCTTGCTCATGCTCACCTTTCCCCCTTTGTCCTGTTGAACTTTTTTCCGGAAAGTCTCCCTTAAGCTTTTATGGCAATTGATAGATGATAAATAGGTAGGTGGATAGACAGACAGACAGACAGATAGATGACAGATGGATATATGGATGATAGATAGGTGACAGATTCCCATATAAGAGAAAACTGTTTTCTTCCTCTTCTACCTAGTTTCTCACCTACTTTCATCACACATACAACACACGCACATGCACACACACTCACACATATACACACTCTTATCTAAATTCCACATGATGTGTACAAACTTTTGAATTTTTTTTTATTCAATTGTGCCTGTGTGTGTGTGTGTGTGTGTGTGTGTGTGTGTGTGTGTGCGTGTATGTGTGTGTGTGTAGAACCACAGGCAAATTCTGGAACCACCATGGACGCCTCCACCTCCTCCTTGTTTACTCTGCCCCGGGATTCACAAGCTCCGCCCTACCAGGACTAGAAATGCAGGCCATCCCTGCTTCCACCCGGTGTCTATACGTGGGGTCTAGGATCCAAACTCAGGACCTTCTGCCTGCAAGGCAGAGGCTTAACCCCTGAGCCACCTCTCCAGCCCCTGTGTACAAACTTTTTACATTTTTACATGCATTTATTTATTTGTGTGTGGTGCAAGAAGGGTACACATATGCTATGTGCATATAGGGACATCAGAGGACAACTTGCAGGAGTGGATTCTCTCTTTATACCATGTAGGTTCTTGAGTTCAAATTCAGGTCTTCAGGTTTGGTACAAATATTTTTACCTACTGGGCTATCTTGCTGGTCCCCAGATAATTAGTGGTTATGCTGCAAACATTAGTTGCTATGTTAAAAATTCAGATTCTTTTTGTGTGTTTGTGTGTTGTGCATATGTGCTTGTGTCTTTGTCTAGGTATAGAATAGGGCACTGTGTATGTCTGTGGAGGCTCAAGGTGACCAGGAATCATCCTGGATGGCTTTTACTTCCTTTTTCTTTTTTTTTTTCTTTCTTTCTTTTTTTTTTTTTTTTGCTTTGCTCTGAGGTTCCCAGGTTCTGCCTTCCAGAGCTGGAAATGCAGGACTCCACCATTTTTGCCTGGCATTTTTATGTGGGATCCAGTATCTGAATTCAATTCCTTAGCCAAACCCCTGAGCCTCTCTCCAGCCCCTACAAATTCTGATTCTAATGAGTATGTTGGAAGTGAGAGAAAGGTACAAATAAATTGATTCATCGAGTTTTTATTTTGGTAAATGAGACTACCTTCGGTTGTTCTCGCTTCAACTCCTCTGTGTGCTTGAAATGCTGTTACGTGTAGAAGCCTGGCTGACGGCTGAGCCAACCTGGCTTTCTTTTTCCAAATAATAGTTTATGACTTGTGAGGAGTTGAAATATTCATCATGCTATCTTCCAAATAAATTAATGGAAATCCTAGTAAAAAATGTGTTATGATATAAAAATGTCAGGATAAATTGGTTCTTGGGGCAAATTTTAGGATAGGATTACATTCCTTGAATGTGATAGTCTATAAAACTTGTCTAAACATGTTCTCTCTTAAAAACCTTATATTCTTGTCTGAACTTCAAGACTTGGTCTAATGTAAAAGATAATTTTAAGAAGAGTTTCATCAATTCCATTTTCAGGGCAAAAGCACATTGTTACTGTGGCAGAACTGGCCCTACGCTGTCTTTCAGGGGACAGAGCGTGACAACGGGCAGCATCAGCATTGCTATCAATCAGCAAACAGATGTCTGTTAAACTTGAACTGGGCTGTGTATTAATTTAAACAGACAGACTCTCAAGATCTAAACACCACAGGTCAGATTTTCAGGATCGTGTGCAGTTTTGATTCTTTGACTAAGAGGCAAAATATCAAGTAGTGAAAGAAGTAAAAGTTCACAGTTCCAGGAAAATTAGTAGGCTCACAACACAAACACACACACACACACACACACACATATATATATAATAAGCATTGAATTTATGATCCATATTCTGCTGCACTGGGCTTCCTTTATCCTTGGCAATTGTACCAACGCTGTGTTTATTCTTTTACCAGCAATTTTATGGGAAGCTCTCCAGAATGGCATTGCTCCATTTTATTACCCAAACCAAGCTAAAATGATTTTTATTAACTCTCAACAACTTCTCTCCTGCGTTTCCATTAATCTAACATCTGAAAGACAGTAAGTTTTAAATTCAAGTAGGACTAGAAAGTCTTTCAGAGTTTGGATCAGTTATTCTCTTTGTCTTCAGAATTGGAGGCTGCTGCTCAATTCCAGTGACGAAATTTTTGGAAGCGCATGGTTTCCTCCTCAACCCTGCCACTTGGGAGACAAAGGAACAAGGAAGTGAATAAGACATGATGAGATCAGGAATTTGATGAGGGAAGAATCAGTAGTATGGCAAAACACACCATGACCTCACTGTATGGAGCCAAAGCCAAGAAGACCATGGGCTGGAGTTACTAAAAGCAAAACCTGCACTGTATTCACTATATATGTTCTAAAAACCCAGTAAAGTCCACGTAGAAAGATTTAAGGTATCATAGTCTTCTTGCTTGTTTATTCATTTCTTTATGTGTGTCTGTGTCTGAGTGGCACATAGACATGTATTAGTGCAGGTGCCTGAGAAGGTGTATATACTTGTGTGTACACAGAGGCCAGAAGAATGTATCAGTGACCCTTCTCTGCCTATTCATTGAGGCAGGGTCTGTCTTTGAACCTGGCTGCTTGCCTTCTTGTTTAGGCTGGAAGTGAGCAAGCCTTAGAGAGCTTCCTGTCTCAGACCCGCCCCTCCCATTTCTTTGCTAGGGTTACAGGAGTGTGCACCTGGCTTGCTATGTAGCGCTGAGATTTGAACTCCTGTCTTTCATGATTGTGAAGCAAGCACTGCTAATCTCTCAGCCATATCTCTGGCCTGTTTTTGCTGCAGGAGTCGGAAACACAGTGTGTGATCCCACTTCCACGGAAAGATAAGCTCTAATGTGTGGGAACCAGTGCCCACTCACGCATTCATTCACACACTCAAAGACCCAGCTGCTGGCTGTGATGAAAGCAGGTTCCAGCTGTCCCCACCTCCGCCTCTATCCCTAGAGACTCAGTACGGATGGGGAGATTGTCAGTAGCAGATCTCAGTTTATTGGGGGGAGAAAAGAACTTTTATAGACAAAGGCCACCAAGGCGCGAAATGGGCATCCAATTGTGTCACAGGTCAACACATCCTACAGGTGCTAATGGTCAAGTTCAATGTCAACCAGCACAGAGGGCAGGTAGATACCTGAAAGCCAATTAGGGCTCTCTGTGAAGTGATCAGGTTATGCCCAAAACCCTTGCCCTCAATGCCATCTTTAGTCCCATGTGCTCCGCCATGCCGTGGGGCAAATCCTGGGCGGGCCCAACATAATGCTCTTTCATTCTTTTTCCCAAACGGAGATGCTTTCTCTTGATCTTCCACAGAGACCCTTGGATTAGGGTGAGAAATGGCAGGAAGCAGGGAGCAGTCCACTGGCTCATAAACTGAGGTCCCAGGTCTGGTGTGAATATTAGGGACAATTGCAAACACACTGAACTATTCCTATTTAACTTGTATTGGCTGCCTCCTTCCTACATACAGAAGTTTCACTTAAACTTTAGAATCCAAAGGAAAAGATGGATACTTAAGAGTTCGTTGACTCCTTTACAAAGCAGCTCATCTGA
Organism: Typhlomys cinereus; assembly: GCA_023101885.1. Taxonomy (NCBI): domain Eukaryota; kingdom Metazoa; phylum Chordata; class Mammalia; order Rodentia; family Platacanthomyidae; genus Typhlomys; species Typhlomys cinereus. Next base: position 2,033,982 of record JALPQD010000020.1, read on the forward strand.
TTTAAAAGTTGAAACAATGCCTTTAAAAGAGCAGATATTTTTTAGAGTGGTGGGCTCATCAGCCAGACTACACATGCCCACTCTGAAAGCTTTTCTTATGGACCATGCTACAAAATAACTGTTAGAGTAATCCTACTTTTCTATAGTATGATTCTTGGAGAACTGTGGCCCCATATTTTGAATTCTCATTATCTAGTAACCTGAACTAGCCTGCAATCTAAGCACTCACTTGCCACTGCAAAGAGGATGGTTTTAGATCCATTGACTTTTTATGGACTTTTTAGCACCATAAAGAACAACTTTTGGTTCAATTTCTAGTAGCTTTGTGAAAAATACATTTCATGTGTTGAAATGTTGCTGATGGGTGAAGAGGCTGACATTGCATTAAAGTGTGTCTTGAAAGAGATTTGTGAATAGCAAGATTTCCATAAGGATTTGCAGTTTAGTTTAAAATTTACTTCGAGTATGTATTTTTCTAATGAGTGGTTTAAATTTGGTTCTATTGTTCATTATTTTGATGTTTGGCCTGAAAGAATTTATTCTATTATCGTGGTAATGAGCTTTGATCTTTTGAGAGAGTAAAGATGAAGCCAGGGGTTAGAAAGAAAGCATGTTGGATCTGCAGTTTTCAACACTGCTCCCCTTTCATGCTTTGAGTCCTAATGGTTAATGAGGCCAACATAGCCTTCCCACATCTAATCCTACACATTATGGCTTGAAATAATGCAATTCCCCCTCTACACAATAAGTTAATTAGTACTCATGCAATAATTTCTTTATGAATGTTTTCTATTGATCTTTCACAAATATGTGTGCCTGTAATATCTTGTTCATGTTATTTTTGTCCTTTTTTTAATTATCATCTAATTGTTGTATTATAAATAGCATGTCTGTTGATGCTAGCATGAAGAAATAAGTGTGGGAGAGTCATTTGGCAAAGATTCTCAACCTGTTTGCTAATAGTTGATCCTTCTACACTCTTGTGTATCAAATGTCACAAATCCTAAATATCGTGAAAAAAAAACTTGTTTCCTTTGGTCTTCCTTAGAAAATGGTAGGTAACATGTTGTTGGGTTTTGATTGAATTAATCTTCTTAGTCACTTGATGTCTAACCAAATACCTGATAAAAGCAACCTAAGGGAGGGTTTATTTTGGTTCACTCAAAGGATGCCTCTGTTCATCATGGCAGGGAAGGCGTAGAGACTGGAGCAGCTCATTATGTGATTACAGGAGCTAGCAGCGACCCATCCCTTCATGGAAACAAGAAGCACAGCAATAAACTGGAACCAGAACTGGTCTCAAGCTTTCAAAATTTGCTCCTTGTGGCCTATGTTTACAGGCAAGGCTTCATATACCAAAGGATCCACAACCTTCCGAAGCAGCGCCACCAGCTGGGGACCAAGCATGTAGACACGTATGCCTGTAAGAGACATTTCACATTCGAACAATAGTATTCCAGGAAATGGGTTAGTTCTAGATACAATGCCAACTTACAAATTGGGAAAAAAAGTGCAACATGGATATTTATTTGTGCAAGAACTCAGATTTATTTATGACCTCAAACTCCAAAACCAGGCAAAATGATTCAATTTTTGGATACTTCAGACATTGTTACATCAGGTCACTTTGTGTGTGTGTGTGTGTGTGTGTGTGTGTGTGTGTGTGTGTGTGGTGTGCGTGTGTGTGTTCATGTGGGTGCATGTGTGTGCATATGTGTACATGTGCATCAGTTACTTAAGAGTCATCCATCTTGTCTTGTGACAGGGTCTCTCCCTGGCCTGAGCTTGTTAATTAGGTTTGTCTGGCTGGCCAGCAAGTCCCAAGGGCCTGATTCTCTCCACCCAGCTATGTGAATGCAAGCACAGATGCGGAAGCCAAGATATTTTACGACGGTTCTAGGGATCAAACTCAGGTATTCATGCTTATGTGGCAAGCACTTTACCAACTGAGCCATCTCCACAGCCCCAAACTACTTGGTTTTGAGTCATATGAAATGACCTTAATTTAAATATTTTTTGGATTAAGATACATGTTCTGGGGCTGGAGAGGTGGCTCAGGGGTTAAGCCTCCGCCTTGCAGGCGGAAGGTCCCGAGTTCGGATCCCAGATCCCACGTATAGACGCCAGGCGGAAGCGGGGGCGGCCTGCGCTTCTGGTCCTGGTAGGGCGGAGCCTGTGAATCCCGGGGCAGAAGGAGGTGGAGGCGTCCATGGTGGTTCGCGAATTCGTCCGTGGTTCTACACACACACACACACACACACACACACACACACACACGCACATGCACACAGTTGAATAAATAATAATAATAAAAAAAATTAAAAAGATACATGTTCTGAAAGCTTAATGGCAAGAGAAAGGAGGCTGTTCTGTTAGTCTTAATTATAAGGAGAATCTGTTTTAATTGATATAATGACATATTGGAATTAGTTATGAAAAATATTCCAAAAGTAAACATCACAGAGCCTCCTTATCAACACAAAAGCTTGCTTTCATCTTATTAATTAATTGCTAAATCACTGCTGGCCTGATGTTCTACTTCTAAGGCCAAACTAAAGAATTCTGTGTGTTTATGTCAGCCTAGTTTTTCAGACAGGCATTTAATCCCTCTGATCTCTGAGACGAATACTTACATATTTGTTCACATAATTGCATCATTGCTCAGTAGAAGAGAACAGATTCTATAGAGCCACTGCAGGGCGAGCAGGATACTGGTCTGTTCTTTCCCGGTCATTGGACAGTAGATCCCCAGGATTGTTTTGATCCCTTATATAAACCCTCCATGGGAGGTAGGTGGTGGGGGAGGTTGATTCAGTGTTTTCTTCAGTAGTGATGAGAGCTGAAGGGCTTCACATTCAGTCCTCATGATGTCATCTGACAAAGAACAAACGCTGTGACCTTCCAGCTCCCTCTGCTGGCACGAGACATTGCAACAGTACAAGAGGAAAACACTGTTCATGAACTTCAGTAAATAACCACCACTTCCTATTTTTTATTTTCCTCAAATTGTGAAACATCCTCATTTTACACTCCAATGATTATGTATGCCTACTCTACCTTGCTTTGAGCAAGATAATCAGTCAGACATGCAGATTTTCTGAACCACCTTGGCCGAAGTTGACCCTACCCTCACAAGTAGGAGACTGTGCACAACGGGGCGTAAACTGTTGTTCTGTACGGAACGGTGGCACAGCAGGGCGTAAGTTGTTCTTCTGTACAGAAGAGCAACAGATGAAAGATGAAAGCAGATGAATGCTATCTTCACACTGACTCCAATCCCAAAAGTCTTATCTCTGCGGCACTGAGAAATGTCCCATCTGGCAAAGCAAAGCATCACGAAACAGAGGCCTGGGGTGGAAGAAACTGCTCCAAAGCTTCCTATCTTAGTAATCTTCAACTCTTTTGTTTTCCCAGTATTCCTTTTTATAATTAGAGATCTTATAGAGTCTTTATGAAGATTCAACAACATAATTGAGTCAACAAAACAATGCATGCCTGAGATGCAGCTGGTGCATATTAACTGCAATAAACATTATACTAAGAAGTCTAGGAGTTTGCCTCAACCAAGTGATTCAGACCCGCAAAGGGAATTAATTTCACCTTCAAACATCCTTAAAACATGGCCACATAACATAGAATCACTCATATAAACTCTAAAAGGTGAATATGACCTCTACAGATACAAAATCTACAACCAAAAAGGTCAGAAATACGGTGGACCCTATAGAACTGATATCCTAGAAGACATTAAATTGAGCTCTAAAAGAAGGGAGACAAACGGTATATTCTGAGGAAGACAGTTTAGATAATGAAGGTCGATATTGTTATAAATGATCACAAATAAATCTATGTGTTTGTTAGCTCTCTCTTACTTATACAGCAAATGTTTAATTAATTATATTGGGTTTTGTCATGACAGTAAACAGTGGTTTTATTACCAGAGAGTTAGCTAGAGTAAAGTGGTTTGAACCTGATGTTGTATGTTTGAGGGAGGGCTTGCCTCCAGGAAATGATGTGGTCCATTTAGTTCCCTACACACAAGTAGGTCATTCTTTATTGTTATAATGTAATTAAGAGAAACAATAGAGACAGTGTAGGTAGAGGCTAAATCTGAACTTCTGAAGCCAGAAAATCTAGTCTTGTCTTCCAGTTTCTATTCTGACCTTGAGGGAGTTATTGGATGTGCTCTCTATGCTTAATTGTGAAACATTATGTGAGATATACCTGTGAAGATGTTTACTTTGTGCTGCGAAGTACTTTGTACTTTGTATTGCCTTAATAATAATGGACAACTTAGTGACTTAGAAGAAACTTTACCCTTACACTTAGGTTTGATATCTCAAACTGATGGAGCCCTGTTCCTTCTACAGGTGGTTTAGAAGATTGCATCCTTGCCTCTTCCAGATTCTTGTAAGCCACAGGTTTCCCTTGTCACGGCCCCATGTGTTCTTACAGTACAACTCCCAGTCTATGCGTGTATATCCCCGTAGTTTGCCATTCTGAGACTCTGTGTGTCAGCTTCTTTTTCCTATGGGATGTCCTCAGTTGCTGGATCTAGGATGCTAGGTACTTAATCATATGATTTCATCCAAATTGCATATAGAGTCAGATATGAGTGTACACACTGGCTACCTAGGAGACTGAGGTTGGAGAATCACTTGAGTTCATGAGTTCAAGATCATCCTGAGAAGTGTTAGAGGATAGAAATGTTAGAAATGTCTCACACACACACACACACACACACACACACACACACACACATTCATTCATGCATATTTCAGATAGCAGAAATAGAGGTAAGTATATTTCTCTTAACTAAGGCACCAGGTCTATGCTGTTATTCAATAAAAAAAAATCTCATATAACCTAGATCAAGGTAGACTTATTACTGACTTTGCATATAAAATGTCTCTACTTCAGCTAGAAAAGAGTTTTAGAGAAAAAGATGCTTTTTATCATCTGTAAATTTATCACTATTCATAAAGTTTTTACAAAAGTTAAGTGAGGAAATGATAAGCGAAGCTCTTCACATGTTTCTCTGCCATGACATATGCTGGACTGATGTTGGTTGTTACATAAACTCTGATGATTATATTATCATATGTTCCCTAAAAGGCTTGCATGTATTTAGTTGATGCTTCCTTTTTTAATATATACCCCATTTTCTTCCAAGTAAAGCTATTAACTGAAACATTGTGTTCTTTCTGAGTGTTGCACCCTCTAGTGTCCATATTGTAAAACAGGAAGAAATGGAATATGAGAATTTCAAAACTTGGCTAGCTGGTGCACACTTGTAATTTCAACACTGAGAAGGAGGAGGCAGAAGGACAAAGGTTCAAGGTCATCTTTGACTAAGTCTCTATTTGTGGATCATCTGATCTTGTCATAAATGAGACTTACCTTCAAAAAATGTTAAAATGAGAATGAGCACCCAATGCTCATTACACAGGGTCTGTCACAGTTACTCTCCTTTGTGCTGCAGTGAGACAAGACCCATACAACCACTATAAGAAGGAAAGAGGATCTTTATTTGTCTTACAGTTCCAAAGAGGATATAGTCCATGATGACAGAAAAGGCAGGGTGAGCAGTAGAGGCTGGAGAGGACTGTGGTCATTGTAGATACTATGGACACTGAGAAGTCTGTATATTTCTGTTGCTTGAGCTAATCCGCACATATATAGCATATCCTGAGTGTTGAGATTCTGATGAGTGTTGGATGAAATTAAAAGTGATCATGGAAAACAATGAAAGAACATTTATTCTGAGACTGACTAGCAGTTTATTAACTTCTGCTATCATATTTATATGATATCAAATTTATCATCTATCGTCTATCGTCATGTGTCTATAATTTTTTCCATCTATTGAAATACATAGATACATAAATATACACACATGTCACTAATGACTTGCATATAGCAAGAAGTATATTGTGTCTCTTGCATGTGACTGAAACCCATTCAGAGCATTCTTTCATACATCTTATATATTCGATGGAGTCATGCACATTTACTGTGGCCACGAATGACCTTTATTCTGCATATGAACAATTTCTTATGCTACATTTAGCCATACATGATGATGACAGGCCCAATGTGTGGCAAATGGGAAAGAAAATACAGTAAGTTTGACTCCACCCAAATGCCCACACCCACACATTCTTTTGAAGAAAGATGTTTTCTTTTCTCTAATAGTTTAAAGAAATTAACACAAAACTGTGACTTTAACAAAGCAGATACCAATGCAATGTACTAAGTTTTGAGTAGAGTTTTGCAGTCCTTACCCCCCTCCTTTTTTTCCTTTTGCATCATCTGAAGAATCTGAAGATTTGTTAGAAAGTTTCACTTTACTCATGGTAGAAATGCATTCTGAAAGTAACACATGGTTATACACATGCGAAACTGGAAATGATTTGCTTTTAAAATGACAGAATTTAAGTGATGTGTGGGGATGAAGTCACATAGACTTAAAGCAAATTTGACTGTGTCTGACAAAATTACAGGTCTCAGTGATATTGCCAAGTGAGTCCTCTAATCAAACTATAATACAAATAGAGAAAGGGCATTCTTTCCTGCTTATTCCCAGACCACTGACTACCAAAGTGATCTGAGGCTTGTTGTTAACAATGTTTCACAGAGCAGAATCAAGACTCCTGGGGAACTGGAGCCTCGATAAAGTCTGGTGAAACTAGTTTCAGTTGTGGAGTTAGTACAAACCAATTAGATGCATTTACTTGTTAACACAGACCTTGTTACAGACCTGTCATGAAAAATGATGGATGACTTGGGACAGGTCAAACCAACTAGTACAAACCAACTAGATGCATTTACTTGTTAACACAGACCTTGTTACAGACCTGTCGTAACAGGGACAGGATCAGAGCATGGTAGATGGCCAAGAGTAAAAAACGGTTTTCGAGTGACTTGAAATATCAAGACCTTATAAGTTGTTCATACAATCAAGGTACTGAAAAGTTAAATTATGAAAGAGAAAATTGATGTTCATTGTTCATTGTTCATTCTGTTTTGGTGTTATTCATGCAGGGAATTGAGGACTTTAAGTTAATATTTTTTTATGTATTTTTGTTTTTCAGAATGTATGTTATGCATATTCATTCACATACACTTAAGCATGCATTGCTGTTCAGGAAAAAAAGGATTTGAAGATTTTCCTTTAGTAGTTGACATGGGCGGTTACCAATTTTATTCTGAAATGTTCATCAGCATTTTATGCAGGTATATTCCTCAAATTCAATCTGAGTATAAATGTATATGGGTGTCAAAAACACCATTTTTACCTTATAGTCCAATTCTGGCTCCATTCATCTTAGACAAAATGAGAAGACCTTGTCTTTTATTGCCTGTAGCTTCTCACACTAAACACAATCCTTAAAGAATTTGCTCTGTGTAATGTTTTTTGATGCCTATGGCAACTGTTGCTCTGATTGTGTGATAGGATCCATCTCAGTTATATTTGTTGAAGTTCAAATGTTTGTAATTTATTTCCAACAAGTGCAGAACATACCACAAGGGAAATGTTTAACACAGGAAAAGGATAGAAGAGGGAGCTGATCACATGGCACATTTTTCCTTGACTGCCATCCAGTATATTTTGGGCTTCAGGTCAGATGAAAGGGTATTGACAAAACACAAAGAAATAACCTTTATTCTTGATGGATCACAGACAAAAAATTTTCAATTGATAACAAATAATCTATTTTAATTATAAATATTGTATAGTAAATATTCAAAATACATACACTTGTTGAAGAGAATTTTTAATCTTTAAAGAAATGAAAAGTCTGTAAGAGTAAAGTGACACGTGTATGCTATGTATCCATGATGTCATTTAAACATATAAATTCATTAATACAGTATCTATGTAAGACTTTGTGACTGAAACAGTTTTTGATAGATGGGGTAATATTTAGAGAATACATGTTACTCTATATTTTCTTTCCATGAAGAGAATAATACCCTTTTTTTAAAGCAAACCAAAAGGTATGTTAATAAAACAATTGCATAAAGTATGTTTTTCTCTGTACACACAAATTTAGATGACACAGAGTAACTTAGGATATCAGTATATTTATAACTTTGAATAAACATTATCCTTTCATCATTAATGCATAAAGAGCAACATGATGAGTATGATACAGGCTACAATTTGGAGAATTAGTCAGTGGTAGGCAACTACATTTTACTGAGGAGGTCTATTGGAAAAGGTCTTTTTAAAATAATTTTTCTAGCCTTTACCATTCTGTGCTATACTTTGTGATTTCTCAGTCTTGATCTTACTTGGCAGGATTTGATACAATTTGTCCATTACTGTTTCATGAGATCTCTGGTTATATCAGTTATCAATATTAATTTAATCGAGATGGAAAGATCCACTCATTGTGAATGACATAATTCTGAGGGGATGGGGAGATGGCTCAGTGGTTACAACATTTTCCTCACAAGTCCCCTGAATACATTTAAATGTCTAGCAGACATGGCATTGTGCCCATAATTCTATCCTTAAAAGGTAGAGAGAGGGACATCCCCACAGGCTGCATTAAGGAGTTGTGGTTTGTGCGACCCTGCTTCAAAGAGTAAGATTGAATATTAGTCAAGGAAGCTCTCATCTGCACAACACGTGAACACATATGAACACACACACATGCACAAACACACACACATGGCCACCACACATGGGGTACATGGGATTGAATTCAGTGTTCTGTGCATGCCAAAGCAAGTCCTATACTAGTTGAGCTGTATCCTAGCCCTGCATCACCTTTCAGTTGAATTCAAATTAGATTCCTGAGATCTTACTTTGCTTCACATTTTTTCCCAAGATACTTTTATATCTATAGTATATCTTACCAACCCATGATCAGTCATATGGAGTGCCTATTATCTGGACTATTGCACTGAAGATAAATTTCATAAGATCAGGAATTTCCTTTTTGTGGTTTATTTTCTTGTAATACATATTCCAATACATCAAAAGAATTCCATGTACAGAGAGAGTTCTCATAAACATCTACTGAAGGAGAGAAAGGATTCTGAGTTTTTCTAAGCCCCATGAAAATCTGAATGAGTCTCTTTAACACTTAATATGTCAAAAGGAATAAGGAAAAAATTAATAGTCAGGCCAGGATGATAGCTCAGTGGTTAAAACTCTTGCTGAATAAGCAAGAAGATTGGAGTTCAGACTCCAGATTCCAGATAAAATGCTGGATGCTGCCTTAATGCCAGTCTTAGAAGGCAGACACTGGGAAGCTGGCTAGCCAGAATAGCTCTATCAACAAGCTCTGAGCATGCTTAAAGACTGTGACTTTAAAAGATAAGAACAGAGGATGATTGTAGACATCAACCTTTGGCTTAACATACAACTACACACATGTAAACATGCTTACACATATGCATAGTCCTTACACAAATGAAAAAATAAAAATGTTTATTAGATTTGACTTAACTTTTCATCACAATATTACAGTTTATAATATTATATATTTTGTCACTCAAAATAATGAATGTTTAATTGTGATGCTTGTGGAGCTTTACAAAGCTTTACGAGGCTTCACAAAACTTACAAGTTCCTCAAAGGTAATAAATGCCAGATGATTTTCTATGAGGCATAGCCATAAACTAGAAAAGAGTTTATTGTTATTTTCATTCTCGGGGAACAGAGTGCTAACTCCTTAGCTTTCCTTTCAGGACTAAGACTTTTTGTTTAATTTTCTATAGTTCACCTTTGTAGGACTTTTCCTCCTAACTTTTTACTTTGCAAATAAAGATGGAGAGATGGCCCAGAGGTTAAGAGTTTGCCTCAAAAGCAAAAGGACCTGAGTTCAAATCCTGAATCCCATCTGACTCTGGAATGCAGAACCTGGGAAAGCCCAGAATGAAGCAAAAAATATGATAATTCCTGAAATCACCCTTGGGTCTCCTGCCCTGTGATACACATACATATGTACAAGCACACAGACACAAAAATCTAAACACACACATTCTCTAATGGCAGACAGATAGTCCATGACAGATTTAAAACTTTGTAAGTAGATTCCCTAACCAATTACTTGGAACCTTTTTGTCATTACTTTGCTAGGATAACTAGCAAAAGGGGAAAAGCATATGCTATAACAACTACTCATTTCCAACTCAATGAGCTTATTCTCAGTGAATTCTGACCATAATGCCTTAAGCTATCAAAAACGGAGACTTAGAAAATGTTCTTGGAAACCTGACTATGGAAATCTAGTCCACATGTGAAGTTTCAAAGATGAAATAATCACTATTCCAGGGATCACACTTGGTTCAGCTTAGGAAAAAGATTGCTCGTTGTTCATCTGCAGCAGCTTCATATGGAGAGTTCGTTAGCTTAAGTCATCAGAGATCATGGGTAGCGGTGCCTGGCACAGAGTCAGTCTCCAGGCAGAGAACATATGTCATGACTCAAGGCTGATGAAAGTTTGCAGTTTTCTCATCTTTTCATTTCTTTTGCCTTAGAAAGTTGCACTACTATTCCAACTATATTTATTGTTCCCTACATTTTATCAAGATATTCTTTCTTTAGATCTCTCTCTCTCTCTCTCTCTCTCTCTCTCTCTTTGTGTGTTTGGTTTAATCTAATTGAGAAAAATATAATCAAATTTGCTAATAGGATTATGAGTAGAAAGCAGAAAGCATGCTGCAAACATGTTTGGCATGAATGAATTGCATTCATTTTCCTTGGTAGACACAACATGCCTTATTCAATTTAATTTACACTGTCTTAACAGAATTCCTAAAGGAACCAAACCTCTAGGTCTTTTTCACAGGTGCTAGAGGAGAAGAAGAATGAATAAGCAGATTGATGATCTTTTTTCTGGACAGCAGTTCAGACTTAGACAGCCATGAACAACTCCATTTCCTTCTTGATTTTGTCTACTAAATTCTTGACTACGCTAGAAATCCAACTCTGAAAAATAATTTTCAAAGGCAAGTTCAACTGGAGCCTGACAAATCTGAAACAGATCCCAGCTGTTTGAATTATCTCAACCCCAGAACTGAAATACTGCCACTGAAAGCATTATCGTCACTAAATCCTGCTTTGAAACTGTAGGTAGGTAGAGAGCAAAATCTCACAGAACACTTCATGCAGCAATGTCTTGAAAAGAATGGCAAAAGGAACAGATTAATTCTTCCTGTGTTTTAACTGTCTCAACAACCACCACAATTCACTTGGTAACTCAAATTATCCTAAGCATAAACATACTTGGTTAGATACATTTCCAAGTAGAAAAAGTTAGTACTTTCCAGGAAATATTTGTCTATCTTTAAGATAAAAGTCTTATGTATTTCATCAATAATCTTGATTGTTTATACAAGTGCTCATTATTTTGCTCATCACTGTAAAACAAACACCTGGCAAAAGCAACATAAGGAAGGAAGAGTTTATTGTGGCTCAGAGTACAAGTGAAGACAGTCCATTATGAAGGAAAGACATGGTGTCCAAAGTATGAGACATATCGCCACACTGCATCTCAATAAGGAACCAGGGTAAGATGGATTCTGGAGCTCATATGAATTCTTTATTTCTCTTTTCTTTAGTCCATGACTCCCCCCCCCATGAAATGGTACTGTCCACATTCAGGGTTTGTTCTCCCTCCTCAGTTAAACCTCTTTGGAAACAACTGCACAAACACACACAGAGCTTTGCATTCTAGTGGATTCTTTTAAATCCCTTCAGAGATCAAGATTAACTATCAGAAGTTTCTTTCTGCTTCCAATTCAGCTTTTTTATCCTTTTTACAAATGCAAACAGATTTCAAGAGCTAGAATCAATACATTGCAAAAAGTAAGTATCATATAAGATTATAGACATCTACAAAGAGAAACATGGTAGATGCACACTGTACAGCATCATTTGTATTATTCACTAGTCTGGTTCTATTCTGAGCCTCATTTTATCTCCCACCACAGAAGTTTATATTCATTTAAATATACCAAATTTTACATGACAAAAATTTGTTTTTTCCATATTCATATAGTCTTCATATAATTTTCATCTGAAATGTAGCTAAAGGCAAGTCATTTAAAACATAGTTTTCTATGAAGAAATGGACTCATTTTATTTCAAGTTCATGTTGTACATTTAATTTGTATGTTCTTATCTATGTAGACTTAATAAATTACCCTATAAAATACTTTGTGCAAAAATGAATACAGCTTATGATTGGGTAGAAGTTTGGAACCAAAGCCAGATTCTTTTTACCATCTAATATTATGCCAAATTACTATTAAACAGTTCTCTTGAAATGTAAATTTTGAAAGAGAGAAAGAGGGGGGAAGAACACAGAGAGAGAGATTTTAGGTTTAATATGTTTCTTAAAATAAGGCTGTAAGAAGTTAATTGGTTAAGAATGTTTTTCCAACCTTAAACAAGTAGTAAGTTGGGTGACACTTTCTATTTATAACAGATGAAAACCAGACGAGAGTTTCTTTCTGTGGTAACTTTCTGAGCAGAGTACTTAAGCTTCTGATGATCAGATAGGTTCACTTTCCTTAAATACCAGGCCTAATACTTAAGCTGAAATTTATTTGAAAACTTAGTCTAGGATGTATAAATAAAACATCCCAGATGCAATCTTCCAGCTATGACATGCTAATGTTAATATCCCTAAGAATAAATTTAGATAGTGTGCCTGGTTTTGAAAGTGAAATGTTTGCACATGATAGCTAATAGCTTTCTCCAAACATTTAAAGTTTTAAACTAAAACCTTTGAAGCCTAAATTCTCCATTCACCCATGTAAAGTTTCACAGTTGAATGGGGATGTACAACACTATATGAAGCAAACAACTGTCACATTTGAAAGCAAAAATAGATCTCTTCTTCCCAGGGCAGGAGGAGTTCTCCAAAGTTCTGTCGTCCTTTCCCAGATGTACCCAAACTGCTCACCATAACCAGGATGAAAAGGGCCTAAATGTGTATTTGGATGAAAAGGGCCTAAATGTGCATTCGGCGACGAACATGTTGAGTGTGTGATTTCTGTGTTGACAAGGGGCTTTTTTCCCCAAAGAAATAATAAATTGTCATGAGAGAATTGTTCTTCTTAAGAGCTGTGTAGGTAAAGCAGAGAGCAATGTAAGAATGACTGGTGTTTGGTTAAATGAAATCAGGGAACCAACAGAACAATTATATCTGAAAAAACAATGGCAAAGTCTTCCCGTGAAGAATGAGAGACTAGCAGCAACACTGAGTGTGTGTGAGTACTAAAGTAGACGAGCCAGAGGAAACCCTGTGGTCTATAGAAACATGCAGGTAGGAGAGTGGGAGGGAGTGGGAGGATTGATGAAAGGAAAGGAGAGGATGAAGGGAAGCGGGGATAAGTACTCAATGTGCTTGTAACAGTAGAAAAATAACAAAAAGAAAACTATAACATAAAAAAGTGTGTGTAAATGGACAGAGATGAGAGGGTGGAAACAGCAGTGACAGCTCCTTTCTGTTTTTTTATTAACTTTCTCTACTTTTACAAGTATATTAAGTCATCGTCCCAGCTTTCCTCCCTGCCATGCCCTCCCTTTCCCACTCCCTCCCACCTTTTTGCCTGCATCCCTCAATGGACCTCAGGATTCACTCTGGCATGTCTACTCCTGTGGGGGTTTCAGGCCTCTGTAGTGTAACAAGTTACCTCGCTTCAGGCCACCCCACTGATGTGTGTATTTCCCTTCACTCATCTAGCTTTAGACCCAAAGGTTTCAACTGTGAGTTCTATTCTATGGGTATGGGCACAGATGTCAACTTGACAGTTGAGGGTTTGAGCTTTGGGCACATTTGTAGAGAATTAGTGGTTGAGTTAGGCCCAGAGCAGACCTGCAGGAGATTGTCTGGCTGATGGGGAAGGCCCAGTCCGTGGTGGGTGGGATTCGGCCCTAGAATAAAATAGACAGCTGGTAGAGAGAGTTGGCATCCTTGTGTATACTTGGCTAGACATGCTGGTCTGGCAAGTAAGGATTGTCCCTCTCTCAGCCATTATGTAGTGATGATGTGGACAGTTCCCTCAGCCCTGGTGTTGGTGTGTGCTTTCCCATCAAGCTGGACTGAGAACTGTAACCAAATAAGAAACAATAAAACCCTTGTTCCCTTAAGCCTTTTGATGGTCATCTATCAGCAACCATGTAGAGGAACTGGCACAGGGTATAATAACAGTTACCTACAGAGCAGTTCGATATACTGTCTTCCTATCTATAGGTTTATTGGCTGCCTTCCCTATTGATCTATTTCCTTCCCTTTTTTAGGTTCTTGTTCTGGTTTCTAGTAACAGGGATAGGGACCATTCTGGCAAACTCCTTTCTTAAAGGACATACAGGGTCGCAAGAGAAACGTGTAGAATTAAAGGGACCTTCGTAGTTTTTGTTTTGTTTTATTTTGCTTAGCAGCTAGAAAGTACTTGAGAAATATTTCATAAACTGTGAAGACAACATGGATAGAGGAGATAGAATGGAATCAGGGCCTAGAGAGGGACCAGAGGCCGGCTCCTGAGAAGTGTGTACAAATTCTTCCGCCGCCCTTCAGCTCTTCCAGCTGCCGTCGCTGTACACTGCTCTGGGCCTGCAGCACCGACTTCTGTAAATGACATGCGTTTGTGCTACGTGTTTTCTTTGCCTTTTCTCTCTCATTCCCTTCACACTATTTGTATTTTCTAGGATTTCTACTTACATCTTAATATGGGTCTACTTAGACTATCAGAGGAAGATGGCTTTTTAAATTTTTATTCTTTTAGTGTTTCATACATGATTATAGTAAATTTATGATATTTTTTACACCTTAATCCTAACCCCATCCTCCTCTTCTTCCTATTACAACCCTTCTTTCCTACCAGTCTCAGAGGAAGAGTTGTTTTTTTTTTTAATCTTACCTATTCATAAATTTTAAGCAATTAGAGCATAGTGGTTCTGAATGGAGAGAAAATGTTGAGCTTCATCTTAGAGGTCATCTTAAAACCCAGGCTTCACACATGCTGGACAAGAATATTACCAATGAACTGCATTCCTGGGTGCTGCATGCAGGTCTTTGTTTTTTATACTAAAAACACATAATAAACTACAAGGAATAGTGGTCAAAGAAAGATCTTAAGCATCATGTAAGTTAATCATTCATTATATAGATCAGAGGTCATAAGGAATGACATTATTTATTGCGTGAAATATTTTTCTGTTTAACTGGCTTCTGTTACTAAACAATAGGCTTAACACAAAATGAGAGACCTGGGGAGTATGATGTGGTGATACTTGAGGAAATACTTGGCTCACCTCTCTGCATGACAACTACCACTGGGATTTGAGTTGAGGCTTTCTGATCCCCCACACAAACACACACACATTTCAGGTAAAGTGCACACTGCATCCAGAAGCTGCCACTCCTCCCTGTTTTATCTTTATACCCGAATCTGCTGTCAATTGTCATAGGGATTGAGCTCAAGCTATTGAATTTTACAGTTTGTCCGCTTGGCTATTCTACTTTGCTCATCTGGTCAAATCAACTGATAGTATGCACAATCCACAGTATCTGTATTTTGTGTATCTCAACTGATAAATGTTCCATAGCACTGTTAAAGAAAGAAAGTGATATCTTTCCCTTGCAATCACAAGAACGGTGATGGCTGACATTCTTATCAACAAGAGAAATGCATACTATAGTTTATTTAACCAAATGTTTATATGATCCAAAGTCTTGAGAGAAAAACCCACAGACCCAGGGAAAGCTTGTGTTTTTCTACTGAGTCTGGGGAAAGAATGATGGTTGTGGTATGATCTAATAGTAAGAAACCGAAATGAATTTACCCAACTTTATTCCTTCAGATTATGTCTGGCTTGCCAGTATAGGACAGGAGCCCTGGAAAATGAGTGCTCTATGACCTACTTCTACCGATCTCCAGCTCGGTACTGGGTACTTGGCTTTAAACACACTCTCGTTTTCTGTTTCCAGTGGCCATCTTCTCTGTCCCTAAATAGGTCCAGCTGCATTTGGCATTTATATTTGCATTGCTCATTACTGGGCTTCCCATCCACACAAAGGGAATCAGCACAGTTGGCTCCATTGCTATCCTCTGTGAGAAAGAATGCTGCTTTAACTTGATTACTCATGGTTGAAATAAAGTCCTTGGCCCAAGAACTGAAGGGAGAACGGGGTTAAAATGGCCCAAAGCCCCACATTATAGTCAATCCATTATTGCGGAGAAGTGTGGCGGGAGCTTGAAGCTGCTAGTCATATCACATCCAAAGCAGGAGCAGAGAGCAACAGTCAATGCATGCCCACACAAGTGTTTGCTTCCCAGTGCTCGGCTCTCTTTATTTCTGCCTAATCCTAGACTGGATCCTCCGCTAGGGAATAGTGCCATCCACATGGAGTGCGTCTTCCCACTTCAATTAATGCAATCAAGACAATCCTTCATAGGCATGTCCAGAGGTCAAGCTGAATCCATAGAATCCTTCTCATGTGTGCCTGGTGGCTGCCTCCTTAGGGTCAGGTTGACAATGAGTGCAAACTATCCCAAACGCCGTAGGTCTCTTCCATCAAACCCTAGCCTCTGTCCTAAGTCTGCCACACATATAGATATTTCTTGACAAATAGCTCCTTCCATCAGAATCATGTTGATCATGCTGAAATTTCAGCGCCTCAACCTTCTGTCCTTTCAGGTTCTCCAGTGAGCATGCAAAATTTACTTTCCGAAAAGGTATCAGTCATCTAGGGGCAGTTTAACTTAAACTGTCATCAGAATTAGGTGTCTAAGACTCTATACAAAACACAATGGGATTGGGGCCGGAGAGGTGGCCTCAGTGGTTAAGCCTCTGCCTTGGAGGCAGAAGGTCCTGTGTTCGGATTCTAGACCCACGTATAGACTCCTGGCAGAAGCCAGGTTGGCCTGTGTTTCTGGTCCTGGTAGGGCGGAGCCTGTGAATCCCGGGCAGAGTAAACACGGAGGAGGTGGAGGTGTCCATGGTGGTTCTACACACACATATAGGAACACACATGCATGGTGGTTCTACACACACATATAGGAGCACACACGCATACACGCACGATTGAATAAATAATAAATAAAATTTTTAAAAAATACAATGGAATCCTAAGAATAAGTTCCACTCTGAGAAAGATACACTATTTCTAGATTTTTTAAAAATCCTGTTTATGCAAGAGCAAGAATACCTTCTTAGTTGTTCTAATTGATAGAAATGTTTCATTTCTCAAAAGAATATATTTCTAACTTGCTATATTTTAATTACTAAGCTTTCTGCAAGGAGTTTCATGGGCAGCTTTCAGAAGCCTTCTATCTTCCAGCCCTTGTCTCATTAGCAAGCTTGCTTGCAGTATTAAGCAACTCCCCCCAAGGCATTCACATTGTTATGGGGCTATTGCCTGCCAGGAACAGAAGCTCCAGGCACAAACGCAGATGGAAAAGCCTTTTTATTACTCTAGCTAGAGGAGCCCAGCTCTCTGGTCAAAAGCAATGAGCCAGAAGCTATAAAAGATGAGAAACATACATTATACACACATATTGTTTAAACAGAAGAGAGAAAAAAGGAAAAAGAAGCCCTGTCTGTCAATGTCTACCTAAGGAATGCGGCGGTCTCCTAGATGGCAGTATACCTCTATTTGTTAAAGAAGGGAAGCAGGAGTGGATACTGAGGTAATCAGAAGCCAGAAGAACTGATGTTTGTCGAGGGCAGAAGCCTTGGACTTTCATCTTTTGTGAGCTTTCTCACAGCAACCTCTTATCTCAGCCCCAGTGGGAAGGGTGTTGGGGGGTAAAACAGGGTTTCTACAGGACAGGCTTTTATTAATTTCATCCTATTTCAACATTCCATGTTCTGATGCACTGCAGAATCAATTGCAGGAAAAACAATGTGTGGAATCCTTTACATGTAGAATAACTGGCTTAAGAATTCCATGTGCCACACACTGGTTCTAAATGAATTGATATTTAGGTATCATTCTAGTGTTAGGACTTGGAGGGTCTGGGTGACCCTCTTTACTCTTTCCAAGGAAACAGTAAAGTTTGAAGTAAATGTGTGTGAACCCTCACACACACACACACACACACACACACACACACACACACACACTTTCCATTGTAACCTGAAAACTGTTTAGTGGAAACCACAATGGCTTGAAATGAACCCATTGGTTCTGCACTTCTGAATCCTAATGTGTAGGCATTGTGGGTGTCCCTGAATAATTATCTTGAAACTAGGCTTATGCTCTTCTCATATCTCTTCATATTTGTGAATGAATTATTGTGCACAGATGTTAGACAACAACATAGAAATTACTGGCAAATTTACAGTAGAAACCAAGATTTAGTATCAAATCTTCAAAAGCAAACTCTTAAAAACTTTTGTGGTACCTCTCATTTGAGTCATATGTACGTCTCATATGATTAAATGGAGTCATCGTGCCTGTGAGTGATTGTCAAATGGATCTTTCTTTTCTTACCTTCTCTCAGACATTGCTCAACTCCTTCTTAGTTCCTCTTTTCTTCTTTACCCTAATGCAAAGTGTGGCTTTACTTTAGCATGCATGCTAGCCCTACCACTCGTTCTCTCTCTCTCTTAATCCTAGGTACCATTGATAGCAAAGACCACAAGCATCATTTTTGTCAATTATTTAAAAGACTGGCTCCTTGGAGGAGAAAATAGAAAGTATAGGATATGAAGGGTTTAGAATCTTAGTAGCCTACACTAATAAAATTGTCTGCATTCTATTAATGGAAATGACAACTCATTTCCAAATACATGCATATTTTATGATGTAATCACTTCTAGAGATCTCTTTAAGAATGAAAAAAGAAAAAAATCAAGATTTTTTTACTTTTTGAGTTTCTTCAAGAATGATGGTTGTGGCTTCATGCAATGACATTTGGTATAAAACATAAAGGTTTAAGTTGTCATGGTTTGAAATGTGTCCCCCACGGTCTCATATGTTTGGAAAGGTCATGCATGGCACCTTTGAGAGGTAGAGTCTTGCTGGAGGAAGGTGGTCACAAGGGTTGGGCCTTGAGGTGGGTTATTCCCACCCTACCTCCAGGAGGGGTCTGGCTTTGCACCAAGTAGTCTTGCAAGGCTGAGCCTCTTGGATGGGCAACATAGCTTATCTCCAGCTTTGGCCAGCCAGCCATCCCTCCTCTGCCTTGTCCACTCTGGAGCCGTAAACAGAATGAAATTACTTTTCTCCCTTAAGTCATTTGACTTTGGGTGTTCTCTCACAGCAATAGTTAAGAGTAACCGTTACAAAGTTACGTGGTTATATACTAATCTACAGTCAGTTGTTTAGAAGCCACTAAATTACTAACAAAAACAAATATCTAAAGTTCTCTAAGAGATGCAATAAGTTCCTGAAAATAACTTTGTGGGGGAAGAATCTTGATTCTAAAGTTCTTAGTTCTTAAAACAGATGGAATCTGGCTCCCTGCATGGATCTGATGATCATAATTTTCTACAAAAAAATACAGAAATAAGAACCTCTGCAATTTTGTAATTAACTTGGGGCAGAAAGTATTTAAAGAGATGTTGGAATTCCTGGGACATTTCCATATTTGTGGGAAAATCATTTCTGAATGTTTGAATTGAATACTATCCTAAAAAGTCTGCTTTATTCCTCAGTAGTGAAGGGCGTGCAAACAGAGACTAGGAGACATCTCAACGTGATGGGGGAGCAGGGGGAATCATCACGTCTTGACTCGTCTGTGTCTCTCAGGGTCTTTCTTGACACCTGGACTAGCACTGTCACTATTCAAATCTTTCTTCGAGTTAGGAATGAGGAGTCTTTATTCTTCAGAAAGAAAATTGCCAAAAGGTTTATCACAACGTCATCTTGCTTTTCTTTCTTAAATTTAAACCTTTTTTATTATGCAACCCACTGCATCATGTGTAATACCAATGTTTCATTTGTTAAAAGTCAATGGTGATTCAATTTGTGTGTGTGCGTGTGCGTGTGCAGAGTATACTTGAGAGTGTGCCTGTGGAGGCCCAAGGGTGACATCTGGAATCATCCTGGATTACTTTAGTTCTTTATTCCTTTCCTCTGGGATTTCCCAGGTTCCACCCCCCCCAATGTCAGAATTTCAGGCTGACACCTTTTCTACCTCACATTTTAATGTGGGATCTGGGGATCCAAACTCAGGTCTTTTTGCTTATGAGGCAAAGGCTTGACCCCTGGGCCATCACTTGTCTGTGATTCAAAATTTAGATGGAAAACTAAAAAATAATAGCAATTTTTAAATAATTTATATTATAGTATATTTCTCTAAAATATTTATTGTTGATTATTATTGTTACTTTGTGAACTTATTTTGTAAATAAACTTTACCATAATGTGTGTCTGTACTAAAAACAACTGTATATACAAGATTTCATACTGTTCATGGCTCTGGCATCAGCAGGACTTTTGTACTACATTCTCTCCACAGACTCTGAAAACCCTTATATCTTACTTTTAATAGCAAGTCAAAGATAGATGTAACTTGAAGGATACTTCTGAGATGTCATGAGTCATTTCCTGTTTTTGTCTGGTTTTTATTTCATTGTCAAGTCTGTTCAAAGCTGTAGGTAGAAAAGAATAAAATGCTCCATGGGCTGAGGAGATGGCTCAGTTGGTAAATTGTTTGCTATGTAATGATGGACTTGAGTTTGATTTCAAGAACTCGGGTTAAAAAGCTAGATGTGGTAGCATGTGAGTATATTCTCAACTCTGGAAAGATGGAGACAGGTGGAGCTCACTGGTTGGGCTGTACTGCCAAATTAGTGAGGTCCAGGTGAAAAGAGACATCCTGTCTCAAAAAAAACAAGGAAGGACACCTGAGGTTGCCTCTGCCCTCCACGCCCACATGCATACACACGTATACATGCACACACACACACACACACACACACACACACACACACACACATACACACAAGATGCACTTCCCTTACACACAAATACTTCAGTTCCTTTCCTTTTCTCAAAAAGAAATCCCGGTGGGGACAGAAAATAAGGACTGGAGAGAAGGCTCAGGAGTTATAGCTCTTCCTTGAAAGCAGAAGGACTTGAGCTCAGATCCTAGATCCCATGTAAAAATGCCAGTGGAAATGACAGAGGCCTGCACTTCTGGCCCTGGAAGGGGAGCTTGTAAAACCCTAGAGTGAAATAAAGAGGAGGTAGAGCAATCCAGGATGATTCCCGAAGCCACAGTGCCTCTACAGGTTTCCATAAATACACATGGTGCTCTCTCATAAGCACAGACACCCCATCCCTCCCCCCAAAAGAGAATGGATTAGTCAGGATGCTTTTGATTTCATATGTCAAGCATGTAACAGAATTAGACTAGACAAAAGGGAAACATTGAAAGATTGGCTATTTCATGTTATTAAAACAAATCACACTGCTGGGACTCTTAGGAAGCAGTTGCACTTTAGGAAACAAAGAATTAAAGCCAGCGTCTCTCTTATGCCCTGTCTGCTTGTCAACCTCATCCTCTCTACTGGGCCCTTGCTGTCTCCTTAAAACATGAACAAATGACATCTTACAATATCTATGATTCACACATGGTCATGGTAACTTGGTTTAGCAAGATCTCAGGGGAAAGATATGACCGACCCAGTGGTCAGAAATAGCAATGAGAATCAGACAGTGGCAAGAATCTTGGTTTGGGAAGAAAGGAGATGTTGGAAGAATGGCAAATAGGGTTATTCTCTCTAAGAAGGGCAGACAGGGCTGCTCCTGAAAAGAGTAAACAGCTGTATCAAAGAACAAACCCGGAAAATCTGGGAAATAATATTATTTTCTGAGAGACAAATCTTAATTGGAAACAGAAACATGTATTTTCCTTTTTGGAGATCTACTTTATATTTTATTGCCATTGCTGAATTTCCAAAGCAGGCAGCTTCTATTTGAAAAAGGGGCTGTATTTCAAAAACGGTGTGTGAGGAATTTGGATTGATGCACAAACAGAGGCAATGTTATCAATGGTGCTTCTTTCAGGCAAGCAATATTAAAGTAGAATCAATGATTTTCCAATTTTTTTTGACAATAATCCATTTCTATGTCACAAACTCGTGTATCTTTCTAACAAGTATAATTCATTACCGTGGCTATATCGTCCTCTCCGTACTGATTGCTTTTGCACTGGTGTCAGGCAGCCAGGTTGCAGTTGGGTAGGATAAGAGGAAATCTTTCTGAGGTGTTGGGCACCAACAATTTCCTTGCTGTCTGTATAAATGATAGAATGAAAGTCTATCTGGGATCTAGTATAATATCTTTCTCTTAGTGTGCATCTCTGTGTAAGGAGGCAGTTGGGTCTCTTTTAAATTCAAGACTACGGGCTGGAGAGGTGGCTCGGGGGTTAAGCCTCTGCCTTGCAGGCAGAAGGTCCTGAGTTCGGATCCTAGACCCCACGTATAGACGCCGGGCGGAAGCAGGGGGTGGCCTGCGCTTCTGGTCCTGGTAGGGCGGAGCCTGTGAATCCCGAGGCAGAGTAAACAAGGAGGAGATGGAGGCGTCCATGGTGGTTCCCAGATTCGCCCGTGGTTCTACACACACACACACACACACACACACACATGCACAATTGAGTCAATAATAAAAAAATTTAAAAAAATTCAGGACTACATTTTAGTATTCTTGTAACAGTAAAGATGTTGTGGCTCTGGTGGTGTTTTCTCCACAGCATATTGCCGCTTGAGGATGTAGTGCTCCATACAGGACTAGGGAGGGAGGATCCTTGAGTGCAGCGCGGGACCCACACTGTGGGGCTTTTTCAGGGACAGTTGATACCTATGGAATTTTCTTTCTCTGAGGAGATCAGCGGTGTGTGTGTGTGTGTGTGTGTGTGTGTGTGTGTGTGTGTGTGTGTAGTGTGTAGGGGATGTGAGTTGTCATGTGTCAGTAGATGGGCAGTTCTGGGCACTCTCATTTTTCTGAAGTTTCCTGTGTTAATGAAGGGTGGACAAAACAGGACTGTGAAAAGTATGGAATTGTGAATATTTTCCTTTGGCAAACTAACTTAGCAAAAATTACTACACGATATCATTTAACTACAGATAATTACAATATTTTCTCATTATTGGAGGAAGAAATTTAAGAAAAAATTTCCAAATAAAGGTAGATAGACTAGATGTACGGTGAGTCTGGAGAATAAATTACAATAATTATTAGTCATTTGGAAGGTGGTATTATATGCATATTTCTAAAAGATTCTTCTTTATGAGCAATGGGTTTAAAAGCAATTCAACAGTGGGTTTTAAAAGCACATTTTTTATTAAATTTTATAGTAACAGAATAAGCTTATGGCCTTCCCTCATCTACCTCTTCCTCCATCTCTTCCACCTTCCTTCAGTCCACGAGTCTAGCCACATCCCTCCTACTCTTACAGCCCAGTCCTGTGGACCACAGGACTCTTTTCGGGACCCTGTACTAGAATGAGTCTGAGCATCTGTTGTACTGCAAGTGACCTTCAAATAGGCAGACCTACAGGTAGGGAATCTCCCCTTCTCCTGTCTAGCATCTGCCCCCAAAATTCTCTCTGGTTGTAGTTGTTTCATCTGATGTCCTCTCTTGTCCATAGGAGAATGTTGATATGTCTGTCAGCGTTTGTGTAGATCTGGGTCTCATTGCAGTGAGTTTTTGGATGCAGCAACCCTTTATGGACTGGAGTGTCAGATCAGGCAGTATACCTTCCCACCTTTAGGCTCTCACAATCTTGCTATCCTCTCTTCTACACAGTAGGGAGTAATTTTAAAAAAATGGCCTATTTAGGGCAGAACATTCCAGGGTCACTTATACTCTGCACTCTGGCCAGCTGTGGTTCTCTGTATCACAATCTTCCATTGCAACAGGATCCATCTTGGTTGAATGCTGAGAGCTTTTCTTATCTAAGGATATAATAAAGTATTTAGATGGTAGTTTACTGTCAAATATTTACAGTTAGCACTGACAGCCATTACTGTGTAGTGTCTATATTCTGCCCTTCCACTGTGATTTGGATAGGTTTACAGTATCAGGCACGTGCTCCCTGACAATAAGGGGGACTTAGGACCCTTTCAGAGAGCAATTAGTTAACTGAGGACATTATATAGTACCATTGATTCACTGGAGTCTTTTTGCCAGAGTTGTTGTGGCATTCACAGCTGGGTGAGACCATTGATGTCTTTTCCCTGCACCACTTGTTCTTTTTTTTTTTTTTTTGGTCCTCCACACCTTTCTGTTTCCTATCCCCTTTTTCCCTCCCCTTTAAAACCTTTCTTCCACAATTGCCTTATTCATCTAATTTTCATGGAAAAAAAAAACGAACTAATTTTATCAGCACATTAAAAAAGTTTTTAAATCACATTTGGCTTGCTGGAAGTTTTTTACAAACATTAATACTGTATATGTGAAATGAGAGTTAAAACAGTGTCCCTTTCCAGAAGTGCTTGGGATTCAAAAGCGATGGCTTCAAATCATAAATTTTAATTGAGGAGTGGAGAATGGTTTCAGTGTTGCTACTGAAGAAACTCCTGCATGGCATCTGCTATGCACCTGTAATCTCAGCGCTTGGAAGTAGGGGCTGTGGAATCAGGAGTTCAAAGTCACCCTCAACTACATGATGAGATGGAGAACAGCAATACATGAGATCAGTCTCAGTAAAGCAAACAAACCAAACAAACACAAGTGTGAGTGGTACCTGTCAATAGCTGTAAACGCTTCCCCCCAGCTCTTACAACTAAATATAGGTGAAATAACAGAAAATTACCTTTTAAGCAAAATGTTTAAATTCTTTCCTTCAGACAATCTATATAATTCTATCACTCCTTATGAAACCCGAGCAATGAATTGCTCTTTTTGAATCAAGCATCCTTAATTTTCTTTTAAAAAGTGAAGAAATGATACTAGCTTCTCTATACAGCTTGTTAGAGAACTATATAAAGAAAAAAAAAGGGTGAATTTGCATGTGGTCTGTAAATGATGGAGATCAACTGTAGGGAAGCAAATCAAAGGAAAAAGTAGGTCAGCAGGCCTGGAAAGCATACAATGAATTGCTGTTATGGGAAGGGACGGGCAGAGAGCACACCTGCCTGGTGTACCTCTGGCAAGACACCAGGCGGACGAACAGTGCCAGATTCAAAGTCTGATCTGAGTTTTCATGGATGAAACACAGGATGAAAAGAAGTTTCTTGGTGGTCAGAGGACTAGAGAATAAGAAACTGGCTGAGCACAGACCTCCACAGAGACTCAAGTCAAAAACACTTCAGGATATGGAGAAAACTGAGCAGATGTGGAGACCAACCCATTGGGATTCACATTTTCCACTGCAAGAGATTTAAGGATTGGAAGAATGACTGGTGATGCTAATGCTTAAATCCATCATCACAAATCCCATGGAAAAGCTCTAAAGGTGACCTGAGAAATATTAAATACTGAGGAAAGCAGTATTATCTATTTACAAATTCATATATTATGGGGGCTGAGATGAATGAGCCAATTCTAGACCAAAACATTTGTTCCTTTTTCTATATAATCAAGATAATTCATTGAACAAGTCTAAATTAATTTAGCATTTTTTTCATCTGAAAAATAAAATCAATGTGTTAAAAACTATCTATGGTAAGTATAGAAAAGAGTTTTGATGAAAGTAAAAGTAAAGCCAGCCACTTCGTTAATTAAAATGATAAAATGCATTGAGATGGGGTGGCAAAATAATTTATAAGGAGACAATAGTATGAACTGTACTATCATCCAGTTCAGATTTTCACTTAGCATGTATCTTAAGAGCTGAAGATTAATATAGGATAGGAAGGCAATTCATCAAGGTGATAGAGTAATTGCAAACACATTTTGTCCTAAAGTCAGAGCCTCTACATTTACCAAACACATATTGATAGTGCTGAAGAAAAACAGCACAGAACTTCTTTACTCCATGTAAATATCAAATGAATAATGAAAATGATGAACTTGTGCATCATTTTGTGGACTGAATTGACCTAACAGACATATAGAGAACATTCCACCCAAATAGCAGAACACACATTCATTTTAAGTGCAACGGCCACAACCAGTCTCCAGGAATTTAAAAATGCCTGCCTGTCTGCCTAAATATCCTTCTAGTCGTGTGAGATGTCCATCTGCTCATATTAAAAACAATTGCTATAGAAAGTCCTCTATTTTCTCACATCATTTCCTACTCCATACTGCATCATATGCATTAGCACACAAACACATTCCATTTTTCCCAAGCTAAAATTTTCTCTTCTGCTGGGAGTATTTATTATCTTTATTGTGGTAAATGTCTCATAGGACCATTTGGTGTAAACGTATGTGAACATCTGTCAAAACTGATGATTTATACATTTGAGTGTGATAATATAGTACATTTTTTATTCCTCAATATAGTAGAAAAAAATCCACTTGACCACACTCTTCCTACCAGTTTACAGGAAATGATTTTTGCTATGTCTTACTGTAAGATTTCTCAAAAAGTTGGCTTCACTCACTGTCTTCCTTCCTTCTCTTCTAGCTGTTTCTTGAACTCCCTAGTTGGAAGGCTTTCCCATATCATTCTGAAAATATTGTTTGTCCAGGTCATGAAGGACTGGGTGATTGCTCAATCCAAGGGTCAATACTGCCTCACTTGGCCTCTCAGCAACCTTTGACCCAATAAGTTCTTGTTATCTCCCATCCTACCTTTATTTCTTAATTAACCCATGTCCATCATTAGGTATTTTTCTGTCTCATAAGACACTCTTTTATTTTCTTATTTTCTGTAGCATCTTTCGCTCTCTTACCTCTGGATTCTGAATATTGTATGACTCTGATCTGGAATTATTTATTCGTGCCATATTTTGGTGATCCTAGCATTTTCTTGACTTTAAATAATGTACATATGATGAAGACTTTTACATTTATATGTGGGTTCTGAATATTCTCCTGTATTCAGAAAGATATCCACATATCCACTTAAATAATTAATTTTCTAAATTAGTTATTCAATGCTTTCTTCATCAAAGTTTTCCTTACCTTAGTTAATGATCACTTAGTTACATTACCTATTCTGGCCCAAAACTTGGTGCTAAACTAGACTGTCTTCTTCTGATACTCCATATCCAAAAGTTCCACAGTTGTTATTGGCTATATTTCCCAATGCACAGAATGGGAACATTTCCCAACATCTTCTCTACTGTTTGTCTGATTTAAGTCCCTTTATCTCAGAAGAAACCAAGAGTTCATCAATTTTCATGGTTTATGTATTTTTAAACTGTGGTAAAGGTTTATTATTTCCACCATATCAATTACTTCAAATGTCCAGCTCAGGAGTGCTACAATGCTATGAATATTCTCTAAAATATCTTGATATAAAACTGGAGGTCTGTGCCCATAGAGCAACTATCCTGCAATAACCTCTTCTCTGCTGTTGCCTAATCCTTTGCTTCACCACAGACTATTCTCGATACTGAAGCTACATCACGTTATAACTATTGACCCTTATTTTTAGGTTTATAGAAAAAATAATGGGAAAGTAAATATTCCCATATACCCTTTTCCCTATACATGCAAGTGATACATTTGCTAGCTGATTGTCACTCAAAATCTATACATTAAATTAGGTTTACTGTTAGTGTACAAGCTATGAGTCTGGACAAATTTATGTAAGTGTAATATGTTTCTACCAGTATAATATAACATAGATGAGTTTCATGCACTAAAATTTTCTGTTTTGTCTATTCATTGCTCTTTCCCCCTCTCTCCTGGTAGCTACCAACAGTCTTCAGGGTTCTGTCTTTTCTAGCATGCCACAGAGTTGGAATTGTGCAATATTTTCATATTGACTCCTTTCATTTAGAAATATCCCTGTAGATTTACACTACATATGTGTTTTCATGGCTTGATAGCTTATTTTTTTGTGCTGCATAAATTTCTCTTACCTGAAAAGCAGTCCATTTATCCATTCAGCTACTGAAAGACTTCTTGGTTGCTTCTATATTTTATTTGTGTATGTAGTGTGTGTGTGTGTGTGTGTGTGTGTGTGTGTGTGTGTGTGTGTGTGTGTTTACTTCATTTGGTAAATACCAAGAAGAGATTTTTGCCCCAATTGCTAAGAATATTGCTAGTTTTTAAAATAATGTGGTCAAACTGACTTCCATTGTGGCTGGTTCCTTGTTCATTTCCTCCAGAATATTTTGCATAATTTTCACACTAGACTTTTGTCAGGTATGTATTCATGTGTCAATTGCACTTATCTTTCTCAGTCTGTAGCTTGTGGTTTTGTTCTTTGTAATTAATTGTGTTTTATTTACTCCCAAACAATGTCATGCACATATGCAATTCATCTTGATCATACGTTCTCCTTCCTTCTCCCAATCCCTCTCTAGCAAGTTCCCTCTTCAGTCTTCAGGCCCTTTGTCTTTTTATTTTTGATAGTGTCCCTTTAACAAAAGTTCTTTATTCTTGATGAAAACCAGTTTGTCAGTCCTTTCTCTCAGAATCAGACCACTACTGTTATATCTAAAGTCATCTCCAGATCAAAGATTCTCTAAGTTGCTCTGATGTCATGCTCTAGTAGTTTTAAATTGTTTTATTTAAGTTTGCGACTGTTTACATATGGATGTTTTGCTGTTCTAGATTATTTGCCTGAGAAACCATCCTTGTACAATTTTTTACTTTTCCTATTTTGATCAAAGATTAGTTGACTACATTTCTTTGGGAATATTGGATTTCAACAATATCACACTGTCTCAGATATTATAGGATTATGGAATACCTTGAATTTACACAATGTTAATTCCTTGGCATTCCAGATTCTTCGAAGTTATCAGTTTGATTCCTGGATTGACAGGCTCCTAAACTTCCTGTTCTTTATGGTCACTTATTATATTAAATTTGGGATACTCATACTCAATAAAATTGTACCCAAACTACTAGGTAATGCAAGACTGCAAATTTATTCGTTTAAAATGAGAAATTGTTCCATCGGATGAAGCTATTTTCAGCCAGTGCCTTCTTTTTTTGGGAACGGGTTTTGTTACCAGAAGGCTTTCACACAAGGAGCTTAGAATCAGAATCTGGTGACCTGGGGGTATAAGATACACACTGGTGTCAGGCTGTATGAGCATCTATCTCTTTGATAGGAAAGCATCTGCCCAGAGGACAACACTTTTTTATAATGTCCCTCCCTGGACACCTATTTGCCTCTGGTTCTAAATGCAATTCTCCTTTTATTATTGCATTTATAGTGCTTTCAAGGCTAACCACTGGTTCTTGCTAGTCGATACAATTTTTTTTTAATTTTAGGTATGTTATCATGCTAAATCAATTGTTGCTAAGTCTGGCAGTATAGGGAGCCATTCTGTCTCTTTCTAAAGTGAAATTGTCTGACACTATTTACACCTCTATTAGGTATTAACCTTACTTCTAAATTCCTGGAGGTTGCGTTAGCTTCAGAGTCTGAAGGATGTATTAGAGGGTACTTGACTGTAGACAGCAAAAAAGGTTTTCAGCTTATCAAATTGTTTTTTGCTCTAGGCTGAGCAGTAGCATTTTGCAAAATTGAAACCCAAATCTATAACCACAGATATATGTGTTACATGTTATAACTATGTATTAGTCACTTGTTCTCATTACAATGGCAAAACACCTGACCGGAACAACTGAAGAAAAGAAGCCTCTACAGTATTTTACAGTCTGACTGGATATAGTCCATCATGGCAGGGAAACATAGAGGCAGAAGCATGATGCAGTTGTTCACATTGCATCAAAGGCAGGAAGCAGAGAGGGATGAATGTCAGCTTGATTTCTCCTTTTCATTCAGGTGAGCAGGGAGCCTAGCTCGTGAAATATTGCTTTTTCATATTCGTTATGAGTCTTCTCTCCTCTATTAAACTGCTCTGGAAATGTGCTCACAGACATGCCTAGACATATGTCTCCTGGGTGATTCTAAATTGTGTTATCAAGATTAATCATTCCTAGCATTTATTGTTAAACCTTTCATCTTGTCTTTTTTTCTTTGATCTATAGGCTTAGTAAAATATATGACAGTCCTAAAATACATAAAGCTTATGAATACCTCTGATTATCATATAAATTTGTTTTTCCTGTGCCTAAATAAAATGAAGAGAGAACCATACCTCACATTTATTCTGTAGAGAGATCTGTCCTGAGGTAGTGGGAAGTGAAATGATCTTGCACTGATTTGCAGGTTCACACTGGTTGAGTAGTCACTGAATTAGAACAGCAATTAACTGGACTGTCAACATAAAATTTAATTGAAATAAAGTAGAAAAGGACAGATTCATGGCAAGTCTAAAACATGACTTCTTTTGGTTTTAGAATAAATGTGTCACTTGTTCTTTGTGACCCTCAATTTATTAATGTATAGATGTTGCTTATTAGTGAATAGCAAGAATCTTAAACAAAATGGAGCAAAAATGAAAGTAATTCAGGTAATGCAAAACTGGCTTTCTGTCTAAAGAGACGATACAGCTTTACTCAGAGGCCTTTCTGAGTGCTGTATTAGCAATTAAATGGCATTAAATTAAATGGAATAGTTTTATATACTAAATAAAGCAGTGGTCCTTATTCATAGACTCATTAATAAGTGAGCTTCTCAACACCACTGAAATCATTCCTTTGTACGGCTCTAAGGAAACTGAGGACTATTCAATGTACTTTGTGAATGGTATTTGCATAGAATCAGATTTGCTGTTTCCTTTAATCTAACCATCTTATTGCTTAATGAATGACTGTTTGAATTACTACTCCTCAAATTAGAGCTCTTTTTCCTTTCAGATCTCTTCTAACACATGACTTATTCTCCTGGTACAAATCGCAGCTCCACTAAATTAAACTCATTTATGTGCGCACGTCACCCCAAGGCTCACATCTCTGTCTGATCTGCGGTTATAACTTTTCTTGATGAGTACACAGACAGGGCTTATTATATTTAAAATCATATTGCCTAGTTCTGCCTCCAAAGGCTAGATTACTATATTTATCATGTTTCCAGGAGTCCAATGCCAGATTTGGGAACAGCAGAAAAAATAGTGCTTCTTTTCTAATAACTCAGTCATCATTTGTAACTTGGTTCTGTTATGGAAATGTTCCTAAATTAGGTTCTGATAGCATATTTTATAAAAAGCAGCAAGAAAGAAAAGCCCCATTTAAGTCTACTTGTAAGCCTTTGATGATTAAAAAAAAGTTCCATAAATGATCCTGAACCACTAAATGTTTTTTAAAATAAATATCATTTTAGTAATGTCTGAAATTATTCATTTTATTATTTGTGCTTATTTGTATGTGTGAGCGTGTGGTGTATGTCTATAGTTTATACACACGTTGGCATGTGCAGTTTTTGTCTTGCATGCATGCGGAGACCAGAGGAGGACACTGAGTGTCCTGTTTTATTGTTCTCTGCCTCAATCCCTAGAAAAAGATTCTCTCACTGAAGCTAGGTTGGTGGTCAGCAAGTTCCAGTGACCCACCTGCTTCTACTTCCTTCCTTCCCCCTTCCCACAATTTGTAACTGCGTGTGCAAATGCTTGTGCAGCTATGCCCAGCTCTTTATGTTGATTCAGGTAATTGAAACTCAGGACGTCATGTGTAGGGCAAGTGCTTTTACCCACTGAGTCCTCTTTCTAGCCCCAATCAGGGTATCTTCCTTCTAGTTTTAACTAAACAAAAGATCAGTGATAGTGGAAGTTCATATTCTAGATAGGATTAGGGAAGGAGCCCCAACAGGAATTACAAGCCAAGGTTTATGTCGCAGTTCAGCCAATAATTACTGTGTGAGCCTAAATAAAGTATGTGTGTCTTTAAGGAGATTTAACTGAAATTCATATTCATTAGTATCTGGAGGCGAGAGATTCCTCTGAGATTCTGCTGAACAATTTAGGACTTTTTCCATGAAAAGACAAATACTATAAATAGATTGCAGGAGGCTATCCAAAAATCTACCCACAGATTACTTATGGGATCTCGGAATGATTCCTAACACCTAACACAGTTGCTTTTCAGAAAGACCAAAAAACAAAATTTCTCTCTCTCTCTCTCTCTCTCTCTCTCTCTCTCTCACTCTCACACACACATACTGTGAATTAATTTTAAAAAATTAGATTTTAAGCTGAGCATGCCAGCTCAAGTCTACAGTCCCAGTATTCAGGATGCTAAGACAAAAGACTCACTGTGAGTTTAAGGCTATCCTGGGCTACAGAGGAAGTTCTGGGCTACCTACACTACAGTGTGACATACTGTTGCAGAAACAAACAAAATGAAGTCACAAGTGTGAACATTTTGTCCCCATTTCTACTCAAAGAAACTACAGAAATTAACTTTAATCTTTATCCCAGCAAGTCTTTGTTGTCCTCTTAGTAGTCTGTATCATAAGATTTCCTGGTTTTTTTTTAAATTTTTTTTTATTTATTCAATTGTGCATGTGTGTGTGTGTGTGTGTGTGTGTGTGTGTGTGTGTGTGTGTAGAACCACAGGCGAATTCGGGAACCACCATGGACTGCCTCCACCTCCTCCTTGTTTACTCTGCCCCAGAATTCTACCAGGACCAGAAATGAAGACCGCTCCCCGCTTTCAGCCCAGCGTCTATACATGGGGTCTAGGATCCAAATTCAGGAACTTTCGCCTGCAAGTCAGAGGCTTAACCCCTGAACCACCTCTCCAGCTCGAAGATTTCCCAGTTTTGTCTCCAACTTTTACAGAAGTGTGATTTCAGGAAGCTGTTTGAAATCCCATAGCCTTTCTCAGAGGTCCCACAAAACCCAGAGGTAGGCAGCATGAGGTAAACAGATCTGACCAACACATGACCAGACAGGAAATCACTTTCTTAAATGGCTGAACTCTGCAATTAGGAATGAAACCATGAGCTCTGCTCCTGCAAGCAGTAACTCTGTCAGGGTCACGTGAAAACTGGTCATGTGAAGCCTCCAAAATTACAATCTCATGATCTCATTTCATTTTTTTGACACAGTTTTGCCACGTATCTCTGGCTATCCTAGAGATCACTATGTAGACTAAGAGGGCCTTGAACTTGTAGAGATCTTTTTGCCTCTGCCTCCCAAATCCTGGGATAGTGGGTGCGCATCACATTGGGCTTCATGTTCTATGTTTTAGAGCCAACATTATCTTTTAAAGGCAACAATCCCCACTTACCTCTGCTTTCATCGCTTAAGCCATTATTTCAGCTCTTGGAAATTTTGGGGGAGACCAATTTTTCATTGAGTGTGTTTTTGTTTGCTTGTGGGAGTTATTTCCTCTCAAATATTGCAACATCTCTGAATATATACCCATTATCTTGGGTTGAAAATTTACTGCTAAGATTATTTACTTGTGATTTGACAAATGTAAATGTCCTGTTACTTAGTACCCTATGACTCTTCCCCAGCTGCTTCACGTTGTCTGCAAGTCTGCACTGAGTTACCTGCTGTGCAATGCAGAGAAAGCACTGACTTATTTTCCTCTTTTCTGACTTCTACTTTCTTTTCCTTTAACTCCATTTTTTTCATTTCATTGGGCATGAATGCTGCAGATCCTGTTGTGAGGGATAAAGTGCCTCATTATGTTTTCTGGGTTCCTTTCCCTCCTGCTTGTGCGCCATGATGGTGATTCTATGCTCTTGGTCCTTAGCATCTTGCAGGAAGGAGTCTCTTAGAATTTCATCACCCTTGTCCACTTCTGAACAATTTCTTTTCTTCAGCCTCTGGTATTATTCAAACATTGATGAGTGTTGAAAGAAAATTGAAACACAAAACATACATGAAAAGTGTTCGGAGAAAGGCGCTGTGAGACAGACCTCGGCAGGCTCACGCCTAATTTCAATATCATTGGGCATATAACCAAATGAGTATTCCTAACGGGCACAAGGCAAGCAGTGGTTCAAAGGGACTTCAAAACACAAGTTAATCAACTCTCCCTTACCTAACTGACAGAAGGCATCAGAGGGGAACTGCTTTAGAAGCGAAAAACTCTGTGGTAAGTTTTGCATAGTGCCTCTGTGATAACACGCAGCCAGCCCTGGTTCCTTAGCTTTCAACTGAGGAAATATCCCATTTCACAATTGAATTAGGCTAAGAAAAGAACTTCCAAGGTATGTCCAAGTGACTCATTTTGCTTTTAAAAAGGCCTGTATTTCTCAATTAACTTACTATTATTAATTATTGTTAATTTAATGTTAATAAATAAGTACAATATGCATCAGAATTAGCAAGGAGACTTATACCCAAGTTTGGGAAGTTGTTGGCTAATAGCTAAGTAAATTGGACATTTTAATTACTATTGCTTTTTTACATTTAGATGATTCAATATTAGTATTAAGTCATTAAACCTCGATTAAAGAAAACAGACTCAAGGACAATTTTACACTCTGAAAGAGATAAGCCCTGGAGTTGATAGAACCTTGGCAAACTTGGGGAGGCCCAGTTAATCTCAGTTCAGGAAAACCAATGGCTGAGCAACTGCCTTGGTATTTCAGAAGCAACTCAAAGATCCTCTGAACCACATTTAGTGTGGGTACTCTGTAGCTAGGGTGTGTTTTAGCAAAGGATGAATACATATGGACCAGTATCCAAGAGGTTGATTGCTGCAGTCCATGCTGCGACCTCGCAGTCCAGGTCTCCCCTTGACCAAGTGTAGCAGAGAGTTGGCCGGATGAGAGACAGACACACACAACGACTCTTGGCTGAGTGAATCTGAATCTATTTTATTGGAATTTTGTAGCAGCTTTTATACTAGAAAATTTTCGAGCAGAGAATGTTGCACCTGTAGACAGACAGTATCCTTCTAATCAGCAGGAATCACCTTTAGGATAAACATTCTTTAAGAACCTAACCCATTGTTTGTGAGTGAGACACAAAGGAATCTTTATCACATATCAACAGGTTTTTCCCAGCCTTATAACAGGTTTTTCCCAGCCCCTCAGTCTCTCTAAATTTATCTATATTTACAATGTCTCACCGAACAGTCATAGGGTCTACGTCTGTATTGTTGCATTTAACAAAGACTTCATTTGAGATTTAGTTAAAATACACTGGAGGTTGAGCTTCTTATTAATTTGTGTTATATCTATTATACATTCTAATAAATGGTAAAGGTGAATCTGTTGGAGGGGGCGCATATTATATATTATTTTTTTCTTTTTGAGGATATCAGATTCTAGCCATTATTATATAAGCTGATCTATATTAGGTTATAATGGTAAGAACTATATTAGGATTTATTTTATTTTTATATTTTATTAACTCATGCTTTATAAGAAATAGTTGTGTATTAATTTTAGGAATTATATTATTATTATTTTCTATTAACTTATGTGTTCCATAAGAAATAGTTGTGTACTGATTTTAGTGAACAGATGGCATAATCTCATATTTGTAGGATTTCTGAATTAATTTAACAAGAGTCATATTTTTTAGAGAATTTTAACCACCTATGTTTTAGAACTCATAAAGTTGTTTTCTAATTTCTTTGAAATCAGCATATACATTCTGGCTAACAAGTCTATTTACTGTATATGATTGAACATGAAATTTCTAGTTAGAATTTAATTTAAAGTTAAAACAGGCTTAGTTTTTATTTAGAAAAACAAAAGACTTAAGGCAAATTACTTGACATCTGCAGTTCTGGGGGCAGGAACTTAGGGGGAGCTGATAACCTAGCTAGTTGTGGGGAAAAAAACAAAAAAGAGACCTGGGAATAGATAGGAGGGTCCCCAATCCTCAAAAAAGGGAAGAACTTGTCTGTCAGAGATAGGAGGCATGCACAATCACAAAAAGGAGGAACTTGTCTGTCAAAGATAAGAGGCAAGACTCCAAGGGGAGTGGTTCCTTAGCAACTGCTCAGGCCCCTAGCAGCTGCCCATTCCAAAGAGCAGACTTGTCTGATTTACAGAAGGTGCTTTCTTGAAGCTCTTCCCCAGGTTGGGCTCTTATCTTAACAGCCTGGTTGGCATAGGACATGACAGTTGATAAATTGAATTATCCCAGTAACAGAACTTTGTTACTCATTCATTTATTTAATCCAGTATATATTGAAAGAATATATTTCATCAAAACTTCCATGAGTGCCACACTACCTTTTAAGTTTGTTTTAACTTTTTCAGAGTCTAAACGCTCCTTTCAGACATTTATGCCATGAATTGTGAGGTTCAGTGACTTGTACTTACAAAACTCCAGCAATGTATGGTTGGATCCTCAATGATCTCTTTTCCCTTTACCTCAGAATTTAGGTCTCTTTTCCATGTGACTTATTGCAATACAAAGGACTTTTCTTTTTCTACTACCAAATTTATCTCCAGAGAGAATTATAAATTATCTGTATTTGAAGATTAAAATAAAATATTATTAAAACTGATCAAACATATTTACTGGATAATATACCAGTGCAAATATGCAATTCTTTACCTAACTATATAGTGAAGCTTGCTGGCTATGGTGAATGAAATTTCATATTTTTTCTTTTACATACATTTATGTATGTATAGGGCAAATGTGTGTGTGCCTATACACAATTATGTACACAGTGCACTTGAGTGTGAGTGCTATGATGGACCAAAGGTGATATCAGGAATCATTCTCAATTGTTCTTCCACCTTACTGTTTGGGTCTCTAATGAATCCCAGATCATAACATCAGGCATGGTCTAGTCAGCCAGATTGCTCTGGGGATTTCCAAGCTCTGCCTTTCAGAGCTAGAATTTCAGACTGGTGGCCACACCTTACTGGCAATTTTATACAGGGGATGAGGTTCTGAACTCAGGTCCTTTTATTTACAAGGCAAAGGCTTTAACCACTGAGCCATCTTCCTGACTCATATTCACAGATTTCTTGAATCTTGGTTTTAAAGAAAACCTAACCAGCAACGTTCATTTATGTACAACTTCAGCTGGAACAGTTTCCAGTGACACTTAGAAAATCTCATAAACCAATTTTCCAAAGTATAAAGTGTCTGAAATTTTACACATTAAGCATTGCCATATGTGTAGAATGTCAGCTAGTGTAATGTCTTAACAGAATACACCCATGGAAATTTGAAGTGAAGGCAACTCTAGGGGTTAACTGTGGCCATAGTAGTTGTCTTCTGTTTTAGACTTCAGATTTGTATTAATTTAATAACCTGAAAATAAATTAATGTGAACTTGACAAGGCATATAGTAACTATTTCTTACTTAATCCCCCCAGTCATCTAGACAATAAATATTAATGAGCATTTCTTTTGGGTAGACACTCTGCCTGAGATTCCAGAGTGGAAACTACATATTCCCTGACATCAGTGAGTTTGTTCTACTGAGAAAGATGTAAATGAACACAATGTCATATGGTAACTGATACAAGATGGACTCTAGGAAAATGGGGGAGGTGGGCGATGAGAAAGAACTACCTAACCTGCATGGAGCATTGCTCTCAACTTCACAGGGGGTAGGCTGGTACCTGGCTGGTGAGGGGAAGAGATGAAGACATAGGGAGAAGAAAAAGATATCTGGCAGTCAGAAAGGAAGGAGTAATGCATAGAGTCTTGTAGAATGGAGTGCTCTGGGATGGTTACCATAGTTAGAGAAAAAAAATTACTTTGACAAGAGAAAGAAGAGCCAGAGAAAAACCCGTGGGGGAGGTCAGATCTGAGCACTGGACAGATAGCAGGCAACATTTTCTACTCTGTTGGCCCAGTTATCGAAGAATTTTGAACAACCGATTTCCACAATCCAGTGGATAAGTTCCAGGTCTAAAAGAAGACTAACAATATCATGATTGTTTTGCTGTTTAGACATTGCAGAAGTGGTATATGCCCTTTTTATTTTCAGGGCTTTGAATTGTTTTCTTGTAATCGAGTTCAGAGATGCCAAAAACAATATTTGAACTAAGTGATACAGCAGAGTTATAAGAGTCTGTGAGCAGGTCTTGGTTAACAGGGCTTTAATAGGCTGTGACGCAATCCTTAATAGAGAAGATTTAATTATAAAAGATACCCTGTCTCTAATGGAAATCTGCCTAGATGTGTTTTCATTGCTGAATGAATTAAAAGGTTTGTATAGAATTCCATGGCTGAGATTCCTGGAGAAAAACACATGCACACCAATGAAAACCTTCCACTCTTCATGTGCTTTAACAGATTCAACAAGGCAGTGAATGTGCAAGAAAGAAATTCACTTGAATTTTGCATAATTTTTATGATTTCAGGGGTTAAGCATCTGAAAGGCGAGAATGAATCAGCATTCCCTGAAGAAGAAGAAGGTGTGAATGAGCGGGAAGAGCCCTGGGAACATTAGTTACCTACCTGGAGCCAGAAGGCTTCTTGGAAATAATGGAACTTTAACTTTTCTGGATATCCCATGGAACACCAAAGCTCAGCTTCCAGAAGTCTCCTCTCTCTATCTTGTAGTCCACACTCAGCAGAATGCTTTCCTGGAATTCCTCCTTGACTGAACTGTAGAACAAATGCAAACCATTCTGTATTACTTCCAATTAAAGAATAAACATTTATTTTACCCTGTTTTCTTTTTCTTTTAAATTAAGAACTTTGCAAATTTTCATATTGCCACACCTTAATCCTTCCTGGCCTACTGATAAAATTTACATTCTAAAGTCAAATGTAAATAGTTCACTTTAAGAGTAAAAAGTAAATAATGAATTTACTTAGAATTAGTGTGAATGGGGGACTGATTTAAAATGGAATGCCTAATGAATCTTTTAAGATAGTATCTGCATTTAGCATGCTTTTATACATAAAACAGAGCAGAATTCACTTCAAAGTGAAGAATGAAGAAATGTCAGCTTTCTTGATTTGAAACACCACATGATCAGATATTTAAACGTGTTTCCCCTCCAACAGCACAGTAACAGATACTGAAAGAATTCATTTTCTATCCTGTGCAATATTTATTTCTCAGTATTTCATGTAACCATTGGGAAGTTACATTTGTAATAAAACAATGCAAATATCTTCTGCTCTTTTTGTTGTTATTTGGATTTTAAGTCATTTATTTCTGTTCACTTTTTTTTTATATTGTATAGTTGTCAATCTCACTAACATTTTTTTGTTTTACGGTATTGGGAGTAGAACCCAGGAACTAGCACTTGCTAAGCAAAGGCTCTTACAGTAGGTTCTGGGTTCTATTGAATTTTAATAAGTAAATCATTAGTACTTTACAACTTTTCTGTATCATAGAATAAGAAATTCCATTTGTCCTATTAATCCATTACATACTCATCCATTACTTTAATAAATATATATTTTTTAGTGAGCTTCTTTCTAGGGAAATATTCTAGTGGGAATTATAAAAACAAAGAAAAGATCGTTTCTCCTCTGTAAAAGGAAGCATTAGAGTACTCTAGTTTTTATAAGATCTTAGGTGCTTGTTAATGATGACTTGATTGGACTTTTGACCATTTTTAATTATTCATGACATTTGAGTGTACAAAGCTTAGTGGGACTGGAAGAGTGTTCGATTTCCTTCCTATACTGATGATTTTAGTATTTTATGAAC
The DNA here is from genome assembly GCA_023101885.1 of Typhlomys cinereus. Classification (NCBI taxonomy): domain Eukaryota; kingdom Metazoa; phylum Chordata; class Mammalia; order Rodentia; family Platacanthomyidae; genus Typhlomys; species Typhlomys cinereus. The sequence goes on from JALPQD010000020.1 coordinate 2,073,443, forward strand.
AACAACAAAAGACTTTTGCAAATATCATTAAGGGGAAATTAAGATAGGGAGAAAAACATAAAATGTGAAATTTTCTTTAAATTCTCAATGTGAAGATTCTGTTGGAAATAGAATCAGGGTCACAAGCTAAGAGGCTATTCCTATAATGGAGGTGCTTCAACAAGGCAACTTTCCTCTTACACAAGAGTGTGTTCTGCAACTCAAGAACCGAATGCAAAGTCCACAGAGCATCCTGGTCTTTCTAACAAAATTTGGGGTGGGGGAAGAGAACTGGGAAAGAAAGCAGGAAATGCTGAGCAAAACTGGTCTGTGTGCATGAATGCCCACTACTGTGAGGGAAGGCAAAGATAAGGCTTGTTATGGTAAGCTTTGGCAGAAAATAGTTACTTTGTTTCTTATATTCAAAAAAGCAAAATGATTGTTTTTCAATTTGAACGTGAATTGTGTAATGTAGCAACTAGGAGAATTGTGTGAAACTGTTTTAAAAAAAGTGGAGATAGCAGTTTCCTTAAAAAATTTTCCCAAGAAAATATATGCAAAGATCCCTGTCAATAATGTGAGCATGAATTTCCCCCGCTTCCTCTCCCCCTTCCACCCTCCCTTTCTCCCTCCCTCCTTCACTCATTCTTGCCCTCCCCTCTCTCCTGTTAGCCATAGACACACCATTTTGTAAAAGCCCCTCCATTTTGATTAAATGATAATTCTTTGAACTAAAATAATGAATCTTTCTAACTTCTTATACCTCACACCTTATCTACCTAAGTTGGTTGGCCACTGACTACTGTTCACCAAATGTGCTTTCTGGCTCCATATCCCCATTCCCTTAACAATGACTGCAGGTCCCAGAAGGAACTCCTAGGTGTCCTTACTTCCCTCCTCTGTAACCTGTAAAAGAGGATCTCACTCTACTTCACTTTCTTCATGCTCTGTCAAAGTATCTTTCCACAGCATCTTTTTCTCTTTTTCAATCTCTGGCCCCCCCCTTTTTTTTTATTGTTGTTGATTTGGGTTTTTTGTTGTTGTTTTGTTTCTGGCTCCTTAATCACAAAGCCCATAAGCAGAGCGTGATATTCCCTTCTTTAGGAAAGACCTCCTTCCTGAGTTTTTATCCCCCCAGTAAAAGCTTGCTTTCCTTCAGTCACCTCTTTCCGTCTGTCCTTCCTTTTCACAGACTTTACAGCCCCATCTTACTTCTAGTCTTTTACCTCCTTTTCTCTGTACTCCTCTCTAGCTTTCCAATGTTTATTTGGTTAGTCATTTTGTTTTGTTTTGTTTTGCTTTGCTTTTGTCAGGCCAGTTTCTCCCAAACCTTTCTTGGTTTTACAGATCACCTACGATGACAGTTTTTCTCTTTCTCTCTAATGACAGTCTCATTTTGGTCTACTATTTCTTGCAAGTGATTTTGAATTATTTATGTTTAGAAAGCATCCTGATGTCCTTGAGAGACTTTAAGGGCCCCTGAGGAACTTAAAAGATAAAGTCATCCTTCCATCTTCCATAAATAGACATTTTAATGTTTTTTTTCTGATAGGATTTAAGCAAACCAAGACTCTTGATTTTGTGCCAATGGTTTGGCAATAAACAATTTGGATTCTGGATTCTTCTGCTCACCATTCTGAAGATCATAAAGAATTTACAAAAATCAAGGCTATCCTTGGGAAATTTTGTTCTCTTTTATTCTTTGTTCCATTCTGAAAGCATAATGATATCACAGTTTAAAGTTTAAGTTTTCATGGGAAGTGGGTTGGCTGGCTCAGGAACTTGAAGGAAGCCAGCTGAGATAACAGCTTTACAATTTCCTATTCATACAATTACGGTATGCAATAATTTTTTTCCAAGGAGACAGTGTGGCTCAGTTTGATTGAGTAGATAGAATAAATCTTTCTGACCACCCTCCCCAAAGTATAAAATTTTGTATTTATTCAACCACAAACTTAAGAATTTGCTGGTCATAAGAAAGGACACCTTACCCCTCGCTAGCTAGGGCTCAGAGATAGGTTTGGCATTCATAAAAGGATGCTCCATGGGATGGGAGGGAGGAAGGGGAGGCACTGGGAGAGAGGAAGTGAAAGGTAGGGGGGAAGGAAGGAGAGTGCAAGGGGGGACTGGAGAGGGGAGGAGGGAGGGAGAGGACAGGGATATCTATTGAGCTTGTATGATTAAGAAAAAAAAATAAAATGTGGGAGAAAAAAAAAGAATATGCTGGTCAAGAGACAGGCTTTAAGTTGCTCTGACTTGGACTAAAATTCAACCTAATCAGATTTTAGACTGTCTCTCCATTTATAAAGTAAGTGTACTTGTATGGAGCCTCTGGTGTCACTGTGAGATTTGAATAGGATAGGACCTCTTAAATATTTAGCCAGACTGGTGAGCACTGAATCATTGTTGTTCACTATTGCCAAGGGGAGGAAGAATTCAGAGAACATCTGGCCTAATCTCATCTAACTCATGGTCCTCTTCAACATTACTGAAAAGCGATCATTAATCTTACTCTTGAGTAACTCCAGCATGCCACAGCCAATCAAAAGAGTTCTAGTTCTTCTTTGTGCTTGATTCTACCCTTCTGCTACATCTTCATCTGTGGCCTCTTCCTTTGTCTCTGAAGAGCTCAGAATCCCTTTCCTAGTCTCAGCCTTTCAGATATCAAGAAACAACGAGTGTCATTCCTTAACTGCTTTCTTTTCTTGAACTGGAGAGATGGGTCTGGGATTAAAGCCTTTGCCGTGCAAGCAAAAGAACGAGTCTAATCCCCAGATCCCACATAAAGAACACTGGACAGGGCTGGAGAGGTGGCTCAGGGGTTAAGCCTCCGCCTTGCAGGCGGAAGGTCCTGAGTTCGGATCCCAGATCCCACGTATAGACGCCAGGCAGAAGCGGGGGCGGCCTGGGCTTCTGGTCCTGGTAGGGCGGAGCCTGTGAATCCCGGGGCAGAAGGAGGTGGAGGCGTCCATGGTGGTTCGCGAATTCGTCCGTGGTTCTACACACACACACACACACACACACACACACACACACACACACACACACACATACATACGCACATGCGCACAGTTGAATAAATAATAAAAAAAAAAAAGAACACTGGACAGACATGGCGGCGGCCTGTACTTCTGGGACTAGAAGATAGAGCCTGGAAAACCCCAAACCACAGCAGTAAGGAGGTAGTGCAGTCACCCTCACTTCCACAGGCACACACACACACACACACACACACACACACACACGCACACGTACATACACACACGTACTATAATTAATGAATAAGCTTCAGATTATGTTTTTATGTCTTATACACATAAAAACAAAAGTCAGTGAATATGGCAGAGCAGGTAAGACATTTAGGCCTGAGTTTACATCCAAATTAAGGGAATTTTACCCCAAAACAAAATTCTAGAAAAATATCAAGTTTTTAGCTTTTCTCTTGAAATTGCCAATTTTTTTATATTGTGAAAAATATGATTTTAGATCAATCATAATAAGTTATTTTTAATTTTACAGGTATGCATACTATCATTATATATAAACATAATCAGAACCCTAAATTGATGATTTTATAGCTATTATCTTTCAGGATGGAAAGCATTTAAAGTACAAATAAGTCCACTTAAAAATATATTAAAACACTATAACAGTATCCCAAAATCACAAAATATAATAACTGAATGAACTTTTGCAGAAATGGCTTTGGGTACTGTCAAAGGAAAGCAACTTAAGGTGTAAGTACTATCTGTAATTATCTGCTCTTTTAGTTGGGTAGAGAGTTAATAAGTAATAAATAAACCAGGTACAATTAATTCATTGTCAAAATAAGTTAAATACTCCAACACAGATAAAACATCAAAATAGAAGCATCTTGACACAATAAGAAAATATCAAATTAGAATCAAATTCAGCAAATCAAATACAGTATCCTATATTTCAGTGTCCATCTTTTGTTGCTCATCACGAAGGCACAGTGGTTCAAAGATTCTAGGCATTCCCAGTCCCTGTTTGCAGCTCAAAGTTGTAGAAGCAGAATTCTTCTGAACCAGGCTGAATCTCCACTTGCAGCAGACCTCAGCATACATCCCATTCTGGCATCTCCAACAGTACTCTGGATTTGTCTCTGCAGTTATAAGTTTTACCTTTCCTTGCAGGAACTCTATGCCTGCTACTTGGTGCCAAGCCTTTGCTGCTCTCCATGAACCCCTCAATTGTATATCAAAGCCAGTATCACCTGAGGAACGCTGCTGGATTCCGAAATGAAGTTGAAATGTAGCTTGGTCCACTCAAGCTACAGCTGTAGCAACTTTAGTATACTGACTTTGGAAAGCCTTTTTCTAGGTAGCCAAACTTCCAAAGGGCAAGAAATGGCTTCAACTTGGGCTTTTGGCCCGTGAAGGAATCCTGGTTCTCAAACCATGGAATCACTAGACGGTGGTATTCATGTCTTCCACAATCCCAGTGCAAAGCACTAGGTTTTCCTTCAATGATACTCATAATTCTTAGCAGTGGCAGCTGCTCTGCGCCTGCCCTTTCCACATCCTGAGCTTCACGGTCATCAACACAGCTCTTCTCTATCAAGCAAACCAGTCCATCGTCTCTAAATTCAACTTCACCAAAGTGCCTGTTACTCTCATCATAAACTGGACCCAAGCAATCCATAACTCTCTCAGCAATGGTATTATCCAACTGGCCCACTAAACTCTGCAGAATGGTATTTGTAATCCACAAAGTCAAAATTTTCAAGCATTTCAAACTTTGTCCAGTGAAATCATTCAAAAGCCACAAAATCCACATAGTCAGATTTATCAGCAACACCACACTTTTACAATACCAAATTCTATTGTAGTTAGCCTGCATAGTTGTTGATAAATAACCATCAAATGTCTTAAGGGAACAATGGGTTTATTTCCTTAAAACTGTCCAGTTATCAGTTTAGCTTGACAGGAGAGCATGCACCTACACTAGGGCCTAGGGAACTGGCCACACCATCACCACATAATGACTGAGAGATGGACAATCCTACTTGCCAGACTAGCATGTCTGGCCAAGTGTATACAAGGATGCCTACTTGCTCAACCAGCTCTCAGTATTTTATTCACCTCTTCAGGGACTAGTCCCACCCACCATGAGCTGGGCCTTCCCCATCAGCTAGACAATCTCTTGCAGGTTTGCACTAGGCTTAACTCAACTATTAATTCTCTACAAATGTGCCCAGAGCTCAAACCTGTCAAGTTGACACCTGTGCCTAACTTAGACAGTTTACAAATTTCATTCAGAACAGGAGAGAATGAGGATAAAGGTTCCTACTTTGTATACTATGTGAATTTATTAGAATAAAGGCTTGACTTCATTTTGTAAGGAGGCTGCCATTCACCTGTAGATTTTTCTTTAACATTCATTTGTGGACCCAGACATTGGTGCAGCTGTATCTTCCACTACCTTTAACTATCCATTTTGTGCAGATAATGGAGACTTGATAGAAAAAAAAAAAAAAAAAAAAAACCAAAGATCAAGCACATTCAAGGCAAAGGCAAAGTTAGGAGAAGGAGCAAACTTCAAGAAACTCGCTTACTTGAAGAATAAGTGGTAGGAAAAAAGACTTAAAATGAATCTGAATTCATCTTCATTATGATGTCTTTCTCTGCTGTTTGCATCTCTTCCTTTCCCTAATTTTTAGTAGCAATGTGCTAACTGGAGGGAAAGAACATGGTGAATTCCAGGAGTCTAGAACACTACTGTGACATCAGAACACTGAAAGTATCAGAATAGCAGGGGATAATCAGCCAATGGCTTTTCAGAACAAGTGTAAACTCACAGGGCAGAGGAAGGCCTCATGAAGGCTGATGAGAGTACTGGCAGAGCTGGACTCCTTGGTGTAGTTTTTCAGGGGTGACTCCCCTCTACAGGCGCCAGGGTGCTTTGAACTGGAAAACATCAAGTTGTGCTTTGTGCCCTATGTGCTAAAGACAGGAAAACGGAATCCTGAAACTTCTTTCCTCAGATACATAGACTCAAAGAGTTTGAGGCAGACTCAGGTAGGAAAACATTTGCTAGCAAATAACAGAAAACTCAGCAAACAATGTCACCCAGACTGTTTTCTGTCACCAGGGACTCTTCTCATTGTCCCTAATGTACTTTCCAGGTAGCGTGAACGGTGGGAATGGAAAGGGAGAGACACTGTGGCGAGGAAGCACATTTCCCAGAACTCTTTGCTTCTCTCATGTGGGCCAGACCTGCGTCACTAGGGCAGGCCTAATGGGCAGGAGCTGCAGAAAGTAAATTTTTTGACTGGGTCTTGCTATATCCCAACTAAATTAAGGTTCTCACTATGAAAGTGAGAAAGAAAGTTAGTGAACAGCCAGCAATATTAATTTACAGACAAACAGAATTTAGGGATTTGCCTCCATTCTGGGACATGGAAGAACAGACTGATTGTAAGTATTAAGGTACTGAAGATGTTAATAACCATCAGATATTTGCATTAATTAAAAACGCATAAGCGAGATGATGTGTATGCCAGATCATCAGCTGAGTAAAATCATCTCGGTAGCCTTCATTCTTCCATAGTTTTCAACAGCACTATGTGTATACTTTTAAAAAGCATATTTGACAAACAAGAAACCAAAATTGAAGTTCATTACCCTATCAGTATATATGAATGTCCATGACATTAGATATTGATTAAGTATTGAGACACAGGTACTAAGAAAGAAAAGTTCCTTTAATCTATTAGTATATATATGAAGCTTTGAAGATAGTCCAGAGACACACAAACTATATATGAAATAGTTTCATATAATGATAAGTGCTAAGAAGGAACTACATCAGGTGACATGGCAGAAAGTGGGGTCCTGTCTTCATGACAGCAGAGTGCCATTAGGTGAGTACTCACTTGGGACTCTGAGGCTCCATCTGACGAGAGATGAGCAGTGACCATGGGAGCATTGTACTGACTCTGCTAATTTTCTTGCAGGAACAAGCAGCAAAGGAGAAAAGAAGAGAAGGGAATAGATACACAGCAACAGCTTTAGGGGAAGACAGAATCAGAAGAGCAAGGGGATGTCCTTGCGTTCTTTTGTACTCATGTGTGACAGTCTGTAGAATGAAACTAAGTTACAAATTAGAAGTGTACAAACACATATATGTACACAGCAGCATGTGCATTGTACTTAATCATTTTGTCTTTTGAGATGTGATTGTGAAAATGACCTTAAAAACTGTAATCTGTTTTTGCTTGCTTGTGTTTCTTTTTTTTTTTTTTAAAGACTTAAATCTTCTTCCAGGAAAAAATTTTCACTAATTGCTAATTGGATAATCTACTCCACGTTAGCATGCAAACTATGTTGCTACTGAGTGTTTCATAGCAGATTTTTCCCTCTGCAGATTTGTGGGCTGTGGTATTAAATGCTTTGGAATGTGTCCACTGTGTCCTGGGGTATTTTCTTTTTCTCCTCCAGGTGCAAGGAAAGGAGTTGATAACAACCAGAAACAGATTTTTCGGCACCCGCTGCTGCTTGAGCTTGCACAGGACAACACAAACCCAGCACTACCCAGCCCTCCAGCTCCATTTGGGTCACATCTGCTGCCTCCTCAAACAACTAGGTCTTTCCACACAAACATCAGACATGTTTTTCAGCACAGATTCCTTTGTTCTTTATACCACACTGTTTGTCAAGCTCTCGCCCTTGTTTTACTTCTCTTTTAGTAGATGGGAAACTGAGTTAGTTACATTTTCAATAATTAATTTTTACATTTTTTTAAACATGTGGAGCTGTGGAGGCTTTCAAACACATTTCATTTGTTTCTGTTTCAAATTCCATTGTGTTTATTTATTCCTTTGTTTCTTTTACAAATTCCGCTGGTCTTGATTCATATTAGTTCTACAGATCTTTGTGGAAGTCCACCTGCCAACTACTGGAGCTATAATACTGAAAATTGTGAATGTTCTTACCAGCAAATATTGCTTTAAATTAGGTCAATCAATGTTTGTTCAATTTTTAATAATTAATAATTGGCTTTACTTAAAGCTTTTCAGTTAATAAAAACATTAAGTATGTATGATGGCTTGATTCATTTTACTGAAAGGAAATTGGATTCCATAGAAAATAAGCGACCTTAAATGAACCCATAATTCAATACACCCCTTCTAGGTGCTGATGCTCCACTTGTGACATTGTGAGTGATTTAAGGACAGAAAGAATCTCACTCTGAAGGAACCTTGGACTTCTATACTCCTTAGAGCATTTTAGAGAATAACTTGGAACTATATCTCTGTTAGTTTCAGACATAAAACAGAGGACAATTTTGTTAATGTGGCAGGGATGAAAGAAGAATCTGACTTCTCTTCTCATTTTTGGAAGTAACTTAAACTAAGATGACCTAGGACAAACTAATGATGAAATCGAACTCTCTTCAAACAAAGTTAAACATTTTATTTTCACATTTCATTTCAAAGTGTTTTCTGTTCTATAACATAGATCTTAATGTCTTGATATATAAAATAAAGAATATGGCTGAGTTTATGATAATCTTTCATAACCAGGTGCCAATCCTTATCAAATAGATTTAATTTATGGCTTTGCCTGATTTCCAACGTATTGTAAAATATATGTGAATAATTTCCCACATTGCAATTTTAGTATTTTTCCCCCCTACTATGTCCTAGGACTTGAGGAATGATAATTTTCTCATTCTATTCCCAGACTGTGTTGCCAAAGAATCAACAATAATATAAACAAGCATGATTACCCCAGGCCTGCATGTGTAATTCGGGGATATATTACAGATGTGCTAAAGAAACAATAAGCTATTTAATGAGGAGCCAGAGAGAACATTATACCTGCTGTCTAAAGCTAACCAAGAAATGAGTTTAGTCGATTTCAAAATACCCTATTTCTCAAAAGTAGCAAAGGTAAATGAATCAAAACAACAAGACAATAAGAACTTTAAAACAAGAATAGCTCACAGATGGTTCAGCATCTCTTTAATCATTACAGAAGATTGTCTTTTCTTCTTTATTGCTTAAAGAAACATTTTTTCAAGCATCAGAGCAGATAAGCAAATCTCTCTCTGCATTTTTCCTGCAGCAGGAGCTCTGTGTGACTCCCAAATTATGCTAATTATGCAACCATATGTTGCTCCCTGGTTTCTTCTTCTGTCCTAATGGAACACAGATTTCATTTTTTAAACTTGATTCTTGTTCATTACATTTGTCAAGTATTTGAACACTTCTGAATCCATTTATTACATTTTGAGAATACTTGATATAAAACTTAAACCTTGATAGGAAGGTCAATAATGTTGAATGGAGCAATTATATCATGAATCTTGGATTTATGTGTGATACCAAGCTTGAGATACACCTTTAAATTGTTGCTATAGCGTTTACATAGGAAGTAGTTCATTGGAAATTGCATAGCTAAATTAAGTGACTTTTTCTTGAATAGACAGAAAAGTATAACTTTGATGTTGCCATCACAAACTATTCAAAACTATATATGTACAAGATAACTTAGTACGTTATTTCAGAGAAAACATGATTATCAAGATTAATTTCCTCTTTTTTATTGGATAATGTGGAATTGAAATGCATGAAAATTCATCTCTTGAAAAGAATGCATATGTATATGTGTAGAATTTATATATGTATTCCAAAACATGCATACAAACATACACATATGTAAGTGTATATGAAATGTTTTACAGAATTGAAATATAAAAACTTTTTAAAGACAGAAAAAACAACTTGTTTTTTATTTTTTAAAAGTAAACAGAATTAAATTTTTATTAAATATTATTCTCAAAGTTCTTTCCATTCCCTTGTACTAAAGAAGTTCAGAGAGAATGCAGGAAAAAAAAATGAGAAACAAGATCAGCTTCTCCCCTTTCCCTGGCCACAAACTGTCTTACAGTAGATTTCTGCCCCCTGCTGCCAAGCCATCTCCACTGAAAATGTCTACCAGTCTTTCTGTCTGGTGACTTGAAGATCATAATTCCAGCAATGTCCCAGCATGGCTTCTGGATTGCATGTGACTCACGCATTTGGAGGCTGTCTGTTCTCTTTTCCTCTCCTCCTCTCACTTGGTGATTTCCAAGTCATGAAAGACACTCTATTTTCTTGTTTCGTCCAAGAAGGCTTTTGATGCTTTGTTAATATGAAATTGGGGAGGGGGAGCTGACTGAAGGTGGTGGTGGTGGGTGTGGCGTGTCTGGTTGTTTCCGCTTGCTTGTTTTTTGAGAGTGTTTCTTTCACTCTGTACCCCAGGCTGCCCTGACACTTGCCATGTAGATCAAGAGGGCCTGGATCTTGCAGTTACCTGCCTCTGTCTCCCAAGTGCTGGGATTACAGGCATGTACTACCATGCTGGCTGGCTTATTTTTTTAGTAGTCATTACTATTATTTCTCCAAGTGCTTGGGTATGTGCTAATGTGTTTTACTTAACAAGACATCATGATATGCAAAGATTTCTTTTTATCATTTTGCCTTTATGACATTTTTCTCTTTCAAACTTGCATTAAATTTTCTGCCTAAAATAGATCAGTTAGATATGTCAACAAATGTGTCCACCTTTCTGCCTGTTATTCTATACATATCTCAGTCTCAACTATCTATATCATTTCAATCTATATCAATTTTACCTCTCTGCTTTTCAGCATGAAGTTACTGGCAATCTGAACTTTACCATGAAATATCTGGCTTACTCTTTGCAAGAAACAACCTCTTCATCATGTGAGCTTTTTGAATATTGCTACGGAGTTAAAATCAACATGTATTCTTGAAGTGGCAATCATTAATTAATTTCAAAGGAAGGGACGAAATTTCTATCTGTCATAGCTTTTATCATTTCAGTATCTTCCTCTATGTCCAAATTCTCAATACCTAACAAGGGCCATTTCATGTAACAATTCCAATAACTCTCAAGGTAGGTTTTTCTAGCTATCTCCATTTCAGAGATGACAAAGTAAGACTTGTATGGGCCCCACAGAGCTGGTAAAGGATGAATTCCAAAACTGAACCGAGAGTCACATTTTAAGAGGTACTTTTTTTTTTATTATTATTATTTATTCAACTGTGCATATGTGCGTGTGTTCGCGCGCGCTCCTGTGTGTGTGTGTGTGTGTGTGTGTGTGTGTGTGTGTGTACCACGGACGAATTCGCGAACCACCATGGACGCCTCCACCTCCTTCTGCCCCGGGATTCACAGGCTCCGCCCCACCAGGACCAGAAGCGCAGGCCGCCTGGGTCTATGTGTGGGATCTGGGATCCGAGCTCAGGACCTTGGAGGCTTAACCCCTGAGCCACCTCTCCAGCCCTAGGAGGTACTTTTGTTGCAGGTCTTTAACATAAATTCAGCAATGTGAATTGTTGTGTGAACATTTTTTTTCTGGGGAGAGACCACACAACTTCTTTCCACCCCAGGATGTGAGTTTGATGACAAACCAAGGAAATGATTATGCCAAGGTCTAATTAGACGAACCAACAAGTTGGTTAGAGTTCTTTACAGGAGTACAAACGAGGGCTACTTACAAGAACAGAACACTTAGAAGGAAGCTACAACACTGGGAAGTCTCCCCAAGCAAGCATGGGTAAGATTCACCGAAGCTGCACCCCTGGAGTTCTCTGCTGTAGCACTTGCTACGAGTCTCCTCCAGGCTTCTGGGGTGCTCAGGGGTTTTCCCTGAAGTCTTGGCTGACCTGCTCAGCAGTCTCTTCCAGACTCGATAGCTTCAGATGGAGTCCTCTTCATACTGACTTGACTGCATTGCTCACGGCCTGCTTTGACCTGAGCTGCTTGACTGGCCTCTTCCACACTGCTGGGCTGTTCAGTTTCTTTTCGGCTTCATCACTCTTCAGGGGTCTGCTTCAGACTGACTACTCAGCAGTCCCCCTCCCCTTCATCTGCTGACTAGTAAGACAGTCTTTTGGAGGACGTCCCCCCCCACCACACTTAGCTCATTAGTTCAGGAACTTCCTGAGTCCAACAAGCTTTTTACTTCTGAAGCTTCCTCCAGGACGGGATGTTTCCATTTGTTAAACAACATCCACCTTAGCTTAGATCGGGATTAAAGTCAAAGATGACATGAAGCTGGGTCCAGAGAAAAATGCCATGTAACAGGATAAATACCAATTAATATTAGTTTCTGTTCATTGAGGAACAACAATGTTTCAGGTAATGTCTAGGTCCTGTGTTTATGTACATATTTATGTGTGTGTGCACATGTATGAGCATGCATATGGAGGCCAGAGGCCAGATGCCCATTGCTTCTCTATTTTATTTTTGAGGCAGGGTCTTTTGCTACAGGGTATGTCACTAAACCTGGAGCTGACAAACTGGCTGGACTGGCTGGCAAGCAGTGTCCAGGAATTCTTCTGTCTCTACCTCCTCGGTGCCAGGATTACAGGCACTCGCTACCGCACCTCACTTTTTAAAAAAAAAGTCAATGGGTACCTGGTCCTCCCTCTCCCTTCACCCCCTCCATTCCCCCCTGCACTCTCCTCCCTTCCTTTCTTCTCACCTCCCTCCCTTTCCTTCTCCCAGTGCCGCCTCCCTCCCCCCCAGCATCCCCTTTTGTAAATGCCAAACCTCCCTCTGAGTCCTCCTCCCTAGTCAGGTGTAAGGACTCGGTGGCATAACCCAGAACCCTTTCCTGGGCTCCCTGCCAGCGTGGGAACACCACCATGAATATTAATCCCTTGCCTCTAAGGACCCTACTGCCTGTGATCCATGCTAGACCCTGGGGGCCATTGACACATCAGTCACTGTGCAGGTTATGCAAAGTCTGATTGTGGCTACTGTGGCCCTAACTTGTGTGGAGAATCTTGGATATCGTTGGTCTTCCCCATCTTTAGGCTCTTACAATCTTGCTGTCCCCTCTTCTGCAAGTTTCCCTGAGCTTTAGGATTACACCTCACTTTTTCATATAGGTGCTGGGGATCAAACTCAGGTCTCCATGCTTGTGCAGAAAGCACCATACCAACAGCCATCAGTTAACCCTAAATATTTTTCATTATTCTTTCACTGTTTCATCAATGTCTTCACAACTAGAGGTAGGAACTGTAGCAATTTACTGCTAGAAACCACCAGAGACTGGAAATTAAAATCACTCTCTCTCAAAATCCAGTAAGGTTCTCAGGATTGCTCATCAAAGTTACAAGATTTCTCTTAGGAAACGTGAGCTTTGCTTCTCAGCAAAGTCAATAGGATTCACTGTATCTGTGATCGTGGATGTGCTTCCCCTGGGTAAAGACATTGCTTCTCCTGTGTAATTCACGTCTGCTTTCAGTGTACTCTGAAGAACGAATGCTCTCCCACTGGGCTGCTCTGAGGAAAACAAGAAAGAGTTTTTTAGAATTTTGTAGTCTTAACATGCTTCAAAAGCTCAATTCATTTTGATTGAATTAACTGACAAGCTTATCTGGGACCCATTAACTCAATCACACATCAATCAGGAAAAATTGGAAATAATTGTCTCCACTCACTTATGCACATTATTCACCAAATACCTACAGTGTGGAAAGCTCGGCACTTTCTTACCTTCAAATCTAGCAGTAAACATATGGTGAAGATTATATTTGGTCCGCACAGAGGATAATAGAAAAGACACTGGAATGCAACCAGAGAGACGAGAACAGCTTCGTGGGAGAACTGCAGCTGTGTAGATAGCTGGAGAGAAGGAATGCAGTAAAGATGCCAAGGGGAACAGCTAGACCCTGGCAAGGGAGACACTGTGTGCAAATGCATGGTGGGGTTCCACCCTAGCAAATAAGGTAAGGAAGGCTGTGAGGACAGTGAGAGGACTTTCTGTGTGACACCTCTAGGCCAGGGGGAGTTCCCCAGTGTGGTATCCTCAGTGATTCAATCTTCACCTGGGATACCACCCCAGTGCACTGAACCAGAATCTTCTGGTGCACTTAGAGATCTTCAGAAACAAGCTTCCAGATGGTGTGCTGTTGGTAAGGACTGAGAAACCATGCTAGAGCATGCTCTTCCAAACCCATAGGTGCAAAGGAAACAAGTGGCAGGTGCACTGGAACTCTGCATGGTCCCAGTGCTCTGAGTGACAGTGAGCTTGAGAAGCTAGTGCCCTGGGGACAACTACCATTACCAGCCCCCTCACCCTGTAGCTAATGGCACCAGCTCCTCCAGATAGCAGCCCCATATGGGCCCCAAGGGTGGAATCTGACATGTGACAAGTTTTTCTGTGCCCCTTTCCTATTAGAATAATGATGGGCTGAACTCTGCATGATTATAAAGAAAAGGGAAGAAAAGAAGGAAAGAAGGAGGTGTAAGAAAAAAAAGGAAGAAAAAATGGAGGAGAGACAGTGAAATGGTATTTGCAATTCAGAGAAGAGAACATTGACACTCTACAGGAAAATTTGCTGACCTCAGAAGGAGAAATTGTTTTTAAAAAGAGAAACAATTGGTCCAAAGAATCCATTAGGGGATTAACATAGTAACAGAACAGAAAAGGAAAAACCAAAATTCAGGAAGAGCAGGAAGCAGAGGAACCAAATATTTATCATAAGTTAGATAATAAAGACCTAAAAAATCAAAACTGTGAATAGAGGGAAAAATCAGTCCTACGATTCCTCAGAAATGGCTGTATGTGACATTAAGTGGAGTCAAGCACTTTGTCATGATAAGTTTTTCAACAATTGAAGAAGTTATAGAGTATGCCAAGTTTAGCAATTTTTTAAAGTACATTTTAAACTTCATTCACTCATTGTGTGTGTGTGTGTGTGTGTGTGTGTGTATGTGTGTGTGTGTGTGTGTGTGTGTGTGTGTGTGTGTAAGAGAGAGAGAGAGAGGACACATGTGTCCCTCTGGAGGACCAAGGGTGATTTTGGGAATAATCCTGGATTGTTTCTACCTCCTTCTTGCTTCACTCTGGGATTTCCCAGGTTCCACCCCTAGGACTGGAAGTGCAGGCCACCACCATTTCCTCCTGGCGTTTTTTACATGTGACCTGAGATTAAAATTCAGGATCTGCTGTGGGGCAGTCTTAATCCTGAGTCATCTCTCCAGTCCCAAGTTCAGCAGTTTTTGCAGCTTTTATGGCTTTTATTAAGGTGATTTTATGAGTACAAATGGTTCTTTGTGTTTTGCTTGTGTATGTGTATATGTATATGTGTGTGTGTGCGTGTGTGTGTGTGTGTGTGTGTGTGTGTGTGTGTGTGTGTGTGCATGAGCCCAAGGGTGACATAGGGAATCATACTGTATTGCTCTACTTCCTTATTGCTTGGGAATTTTCTAGGTTCTGCCTTCCAGAGCAAGAATTGCAGTAAGCTACCATTTTCACTGGGCATTTTAAAGTGGGATCTGGGGATCTGAACTCAGGTTCTTTTGATCATGAGACAAAGGCTTTACCCCTGAGTCATTTTCCAGGCACAAGTTAATTGTTCTTTACATGGACATTTTCATACATGTATATTAGTACCCAGTTTCTCTCCTGCTTTTTTTTTCTCTCCATTTGTGTGTGTGTGTGTGTGTGTGTGTGTGTGTGTGTGTGTGTGTGTGTGTGTATGGAGGCACATGTGTATATATAGGGTGTCCATGAATGTGAGTGTGCATGTGGGTGGGATCAGAGAGTAATACTGGGAATCATCCTCAGTTATTTTTCTACCCTACTGTTTTGGGACTGGATCTCTAAACCCAGAGCTGGCATGTAGGTCTGGTCTGGTTTAGCCAATTTTCCTGGGGATTCTCAGGGCTTAACTTCTAGGGCTAGAATTACTGGTGGACTACCATGCTCACTGGACATTTGGCATATGATCAGGGATCTGGAATTGATTCCTTTTGTTTGAGCAGCATGTGATTTAACCATTGAATAACCTTCTGCCTGTTCCTTCTTCTCATGTAGATTCCTCCCCTCTTCCATAATAGTCCCCCTTCTACTTGAATGTCTTTCATGGTTTTGGTGACCCAATGAGCCTCACTTGTTGATTGTGAGCCTTATTTCCTTGGCAAATAGAGTCCTTCCCTATTTCTATATCTTAAAGGATTTTTTTCTACTTTGACAAGTTTTGGAGTTTCAGGTCTTAAATTTTAGACTTTGATTCATTTGGAGTTGATTTTGTAGATCACCCATTTCCCCAGCACCCTGTTTGCTGAAGGGGATTGTCTTTTCTCCAAGGTGAACTTTCGGCATCTTTGTCAAAAAACAGGTGGCCGTGTTTGCTAGTTTACATCTAGCTTTTCTAATCCAATTGATCTCTTTTTGTGCCACTACCATGATTTCTTTTGAAACTGTCACTCTATAGAATAACTTGAAATCAGACATTGTTATGCTCCACATTTATTTTTTTCTCAGAATCACTCTGACTTTTTGGAGTCTTTTGTCTTTCTATAAATTTTTAGACGGATTTTTCTATTTCTGTGAAGAATAGCATTGGAATTCTGATCAGGATTTCGTGGAATCTGTATAGTATTACTTCCTGTAGAATTACCATTTTGATTAATCATTTTAAAGTTATGTTGCATTCATCTTGTATGTGGGTTTTAGGGATTGAACTCAGGACAGCAGACTCAGTAGCAATCATCTTTACCAATGGAGTCATTTTACCTTTCAGTATGGTCCCTTATGAGGTATTTTGAATTTACACTAGAGGTCTAAACTAGTCCTTCAAACCTATTCAGTGCATATTTTACCTAATTTCACCAGACATGAGTTAATTCTGATAGAGCAGATTGGTATCGAGAGCATTAGCTCTGGATGCAGAATCTTGAGCCTTTATTATTTATTTTGGAAGACCTTAAACACATTGCTTCATCTGTGATTTTTTTTCCTGTTTTTAAAATGGCATAACAACATTTGCCCCTTAGATTTGCTGTGAGAAATAAAATTTAGCTTAGATAAGCAACTCAGACCTTAGCTAACTTAATATGTACTTGGAGAGTAGAAGATATTAAATGTTCAATATTTGCATCACATAATCAGGAAAAAATGTTAAAATCAGTGAGTAGGTCACAGCTAATACTCTGAGTTTTAAGTTAATAGGCTATGTATTCCAGACTTCTCTGAAGATGCAGGTACTTACAAAAGAGTTAAATTTCCTGAGTGTATCAATGAACTCTTTATCTTCAGAAACATATTTAATTCTTAATATAACTGTAATAAATAAATGTTGAAAGGTTTCAGAAATGTGTAGATTGTTTCCACGTATTAAATTAATTAGTATACAATGTATGCAGGATCTGTTAGCCTATGGAAGAAGAAAATAACAAGATATGAAGCATTTCCTTCATGGAATGCACAGTCTTCCCTACAGGCTAAGTAAAGACTTCTGTTTTGGTTGATTTTTCTATAGTAAAGATCTGGGATTGGTTTAAAAACAAGTGATTGCATACATATTAGCTATGTAGAAAATGTTTTGTAAAAGTGATATACCTGTCATTTGTTTCCATCTTTCAACCAGAAAAGTTTGATTTAATTAGTTATAAGAGGAGTTACAAACCAGAGTTTGAAATTTTAAATATCTAATGTTATATTTAAAGCCACCATGTTGTACTTATATATTCATACATAAACATACGCTGTATACATATAAAACTGTGGTAAAATTCATTCATATGTAATGTGTGGACTCTATCTTTAACTGCTTTATAAACATGCATTACAATCATGATTTAAACTGATTTTTTAAAAAGAACTCAACCTAGTTTACTTGCTTCAGGATTCACGTATAAAGAAAAGAAGTGGTTTATTCAGCATTTGGTAACACTTTTAAAAAGATGTGGTTAGCCAAATAAAGTTGCAGGAGAAAAATCAGAACTTTCCTTCATGATCCAGAGCCAAAGGTTTTGAAAATCAAAACAAAAAAGGTAACATTTTCTTTTAAGGAATGCTGTTCTTTATGTAATTGCTAAATGAAGAAATGAAGGACAATATTAATAGGTGAAAACACATTTCTTATAAAAAAATCAGACTCTAATTAATTGATGATAAATTGCTACTGGCTATGAACCTTCCTTATATTAAGTTTTTCTTTCTCACAAACTTGTCTCAGCTGTATTTATTTCAAGGTACAATATCATTTAATGGCTGTTATTAGTCATTCTCCAGAAATTCATAAAAATGTGTGTTTGGTTTCTCTTCTTTATTTTGAGATTCAAAATTAATGCAGAAGGAATAACCCCATAGCTTCTCAACTTTGCCCCTTCTCTCAAGCTCAGTTCTTCTAACCTTTGAAGTATTTGATTTCTAAACAGGCTGGTATGGGTTAACCTCTGAGTGCTGAAAGCAATAAACATTCACAGCCCAATGATGTCACATCTGTCTAGCTTTCTAGGCCTAGCTCTGCCTCAGGGAAATCTGGATGCTGGACGGAGTTGTTTCATATTCAGTTTGAGTGATTTAAAAGTTTGTCAGGTGTGAGAAAGTTTATAAGAATCCCATGTATGCTTCGGGCTTTCCAACATGGAAATCTAAAATGGAAAAACAGAGACCCAAAGAGGAGGCAATTACAGTCTTGGATGAATTAGAGCTGAACTTAGATGCATCCCTCAAAAGACAGAAAATTACGTTCTGATAGAAACAAGGAAGGTGTCTCTCAGGCCAAAGAAATCGCCCAATCTAAGCCAATCACTTAAAATCATGGTTTCTTTAGAAAAATAAAGAAATATTTACATACTATCCTTTTATACAACTCCCTCAGTCCTTCCTTGATATGTAACAGTTAATGCTAACCTCATCATTTCATGTCTCACCTGCAGTCATAAGCATAATATGGACTGACCGAAGGCCTCTCAGCCCCTCATTTTCAGAGCTACACACCTTGCAATATGCCCAGCTACCTCTTCATTTCAAGTTCCCTTGAATACAATGTGCTTCCTAACTCAGATCATTTGCTGCTTCCAACATAGACACAAGCCCACTTCCTTTCACCTTATGGGTAGGTATTAATTTTGATGTTTAATACACTTTTTCCTACCCCACCTCTTCCAAATCTGTTCTCCATAGTATCGTCTATGTCCCAAGGATTACCAGGAAATCTGGCAAACAAAAATGAAGTACAGAAAACCATGTTGTGAGTCTAATACTTTTACAATGTATTTTTCACAAAATGAAATAATCGTACAGGCATTGACTCAAGTACATACCTATATTTTGCTCTGAAAGCCAAATGGCCACACGACCTTTCTTTCAAGTCTTCATGTGCCCCCTTCTAATTATTCATGTAAGGAATCACATTTCTCCAATATCAACATACAGTCCATGTTTAAACACATAAGAACCTGACTCCATGGGTTGGAATGAGTACACAGGTGTCAAAAGGAATTATCAAGCATCACTAGTTTGAAGAAAGACAATCTTTCCTAAGTGCTTACTAAATGTTTTGAGTTACTTGTATATAATTGATATTTCAAACACTATTATGCATATGAAATCAATTATTGACTTAAAACGCAAATATCAGCTTTATATGTTTGATTGGGACAAAAGATTCTTCATTTCTAAGAGGTTTCTACGTTTGTACTGTGCTTTGTGCTTATGCTGAGCACCACTGATTGCTGAAAAGCACAAACGGACAAGGGAGAGGATGGCTCCCATCTGTGTAAATCAAAGGCACCAGTTTGATGATTTCATTGGCCATGAACCCACATAGTACTCTGTTGTCAGGCACCATAAATTCAACTCTCAGAGCACTGGTATAAAGACAAGGACCTGCAAAATGGAAGATTACAAAGGGAAGGTAATGGGGTCTGCTGTATTGTTCCCTGGATTTGAGAATCAGACTTCCATCGATTTCAGATATAGTTTTTTGCAGTTATTAGATTACGACTTTATACAAACTGCTTATATATTTTAAAATTTATTTAGTCACTTATTTGAGGGGGAGGGAAGAACCTGTGATTGCTACAAAGCATGCATGGAGGTTAGAGAACAACTTTCAGAATTCAGTTCTCTCCTTCCACCATGTGGGCTTCTGGGGACTGCAGATCATCAGGTTTGAAGCAGGTACCTACCTGCTGAGATCTCTCACTGTCTCTGCACAAACATTTTACTCTTCACGTCATACCACCTCATCTGTGGATTGGAACGGTGATGCCTGAAGTAGTAGTCACAGCAAACAGAAGGGACAATGTACAAAACAGGACCTGGGTGCAGACATACAGGCACCTTCCAAGTAGAAATGGTTGTGAGTCACTTACTCCCTAATTCTCTAAGTGCTGAGTTGCCAGCACCAGTGTTTATTTTTTTCCTAATGAACAAATAAACCATACCTACTGTCAGCAAGGGATCGGAGATGAACATCATCTATCAAGTGTGAAGAATCTATGAACTCTACAGATTAAAGTCCAAACGAAAGCCTAGAAATGAGATTTTTAAAACAAAAGATCCCAGACAAGTAGAAATACAATAAAATGGTATTTTACTCAGTGCACAGATGCAGTTCAATGAAAGAGTACCACAGGACTGGCATTCAGAGCTATGTAAAGTTTGGAACATTTTCTGTGACTTTATGAAAAAGAGACTCTAGACATTTTTCACAGTGTTGAGAATGCCAGAAGTAGAAGAGGAAAAGGAGAGGGAGAGACTTCAATAATATTTTGAGCCTGGCATAAATGCTCAGCATGTGTGCGTGTCAGATATACAGCAGCATCTTGATTCAGGGCATGCCATTTCCTGATTCCCAGACTCCCTCCATTGTTAAGCACCTCTTCCTGTGGACTTCCAACTTGAGCTGTTTTCTATCCTTCCTCCTCTTAGGCACAGTTTTCCACATTTCCTCCCTCAAAGAAGTCCTCTTGGACCTCTGTCTTGTTCCTCTTCGCCCTGTCTTGCAGACACATGGTCCTTAAATGGGTCATAGAGTGTGTCCTTGGTAGGTGAACTGGTAAGACCAAGATGATGACGATGATGTAGAAGGTGCTTCCTGAGCTAGTAAAGAGGATGGAGGACATGTACCAAGACATGTACCAAGATAAGCCTGGTGGCAGTTCTGATAATAGTGATGCTGAAGATTAGATGAAGAAAGGGAGCATACGAGTCTGTGCAAAGTGACCACAGTGAGACAGATAGCACTCAAAGAAAAACATGAGGCAAATGGATTAAAAGAACAAATAAGTGAACAATTTTAAAAAACTAAGCAAATGGTTCACAGAGTTGCCTGTTAAGTTAAATAAGGGTAAATACACAAAGGAACAGTCTCTTCTTCCAGCTTCATGATTTGTAGGGCAGGTCAAGGAATTCCCTGAGAAGGAATGGGAAGGAGCAGCTTGTGCAGAGAGTAAAGATAGTTCTGGAACAGTTTTCTATTTCACACATGAAAGGCATTCTCATTCCTCTATCACATCCCATGCTTGCTCTATGGAAGTTTGCTCCTTTTATTTCTTCCTTCTTCAGATTCAATTGTTACCTTATGGCAGAACCTCTACCTCTTAGACTAATTCCTGCTCCACATTTTTAACCTCTGACTTACCTGTAGTCTTCCTCATGGACACCTCTAGGGTTTCCTCCATCCTTGGGAACACCTGGAATGCTAAGATTCTCAAGGTTGTTTATCTCCAGGACCACTATCAGACTAACCCCACTAGGCTTGCCTGACTTTCCACCCCCAGGACTTCCTCCTGATACTCCTGCTCAGGTACTCCCACACCAAGGTTACCATCCCTCCCATCTCCATGTATCTCTCCACTTCATCCTAGAAGATGTACTCAGCTATGTCTCCACTTGGAACCTGCCACACCTAAGCCTTTCCTTTCCTTTTGGCTCCCTTGCTAGATGCATGAGTGTTACATGACATAGATTCAGTGATAAATGATGGATGATACAAGCACACCACCATTAAGAAAAAAAAAAGGCTGCAACAGTCAACACACCAAGCCACAAAATTACCAACTCACTGTTCCCTAAAGAGCAGATTTCTGGTATGTCTCATGTCAAAGCAGCTGCCTCTGATCCTTCTGTTCCTGACAGTTCAGACTAAGGTTTTGCTGATGAATCCTTGAGAAAAAGAAGTTTAGGAGGGTTGTTATGCCAACTTCTGATTCTAGAACAGGCCTCTCCTCTCAATGCTGGCCCACCAAGGTTCTGATGCACAACAGAATTCTCTCACAGCGGGGCTCACAGATCAGGATTCTGATTCCAGAGCAGACTACTGTGTATGGTTCACTTGTTAGTGCTTCAGAACAGGCCTCTGCTCACAACAGTGGATTATTAACTAGGTTTTGATTCATAACAACCTTTGCTCTCAGCAGTGGCTAACAAGAGACTCTTACCCAACTCGGTGAAAGAGCTGCTTCTTAGGTTAAGACACTTTCTGATTCCAGCTCAAGGAATAGGCTACAGGTCAGCTATTTAGAGCTTTCTGATCATTCAGACTGTTTTGGTTACTTTAGCAGAATTGCTAATAGCCATTTCCTTTCACACCACACCTGTTTTCATACATGTCTTCCCTTTGCCAGTTCTTTTGGAAACAGTCCACCTGGGAAATCTTAGTTACCAATGTACATATGTGTGTGTATGTGTGTGTGTGTGTGTGTGTGTGTGTGTGTGTGTGTGTGTGTTTTGTGCACACAAAAGAGCAACTTACTTAATCTTGATATTTTAGCTATTTATAATATTTTTCTGTAAATATTTACTTTTTTTATTCACAGTAATTGGTTACAATGCCATTTCATTACATAAAGAAAGACGTGTGTGTGTGTTCGGTGGGGAGGTATACATTTTCATTCACCTAAACGATTTTATTGAAAAGCCAAATGTTCTATGCTAAGATAAAGAAGAAAATAATTCAGGGCCATAGTGAGATTATAATAGACTAGAAAATGAAATTCACTGAGGCTTAGATTATCTGAGATAAAAATGTATTCATATGAGATGCAAAGGGAGCTATCCAGCCTTCAAATTGATTAAAAAGCTCCAGATAGGGTTGGACAGATGACTCAGGGATAAATCTTTTACCTCACAAACAAAAGGACCTGAGTTCGGATCCCGGAGCCATGTAAAAATGCTGGGCAGCAGCCTGCAATTGTAGCTATGGAGGGCAGAGGCTGGGAAACTTCAGACAAAGCGATAAAGAGGTAGAGCAATCTAAGATGATTCCCAAAGTCACTATTGGACCTCCACAGGTACACACACACTTAAGTACCCTCTGACACCCCCTCAACCTTCTACTCCCTACCACACAAAGAACCACAGACCAAACATATGTACATATAGATAGGATTTGAATGTCAAATATTTAGAATGTTTTTACAGAAATTCAAGTTCAACGAAGAATATTACTAGTGTTGACTCTAAACATTTTGACTCTAAAATAGATATTGTTTTTATTGACTAAGATTTGAACTAAAACATGGTTAAGCAGGAGGAAAAGCATTCAAAAGTTCAAAAAGCTAAATAGAGAAAATGTGCCTTTTTTTTATCTAAGTCTACTTCTAAACAAAAATAGCTCTTTTAAAAGCTTTTAGACATTAGGTAGAAATTAAGTGGTAATCACACTGAAAATAGAAGGTTCCACTAAGTATCATGTATCTGATGACTAGGTAATCTGGGAATATGTCAAACCAATTACTCTCAGTTCATTTAACCTAAACCCATTGGGTCCTCACAATGACCTGACACCCTGTGGTTCATTATTCTCTGGCATTTGCTTATCCACAGCAAATTATTTCACAGAGCTTTCCCTTCTGTTTTACTTCTGTTTTGTTCTACATAAATGTAACAGAAACAAAAGGATTTTGCATATCAGAGAGAACTAATACCAAATTGGTGGACTCTGCTACTGGACCTATATGATCTTGGGCAAGCTTTCTTCTTTGAGACTTATCTTTCTGCATGTGCAACAATATGACTTTGTAAAATTATTGTGAAAATTAAAAGTAATATTTATTAATACATGGAGTCTGCAGATAGAAAACAGGCAATGGCTGTATTTTACTGTTATTTTTTTACTGGTACCAAGTTGTTTTCCACTTTTTCTGTCTTCTTGGAATCACTGAGGATGGAAACAGCACAATTTGTGTTTTACTGTTTTTGCATGTAGCAGACTTTTACTGTGTATAAATTGTAATATGAATGGATTATCCCCTCTATAAACTTGAAATTTCTAAGTATAATTTGCATATCTAAACATGAATTATGCTTCTAACTACAAGATTGCAAATAGGAGAATTTCTTTCACAGAATATTTTGTTTTGCTAAGTTTACTTCTAGCTTTCCTGGGTTTCAAAAACTCTCCAACATCTCTCCAAAAGAAGTTAACATCAAAAGCAGTGTGATGCTTAGTATTGATTGTCATTCTAACATCCAGTAAGCAGGACTCCAGTTCACTAGACAGGTGTTGGGATTAAGGCTGACCTCTGGACATACGTGCTAGGGATTGTCTTGATTGCACAGTTGATGTGGGAAGGCCCAGCCCATTGTGGGTGGGATGATTTCCCAGGACAACATAGAAATTAAGAAGTTGGAAAGGACAAGCAAGCAAACATACCTATTTTGGTTCTTGTCCTCTGCTTTTGTTGTGCACGTTATAACCAATTTTTTCTAACTCTTATTGCTGCAATATCCTTGAAATGATGGACCATTGCCAGGAACTGTGAGTCAATTAAATCTTTTTTCTTCTAACTTGCCAGTTATTTTACTGCAGCAACATACAATGAAACTAAAACAATGCATCATAATAATTTCCATCAAATATGATTTATTTAGCAATCATATATAATAGGAAATACAGAGAATTACAGCATAATGAAACCACAAGAATTGTAGGTTGTTATGTTAAAAATGGGAAGAAGTTCTGGTTAAATGAAAAGACATACAAACTTGCAAGATATATATGTTGGGTAGCTGTGGTTAAAAATGCAAAGCACATACAGCAGCCTAAGTCATCAGTCCTCTCTGCAGAGTGGATGCACACTGATGTCTGCAGAGGGACAGCATGGACGACTTCCAGTCTGACTTCCTGCTATAGCGCCAAATAGGAGCTGTCTTGTGGAGAAAGGAAGTATGGAAAGATAAGAAGGAAAAAAGGAGGGGTGTGGAGGACATGGAAGATAAAAAGAGAAGAAAGATCAGAGAAGAATAAGTGACTTGGGCAGTGTGATGACTTTCCAAGGTTTTATCTGCCCCACTCCCTTTGCAATGGTCACAGTGCTTGTGGACCACATAACCATCTATAGAAACTGATCAAGGTTGGTATTTCTCTACTTTTTAGCCACAAACACGGAGCTCAAAGCAACAATGTGGATATGTTTCCCAGACCATAGGAAAAGCGGTGTTTCATTTTGCTCTTTCCTCAAGACAGTCCTTAGCTTTACTCAAAGACAGCTGGCTCAATTAGGAACAATAGTAATTAGATTTCTCAGACAGTCAGACTCTAGATGCAGAATATTATCTATCTGGTAAATATCTCATTTAAAAAAGGCATTAAAAGCAGTAGTTACAGTTTCTCCATAAATAGAAGTAAAAAGTCCATTCTAAAGGACTAAAGTCACTATGGTGTACATTTCAATAAATTTCTCCCCAACATATTACTACAGATCTATCTTTACTGCTGAATTTAAAATATTAATTGCATTGTAGTATCTATAATACAATTCAATTATTCAGCTGTGTCTGCACAAGATTTAGAACATACTACAGCTAAGAATCTTATTCACAGAACATTTAAAAAGCATTTTTACACAATCTACACACAAACATCTTAAATTACAATAATGCATACTAAATATGCATATAGGATATGGCTTGCACATTAAAAGAAATCTGAGTTGTGAGCTATAAAAATCTCACCACATACGCTTAAAAGCTTCTGATCCTACCTTTCTTAAAATATTGCTTAGCATCGTGGAACCTGGGAAGGAAGCAGGTGCAAGAAGCAACTCTTTATCTTGGGTGGATCCCCCTTACAATACTTAATTGATGGCTAGTCTTGATGTTTTTCATCCATTTTCCCCTTCCACAAAGCTCACAATCATTGATGGGTTTGTACAGTGAAAAGTTACAACACTTAATTATGTTTGACCTTTCTTGTCAGAGAATAACAAATAAAGGCATTTCGTCAGGTTAGAGCTAAGGAGAAGCACTGTACATGCTCAGGCAAAACAAAACAAGGAATCAGGACCTCTGAGAGTTGCAGTCTGTTTCTATTTAGTAAAATTAAAAAGTCACATCAATAATGCTACCTAGACAGAAAAGCATGGGGCTTCATTTCCATGGACATTTTGAACACAAATACACACACACACACACACACACACACACACACACACACACACACCACTTATGATCTGTTAACCCTTGGTCTATAAGATGATTTTCTATAACCTGGTGGGATCAACACCCCAGAAGGCAAACTCCATTCTCTAAGTGCCTGACTTCAGCAATGGCTGATGCTCCTTGTTGCTATTGATAAGATGTCACCTGTACTGTGACTTCACGTGAGAGGTGTTTCAACCGCAGGGACAGATGCAGCAAGCTGGTCCACTGGCTTCAGAAGGATGTGCTGTGGTTTCTCAACTGGAGATACGGTGAGATGTCCATCTGGTGACTGAGTCGCAACTCTGATGCTCTGCTGTGGCCTTGGACGTTACCAGCAGCTTCTTTCTGAACAGCCACGACTCTCATTCTGTTCTCATGCGTTTAAAATAAGAAGGGCAATCTGACTAGCCTGTTCTTCAGCATTGCAAAAGATACTGTGTTCCATAAATTTGATTCTCTTTAATTAAAACCTTGAAAGGTTTGCGGTAGCAGCACTGTGTGTGATACAGCGCAAGAAGCACGATGAATGTTGCCTCATCTTCTGCACATGCATCACACAGTCACTGTGATGAAGATTTGAAACTGCCCAACTTTTGTCATAGAAATTCTCTGGCTTGGTTGGAAAAGATTTAAATTGTAAATAGAATCACTGGCCCAAAACTCCAATCATAAATTGAATGTACTTATTTGGCCAGTTACCTTGAAATTTATGTTCTAATTCCTTGAGCCGACTGTATGTTGAAAGAGGAGAACAGAGTTTTTTGGGGAAGTTGAGGATTCTGGATGTTTTTTTCATTATCCGGTGTTCATTATCCTGAAAAAAAAATCAAAAGAAAATGAAGGTCGGAGGAGAGATAGGTAGGTGGATTGGGTAGAATTTGCTCAGGGCATATAAAATTTCAGTTAGATTAAAAGAATAAGTTCAAGAGATCTGCTATACAAGGTATAGTATGTAACTAAGTTTTTATTTGAAAAGTTGCTAAGAGAGTAGCTTTTTCTCTAGTCACAATAGGTATGAGATAGGTAATACATTTGATAATTAGTTTAATTTAATTCCATGAGGAATGCATATTTCAGAACATGTGTGTACTAAACACAAGTCTTGTCAGTCGAAAATAAAACATAAAAAATTACAGATCATGATTTAGTTTCTGCAGGGGCCAATTACTGTATAGTTGTTTCACATTGGATCTTATATACTTTGTCAAAAATAATATTTACCATTATGTAATTGACATTGGTTTTTAAAAATCCTAACTCCTTCCTAATTTTGCTTTTTGTACTTTCATGTTCTTCAGTTCCAACAAAAACCTTTTCATACACTGAGCAGTCGTTTTTGCAAAGTTACTGATAACTAGCTTATCTTCATACAACTTTTGGGAAATGTTCATAAATATTAAAAATCTTTTCATACATGCTTAGGAAATGCTGATTCCAAAGGTCTTTTTACATCACTGTCTTGCCAGTGCTACAAGATTGATTATTATGCTTGTGTTTTGTTTTTCATGCTTCTTTTTGAGATTTTAAGACACCTGCACTGTGCATGTACCTCACTGTTTCGGATTGTCTATCTTCCTGCATTGGCCCAAGACAGTGGGTCTCAGCTTTAGTGAACCCAAAGATTAATGATCATCTTAAGGTTTCACCTCTGGAGTTAACAGTTATACAGACTGAAAGCAAGCCTAGAAATCATGTTTTAAGGTGAATAGCACAAATGTATATGCCCAGAGAGTTTTTTAGAAAGCATGATGTTTGTTTCATAATATATACTTGCTTGATTAATCATTCACATTTTCTACATAAAATAAAAATAGAAATCAGCAAAAAATATTTTTCTTACATGAAGTTAAAAAGAAATGCACACTCATAAAATACATAACAGCTTATTATCTTATTTTTATTAAATTCTTTTTTGTATCATACATGAATATTCTGAATATTTTCATACCCTTATTCCCACTTCCTCATTCCTTCTTCCTCTCCCTGGACAGATTCCTTAGTATTTTCTTTTTTAAGTCTTTTCACTGTGGTCCACTGAATTTTTACTTGGTTTGCCTTTGATGTTGTGTGTCTGAGTGCTTGGTGGAGCATAATTTTATATCAACAGGTATACTAATGAGGAAAGCATCTGGATTTCTTCTCATCTACACTAGTAGCTCATTATCTTTAAAGATTAAAATTTTAGTTTAGGAAAATGTTATCTATGATGTTTAAATTCTATTTGCTAAGGTTTTCCTTAGTAGATTGAAGATAAATATTATTTTTAAAAAGAATTTAGGAGCGCATTTAAATAAAATACCTTTGTCTCTGGAAGTTTAGAAATTAAGTTTCTTTTCTGAAAAACAAAATTACCTCTCACGATTAAAATGACAGAAGCAATAAAAGTATTTCTGACCTATGAATGTGTCTCAGCATGCTTTTCTTCAGCATTCACTAAACTTTCTGAGTTCTTATGAAGGTCCAGTTCACCTGAAAAATAACAAATCACGAAGAGCTTTAAAAAATGGCCTTTGAATAAAATCTAATAAGGTCAAGACTTGGCAATTTGTAAAATGTTGTATTTAGATTTTAAAGTGGACTTTGAAGAACATTTCTCCAAAGATTGCATACTTGTTTTTCAGCCTGTTGTTCTCTAGAGTATTAACAATATATCTTGTAATTATTGACCTTTTGAATCTGCAAGCTAATCTAGGAATACAGGAATCAAATATAGGAGAGACATTTAAACATCTATTTAGTCACATATCAAGCATATGCATGATTTTCTGAATATTATTGAAATTAACTTTTAAACAAAGCCTCTAATGGTAAGTATTTTTAGACACATATTGATGAATTGCTTTGAATTTAAAATAAATGAAATGAATATGAATGATAACATGCTCAAGATAATCTGCTGCAGCAAGCTAAAAGAATTTATAGTCTTTCAGAATCATTCCAGCTTTATATAAATCTTGTAGAAAAACAAAACATTAGTATATGGGAAAACTCCGGTGTTTCTTGAGGAATTGGAGAAATTTATAAAAAATAGAGTAATAATGCTAAATGGGCAGATGAACATTCTAGTACAAAAACAACAAAGTAAAACAAAAAGGCAAAATTAAACATGACTGTTTTCATCAATATATAGATAATAAATAGTAGTCTGCTATCAAATCATGTTCCCAGCCTCTTCAACTCACTCATAATGCAGTCACATTATGCACAGCAATCGTCAAAAAAGGTGGCATTTCTTCACCACCTTGAATTTCTTATAGAACACAGAAATGGGGGGTATACGTAGTGGTGGGGAAGTAGATACAGCTTTCACGTGCACGCACACGTGCATGTGTGCACGTGTGCGTGTGTGTGTGTGTGTGTGTGTGTGTGTGTGTGTATGTGTGTGTGTGTGTATGTGTGTGTGTGTGTTGGGGGAGGGAGGAGAACCCAGAGCATCCTAAACTCTGCAATGTATGAACTATGCTACCTCCTTTGCCCCATTAACTCTTTTTTTTTTTTTTTTTCTGTTTCAATTAGCTCATAGCTTGTTTCAGGCTCTTGCGCTGGAGACAAATGGGAGGATCCACGTTTCCTTTTCCCAGCACCATTGCAGCAGAGTTTCGTGCACTCTATATTTAGCAGGTGTGCAGAACCAATCCTTTGTTTCCATGAACACAACGATGATCTGCTCAGAACTTCTTACCCAGGAGCATGACTGAAAACTTTTTTTTCAGCCTGTTGTGGGCACAAGAACCTCTGTTTTTTTTCAAGGCCCATTGCTCCTGGTACATTTCCAGTGTTTGTCAACTAAAATTCCATTCAAGTACACATTCACGAAAAACACCTGAAGGATTTGTTTGCAAAAACTATTTGAGGAAAGGCTGAACCCAATACAGCTTCTTTTCATGGGTACATCTGTCATTACATAATTGATGAAACAACACGAGTGGTATTTGATTCCATTCCTAATGTCCCTTTAGCTTCAAGCTCTCCTATAGTCATAGTGTCTACAAAATTGGAGAGGAGAAGTATATCTACATCTCCCATGGTAATATCTCTTTAATAGGATCTTCACAAATCCTTTTTCCACTTTCAGCAAGTTAAGCATGTCATTTGTTTGAACCAAATAGAGTTTTAAACAGCTTATAACTTGGGTTTGGAATCTTCCTTGACATCTCTGTCTCACAACTGAACTTGTTCTCTGACATTTGTCATCCTGAAATCTTGGTTTAAACTTCAGATTTAACATCCTGTTATTTAAGACTAGATTAGAACAGAAC
Organism: Typhlomys cinereus; assembly: GCA_023101885.1. NCBI lineage: Eukaryota > Metazoa > Chordata > Mammalia > Rodentia > Platacanthomyidae > Typhlomys > Typhlomys cinereus. The sequence continues at coordinate 2,103,895 of JALPQD010000020.1, forward strand.
AAAATAGTCTTGAACAGAAAAGAAGACAGTGATAAGAACAGGCTAAATTAAAAGAAATAAGTCTAAATATTTATCTCATCTTTGTTTCTCAAAATTTTTGAGAGAAAGTTTTACAATTAGTAAAAGTCATTAAACACTACTTATCATCAAATACTCTCATTTCAAGAGAATAAAAATCTTGCTGTAATAAAGAAAGAAGAGGAATAAAATAATAAAATAATAATTCAGAAATTATAAAAACTAAATAAATATCAAATGATGTGCAAATGCTACCTAAGAATAATTCTGCATATGCAATTAAAAAAGCAATATGTAAATAGCATGCCAAACTCAAGAGTTTTGCAGCACTAAAAAAGTTTCTTCCAACTGTAAAATTCCAAATACTTCAAGGGCACACATAAAACATTGCTGAGCAACTTCACAAGCAGCTGGATTACTTTGAAAAATTGCTTAGAATTAGAATCCTTATTAAACCCCAATCGTATTATTTTCAGTTCATATTTAGCTACAAAGAACTTTGTAATTGATAGTTGTATACTTGTCAGTATACTACTTGTCAGTCACATCATTTTCGGCATTATTCTGCTAGGAAAAAAGAAATGACCTGCATCATTTATTTCATCAAATATTTTCAATGACCTGTACAGCTGATTGTCAATGTTAAAAGACCTTGGGAAATATCTGTGCAGCACAAGTTCATAAATTTTTCTTGATCTTGAGTCAGCCCTTTTGTGGTCTTATTAAATGCATTGCTTTCTTTACAAAATAAATTCATATATAAAGTGCATATGATTACAAAGAATTTCACTTTCACTAAAGTGCAATTATCAGAATAGGTAAGAGAGAGTATTGATGAATTCTGGCAATAAACATATCTCTTTAGTAATTGTTTAAATCACAAGGGCTAATGGTAGATCTACTATCTATACAATTTTAAATAATGATATCAAGCTATAATCCAAGATCGTTCCATAAATAGTGTAATGCGAACATATATTATTCTTTTGGATGACACAATCACACAAATGATAATGTGAATTGTGAATTGGTGCCTACAAATGATTAACAAATTTCAATTAAAGACTAATCATCAAAGCTTCTTTACAAGGACACAGGCTTCAAACACATGACTCTGGATAAAAACATTTGTTCTATGAGTGTACCCTGCATAGGTTATAAGATGAAAATCCCAGTGACTGCCTGCCTATCAGTTGTTGACCAGGCATCCCACTAAGGTCCCCAAATAGTTTATTCAATTGCCACTATTCTTAGTTGTCCATCAGGAGTAGATTGTAAGACCTTATTGTCAAAGACGGCACATACTCTAGTCACACAATAGACAAATCAAGCTATATATGGATCAGAAGTTTACTCCCTGCCAACTAACCCGCATAGTACCAGAAAGTGCTAAGTAGGTTGCTGGAGAAACTTGCTATAAACAAATTCATCTGTAGCCTGGGTATTACTAATAGCCAGACCAGACTCACCCACTCAGGCAAATGTTGCATGATTTTTATAGGGCAACCAACCACTTTCTAACTGGATTTGAGGTCCACTCTATGGGAAGAAATTCATGCCTTGTTCTCTAAACCTAGTGAAAAGCCCATGGTATACAGAAGACCTTAGTGTAAGCAGGAAGGGAAGGGGAAGGAGGTCACCGCCAGAAACAAGAAGAGAGGGGATCATGCTACAGCAGAGAAAGTAGGGCACCATCAAAGATTGAAAGTAAGTAATGAGACATCTGGTTAAGCTCACAGACTTTCCTTCCTGGTCACTTGCATCTGATAGGGTATGATCTCACCAGAAAGGGAGGGCATAAAGTCTGGCAGATAAAAGGTAACCATCCTGCAAATGGGAGACTGACCCTACGCCCCCACTGCAGTCTCTTACTCTTGTTCAATCTACCTTTGAATCTACTCTTATAATAAGACTATTTTAACAGCCTTTTCTCTCTGGCCACGGGATGACATCCAATACCCATCAGGATGGAGTGAAGGGCATTGCAAGAGCAGCAAAACTGAAAAAAAAAAATCAACAAACCATAATTCAGAAAATCAGAAACTCTATATCAACCACCTAGAACCAGGTTAGCCTAATCCCCATCCTAAAGCTCAGGGAAATTTGCAGAAGAGGGGGGCCGTAAGAATGTAAGAGTCTAAAGATGGGGAGGAGCAACGATATGCAAGATACTCCATACAAGTTAGGGCTGAAGTAATAATAGGACTTTGCATGACCTGCGCAATGACCAACATATCATTGATCCCCCAAAGTCTAGTATGGATCACAGGCACTAAGATCCTTAGAGACAAAGGATTAACAGCCACAATAGTGCTCCTATACTAAAGGAGAACCCAAGAAAGAGCTCAAGGCAATGCTACTGAGTCCTTACACCTCAGAGAGGAGGACCCAGAGGGAAGTTTGACAGAAATACTAAAAGATGCTCCAGGAATGGGGGGCGGGAGGCACTGGGAGAAGGAAGGGGAAAGGGGGGGGGAGGAAGTGAAGGGGTACAAGGAGGGGAGGAGGGAGGAAGGGGAATGGGCTACTTATCAACTTTGTATGAGTGGAAAAAATAAAAACAATAGAAGACATTAGTGGGGAAGCTGTTTTTCTAAATCTATGAGATGTGCCTTTCAATTTGCTTTCTACAAGTATGCTTGTGCCCACAGTGCTGCTGTCAATTATGGTCAAAGAAACTTCTTTTTTTGCAGCAGGCAATGAGATTGAATCTTGTAGAGACTCATAACTGGTCAAAGTAATAAGAATAAGAGACTGCTGAACTTACAGCCACAAATAAGACTGAGAGAACATTCCTAAGAAAACTCAGAGAACATCATGGAAGATGGGGTGGGGGAAGCTGGTGGACTGCTATGGAATGCTCTTTTGGACATGACATGTTTGTGACACACTTGAACTCTCAGCAGGTACAACTACTTGCATAAGACTTGTGTAACTTTAATATTACTAACATCCAGTCACAAGGCCCATCTTTCTTAGAGGATCAACAGTTAGTAATCACTGCTGAGGGCAGGAGAGACATAGCTACTTGTAAGATAGCCCTGCTTCACCTCTGTTTCTATAAGAAATTTGAATGGAACTTGCAATATATAAAACATAAAATTAAAAGGGAGATTAGATGTTGAGAGGAGAAGGATCTGTTTGAGTGGATTGGGTACAGGAGGGACAAGAGGAAATGATATGGATTGAATATAACACACAATGTGTAAGTGTATTAAAATGACATAATGAAGCCCATTGATAATTACTGTTTTTCTAGTTTAACTTCGTTTTCAAGCAAAAATAATCAAGTTTTTTTTCACTGAAAATCATAAACACATACTATAAAGTCAAAGTGGTTAGCTTTTGCTTCAACAAACTGATAAAGTTACTACAGAATTTCATTTTACTGGAGGGAATTATTAAACTCATACACATAGAAAGTGATTCTTAAGGAATGAATACAAAGTACCTCTTCAAAGAAAATACCTACAAATTTGTCAGCTAGAGAATAAGTAATGAGGCTCATGTCACAAAACATTTAGACATTCATCCAGGACAAGTTCAAAAGTTCGAACTGTAAAATGTCACATACCCAGAGTATGGAGTAACATTCAGCACTTAACTTGAAGCTTCCTTTTGCAAAAGAAGGTGTCTACTACAGAAAAGCATGAGGGCCAAATTGAAGAAAATAAGTGGCTGTGGAATACTTGACACTTAACAGGATACCTAAGTCACATCCACCTCTACCCCAAGGCTCAGGGAACATTGTGCAAGAGAGGGTGGATAAGATTGTAAGAGCCTGAAATGAGAGTGGTGGGCCAGACACTATCTCCTGGACATGACATGAACTGCATGGGAACTATCCTATAACATCTCACTAGAAGCTCAAGAAGCTTCATACCTCCCTGGGAAGGGAACAAAAGGAAGATGTACACACTTATCTATGATACTTGCTGGAACATGAATCATGTCAGGCATATGTCATCAAAGACAAAATAGATGAAGCACAGTGGACTGCACAAATGAAAAGAAATAGGAGGAAGTGTAATAGGGGAGATGAAGGATTTTCAAAGAAAAAGGAGGAATTATGGGAATGTAGATTAAAAGAGAGAAGAAAGAAAAAATAAAGAAAGAATCATAATTACAACAAAAAAATAAAGACAGTTTACCAGATATACAGGAAAGCACAACTCATTATTTTAAAGTCACAAGATACTTTGACAGTACTGTCTTCTTCCTCTCTCTATTGTTTAAGTCCACTTAGCTTCATCCCCACTCCTTCTTTCACTGATGCCAGTGCCAGAGAACCGTGGGGTTAAAGGAAGACCTGGGTAGCTGCTAAAGGGGGGCAAGGGACAACTTGACACAGCTAAGGGGGCTTGGAGAGTTCACACAACTAAGGGGGGCAGAGAGAACTTCACACAGCTCCTGGAGTAACTTACTCTCTCACATAAGTATGTGGGTGCCAGAACACACATTTGACACACTACCAATAATCTTTTATAATTTTCTGACTGTAAGAATTCATACCATTACTATTCATTCAGCCTAGTTAATGAGTTGGCCTACATGTCCATCAAATACTATTCATTCAGCCTAGTTAATGAGTTGGCCTACATGTCCATCAAAAGGTAAGTGGATGAGTAAAGAAAATGTGGCATGTATATGCAATGGGATTTTATTCAGTGATAATGGAGAAATAAATGTCATTTGCAAGAAAATGGATAAAACTGGAAACAAGTTCGTTAAATAAAATAAACCAAACTAATAAAGATTAAAAAAGATGATAAGGGCTCTGTGGAAGTGCCTCATAGAGTCTAAATGCAGTGGAGCACAGGGAACAGATGCAATTTAGTATGAAATGGTATTGCTCCTAAGAGATCTCTATGAATCAATCACAGATCTTTTAAAAAAGAAAACGACTCTGATGGCAGGAATATAGGGAACATGTAAGGACACTGATTATATTCTTCTTGAAGTAGAAGATTTTAAAGGGTGAAAATAAGGAGAAAAGATCTGAAATGATGATGTTGAAAGCATTCAAAACACACTTTTTTCTATGAGCAGCAGGAGCAGGGCATGAATAGCTCTTGGATGCAATTTAGTATGGAAGGAATAGTCATTTTCTTGGTCCTCAAGCAGAGTAGAAGGATGGGATGAAAACAGTCTGAAAGTTATGCCAAAAATTTTTCTTTAACTTTCATAAGCAAAAAACATTACATATGTTCATGATTTTAAGTCTATTCATTTAAATCAGTTTCAACAGTTGAAACTTGAGAATGGTAATTTGCAAACTGGTGGAAACATGTTTGCTATAAAAGTTCTGATGAATTGGATTTCCTATTGAAAGCAAAGAAAAATTTCAATTAAAATGCTTAGGAATGTCTATGCTTAAATCTACTTTTGTATGTAAATGGAGGTTTGGTAGTAAACAATTCTGAAAAATACAAAACCAAGGTATACTATTCTAGATATTCTCCCATATATGAAAAATAGAAAGAAATATGTAGAATATGCAGGAATCATTCCTTCTTACTATGGAAAGCTAGTTCCTGAATTTGTTTACTTTTTGCATTTTCTACTAAATTTTCTACTAAAAATGAATAAAAGATTCTAGTTCTAATATACAATTTTATAACATAATATTACTCTCAGAAATCATTTCTCAATTTATCTAATCTCAGAAAGATAAAATAATGATATATTATCACTGATAATCTTACCATTTATCTGCAACCTCCAGCCTATGATTTTCCAAAAAATTCTGGGGTTATGTGTCTTAAAGGGTAGCCCAAATGAAGATGGACCAATCATGGCAATAGCAAAAACGAGAAAATAAGAATGCACACTTTGTGGCAAGCACTATACATATTGCCCCATATATCTTGTCACTTCCTTAACAATTTGCTTTGCCCAATGCTGACTCCCATTTAAAGGATAGATGGCCCTTTAATCCCAGTCAAGTATTACATCTACAAGGTGAAGATATTGGTCACAAAGAATGAAATCCACCCAATGTGGGAATCTATTTAAAAGAATGGCTTTAATTGTCCAGGAAATGCAATTGTGAAGTTTCATGTTGGGAATATGGAATAAATATAACATTTTCCAGCCTCCTATTCAGAAAAGCTATTAGGGATTAAAACTTGGGTTTCTTTTTTTTTTTTGGTGGGGGTGGGGAGGAAGAGAGTAATTTGACAATAAAAAATGTGAGTAGCACTGTAGTTCTTCATTAAAAAGAGAAGAAAACGTTCAAAACAAAGCAAAACAAAATACAAGCTTCCTTTCTCTAATGCCTAAAGATATTCATCTCTGAGATGAATATCTTTAAATTCCTATGTATTCAAACACCAAGGTCCACATAAGTCCTCTACCCTGCAGAATTTCGAAGTAAAGGTTTACTAATACAAAAAGGAGAAATAATAAAGATTTGTGATTCCAGGAGGAATAAATTATGAAATTTAAAATCACGCATCTTTGACTAAATTTCTATGCTCAAAAATCTAAAAGATATAAATAAAGGTGTCATCTAAGTAAACTGACTCTTGAGTCACCACAGAGATAGCTCAGTAAGTAAAATGCCTGCCGGTCACCCTGGGACCTGAGTGAATCCCATGACCAGACCATGCCACTGCATGGTTCTTAGCTGGGTTTCTCTCATTTTGCTGTTGCTGTGCGGAGGACTGAACTCACGGTCTGGTGTAAGCAGGTAAATGTTCTTACCCTGAGCTACTTCTCCAGCTTCATATTTGTATATATCTTCTTCTTTTGACGCAGTCTCACTAAATTGTTTCGTCTAGTCTTGGGATATGTTTTATAACCCAGGCTGCCTCAGCTGCCAAAGTAGCTAGAAAAACAAGCCTTGCTTAGTTTATATTTCAAAGAAGACATTGCAATACATTTTTAGCTTCTGATCCTTGAAGTATTCTTCCATTTCCCTTTGAAGATTTATATACTGAATACACGAGAAGAACTTTGAGGTCACATCTTTCCTTTTGCTTTTTCATCACTTATGTGCAAATTAGATATATATGGGAAAATTCATGGCATCAATTTTGATTATTTTTTGCATGATTTCTGGGAATTTCCTAGGTTCCTATTGTTAACATAAGAATACTATATTAGCCAAAGTATACCCAACTGTCAAAGACATGATGATAAGACAGCTGAAGAGTTAGGGCTGTATATAAACTCTAAATCTAAGCCTAGAGATCAAACTGAAGATGACAAAAATTCTTTCGGAATGTATTCTCCATAAGCCAAGTTTGTTGGGCTATCAAGTCTCTGCTTTTTGAGAGCATTTACATTTTAAGAAAACTTCTTTTCAAAATCATATCGTCTGTGGTGAGAAGAGAAAAAAAAGACAAGTAGCAAAAGTGGTGGAAACTTCATCAGGAAAAAAGGAATTTAGGTGGTTCGTTATCATCTTTGAAATTTGGACTACTGTATAAAACATGCTGTAGAAGCCCATGGAGAAAATGAGATGGGTTTTAGACACATTTGGAAGATACTCTCTAAAGTCTCTCTTGACAAATTAAGAATGGAAAGACAGAAATCATGTTTATGTTGAGATTGGTTTGTCACGCAGGTGGAACTGTTCCTATTGTATATTTAACTGCATAAGCATAATCCTGTATCAAGATAGTCGCGATAATGTTTTCCCACAGTATACTTCTGAAAAGAAGACGTGGCTAAGTTTTCTGGACAGTTTGGAGGTATACATATGAATTTAGGAGAATAAGAATTTTTGGAGAAAACACTAAGTCCCTGTACTGGGGAGATGGCTTCATGGGTAAAACTGAAGATTTATGTTTGATCCCTGGAGGCCATATGGTGGAAAGGCAGGAGCCAACTTCTCAAAGTTGTCCTTTGACTTTACACATGCCTGTGGAAAAGGGACATAGGATGACAAAAGAGATAATTAGTTGCTCAAAGAAAATTCATTGGTACCCACTGAACAAAGAGAAATTCCACCAAATACTCCCTGGGCAACATTTGAAGGCCTAAAAATGGTGAGGAAGCCACAGGGAGATTCCACCCTAGGCTGAGCAGGCCAGTCTCAGAGTTTGTAGCTATTACTTGTGTGTTTCCTGATGTCAACTGAGCCATCACTTAGATCCAGGTAGATCAACTGAAAGAATAATGAGTCACCAAGTCTTTGGCTCAAATTTACCTGCCAGCACACAGAGTTCTTTACTTAAAGGTGTTTACTGATAGAAAAATTTAACACTTCTGTGAACATGATTTTTGGTTCTGAAAAAAAAAAGGTACTCATTTTAACAACCTAGAGAAATTAGAAGTCATGAAACAGTAACCCATAGTTAGTTTATAAATTAGCCATGTTTGTAGGATTTGCTGTGGTAAATTTTTAGAAAGATAGGCATGACCTCTGTATTCACCACAGTGATTTTTTTTTATCATTTATTCAATTGTTTATGTTGAGATTGGTTTGTCACGCAGGTGGAACTTTTCCTATTGTATACTTAACTGTATCAAGATAGTTAGTCGCGATAATGTTTTCCCACAGTATACTTCTGAAAAGAAGACGTGGCTAAGTTTTCTGGACAGTTTGGAGGTATACATATGAATTTAGGAGAATAAGAATTTTTGGAGAAAACACTAAGTCCCTGTACTGGGGAGATGGCTTCATGGGTAAAACTGAAGATTTATGTTTGATCCCTGGAGGCCAAATTTGTGTGTGTGTGTGTGTGTGTGTATGTGTGTGTTGTAGAACCACGGACAGGAACCACCATGGACCACCTCCACCTCCTTGTTTACTCTGCCCCGGGGATTCACAGGTTCCACCCTACCAGGACCAGAAACGCAGGTTGACCCCGCTTCTGTCAGGTGTCTATAAGTGCTTGCAAGGCAGAGGCTTAATCCCTGAGCCACCTCCAGCCCCCACCACAGTGATTCTTATGTGACTTGAAAAATACAATTCATTTTATTTCTTTTATGTTCGAATCATCACCAATGTAGCCACAGATAACTCTGCTTTATCTCTGCCCTGCTTACTACTGTTCACATAATGGCAAGGATCTCTCTTTCTCTCTCCTTTCTCTTCTCTGCTGCTGCTATCACAGTTTCTCCATCAACAAACACTTTAAGAATTCTTTTGCTCTGGAAGAACTTTTAGAAAACAGAAATAAACAATTCTGCCACAGCTTTCAAATATGGTCTAGAAAACTACTAGCATTGAAATAAGGCAAACTAGATGCAAATCACAGCCTTTCTGAAGTCTAATCACTTCAATTTAGAGAAATCATTTTTCTCTGAGCTTCCATTTCGTAAGAATAGAATACTTTCCTTGCAGACCTGCTGCAATATAAAGACTCCGAAAAGAAAAGAATACCACCACCACCACCAGACACCAGCGTGGTCCCTAAGGTAGAAGGTGAGCCTTCCAAGTGTGCTTAAAACTGACGTCCTCTGGGATTATGTGACCTTTCTCCCTGAGCAGTGTGAAAGGATTTAGTCAAATTCTGGATCCACATGGATTTCCTGCCAGGCAAGAGGACCACCTAATGTGAGAACTATGACAGAGAGCTGTTCCTGCCTGCTATCCAGCCTTGAGCTTCCTATAATTCCTATGAGCTCTGCTGGTCCCACTTACCATCTCCTCTTCACCACTACCTGTCTAGTCCCCAAATTCCCATTACCACCTTTCTAGCCCAAGAGTTTCCACAGAAACCCCTTGGAAGTCTTGAAGCTATTATTCATATGGCAAAAGAAAAAAAAAAAGTCCAGAGCGAGCAAGCACTGGGCTCCGGATGCCAGAACGTACCTATATCTACACAGAAAGATATAGGAGCATCAGCTTTGGGCATGTCCCAAGCATTTAACTCTCCATTCAACATACAAGAAAGAATTATCCTAGGCCTTTTCAGCAAGTGAAGACAAATATGGAGTAACATGAACTCACCATTAAAACCAGACTTCCATGGGAGTAATCTCGGCTGTAATACATATTAAACCACTTCCTTTCCCAGAGCAGAAACTATCAGAGAGCCTATCCCCTGAGTTGTCTTGAAACAGCAATAAAACAGTTATCCAGAATGAAGTGCATGGCCTCACTGCTAGCATAAAGGAAGTCTCTGTTAAGTACTCTTGCAATGATGTCATTAGTGGTTATCAACCCTTTGTCAGGCACAGCACTTCCCATCCACATGACATACTCTGATTGTAATGTCTCAGCAGTACACATTGGTTCCCACTGTCCCACTAGGTACAGAGAGACTGCCTATGTGCATAGTGGAACACCCAGCGTCACAAGACTTGAGCTCAACTGGAATTGGGTCAATGATTTATGAGAAAGTCAGTTTTCCTGAAGAGTCAGCTCTCAAGAAAAGACATGGCTATTTCAACAACTATTTACAGAGGCTAAGTGAGGTTGCAGGATATACTGGAGGCTCTGGGGTGAGGCACAACTCTTCTCACTAGATCCACAGATCTGCCTTTCTATCAGGAGAGCCACATGTACTCTTAAAACATCCTGTCAATATCTAAAGAGTCCAGAAGATGCAGAGATGAGGCAGAGGCAGATGCTGCCAAAGGATGAGCTGAATGAGGGCTCTGTGGACATCCCAAAACGAGAAAGGCATTTTGGAGTTTTTGAAAAGGCCTGTATCTAAAAGAAGTCTCCAGACAATTTTAGACAGATGTGCCCAGTCAAAGAGAAGAGTCACTGGATGAAATCACTCTTGAACAAGTGTTTGTGTAATTGGCAACCTCTGAGCTCCATGCCCTATAGTTCAGGGTCTACAGCTTTCTGTTGCTTCTGGGCTGGTAGGTGTTTCTGAGATTCCTGTGGAGGGTAGGATGAGAGTGATATGATGCTGACAAAAGTATCTGAATTTTTCTGAAAGTGCTGATGATCCGGAGTCCAAAGCTCTAAACATCAAATAACCTGATGAATCTCATCTCAGTGATAAGGAAGTTTTCATTTTCAGCATTTTTAAGATGGGCAGGGATGGTAACTCACAGTCTTAAATCTTCAAAATGATTTTAGATGAAGTCTTTGGAACCTGATCATGTTTTCATCTTGATTTTGAAATATGCCCATGCAAGTGAATTTTATATGTGCATATGCAAAATTATACATATGTTAACATGATGATCCTGCTATATGTGATATATATACATGTATATGTATGCATAGATATACAGGCACAATATATGCATATACTATGTATCTATGCAAAATACATACATTACAATATACACTTTTGTTTATATATCATAATACAGCTGTTTTCTTGACTTCATATTCTATAATCCATATAGTAAGAAATCTTGCCAGTTCTCCTTACAACTATATGCGAAGCCCTGTCTCTGTGAAGCCCTGTCTCTGCTGGCTCTGCCTCTTGTATGTATAAGGGTTCCAGCCACCTTCTTTAGGTTGTGGGACTTTGTCACCACCATTACTCTCTGTTCAATAATCCTGGTTTTCTTCTTTGTTATGAACAGTTGACTTTCCTTCTGGCTTGATGATATTTTTCCTCCCAAACAAAAAAATAGCTTTTATTCTGCAGTCAGAAAAATCTTTTTGAAACTTTAGTTCAAATACCTCACTTTTCCCCCTCACAACCCTACATTTGGGCTTCCTATCTCTTTTGGATAGGAACTGATGGACTGAATTGATGATGTGGTTAGTAGTACCCCACCGCCTTATCATGTGGAATGCACTGCTCCCAGCTGCTCAGTGTCCTCAACTTCATGGGCTTCCATGTTTTTTATGTATCAGACAAGCTCTGCCTCCCAGTGGATGAGGAGGTTCCTCTAAATATCTGAAAAAGGGTGATATACCACCCAGATCTCTCCTTGGCTCCCCTTCTTACTGTCTCATGTATTTATTTAAATTATTCCTTTCTCAGTAAGGTCTTTTCTGATCTCCTTACTTGAAATCCAATCCTGCAGTGCTGTTCTTCTCACAATTTCATGAAGCTTGAATCTTCTCCCCTCCCCTCCCTTCTTCTTCCTCCTTTCCTTCCCTCCCTCCACTTTCCTTCCCTTCCCTTTTCTTCTCATTCTTAGAATATACTTCAGAAGCACACTTAATACTTTCTACCCTGAATACTTCCAACCAGATTATGCAATATAGTTTTTAGTTCTCTCAGTATTAGTGTTGAGAAACAGGACATCCTGTTTTGGTGATGTGAAGAGATCAAGTTTATCTCATCACAGAAAACAAGTTTAAGACTGGACAACAGTCCCAGTGAGTACTGTAGAACCAGAAATCAATAAAGAGCGCACAGTGATTTGAGAAGCGTTTATTCCTAAATAAATGTCTGGACATTCAAGTTGGAGCTTCAGGGGCTTGTGACCTTCTTGCTTGGTGCCAGCACAAGTTTGAAAGTCCCCAGAGGCAACACCGAGGCTCTCATATGACAGTTTGTCTCTGCTTATTTTCACATTCACATTACCTGCTGCTCAGGCGCACAAGCAGCAGAATTCCTTCACCCAGTGAAGAAGCCAGCTGGCTCATGGATGGCAAGTTCCAAACACCACCAAGACTTTGCATCTTTTATAAAAGGACTTTATAGAATCAAGTGGAAAACAATCCAAATTATTAGAGAAGAAGCAAAGAGAGAAGGACGGAGTGGTAAGTGGTATAAACAACTATACCTTGTGCGGCCAACTCTTTCCACCTCTCTTTGTTCTGCTGAATGATGTCCACCAGGTTGTTCTTAAAGCTCTTTAGGTCCACTGCAGACAGAGAATAATCCGGGGTGTAGCCCCCATCACTCACAGAGCCTTTTGTGTTTGACCGCCTCAGTGAATCAGCAATATGCAACCCCATGATCGTGGATGAGCTAAGATGGGCAGTGAAAGAATGCAAAAAACATCAGGTCAACATCTGCGACAACGTCACAAAAGTAAAAGAAACAGGGCAGCGGCCACACAGACACAGTCGGTAGCCGGCATGTTGTAGCTGCTCTTCACCTCCTTCCCATATGGAGAGGGTCAGCAATTCTCCTTAACAGGGGAGTATTTATTATTATTATTTCATTCTTTTTTAAATCAGTGAATCAATGTCAAAGGCAGAAGCAATACAAGATAATGCCACTGGGTGGCAATACTCCCTAATATATTCTTGTAAGAATCCCATGCCTAGCTGTAAGAAGCAAGGATTAAGTAAAAAGGCTTCTGAATGTCACAAAGATGAAGAATGATGCAAAAGAAAAATAGTATACCTGCTTGCCCCACAGTTAGAAGATTCAGATTTTGAGGCTTCCTCTATAAGAGGAATAACAATTTTCTCTGTTGAGTCTGTCAGAAGAGAAAACGTTGGCTCCACTATGAAATCAATGAAACCTAAGTAAATTAAAAAGACACAGTAAGAAAACTTTCATGTGCTGAAATTCCCAAATACCAAACTCAGTAATGCTGAAAAGTCTCTGGCACACTGGCAGGATAGCAGACATCAACTATGACATTGGTCCTTCCCATCCCTCGATATCACTTTAGCATAGTAACACAATTCTTGGACACTATAATCTGCTCTGTAAAATAGGCAGCAGAAGTGGTACAATTCAACATGGTCTTTCCTGTTTACTCTCCAGTCGTACGTGTTAATAGGGCCAGGTCTAATGAGTTCGGAATATATTTCCCTCTCAACAAAAGGGATTGTGACCCCTTTGGAATGGTCTTCATTTGATAGCTGGTTGCTAAATTTTATTATTTGCCAAAAAACATAATCCTACACTCCAAAAGAAAACAAGAACTGATGTCTCAGGTCACAGGAAAACAGTTTCACATCAATCTGAGTCCTCTGCCAGTGTTAATATTTCAAATTGCTGTTTATTATTCTCCGCATGTAAAGCTGCATATTAATAGCATGTGGGTATGTGCTGTCAAATCAGCAGAGAGAACAGTAACATCTCTGGAAGACAGCCTTAATCCTACCACTTAGAGGTGTCAGGATGGAGTGATGACTTACATCTAAAGTGTTCATCAAACAGAAAGTGACACATAAGGAGCAGGGCCTTGTCCGCCGGGAACATTCACCACCCAGTGTTTAGGCAAAAGAGACAACTATTCTAAACTGTGTGTCTATATCCTTACCCCAAGGCCGTGCAGGGTTATGGATGTAAGTGCTGCTGTCTCGGGCCCATCTGAAAACAAATAACTACCAGCTGAATGCAAGAAAATTGTGGGAAGGAAGGTCTTTGAGAAGTGTCCATATATGAAGGTTATCCTTCAGCTGCTAGGCCAAAGTGATTTACATAGTACAAATTGAAGCCTATTTTTCATTATAAGATATCTCCAATAATCTTCCTTCTTAACATCTTCAAACAAAAGCAGTGTTAATCATTCATCCAGGATGCTATTTCAAGTTCTGTTATGATTTCAACTGCCTATGATGTAGACTGTCTGATGCATCAGCAGTAAAACAAACAAAAATGACAACTATTCATATTGGACCCACAAGCCTCAGGGTCACCAATCCTTCTTAGCTTGCTAGATGAGGTCTGAAGCCTACTGTGTTCCAAACGCTGAACAGAGACATGCTTTATCCTCTAAACAACTATTGGAACTTGGCTGGGAAATGGGAACAATCAGGATAAGAAGTTTTCCAAGACTGCTCTGTAACTTTGATGCTACCAGAGCACTACTCCAGAGGAAAGACAGTGATCTTCACGTTTGCTGGTCATGTAGGTCAGTAATGAAGATGCAAGATAAGGGAATATTATTACAGATATTCGAACTATATAACACAGCCATCTTATTTTAACAATGAATTTTATTTGCAACACAAATGCAGATATAAATGAATGTAGTCTGGGGTGAGGAGATGGCTCAGGGGTTAACCTTTGACTCAAAGCAAAAGAACCTGAATTTGGATGCCCAGATCACACATAAAAACGCTGTGCAGAAATGGCAGAGCCTGGGAAACCTATAGCAAAACAATAAGGAGGTAGAGCAATCCAGAATGATTTGTGATGTTACCCTTGGCCTTTCATAGGTACACACACTCAAGTGCCATCTGACACACACAAACAAAATGCATAGCACAAAAAAATGAATGCATGCAGTCGGAAGTGATATTATTCTGCAAGTTTTCTGCCATTGACTTATCTGTTCATATCTCAAAGATTTTTCTTCCCAAAAGAATATGAGCTTATATATTTAGCATTCTGTGGAAAGATAGCAATAACACTACTTGAAGTCTAATATATTCATTGAATTGCCTTATGTCTAAGGGGCCAAATTACAGAAAGCAATAACCAAAACCAAACAGAAAATATAGTCCCTTTCATGAGAAGAAAGTCCTTTAATTTACATATATATAAACGCAACCAAGAATAACAATGGGGATTACTGATACTACTTTATGGGATCCATTTTGTGAAATATTTCAATGACTACTATTTAGCACCATTAAGATCAGTCTGAAGCCAACATTTATAAGGTGAGGTTTTCCTGGAAGACTTTGAACAGCAGAGTATGAACATTTAAGAATTGAGAAGTCCCACCCATTTTGTAGAGCCACCTACAAAATTTATTACCTATTTGTGACTGGGCCACCATCGTTGACTTCCGATCACAAAGTGGAGAAAATGGAAGCCCTAATTCAGCTTCTTTGTCTCCCTGGGGAAAGAACAGCACATTAGCACAGACTTAGGTTGGAGAGAATGCGCATTCTAGATAGTGTCTTAAAGGATACATTGATCATGTCTTAGCAGCACTATCTTTTCACTTAAAATCGTTTTGCCCATTTTCATCGGTACATGTGGCATGCATATTGTGTATATGTGTATGCAGCTGTGAGAACCTGTATGCTTGTGCATGTGGAGGCTCAAGGTTGATATCAGAAAATATCCTTGATCACTCTTCCATCTTATACTTTTGAGGCTGTGTGTCTAACTGAATCCAGTGTCTAACTGAATCCAGCTAGTCAGCTTGCTCTGGGGATTCCGAGGCTCTGCCTTCCAGGGTTGGGGTGACAGACAGGTTGCACATATGCCCAGCATTTTTCACTTGGGACTGGGGGGATTTGAACTCTTGTCCTCTGCCTGTGTGGTGAGCACTTTAATCACTGATCTGTCTCCCTAGCTTTTCACTTATTTTTAAATATATATATGAAATTCAAGCCTATATAATTTTTCTTGGATGGCTATTTTTCTCAAGACTTTCTGTAGGGGGTGAATTATGAATATTTCAACTAACTCTTGACTTCATGATAGTTAACCACTGCTTGAATGTAAGAGGTAGACCTTTAAGGAATCTTCAGAAGTTACCAAAAATCATCTCATTTATTACAAAATAGTTAATTAGCAACTGAAACTGTAGACTTTTCCATACACTTTTTTAAGTGCTAAGTATATTAGTCGGGCTTTCCTACTTTTTTATTTTAAGGATATATGTTAGACTATGTATCAAAGTTATATAATCTATTGCATGGATGGATATATAAATTATAATAACTTTAAAAATTTTAAGTTTGAATGCAGCTGACTTGTGTGTGGGCAGATAAAGCTACTTTCAGAAATAATAAATAATTAAACAAAAATCCTAGCAATGGGTAAGCTATCTACTTATAAGTTGTTGGCTAGGGAGACCCCTGAGGTATCTAAAATAAAGCAGGCAATTTCCACTATCTATGGTTGCTCAATGTAACTATTAACAGTTGCTGAGATCTTACTATTAAAGACACCACATGCTTTGGTCACAAGTCATAGAGAAATTAAACTGAAACAAGGCTGGAAACTTCCTTCCTACTGGCTAGTCATTTTCCCAGTAGGAGTTATGCAAGCTACTGCATATAAATATCACTGACAGTCTTACTCAGCTGTGGATTCTGTGTACAACAATAGTGATTGGCCAAGGCAAGGCTTAGTGGTACAAGATTGGATTTGACTGCTACTCCGGAATCTTGTCAGGCACCTTGAACACACCAAAAGCCCATGTCTGGGGTAGTCATAACCCTATTGAATGAAAAAGCTTCTGTTTCTGTTTTGCTAACTGGACATGATAAGCCTGGCAAATTGCTCATGAACAAGTGCTGCTTTCAGCACTGCTCAGTCAGAAGTGACTTCAGAAATTCACACTTTGTTCAATATATGAAGAATCAACAAACTTTGAAAGCCTAGCCATCAATGGGTAATATGTAACAGCCTCTCAGGACTTAGCAAACATGGGGAAGGAAGCAGAATGATTGTAAAAGCTGGAGAAAGGTGGGGAACAGTGCAGAACATGTAGGCATGACTATTGCTCCCTTGAACTCACAGTAGCTGTGATACTTGTTTGAGATCTCCACAAGACTGGGTCTGTGCCATCTTGCCATGGAAGGGAGAGGACCCAATATCCATCCCTCCCTGAGGGCTCACATGCAGGTAACTTTCAATAAGGGAAAGGGAAATGTTTTGTTCAATGGTATACCCATTGCAGGTGTACATACACCTGTAAACAGACCCACCCGCCTCCTGTAAACAACCCTAATGAAGCTCCTTGTGTTCTGTGGAAAGAGAAAATGGGGATCGATGGGAATTGGAACAGAGAAAGAGAGGACAGGGAGAGTGAATACGAATGAAATATAATATGTACATATATGAAAAGGTCATAATGAAACATATTATTATATATAATTAATGCATACTAATAAAACATTTAGAAAAGATTTTTGTTTGTACTACTAATTTTAAATTAAATGTATATGAGTATTTCAAAACACCTTTCACTAAGATTTATTAAATGTCCCACAAATAACAAGGTATTTCTTTAGCATTCTTACCTTTTAGTACATAATTTTGTAAGCACAATTTTCTTTTGAGAGAAAATTGAAATATTCATACTAATTATTTAATCATATCTAAAGTAAATTAATTGAGCACATGTGCTTAAAAATTCCAGGCGTGCTAGGATTTCCCATCATGAAAAGTAAATTTACATTTTCTAATATATAGATGGATATCCTGGAATAGGTTGTATTCTCACGAGATTTATCAATCATTGGTCTTGTTCTTGTTTATGAGAGGTTGTGTTTATGACAGGAGCAGAGAATGAAGAGAGACAGAGAAGAGTTACTTCCTTTTTCTTTATTTTGAACATCTGTTCTTTTGGACAAATACCTTGGACCTATGCTCTTCCTGAGTTATTGGTATCCTAAATTGCGATGGCCCAGTTCTGAGTAAGGCCAGAACTCAGGAAACTGCTCCTAGCCAACAACTTGCTGATTCTCTTAGGTCTGCTTCCTGAAATCATTCCATCCTGTTCTTTGTACCATTACCTGACTTTAAGGATCTCTTGAGACTATTTCCTGGTCTACTCCCTTTAAGTCGGGTCTCTGCTTATACACATTACATTGAAATAACAATGGCTTAAGAAATTTTAGTATGGTCAAGAGAGAAAAAAAAAAGAAATAACTAAAATCAGGAATATTTTATAATACTGTGATGTGGAGAAAATAGGGAATAACTTCAGTGAGCTCTGCCAGCAACTCATCTAACTAGTAACATCAATTTTATTTAGAATCAATATGCATACTCAGCTCTAGGAATAGGAAGAAAGGACTTATTAATGTTATTGGCCTCAAAGTCAGAAGATGTGGTATTGCTGCTGTGCCGAAAGAATTCTCATCTGTGATCTAAACTTGGGATCTTGGTCTATTCTTGTTAGGAATAAAATAAGATTATTGTCATAGTATCTGCCTGATAATCCTCAGGTTATTTAGATAACTCATGTGAAGCCCGAGGACAATGACTTACGTGCAATAAATAATAATCATTGGCTAATAAAATAGCAACTCATAGTGGCAGCAATGTGCAGTTGTATGTATTGAAGATATTTATGGGGCCAGATGAATATCTACATACCAAGGACAGCTTTAAGCCATGGGATGCTATGAAAGAATGAGTTTTTGGTCATGTGACAGAGAAGCATCATTCTTTTCTCCTTTTCTAGCAAGGAATTGTCATGATAGGACTTCCAATTTTGAAGGATTCATTTGTCAGCAGTATGAGGGACAGCTTGCTGAGTAAGGATGACTCTTGGATCTTCAGTGTGAGTGATAACGAGTCTGTTGGTGATGCTAGTAGAAAAGGACTTGGGTGAGTGACAGATCTGAAGCTGAATATGGATTGGGCTTTTAACATGTTAGGAATAAGTTCAAGAAAGTTATTAATATTATCAATAGTTTTTTTAAAAACTATGAATAATAAAAATAAGTTAGTAAAATATATTTAGTCTAAATAGAACTGCTAATAGAACTCATGGGGAATACAATATGGGAAAACGTATTTGAATTTTCTAAAATATTATTTCATTTATCTTGGATACTTTTGCTCATGCCATAGTATAAATGTGGACATCAGACAATGACTTGCAGGAGCCAGTTCTCTCTTGGCATCAAGTGCTGTCATCTGTTGAACCATCTCACCATCCCTGATATTGGAGATATTTACTAGGCATTTACAGATCCAGCTGTCTTTGAATGAGTCTGTATTATTAAATGTAGCTAAGCTGCATTTCACTGGTGATATTGGTAGAGGAGTTGCTGTCTGATATTTTAAGAGCATGATTCAATAGGTGGATTTTTACATCATATGATTCTTTGGTACACAACAAAAAGGATTATTTAGGGCCAAGGAAAGCACTGTGATAATGAACTCATTATAAGCTATATTTTATAGCATGTCCAATGACAGCATTTTCATCTATGCCTTGGGCATTTGACACTGATGTTCAGGCTTGACCTGCCTGCAGATGGAGTGGAAGATTAAATAATTTATTCATTTCCTATACCTCACAATTAATTTAGAATATCAAGTTCTCATTGCTAAAGCACACCGAATATGAAAGTGCATTAATTATTCAATTTATTTATAAATATTTCAAAGTGTTATCTGTTCTTCGGGATGAATAAAGGCCACGAACACAAGGCTAGTGGGGGATGCTGAGCTAGGCTATGGAAACACTAAGAACTCAATGGGATGCATGAGAGGGCTAGCAGAGAGGAGAGGATGCTGAAGAAAGACAAAGTGATACTCCGTGAGTATAAACTTGACCAACTTTCCATTTTCCTCATTTAAGATCTGCAACAGAATATTTACTCTCATCAAAATGAAATCAGTGTTCAAAGTAACATTTCATATTTTTCTAAGGAGGCCGTTCTTCTGATTAATAACACTATGTTCAGGAGGCTGAATTATACCTTTAGAATAAATAGCTTAATATACACATGTTCCATTGTCTAAATTGACTTATGCAAGCAATTAAAGGAAACACTAAGCTCACTTTTTAATAATTACTCAATGCCTGTCAGTGATGTCCCTGGATCTCATCATTGTGTTGGGGGATGGAGCTGTAGGTGCTTCATCTGATGGCAATAGCAGAATTTGATACTTTCCACCTGATGCCTGACAGCTCATACTTGATGTGATCCACCTGATGGATGGCTCACAAATGATGCACTCTCCCTAACAATGCTCACTTGATGCGCTTTACCTGACAATTCTCACCTGATGCTCCGCCTGGCAGTTCACACCTAATGCACTCTGCCTGAAAGCTCACACCTGATGTGCTCCACCTGACAGCTCACATCTGATGTGCTCCATCTGACAGTTCACACCTGATATGCTAAATCTGACAGTTCATAACTAATGTGCTCTGCCTGACAGTTCACACTTGATGCACTCTGCTTGACAGTTCATATCTGATGTGCTCTACCTGATGTGCTCCACCTGGCAGTTCACACCTGATGTGCTCCACCTGACAGCTCACACCTAATGTGCTCCATCTGACAGTTCATATCTGCACCCGACAGTTCAAAACTGATGTGCTTTGCCTGACAGTTCATACCTGATGTGCTCCACCTGACAGTTCACACTTGATGCACTCTGCCTGACAGTTCATACCTGATATGCTCCACCTGATAGTTCACACTGGATGCACTCTGCCTGATGCGCTCTGCCTGACAGCTCACACCTGATATTCAGCTCATGCCTGATGTGTTTCACCTGAAGGATGGCTTACACCTTATGCCTGACAGCTCACACCTGACATGAACTTCCTGACAGTTCACACTGATGTGCTCAATCTGCAGCTCACATCTGTCTCAGTGATTTCCTCATATAGGGTTGAGGTATCTTCTTTGAAAGGCCATGACAAATAGCTAGTGATCGCTTTTCTGTTTTCCTAGTTGTTTAAAAGGCTCTAACAGTTACAAAAAAGTGTCAATCCAGCCCTTTTTTTGGTATGTCTCTGAAATCAAAACAATTTCTATGGTTTTTAAGGAAATGAAGGAACTAAAGAAGATGAGTGAAAGCTTGAAAAACTTTTGTATCAAAGCCTAAGTTTTAATCACAGAAACAACATCAACAAACATTCAGAGCCCACTCTTAGGGGAAGGCTAGGATTAGTGAGACCACTCATTTTACAGAGGTTAACTGGGAGAGGGACTATGCACCTGCTCAGACCTCTGTGGGTGACTTACATCAGGTACTGCCAGGCTGGCTTCCTTCACTTTTTCTAAATATAAACCATTCTAATTTCTCAGAAAGTCACCCTGAATGTTAAAAATGTTTTTGATTTCAATAACTACCACCTCTACTTCCACTAAAATTTATGGTAAAACATAATTGTAAATTTGTATTATAAATACTTTACAGTATATTAGAAATCCTTGGGTAATTACTGTTTATAGCACTTTTGTGCCTCTTGAATATAAATTTATTGAATGTTTTAAGTTATTCTGATTCATAGTTTCAACTTTTTTTGTATATTCATTCAAATTGGGAGGTTATATATATATAATTTTCTTTGATGCCAGATCTTTGACTGAGAATGACTTGATTAAATACATTCCTAATCATATGGGAAATGAAATTTTCTTAGAAACAATCTACTTTATATGACATATAGCAATGAAGAAGAAACAAAAAGAATTCTCTACACATAATTTAGAGCAATGTTGTCATTTTGACTTCCTTAGTAGTAACTTACTTTTCTAATCTTTTACTTTTTCTTGCCCAATAAAATAATATTTGCTAATAATCGTAGATCTTTCCCAAATGGAGATTGCTTCTTAAGACTGTACATAAGATTTTGTCATAACATGACTAGTTAGAAAGGAGAACATTTATTTAGTCATTGCATCCACTCAGTATAAAATATGGATGAATTTTAATGGAAGTGACTATTTTAAATCCAGTGGCATTAGTGATAACTCATTTGTATCTGAGAAGAGCAAGGAAAAATAACCCATCTTCCTTTGCTAACAGTCATGCATTTGACTAGAGCCTCCATCTCATGTGTCCTTATGTCATTCACAATTGAAATGAATGGGGCTTCTTCTAAGAGCATTCATTCTGGTTCAAAGGCAGAGACACCTGTGTTGATCTGCCAAACACTCAAAGCAAGAACACTAATGTTACTGAAAAATATATCCAGCTTTGTGCTGAGGACCCATTTCATCTTCCTTTCTGCCATTTGCTTAGTTAAGAGTCAGAAACTGCAAAATCTAAGCACAATCAAGTCTCTTCCAGTCATAATTTCTCATGGCTTAAGAATGTAATCTAAGGTAGTTGGATCAAAGATAAACTTAACTTTGGCATTTGATAGCTGCTTAAAGTTCACCTTTAAAGGATATAGGCACAAGATACTTTAACGTTCATCTTAAAGGAATAAAATAACAAAACACGTTTATAATGATTTTTTTCTCTGGTAAATCTTTGTTGGAAAAATAGAAAACTTAAACACTGGATAAGAAGATGACATATACCACCAAATCTTTAGGTTAAAATTATAGTTTATAATATGCAAAGCATTCTTCCATTCCTTCGACTTCCATGACTTTCATGCCGTTTTGGGGAAGAGGCAGAATGGATGCAGATGGGAAAGGCCATGCAGGTGAGAAGAAAGAGTCAGGCTCCTACTCTGTGAGGAGAAAATGCTGTAGTTCACATTTGGGATTTTATGGTCAAGTCCAGTTACTTCTCTACTGTTAGTCATTCTTCAGTTGCTGAGATCCATTCAAATGACCAAACAATTTAGGGGATCAAGGGGAATTTTACTGGCTTACATTTCACTGGCTACAGGTTCAACAGCATGGCAGGATAGCAGGAGAGTTCACAACAGAGTTCAGGGAAATGACCGTACCATGTCCACAGGAAGAGGCTTAAGAATGGACACTAGCCAGTCTGATAAAACATTAAACCAGCTCTCGCCATCTTACCCACCTGCCTGTACAATGGTTCCACCCATCGTGGGCTGGTTCTTCCCACATCAATTAGATAATCATCCATAGGTTTGCTCAAGGATTGCCTTAACTAAACAACTTCATAGGCCTGCCTGAAAGCCCAGTTTTCATTGGTCAGTTTGATAGTTGTATCTAATTAGTGCTCCTACTTTTTATTATTAAGCTTCTTATTCTTGATGAATCCCCATAAAATAAAAAAGAAGGGTTGGCGGTTTGGCTTTGTGGTAACATGCTTAGATAGCATGCAATGAGTCCTGTGTTTGATCACCAACAGCACGGAACCAAGAGGGAAGAAACTAGAAACATGCAAACTACAACTGAAAACTCTGAAGACTACTGAAAATTTTCCTTTGATTTCTCTCCAGCACAGGTATTGTTCCTCAAGACCCAGTGTTTAAAACCTTAATACATTCTAAATAATGAAGACATACATGCACACATTGTTTTATGAAAGTGCTGTTTTCTGTCTGGAATGATAAAGCCTCGTTTCTTGCTTTCGATGCAAAGCAAGAAAGTATCTACAAATAACCATATGTTTGACAAAGTGGTAGCTTCACAGGTGTTTACATGAGGATGTAAAGATAGAAATAACATTTAAAAATGCCATTATCTAGGCTGTCTACAAAGATATATGAATCCAGCTTGCCAGCACATGTTGAAAACACTCAAGAGTATATACACATAGGAAAACTCAGAGCTACTGCTATAGTTAACTCCAAAGGGCTGTGGTTTGGTTAACAATATGTCAGGATTAAGTGGGACTTACTTAATTGAATGAAAACAACAAATAGAAAATAAACACATTTTGTTTGCTGGACTCCATATTCTACGTGAATTCATGAAGATAAACTTGCTTTACTGGAAAAGCTTATTTCTTGGAAATACATGATGTACCTATTTTGACCTTTGACTCCTTAAGTTTCTAAGATGATTTCAAAGTTATTCACTTAAAAAACCCCACAAAATGAGAATTGATATTTTAACACATATTTTCATAATTCCATAATTCAAAAAGTCCTAAATTAGTTTTTGATGATATGAGAGGACTTTTATTTTTGTATATATATATATATATATATATATATATATATGAGGCTAGAATATTTTTATTTAGTATATAGTCTACAATGACATACATGCTTCATTATGCTTTGGGTACTACGTGTCTTGCCTTAAATGATAAGGTCATTCAAACAAAAACTGTCCATTTCTGAACATTTTCAGGTTACACAAATGTTCATTATTGCCACAAAGGGTCTTGTTTAAAAAAATCTAGGAAAACAAAAGCCCAATACCCCTTTAATATAATTAGAACAACCTAAACAATATAAAATACAGAACATTCTAAGGGCCATAGTACAGATCTATTCCAAAAATCTTTTATGTTGGATGAGCTTAATTTCTAATGGTCAGATACCTCAGCCAGAATTTACCAAGCATTGAAAGGTCAGAGGCTCTATGAAGCCATGTAGAACAATTTTCTTTTGTCATAAATTCAGATGTCAAAAATCATAGTTACCATTCTGTGATATTCAGAAGTAGAGTAAGAAACTTAAAAATAAACCATTGCAGCTCAACATTATCAAATTCACTACAGTTTTATGATACCCAATCCTCTGCTTTGAAATCAGTAAAACAAAAAGAGGATACAGTCATGATATCCTTGGAAGATCTGATGGTAATGCTCAAGAGTTTGGTATTTTTCAGATGTTTTGATGATGATGTTTGTTTTTATGAGATAGGCTCTCATGTATCCCAGGAAGGCCTCAAACTCTCTGTGTAGGCAAGTATGGCAGGTGTGTGCCACCAAATCTTTTTGTATTTTTATAATATAATTCATTCATAAAGTATTTTCATGTTAATGTGATCATAGTGTGCATTTTTAATGCTTTTTATTTATTGCTGTTCTGTTTTTATTTTTGCATGGTATTTATTGTAGAACTATATGCTGAGTTTTGGGTTTATTTCTATTTTTCTGGACTTTTGAAGTATATCTAGCATTGGACTACCATAAGTAAGTTTTGACTACTTCTGTGTAAGACACAGACATTCATTGGAAGTGCATCTGTGCTATAGACTAGGATTGGAAATGATGGGTTATAAGAGATAATAAGTCTGATCTCAGTAAAGTCTGCAAGTCAGAATTTTTAAGAGTATCTGAAACAACTTATACACTTACCAGCAATGTATGATACTTCCAGTTTGTCCACATTCTTGTTGACACCTACTAGTATCAGTCATTTGAATGCTAGTCATTATAGTAGGGATATGGTAGTATCTCATTGAGGTTTTCATTTGTAGTCTCTTCATAAATAGTGGCAATGGACATACTGGTATGCTTACTTTCTTTCATGAAATATCTATTCAAATTAGCCTGCCTTTTTTTAAAATTTAAGCTTTTTAAAAAGCAGTGAATTTTGTTGCTGTCTCCCCATGTTACCCTTCCTGATTTCCTCTCTTCTGCTCAGGAGTCGTCTTCCAGACAGGCTTCCTTCCTACACAAAGGCCCCTTCTTGAGTCTACCAAGTCTAATGAAGATTGCCTACCTTTGTGCTTGCCTGGCACTATTGTAGCATGGAGAATATTTCAGTGAGAGTATGACTCATGCATGAGGGATCGTTTCCTCTGGCCAGCTTTGACCATCATGATAGCTCAGAGATAGTAGGAACCCTGAGTTCCTTTCTCATTCATTATGTGCAGGTCTTTTTATTGTTGATTTGTAGGTGTTTTTCATGAATACTAGATAAAAGTTTGTGGATAGAAATTTGTAGGCCAAATATTTTCTTTCATTTTGGGCTAATCTTTTCTTAATCATGTCTTTGAAAGAGCAGAAGTTTTAAATTTTACTTTTGTAAAATGACTGTTTTCTATTTTATAGGTAATAAGTGGCTTTTATTAGAAATTTTTGTTTTCTTCCAAGATTACAGAAAGAGTCTTCCTCTGTGAGCTTTATTATTTGAGGCTCTGTGCTATGCCCACCATGGTCCATCTTACATTACTGTTGTTTGATGGACAACTTACGCCAATTAATTCCACTTGAATTGTGGAAAGTCTTCTCTTTCACAGTTCATTTGCTTTGGTGCCATTGAAGAAAATCACATGATCATATATACATGACATTTTTCCCCTGGAAGAAATATTCTATTTCATTACCCTAGTTGTATATCCTTATGCAATTAACAAATTTCCTTGAAATACTAATTGTGTAATGAGGAACTATGAGTGTTCCAGTGTTGTATTCATTGTCAATAATGCCTTAGGTATTTTGGATTCTTGTATTTGTTTTTATCTCAGGATCAGCTTTCTAGCTTCTAGTATGATGTCTGCTATAATTTTTATATATTCATCAATTTTGTAAGAATTAATTTCTTAGAAATAATCGTTTTTCAACCCATTGACATGGACGGACTACTTGTCCATATATAGATTACTAATATAATATATAGATTATTAAAAACTTCATCTCATCAGGGGTAAGGGAGATGGCTCCGTGGGGAAGTGTGCTTGCAGTATAAGCCCAAGCACATGAGTTCCTATTCCCAGAACTCACATAAATAGCAAGACTTGGTTGCAGAAGACACCTGTAACCTCAGCACTAGCAGAAGAGGCAGATAATCAGGAGAATCACTGGGATTTGCTGACAAGCAGCCTAGCTAAAAAACTCTGCACTTCAGGTTCAGTGAAAGACCCTATCTCCGTGAAATAAGGCAGAGAGCACAGAAGGAGTGACTGGGGAGGACACTCATGTTCTTTAGCCTCACCTGTACAAACACATACATACATGTGTTTGACATGTAAAAGCATATGTGTATGCACACAGATAAACAATTATGTGTTTGTATTTTGTGAATTTCCACATAAAGGTTTTTCATGCATTTCACTAAATGCATTCCTAAATACTTTATTATCTTTGCTATCATAAATAACATTATTTCTTAGATTTAATTTTCAAATCATTTGCTGTTTATATGCAGAAATCAATTCTGCAACTCTAATAAACTTATTTGTTGGTTCTGACTTCCTGTACATAATACATACTACTTTCTGTACATAATACTTTCTGTACATAATATGTATTACTTTCTTTTATTATGGTCACATATGAAATCTAAGACTCACAACCTCTTTGAAAAATACATCAGGTCACATTTTTGTGTGTGTGAGACAAGTAGTTTAATCTATTGAACCATCTATAGCATATTACAGTAAACTTATCTGAAAGGCTAATAAATTCTCCCATACTCTCTAAGGACAGGCTATGGCTGGTTGAAACGAGCTAAGTCAGCAGCTCTGGGCTCTGCAGGGAAAAGTTGCATGTTAATATGCAGTCTCAATTCCCAAAACCATCTGTAGGTGTGAAAAAGGCACCTGAAGGAAAAACTCCTCCATCAGAGCCATGGTCCACCTGTAGTGCAGCTGCCAGGTTTTGGCTGGGTGGCTGATATCTGCCGCATGGAGAATCAGGGACATAGTTTTGGCTCTGTCGATCCTGCCAAAGAAAAGACAAACTCAAATTACTGGAGCAAAGGAATTAATTAGTCTTTTCTAAACCCAAGCCCACAGAAATTTAATGTGACAACAGAAAATAACCTACCCTTCAGGCTGCTGCAAACTGCTTCTTATGTTTTTAATTTGCTGGAAATGACCTGACATGTCCGTAGCTAATACCATCTCAATCACTAGGTTCCGAAGATCCCTGCAGAGACATCAGAAAGAGGAAGATTCATTGGGTCCTTCACTGGGGTAAAGTGGGACAATTCTGTGAATATCACTATCACATTATGTATTTTTTCTACTGGATATGAATACAAAAATTGTGTTCAATTCAAGACATTCATGACTTGAGGAAGTTACCAACAGACTGATGATATACCGATGTATTATTCAATATTCCTCTAGTATGTA
Organism: Typhlomys cinereus; assembly: GCA_023101885.1. Lineage (NCBI taxonomy): Eukaryota > Metazoa > Chordata > Mammalia > Rodentia > Platacanthomyidae > Typhlomys > Typhlomys cinereus. The sequence goes on from JALPQD010000020.1 coordinate 2,131,997, forward strand.
AATGTATTATTGAATACCCCCCTCTTAAAAAATGGAGATTTAGACTTCTCATTCCACATCCCTTCTTCTCACTCAAATTAATCAAGTATCATTTTTCTATATGATAGGACCCTTGGACATTTTAAAGAGACACTGTAAGTATAATTGTGTGTGCTTATGTATATACATGAGAAGCCACATGTCAATCTTGGATGTTGTTCCTTAAGTTCTGTCAACCTTGTTATTTGACACAGGATCTCTCACTGGCCTCGGGATTGTTAATTAGGCAGTGCCAATTGGCCAATAACCCCCAGTGATCTGCTTGTCTCTTTTTCCCCAGTGCTGGGATTGGAAATACACAGTACAACTCCTGGCTTTCCCTATGGTTTCTGGTGATTAAACTGAGCTCCTCATACTTGTGGGTTAAGTGCTTCCCCAATGGAGAAATCTCTCCAGCTATTAAGTTTAGTTCTTTAGAAGGGAAACATGTAGTCAGTGGACAGAGGAATATATGAAATCTATGAGCTCAACAAAAACAGTAATCTTAATGACCCAGAGAAGAGACAGAGAAACAGGAGCATAAATTCTCAGTAAACACCTTGCACCTTCTTTGGGGCATGCCATTTTAAATAAAGACATTATTAATGAACTAGCAAAACTTATCTACTTTAGACATGGACTAGAAATATGCTGCAGTTACTTTGTAGATATACTAAGGTGTTAAATCCTTATGGTTGACCCAGGAAGAGCTATTAAAATATCTCTGGGATGAGTCTGTTTATTTCTCAGTCACACAACTGGGTTGTGGCTAAGAGAAGATTCAACCTAAGAGTTCACACTCACAAAGTTAACATGTAGACCATTCACCAGTGTCAGCCTACAATTATGAGAGGCCCAGGGATGTACAGATGTTAAAGTGAGTGGGGATATGTGGGAGATCCAGTCTTATATAATATGGACAAAGCCATTGGCACTGATTAAATTTTCAATCGAGATGCTGTAGTAATATCACTGAATTCATGTATGAGTAATTCGTTCTCTAAGCAGAGCACAAGTCTGTATGGATTGACCTGGAAACATTACCACTTCATTTGAGGAGTCTGGTGACTGGATGGAGTATCCAAACTCCTCTTTCCTGGGGGAGAGAGCAAGAATCCTCGGGTTTGTAACAGGGGAGACATGAGGCTTCTTCTGCTTTCTTCCCATAACTCACATAACTTACACTTTTCCTAGAGTTCAATTTCCTCTGGGTTTTGGCTGAAACTCACCTCCAGTCGTCTTTGGATAAATTGACCAAAATATTCATTTCCTCTTCCTGCAGGAGCCGATAAGCTGCACTCACATGATGGTTCTCGAGCACAGAGCGGTCATTGTACAGAATGGCGACGTCTGACCTGAGGATTCAAAGCAGTGTCTAGGAGAGGGTTTCCTCAGGCTTCAAGTGTTTGGTAAGAGACTCCAAGTTTCAAGTTATCTTTCTCACACAAGCCTATTAGATAACACTCACAATTATGAAAGGACTGAAGCCCCTCTTTTTTTTAAATTAAACTGGTTGATCTTTTAAAAATTTATGCAGACTATACCTTTATAGCAGTCAACACAGAGTTGTTCATTTATTAAAGTTTTAATGAACCCAGCTGATACATCCAAAGTCTATGCTGTGGTTTGTTCTGGTATCCTAAGCTGCTTTGAACAAACGAAAGAAGATGGATACCTAAGGTAATATCTAAAGATAGTACAGATATATGTACTAAAATTCCCCTGTATACTATCTTTTCATTGTTTTCTCTCTGCCAACTTTTGGGAATAATTGATCTAATTGATCTCTTCATTGTCTGTATAGTTTTATCTTTTCCAAAATGTCATAAAGGGTTGCTCTAAGCTTTATGTTTTTTATATTTTTATTTATTTAGCAGGAGAGGGAAAGAAGAAGAAGGAGAAGGAGAAGGAGAAGAAGAGAAGGAGGAGAAGGAGGAGGAGGAGGAAGAGGAGCAGGAAGAGAAGGAGGAGGAGAGGGAGGAGGGTGAGAAGGAAAAGGAGGAGGGGGAAGGAGGGGGAGGAGGAGGGGGGAGGAGAGGGGAGAAGGGAGGAGGGGAAGGAGACCGGGGAGGAGAGAGGAGAAGGGAGGAGGGGGAGGGGAGGAGGGGGGAGGAGGAGAAGGAGGAGAAGAAGAAGAAGAAGGAAGAGAGAGAGAGAGAGAGAGAGAAAGAACACAGCATGTCATGGGACATGGGTAAAAGAAGTCAGCTCTCTCCTTCCTTTTGGGGATAAAACTCAGGTCACTAGGTTTGTGATCAGGTGCTTTATCTACTGAAGTTTCCTGCCAGCACCTGACATAGTTAGACTTATATTATGCACTATCTTTTCATGTTGGTTCCTTCCACTTACTAATATACACCTAAATTTCCTCCATATCCTCTCAGAACTTGATAGCTCATTTCTTTTGTAGAGCTGTATAGCGTTCCACTGTCTTGGGTATGACACAATCTATTTATCCAGTCACCTACCAAGAGAAATCTGTTCTTTTTTTTTTTTTTATTCAATTGTGTGTGTGTGCGCATGTATGTGCATGTGTGTGTGCGTGTATGCGCGTGTGTATGTATGTGTGTGTGTGTACGCGTGTATGTGTGCGTAGAACCACGGACGAATTCGGGAACCACCATGGACGCCTCCACCTCCTCCTTGTTTACTCTGCCCCGGGATTCACAGGCTCCGCCCTACCAGGACCAGAAACGCAGGCCACCCCCGCTTCCGCCAGGCATCTATACGTGGGGTCTAGGATCCGAACTCAGGACGTTCCGCCTGCAAGGCAGAGCCTTAACCCCTGAGCCACCTCTCCAGCCCCAAGAGAAATCTATTCTAAGTTTTGAGTAATTATGAAAAAACAACACCAATGCAAACATCTACATGTAAGGTTTTATGAAGACAGAAGTTTTCGGCTTCTTTGGGTAAATGGCAAGGAGTATAGTTTCTATGTGGTAGGGTAAGAATGGCTTCAGTTTTGAAAGAAACTGCCAGTTTCCAGAAGTGCCTGTGTTAAGAGTTAATGGCAAGGAGTATAGTTTCTATGTGGCAGGGTAAGAATGGCTTCAGTTTTGAAAGAAACTGCCAGTTTCCAGAAGTGCCTGTGTTAGGAGTTTCTGTTGTTCTGTGGCCTCGCTAGAATTTTCAGTCTGGGTTTGCCTGAAGACATGTGTGCAGTGCATGTTTTCAGATGCTCATGCTTCCTGTATGGCTCCTTTACTAAGGCAAATAACATTCTCCAATATTTTAATCAGAGTTTTTGTTATAGAATTTCAAACAATTTTGTGCATTTGGGATAACTGTCTTTCAATAGATACATCTCTTGTAAATATTGTCCCCTTGGATGTGACTTGTTTTTTTATTCTGTTGACAGTGTCTTTAGCATAGCTTTTCTTTATTACAAATCCAAGATTACAAATTTTCTCACTTGCTTTTGTTTTTCATGTTGCCTTTCAGCAATTTTATAGTTTTATTTATGCTTTGTGTTAGGAATGTGACTTATTTTGAGGCAACTTTGTTGAGGGCATAAGGTCTGTCTCTTAATGCATTTTGTGATGCTGAATACAGAACACTTACAGGTATAAAGAATAAAAAGTTATTTTCCATGGTTATGGGGAAAGGTTACTTCAAGATGAAAGTGATACTCTCTCCAGAAAGTTCCTTCTTACTGCATTATAGGGAATCACTTGGAAGAAGGGCTGAGAATACAAGAGAGCAAACCTATACTCAAGAGCCTTTTATTATATTTGCCGTTATTATATTTATAAGGGTGAAGCCTTTAAGACATAAATACTTTTAATCATATATCTATATAGCCAAATGGTGACATGCAAAATTAATCTTCTGTCATGCAAATTACACAATACATAGTCAAATTACAGCACTGTGGATCTACATTTTCTTTTCTACATGTGTCTCTGTAGTTTTGCTAACACCATGTATGTGATAACAGTTTAGATTTACAAGATAACAGGATAACAGAATAACAAGTATTTGATAAGAGAACAAGTTTGTTTTGTTCAGTAAGTGCCTTCACTGTTTTGTCAAGATCAATTGGCTAACTTTGTATAGATCCATTTCTTCAGCTCTCTATTCCATTCCATTATTTCTGTGCCTATTCTTTTCACTAGTGCCACACTTTCCTGATTATCAAAGTTTTGCAGTAAGCCTTGAAGTCACAGAAATCCACCCTACAATTTTATTTTCTGTCCAGGTTGTATTATCTACATTGATTTTCCCTTTACGGTACACTAGAATTACTTTGAAAATGGTCACAAACTAAATCTGTAGGTCAACTTGGGAAGAATGACATTGGACAAGACTCTTTTTGATCATGAACATGAATCATTTCTCCATTTTATTACTTCAACTCATGATTTACATTTGCATCTTCTAGGTTTCTCCCTATCTTGTTAGATTTATACCTAGTATTTCAACTCAAGGCTATTAATGTAAATGGTACTGTGTTTTCAATTTCAAATTCTACTTATCCCTTAATGGTTTATTTAAAGTAAATGACTCAGAATGAATCACACATAACCTATTAATCGTGTATCCTGAAACATGCCATAATCAAGTGTTAATCTCAAGTATATTTGAGGTCATTGTTGTTGTCAACTCTTTCATAATTGCTAAGCCATCATGTCATCTGTAAGCAAAGATAGATTGATCTCTTCCTTCTCAATGTATATGCCTTCCCCTTTCCTTGTCTTATTGCCTTGGGACTTAGGACTAATATGTTGCTGGAAGTCATTGGTGAGGAAGAGACATCCTTGTCTTGTTCTTGGTTTTAGTGGAGGAGCTTCAAGATAATTATTGGTCATGATGCTAGTTAGAGACTTTCTGTGGATGATCAATCACATTTGAAACTTATTGCTTATTGACATTTTAAATTGACAAATAAGTGAATTTTGTATACCATGATAATAATATAATATACTGAAATAATATACTGTGGGATGGCTAGATAAGCTAATTAACATTATATATTATCATCTGAGTGAGAATATTTAAGATCCATTCAGATCCCACTTTGATAACACACATGCATTGTTCTTGACTGTCACCACTAATGTCATTTATCTTTTCTTGAACTTATTCTTTTATAATCATTTCCTTTTTAATCATTCCTTCATAATCATTTCAGCCATTTGATTACCATCTCCCTGATTGATGCTCTCAGCCCCTTCCCACCACTATTCCTCTCTAGGATATATTCTTTATCAAGTTTAGAAACATTTCCCAGGATTGTTAGTTTACTGAGTTGATACTGAATGGTTTGGATTTTGTCAAATGTCTTTTCTGAATCTATAGATATGATCTTATTTCCTATTTTAAGAGAGTTTCAATGTTGAACCAGGCTTCCATTCAAGAAGTAATTTCTACATGGGTCATTTTAATTATCACCATTTAAATAATTTTATGACCTTTATTTCAATTTGTAATCTGAAATTCTGCAATAATTTACGTGTCCAAAAGTGAAAAAGGAAACCTGTCATTTTCATTCAATCAGTGAATGAATAACCTTTTTGCTTCTGACTGAGGTAGGTAATTACTACCTTCACTACTTTAAACTAAAATTACTTTGTATAGATCATGATGATGATGAAAATCATTTTCTCTCATATAGTGCTGCAATTAAATCTGAATATTATAAATCTCTTTACTTTAAATTGAAATGAAGATTGTTTCTTAACACAAAATTTAAATTAGTTTTAAATGATGTATTTATCAACCAAGGCTTTTTATTTCTCATTTTGTCCACATTTTCATAAAATTTGATTGTCAAATAAATAAGCTACTTCAAACTGCATTGCTGAACTTGGCATTCAATTGTAAAGTTTGAAATCCTGTAAACATTCTTAATTGTGTATAATGGAACTGATGCTTCCCTTTTCTCTCTACTCTTAAGGTATCAAAAGACAAGAACAGAGTCAAGACCACTGTCTGATGTGCCACATAAATTCCAAGTAAGCTGCAAGAATATGTGGCAAAGGAGATATCAAGTTCAAGCCTTCAGGAAGTTTGCTACCAACCCCTTGTCTTCTCTTGCATCCTTCCTTCTGGTAGACACATTTACCATGGGTAGGACACTGCCTTACTCAAGATGAAAGCCTGACTTTCCAGTGGGTTGAGTTCTAAGAGTAGCCTAGTGCTCATCCTCAAAGTGGATCTTCACTGAGGATTTGGCAAGGACAAAATCAAGATAAAAAAATCCGAAGTTACCACTAAAACAATGCAAAAGGTGGGTAGCTGTGTAAGATGATGAATATGTTCATTTGCTTCCCAGTAGTAAATATATTACTATTTAGACATAGACTACAATATGATGTTGTATGCCTTATATAGACACAATACTTTTAATATGAGGAACAAATAAATCTGACATTGTGTTACAAGCAATTCAAATCCTTTATCTGATTGTCTACTAGATAAAACAAACTTTTCTTTCATTGTTCTTGATATTCAACATTTCAGCGTAAGTGAAATGGTCTATTAAGTGATAAGATAATTAACTATTCTCTCTCTCAACACTGTCATAAAGGTGAAATAGTACATGTATTTAGGTAATAGTATCAATCTTCAACATAGGTTTCCTTTCAATAATCTCAGTCAGGACCTAAAAAATTCTCTTAACTAATAAATAATGTTAAATCAGCACAAAAGAAGTTTATATGCAATTTTATTTAAAATGTAGCTAAATCAAGATTTTTAGAATAAAACTCTACACATATTGCTAGAGGTTTGCTGAGAGGATATCAAAACCATAGCTTTTCCAGTAATTTCATTTGTATCCTATGACCCCAATTCTAGTAATAACAAATAAAACATTTCATCAGGTCACTGATAAATACACTGTCAACAACTTAGGGGAATATAGAGTCTTATTCTTGTTTATAATTCTGGCTATAGTTCACAGGCCAGCTTGACAGGAGAGTTTAGACTAACAAACCTCATTTGCCAAACTGTTATCAGCCATAATGTGCTGAATCAGCTCTCTGTATCTCAGCCACTGCCTAGGGAATGGTTCTACCCATCATGGGTTGGGTCTTTCCTTGTGAAATGGTCACAGGTTGGTAAAGGCTTGCTCAGGGCCTGTCTTAACTACTAATTCTTCACAAATGTGCCTTCAGGTGTCAAGTTAGCATCTGTAGCCTTCAGCATTATCATGTGATATGTTTGTATTACTGTCCTCTTCCTTTCTCAAATCATCAATGATATGTATCTGAACCAGATTTAGTATAGCAAAACATATATATTTTGTATCTGACAAAGTGGCTGAGAATTCAGCATGATCTCAAGGTTTGAGATGGTCTTTAATGGCTAAGGAAAGAACAAGACTCTAAGCAACATCTAGTATCCATGGTAACATGTGGCTCCACATTTTCTGTTCACGAAGAGGAAATTATTTTCATTTATTTACACTTTCAAGGATTTTGTGCATTATGATATCTTTTCCTGAACTCAAATGCAGCTTTGCCCTATGTTCTAAATTGCCTTTTAGTCATTTTGCAATATGTTAAACAGATTTCCAAATCAAAAAACCCTCTATCCAAGTAACAATGAACAATGTAAAACACAATAGAATTATGGTGCTAGTGACATTATAGTCTTAGGTCTTCTTTGATAAAATGTGAAAGAAACAATGCGGGTAAAAACTGTTATACTGCTACATTTTGCTTATTACCATAGTTTTATCAATAGAATTTTCAAATTCATGGAGAATGAATCTATGTAACAATCCTGTTACAAAATTTATAAGAATGCAAGTAAATATAAGATTCAGCCCATTTTATGCATGATTTATCAACACGGGATGGAAAATACTGATTCTTCTTTCCGCCCTCATCTACCTTTCTCTCACAACACTGCACCTTTCTCTTCCTTACCCATTTCCCTTCACAGCTTTCTCCTTCTTCAAAGCTCAAAGCAGAAGTAAGTTAGGTCTGTTCATCTAGTTGCAAATAATTAGTAACAGAAGAAACTGGGATGATGTAATGTGTCTCTGAGAGAAAAACGTCCATTTGCTTCACCTAACAGAATAGAAAGAGCAAGCAGGAAGTAATCACTGACAACAGACTACTTGCTCCTTCTCTAAAGCCTGAACCATACAGAGCCCAGCTCAGTATGGCCTGTTTTATAATTAGATTCTCCTTGCAATGGATTCTGGAAATATAGAGTTTGTTCAACATAAGTGATATTCAAAGTCTTTTTTCTTCCTTTGAGGACAGAGTAAATAAAACTACTCTCTGTACACAACAAATATGTAGCGATTAATTACATTCCTGCTTTATAACGAGACTCTAAGGCTTTCCTTTGCCTTTCATTCCATGTCACTTTGGGGTGCTTTATCCTTGGCAGATTGTCTTCACAATACCTTAATGAATTTCTGCTTTCTCTGCTTGATCAGCGATTACAGTATGTAGGCTCATCATCACATTTCAGACTGTAAATGTTCAGATCTGCCTTTCATTTGTCTGTCTTGCTGAGGGAGAAGACTCAGGTCAGTAACTGGACTGAGTCTGTTCCTCTTCTCAGCTTTCTGGAACTGCCATTACTTGACTCTGTACATACACATTGGTCTTTTCCTCTGAAGAGATTTTTATTTATTTATTTATTTGATTATGCGATACTTAAAACAGATTAACTAAGTTCTAAAATATCTAGCTTTCAATAAATTATGTCTTGCTCCCCACATCAAAATAATAAGTTTTTATACTTGGAAAATTAGTTGTTAAAATATTTTTATTTAAAATATAAATATACTAACCACGTAAAACCCACATGGATATGCTTATACCATCTTTATTCATGAGTGCCGAATTTGGAAATTAGAAATCAATATTTCTCCAATAGGTAATTAGATAATCATGGACTGCACATATAATGACATTGGTCCCTTAGCAATAGTAAAAGCAGTGACTGTAAAGACAAAAACCTCAAACAAACTATTAAGTGAAAAAGAAATCTTAAAAAGGAGATACACTGAATAATATCAGCTACATGTACATTTTCAAAAAGACAAAAGTAATAAAACATCAAAAACCCAGGGTTCCCAATGACAAAGAAAGAGGCAAAGAGGAACAACTAGGTTACAAAGAAGGGACTTTCAGGGAAGTAAATCTGTTGTGTAGCATATATCAGGTACTTGTCAAAATGTATAGAATTTGTAAAAACTGAACCCTAAAAGTAAATCAAGAACTTTGGTTAAGAACATATCAGTTCTTTCAACTCATCAGTTATATGTAATCCATATTCTGTACTAATACAAAATGTGGGAGCTGTTTCCTGCCACACAGTAAAACTGTAAGGTTGTGGGAGAGAGTATAAGGAAACTCTGCCCCCATTATCAATTCTTCTATAAATCTAAACTTGTTCTAAGAAACAGTTTATTAAAAGAAAAAAATGAATAAATATAAGTGAGTAGAAGTATAAAGTGTAATCAGAAACACAGGGAAAATAAAGGTTCCAGCTCAGAAGGGGAGCAAGGAGATTGGACAGAAGAGTGGATAAATGGCTGATCAAAACTAACTATATATGAAAAGCCCATAAGAAAAATCTGATAATTGGTAATCTACTTAAAAAATAAAATAAATAAGAATTCAAATGGAGGAACCTGGCATACATGGATAAAGCTGCTTCTAGAAATTCTTTTCAATGAAAATCCAAGTGCCTGCTATAGGCTACCTCTTTATTAGCTGCTGACCACAGAGATTTTTGAGGTCACCAACAACACAGACAATTGTTAGTCTTCTTGGTTTTTCACCAGAATTCATTGGTAATACTTTACTGCTGACGTCACCATATGCTTTGGCCAAAGGACAAAAGAAATCAACCTGTACTTGGTCTGGAAACTTACTTCCTACTAAATATTCTTCATAGTACTAGATGGTTCTATGCAGGGTACTATTGAAAACATTGCCACCAGCACTCTTAACGTTGAAATCTGTGTCCAAATCTACTGTCTTTCCAGGAAAAATGTACTTATTGGTATAGTAGTGGCAAGTTTGCTAGAGGGTAACCAACTTCTTTCTGATTGATTTTGAGACTTGCTTGATAGTAGGAAATTAGCAGTTAGTATTGAAAATCTGATTTTAAAAATGGCCGTGGAGGTCACTGGTGATAGTATGAAGCTTCTGCTGTTGCTAAGTGGGCATGATGTGTTTGACAGAGTGCTTTCTAAATAACTATTTTTGCCCATATATTGTGGTTTGCTCATATTGTGGTTAATCATGGGATTTTCTTTTTGCAGTGCAAACTACTGCAAAAATTTGTAGTTGACCAAAATGGTGACAGTAAGTGATTGTTGAATGCCAACCGTAAGTGGGACATTTACATCACTGCTTCCAAGACTTAAGGAACATCATCAAAGAAAGGGCAAAAAGCCAGAAGAATGGTGTGGAGCTCTCAGTTGTGGTCATAATAGCCATTGACACTCTTGAACTTTCAGCAACTGTGATTATTTGTACACAATCCACACAGAACTGGATAGGTCAGCATCCTGTTCAGAAGAAGAGAATGGGGCTGGGGACATGACTCAGGGTTACAGCCTTTGTCTTCCAAACGAAAGGACCTGTGTTTAGATTCCAAGATCCCATGTAAAAATGCCAGTGGACTGTGGACCTCAATTCTGGTACTGGAAGGCAGACCTGGGAATCCCCAGGGCAAAGCAGTAAATGGGTAGAACAATTCAGGATGATTCCTGATGTTAACCTTGGGCATCCACAAGCACACATAATCTCTTGAGCACACAAAAGATTTTTAAACAAGGAAAAAAGGAGAGGCTCATGAGGGCCCATCCCTCCTCAGGCATTTATAAGTAGTTAATGATTAGTGGGGGAGAGAGAGGCATTTTCTTTAATGGTATACCCACTGGTAAAGTGCCCATGATTTTGCATATAACCCCTCACACATGTTCATGGAAGAAATCCATATGAAACTTATTGGGCCAACAAAATAATAGGTAGGTAGGTAGATGGATAGATAGATAGATAGATAGATAGATAGATAGATAGATAGATAGATAATACTGAAGTAGATAGGACATGTTAGGAAGAGGAAATGTGTCAGTGGGATTAGGACAGTGACAAAAGTGGGTGACGGTGGGTAAATATGACCAAAGCACATTACAAATATGCATGAAATATCATAATGAAGAATTCATATATGCTGAGGAAAACATCAAAAACTATTTGGTTTTCATTAACAAGAATGGAGTTTGCAGAGAGCTACAAGTCTTTTGACATTTCATTGTTAAGCATCCTTGGCTAGTGAATGATTTATATCTATCAGGATACTACATGTAAAAAGTTAGTTGGAATCTGATTTATCCTGGGTGAAATACTACTTCTCAGGTACTGTATTTCTGTCTAATTAAAAAGAAATTGAAGTATTTCCTTTTATAGACTGATTTCTGCCCCTGTCCCTACTTTTATTCATATTTTGAAGCCTAACCTTTAGTGTGACTATATTTGGAAGTAGAGCTGTCAATAGTATATTTAAGGTTAAGCAATGTTACCAAGAAAACCAAATCAAGTATGGATGACCAAGAAGGTATATATCTTTTCTCTAGATGAAGACAGAAGCAAGGTGCTGTGTGAAGGGGTTGGGCTTTAGGAGAAAGCCAGTTACCTCCTGGGTCTGAAACTCCCAGCCTCCAGAACTATAGCAAAAAACCTTGCATAGGTCACATCACCTGTCTGTCATGTTTTGTTATGGGACCCCTAACAGACATCAGCATATATGTCCACATTAGCTTCTTGAGCAACTGTCATTGTAGTCATCATTAAAGAACTTCATTTTCCAATTATATTAAATACTTGATACTGCTCTAGAAATAAAATCTATTTGATTTCTGAATTTCATCAGAAATGAAATTTTGTTACTTTCCGATAGAGAAAAACATGAACCAATGCTTTTGACTAAGCATTATAGGAATGTCCCAGTAAATCAAAGTCTGACTAATATTCAGACAATGTCTCACAGATGTATATATTTTTTTAAAAAATCTACTTATTTGTGTGTGTATGTGTGTGTGTGTGTGTGTGTGTGCGTGTGTGTATGTGTGTGTGTGTGTGTGTGTGTGTGTATGTGTGTGTGTGTGAGAGAGGGCACTACATGTGCCATGGAAGCCCCAGGGTGATTTTTGGTATTTCCTCGATTACTTCACCTCCCTTTGGCTTTGCTCTGGGGTTCCTTTCCTTAGGTTTCACCTTCCAGCATCAGAAGTGCAGGGCATTGTTATTTCTGACAACATTTTTATATGGGATTCAGAGTCTGAACTCATATCCTTCTGCTTGCAAGACAGAAGTTTAACTCCTGAGCCATCTCTCTAGCCCCTAATGTCAATGTTCTTTAAGTAGCTAAACATACCAGAAAAACATACACAAGTTTCTTGGAAAACAGCAGTACATTGATACAAGTAGTAACTTAAGGGGTATTGGTAAAACCATTAAACTTATTCTTATTAGAATCATTTTTCTAAAATTATAAACTTTGTTTAAAAATTAAAAATAAAGGGACTGGAGATAAGGCTCTAGGGCTACCTTTGCTTGAAAAACAAAAGGATCTGAGTTCAGATCTCCATATCCCATGCAAAATACCTGGAGAAATGATTGTGGTCTGCACTTGTGGCCCTGGAATACAGGGCTTGGAAATCCCCAAAGCAAAGCAATAAGGAGGTAGAATAATCAGGGATGATTCCTGAAGTCACTCTAGGATTTCACAGTCACACACACTTGAATACTCTGTTTTATACACTCATGCATAAAAAATTAAAATAAGTAAATAAAAATGCAGAAAATTAATTTTAATTAGCAACTTTTCATTGTACATGTGCCCAGAGCAAAGCCAAGGGGAGGTGGAGTAATCCAAGAAATACCGAAAATCACCCTTGGGCTTCCATGGGCACATGTACATAGTGATATATTTTGTAAGGATATTTCAGGTAATTTTACATGTTCTTTGAACATATCTGCTTCCTAAACCCTTTCTTTCAAAAATAGATTTTTAAATTTTTTTTAATTTAAATACTAATAAAATTGACAACATTGTGTAGGAAGCAAAATTCCCAAATCAGAAACAGAAATGCAATATCATATTACATTTCACTACACACAAAGACAGAAATTCAAAGGGACGTTATTCCACCCCCCAAAACCAACCAAATCCAAATCCATCAAAAAAAAAAAAAACTTTTCAATGTGTATAGATTAACACCTTTCTGAGCTTACCTAGTCTGGATGTGGAAGTTGTTTGTAGTCCCAGTGTGCTCGTAATCATGAATAGCAGCAGCAAAGACCATGGCTAAAATTTCCAGTTCAGTGAGCCAGTGCTGGCAAAGCAAAGAGACATCCCAAAGTGCTGATCATCTTTTCAATTTATAAAATGGCTTTCAGTTAACCCAGTCATATATATGCAGTCATATAAAATCACTTTATTTTTTTCAAAATAAATCTTCTATTTAATCTCCACTGACTGTACATAATGATACTTCCTGAGTTATGGATTGTAAGCTCAAATATTAAAATGTAATTAATTGTCCTTAGTATTTGACAAGAAGTAGATTTCATAATATAAAAGTTTAACTCAGGATAGTTATTCTTGCAAAATAAATTATGTTCTGGTGGTTTTAATGGTCCATACATAATTAAATTGTATTTTGAGACAATTGTGGAAGACCTTATGAAAAACCTTTAATTTAAAGTGGAAAATAATTACATTGTTTTTTCATTGAACCTCGTTTTTATTTCATAAGAATTTTAAAAGAGTCCCTGAGAATTTATTAAATTTTCTGCGTGTAGCTCATACATTGTCATCCAATGAAACTTATTGATGGCAGGATAAAGAAGAGTGACCATCACTTCATACACTCTGGCCTTTCTTCTGCCAACTGGATTACTTAGCAAAGCTTCTCCATTACCAAAGATTATTTAACAATAATTCAATAATCTGTCACTTTTATTCTGTGAAACACATGGTAATAATGTGCAACGGTTTAAGTTAAAAAAAAAAAAGAAAGAAAGAAACAGCAGCAACTAAACCTAGGTTTAGTTTTCTTTCCCAGTTGTCCTACACAGAAAAACTCAGACACAAAGTATTTCTACCATCAGAAAAGAGCTCTTTTGGACAGTGCTGCAAATAGATGATACTTTTTAGGACTGGAGAATCTAAAATGAGATAAACATTTCTCTTAATGGTAGTTTTTACACATTTGAAACAAGTAAATGACCTGAAACACACACACATACATACACACACACACACACACACACACACACACACACACACACACACACACAATCATGTGAGCTTCGTTTATGTTGGTAAGAGGACAATTATGTACTCTAAGAGTACCTAAAAAAGCTACCTGATGGCAGTAGATTTTGGACATAAGATGAGTGAAGGACAGAATGATTTCCAATACAAAGACACATTGTAGAATGATACTGTGGAGGTCTGTACTAAAACAGGATCGCAGGTAGTAGTGGAGAGACAAAAGAAGTGAGGTTGAAAACAGGATGAAGAATGAGAGTTGCATTGGTGTTTTGTGTAAAAGACAGGAAGGGGCCACTGATGGTCCAGACATCTAGAATGAGGTGCTGACAGGTCCTTTCACAGAGCCTGCTATAGTATTTGGCCCATAGCAGGAGATACTGCTTGTTGGGTTGAGTTTCATGAGCTTTGCTCCAAAAAGTAGTAAGGAGCATGGGAAGACAGCAGCAGAATTAGACATTCCAGCTTGTACATCTCTCTTGTACAGTTCCTGTAAGAGGGGACTAGCGAGCACTACTCTGTGAGATTTTAAGAGAAATTTAAACTATGTGCGATTCCTTGTTATATGCAGAACAAATGATATCTTACTGAATTCATTATTTCATCTTGTTAAGATAGTAAATCTGGAAAAGCACATCCACCATGACTTAGGGCAGTTCAATTATGAATGCCTAACACACAGCTGACTTTCAGAAGCAAAAGGAAATGATACAGCTAGTTGAGTGTGCTTGAAACATTCTAGTAAGAGGCATTGGAAGAAAGAAAGGAACTTCATTAATGGCATATGTTACAAACAGAACTAGAACTGAGCCTCTGGTAATCCCACTAAAACTGTGGAGCTAAATACTATGAGGGCAATAGAAAGGATTAAAATAGCTTTCAGATCCCAGAAACTCATTGTTTTATTAAAGAAAAATTTTCTTCTTAAGGAAAAAAAATCATCTATCAACTTAAAGTATTTCTTCTTTGTTTTCTTTATGGGTTCATAGATTTAACTGAGGTTTACAAAGGAAACAATATTCTATGTCCACCACGACAATTTCAAGTGTGAAGCTGTAAAGTGAACAAGAATTTAAGAGATCAAATATGGAATTTAATTATAAATCACCTCATACATACTAAAACTATTTCTTCCTAGCTGTCAAAATTGACTATAAATACATTTCCTGTTTTTATCATTAAGCTTTGCTTCCTATAAATAGTATTTCCTCCATGAACCTCACTCATTTATTACCGTACTATTATGAAATAGTTGGGAATAAAGAAACACTGAAATTCAAATTTAATTGAAGATACTATTTTTAGTCTTAACAAAAGTGCAATTAACTCAATTTTAGTGGCCTATGGACCGAAACAGAGAGCCAGCAAGCCAGGGAGAAGTGTCAGAGAATGGTTTCACACTCAGTAGCGGCCTTCGAAGCCATGCTTTTTCAAACAGTATTGCATAGGAAGCCAAAAGACTTTCCACAGGGTTAATAGAATAGGAAGTGACTGTCACATTTTTCTGTAGACTAATCAGAGAACAACTGAGTTATCTCAAGGGAGTAGACAGCAAGTCATTCCTCTTGCTACTGAGAACATTAGAAAGAACAAGTGCCAAGAGCTTTCAAACATGAGAGAATGACGGTTAAGGCTCTTGGGTGACCTTATATGTAGAGGCAGTTGAAGGCAGCTTGGCATCACTCCATAAAGCATTAACTCTTTAGCAAGTGTTGAAATTCTGCACATCACTGTCACCATGGCACTGGGCTACAAGTTAATCAAGTGACAAAAGTAGGGAGAGACAGGCAAGCTGCTGTAGTGGCACTGAGCCTTGGGACCCTCACGCTTGAGGGCATCCCTTCTGACATTAACAAGCAGACCAATGATGCCTCTATTGCAATCCTGTCTGGGCTATGTGCCTCAGAGATTCTTGCAGGTGACACATTCTTCAGTCATCTGATGTGCTGGGCTGTTCCCAAAGTGAAGCACAAATGTCACGGTGATAGGGTCATCCTGCAATAGCAGGTCATTAGCAGAGCACTAAAAGGAATGAAGTGGGTTTTTCTCCCTGTGAAATCCAAAGGCTCAGAGCACTGCAGAGTTGTAGCTAATGAATAGTTCTCTAAAGTATTTTTTTTTACCTCAAACATTGTGAAAATTGTTCATCTAACACCATCTTTTCATCCAGGAAAAAGAGAAAAAACTTGTTAAATTACTTCCCCCAAACTGTCAAGTTTGCTCTGTAACCTAGTTTTGACAAAATAGTCAACACCTTCATACATTCATTCTGCCTTCCCTTTCCCCTATAGAAGCTTTATCCTGTTGTTAAATTTTTCATTTTTTGCCTCAATTTAAATGTTTTCCTGTACAGATAATACTAAATTAGTTCTACCATCAGAATGCACTTATAATGACTGAATTAATGGATGATCATACTGACATTTTGTTCAAGGATGAAAAAAAATCAAAAACCTACTTGCCACGCCAATCTTGCTAAAGCTGAGGAAGGCACATTTACATTTGCCAAACCACTTTTTTTTTCTCAGAAGTGGTGATATGATCTGGCTAATGACTCAGTTTTCTTGATGTTGTGCCAGGTAGGGCCAGATTCCTGTCTTCTAAAGCAGAGGGAAGGGCTTGGCATGTCCTGCGACAGGTCTTCCTTATAAGTCTAAGAATAAAGTCACATGGTGGTCTTGAATTTCTCTGTTTACCCACTAACATAACACCCCAGATTTTTTTTAATGTTACCTTCAGATCGGGACTTGTGAAGCTACAGTAGATGCTTATCTGACTTGCTTTATTTTATTGCAAAAAAGAAAAGAAAAAAACTGTGCTTAACGAGAAACATTTTATGATGATGAAGTTCTGGCTACCTCACAAAAATTGTATAATTTTTTCTCATAATTAGGTAGGTATTCTATTACAGTGAAGTAGACATTGCTCTTCCTTTCTTTCTTATCTAGGGACAGCTGAACAGCTTGGTCTTTATTTTAAAGTGTCTTTTAAATATATCATCCCCCCCAGCTGACTTTTTTGAATACCACTGAAATGAGGTAAAGAAAATTCCAAATATTTGAAAGAAAAGACCTTGCCATTAGAGTTAGGAAAAATACCTTAGAAATACAAAAAAAATATGAAATATCTCAAAGCAGTATTCTCCAGCTAGAAGCACGTGTAGCTGTCAGGAGGGTGTTCTCTTCCATAGAGATAGACTATCACACCAAACCAACTGAGAACAAAGAGTTCCAGAATGGAAGTACCAATGAAGTTTTATTAACCCCAAAAAGGTTTAGAAGAACTTCTGTGGATATATTGACATATGTATGCACCCTACAAAAAGAACCTTAAAGAAGCTTAAAGATAGCTTTCAAAAAAAAAGCTGTTAAAACTTTTTAAAACTGTTCTAAAAACTCTGTAATGTTGTCATAGGATGCATATTTCTATATAATGGGGAAATTTTAAAATGTTCCTTGAATCCTAGCTGAGCTACAGTCATTTGCCATGTCAGCATGAGTAAGCCCTCCTGGATCACATGCCAAGAACGACCTCAGATTCTCCAGCCAACTTTGCTAGCTGGCTGTAACCACACGAGAAGCCCCACGTGACATTCTCCTAACTGGGACAGTGACCAATTAGGGTTTTAAGGCATTAAACTTTGGAGTAATAGATAAGGTGGAACACGGGACAAGAGTGGAATCTGAATCTGAGGCACTGGGAGGGGGGAATCAGCAAAATTTAGAGGGGCAAAGGAAAAAAAGGAATACAAAATTCTTTAGGTGACATATGAAGTACTTTAAGATGAAACCTAGCCAATGAATATTTTGTGTAGTAAACAAAAAATTTTCCACAAAATTCTTGTGGAAAAGCATTATATTGATACTTTCTGTATATTCTAACTTTAATACATCATATACCTGTTACAAGTTGTCAAGCTCTTCAAGATTCTCTCCTAAGGCCCTAGAAGATATTTTTGGGACCAGGTTAGGAATGAATTCCCTGACACATGATGATACAGTAGTTAAGGACAGTTGAATCCAAAGAGTACAAGTTGCATACATATTGACCCTGGAAAACAGGAAGAGGTTTACTTCTAAAATCTAAATAAATGGGACTTGTGAAGTCATCTTTAGTCCTCACAGGAACACACAGTGCCCTCTGACACACACACACACACACACACACACACACACACACACACACACACATACTTAAAAAATGAAGAATAAAGAAATTAAATAAATATATGGGTCATGCATGATTTGGGATTTGGTAGAACACTCCACTTGCAGGCATTTATCCCCTGATCTAGACTTGCATAGATATAATCCAGATCCTAGGATGTGGAGATTTCCCATGGCTGACACTCAGTGTTTCCCACTCAGCTTGGCACTTTCTCCAAGACATTTCAGGAAGCCCAGGTCTTCCCATACGTCCTCCACAGATTGCTGTCCCCAGATTCACTTTGCTGAATCATTTGTTCTCTCATCCATTGATTCAGATACAAAAGACAGGAATATTTGGGAAAGTCCACATGAGTAAATTCCCCCAAATCCCTGAGGATTTGTAATGAAGGCCGAAAGAAGAAAAAAAAACTGAAGTTAGGTGAGTTGACAATAATGAGTAAAGAAAGAACATTCATTGGAAAGATTTTTTTCCCTCTGAGTCATTTTTTTTTTTTTGCTTGGTTCCTACAAGAAGGAAGAATTTACATGGGTGAATGTTCTATAGCTTCAATTTTGGAAAACTAACATATTTTAATTAACCTTTAAGGATTTTTTTCACAGAGCTAAAATATTTCTCCCCAAAATTGTATGTTATGAAATAACTTGTAAAACTTAAATGATTATTACCCAGGACATGTCCATAGGAATCATAGAGACAATGAAAAATAGACTCTGAAATTTCCAAAGGCAACACACTTTAGTTGTAAAGCTTTTCTTACCATGATACCTGTATGGAGCATTATGTAATGCACAGTTTGAGTGACATCAGCCGCATGGATCAAATTATGATATGGATTTTTGTACTTGCTGTACCCGACTTCTAAAGCTTCTGCAAAGGCAATTAGGCAAGAAACGGGAATCTGTAGAAAGCAATAATTATGATTAAATTTTGGCCAAAAGGTTGTACAAAATCAGCATGAGCACAATGTTTTGTTTGGGAATGTTTGTGAGCCATATGCGAGTAGTATTTTCTTCAAATTGAATATAGTTCTGAAAAATGACATCGCTAACATGCTAACTTTCAAGTGTGAGGATTATAACCTCAAACATTTAATTCAAATGAAATAACCCATTGCTTTTAACATTGATGTCTTCCAGAGTCAAACGAAAGGCTAGTTCTTCAAAGGGTAAAAATTTCCACCTTCAATTGGTATAGTCTAGGTTTCCTCTATAATACCAGAGGGTTAAAAAAGACAACCTCCCAGTACATTTTAGTTCTCAAAATGACATAATTCCACAGACTTTCAGGCCGTGGATTTTTCAGAATCTTGAATCAAATTTGTTGCTTAGAGACTTCCAAATGAAATTAGTTAAAAGACCTATCCTCTTCTAGTTTAATAAAAGCAAAAAGTTACCAGTTAGGCAGCTATGGTAGTCCTCTAATGAATTCAGAGCCTTTTAGTGGCAATGTCTCAAGGAAAGACAGATTAACACCAGCCTAGGCTACATGGAATATTGCGGGCTAGTTTGGGGTCCAAAGCAAGGTCATGTTTCATAATAAGAAAGAAAAGAATTTTTTAAAAAATCTGCCAGTAATGTCCCGTTCTGTATTGTAGATACACCATAGATTCATTTCTTCAAGACATAGTTCTGCATCCATTATAGGAGTATGCTATGGGTAATCCAGGGACTGCCAGTATTTGTTGGAATAAGTTGTTCTGGTCTCATGATCTCCAAATACATACATAAGAGTATGTAAAGAAGTGAGCAGTGGAGAATTGTTCACAGGTGAACTCATCTCTTTAGCCTGACCTGCTGAATCACTCTAAATAGATTAATGAACAATAGCATTTTGCTTATCAAAATAACTAACACTCAGAGCATCTCACTGCTGAAGTTTCTGACCTTGAAGCGGTTGATAAGATCATATCTGGTAAACAGTTCATAAATCATAAACTTCAGACTATGTTCTCCACTCGCTTCATTTAGGGCAAAGACATCAAAAGACCATTTATCAACATCCTGTAGGGGAAAATAAAGATAAATACTTTAGGTGGAGACATCTTATAGTTTTGTTGTTTTTATGAAAAATTATTTAGCAGATTAAGTATTGTATGTGCAGCAGGTAATATTGAAGTTCAGTATGTCAAGGTACATTTTGCAAAGTAAGATATAATGGAGCCAAAAAGTGAAAGGCCATCATTCCTTACACAGCACCAAGACTTTCCGCAATAAACTTTATCCCAGATGAATGTTGCTTTCGTTGTTGCTCTCCAACATCCTGACCTTTAGGGTAAATGGCTGCAGAAATGGGTGTTGTTAATAGAGGGATAGAAGGAACATATCCTTGATTTTTCTTTCCTAGTCCTCCATTCACCTGCTCCTTTGCTAGAAAATTTCGACACCAGGGTTAGTAATTTAGTTTAAAGCAGTGATATTGTCTCTTTCTCTTAGGATGCGAATATTGAGTGGAGGCAGAGAATGTCCTGCCTCATTATCCCTCACTCTCAAAGAAGATTTTTTGATTGAGGAGAATAGTCCTTTTGTGCATTTCCCTAGAAAAGTAGGAAAGTCTGTCAGGAAGTTGATAAAATGGGAAAATATCCCCTAATAGTGATAGAGATGGTGGTAAGCAGGGGGGAAAAGGCAACCAAATAAAACAAAACAAAAATCTAGAGTGTTAAGTTTTAGACCCTCTGACTGCCTCCCCAAAACACGGGCACATCCCCTGCAGCTTCTTTGCCTGCCTTCTAGACTTTCCCTTCTCTCACTGGTAGTTGGCATTAAGCCCAGCCACCCTCCTCATTGCCCAAGACCCAGACAACTGAAATTACAGCCATTCTTTAACAGTGCTGCTTGCCACAGCTCCATTTGTAATGCCTCTTCCACCCTAGTGGGAATGTGGCGATCCTTTAAACAGACCACACATCCTAAATTCCTGATACTCTTTCACACACAGCTCCAACTACCCTATTTTCCTAGAAGACAGTCCCATGTAAGTCCTCAGTAACATCTAAAGGCCATGAAAGATTTAAGATTTGTCCAGGGAACCTGCAGCAATCTCGCTTTCCCCACCCACGAATTCTATTCCATCCTGATGCTTTTCCCACACACACACCATGCTGCCCATGGCAGTTAACACTCTATCTTCCTCTTCACTTTAAGCTCTGTCTTCTGCTCTCCTGTCTTAAGGCTGAATTACGGTTCCCTTGATCACCAGGCTCTCACCTCTAATAAAACTTGTGCTTCTTAAATCTTTCTCACACACTGGTTTCTCTTTATTAATGGATCTCCACTTTGACCTAACCATTCTCAGAGTTACTGTCATTCCTCCCCTCTGATTTAATGCCTTTGGAAGTCAACTTTATGCTATGCTTCCTGGAGAAAACAATAGTAACTTTGGAACTCACTTTGTTCAATCACCTAGAATCTAATGCCTATGAAATGCTTTCTGGTTTATTTGTATGCTATTGGTGAATTCCTTCCATTTGGTTTCAATTTGATCTGTAAACATTTGCTTTATCTCTTTGTAAGCTAAAAATCTTTTCTAAAGGTTCTGTTAAAAGGATTTTTAACATCAAGCTCAAAGGAGCCCATCAAATCTTTTATCAAATTCCAAAGCTAACAAGGCAGAGGAGTTAGCCCACACTTTCAAGGCTGCTAGTCACAGTTTCAACTAGGGATCTCCTGCTGAGAAAGGGGAAAGCTCTTCACTGCTCTGAGAGTTTCGCAAACATTTCACATTTGTAGCTGCACCAGATGCTTGACCTCTGTGCCCTCAAACTGAGAACATGAAAGGCTAGAAGGATTTTCGAAGAAGAAATCAAAACATTTTATGCTTCGTGAAAGTTGCACTTTTAATCGTGTACTTCATATGTAATCTTACTAAGTGACATTTTAGGGAAACTACTGCATTCTTATACTAAAATATTTTAGTTAGTTTTTAACCAAAGATATTTAAAATAGGTAAAATGAATGTGTAATTGTTTTTTACATAGTTGAAGAAGTAATGGGGAAGTCGTAAATCTCCCAAAAGTAGAGAAGTAATTAATATATTCTAATGTGAAATTCTAAGCGTATAGTTATCTTTATTATAGGCTTAGGAAAAAATATTAAAAATCATGAAGAAGGAATTAATAATACTTAAAAATAATATGCAGCAACAGAGAAAATAAACACAAAGAGGGGGATTTGAAAGAAATGAAAATTCATTGAATTTTTAAAGTTATTTTAATGTTGGAAAGAAATATAATAAATTGTAAGTACAACAAGTGAAGATCTCAGAGTTAATATAATAAAACCACCATGATTAGGAAAGAAAGTTGAATCTTCAAAACCAAATAAGGGGTAGAAAGAGATAAAGAAGTTAGAATCCTACCAACACCCCTGCAGAAACAGTGTGTAGGATTAAGGTGACTAGGCATGTCATACAGGCAGAATGGAGCAAGTGAGTCAGCGGCTGCCCCTCCCAGACTTTCAGTGGCAGTCACCACTCCCATACACAGTACTGCTGTCACACCACAGAAGAGCAGTCTCAGGAAAAGCCCGAGACAAGTTTTGTTTTTGTTTTCTTCATTAATTTTTATATGAATTTCAGTTTTCTAATATCCTAAGTAATTTTCTTCTTTGTAAGTTCTATCATTTAAATGCAAACTTCAACATAGTTTAAAGGTATAACATACACATAAAAATATGATATGCATATTCTGAAAATAGTGTCTTCTCAAAATGGAATTCAAGAGCCAACTAAGTAAAAAGCATGAATAAAAATGTCAAACATTCATGTGGGCACACGCATGCATGGTATTGCTATTGTTAGTATAAGTCATTTTTCATGGAAGTCTACAGTGAGTCATGGTTAGGAACACCTAACATTTTAAAATGGTTAAGATAATTTTTACACTGTAATATGTGGGTTACAACAAAGCCTTATTCCTGTCTATCTCCTTATCATTTGGAGAAATTTTTTAGCCAATTATGTTACAAAAGGAAAATAATTGAAATCATTTCACCTTTAATGTTACTATGACTGCTGCTGGATATGCCAAACCAACCACATGATAACTTTTTCTGTACATCCTAAAAAAGAGAGAGAAAACAAACATAAATATAAAATTCATTTGCTCAAAGTTTTCAGCAATTTCTCAAATAATAAGAGAAAATATTGCTTTTGACTGGCTTAGCTTGTACTAGGATTTGAGGGTTTTTTGTAGCAACAAGATAATTGTGGTCATCATTTGTCTGCATGACAGGTGTTTAACTGTTTTTCATCTACTCATAGCAACACTGTGAAGCTATTGCGACTTTACTTTCCATATGAGGATAGCTTTCCTTGAACTTGATCCAATTAAAAGACAGACTGTATTCAAAAATATGTAAGACACTTTCATGCTTCTCACATGCCACCTCACTGTACATATTCACACAAACAAGACTACCTTGCTTTGTATCCATTTACATACAAAATAGTTTCCAGTGAGGGCTGAATATTATGAATATTTATGACATTGTAGATTTTATTATTTATTTATTTGAAACTAAACATCATAGGAGGGAAACATGTAACATTATCAAAATTTATACAGCTTTTTGTTGTCCATGATACTGGGGAAAATACATTGGCAAAAATTACTAACATCTACTCAAATCATTTATGAACGTTGCATTAAGAATACCTATTCAGAAAGAAAACAAAGTTCTCAACATTTCAACAATAATATCAACAACAAAATAGATTTGTCAGTAATTTGTTTGACTGTATTCTCATAGGAAATTAAACTGACATAAACTAAAGGCAAGAGCATTCCATGGATTCCTGAGTATGTAGAGTTAAAAAGATAGTCAATGTAAGAAGACAATAATCATTTTCTGGTTGGACATGGAAGATTCAAGACTCTTCTATAAAGTCCTGAGAAGGATTTATCATCCATGTCCTTTATTGTTTATAATAGATTGGTTTTCAATAGGCTTAGGCCTCCAATGCCTGGACACCATAATTTAAATTTGATAATAAATATGGTCAATATAAGACATTGTTGTCAGGAAAACTTTCTGTATCTTTAATAAATCCCTGTGGTATGTGGTGTTCTTGAAGTAATAGTCTTTACATTTTAAATGCAGGATATATATTGTTATTCTAAAAACATAATAGTGAAAAAGATTATGAATGTTAAGTCATCTGTCATGCTTTCTTTTTAGACCCTGACTTCATGGTCATTCGGAATTAAAATATTCTTTTAATTATATCTCAAGTCTTCTCTTTCTTGATAAAGCATCTTTTTTCTCTTTCTTGATAAAGCATCTTTATTTCATTGCTGTTGCTTTATTTTCATATACTAATTTTAACTTACTTTTAAACATCATAAATCATTTTTAATTGTGAAAGATTAAATATGTTAAAAGTTGTTCTTTATCAGAATATTTTAGAGCAGTTACAAAAAGGGAATTCCCTTAATTGAGAGGGAATTAATTATGCTAAACCTGCTGAGCAAAAAAAGTGCAAATCATACAAAAAACCCCCCTAGAAAACAGTTGCTTTCAATAAAGATAGTCAATTGTGGGTTCTCTGGGAAGCAAATAGTCTTTATTTAACTGTTTTTTTTCTATCATTTTTCCAAAAAAACAAACAAAAATAAGATGCATGAAAAACTAAAGGATGATGAACAAGGAAACATTGGGTATAAAAGCCAGTTAGGACTAAGAAATTTCAAGCATTATGGAACCAGTGATTTCAGGGCACAAATGGAAAGGGAGGGTGTTCACTGTTCTGAATTTCAAGCTAGCCACTTTGTAGCCACATGATCTTGTAAGAGCGTTAAGATGTATTTAAGCTGTAAAATGAAAATTGCAAGCTTTCTGAGAAGAGCAAAGAAATGCCTGGCACAATCTTATAAATGCTCAACAGAAGAAAGCTATTAACACTATTGTTGCACCTGTCCTCATGACCCTCCATTCAATTTTGCTGGTTCCAGCTTCTGCATTACGCACAGCTGCTGGGGTTTAGTGACTGCTGTCATATCAGTGAGAGTCCAATCTACTAGAAACTGGCTATGTAGGAGGATTGTACTTCCAAATTGATTAAAAAAAGAAATAAGACTCTTTCCCATTACAGCACCTCCTTAATCCCATCATCAAGGGTAGAATTATACAGTTAGCAATAGAAAATGACACAGAAAATTAGTGTGACATCTACAGGTATCTGAATGAGCAAGGGGGAAACCTTCATGTAGTTTTTTACTTTAGAAAGGAGATGATATGCCGTGAATTTCTGAAAAAAATATAATAAAGTTCTTGGGAATCAACAGGTGGTAGAATTGAAATGAAATTGTAATGTATTACTTTTACAAATTATGAAATGTAATAAAAAACTTGAGAAAATTCAAAGTAAAATTCTCTTATTCTAGTCAATATGTCAGACAATTGATCATTTAGTGAGGAGCTACTTCGGTGAAATGTATTTGCTGCTTTCATGGAGCTTATTTCAGTGACAAAGTCATAATGTGAGAAATAATGTATGATTACAAATAACTTACAGGCAGAGTCATGAGGAGAATCACTGTTTGGTTCAGCCCTAGCCTAATGCATGATCAAGAAAGGCCATTAGAAAGAAAAGCCCACCATGTCATCAATGGGACAATAAAATTAATGGCTCCAAGGCAGGGAGGAGGTTAGGAGTATTCTTGGAGCTGAAATTGAGCTGATATGGATATTCAGTCCATATGAAGGCAGCATTAGATCACACTAGATCATAGGATTCTGATTATGCATGGCCTAAAT
This sequence comes from Typhlomys cinereus, assembly GCA_023101885.1. Lineage (NCBI taxonomy): Eukaryota > Metazoa > Chordata > Mammalia > Rodentia > Platacanthomyidae > Typhlomys > Typhlomys cinereus. The sequence continues at coordinate 2,158,198 of JALPQD010000020.1, forward strand.
ACCAAGTGAAAGCTAACACTTTGTTATCATTTGAATCTAAGATGTCTTGGACAGGTCGGATGTCTTTGAAGGCTTGGTCCCAGCTGGTGTCTATATGGGGAGGCATTGGAACCTTTAGGAGGCGGGGCCTAGCCAACAAGGTAGGTCACTAGGCACAGTTCTTTGAAGGGTATAGCCCAAACAGACCCTGCTTCTTGGTCTGCTACAGCCGAACAGCTTCTACTGCTGTAAACTGCTCTGCTATGCCTTCCCTCCCATGATGAACTGAAACCCTCTGAAACTGAGCCAAAATAAATCTTTCCTTCACAAAGTTATATCTGTTTAGGTATTAAGGGCATAGCAATAGATATAACTAATGCAGCCAATGAAAACAATGACAGGAAACATTTTTATTTTGTAGCATCATTATACAATGAATTGTTTCCAGATGGCAGGTGAGGTGAGGGGACTGGCTAGAGAGCTGTGGCCATGTTTCTGACAGCACAGAATTGAAGGATGGTTGGGGTTGCAAAAATGGAGATGAGAGAGTTAATGGAAGATTGAAGATACGTTTGGGGAAGTAATTGCCAGAGTTTGTTGAAGAACTGAGTTCCAGGAGGGAAATCTTGTGTAGCAAGGGAGCAGCACTACTTTCACAAACATTCTAATCTTCAGGCTTCCAGACTACTTTTGAATATTCCAGGAAAATATATCACTAGTGTGTATTCAACACAGTGATTAATAGGTATTCCATTTATTAGTACACTAAGCACATTAATATCAATGCTGTTTATTAATTTAGTTAGCCTCTGGCATTTCGATATTTCTGAGGGGATCAAGGGGAGAGGTGGGGAAATATCCAGAGGGTAAAGATATGTGCCTGCAAAACTGACCACACCAGGAGGGCCCCAAGGTGGAAGGAGAAAACTGAATTCTGAAAGTTGTCCTCTAACTCCCACCCATGTACCATGACATACATATACATTATTTTGCTCTTTCTTGCTTTATTTCTATTATAAATAACTAAATAAAACATTCAAAAATAAGATATTTCTGTAAGATATTAAGCCATATTTTAATGCACACTTTTCCTTTCTTTACAGTTTGCCAAGTCCTTCAGTATTTTAAACAAGAAGATAACATATGTCTTCACCCAGTAAATAAAAAAAATTAAAAAAATATTCTTGAGTGGCTCTCTGAATATGATTTGGATATTTGCCACTCAGCACCATAGGGAATTAATCAATAACTGTTACTCAAAAGGAACATGAGTGCAGACCTCTTTCTCCTCAGCACCACCTGCTTATATCAGACTTTTTTGTTAGATTAACTTCAAGCACTAAAGAAGATGGTGATATGTCACTAAGCTAATAAGAATATCTTTACTGTTCTGTTACCCAAGCCAATTAGATATGGTTATGAAATTTGCAAATAATCTGAATAATCACTCATTAGATGTTATTTCCCTTGTGAGACAAGCTATTAGAAGTTTCTGTGCTGTGGTCATGATATATCTTTAAATTGCATGGTGCCTTAGATATGCATTATCATTTATTTTTTTAAAACCCAAGTGTTCATCTGTCATAATTAGCCTGCATGTTGATAGTAAATTCATGACAAAGCAGTTTAAGGGCATAAGGAATGCAGACCTCTTTCTCCTCAGCGCCACCTGCTTGTATCAGACTTTTTTGTTAGATTAACTTCAAGCACTAAAGAAGATGGTGATATGTCACTAAGCTAATAAGAATGTTTGGATATTTGCCACTCAGCACCATGGGGAATTAATCAATAACTATCTTCCCAGCTGTCAAGTTAACACATATATTTTAATACCATATTGTCACATGGTTTCTATAGTTGGATGCAATGCTTAGAGATCAAAAGATGAAAAATTATGTGAGACCCTTAAATTTAAGGTACCTAAAGGCTTATGATTCTTGACTATAGTTCCTTGTCCAAGTTGGCAGAAGAGCTCATACCAGCATCAGAAGTTTAGGGAACTGATCACAGCATGTCCATAGGACCAGTAAGAGAGGGACAAACTTCACCTGCTAGATCAGCATGTCCAGGTAAATACACCAAAAGATGCCAACTTTCTTAACCAACTCCCTCCATCTTATTCACCTGCCCAGGTATTAGTCCCACCCACCATGGGCTGAGCCTTCCCCACTTCTTAGATAGTCTCCTACAGGTTTACTTAGGACTTGCCTTACCTATCAGTTCTTTACAGATATGCTCAAAACTCAGCCTACAGCTGTCAAGTTAACACATATGTTTTAATACCATATTGTCACATGGTTTCTATGGTTGAAAGCAATGCCTAGAGATCAAAAGATGAAAAATGATGTAAGGGAGAGAAGATGCCAACTTTCTTAACCAACTTCTTCCATCTTATTCATCTGCCCAGGTAGTCCCACCAACCATGGGCTGAGCCTTCCCCACCTCTTAGTCTCTTGAAGATTTGCTTAGGACTTGCCTTACCTATCAGTTCTTTACAGATATGCCCAAAGCTCAGCCTACAGCTGTCAAGTTAACACATATGTTTTCATACCATATTGTCACATGGTTTCTATAGTTGGAAGCAATGCTTAGAGATCAAAAGATGAAAAATTATGTGAGACCCTTAAATTTAAGGTATCTAGAGGCTGAGCATGGTGATATGATGCATGTCTGAAGTCTTCACATTTCAAATGTCAAGAGAGGTGTATCTTGGTTTGAATGTGAGTTGTTTGTTCCACACAGGCTCATGCAGTTTGCATCCTTAGTTGTTTGTTAGTGTTTGGGAAGATAGTGGCATCTTTAGGAGGTGGAACATTGCCAGAGGAAGGTATGCCACAGGGAGTGGACTTTGATGTTTGGTAGTCCAACCCTGCTTCCTCTTCCAGTTTGGCTCTTCTTCTTTGCTTTGCCTCCATGTCTACTGCTGTGTCCTGATCCACTTCCACCTTTTGCCATCTACCATGTCTCTTCAGTCATAATGGACATAGCTCTCCTTTGGAATTGTGAACCAAAACAAATCTCCTTTTCTCCCCTTAAGTTCTACATGAGTATTATTTAAGGGCAGCAGAAAGAAACTATAATAAGGAGGATTGCAAATTTGAGGTTAGCCTAGCATACACATTGAGAGGTTGTCTCAAAAAAAGTACATTAACAAAAATAATTCTCTATTCTTCAACTTATTTAGTTTCTAAAATACTAAACTAATCATTTTATATATGATTAGATGTAATCATTTATAATTTAAGGAATTCCTGATAACTATTTAGTTTTGTAAGACATATTTATATTGGGTCCTTTTGTAGTTTTAATCCTGAAATGTCTTCTTAGAAAGAAGAGTAAATTTTTTTCTTGAAGATTGAAAAATGGTGAAATTGGGTCATATTAACATATATAAACACTAGTGTCTCAAGAGATTTGACTACATGATTCAGTGACAGAAATGCTAGAACAAAACCCTTCAAAAGGGAGATGAGAGATTTCTTCTCCTGATGGAAGCTTGGGAAGAGAAACAGAGTAGAAAGAGGCCTGTTTTACTAGGAAATGTAGATTATTCCCCATTATAGACTTATTTTAAGAAAATTTTATTCAGGTAAACCCCATTGCATAACATCTAAATGTATTAGTATTACTTTTGAACATATTTAAAAAGGTTCATTTCCAAAGGGTCACTCAAAAGGTTTTGTATTTAGTCATGTTGACTTAATATAAACAAAGCATCCAGAATAGTGTACTTTTATTACAGGTATATTCACCATGAAGTCTCTATTCTGTCCATTCTAGTTATATTCATTATATTGTTATCAATATCAATTATATATATTGCTAAATTTCAGGCATATTAAAAACTAGGCTCTTAAGTTTGATGTTAGTGAATGCATTTGCTGTCTTTTACATTTTATTGTCTTGAGATATGTGCTTACCTCTCCACAAAAATTCCAGCTTGAACGGCATGCACAATGCTTCGAAATTTCGGCTTCTCCTCAGGTTTCTTTTTCATCATCCCCATTTTCCGTGTGAAGGTGGAAGCCAACCAGTCCCGCACTTCCGACGGGACCGAGTCAGTCTGAATGTCGCTGAGCTCATCTTCAGTATCTAGCAGTCTTCTACAAACACATAGACAAGATAAAGTCAGAAAAAGGAAAAGGAAAACTGGCAATGAACAAACAGGCATCTAAATGGGATTTCGAAGATAACACATGAGGAGTGCCAGAGATGGCTGAGCTGGTAGGCAACTGCTTCTGATAATCCATCCTGGTGATCTGTGTTCCATCATCAGACCCCACATGGTGGAAGGAGAAAGCTGTCTCCAGCAAGCTGTTCTCTGACCTCTATATACACTCATGGCACAATGGCACACATACACATGCACACACATGAGAAATAACAGATGCGAAAAAAAGGAAAAAAATTGGTACATCGACTTCTGAGTATTCCTTAATATGATTGACATTTGGAAGGTCACCTTCTGAAGGCCTGAAAAGAAGGACTTTAACATCATAGTAGCCTCCTAAATATTGAAGGAGACTGATACCAGACAAAAAGTATTGCTTGTCAAGGCCACCGATGTCTTTCTAATATAAATTAAAACTAAAAAAAGATACAGAAATTCATAAACAGATGTGTGCTGTTGAAAAGAGCAACTGATATAGGAAGAAAAGATGATCTTTTTTGCAACGGGTTTGCTATCAGGACACAGGTGTTGTGAAAACCACTGCTAAACAGAAGCCAAAATGGGAAAGGAAAAGACTCACATCAATATCGTTGTCATTGGACACATAGACTCTGGCAAGTCCACTACGACTGGTCATCTGATCTACAAATGTGGCAGGATTGACAAATGAACCATTGAGAAATTCGAGAAGGAGGCAGCTGAGATGGGAAAGGGCTCCTTCAAGTACGCCTGGGTCTTGGACAAATTGAAAGCTGAGCGTGAGCGTGGCACCACCATTGATATCTCCCTGTGGAAATTTGAGACTATGTGATCATCATTGACACCCCAGGACACAAAGACTTTATCAAGAACATGATTATAAGCACATCTCAGGCTGACTGTGCAGTCCTGATTGTTGCTGCTGGTGTTAGTGAATTTGAGGCTGGTATCTCCAAAAACGGGCAGACCCAGTGAGCACGCCCTTCTGGCTTACACTTTGGGTGTGAAACAGCTTATTGATGGTGTCAACAAGATGGATTCTACCGAGCCTCCTTACAACCAGAAGAGATACGAGGAGATTGTTAAGGAAGTCAGCACCTACATTAAGAAAATTGGCTACAGCCCTGACACAGTAGCATTTGTGCCAATTTCTGGTTGAAATGGTGACAACATGCTGGAGCCAAGTGTTATATGCCTTGGTTCAAGGGATGGAAGTCACCAGGAAAGATGGCAGTGCAAGTGGAACCACGCTACTGGAGGCTTTGGATTGCATCCTCCCACCAACTCGCCCCACCGACAAGCCTTTGCGCCTGCCCCTCCAGGATGTCTACAAAATTGGCGGTATTGGTACTGTCCCTGTGGGCCGAGTGGAGACTGGTGTTCTCAAACCCTGGCACGGTGGTCACCTTTGCACCAGTCAATGTCACAACTGAAGTAAAGTCTGTTGAAAAGCACCATGAGGCTTTGAGTGAAGCTCTTCCCAGGGACAATGTGTGCTTCAACATGAAAAATGTGTCAGTCAAAGATGTTCGTCGAGGCAACGTAGCTGGTGACAGCAAAAATGACCCACCAATGGAAGCAGCTGGCTTCACTGCTCAGGTGATTATCCTGAACCATCCGGGCCAGATTAGCGCTGGCTATGCCCCTGTGCTGGATTGTCACACTGCTCACATAGCTTGCAAGTTTGCTGAGCTGAAAGAAAAGATTGTCTGCTGTTCTGGTAAGAAGTTGGAAGATGGCCCTAAGTTCCTGAAGTCTGGAGATGCTGCCACTGTTGACAGGGTTCCCGGCAAGCCCATGTGTGTGGAGAGCGTCCCTGACTATCCTCCTCTTAGTCGTTTTGCTTTTCGTGACATGAGGCAGACCGTTACTGTTGGTATCATCAAGGCCGTGGACAAGAAGGCTTCTGGAGCTGGCAAGGTCACCAAGTCTGCCCAGAAAGCTCAGAAGGCTAAATGAATATTACCCCTAACACCTGCCACCCCAGTCTTAATCAGTGGTGGAAGAATGGTCTCACAACTGTTTGTCTCAATTGGTCATTTAAGTTTAATAGTAAAAGACTAGTTAATGATAACAATGCATCATAAACCTTCAGAAGGAAAGGAGAATGTTTTTGTGGACCATTTTTGTGTGTGTGGCAGTTTTAAGTTATTAGTTTTTAAAATCAGTACTTTTTAAATGGAAACAACTTCACCAAAAATCTGAATTTTGAGACTCATTAAAACAAAGTTTTTTTTTTTAATGAGAAAAAAAATAGAAAGAAAAGATGTCTGAAGCTATATCTTTTCTTCCATTGAACTTTTCCATATAGCATAAATAGCATACGGTATTTGAACAATGCTTTCAAAATCCTTCAAATCACTGAATATGTTCCTTTAATCTAAAAAAATAGCTTAAGTACTCAAAAACTTTTTACAATACTAATCACAGATTTTAAAAGTTTAAAAAATATAAAGGAAAATGAATTATAGTTATTCCTTAGAATCCACAGAATTCCAGAGCACCCCTTAAATCCTAAGCTAGCCAGATTTTAACATACTCAAATTTCTAAAGTGAAAACTTCCTTCTATGCATCTTAAGTCATTTATACATTATTTATAATGCCTAGCAAAATGAAATATCATGTAAATAGTTGTAATGGTGTGCTGTTTAGGGAATGATGATAATAGTCAATGCATATCCGTGGTTGAATTCACAGATAAAAATTTCACTGGATACAGAGGATATAATCTGAAAGTTCATTTCAGAAGACTGAGGTAGACCAAATGGAGAAACCTCTCTAGTTAGGAGTTAATTCAAACTTAAGGCTATTTGATGTCTTTAAAATTATTGATCAAGGCCAATCATCCTAGCACTTGGGAGGCTGAGGCAGTAGGACTGGAAGTTCAAGACCACCCTAGGCTTCATAGGAGATCACATATCAAAACAAAAACAACACAGAGGCTGTCAGCTAGGACACCACACAGTATGTGTAACAAATGATATGAATTCCAGGAGAAGCAGACTGGCCAATGGGAAGCAGCAGCTGCCACAGAATAAGAGGAACTGAGGAAACACCCTGATTTAAGACCAGTCACCTTCTATAATCAGAACTCCCTGAAGATCTAATGTGGCAAGAATAAGTGCAAGACTCTCCACAATATACAAATGCAGGTCCACAGCCGTATTGAGCTTTGCCCTAGGAGGAGCACAGACCAGTTCTGACTGCATTTGACTCAGTAGTTCCTCTATGGTTAACCATGTAAGAATCCAGAGCTCTTAGGCACATTTGAGTGGTGACCTTTATGTTCTGTTCACATTGGGTGCACAGAATGAAGTCTGGGTGCACAGAATGAAGTCTAAAGATCATGAGCTGAGGAATGTAAGATAAGCAGAGATAGCATGGTGAGCTATATGGTGCCAGAAAGAGCAACAGACATACAGCATCTAAAGAATGCAGGGACAAACAGAAAGAGCAAAAGAAACAAGGCCCACCTCATCCAAAGAGGCTAAAAGATTCGCAGAAGACTGAGTCTCCATGTGGGTTCAAATGAACTCCTGTGTGTTCTGCGTTCTTTGCATATATGCAGAAGGCAACTGTTAATACTCATTTTGTGTAATATTAAAAAAGCAGAAATGCATTTTGAAGTAGCTCTCTGAAATAATACTAAAGTGCGGGGTCATAAAACTATATGAACACATGGGATAAAACATAAATAACTGAATATCAAAACTGATTAATATTCACTTTATGAAATTTTTAAGTTTCTTTTGCCACTTAAGTTTGAATGATTTTTGTTTACCCCTAAACCAGCATCATAATTTAGGGTAAAAATTGTCTTTTGTCCTTTCGCTCAATTGGAATTAGATTCCTTAGCCCATCTTATTCCTTAGCCCAAGATAAACTACATGACTTGAAATTTTCACTACTTAAAGATTATGCCATTTCTATTATCTCTTACTCTGTGAGCAGAAAAATCACTGAGCAGGGCAGGTAGAACAGGAATCATTGTGGTGTAATTTTGTAATATCGCCACGTTCCAAGCATTCATTGCTGCCTGTTCCTATCAATGGATCTAAGCAGAATGAAAGGTGGATGCTAAGGGATGTCTATTCTCCATAGCATAAACTGCCCAAGACAGACCATCAAATGACAACGTATTGTAAGGAAACAATATTTTTCACAGGAATGTGTCCTTCCAAAGACTGGTAATCCTTAGTCATGGTGCATGAGGCTATTTATCGAGAAAGAAATAGCATACAATTCCAGATGAAAGGAGTAGTCTGGGTAAATGAAGACTAGAAACAAAGGAAGTGAGTGTCTAAAGAGAAAGAATATGGAATATACCATTGTATAGATCTAATTTTTTTTTTGTAAAAGCAATTACTTCTGTAATGGTTAAATTGATGATGAGCAAGGAAGGTTCTGATGCTCAGCTATTTGATTACACATTTGTCTAGATGTTTCTATAAGGTTATTTTTAGACATGAGTAACATTAGAGGACTGAGCAAAGCAAAATTATCTCCAACACAAGGATGAACCAAAACCCAATCTGTTGAAAGGTCTAAGAAGAAAAGTAACAATTGCTCAAAGAACAAGGGATTCTGCACTGAGACCACCTCCAAATTCAACATAGTAGCCTTAGCTCTTGCTAAATTTTCAGCTTGCCATCATTCCTTGCAAGTCTTAATCCTTAATAACCCTTAAAATCTCTGCTCAAGCTCCCTTTAGAAGGGATTAGAAGGTGGAAGTGATAGTGTGGGAGAATGACTGTAGTCAGCAAAAAAGAAACCTCAAAGTAGCAGCAGGTATCAACTGTGTAACAACTGCTTCTAATCCCCTTTCTCTTCAAGCTGACAACAATCAGCAACTACAGGTCTGACATACTTCAGCATCAGTGAAAAATGGCCTGAGCATTTTCATCAGTTAGCTATCTATCTTTGTGGCACCAGACTGTGAAATGGGGAAGAGTTCCACAGGCAGCCAATATTTCTTTTCTTTTTTTCTATTAGATTAAATGTCCTACTCTTGAGAACTCTTTACTCTCCTCTCCTTCTTAATGACAGAGGACTCTAGATTAAAGCCATTTTCATCCTCATCCTATGCTCCAAGAGAAATAACATAATAGTTTAGTGTATATATTTCTAAATAAATTCTAGTCCTTTGATTAGCGTATGTTGACATGTATTTCCTAATAGTTTGATGGGTAAAGTATTATAACATGGATTAACATGTAATAGTAATATAATTACTATTTCTAGGCAAAAACATGATCACAAATATTTTCTTATATATTTATCTAAAATGTGAAAATACCCAAATATCTTTGAACATTTGCATAAAATTATGTCACTAAAACATATAATACCATGGTTGCACTATTTCATTTTTGAAATAATTTTTACAAAGAAGTTGATAAAACTTTATTCTCAAATTTGAAAAATGATTTTGCTCCAAACATCCAATGGCAATGGCTTGCTTGCTCTTAACTTCGCCATTAGAAGACAGTGTTAGCACAATTATTTCCCATGTGAGTATTCTTTAAAAAAATAAGTACTGGGTAAGAGACTTTTAACAGCAGCAGTTTGAGAAGACGATTCATTAGATAGAACATTTGCTGTACAAGCGTGAGGAACAGAACTCACATAAGTCAGATGAGATAGCACACATCAGTAATAGGGAGAAACACAAGCATCCACATAAGCTCATTGCTCAGCTAATTTGGAATACATAGAGATCAACAAAATTGTTGCCTAAACAAGGTGGAAGGCAAGAGTTGACACCCAAGGCTTTTACAATGCACAGGCATTCAGTGGCATACACTTCCATTCTCTTGCACAAACACATATACACACAGTAACCATAAATATTATATACATACAGTAAAAAGGAAGACACAAATTAGGGTATTTTCTTTAGGAATTCATAAAATATATTATACAGAAAAGAAATGATAAGGAGTAAACATGTAAACTTTTACTGCTCTTGACCTCTGTAAAATGTTTCATGATAGTTTTTAGTCCCAAAGGAATCAGAAGAGTATAAATAAGGGGATCTTCACAAGGGCATGGGTGAAGTAGAAAGCTATGAAAATTGACCCTGCATCTGATCAGTGATCAACTGATCTTTCAGAGCTATTTATAGCCCCAAATTTCTCTTCAAATCAGATGACATAATTCCCAAAGGGCTTGTATTTTGAACCAGAAAGTTTGCAAGGAAAGGGAAGTAAAGAAGGAGGCAACCACGGAAGAAGAGGTCATGGGATTTTGACTTTTACAATTATGTGTCAGTGAAAATATTTCTGTCTGCAATGGACACTTGGAAAAGAGTCACACCCCAGGAACCACAGTCATTCTGAGCAATTGGTGTTCAAAGTTGCACTTACGTATCAAAATTCTAGCACTGGGATATGACTAGGAGAAAGTAGTTTGTTAAGTCTGAAGTTTTAGCTTTCTGCCATACTATTCATATGCCAAACTAATTTTAAGAAGCAATTGAAGTAGCCTAATTTTTAACCGATGCAGAGCAGGAGACAGATAGACCTTCTAAATACTATAGAATTAATATTTTGAAGAATCAATATTTTGGAGAATCAGTATTTTGAAGTTTTAATCCAGTGAACAAGCTGTTGAGTGTTCTACCCTTCTACATGGTAGTTTCCAAAAAGGCTGACAGTTGGGTTGAATGACAGCTGTCTAGGTGGCTGCCCTGGCATCACTATTACTCAGGCCCTTGGTTATAGGCCTCACTCCGTCCTTCAAAGTCCAGTTTCCACCTCCCTGCCTGGTCCCAAAAAAAGCAAGGACTCCTCAGCTGTTCTTTGGGACAGAGGGATGTAAATCTCAATGGTGTCCTGAATTTCTTCAGGGTAAAAGATCTCAGAAAAAAGTAGACTGCCTTGGGGACGTTTGTATAGAGGGTTCTGGGACATTATGATTCAAAATATGGCAGAGGATCACAGTGAAGAAGACAGAAAGTTCCTGGAAAGAAAAAGGGATATTGGCCCTAGATTCTTCTTGGTCTTGGAGACATGTCTCTACCCTGGAGAAGCATACATGAAAAAGATCGTCATTGTCACCCTAAAATGAGAGACAATGGTCAGGGAAGACGTTTCATTGGTATGGAGATAATGGTGGTACTGAAAGCATAGGTTCTAAGCATCTTCCACATGACTCATTTCCAGGACTTGAAGGAAATTAAGAGAGGCTCATCTCTCTGCAGAATGGATATTCTTTTGAAGTTAATGCTTCCCCAACAGGGAGATCTATCCAGTGTTTTTTTTTTTTTAATTAATACATGTCAGTGTTTTGAGTTCATGCTATTCTTCCTTCTATTCCCATTTCCAAAAAGAAACCACAAGTGCTCAGACCGTCAGACCTATCTGAGTACAGATATAGATAAAAATGTTTGGACTGAAAGTGTTGCCAACCTGACAGAATATAGACTCAGTTAGGAGACAAGTCTACAGGCATACCTGTGTGGGATTATTTACATTAAGGTTAGCCTCTGAGAATATGTGTGAGGGATTATCTTGATTGGGCTAATCTATGTGGGAAACCCTCTCTTGACTATAGGCAGGTCCATTCCTTGAGTATAGATTCTGGATGGTAAAAAAGGAGAAAATGAGCTGAACAAAACATTCACTACCTTTGTTTCTTGAACATGGATACAATGATATGACCGACTGCTTCAAGCTTTATTTTTCCCTTTGTGATAGACTTTACTTTTGATCTATGCTCCTTTTACCCTTAAATTGGTTCTGTCAGGCTACTTCATCATAGCAACTGGAGAAAGTGAGTCAGAAAAATTGCACCAAGAAATGGGCCATTGCTGTAATAAATCTGATTATTTTGGGGCCTTCAGAAGAGTTTGATGGTTGCAATGTAAAAGAGTTTTGTACATCAGGTTAGAAAAGTAGAAGTTCAAAGTTAGAAGTAGAACTTAATGGGCCACTCCGGTGTAAACTTGGAAACCAGTGATACTGAGAAAGCAGTGGAGAGTTGACTCAATTTGGTTTCAGGTGGAAATAAGGTCTCTGTCAGAAACTGAGGTGTAGGACTTATTTGTGGATATTATGGATAAGAACCTGGCTTCATTCTGACATATCCCAAGAATGTGAATAAAGTTGAATATAAAGGTAATGGACTATTTGCTTGGTGGAAAACATATCAAGACAGGAGATTATCCTAGCTGTGCCAAGTAAGTAGCTGCAATTGAATTTCTAGAGAGATAAACATCACTGTTTAGTCTCTGAAAATGTATGAGGAACTATCGTGATTAGTTTTTTGGTAAGGAAAGACCCATCTTGATTGCAGGTGGGATTATTCCCTGGCTTTTGGGTTTAAACTTGTTTTAAAGGGATAAGTTGAACATTAAGTATTCATCACTCTCTGCTTCCTGAGTATAAATGAGATGTGATCAGCAGCTACTTCAAGTTTTTGCCACTTTTACTCCATTTCCATGAAAGCTTATACCCTTTAACTGTGAGCCAAAATAAACCTTTCTCCCTCAAGTTACTTTAGTCAGGATATATTGCCACAGCAATAGAATAAGAAACTAACAAAGATGCCAATCTATTTTATTTTATATTCCATGAACTAGGCAAGGATCCCAGCTTTGGTTCATTCAATTTTCATAATAATTCCATGTGGAAGAAATAATGATTATCACCAATACATGTATTTTAGAGATAAGGAAGTGAGGCAAGCCACTGTGATATGCTTAATCAGTGACCATGAAAAATTTTGAGCTGTAGGAAGTCTGAGTGTGAATCCTTGTATCTTCAACTATTGAGATAGTCTTCTGGTTAAATGTATGTTTTCAATTTTTTGCATGTGCCAAGAATATAAAATGCCTTTGGATTTACTCAGTAATAATATCAATAGTGATCATTCTCAGTCCTGTTTCTTTACTTGAAATTTAGAATCAAAAATAATCCTTAAAATATCTTACAATATTTCAGTTCACTGGGGAATTTTTTGGTGGAAAAAATCTTGTATTTTTTTTCAGAACTAGTACCTGGATCATTTTCTTTCTAAAACATTTATTTGTTTGCTTAATTATTTGAGAGAGACAGAAACAGACAGAGACAAAGAAAAAGAATTCATGAACATGCATGTCATGGCTCAGAAGTGGAGGTCAAAGAACAACTTTTTGAAGAAAGAACTCTCCTTCTACCATATGGGATTTCAGAGATCAAACTGAGTGACCACTTTGCAAGCAGGCACCTTACTTGAGTGTCTCTTTGGCCCTGGATCTTTTTCCTCACAAAGAAGTGTATCAAATGGCAAAATTTCATGGAACTTTGAAGTGAAATAAATTACACGTTAGGAATTTAGATTCTGTTGTTGGTAACCTACTTCCTGAGTGTGAAATACAATGAAATTAAATTTCCAGGCTACCGCTCATCATTTTTATTTATTTAGTATGTGCTCCTGTCTTGTTACAAAAGAATTAAAATGTAGGCTCATGAATTTTGAACACCTTTGTTGTGGGCATTTAAGGAAGTTTCTTTCCTTGCTCCCTCACACCGATAGTCCTGATCAGTGTTTCCTCTTCTGTTTCTCTCTCTCTCTCTCTCTCTCTCTCTCTCTCTCTCTCTCTCTCTCTCTCTCACACACACACACACACACACACACACACACACACTGTTTTAGAAGATGACAAGTAAGATTGAACATTTGGGTAAAGAAGTCATTCATACTGTCATTTACTAAAGTCCCAAGGGTCAAATCTTGGCTAATATGAAGTTGGCTAAGAATACTGTGGAGGTTAGAGGTGGATTTCTCCAAGTTAGTCCGAAGAAACACTTAGCAGCTCCTCTGTACCCACTCAAGGAAATGGAGGCCCAGGCAGAGGGAGGTCCTGTCCCCTAGGACAAGCAGGAAGGCCCCAGTCATGTAAAGGGAGTTCTCAGAAGGAGTCAAGTTTCTGGATGAATTGGGGTCAAGATTGTATTTTTGGAGTCAACTGGGGACAAATGCAGGGGCGGGGGATGGAATCAGAGAGACAGAACACTGCCTTAGGCCTCCATGAGGTTGCTTGACTTCCCACCAAGAAGTCTTCTTAGTTCAAAAATATCTTTGAAAATACTCTGCATCTTATCAAATCTTTGATCTCAGTCTTTAGGAAAACCACGTTTGGAATCGGGCTTCACGTTCACTGCATAAACCTAAAACAGCCTCATCTGGTGAATCTCAGTCCTATTGCCAGAATAATAGAGATGCATGGGGCTGGAAAGATGGCTCAGGGGTTAAGACTCTGTCTCCTAAGCAGGAGGTCTGAGTTCTGATTCCAGGTCCCACGCATACAAAAAAAAAGCTTTGGTCCTGGATGGTGGGTGGAGCCTGGGAAATACCAGAGGGAAGGAAAAAGAAGGTAGAAGCAATCCAAGATGATTTCCAAAGTCACCTTTGGTCTTCCACAGGGAAACACAGTACTCTTTGATAAACACACACACACACACACACACACACACACACACACACACACACATACACACACACACACACACACAAATAAGTTATAAAAAAGAGATAGACACCATAGAAGACTCTTTAAAAAGAATAATAGAGATGTAGATAGTAGTATGCAGCTGAGGATGGAGTGGAGAGATGCACAGAAAAGCACTTAGAGAGCACCTGTCACACAGCAGGCCTTTGGTGAGCTCCAGCTCTACACACCTGCATGGATTAGTCTAAGAAAAAGGAGGGCAGGAGAGCATACATCAGCAAGACTTTGGAGAGACAAAAACTAAGAATTCTGCAGGTTCAGAAAGGCACTGGGGAATATTTCCAAAATCAATTTTTATTTAAATTGAAATTTTACCTACTATTATTGGAATAGGCAAATTCATAAATATAGAAGTATAATAGAGGCGATCAGGCTCAGAAGAGGATGTGGAAACGGAGAGTAATTGTTTAAGGGACACTGCACTTCTGTTGAGGATAATGAAAATGTTCTTGAAAGATGTAGTCAATCATGCAGAATTTTTAATCTTTAAAATGATTTAAAAGAGTTGTTTTAAAACAAGTTCTCATCCATTCTCCTGTAAATTTTCCTAATGAAACTGATTACATTATAAAAAAATACACGAAAGCCTAAAGGGTTTGGTTGGGGAAGAAAAAGGGATTATCAGGAAGAGGATAAGAGAAGGACTACAGTGGGTGAATATAATCCTGTCCACTGTCCCATTTTATAGGAAAACATCCTGACTTGGCAGAATGCTTGATTGAGTAGTGTTCCTTAGATGTGAGTTTCCATTCCTGATAAGTTCATTTCTAGATGATTGTGATTGCGCTGGTGCAGGGGCTACACTTTGAGACCTAATTGACCATAAGATGAGGGAATACCTTCCGCACATGATCATCAATTACAGAACTGGGTGTCCTAACTCAGCCTTTCTTTCTTCTTGTTGTATTGTAGCAATCCTCCTGCCTCTAGAGTGTTCTGGTATTACATGCGTGAACCCCACATACAATTTCAGACTTCCAGTTTCCAAAGTTCTCTCTGCTTTTCTCTTTTTGACAGTTTTACTGTGAAATCCTCTAGTCAAGTATCTTTCAAAATGCGGTTCCCTGACCAGCAAAATCTGCATCATATGGGACACTTGTCAAGAAAGGAAATGGAGGGGCTGGAGAGGTGGTTCAGGGGTTAAGCTTCTGCCTTGCAGGCTGAAGGTACTGAGTTCAGATCCTAGATGGGGCCCCCTGCCTGCCTGCCTGCCTGCCTGCGTTTCTGGTCCTGGTAAGGCGGAGCCTGTGAATCCCCGGGCAGAGTAAACAAAGAGGAGGTAGAGGCAGCCCATGGTGGTTCCCGAATTCGCCTATGGTTTTACACACACACATACAGACAGACACGCACACATGCACAATTAAATAAATAATAAAAAAAAATAAAAAAGAAAGGAAATGGAAATGGGGCTGTAAGGAAGATCTACTGAATCAAAAATTTTTGGAGTAGGACTAGAAGCTTGTTTTATTTAGCCCTCCAGGAGATTCTGATGAATAATATTTCAGAACCACTCTTCTCCATTCCCAGCTTGCAAACTGATGGATGCTTGCTGCTAGAGGAAGCTGCTTTAGTGCTATTCGACAGCATGAATTCAACATATGCTCTTATTTTGCTTTCAGTGATGGAGCACGCTGGTGAATTACACTGAAAGGATATAGTACAGGATCCCTGTGTAGGAATCTTTATTTTTGAATCGTTTATATTGATTTGACAAGTGGGAAACACTTGAGTGAAACCTGATTGCAAAAAAAGGTCAGTTTTTCAACTGAGAAGATGTAAAGAATGAATACTAGGAAAAGCTGAGTGATACTCAGAAGACATGTTTGAGGGGGAGTAAGAATATATTTCCTTCTAAACATATAAGGCAAAATAGTGGAGCACAATAAGGCATGAATGATAGCAAAATGAAATTGTCATTATATGTAGATTATCCTTCAAAAATATTTAACAAATGAATAAAAGTATAAAAACATACATAGATATCACCTGGCCTTAGAGATTTAAAAAAAAGTCCAAAAAGCTATTTTTGGTTGTTTTTGGTTCTGATATACTTATTTTATATGTTTACATTTTAATTCTGGTTAGTATGTGAAATGACAAAAAATTTAAAAACAGATCCTGTTTCATTGTACCCCTTTATCTATATTGCCATATGTCATAACCAACTCAACTTATATATGACATACATACAATTATCTGAGATATGATAAAAGCCACTTCCTTGGTTTTAAGTTTCAATATCAGGTTCCCATGGAAGGAGATAAGACACAGATAAAGGCTGATAAAATAAGGCAAAGTGTGGACCCTTGGAATTAGCCAAAAAGGCCCTTTGTTACTGGGTAGGAGTCAGTACAAAGACTGAGTTAGAAAGGAACATTGAATCCTATCTGACCTCCAAGCCAGGAAAGAACATGAGAAGAATGCTAATATATGCCAAATAAATGTCAAGGATCTTAAAGTGGGACAAGCTGAACATCCCACTTCATCTGCAGACCCCCCACTCCTGGTAAGAACTTGAAAAACTGTGATCTCATTGAAAGATTCATCAGTGTGTGTCTAGACAACAGAGACAGGCTCATAAATGAAGCTGACTTAAGCTAACAGGATGGAGGCAGCATAGGAGAGAGATGAAGAGCAGGCAGAGGCTACACATATTTTGCAACAAGTCTTCTTGATAGGGGTGTAGAAAAATGAAATGTTCCATTTTTTAAAAGTCTTGGATGTGATTTTTCAGTATTTAATGCTTGCTCAAGAACCATCTTATTTGTGGGCTGTATCATAAGGGCAATAAATTATGGTAATTTAATCAGCTTATCACTCTGTTTTATAAGAAATCGATGATTAATCATAAGAACATAACTTAGAAATCAAACATTTTAATTTATGTTTTTTGTTAAGGTAATCCTCTAGAGGACTAGATATTGAAATCATAGATTTAAGCTGAAGCAGACCTAAATTACTATAAGAATGTTCTGAAAGGTAAATGATGTTATACTCAAGTTAAACTGACTTAAGATGAAGGGAAATCAGCCAATTCATTAAGAAAAAAGATGAATGTAAGCTGACCCTAATAAGGGATTTTTTAAATTAGCAGGTCAACAGTGTCACCTGGAATTCAGGTTTCATCTTTTAAAGCATCAATTTTAATATAAGTTTAGCTCTAGGCTTGTGGCAAGATGGATTCGTCATTGAACAATGCCATGGGGAGTGGTTAAGTCAGTAAAGTGCTTGCAGTACACATATGAGAACTTAAGTTGAGATCCCCAGAACTCATAAAATGTTACACATCGTGGTATGCACTGGTGCACTGGTAAGAAAAAGACAGGAGGATGCCTGGGGCTTGCTGGCCAGCCAGTTTGTCTACATTAGTGAATCACAGATTCAGTGAGGGACTCTAGCAAAAAAATAATCTGGAGAGTGATTGAGAAAGATACTTGCTATGGAACTCTGATTTCTGCATGCATACACTAAGTATATGCACAGATAAACATGTATATGCATGCATACACAAAATAATTTTTAAAGTGTAATATTCATATATAACAATTTTTATATGGAGAAGAAAATATTTTGCAAAAATCTATCAGTTTTTAATACTATTCTCTCTTGGCCAGAATGGTATCACATATTTATGCTTAAACAAGCAAACTGGGGACTTATAATTGGGTTAAATCAATTAGTATTAATGCATATCTGTTGGGGCTGATCAGTCTCTGGAAAAAGTGTAGGATAATTTAAGAATGAATTTTAGAGTATATTCTATTTAAGCTTGAACTTGTTTACGATGTTTCATAATTATGTAATCCTAAGTAAGTTGATTACTTTATTCCTTAAATTTATTAACTTTCAGGTAAAAAAAACCTGAATCTAATCCATATGACTTCTTGAGAATTGCATGTGATAGTGTATAAACTATACAATATATATTATTTTAAATATTATAATATGATTAAATATGATATATTATTTTAAACATAACCATTGAGTATTTCTCATGGTTCATATCAGACAACAGTTACAGTGTGACAAAATTACTGTTGATTGTCAACTTGATGGTATCTAGAATCATCTAAAAGACAAGTTTCTGGGCATGCTTGTGAAGAATTATCTAGATTGGGTTAACTGAGTTGGGAACACCCACTCACTGTGAGTGTCATTGCTGTATGTGTTGTGGCATAGGATTAAATAAACAGAATAAAGTGAGCTGAGCATCTTTGTTTCCTGCTTCCTGACAGTGGATATAATGTAATAAGCTGCTGTAAACTCCCATCACTGTGACTTCCTCTCCACGATGGACTATACTCTAAACTGTGAACCAAAATAAGCTCACTCTTTCTTACTTTGCTTTTGTCATATATTTTATTGTAGCAATGACAAAATTAACCAGTAAAGACAGAATGAAAATAATATCTTCAAGCCTAAGGAAACACCCTGAAAAATATATTGCAATGATTGAAGATATCTTCAATTTAATATATGATGCTTTACTGTCAGAAATTTCTAAAAAGATCTGGTCATAATGCTTTGTACCTTCATACTAGTGAGGTTGTTTTATAAGAGTTTAAAGAAAGTAACAAATCACAGATGGACAGAAAATATAAAACCCAATCAAAAGTAGTGTGACTTTTTCCAAATTTGGTTTTCACACTCTATCTACAGGATGAGAACAGCCTACCAAACACATCTCTCCAAACAGACACCTCTTCTTACAACTCGTACTGTAAAAATGGAATTTATATAAAAAAAGTTAATTTGCTTTTCATGATTCACTGAACTCTAGCAATGTCTTAGCACATTTCAGTCCAGCAGATTTCCTCAAGGACACCTCCAAGTGGAAATAATCTAAAGCCCAGAGCCAGTATTTACAAGCATTCCTTCAATCAGCAACCAAGTAGCTATCTCCTGCCACCCATCTGCTGCTCATGATAGTTTAGACATGAGGAGACATGGTTAAGGGACTTTGTGGCCGTTGATCATAGAATTTTAGAACAGAAATAGATTAGGATTTCTTTTTCATGACAAAAAATAATGATAATAATAAAACGATTATTTTTATAATGACAGAAAAAAGAATCTTCTTGTCCAGAGGCTAAAAGACTTTCAGAGCATTTTCTTTTTCATTCTCCATTTGGAGGTAAATGATTGACCTTATATCTATCTCTTGTGGTGTTTTACTCTTGAATTCCTGTAGCCAGTATTCCTGGACACAAAGATTATTTGAAAGATAAGTACATTGTCTAACCCAAACCAGTGAAATATAGGATGTGTCTGTGAGATTCTCTGGAAAAGAAAACCTATTCATTCCTGCTAGTTTTTAGAGTCTGAAAAGGCTGCAGAAAAATTACTATCATCTTTCTTCATTCAAAGCAAGAGAGAGACCATTCAGAGCAAAACAAAACAAAACAAAAACAAAACAGAGACTGATCTATTTACATGAGACATACTTATGGTCGGCACTAAACATCAATGTCTTGGTGATAATAGTCAGTAAATAGACCACTTGTTCAAGTAGACTTTGGTTAAGTCTCCTATTGGCTAATATTTTTCAAAGACAGTCATAATTCAGTTTTTTCCTATTTTCTTTCTTCCTCTGTAAATATGAAGTATTATGTGTAAATATGGAGGAGCTCCCTTGTGTCTGTGTTATGATGATGAGCAGATTGCAGCAATGCAGCAAAGAGAATTTGCTCTTAATGTCATGGTGATCCATAGGCTATGCTATCAGCATTCATACTGTGATTACTATAGACTCTTACCGGCAGAGCAATTGTATTAAAAGTCAAATGTTAACCAGCCTTTCTGATTCAACACCATTGCTCAAGTTTGTTTATTTGAAGATACTTGGCTGTCGCTAGTTTCATCTTCCTCTACATTTTTACCCATACTTGGTGACTTTTCTCTTTTCTTGAATAACCTCCAATTATGACCTCTTGACCTAATCTTTTCATGAAATATTTTTTTCATTCCAGATCTTTTAAAAAAAAAAAAATCTCCAGGTTACAAAGGGCAGCCTTCCATCTTAAAACAAATTCAGAAAAATAAAGAAGTGCAGATCTTCATTAATAGATGGCTTTACTTCTGCTTTTATTTCTATACTTGCAAATTCCTGAAACAAAGTCCATAGTAATTTCTCTGTAAAACCATTCCCCATTAATTCCTCACATTGCCGCAACTTAACAGTTGCTTTTGTCCTTTGCTGAAACTGTGCTTTCAGAGACATCAAAAATTTTCTAACTGACTCATCTTCTCCCAATTTTCTGTAATCCTGCTCTATGCCAGTTGCCTACATTCATCAGATATGCTGCATCTGTGTCTGTGTCCAGTCTAATTCTTTGCTTTGGCAGCTCCATGTCTAACATTAAGTGCTTATCTTTTCCTAACTTTCTAACTATCTTCAGAACAAATACTTGGCATCTTCATTCTCACCTTTGACTATAATTATTAATGTAACATCTTAATCCATTTGATAGGAAGTTCTAAGTGTTTTAAAAAAAATCTTAATGGTTGGAAGTAAAATAATCTGACATTTAGAAAGTAAAAAACAAAAAGTCATCCTTGATACAGAAACTTAATTTTAACTTCTGTGCAGACTTCTCTTTTGTACAAAATCTTTCAAAGAGGTTTTTTTTTAAAACTGCACTCCAATAAAGAGAAGGCTTTATTCTGGCATATGGAAGATTGAAACAATTCAATCAATTGGATGGGGAGAGGAAAATTCTTTGAGAAATCATGTACAAGGCTATGTTTATTATATACACACACAAATATATATATATATATATATACACACACACAGTGAAGCACAGATGCACTGCTGTAGCCTTTGTCCTTTTTAAAACTGCCACTTTGTTATGTATGAAATTAGATTAAATACTCTTTTGGCCTAGGTGTGAATCTTGTCAGACAACTGTCTAATTTGACTAGTCTTAGTGGTTCCTTCCTTTATATCGGCCTTGGAACTTGAAATCTTGAACCCAGAGTAGGAACCACATTGAAAGTCTTGCAGAGGGATGCCTGGTAGAGGACCTCTGTGAGAAGTCTTGACCTATGGGCTTTAAAAGTGCCTATCAGTGAGTGGGGCTTATGGGTTTTACAAGTGCCTATCAGTGGGGCTGGAGAGGTGGCAGGCGGAAGGTCCTGAGTTCCGATTCTAGACCCCACATATGGGGGCAGCCTATGTTTCTGGCTCTGGTAGGGCGGAGCCTGTGAATCCTGGGGCAGAGTAAACAAGGAGGAGGTGGAGGCAGTCCATGGTGGTTCCTGAATTCGCCCGTGGTTCTACACACACACACACACACACACACACACACACACACACACACTCACACGTGTGCACACATGCACAATTGAAAAAATAAATTAAAAAATTATAAAAAAGTGCCTATCAGTACGTTCAGTTTGGAGAATTTCAGAAAAAGATTTGAATTGTGCTTAGGAGCTTATTTATATTTATTTAGACTTGAGGCAAAAAAAATATTCTGAGAAGCAATTCATCAGTTTGGAGCCAGCAGCTGGCTACAGAGCAAAATGACAGTAAAATAAGTAAATATCCACAGGACATTATCAAAATCTTAAAGATGGAAAAGATGCCTAAATCACCCAAGTATTGAAAATAAGTATTAAGGAGTAAAACAATTTGAGATTCTCAGGTTAGAATTTCTTATCTCACTTCTCTAATTGGCATATATCACAACTTAGTAGCTATATATTTAGTCATATTTCCCAGACATTTTTTACTTTAAGTGCTACTGTTAGAAGCTACATGTTTATGGATGGATGGTCAGGGAGATGCTATGCCAAAGAACAGAATCATTCATATTATGAGACATCTTCAAGTCTAGACATACTTGCTTTAGAGTCCTGGCTCTAAATTCTTATCCCATGACATTCTGTCATGTTACTTGTTGCTGTTATTTGATGTTTTTTCTTATTCTTTTCTTCCATCTCACACTCAATCTTTCCTGTGTTTCATTGGCAGCCTAAGTCATCATGACGGCCAGACTTGTCTTCACTCTTCTTAAGCATGTTGAACACAAAATGACTTAAGCTGCCCCCACCTCTCCCCACAGCTGCTTCTGACGTATATGCCTAGACAAAAGGGCCTTACAGTCCCAGCTTGCTTGCCTGCTGTTTAAGATATGGACAGCTTCACAGCCTACAACCTGTCTGCAACTTCACAGTCCCCAGCTTGTCTGCAGCTAAGATAAGCCCATCCCCCCAAGGACTTTTTCACCCACCCCAGGGTAAATCCCCCTTCCCATCCCAGTACTTTTCTGACCACATGCACTTACTCTATAAGAGACTCTGAATTTAGATTTTGCTGCTGCCTTTCTTTGATTCAGCCAGCCATCCTGCTTGCTAGCTAATAAAATTCTCCTGTGTACTTCATGTGATAGTTTTGGTGTGTCTGCATCCCCTATCAGTCCAAGGTATAGTTTTGGTGTGTCTGCATCCCCTATCAGTCCAAGGTATGGGGGTTTCCCAGGAGCCCTCCACAGTTCTGTCCACTAACTACCAGTTACACTATTAGCTCTAAAGATCAGTATGCACAATAAGTTGTCTTTCAGTACTCAGTCAATTGCTGATAGTTGTAAGACATTTTTTCCTCTGAGAGGTCATCTCAGATTTGGTCCCCGTCAAAGGAGACCATTCAGAGATCCCATCTTGGAGAAAGTCTCAAGAAATAAATAGCTCATTAGAATCAGGAAGTTCCTGAAACTAACAAGCTTGGGACTTCTTTCAGGATGTGAAAAAATAGTAAACAACATCTGGCTAGGAGGAGACTCTCCTGCCAGTCAAGCAGTTGAAGGAGTGCTGAGGAGTACTAGTGAGCCTGGAAGAGACTGCTGAGCAGGTCAATCCTGGTAAGCCAAGAAGTGTGGAAAATGCCAGAAAGCAGCCCAGCAGTCTGAAAGAGACTCTGAACAATTCAGAAGCCTAGAGGAGACTTTCCTAGCTGGTAATATATCACAGAGTGTCACCCATGCTGGGAGGGGGAGTGGTGAACATCTGGTTATGTAGCTGCCTTTGAATTGTTCTTGATTCTGTCAGTAACCCTCATCCCTATCCTGGAAGTAACCCCAATGAACTCCTTGATTTGTCAAGTTAGAGCTTGATGAAATTGTTACTTTGCTCTGTTGTCTAACTTTTATCTGGGGTGGATAGATAGGTATGTGGTATCTCCAAGGAAAAGTGTTCACACATCACTGAGTGAGAGAAGCTTCCTTGATAAATCCATAATATTCGTGATTTGGTGCTTTTTCCTCTTCTAGGTGCCTTGCCTATCATCTAGTTTCTTCTAGAGAAACTTTTTGAAGCATTGACTGTCATCAATGTTCCACCTCTGGATTAAGTTATCTCAGATTTGTGTAGACACACTAGTCAACTGAGATGCTTTTAGCAGGTGTTTCTCTCCACATTACAGTTTTCTTCCATTGATTCTTCCTTCATTCTCTGGCAGCTAACCCAATTGTGTTCATCTTTTTTCAAGACTGAAATTGCTTTTAGGAAAATATTTGGTATTTTCTTTAGGAGGTATGTACTATATATTTAAATGTACTATGTAGCCTCTGAAATTAAAGTGCAGTTGCATTTTATTAGCATAACAAAAATAATGGTCATAACTCAACTTTTATTTTGTCTGGAGTTACACTATAATTAATCTTCATGTCAATCCTTGTGCTATTTTATAAGTGATAAAACTGGATACTATAGATTAAGTACAGTTCTCACTATAGTACTGAAGAGAAAAATCCAACTTTTGAACAACCTACTCTGTATGCTAACCATGATAATTGTAAAACCAGACTGGATGACAGTAACCAAAACAAAGTAATAAATTGTTTTAGCAATATCAGCAAACATTTGCTTTTGAATGTTAACCTCTCAGGCATCTGCCTTCCTTGTTATTCTTGAGGCCCAGGATGCTACTTTACTTGGCAATATCCCATTCCAAATAAGGAGAAAGAGATTTTTTTAGGTCACATGTTTCTGGATTACAACTGTGTAACTTTGAAAACTAATATCCTCTAGAGACACATGTGAAAGTAAGACTCATAAAATATTGGCATTTGCATATGAAAATGTCTTTAAAAAACCAGCAAAGTCACATTCACTAGGGAATGGGGCTATAATCTCCACAAAGATCATAATTCAATTTACATCAGAAATTTTGTTTTCCTCACAAAATATTCATGTTTAAGAGAGATCTTCATTTTTGTTTTTGAAAACCTTCAGACATTCATGTTTAGTCAGAAGAGGGGTGTGTGTGTGTGTGTGTGTGTGTGTGTGTGTGTGTGTGGTATGTGTATGTATTCAACTGATTCATAATTTCTGTTTTCTCTTATATTAGTACTTTTGAACTTTTCTTCATGTAGACAACTTTCAAACAACATTTCTATAGGACATTCACCAAAACATTTTTCTAGAAAGTATTTCCCACTAAAAACTTTCATGTGAAGAAGTTTTAAAATATAAACATGCAACTAAAGATTTCTTGAGTTCTACTGCTTTTAAAAATTTCTTCCACCAACATTTCCAAGCAAACAACACTTTAACAACTGCAAATACATATCAACAGACACATCTTCAACTTACTACTATGTATCTTATTGCATATAGGAAGTAAAATTATATTTAGTGCTTTTGCTTTAAAATACCTCAGATTGATATCTTGAGCAAAAATCCAGAAGATTCTTAAGGGATAATCTTCAGTCTAACCAGTGGCATGATGGAAAGTGTTTAGCCACAGGCTCTTCAGAAAATCAAAACTGTGCTCAATATTTTACCATAGTCCAGTTCAAGTCAGTACCATGTCAGTAAAGACGGCAAAAGGAGGAAGAGGAGATAGAACAAGATATTTATGCCACTTGAGTCTGAGACTCTGTGAGCATATTAGTATCCATTGAAGCTCTCAAGGAATCTCTGGCAATACCTTTCAGTCACATGTTACAGAGGTGAAGATTGTAGTTAGTAGTCTGATCTCTAAATCTCTAAGCTCTCTCTCTGTATCTATTTTTCACTCTCCATCTCTTTGTCTCCCTGTCTCTGTCTCTGTCTCTCTCTTTCTCCCTTAGAACTCTTGTGCACAAAGAGAAATGCTTCTACTTACTTTAGATTTCTCACTTTTCCTCAGCTCAGACCTGACCCAAGTGTAGATTTTAACAAAAGGGACGGGGCCCTGTGACATATGCGTTCTGCAGGTCTTCCATTCACTCTGCTGTTAATGGTTGTTTAGTAATGTGGTGGTAGGAAGAGCCAAGCTCTTACTGCACTGGGGACTTTGCTGCTACCTACATAACAAATACCCCAAGGCTGGCTCCTTTTCATCCCCAGAGGTCTTTTTATAGGTTTTTCAGAGATAACTTATTGTGAGGAAGTTACCATATGTTTAATATTTCCTTAGAAATTATGGGTGAATTGCTCTTGTTTGCTCTCCAGAATTTGGTTGTGAGACCTTCTTCCTATAAACAACATATAAGTTGATCACAGTTAAAGAGAAAACAAGTTGGGCCTGATCTGATGCTGGCCAGCTTTTTAATATCAGAAGGTTGTAAGGTGAGAAAAGCCATCAGGAGTCTTACCCAATTTAGAATATTGCCAACTACAATAATAGCCACGTTGGTAGGAGACAACCTATTGGTGCAGTAGCATGAATATTATGTGGTGCACTGGTTATTCTTCTCTTGCTGTGAGACACCATTCAAAGTCAAGTAACTTAGAGGAGAAAGGGAGATTTATTCAGCTTATGGTTCCAGAGGGGAGATACAGTCCTTCATGGTGGAAAAGGCATGGCTAGCTGGCAGAAGTTGTAGGCAGCTTAAAATTGTATCCATCAAAGAGGCTGAGAGTTGTAAAACTGCAAGAACAGACTCAAGGTAGGGCTAACCAAACTTAAGGCCCACTCCTTGTGACTACCTTCCTCCAGCAAGACTATCTTCCTAAACATGCTATGACTTTTTCAAACAACTAAAGATTTAAACACATGAACACATGACACTCCACCCTTCACCTCCACAGGTTCATTGCCATCTCATTGTGCAAACCATACTCATTTAACTTTAAAAATCCCAAAGACTACATCAGTAATCCCTACACAGTCCAAAAGTCCAAAGTCCAAAGCCTCCTATAAAGTCAAAGGTAGGTTATATACTTCCAACACATAATAAATGGCACAGAATAAACATTCCCAGTCCAAAAGGGAGGAATGGGGGCATAATTAGAGAAGATTGGTCCATAACAAGACCAAACACCAACAGAATAAACTCCAAATTTTGCAACTTTATGTCCAACAGATGAATCTCTTTGTTGAAATTATCTCCATTCCAAAGGGTCTTGGTTCCACCCCTCCAGCACAGTTGCTCATGGAACACATCATTCTCTTGGCCTGGTGGTTCCTTTCCCACACTATACAACTTTTCCTTGGCAGATATCCCATATTGGCTCTGGCATCTCTAACATCATTAATTCTCAATGACAAACCAGACTTTAATTCCACTATACAAACTGCTGTTCTTGGGCCTCTGAATTGTAAGCTACCTGCCTCATATTGCCTGGATTCTGACATTTTCTGAAACTTTGGAGGTGGGAATCCAAGATCTCCTTTCTCTTGCTTCTAAAACCAGGACCATGTGTACAATATTGCCAGGTTCTGGTACAACTTTGGGTTGAAGACTGGCCTTGAATCACAGTTAATTCAGCTTCTTGGTGCTGACTCTGGGCAAAATCTTTCTTGAGCCTTTGCTTTAGGAGAACAAACAATTCCCTTTGAACTCTGTCAATCTTCCTTTCCAAAAGAATTTGTATTCTTACGGGTGGCAGCCTTCCTTGAGAATCTTGCTCTGAGTATGTAGCCCTTTCTATTATCCAAGTGAAGAACAGACTTTAGTTCACTAATTGAGTTAATATCTTTTTTTAAATTTTTTTATTATTATTATTTATTCAACTGTGTGCATGTGCGCGTGTATGTGCACACACGTGTGTGTGTGTGTGTGTGTGTGTGTGTGTGTGTGTGTGTGTGTGTGTATCTGCGTATGTGTAGAACCACGGACGAATTCGCAAACCACCATGGACGCCTCCACTTCCTTCTGCCCCAGGATTCACAGGCTCCGCCCTACCAGGACCAGAAGCGCAGGCCGCCCCGCTTCCGCCTGGCGTCTATACGTGGGATCTGGGATCCGAACTCAGGACCTTCCGCCTGCAAGGCGGAGGTTTAACCCCTGAGCCACCTCTCCAGCCTGAGTTAATATCTTTAATAAAAGCCACCATTTTCCTCTCTGCCTCTTCCTGGTTCAACTCTTCAAGCTTGCCATTGCATTTTTCCTCATCAGTCCTCACAGTTTTTATTTCTTTCTGTCTGATCCCTTGTTCTTTTTCCTCATAACTCTGAACAAGAGCAATAAAAAGGAGCTAGGCCATTGAGTCAAAACTACATTGCCTTGAAACTTCCTGTGTGAAGCACTTGAATTTAATTTCAGGCAAATGTTCAGGACTCAGGGAAAAACTTGATCAAACACTCGGCCAACACATCACTCCATTTGACCCTTTTCCAGTCTCCAACACAGTTCTGCCCCCCATCTGGACTATCTCAAGCTAGGCTTCCACTGCCTGTGTCTCTCAAAGCATTACTCTCTTCCAACCTCTCATAAGTATGGCCCTTTCTGCCCTGTCTCCAAGACACAAAGGCTTTCCTAGCACAAAGTTCCAAGGGTCTCCATATTTTTCCCAAAAAGCAGCTTCAAAGGCATACTAGCCACATCATAACAATGACTATATTGCTGGGTACTAAGTTCTGTCACTTCAGAAACAATTTCACTTTCTGGTACTGGATTCTCACAATAACATCCCACTTCTCTGGTATCAATTTCTTTATGAATTACTCTTCTTTGATGCTGTGAGACCAACTGAGATTCAAAGGGGAGAAAGGGAGATTTATTCAACTTATGGTTCTAGAGGAGAAATACAGTCCTTCAAGACAGAAAAGACTTGGCTAACTGGTAGAAGTTGGAGGACGCCTGTCTCAGTAAATATCATGGAAGGTGAAAATTGCCACAAGTTCAAGGGCAGACTCTTTACTTTCTAACGGCATTACTTTGCTTACTGCTCTTTCGAGAGCAGTGTTTACTTTATTTAGCCTATCAGCATTTCTCTATGGAAGGGGGAAGCTCTCAAGAGTCACTACACCTCCTGTAGAGATTATTGAGGGTTAGTGTTAGCTATGGGAAGGGGGATACTTACTTCTATAGTATTATCCACTGATATTTCATTCATGCTCCAGCAAGTGCTTAGGCACATTCCAGTATAAGCAACACTGATGAAACTCAGTAGGACACACACACACACACACACACACACACACACACACACACACAATCCTATTGCAGTAGAAGGGAGAATGTCCTGTAAAAAGATGTTTTTTAATGGGAGAAGCAGAGTAGGGAATGGATCAGGTTATATAAGGTGAGGATGACATAAATTCAATGTATACATGTAAAAAGCTATTAAAGAAAAAAAGTAATAAAAACAGAAATTATGCATAATTACTGCAATTCCAACCCTCAAAGGAAAAAAATCTTTCTTTTCCATCGAACACAAGTATTCTTTGGTACTTTAAGAAATCACTGTATTCCTCCCTTTGGCTTTGAAAGAGTCTGCACCTTTTCTGAGCCTAACCATGGAAATGCACAAGTCTTCCATTCATTTTTCTCTCAGATCTGAATTCACAGGTACCTCTTATCTGCCCATTGTCTTTATCATTTCTGAGATTAAAATCTAGAACTGTTCTCAATGTACTCTGAACACCAGGAGTCACTGGCCAGATTGCTTAGGATGTCAAGTACCCCTTCAGAGCAAGTGTCTTGTGAGAGCATGGAGTTGACAAACCTCTTCAAATAAATCTCCTTTTCCACACTTTTTTTCTGTTCTGCCAACTATGAGTCCAATTTTGGGTGATGAAACACTTGGTTGTCCCTTAGCAAGCCCCCACACAATCTTTGTCTGGCTGTCTATCTCCAGGAAAAGTGTGGGCACCAATGTCTGCTTTCGAAGTATGACCTCATGGGAAAAATTCTTTCATTTGTGGAAAACCAATTTCAGTGTACACATACCTTTGATATTTAAAAGACCAAGGACAGTGAAGGCAGTGGAGAGGAGATTTTAATTATCCTTTATTTTATAACTTTTTTGACTATTAATTCAAGCATTTGGATTAAAGTGTATTTTTTTTAAAAAAAGAATCACAGTCTAATTAATCAGCTACATGAAAAAGAACCTTTCAAACGTTAACGAGATTTTGACTTTTTTGTGTTATATGCTAAATTTCTACTTGAGAAAGTGAGAAGGAGTTGAGACTGACCTTGTTTCATCGATGTAAACCGCTTCCAGCACTGAGGCTGCATATTCAATATTCTTCTTTAAGTCTACAACATTGACATCACCTTTCTCCAGCTGTTTCACCAAGCATCTTAGTCTATTTCCAAAAGATAGAAAAAGAGAGAGAAATGGAATTTTTATAACTACATGGAAATTTTAAAGTATGAAACACACAAATTGAGTAAAACATTCAACAAGGTTTCCCCTACCTCACTAAATAGCATTATCTTCATTTTTGCACAACTAGATCACTCTTTCTAACTTAAATAACCATAGAAATGATATTCTTTTCTTAGTAATATTAGGGGTATGAGTAGCTGGTGTAAGTATCATACTTGAATAGGAGGCTTCCTAAAATTTTAAGACAATGTATTCACAGAATTTTTACAACAGGATATCCCTAGCACTAGAGATTAGCCTCTTATGTACCTGCTTCTCCAGCCCTGGAAGTGTTATCTCTGAGGGCACAAAGACAAAGTGCTCTCTGATTACTGCCTGCAGGAGGTGAGCAGCTCTGCTCCACTCACCCTTCCCTCTACCACAGGCTCACAGAAATGGGCAGGGAACTTCAGAGACCATGAGCTCAAATAAATCATTCTAAATAGCTTTTCTTGGGGATTTTTCACAGTGTTTTTAAAATTTTACATAGTATATGTCAGGGCTTTACTGCGATGATTTTTCACTTGACACAAATATGAAAAATATTTTTTCTTAGTTTTGTCCATAGGATTTGGAAATCGCAGAGCTCAGTTAAGGCCTATTTAGGGTCCTGAGTTACCAAGGCTCTGAAGTATTAAAATTAATGTTTCAAGCTGTGGAAATTGGATAGAACTGTTATGCAACAATAGATTACCAGGATAGTGAGGCAATGCAAATTCCCAAAGCACATCTGTAATGCTTTTATAAACTTCTGTGCATTCAATTGTAAGCCAAGCAATAACAAATGGAGATATTGCTCCAGCTGGATCCATTCAGCTTTTGTTCAGATTTTCTAAACTCTTTGCCCTTTATTAAGCACAAAAGGAGCATTCATTCTTTCTTGTTCATGCTGCAGATTAGCAATGCAAGCACCACTTATCTTTGTCCCTCAATTGTCAGAATTTAATTCCATTTCTGTTGAAAGATGTTTCAAAAGAGACTACAATGTCTACTTTCAAACTCTGTCTTAGAGATAACTTAGCAGATATTCTAATAATTCACTTTGGATTATTTTTACTATTAAGCCTTAGCATGTAAAGAAAAATTGAGAATTTTGCAAAAAGTATTTGACATTTTACCACCTAGAGAAATATTTAATTTTTCTATGAGAAAATGCTACATCTATATCAAAGCTTCCTTAGGAACTCAAAATATTAATTTTGATTCCATGTACTTTCAGATGATAAAATACAGATAGCAGCATTACAAAATGAGTTATGTGTAGCAGCAAATGTCTTATTAGCAAAGCAAATAAGCAAAGCAAAGGTCAACTCAACCAAAAGATGAACTATAACAGATTTTTAGAAAGGAAAAGTGAAGCCTGGTTGTGATGCTATCCAAAAAAAAATGATGAGAGAGTAACATACAGAGGATATTGCAATTTTTTGACATATTTATGACCCCACAACATATTTAATAGGATTCGCTTTCATTTTGAAAGCAACTGAATATTTTTCTTTTCCATAGCTCTGCAGTGGTGTTAAAAGGT
Source organism: Typhlomys cinereus (assembly GCA_023101885.1). NCBI lineage: Eukaryota > Metazoa > Chordata > Mammalia > Rodentia > Platacanthomyidae > Typhlomys > Typhlomys cinereus. The sequence goes on from JALPQD010000020.1 coordinate 2,189,876, forward strand.
ATCATTCATCTATCCCGTTTGTGAGACTTACAAGTCTTGTTTGTAGTTGGTTGATATCACTTAAAGCTAACAAGTATTTAATGTATCCTTGTCATTCCAATATCCTGGAGAATTTTCCCTATGTGATTTAGCCTTCAAAATTAAGGATATTACATTTAAATCTTTAATCTATCTGATATTTGTAACTTACTAAACTATAGAGATTTTTTTCATTTTATGAAAATCCAATATTGAAGGCATTTATTGAAAAGACTGCCTTTCTTCTCATGTGTGTTCTGAACATCTTAGTTGAAAACTGTTAATGTATGAGCTCTATTTCATTCTGTTGGTTGTTGTGCATGTTTTTCTACCAACACTACGCTGTAGAGAAAGACAGGTACGCACTGCCTGATCTCACTCTCATGAGGACTATATAAAAGCTGAGTACAGAGACATTATGAGTGAATGATGGTTGTATCAGATGCTCAAGAAAGTAGCAGAGAGGAAGCATGGGAAAAGGTTGATGATAATCAAGGACATAGTTACAAACTGAGAGAAAAAGCTCTGGTATGTGCTTGCATTAGTAGAGTGGGCATAAATACTGATGAAATAATACTTTGGTTGAAAGAGTAAGAAAGGATTTTGAGTGTTTTCACTTTCCTCAAGACTCATAGGATACCTGGCCTATCAACATTTCACAGTGGTTGAGGGAAGATCTCAAGAAACACTATACCTTCCTGAGAGACTATTTAAGGCTAATGCCAGACAGGTGAAAGAGAGCTTTCTTACCCAATTATTTATCCACTGATAAATCATCCAGTCCCAGCAAGAACTCAAGTTCTTGCTAACACAGCCATCCCACATGAAACCAGTGGGTTACACATACAAAAAGATGTAAAAGTAGGAGGGAAACTACTTGTAAAGGAGAAAGTATGAAGTGTGACATGAAGAGGGGATGAGGTTAGGTAATGAGTAAAATCACATAAATTCATTGCATTTACATGTGGAAGTGTCAAAAAAGGTAAATTTAAAAAGATTAAAAATAATAAGCGTGAGAAAATTAATAGGTTTGTTGTAATTTAAAAATTATGCAATGGATACACTTATCAAAGTTTTATACTTTTATATATCACTTAGTTTTCAAATTAACAACAGGGTGTAAACCCAAAAAGAAATTCAAATGATTACCTCTACCCTTTAAAAAATACCTATACTTTAGTTTTATTGAAATTAACATTTTTCCTATTAAATAATGTCCTTATGGGTTTCTACATTTGGCCAGGGAGACATAAGTGAAATTATTGGTTAAAACTCAAAAGGATTTTTTCAGAGAGGATGAACTCAAATGGAAAGGTATCTCTGCACATTTTACGTACTGCAGAGACTGAAGTATAACTGATGAAAGCCCAACTGCCATTGAGGATCTTGAAATAACCTGGCAGAAGGAAGTCACTGATGATGGAAGTCCCTGTCAACTTGCCTGGGCTTAGAATCACCCCAGGAGATGGTGTCACACCTTTAGGTGTGTCTGTAAAGGTCTTTGCAGATGGTGTTAACTGAAAATGTCCTAGTTTCATAACTTCTTGCTGCACCAAAACTCCTAACCCAAACCCTTGAGCAGAAAAGAGTTTTATTCTGCTTTCAATTCCAGGCTATAGTCCATCATAAAAGGAGAGCCATAGCACTGGGAGCCAGGAATCAAAGGAACTGACGACATCATATCCACAGCAAAAATCAGTATGTTGTGCTTTCTTGCCTGCCTGCCAAAGTTGAAATAGCTCTATCCATCTTTATCTACCTGCATTGGGAAGGACCCCACCTAGGCAGTGTCATCCCCTATCAATTCTGCAATCATGATAATCTCCTACAGGATTGTGCAGATTTATTCATTTATTTAGCTATACAATTCTTCATAGGTGTGCCCAGAGTTCCATTTCCTAGGTGTCAGGTTGACAATTGAGGCTCAACACCACAGGAAGGAAATGGATCCTGAATGTGGGTAACACCACCTTGTAGGCTGGGGGCCTAGATGGAATAAAAAGAAGACACAGGAGAAGGTAGCGTATTCCTTTGTCTGTTGTTACTTGGCCAGTCATGCTATGAACTGTTCTGACATTTGTGCCTTGGATGTTGGGTAACCCTTCATCTTTAGTTGGGTCAAAGATGCTAGTAAGAGAGAATATTAATACATATGTGTGTATATCTTATATAAATTTTAAATATATTCATATTCTCACATTTGTACGTATTATGTTGCATTCAGTAATAAAGATTTGATACATACTGACAATAGAGAGAGGGAAAAAAGGTTCAAAAAATGTACATTTTTTAATCTTTTTGAGTTGATAATGTTTGTTTATATGTCACATGAAAGGGTTACTAACTGTCTAAATCATACCTACCTCTGGACTCCTGAGAATATCAGGAATGTTATCTATCTCATGAGAATATTTCTGTTAATTTGATCTCCCCTCTGCTTGGATACCAAACTATATTTCAACTTTTCTTGGATAACAACATTTACTATAGTTTTGACTTTTTTAAAATATGATTTCCCTCCTACATGATCTGTCACTGAATAAAATCATTAACTATATAAAAAAGCAAGAAAATGATCAATAATTAATAAAAAACAAAATAAAATTGGCCCCAAAAATTTATAAAATGAAACAATACTTTGTGAACAAGGATATTAGAGTAATAATTATTAAAATAACGTAAGAGGAATATTATGCCAATTTATTTAGCAATTGATAAAATGAAAATTTCCTTAAAATATACAAACTACTAAGCCTCGCAAAGACATAGATAGCAAAATAAACCTCCATCTAAATACCTCTCTATTTTTAAATAAGAAAAGATCTTAACACCCAAGCAAGACACAGTCTAGTGCAATAGAAGAGCAGTGAAATAGACAACAACAGCCAACCAGAATGTAAAGTACTGGCAAAAGTAAATGGCCAGAGTCAGGCCAACCAAATCTCTCCCTATATTAAGACTCAGGGAATCTTGCAGAGGACGTGGTATTAAGATTGTAAGAATCTGAAGCTCCACTGCTGACCAAAACATTCCAGTCAAGACAGGGCTGTGCATCCAAGAACTCAGTGAAATGAGACTTATCATTTCACCTGTGCAAAGCTGATATATCAGCATTTCTCCCATAGATTAGCCAGGAACTCAGGAGAAAAAAATTATACTAGTGGGAACCTTAGGAGCTGGGCTAGACAGGTGAAAGAGAGTGCCCCTATCAAGTGGGTCTACCCGAGGAAGGGCCATATAGTCTGCACAGAGACCTGAGCCCCTACTAGAACAGACAACCCAAAGGGAACAGGGAAGGGGAGAAACAGAAGTAGGTAGGTGGGTGGGAGGTAGTGTTATAGATTGATGAAGGGAAGAGTGGATGGGAGAGGAAGGAGAAATGGAGCGGGGAAGGAGAGAGGGTAGAAACGACACTCATTATACTTATAAAGTTAGAAAAAAATAAAAAAAGAAGACATAGACAAAGTGAATCTCCTGTGGAAAACTTGCCCATAGGCGAGCACAGCTGAGGCTGAAAGCAAGCCTGCACTGGATCTTAGCATTTGTGTTAAATGTGGTTACTCAGGAGACAGCCTGAGACCACAGGACAAGGAAATGTTTTCACTGGGAGCTTCTGTGTTGTTCCCAGTAAGTCCTGCTGCCTCAAAGTCTAAAGTGCTGCAAAGCAACAATGAGAACCCATTAGGAAATGAACTTGTCCGCTCTGAAAATCAATGCACAGGAAATTAAAATGTAAGCTTGGCTCAAAAAAAAAAAAAAAAAACAAGCAGAGACAGGTTTAAAGACTTTGCAGTTTTCTCTCACATTGGAAAACAACATTGGAAAACGTAATTGCCAAGAAACATGATATGTCATAAGAAATATAATTCCTGAAACAATAGCATTGAAGCAAATGGGGGAAAAAGCAGGTCAATGATTTAATATATGTTATCAGGACCACAATTAACAATATTGTTTCATAGGCTGATACTGGAAATTTGGTGAAGAGTATATTTTGTGCATATTCCCAGCCAAAACAATATGTAGTATGTAGTATGATAGATACATTCTAATTTCTGACTAATCATGCCACTGTGTGTGTATATATATATCATATTACATATTCTGAACAAATACAATAAAAAGTATGATAAATATTATTAGCTTTAAAATGCCTTTAGCCATGATTATAGACTTCATTCAATCCTATTGACTAAGAACAATAATCTCTTATTATCTATGGGGATTATTGAGAGGACCCGTGTGGTTTCTACAGTCTGTGGTGAATGAAGTCCATCATTTTTGTGTTTGTGAGTCACCCATGCACTTTCTCTATGCTTTATATCATCTGACAGTCACTTGATCCACCTAATTTGAATCACAAGTGATTCAAATCCAGAGGTGTTGATTCAAATAGCTTGTTCTGTGTGAAAAAAGATTTATAAGTATAAATAATTATTTTCCCTTTCTTCCAAGCAATTATGACATAATGAATTATCAGTACTTGGAATTCATTATATTCATCTATGAAACTGACAAGGAAAAAAAGTAAACCACCTTACAAACTTTTATCAGCCTCAAAAGAGAGAGAAAAATGAACATTGTTTAATTCTGAGCATGTTAAGGAATTCAAAATAGAAATGCTTTCAGGACTCATTTCTTGTTCCTTGGAGACAAAACAAAATGAAAACCCTATAAAAGCATATGACTCTAAGTTAGAACTATCTTGGCAGCCTGGTTGCTGCTACTTTCTAAAATAACAGCTTAAAATAAATACATATTCAGGTTCAATAGATTTATTTGAATCTGTATATCCTGATGAAGAAGAATAGTGCATTTCATGTATTAGTAAGTTGTTTACTTAAACCAAGGAAGGTGAATTGGGAACAGTACATGTATAACTCAGCAAGTGCACACACACGGAGAGTTTACTACTTGGTGCATCATTCTCCTGGACCTTGGAAACTCAGTTAGGTTAGCCCTGCTAGGCAGAGAATCTTACATTTGTCTCTCCAGATTTCTGTGGCTCTCTGTTAAGTTCTTTTCACTGTGAAACTGACCTGTAGTCAGCGGTCCAGATGCATCTCAGAAGTTGAGAGCATGAGAAGTAGAAGGGAGAAAAGTGATAGCTGTGTGGAACTCTTGTTCTCCATAGAAGGTGTCCTCCCCCTCCTCCTCTTGCTTTTGCTTCCTCTGTTCCCCCTGCTCCTTGTCTTTCCCACAGGATCCCTTGTTGGGCAGCCTTCTGTGAAGCTCCCCATCAAGCTTGTCTTATTTTCAATCTCTCAATTAGTCTAACCTCTTCTTTGATGCTTGATTGTTCTAACTCCATCTGTTTTGCTCTTTCTTTCTCTCTGGATTTTCTAACTGTCCTATCTTTGATGACAGGGGTCTAGGGACATCCCTAAGGTGTCGTGTTACTAACCCACAAATGGAGGTATGTAATTCTGGGTACAACCATGACTGTTCTCACAAAGGCAAAGACTCTCCTTATTAATCTCTTTTCACATAACCTTAGTTATTGATTCTGCCTAACTTCCTTTATGTCTCCTAAAATGCCATCCAGTTATGCCAGGGAACTTTAGCGAAGCTCTGGGAATGTGTTCCAAGAATGTTGACAAAGTGTTAATGCTCATAGAGGTTCTTTTCAGTTTCATTAATCTCTTCTGCTTTTCGCTGAGAAGGGCAACATATAGACTCCAGAGCTGCCTTCAGAGTTTCCTGTCATAACTGTCATTTAGCCCAGGCAAAGCCATATGTAGGAAGCTGCACAAAGCTCTAGGAGCATCATCTACACTGGCAATACTGTAATTCCATGAGACCAAATTGACGCTCTCTCTCTAACGGGGGGCTAATGATCAGCAAGGGGGCTTGTTGAGAAGTCCTGCTACAAGTAGAACTAAACAATATATAGAACAATTCTGAAATTAAACCAAAAAGAAATAGATGAATGTGTCCTGGCAGTTTTAGCTGCCAATTTGACACCTGTGAGGTGAGCCTTTGGACACACCTATGAGGAACTATTTAGTTAAGACAAGCCTGTGAGAAACCCTAGAGAAAATTGTTCTGACTGCTTGATTATGTTGAAAGATCCAGTCATAGTGGGAGGGATTATTGATTGAGTAAGGGAGAAAGAGAGAGAGAGGGAGAGAAAGAGGAGGACTTTGATGAGTTAGCTGCAATTTAGCAAGTTAACAAGCTAGAAAGCAATTACTTTGGCTTATGGATATCATAAAGCCAGTTCCTTAAGTTCCAGCTGGTAACTCTCCTGCCATGACGAACCATAACCTAGAATAGCAAACTGGAATAAATTCCCCTTGTTGCCCTCAGTTGTTTGGGTTTTCCATTTATTGCAACAATTACATTATGAAACTAAGACAGCGGGTTGTGGTTTAAGTTTAAAATTAATGGACTGAAAATATCTGTGTCACTGTTCACCACAGAAACTTCATTAAAGACTGAAAGGGCAAAAACAACTATACAAAGAGAACAAGAAAGACAAGAGCACGGGCTGGAGAGATGGCTCAGGGGTTAAGCCTCTGCCTTGCAGGCGGAAGGTCCCAAGTTCGGATCCTAGACCCCACGTATAGACGCCGGGCAGAAGCGGGGTCAGCCTGCGTTTTCGGTCCTGGTAGGGCGGAGTTTGTGAATCCCGGGGCAGAGTAAACAAGGAGGAGGTGGAGGCGTCCATGGTGGTTCCCGAATTCACCTGTGGTTCTACACACACACACACACACACACACAATTGAATAAATAAAAAAAATTTTAAAAAAAGACAGGAGCAAAGTTCACAATGGTTTTAAAGATTTAAGTGATGTGATACAGTAGCTGACTTAACAGATGATAAGGAGGAGAAGCTTAGATGCTTTAAGAGGTTTCTATGGAGAGAAGCAAGGCAACTCCCAAATCTTGGAGCAGCTTAGGATGCTGGGAAGCAGTTTCACAGTACGGCCATCAGTCTACATACTCAAAGTAGAAGTATTGGGTAGATTTCTTCATAGAGCTTCCAGGTTTCATCCTAACCTCGTAGCTCGGCACCACATCTACTTATCTATTCCCACAGGAAAACGGAAACAAAGCAGAGGTAATGGCCCAATGAAGAGCAAGAGTTCTGTGAAAGTCAACATGCTGAGAGATGAAGGCCCAGGATTTCTTTTCCCACTTGCCCAAGAAACAACAGGACTCACTCCTGAAGAAACTGAACGTCTGCAGAGAAATCAAATATTGCAAATAAATAATTTGCTGCTTGCTTACTCTTCAGTGCGGCCCAGAGGTAACAATTTTTACATACTGAGGTTCTCATAACTTTCCAAGACCTATTTTCAATATTCATGGCCCATTTGTCCACAGGCATGGTAGGAAATCTCCAATACAAAAGTCATAGACTGAAGCTAAAAAACTTGGAGGAAATGGAAACATGCTAGCAGGCAAAGAGAAGATTAGCAGACAATAAGCAAACTCTAAGGAAACAGATCACAAAATACCAATTACAAAGAGTTCTTGGAAATTAATTTTAATAATTTGCATGAAAATGTTCACTTAAGATATGAAGGAACCTAGTTAATATTCAAGGAATCCGACCAAAAGACAGTAAGATAAGATGGATACTAGAATACTAAAGATAACAAAACTCAAGAACCAATTAAGAACTAGTATTCAAACAACTAGAGATGTATACACAAAGAACAGAGAGGAGAAATGAAAGAGATTAAAAGACAAGTCATTTTCCCAGAACTAAGGTCTTCTTTTTGAAAGGAGATCAGGAGGGTCTACTTCATGGTCATGTGACTTATCATGCAAGGCCTGGCAGGTTCACACTTACTTTAAGGACTTTGTTGTTGCTGTCCTGCACATTTGTATTTTATATGATGGGTCTGACATACTATGTATATGGTTCTGACAGTCATCAAAAGATTCTCTACTCAGTCTGTGATAATTATTCCTGAATGTCAACTTGACCCCACTTGGCATTAACTAAAAGACTGGCTGCCAGACCATCTTCAGAGTTTATCTGGATCAATAAAATGTAAAACAAAGACAAGCCTTAGATCTGGATGGAACCTCCCAGTAACAGACCAGATAAAAAGAACACTAAAAGAGACATGCTAGGAGAGACTTTCTTGCCCTGTGCTGGCAATCTCCTTTTCCCTCCTCCCACAGGGCCTCTTTGACCCTCCAGCCCACCAACCCTCTCACCCTTCAATGTGATTGAAGACTCTTCAGGAATTCTCTACCTTTCATCTGCCTGACTTCTGGACTGAACTGGCAGCCATTGCTGGACTACCTTGGCCATGTCCACGTAAGCAAATCCAATAAATTTCTTTCTTATATATTCATTCTGTTGGTTTTGTGGTTCTAGAGAACCCTGTCCAATACATAGTCTGAGGAAAAAAATATGGCATTTTCAAATATTCAACAATTCTAAACTTTTCATTTTCCATGCTCTTATTCTTAGGAAGTCACTGGGAGATTCATTTGACCAAAACAAAAGCAGGAAATCTAAGAAAAGTATGAGGGGAAGGCTAGGTCCAAGTAGAGAAATATACTCTCTTTTCAGAAATTATATTGTCTACATTGAAGTAAGAGTATAAAAGAAGTGGGAAGGAAGTTTCTCAGGATCAAAGGTACTGATCGGGTGTTTGAGGCTTCCTGATTTTTTCTTATCAGTTGAATATTCCTAAAAGTGCAGTAAAGGACTCCTGGTGATGGCTCAGTGGGTAAAGAATTTGTCATGTAAATAATGAGGATCTGAGATAAGAGTTCCAGAACTCACATAAGTCAGACATGGTAGTGTCATGTGTAATCTCAATGCTCCTACTGCGAGATGGGAGTTAAAGACAAAAGAATAGCAGGAAATGAGACACACTGTCTCAAAAAAAAGTGGAACATCAGGACCAACACTCAGGCTTTTTTGTGACCTCAGCATTCACATCCATTTTTGCACACATAAGCATCCCCCCACAGCTATATATATGCACATGCATCATACACATATATAAATCTCAGAAGAAAACAACTGTATTAGATAACAATTACTATTCATAATATTGTTGGAAAGTGATGACTTAGCTGAGACACGTTGCTATAAACACTAGTAAATTAACTGCAGTATAACTCTTGAACAGATTAAGGCAAACATTTTGATGGTATTAAAGGATGAGAATTGGGTGCTCTGTTAGACTGAGGTAAAGTGTGAAGAAACAGTAAAAAAGGATATATTATTTTGAAATATAATCTTTTCTCCCAGACAAAGATTTACAAGAACAACACAAGATTGTTCCCTTCTGAAGAACTGATTACTCTTCAGATAATAATAAAAACAATTTAATGGCCAATTTCTCTTAAAGTGAAATAGCTGACATTTTGCTTACAAGAAGATTATTTGATTTAGAATTACAGATCTTTAAATTGATACTTTTAGAATTAAAGATCTTTGAATTGATACTTTTGGAATCACTGATCACAAATTTTTATTACTGAAAAATAAAAGCGTCACAATTCTTATTGATTGGAAGCAAACTGATTTTGAAAGGGTATAATGTAGTCAAAACATGAATTGATGGTGCTGTTGACACCCCCCCCCCCACTAATCTATGGTGTTTTGGACATCTGTTCAAGCCAAAGTAAGAAAAACATTTTTAACATGATTGCTAAGGATCAACCTATTCATTGTATATAGTATGATCGTGACTTGAACTAACTGAAAGTAGGTACATATTTGAGTCAATATGTTAAGTGGAAAGGAGAAAGGGGAGCAGGAAGTACCATACAATACAGAAAGGAGAAGAGCAAATGAACTAGAGTCTTAGAACTCTAGTTATGTTTTGTTATGCAGACTTAGACAACAAGGGAAAGTCTTGATTCATTTTAGTAAAGACCATGTATCCCACCACGTGTGAAAGCATGCAGACAAGGGTTCATGGCATGTTAAGAGAACAAGGAGCACTTAAAATAACAAGAGAGATAAGCAATAGCCAGGTTGAGCATTGTCTTGACTGAGTGAAACCTTGTTCAAGTATTTTTTAAAATGGTTTTTAGGCTGGAGATGAAACTCAGCTTTGAGTAGAGTGTTTATTTAGCATCCACAAAGTCCTGGGTTTGATCCCCGCTACCACAGAAACCTTGACTACAAAGAAAGAAACAAACTAAAAATAAATCAACCAAACAAGCAAAGGTTTCAATACAGGCTGCTGGAACCTTATCTACTGGACAGCTGAGACCCAACAAAAATTCCTCTCTATGGTCTGGAGTTTTGGAGACTGGGAGATTTCCCATCAAACTAGCAGATTCAGTGCTTTGGCAGTTGGACGAAGGTGAGTTCCTTCCCTTTCTCACTGCATCTCTCCAGGCACAGGGGCAATCAAGCTTGGAGGGTGATGTCTTAGTGATCCACTCATATCCCTCAGACTCTTCCACCATCTGCCAGGAGAGCGTGAGGATTACAACTTCAGCATCCAATTCCATGGGGGTGTGGGGTGTGGCACAGGCATAGCCAGTAGTCTGGAACATTTAATTAATGCAGTACCATGTACCAAGCAGCTTAAAAAAGATACCAGTCGTGAAGGAAAAATCATGTAAAAATAGATTTTTAGAGAAATATGCGTGCAAGAAATAAAATTTTAGGACAAAAAGTCAACATGAACTTCTTGCCCAATTACATTAGAGTACACAACATAAGAAAATTTAATAAACAGAAACATTTGCATAAGGGATTCCGTCCGAAAGCAGAAAACTTCTTTGCTTGACATGCAGCAAGAAGAAAATTGTTGCTTAAAGGTAAGACTCTGAAAGTTCAGGCCTTCTCTGCAGAGATGCAAGTTGCAGTCTAACAAGCCATCAACAGGAGTTCTGGTGAACTGATGGAGACTATCAATGACTTTCACTATGAAGGCTGCGGTGCTCATGCAAAGAAATATTTTGGCCTTTCGATATACATGATTCTCTTTCTCTCTCTCCTATTTCTTTTTTATTCTTTCTTTCCTCTACTCTCTTATGAATGAATGTCTGAGTTTCATAATAGCAACTCAAATAGGATGAAAAATATATCTTGCTATTATTATAGAATTTTTCCCTGCCTCCCTAGTAATATAACTTCTGGAGCCACAATCTTATCTCCAAGGATGACTATAAATGAGTCCTTCCTTATGATATCTTGGATGGATGCTTCATTGACATTGACAAAGGTGGTACGGAGAATGACATCATGTGTGTGGAAATTCAGATGACTTAACAATACGAGGAGGAAATAAACAGAATTCTCAAGTACATTTGTTATAAGGTTTGACTAGGAACACACAGCAAAAGTGCTTACAACAGGCAAACTAACTCTTAACCTTGATTATTGGAGTGATAGGAGACTAGAATACAAGCCCAAAAGAGCAATGGCAGGAAGCTTTGTCTTGGCATGACTTCTAGACATGGCTCAGGATGCCCTCCCTATATGACCCTCTGGTGCAGCTGCTGTAGGAGCCCCCAGAGCTCCTGGGGTCTGATGCTGCTGGGTCTATCTTTTGACTTTCCAAAATTTATGGTTGATAAGGCTTTAGATAGTTTCATGTTTTCTTAGGATCATACTTAAACTGTTGTAGTGAATGGCTGATCTGAACAATTTATGGGAACGAGGGAACTTTACTAACTTAACATATTGAGAATACAGTTCATTATGGTAAGTGAGTTATACCAGCACCAGCAGCCAAAGGAACTGGCCACACCACATCCACCGCAAGAGCAGAGGAGTCTAGGAACAATGCAGCACACTCACTCCCCAGCATAACAGATCATCAGAGTGTAAGTCTGCCAAATTCTAACTAGTTCTCTATCTGACCAGGGAATGGTTCCACCCACCAGGGACCAGGACTTTCTATAGCAACCATACAGTTGGATGATCTTGCCTTAACTAGATAACTCACAAGTGTGCTTAAAGGCTCAGTTCTGGAGTCTCAAGTGGACAACTGAAAATTTCTGACACATTTGTTTGCCTCATCATACCTTACCCATATTTTCAGTCCTAGCCATAAGGCTCTGACTGAATCATAAAGTGATGTTTATACCTTTGTGATTATGTATACAATTCATTATAATGTTGAAGTGTGTATGATGATTGTAATTCCATGCCTGCATTTATTATTAGTAGTAGTAGCTGAAGTGATTGATTACTTCATTTTTATCAACATTGTTTTCTCAGTTCCTTGCTGTCCCAGTACATCTACCTAATGCCAATCAGTAGTTCCTCCTTTCATTCTGGAGAGCTGTCTTTGAGGTCTTTCTCGTCTATCTTAAATATAGAGACGTGGAGCACAGCATCTCATGATCACCTTCTCTCCCAGATCACCTCCTTCTGGATCTGTGACTTCCTCTTTTCTCATTTCCCCTCTTGCTTTAAGGGGCATATGCTCTAGGACATTCCAGGAACATCTGCATGGGACATAAATCATTGAGTCTGTTTGCTAAAAATTCCATTTTGTTCCATCTGATTGACAGCTCAACATAGTTTTCTAAATGGGGAAGCATTTTTGCTCAAAATTTAGCAGCTTTGTCTCCTTTCTCCTGACAGGGGAGATCTTCCTCCTCAGTAGACACTCTGCCTTATTCTGACCATTGCCATTATTTCTCCTGTTCACATACCGTATTTTAAATCTCATTAAGATACTGTACTTTTTGGTATCTTTCATTTTTTGAACTTACAAATGCTTCAAGTTTAAAAAAAATAGGTATGTGCAGCAATCCCAGTCTCTTTACTCCCATAGTAAGCTTTCCATCTATTTCTGCCCATTAAAACTAGCCAAAAGATAATGATAACATGTAAAAACTGTTCCTTTTTCCATGAAATCCTTATATAAGTGAACAAAGTAACAGTGAAGGAAACACTTGCAGGGCTAAGGCAAATAGATACTGTACATGGGGCAGCTAGAAGGTCATCTCTTTTGTTTTCTGATGCAGAAAGAACAATGGGAAATAAAAAAAACAAACCATTGTAACTGAAAGTTCACATAGATAATGCATAAATTTCATTTCGACTCTGTTTGCTTATCCTATAGTGTTTCTACTTTGTTACTCTGATTCCACACCAGGACACTATAACTGCAATTACATAAAGATGTGTCCAGGAGGGCAGTGCAGTCTCTGATGCTTCGGTCACTTGTATTTGTTAATTTTAGCATGGCTTTTTGTTTTCATCATTTGCAGTGGTGTTTCCATCTGAAGGTGTGACATGCTCTCAAGTTCTATAACACTGATGCTTCTTTTTCTGCTGCAATTTGGTTTTTGAAAGTCTCATGGGATAAAAGATCATTTAGAAGAATGTTGTAATGAATTCTTGGTATTAGTGATGTTGAAAAGAAAATGACTTTTCCAAAGAATTACTAAAAACAAGCTTAGGGAAGGAATGTTTGTGCAACAACTTTAAAACGACACAATAAAGCAACTCAGTGATCTCAGGGAACCTATGGGAATGCTCAGCATACAGGCTGGCCTACTTCTGAATGCTGATAATTACCCAGGAAAGAGCCAGATGTTTGGCACATGCTGCTGCTGAGAAAGGGACACTAACTGCACCTTCCTAATGTGCAGTCTAATCATTATATGTTTTCAGAGCCAAGAAAAATCTAAAGAAATTTATAACAGTGGCCAGTGTTAGTGTGTTTCAGATGATGAAGGTGTATAATTCCTATTAATGTTTAAGACTTCCTCATTCAGTGATTGTTTACTCTCTTGTATAGTCTGATTTAGTAACTAAATTGGAAAGGCAAGAATGTTTTAACCCAATGAATAAACAAATGGTCAATCCACCTTCTAACACTGCAGTTGGAATATTTTGAGTTTAATAGTGTTTAAGAAATTTTGGAAAAATATATTGAATTAAAATTTGAAGAAAATCCAGTATATTATTAATAAACTTATATTTATTCTTCTGAATTGATACCATGTTGGCTAATGTTAAGTCATTGATCTGAGAAGATCTGGAAACACCTAGAATAATTACCCAGGAAAGAGCCAGATGTTCGGCACATGCTGCTGCTGAGAAAGGGACACTAACTGCACCTTCCTAATCACTATATGTTTTCAGAGCCAAGAAAAATCTAAAGAAATGGATAACAGTCTCCAAGCATACCTGTGAAGGACCTTGTTGATCAGGCTAAGTTAGGTGGGAGGATCAATCTATCCTAACAGCAAGAAGCACCATGGGCTGGATTGTGTGAGGAGGAAAAACTAGACTGAGAAGGGACATAGATGGCTCTTTGCTTCCAGATTGCAGATGCCATGTGACCAGTTTCTACAAACTTCTGCTTTATTCACTTCTCTACCATGAGCTGTGAGTCACAGTAAGCCCATCCTCCTTAAATTGCTTTTGGTGCAATAACAGAAAAGAAACTAAAGCAGATACAAAGTAAATACATATATTTTGGAGTACACAGTGATCATACAATACACTTTACGATGTTTGGTAATTAAAAATTTTAATCAACTTTTGGTAATTAGAATTTCCAACTTAAGAATCATCATTTCTTTTTGTTGGGAACCTTTGAACTGTCTTTCAATCTTTGCAAACTGTATACTGCACTTACAAACTACACTGTCCTTGTGGTGCTATAGAAACCTGAAGCTTATTCCTGCTATGAATGTCAGTACCTGTTATCTAACTTCCCCCTTTCCTTGCTCATCCTGCTCCTTCTAAGCTTCTCATAACCACTATTCTTCTCTCTACTTCTAATAAATAAGCATTTTGCTTTCCACATGTAAGTGAGCACAAGCAGAAATCCTTTAATTCTCTTCACTTTGTCTCAAATGGCAGGATATCAGTTTATGTCTGAACAATATTCCATTATGTCGATACACTGAATTTTCCTTAGCAATCTGTGGCCCTCTTGGTTGATTTCATATCTTGCCTGTTGTAAATGGTACTGCAGTAGCAGAAGAATGCAGTATCTTTCTGATATAATGATTCCGTCATCCTTGGGCATATAGTTATGTTACAGACAAATCATTGTATAGCTCCATTTTGGCTTTTTCAGGAAACTCCACACTGTTTTTCATAATGGCTATAATGACCTATGTCCCCACCAGTTTCATATGTTTAAGATTGGATTACTCCAACCATCCCTCTCCTTCCTGTGCATTCTGCAAACTGGAAGAGTGTCACACTGAGTGCAGTGATGGTCTTATGGCAGACAAGGAGTTAAAACCACCTGAGCGCACTCTTCAAATGGGAATAGGTTCACTCAGTTAACTCTGGAGTAGCTTCACTCTCCTCTGACAGTCATGTAGAAGGAACCATACTTGGGTATTCGGCTTCTCTCACTGTTCCCTGCAATGTTCTCTGCTACCTTTTTTTCTTTTGAGCCTTTTCTTTAGGCCATTCCTTACAGTAAAAGTCTTCCCCTATTTCCCCTGTACATTTAAGCCTTGGCTATCCTTGTGCTCCAAGACGAAATGGTTATGCCAGTAATGGTCATGGATGCCTCCCAATGTTCACATGTCTTTCAAGTTCCTAACCTCCTCCTGATCTCTCACCCCAACACTCATGGTTCTATGTGGATATAATTTATCCCTTTGAAGATTGAGATTTCATGGCATATAATATCTTGTAGTCCTGAAATTTATTGGCAGTATGGAGCATTCAAAAACTATTAAAAACTGAATTTATTCTCACAAATTTGGAAACATGGACATTTAGACTTAGAGTCTTAACTCATATGTCTGCCCCTTCTCTCATTGCTCCCTGCAATGTTCTCTGCTACTGTACAGGTGAAAGGGGCATCTGATATAAGCAGGAATGCCTCAGATATCTATGGTCCTCCCTTTTCTGCCAAGTAGAATAAAAGCAAGATTATGTGTACTAAGCCCATTCAACATTGATTGATGTCAGCAAGCCATCAAAAGAAATTTCCCAAGCTGCAGATTTGATACACATGTTTAGCACATTCAGAACCCTGAGCAATCTCTGCTTTCTAAATCCGTAAAGAATAAATTGTCCACTCCTGATGTCATTGTTCCTAAAGACTAATTAACTGGGACTGGGAAGATGACTCAGTGATTAAAGAAAACCCTTGTCATACAAAAAGAAAGACCTGAATTCAAGTCCCTCATAAAAATGCTGGGCAGATGTGTCTGTGACTTGTAATTCTAACCTTGGAAAACAGAATCTGGCAATCTCCAGGGAAAACTGGCTAGATTAACTAGCCCTAATGGCATGCTCTAAGTTTAATTAGAGACCCCAATTTATAAGGTAGAAGAATGATCGAGGATGATTTGCAATATCACACTTCAGCCTCTGCAGACCTCCACACACTTAAGTACACACACACACACACACACACACACACACACACACACACACCACAGATACATGAAGGAAAATAAAAAAACTATTTAACCTAATGGAAAAATGATAAGAAAAACAATTTCACTAAAAAAATCAAGCAAGTGACATTCCAGTTACTTTTCTGTTGTGGAATGAATGAATGTAAACAATTTAGCAGTTCATGAGCATGATGACAGAGTCCATACCATCATCAGAAGCCAAAGGAACTGGTGACATCTTATTCACAGAAGCAGTTCAGAGAGGAACATACTTTTTCACTTACCAACCTTCCAAAATTCTGACCCAGGTCTCTGCATCTTATCTACATACCCAGGGTGTAGCCCCACCTATTACAGACTGGTTCTTCCCATATCAATTAAATAATTTCCCACAGGCTTGTTCAGGGTGCTTAATGGGTGTGTTTAGAGCCTTGCTTCTCAATTGTTAAGTTAAAACCTGTATTTAACTGGCAAAGACAGGTGAGTTGCCGACTTTATGGTAAATGCTCACTTTCATAGGTGACAAGAATTCTGACACCACCTGGTGTGGGACTTGGGATCCAAACTCAGGACCTTCTGCTTGCAAGACAGTCTTAACCCTGAGCTATATCTCCAGCCCACATCATGACTCTTAAAACATACTTTCTCATAATTCACTTTAACATCTTGCTCTAAAGATGGCACAGATCTTCCAAGACACATGAGGTCTAGTATGACCCTTGGGTTACTGAGGGACTAAAGATTCAAGGAGGTGGCATTTTAATAGTAAATTTAATACATTTCAGTGCAAGTCTCAGTTTTTTCTGGCTTCAATGAATTAGGCCTCAACCTTCAGTGAGCTAGTCATTGAGATCTCTAGTATACCTGTAGCAGAAGTGGGTTTAGGAGGTGAAGAGACAGTGAAGAGAAACAGTTCTCATGGAAGACCAAGGTGTTGGAAGAAGGATAGGGTCCATTGTGTATGATTTAAGTTCTGGTCTGAGTAATTCAGACCTTATGGCATATGAATAGTTAGAGAAATAGTCATCGTGAAAAGCAGTACTGAAAAATCTTAAATGTGAAATAATATTTATGGCTACATGTAAAAGCTACTTTAGAGAATTTTGCTGACTGATATGTCACCAATTATGTAATTAAATTATTGATAATTGCACTGCGAATTTTTCACTAAAACCAGATTGCGAAAACTCATTAATCGTAAGTAACACTGTTTAATTTCTTATTTTTACTCTTTGTTATAATATGCACAAAATATACTTTGGAATGAAATAAATATTCATTGAAATCATTATAAAGTTATAGATGATCATATACTCAACAAATAGATGCTACCTAGTAGAATCATGTTAGATTAAATGACTTAGAGAAAAAAAATCTAAAAATCAAGATTTTCAAATTACCTAAATCAATAGAAAATACAGGTGGGTGATGATTTAAAAATTATAAAGATAATCTCCTCTTCTGTGTGTTCCATGTTTAAAGAAAGAGGTTAATAATATCTCCTAGACTTTTAATCTTTCCTTTATATGAAATATTTGTCATCGATATAGAACCATGATGAATATTTATTCATTCTGGGAATAATAGCTGACACTAAAGATTTGCATTGCATGAGAACTGTGCTGTGTGCTAATCCCTTAATCTTATAATGATCCTAACAGGTAATTTGTACTTCTACTAGTAGTAGAAGTTTCCTACCTTGGTGGATGTGCAAGACTAGTTACATACACTCTTTTTTAGCTGACAGCCATGAATTGCTCTACCTTCTCTTGATAACAAATTCCCCCATCCCCAAATAACTACATTGTCACCTCTGTTTCTCCTTTCAGAGCTTGCCTTCCATACCTAACAAGGCAAATAACTAGTTTTGATCAGATATAGTGACATTTAGAGGTACTTTCCAGATCTTTTGCTTCTCAAATCTCAAAACAAAACAAAACAAATCTCAAAAAAAAAAAGCATATCTCCTTTCTGAGGAGTCTCCCAATTGTTCTCCTTTTAATAGCTATAGAAATATTCAAAGAAAAAATATCTGCATATAAGATGCTCTGATCTTGAAATACATGTCAAAAGGTATGGTATAGACTGTATTATTAACTTTATTACACATGGGCTGGAGAGGTGGCTCAGGGGTTAGGCCTCCTGCCTTGCAGGCGGAAGGTCCTGAGTTCGGATCCCAGATCCCACGTATAGACGCCAGGCGGAAGCGGGGACGGCCTGCACTTCTGGTCCTGGTAGGGTGGAGCCTGTTAATTCCCCGGGCAGAGTGGACAGGGAGGAGGTGGAGGCGGTCCATGGTGGTTCCAGAATTCATCCGTAGTTCTGCACACACACAGACACACGCACACAGACACACACACACACACACACACACACACACACACACACACGCGCGCGCGCGCGCACGTACATACACACACACGCACATTTGAGTAAATGATAATAAAAAAATTATTAAAAAAACTTTATTACACATATGCATTTGTTTTATAATTTTTAAATTGATATATAATTCTGATAAAAAACAAATATTTAACTTTTTATTAGTAAAATGCATGTTATAAAAATTAAAGCATCATTATATAACAAATTGAAGACTCTTTTATACGTTAATATACTTACTAATTAATGGTATCAATAGAGTTAGTTCAGAAGAAAACTTTGAATTTTCATGTATTTTTGCATGCATATGAATATTTGGGCATGTACTTGTGTGCAGGTGTGAGTGCACTTATGTGTGTAAGCACAGGTGCACATATGTACATGTGGAGACCCACAGTTGATGGTGGGTGTCTTCCTCATTTGCTCTCTTTTTCTAATGAGGCAAGATCTCTCAACTGAACTCAGAGTTCAGCAACTGACTAGTCTAACTAGCCAGTTTGACCTGGGAGTCCCTGTCTTTATCAACCAAATGCTGAATTATAGCTTTCACATGCATTCTAGGAGCTCACCACCCTTGATTATCTAATGGATAGCTGCAAAGATTTTCTCCCATTCTGCAGGTTGCCTCTTTCCTGGATTAAGTGCGTCCTTTGCTGTATAGAACTGTAAGTTTCATGAGCTAAGTGGCAATATAATCTTTCTTATATTAACAATTAGAATTGCAAAATGCATTAATGCCAAAAAGACACTACTAAAGGAAATAAATGAGTAACAGTAGCTGTAACTAACTTTAAAACATGTATGAATCTCTACCACGTATATAAAGAATAAGAATAAGGAATCCACTCTTCCATATGACTTATTTGAGGGTCCTCCTATAGTACTCTCTTTGAAACTCCAAATCTGTGATAGCATGATATGCACTGTCTTCCATGTGGCTGCACAGTGGCCCCTCTGAGTCTTTAGTTTAGTTTTTTTTTTTTCTTGCCCAGCTGCTTAAATGTCAGTGTCACTCAAGGAACAGTCAGAATCAAAGGGAAGACTCTCCTCACTTTACAGGGAAGTCTTGTGGTCCAAGAGAACTGAACCACATATCTGTTATCTCATGCCCATCAAGAACTTCAGCTGGAAGAATGTTTACTTCATCACTCTGTCCTTAAATATGAAGGACTGTTGGAATCCCCAGGGAGTTTACAGAATGCGTATTTCCAGGCACCGAGTGGGACCCACTGAATGCTAATCTTCAGGGATATGAGCTTGGCTCTGTTTCAGAATTCTAAACACACCATTGGTTCTGATTCTCCAGAGAACATTGACTAATGCAGCACGCCATGATTTCGTTTCTTTCTTGCATGAGTTAACTGTACATTACCTTCCCAGGCTAACACAAACTAGTTCATGTTACACAAAGCATCCACTGTCTTTTCTTTGTTTTTGATCTTTTCCACTGGTATGAAAAAATCCTACTTGCCTTTTTCTCTTCCTCCTCCTCTACTCATTCACATCATAATGTTTTTGCTTGTTAAATTCAATTTTCAAGGAATTAAAAAGACAGAAGACATAAACTTTTTTCTTAATCTTTACATGAAGATTAACAACTAAGAGGAGTATTGTTCATTCAAACGGACAGAATCATTTCAAGTATGATATTCTTTTTTTAATTTTATTATTTTTCCATTCATACAAACTTTTTTTTATTCAATTGTCGTGTGCGCGTGTGTTTATGTATGTATGTATGTATGTGTAGGTGTGTGTGTGTATGTGGAACCACAGGCGAATTCAGGAACCACCATGGACGCCTCCACCTCCTCCTTGTTTACTCTGCCCCGGGATTCACAGGCTCCGCCCTACCAGGACCAGAAACGCAGGCCGCCCCCTCTTCCGCCCGGCATCTATACATGGGGTCTAGGATCCAAACTCAGGACCTTCGGCCTGCAAGCAGAGGCCCAACCCCTGAGCCACCTCTCCAGCCCCCTACTCATACAATAGGTACCTCGGTCCCCTCCTCCCTCCAACCTTCCCCGGACCCCCTTGTTCCCTCCCTCCATTTCTCTTTCCTTTCCCCCCTGCCTCCCTTTCTCCCATTGCCCCTTCTCCCTCTTCTCTCCAACCCCAATCCCTGGAGCATCCTTTAGTGTGAATGTCAAGCTTCCCTTCGGGTCCTCCACTCTAATGAGGTGTAAGGACTCAGTAGCATTGCCTAGAGCCCTTTCTTGTGCTCCCCTGTAGTATGGATCAAGTATGCTATTCTTAAGTAAAACCTCAATAGCATTCTCTGAGGACCAGTGTGACAGTTACACATAATAGCATCAAAATCAACACCAAGAATTAAAAACTCTACGCTCTTGCTTTCTTCCTACTACATGTAGAATGCAAGATGCTAAGTCAATCACTGGTCAAATTATACATTTCTATCCAAGTTTTACCATGATAACCCATGTACTCCCACTTCCAGCAGCTCTCTGTGTGCTTTCCATAGTCCCACTGCTGTTTTTCACAGAAAGAGAAGAATAATATTTCCCTTGCAAAACAAGCAACAAACCAAGAATAGTCAAGGCAGTCAAGCAAAAAGAACAAGGTTAGAGACATCACACTCCTTGATGGACACAGCTCTCATAAGTAGCTATCATAAGCATAAATAGACATTGACCAATTGAACAGGATAGAAAACTGAGAAATTGCTCTATTCACTTACTAGTGAATTGTTTGACAAAGGGGTCAAAACAGTGCAATGGAAAAAGGACAGTTTCTTCAATAACTGGTGTGGGAACAAATGGATATCTTCCTGTAGAGTGAAACTAGGATCTTATCTCATACATTTTTGTGTAATGAAAGCCAGCCACAGATAGATCACACTTAAAAGTAAGACTTGGGAGACTGGGATAATCATTCAGTGATTACAGTACTTGTCATGCAAGCATAAGGACCTGAGTTTGGATCCTCAGGTCTGACATAAAAAATATCAAGTCAATGTGGAGATATGACAGTAATTCCAGTCCTAGGGGGCAGAGTATGGGAATCTCCAGAACAAGTTGGCTTAATAGACGAGCCATCATGACTTTCTCTGGGTTTAGTTAAAGACCTAGACTCAAAAGTATAAAATGAAAAAGCAAGGATGATTCCTAGTATCATCCTTAGAACTTCACATATAGGTGTAGTCACATACACACATACCTGCACACATACCACCATGCAAGCATGCACGTAACATGTGCACATTTAAAAAACATAAACTATGAAATACACTTGGAACTATAGACAACAGCAGTATTTGCCTACCATATCCTGTGTTTGGTCCCTGCATTACAATAAAGAAAAGTCCCTGTAAGTCCAAATTTCTATGAAAATACAGGCAAAACACATACAAATTTATTTGGGCAATTTTTTTTAATATGTCTCCCAAATTCAGACAATCTAGGAAGTAAAAGACAAATGAGGGCGGAGAGTGATCAGGGGAAGCTCCCCTTGCAGGCGGAAGTCCGTCGGATCCCAGATCCCACAAACGCCAGGGGAAGCGGGGTGGCTGGCTCTGTCATGGTAGGGCGGAGCCTGATCCCGGGCAAAGAGGTATCAGTGGTTCATTCGTCCGGGTTCTACAATACAACACACACAGACACACACCGAGAGCAATACACACACAGACATTGAAAAATAAATATATAAAAAATTAAAAAAAAAAAAGACAATGAGATTAGTACAAAAGTCAATCATTATGAAGTAAACTACAGATAAAGAAATATTCACAATCGACAGAAAGGCTAATACCCCAGCTATGTAAGGAACAGGAGAAAATAAAACTTCATAAAATGAAAAAACTTACTTGAATTTAAAAGGCATAAATGATATGAATAGATTTTTCTTGAAAGACAAATAACCAACAGGTATATAAGAAAAATGACAATAAAACATTTAATATAACTAATCATACAGGAAATTAAAAACACAGTGAGAAGCCACTTCACATCTGTCAGAATGGTTGTTAGCAAATTACAAAAGATAAATATTAGTGAAGGCGTGAAGAAAAGAAACCCTTGAGCTTTGTTGGTAAGAATATGCATTAGTACAGTCTCAATGGAGTACAGAATGTAGATTCCTTAAAATATATGATTATTTTTGAATATTTGACATGATAGCATCAATAGTTACGTTAAGAAAACAATTTCAAATAATTTTCACTGGAGAATTCATTCTTTTTCATGAAATAGGTCTCACTAACAATAGCATCCACATATGTTCACTAATTATAGACCAAATTGGCACAAAATCACATCCAGTTTAGCATCTTCAGGAAGAAATAGCACTTATATATAATACATAAAAGCATGAACAGGCTGTTATTTAAAGATTTTTATTAACTTAGTTATGTAGCTAATGCAAAAGAAATTATTTTTGCCTAACTTCTAAAAGATATATGGATTTTGCACAAATCATTTTTAAATTGTTAAAAATCCATTAACGTTGAACATAACAAATAAAATACATTGTTATCAGCCTTTAATAAGGAACTTTATAATTTCAAGTCATGACAAGTTTGAAAGTGTATCTCTGCAAAGCATGCAGCTGAATCCTAATGCTAAACATCTTTTCAAGTAGGCAGATTATACAAGAGGATTAAATAAAATGGAATAATCTAAAATTTAATGAAAATAGCTACATAACCGGTAGGTAGATTGTAAGAAAAAGGAAGATTTGATGCTAAGTTTTAAAAATCTAAAAACAGTGCCAACAACTTGATTGAGTAGGTAAGGTGCCTAGGCACAAGACTGGAGACTGGAATTTGTTTTCGGGAGCTGACATTGTAGAAGGACAGAAACAATTTTGAAAGGTGTCCTCTGACTTATGCGTGAATACTACTGGCTTTTAAAAATTGAACTAAATGATGAACCTCTGTAGGAACAAGGGGTGGAAAGTTATGGATTAAAATTGATGCGTTTGTGGCTCAGTAGACAAAGGACGGAGTTGTGACAATTGGTCTCAAGTGTCAACCTGACGCCAAGGTCTCTGGGCACACCTATGAAGAATTGTCTAGTTCATCCATGCTTCTTGGCATACTTGTAGGAGAGAGACTGTCACTTCCTTTAATGAAGTTTGAAAAGCTACCTATTGAGGGTGTCAGCAGCCACTGGACAGGTGGTGTGTGTAAAGAGCAGGGCTCAGTGACGACAAAAAGAACAAGTAGACAAGAAGACACAAAATCACTTGTTTCTTCCTGCTGGAAGCTCTGGATGTGATGTGTATGAAGCCACTGTGACTTCTTTCCCACTATGGACTGGAATCAGGAAGCCTGAGCCAGAACAAAGCCCCTTGTTCTCTTATGTTATTTGGGTCTCAGCAATGAGATACAAACCTAAAATAATACCTAACCAAAACTTAAAAACATTGCCACTTCTAATAAAGCAATATCAGATCTAGAGAAATGAAAGAAAAAAAAGGAAAAACAGCAACAAATCCACTATGTATCCAAGATGCTAGGAGAAAGATAGAGGACCAGTTTCTCAGTGGTGAAATCGCAGTTATCATCTAAGACTAAAAGCTTCACTGTCTCAGTGCTTGATGGGCTCTATGCAGAAAATATCAAAGAAGAAACAGGGAAGTCTACTCAAATTTGAATATTAAAACACTCATTTTAGATAAAAATCTCTGCAAAAAACAAAGTTGTCTGAAGGGTGGGAAGAGTAAGTAGGTAAAGGAAAACATTCTGCCAACAGATACAGCCATATCAAAATATGCAGAAAAATGAAGTTGGAGGAAAGTATCAAAAGGACAATTTTCAGCAAGTTCCTGACATAACTATGTTTAGATGTGAAATAACTGTGTGATTGATGTGAGCATCTCCAGGATGTTGAAAAAGCTGCCTGGGAACTCAATGAAACACGTGAAATTGGATTCAAAGGCATCCAGAAAGTCATTTAAAAAGAGAGGCAAGAATGTCAATGTAATGAAGAATGGGAAATCAGTTTCTGAAGTGACTAGTTGGCAAACAGCCCCAAGGTAAGAAGTTAGCATAACTGAGGTGGGATACACTGAAGAAGAAAGGAGAGGGAGAAGCACAAGGGGAAGACTGCAACATGAAGAGTGCAAAAAAGGAGAAACAAAGTAAGCCTTCCTTCCATTTCTTTTAAAAATAACAGTCCATCACTCTGAATTGTAACATTACTTGTGCATGTTGCTAATAATTTATCAGCACTGATGATAACACTGTATTCTCAGCTATAACACATCAGGGTTGCAAATGAGTTTTCTATTACATCCTGTGTTTTCTTTCCTTTATGGCTAATAACTCTCTAGTTGCCTTAAAGGGGAATGAGGCAGGCAAAGAAAATACTCCTTTTGGGGAGTAGGGAGTGAATAATCACAAAAGTTTAACAGTTGTAGAAAAATTTAACTTTCTAGGGCACATCTGTTTGGGGAAAGAATGCTTTGCAAGATAGAGGCCTTTGATTTTTTTTTCTGTTTTAAACAGTATTGAATAATTAGTGCTTCATAAGCCTTGAAAAAAACTTTCTCATACTTTTCTGTCCTCAGAAGACCTTGAATAGCAGGTATTCTATTTCCTCAACATATCCTTAGGCTAACAAATTGTCCTATAGGAAACATGCAGCTCCCCCACAGTGACATTCCGTGTAGGCATTAGCTTACCTGCCCATTCTCTTTCTTTCATGCCCCCCAAGCCTCTCACACAGAAGCTGGACTCCTCCCTGCTGCAGGGCTGTATCTCACATGTTCCCACTTCTTCACTGAGGCAGATGAAGCTGTGTCCTCTACAAACCCATTTCTTTTTTTAACCTTAGAACTTAGCTTAAATTAACATTTACAGTGTTTTGTGGGTAAGTGACAATGTGGCTCTGTCCCAGCCATTGAACTGCATATAGAAATGATGTATCCAGCTTCCATGAAATCTGGCGTCCTAAATCTCCCACCCCATCTGCCACAAACAGCACTGCTCCCCTTTCTCTTGCACCTTATTTCCAGATGCAGAGGAGCTAGTGGGGTATGCCAGGGTTCTTGTCTCTCGAGGACTTAGATCCTTGTCTTTTGGAAACTTACCTCCTAAGTGTGGATGTGGACTCCACATGACCCCACCTTGCCCTTCCTGATTTTCTGCACTGTCCATCAGTTCTCTTTACTGCCTAGTTGTTTCTTAATTGTGTTATTGTTTGATTGTTTTTTTGTTGAGATAAGGTCACCTGTGTAGCCAAGGCTATCTCTAATTCACAATGATTTTCATGACTCGATCTCTTGAGTGCTAGGATTGAAGGCATGCCTCACTAAATATACTCTTCAAAAATTGAGGTTCATTAATTTGTGATCTGCATGGTAAAAATGATTGTTCTTAAGCGTACATATTCCTGGATGTTGAGAGATGGGCATGAGATCATCTTTGTAACAAAATACAGAACACTCCTATCACCTGTTACACTTACATCATTGTTCTTTCGTTGACACCCTGCTTGGTCCCGGTACCTGATGTGATTTTTGGCCCCAGGGTTCTGCTTTTCCAGAATGTCATATAAACAGACTTCACTGAGCATAAAAATTTGTTCACGTCATTACAAGTATCATCAGACGTTTGCTGCTTTCTATCATTGAGTACTTGTCTACCATGTTTTTTCTAAAAATTGAATGACACTAAGGTTCATAAAGGTCAAAATGAAATGCTTTTACATGCATGCAGACTGTCAACCATTTCCATTAATATTTGGGGAACACTATTAGTAATATTTATTTATCCGTCCTTCAGGAAGTTTTTTTTAACCCCTTATTATGTGCCAGATACTATTAGCACCACAAGAGCAGCAAATCCACAAAGGCACATTCTCTTGAAACTTTATAAAACTTATAAAAAGTAGAAGACATTATTTTTAAAAAGAAAACTTCATATATTGATTATAGATGAAATTGTACAGCAAAACTGAAATAAAATGTTTAATTGGTCAAGGAAGCCACACTATTTTTTTATATTGTTGGACATTTGATTAAAATAGGATGATTTCTCCCTGAATTTCTTGGGAGAAGATTCAGGCAACATGGAGCTGCAAGGGAAGCTTGGCTCTGCCTCAGGTCTTTGATTCATATGCCCAACTTGAAGGATGGAATGCATTGGAGAGACTGAACACACAACTGGAATGTCTATGTTCATGAAAGACTATGTAGGTGCCGAAGGCACAAGTAGGGTGCATTAGTGCCTAAGTGGTTTAGTATGGCACCAAGTAGGACAGAGAAATATTCCTCCCTGTTTTTGAGATCCACTGTGTGGCATGGGAGAGATGCTCCTGGAAAGGCAGCATGTATCTTTGCACTCCAGAGATTAGCCACGCACCCCAAACCACTTCCCCTAAGTCACCTCATTATTTCCACTGGGGACCTTGTTGATGGCAACCTGATGAAGAATGTCCACAAATGATTTCAAAGAAGTATCAGTGTCCCAAGCAGCTAGGGTACAGAATCCTAAAGTTGTTTGTGATCTCAGAGTAGATTAGGATATTTCTCAGCAGTAAATTGACTTGGACTGTAATGTCTGGGGCCTATTAATAGGATCCATGCAAGATGCAAGCTGGAGGCCCAAACTCTAGTCCTTGTCCTTTCATGGAAAACAATTACCACTGAACCGTGAATCTTCTCTAAGTAACATTAAAATAGACGATTAGACATTAAAACACTATTTCTAACAGGTATGTAATATACCACACACTTAGAAACATAAATCTAAGATTTATCTAGGTTGTGCATTATCAATTGTTGAAAATCAAAAATAAAACAGGACATTTATCTCATTTCTGGTATGTTGTGCTTAATATTCTGTAAAAAACTCTTTCAGGTTTCTTCTGGATTGCGGGACTCATTTAAAACAGTGGAGCACTGTCTTTATCTTCTTGTAGGACATTAGGGATGGACATGTTTTCATTATTCCTTCTTGACAAGCCTTTGTTTAGGTTTGAAAGTCTTGTGTTTTGGTTTTATCTTTCTTCGAAATAATAAATTTCTGATTTGGAATTTAGACAAGTCTAGTTATGTAATGCATCTGAGTACACACGGCTAAACATATTCCTATGCTGACCAGATGTTTGTACTCTTACACATTTATACCTTGTGACACTTGCAGTGATATGCAGCTCCAAAGATGTTTTAAATATTTATGCTATTTTTTATAGAAAGCAGATGTTCCATGAACATTTTTCATGTTTCATAAAATATTGTTTTATAAAACCAAACCACAGAAACACATTACCTACCAAAAAGGACTATTTGTTCACAAGGTAGACATGTCTATAGAATACCTACTAGAAACCAGCTCTGTGTATGCTGCGCCCTGGTACAGTGTAAAGTTCAGTTCAGACCATGTGGGATGATGACTGCTCTAATCATCAACATTTAAGATGCTCATGCTTGGAAAAGGAAAGCATAGGCTACCTTAAAAAAGAAAGGGTGGGTCTTTTGACAGAATCAAGGTGGAGAGTTTCCTGAAGAGATCTTAGAAGATAATCTTTGAACTGAAGTTACAGTAGTTTTTAGCCAAGTGAAATACAGAAACCTAGGGCTGTAGGTCTTGTCCAAAGGCTTGGAACTCCAGTTTGCATCTCGCATGAGTCCTTGTGTTGGAACTCAACACAAGATAATAGTCCTTAGAGCCTCTGGTGGAAGTATGGCGGTAGATGATTCCAGAAAGAAGGCAGGGCCACAGGCTCCCTTAAGATACTTAGGCTCTGTTCGTGGAACTGTTAGAGAGCTGCCTGCCGAGTTAAAACCTGTGATGCCACTTTTCAAGACTGTGGTGTGGACAGAGGATAAGACCAAGGAACAATCAGACTAAGGCACAGAAACTCTGAGGTCATTTTGTTATCCAAATGAGTCACAAGAGAAGCCAGTGAGGGTGGAGGGATAATAGAATGCAGAGGGAAAGAGAAGAAGACACTTGAGGACTGGAGAAATGGTTTAGGAGTTAAGACTTTGCCTCATAAGCAGAACGTCCCGAGTTTGGATCCCAGGTCTCATGTAAAAATGCCATGCAGAAATGCCTCTGGACTATACTTCTGGCCCTAGTGCAAGAAGCCTGGGAAATCTCAAAAGAAAGCAAAAAGGAGATAGGAGCAATCCAGGATGATTCCTGAAGTCACCTTTGGTCCTCCACAGGGACACATAGTACCCTCTGACACACACACACGCACACACACACACACACATAAATAAATAAAAATTAAAACAGAATAAAAAGAAGCTTGAGTGTTATGAATTAGGGAAAAGTTAAAATGAAGAAGCTTGAGGTTTATGAATTGGGGAATTAGGGGGCAACTCCATGTGACTGACTATGGAGGGGCAGTTGGTATGTTCAATTCTCTGCACCCCAAACCCAAAATGGCTATAGGGCACTTAAAGTAACTTTTCCAACAGGAACTTGGTTCTGTTACTCAGGAAAGAGACTGGAGATGGTGGTACAGGTTAGAATCTTAGAACACAGGGCAGAAGCGAGTCTACAGTCAAGTCTCAGGTATTTACAACTGCTAAGTGTTCCTAAGTTATTACAAATAATGTTGTTCACAGACATCACTTTCAATAACAATGGAGGTGAGCTCAGTGTGATACTGCATGCTGAATATAATGAGACTGTCTAGCAAAAAAAAAAAAAAGTAGTTGAAGCCACTGATGTAGAAACAAAATGTCTCAGGAGAACAACTCATCAAGAAATATCACATACCTGTTACTTCTATGATTGTTTAATTGCTTCTGGGTTCTAGATAGAGCTGCCCATATCTTATTCTCTCCATGTTCTTCTATAGGAAGGACTCAGAGAGGTCTCAATGATCCCCCCCCCCAAAAAAAAAACAACAGTATAGGCTTTTGCCATTGCTCTTTGTTGCCCTCCAGAATCTGACAGCATGACCCTATTACCATGCAATGCACATGGATCGCAGGACATGGCCCAAAAACACAAGCTGGAATTGATTGGGAAGCTTCCTCCTTTCTGGATAGCTTACATAGTACCAGAGAGTACTATGGAATCATTCTGTGCAAGGTCTCATCAATCTGTGAAACAAATTGCAATGACGATCACTATGGCAACGGGTGACCATCAGTGTAATAACAGCATGAATATCTAGGAGAAAACCAACAATTTTCTGATCAGATTTAAGATCCACTTGTCAGAATGGAACATATTCCTGTTGCTGTAAATTGGAAAAATAACTCAGAAAAAGAAAAGACATAGGTCCAGGGCAAGAACACACTTTGATTCTCTAGCTAGGAAGAGAGTACACAAAACTGATTTGTAAATATCTGTTATTATACCCATAGATTGGAAAAACTCTCGGTACTCAACCTAGAAGCCTCCTTCTACAGCAAAAGGAGTTTATTGCAGAAAAGCACAACTTGTCAAAATGTAGAAAATAAATTACTGTGGACTGCTTGCCCCTAAACAGGACTTCACTCACCCCTTTCTCACAGCTCAGGGAGCATTGCAGAAGAGGGGTGGTAAGATTGTAAGAGTCTGAAGTGAGACATGGTGGGCTAGATATTATCTCCCAGATATGACATAGTTGTGATATATAAGATCTCATGGAAAATATGAATACTTATGTAAGAATTGCATGGGATCTGTCTCAATGTCTAACCATAAAAGCAGAAAGCTCTCAAGATTGACACTTCTCTGAGAGACTAATGAAGACTATGCTGATGGGGCTGAAAAGGAGGATGACCACTGACCTATGATACTTGCTGGAGCATGAAGCATGTCAGGCATATGTCATCAAAAACCGACGGGATGAAACACAATGGGCCATACAAAGTGAAAATATTTTAAAATAGAGGGAGTCTGGCATGGGAGATAAAGAATTGTAAAGGGAAAAAGAGGGGAGATGGGGCTTGGACTAAGGGATGAAAATGATAAATATTATGAATTCACTATATTAATGTACGCAACATTAAAAAATAAAAGAATGTGAAAATTGTCTCAGTAGAGAAGGTTACACAGGAAGGAAGACAGTACCAATGAGCCTAAAAATTAGATCTAGAGAATAATTTTGAAATTTGATTAAATTCAGTACATGGGGGAAAGTCTGTAATACAGATGGAGACCAAACGTGATTGCAGAGGGTTGAGGCTTGCATGGGCTATGGCGAGTGGAGACAGTGGGTATGGACCAAGAAGTCTTACAGAGAAGAGAGCCAGTATGTCAACCAAGCAGGGCACTAAGCAATGGTGGGTGACTCTTTTTAGTTTTCTACTGATTCTTACTTATGCTGTTACACTGCATGATGAAGTGGGTTAGAGGACAAGAAAGTAAAAAAGAATAAGAGCAGAGAAAGGAAGAAACAGAGAGGGAGACAATGCCTGCATTTGTTAACTGCACACTATGTCTACTTGGCATTTTAAATGTCTTTATTTGTTTGAACATGGATATGATGGTTCAACACTGCTCATGCATCTCACTATCCCAACGAATGGATCCATAAAATAAGAATCCAAGAGTGTAACTCAGGCATCCAAAGTACCCTATGCAAGCCAAACTGAGATCCAATTACTTTCGCTTTCATGTTCATCTAATTAATGATACTCCATGTGCATATGCTGTATGTATTAAGAAGACTACTTTGTGGAGTTTTTTTCTCTCCTTCCACCTTTACGTGAGTCCCAGAGATCCAACTCAGGTCTTCAGACTTACATAGAAAGTACATTTACCAATTGGGCCATTTTATTGGCTCTCATTTTTTTTTAATGACAACATGTTTCTTGAACTTTATAAAAACCTTTTCTGCATGTCACAAAGCATAAAATTTCACCCACATCCTTCCTGCAGATCTAACAGGCTGGGTTAAGAGAGATCTCCATGTTCCGTTATAGTCTCACTGGCCAAGTTTCACCTTCCACAGTGCATAGTATAAATCAAGTCATGTTTTTACTTCCAAATGCATAATGGCAATGCAAATGCTATTTTCCTCTCCACACACCCTTGCATCATGCTCCCCCCTGCATGAGCTGTCTAATGGTGCTGCGTGTGGAGAAACGCTGCACTTCAATACCCTCTGTTCTACAGACTAATATTATTATGAACATAAATTCATGTAATTGAGAAAGCATGAGCGCCAGGCGGTAGGGTTCTTCTGTAGCAAATTAAATGGTGGTGTAGTAGCGTACCAGCTTTACAGGCTCCCAGGAGCTCTTGTCTTGAGGCCCACACGACAATCATGTGAATGAAAAGACCTTCACCCACAGATCTGGGCTGCTGCCAAATGCTCACTTCCATATCCTGGATACTTTGTTGCGCCTGATGATTCTCTATGGCTCCTAGAGTTGTGCAGAATAGCAGCTCTCATTTTCTCCAGAGCCACCCAGCCCCGAGCTGCAGAGACAGGATAGTCTGCCTTTCTTCTTTTTGCTCCTTCAGAAGATGGTTCTGCCCACATTTATGTCAATATGTCTTAGTGGGAATTACTCATTATCTTACTTTTCTTAATCATTCTTCTGTTTATATAAAGGCATTGAGATGCCTTTGAAGGGGGTGTTTTCTTTCCTCACCTCTCTTAATTTATCCTTCTTGCCCTTCAGGTCCCGAGTGCAAGGTTGTATGGTGCATCATGGACTCATTTTCTTACTTTAGTAATTTTTGTTTCTTTGTGAGATACAGAAAGTCAAGAAACATGTGTCTTAACTCAGGATAAAATGATTTTTTTAGGTTAACCTCAAAATTGTGTCGTAGTGGCTATC
Source organism: Typhlomys cinereus (assembly GCA_023101885.1). Taxonomy (NCBI): domain Eukaryota; kingdom Metazoa; phylum Chordata; class Mammalia; order Rodentia; family Platacanthomyidae; genus Typhlomys; species Typhlomys cinereus. The sequence goes on from JALPQD010000020.1 coordinate 2,222,252, forward strand.
TATCCCCTCTGCACTTGAGTGGCCGGGCCAGAGACGGTGAGTTCAAGACCAGTCTAACTCCAAAAATCATTAATTAATTAATTAGTCAAAGGCCAAAAAGTAAAATTTAATAAAAATGGCCTAAGCATGTTTTACCAGATCTCAGTTTCTATTATTAAGCAATTAATATTGACTATTAATTACTATTAACATTGATGAAGAAAGGTATAGTGATGACAGGATTTTGTTTCATATCTCTATAGTAAGCTACTTTTAAATCACAGTTTCACTTTTCCTTTTCTGAATTAGTTAAGTAAAAAATTTTAAAGTGTTCACTGTGTTGCTGCCCTTGATTTTACATCTTCAATCTATTTGCATTTAGTAATATCTACATATTTATTTTCTCCTACACTTGTTTCATTTAAATAATCTTAGAATATGTAACAGTTCCTCTGTGCACTGCTCTGAGACAACACCTAAAATCAAGCAACTTAAAAGGAAAAGAGGAGACTTATTTGATTTATGTTTTCGGAGGGCGCATATAGTCTATTATGGTGGAAAAGTTATGGCTGCCTGGCAGAAACTGGAGGAGGATTAGGTCATTGAAGACATCATGAAGATTGAGAGATAGTTAACTGCTAACTACAAGAGCAGATTTCTCAAGGATGTAGGACAGAACTAACCAACCTCAAGACCCACCCCCGTGATGTGCCTTCCTCCAATAAGACTCCACCTCTAAAATGACCTTACCAAAAAACTAAGGATTCAAACACAAAGGCTGATATCATTGCAAACGTCAAGTATTCTCACAACAGCCTAAAGCACAGTGTGTGACAATAGATTCTCTGGGAATCAAAGGGGAACAGAAATGAGAAATATGGCTAAGCTTCTTTCCTCTCCAGTTAGCTGAGTCATCCATATCTGTACAGCTGTTCTTTAGAAGTTGCCAGAATGACTTCAACTCCTGCTAACAAGCACAGCAACTTACTGGGGAGCACAAAACAATGTAGCTCCTTTAAAATTGTCATGACAAATCAAATAAACATCATACGCATTGCTTAGTTGCTATGTAATGGAATTATTTTCTTTAGCTTTAGACCATAACATTCTGAATGTTATCCCGTCTCTACGGGATTCTGAGCAGTTTCCCATTTTTCTACTTCTTTATTCTGAAAATAATATATACTGTAACAGGGTTCCACATTCTCTCAGTGGGCCAACTGCTAGATGGCTCTGTCTAGGCATAGACAGTGGCACTATTCACCAAGAGTTACAAAATTATGACAGCTTTACAAATTGCCATAGCTAATTGCCAGGGTTAGAGAAGTACAATAATCGTTTAATTACTAAATGTTCCTAGTATTGAATGTGGGCAGATGTGCTCACTGGTAGAATTAGCCTATAAGCTTGATATGGGAGGTTCCTGACTGTTTCTTTTGTTTTTGTGCCTTGAGACCCAATGATAGTTTAGAGAGATGTTGGTTAGGAAGCACTGGCAAAACGATTAATGCAAGTACATACTCATTCAGTAGAGTTAATATAACAGAGAGCCTCCATGAGATACTGGGTAAGTGGTTTATGTCCTCATGTAGGCCACAGTAAATGGGAGGAAATTACAGAAACTTACAAGAAAAAGTTTTTTAAAAAAATTTAGGTGTATGTATGTGTGTGCGTGTGTGTCAAAGGGCACTGTCTATGCATGTCAAAGGGCACTGTGTGCCTGTGGAGGCCCAAGGGTGACTTTGGAAATCATCCTGGATTGCTTCTACCTTCATTTTGTTTTGCTCTGGGATTTCCCAGGCTATCTTCCAGAGATAGAAGTACAGGCACTTTCACTAGAAAACTAGTTTTTAAACAGCCTAAAGGTATACTATTTAAAATAATGAATTAAAGAACTGTATTGCAAATATAAATAAGAATAGAAAACCAAAATTTTCTTAATCTGAAGTAACATTTAATAAAAATTGTTTGTTTTTAGTAAATACATAATACAATGAATAGAATTGTCCCCAAACTCACTCTTTTTGAGAATTAATGAAACTAACTTTTCAAAAGTTAGTTAATATGTTTATTTATCATCCCTTGGCTTTAATATATTCTTAGCTAACTTTGGTTGGATGGTTTGTAAACAAACTAGTTCCTACAAAAGATACCTAGATCACACATCACATGAGGCAGAGAATCTTGGTAGCTTGTAAGAATAGATTCACTATTACAGATTTCAACTCATATCCATGAGCTCTGACCACGAAGGTACACCGTAGTCAAACGTATCCTACATTCAGGATATTGTAAATCATTTTTAATCTCCTTTTACTAGTAAATAAATATTACTTTGCTATTAAATAAATTTATCTTACCACTTTGTCTTATTATTTATACATTTAATCTCTTGTAATAGGCTTTAATAAAGCACTTAAATAAAATAAATCTAGTTTAAGTACAAAGCAAAAAAACATTTAGGGCAACTGATAATGACCACTTATTTAGAGCACATGGATGTTTTGTGTGTTGAATAAGATATGAAACCAAAATAATTGTTAAAGCAGGAGTGATGGAGTTTTCCAGAAATAACATTTACAAATGCCTTCTGACTGATTCCAATCATAAGTTCACAGCCATATTCTGAGTTCTCCTAACATTCGAATCGGAATACTTGTATTTCTTTCTTAGTACTCCATGAAGGGATATGATGCCCCATTTTTAATGGTTCATGAGTTCTCCCCAAGGCAATGTATTAGAGCAAGCAGGACGATGTTATTTACAATTACGTAGCTATAAAGATACTTTTCTTTCCCAGAGCTCAGCACATACATCTGCCCACACATGCACACACAATTGCACCACTGAAGTTAACTTGAAAATAAATTCTTTAATTCCTACAAGAGTTTTAAGTTCTTAATAAGTTTTAGACACTGTGTTAATGACTTGTTTCAATAATTAATGAAAAAGGGAAGCAAAACGTGATGATTTCTCTACTACCTGAACATAAAAATGAGAGAGAAAAGTCATAATGAAGGAAATACATATTACTTTGGCAGAGTAAAATGACTATTAACATTTTAGCTGCAATATATTGCTAAAATCTCTTTTGAAAATTTATAGAGTGTAGACATAGAGCTTGTTAATGGATTCTCAAATTGCTCCCGTGGGACATGATTCTGAGAGGCTTCTTTGGGGTGTGCTCTGAGAGTACCTCACGATGAAGGTTGTAACAGACTTCTAACTTCAGTAGCATTCTCCACATTTGCCTAACCCCCTCTGGGCCTCCAGGTGAAATCATACTTGAAGAAGAGTCAATTCCTAAGAGTCAATTATAAACCACTAGTCTAGAGATTACTTTGAATTTTCTTCTAGCTTCAGAATTTACTTTTTGCTCTGGTTTTATGATTTCAAGATACTTATCTGTAGAAGTCTCCTGTGCTGTTGTTAAATTTTAGAAATGAGGGCTCCAGAGTCATGTCGTACATTAAATTCTTCCTTTGGCACTTACCTGTTACTGAACAAATAAGATTTTCATGCTTCAGTTTTCCCTCATGTGAAAGAAGACACAAGTAGAGTCAGCATCAACAGAACTAAATTTAATATTCTATGGAAATATCTTCATATGGTATTGCACACATTATAAACATTGACTTGGTCATACAATTCCATAGTTTCCTGGATATTAGAAGCTGATTTTATTCCTCACGAGACAAACTTGTATCATACCTTACAAGATTTTAAAAAGATATGACTATGAAGCCCTTGCACTGCAAGCAAGCTAAAGCAGTGGGAAACAGGGACATTCTAAGGAGGTGAGACATGTTTTGGAAGGCACAGGGAAATATGGTCTGTTTCTTTTCTGTGAAGATGCTTTAGCCAGTGAACACATGAACTGTGACTGATTGAGGTATCGTATTATTTCATAGAAAGAGAGAAGCAAATAGCCAACAAACCCCACCAAATTCATACTTTCCTCTTCACATAGGGCATTCTCAGTGGAAAAGAGAATCAGTCTCAAAAGTTATAAGGAAAAGTTTTTTTTTTTTTTTTTTTTTTTTTTACAAGAGAAGCCAGGGCTATAATAATGGATATTTTTCTCTAAGAAGGACACCAGAGCTTATTGAGAATACAAACAGATAACAAAGTTAAATAGCAGTAGTCACCAACAACCAAACCAAAAGACAAAGCATTTTGTGGAACATCATTATCCCTGCCTTGATGGAGGAATTTCTTTCCATTCTGGAAAGGGAAAGAGAAAATTGTTTGAAAATCCGAAATGCTCATTACAGAAAAGTTCATCTCGACGTAAGCACTACTTGAAGAGTCTTTATAGAGGCGGGTCTCATGGTTGCTAGGAAACAGGGAAGGCAGTCCCTGTGGATGAGGGGGATGGCCCAGTGTGACATTTCAGGAGCCCTGAAAGTGGCCTTCTGAGGTGCCCCGCTTCTCTGGCAGTGTGAGGTATGCTAGCTGGCTTGGACTTCTTTGGGAGCTGCCACCTGGGGAGGAGGCTAGCTTGTGGCATGTATTGCAGTAATAACCTCGGTTTAATTGAACAACATTCAGATCTTTCAGTTCTAGCCTAGATTTTCCTAGTGAGCCAGAGACTCATCACCAGGGAAGACATTCCTGTTCGAAGGCACTGTAGGAGAGAGGAAGGCGGAGCCATAAACATTAGCAATGCTATTAATGTTTGCTTTCTATTTCCTACACTGCTGATGGAAAAAAAAAACATAGTCTACGAGTTTATATGCTTTCTTTCATCTCATCGTCAGTGAGGGAGATGAAATAAGTGTTACTTCAGTTCTATTGAGTTCAGGGAATATCACAAAAGGTTCTATATCTCAGAAATTAGAGAACTGGGAGCAGAATCTACTAACCATAATTCTCACATCACAATCTCAGTTCCATCACATTAGCCTAAAGCTCCTATTCAGGTACCATTTCTATAACAAATGTGCATAATTTTAGGTGTACTTTAAAACTCTAATTGTAATAAAGTGAAAGTGAAATGTATAAAATAAACTTAATGTCTGAATTTAGAGGACTCTAAAACATAGCAATTTACTTGCTGCAATTACCTGTATATGAGAAAAATTAAAAGCATATGAAAATTAGAGCCTTCCTATATAATCTATTAAAGATTTTGGCTTTCTATCTAATGCTGAGTGTACAGTTTCAGTGTGTTCACTCATTATTATTGTGGCTGTTTACGTCAATGTTGATATTTTGTCCCATCACCACAAGGGGCTGAATCACTGCTCTTTGCCCTTTCAGCAATGCCCTTACTCCACTCAGCACCCCTTTGTGCCACGTGTTGGCACCTGCTCTTCCAACACCCCCTTCCCATGAGTGTTCTGTCCCCTTCATCGTCCACCTAATGCATCATTTCATTGCCCGCTATGCACAGCCAGGTCAGCTGAGATTAGTCATTCAATCAAAAAAAAAAATCAGTGGTTCAGTCTTGAGCAATAGGTTTAGCAAACATTTCAGTGTTTGCTATGGTTCAGTTGTTTTCACAGAGGTTATCACAACAGAGTCTGAGGTAGGTACTAAGAATCTTTGGCTCTGAAAAGGCCAATGACTTCCTCAGGGTCAATGGAATGCTATTGGTAGGACCCAGTCCAAGAATTTAAGGTCATTATGGCCAGAGTAGAAGTATTTTTTTTAAATGCTCTGAATTTAAAAACAGAGAGATGCAGAAGAATCAACAACAGCCACTGGACTAACCAGTGAAGTGCAAGCAGAGCCAGAAATTACATTCAGAAGGAGAGAGTATTAGACACTTCAATGCTGCTTGCAGTTCCCACATGCGGGCTGTGGCCTCAGAGGAAGCAGCACAAGACCCCTGGAAACAGATAAGAGATGTTTGATGAAGATCAGGGGACAAAGTCTGATGCAGTTTCTTTGAGAAGCAGAGAATGAGAAACAATAGAAAGCCACAGAGAGAAGGCATGGGGATTTTGTCATGAATGGTGCAGAGGAATGCAGAGAGAGCCAGAGAGCCATGTGTCACGGCCTCTGTGTTACTTAGAATCATAGCAACAAAGGTGAACAGTGTCAGGAAGTATCTCATCTTGCAAAGCAAGAGCTGGGGTCTATGGAAAAAAAACCCTGTGGAATTGCATAAATCTGTGCCTTTTATTCCCCTTACAAAGTGACCTTTCAGTTGTTTCAGATTCTCCGAGGTTTCTAACATCTCTAAATTTGAAAGTTACCACTAAGACATAAAGGAACCTACTCTTAATAAAATAAGAGACCATGGCCATTCTAATGCATCCTTACTTACACACACAGCAGACTATCATTAGTACAATTGGGCAATTTGAATCTCCCAGCTCCCTTTCCCCACTCCACTGCAACCACAGGGACCTTGTAGCTAGGCCACGGAACTGACAAAAGTCTCTGCACATGTCAGTCATGGCACTCAGTGTTCTTGTCTAAAACTTTATCTTGCCTTACTGATGCAGTTCAGTCTCTCATAGTCTTCAGAAGGTTGCACAAACCTATTTTAATCAGTAAGATTTTGTGTCTCCTGTCTCCTGTCTAATGAGCACCTTGGTGACTCATTCTTTGGCTTCTGTGCCCTTACTTCAAATCATATGCTGTTTTTCATTCTACTTGTTTCCACTGTACATATTTCCCATCCATTCATTTATATGTTTGTTGCTTATTTTTGACAAGCTCTGTTATGAGAGAGACCTCCGTGAAAACACCTCCACCGCTACCACACTTACACTAGTATCTGACACACAGTGACTGTTTAATAAATACTAATTTCTGAATGAATTACACATTGTCTTCAATTATTTCTTGGGAAGCGATGCTGAAGAACTTGCTAAAATGTGGATGTTTCCAAAAGGGCTATGAGCTTACCTTTCTTTCCTCTATCTTATTCTACCACTCCTCCCTTCTTCATTGTTTCATATCTTTTTGTTTGATCCTTAGCTGTTATCAAACAACTCTAGTGTTTTCCTGATCGAAGAGCCCTGCTCTCCTCTAGCTGCTGTCAACACTGCCAGACTGCTTGGAGAGTTATTCTTCCCTGGGAGTCTACCTCCTGCCCTCCTCCCCTCTGAACCCACTTCAGTCCCACTTCCATCCCAGCAGTTCTAGAAAGGGGTGTCTCAAAAGGTCATTGATGACCTCACAGCTGAACCTAGTGATCTGACTTTAGTCCTCAGAGTGTAAGAAGTTATGTTTGGCCTTGCTGGTTTCTGGGCTTCTCTCCCATTGCTCTCTTGGCTTTCCTCCAGTTTCTTAGACGTCTCTCCCACACTCTCCTGTCTTTTTCCCATCCCTGCGTTCCAAGACAACTTTCCCACTTGCCCTCAGGAACATACCACTTTGGCATTCCTCCTGGAGGTATCCAGCACACTCAGGGCTTTTCTGGGCAAGTGTGAGTGCGCTTGGCTCACAGACTCTGTGCCACCTTGCCTCTTAGATTTTGAATCACATGCTTATTTTATCATTCCCCACCAGGAAGAACATGAGTTCTTTGAAGCTTATCCATTCATTTTGTGACCCCCTCTTTTACCAGAGTCAGAAACCAGAGAGCAATGAATGCTTACACTCAGCTTATTCAATTCATTATTTTTTCTCTTCTATTCAACACAGCCCAGGGAAGGCCCACATGTAGGATAGGTCTTCCTATCTCTTTCATCTAGATAACCCCTTCAACAACATATCCAGAAATTGACTTGCATGGCGATTATAAATACCATGAAATTGGCAATCAAGATTAACAATCAGTCCAGCCACTGTGGTCCACTACAGTTATCCTAGCACTTTGGGACCTGGCAGAAGGAAGATCAGAAGTTCAGGGCCATGGTTAGCTAATTTTTGAGTTAAGGCCGGCCTGGGACCTAAAAGAAATAAAATAGTTATTGGATTTTCTTTCTCTTCTTTGTTAAGCTTTGAACTCTACGTTTAAAAAGCTAACTCTTTTCAGTAATTATCATAGGATGCTGACCTGGGAAAATGGCCTAGCAATTTACATGCTTGCTACATAAGCAAAAGGACCAGAGTTTGGATCCCTGGATCCTAGGTACAAATGACAGGCAGGTCTGTTTATAATTCCAACCTATAGTTAATGAACTGTTTGAAAACCTTTAACCTTGTTTATATGTGATGACTACTGCCTTCTTTTGAATATTTTATTTATTTATGAGAGAGAGAGAGCTCACACATGCTACTGTACCTATTTGGAGGTCAGAGGACAGCATCTGGAAGTTGTAGAAGTTGGATCTCTCTTCCACCATGTAGGTTACAGAGATAGGATGAAGTCTCCAGATCTGTACACAGGGACTGTTACCCACCGAGCCATCTCACTTATTGGTATCTTCTTGCTGAAGATGAACTTTAATGAAAGTCTTACTTGTGAATAGATACTAAAGATTTTTCAGAAGTCAGTTCTCTCCTTTCACCCTGTGGGTTTCTGGGAATCACATTTAGGGGACCAGGTCTGTGAGAAGGTAGCCTTACCTGCTGAGCCATGTCTCCAAGTAAAGATTTTTCCATATGTTTTTGAAATAATGCTTTTACTCTAATCTCAAAAACACTGTACTTTGTCTATTGCACAAAAGAGAATCCTTGTAGGTGTTTGATGAGGCCTCTTGGCGGAACTAAAAGAGATATAAATAGAATCTTTTCCACTTGCTTAAAAGATTGTGAAGTCTTTCAGTGAAATTAATATTTCTCATACACCTTCTTCTATCTCTTGGTGCGTAAGAAAATGATTAGTCTAAATACAATGCTTTTATCCATGCAGTTCCAGTTAACAGTTGAGAGGATAGCAATAAATTATGCTCCTTGAAAATTGCTTTTTAAAGGGTTATTAAATTCAAACACACTCCAGAATTAATAAAACAAATTTATTAAGTTTGAAAGATATCTTTACTAATAATGTGTAAACTTAAAGCATCACCAGATTATGATCCTGATAAAGAAAATTCCTATTGAGTAGTTTTGTCAAAGACCATGAAATTGTATTGGGAAATGTAATTTTTATAGAGGAACAATTTAGGAATAGAGTTAGTAGTCACGAAGGTCACAGTTCATGACAAACTAAAACCTATGCAGGTATAAAATGATAGAATTTACAAAGGAATTTCAAAACAGGTATACAGTGATAGAATTTACAAAGGAATTTCAAAACAAGCAAATGAATGTTTTTAGGGTCATTCGTAGTGTGTATAATATGTATGTTTATATGCATTGAACAAATTACATCAAATGTATTTGTTATTCTTACAAACTTTGACCAAACAAACCATAACATGGGATAGTTAATGCCAGCTTTCATGGTTGAGGCTTAGTTTTTGGTCAAAAATTAGAGATCCTCTAAGTAGAATAAATACCAAAGAAAAAAATTTCTGAAGACTATTTTAGTTCCACTCTCCTTTCTCATTTATGCCATGCTAAGGGTACCTTGTCTCATAAAAGTCACTCTGTAAACATCCTCAAAAAATAATGGAAAATTTGAAATTAAAAGCAGAATGCAAGGAAAAAACTAATCTCTAGCTAGATCTACCATCTTCAGGCTGTCAAATAGGAAGAAAATTGCTAAGGAAGCATTTCAGCTACGAAAGAGTGATAATGTTGCATATAATTAAAGGAGCCATACTGTGAAGTGAAACAGGCAATATGCCAGAGTCCTGAGATTAAAATAGAAAGAAATTAACTGATACCAAATTGTCAAAAGTAATTTAGTAATGATGAATATTTTGACATATTAAATGTGTTAATTGTAGATAACATTTTTCACTTCTAATTTAGAAATCCTTTAGAATATTCTAACAATGTTATTTCCTTACATCATACCTGGCTGAAAGTGGACTCTCCTTATGGAGAAGGGCAACACACATTCTTATTTCCCAGCCTTTTCTATAAGAAGTGCAAGGGAAAATGATGTTTACAAATGAAATTTTTAGAATATAAATTTTGACTTGATACCCCCAAACAGTATTGTTACACTGATGATGGACACATGAAAGGACAAACTTCCAGAATATGGCCAGTAATTACGTTTTCAACAAGAAGCAAATATGGCAGATTAGCCTATAATCCCAAGGACATAGATGCTCAAGGTAAGAGGATTGTCATGAGTTAGAGAGCAGCCTAGGCCAGACAGTTAGTGACAGACCAACCCGGGCTTCATGGTGGAATCCTATGTCAAACAAATAAATGACAGACAACATCAAGAGCACAAGGAAACAAAAGCAGGTTCACAAATTGTATAAATAACAAGGCCATATTGCAATCTGACATAATCTGACTTTAATTCAGAATAGCTTCATTTTATATTTACGTATTTTGGATTGACGCATAATGTGCAAATTTAACATGCATGTTTAGAAATTCTATACAAGAAATAGTTGTATTGGAAATGATGGTTACCTTTTCTGTCCTTAACAAACAAATGTGAAAAGTAAAAAATGTTTGTAAACTGAAAAGAAACCAGGATATATGAAGCAATGTGGCAGTATGTTAGCATTATGTTAGAATCCTGAAGCTTTGTTTTTGCCTAGTTTATAAGTTGTGGAACCATGGGAAGATAAAACTAGTTCATGGAATTCTCATTTGCAAAAGGGACAGTTTTCATATATAGTTAACTTTTTATAGTACCTTTCAGTTCTAACTTAAAAGTACTATATTCTAGTACTTTTTAACTTAATTTATTTAATATTTAATTACCTAAATATTTATATATAATAAATAATATTTAATATTAATTATTTATTTAATGCTAGGCGTTTATCTTGTATGTCTCCAATATTGTTCAAGATATGATGAGCAAGTAAGGCACATGACTATCCATTAATACTAAAATTTATTTTTAACCATTTCTTTCCCCTGCTAGACAGCACTGAGATTGGAATTCTGTGATCTGTCTTCTGATTCCTCTTGCTGAGGATTCGGGAGCACTGCAAACTGCAACCTGGGCTGCGCAGATACTCTCCTCTGCAACTATGGGATGTAATTTTATTGTAGCTATTGCTCAGACTTCACACACACACACACACACACACACACACACACACACCACCCTTTTTTGGCAGTTCCTGTTTTATTGTGTTCTTATCAGAGATGTTTTTGAAAAATTGCAAATTTTTCATTAACAGAATTGATTCACATTTGCTAGTGGGAGTTTTGGGCTTAGTGATTATTTTACAAGTATCAAATAAGGGTTTATAATGTGGCTGAAAATATTTCATTTCTTGATACTATCTATATCAGACTTAGTAACCAAATAATTTTTCAATCTCTTACACTCTAAATTAATTGGTATTTTACTGAGATTTCTATATAAAATATACAAATGACAGTCATTAAAAATGGATGCGTAATAGGTCATGTATTTCTACAAAGATCTTGCTGAAATTTCATTATTTTTCTACCACAAAATACTGAACTCCAGCAATTTAGGGAGTGATGCGTTTAACTGGGCTCATAACTCCTGGCTATAGTCCATCATTATAAGGATGTTATAGAGGCAGGAGCTTGAAGCACCTGGTCACATCACATCCACAGCAAGAGCAAAGAGCAATGGATATACATGTGTGCTTGCTTGCTTATTATTTCATTTTTATACAGCTTGGGGAATGATCACTCACAACTGGCTGGGTCTTTCTACATTGATTAATACAATCAAGATGATCCCTTATAAGCATGCTCAAAGGCCATCCAAACTCTCTCAAGAATTCTCAGCAGTGTTCAAGAGGCTTGCCTTCTACATGTCATATTGACAATTAATACTAACCACCTCTGATTTGTTTTATAAAAATCTAAAACCAGCTATTCTTGTACTAATCTGTGTGCTATAATAAAGAGGTATTCGGGGCTACACCTCTGATTTGTTTTATAAAAATCTAAAACCAGCTATTCTTGTACTAATCTGTGTGCTATAATAAAGAGGTATTCGGGGCTACATAAAGACAATAAAAATACCTTTAGAATTCTACATAGGTTGAGGTTATTGTAGTATATGTGCATATATGTATGTTTGTATTTGTATGCTATGTTATTTAGATATAGGTGTTAACTGACAGTTGAAGCCTGAGCTCTGGACACATCTGTCAACAATTAGTAGTTAAAGCAAGTCTGTGGAGACTAATCAATGAGGGAAGATTCAGCTCATACTAGATGGTACCATTTGCTGGACAGGTGGATAAGAGAGAAAGGGCTTATTCAGTAGTTTGGCATACTATTGTTATACTTTGCAGACTAACAGTTGCAAGGAGGAGGTCTGCCCTTCTCTTAGTAATTCCTGTGGATATGAGTAGCCAGTTCCCTCAGCTCCTGGTGTTGGTGTGAATTCTCCTGCCAAAATGGACTGTGAGTTATAAGCAAGAATTGCAATTAAGAATAAAATCCCTTATTCCCTTAAGTTGTGTGGGTCCTATAGTACTGTCAGCAGCATGCAAACAAACTGAACCATATACTTTCAAGCAACACATGACAAATATATCAAACACATTCATTTTTTTATGTTGACATATAACTTTACATACAAAAAGACTCTTAATGCTCATTGGTTGGCCACTTTGAAGTTAAGTCTGACTAAGTTTGGTCATTTACAGTGCACAAAAATTAATTACAATGTCATTGCCTGTAGGAACACAGTTAATTTAGGGACAGTCACAGCTCAAGGTTATTTTGTTTTGGCATTTTGGTAGGTATTGAATATTAATCCAGCAGTTCTAACTCGTGACTATTTAAAGTTATGACTAATAGTTATCCTATCTGCTTAACTTTCTACTCTGGCTGATACAAATATTTTACTTAAATCCTAATCCCTCTCACCCTTAATTCCCAGACTCAGAGCCAAGACAACCCATTCATTAGCACCATCCTGTTTTTTTCCTTTGGTATCCTGAATCATGTTGAATTATTATGTAGCCACTGAATACTAGTACTCATGAAATTATTATACTGGTAATAGTTCATTGTTCATAATGAATAATCAGTGTATCTTATGTCTCAAACATTGATGTATTAGGTGATAGATAGGTAGGTAGGTAGAAATTCTTTGAAGGTTGAGCCTCACATGCTTATGTATAGAAACAAGAACACAATGAATTTCTTCCCTTCTCTCTGAAACCTTCCTGTTCCCAGCAAATCTCCCTTCCACTTTCATGACTTCTTGTGTGTTTGGCCCACTGAGTTTCATCTGCGTTGCCTGTACTGGCACATGTCTAAACAATTGCTGTAACATAGATGATATATCACTGGGTATATAACTAAGGAAAGAAACCCAGCTTTCCAAAGGCAGCATTAACTTTTAAGTCTCTCAGGTGCAGGTAGTGCCCCATGGCACATCTCTTCTATGGTGAAAAGTTGATGGGCCAAATCTTATACAGGTTTTTTTGAAATAAATTCAGATACCATGAGTTCATGGATGCAGCAATCCTACAATGCTCAGAAAGCACTATGTGGAAGCACTCCCTATCTACCTTCTGGTTCTTCCAAAGATCAAAAACTTCTGAGTTTCTTTGTTCTTTGTAATATTGCTGTGTACATCGAAGACATACATTTTACTTCTGAATAAACCACTGCATGGTCAGTGAATGAATGGGAAGATAATAGAGGAAGGAATTAAAACTTAGCTGGTGAAATTGTGAAGTGAAGAGGAGCAAGAACAGAACTGGGAACAGAACTGGATTCTCCATCAAATCTAGCATTTTGCTGCAAATAAGCTAAGTAATAAAATACAGAAGTCTCTCTAGTATACCTAAAATTTCCTCTTTAGTATAGCAGAAATTATAGCCATTACCATCAATATTAACAATAGCTATATATCACTGTTGATTCATATTGTTTCTGAAGACAATTTCAAAGTAGAATTAAATTAAATTGAATTTATTAAAGCCTTAAAATCAGAAGGATATAACAAGATAGCAAGAAAATTATAAACTAAAGATTTGGAGAGAGGTTGGGAATGCCATGAAGTTAGCTGATTACATAAAGTATTATTCTTACTGAAGAATACCATTCTTGTTCCTAACAAATCTATTTGTTTATATGAGAAAGATAGTTATGAACATTGAGCTTCATATGGATATGAAAACAAGAGTTGATTCTTCAGTCTGTTATGACTAGAGCCTGACAAATAACCATAACCACCTCTGCCAGCTTCATACTAGTTCCTGAAGGGCTTCCTCCAAAATAGTAACTGGATTGCAAGCAGTTCTGAGTTATCTAGGTCTAGATAACCCCCAGCTTTGAGACTTGCTAAAGCAATTGCTATAGGCTCCAAAGCTTATAAATTGCCTCTTGGAAGAAGATAGAATACCCCTAGATCTCAAGTCATTTCTAAAGTAATATTGAAATTTAATGTTCAGTAGATAATTCAGTCAACATACATACAAGGAGATGAGTTATTCATGATCAAAAACTACAAAATAAACAACACAGCAGGAGCCACTGAAACTCCAGATGCTGGAAACAACCAACACACGTAGTGAAATAACCAAAGATTTACATGTCTAATTGAAAACAACATCAGGAAACTGAGCGCTTACACAGAAAGTATAAAGATTGGGGAGCAGAAATTCTAATTAGACTGATTTGATCAATGTACACTGTGGAAATACACCAAGCTTATAGCGTATCCTAGCAATGTATACAATGTAATGGAAATTAAAAATTATAAAAATGAAAAAAGAATAAAGATATTGTGGATAGTTCTGTGAAGACAGAAGCTGGAAACTATGAAATGCGACAGAGGAAAAACTTGAAATTATCAAATGGGAATTCTAGACAGGATAAAATATAACAAAGAAATCAGAGTCTATCAGTGATAAAATTAATATACCAAATGTTGAGTTAAGAGACTTTCCAAAATAAAATAGAGGAAGGCAGAAAGTCACCAAGGAGAAAAGACATAAATGATACAAGGTGAATGTCTAATGTGTCACACTTAGAATCCCAAAAGAAGAAAAAATGTGGTGAGAAGGTTGTGGCTTCATGTTAGAGAATTAAAGAGCATTGCAGTAGCAAATATCTGGATAGAAAAGTGAATATAAAGAAATAAAATGTGCTTTAAAGCTCACAAGAAGTTAAAGGGAACAAATGGGGCTAAAGGCATCTAATGCTTTGCATTTTTCAGGCAGTTTAAAAAAAGATTTATCATTAGATCTTAACACATTAAGTATGAATGTGGTAATTATCTCTCTCTTTCACTTTCTCTTTCTCTTTCTTCTCTTCTTAGTTCTTTGTTTTTCTTTTCAATGTTTGACTCCAAAGCTAGGGCCTGTGCAATCTATACAACTGCTACAGTGCTGTATCACTGATTATAGTCTCAATCATTAGAACAAGGGAGGGCAGATACATGTACAAGATGGAGCTTGTGTGCAGGTCAGAAGGCAACTTTCAGAAGTCACTTCTCTTTCTTCTACAATGTGGATCCTAGAGATCAGACTCAGGTTACCAGGATGGTGTGCAGGCACATTTCCCTGTTGAATTGTCTTGCTGGCATGCCAACTCTTAGATTTTGAAACACTGTTTCATCACAGGCTGACCTTGAACTTGAAATTCTTTTGCTTTTACCTTCCATGTATTGGAATTGTAAGTGTGTACCACCACAAACAGCTGTAATTTCTTTTTTTTTTAGTTCTTTTTTTTATTAATACATTTTTATTATTATTTCAGCTCACACAAACTTAATAGGTACACCAGTTCCTGCCCTCCCTCCTCCTCCCCCCGAACCCCTGCTCCCCCTCCCTTCACCCCTCCCTCTCCATCCCCCAGTGCCTCCCCCCCAATTCCCAGAGAGTCCTTTATTGTGCATGCCTGACTCTCCTCTGGGTCCTCCTCTCTGATGACGTACAGGGACCCAGTGGCATTTCCCTGAACTCTTTCCCGTGTTCCCCTTAAGCATAGGAACACTACTGTGGCTGTCAATCCCTTGCCTCCAAGGATCTTGGTGCCTTTAGCAGATGCTAGACTTTGTGAGGTCAATAGTGTGTTGGACATTGCGCCGGGCATGCAATATCCAATTATGATTGCTTTGGCCCTAACTCGTGTGGAGATTCTTGCAAATCATTGCTCCTCCCATCCTTTTGCTCTTACACTCTTACCGCCCCCTCTTCTGCAAATGCCCCTGAGCTTCAGGATAGGGAGAGATTAGTCTGGCCTAGTTCTAGGTAGTTGATATAGAGTCTCTGAAGTTCTGGATAGTGGTTCAGTTAATTTTTCTTTTGCAGTTTTGTTGCTCCTGTAATGCCCTTCACTCCATCATGATGGGCACTGTATGTCACCCCCTGGCCAGAGACAGAAAGCTGTTAAACTGGAGTCTTATTATAAGAGCACATTCAAGGGTAGATGTAATACTTATACCCAAAAGTGGAATTGCAGGGTCATATGGCATTTAGCAATGGGAAGGGTCAATTACCCATTTGCAAAATAGTTACTTTTTAATCTGCCGGACTATATGCCCTCCCCTTCTAGTGAGTTCATACCCCCTTCGTTGTAAATTATCAGGAACGAATTGTGAACTTAACTAGGTGTCACATTACTTTCTTGCAGTCCTTGATGGAGGCCTATTTTCTCTACTGTAACATGGTCACTTCTCTCCTTGTTTCTGGTGTGGCCTTCCAACCCCATTCCTCCTGTTCAAAATCCTTGCAATTACTGTAGGTAACACATAGATTTACCTATGAGTGTCTCAAGGTGGGCTGGGTGGGTTTGGTATTAGGAGCCACCTATTAGGGAGTACATACAGCACTTAATTTTCTGGGTATGGGATACTTCACTTAATATAATTGTTTCTAATGACATCCATTTCCCGGCAAATTCCAGTAATTCATCATTTTTGATGGCTGAGTAGTACTCCATTGTATAGATGTACCACTGTTTCCTTATCCACTCGTCAACTATTGGACATTTGGGTTGATTCCATGACTTTGCTATTGGAAACAGTGCTGCTATGAACATGGTCGTGCTTTTGCTGTATGGGGGGTTATACCCAAAAGTGGAATCGCAGGGTCATATGGCATTTCAATCTTTAATTTCTTTAAGAATCTCCAGACGGCTCGCCAGAGTGGCTGTATGAGCTTGCACTCCCACCAGCAATGTAGGAGAGTTCCCCTCTCTCCACATCCTCTCCAGCATTTATTGTTGCTTGTGTTGTGGATTTTTGCCATCCTGACCAGGGTGAGATGATATCTCAGGGAAGTTTTGATTTGCATTTCCCTGATGGCTAAAGAAGTGGAGTATTTTTTAAGATATTTCTTAGACATTTTAATTTCATCCTGGTAAAATTTCTTTTAAGTTCCAGGGCCCATTTTTTAATTGGGCGGTTGGTGTCCTTGATGTTTAGTTTTCTAAGTTCTTTGTGCACTCTGGACAGTAGAGTTCTATCACATGTGTGGTTAGTGAAGATTTTCTCCCATTCTGTGGGTTGCCTTTGAGCTCGTGTTACAATCTCTTTATCTGAACAGAAGCTCTTTAATTTCACAAGATCCCAACTGTTGAGAGTTGGTAGCAGTGACTGTGCCATTGGATATCTGTTTAGGAAATGTTGGCCTAGCCCAATCAGCTCGAGGGAGTTCCCTATCCTTTCAACTATGGTTTTTATAGTCTCTGGCCTGATATCAAGGTCCTTGATCCATTGGAATTAAGTTTGTACATGGTGACAAGTACAGGTCCAGCTTTAATCTTCTGCATGTGGAGATCCAGTTTTGCCAGCACCATTTGTTAAAGATGCTGTTCTTTTTCCATTGGATTCTTTGGGCCCCTTTGTCAAAGACCAAATGGCTGTCATTTTGTGGGCTTATATCTGGGTCTTCAATCCTTATCCATTGATCTGTGTGTCTATTTTGGAGCCAGTACCAGGCTTTTTTTATAACTATGGATTTGTAATATAGACTAAGGTTCGGTATGGTAATACCTCCAGCAGTGTTTTTGTTACTCAAGATTGGCTTTGCTATCCTGGGTCTTTTATGCCTCCATATGAATTTTGAGATTGTTTGGTCAACTTCTTTAAAGAATTGCTTTGGGATTTTAATTGGTATAGCATTGAATTTGTATATTGCCTTTGGTAGGATGGTCATTTACGATGTTGATTCTGCCAATCCAGGAACATGGGAGGTCTTTCCACCTTCTGGTGTTCTTCTGCAATTTCTTTCTTTAGGGTTTTAAAGTTTTCATTGTTAAGGTCTTTTACCTCCTTGGTTAGGTTTATACCAAGGTATTTCATTTTTTTAGGGGCTATAGTGAATGGGATGGTTTCTCTCAAGGCTTTTTCACTTCTTTCATTCTGGGCATATAGGAAGGCCTCTGATTTTTGCACATTTATTTTATATCCTGCCACCCTGCTGAACTTCTCAATTAGTTCCAGGAGCTTCCTGGTGGAGTTTTGGGATCCCTCAGGTATAAGATCATGTCATCTGCAAATAGGGATAGCTTGACTTCTTCCTTGCCGATTAGAATGCCTCTTATGTCCCTTTCTTGTCTTATGGCTTCAGCTAAGACTTCAAGTACAATATTGAATAGAAGTGGTGAGAGTGGACAGCCTTGTCTAGTTCCTGATCAAAGTGGGAATGCTTCCATTTGTTCCCCATTGAGCATAATCCTTGCTGTGGGCATGTTGTATACAGCTTTTATTATATTGATAAAGATTCCTTCCATTCCTACTGTCTCTAGCGTTTTGATCATAAAAGGCTGTTGGATCTTGTCAAAAGCTTTTTCTGCATCTATCGAGAGTATCATGTGGTCTTGGACTTTGGACTGGTGTACATGATTAATAATAAATGAATTACATTTATTGATTTTCGTATGTTGAACCAACCTTGTTTGCTGGGGATGAAGCCTACTTGGTCCCTGTGAATAATCTTTTTAATATGTTTTTGAATCCGATTTGCTAAAACTTTGTTGAGAATCTTTGCGTCTGTGTTCATCAGAGAGATCAGCCTATACTTTTCTTTTTTAAGTGAGTCTTCATTAGGTTTTGGGATTAAAACGATATTAGCTTCATAGAAGGAATTTGGTAGTGTTCCTTCCTTTGCTATTTGATGGAACAGTTTAAGGAGTATTGGTATTATTAACTCTGTAAATGTCTGGTAGAACTCTGTGCTGAATCCATCTGGTCCAGGACAGTTTTTGGTGGGAAGATTCAAGATTACTTCCTCAATTTCCTTATATGTTATAGGACTATTTAAATAATTCACAACTTCCTGATTCAATTTAGGTAAGTTGTGTTTACTTAGAAACTCATCCATCTCTTTTGTATTGTCAAACTTCACAGAGTATAAGTTTTTGAAATATAATGTTATATTCTCTGAATTTCTTGGGTATCAGTAGTGATAACTCCATATTCATTCTAATTTTGTTAATTTGGGTTTTCTCTCTCTGCTTTTGGTTAAGTTTAGCTAGGGGTGTATCAATCTTATTGATTTTTTCAAAGAAACAGCTTTTTGACTGGTTGATTTTTTCTAGTGTTTTCTTAGTCTCGATTTCAGATATTTCTCCCCTTATTTTGCTAATCTCCTCTCTTCTACTACTTTTGGGATCAGATTGCTCAAGTTTCTCCAAAGCCTAAACCTGCATCGTTAAATTATTTATTTCTGATGTTTCCATTTTTCTGATGTAGGCATTAAGAGCTATGAACTTACCTCTTAGAACAGCTTTCATTGTGTCCCTGAGATTTTGGTAAGTTGTATTTTCATTTTCCTTCACTTTCAGGAAATCTTGAATTTCCTTTTTAATTTCTTCCTGAATCCAGTTCTCATTCAGTATCATATTGTTAAGTTTCCAGGAGTTAGTGTATTTTCTCTTGTTTGATGTGTTGTGGATGTCCAGCTTTAGGCCGTGGTGGTCTGATAGGGCACAGGTTAGAATTTCAACTTTCTTGTATATGTGTAGATTCATTTTGTGGCCCAATATGTGATCTATTTTGGAGAAAGTTCAATGTGTATTCTTTGGTACATGGGTGAAAAGTTCAATAGAGATCTGTAAGGTCCATTTCTTTCAGGGTTTGATTAAGTTCCAAAGTGTCTCTGTTAAGCTTTTGACCTGTTGATCTATCCCATGTTGAGAGGGCGGTGTTGAAGTCCCCAAAAATTATCGTTTGGGGGTTGATTTCTTGCTTTAGACGCTGTAGGATTTTCTTAATGAATGTGGAGGGGCCCGTATTGGGTGCATATATGTTCAGTATTGTGAAGTCTTCCTGGTGAATTGTACCTGTGACTAAAATGTAGTATCCATCCATGTCTCTTATAATTTTCTTTGGTTTGAAGTCCACTTTGTCTGATAGCATAATGGCTACCCCTGCCTGTTTTCTGCTTCCATTTGCTTGTAGAATTGTTGACCAGCCTTTTATTTTTAGAGCGTGCCTATCTTTTGTGGTAAGATGGGTTTCCTGCAAGCAGCAGATTGATGGATTGTGATTTTTAATCCAAGTTTGTAATCTGTGTCTCTTGATCAGTGTATTAATTCCATTAACATTTAGTGTTATAATGGAGAAACTATTTTTAATTCCAGACATTATTTTTAGTAGTTTTTATAAGTATATTGCTTCGCTTTTAATGGTGTTATATTTGCCTTCTGTTCTCCTGGATATGCCTGTTTTTTTCTTCATGCTTGAGTATCATTTCTAGCATTTTTTGAAGGCCTGGTTTGGTGGACATGTATCCCTTCAAGTTGTCTTTGTGCTGGAAAATTTTTCTTTCTCCCTCAATCATGACTGATAGTTTTGTAAGGTAAATCAGCCTGGGTTGACATTTTTGCTCATTCAATACTTGAAGTATGTCTCTCCAAGCTCTTCTTGCTTTTACTGTTTCGACTGAGAAGTCATTTGTTATTTTAATAGGTTTACCTTTAAAAGTGACTTGTTTTTTCTCCCTTGAAGCTCTCAGCACCAGTTCTTTATCTTGAATGTGAAGTTTTTTAACTATTATTTGCGGTGGAGTGCTTCTGTTTTGGTCGTATCTGTTTGGGGTGCGGAATGCCTCTTGTATATGGATGGGCCTCTCTTTTTTTAGATGAGGAAAGTTTTCCTTGATGATCGTTTGAAAAATTTCCTCAGGGGTGGTATTTTGAGATTCTTGCTCTGGTATTCCATGAGTACACATGTTAGGCTTCTTCAGGGTGTCCCATATCTCTTGGATATTTCTCTCAAGTATCTTTTTGGCTTTAACAACCTCTTCCATTGAGCTGGTTAGTACTCCCACTTTATCTTCAAGGTCTGAAATTCTGTTTTCCGCTTCGTTAGTTCTGTTGATAAGACTCTCTGTGGAGATCTGGGTTGAAGATAACTTGTCTTGTAGCTCAGTTTTAAACTCTGCTTGAGTCTGTTTTAACTGCTCTATGCCACGTTTTTGTTTCTTGCACTGTTTTTCTCAACTCCTCCAATGTCTGTTGTGTTGCTCTTTAAAGCGATTGATTCGATTATGTAATTCCTCCCGGATTTCCTCTTTCATAGTATTGAACATGGTAATGATCATATTTTGAAAGTTGTTATCCTGGGTCAGGCTTTCTTGGCCTTTTTCCGCGCGTTTGTTCTTGTTGGAGTCTAACATTATGGGATTAATTTCTTCAGTGGGAAATTTGTTTACTTGAGTGTTGCTTCTCATGGATTTGCACTTTGACTTTTGCATTGTCGTTTTAACTCTTAAGATCTTTCAATTTCACTAAACTGAGTTATTTGGCCTGGGGTTCTGGGGGTGGGCAGGGACAGAGCTTACCTAGGTCGCGGGTGAGGACCGGCTGGACCGTGCGCGCCTCCCAACCGGTGGAGCAGGGTGGGGAATGGGAGGATGGGGGCGTCGGCGTGGAGCTATTTAACCCCAGGGGAGCTGGGGCGGGGCCCGGGCGCAGGGGAGGTCCTCCTCGTCCCTAGGCCCTGCGCGCAGGCTTAGGCTGGATGGTGGGGGCGCAGGCTTAGGCTGGATGGTGGGGTCGGAGCCGGACGCGCGCGCGTCCCGACCGGCGGAGCGGGGTCGGGGTAAAGGGAGCAAACAGCTGTAATTTCTAACGACCATTGCAATGAACGGAATATAAGTGCTACTTTCAGTTTTGCAGCAATGAAAACATAAAAAAATAAAAAAAAAACCTCATAAGGACTGAAGCAATGTACAAACATGAAGGTCTGAGTTTGGATCTCCAGAACCACATAGAATTCAAGGTGGTTGATACACGCCTATGTTTCCTATGTTTTGCTAATTAGACAGTCTAATCATTTGGTGAACTGTAGGTTCAGCAAGGATACCCTATCTCAAAAAGGAAGACAAACCTAGAGAAATGATAGAAAAAAATATTCTACATCAACCTCTGACCTACATACATTCATACATAAACACACATGCATACATACACACATACATGCACATATGTACATACGTATACATGCATGCATACACACATACACATGCACATACCCATACTTATACACACATGTGTGCACATACATAAATATATACACACATACACGCATATGAATACACACATGCATACACATGCATGTACATATACATACACACACCAACTCATCCATTTAAAAGAAACTAAGCCAGAGCTTAAGTAGAAAAAACAAAAAAGCTAATTATAGGTTTATTTAAACCAACAGGTATTTATAATTATATTAAATGCCATAGAATAGGGTGAAAATTAAACATATTTTCAAAGAAATACATCTAAAGAATCAGTTCATAAAAAATAATATTCCACTTAGAAAAATTTTTGAAAGTTGTGTGTACTTAATGGAATAATCTAAATATATATGAAGCAAAGTGATAGCAGAAGTAGACAAGTAAACAAAAGTAGACAGACCCACAATCATAGTGCAGCATATTATAGCTAACCTCTCATAGTAATAAAAGATGAGAAGATCAAAAGTAAGAACAGTGAAAACTTAGCAAATCCATTAGCTGGACACAGACCCTCTATGCATCCATACCTAACATGCGCATAGCAAGAATAGAGCTCATATTCTGTTTAAGTTCATGGGAAACAATCATAAATTGACAGAATACTGTATCATGAAGCAAAACTCAAATGTTTCCAAAACCTGAAAATATCCATAGTATGACAGAAATTAATAGTAAAAAGATAACTAGAAAAATCACCCATATGCTTGGGAATTCAGAAATGCCATTGTGATGAGGCTGAAATCATAATCACATATAAGTACATGAAATATCAGCTAAAGATGAAACACATTAAACATCAGATGATGCTAAAATGAAATAGAAGGGAATGTATATTTTTTCTGTAGACGAGTAATTATCAAACTGCCATTTCTCATATATAGTATATGTATTCAAATGAATTTTATGTCTTTATATAATAACATGAAGATCACAATATTTAAAGCTAAGAAATGTTTAAATTAATTGAAGAAACTTCTATTGGATGTAAATATGTAGTACTTATTTGATGTTTCATCAAAGACAAACACGATAGAAACTGACATGTGCATTGCATATATGTTTTTAATTGAAAGAATCTTAATGATGTTTAGTATGATTACTTAAGCAGCTTGCCTACATAGGTCATATTTGCAATGTTTTTGTTTACAGAAACTACTGTAGCATCTTTCTTCCAAGATTTAAAAAAACTAGAAAATTTGTCATAAAAATTGCTTCGAAATTAAAAAATTTTTTTTCAAAAAGTTGCAGGTTAATTGACAGTCTTGACATTTTATGTAGATCTATATCTTTTGTTCCATGTATGCACATACTTACATGTATGTGTGCGTGCACGTGCATGTGCGTGTGTGCGTACATGCACATAGAAGACACTTGAATGTGTGTGCCTGTAGAGGCCCAAGAATGACCTCAGGAGTCATCCTGGATTGCTCTTCCACCTCATCGCTGTCCTATGGAGTTTTTCAGGTTCCACCTTTCATGGTTAAAAATGCAGGTTGCCACCATTTTTATCTTTTTCAGTGTGACTTGGGGATCTCAACCCAGGTCCTTTTGCTTACTAGGCAAAGGCTTTAACTACTGAGCCATTTTCTAGCCCCATAAGATCATTGAAGTGTCCTCTAATATACTTATAAAAATAATTGCAATAAAATTGGATTCTGGAGTGCCCAAATTAAAATAGTACCATTTGTGAGTTCTTATTTTTAGCAATTAAAATTTCAAATGTATTATCATTGGCAAGAATTTTGAAAGAACATATTTAGGATTCTTGAATGATGTTAAAACACATAAGATATGGTTATCTTCTAAGTAATTTTTTATACTATCATTGAACCATAATTAAAAGCACTGTGCATAATATGCATATTATAAAATACAAATACAAATGTGGAGGAGAAAATCTAAAATGTTTACAAAGGAAAAAGGAACAAAGATTAAATAGTGAAACATTTAATGTTTTGTAAAACTTTCTCTGTTCTTTTTTTTTTATTTATACAATTGTGTGTGTGAGGTGTGTATGTGTGTGTGTGTGTGTGTGTGTGTGTGTGTGTGTGTAGAACCATGGGCGAATTCAGGAACCACCATGGACGCCTCCACCTCCTCCTCATTTACTCTGCCCCAGGATTCACAGGCTCCACCCTACCAGGACCAGAAACGCAGACCACCACCGACCACTTCCACCTGGCGTCTATACGTGGGATCTGGGATCCGAACTCAGGACCTTCCGCCTGCAAGTCAGAGGCTTAACCCCTGAGCCACCTCTCCAGCCCACTTTCTCTGTTCTTAGCAATGATTCCAAAGTGGCTTCTATATTCTTAGAAATTGGAAGATAATCATAGCATAACATACTTGTTAGTCTCCTGACTTGCTTTCCCTGGGTTTATAAATGAAAACATTGTCATGCTTATATTAAATTCTATCAGCTTTGGCCTCAACCTACACAGCTGTGTTATTACCACCCTGATTTCAACCTTTTCCTTCTTCTTTACTGAAGACGAAGCCATAAATAAACTATTTTCCTAGTTGTCCAAGCTCAGTGTAATGGTTTCTCTTGGGCTTTCCACTGAATCTCACTTGCTGCTATTCTGGGCCTATAATATTTCATCTCTCACCTATTCCCGTTCACACAGTGGCCTCATTGACCAAAATAGGGACAGCAAATTCTCCCTTATGAATATGCCAATGCAGCTAAGTTTGGGCCTCATATGGAGCCACTCACTGCTAATAATAACTGAATATAACTAAACATACTAATGACAAAATCTAAAATTTATAATTCAAAAGGAAATACAGTTGATAGAGATGACAACATTTCCAGATTTACATTAATTTATATAATCATTCAAAGCTTTCAGCTCATTGCTGCCTGGGCTTCTTAAGCACTCCACCACCATTTCTAGTCATGCCTCTGCTTTACAAATTCTTGTGTTTTGCTCTGTAGACAAAGCAATAGGCACCATCAAAGAAATATTAATTACCTTTGCAAGAACCTCTTCATCTTCAAATTACTAGTAGGATTTTTATCTCTTTTTTCTCTCTCTCTGTCTTTCTCTTTCTTTCTCTCCCTTCTGTTTCTCTGTTACACACACACACACAACAGTACTATGAAGAAAGCCATTTGCCTACTTCAACTATGAGTCTAATTTTGAAGTGTGAACTCAGAAATTAATAGAGAAATCCTAAGAGTCTGCAGTTTAATAGCTAATTTGTGTGATGCTTCTGCATAATTCATGTTTAATTTCAATATTAATGCATGTGAATATTCATTTCATTTTGTTAAAATTATGTTTCCCTCAAGATCTCCATTAACAATATTCCTTTCTTTGCCTCTAATCATTATGGATTGAAACTGTGTCGAGTGTAGTATGAATTCAGACTTAGGGAAATTGCCTTTTGATCCAGGTAGTGTCTTAAGACAAATGAAGCATTGTGAGAGCATGAGGGAAGAGCTACTAACAAAGAGGATCAGAAACAACATAAAGGAGGTGCAGAGAAGCCAAAACATAAGAGATTTGGGTGAGGTAGGCCAAAAGCATAAACAACAGCCTTAGCATGGTGGTGACATATACTCATCATTCAAGCAAGTAATACATGTTTTATGGGAAAAATATCCACCACAAATAAAAATTATATATTTATGTACCTTACCATTCCTGGAGAAGAAAAACATTATTGAGCTAAACTCACTTACACTATGCCCTTGTAAATATAACTGGTATGCTTATCATATATTTGGGTTCTGGTACTTAGTCAGAATCACCTTTAGGAGAAATAAGGTATATGTCAAATTAAAGACTGACTTTGGTTAATAGTCAGCATAGTCAAGATGTAATATGCAAAAGCTACCAAGAGACCATTTCTCTTTTCTATGTGGGTAATAAAAAGAGAAAAGGCTGCCCAAAGAAGGTGGGATGGTTTGGATTTTTATAAAAAGTGTTATTGTAGCACCAAAGTAAACTAATCTGTTTTGATAAATGTTATATTAATAGACCTCTCCAATAAGGATCTAGGTAGAAGAAAATGTCATTGCTATGGTGATTTTAGTCTCAGGAGAATTGAAAATAACTCAAGTGAGTGCACAGACCAGGCCTTTGACTGCTGCATTTATTCAGTCCAAAAGCCCTTTCCTGTGGATGCCAGAAGAGGTATTTCAATATACTGAAGATTACAGAATAGGGTTCACTGAGGAAAAGGGAAGCCTCTGTGGGTGAGCGGTTTATTTTTTTACAATATCCTAAATAAACTGGATAAACATAGCATCTGTCTGCAAAAGACACTTTCCATTTCTCGTTGCCAAAATCTCATACTGACCTCCAATGGAGGCAGCACAGGCCAGGAGAGCAGCAAAGCTGTGGAGTCTTCCATGGCTCAAGCAACAGCAAAATGAACAGAAAGGCTCTGGGTGACAGACATTTGTGTTTAGCTTTTCTGACATGTTTGTTGTTGTTCTTGGGCTGAGACCAGATTGGTGGAATTTTTAGTAGTGTTTATGACATTGAAAGGCACTTGAAGTTTCTGGAACCCATCAATCTTCTGATAAAGATTAAGCTTTGTCAGACTGCATTCTTTTCCAACTCTGTAGACTTCTAGACATGGTACTGGTCTGAAAATTGAAACACAAACACATGCACATGCATGCATAGGCACATTTCAAAGGAAAGATATTTAATGGTTGTGGAGAATAGCAAAAGAGAAATGTTTTATTATATCATGATTGTAGAATAAAAGTAGTTGTAATTTCAAATAGTTAACTGCCCCCATCCAGAAGCTGAGAGAATGCCATGCTGATTAACATCCACAGTTGGCAATAAAACACATAGTAGGATTTTTTATTCTTAACAGATAATTATTCATTATAAAGCAATAGGCCTTCATTTGCTTTCTATTTTTTGTTTTATTTTGTGTTGAAGGTAATTTTTCATTATTGTGTGGATATGCCCTCAAGAGCAATAGACAGTAGAAATCCATCAGGTTGTGGCTGACTTCAGATTTTTATAACATTCAATTATGTGACACAGTTGAGCATCAACTGTGAAGTCAGGAAATGGCCTAATCCCCTGAGATATGGGAATAAATTCACTTTGTTTCCTAACAGGTGGGTAACGTGCAATTTAAAAATGTGGAAGTATTTTGAGCTAAGAACTATTTGAGGTTTATGAAGAAAATTCAATGGCCTGACCAAGGGGGCTTATTTAACCTGGATGAAGATGGAAGCAAAGGTTTTCAAAGCAGAATAAGAGAGCTAGAACACAGAAGGTTGTATGTATGCTGGAATCTACATGAGGTCCGTATTTCAGGAAAGAAAAATGAAGCAGAACAACATATGTAAAGGGTTAGGATCAGACAAAAAGACACTAAACATTAAAGGAAGCAAACTGGGTTTTGTTCTTTAGGTTATAAAACTAGTTTAGTGTTAAAACACTAAACTAGAGAGCTAATATTATAATATTTATATTTAAATAATTAACTCTTGTGGTTAAAAACGAAAACCGGACCAGTCTATAGAGATTATTGGAGATAAATCAGAAAGTAAGCTAATAGAGCAGGGAGGGTTAAGGGAAACTTACTCTATTATCAAACACTGGTTTTTCTCATATTTTGCAACTTTCTTGAAATTACTTAAGGGATAAGAATGTAGAAAGCATCATTTAGTTAAGAGTTTATTAATAAATATTTAAAGAAACTGTATTTGACTGATCCTGTCCAATTTATCAAAGTTTATGTTAATTTTTCACTACTTCTAGGATATTTAAAAGTGTCTTGATTAAAAGCTCATAATTAAATACTGATAACTGGAGAAAATGAATGTAACATATAATTTAATTAAATCAGTGGGACTGTATTCCCATTCTCAAAGTTTAATTCCAAAAGCACATTTTCTTTATCTTACCAAGACTAGTTCTAGTTCCTGGATGTACATTCCACAGCACATCTTGTGAAATATCACCCCAGCAAAGTCACTGCAGGTCACTATCTGGGGACTTTTGTAATAATGATGTCATACTATGGTTTTCCCCCCAGGAGTTCAGTGGTCATGGCCTGGTGGTGATGTGGGAGGTATTTGGAAGTGGGCTTAGTTCAATATCCTTACATGGACATTGATCATTGGAGCTTTTAACATGGAAGAAAATGCTGGTCTTCTGAAGTGATATCTTCAGTAAGTTTGGTGCTATAAAATTCTGAGCCTGTCTGCCAAACTGCTTTCTGGATTCCTTTCTTGGGATACAATTTCAGTTATTATACCACAATGCTGCCATCCACCCACACCAAAGACCAAATCAATGAACCATCTCAATCGTGGATTTTCAAACTCCAAAACCATGGGCTAAATAAAATTCTATTTTATAAAGTTTCCCAGCCTCAGATATTTCATTAGAGTAACAGAAAAAGGATATTTATACAAACCTTGCCTGTTACTCTGCTTTCACAAATCTTCAATCAAAATAATCATTTATTTTTCTTCCTTATCTAAATAATCTATTACTCATGCATAAAAAGAAACTAAATGAATTTTTGTCTCCCTTCATTCATAGAAGTTAATAGTAATATAATCAGATCCTTCTTTATAGAAGTAGTGACTAGAATATCAAAAGTTTTAAGAATTTTTTCAACTTTTAAATTGAGTTGTATCATAAATAAAGAACACCCATACACCATAAGTTATACAACTTCCTGAAAAAAGAAACAATTGTCAGATTAAAATATAGACTATTATCACTATTCCTTAATTTTCATGTGCTTCTCCATGCCTTCCAGTAACAATGATCATTATCCATCACTGGCAGATATCTTTTAGGATCTGATTAGTAGACCATCAATATTCTGTGAGCTCTTACTTGTGAGTTATATACCACATGATGCATTAACATTAAATTCAGATGTTTGTTTTTATCCAAATGTCCAGTGACTCAGACTTGGCTTCTAGTATCATGGAAACTTGCCAAAGTTTTAAAATTTCTGTTAATGAAATTATACTATGTATACTTCATTATTAGGGTTCTGCCACTCAACATTATCATCATGAGATTATCAATTGATAATAGATACAATCTGTTCCCATAGTTTATTGATCATTTGAATATTTTACAGTTTAGAACTAGGAGAAATAGTACTTCTATAAAAAATATTGTATATGTCTTTAGATAATAATGTATGTGCTTTTCAAATAAATGCCTTCATTTGCTGACCACTGGGTTTTTATTTCAGAATGAGCCAAAGTAAAATGGTTGCTCATAAAAAAATGTCTACCTGAAGGGCAAGATATATAATGTGTAAGAGACAGTGAAAAGTAAAAAGAACAAGTTCTTTTACTGGAAAAGTGAGAAAAGTATATGTCATGGAAAAAGGTTTCCTTTGCTTACATGATCGTTTAACTTGCTCTGGTGATTTTTGTATTTGCTATACAATTAAATTCTGAGTAAAGACAAAAGAATTATAATTATTAATATAAATTTAAGGTTATGTCATGTAATATCTATTATAAATGGAATTATTGGAATGGTACACTCATGCATTACTAAGGTATTTTGTATTGGCCAAGCTAACGTAAGCCAGACTCTTAAAATTTGGAGAAGGAAAAGAGGTATTTCAAGGCACAGTGTTTTACCAAAGAAATATTTCCTGGGGCTCCAGATTGTCACTGTTTACTTCAGACCCTCATGAGAAACGAAGAGCCTCCCCCCAAAAGAGGTCAGATACATATTCATGTTTAGTGGCTGCTTGACCTTCTCCAGTAGCAGCTGGAGCAAATATCCTAGACCCACTGGGGAAACTGGGTCCAACATCTTTCTACTCTACAAGCCCATTGGTCTAAAATATGATTCACAGGAGACCACAAATGTCTTTGAAAATTGGCCATATTGCTTACATTCCATGTCTAGGACAATACATCCCTGAAGACTGTCTGTACCAGGCTCTATCCTCTTCTGCCTTATGCCACCATTGCAGGCGCTGAGTGAACACAGTCATCTCTCTCTTCTTACATCTGCATCTCCCATGGACAGAAAAGGGTTGTTCTTCCCACCTCTTAGAAGGTGGTTGTAGCCACTGGCCAGAGCTGACAGAGAACAGGGGAAGCCCAGGTAGGACTTGGACCCCAGGAGATGTGCCACTGTTTCTCTGAATGCTGCCTAGAAAATGGGAGTTTGAGGGTCAATTTTGCAGAAACTATTAAAATGGCAATAGCATTCAAAACTGAGGACCTTTTACCTGTGTGACCACTGAGTTACCAGCCCCGGAACCAACTCGAAATACACACAAAAGGGCCACAGACAGCAAGCCTACTCTCCTATAAGAAAATACATAAGCATTCTCCACACAACATCCCTCTTATCTTCTTCACATTGGTAAACATATTTGACATGCAAACATGAACAATAAAAGTATCCTTGAAAAAGTAAACACATACTGTAAAAGCCAATATCCATGAGGTCTGAATGGTAGAAATAAGGTAGAAAACAACCCAGTGCTTGACCAGAAAGAGAACAGGAATGTTGCGGAAATGAAGAACGCTGAACAGCAGCAAATGCAAGCAACCAAGGGATCAAGTTCAGGAAGGTCAGCTAAGATAAGCAGGGCAGGAAATTGCCAGAGCTCTTGGAAATCAAGCATGCTCTTAGAGAGAAAATATTCAGTGCTTATTCGTGAACTCAAGCCTTTAAGTTGAGAGCCCAACAGATATCCCAAAGAAACAGCGGTGAGCTGTCATGTCAGAAAAGAAACCATGCACAGCTTGACTATGGGCTTGTAGACTACAGGGACATGCAGTCTACCTGCAGATCGGCTTGCGGGCAAGATGTTCAGAAGTTCTGAGATCACATGGTATCAACTGAAGCAAAGTCCAGTGTGGGAGAAAACAGACCTCACAGGGGAAGCTAACTGCTGGAACACTCACCAACAGGCCAAGCCGCCCTTGGGGAAACAAACATAGACAAGAGAGCCATGTGCAGACTCTCAGAGGCACTTCTTGTCTCCATGGAGACAACTGAAAGATGTACTGAGAAATGGTCAGAGAAGGACTAGGGAATGACCTCTAGGATCCAACAGTCAGGGCGACATTAACTTTCACCTTCATCATCCCTATCAGTCCCGCTAGAGCTGGAACTTACTCTGAGGGATGGAGTTGTCCATTACAATGGTGAAACATCAATAGCTTGTCTTTACCTCTATAAGCTAGGCAAAGTCCATGTTGGCTTGTGGCCAGAAGGCACAGTGGGCAACAGAGCATGTGCTTCTTGGAGTAATTTGAAGAGAAACTGTGTTAGAAGTAGACAGGTATGAGCCCGAGAAAGTTCAGACATGATTCAGTAAAGTTGGCATCTTCTCAAAGCATTTGAGGATGCAAAGGACTTGGCCCTCTTATCTAACTGCATTCATGGTAGTTTAATCTATGTTTACTAACATCTTCACCAAAAATACTATCCTTTTATGTTGCTTGGGGTTTTTATTTATCTTTTATTGTTTTTTGGGAAGGGATTGCTTTTTAGTTATTTTAAACAGTATCTCACTGTGGCTTCACACTCATGACATGGGACAAGAATGAACACCTTCTCAATATCCGGGAATGCATATAAGCACTTAAATATTCAGATGTATTAACAATGTCCACCATCCAGGTGTTTCTTGATATTTGCTCTTATTCAAACATTTCAGTTGTTTAGAAAGTCATAGAATGGGGACTAGAGAGATAGTTTAGGGGTTAAGACTCTGCCTCACAAGCAGAAAGACCTGAGTTCAGAACCCAGAGCCCTCATCAAAATGGTGTCTGCCTGTACTTCTGGATCTGGAAGGAGAGCCAGGGAAACCCCAGCAAAAAGGAATAGAAGCATTCCAGAATGATATCTGAAGACATCCTAGAGTCTTCACAAGCACACACAGCTCCCTCTGATGCGCATACACACGCACACACGCACACACTCACACATGTACACATGCAGAAAGAGAGAGAGAGAAAGAAAGGGAGAAAGAGAGAAAAGGAAAGCAGGAAGGCAGGAAGGCAAGAAGGAAGGAAGGAAAGCTATAGCATGATCAACCACCACTAGAGGATATGTTTTAAGACCTAACTTAATCTTGAAGTAAGGAAAATTCAATACTAAAGTAGAAGAACTAAAGAAAGCACTGGGAAATGAGAAATATTCTGAGAGGGTGATGTCAGAGTATAAATCGTGTTTCATGCTTTCCCGAGCTTGTCACAAACTTGTCATTGCCTGGAGGTGCTTCAAGTGCCAGCTCTGCTACCTCAGCTTGCAGTTTATGATCAGTCGCAGCAATGGGCTCCGGCTTCTGGGTGTAAAATCACAGCCATGACTCTGTAACCCTGTCCTGTTGTGCAGATGCACTTTAATGTAATATATAAGGCTACTTCTTCAGGCAGTGAATCTGAACTACAATTCACTGATGTTAATAATCTACTTAGTGCTAATGCTTGAGGAGGCAATCTAGATTAAAAACATGAACAGGTCACTGTATTATTTATAATATATATTATATATGATAACACATTAGTAGTTACTCAGATGCCTCACAAAATAAGTCATATGGAATATACCTACTTAAAGTTCAGTCATTCCTGCCCAAACATAGCTCTAGGAGCTGGAAGATAAGAATTGTCCACGGGTCTCTGGAGGTTCTAGTTAGTGGCCATGTCAAGAATTCCAAGACCACTTTTTTCCAAGCCATTTCTCAAGTTGTGTTAGCTTTATGCAACCTTGAGAGATGAGATAATGTCTCCTTTTAAGACAGAGCGAAGGATTGTTTACAATTTACTAAGAAAAGATGGGTTCCCTGAGCTCAGTGTTATTTGTCCATGATAAAAGTCACTGCATGGCAGTGTCGATCCAAATCCAACTATGTCGTGGCTTCTGTGGGACTTGGGAGAGAAGAGATGATCATACTGACCTATTATGAGTACTGTGGAGCCTAATAAAGATGCCTGTTGCTGACCTAAGAATCTCATATATCAATGGTGTCCAGAAAGTAATAAAACAGGAGAACTTCTGGGCTTAGAAACAAGATTAAACAATACAAAGTACTGACATAGAATAAAAATGAGATAAGGAAATAGTTAACTTTATACTGTATTTGCAGGGAAAGTGGGAAGAACAAAGGAAAAAAAAGTAAACAGAAAAGAAAAATATGGATATTATGGCAAAGACATTCATTTTTCTTTAAAGTCACATTTTGTTTTATTAAAAAAAAAAAGACATGTTAATTTGCTTCTTAATTGTGTAGGTGTGTCCAACCCAGTTACCAGCTGGACTGCAAAACTGCTGCAGGAGTGGGGGCGACGGGTGGCAGAAAGCACCGCTTTTCACTAAGACGGTGTAAACAAAACACAGCTGCTGCATTCAGTAAAGCAGGCAACGCACTTAGTCGTCAGTCCAGGAAACCATCAACCCATTCTGCTTGCTAAGTGTGGGCTTTAAAATCATGTTTAAAAAATTAGCATTTTGACCTTAGTATACTGCAAACGTGAGACCTAAGTCAAAGTCCAATGCTTGCACACCACGCTTCCTCCAAGAGTTTCACTGTGATAATGGGAAAGGAAAGAGTGCTTGTTAAAAACGAACATCTGGACTGGCAAAAATGCATCCTGACAACCACTGTTGTAACTACAAGTGGAACTGCCGCATGTGTTTTGCAGTCAGAAGACACTTGCTGGTGGCTGCAAGCAGAAAGGCACACTTAGACTGCTTGCGTTTCCTCTGTTTTCAAAACTAATCAGTTAATTATCTAGATTGCCAGCATTTATGGATTGTAGCAGCCCATTTGCATGTGCTAAATGCAGAATTCTTTGGTGTGAAATATACACTTTGAAAATCAAATGTGCTTATAATGCAAATGCCGGCTCTGTGCCTGATTGCTCTGCATCTGAACATAAAGGTTCTAATTTCTGGGCCTCTCAACCAAAATGTAAATGGCAAACACAGTTTGATAACCTGCTAAGAATTTTTCTTTGCTCCATGTGTTAATATATATTGATATTTTGTTATAGGCAAGACAGCTGAGTGCTAAGATAATTTCATAACTCCCCCTCACAGGTTGTAAGGCACATAGCTTGATGAATCTATATACATATCTATTGCATTCCATGAACACATGTCAGAGAGAATAATGAAACTTCTTTTCACTTAATTAGAGTAAGAATTAAACTGCAAGCACGTGTTTGCAATATAGAAAACCATCTGTTTCACTTCTGTGAGATGGAGCACAGATATTGCATTAGCATGCCAATTAATCAGCGGGGTTGGAAACTGGAAGTTCTGGGTGCTTTAATTTCCTGGTTAAAAGGAAGTTTATTTTGTTGTTAATTAAGATGATTTTATGGTGATTCCAAGAATTAGTATGGAGAAAGCTGCATTTTAGGATCTATTAGGTGTCTGATTAATCCCTATACTACACACTTTTAAAAAAACAAATGCTTTACAACTTTAATACTTGCTATTATGTGTATTTTTTTGTAAAAGAGAGATTATAGAAACATAAAAGCAACAATGTCTCAGATTATTTGAATTAAACAAAATAAACCTACAAGAGGAAAAAGTAAATCCCGAGGTACTTAGAAAATTTATGTCTTCTCTGGTCACTGTTGCAGATTTTTTAAAGTTCCAATTTTTGTCTTTGAAGGCACCCTGACCACCCTTTGTATTGAGGTATGTACAGTCACTACAACTTGCTTTATTCAAAGAAATGTGAATATTTAGTTGCCAGTAGGACTCTGTAGATTTTCCTTCTTCCTTCTGTAGAGATGTGTGGTAACTCAGACAAAGGGTGTTCAATCAATTTCCTTGAATGAGGAAGAGATGGAGCAGATCATGCTGATCCTGAACCAAAACATGACACACACTGGAAACAGGAAATAATTTTTTTTTTTACTTAGTCTCCTGGAGTTACTTATCTTTGACTACAGCATAATCTTCCTATCTACTAATATTGTAACATCCCATTAAAAACAAATGTCTTTTGCACCTGACACTGCTTGTATACTTTCCAAGCTATAGAATGTACTCATGTAAAACCAAGAACAAGATCACTATTCTGTTGAGCATACACTTTCCTTTCACAGTAGGAGAAAAACAAACCTAATTTGTTCAAAGAGCTACTACATTTTGCTACCCAACAGTTGCATTCCAAGACTTTAGTGGAAATCATCTATATGATACAGGTTCATCATCAGTGGCAGATGTTCTTGGGTTTTAAGTGTAGCTTTTAGAGAAGACTGACAACTAAGGCTGTATCTCCATTTTGAGGGAGGAAAATCTAGAGTGAAAAACATCTACAATACCAATCCTTGAATAAGACTTTATAATCATGAATCTACCATATATTCAGATTTCTTTTTTTTGTATTCAGATTTCTGATGAAGGAAATTAGTTTTGAAACAAAAATTCAAATGAAAAGAATTCATGTATTTCAGATAATCTTCAAATATTAGTACCTTGCATTATCTTGAATGTTATTTCCAAGCAAAAACTGCTGCAATCTCAGACTGGAGGTCCCTGAAAACAGGTTTGTGGATTAACTATACTCATGCAGATGTAACTTTGGGGTCATGGTACTTCTTAATAATACAGACCTTAGGACTCCATCTGCAACCTACTAAAGAGAAGCTTGATGGACCGGAGCCTACAGCTCCTTGGAGAATTCTGATCTACATTTAGAGGCAACCAACATACATTCACTGAATGGATTATTTATTCCACAATTTTCTTTGTAAAATAGAAAGTACTTAAGTCAAGTTTAGAAGATGGGGGGTAAGTAGAAGACCTGTGTTGAGATCAAGTTGTACTCTGCTCTAAATTACTCCGTATTTTATAAACTGTGGTTTCCACAGAGAGACATTTTCCAAGGAGCTTTTTTTCTTATTTCCAGGACTGAGGATGGCTGTGTGCCCAAGCGGACCAGCAAGCAACACCATCTGTCCGGTACCGCACAGTCAGTATGGATTCATAATGACTTTCTTACTCCTGAGAGGAGAAATGGTGCCACCCTGTCATTTTGCCAGGTGACTTAAGACTAGAGGGACACATGAGTGTATTGAAAATCCGGGCAAGGAAACCAGGCCTAGGAACTTAATGGATATGCCAGACTAAGGAAAGTTGAAATTTAGGTCTGATAAAGAGATGGATGCCCACTGTCAAAGTGTCAAATGGTCCCACTGACCTGTCATCTGTCACCCAGTGTGCTAATCAATAACCAAGAGAAGTCCTGACTGTCCCTGGGACATCACTCTACTTTGTCCTCCTTTTTGATGTGACCTACTCACTGTCCATCTATTTTGAATTTAGACTTACCACCCAACTGTCTGGATTCCTGCGCTGGACTGGCTACTTCTCTTTCATCTCTGAAGCTTCAGCCATTTCTGCATCTTTGCTCAGAATCCTGACTTTGTAGTGACCAGACTACAACATTGGGTTCCTACAATCTGCAAAGTCCACTTCTGAAATTGTAGAGTTTCTTTAACTTCTATTCATTCTGTTTATTCTGTAACCTATCTACCAGAATATAGAAAGATGATGTAGATAAGTGAGATAGAGAGAGAGATAGATAATTGCTAGATGCATTTACTGTGGGATGACAGTTAATATTAGTAATTAATTGAAATAAAAGATTTTGTGTTCACCTTGGTCAGATTACCAAAGCAGGTGGGAACATCTAGCAAACTGTTGCCACTGCAATCACCATAACTTGTGAATTTATTTTATTCAGAAAGTTTGGAAGCTACAAAAAAGTACAAGCATTGTTCATCTACGTTTCAGACATAATGGGCTCATGAGAATTTATGTTTTAACACATTGATACTATTATAAATTTGCCAATCTTTCTTACACAAAAGAAATGCAATTTAATACAAAGTGAAATCTACATACATGAATAAACTTTTGTCAGTTTTATTAATTTCAGATAATACTAAAATATGCATATTCTGATCATAAGTCTTAAACATTATCCCCATCTGTGTTTAAAAACAAATAAATTTAGGAATTTATCTTTACATTATAGAGCAGATCATGGAGGAAGTATATAAACAGGTATTCGAATGACAAATATTTGTAAAATATGTTAAAATGATTATCACTTTTTCTGATTTTTCTGGTTCTTATAAAATCAGTCTTTGAAACCAAAAATAATAACATTGAGATGAATATTTCAGTCATCTTTAAGAATGGATTCTTTTTTCCACATAATTCCATTTCTTGTGGCTACTGTCGCAGGCAGAATTTACCCTACTTCAACAGTGCCTGGAGTTTACATGTATCCATTAATACAAAAATTGTTGCTAGCAAATTGTAATTTCTAATGCATTTTTACTGACAAATAATTTCATGGTAATATTTTTTGAAAATGTTTTTAATTAAGGTAGTATTTTGGCACAAATGCAGTTTCCATAGAAACATATTACTTCATTATAGTTCCCTCAATATAGTATTTAAAGTTACAGTTCTGAGAGCACACTTGATAAATAAGGCTTTTGATTCTCCTCTTAAAGTGATTCAGTTGAAATATTTTCAGGTTGCATTGAGTTGTAGGTACTTGAAGAAAAACTTAACCAACACTTTTAAAAAAACTTGCTAATATTCTAGATAGGGAAGTCTAATTAACAATACCTAACATTCAAAAGTTCCACAGCTAAAGGTTAACTTGATTTGAACAAGAGCTATTAAACTACCTTGCTTAGCTAGTCCCCCCCAAAAATGACTGAGCCATATTAAAATGAAAGGCATTATACAGATTACTGAATTTCAGGGGCAAAAATAATTTTGAATTGTAAGCAGGTAATACTGTAAACAAGAAAGAAGGTAAAAAAAGAAAATAAGTTTGCACATTTTGGGGAAAAATGTGTATTATGTTATATACATTTTGCTTCTGATATATTGAAGTTATTAACACTATTTGTTAAGGCTGTCATTTACTTATGATTTAATAGTTTTTATAAAAATTTTTCTACTTTGTTTCTTTTGGTTTTTTTATTGAGTGGAACTTATTGTGTAGCGTAACTATCTAAGTCATATGATCTTCTTTTCTCAGTTCTTTAAATGCTGGGATGAATTAGTATATCCCTCTCTTATAAACAGATTCATGTGTAGGCAAGAGGAACGACGGCATGCAAGTGAGAGAGAGAGAGAGAGAAAGAGAGAGAAAGACCAAAGAAACACAAGAGGAAAGACAATAAGACTTCCATACTTTCCCTGAAGTTAGATCATTGCCATGAGTGAAGTCATCTTAGTGCTTATGGGTAAGACTGAAAGCACAGCATTACATGGATCAGCACAAACTCACTGGATTAAAAAAAAAAAAGGAATTCAGCCTACTATACTATAATGAAAGATTTAGTGCACTGAGTTACACATCCAACTGTTTTGAGAGCTGCAAAAGGTATGTTTATTTCTTGAGGACCATTATGATTTAAGAAAAAATATCACTACTTATAAATCATATCCCAGCAGGAACAATTAACATCATAATGCTCTATTGAAAAAACTCAAGAGAAAATTGAATATTACCGGAAATATCTCTGATTGTTTTCTGAATTCAAGATAGATTAAATCTTAAAGGAAAGGGAACTGAGAGATGATACGATAGGAAAGTGCTTGCTGTTCAAGCATGAGAACCAAGCTCAAATGCCCAGTACCCAAATGAAAGCCAGGTAGCATCTCACACCTATACCTCCCAGTGTTGAGGGGATAGAGACAGGGAGATCCTGGGGGCTGGTCAGCCAGTCTAGCTAGTGGACATCCTGTCTCAAGATACAAGGACAGAACAGTAGAGGACATCTAACATAGACCTCTGGCTTCCATATGTGCCTACACAGGCAATCACACCTGTAAATATATGTGCACATGCATACATACCACAGACACTCACACACACACACACACACACACACACACACACACACGGACACACACACATGGATACATATACACAATTACAAAAAAGAAAAAGAATCTTGGTTTGGTGGATCACACCTTAATCACAGCTCAAAGGCTAATATCCTCCTACACACACACACACACACACACACACACACACACACCATAATCACAGCATAGAAAATAAGGTAAGAGGATCATGAGTTCAAGGCCAAGCTAGGCTACATAGTGTGTTCTGGTCCAGAAAGGGGTATACCGGGAACTTGTTGAAAAAATAAAAATAAGTACAACATCATTTTTTGGCAAGTGTGTAGGCATGGATATGTACACATGGGGAGAGTCTACAGATCAGAGTGAATGTGTGTAGGTGCAAGTGGGTTTAGAAAAGGTACTGAGTGCTTATGGAAGCCCAACAGTAACATTTGGGAATCATCTTTGATTACTCTAGTTCCTTTATTGCTTCACTCTGAATTTCCCAGGCTCCACCTCCTGAGCTAGAAGTGCAGGCCACCACTATTTTTCCCAGGAATTTTTTTAACATGAGATCTGGGGTCCAAACTTGCATCTTTTTGCTTCATCCCAAAGTCAAACTTTTATTAAACATCCAAAACTTTCAGAAAGTTTATTTTCAACAGTTTGAAGAATCCTTTAACATATTTCTGTATGATCTATGATAATGTAAAAACATTTGGCATTTGTAGAAATGACAAATAATATTTAAATAGATTACAGAGATTATTCCATGGAGTGTCACAATGTCTTACTCAAGGACATGCTTATTAATGAAAACATTTTGTTACCTAGTTACTAAATTCCTGTCACTGGAAACTGGAAAAACACAGCTTTAAAGCTAATTGTGCTGTTATCTCAATGACGTTAAGTAAGATGCTGACTCTAATTTAAATGTCTCAACTATGTACTCCAAAGCCTATTGCATAGTCAAGTGCATACCTCAGGTCAAGATGTGAATACAGAGAAAGGGATTTGTAGAGAAGGAGGTGACAGGGTAGAATATAGGATAAGGGGCCAGGAAAGAATGACCAGAAAGTATGTATACACCTATGAAATTGTGAAAGGGAAATTTAATAAAAGTTAGAAATGTACCATTATCAGCACCATATGTAAAGTTAGATTTTCAAGCCATTCATCCCAAGGACACGTGGCTCCAGACTAAGCTAAGCAGTGGACTCTGCTTTCCTTGTGATGAGCAGCATTGCACTTTGGTCTCCAAGGGAAGCATACTATTTGGCTGGGCCTCCACTGTCTCTCAGTTGTTTTCCATTTGCTGCACATGTGCTTGAGTTTTGAGTGTGTACTTACTCTTATTCCTTCGAGAGTTACATATTCTGACAAATCCAGCACTGATACCTTTCATGGCAATCCTATATAGCTTCCTCATACTCCATGTACAAATTCATGGGTGCCACACAGAGCCTAACTCTAACGTTTCTTTCCAGACGTAGCTCTGTCACTTAGGATATTCCCTTCCTTCAGTTACCTCCTCATGATTTTTATGTTTTCAGGCCCACAATCCTTTGTAAGTTCCTTTCATTCATGTGTTTTCTTTTTTTATTCCTTTTTTATTTTTTTACCCACTCATACAAACTTAATAGGTACTGCAGTCCCTTCCCTCCCTCCACCCCTTCCTGGTCCCCCTTTTCCCCTTCCTTTCACTCCCCTTTCTCCTGATGCTCCCTTCTTCTACCCCCCCCAATCCCTGGAGCATCCTTTAGTGTGAATGTCAAACTTCCCTCTGCGTCCTCCACTCTAATGAGGTGTATGGACTCAGTAGCATTGCCTAGAGCCCTTTCTTGTGCTCCCCTTTAGTACAGGAACACTCTTGTGACAGTTAATCCCTTGCCTCTAAGGATCCTAGTGCCTGTGATCCATGCTTGACTTTGGGGAGGGGGTCATCAAATTATCAGCCAATACTCAGGTCATGCAAAGTCCTATTATGGTTATTTTGGCCCTAACTTGTGTGTAGTATCTTGCTTATCATTGCTTCTCCCCATCTTTAGGCTCTTACAATTTACGGTCCCCTCTTACGCAAATTTCCCTGAGTTTAGGATGGGGAGAGATTAGGCTGGTCTGGTTCCAGGTGACTAATGTAGGGTCTCTGATGTTCTGAATTATGGTTGGTGGTTGTTTTCAGTTTTGCTTTTCCTGCACTGCCCTTGGCTCCATCCTGATTGCAAATGGGAGACTGACCCCCCCTCACCGCGGTCTCCTACTGTTACTCCATCTACCTTTGAATCTACTCTTGTAGTAAGACTCCATTTTAACAGTCTTTTTAATCTCTGGCTAGGAGGTGTTTTCTAAAATATTTGTTTCCAGATAGCCTCGTCTTTTAAGTTTCATCTGACTCTAGGAGTGAGTTTATCTCTCTTCCTTCACACTATTCTACAGATTTCCCCCTATACATCTCCTTTTTTGAATCACTAAGATTTCATTTCTTCCATTGTTAATTCTAAGCCTATTCTTTCACTTCGTTCAGAGTATTATACTCACTGTAGTGCATCATGGTTGTGCCTGGTTTCAGCTATTTTCCTGCTCTACTGTGCCCCAGCACCATAATAGCAAGATAACAGCCTACATTTACCGAGGGCTCATTGGGTGCCTGAAATGATTCTAGCACTTCACAGTTACAAATCTATTTGATACTTTCAGCAGCCCAAAGAGGTTGTATTGCAATTACCTCAACACAAAAAAATGAAGAAACTGAGGGAAAGAAAACTGCTTCTTTCAAATCATTTTCCTCTTTTTATATGATAGAACACAGGTTCTCTGACTTCAAAATTCTCTTCAGACAATTTACCACACTGCATAGTTCTTTTATCTCTCTTTATTTCTCTTTCTCTACCTCCCTCTCTCCTTCCCTTCCTCCGTCCCTCCCTCCTTTTTTCCTTCCCTTTCCTTCTCTTTCTGTTTAACTTTTTTGTGTCTCTTACATTTCTTGACATGTGGTTACACATGTTCACCAAACAAGTTATCATCATTTGAATATACATGATTATGTCATTAGGGAAAAGGTAGACAGTTTCCTCCCAAGTAAACTTTTAAAAGTTTAATAAATCTAAGTCAAATAGAAAGTGAACCGTTCTATTTCTTTACTTAGAAACTGAAGACAAGCAGAATGCCCTAGAAGCAAGATTTAGGGTCCTCCTCTCAGAGCACAGAAACTCCTTAAATTGATTTTATTTAAAAGTAAATTCCAAGTTATTATAGTAAAACTTTGTCATAAATAATAGCAATAAACGCCTTTGTCCCACACTTGAAGGGTTTACTGAGTGACTTTGCAATGTAAAACTGCTCTTAAAGTGGCAAATTTACAAGATGACACATCAATGATTAATGGAAATGTCTTCCCTAGTTAGAAACAAGTTACTGGAAATAAGAATTAAAATGCCAACATCTACCTCTGCACTAACATATTTCTCTCAGCTTGGAATATCCTTTCTGTGTTTGGAAAAGATTACTGATGTCATCTTAACTAAGTATTTTTTTACATCCATATCAGTGTAGCAACTATAATCTGTATGAGCTTGTATGCCATACACACTTCATTCTGCTGAGAACAAAACTCCAGAGTCAAGAAGTAATAGAAAATATTATTAAAGGTCTTTTCCCATGAGTGTCTGTTCCCTGCATTCATAAACTTTCCTATCTGAGGAAACTCAGAGGGTCAGTTGCACCACCACAACATTACCTAGTAAAGAAAGGCAGGCTTATCCTAAGACTGCCAAGCAATGATATGTTTATTTAGCTTTGTTTCTTGAAGATGGCCCAATAATTTTATGATTTTATGCTGTTCAAATTCCAAACTCCTCAATTCTATGGACTCCTCAAAATAGAACTCAGATTCCATGAAGCAAACTATAGCAGAGGATCCAATCTCTCTCAAGAATGATGATTGTAGCTCTGAACTCCTTCATTTTTCTGATTACACAGACTTGGATACTATTTGGGAAGACAGTACAGCAACTCTCTTTGGAGAAGGCCTAAGGAATTATTAATTTCCTTCTGCATATTTGATTATGTCTAATCTTACATTGGATACCTGATGCTGAAGAATTAGGTTTTATATTTCAAAATACTAAGTTTTTTTAACATAGATTTTTGAATTTGTATCACCCTTCCATCACTCATACATAATGAGAAATTAGGACTTGGCAAATACCACAGTTTTATCTAACCTGGTATAGAAGCTAATTATAGAACACTCTGTGAGGCTCTGTAGGGGTGACTAGAGACCTGTGACACCACAGAGATGGAAGGATCCTTTGCTTTTGTTTGTGACCATAATGAGGTCATTTCTGACTTCAGCTTGATTTAAAGACAGACACAACTCATAGTACGTTTTGAGAACTGTGAAATGTTTTAACTTATTGCTATTAAAATATGAAAATGAAGTAAATAGAGTAGTGATATATCTTCACACACATTGTATATATACATATATATACACAAACATACAACTCAGCCTCACATTTGCATCAAATTTTTAATCATATATATGACTATGTATATCTTTTCTTATAAGCAGCTTTGATCCAAATATGATAGCTGTCTCGAAATAAAATTACATGTTTGTTTCTTCAGTTTTACTCAAACTCATGAAGGGGTAGTATAAACTTAAAGTTTTGGGAATAAGGAAAATAGAATATATATCAAAAGAAATGCTAAGATTCAAATTCTGTGAAAGACCATTG
This sequence comes from Typhlomys cinereus, assembly GCA_023101885.1. Taxonomy (NCBI): domain Eukaryota; kingdom Metazoa; phylum Chordata; class Mammalia; order Rodentia; family Platacanthomyidae; genus Typhlomys; species Typhlomys cinereus. The sequence continues at coordinate 2,266,160 of JALPQD010000020.1, forward strand.
GATTCCTTTATTTTGTTTGTGGTATTGGATATAGAACTCAGGATCTTAAGAAGAACCAGCCAGTGTTCTATTGTTGAGCTACATCCCTTGCTCAGTTGGGTTTCTTTAAGAAAAAATAATTCAACAGAAAACACTGCCACTTTTATATTTTAAAGTAAACAAAACAATTCTTTTTACAAATCTGGAAAATTCTTCTTTGCTGACTGGTTTTGGTCATATCATAAAGTACTATGCAAGCTTCTGGGGGAGAAAAGTCATCAATAGTTTTGTCCAGCTGTGAAAGCTGCAAGTTATGATAACATCTACCCTGGTAAGAGGTGACCATCAATGCAACGATGAGATGAATGTTATAAGGATGACTAACTGCTTTCGAGGCTCACTGTTCAGCAAGGAACACTTGCCTGATATAGCAAACCACACTAACAGCCTGTGGAAGGGTTGGCCATAGGCTCTAGGAGGTGATAAACTACCAAGATATATTTATAAAGATATATCAGACTTCCATCTAAATAGTTATCATTTCACTACCTGGTCAAGAAACTTCCTTTAGAATTTAGGGTATTTAATATAGATAAATCACAACTGAAAAAAGTGCAGAGAGTAAACTATTATAAACTGCTTGACCCCAAACAAGACATCTAAATCAACCCCAATCCCAAGGCTCAGGGACCACTGCAGACATGCTTTTAAAGATGCAAGTGCTTAAGGGTAGGGAGGAATGCAGCCAGACAGTGTCTTCTGAACATGACAGGACTGCTGCATCCGTAAACTCGCTGCAGCTGTGTGCATTTCCACAAGACCCACACAAGATTTGGCCTATCAACATTTCACTATAGAAAGGAAAAAGATCTCAAGAGACTTCACACTCTCTGTGCAATTTCTGAAGATTGATGTTGAAATGGCAGGGGATGGGGATGGGAGAGGGGGGTACTTCCATCAATTAGCTACTGATCTGTGCTCCTCAAGTGTCCAGACACAGGTCATTAACAGCAGCCCAGATGAAATTCAGTGGGCTACACATGAAGAATGATATAAAATTATGAGGTAAACCAGTAGGCAATAATTAGTTTTTCAGTGGGAAAGGAGAAGGAGGGGTTGGTTAACAAGGGACGAAAATGACATAAATTCATTGCAATTATGCAAGAAACCTTATAAACATAAATTTAAGCAAGAAATGTACACATATTCCAAAATGCAAAAACTCCTTAAATACAGTGCAACTGTAATGTTATAAATATTCATCAATCTGACTCAAGTTATAATAAAGAAAACAAAATCATTTACAAAAATAAAAAATAAATAAAACGCTCACAGAATTCAAAATTAAATCCAGATGTTGATAATCCAGAATTTCAGAGACTCTATATCAACCACCTAGAACTAGGCCAGCCTCATCTCTCCCCATCCTGAAGCTCAGGGAAATTTGCGGAAGAGGGGGCGGTAAGATTGTAAGAGCACAAGGATGGGAGGAGCAATGATATGCAAGATACTCCACACAAGTTAGGGCGGAAGCAATCATAATTGGACTTTACATGCCCTGCGCAATGTCCAACACACTATTGTCCCCACAAAGCCTAGCATTTGCTAAAAGCACCAAGATCCTTGGAGGCAAGGGATTGACAGCCAAAATAGTGTTCCTATGCTTAAGGGGAACACAGGAAAGGGTTCAGGGAAATGCCGCTGGGTCCTTGTAAGTCATCCTCATTGGAGAGGAGGGCCCAGAGGAGAGTCTGGCATGCACATTAAAGGATTCTCAGAGGATTGGGGGAGGGGAGGCACTGGGGGTGGGGAGGAAAGGGTGAGGGGAGGGCAAGCAGAGGGGTGGGGGAGGAGGAGAGAGGGAGGGAACCGGTGTACTTATTAAGTTTGTATGAACGGAGATAATAAAAAAAATTCAGATGTTGAATAATGATCAGTCTATGTGCCACTGGCTTTCAGATTCATTAGGTAGCCCATGGGAAAAATTGTGAGGCACAGATTTTAGGCACAATATCCCAAATCATACAATGGCAAGCACACTTATCCAACTTGAAATTGAAATGAGGAAACTGTGCCTTGCACCTTAAGGAGCTGCAACATGTGCCCATATTCTGTAAAAATATTCATTCTTCTATGCAGAAAATGAGGATTAAAAATGGGATAAGTGAAATGTAATAGCATGTGCAATTGGCTTGTGGGAAAAATGGATGTATGGCTCTGTCTCTCACAGGGATAAAGAAAATAAATGATATAAGATCAATGGAATAAAAAGGAGTATCACTTAATGAATGTGAAATGTTTTCCACAGCCAATTTGTCTGAATACTTATTCCACACCTTGTGACACTTTTGGGAGGTTGTGAAACCTTTAGGACATGGGCATATATAGCAGGCTGTAGCAGTTCGCCTGCATGGTTGCTGATAAATTACCATCAAATGGCTTAAGGGAACAAGGGGTTTATTTTCTCTTATGATTCCTAGTTACAGTTGTTTGTCCATCTTAACAGGAAAGCACGTACCAACACCAGGTCCAACGGAACTGGTCACACCATCTCTACATAACAGCTGAGAGAGGGATAGTCCTTACTTGCCAGATCAGCATATCTGGCCAGATGTCCACAAGGATGCCCACTTTCTCAATCAGCTGTCTGTCTGTATTTTATTCCAGGGCCTAGTCCCTCCCACTATGGGCTGATGGGTACATCAGCTAGACAATCTCCTGCAGTTTGCTCTGAGCTTAACTCAAGGACTAATTCTCCACAAATGTGCCCAGAGCTCAAACCCTCAACTGTCAAGTTGATACCTGTGCCTAACTATGACACAGGCCTTTATGGTGACAATCTTTCTAGCCAGCCCAAGCTCTTTGCTTACATATTGTGAAAAGCAGCAGCCTTCAGTGGTGCAGAGTATTCCATTCCACCATGCCTTCCCTACCATAAGGGACTACATTCCTCCAAACCATAAGCCAAAAACAAATCCTTCATCCCCATTGTTTCTGGGAGGAGCTCTGTCATGGTGATGAGAAAGTAACTACGTTTGTAGTTGGAAAGAAACTTAGAAAGATCAAGTCATGGTAACTATGGCGTCTCCAGACTGATGGAAGCAATATCAAATCAGAAATAATGCATACATGATATATGTCACAATCCCACTTACACTCTGCTCACTTGTGCAGAAGATGGGGTGGCTATTTATCAGGTGATATGAAAGTACTTGGCCTCCTCTTGTTCCAAAATATATCCAGTAAAATGTGTGTTAGCGCCAAGTAGCTTGCTTCCCTGAGCCCTTTAACATAACTCTGGTCCTTATAATTATACCTTCAACAATAAAGGCTGCTGTGAATGAGAGAAAGGAAGGGTAGATAAACATGTGTAATACAAGATTCAAATAGTGTGGGTCTCCACCTCTCTCATGCCCTGATCTAGGACTGTTAAATTCCCCAATTACTTTTCTTTATATTCTCTCTCTTTCTCTCTCTCTTTCTATGTATATGTGTGTGCATGTGCAGGCACATATGTATTTCATTTTGATTCAATATAAGATATGATTCAAACACTTTATTTTGAGTTTGAGAATCTTTCTGTCTTTTGATTCCCAAGAATTTCTAGTGGTAATATGCCTTGAGGCTACCGCCATCGCCTTACTGCAGTTTCCCGTGTGACAAGGCCTACGGGAAACTCCTTCAGCTTGAAAAACAATTGCTTTGATACAATCTTCTAAATCAATAATGTGAGATTCTCACTTTTCCTAAATATTGTCAGTCATGGTTTAATCCAACATGGCTTTCCCAGCATGGCCAAACTATATTAGAACACTTTGTTGTTGAGCTCTTTTTCAGGAATCTTACCCCTTACAGGAAGGGCTCATACAAAGCTCTAATATTTTAGGCACATAGCTTTCTCTTAGTCAATCTTATGTATGTGCTTGAATATTACTCCAAGTCAGAATAAATAAATACTTTATTTTTAGTTCATCCTGATAAAGATTTTCTTTGACTACAAGTTGTAAAGAATCATAGGTTACTTTTCATGTGTAGAATGTGGTTTCATAAAATTATAAATATGTAAAGTCACCTCCTGGAGTGTTGGTAGTTACTGTATTAGTTTGAATCATGTGATAAATTGACATTTTTGTATGCTCAAAACAGTCAAATATTGATATTTTCATATAATCCAAGTTAGAAGATGAGTCACTCCAACCATTATTTGGTTAGGCCTCCTAAAATAATCTTTATAATTACTCTATCAGCATCTGATTGAAGATGTATGCTGCATTAGTTGTAAATACCAACTTCACTGTAGTAGTCTAAAATAACAGGACAAAACTTGTAACAAGGAAACTGCCAAGGTAGGACTTAGTAAGAATTTTTACTGACCAAGAATGTTAGAGTCTCCTGATAAGTTCCAGAAAAACATGTAACTCCTTGGAATTTCCTGGGGGCCCAAACTCTACAGAATATCTGTTGCCAGTAACCGACAATTGCTGATCTTTGCTTCTGTAAAAAAAACTTTATTTGCTTGTGCCATTGTGAATTTCATGATTTTTTTTTTTTTTTTTAGTTCCATGGTCATTTACCTTTAAAAATGCCGAATACAAAGAATTTGGGACCATACCTGTGGTCATTGGTACCAGCTTCAGTAAAGCCTCTCCCCCTTTTTTAAAAACTTATTCTGTGTTAGAGTGGTATGTTCCTGAGGGGCCCCCAACCCCACAACAGTCACAATTGAAGTTTGAGTATTTGGGTACATCTGTGAAGAATCAGTAGTTAAACAAGCCCGTGGGAGATCATCTAATTGATGTAAGAAGACCCAGCCCAGAGTAAATGGGAGAAATTCCTGAGCAGGTAGACAAGATGAAATATATTGCCAAGTAAGAAAGTGTATCCCTCTTTCTGCAGTTTCTGTATAGTGCGGCCAGTTCCCTCTATTGATATTGATAGGAACTCTCCTGCTCTGCTGATGAAGTGTAACCGGGAATCATAAGCATGAATAAACTGTGTTCCCTTAAATCATTCTGGTCATGTGTTTATATCAGCAACAGAAGAGAAACGGTAATATTTAATATTTCAACTGACTCTTAAGATGTATGCTTCCATTATTAAACAATTTCAACTCATGGAAAGCTCTTCCCAATTTTGAATAAAGTCTAAATCACTTAAGTTCAGTTTAAGATAAGGTCTTTATAGTCTTTACATCGTAAACCAGACTATCTAGAGATTTAAGTAACTGTAATTGTGCAGGAATAGGGAAAGCAAGCTGAGATGAGGTTAAGCAAAAGACCAGGAAAAACAATCTTATATGTGGGTCACCAGAGAGGAAATAGCCATCTTACATGTAGGTTATCATGGATGAAATAATCATCCTACATGTGGGTCACTGTGGATAGAATATCCATCCTACATGTGGGTCACTATGAATGGAGCAACTATCCTACATGTGGGTCACATTTTGCACATACCTTTTCTTTTATAAACTACCCTTGGAAATGACTGGTTATTTATACTGTGACTATATGTCATGCATTCATGAAGTTAAACAAGACTGTATTTTTTAATTCATTCTTCTCCCAGAATGACTTGGAGTAACATTTAACATAGATTGATATGAACATATGAAATATTTATTACAAAGAAGGGTAAATAAAATGAAATCAGCTTGTCAAAAACAACATGGACAAATTATAGAGCTAACGGCAGAGGATGTGCCAACATCAGTGCTCAGCTGCCAAACTCCTGCTTGTTGTGTGTTCCTTTCTTCCTGTCTGGTCTTTGTTTAGTCTCAGTAATAGTCTTGATAGTACTTAAATTTTTTTCTCATGATAAAATGTGCTGTTCCATCCCAGAATCCTTTGGAATGATATGTCATTTAAAAAAATTCTGTTTTAACATATTTATAACAAATGTATTTCTCATTTCATTTGCCCTCCACATAATTAAAGTCAATTTATGAAAAGATGCACAGAACTTTATCAAAGATTTAGCATTAATCATTATGCCCAGTTCATACTCAAATCAGCAGTTCTGGTCCTTTCTGCTTACCACATCTCCTCAGGCGCTATCCTGCAAATGCTGAAACTTGTTGAAGTTAGTGCAGCATGCTGGAATTTCACTCCTAAGTACCAAAAAACATGTATCTGACAATAAACAGTTATATTTCATGACACACTGTTGAAAAATGATGATGCATATTGTGAGAAGATGTGATTACCTTATAGGAGGAGATAGTATGAGAAGTCTTCTCCTGGCACAATTTTGAGATTTTAATTATCCCTTATATGCTTCATTCTATTTTGGCTTTTCAAATCCTTGGAAGAATGATTGACTTTTCAAGTGTTAAGGAGTTTTATGTCCAATATAAAAAAAATCAAGATCCCCTGAATTAAATGTTTATTTACAGATTCGTGATTAACTTATACAGGCAAATAGAGTTTTTCTTTTTTTTTCTTTAGATGTGTGTATGTATGTATGTGTGTATGTATGTATCTATGTTTGCATGTAGGTGTGTGCACATGTGTGTCAGTTCCCATGTGTTGAGGTCCAAGGGTGATATGAGGGAGTAATTCTTGGTGCTCTTTCTCTCTCCTTTTTATTTGATTTGTATTCTTCTCTTTTTATACATGATGAATTTGTGCTTTCCCCTATACTGCCCATTCCCATATCCACTCCTGTTCCACTTCATGGGTTCTCCTTTCCAGCCTTTCTTCCTATTACTTTTATGCCTTCTTGCACCTTATTCTTATGAACTGGATTCCTTAGTAAACCAGAAATGGCAAGTAGTGCTAGTGCTTGCTCAAGATTTCCCAGGTTCTGCCTTCTGAACTGGAATTACGGGCAGGTCCACCTGGCATTTTCTCTTGGGATCAGGGAATCTGAACCTTAGTCTTTTTTCCTGCTTAGCAAATGCTTTGACCCCAGAGCTCTCTCCCCGATGACTTTAAAAAGATAGAATGCAGAATATGCTTCCCATATCCTTTAAGAGTGAGATGATATTTCTGTTTCAGCAAACCTGAAATTACATTAATCAATTATCTACAATTTGCCTAAGGCTTCTGGTAAGATTTGTCATATGGCTTTAACGATCCTACACCAAGTCTATAATAAAATAATCTTCTACCATTAACACCATTAATTTAAGCTATTGTTCTATATTTTTAAAAATGAGTTTGGTATTAATAGAACTTTTAAAGTTCGATGATTATGGTGAGGAATGGGAAGAGTAAGAAATTAGAAGTTCATTTCACATGAATAGACATTTTAAGTAAGAGACACTAGTGCATTTATGTAAAGTTTTATTTGGGAATGTTATCTTTCCTTTTAATAGTATACCATTTCCTGAGACTCTCTGGGTTACTATGGTATCTGGCTTATATTTGCTTCTACTAATGTTCTTGAGTCCGTTAATGTTCAATTGTGAAATGTTATGACTAGCAACTTGGCAGTCGTGGTTAATGTGGAATAAAGAGACCAGGTCTTTGAGCAATCGGAGTAGTACAGAAATAAACACAGTAGAGCATTGCTGTTACAAGCCCACATTAAGTCATGATGAGCTTTATCATATGACAAGAGAACTATAAATCTTGATATAACATTACAAACAATGAAAGCAAGTTTCAAGTACTTCTTGACCATCTCTTTTTGCATTATCACTAGTCAGGCACTGTGTCAAAAAACAATCTGATGATTTTAGTTAAAACATTTAATAGTTTATAACGTTTAAAAGTGCAAAAAAAAAAAGCAAGTTTGTTCTATTGCTTCCTTTGATTCAGGAATCAAATAGAAAGAATAAAAAATGGTTATGCCAGCTGAGAACAACTATTATGTCCCTTTAAGACTAAATTATTTTTAATGATTTATTTTTAATCCTTTCAACTATTTCTCTTAAGATTAGAATCAGACGTAAGATAATTTCCTCCTTTGTTCATAAAGGTGTGATCGCATTTTATGTGATACAATTTGCAAGTTTGCCTCACCATGGATTCTGTAATCCTTTCTCTTGATTTCAAGTTCGAGTAAGTGAAAGAGAATTGAAGCCTTTATGTGACATTAGAAAAAAAATTCTAATATACTTTAAATTGCAGTGATGAGAGTCTGTTTTCCTAACAAAGGCAGTGAAGTGGAACGCAATAACCTTTCTGTTTCCTGGGGTACTTAACTACTTTATAGAAGAGTCCTGGCAAATTAATGTACCAGAGACGATTCAGAATGCAAGCACAGTATGAGGAGACAGCAGGATCCATGGGTTAATCAAGGCAAGCTTTTAAAAGTCCTGCTGCTTTCTAATACCTTAACGTTTTATCTAAAAAGTTGCATCTTTCTTAATCTTTTTATTATTCTTTTAGTGCTTCATACATGAATATAGTGAATTTCTGATATTTTCACACCTCGATGAAAATCAGAAGACAGGAAGAATAGTAGTTATCAAGCAAAATACACTTCAAGTCCAAACTATAAAAGCAAAGTCAGTAGACTTAAAGTCTATTTTGTTTGATGATTATTCTTCCTCTCTTTGAGCTTCCATTTGCAAAGAACTTCTTTCCAACCCTTTTAATATGGCATCCTCACTCAGTTAGACCAGCAAGTTTTATGGGGCTACTGTGTAGCATGTGACCACAGTTCATAATAATATAGACTTAAAACTTCTTGAACATTGACTTTCAATGTTCCCATTACAAAAAGAAAGATGGGTTGGCTAATGCAGAATTTGGCACCCTTCTTTTCCTCTGCATTCCATCTAGCTCTATGCTCACTATCTTCTCCTAAGTCTCCATTCCAGTCAATCATCCTGTCACACATTTTATTCAATAACTTCTTATTACACATATTTGATAATTGCTTCATTTTATTATATTCTACCTACATCTGGAGGATATAAAGTACATTTATTTCAAATTATTTGAAAATAGAATAATTCAGCTGTTGGAAAGGAAAATTCCTTAAGAAAGTAAGTGTCCCCACGCACTTTAAGGAAGCACTTATTAACAATGTTGGTGATGCTTCACCATAACTGCATCTCTACCAAGTCGAGCTAAAGTGAGCTCCAGGTTTTTCAGGTGCTATGAAAACAAAGATGCAGTACATTTGACAGAGAAATGGTCAGAATGACTAAGCAATAATCAAGGAAAATAAAAACAAATTCTGGCTTGGGGAATTAACTTTCTTAAGACCTTGAGCAGTTACTTTGATGCAGAAGAGGAGTGGTGAAAAACTACAGTGGCAAGAAGAACAAACTAGAAACTGCATTAGAAACAATGTGCTTGAGTTTCATGGCAAAGGTAAACACGGATTCATTACTAAAAATAAAGGCAAGTGAAGATAAGCAAAAAAGGAGAAGGATGGTTGATTCATAGACAAGGTCTTAGACTGAAGTAGATACAATCAGTAAGACTAGACCAAGGTCTGATGAATACTGGTTTGTTGAAAATGTCTTAGTGGACAGCTCGTTTTGTTGAAGGTGAGGTTATTGTTTATGGACAGTTGAAGAGAGTAGTGAGAGAACACTGAGAAGACTTAGGAGGAGGAGTTCAGACTAATTAAGACTGGAAATGTTCTCTAAGGATGGCTCATATGTTACCAAATATCTAAGAAAGTCACCTTCAGGTGGGAAGGATTTATTTGGGCTCATGGTTTCAGATCTTCAGTTCCTGGTTTAGCTGGTTCTGTTTCTTGTAGATGTGAAGAGGAGCCTTGTGGGAGAAAGGCATGAGACAGCAAAACTACCCTATTGGTAGCAGCCAGGAGGCAGAAAAGCAAGACATAGGGTCCCTTTACAAGATTTAGCCTCTACGAACTAGTGATCTACTTCCTAAGGCTAGAGTCTCAGCTCCAAATAATGCTATCAAGTTATGAATGAAACAGTTACTCCATCGATGACAGTAGAGTCCTCACAATGCTTTCATCCTTGCCCCTCAACCCCAACTCTGAACACTGATTACATCAGAGACCCAACCCAGTTGAACCTGTAGTTGGGTTGGGCCATGTTTCTTGAGTAGCCTCAGTCCCAGCACAGCCAGGAGGGAAGCAGAGGAAGGAGAATAAAGGAGGCCAGAAACAGGACAAGAGTGCCATTTCTGCTGGTAGGTTTTTAAAAAGCTACTGGAGAAAATGAAACCCAAATGTGAGTGACAAGTTGTGAGTAAGGGATTGCAATCAGCAGTGGGCACTTTGACAGGTCAGGAAAGCAGGAGGATGAGCAAAGTTCAGGACCCTAAAGATAGCCAGGAGTCCATGCTATTGAAACTGAGGAACTGCTGGGTAGAAGAGAATATGCTCCATAGAGGGTCACTGAGGGTACTGAAGTAAGGATCTTTTGAAGGATTTTCTTCAGAAGAAAGAGGATGGGGAAAGAAGAGGAGAGAAAGAAAGAGAGAGGTGCAGAAGGAAGAGGAGGAGAAAGTGGGGGCAGGAGATAAGAAGGAGAGAAGAGAGCAAGGGCAAAGCGAAGAGAGGTTATACAAGGCTTGCCATGTGATTGAGAAAAACAGGGGGAGTGAGGGAGAATGATTCAAACAGAGTAAGGAGACATGCCTAGGACTACAGAAGTTTCTGTACAAGTTGTCCAGGCAGAAAATCTTTGCTGATCCAAAGCAGCAGCTGGGTAGACTCGCAATATGTCACTCAATTCTAAAATCATTGAGAAATATTAAAACAGCAAATCTAAAAAGAGATCATGGGAAAAGTAGTTGTAAGATATGATTACAAACATTCTTTTAAATGTAGAATTCTTCTGTATCAAAGTATTTTAATACCTGCAGGAATAGGTTCCTACTTAAGATCAATCAGGGCTTTACCAAATTTTGTTTTGTTAAGAGAAGAAAGCCAGATGAAACTTCTCCAAGCAATTTTTTTATTTGATATGTTTCTTTAAAGTGACTATCAGGTCTCCTGAGATAAAAACTTATTTTGATAAAACTATTTTTAGCAGAATTCCAAGAGCTGACGAAAGAAAAGAATCACACAGAGCAGAGATGCAGCTTAAGAGCGAATACAAGGAAATATTTGGAGAAGAAGTATGACAAGGAAATGTGATTAACACAGCAAGAAAAGCAATTAGAATTCTCATCTGACAACAGTGAGTTTCCAAATCATATGCAAACTTTGTAAAGTGACTACAAGGGTATACATTCATAAGTGGAAAAGTACAAAAATATTCAATGTTAATGGGTCCTCAATCAGTAAATAGTTACTAGTAGGGGAAAAGAATTATTAAAATGTTAGTACCAATATTATTAAAATTTAGTTGGATAATCCATAATAATGTAGCAATTCTTCATAGCACATAACATTTTGATATAGTATGCTTCGTATTATATGCAACCTCATCACACATCAACTTAAATTTCTCAAAGATCAGTGTGCATTCAGTCCTGTGATGAATATAATAGAAACAGGCATCCATTCTCAACAGATAAGATCATCTTCAACCTCACACTATACAAAAATATTAATGCAGGATAAATAAAAGACCTATCTGTAAATGATAATTAATTACATTTTATAGAATAAAACCTAGGAAAATACCTCTGTAGCTAGAGCAGAGGAGTAGCAATAAAAAAAAGATTAGGGATAGCAAGATATCTGATGGGTATGGTCCATACTTGGACTCTTGGAAAACTTGGAAGGAAGCCCATATGATAAAAGGAAAGTTGTCCTTTCAAATGAATAAAATATTTTTTAAAATTAGAAGTGGGTAGGAAGTAGAGAATGAGAATAATCAGAATGTCTCAAATATGTACAAAATTGTCAAAGAATACATTTACTGAAAATTCTAAAAAGAATAAAATTCATAAACACAGGATATATGAACTTGCAAAAAAAGCTAGAAAATCAAAAATTAAACTTTTTCAAACAAAAGCAAAAGATAGGTCACAGGTTCAACAAAAACAGTCATTAGAAACATATTCAACAAATCTTTACATACCAAATATAAAAAGATTTTCCACAAGTCCATTATCGACAAGAAATCACCAAGTAAAAATGAACAAAGTACTTCTCAGAACACATGTCCAATGCCATTACAGTTGCCACAAAATACAACATAAATTCTTTCATGGTGAATTAGCAACTGACACATATATCAACCTGAATACTTCTCAAAATAATGGGAGCTGAAGAAGCCAGTCATAAGGTTAAACAATGTAGAGCAGGTTGAATTAAGACATGGTCTAGAGATTAGAACAAAGATTGCCTCTGGTTAATAGACGCACCAACGTCAACCCAATCATCAGGAAACACTTTTGGAGTGATGAAATTGTTCAATGTTTTAATTGTAGTCATGAATTACATTGATGAATAAACATCTAATTTTATTGTACAAAATACTGTCTGTGAATATACTATACATTATGGTTTGAATGTGAAATGTCCCTGACAAGTTTATATGTTTCAATATTTGCTTCTCAACAGGTGAGATTGCTTTGGGAGGTTGCAGAACCCTTAGAAAGTGGGGCCTGACTGGCAGAAAGGGGTCACAGTGGGTGTTATTTTGAGTTGGCTAACCTGCCTTGGAACCTCTTTTTCCTTATTGGTTGACTTAAATGTGGGCAAATACCTGCTGCATATTTGGGATCTGTTCTCAGCAGGACAGACGGAATCCACTTCCACAATCTTGCCTTCCTGACTCCAAAGGATTATATCCATGAATACAGTGATCCAGAATAAATCCTTCATCCCTTAAATTGTTTCTTGCAGGTATTTATCACAGTGATGAGAAAAGTAACTTACACACCATGTATGAAATACGAATTCAGAGGAACTGAAATTGAACCAAAGGATTTATGAGAGTCCTTTTCTATTCTAATATTTTATCAGGACTGTAACTGCCTTCCCATTATTAGTTATAATGAAATAATTTGAAGGGTCTCTGTAATTTATATTTGGAGTCATTTGCATGCTACTAATTCATAATTTAAATTACATAGTTCTTTACTAGAGCTTAAATTAGCAACTAGTGAGCAGCCAATGCTACCATGTGTAACTCAGATCTCATTATATTATTCAAGGCCTCTTAATCTTTGATATTTATGGCTGTTTCATCTCCAGTCATAATGACCATATTTTGCAATTGTAATCTTTTACTAAATAACTTTATTATCTCTTAAGATTTTTGAAGATCATTCTGATTTTAGAATACCTTTATCTCCATGCCATTAGTTTAGACTTTCAAAATATGCATAACATGCTACTAATTGAATTTTACTCTTAACAAAACCTTTAAAGTTTGCTTTAATAAAAGTTATTATGTCATTGAAAATGAGAACAGGAAGGAAGTAATGTTATTTAAAACCCACTGATGATCTATTTTTGAATTTAAAGTTGTGACTTCCTTTTTATTACTGGCATAAAAATGACATAAAATGTTGAAACCCATTTAATCTTTGAGATAACTCTCACATACTACACAGGAACTAACTTGTCTTGATTATCTTCTACCTAGCAATCTAAATAAGACATGGAGACTCTTAGCTCTCTTTGAAAGATAATCATAGCCTGTGTAAATCTATATCTCATGGCAAATGACTTTGTAAGTGGGAACAGTAACATGGCACATTTCTAAGATAGATTTAGCAAAGCTATTGCAAACATCGTGAGATGTTAAAAGTCAGTTATTAACTATGATTCCTTCTAATGTTGTCTACCCTGGCACATGTTTCAGATACCAGCTACTCTTTTCCCAGATGAAACTATAACATAGAGCTACTGAGGGTAATCATGAGATCGCAGGGCCTTCGCTGACGTGAACTGCGTGAGCACTTTGCTTCAGACTCAGAAACTACAGACTCCCAGCAGTTCAAATGTCTGATAGACGTAAGAGCTTGGATGAGTTCCATCTGGCTGAACTTTAATGGTCCAAACAGGAATAAAACAGAACTCCCAGGCAAGAATCTTGCATGCCTAAACAATCTTCCAGTGAGGGAAAGGTGCACATCATTCTCTAAAGTTGAATGGGAACCAAATGTATAGAGATATAAAGGCTTAAGCTTAAAGTGTTAGCAAGGTTATCCTTAGTTCAGTATTTCAACTAAAATAGTTCTACATTTATTTCCTTTTGGAAAGAAGATATAACTTCCTTGGGCTAACAGGTAAGAGTGAGTTCTGTATGGAGAGAGATCTTTTCTGTTGCTGTATTCATCCGTGATGGCCCAGGAGCTGAACGAACACCTCACTTGGCAGCAATTCACAGGCAAAGCTAGAGACTCTGGACCACCATCACCATGATGCTTCCAAGTCTGGCAGGTGAGAGTTGCCAAAGTCTTAGCTCCTTTTTCTTTTCCTTTGCCCACTCCTCCCTCACATTCTTCACTGTAGTTTCTTCTCTGTCACGTGTCTACCTGCAGTCATTTCTACTCAAACAACTCATAAACCTCTCCTTTAAAAACTCCCCCAGGTGTGTCACTCTCCTTTTTGGATAACATGAACCATTCTTTTTGTCCACTCGTGCCAACATGGTGCAGCTTGTTCATTTGGAGAACAATGACACCAATGCTAATTATTTAAGAGAAATAATTAGTCACAAATCATTTCAAACATGTTTGAAAGGAATCATCCTGAAAACTCTTGAAATATGTTTCAAGTTATCTCGTTCTTTCTTAATTTTCTCTTTTTGATAAACATGTTTCGCTTTCACAAAATTGGAAATAGTTTATCTTTCTTATATGTGGAAGTCATTGGCAGAACCATCTAACTCATAGGATCCTCGAAACTTGCTACTGAGTAAAGCAAGGATAAAATCTCTGTATAATAGCTCAGAGTCACAAGGAGTCATCATGCAGAGTACTCAGGGTGCATCAGTGCCCTAAAGGCTGGAGGGCAGGCGTGGGGCATGCGTCAGTGTGACTAACAGGACACTTCTGACTGTACTTCATTAGCTAGGGCAGGTGTCATGGATGCTACTGAGTCAAAACAGCAATATGCACTGGCCAGTACTCCAAAGCACAACATCTAGAGTCATTCAGGAAAAGAATTTTGTTGTTCGAATTGTTATACTGTAATATCATTCTCTCTTTCAGTTCTGAAAAGGGAACTCTAATTATTGGATTTCTGATAGGTTTTAAATACAAGTTAAGGTAATTTTTTTCATCTAGATTTTTGGATAATAAAGGATCTTTCTCCATAAACTGCCATTCTGTCCTGTAAACTTCCAACTCAGATGTGAAATGATCATATTAGTTATTAGAATATCTGACCGGATGAAACCTGGTCCAGAATGACTGCTACAGAGCTCAATGAAGAGTGACTTTGTGGTTCATGGGATGGTGAAACACTGCCCCTGTAAGTGGCCCCATGTGCTATGCATGATGTGGAAGCTGTTTCTGAGAGCTCCTTAAGTTCTTTTGCATACAAAGAATAACCATTTGCATATTTTGGTATATTCCTGCCTATGTTGGTTTTACTCCCATGGCTGAATGAATACAGGACTCAAACACCTGAAGAGAACAAGGGCTTATTCTCGCTTGTAATTCTTGATTATACTCCATCAGCACAGCCAGAGAGTTCATACCAACCTCAGGAACTGAGAGCAGATCCACAGAATGAGCTGAGAGAGGGACAAGCTTTCTCACAAGTCAAAATACCTATATGTCTATATGTCAAAATACTAAATGAGCTCTCTCTATCTTATCCACTTACACAAGTATGATCTCACTTATGATGGCCTTGGTCTTACCACATCAATTAGGTAATCTCCCACTCAGGGCTTTCCTTAACTAAATAAAACTTCACAAATATACCCGAAGGCTAAGCTTTCAATTATCAAGTTGGCACCTATATCCAACTGATGCACTGCTGAAAGATAAAACATTTTTTTCCGGATGAAGGGCTTTTCACTAGTCTCTAGTCATTCATTTCTTTAACAACTATTATCATTTAATATTGTATATAGTATCATTTATACTATATATAATTGCAAGAGTAGGTTTTGACCATAATAAAGTATGCAACAATTATGGACAGGTATCTAAGAATAATTTCCAACCACCCCATCCTTTTACTAACATGTTTTGGTTTCAGTCTGAAGCAGGATTAACATTTCAATGCTTGACTCTCAGCTTGTAGCACTATTTCAAAGAGTATAGGATCTTCTTTGAGGTGGGGTCTGACTACTAGACAAAGGCCGCTGTGTTTGGCCTTTGAAACTTACACTCTGTTTCTAGTCAGGCTCCCAGCCACTTTGCTTTCCCCACCATGATGGGCTGAAATATCTTCTGAAACAATGAGTTTAAATAAGTTTTTACTCTCTTAAATTGTTGGATGGGTCATTCCGCCACAGTAAGGAAAAACAAAAGCCAATACAAATCCCCTTTCTGTCAATAAGACCAGAATCTTTGTATGATGAAGTATTGTTTCTAGCGATTATGTTAGCAATAAAGTTAACCTGGTATATAATTTTAGCCAAAGGTGATAAGCAAAAATGTCAACTTTAGAATGGGGAGATAATCTGCATATCTAAATTCAGTCCTAAGTCCTTTTGAAGCAGAGACCTTTCTGTGGATGAAGACATAAAAGAAAGGAGTCAAAGAAGCCCTAAGTCTTGAAGCAAGAAGAAACATCCAAAAAGTCATATACAAGGACCAGTGCAGTTCCAGAAGCTGAAGGGTATCCTGGTAAGTGACCATTGCCAAAACAGGGACTTCATTCTCACAACTATGCAGGAACTTTGAGCTCGGAAGAAGCTCTGCAAATAAAACTAAGTTACTGGGCTCAGATTTCTGAGCTGAAGAGCTGTGAACTGATATCTTTGTATATCACCTTTTGTGATGATTGTTAGCTAATAAGAATATAAATAAATGGAAATAAGTAATGTATCTGAAACCAAGAGACTCATAGTTTAGTAATCTATTTAGGACAAAAAAGAATGAAATTTGGGGAATATTTTATTTTGGAGCAAAATATATAACCATTTAACACCAAATTTTCTACTCTTGCACTTTCAAATAGTTATTTCTATCATACTTAAATGGGCATCTTTTCAAACAGGAAATAGAACACTGTTCCTTCAAGTTCTCCTGCCTCCAAATATTCTTTTCCTGAATTCACATGTATTATTTTTTATTTGCTGTTACCTTTGGCTCAGTGTTTTTTTTATTGGTTATGGACAACTATTTCTTTTTTAAACATTTATTGTGTGTGGCCATGTACGTGCATGTATGTATGTGCATGTATGAACATGTTCACCAGTGCTACAGCATACTTATCCAGGTCAGAGCACAACCTATGGGCATCATTCCTGTTCTTTTACTATGCAGGCTGAAAGAACCAAACTCAAGCCTTCAGACTTGGAGGCAAATGTCTTTACACACTGAGCTATCTCATTGGCTCATTGCCATCTGTTTCTGAGATCTTAAATGTCTCCTAGAATAATTCCTTACCTGTCCTAGCTCTCTTTGTGGACTACAGTCTTCTGAAGGGCAGGAGTCACGATACAATACATTACAAATGATCAGTAAAAACAATTTAGTTGGGATTTTATAAACCCTTCTATAAACTATAAATGTAAAAACAATTGGTTACAAAAAGAAAAGGTGTCAATTTTTTGCTTTCCAAAATTTGTAGCTATTCAAAGAGCCTGCATTTCCCTATAATTTAAGTGAGCATGACTTGACATGATTTAGGTAAAGTTTTTAAAGAAAACAAATATGTAAATTGTTTAATTGCACAGATATTAAAAAATTATAAAACACTTTTTACACCATTAAGAATGAAATGAAAATGTGTCATTTAAACTAGAACCAAATGTGTCCATAGTATTCGTGTCTGACACAAGTTTATCCGGCTTCTCATTGCATGTGCTCATGCTCTCAGGGTGGTTGTATCTCATCCCCAGCCATGTTGTCTAGAGAGGGAATAGCAGGGCCTGTTTGAGCATTTCAGGTACAAACACAGCCAAGCTTTCTCTATTTATAGGTACTTTTATTTTAAGGGCTCTTTAAGCACTTTGGTTATTGGTTTGCAAAAAAAGATTGGCTTCATTTATCCCATAGTTCATGTTTGCTGCCCCTTTCTCTACCTCCATGCCATTCTGCATACACAATTCTCTTTCATTTTTTTTCTTTCTTTCATTTTTTTTAGTTCTGAGTATTAAGCAGGTATTCTCTACTGAGTGACATTCCCAGCCTATATTCTTTAACTTTGTTTTGAGTCAGGGTCTTGCTAAATTGTCTAGGCCAGAATCTGGGATTGGTGATCCTCACGTCACTGGATCAGTAGCTGTGATTCTGGGTGAGTGCCGTGATGTTCAGCACATTCCTTTAGTTCCATGTTACAGCTGCCTTACTACTTAAGACATTCTGAGGGATGGTGAATTCAATCTACATGATGAAGATGATGAGAAGATGGAAAAATATGAATTTATAAATAACTGGATTAGTAACTGTCTTACATAAAATTGCCATTCTGGTGGTAATATATAATGTAATACAGGCAACTTTGTAGTGTTGAACCTAATATGCCATTGCCACATACCCCTGAATGATTTAAGACCATTTGGACAATACGATTGATTTCATAGATATTAAATTGTAAGAAAACAATATAGGAATCAGGGGAGAACTAGCATTTCTCAATAGACTCTTTCCTGGGAAAAAGCTTTATATAATTTTAAGAAATGTTTTGTCAGACATAAATATGAAATCTGACAAACTTAACGATGAAATTCTGATCTCTTGTCCGTATGATTCCAACTAATATGAAAACAGAATCATCACTCACTACAATGTGAAAATGGTCTTAATAAAACAGATTTTAAATCATACTCATTTTAGTGTAATGACCCCATGTTGAACCACTAACTGTTTATTCCATATTGAAAACTTCTTCAAGTTAAAATTTTTTTGCAGAGTTAAGAATGTTGTGCATATGGAAGTCAAATGGCAACTTTCACAAGTGGGATCTCTATTTTCACTCCATGGGATACTGTGATGGAATTCAGATTGCCAGGTTTCCAGATTTTTGTATAACAAGCATCTTTACCTGCTGAGGTGTCTCACTCACCTACAAGTTAAGATACTAATTAAATTATTATGTTATCTTTTTTTGCATTCTGTTTGGATGTCCAAATGATTATAGTAATCTGAGATCAGTTTATCCACTGAGTTTTAGGAGTGCCTGATAGGGTAGATCACAAGTAAGTCCTTACATTCAGGGTCTTTTTTTAAATACTTATGCTGTTTCTAAAAGTTGTAGAAAAAAGAATATAAAGTATACTTCAAGAGGAAGGCTTTAAGGACTGTCCATTTGTGCATGAAGTAAGGCCAACAACTGAAAAAGTGAACCTCACAAAATTAAAAACCTTCTGAACAGCAAAAGAAGTTGATAACTAAGTAAAGAAGCAGCTTAAAGAATTGGAGAATATCTTTGCCAGATCTGGCAGAAGACTAATGTATGGACTAATGTAAAGAACTCAAAAAATTAAGCACGAACAAAGCAAACAATTCTATTAAAAAATGAACTATGGATCTTAACAGAATACTCACAAAAGAAGAAATATAAATGTCTAAGAAATACTTTTTAAAATGTTTAATATCCTTAGCCATCAAGAATCCAAATCAAAACTACTATAAGAATTCATTTTACCTCAGCCAAAATGGCTAAGACTCAAAAAAGAAAAAGAAAAACAGCAATAGATACTAGTGAGGGTGTAGGGGAAAGGACATTCTTATTCACCATTGGTGGCAATATAAACTTGCATTCAATTTGAAAGTCAGTATGGAAATTCTAAAATGAAAAAGTAGAAATAGAACTGCTATATGACCAGCTGTACTACTTTTGGCATATTCCCAAGGAATCCTATGTCTCACTGCAAAGGTAAATACATACCTGTTCATCACAGCTCTATTGATGATAGAAAGGAAATTCAGTCTTAATGTCCATATTGATGCATAATGAAAATATGGCACATATATACAATGAAATATAATTCAGTTCTTAAGGAAGAAAAATCATGGAATTAGAAGAAATGGCAAATAAGGATTTGGGGAAATATCTTAAGAAAGGGAAATAGAAGAATGCAAGTGGTATGAAGACGGAAAAGGCATTAAAAGGAGAGAAAAGAAGGGATAAGGTAGAGGAAGGTTAAGGGAGAAATAGATAACATGAAGGTTGGAAGAGGGAGAGGCATGGAAAAATCATCCATTTATACTAGTGTCATAGTTAGATA
This sequence comes from Typhlomys cinereus, assembly GCA_023101885.1. Lineage (NCBI taxonomy): Eukaryota > Metazoa > Chordata > Mammalia > Rodentia > Platacanthomyidae > Typhlomys > Typhlomys cinereus. The sequence continues at coordinate 2,286,285 of JALPQD010000020.1, forward strand.
CAGGGGTAACAGCTTGATGATTGAGTGTTTGAGCTTTGGTCATATTTGTAGAGACTTGGTAGTTAAACCCAGAGCGAGCCTGAAGGAGATTGTCTAGTTGATGGGGAAAGCCCAGCCAGCCCAGGGTAGAAGGGACCAGTCCTTGCGAAGTTAATAAAATAGAGGGAAATGTTTGAGAAAGTTGACATCCTTCCATGTACTTGACCAGACATGCTGGTCTGGCAAATAAAGATCGTCCCACTCTCAGCCATTACATGGATATGGTGGCTAGTTCCCTTGGCCCTTGGTGTTAGTATGGCTCTCCTGTGCCAAGCAGGACAAAGAACTATAACTGGACCATCATAAGAGAATGAAACCCCTTGTTCCCCTAAGCTGTTTTTTTTTTTTTCAGTTGGCTATGTGTTTTTTTGTTTTTTTTTTATTAAAAATTTAATTATACATTTTAAAATTTTTTACCAGTTCCCTCCCTCCCTCCTCCTCCCCCTCCCCTTCCCCCAGTGCCTCCCTCCCAATTCCCAGAGAGTCCTTTATTGTGTACGCCTAACTCTCCACTGGGTCCTCCTCTCCGATGACATATAAGGACCCAGTGGCATTTCCATAAGCCCTTTCTCTTGTTCCCCTTAAGCATAAGATCACTACTATGGCTGTCAATCCCTTGCCTCCAGGGGTCTCGGTGCCCTTAACAGATGCTAGACTTTATGAGGGCAACAGTGCGCTGGACATTGCGCAGGGCATGCAAAGTCCCATTATGATTGCTTTGGCCCAACTATTGTTGAGAATCTTGCAAATCGTTGCTCCTCCCATCCTTTTGCTCTTACAATCTTACCGCCCCCTCTTCCGCAAATGTCCCTGAGCTCCAGGATGGGGAGAGATTAGGCTGTCCTAGTTCTATGTGATTGATATAGAGTCTCTGAAGTTCTGGATTGTGGTTTGTTGATTTTCTTTTGCAGTTTTGCTGCTCCTGCAATTCCCTTCACTCCATTCTGCTGGGCACTGTATGTCACCCACCCCTTGGCCAGAGACAAAAAGCTGTTAAACTGGAGTCTTGTTGTAATAGCACATTCAAGGGTAGATGTAATAAGAGTAGGAAACCTCATTGAGGGAGGGGTCCATCACCCATTTGCAAAATGATTACTTTTTATCTGCTAGACTATATGCCCTCCCCTTCTGGTGAGATCAGGAAAGAACGTCTGTGAACTTAACCAGGTTTCTCATTACTTACTTGCAGACCTTGATGGAGGCCTATTTTCTCTGCTGTAACATGGTCTCCTCTCTCCTTGTTTCTGGTGTGGCCCTCCTAACCCATCTCTCTTAAGCTGTTTTGTCATGGTTTTATCAGCACATGCAGAGCGATTGTAACAACAAGGGACCTTAATGGCCAACGATCAACTAGTAACTAGTATGCACATACCAGACTCCAAGAGAAATTCCAAAATCAGAACTTGGTTGAATCTAGTATACCCAAAACACACACACACACACACACACACACACACACACACACACACACAAACTGAATATGGAAGAAAGTCTAAAATGAAGGAAGAAAAGAAAAGAAGGAAGGGAAATGGGATGGGAGGAACAGAAAGAAGAATAGAGGGAAGGTTTTATATATTTGTATAAAATGTCAAAAAGTGAAAGTCATCAATTGTTTAAAGTCAGAAAAAGAATACACTTCAATTTAAAATTATATTTATTCTATCACTAATGTCTTCTTAGAATTAATTCATGCAAACGATTTTTATTTCATGTATACTTTAATAGTCCTTTAAGTTTGAACTTTAATGTTATTTATTTTAAGATGATAGTTCTGAGTAAATTAGTAAGTCCTCTTAAATTATTTTTTGGTATTTATTAAACAAAGCTAATAAAATTACCTATTGACTTATCTTCTAGACTTTTGAGTTATTCTATTGACTCCCAGTGACATTAGGAAATAGCCTAAAGTTTCCAAAACTATGAGTGTTTCCTCTTTAAAAAAAAAAAAAGTTCCTTCAGCTCAATCTATAATTAGCACAGTTTGGAAAACAATTTTTACTTCTTATTTTACAACAATTTGTAGAAATTTATAGCTGTTTCTCCAGCAGTATTTATAATTTCTTTCAAACTTACATTTGATATAACATGGGTATATATATTTTGATATAAAATTCTGTAAACTGGCATCGTCATAAGTCAATATTGCATCATTCATGAGGATGTAAGATATTGTTCCATCAGCCAAAAAAGTCCTTTGTCAATTTAAGACAAATTCTTTTCGCGACTCCTAAATTCTGCAAACAATTAACATGCTATCAGTTTTACATATCTCATCATGAAAATTATTCTATGTTACTGGCAAGGAATAAACATTTAAAATTTAGTATACTGCAATCCCTTTTGCCAATCTTATTCTTCCATTAATCACCTTTTCAATACATTCCTTTCTATAACTTTCTTTATAGAAAATTTGACTATTTTTATAAAAGTAAAAGATTATTCTATTGCATACATCACGGTTTACTTTTTTCTGATTTTTTAGAACATTTCTAGATTAATGTGGAGACCTATTTCACTCTTTTTATAAATACCCAATACACCATGGTTTGATTATGATAGAATTTATTAAACTAGTCACGGATATGGACTAAAACTGCTTGGAGTCTAGACATTACAAACAGCAAAGAAATCAAAATGTAATACCCTATACAACGGAATGTAAATAGAAAAAGTATGATATAATGGAAACTGCCCTGAAATGATCCTATCAGAAGATACAAGCAATTAAACAAAATTCCCCTTACCATTTATGTTTCTCAAAGAAGCTATTGCTCAGAGAGGTTTCTAAAGCCCTCCATACAATATAGGCTTTTCCATTGCTCTTGGTTGCTGTCCAGAAACTGACGGCTAAGACCCCACTGTTGAAGATACCACATATGTCTATATTGATCACAGGACATGGTAAAAAATCAAGCTGGAGCTAATGTGGAAGTTTCCTTACTGGTTAGCTTTCATATTCCTAGAAAGTACTATTCAAGCTGCTTGGGAAAAAAGCAATCAGCAGTTTCACACATCTATAAAAGCTGCAAACTATAATAACAATAATCCTGGCAAATAGTGACCATCAGTGCAATAGTGGCATGATTGCTTTGGGGAAACCAATTGTTGGAATTCAAGGCCCAGTTTTCAGCACAGAGCACAGTCCTGATACTTTAAACCTGGCAAAGAAGTGGAATCGGGGGCCAAAATCCCTAGAAGGGACAAAAACTAAGCTATAAAGACATGATATAAAACTGCCATCTAAACATGTCTCACATCCATAGATACAGAAGCTCTCAGTATTGAGCCAGAAGTTTTATTTTGCAGTAAAAAGTGTTTGATATAGAGAATCACAACTGAACAAAGGGCAGAGAATAAGTGACTATGGACTGCTGGCTCTGAACAAATCACCTAAATCACCCCCCACCCCAAGGCTCAAGGCCCTTCACTAAAGAAGGGATGGTAAGGGTAGGGAGGGAGGTAGGCTGTCAGTATCTTCTGGACCCGACAGAGTGCATCCATGGCTTACTGCAGCTATGAGTACTTCCATAAGACTTGCACAAGAGTCAGCCTATCAGGGAAAAGATCTCAACAGACACTCTGCCTCCCTGAGAGACTATTCAAGGGTAATGCTGGATTGGGGGAGAGGGGACTGCTATCTCTAATGTTTTCTTCAATATGCCCACTTAGTAGAAGGGAAACTGGAAGGGAAGAAGATTTGCAGTGGAAAAACGATGGGGGGATAGGATTAGGTAATAAGGGCTGAAAATGGCATAAATGTATTATACTCAAGCATGAATCTTTAAAAAATAAATTAAAAATATAGTTCAGTATACTATTGTTTTGGATGAAAGCCATCTAAAACAGATTTACTCAATCTAAAGGTTCCTATTTTTAATTGTAATAGATCCTATCAGAATACTTTGTGCAAGCCTGACAACTCTATCACTTTGTATCTTTCTTAGGTGTACTTTGGGTAAGGTCCCTGGAGAAGAGCAGAGCAAAACCACAATGGGAATTCATGAGTCTTTTTTGTATTGTACAGGCCAAGTTCCCACAGACATGGCTTCATTCTTTGGCTTTCTAGATGGCATTCTAGAAAGATCTTTCCACATTTAAAAAGTAAGCAGAAAAGCAATTTTTTTCTCTCACTTGAAAATTGCAATGTAACTTTTTCTCTAACAATTTCACTTTATCAAGAATTTTTCTTTTTTTTCATGTATCATAATCAAGTAGGATTTATTACATGGCACATAAGCTTGGTTCAACATATGCAAGCCAACAAATTTTATCTATCATATAAACAAATCCAAGGATCAAAAGTACATGATTCTCTTGATAGATGGAGAAAAAGCTTTTGACAAGCTCCAACATCCCTTTATGATAAAAACTTTGGAGATAATAGGAATTGAAGGAATTTATATCAACATAATTAAGGCCATATACAATTAGCTTACAGCAAGTATCATTCTAAATGGAGGAAAAACTTGAAGCATTCCCACTTCAATGAGGCATCAGGCAAGGCTTTCCTCTATCACTACTTATTTTTTTAATTTTTTAACATTTTTATTATTATTTCTGCTCATACAAACTTAATAGGTAGACCAGTTCCCTCGCCCCTAATCCTCCCCCTGAACCCCCTGCTCCCCTTCTCTCCCTCCCCATCTCCCAGTGCCTCCCCCCCAATTCCCAGAGAGTCCTTTATTGTGTATGTCTAACTTTCCTCTAAGTCCTCCTCTCCAATGACGTACAAGGACCCAGTGGCATTTCCCTGAACCCTTTCTCATGTTCCCCTTAAGCATAGGAACACTACTGTGGCTGTCAATCCCTTGCCTCCAAGGATCTTGGTGCCTTTAGCCGATGCTAGACTTTGTGAGGTCAATAGGGTGTTGGACATTGCGCAGGGCATGCAAAGTCCTATTATGATTGCTTCGGCCCTAACTAGTGTGGAGAATCTTCAAATCATTGCTCCTCCCATCCTTTTGCTCTTACAATCTTACTGCCCCCCTCTTCTGCAAATGTCCCTGAACTTCAGGATGGGAGGAGATTAGGCTGGCTTAGTTCTATGTGGTTGATATAGAGTCTCTGAAGTTCTGAATTGTGGTTTGTTGATTTTCTTTTGCAGTTTTGCTGCTCCTGCAATGCCCTTCACTCCATCCTGATGGGCACTGTATGTCACCCCCTGGTCAGAGACAAAAAACTGTTAAACTGGAGTCTTGTTATATTAGCACATTCAAGGGTAGATGTAATAAAAGCAGGAAACCTCAGTAAGGGAGCGGTCAGTCCCCATTTGCAAAATGATCACCTTTCATCTGCCAGACTATATGCCCTCCCCTTCTGGTGAGATCATACCCCCTCAGTTGTACATGATCAGGAACGAATGTCTATGAACTTAACCAGGTCTCACATTACTTACTTGCATTCCTTGGAGGCTGATTTTCTCTGCTGTAACATGGTCCCCTCTCTCCTTGTGTCTGGTGTGGCCCTCCAACCCCATTCCTGTTCACAATCCTTGCAATTACTGTATTACATAGGTTTACCTTTGAGTGTCTCAATGAGGGCTGGGTGAGTTTGGTACTAGGAGCCACCTATTAGGGAGTACATACAGCGCTTAACTTTCTGGGTTTGGAATACTTCACTTAATATAATTGTTTCTAATGACATTCATTACCCAGCAAATTCCAGTAATTCATCATTTTTGATAGCTGAGTAGTACTCCATTGTATAGATGTACCACAGTTTCCTTATCCACTCGTCAACTGTTGGACATTTAGGTTGATTCCATGACTTTGCTATTGTAAACAGTGCTGCTATGAACATGGTCGTGCTTGTGCTATCGAGGCGAACCTCCACTGCATGGGGGGTTATTCCCAAAAGTGAATAGCAGGGTCATATGGCATTTCAATCTTTAATTTCTTTAAGAATCTCCAGACGGCTCACCAGAGTGGCTGTATGAGCCTGCATTCCCACGAGCAATGTAGCAGAGTTCTCCTCTCTCCACATTCTCTCCAGTATTTGTTGTTGTTTGTATTGTGGATTTTTGCCATCTTGACCGGGGTGAGATAATATCTCAGGGAGGTTTTAATTTGCATTTCCCTTATGGCTAAAGAAGTGGAGCATTTTTTAAGATATTCTTTTAAGTTCCAGGGCCCATTTTTTAATTGGGCCATTGGTTTCCTTGGTGTTTAAATTTCTAAGTTCTTTGTGCACTCTGGACAGTAGAGCTCTATCAGATATGTGGTTAGTGACGATTTTTCTCCCATTCTGTGGGTTGCCTTTGAGCTCGTGTTACAATCTCTTAATCTGAAGAGAAGCTCTTTAATTTCACAAGATCTCAACTGTTGAGAGTTGGTGGCAGTGACTGTGCCATTGGGTGTCTGTTTAGGAAATGTTCGCCTAGCCCAATCAGCTCAAAGGAGTTCCCTATCCTTTCAACTATGATTTTTATAGTCTCTGGCCTTATATCAAGGTCCTTGATCCATTTGGAATTAAGTCTTGTACATGGTGACAAGTACGGGTCCAGCTTTAATCTTCTGCATGTGGAGATCCAGTTTTGCCAACACCATTTGTTGAAGATGCTGTTCTTTTTCCATTGGATTCTTTGGGCCCCTTTGTCAAAGATCAAATGGCTATATTTTCGTGGGCTTATATCTGGGTCTTCAATCCTTATCCATTGATCTGTGTGTCTATTTTGGAGCCAGGCTGTTTTTATAACTATGGATTTGTAGTATAAACTAAGGTTTGGTATGGTAATACCTCCAGCAGTGTTTTTGTTCCTCAGGATTGTCTTTGCTATCCTGGGTTTTTTGTGCCTCCATATGAATTTTGAGATTATTTGGTCAACTTATTTAAAGAATTGCTTTGGGATTTTAATTGGTATAGCATTGAATTTGTAGGATGGTCATTTTTACGATGTTGATTCTGCCAATCCAGGAACATAGGAGGTCTTTCCACCTTCTGGTGTCTTCTGCAATTTCTTTCTTCAGGGTTTTAAAGTTTTCATTGTAAAGATCTTTTACCTCCTTGGTTAGGTTTATACCAAGGTATTTCATTTTTTTAGGGGCTATAGTAAATGGGATTGTTTCTCTCAAGGCTTTTTCACTTCTTCCATTCTGGGCATATAGGAAGGCCTCTGATTTTTGCACATTTATTTTGTATCCTGCCACCCTGCTGAACTTCTCAATTAGTTCCAGGAGCTTCCTGGTGGAGTTTTTGGGATCCCTCAGGTATAAGATCATGTCATCTGCAAATAGGGATAGCTTGACTTCTTCTTTGCCGATTTGAATCCCTTTTATGTCCCTTTCTTGTCTTATGGCTTCAGCTAAGACTTCAAGTACAATATTGAATAGAAGTGGTGAGAGTGGACAGCCTTGTCTAGTTCCTGATCAAAGTGGGAATGCTTCCAGTTGTTTCCCATTGAGCATAATCCTTGCTGTCGGCTTGTCGTATAAAGCTTTTATTATATTGATAAAGGTTCCTTCCATTCCTACTGTTTCTAGTGTTTTGATCATAAAAGGCTGTTGGATCTTGTCAAAGGCTTTTTCTGCATCTATCGAGAGTATCATGTGGTCTTGGTCTTTGGACTGGTTTACATGATGAATTACGTTTATTGATTTTCGTATGTTGAACCAACCTTGTGTGCCGGGGATGAAGCCTACTTGGTCCCTGTGAATGATCTTTTTGATATGTTTTTGAATCCGATTTGCTAAGACTTTGTTGAGAATCTTTGCATCTGTGTTCATCAGAGAGATCGGCCTATAGTTTTCTTTTTTAAGTGAATCTTTATTAGGTTTTGGGATTAAGACGATATTAGCTTCATAGAAGGAATTTGGTAGTGTTCCTTTCTTTGCTATTTGATGGAACAGTTTAAAGAATATTGGTGTTATTAACTCCTTAAATGTCTGGTAGAATTCTGTGCTGAATCCATCTGGTCCAGGACATTTTTTGGTGGGAAGATTTGAGATTACTTCTTCAATTTCCTTATACATTATAGGGCTACTTAAGTAATTCACAACTTCCTGATTCAATTTAGGTAGGTTGTGTTTACTTTTATGTTGTCAAACTTCACTGAGTATAAGTTTTTGAAATATGATGTTATAATTCTCTGGATTTCTTGTGTATCAGTAGTGATAACTCCATGTTCATTTCTAATTTTGTTAATTTGGGCTTTCTCTCTCTTGCTTTTGGTTAATTTAGCTAGGGGTGTATCAATCTTATTGATTTTTTCAAAGAACCAGCTTTTTGACTGGTTGATTTTTTCTATCATTTTCTTAGTCTCGATTTCAGATATTTCTCCCCTTATTTTGCTAATCTCCTCTCTTCTACTACTTTTGGGATCAGATTGCTCAAGTTTCTCTAAAGCCTTAAGCTGCATCGTTAAGTTATTTATTTCTGATGTTTCTCTCTAACAATTTCACTTTATCAAGAACTTTTCAAGTTTCCTTCTCTACAGATAAAATGATCTTAAATATAAACTGATACACATTGCCTTTTGTTGTTTTTCAACCTCATTGACTATAAATTGATTTGTATTTTGAAAGACTTTGAGTCAATCAATTTTTTGCCTATTAAGCAAAAAATTATTACCTTTGTTTATAAGGTGAAGTTTAAATTTTTTAAGGCAAACTTCCTCCCTTCACAGCTTGAATAAGTCTATCTTTGTTTCTCTTTTCATTTGACAGTTTTAGGCCAAAACACGTGCACATGATCCAGACCAGAGTAAAGTACAGAGCTGTGCAGCATGGCAATACCCAAGGGGATTGTGAGTCTGAAGTCAAATCTGCATGCTACAAAGTAAGACCCAAAAGGAGAGAGGGAGGGACAGAGGGACGGAGGGATGGAGGGACAGAGGGAAATATGAATGAGGAGTTCAAGGTAAGGTACCTGATGAAAGGGATACTCAGGAAGACAGCTTTAGGGCACCTGAAGATGAATGATCTCACTGGAGTAAAAGCCTGACCCGGCAGAAGTGATATACAAGAGGTGATGGGAAGGGGGAGGAGGGGGGAGGGAGGGAACTGGTAAAAAATTTTAAAATGTATAATTAAATTTTTAATAAAAAAAAAGGAAAAAAAAAGAAAAAAAAAAAAGAGGTGATGGGAAGGAATGGATAGAAGACAACAAAACCAGGCCTTGTAGACATTAACTACACAAGAGTTCAGGCAGTCAGAAACTAGGCCAGAGCATCTTGAAACTGGGGCAATATCACCCTTGGAAACTTTCTGTAGAAATATGAACCACTTTAATATCACTTTAGTTCAGTAATTGCAATTGAGAACGAGTGAATTACAATAACTCTTCTTGTCCATATATTCTGATTTTGGGTTTTTTTTTCGTGTGTGTGTGTGTGTGTGTGTGTGTGTGTGTGTGTCAGAGGGCATCAGGTATACTTGTGGTTCAAGGGTGACTTTAGGAATTATCCTGAATAGCTCTATCTTCTTTTTGCTTTACTCTGGGATTTCCTAGGTTCTGACTTCCAGGACTGGAATTGCAGGCTTCCAAGCTAAGATGTAAGGTGAAGAGTTAAGGATAAAACTAACACTTGTTAGCTAAAAGTGATCCAGGGGGAAGTGCAGAGTTAATGAAACCTGATTCAGGTTGTGTGTTTTGATGGGATCTCCAGGTGAGTTGCATTCTCCCGATAATTTCTTAACAATTTCACATTCAGTCCATCTGAGATCTTTAATTCAGTGAAACAGGACTACAGAGATGGCTCAGAGATTAAGACTGCCTCAAAAGCAGAAAAACCTGAGTTTGGATCCCAGAAATGCCAAGTGGAAATGGTGGCTGTCTATACTTCTAGCTCTAGAAGGCAAAGCCTGAGAAAATCCAGAAAAAAGTAAAAAAAAAAAAAAAAGTAGGAATACAGGATGATTCCTGGTCACCCTTGGGCCTTCACAAACACATACAATACCCTCTGACACACACACACACACACACACACACACACACACACACACACACACCATGCACAGAAACAAATTAAAAAAAAATCAGTGACAACAGCTAGCTCAGCACCTCTGAAACGTCTACATGCTTAATCTATTCTTTAAGTATAACCCACACACAATCCCTTTTCTTTCCAGAGTTTAGCTCTTACCCTCCTTCAGGGGCAAATCATTTTCTATCTCCTAAGTGGTCTTCCTTGATGGTTTATCGTAGTAAATTCACAACATTCATTAAGTGTCACTGACTGACAAACATCTCTGCTCATTTGTCATGCCTCCCATTTTGCCACTTTGTTGCATTAAGAGTCCCGGTATGTTTTAAATTAACTGGAAGACATGTCCATGCTGCCTCAGCATTGAAAGTAATTCACTTGTTACAGTAATTAAAGAAGTATAGAAGAACTAACACCTTTCTGATGTATATTGATCCAAGAGCTATTACAGTGTGCATTTCAACCTAAGATATCCAAGATAGCTCATTGAACATATTAATCACGGATAGTAGAGAAAGCTTGTCTTAATTTACAAAACTGCTTTTTTTCCTAAATGCTTTGTGTTTAGCTCATTTGCAAATAAAACGTAAAAATGAAAATTCCTGTCAGCTATCCATTCTAGTATTAAAGACTCTGTAATTTTTTGTAATGTAGCTTTTGCTGTGTTCCTAGAAAAACTAAAAAATATAGGTTTGTATTTATTGTTTGAGTTAAGAAAAATTTGGAATGCATGTAATGAAGTTGGACCAGTCAGGTGCTAGGATAAATTACAAAGCAATGTTTTGTTCCATAAAACTTTTCAATTCCTCTAGATTTTTTATATTCTTTTTCGAGGATCCTTCTCCCCAAAATGTATTTAACTAAAACTAATGTTGGTAATGATAATTGATAATGAAGAGCCTAGATAATATATGACCAAAATTTAAATGTATAAACCTTTTTTAAAATACAAAAGATTAAGACCTTGTTATGTATTATAATTTGAAGACTTTCAAGTTCTTGTTCTTACTTTCAGGCACATGCTTTTGCATTTTCTGTTTTGTGCCTCTTTCTGCATAGGAAAAAATTTCATCTATAAAATGTTTGTTTAGGGGATTTATATTTAGGAGATGCAAACTGATAATATGTGTTTCATTCAAATCCCAAAATTGTACTTACTATAATTAACAGTATACCTATATATTGTGTAACTGAATTTAAAAAAGAAAAGGAGAACAAGGAATATGTAATTTTTTATTGTTTTGGCTAATACTGAAAAATAATTGCCATTATAAAATAAGTGTTCTATGAGGGAGAACCAGAAGTATCTACATCAGCTTCTAACTGGACCACCAGAAAATTAATTTTTCATTGTGACTTGAGCTTTTCCACTAATTGGAAAACATTTAAAAAAGAAAGCTTAAGTTTAAACGGATTCTTAGGGACAACAGAGATTGCTTGTGTTTGATGCACAGTTATTTCTTGAGTTAGTTGTGGATAAAAGTCAATCTGAATGCATTTTGTTATATAGTATCAGTTTCTGAAGATAGGACCAGAATCCATCTGGTAATTGATCTCTTTCACTCACATATTAGCCCTATCTCCCAATGACGCCTCCTAATGATATCTGCTTCTGTTTGCCACCACTTCCTCTTTCTGATTAACTAAACCCCGCTCCCGAAGTAGTTTATGGTAAATTATTGAATAAATTTCCCACAGGCGGAAGGGAAAGGAAGTATTGATTTTGCTTTGGTCTCAGTTTCTTACCGGAGACTTGAGAGTCAAAATTTGATAACCACAGATGGCTTTTCAGCTGAATGCTGAAGCTGGCCAGGTAGGAGAGTTTCTTATGTTTGCCTCAAACAACTCCAAGTCTAGGGACAGGTGACTCTGCATCACTAGACGAAATCAACCATGATGGCAATATTTACACTATGGAAATTGGCACAAACAAACAAACAAAAGTAACGAATTGTAGTCCTTAATGCTTTACAAACACACAGCTGACTCTAGTTCTATTTATGAAGTAAACTAATAGTTGTAAGCAGTGAATGGATCTGAATTTCAGTTCATGAAATAATAACGATATATGACTTCAGAAGACAGAATGGGAAGAACTTTCCAGAAAATGAGTTAATTGCATGGACCTGTTTTATCTGTGAATGGAACTCATACAAGACTGGCTGCTGAAACCTAGATTTGGACAATGGTCTCTAGGAACTCTTGCCTATTGGGAGAAATCCGCTCCTCCTCTCCACATATTACAGAAATGAAATGGTTGGCGCAGAGATGTACAGCACAAAGTTTCCTGCCACAACTGCTACTTTTGGAGTAACTATTGCAATAACTATAAAAATTCTCTTTTAACTGTGTTGTTTGTCAAAAGCACGAAATGATATACCAGTCTTGGTTTCAAAATAAAACACAATAACATAATAAAAAAGCACTCTGAATTCCTAAATTCTATGGAGCATATACATCAATTTCACAGTCCAGTGTCATTTAGCTATGGACAGTATTTTCACAGTACTTCTCTTAAAGAGGAAAACCCTCTAGACTGGTGTGTTGAGGCCAGACTTTCCTATTTTCTTAACAGTACCCGTGACCCTGGATTTAGTCTCCCACTCAGCCATTTATAATGCATGCAGAAATAAAATACTGCTCTTTCCTTCACGGAAGAACTCAGTTCAGATTCAAATTCCAAACAACATCAAGTTTTTGAAATGTAGAGATACCATAGGTCATGAGCATATTATGTCTTTAATGGTTCATGGGAAAAGTTGAGGGAAAATTACTTTTACAAAAACTAGCACAAAATGAAAAAGAGTATCTGGTGTGAGTCAAAAAATCCAAATGGCACAAGAGTGACACAAAACTAACGTATAACTTAGTGACAGTTAAACAACCACATAGCTGAGAAAAAAACTTCTCTCTGTAGATAGATAAATAGGCAGATGGATATATGATAGATAGATAGATAGATAGATAGATAGATAGATAGATAGATAGATAGATAGATAGACAGGCAGATAGACATAGGGTAGATAGATAATAGGTAGATAAAAATAGATGATCTAGATGTATAAGTATAAAAAATTCAAGAGAAAAAAAGTTGCTTAAATGGACATATATTTCTACAAATAATTATTACAGGAGAGTGACTGATACATCTTTGCATATATATTTGGAATCTGATAAGTAAATATATAGTCATATATGTAAGTACAGTATTTTTCTTTAGGATAATATGAATGTTTAGGAAGTTAAATGTTCAAATAATGCCTTCTTCCCCTTCTTTTTCCAGAATCACTTACACACTGTAAAAGCTTACCATTGCCTAATGCCACATGATGCTTCAGATTTGGCAAAACCAAATCATGAGAACTACTTTCGGATAAAATCTTGCCAAATGGTCTTGACATAAATTTAACTTATAAGAAACAGGAACATGTCTCTTGCAGAGGTTCTACCCGTCTCTCATTATAGGCTTTACTCCTTTCTAATGTCATCTTTGTCAAGCTTTAAGAGATTCTTTCAAAATCATACTCCCCAAATCCTTCATTTCTTAAGTAAAATATAGGAGAAGGGTAGGAAGATGCTGGCCAAAGGGTGCAGAGTTTCAGACAGAAGGAAAAGGCTTTTTGAGAACAGCTTCACAGTACATAATTAATATCTTAATAAAATAGTTATATATTGCAAAATGCTGAGTGTAAAATTCCAAGTGTTCTCATTGCCAAAAACTATTTGAGTGACAAAATAACTTGATATCATTGCTCCACACCAAATACATATATCTTGATGTCATTTGTAACCCATTGGCATATGCATTTATAAAATGTCACCAACAATAAAAATAATATTTTAAAAATCAGCTATAGTGATAAAAAAGAATAAATATTTTCCCAAAAATATTTTCTTCTTAAACTGAGAGGCAAGTGGACACACTTTAAACAAAACATTTAAATTTTCATGTAATATTTAAATTAAAATTTAATTTTTGTGTAAAATTTAAAGTAAAATGTACTGTTCTTGAATCCACTTGCATGAGCTGTTAAATGTGTTCTATCTCAACTTATTCCACTTCATCCTAAAACGGAGCTACTGTTATTCTCTTGATTTACAGATGAAGAAATAAGTGTGCAAACCAGTTCTAAATTTCCAAAAATCTTTCAAAGGATATTTTAAGGGAGTCAGGCCTTAAGCATTCTAAATGTATGACATTCATTCAGCAGATTTCCTCTTTGGCATAAATCTAAGGGTATCAGTTATTATGAGTTAAATTATTTTCGTCTTTAGGGCTCACAGTGAAAATATAGATTTTTTCAGTCATGCCAATAGACCAAACATGGTATATTTTAAGCATTTGTTTGTGTTTCATTCATAGTTTGTCTCTTCATTCAACAAAAATGCAACATCTACTGCTGTTCTCAGAATTTTTTCTTCAACTGTCTGGGAAGATTTCAAAAGCAAACAAGCCTTAGTTTGAACTCAGGCTTAGCATGCTGGATACAAAAGTGTCCTTCCTTAGCATGTACCTTTCATACATGAAGCAGTTCTTCTCAGAAACAATCACAACATGACATAATGGAAAAAAAGTGCAAACATATTTTACTTAATGAAACTGATGCCAGAACCCCACCACAATATACAAGTGAATATTACACACTCAAAAGTGGAAAACAGTAGGAGGTTAACAGTTTCACATAGCATTGTATTTTTTATATATATTAAAAAGCAAAAAGCTACATACTATGATCATGTTCTATCAGAGTAATTCAAAGTACTCCAGTTTCTCTTTGGGGGTCTTAACTGCTACATAATTGGCAATAATGTTATCAAAATTAGTCTTACAACCATTCAGAAGATAACATAGACATATTTGTCAATCTAAATTCACTGAGAGTAGTTTTAGGAGTAATTTTATTAATTTTTCATTGGAAGTGCTTTCTTCATATGAAACCATAGATATAAAAATATGTGGGAAAAGTCTTAAAGACAAGTTTGGGAGATATTTATGATATCCCATTTCATTAACAGAGCTGTTCATATCATCTTCAGATTTTAATTTAACAACTTACAGAAACCTCAGGAGTCCAAAAGTATCAATAAAACATTATCAGTAAAAAGCCTAAATGCATAATAGCCTAAACTATTATGCTTCACAAAAGTTTGCAAAGTTTAGAATTTTTCAGTTTACTTTGGATAGTTTTTGTTGCCTTTTCTCCAACAAGTTTTAAACAGTGTATCTAAAACTAATGATATCAGAAGATTCAGAAAGCAAAACTTGGCTCCTATCCACTTACTCTTGGAACAAATACATACAACTGAAACTTTTGTGGGGGGACAGTATTTAATAACTGGAATTCCCCAAAAAATCTCCCATGAAATATACAATGGCAATTGAAGAACAAATAATATATACATTATGTATAAAGTTATATATATAGTATGTGTGAACATGCTATACATCATACATGTATATGATGGATGGCAGATACACTGATGAATGATAGATGATATATAAGTAAAACTGAACAGTAAG
The DNA here is from genome assembly GCA_023101885.1 of Typhlomys cinereus. Classification (NCBI taxonomy): domain Eukaryota; kingdom Metazoa; phylum Chordata; class Mammalia; order Rodentia; family Platacanthomyidae; genus Typhlomys; species Typhlomys cinereus. Next base: position 2,301,764 of record JALPQD010000020.1, read on the forward strand.
ATTACAAGATAAACCAACACTGGATTATTTTCACATTTGGAAAGTTTTTCATTATCATTTAATATTTCCATCCATTGAATAACTTTGCAACATTTTCTAGCATGTATTCTTTTTTTTCTCACACATTTTATTTTTTTCTTAATCATACAAGCTCAATAGGTACTGCCGTCCTCTCCCTTCCTCCTCTCCTCCCCATTCACTCTCCCTTGCACTCTCCCCCCTTCCCCCCTTCCTTTCATTCCCTTCCTTTCCTCTCCCCCTCTCCCAGTGCCTCTCCCTTCCTCACTCCCATACCCTGGAGCATCCTTTTGCTACACTGGATTTTTATAGATTAGTTTGCTGTTAGTATTTAAAATTTCTGGCCCATGGTGATAATAAAAAGTAGGTTAATATTTAGCATGTTGCTCCTGCTGTTGAACTCTCTGTAGGAAATATAGACATATTTCTTAAAGGTCTTCCCCCATAGCCTCACACTAGTTATATCATTGCTTCATGCAAACAGGCGGTAATCATGATGATGATTTATACTTGCCATCCAAAATTGGCAGTGGACATTCAGATCCCTCTTACTTTCACACCTTGACTCTGTTCTTTGAAAACAGTATGAATTTTGTGGTTTGTAAGAGGTTGCATTGAGTCATGGTTCTGCTACCTATTAGTGTGGTAACCTAAACAAGCTAATGTTCCAAAATGAAGTTTTAGCTTTTTATATTTGAAAAATAAAGCAGCACTTATTATGTAACTAACACATTTCAATATCTTGCATAAGAAGTGCTTGGTAAAAGCTAACTACCATTATTACCATCAGCCATGACCTGAAAATTTCACCTCTAAATATTCCAACATCCTTGGAAGCTTTAACTATGATTTATCAAGCGTAGACAAAAGAAAAGGGTTTACCCACACACACACCCAAATAATAAGAAGTATGTATCTTCCCTGCTCCTAATGTAATTTCTTGCAAATTACTTCAATGATCTATGCAACTGCTCTTTCTCCTCTCACTACCCAGAATCTGTAAGCTGTCCACTCTCTTCTAAACGTGGTACTTACATATGAACAGGAAAGAGCTTCAACTCCAGAGACACTATTCATCTCACAGAAAAGTTTGAACAAAGTGAGGGGGGCTGTAATAGGTTCACTAGCATCCAGTGCCATCCTGTTTCAGAGAGGAAATTGAAGCTTGGGGTGGTGGTGCCTTGCCCCCCAAAGGCTTCTTTCTCTGCTTCAAGGTAACCACCTCAGTTCCAGTTTCATTATTTTTTGGCTCCTATTCTGGAACTCTGTTCTTCCTTCTCTGAATCTCCTTTTTCTTCTTAAAGATAAACATCTAATTTCTTTCATTAGTCCTTTTCTCTTTTTTTAATATTTTTTTTTGAAATTTACCCTCCCCTCCATGATGGTTCATCTTAGTTATCAAGTTTAACTGGATCTGGGACTCAACTAGCAAACAGGCCAGGTTATTGGGCAGGATAGTGAGGGATTTTCTTGATCAGTTTAAATGTGGCAGCCTAGATAAAGGAAGTCTAGAAAGAAAAGTTTTTATTTTTTGCCTCCTTGCCTTCACATGTTGTAGGCAAATTAATCTTCCCTGTCTGCACATTGTTGATGAGTTTGTCTCCACTGTTGCTGCTGTTGCCGCTGCTGCCCCATTCTTCGCTGACATCAGAACCAAACTTCTTCTGCAGCCTCTAACATGGACTATAGAATAGTGACTCTCCCAGAACCCTTCAGTCTTCCTCTTCCAGGATGGGATGGCTGAGTTCTTCGGCCTCACAGTGTTTTCGGCATCTTCAGACAGGCCTTGGTGGAATCCAGGAAGTATCATGTGAGCCAGTCTAATACAATAAGTCCCCTCTTTGATGTATATGTGTATATATATATATTTATATATATATATATATATATACACACACATACATATGTATCATTCAATTGGTTCTGTTCTCCTAGAGGACTCCAACAAATACACTCCCTTCTTCAACTAGTAAGTTTCTCACAGTGTCTGACTGTAGCTCCTTTGCAGATTATGGGGAGTGTTCTATCAGGTTTCACTTGAACTGTGAATTTCATGTAATAAAAAATCTTTAATATTGAATTCAAATGCAATTAGAAAATCCACACCTCTAAAATATTTACTCACTCAGCAAATGTTTATCCAGAACTTAACATATAGAAGGTGCTGTGTAAGTTATTAGAGACAGTTAACATGGGCAAACTCAGTCCACATTCTGTGGGCACAAAATATACATTGCAATGGAAGAGACATATACTAATCAAGTCACAGCAATAAATGTACAAACTATGATAAATGGTTATTAAGGGCTGTGAAATACTGTGCTCTCCTATTCTAATTGGTCTGTTGACACCTTCTCACATACTTTCCTACTCATAGAAATGAAATGAACAGGAAATATCACTAGTATACAATGGGGGAAGCAAAGCCAGAGTTTCTATATTAATGAATGGACATTCAGTGTTGTTAGTCTTATTCAACTTCAATGGTCAGAAATACTAAAAGTTAATTTTTAAGATAATCTTTAGGTAAAACATTATTTGTTTTGTTTCTGTTTCAACATGAGCATGTTTCGGGGGAGGTGTGTGTGTGAGCGTGTGTGTGTGTGTGTGTGTGTGTGTGTGTGTGTGCATGCATCAAAAGGCACTTGAGTGCACATGCTTGTGGAAGCCCAACGGTGACTTTGGGAATCAACCTGGATTGCTTTATCAGGTAAAACATTATTAAAAATTAAGTATTTCTTCATGATATAGACATTTAAATCACATTAAATACTTAAATCAGTAATAAGTATTATCATTTTCATTATAAAGTTCAAAGTGACAACTGTGTTCTCTTTCTTCCAGCTTTAAAGTGGATATGTTATAACATGTCTCTTAATGGGTTTCTAAACTCTTATATTATAAAAATAAATTTATGAAGAAAATATTTTAAATATATGTAATAAATAACTCAACTAAGCTTTTGTTTTAAAATGTACTTACAGTATAAAACTAAAAAAACATTTATTATAGAGTAATTTATTTTAAATTAAGCATGCATATTATCTGAGTGGTTCCTAGCTATTACAATGATAACCATTCTGAATAGGAGTGTTCAAGTGTCTTTAACGAACATATTAAAATCTAATCTAATACCCAAAAAACTCATGCTCATTTCAAGTGGTACTAATGACTAACCACTTTTCTGTATCAGTAGTTACTGATCCAAATATCCAATGAAATGGAATCAAAGATTGTGGACTTTTGCATCTAGTTTGTTTAATTTAATAGCATGTGTGGTATCTGAAAATACTGCTTCTCATTGCTATTTAGAATCCTATCCAATTAACTTATCTTTTTCTGTGATAATCATTGAGTGTTTATTCTGCTTTATATTGTGATGAGTTATGGTTACTAAGAACATACTTCATAAGTTTTTGGTTCCTACATTGTATGTACTCACTAGAGTACTGGAATTATAGGCATGTACATCCCACTGAATCAGTGATTCCTAATTAGTCATGATTTTTACAGATGTTCATCTGATAATATCTTTCATCATTTTTAGGTCCTAAAAATAGGGGTGTAGGGTTGATAAGATGGTTCAATAGTTAAAACACGTGCCTTTTCTCAAAAGAACTGGGGTTCAGATCCATAGGTCCCTGGTAAGAATGCCAGGTGGATGTGGTGCCCAACTGTTAATTTTCGCCTAAGAAAGTGGAGACTGGGAATTTCCAAAGCAAACTAGCTAGTCAAACTATACCTATCTGTTTGATTAGAGATCCTGCCTCAAAAGAAGAAGGTGGAAGAGTGATTGGAGATGAGTCCCAATCTCAAACTAAGACATCCACACACATTAACATATACAAGTGCACATACATCCACATACACACATGCACCCACACACATGCAAACATGCACACATATGCACCCCCTCATACACATACATCTGAAAACAGAAAAAGAATAGGGCTGTAGTGCTACTGGAATTCTGTCTGTAGAGACCAGAGATAATACCATATATCTTACTATGTACAGACATCACCTACAACAGAAACATATTCTAAAATGCTAATGGTGCTGAGATTAAGATTTTTACTCCAAATTTTCACCAAACCTAGCTATTTTGCTGTTACATTTATCTTTCCAGAAGATATGTAAGTATATTGCACTATAATGTTAATTTGTATTTTCCTGACAACTATATGTATCACTTTAAATCAAAGACTTAGTTCTCAGGTAATGACCTAATTCTTTCAGCTTTCAATAAAAGTAGCTTTTGCTACTCTAAATTCACCCCTTAATATGACAACCCTCTTGCTTAATTTTTGACCCTAGAATATAAAATGTAAAACCAAGTAGATCTAACTTTGATTCTAAATCCTTCTGTCTAGGCAACCTAACTTCATTGCACTTGTTCTTTTTTTTCATTCTTTTTATTTTTTTAATGTTGCCTACACAAGTATAGTGAATTTATGATATTTCCACCCCTTAGTCAGTAATGTCGGTATATTAATGTCTATACTCTAGTAGTCCTCTTACATTTGGATATAATGTTAAGGAGAATTCTGGATACTGTAGATGCTCAATTTTTATTACTATTGTCTAGAAGAGTAAAATACACAAATAAATTAGACTAATTAAATTAGATTAGAGGGCCAAACCAGAAATTAAGACTTGTGTTCTAATCTTCACTTTAACACTAGCTAGATATTATATAGAGTTACTTCTCATTTAGAAAAGAATTGCATGAGTTATAAGGTCTTTCCAGTTTGATCACCTTATAATTCTGCAAATATGACAAAGTCTTCATCATCACTAAGTGCACACTAAGAAGGGGAAATAGGGAATGTGTTAAATAAGTTTCTTGAGAAATATGCTTAGATATATTTGTACAACTTATAATGCACTATTGCCATTAAAGTCTAAGGATAAATAAAATCCCACTCTAGCTGTAAGAACTGGAAAAGCTTTCCTGAAGGCAGTGCCATGTAACTAGGACACTGGCCAGTCAAATACACATACACACATGCACTCAACACATGCAAAGGTGCACACACATGCACACCCCCATATACATACACATGAATGCAGAAAAAAATAGGACAGCAGTGTTACTGGAATTCTATCAGTAGAGATATCTGCAGATGACAACAGAAAATAGTGCAGACAGGAGATGGAGAAGGGATTTAAAACAGATGAAACAAAAACAGGTGCTAAAGAAAATGAGTCATCTAGGAGCTGTGAAAGGAGGGAGGAGTGAAGTGTAAAAGTGCAGGTAATGAGTGTTCAGAATGCTAGGAGAATCAGTAGTTCACTTGGTAATAGAAAAGGATCATTGAGAACTGTGAAAAGAAGGAGTGATGTAACCACAAGAAAGCTTTTGAGATTAATCTGCCAATTCTAGGACCAAGGAATTGTGGAAGGGGGCAAGAGGTTAGAAGCTCAGTTTTAAAAAAATTCATCAAATTTTAGATGACATGGTCAGAGCTTTGACATAAAAGAATAGAAAATACAATTTCTAAGGACATAATTTAACGAATATGAAAAGAATCTTATTATAGAAGACAAGTGGAAAAGCATCGACACTGAGATTTCAAGTCTAAATAACAAGAAGATTGCATATAAAGGGAAATATTTAATTCTTTCATTAACAGCTGTCTACAAAGAGGCTCAAATCTAAGCATTACTTCTCAAATAACAATTCCTTGAAATGTTGATATGTATATTCATATTTAACAGAAAGACAATTTGCCATCAAAGAATATTGTATTTGTTCTTAATATTTATATTTAAAATAAACATAAAGTTCTGGAAAATCTTATTATTCTATGAATGTATGCTTGGATGCATGTATGGGTGTAAAACTGATAAATCTCGTGAGGTGCTTAAGCTGCTCAGGTCACAAAGTTTGAAGAGATACCAACACACATGCTTTGGGATTTATTCTTGCAAAATCAATAGATATGATAACAAATATTTTTGATAGATTAGCAGCAGATATCATGAGATGATTAAATTGATATTTCTAAGAGATGTATGTAAAATGACCTGAGACTTTCAAATGTCGTTGACATGTCAGCCATTGTGCAGGTCATGCAAAGTCTGATTATAGCTACTGCAGCCCTAACTTGTGTGGAGTATCTTGCATATTGTTAGTCCTCCCCATCTTTAGGCTCTTACAATCTTGCCACCCCCTCTTCTGCCAGGTTCCCTGAGCTTCAGGATGAGGAGAGATTTGGCTGGTCTAGTTCCAGGTGATTAATGTAGGGTCTTTCGTGTTCTGAATTATGGTTTGTTGTTTTCAGTTTTGCTTTTCCTGCACTGCCCTTGGCTCCATCCTGATTGGTATCAAAGGTCGCCTTCTAACCAAAGATAAATCTATTCTAAGGTGATTCTTAATAGTTTTTTTTTATTTAATTGTGTGTGTGTGTGTGTGTGTATGTGTGTGTAGAACCAAGGGTGAATTCGGGACTCATCGTGGACTGCTTCTACCTCCTCCTTTTTTTTTCTTTTTGCTCTGCCCTGGGATTCACAGGATCCACCCCACCAGGACCAGAAGCGCAGGCCACCCCACCCCCCCATCCCCACCCCCAACCCCACCTCCCGCTTCCACCCAGTGTTTGTACGTGGGATATAGAATCAGAACTCAGGACCCTCTGCTTGCAAGGCAGAAACTTAACCCCTGAGCCATCTCTCCAGCCCTCTAAGATGATTCTTAAATGCGGCTCTCCAGATCCTTCCTCCAGAGCTCCCTTTCAGTAAGCAACATACCACCTGAACGTCCCAAGGACACAGTCTGCTCTGATTAGACTCATTAGTGTAAGGTTGCCTTGAATGCCCTTATGTTTAATAAATGTATATAAAACTGCTCTAGGCAACAGATTGATTGGCACAATCATGAGTTTTATTATAGAATCTCATATAAGAAGTACTAAATATCATGATGCCTGGAAAAAGAAGAAAAGAAAGAGAAAAACACCAAGAGCAAATAGAGAGGAGCAACATCATGGTGTTTTCCACTATTCAAAGAGAAACAATGCAAGAAAATCAATGGAAACTAGAGTGGCCCCTCTGCCAGCTTTGTAATTGTCATAGTATCGGTAAATGGAGAAGGGAAACCCAATTCCCAGCTCAACCCACAAAGAAAAGGGAAGCTGTACGGGAAGCTAGATAGGAAGAGAAAGCAAGATGAACTGTCCAGATCATATACACTAATCAAAATTATCCAACTTCAGCAGCTGAATGCCCACAGCACTCTGTCCAGTGTTGATACAAGATTACACTGGAGGTTTTAATGCAGTATTTAGCTCCATAATTATTTCACACACTGGTTTAGCTCCTAGAGTAGGGTCAGAAACTGTTTTCTAATTTTTTTGAATTGGCACTTTAGGGTAGGTTTTTCATGAACTAGTGGTATACTTAAGAAATGGAATATGTTTTAAGCAAACTGTGTCTTTAGCCCTCCACCAGAGCAAACATATAATTTTAGGAAGATTTCTAAATATTTGATTCTTGAAAAGTAGAAATAACCCCCAAAGGGCATTATGTTGTTTAACAAATACATTATAAAATATATTTTCTCTTTAAAAAAATAAAAGTTTTAGCATGACATTTCAGTAGATTTAAAATAAAGTAAAATAGTTTAAAAAGAAACTTCGTGGCACCCAAGAATAACCTTAAGTACATTAAACTTTATTAAGTGACTTTCCAGCATTTTGGGCTCAGGGAATTCATGTAAGAAAGGCATAAGATGGAACTGAGTAGGATGGTCACTGTTGAATTGTATTTTAATTATTCCCCTTGATGAAATTGCAATAAAACCTGGTGTTCGTCTTCCACAACCTAGAAGGCACATCTTTTAGTATCTCAAGGGTCTCTCTGCAGCTTAGAAAAGGCTATTTATGTTATGACAACAACAAATCTCTTCTGTTTAGGAACGCTTTCAAAGAAACTGCCTGAACTTTATCTTTCTTTTCCCTCCTCCTCCTTTACTCTGTCTGGAGACAGTACTTTATGTACTCAAATTCCCAGCAAGTGTACTACATGTGGCACGTCAATTCTATGCTTCTGCAGCTATCACAGGAAGTCATAAGGTCATGACAGCTTGCTGTGGCTTTTTCCCCCCTGTATTCCCCTCTAGAAGAGAAACTTCGCATGAAAATCATGCACATTACCTAATTCTGAGAAGCTAAGGATTATTATTTTAATTTAATCATCATTGTCTCTAAAGAATGAGTCAAACCCTTAGTAAAGAATCATATAACTAATATGGCATCTACTCTAGGATCTCTTAGAGTGAGGGCTACTAAAAACCCCTTTCCTTTGCTTCCTGTGACCCTTTGAACTTCAGTTTCTTCACCTTTGACAAGGAAACCTGTTTGGTTTCCTTCCTACTTCTCAAGGAGAACTTTCAAAAAAGAAGTATAAGAGATGCACAAAAATTAAATCTTTTGAGGGATTCTACACAAGCATAAGCTCTGCCTTCATTTCAATTTTAAACTATTTTTCACAAATTATGACTTGAATAGTAATGATTTTGAAAAAAGTTATTTTAAAATGTAATGAAGAAAAAGGTTCAAGATCTAGGTAAATGCTGCCGACTCTGCACAGGGCACCTGGGTGTGACAGCGCACATGTAACTTCCATCTGTTATTTCTTAATTTACCCTCAGCTGTTTCAATAATATGGCATTATTCATTGTTTCTCGATCTTTTCAAAATATTTCTTCTTCCTTTTTTTTAGACTCACACTGTCACCGTTATATAACAAACATTAACCATATTCTCAACCAGGCAACTCGTTTGCTTGACTTCTTAGACAGCAGATGAAAATGTTCATGGAGGAAAACTTTTCTTGGGGTCAGACTATCTTCCAAAAATATAAATAAAAAAGTAATTAAAAGAAGGAAAAAAGACTAACTGAAGGAAAGTGAGTTTCTGGAAATGAGGGTGACCATTTACAGGACAATTAAAGGAAAACTAGTATTTCTTTCAAATACGCTTTCTGGAGACATTAATAAGAATTATAAATGAATTGAATGTGTGTAAATAAACTTGAGCTTTAGTGTACAACTTCTAGTGGTTTTCTCAACTCGCTGAGGGGGGAATGAATATGACAAGCAGTATTTACCAATCCTCCCTGATATATCCGTTCAGAGCAGGGATATCCTGTGACCATCTGACAGTTTAGTGATGCTGGGCTCAGGAATTCAGTTCTTGGGATCTGACAACTAACATCGGGTCACATGGGTATCAGCATAAAATGCATCTGGTATCACCTTGTTCTCTGGTCCTAATAGAACTTTCAGCCACTGATTCCTCCATCCAAACCTGTTCAGCTCTAGCTGTCGGCTGGTTAAGACCTTTCCCTAATTCTGAAACTCTTTATGGATTTTCAAGACCTCAGGGAGTGAGTTGTCAAACTTGATAGCAGATGAGAAAAATAAGGTGTTTAAAAAGGTCATGCTGCCTAGGTTTCATCCCAAAATTTTGACTCGGTAGGTATGAAATAACACCTCTATGTTGAAATTTTTAGTCTCTGGTGATTACAAGACACAGACAATGATTAGAACTACCACTTCCAAGGTTGTAGTAATTTGTTTCTGTGTTTTGAAGACCTGTATCAGAAAAAAAAGTCTAAGAATGTTTAAGAGGAGAGGTCACAGTCGCAGGTCTGCTGAACCTGATATTACCTGATATTCTAAATAATCTCTTGGCTTTCTTTTCTTTTTCTTTCTTTCTTTCTTTTTGCAGCAGAGTCACACAAGGTAACCCAAGGTAGCCTCAACTATGCAATCCTCAGGCCGCCATCTCCTGCATGCTAGAAGTGCAGATGTAGGTAACCACCTGCTGCTTGGAGACTATTTGTAGTGGAAATAAATTGTTTTGTATTTCCAACAATGATCCTCATGTCATTAAAAGACTGTCCAGATCAGTCTTCCATTTCTATTGTATATTAGTTCTATCATAAAGGAAAACAGCCCACGTCTAGCTCTGAATTTACTTAAACGTGAAGAACTTGCATGAATACATCAAAGCTTTTGACCCCAGACCTGGCAAATCAGAATCTCGAGGTTAAGGCTGGAAAGACTCCTGCTGTATTTGATTTTGGTTTGTATTTGGTTTTGAATTCATGCTGTGCCACTGATTCAAGAGAGGTTCTATAATCCTTGGCTGTGCTGGTGTTTGGGACAGTTCAGTAGCAAAAAATCATAAATCTATCCCACAGAGAATAATTACATTTAAAAAACAAATTCAGGAGAAAAATACATTCTGGATGTGATCCAGATGCCAATCAGATATACACGATGCTTTGTTTTTTATTTGCAACTTCTAAAGCTTCCTTTCCATGTCATAGGATTATTACAATTAGAATTGAAGTCTCTAAAATTATGTAATTAATTCCATTCAACTGCTATTAAAATAACTAATTTCCTGAAGTGTGTCAGCAAGACACTGTGAAAAACCATTATCCCAAAGAAGCTTGGCAAACATGGGTATTCATTACTAGTATAATAGCTCGTGGTCTAGGCAATTAGGTGAGTCTTTTGCAACTTTTAACTTATTCAAACATCTGTCCAGGAATTTCAAGCATGCAGTCACCAGAGTCAGGTGACCCGCGTTTGACCCACTGGCTACTAGACAGGCAGTTGGACCTCCCTGCTCTGTTAATAATTTGTTCTGTCCTTGCTGATGACTGAAACCCTTAGCAACAGGAAAGACTCAGTTTATTCACTGTTCTTCAATGACTGAATGAACTAAAGGTGAGTTAAGGAACACAATAACCAGAAAAGGCACAAGAACTTTCTGGGCAGATAGATGCATTGCACTAATTCATCCTGTTATGATTCCTTGTGGTATGAACCCCTCCCATATGGACCCTGAACTGTCCTATGACATTTTTTGATTTTTCCAGTGGGACAGTAGCAACTGGACTCAAAAGATTCACTCAGAGCCTTCAAAAACATTTTTCCACTTCCCCTTCCTTAATCGTGGTGAGAACTTGTCCAGGCTAGAATGTGGAGGCATTTAAGAGATACAACAGAAGAAAGCCTGACATGGAGCTGAGGATCCTTTAGCGGTCACATCACAATTAGATACCGCTGTCAACTTGACAATTGAAGGTTAGAGCTCTGAGTACATTTGTAAAGTAGTTGAGTTAGTCCCGAGCAAGCCTGAAGGAGACTGTCTACCTGATTGGGAAGCCCAACCCATGATTAGTGAAACTAGTCCCTCAACAAGTGAGTAAGATGGAAGAAGCTGCTTGAGGAAATGGATACTTTAATATATTTGGCCAGACATGCTGTCTGGCAATGAGATTTGTTCCTCTCCCAGCAGTCCTATGGTTTGGTGTGGCCAGATCCGTTGGCCCCCTTTGTAGGTGTAGACTTTCCTACCAAGCTGGACAAGGAACTGCAATAAAATAGAATAAAATCCCTTTTTCCAGTAAGTTTTATCTTGAATTTACCAGCAACATGCAGGCAGAGTAACTATAACGCCAACCATCCATAACAAACCCACCACCTGGCCACGGGTACAAGGAAAGCCCCAATGAGTTCAACTAAATCCTGTGCAGATGAGTAAAATTATCCAGTCCATTCACACATGGAATATTAAGTCATTATAAATAAATAAATAAATATTATATATTATATATTATATATTATAAATAAATATTAATAACTAACTCAGTTGTTTTCAGTGTTTGAAGAGCTCTCCTATAAAGAAAATTTGTAGCAACTTGTTCCAGTTAAACTAACATTAAAAAATTATACTGGTCGGAAGACAGATTTCAGTATAAGAAAGTATTTTCTAACAAGTCGTAGTATTTAAAAGTAGAATGGGTTGTATCCACTGCTGCTGAAACAAGTCAAGTTGAAGGTTACAAAGATGCATATGTTATCTATTCCTAATGTTACAAAATTATAGACAAGTAATAAGGAGATGCTGCAGAAATACTGGTTCTCTTGTTCTGTAAGAAATAGCAGAAGCAAATGTCAGAAGCATACCACTCCATCTGGATGGAGCAGAATTCTCAATAAAACTTTACTAGTCACCATTCACCCTGAAAATGGAAAAGCGGCCACTGATAGACCTCAAAAAGAAAATTATTTATTCTATATCCATTCCTGACATGGTTCACTAAACTACAGTCTGCAGCTGGATTTTTTTAGTCTTTCAGTGTTCAAAAATAAATAAATAAATAAAACAAGAAAGTAAATGCCTTTTGTTTCTGATCACCACAATTACTACTTCACATATTTATAATACTGAGGAGAACCCTATAGGTTTCAGATTTGAAGGCATGGGTAAGTCCTTGCTTACCTGAGAAACACATTCTCTGAAAAGTTATGAGAAATACAGCAGTGAGCTCTACCATGATTCTGTCTCAGGAATCTGATAGGCTACTTTCAGTTGATTTTTGAGACAGTTGATCCTCTTATTCAGGTAGTTACAAAATGCAGGGGAAAGTACAATAAAAGAAATGCAAATGAAACAACAAGGGATCACATAGAAACTATGCAGCTGACTGAAACAGGCTTCCCTGGTGAAGCCCAGAGTTTAAGAAGTCTTCCTTCCTTTTGATGTGGCTTCATGCAGACATCTCTGCTGAGGAAATAGAAGTCTTTGGAAGCTTCTTTAGAGGTCTCTAACAGGCAGCCAGTCCCAGCTTTTCACACAGCCCTACTTTCATCCAATTCTTGTCTCATGATGTAATCTAAAAGCGACTCGGCCTATGGGACCTTCTTTCCTTTCCTTTCCAGGACTTGCAGTCGTCATTGTTGCGTGTTCATGGCACGGTGCCACCATCCTGTACTTCCAGAGCTCTTCAAACAACTTGCTCCAAATGCTCTGAGCCTTCAAACATCCAAGTTAAGTATAATATTTTTAAAGCTAAAATGATTTTCATGGTAAAGGTCTGTAATTTTCCATGCCTATGCTTATATAATAATACTTAGATATTTTCTAAGAAATATCGTTCTAAGATATGACAGTCTAGAGTCACCACAGTACTGAAACAGACATCAATTTGACTCAGAACTTCTTAGTAACAACAACAAAGAAAAGGACTCTGGAGGAACCGCCCTGGACTTTGCAAAGACACCCGGTCATCGGGCAGTGTTATCACCCCTTCTTCCAAGGCACTTCCAGCAGCTCCAATTCAGGAAATGTTGGATTTTTCTCAATTAGAGCTCATGTCCAAGTGGCGGTAATCAAACACATAAATAAACTGAAGCTTTCCCATGAGAACAAACTGTCGGAACTATGCTCTGTCCAGGCCCAGAGCAGAAGAGACTTGGTTTATAAATACTGCAGACTTCTTTAAAGTCATTCCATCTCCACAACCTACAGGTCAACTTTTAAACAAGTATTCACCAATAGGACTTCTTGCTTTCACTTTTTTTACTTAAATACAACGTACAAAACAGATGGCTTAACATAATAATAAAAAAAATCCAGATGATAAAAAAACCGTTAACTGGTTCATTCTATTTCCACAATCTTGATTTTTTTTTCTCATTTCAAACATTCAAACTTTTTGAAAAGTAATCTCTAAGTCATATCATATAACCAGCAACCTGTCTAACAATGAAGCAAGATGTGTGTTATCCTGGGTAAGACATGGTTTCCCAGACTTCCTTCTGCTCTTTGTTTTCGCACTAACCTGAAATCATTATAGACTTTCTACCTCTTCAGGGAATCTGAAGAACACTGAAAGGCTACAACGTGCCTCAAAGTACTTAACAAAAGTTAGTTCTTGGCATTCATGTTAATGTCTGCTGCTGATGAAGCTCATGGCATGTTCATTGGAGAAACTTTAAATTTGCTTTAACTGGGAACAAATTATTTCCCTACATTAAAATGGTAACAAATTATAGTCTATCAGTTGATGGTGACCACTTAAAATCTGAGTAACTTCTGTTATGGATAAATAAATACAGTAATGCTTGATTTTTTTATGGTAAGCATTATCTGTCATATTCAAATGTGTTTTTTGCTTTTAGAATTATAATTTATGCTACATATCATTTGTATCTGTTCCTAGTGCTTATATACAATGATCTTTGACTAGCAGCAAGAACACCTTCACCTATATGACTGAAGCATTGCATTTGTTATATTAATTAGCATTGTGTTCTATAGTGTCCTAGGCTTTAAATTCAATTTACTTAATTGAGAGTGCAGTGGGTAAAGTATTGTCTGTGTAAGCATAAGGACCTGAGTTCAAATCCACAGAACCATAAAAAATCCAGGCTTGGCAGCATGCACTTGTAACCCCAGAGAGATCACAGTTGGGCAGAGGCAGATACAAGCAGACCCCAAAAACACGCTGACCTGCCAATTCAGCCAAAATGGTGAACTCCAGGCTTATTGAGTGAAGAAGCTGTCTCAAAACAAGATGGAATGTGATAGAAGAAAAGCCAAAGGAAGTGGGCCTTCAGGTATATACTCACTCAGTGGACCAGCATGGGCACACACATGCATACACCATGCCACACACCAGACACACATAGCACACACACACACACACACACACACACACACACACACACACACACACACAAATTCATTTCACTGTATCCATTTTCTACTAGTATTTCTTACTTTAACAGCAAGGAGTAATATCATAAATATCATTTTTGTACTATTGATCATCATCTGCATAAAAATACATCATTCACATTTTTGAAAAACTCTAAAACTAAGTTTCCAATGCTGTGTCCCCCTTGAAAACACTCTCTTTCTCTCTCTTTTTGAGACAGGATCCTGTGTGGTCACCATGCCTGGTTTTCTTTCTCTTTTTTTAAATTAAACAAATGTGTAATTATATCCACCTTACAACCCCAAACTGATAAACCATGTTTATAAATTTAGAATCACATTCTATACCAGAGACAATTCACAGGAGTCTGTGCCTGCAAGGAGACCCCTGCATTACAGAGGATGTTAGCACACCAGCTGAGACTTCACTTTCTTTGAGTATCTTCTTGCACTCTGATGATGATGGTGGGAAGAAGTTATCAAAAAGATTTCATTCACAAAATATCATAACTGCTTAGATAAATACAAAACAAAACCTCTGACAAGGGATTACCATTTCTTTACATTTTGAAGTGAATTTACATTTTATGCTATTAGCTCAGGTTATTTTTAGTTGTCCCTATAAGTCTACAGGAAGAGAACCTGAAAGATCTAATGAGTGGTTTTTATCTGAATACCTTGCTTCAAAAAAAGAAAAAAAATTCTGTAAACTCATAGTCAATCCTATTATTAATGTATACACATCTGAAATGCAGGGAATAAACAAAGACAAAAGTTCATGACATTCATATGTAATAGATACTTAAAATAAGTGCATGACGTATTTCATGATACTGCTTTATAAGCCACAAGTCACAAATCAGCTCTGTTAAGCACATAGATGGAATTGAGATCTTTTCCTAAGCTGTCTTGATCCAACCTACTGCTTTCTACATTTCTATGTGAAGAGAATATGTCTGCCAAAAACACACTCAGAATTCCACTGCTAACAGATACTTGTAAAAATAAAACTTTTGAGAACACATAAAGCAAAGAAACAGCATGTTCTCAAGACAGTGACGATCCCAATATGATTTTCATTAGTTTTTGGGCCTGGCAGCATCTCTCTTTGGTGCCTCAGATGCTGGGAGAATAGACCAGTTCTCATTACTGAGCAGATGAAGAACTACTTGTATACTTTGACTTTATCTGGGACATTTTAGTCTCGCTTCTAATGGAAATTCACCATAAAAAAATGACTTCTAACCCTGAAAATGTTTCAAGGGTTGTTGCCTCCAATCCGTACAAAACTTTAACCTGTAAGAATTGCTCCAACTTACTTTAAAACTCATTTTACTACATACTTCTCCAAAGATTTTGAAACGAAGAATGGGAAAAGATGCGCATAATGTAAATTTTGAAAAGGTAAACAGCAAGTCAGTCCAAGTAGGGGGAGATCATTGCTAAAGCTTCCCCTTCAACCTTCATTTCAATAACATTTGAAGAAGAAGTACTTTCACAGATCCAGATTTTTAGGAAAACACAGTCTTGAGTTGATTTGTCATGTTGAAAGGTTTACTTAGCAATGTAAAAGGCTTTCATTAGTTGCTTTACAGGGGTCTTTCATCTGATATGTCAGGTCATGTAAATAAAATATAACCTGGTGATGCTAATTAAATAAAATGATAGCCATGAAAAGATAAAGGTATTAAGTATCAGATACTAGAGATAAAGTTCTTGATGATAACATGATAGGGAACTTTAAAAAGCCTACAGTCACATATATTTATAATTTCCCTCATATCAACTGTTGATTTGCACCTTGTATTTTTAGGAACTTATGTCATTTTCTTTTGTAAATACAGAAGAACCTAAATTATCATTGTTGGTTGGATATGCATTAATATACTTTTGTGATGGTGTTTCTGTCTTAAGAAATTTCAATATCTAAAGTAAAAATAGAATTACCTTTTCTTTGTGTAAGCGAGTTACAAGTGTATCTACAAGAACCCCAAAGTGTGTTCAAATGGCATTATTTTCAAGGACGAACAGGTTTTTGATCCCAAAGATGTGTATGATATTTGTGTAAGAGATAATATAAATTCCTGTTGTAGTCATTAGAGGAGTTGAGTCTTTTGTTCCTTTTCTCATAGACAGAGTGTGGAAATACATATGTTCACCCTAAGGAAATTTTTTTAATTTTTAAAAACTTTAAAAAATTTCAAACTCTATGAGATGATTTTGGAATTCTTGTATGAGGCCCAAACATTCTTAGAAACAGCCTAAATAATGTCAGATTCCTTTGAATTTTATCTTTGTCAATCTCCTTTGTATTTTATCTATCCATGGAATTTCAATATGCATTATATATACTTCAAAACCCTCCAGTTGCATTTTCTACTTAATTAATGGTTTTTACTTTCTAAAATTTATAGTAATTATGCTGATGAAAATTGATTTTAACTCAGTATTAAATAAAATTGGAAAAAAAACTCATTTGCCATGTTCCACAATCTGTTATTCCTAACATCTGCCTCTCAGAGAACATTATTTCCTTCAGTGTGACACCATTGTTTTAGTGTGTGCTTATTTAGATGCACACAAGATGACATGTCCATTGGACTTGAAGTCCTCAGAAAGTACCAGGTGGGTTTATTAAAAGCCATGGATTCAGTTGCTAGAAATCGCTGCCAGCCTAAGTCAGATATTTCACAACCAAAAAATCCTCTACCTATCGGCATTAGTAAATTAAGTTTTAAATCATTTTATAAAGCTAAATTATCATGTTATTTAAGTTTCTGTTATATTTATGTGACTCATTAGCACATATGAAATAGGCTTACTCCTCAAGACAGGATTACTCCTCAAGTAGATTGACAACCAGAGAGCAAATCCCTCAGAAAGAAAAGAACATAATGAGAAAGTTTTGGTGCCTGGATCTCTACAGTAAAGTGTCCCAGTGTAGGACTGTAGGGTGTCCAAGGTAGACCAGGTGCCAGGAGAAGGAGCCTAACAGAGACAATGAAGAAGGAATGTAAATAGCAAGCTCAACCCAATTGCTAGCTTGCCTTCAAACACAGTTACTATCAGGAAGTTGACCTTCTATGGAACCAGAACTTTATCAGACATGAGGAATCATGCAAAGTACTCAGCAAGTTTCATCTCCATATCTAACCCTGACCTTTCAGTCAGGGACCCATTGCTCTACTTGTTTGAACACTCTCACTCTCTTTCTCTCTGTCTCTGTCTCCTAGATCACTGGTAACATGGGGTGATCATTGAAGCCACCTTCCAAAAAGGATCTGTTGTGTGCATTTAAATAATGGAATTGTAGCTAGGTTCCATACCCCCCTACAAATAACACCAAGCATAATATAAGAGGAGATGATGGGCTCTTTAGTGAAAACTATCAACCTCAACCCTTAAAGCTCCTGGAGATGATACACCAGAAATGAAGGCTAGGCAGGTTTACGTCTATCCAACACACCCTGCTTTTCCAAATAAGAAATAGGTGCTCTGTGTGAATAGTGTTATATTGGAGTTGCATTCAAAATCAACTTTTGAGGGGTTATGACAGGGAAATGTACATCTTGAGGATGATTATACATTTTGATACATATTTATTCTCAAAAGTGTTAAGAGTTTTGTATTAGAACCATTGAAATTATAACCAAAGTGTATCAGCTTTTATTACTAATACTGTAGTAATGCTTACTTAGTACATAGAGGCACATTATATAGGATTGCACTAGCATACAGGAGCTAGTTCATAAATCTCCGTCTTTTGTATTTACTGAGTGCTGGGTTAATAAGTCTTCTTAACATGTACTATTTCAATATTCTTAGAATGTTATTGGGAGTACATACTATTGGTATATAGCTAAATTCTCTTAAAAGTATCTTAAGAGGCAGAAATTGTGTTAATTTTCTAACTAAGCATGAGTCATTCCCAATTCTAATACATATATAATAGAGAAGCAAAGAATCAAGACTTAAAATATCAGTGGAAAAATAGCTGCTTCCACACAGAAAGTGTGCCCCTGCCTCCCTGACAGGCCCTTTGCTGGTTTCATTACTCTGTGTCTACATTTTGCTCTCATATATGCCAATACAGAATAATTTTCCCTTTAGTCCAGTAGCTTCCTAACTGCTGGTCTGGTATTCCTCAAGGACCCAAAAATTGTACTGCATTGAGGAGCTATCGAGTTCAAATTTATCTGGCAGCATGACACTTGAGAACGATGTAGCTAGCATTTACAGCACAGAATCACTGCTCTTGAGTGTAATCAGTCCAGAGAACCAAACACAATATTCCCCATTTAGAGACCTGTGCAATAGCTCTCAGAAACAGCCAGAGATTGCATAATATTGTAAAACTTCTTCCAGTGCTGTCACTTATGCACTTCAATAGTTAAGATGTCTTTAAAATATATTTTGAGTTGATAAGAGCTTTGTTTCAGGAAACAGAAAATAAAAGGACTCCTTCGGTATGCACAAAGTTAAACTCTAGGCAAATCTTCATTGCTCTGCCAGAGTTCAACGGGTTAAAGGCAAAGCAGAGAAACTGTTGCTACTGACAGCACTAGAGCCGCCTGGGATGTGGCATTACTTACCTAAAGATGGGTCTTTGGAGATGTTTCTTCCTGATAGTGACATGCTCATCCATTTAAAGATGAAGGTTTAACTTCTCCCTGGAAACCACTCCAGAAAAATCCAGGGAGGGAAGGTAGAAGCTTACCCTGATCTACTGTGCTGCAAGAAGCCCAGAAAGAAAAAGAAGTTTCCTCTTTCTCTTTTTGGGTGCTGGGAGAAAGCTTTCCTGTTCTCTGCCAGCTGGGCAGTGTGTCCATAGAGGCCACATAAGACAGGCACGTTGGGGCACTCCCCCACAGAGCAGGGTGTGCAAAAACCACCGAGAGTCACGTTGAGACAGGCAGGGGAAACACACGGGACCCTCGGAAATGGAACAAAAGAAACAGAACCCTTCCTGCTCCTCCGAGCAGCACCCAGGTAGACGCTCTCTAAGTTATAGCAGCCATGAGAACTCTCCTTCCACATGCTGGTCAAGCCCAGCAAAGCTAAGTCCCTCCCTGTCTTTAAAACAGCCTGTTCTGAGACTCAACTTTTTCTTCTTCAAAATAAAAGTTGTACAGCCGGCTCAGCAGTCCCAAGTGAGTACCCTCTGAAAGCCAGCCCTGTTAAAATAAGAACTGTACACAAATTAATGAAGAAAGATGCACCGGGGCTACATTGCTGGCTTGACTTCAAGAGATGATAATTATTTTACAGTCTCGCTTTAATTCCTGCTGGATGAAGTGTGGAGGCGACTCGTCATTTTTGGCACTCATGAGCTAACAACCTACACTTGGCTGAGGTTGAAGATGCCATTTCAACTGATAGAAGCCCTTGTGAAGCCGGCCAGAGCCGAGGAAGTTAGAAAAACAATTGCACAATTCTAGTAGTGACATTGTACCCAGATATCTGTGTCCAAATTCAGCTTTCCAACTGAAAGGAAACTCTACAAAAAAAGAAACACACACACACAACACACACCACACACACACACACACACACACACACACACACACACACACGAAATGCCTAAGAACCTAAGTTTTTATAGTGTGAATTTATTTTTTAAAATAAAAGGAAAGATGTGGCTATATGAAATAGAATTCATGAGCAAATCTGTGAGTGTAATTTTATCTAGAAGCCTGAGTGGGTCTCTGTAGGAGCTCTTGTTCTTGGACCAAGCAACATGAATCCATTATTTTGGAAACTTTCCTGAACTGTTAACAAAGTTCCAAATCAACCAATATAATGTGACAAAATGTCAGGCAAGCAGTTTGGTATGTAATAAAATAAGCTATCTCGAAGCATGATTAAGACATTTTAAAAGTCAGTGTTTTCCTTCCACCCTGTGAGTTGTGGAAATGGAACACCAGTCACCAGGTTTTCCAGCAGGTACCTTACCTACTGAGCTATCTTGTCAGCCCCCTATGATTAAGATACTTTAAACACACATGTATTGAAAGAAGTAACACACATGACCTTGATTGAGCCATGAAAACAAGATCAAATATCATCATAATAGGAAATGATCTGTGTTCATTTGCAAACTCTCTGAGAGAAGCCAAAATAATGCTTTTTTATTTTCTTCACCAAGGGAGATAGAGAAGGATAAAATCACAACAAACCACTGATTTTTATCAAGACATTTCAGTTCACCCTAAAAAATGTAATGAGTCTGAGATAATGCTGACCTAAAAATAAAATAAATGGAGTCAAGTTCTTAATCTATGCTGTGTATGTGTGACATGTCTAACCTACAGTTCATACATAGGCAAGCGTATATTTATGGAGAGACATATAAATCAATGTTGCCATTATTATCAGTGAGCAACCAGTTTAAACTGCATATGAGTTTGTGTAGTACTTAACTGTTAATAGCATTCATATCTGCCCACATGTAGAACATTGAGATGCACACTTTATTGAAACCATATGAATTGACTTTCTTATATAGGAAGGTGGATAAGTAATAACATTTCATACTGCTTTCTGGAGGCATTTTTTTTCATTTTTGGTGACATTTGGTTTCTGCAGCCATGAGCTACCTTTATTGCAAATATTACAAACATTTTTCCTGACAGATAATCCAAAAGCATGTCATAAACTTTAAAAAATAATTTTCATAGTTTACATTAAAAATAGGGGCTGAGGGCAGAAGAGATAGCTTAGGAAGCACAAGGACCTGAGTTGAACAGTCAGCATCCTCCTAAAATGTCGAGCACATAATTTCATGGGCCCGTAACCTCCTCATTGGGATCTGGAGACCAGTGGATCCCAAGAGCTCATTGGCCCGTCAGCTTAGCTGAAACTGCAAGCTTTCTGTTCAGTGAGAAACTGTTGTCTCCAGACAATAGGCTAGACAGTGATAGAAGATGACACACTGCCTTCCTATGATTTCTTTGGGCATGTGCTGGACACATGCATGTGCACACTCATGTGTGTACACCACCACACATGTTGTAAACAAAACATGTGCACAGAAAAAAAATGTGAGATGGTATTTTCTTGAGCCTAAGGAAAGGCACTCAATACAATGCCAATAAACATTTGGCTAAATGCCTTTCAAATACAAGCAAGTATATGATCTACCTGAAATGTAAAGACTTGATTTTCAACTGAAGAATCTTAAATTTGTAAAGTGCATTATAAGAAATTAATAACTCCTCCTTCCCTTACAGTAGATTCATAGTCTTTCTCTCTTAAATGATACAGGGAGACCAGATAGATTCATGCTCATATTAATCATGTTTAAATTCAATCTTCATCCAAAAGAGTAGTAGAACATGCCCATAAATATTCACACAGCCCAAAGAAAATATAAGCATTTAAAATGTTTTCATTTACTTTTCCTCAAAAGGTATTTAAGTTTGATTTTGGAAACTATGCCTTTTCTAACATTCAATTGAATGTGGTATTCCATAAAATGAGAATCCCTCACCGTTGCTTAAACTACAAACACATGTTGCTTGTATTAACCCAGCGATCCTATGCAAAATACTAAAAGTTGTGGTATAAATAACCAGAACAACTCTTGTGAAATCATCTAAATGTCTTTTATTATTAATGTTTCTAGGGCAGAGATTAGAAGTGATGTTTATGGATTTTCTGATATGGTAAACCCCATGCAACATTAGTCTAATAGTTTCACATGCATACCCCCACTCATACTTATTCGCATTCATACATACACAAGTGCACGTGTGTGTGCACACACACACACTTTTACCTACATATTCACACACATACCCTATCTGATTCAGCACTGCTAGAAATAATCACAGTGGGTTTCAGTGCCTATGTGTTTTTTAAGACACTTGACTGAAATATGTGAAAATAATCCATCTCAACTGATTTTGTATTGAATATATGGATCTACTCTTGTGACTCTTTTCTACAATACTACATCTTGGCCTAATGTCAAAGTATATGCAGTCAGTCCCCAGATGTAGCACCAGGTTTCTTTGCACTGCTCAGTAGGTTGTTTCTTCGCTAACCAAGCTAAGAGTTTGAGCCACATGACCTCTGAGCTCCTTTCCTTCCCTGACATTCTGTGACTTTCTCACTGCCTGTGATAAAATGTCAAGTTATTTAAGCTCAGTGCACAGCTAAGAGTATACTTGATAGTCATAGTTAGCATCTCTTAACCACGAGTAAGTCATATGTCCCACCAGAATACTTTTTAATCCCCATAGGTACAGAAACATGCTCAAATGTAGAAGTAAATATAATGTCTTTATTTGTTGTACCTGAGATGTTTATTTCCTTTCAGTTCCAACTTGGAACTACCTCTTCTAGATCTGAGAAAGATAGATGAGTGTCTGTTTCCTATGTGTAATATCCAAAAGACACACAGTGGTCATGCACTAGATGACAGAATGAGTGAACAAAGTGGTCATGAATGTTACTCGCCATCTTATTTGCATACCACCTTTTTTCATAAACAAACATCTGGGAAAAGAGCATTTCGTCAAGTTTCCTATCACCCACTGTTTTGCTTTAAAATCAACTCAGCATTGACAAAAAGGAGAGTTTCTATGACTCGGAACTGGCAGGATCAAGGTGGCCTCAGATCCATACTTGTAGGTGCCTGCCCTTCTTTGAGAACTCTGGTCTTTGCAACAATGGCCCTTGTCTGTCTGGTCACCTGACTTCATACAAATATCAATACTCAGTTCCAAAGCTGAGCAGTTCAGATGGCTCAGTCTAGGAACTTCAGCCTCTCTCTCCTGACTAGAATCTCTCAGCTCTAGTGGTCCTAAGAGAGCGCCATTATCCCAGCCATCATGTGGACCACTATGAGACTCACCATTAGCCTCCGTGTAGGATCTCCTGATCTCTTACAGTACACAGGGCAAGTTAGTGGCAGATTCACTTTCCCCATATCATCTGACTCTGAAAATCTATACAGGGTAACAGCACTTCCAGAGATCTCTATTCCACATAGGCTCTGAGGAAGGTTTGGAATTCAGCACTCCATACTGCATTATAATCGTCAACTTGCTTTCATGCCAACCAAACATGTTTGAGATCCAAATATTCTGATTATATGCACGAAACATTTTTCCATTTGGGTCTTCTCTTTCATATTTTATCAGATTAGAAGAGCTAAGCCTTCCTCATTATTTGAAACAGAAGATCCCTTATCTTCTGGGTACACATCACCCACTGTAAGATAAGCAAAGAAGCAAAAATGTTCAAGAATGATGGCATCTGTAGACTTTGTGTGCTAGTAAATATATAGGTGACAACATGACAAGTGAAGGCTAAGCTCTGGGCACATTTATGAAGAGTTAGTAGTTAAGGCAAGCCCTTTAGTAAGCCTGCAGGAGATTGTCTGATTGATGTGGGAAGACTCAGTCCATAGTGGGTGGGACCATTTCTTGGGCACATGTATAAGACAGGAGAAGCTGGTTCAGTGTGTTTGTGCTCTTCAGCATCCTTTGACCTTCTTGCTATCTGACAAGTGGGGTTTGCTCCTCTGTCAGCAATCGCTGTATATATGGAGTAACTAATCCCTTGGCTCCTGGTGTTGGAATGAGTTCTCCTACCAAGCTGTACTATGAACTGTAACCAAAAATCACAAGAAAGAAACCTCTTGTTTCTCTAAGTTGTTTAAGTGTGAATTTATTGGCCACATGAAGGCAAACTGCAGTACCCTGGTCATATATTTGGTAGAGCACAGGAGCTGGAGAAGCCATTTCTGCTGTCAACAAACCTGGATTATAGATCGCACTGTTGGTTTTCATGAGCTCCATTCAGGCATAAATGAGTCACTTATTTGCTTTGTTTTTCTGTCTATGTTAATGTCAGTCCCACTCCCCACCCCAGCATGAGACAGAGGATACTTTTGACTGATAGGAAAAGGTGATACTCTTAGAAAGAAGAGGAAAACGCCTTATCTCATTACATTATGAAGCTTTCTTATTCATCCTAGTGGGTACACAAGTGACTGCACCATGCCATTACATTAGCATCTGCCTCATAAAGCTTCGCTGCTACCTACTCCCTCCCCCCACCTCATGGCCAGCAATCCCTGTCCATCCTGTCTCTTCCATCCACACTGTTTCCTCTGTCTGAAAGACTCTTGTCCTGCTCATTTCTCAAATTTCAGTCACCTACTCCCCTCTTCAGAGAACTGTTCTCCCAACCACTGAAGAGAATTTGAATGCCTAGTACACATTTTGTTTCTCTCATGGTCCATGTGTATAATAATCTGTATAATTATGCATGAGCAAGTCCATAAACTCAAGGACAAGAATAAAAAAAACTCATTTTTCAGTAAAGCAGGAAAGGATCAGGACATCTAATTCTTTGTGATTCCAAAAAATAAAACCTAACCAAATTTTACCATTAATACATTTTCATCCATGTATACTGTGAAGTATACTGACAGTTATTTTAAATCAGGATCACTATATATCTGAGAACAACACACAGGTAGCCTGGTAATATCTAAAGATCATAAATATATTATCTCGCAGTTTGGAGGACTAGAAATACAAGTTCACTGAACCTCTGTCTGGCCAGGGAGAGTCTTCTCTCCCTGGCCTCACATGGCAGAACCAAAGGACAAGCTAAGTAAACACCATGCCAATGCCTCCTTTTATAAATTTTTTTAAATTTATTTTTTTCACTCATACAAACTTGATAGGTACCCCATTCCCCTCTCTCCCACCACCCTTCCATGGATCCCCTTGCTCCCTCCCCTGTTTTCCCTTCCCTTTCTCCCCTCTCTCCCTTTCTCTCAGTGCCCCCCTCATTCCTGGACCATCCTTTAATGCGCATGTCAAACTTCCCTCTGGGTCCTCCTCTCTGATGAGGTAGCCAATGCCTCTTTGAAAAGGGCTTTTTTGGCATTGGGAAAGAAGAGGTGCATCACCTCTTGAAGACTTCTTTTATCATGGTGGCAGCACCTTAATGACAGCTGCAATGCAACTACAAAAATGATAATACATCGAGGAGATGACACAGCTGTTAAAGTGCTTGCTGCACAAACAAAAGGACCAGAGTTCAAATCCCCAGATTCCATGTAATATGCCCTATAGGCATGACTGCTTCCTAGCGTTTCAACCCAGGAGGCAGACTCTGAGAATTCCCAGAACAAAATGCTATCAGCAGGGACTAGATTTCATTAGAGAAAATCCACCCTCAAAACAATCAGGTAAAAGAGTAATCAAAGTTTATTCCCCCATCAGCCTCTGTGTTCACTCACAGGGGCACGTGCATACTCATCCCTACACACACACACCTGCACTTACATACATGCACCAATACACATGCAAACATACAAATACATGAAGATAGTAAAAGAATACAAATAAATAAACAAATCTGAAAAATTAGAATCCATTTAAGAATTGCTTTGTAAACAGTTTTTAATTCCATTAAAATGTCATTTACTTTGGGGGGGAGATGAAGATTTTATATGGTAAATAATCTTAACAGATTCTCTTTGCCTATATGTCAGACTTAATGTTTATTCATTCGTTATTCAGTAACAAAATATATCATAATTAGCCTTTTTTTAAAATGAAAAATAATAAAGTTCAATTTATAATTCTAATGACAAGAAAAAGTTGTCCCCCAATTGGCTAAGTCCCAAATCATTTATATCTATCACAAAGTGGAAGTGTAAAGGCAGGTTGGTTAGTTTCTTTGGCTCCATTTTTCACTCCTCCAAGTTCTGACAGCCTCTAGTACTGGCAGGCAAACAACTTCTTCTGAATACTGTGGCTTTCTATAGAAACATCAACAATAACAAAGGAAATCATGTGAAATAGGTTCTCATAGCCAAACACCCACTACATTGCTCAGTATGGAATCAAGCAATGCATAAATCTACTGCATAGGAAATTAACATTGCATGGTGGATAATTCATGAAATTATACAAAAGGAAGCCTCCTTAGTATAAAATTCCCTTTGAGTCAGAGAATCAAACCCTGGTTGAACAGGGTCTTGAAGGATGAATAGATTTTCAGCAAACAGGCCTAGGAAGGGTGAACGGAGTTCCTGAAACCCAAAGCATCATGTGACAACATGTGATCTGCAGGGCACGTTACCCTGATGCATCTACCATCCCACAAGAAAGGAACAGTAATAAGAGAAATCCATGAGATCTGACAGTGGAAAGCATATGAGTCATAAGTTTCTTTATTCCCCAGACATTCTTAAGCTACTCTTATCTGCTATTCTTCAGTCAGTGGGACCTTTGTTGTTCAGAGACAGACTAATCCTCCTTGTTCAGCTAAGTTCTCCCCCAGCTTAGTCAATCACTAAGTCATCGACTTACCTTCAGTACTGAATCATCCTTACCAGCTTCCCTATTTATTTTAAGGTTGATTTAAAAATGATTCTACATTCAGCTAATTTTTTTTTAATTTTGACTTAGGCTTCCAGTAATGCTTATGAGAAAACATGCAGAACTCCCACCAAGAAATGAATTGAATCAATGTCAGTAAATGGAAAGTTCCCAAATGCTAACCTATTGACTTCTCCAGGCTTCAAGAAGTGGACAAGCAACAGAGATAACCATGACTCACGCTAGCTCTGAATAGAAGCAGCTGCTGAGAAAGACAAACTGTTTTTTTCTGGGTTGGTGGGGGATGGGGATCAAAGCCAGAGCTTCATACATGCTAGGCAAACACTCTACCACTCTACGCTTACTGTACAGTAGTGTGTATAATGGGTTCTGTATATCTAAATGTATACAACTTTATCATTATCACTATTACTTTTAAAGCAAAATTGTGTCATTAACATGGAGAGGAAATATTGACCATTTGTATGAGGAAATATTGACTATTTGTATTTTACCCTTATGTCTTAAAGCCAGCCTCAAATGTTCTTTTTAGTTTCATCTCCTTTCACTGCTACTAGTGAGTATCCATCCCACTCCAAATCTATGTAATGATCTATTCTTGTGGGTCTCATCTGCTGAATTGTTATAGCATTTTTCATATCAATTTGTCATTATGATTACTTTCTCTAACATTCTATGGTTAACAAAATTTATTTATACATTCATTTTATTAAACTCTGAATTTAAATTCCAGACAGAATTTACATAAACTGGCCAATGACATTTTACTAAGTCCAACACTGAATAAATTGGTCGCTGAATTATCTGATTCATGACCCAAAACCAGAGGGGAAAAGAAGATATAAAGTTGTATCATTTTTAAATTATGAATGAAGCCTCATCTTGCCATGGGGTTTTAGAGAATATCAGTCTTCCTTCATTAGCCATTTCTACTTGGCCCAGTAAAAAGTATGGAAGCAAGACATGTGACATATGTTTGTCAGTCATTTGCTATGCAAGGCACTATTGGTTTTTATCTACTTTTCAGGAAATTCCACATAGCATATCTTTTTTAAATTTTTTTATTTATTTATTATTTATTCAATTGTGCATGTATACATAGGTGTGCGTGTGTGTATGTGTGTGTGTGTGTGTGTGTGTGTGTGTGTGTGTGTGTGTGTGTGTGTAGAAGCACGGGCGAATTCAGGAATCACCATGGACCATCTCCACCTCCTCCTTGTTTACTCTGCCCCGGGATTCACAGGCTCCGCCCTACCAGGACCAGAAACACAGGCCGCCCCCGCTTCCACCCGGCGTCTATACGTGGGGTCTAGGATCCGAACTCAGGACCTTCCGCCTGCACGACAGAGGCTTAACCCCTGAGCCACCTCTCCAGCTCCCCCCCACATAGCATATCTTAAGAGGAAGATTTTCATATATTCCTCTAGCTTTCAAGTTCTTTAATTCTGACAAAAGCTTTTCTGCTAGCATATTACAGTAAGAGGCTTGGTTCTCTCTGATATTCTCTACTGCCTCTCCACAGTCACAGCTATAACTTGAATTGAACCCAAGAAACCATTTAGACTTTATTTCAAAGACACATTGGTATGGTTTGGGTCATTCTCATAATACATGACATCTGCATGACTTTGTAAAATAAAGGAATCGGGAAATTATTTATTTAGCAGTCTTAGCATTTAAATTTTACCACTTGCTTGCTGTAAAATCTTCACTGTGCAAAAGTAGATAAACAAAACTTTTGAGCAAAATGTCACATTGGACACCACGGGGAAAATATCAAGTCAGAATAAATCTTTAAAATTGTACTTTTAACAGAGAGCAGCTATAAAATATTGAGTATGTGTCTGTGATGAAATTCTTCAAAATCATATGCAGGGCCAGAGAGATGGCTCAGGCATTAATTCTCTGCCTAGAAAACAGAAAGACCTGAGATGGGATCCCAGATCCCATGTTAAAATGTCAGGTAGAAATGTCAGCAGCCTGCACTTTGAGCTTTGGAAGGTTGAGCCTGGGAAATTCTAGAGCAAAGCCAAGAGGTAATAAGTAATTCAGGATGATACCCAAAATCACCTACTTGTGAGCCTCCATGGGTATACACACACAAATATATAAATAATAATAATAATAATAGCAGCAAAACAAATAAAAATCATGCCAATAGCAATCAATAATAAAAACTAATTAAAATTCCATACTTTCAAAATAACATCTTGAAATGATTTACCATGCTGCATGGATGAACTTCATCGATAGAAGTATATGACTGATGGTCTTCACTGTCAGTTTGGCTAGATTTAGAGACATATGGGAAATTGAAGAACAATTCTGAGCATGCTTCAAGGGTGTTTCCAGAGAAGGGTTAAAAAAAACCTGAATGTAAGTGACACCATCGGCCCAGCTGGGAGCCTCTTGGGGAGGGGGGAGTCATTACTTGCTCTTTTCCCTGCTTCACCACCTAACATTCTGAATTCTCCTACAGCACCATGCCTCCCTACATGACAGACTGAACACTGATGCCGTGAGCCAAAAGAAATCTTTCTTTCCATGAGCTGCTTTTGACAAATATTTGTCTCACAGCACCAAAAGTAAAATAGAAAACGAAACTGGTACTGAAGGAGTAGGATAGTTAAGGTAAATAAACCTGATTATGTGAAGCTTAAGTTTTTGGAACTGGATTGTGGGAAGAAATTGGAAATCATTGCTCTCCCTAGTTAGAAAGAGTTTAGAATATAGCTAGTGGAACTTAATAGGAAGTTTGGTGGGATCTCAGGAAACTAGATTCCAATAGGAATGTAGACAGTAAACAATGGGTTCATAAAGATTCAGGTGGGAACAAGTACTGTATTAGGTCACTCATTTTTACATTCTGCCTTTTGCCCATGTCCTCAAACTTTATAGGCAGTTGAGTTTAAAGATGACAGACTAATTGATTTGGCAAAGAAAATGTCAAAATAGAATAACATATAGTCTGTGGCAAGCTTATTTCTGGCTGGTTAATGCTTAGATGTAGGAATAGAAAGTAGAGCATACAGTTTGCCCAGAAAGAAAAGAACAAGTTGAATTCTATATACAAGGTTGGTCCATTGAAGTGTCCAAGGTACAGAAGCAAAAACTCATTTGAAAGAACTAACAAAATAACCTGCTCACACTCTATATCAACCACCTAGAACTAAGCCAGACTAATCTCTCCCCATCCTGAAGCTCAGGGAAATTTGCGGAAGAGGGGGCGGTAAGAGTGTAAGAGCAAAAGGATGGGAGGAGCAATGATTTGCAAGATACTCCACACAAGTTAGGGCCGAAGCAATCATAATTGGACATTGCATGCCCGGCGCAATGTCCAACACACTATTGACCTCACAAAGTCTAGCATCTGCTAAAGGCACCAAGATCCTTGGAGGCAAGGGATTGGCAGCCACAGTAGTGTTCCTATGCTTAAGGGGAACATGGGAAAGGGTTCAGGGAAATGCCACTGGGTCCTTGTATGTCATTGGAGTGGAGGGCCCAGAGGAGAGTCAGGCATGCACAAGAAAGGACTCTCTGGGAATTGGGGCGGGAGGCACTGGATGATGGGGAGGGAGGAGTGAGGGGAGGGAGACCAGGGGGTTTGGGGGGGGGAGGAGGAAGGAGGGAGGGAACTGATGTACCCATTAAGTTTGTATGAGCTGAAATAATAATAAAAATGTATAAAAAATATCCTGCTCACATAGGGCTTCTTAGGGAACTATTCATGCCACAAGATGCTTAGTAGTCACTTAGTAGCTATGGTCCTAGTGGTACCAACTACTAACTGATCTGATGACCACACTTGGCACTGTCCATGTAATACTGATTTAAAGACATGCAGAATGTAAGAGATGAAGATAAGAAAGTTCCTTTAATTTAAACTACAACAACCCCACATTAGAGACAACCCTAGAAGGCCACTGCATAGAGCAAGAAGGCCAAGCATAGGCAGACACAAGTACAAGTTATAGGAGGCTTAGCTTAGTCAGTGAAAATGTAATACCACCCTGATTTGTCAGAACCCTTATCAACTGAGAGCAACCTGAGTTTTGTAGTCCTCGTCTGAGGTCAGCAGATGAATCAGCATTTAAAATCACTAACTCACTAACTCTGTTGTCTGCTATATGTCTGAACTGAAAACCTGGCATTCAATTTGACACCCACAGCTACACCCCTCCAGCAGAAGAGCAAATACTGAGGATTTCTTGTTATTGCTTCCCATACTACCAGTGCACTTGGGAGACCACTATCAGCACCCCCACACACACACACACACACACATACAAGCACATCAGGGATATCCATTTTAGAGTCTTGTGTGCCTAGCCCAAAATCAAAGTATGGTTAACAGTAGACCTTGCTATGCAAAGAGGAGAAACTAGCAAGGTACAGCACTTTGGCAGAAACTGCACACTCATCAATTGCAGGCTCAAAACCAACATAAACCACAGGAAAAAGTTCACAAATACAACTGAGTTTACACCTCCAATTTTTGATATAACCAATTTTTGAGAACCTGGAAAACAACTGCTACAGCACATTATCTCCACACCACACTTTTTTCTTTGAAACTTTGTGCTTCCCCTTTTCTTCTTGTTCATTTTTTAGCAGTATTTTTCTTTACTGCTTTTTTTGAAAAATACATGTCTATCCTTTTTCCATTAAATTTGTTTTTTGACATTTTTATGGAGGCGTACAATGAGTTCTGATTGCTCTCTCCCTGCTCCCTTATCACCACCCACCTCTAGTAGAACCTTATTTACTACAGGTCTCTTTCTCACATTCATATCTTTAGTCATTGTTTTGTGGCCCAGTGAGCTTAACCAGGGCCATCTGTGTAACCATGGGTTTGGAGTTCTCCATTGAAATCTGGTGAGCTCACCAGTGATTTTCTAGTCCCCAGAATCTATCAATAGCCACTAGCCAGTTCAGTGTGGGGGAGATAGAGGCAGGGTTCCCTAACTGTCTCCCCCACCCATGGCTGGCTGTTGATAACTTGTTTATATACATTCGCCTAATTTTACTTATGCATTTTTAGTCTCTTTTATTGCCTTCCTTTTCCCTCCTTAGTCTTTTTCTTTTTTCTCCCTTCTCTTTCCCCCTATCTCTTAACTATACTTTTAGAAATATTTTAGAAAAAAATATTACTTTACCAGGTTTTTTGTTGTTCTTTGTTTTGTTTCATTTTTAAACAGCTAGTTTTAGATGTCAATTTGACAATTCAGAACTGTACCTGTAATGAATTGATTAAAACAAGCTTCTGAGCAAATCTGTAGGAGATCATGTACTTGTTGTGGGAAGACCCAGCCCACGGCGAGGGGAACATTCCCTGGGGAGGTGGATGAGAGAGAACTCCCCGGAAGCTTAGCCGACCAACATACTGGCAAGCTGAAGGATGCTTTGCCTTTCTCTAGGCTCTTAAATTGGATATGGGATAGTTTGTTCCTTCAGTTTTAGGAGGGAACTCTGCTGCCTTGATGAACTATAGGCTGAAAATGTAAACTGCTAAAAGTTACCCTGTTCCTCTAAATTTCTTGGGTCAAGTTTTATTGCAGCAGCAAGAATTCAAAATTAAAACACCATGGTCTTATTTTTTTATTCCTCTTCTTTCAATTATCTGGCTCTTTGAGTTTTCTCATAACTAGGAAGTTTCTGTTTGTTTTTATTTTTCTTTTCTATAATTTCTAAATTTTTGTTCTTCTCTCTTCCCATCTACAACATTCTTCTTCTCCACATATCTTTTTTTTGTTTTATTTATTTAATGTTTTTCTACTTTTCCCATTTCCCTGACTCCTTCCATAATCATTTCCTATTTCCTAATTCACACTAATAATTTGCAATTTCATAGCACATTCCATATTAGTTTTCCCATTTTCTGGCTTATGGTCATTGTTGATGTTTTAGTGAGTTTTAATCAGTTTTATAAATTCCATGTGCATTGTTACTAGGAAAAAGACCTTTTTCAAGTATATATCAGACAGGGATTGATATCTTGACCATATAAAAGCTATAAAAATTAAAGACCACAAAAATCAATCAACTAATAAAATCGGTTAATGAACTTAATATACAATTCTCAAAATAAGAAGAGAAATGGTCACTAAATAATTGAAAAAGTATTCAACATCTACAGCCATCAGATAATTAAAACTGCTGTGAATACAGTCTAACCTTTTTCAGACTGGTCATCATCAGGTAAATACAGTACACAAGGGCTGATGAGGATGCAAGGAAGAAGGAACCTTTAATATTGCTGGTGGGAATGCAAAGTCATTCAGTCACCCACGGGAATCAGCGTGGAGATTCTTCAAAGAAAAGAAAAAGAAAAAAAGCTCCAGCAATCCTAAGAAGCAGATATACCTCTCCACATGCAAAGTTACTTGTACCAATGTGTATTGCATTCACAACAGCTAAGAAAATGAACCAGCCTAGACAGTTATCAACAGATGAAAGGATAAGGATGTGGAACACATGCATAATGAAATTTTATTCTGCTAAAAATAAAAATGAAACCATGATATTTAAAAGAAAATGGGTGCAACTGGAGAGCATTGTGTTAAGTGAAATAAGCCCAATCCCAAAAAACAAATACCGCATTCATATGCAGAATCTAGATTTAAGTTTAAATGTGGAAGAGGTGATTGGGTAGATAATTAGGCATAGCTAATGAAAGTAGAATGGGGTCTGTGAAAAGGGAGGAAGAGATCTTAAGGAAGGAGAAAGAGAGGAAAAAAGAGGATAATGAGATGCATGTGGCATGAAAGCAGATTGGATTCTTAGGGGGAGGAAGAGAAAACCACAAGAGAGGCCAAGGGAGTACAGAGGAGAGCAGGAGAATGGAGAAGGATAAGAACAATGTCAAAAGGATGGGAGGAGCAATGATATGCAAGATACTCCACACAAGTTAGGGCCCGAAGCAATCATAATTGAACTTTGCATGTCCCGGGCAATGTCCAACACACTATTGACCTCACAAAGTCTAGCATCTGCTAAAGGCACCAAGATCCTTGGAGGCAAGAGATTGGCAGCCACAGTAATGTTCCTATGCTTAAGGGGAACATGGGAAACGGTTCAGGGAAATGCCACTGGGTCCTTGTACGTCATCGGAGAGGAGGGCCCAGAGGAGAGTCAGGCATGCACAAGAAAGGACTCTCTGGGAATTGGGGCGGGAGGCACTGGGGGATGGGAAGGGAGAGGTAAGGGGAGGGGGAGCAGGGAGTTCGGGGGAAGGAGGAGGGAGGGAGGGAACTGGTGTACCTATTAAGTTTGTATGAGCTGAAATAATAATAAAAAAATGTATAAAAAAAGAACAATGTAAAATGACACTTATGCATGAAAATTCTGTAACAAAACCCATTGCTTTGTGTCAACTTAATGTTATTTATTTAATAATCTACTAACTAACTAAAACTAATTCCAGGGACAATTAGAGATGGATTAGAATGTTATGATTTCAAGTGATATGTTTGGATATCAGATTGAAAACGGGTGGGCTTTTAATGGTTAATTTTCATTGTCAACTTAATTGATTAGAGTCACCTAGGAAACTCAGGCACACCTCTGGACATAGAGCTGTGAGGACATTTTCAAAGAGGATTAACTGAGGTGGAAAAATTTCTCCTGAATATGAGTGGCACTATCAATTGGCTAGGTGCTAGACAGAACAGAAGAGAGAAAAGTAGAAAAAATTGCTCAATGCCAGTACTTTGCTTCTCTTAATCCTGGCCTGATATGATGCAAACTCCTCTGCTCCACTGTGCGGTCTGTGCCACGATGGAATAAACCCTCTGAGTTCATGGACCGAACCAAATCTATTCTCTCTCAAGGCCTTTATGTCAGGTGCTTTGGTCACAGTAATGCAAGCCAATTGAACTTGGAAAGTTCAAATTCCCCACCAGATCCAAACTAACTATATGCCACTAAATAAGCTGCTGCCATTTACTGAGCATAAGCTTTATGCCAAGCACTTCTAAGAGCTCTGCAGACTATTTATTTCCCCCACAAACAAACTGTGTTGCAATTAACAACCCTACCGTAGAAATGGCTAAAATTGTACTGGAGGGACCAAGAGAGGAAGGACTGATCCCAGAACTGTTTTCCTTCACGTCCACAGATTTAACTATTAATGCTGGCCACTGTTTACCCAGCTTCCCTTCTCTGAGCCTTTCCATCCTTTGTACTTTAATCTTCATGTTCTTGCCTTGTTCTCATGCCTTTCTTGTTCCATGAGCAAATAGTTTTCAATGTTTATTATTGATTAATTCCAACATTCTTAGCACTATAGAGGTAGTTGTTACTAATACAAAACATTGCTTCTGTTTTGAAAATACACAATTCATTATAAAGCTCATGGAGACATATTTTTTGACCTTGAAGAATTGTTTTTCTATAAATACAGTCACAGATTCCTGGAATCTGAAGGAATTTCAAGGTCTAGTTATCTACTCTCTCAACCACTCTTGGGGTATGTTTACACTCAAATACCCTTGAACCAGAAGTGAATCTGTTGTTCTCCTGCAACTATAAAGTCAAGAAAGTCACATAACATAAAAATACTTTGTTGTTGAGTAAGAATTACCTGTAAGGATAAAGACTTTATGTTTCCCAACTTCTTTATCCACTATACAATCAAGAAACAATCCGTATCAACAATAGATGGAAAGCTGGTTGTGTTGCACTTAAAGAGTCATATGTGGATCTCCAATAGAGTCACACCTAAGGAATCTTTGATTTTGGATACTTTGTTATATATACTAAGCTTTGAAAGTAACATGGCTTTATGTCCATGTCAATGTGAAACATGATATAGTGGGTATTAGGTGAATGGAGAGTGTTAAAACACAGTCTCTCTCCTAAAAAAAATAGTTTAAAATGAAATAATGCAGCTTTAAAAAAGCAATGACAGTGAAACTCAGTAAAAAAAAATTTATAAAATAAATAAATGAATGGGGGAAGGAGAATTGACAATAAAGATAAATGAAAACCTATGTCATCAATATCTACCAAAAATGATCTAAGACAAAACAATAAAAAATCATAACTCTTTAACTGGAGATATTTTTTGCAAAGATATAGAAAGAGTGGAAGAATTAGAGACAGCAGAAACCCCCTTCCTCCCAGGAGACATAAAGGACTTTACAAACCTACAGCCTAG
This sequence comes from Typhlomys cinereus, assembly GCA_023101885.1. Taxonomy (NCBI): domain Eukaryota; kingdom Metazoa; phylum Chordata; class Mammalia; order Rodentia; family Platacanthomyidae; genus Typhlomys; species Typhlomys cinereus. The sequence continues at coordinate 2,337,835 of JALPQD010000020.1, forward strand.
GTATGATTCTGTAGGAGTAGTTGGCCACAGAGGTTCCAGAGGTCCCCAAAACAAGATACACTATCGCCATAACTTTGGTTGCTCAGCAGAACCTACCAATAAATTCCTATTTCTGAAGATAACATACACTTCAGTCACAGGACAAGAAATCAAACCAGAAGTGACCTGAAAGCTTACTCCTTACAGGCTGTCATATTGTCAGAAGATAATATGCAGGCTGCTAAAGGAATAAAGTCACCCATAATGTCACCCAGAGAGGAACCCTGTGAACTTCCACATCATTCTGTCTGACAAGAGGAACCAATGCCTTGGTGCAACTATTCTCTGATTGGATTTAGGGTTCCCTCATCAGGAGAAAGTCCATATCTGATCACTGTAAGACTGGAGGTCTCAGAGAAGAGAACCCAGGGTCACATGTGCCACAAGGCCACAAAGTGCAGGTAAATATGCAACATACTAGCTTCCAAACAGTTATCACCAAGACCATAAGAACAATGCAGCTTTAGTTCCTAGAGTCACTATATTTCCCTTCTATATTGGTGTCTAGAAAAAAACTTAATTGTTCTGTGCTTCACTGGCTCAAATGGTACTGAAACTCAGCTGACCTGAGAAATAAATCAAAACTGCTTGGTATAATACCAAGTGAATTACACAAAAGAACATATTATACTCCAGGATGTGGCTGTAGGAATTCTAATGGTAGCTATAGTAACCTGATGGTATGCTACCGCAGGGCCTGCTTTTCCTAACTGCATGCATGCGTTGTAGACTACCATCCAATTTCAATAAATTCCTTATTGAAATATCACCCATGGAAAAGGCATAATAAATTATTGACACATTTTCTGTATATTTTTATGAGAAGAATATCGCTCTTTTGGAACATAAATTAACTACATATACAGTTTAAGGTATATTGTCAATATCTTTGTATAATTTAATTTCATCCAAATTGCTGTATTTTCTCAGTACTATTTGTTTAAAACATGGTTTTTTTCATCCTAGTTTTTTAAAATTTTATTCATTTAGTGTTACATACATGAATAGAGTGAGTGTGTGATGTTTTCAACCCTTAATTCCCAATCCATCACCTCACTTCTTCCCCTTACAACCCTTCATCCCTGATATACTTCCTCTTATTTTTAAGGCTTTTGTATGTATGTTCCACTGGATTTCATCTGGCTTACCTTTGATAATTTGCTGGAGTATGAATCATGTATCAGTGACTATACTATTGAGGAAAGCACCTTCCACTTCTTCCCCATCACCAATAATCCTTATTAGTCTCTCAAAGAAGCATGATGTCTCATGTTTCTCAACCTAGTTTTAAATTTTGTCTCTATTTCATTTTTTACTCAGCTCTCTCTTTGGTTGATTTTTTTCTATACTTGTATCATACAGATTTAAACACAATATATTTCTAGTATGTTTAATATTTGTTAATACTCTTCCCTTGATCTTTACTCCCTCCCTAGAATATTTTTCCTTAGATATGATACTGCATGTTTATTCTTTTTCATAAGAAGATTCTTAAGATAATCCTTTATGTAGAGAAAAATCTCCCAAAGGAACATTGACGAACAAAGGGACAAGGCTTCTCATGGCTGAAAGAGGGAATTCATATACAAGAAAAAGGAAGACTACTATTTATAGAAGCAAGTACTGGTAAGAACTCTATATGCATATATCTAAGTATCAACATAGTCAAAGAATTATGAGAATATATCAAAGGACTATAGGAATCAGTTTACAAAGAATCCATGAAGAAATCTGGGATAATTTGAGCATCAATGCAAATTACAGAAAGTTATTTTTAGAATCCATGACAAATTTTTGATATAAGAAAGATGAACACACTGAAAAGAAAGTTCTGTTTTATGAGAAAATATTGATTAATAAACTCTTATTACATCTACCCTTGAATGTGCTATTACAACAAGACTCCAGTTTAACAGCTTTTTGTCTCTGGCCAGGGGGTGACATACAGTGCCCAGCAGAATGGAGTGAAGGGAATTGCAGGAGCAGCAAAACTGCAAAAGAAAATCAACAAACCACAATCCAGAACTTCAGAGACTCTATATCAATCACATAGAACTAGGACAGCCTAATCTCTCCCCATCCTGGAGCTCAGGGACATTTGAGGAAGAGGGGGCGGTAAGATTGTAAGAACAAAAGGATGGGAGGAGCAACGATTTGCAAGATTCTCAACAATAGTTGGGGCCAAAGCAATCATAATGGGACTTTGCATGCCCTGCGCAATGTCCAGCGCACTGTTGCCCTCATAAAGTCTAGCATCTGTTAAGGGCACCGAGACCCCTGGAGGCAAGGGATTGACAGCCATAGTAGTGATCTTATGCTTAAGGGGAACAAGAGAAAGGGCTTATGGAAATGCCACTGGGTCCTTATATGTCATCGGAGAGGAGGACCCAGTGGAGAGTTAGGCGTATACAATAAAGGACTCTCTGGGAATTGGGGCGGGAGGCACTGGGGGAAGGGGAGGGGGAGAAGGGGGGAGGGAGGGAACTGGTAAAAAATTTTAAAATGTATAATTAAATTTTAATATAAATAAATAAATAAATAAATAAATATCAAAAGGACAATAGAGCTAGAAAATTACTGAATATTCCAACTAGCAGTTGAAAATCTGATGCAGATAAAGCAATATATTTATATAGCTTCAAGGCGCCTTTCTCCCAACATCTAATTCAAAGATTTTTTAAAATGGGAACCCTGATATTTCTGTATGACTACGAAGACTATCCAGCACTCTGTACCTCCATGGCCCCACATGACATAAATGTATCTACTCATTATAGTGGAAATAAAATTTCCAGACATAACTAAAGTGAGGGAAAAAATCTATAAATAATTGTCTTTGGCTCTAAAAATGTTGAGTTAAGAAAATATATAAGTCAGTTGGATAATGGTTCCAGAGAGAAAGACTAAATTAGAGACATGATTACCAAATGCAATGCATCACATTAGATTTGATCCTGAACCCATTATAGCACAGTGACACAGGATGTTAAAAATTTTAAAGGATCTTAACTCATATTAAAGTCAGGAAATGCATAATTCAGCATTATCTCAAATTTTTGAAATTATAATGAATTTTGTTACATGAAACCTTAGATAGATGTCTCCTCTCTATAACTATTGAGAATATTTTGTTTTATTACTAGGGTGTCTGTTAGCTTTTTTACTTCTTTTAGTTCACCATTATTTCTAACTTTCCTATCTGATTTTGTGCATGATTAAGGGAATAGCCCTTATCTGGATTCTATATATTTCTTTTGTGTAAAATACATTAGCCTTTAACAAATTCATATCTCTATCATAGCTGAGTTAAAAGGCATATGTGAGTTTGGGGAGAAATCGTATATACTTGTCTCCATGCTTATTTAAATTTCAGTTATTCATCTTTGTTTGAAGACAGTCTTCTATGTAATTAAGGATCACTTGAAACTTGCTATGTAGATGAGACTAGCCTCAAGCTTCCAATCATCATTCCTCAGCCTTCTCCGTGCAGGAATTAAAGATGCATACCACATGCAATAGATCTGTAAATATCAATATTCCTCCTGTGTCTTCTAAGAGGTCTTGGAAGGAATGGTAGCTTGACGATCAAATTTAGCACCAAGGTCTTACCTGTATGTACCATTATCTACTAACAGAAACCTCTGGCTACACACCTGTCCATATGCACAATTATGTATATATAACTACGTGACTAATTTTTCTAAGATAGTATCCTCAGTATTTACTTTATTTCATGCCCTTATTCTCCATTTTGAATAGAACAAGGAAAAAGAGGGGGAAAAAATAGCTAATCCTTTGGGATTTAAGTATGCTAAAACAGTCCCAAGATACACAAGTTAAACTTGGCATACTTTGGACTTGAGCCAATAAAACTGTTTTTATTGGCTGTGGAAAATGGAATTTTAGACTATGTTAGGCCATACTATAATTGTGTTTATAAAGACACAATGAGAGGGCTGAGCATTCAATGAGATTAGCGGAGTTTATGTCTGCTGCAAGTTGATGGATGGTGTTTTCCTCTGCACTTAGGCTAGTGTAGACAAAAGGCCAAGGGGCTGAGCTCTTAACACAATTTAATGAAGATACAGAAATTTAAATATTTCCAAGAGACAGTGAGGAGATACAAAATCACTTCCTTCTAAATATAAAGATGAAAATCTCAACAGGCTGACTGGATAGCCTAATATCAATTTTTTAGAAATATATATTATTTTACATAATATACTATATATTATATACTAATTATATATATATATATATATATATATATATATATATATATATATATATCAGAACAACTCATTTGGTTTTTGCTTTGAGCTATCTTCTCAAACTAAGCCTTCCAATTTCCTATCTGACAGAGTCAAATGACCTTGTTTTCCTTCCAAAGAAGATTATTTTTTATTTCAGGTTCCATGAATGCTGGTGATTCCCTTCAGCAGAATTGAAAGTGATAATGTTTTAGGAAAGTGATGTGGATGTTAAAGGGAAATATTTCAGGCCAATAAAAGTCAAATTTGTTTCAGAGTAAAAACTATGCAAAAGAGGAAATTTCATGGCACAAGAATATAATTCAAGCATTTAAGCAATATTAAGACTCAAAATACAATGTTGCATCCAATCTATAATTGCTTGATTAGTTTCTGCCTAGGGCAATAACAATTTAAATATTTCCTGCTCCAGTTTTTTTCATTGTTAAAACTTAAAAACACGGGCTGTTTTAAATATAATTTAAATTCTGTGTGTGCCTGTGTGTGTGTGTGTGTGTGTGTGTGTGTGTGTGTGTGTGTGTGTGTGTGTTTGTGTGTGCCTGCATACCACATTGCATATATGGGAATTAGAGGACAACACTGAGTAGCTGGTTTTCTTCTATTTTTACATGCTTGCAAGGTATGGAACTCAAGTCATTGGGCTTTCCCTAAAAGCCCTTTTACCCACCGAGCCATCTCACCAGCCCAAGTTTTAAAGTTTAGCATGTTGGCATAAAGCAGCACTGTGTCTACGAAATGTACTTCCTTTAGACCTCAGTCATGATTTGACATTTTAAGTCTTTTAATATTGTCAAGGGCGGCAAGCATCAAAAGATAGTTTCCTCAAATTCATTAGGCAATTAGTTATGACAGAAATGAGCAACATACTGAGCCATGAATATTCAGGATTTTACAGAATCTAAAATGTTAATGTGCAAGGAAAAAGTACAAGACAGTTTTTCATTCATTTAAAAGTAAATGGAAGATCAGTGGATTTGCAATTTTTTTATAGTATTTCAGGAATATTTTGTAGTCTTTTTCTTCTAGTACCTGGAATCCAACCCAGGGCTTTGAGCATGCTAAGCAAACTCTCCACCACCAACCTCTATTCACAGCCCTTTATGGCTTTTGGAAATCCTTAACAGATGAAAGGTCTGCACAATTACCAAGCACACTGCCTGCACAGATTGTGAGCCACTCAGCCCTGTCAGAGCAGAATACCAGAAAAGTCAAAACATAGGGTTCAGTTAGCACAGGACAAAGATAAAGTTATCTTTGCCACTGATTACATAAAGGTGTACTGTTTACTACACATGAAATTGGGTCAGAGGGGCAGAGAAATTACTGCCACTAAATATTTTGTTTTAGGTACACTCCCTTCTTTTGGTTGGGAGTGGCTACTATGATAAGAACTATCTTGAATAGGAACACTGCAAGATTTAAAAAATGATGACAGATGACTCTAAGCAAAGAATACTTATTCAGCTTAACCAGTATCTTTGCACCTGGAAATGTAAGCAGAAAAAAATATTAACAAAGTAGCCAATATTTTACAATTTTGTTATTGAAATGACATATTTTTATACCTAGGGAATGTTTAATTCTAATGAAATATTCATTTTTGGTGCCTTTAAATGGTTAAGCAGTAATCTCCAGTGTAAACTACAAAGTACCATTTCTGGGGTGCTGCACTCTTGGTTAGAGTCCAAGCTTCTTCTCTAGCAATGTTTGTGATACCTAGAAAGTTAATTAACATAATTAAATGCTAATTCCTTCATTTGCAGAAAAGGGAAGATAACCTTGACTACCTTTGGGGACATCTCTGGTTTTCAACTGAAATAAGAGATGATAGACAGACAGACAGACAGACAGACAGACAGATAAACAAATGGAATCAGATTGCTTAAATAAATGCTTGACATGTAAAAATTCTACACAAAACTGTTTTTCATTTTAAAGTATACAAAAAACTCCAGAATTGCATTTACACTTTAGTTAGTTTTAGAAGGACAATCATTGGGAAAGTATCTGTTTTGAGGCTTTAGGATGTTTTCATTTACACACACACACACACACACACACACACACATTTTCTTGTTAATTTATTACAAGGTATGTCCCCTTTTAGCATTCCTCACTATATCCTTGCTTTTGGTTTTGATGTCCTAATTTCTTACTTTATCTCTAAGCAATGTCTCCAAGTGATAGAAAAGCATGGTAATATAAAAAGACCCTATCAGAATTAGTGGTGAGATTGTTCTGACTTTAAAAACATACACTTTAGTTCCTTCTTCTGATTCCCAACAAATTCTAAACCACCAACCCCTTACAGCCACAAATTTGGGTTTTATAATGAGCCTGTTTTATTGGGGATGGAAGGAACTTGCTAGAAACCAATATATGGGAGCTGACAGTTCTTGGTGGGTGTGAAGGTGCCCACCAGGAGACTAAAGGATGGGGCCTGTGCCCACTTGTAAAGATCAGTTCAAAGACAATCTTTTCAAGTCTGTCCCTCCCCCCTTCCCACCTCCACTAAAAGATACCTAATTGTGTGTACATTTTCTTATGGCATGACTTACTTTCTAATATAGATGTAGTTTATTATGCAAATGATGCATTTGCCTATTAGACTTTTTATATGTAATAGATAAGTGGTTGCTGAATGGATGGGTAGATGAGTGGATGGATGATGAATGAATATCAGTTTTGTCTCACTTCCTGGGCAACATTGTGTTTCTCAGTTGTATCCATAGTTTGTCACCTAGCCATGCTGATGAGCAGCATCACTAGACAACTCTTTGACCTTTTAGGGCTAAAGCACAAATTTTTCCTTGGAGCTCTGGTTTTATTGTCTTATCTACAGGATTTGTGCCACAGCTTTAGGAATCACTCCCTAGGTACCAGTCATGCACACAACAGTTATTTTTTAATAACATAAAACTGCATTACGATCTCAGGGAAACTTCATATCCACATCCTAACACATAATTGCCATACTATGCTCCATAACCTTTCCTCCAATCCTCCCCTCCTTCTTTCTTTCCTTCCTTCCTTCCTTCTTTTCATTCTTTATTCTTTCCTTCTTTCATTCCTCTCTCTAAAGCTCCTTCCTCCCCATCTTAGTCTAAAATATTTCAACAATATTACAATATGCATTTCAAATTAAAAAATAGTCATTCATCTGGTCTTCTTATTTAGATTGTTTTTGTGTTCTTACATTTCTAAAAGAAAGCTAATTTACAGATATTTTTGAAATTATTCTTTTCAACATGTGAGTTCCCTTGTTCAAGTCTGACTTACAGGTATCCTCAAACTCCACAATTGAAATGCATATGTCATTTCATTGGACCCAGCAGAACACTAAGACTCACTATTCTGCTATGAAAATTGTAAGGAATCTCAGATATTTAGAAATGAAAGGAAAAACTTCAAAAGAATTCCAAAACATTTCTCTGCTCTTTGGGCATCACATCCAAAACAACTACCTCCCACTGTTAATAGCTGTGCTGTGTGCATGACAGCTGATTTTCATCATCCAAATTTCAGTCACGATTCTGGTCAGCCCAGACCAGACTAGGTTAGCTTAGTTTGTTGTGATTTAATGGCTGAAAACTAATCTTTCTTCTTTCAATTTAGAGTTTATGGACCCTGGAATTAGCCATAATCTATCCTGGCTCTACTTGATAGCTGGGATAACCATTAACTATGGTGGTGTGTGGAAAGATGTTATGTAGATTTTATTCACACCATGCATTTTCCTCTAAGAAAACTGTGGCAAAAGGTTATGCCATATCCACGTCCTTTTCCTGATTCACTAATTCAGTCAATTCTTCACTGCATTTTCAAATAAAAGTTGGAAAGTGTAAAATAATAACTGCTGGGGGTTCACAGAATTGTGCTATATACAAGAACACAAACATACGCACACATCAGGAAATCCTGGTGGATCCTCCAATAGGATATTAGCATTATCAAATCTTGTAATAAGCTTATCGAAGAAACACAACATAACAACATACCTTAAAATGTCCAAGCATCCCTGCCAAATATGTAGGCTGAACCAGGAAAAATATGCCAAAAGTAAAAAGCAAATGAAGATAATTATCTCCGCTTTGACAAACAACAATAACAAACAAACATCTCAATGGAAATTTCATTCTGTGTCTCCACTAGTGTGTGTGTGGCGGGGGAGGAGGGTAACCTCCTCCCTGCAGTGCTACAACAGACTTCTGCAGCAAAGAGCATGCTCCAGAGGCGACGCTTGTTGACAGCACTACAACTTGAAAGGAGAAAGCATATATCTGCATTTCATTCACACAGGCTTTCGTCTCTTAGCTTACATTTCTGTTGCTGAAAAATCATAAAGTCCAATTATTCATAAAACCAGATGTACAAAAGACTTGGGCTTTTGCATTGATTCTGTCACTTACTAGTTATTCAACCTTGGATAATTTTCTTAATATGTCTATGGCTCACTTTCCATAAGTGAAAAGTAGATGAGAATAGGACTTCTTAGATCAGTCACTAAAGAAGATCACAACAAATCTGGACAACTCTGTAGGGTATGTATTTTTTTTTACCTTTATAAAATGTTTGAATGTCAGCACATTAAATCACATAAATTAACTTGATAGTCCATACAAAGCATTTGTAATACTGGCTCCAACAGAAAGCATAGCAAATAAGATAACTTTTATCTTTTAAGGTTATTTCAAGAGGAAAGAAAACGATATAAATATATAATGACCAAGTACAGGACCTATGCACATAAAAGAGCATACTAAACGTTGGCTTCTAAATTCCGTGAATCCTTAAGATCAGTGAAATCACATTCAATGACACCTACGTCCAACCTGTCCCTCACATGCACATCAAAGAAAACAAAAAATGTTCCCAAGAACGGATCACATTTTCCAACAACTGTGACAGCACACTCAGAACTCTTGTAACCAGAGAGAAGAAAATATGGGCAGAGGAAAAGAACAAAGGCAATGAGAACATAAAATATAAAATGGGAGAAAAAAGTACAAAATTTCCAGAGTGTGATTCAGGACTAGAACTATAAATCAGATCCTGTGCCCTTCTCAGCCCTGAGGCCAAAAACACAAGCATTTGTGACTGAATTTATTGGCTCATGGCAGGAAACAGTACACCAATGACATCAAGAGAGTTCTTCAAAAAAAAAGAAATGTTTTCTTAAATGGAATAAACATTACTGGGAAATGAAAATCCCCTGCACTGTGATTGAACCAGGATCCAGTTACAATGAAATCAGCCTCATTCTTTCTAATGCTTCTGCTTTGCTTTGCTAGTTTCCAAGGAGTCCTTCTTTGGAAATTATGTCATTAGAGAGATGTTAAATTAATATTATAACAAATGGACTGTAAGCTTTTCTTCCTGTATGCAAATTGCAAAAATAATGTCTTAGTTACAAATAGGGAAGTTGATATCTAGCTGATTGTGTAGTGGTTTCTGAAAACAATGTAGGATATCACAGCTATAAATAATCACCACATGTGAGTCCTATCTTTATAGGAATCTCACTGACAAATAACTTCCTCCACTTTCTGCCATTCCCACTGAAGTTGACTAAGGTCCCAGTTTGAATCATATTCAGTTAACCAAACGATATTTTTTCTTAACAAAAATATTTGAAGTATACAAGTTTATATAGTACTAGAATATGAAGAGACATGAGCATACATTCTCCCCAAATATATTTATATTGTTAACTGGCACCATTGGAAAATACTGTACTTAATTGTCTAACAAAGAGACTTGATGTTAAGAGCCTTTTTAACAATTTGAATCCATGTTTGTAAACCATACCATTCCAACCTTACAAGGAATTACCGCAAAGTGTGATTTCTTCTGCCCCTCGGAACCACAGTCTGAAGTGCAATGTGAGAATGAACTTGCACCTGCATTTGCACAGTGCCCGGCCTAGACTGTGGTTGCTTAAACTCACACTGGCAGCAGGAACACTGAAAAAGCACAAGAAACCTGAGGGGGCTCAAGACTGTTCCTGAGAGGGCAAAGCTCCCAGGTTCTGGCAGCTCAAAGCAGACAGAGCATTCATTCACTCTCTCCTGTCCTGAAGTGCCTTGTCTATCTGAAGATTTATACTCTATTGCTTTCCTTCCAATATCTCTGCTCCCTTCCTTCATTCAAATTCAATATCCAGTTCCAAGTACAAGCCAGAACTTCCTGGAAAAAGACATTCCTATATTAAACAAGACTAATGAAGATTAAACTTTCACTTCTGTTGCTATGTCTTTTATTATTTTTAGCCATGACTTTATAATATAACTTTACACCATCTGATCTATAGTTATGATCAATAAACAACAAAACCATGTGCCTGTGTGTGTGTGTGTGTGTGTGTGTGTGTGTGTGTGTGTATGTGTGTGTGTGTATGTGCATGTTTGTGTTTGTGTGTCTGTGTATATATGTGTATGGATTGCGTCTGTATTTATGTGGGTTGATGTGCATGTTTGTATGTGTGTGCGCATGTGTGTGTATGTGAGTGTGTGTATTTTTGTGTGCATATGTGTGTGCATATGTGTATGCATGATGCATATGTGTGTGTGCATGTGTGATGTACTCACTGTGGAGGACATAGGCCAATATCTGGATATTTTCTTCAATCACTTATCTACCCTCCACTTTATTTTTTGAGAAAGAGCACACTGTACCTGTAGTTTGCCATTTCAGCCAGGCTGGCTGGCCAGCAAGCTTCGGGATCCGCTTGTCTCTGACCCCCAGTGCTGGGGCTCAGACACACACCTCTATGCCAGGACTTCTTTTTTTTTTTTTCTTTTTAAATGTGAGTGTTAGGGATCTGAACTCAGGTCCTCATGCTTGTGCAACAAGCCCTTTACCCACTGACCACCTCCCCTCACACAAACTTTGTGTTCCTGCTGAGTGAACAAAACCATTATACTTGATAAGTACAGAATATGACAGTAAGGTATTTTATGTCTTGCTTTTGACCAAAGATCATCACAAACAAAAGATAATTGTTTGTAAATAAGTTGCACACCCATCAAAGAAATATTTGCAAAAAAAAAAAAAAGAGTATATAGGTCAGTTGGGGACTCTAAGACCCTCAGCTGCTTCATGGAAAAAGATCCAAGGCCAAAGAGAATGTGATAAGAATTTTGATGACAAGTTTTGAGTACTCTGGTGCCCATTTCCTACGCAAAGAGGATCAAGGCTTCATTCTTCCTTGTGCTATCAGAAACGGTGACTTAGGGAGAAGACTGAGAGTTAGTTCCTGCAGGGAGGAGGTTCAATGGCCTGGCATATGATTTACTTGGGGGAAGGTACTACCTAACTCTGCATGAAAAGAGATTGCTGGGTGAGAATCAGACCATGCTCCACCAGGCTGGTGCAGAAGATAGCTGCACTTCCCTGCCTAAAACACAGTCTTTGAAGAGAACAGGCTGCTTTGGGATTTGTCCCAGACTTTGTCAAAGGAAGTCCTCTAGAAGTGTGCCAAGTGGAGATTCTTTGCATGTCTAGGAATAACCTGGTGAGAGGAGGTTCACTCCAAAGCTCCTCCTGTAGCAGAGCATGAACAACCTTACCATCACTTTTGCTAAAAGCTTGAAACACAGGATGGCTCTGGTGGACCTTTTAGATGCAAGATCTTATAGGAGATCCGGGGGGCATTTAAAATGTACCCTTGAAGGGGATCTTGGGACTCCAACTTCTTCTTTCTCTCTCTTGTTTTGTAGTTCAGAACATAAGTGGCTTCGTTCCACATGAGCTTCTGTCATCATGTCATGGTATCTCACCCTAATAGGCCCAAAGCAATGGGACCAACCTGTCCGAGTGGAGCCTTGGGAGACAAAATAGTTTCTCTCTCTGAATTATTTGCATCTGGCATTTTAAAGAAGTAATAGAAACCCCCATGGTTTCACTCTGGGAAATTCTCGACAAAGGAAAAATACAATCTGCTGTCTTCTCTGTTCACACACGGGAGTTCCTGAAAAACCCAGTGAACATAAAACTATACCAAAAATCATTCAATACTATGTGCAGTATATGCATACCTTTGTTTTCATGTGAACACATGTTTAATTGCTTGCTTTAGTATAACAAAACAAAAAGTTACATACACATACATACACATATGTATATATTCAGATTTTTCTCCCACACAAATGAAGAAATTGCAATTTTTTATATGAGGAGAAGCCATTTTTTATGTTGTAAAACTACTAGTGTTTCACACACTGAATACCCATGATCTCCTTAGTCATTGGAACATGACACAATCATCCCTCAGAATTTTTACACTTCTTGGCGATCAGTACTAATGCTTCTGAGAACCACTCAATTTGAACTAATTAGGGTTGGTGTTTCTCTCTCTCTCTCTTTCTCTCTCTCTCTCTCTCTGTCTCTCTCATTCTCTCTCTTTCATGTGTATGTGTGTTCCTGCACATTGGGGTAGGTAAATTTCATGTCAGACATGATTAGACGTTCTCTAGTGAAGAAATCCACTGGTTTAGACAGTATAATCAATCTTTCTGCCCTTCTGGTTTGTTTTTGCAAGAATTAATGCCCTAAAATATTACAAAGTGGCCTCTAGCTCTCTTATTTTATTGACTTTGTCATAAAATTACCTGCACATCATATGGTAAACCATTTCTCTCAATTATCATAATATTTATTTTAAGCACTTAAATAGAAAACTAAATGCACAACAAGGATACTATTTTCTCTAGCCATCTGCATGCAATTTAAGTCTGATTACATTTCAGTAAAGAGACCAAATAAAAGTCTCGGGAAAACTTAAATGCGTAGAAGAGCCTTAGGCATACTCTGAAAGGGGGCTAGGAAATGGGGCAAGATGGCTGCTAAGATCAAGTGGATGATCTTTCCCCACAGGTAGAAAATCTGAACACTTGCTTCCACACCAGACTAACTTCATAAAAGGCATGGGAAGCCACAAAGCTTGCTTTAACAAGAAGATGTAATGAAGACAGCCCACAGAAAAGAGTTGTCTGCTCAGTTACTACTCCCGTTCCAATGTGGAGACTCATCTTGCTAGCAAGAGGGAGAGAGCATTAAAACTAAGTCTCAACTTTGATGAAGGGTACCAGGTCAGTCATGGTGAAAGTCTACCCTGAACAAAGCCTTGGGATCCTACTTCCAGGACACTGCCTGAGGGTGGAGCCACTGGGGGTGTAGGACAGGCAGCTGGTGGCCTCCCCCACCTTCTCCCAGGCTCTACCAGAAAAATAGGTGGGCTCAAGGTTTTGGTTTAGAGCTCAGGGCCAGGTCTACTATGGTAAAACAGCACACCCAATGCATTCTGAAGGCCCTGCATTGGGATCAGAACTCAGAGTCCCCAGACTGCATGATTAAAGGCCGAGACTCATCCATTGGCAGAACAGACTTGGGATTTGGTCTGCAAAAGTGCCACTCAGTACTTCTGTCCTCTCACACAAATGGCACAGGTGCCTGTGAATGTGAGACTCAGGTGCTACCCTATTTAACCACAAACTTTGTGGCCAAGGAGGTCACTACCATTCATCCCCTAATGTCACAGTTTAAGAGGTGAACTTGAATTTCAGCCTGTAGAATCTGAAGGTTAACATGGATAGCAGTGCACCGGGAGACAAGGCCGGTCCCTATGTCTGTGAGAGATTCAGGCTCAGGCCAGCTTTGCATTAGCTTGCAGTGGCCAAGGGACTTCAAGAACACCCCCATCTACCACCTCAGGCAACTTTCTAGAAAAGAAGAGGACAGTGAGGCACAGGACCTTGACTGGGACTGAGATGACTCTGCAGTAAAACTCTTGCCATTAATGCTTGAAGGAGCTTGGGATCCTCGGGTCCCTCTTGAACACCAGATGCAGTGGTGTAGGAATCTGTGATTAATCTCTTTGGGTTCCGGGGAATGGGAAGCAGAGACCCGAGAATTTCCAGAAGTTCGCTAGCTAGCTAACCTAATTATATAGTACTGTGAACAGGCCTCTTCAAACAAGGTGGAAAAGCAAGAATAACACTTGAAGGTTGTCTTCTGACTTCCACATGGCACATGCACACCTGAGCTCACACACACAATCACACATCACATACATCATACACGTACATACAGTCACTCATCTGAGAGAAAGGAGAGAGAGAGAGAGAGAGAGAGAGAGAGAGAGAGAGAGAGAGAAAGAGTTCTTTGCCCCGAAGCCTAACACCAGACAAAGCCGAATGGTACTGATCCCAGGGCTGTCTGTGCAGACCCTCTGGACGAGGGAACACATATGACCCTAGTCGGCTGAGCTTGTAGTTAGCATCACCTGTGTTTGGCTGCAGTTGCCTGGGTCAGAGATGGGTTCACCACAGTGACAGGCAGCCTATATCCGTGTAAGCCTTTTAATACCCCATTGCTGCCCCGGTCTCAGTGGATAATGGGCTCAAGACATTATAAGCTGACAACACTGACAGCCACAGTTGAGACATAGGAGCTTAGGGCCAGCAATCCATGGCTACTCTTCTTAGAATCAGGCACATGATGCCTAACTACAGGAATAATAGTACATGAAACATCTGGTCTATACCAGCACAAAGGAGAGGCGAATAAAAACAACTTATAACTCCTAAGTGTTCTTCAGTTTGTTCTGAAGAACACACCTGAATTATATTTGGAAAAAGAAGAAAAAAATCTATCTGGGCCCAGATTGCCTCATGCTTATATAAATAGTAGAAACACTGGAGCAGCAGATTCTCATCAAATCCTAATCTACCCAGTGATGAAATAGAAGTGACTATGGGCTTAGAGCCTTCTTTTTGCATAGTTTATAATTTCTGGAAGTACAGCAATTATACAGAAGGCAGGAATAAATTCCTTCTTCTTTGCTTAGATGATGTCACATGTCAGCCAGAGTCAAGAGCCTGAAAAAAGCCAGGACCTCACCCAAAGTCAAACACAAGGTACTACAAATTAGCCATAAAATAAGTGTCAGTATGCAATAACTCTCAAATAAAGAATTCTCAAAGCTGCTTTTGGGAAATGCATTGAGACTGGGTTTCAGTACTCTAACAGAAACTTAAAGAGATAAGAGCAATTTTTAAAAAATCAAACAGAAATTCTTAAACTGAAAAAAAAAAAACTTAAAAAAATACCCTTCACAAAATGTAGAACAAAAAAGCAAGAGGTAGTGAGCTCAAAGAAAAACACTATGGAAAGCACACTGTTGGAGGAAGGAAAGAGGAAGACAAGAACTGAGAAGAGCTCAAAGGACACACAGGCTTCTGTGGCACAAGAAGAAATAGAAAATGCAAGAGGAGTAAAAAGCTTATTCAAAATATCCAAAGTATACAGGATACAAGTGTTCGGATATAGGATCCATATCAATAATTACCAAGTTTAACTCAAACAAACTATGCCAAACCATATTATAACTAAGTTCTCAAAGATTAAAAAGAAGAGGAATATTCTTATGGTTGCAAGAGGAAAGAGGCACATGTCACAGAAGGGTATCCCAACTTTCCTGAGAGCAAATTTCTCAGACAAGAAAGAGTAGCACGGGATTGTTATACTACTGAAGCAAAAAGGAAACCAAACCCTCAGCTGAGAAAACCATATGTGACAAAGCTGTTCTTTGGAAATAAAGGACATATGTGGCATTTCCAGACAAGCAGAAGCTGAAATAATATATCCTTACTAGATCTGTCCTATAAGAAATGCTGAAGGAAGTTCTTGAAATGGAATGAAAGAGAAGAAAATTAAAAAAATGTGTAAGTATGAAAACCACTAGCTAGAAAAAAATGCAAATACAGATGGGCCTAATATTGTTGTCAGTTCATAAACCAATGATGCTTGTAGTGTAAAGACAAATTAAAAGCAATCAAAATTAATAGGTTAATAATGCTAAAGATAAGCAGTGTATAGAAATAGGTCAAATGAAGTATCAAAAACCCTGTAGGATGACTATAAATACCAGTAGAATGTTTTTCATTTTGAAAGCTAGAGGAAAAGATTTTGAAAGTTTACATCAAATGAAATATGATAAACACTTGAGGAAATAAATGTTTAACTTGAATTAAACCATATACGCTACTTGTATTAATCAAAAATATTTCATTGGACTTCTTTTATTGCTTTACTATGAAAAATTGCTTTGATTTAGCTAAATTTAAAAATACTTTTTTTAAAAAAAGAGACTTCTAACTTTAAAAGTTTAGACTCCAAGAACAGAGTTTTTAAAAAAATATATTTTATTTGAGAGAGAGAAGAAAGGAGTGAAGGTCAGAGGCTAGAGATCAACTTTCAGAAATCAGTTCTTTCCACCATGTGGGCTTCCAAGGATTGAACTCAGATCTTCATGTTTGGGATCAGACATCTTACCCACTGAGCTATTTCACTACACCAAGAACAGTTCTTATTAAATAGTGTGCTAAAGTAAATCCATACTACTGAATAACTTTGGTGGCAATGGTATTAGTAATATGATGATTGACAAGTCTCAAAATTAAAGTGTTACATAAGTAAATTACCTTAAATAAAAGCAGGTGCTGACAAGCAGTGCTAAACGGAACCACTTAGCTGCATGTGTTGGTTTTGGTGTGACACAAAGAACCTTTCCTTCACGTAGAATAAATGGCTAAATGAACAGCGATGGGACAAGCGGCAATATAAAATTGTCAGAGTAAATACAAGTTTGTTTAATGAGGTAGTAAAATACTGAACAATAAAAATACCCGAGAAGCTATGACTTTTGCTTCACAGAGCAAAATTCAAGTTCTTTAGGCATGAGCCAAAATTTCCATAGATTTCAGTGTTATAAAAAAGAAATCTATCTGTTAGCATCTATACTAGTAAATGTACACAACTCAGATTTACATGACAGGTAGATACAGACAAGAAATGATTGTTTCATAATGCCTGCATAGAAATTTCAAAAGGAAGCAGTTGATCTTGTTTAGAGGCAACGTGGAGTACTAATACCACAGCAGGAAACAGAAAGCAATTAGGAATCTACTATGGAAAGGCTTTTGAATCCACAATCAGAGGGAAACGTCATAAGAAAGCCACGCAGTTTGAAAAAAAAAGTAGAATCCTTATCCTGTGATTTATTCACCTAAATTTTACTTCATGTGTACTATGCTTCAGGCAGTACTCTGTGCTTTTGGAGTAAAGCACACATGTTGGACTAAAGAACACAATGTGCAATGTGTAAAATCCTGTGTCAATGGGTTATTGGACCATACAGTCCAGTAAATGTACTGGATGCAAGACGCACTATAAAAATAAACAGAGTGCTAGGCATGGTGGAGAGCTCAGATAATCCTTGCCTTTGGGAGGCAGAAGCACAAAGGTCACAAGTTCACAGCGACCTTGAATTTATCCACAGAGAGATTCTCTGAAGAGCAAACAGACACGCATCTCCTGCCCTTGAAACGGAACAAGCAGGCTGTGTAAGAGGGATGGAGATGAGGAAGATGTTGTTTCCTATCTGTTGCTAATCTTCACCGCAGCATTCTGAGGCAATTAAAGAGGGTTCACTGGAGTCTAAGCTAAAAATGGGAAAACTAAAGCTCAGAGATGAAGGAACAAATCCAAGACTAAGTCGCAGAATTCCCAGCTCACCTTGTCCTTATCACTTGCCTCGCATGGGTGGAAATATTGCATGCTTTAGGACCTTTTTTTAACAAAGCAGAATGTGGAGGAAGGCAGAACTAATGTGTAGGCAACTACTTTTTTAAAACACTAAATACCAAAGCAGCTTAAGTCATTACAAACTCTCACTAATTAAAATAATGCTAAGTGCATTCTTAATTGCAGGGATAACGTGCCAATCCACTCTTCCATTTATTAGAGATCCAACTTTTCATCTGTCACATTCTAATGATCAATTTTAAGCTTAATAAATATGTTCTCTCTTTTTCCTTTTAGCTGTTTTCACCCAGCAGAGGAAAGCCTCTTCTCATTAATATAATAAACACATTTGCAATTTATTCGCTGAACTTGAAATCATCAATGGCTTGAATTTATTACATTAACCACAATTTTCATTGATTTCTAAAAATAACAATATATACAAATTATTTGCTATTAAATTAATCTTAATGAAGCCCCTATATTAATCATCAGTATATAGGTAATGAATGTTTTCAATGCAAACACCACTACAAAAGTCCTTAGACCAAGTACTAAACCCTTGCTATCTTTTGCTTGTTTATTTTCTGAAGGGCTTTCACAGAGAAGCAGCACAGACAGGGGCCTCTATGTATTATAGGCTGACCTTCCTCATGAGACGCTCCGGCCTCATCTGGCTGAGTGCTGGGAATACAGATGTGCACCTTCATGCCAGGCAATCCTTTAACCTCTTGGGAACAGACTTGGGAACAGCGGCTCCATAAGCTGAGCTCCCAGAGAAGCAAATGTTTTTGTGATCTTCAGGAGTCACTTTTGGATGCTGCTTGAAAAGAAATTTCTCCTTGTGCTGATAACATGCTTTAAAGTTCTCTTCTTCCTCCAGCCTACTAAACCACTTTGTGTGCTGTCATATAAGTACTAGGACAGTGCCTTTCATATCTGGAAAGACACTGGGTGACAATATTCTCACCTACACCTGACCTCTGACTATCTATTTTTTTTACACTAGTAACTCCAAGCCCCCAGCCTAACCAGGACAATCTAATTGACTGAGCCTAAGTTCTTACTGAACTCAGGAAGTGAGAAAAGAGATATGAGGTCTAGTCACCATGTGCTTCTATAGCAGGAGGTGCCACCCTACTTACTTTCTCTGAGCCAACAACCAGTAACCACTCACCATAATCATAATCAATAAAGAAAGGTAATCTACATTTCCATCACTCATTGGCTACACCCAGAGTTCTGTATACTACAAATAACAGGAACTATATCAACCTGACTTACAGAAATATACATGTTTAGAACCCATTAGTGAAGTTCGTGCCCCCTACAACTGCAGTTGAATTATTTTATCAGTGAATATTAGCAACACTTTACCCTGCTTGTCATACTGAGCGATGTGTACGTGTATGTTGCATATATGTATATATGCATATGTTTGTGTCATGTTACATGGGTATGCTCACTTGTGCATGAGCATGTGAAGGTCAGAGGTAGATATCACATGTTTTTCTTTATTGCTCTTGACCTCATTTTTTGAGACAGGGTCTTTTTCTGAACTGGAGCTTGTAATTTCAGCTAGACCATCTGGCCAGCGAACTCTTGGACTCTGTCTGCCTCTGTTCCCAGCGCTAGGCTTATAGGCATGAGTGACCACCTCCACCTCCATTTCATATCATGCCCCAACAGTCTTCAGCCTGTAAATATGAGAGGCAAAGCCACTGCAACTGAATTGCTTATATGAAAGAAGAGAATATTTACGCTGCATTTTACTTCAACAAGAAGTTACCTGCTGGCGTTCTGATAGCCTTAACTAGGGCTGATTACCATAAGAAAAGAGTGGTGGAAGGTACTCTTATTTTTTCCTGACAAGGAAAACAGTATCAGCTCAAGACCTCCCCACTCGCTGCTCTATAAAAGCAAGCAGAACATTAGACATGGTAAAAATTTCATAGTTTTTAAAAATATATTGATTAGCAAGCATATAGAAGATAATTGATGCTCAGATCTCTACAGAATTAAGGAAATACATCAAACATTTACCATTTATTAAAAATTCAGAGTCAATTCTCAAGATCCAGGCACGCTCGTGCTGGGGAAGCATAGGCACGGAATCATTCTAGGGCTGCCAGGAAACACTTCCTGGAGCCCATGGCAACAGAGCTATCTGCTGGCAGAGACAGCTCTTGGCAAGGACTGTGAGCTGATAATGATGGGGAAAGAACTGTCAGCCCAGGTTCTCATGGTCTGAGAAGTGAGCAGGGACTCACTGGGAGCCATAGGGAGAGCTAGGCCTCCTAGAACTCTCTTCCTGTTCAGTCTGTTCCTCTCTCTGCACAGCATGGATAAGAGGGAGCTCACACCAAGGAGCAAGGGTGGGTGTGTGAGCAGAAAACCATGATGCAACAAGGTTCTTGCTGGAGACAGATCAGGGTGAGCAGTTATCACCTGGGAGACGGGTAGAGGATGAAGAACTTGATACTAAAGGTGGACAGCTCTTGCTAGACTGACTCACAGAAGAATCTTGGGTATATCCAGATTTTACAAGTGCACAAATGTATGTAGGGTAAGATGCAGAAATTTGGCTAAGATCTAGCCAAGCAAATAATCTTTGTGAATTCAATCCAAAGCCACCATTCTTATCTTCATTCTACAGAAGATTTTGATGCTAGATATGGGCAAGCATAGAATTTAATGCTTTCCTTTTAGGATTTGTTTCTCAAAGAAAAGAGGAGAAGCCTCTATCTGAAGAAGCTTAAGAACGATTTTTCCTATTATTAAAGATTATATTTTTTTGTGTTACTTAGGTCTGAGCATGTAGATCTTAAAAAACTCTATAAAGAGTATGTAGATGTGTCCTTAGGAAACAAGAGAGTTGTGACAAAATTTAGCTATTGGAAGAGTACTTTGGCTTTGTAAATCCATTATATATTCAAGATGCTTTTGAGAGTATTCGACTTTCTTTTCAATAAGAGAGCAAAATATGCTTATACACATACTTGCTGTGTGTTGTTTCATCTCCTCAGCACAGAAACAACAAAATTCCACTCAATTCAAATGATGTGTAGAGGAGAAAGGAATTTTCCTCATCCATCACTATGTTTAATAGTGAAACAGGTGCAATGGGAGACAGATTGACAAGAGAAAGCATATACATGCGCTAAGTGGCAGCCATGAAAGACATGGCAGCCTTTGAAAGGAAACAAGGAGTCCTAGAAAACAAGAAGCTATGCGTTGTATGTAATGTCTGACAAAGAGTAGACCATGACTTCAGAAAAGTATAGCTGCCGAGGGATGTTCTCTAATGGTAATCACCTGCTGAGACAGACATGAATTTGTTTAAATTCCTTTGGATGAACCCATGTCTTCACAGACAAAGACATCCTTTTTACAGGCATTAGTATGTAATGGAGGCATCTTTCACAAAAAAAGCTTTCCTGGTATTCTTTGGGAGAAGATCAGAAAATTTTAAAAGGTTAGAAAATTATTTTCTGCATTTTATAGTCTGTTTCAGGGGAGAAGTGGGAGGTCAGATAGTTGACCCTGCTTCTGTAGTTTCCTCAAACACCAGGGCGCAATATCCTGGGGCAGCATATTTTAACCTACATCCAATGGATAATGCCCAGGAAAGGAACTATGTCACTATCAAGCAGTTTTCTTTAAATACAAATATTTTTAAAAGTTTAATTTTATGAAAGTAATAGTCAAATTCAATCTTCATACCCAAAGAATATTTTTTAGTCGTGAAGAAAATGATAACAGAGAGGAAAACAGTGTAAAGACCAAATTCATTATTACCTCCAGAAATATCAAGCCCTTCTCCAACTTTCCAACTTGTTAATGTCTTTTGCAAGTCTGTCGAAGATATAAAGGATGTGTCAGAACTGAAATGGCATTCTGGATATGTAGAAAAACTGAAGCACTTCTTATTCTATCCTTTTATAAGGTCCAGGTTGTTTTGTGAGAGATCTGAGCCCTTGCATGCAGTTTTGTGAAGCAGTCAAAGTATAAATCTTCAGCACTCACCTCAAAAAAAATCTCTCTGTGGGTTTCTTTTCCTGGCAAACTATCTAAAGTAGATGACCTACTAGCTTCTTCTTGTTTCTTAGCAAGTTGTTTCTACTATTCAAGACCAGATTTGGGCAGAAGAAAAAGTGACAAAAATGAAAGAAATGATTCTATTTGTTATTAATGAAATAGGGAGAGAAGAACCACCAGTGTACAACTTTGCCCAGTTCTCAATACCACATGGTATTTTAAGTTCTTTTCCTGTTGTTATGATTAAAAAGAAAACATCCTGACAAAGGCAACTTCAGATTCACAATTCAATGTTACAGTCTATTATGGCAGCAAAGCCAAATGGCTGGAGCTTAGTGAGGCAGCTGATCAATCACACTGTATCCATGGTCAAGAAAGCAATAGATGTGAAATAGAAAAAATAGATATGAAAAAAGCAATAGATGTGAAAGCAATAGATGCATACTGCTGCTCAGTTCCCTTTTTCCATTTGTACAGTGTAGGATCCAGCCAGGGGATAGTTCCACACTCAGTGGATGGGTCTTCCCACCTCAATTAGCATAATCAAGGTTATGATTATTATACGTATCCAGAGACTCTTCTCCCAGGTGACTGACTCCAGATCTCATCAACTTGATATTGAAATTAACCATCACACATGGATTAAGTTGGAATTCATACCAAGAAGCAGGTGTAAGTTTGTTAATAGCAAACTACTAAAGAGAAGCATTAGGCTAAAGGGGAATTTTGACCAAACAGCCCTAACAGAATTTTTATTGATGGCAGGTCAGGGAGATAGAATATTGCAAAGAAAGCATAAACTGCGCATGGACTCTTCAGCTCAGGTTAAGACAAAAATGGGCATAAGTGATTCAGCAGTTCATATGTTGAAAGGATAAGTCAAGAGTAAATTACGATAACCACTAAAGGAGTGATACAAGTGTGTACATTTTCCTACCTCTTCAATGGTTAACTTGGTATCAGTTCAGCTCTTGTATATATCTAATTATTAATGTAATGATAAGACTAAGTGGTGGTGGCTCCAAAGGGGAGTTAGAGTAATGCCTTTGGTTCACACATGACTAGAGTTGACAATTTAGCAAATGACAATCTTAGGCCATCAAATATTTTAAGTCTATGTTAGCTTGATCTTCCCGTTACCAAACAAATACAGAACCCGAATAACTTGGGGGGGAACAAGGAGTTTATTCTTGCTTACAATTCTTGGTTACACTTCACCAGCACAGTAGGAGAATTCACACCAACATCAGGAGCCAAAGGAACTGGCCACAGCCTATCTACAGGAAATGCAGAGGAAGGGGCATCCTTTCTCATTTGCCAGCATTCCTGTGTACCTAAATGTGAGAAATTCCGAACCAGAATAGCCATGTTATTCACCTGCCCAGACAATGGTCCAGCCCACCATGGACTGAGTCTTCCCACATCATCAGTTAGATAATCTCCCATAGGTCTGCTCAGGACTTGCTTCCAAAGGCTCAGCTTTCAATTTGATACCTGTATCTAACTGGCACAAAGCTTCATCTAAAGTTTACCAATCAAATCATAGGGGTGTAATAGTTACTCTTGTTTGTTGCTTGAGAGAACATCAGAGTCAAACAACTTAAGACAAAAGGGGAGATTTATTCAGCTTACAGTTCCAGAGGGGAGATAGTCTTTCATGGTGGAGGCAGCATGGCTGGCTGGCCAAAGTTAGAGACAGGCTACATCACACCCATCAGAGAGGCTGAGAGCTCCCAGACGGCTTGCTGTGAAGGCAAACTCCTCTTGGAGATAGGGTGGGACTAATCAACCTCAAGGCCCATCCCCTGTGATTGCCTTCCTCCAGCAAGGCTCCACCTCTCAAGGTGCCATGACCTTGCCAAACACATGAGACTGTGGGAAACACATTGCAAACCATGACACATGCTTTTACATCGCCCTAATAATAATATGTTACATATTATAAAATATGTAATCATTTCACAAATGTGCTTTTGATACATAAACACAATGTAAATTTGCTCATACAAGTAAATTTTGATGAAAAATAAAATTGAAATAGTTTATCAAAACTACATGATTCCTAACAAACTTCAGGCATTAACTGTTTTTTAACTGGAAATCTAGACCTTCTTTAGTTCAGAAAACTTTTTAAAATTTTGTCCTCTAACAAGTGTTTTAGAATAACACCACCTAAATTACTTCCTAAAACATTAGTTTAATATTTATCATCCATTTAACACAAATATATATACACACAAACATATATACAGACACATATATGCATATATATTCTAAACTCAACTCTGTCAATTGGAACTATGAATTTGGGTGATATTTGTAAATATTCCTCAAATTAGGAAAAATGTTTTCTTTTGAATAGATAACTATGAAGAATCTGTTTTCCCCAATTTGAAACAGTAAATTTTGACATATGCAATTTTATGATGAGATCATAGAAGACTCCTGAATTTCCAGCATCAACAATGTTTGACAAAAGTAGTCAGATGCATTTGTGTAAATAATTTAAGATGCACCAAATTTGTTATTCCAATAATAGTATTATATTATTTAGTGTTGACTGGGAGAAAAATTTAAAAATTTTGCTCCCCCAGAAGTTTTTTTTTTTTCATACATGGCAGTTCTTTACAAAGTCTCAAATTTGATATCACTTATTTTCTTCATAATGTCTTTAAATTGATATTTTTCTGTTTGTCCCATGGCCTCTGGTCTAACCAGGAAGAATCTTACCATTACACATTTCATCTTCTAATCTTCTGTTTAAACATCTCAAATTTCTCTTTCTCAGACCACATTTGTTTCCCAAGAGTTATCTTTCCAGAAATATAAGAGCCACCAGATAAAAATCCAGATGCTTCAGGCAAGGAAAGAAAAGCCTAAAATTTGTTTCTTTTTTCCATTGGCGCTGAAGTGAAGTATTCAGTGTTGCTCATCTCTCCAAAGGAGTAGGAGAGTCCTACAAGTGTGAAGGTACAGAAGTACAAATCCACTGATTAACCTAGCAAAATAGTAACCCATTCCAACTGAGAGGGTAGTAAGGATGGAAACATAACAAAATAGACTTGAAAAGTTTCAAGACTGAAAAAGGTGGACAGTGAGAGTTTGAAAGTGATCAATATGACTATAACATCTCTCTTCAAAAATCTCAAGTTTATAGAACAAAGTATCTGTCGAGTGTTATAAGCCTTTGTGTTAGTTAACTTTTCATCACCGGGACTCCACTAACCTAAGGGAGCAGACATATATTTATTTGATTTATGGTTTTAAAGGATTTAGTTCATGTTCACTGTATCTATTGATTTTAAACCTCTGGCTCTGCAAAAAGATCATGGCAGAAAGGAAAGAAGGAAACCTGCTCCTTTCACAGTGTAAGAAGGAAAAGGATGGGAGATGGTGGTGGAGAAAATCTGCCCTTCCCAGACACCCACTATTCTAACCAGGCCTCACCTGCTAATTTCGACCACTTCCCATTAATGACTTCAAATGAATCCACAAATGGACATTCACTGATAAGACTAGAGTACTCCGATCCAATCACTCCCCTCAGAGCCCATGCACTATCTTAGTACACATTAATCCCTTAATTTTCAAGAGCTTCCATC
Source organism: Typhlomys cinereus (assembly GCA_023101885.1). Taxonomy (NCBI): domain Eukaryota; kingdom Metazoa; phylum Chordata; class Mammalia; order Rodentia; family Platacanthomyidae; genus Typhlomys; species Typhlomys cinereus. The sequence goes on from JALPQD010000020.1 coordinate 2,363,369, forward strand.
AAAATAAACCATCCAAAATGAACATACAATTCTGTCGTGGAATAGGAGACAGTAAAGGCATTTGGTTAGATCTGTGAATTTCACACATGGAGCTCATGGGAACTCTTGCTACTGAAATGCCAGCAGGCCAGGAGCACAGTGTTGATGCCTGTAGAACATGTCTATAATGTAAAAGTAAGAATTCTTACAATTCCTATGTAAAACCAGTAGAACCTCCAGGCAAAAACAACAGGTGGGGATTAAAGGATGCACACAGCTCATGTCTGGGAAGGAAGAAAGGGAAAGGTCAATACCATGGACCAAAAAGATAACCTTGTTACATATTTAACATATGTAGGCTAATAAAGGATTTATAAGATATGAAGGGTATTTTTTGTTTATATATTTTTTAAATTTTCAATTTAGGTTTGCTGTGTTGATAATTATGTGTATAGATAGATAGATAGACAGACAGATAGATAGATAGATAGATAGATAGATAGATAGATAGATAGATAGATAGATAGATAGATATAGTCCATTCTAATTATTCTCTCTCCATTCTCTTAGCTCCCACCAATTCCCAGTAACCCCCCAACTCCTCCATACCAGTTTCTTTCCAAGATTCATTACTTTTGGGTATGTTTCATGATCCATTTAGTTTATCCAGTGTCATCTATATTATGGAAAAGGATCATATATCATAACCAAAGAAGTATTTTTTTGCCATGAACACAAGGTTGACCCAATACTAGAATGCCCATCAATTTAATTCACTTTATCATTCAGATAAGAAAAGAAAAATACATAACCATTTAAATAGATTCATTTGAGAGAATTTAACAAAATCAACTAGCATCACATTGAAGACATGATCAATGCCATAATGTAAATACAGGATGTTGTGCGAGGTGCTCCTAACCCAGTCTTGTAACCCAAGAAGCCTTTACAAATTGGGTTTCTAGAAAGTGAGACCTTAAGAATTGGGGGGAGGTGGCTTGGAGAAGTGAGGAGAGATATGAGAGATCGCACACATCATCCACACATATCATACATGGAGATGGAAGCAATGTACGTGGACACATCTGCAGAATGGGGAGATTCTGCTCTGTTATAGAACACGTAGAATAAAAGGTTTTCCACATGGCAAATTAGTCTCAATGCAGTGGGAGATGACATTTGACTTCACATTTTCTACAGAGATAGTATGACTATTTTGATACAGTAATTTGTTTCTCATGAATTACCTTGTCTATGTTCTAAGTGATTTTTGTACTTGAGTGCTGCATGTAGGTGGAATAACATTTCAAATTATTAAAATTATATACACTTGTCTAAAAAACAGAGGGTTGGCAAATGACAATCTTCACAATTTCAGTGAACTAAGTTTTCTAGGTGGTAACATGAAAACCATCCTGCTCTACAGACCAGTGTATTTACAGCTACAGCAACTTCCTTCGCCACCCATAACTTTATTCTGTTGAAACCTGAGAACGGATTTTTTAAGTTGTCATTTGCTTCTTTTTAAAGAATTTTTTGGAAACTTTTTCCAACAGGAAAGAATTATCACACAATTCAGTGTCTTAGCTCTTCAGTGAATGTCAACAAGAAAGTTAATGGCTCAGCAATGTGATGATGAAACTTTTCCTTAAATTTTATTTTAAAATTGAGTTAGGAAGGCAGAAAAACTTTAAACACCTAAATCTGTCTTTAATATTCAGTCCTATATGTCTCCACAAACACAAAACAGTTATAAAACTTAAATTCAGTACAAACATTAGTTCAGTGTTATGTATTATGCCTAATTGCTTAAAATAATCATTAAGTATATATTGAAAATATTATGTGGGTCCCATATTTCACTATGATGAAGTTTCTATTTCAGTTCAATTAAAAGGGTTCTGCAGGAGTGAGGAAAAATAGCTTCATAGCCTGTCTTCAATGCTCCTCAAGCAATGACTATGGGAGATGTGTTGGGCATTATCTTATATGCATCAAGCAGAAGGGTCCCTGGGGGTCACCTTGACTGCACTCATAAGTAGCCACAGGAATTGGAAAAATCTACTTTGCCTCTGTGACCCTTGTTTCTTTCCTAGTTAAAAAACATTATTATGATGTACAAACTAGGTAATTATGTTCTCTTAGTGATATAGAGAGATTCTATAAATTGGCCTCTTCTATCAATATGACACAAGAGGAAGAGAACAGTATATGTGGACAATTACATTTACATGCTCTCAAATGGGACTCCTTAGTGGACTCACAAAAAGAAGTAGAAAAAGGATGGATTTGGTGGAGCTGGCAACACACAGAAGGCTAAGACAAAAGTATCAAGACCAGCTTGGGCTCTTTAAATGTTAGGCTAGCCTAGGTTACATTGTAGATTCTAGGCCATCTTGGGTTATACTGTGTATTCCAAGCGAGCCTGAACTATAGAACAGTACTCTGTCTCAAAAAAGGGAAGAGAAAAGGAACACCCAATTGCCTGAGATGATACTATAAATCCAACTTGCATGAAGACAACACAGAACTATGAAAGAAATATAAAATACAGTGATGTGTATAACTGGGGTCAACTTCAGACTCCTTCAGAGGCTGTGGCCAGATATACCCATATCACTAGCACTACTGATATGCTTCTTAGCAATTTCTTTTAGGAAGCCTCAAAGGCTTGTCTATCTCTCCTTTAAAAGGACACTGAAATTTTAATTATTTCAGAAAGCCAAATAAAAAGTAAATCATCCTTTCTTCAAGAAGTGTGATAACGCATCAATACCAGTGAATTCAGCTACTTAAGTGACTAAAGCAAGCAAACAGAGATAATACGTAAGTTTAAGGACCTAGAAATTCCAAGGACAACATGAGCTACACAGCAAGAACAGGAAGACTTCCATGTGATCAATATCAAGGTGAATTCTGCCCCCCAAAAAACAAAATAAATGGAAAGATTCACTGCCATCTAGGACAACAATAAGAGAGGACAATCAATTCATCAGCTGATAGGACAATTACATTGTCAATGCAGGCAAGATGGAGAAAGAGAAACAAACCAGCCACCGAGTATCTCCCCAAAGTCACATTGGGTTCCCTGTTCGAGATAGCACATCTCACTGAGAAGAATAAATGTGTATGGTGGAGAGGTTTGTGCACAAGCCAAGCATCCCCAAAAGGCTGGAACTTGGAGCTTCACCACTTCCATTATTACTCTGACATTTTGCATTGCTAATATATTCTGGAAAAGCTATAGCTACATGTTTGTGACTGAAATTATTCAGATATATTTAAAAAAGAATAATCTAGTGACTGATTCTTCTATTACTAAGGTGAAATACTTCTCAAACACATTTTCACAAAGCTCTGTTACCTTTAATGAAGTGAAGGGATAGTCCCATTTTATGTCCCTCATTGTGATAATCTCACCAGAAAAAAATTTACAAACTGAAGTTGACTGTTTCTGTAGCAAATTTTCTCTTACTCAAATGACGTTACTAATCCTTTTCTTCATTTGTACAGTAAGAGGAAAGGTTTCAAGGAAGCTGATGTTTTAGTTACAAAAACTTGGCATTAAGAACAAATTAAAATAACACAAGAGAAAAGCTGGAAAGATGGCCACTGTTGAAGTTCTGGTGTTTCTTTTGGGTAGAATTTTGAAAATAAATAATTTTCTACATTTTCTGTAATTCATGAAACACCTAAGAACATTATAAATTCTGGACCATATTGTTCCATTCATTTGTGGGAAAAAAATCCATCACATGTTTCTATTAGCCAAACACTTAGCTAGCAACTCTTATTGCACCAAAAAACAAGTGCCTTTTAGTTCTGACACACTGACCACCAAATCCCAGAGCGCTGGGCTGAGAAGCATGCAGCCCAAGCCCCGATGGGAGACAGAACTTCAACTCAGCACCGGCAGAGAAGAAAGAAAGGGCACATGCCTGCCACATGTTTCCCACTTTGAATTTACCTGTATCAGGTATAGCTGCAAATACCTTTCAGCAGAGCACAATATAGGTGCAATGAGAAAGATCTCTAGGCACACTTAGCAGGAATATGTAGTTGAGGTTGGCCTCTGAGCATAGTTCAGAGGTAAGGGACCATCTGAAATGCATAATAGATGTGGGACGACCCAACCCAAAGGATATGGGTCCATTCCCTAGGCAGGTGGATAAGGACAGAAAGAGCTACTTGAACATTTTGCAAGCAAATAAGCATACAGCACTGGTCTTCACTTTCAGCTCCCATGGATGTGATATGTGTAACAGGTTCCTAGGATGCTGATTTTGTGATTCTCTTACCATGATGGACTGTAAGCTGAAGTTCTAGGTGAATAACTCTCCTGTGGGTCAGGCATTTTTTGCATCAGCAAGTTATGAAAGTAAAACAATAGAGTGACAAATCACAATGTAAAAGGAAAATAAGTTTACATACCATGAACACCTAGATTCTACTTCTAGTGTTTATACTGCTGCCTGGAAAATCTTGCACCAATGTTTAGCCATCAGAAACATTTTCCTCAGTTTAGAAAATTCACTCATAATTTTTCATAACCCACTACTCATTTGGAAGGTAGCACAATAAACATCACACAGTACTCATTGTTTAGGAAAAAGTTTTAAGTTTCATTGTTCCTAGTGAACTGGATTTAGGTTGCTTGACTACCAAAACATTCCCTTTTCTATACTAAAATCCCAATGTCATATATCCTAAGTGATGCCTGTTTTGATGTGTTATTTTCCAATGAAGTATATACACCATCTTGCTCTAAAACATAATAAACTGAATGATGCTTCCTTTCACATGAAGAAACTAAAGTACATATATATTACCTCCTAGTGATCTTATTTAATTAGAAATGAAGAAAAGCTATTAATGCCAAGCACCCATTAAAAAGTCAATGTAAATTCAAGTAATTGATAAATCTATCTGATCGTATGTATAGGATAGTCCATACAAAAGTGTTAAAAGATTCTTAGGCAAATTCAAAGCATGAAAAGTGAACTTTATTTTGTTAAAAATACCAGCATTTACAGGCAATCTTAAGAATGCAGAAATCAATATGCCTGTCATATTTACTCCCACTTGAATGTTCATCCAAAAGGTAGTTGACAGCTTACGACTCTGGCAATCAGCAATTCTGATAAATTTGAACATTGCAAGTGAACTGTGAAAGTTCCAAAGCAAGCCTGACTGACAGACTCTTCAGCATCAAGCTCACAATGTAAATGTACCTCTTCTTCATAAGGTAAAAGAATATAGGAAGGAATAGAGGGACAAATAGAGACAGGAAGAAACTGAGAAAAGAAAAGATGGGGTGGTGGTGGGGGGGGTGTGCACAGGGAGGCCAAAGACACAAGACTAATTTGCCACCATTCTTCAAAACTATGAAAATGCACCTGTGCAAATTGGCGCACACTGAAGAATATGAAACAAATTTGAAGACAAAAAGTACTTCAATCCTTAGTACACTCTGCATTCATTTAAAGATATTTGAACATAAAGTATAAATCAGATGTGGCTTAAATCACTATGTTGCATACATTTGGCTTATGTCTTGCCTCCCAGTACCTTGTTTTGACCTGACTTATCTTCACAGCATCTACCTGAGAAGTCATTTCTCTATTTACCTGCATAGGAAAGAAAAGCAATGCAACCTTTGATGGAAAATCAACAGCACTGATTAGGTGTGAACTTTGTCCTATGGAAATGAAACCTCAGATCATCATAATCCTCCTCTCGATTACAGTGCACACTTGCTAATAAGTATTTAGAATTATGATTCTAAAGAGTAGTAAACCCATAAACACACATACACATACACATACACACCACTACTAGTCAGACAAAAACTCTATATCAACTTAATCAAAGGTGTCTGCATGTATGATTGATAAGAAAAGTTCATTCTTGAAAACTAATGATTTTCCACCTAAAGGAATCCAATGTCATATACCCTAGCAATTAGAAAAATCTACTACCAGATGCACATGGCTAACCACCATTCATTTTATTGATGTGGCTAATTACCACTCATGTTATCTACACCTAAGACAATGATAATCACAAACTAAAAACCACATGTAACAAATAAAACCAACAACTTTGGGCAAAAGCACAAGCTATGGAGAACACAGATATACCAAAAGTTAATGCTTATATTTTTTGATTAATAGATTTTAAAAATATGAAAAATAGATGCTATTTTCAAATGTTTTTCAGGGGAGTTGAATGTATACATGGAAATACATGTATTTAGATCTTTATCCCAAGCCATACACAAAAAGTAGCTAAGACAAGAATATCAGCCCAAGAGAAAGAGATAAAATTACAACATTTATAGGAGAAAGCAAACAAAATCTCTCTAACTTTGGATTAGGGCAAAGATTATAATACAAGAAGAATTCAATAAATTTCAAAGACATGATAGGATGGTGATGCACAACTGTGCTACAAAAGAGTTTGCAGAGAATCATGAGACTGAGGCAAACAAGGGCTGTAAAATGGCACTCCAGCTCAGCAAACAAGCACGAATAAAAAAAAGTAGACATATTTTTTTTTCTCAGAAGATGCCATGAAAATACTAGTAAGAAAGTAGAAAGGTTGGAACACACATATACTTCTGGTGAGATAAGCTTGATAATTATTTAACTTTATTCATATATGCAACATTAAAAAAGAGAGAGTGGAAAGAAAAAAGAAAAAGAAAAGATCTTAACACTCAACTAAGATGCTGCCTGATGCAGTGGAAATTTAGTGAAGTATAAAACCACAACTTAATCATAGAACAGAGTATCTAGGACCCTAAAACACTCGACCCTAATCAGGCCATCCAAATGTCTTCTCATCCTAAGACTCAGGAATCTTGCAAAAGAGGGGCAGTCGGAATACAGAAGCCTAAAAGTGGGGAGGTATACTGCCATCCAGGTCATGTCAGTTATGACAGGACTACTGTATCTAGCAGCTCACTGCAATGAGATCTTCCCCCACCAGAGCTACATAGTGACTAACATATCAGTATTCCCCCTATGGACCAGTGAGGATCTCAGGAGAAATAGCTACACTCAGTGGGAATTACAGGGACAGGAGCTAGATAAGTGAAAGGGAACATCTCCATCTGTGGGTTTACCTACTGTAGGACACAGAGTCCTGGTCTCCTACTAGTACAGACAACCCAAAGGGAACTCTGTGGCCCACACAAGCAGAGTGCCATGAGGACAGGAGTAATAGGGAAGAATTGGTGAAGGGAGAGGAGAAGGGGAGAAGAGAAGAGGGAGGAAAGAAGGGGACATGTACAGCAACTCGTTATGTTTGTAGAAAAAATTCTTAATAAAGGAATTAATACATAAAAGATAGTTACTTTGGAAGTGAAATTGCTCACAAGGGATTAAACATGTGCTTACCATTAGAGCTTAATAATTCTACTCCTAAGTATCTACTCACAGGAATTAGCATCAAAACCCTGAGCACGGATGATGTTCATTATTACAGCATTGCTTATAATAGCCAAGACCTGCCCATGAACTGCTAACTAAACAGAAAAGCTGTTTATATCCTGAAACTGAATACTATTTAATAATAAAAAACTCCTGATATGCACCACAGAAAGCATTGACGAATATGTACTAATATATATAAACAGAGTCAGAAAGCAAATGATATTTCCCTGGACCTGCAGCTGGTCAGTAGGGGAGCCATCCATGAGGGTACACACACACCAGGAACTTTCTTAGACAATAGAAATGTGTTAGATGCAGCTCAGGCTGAGGGTTGCATAACCTTTGAAATTTAATGAAAATAATTAAATTATATATTTCAAATGAATGGATTTTAAGATATGTAAATTATACCTTAATAAAGCTGTTAGAAACTGTCACTATTAAGCCAAAAGCTTTTATCTGAAGCTACCTTAAGAAAGTTTATAATGAGCAGCAGGATGGCTCATGCATAATACGTTCCAAAGGAGTTCATTGAATTAATGTCAAAAAAAGCAAATAATTCTTCAATTCATGTGTCAAGGCCTGAATATACCACTATTTTCAACTTTCTTTTATCATAAGTAAATCTGATCAGAGTAGTTTAAAATACTAAGCAAAAATGGATAAGTGCAGCAGAACACACAAATACATTGCATTCCTGTGATACATGCATCTTCACAGTGATGATTAACACTATGTTTTTCTAAAGATTTCTCAATTTCATTAATTCTAATAAATCAGAAACGTATAAGCAGGGTGCAACTTAACCATTTGTAGACCATCTGTATTAAAATATGATGAAATAGTTTAGTTCAATCACAGTGCTTACTGCATCACAATGTTTCTATCTTCTCCCATATTAGTAGTGGGTCTTTCAAAGGCCATGGTAGAGCTATCTCCATTGTGACCTTTTGAATATTCTGACTCAAGGGAAAACTGACGGAGTAAGTGGTCACAAGTTAACTAGATAATGGCATGTAAGGGACAACAGCTGGAAAAGAAGCTCTACAATACAAATTCAGAAAATGTGATTTGTTATTTGGTATCCATATACCAAAAAACATTTTATTGTGTTAGCTTTCTGTCAAGCTTTGAATGTGAACTGTCTACTCACAGGTTCATGTGTTTGCATCCTTAGTTGATACTAATGTTTGGGAAGGTTATAGTGCCTTTAGTGATGGAGATTAGCTAGAGGAAGGCATGTCACAGGGGATAAGCCATTATGTTTGGTAAGCCTGCACTGCTTCCTTTTCATTTCCTTCATTCTCTCTGCCTCCATGATATCTTCAGTGACCTAAACCACCTTCCTGCTTCTGCCTCCAGCCACACTTTCCACTATGTGATTTCTACCATAAAGGACCATATCCACTCTGGAAATGTAAACCAAATAAATCTCGCTCTATCTCTTAAGTTGTATATGAATATTATTTCACCAGCAGAAAGAGGAACTGCAACACTTCCACTTAAGCATTACTGTGTTGACCCATCTATTTTATACATTAGCACCATGCTATTGCTAAAACAGTGATAGAGTCTATGTACTATATTCTATACAAAATCCATTCTGAAGATTAAAAATGCATGAGATGTGAAAATTAAAAGTAGGACATATATAAGTAGTTAAAAACATCAAATTCCATTTTGGATACTAAGTCAGGATAATTAAAACTAGTATTATTTAGGTTTAGCAAAAGCTGCCTTTAATCCTAGCACTTCAGAGACTAAGCAGGGAAATCACAGGTTCAAGACCACCCTGGGCTACATAACACGATCCTGTCTCAAAAATGATGACAACAGGAGTTGGGTATTTAGCTTAGTGGCAGAGCACTTGCTTAGCAAGCACAAGGCCCTAGGTTCAGTCTCCAGCACCAGGGGGAAAAAAAAGGAACAATTACATACAACCTTGGAATCAGTTCAAAACCTCACCATGAGAGAAAAAAGATTTCAAGAAGATCTTTACCCCTCTGAGAGACTGATGAGGACTGATGCTGATGAGGATGTGAAGGGGGACACTTTCCTCAATGGTACACCTACTGACCTATGACACTGGAGCATGAAGCATGTCAGGCATATGTTGTCAAACATAAACTAGAAAGAAATACAGTGAGACACACAAATAAAAATATTGAACATAGCAGGGAGTCTGGAAGGGGTGATGAAGAGTTGTAAAAGGAGAAAAAGGGGGGATCAGACTTGGGACTAAGGGGTGAAAATTGAAAATATTATGAACTCACTATATTCATGTTTGCAACATTTAAAAATTAAAAAAAATGATGACTGCAATTATGAAATCCATCATCTGTCATTATGCCATGGAACTAGACTATGCAGAAATTGTATATTATTTAAATTGATATTTTGATAATCTGAAAGTATAAATATTACTTGTTTATTCAACAAAATTGATAGATGTCAACTATGTTGCAGACATGATCCCTCCAGATCCCTCCAGAAAGAGAGAATGCTCAATTTAGAAGTGCCTGCCTTCTTGATGCATGCATTGCAATGAAACACAGGAAAGAATGAAAATAACTAGAGGGTTATTCTTCTGATGGACAATCCAGAATTTCAGTAACCAAAGTAAAGAGCTATGTGGGGAGTTAGCATACCAAAAATAAAGAAAGTGACTGAGAAGTAAACACTAAGTGGAGCCCTAAAGGATACATGTGTCCCAGACATGCATATACAGGGCAGTGAGGGGGCCACAAAAAAGTCCCTCAAGACCTTACAAAGCAACATGGACTGAGACTTGGAAAAGAGGAAAAAGGAGGCCTCTGAAGTAGGAGACAGAAGAGGTGCACACCACAAGGGGAAAGGCATCTGCTCTCACTATGAAATCAAAAAAATAAATAGTTGATTCTGCCAATCCAGGAACAAGGGAGGTCTTTCCACCTTCTGGTGTCTTCTGCTATTTCTTTCTTTAGGGTTTTAAAGTTTTCGTTGTAAAGGTCTTTTACCTCCTTGGTTAGGTTTATACCAAGGTATTTCATTTTTTTAGGGGCTACAGTAAATGGGATTGTTTCTCTCAAGGCTTTTTCACTTCTTTCATTTTGGGCATATACGAAGGCCACTGATTTTTGCACATTTATTTTGTATCCTGCCACCCTGCTGAACTTCTCAATTAGTACCAGGAGCTTCCTGGTGGAGTTTTTGGGATCACTCAGGTATAGGATCATGTCATCTGCAAATAGGGATAGCTTGACTTTTTCCTTGCCGATTTGAATCCCTCTTATGTCCCTTTCTTGTCTTATGGCTTCAGCTAAGACTTCAAATACAATATTGAATAGAAATGGTGAGAGTCGACAGCCTTGTCTAGTTCCTGATCGAAGTGGGAATGCTTCCATTTGTTCCCCATTGAGCATAATCCTTGCTGTGGGCTTGTTGTATACAGCTTTTATTATATTGATAAAGGTTCCTTTCATTCCTACTGTCTCTAGCCAGGGGGTGACATACAATACCCATCAGGATGGAGGCATTGCAGGAGCAGCAAAACTGCAAAAGAAAACCAACAAACCACAATCCAGAATTTCAGAGACTCTATATCAACCACTTAGAACTAGGCCAGACTAATCTCTCCCATCCTGAGGCTCAGGGAAATTTGCGGAAGAGGGGGCAGTAAGATTGTAAGAGCAAAAGGATGGGAGGAGCAATGATTTGCAACATATTCCACACAAGTTAGGGCCGAAGCAATCATTATTGGACTTTGCATGCCCTGTGCAATGTCCAATACACTATTGACCTCATAAATTCTAGCATCTGCTAAGGGCACCAAGATCCTTGGAGACAAGGGATTGACAGCCACAGTAGTGTTCCTATGCTTAAGGGGAGCACAGGAAAGGGTTCAGGGGCATGCCACTGGGTCCTTGTATGTCATCGGAGAGGAGGGCCCAGAGGAGAGTCTGGCATGCACATTAAAGGACTCTCTGGGGATTGGGGGGGAGGCACTGGGGGAAGGGGAGGGAGGGGTGAGGGGAGGGGGAGCAGGGATTTCCAGGGGAGGAGAAGGGAGGGAGGGAAGTGGTGTACCTATTAAGTTTGTATGACCATAAATAATAATAAAAATGTTGAAAAAAAAAAGAAAGAAAGACATATGTTTACAGGTGAAGATAGTGAGACAACACAAAGTCATGACAGTAGGGGGTTCCCAATGAGTGAAGATAGCAGCTTGAACTAGAGACATTATATTAGAAGTGGGAGGAGGTGGGTAGAATGCTAACAGTATTATGAAGCAAGAGTCTTCAGAGTTTTCCATTGTATTCAATATGTTTGTTAATAAAAGAGGAATAACTCTAAAGTTTCTAGAAGTTTCTCGTCTAACACAATGACACAAAAGGAATTAACACAGGACAGCTTCAGGAAAGGATAGTTCTATAAAAGGATAAAGGGAAGATAGATTTGGTTCTATAAATGTTACGTTTGAGTAGCAAAAGAGGTGCTAGATAAACTCTGAGTTTTGAAGTCTGGAGAGGTTCAGAGTTAGTGGTGACATAAACTTGGCACTAATCAGAAAGTTAACAGGATATAATACCATGACATTGAATTTATTGTGTTGAGCCTGGGCACAGATGGAAAGAGCAACCAATCTGAGAGTCTAGTCCTGGGACATTCCAAAATACAGATGTTAGAAGACAAGTTTATCCACACATGCACTACATATGCATACATATATACATTTGAACATATATATATATACTCACATAAAATTGATATGTATTAGTATATAGATTCACAATAGTAGATTTTCCAAGATTTTCCAAGATGACAAGTTCATAAGAACCACAAGTAAATAAACATAAGTGTGTAAGAAATTGCTTCCAAAGATCAAAACTTGAAATGCATGCAACTGTTTTAAAACTAGAAAAATTGGCAAATGTATAAATTGGTAATTGCGTACATTGTTTCTTCATTTTCTAGATGTAGTTGTGGCAATAGACAAGAAAAAAATGCTAAATATTCTTGCCCTAAATTCAAATAGTCCTAATATTTGTAGCAAAAATGAGGTCTAAAGGATGGGAATAATGTCATTATTACTTTACATCAATTTTTTAAATTTTATTTTTTGCATGTGTGTGTGTAAGAAGGCACTGTGTATACTTGTGGAGGTCGAAGGATGACATCAGGATTCATTCTGGATTGCTCTCTTATTATTGATTTACTCTGGGTTTTCCCAGGCTCTGCCTTCCAGGGCTAGAATTGTAGTTTGCAGCTATTTCTGTCCAGTGTCTTTATGGTTTTACATGGGATCTGAGATCTCAACCTGGTCCTTTTCCTTGCAAAACAAAGGCTTAACCCTCGAACCTTTTCTCCAGACTGACATTATTATTTATAATAGTAAAAATAAAAACAATAAGAATGTCTAATAGAAGTAAAACAAAATCAACGTTCTACTATTCACTGAAAAATTAAAAACAACTAATTTCAAGAATTATGCAAAAGAAGTTGTGAGTTAACCTTAACCCATAAAATATAGTCAAGCTCCTTTATAAGTAAAGAAAATAGCAATATAATTCCAATTTTTGTCTATGAAGTTATCAAATACCAAAACATACTACTTGAAGATGTTGGAGATGTTAGAGAGAGAAGGAGGCACTATAAAAATTTTGAGAGACTACACACACACACACACACACACACACACACACACACACACACGTATCTTTATATATGTGCTTGGACTCAGCAATTCAATTTTCAGCTATTTAGTTGAAGGAAATTAGATTCACAAAAACATATGCATTGGAATTTTCATTAAAATGCTCCTAGGAATATCTTTAGTATACATGCAACCAGATAAATTACAGACATAGGTGAAAGAAAATTCAGTAGATAAAAGAGAGTGTTATAAATTAATATGGATTACATAATGCCATTTCGTACCAAAGAGATAGATACAAGAGAGGAGAAAAATTATCTTTTAATAACTTAACTTTGATGTTAAAATAATGGGCAATAACCTATATGCCTCCTGCCTGCCCCTTTAGCAGATTAGCTATTTTCAGGGTCTTAGCTCATCACCAGATGATTTTCTGTCCTATAAGTCTTTGTTTCTTTTAGTGTATATTTTGTGAATATTGGGTTCTGAGACTAATACTTTTGTATTAATTTTAATGCCGGTATGGCCACAAAGAAAATTATTATAGTGCAACACTAAATTCAAAAAACCCAACCACCCAACTATATAAAAACATACAAAGTTTACAGACACATTTGGACAAGTTATAAAGGAACATGGAAAAAACAGATACTTTGAAAACTTGGTTTTGAATATGGTGTGACTAATGGAGTTAGTTCCATTTCAAATCTTTTTAAATATTTCTAGCACAAAATTTTTTTAGCAACAAAATTTCCTTTAGACTATGAAGTCAACTGTTTCACTCAAGATCGACCATAAGCAGAAGGGGCAAACAAGTGTGTGGTCAAAATGTTTAATTTATACATCTCACTTTCTTGTTTCTCAAATGTAAGCAGTAATGTGTACCACCACATGTATACCCAAGTTTAGTTATTGCTAAAGATAATAAGAATGTGGTATTTAGCATTGTTTCTGCATGCATATCTGTGTATGTTCATATATAATATTGCACTGTAGAGTAGCTACTCTTTTAGCTACTTTTACGGGGAAAAATGCTGATTTCTGTCAAGTAACTTGTCAAGTAACTTTTCCTTACCTAAGAGCTAGCATATATTCATCCCATTAAATGCCACATCTTTCTGGAAGGAACTATCTGTGATACTGCACCTATGGTCTTTGTCATTTCTCCCACGACCTGAGAATCAGCAGCAGTTCTTGCTTAGTGCATCTGTAATCTGGTCTGCTCATTCCCAAACATTTGACTCTGCCTTATGAATATCAGTTTTATTGCCCATGTCCCCCAAACCTTCTGAGGCACACACTGAAATGTTTACCCAACAACATAATTTCCTCTTCAAGACTGAAGATATGTTCAACTCAACAGTTTCACACTACATTCAATCATAAATACAGTTTACACCAATATCTAATAATTATGTCAATATTTTACTCAAATCGGTTTATAGGTACCCAATCTCATAATATTTATATCTGTCCATCTTTCTTGTTCTTCTTCTTCAGCCTATCTATATGTTGTAGAAAGTTGGTAATTTTATTGTGTGACTGAGTTTAGCAGTGAACAGTTGGATACACAATAAATGGACAAATGAAGGTCTAGATAGACACTTTTAAATATAGATGTCAAATAATATTTATCATAAAATCAAGAGTTTATCAAATTTCATAAAGTTTTTTTTAATTTGTGTAAATGGGTTAGGTTTATACATATAACATGACATGTATTGGAATTTACAACCGTGTAATCTTAAGATCAGCCATGGATCAAGATTGAAATATGCATCTTCTGAATTAATTTGCTAAGCTTTTGCAAATCATGATCTTTTATTTATTGTCATTTTTCAAAATAATTCTAAATGTTTTTATGTTTCAAAGAAACCTGTTTTTAAGTTTGAGTTTCAGATTTTGTGACAAGAAATATGCATAAAAGAAAAAATTATCAGTGCTATCTTTGTTACATATTTAATTGTATGGGAAATTATGTGCATAATTTCCAAGCTTATATTCATGTCAAACAGAGCAATGCCTTCAGGCTCCAATACAATAGCTATAAAGACTGAGGACTAGCAGGCTTTCAACCACTCTATACTGTGTAAAATGTCTATCCCGTGATAATTTCATCCTTGTCATTAAAACAGGTACAAGAGTGCCAACAGCAAAACACCACCAAGAGCTCAAACAAAACAAAAACCTACCAATTAGCTGAAATGTTCTTTGCCATACGTTTCAACACCCTGCAAAACATATGCATGTATGTATGTATGTACCGAAAGTATCATATCTTTGTTTACTAAATAGGATAAGTCATGAGTTCACTTTGGGCTCACTCTTCTGATTAACTCTCATCCTGTTCCAAACGCTACAAATGGAGGGTCTATAATTTGGATTTATAAACGCATATAAGTGATCAAAAAACGTTCTTGTGTAGTAAGATGTTTTTTATCCTTTCCCCTATCATTCCTTCATATCTACCCCTGATTTCTCTGCCTTATGCCACCAGATGAAATGCAGCCCCCAGAGAATCTCGGATCTCTCTCAATCCCAAGTGTCATCTCAGAAGTCAAAAATGACCAACACCTGGTATAATAAATCAGAAACTCCATATTCTTTTCAATTGAAGAATTTTCTAGCCTTACACTCCCTGATCCCAAAATGAGACCTGCTGGAAGTTAGAATTCACTTTCCAACTCTCTAATTTATAGGACTCCAAAGAGATCATAGGAAATGGTACAGTTTCTACAGAGGAAACAACTGATTTTTTGTGTCCTGGGTGAGCATTCCACCTTCTCTCAAGAAGTTTGGGACTTCTCCTGTAGTCCTCTGACTGCAGATTCCTAAGACAGTCAGTTCTGCTTGTCTTGCATCTATCCATGAAGATCTTCCTCTCTCATTCCCAGTTCCAGGGAACATGGTGGATTGCACTGCATTTCCAAGCTGTCATCTTAGCCGAGATCTTTTGTGAATTGACCCGCCATATCTATTACTTAAGGGTCTACTGCACTATAATGCATGCCCAGCACTGCACTAGGATGCATGTGTTGTTGGCATAGCTACTGACCCTCTTTCTTCTTGATGATAAAGACCACTCCAATCACCATCTCTTGTCTTCAGATTTTTTCCTTACTGGTGTGAAACACTGCTATCTCTGCAAATAATCCTATAAATCCTCCTTTTCTATTCCCACTCAATATAAGCCAAAGCAGTAGTGACTCAATGCTTGATAATCCACTTCACACTTACTATTTTTCTGTGGGCTAGTTCATTATGTATGATCTCATTCTTTTTTGGCAATGATTTTAGCCCTTAGTGCCTCAGCCAAAGCTAAAAAGGAAAGAATCCCATTTTAACATATGGTTACATGTGGGTTTTTACTTGGTTTACATAGTGTTGATACAATCAGTGAGTTTTAAGCTATGTTTTATTTGTGAACATTTTAACTCAAAGATTATATAGATTTTGGCTATTTTCTAAAATCTCAAGTGGGTCATAATGTGCTTATATTCTGACAAAGCAAAAGAAACTTCATCTTCCTGAGAAGTGACAGAAAAGGTCAAGATAAAAATGAAATCATACCTAGGAAAATTTGAATTGTAAAGAAAGACAAAAATTGACAGAAGGAGAAAAAAATGTAAGAAAATTCGATGTTAGTCCATAGAGAACAACAGAGAAATTCTAGAAAAGAAGAAAAGAGAGGGAAGAAAGTGAACAAATTTTAAGAATGAAATCTCCCCCCTTACCCTCCACTCCGCCGCCCGGGACGCGAACACACGGTCCAGCCGGGCCTCACCTCGCTGCGACCCAGGTAAGCTCAGTCCCCACCCACCCCCCAGAGCCCCAGGCCAAATAATTCAGTTTAGTGAAAAACGTGCAGAAATTAAAAGATCTTAAGAGTTAAAAGGACAATGTCAAAGTCTAAGTGCAAATCCATAAGAAACAACACTCAAGTAAACAAATCTCCCACTGAAGGAATTAATCCCATAATGTTAGACTCCAACCAGAACAAACCCATGGAAAATGGCCAAGATAAGCCTGACCCAGGATAACGACCTTCAAAATATGATCATTACCATGTTCAATACTATGAAAGAGGAAATCAGGGAGGAATTAAATAATCGAATCAATCGCTTTGAGGAGGAACACAACAGACACATGGAGGAGTTGAGAAAAACAGTGCAAGAATCAAAAACTGGCATAGAGCAGTTAAAGCAGATTCAAGCAGAGTTTAAAACTGAGCTAAAAGACAAGTTATCTTCAACTCAGAACTCCATAGAGAGTCTTATCAGCAGAACTAATGAAGTAGAAAACAAAATTTCAGATCTTGAAGATAAAGTGGGAGTATTAACCAGCTCAATGGAAGAGATTGTAAAAGCCAAAAAGATGCTTGAGAGAAATATCCAGGAGATATGGAACACCCTGAAGAAGCCCAACATGCGTATTCCTGGAACACCAGAGCAAGAATCTCAAAATACCACCCCTGAGGAAATTTTTCAAACGATCATCAAGGAAAACTTTCCTCATCTAAAAAAAGACAGGCCCATCCATATACAAGAGGCATTCCACACCCCAAATAGATATGACCAAAACAGAAGCTCGCCACGGCAAATAATAGTCAAAACACTCCACATTCAAGATAAAGAACTGGTGCTGAGAGCTTCAAGGGAGAAAAAACAAGTCACTTTTAAAGGTAAACCTATTAAGATAACAAATGACTTCTCAATGGAAACACTAAAAGCAAGAAGAGCTTGGAGAGACGTACTTCAAGTATTGAATGAGCAAAAATGTCAACCTAGGCTGATTTACCCTGCAAAACTATCAGTCATGATCAAGGGAGAAAGAAAAATCTTCCAGCACAAAGACAATTTGAAGGGATACATGTCCACCAAACCAGGCCTTCAAAAAATGCTAGAAATGATACTCAAGCTTGAAGAAAAAAACAGGCATATCCAGGAGAGCAGAAGGCAAGTATAACACCATTAAAAGCGAAGCAATATACTTATAAAAACTACTAAACATAATAAATGTCTGGAATCAAAAATAGTTTCACCATTATAACACTAAATGTTAATGGAATTAACTCACTGATCAAGAGACACAGATTACAAACTTGGATTAAAAATCACAATCCATCAATCTGCTGCCTGCAGGAAACCCATCTCACCACAAAAGATAGGCACGCTCTAAAAATAAAAGGCTGGTCAACAATTCTACAAGCTAATGGAAGCACAAAACAGGCAGGGGTAGCCATTATGCTATCAGACAAAGTGGACTTCAAACCAAAGAAAATTATAAGAGACGCGGATGAATACTACATTTTAGTCACAGGTACAATTCACCAGGAAGACTTCACAATACTGAACATATATGCACCCAATATGGGC
Source organism: Typhlomys cinereus (assembly GCA_023101885.1). Lineage (NCBI taxonomy): Eukaryota > Metazoa > Chordata > Mammalia > Rodentia > Platacanthomyidae > Typhlomys > Typhlomys cinereus. Next base: position 2,381,791 of record JALPQD010000020.1, read on the forward strand.
CCTTCCACATTCATTAAGAAAACCCTACAGCGTCTAAAGCAAGAAATCAACCCCCAAACGATAATTCTTGGGGACTTCAACACCGCCCTCTCAACATGGGATAGATCAACAGGTCAAAAGCTTAATAGAGACACTTTGGACCTTAATCAAACCCTGAAAGAAATGGACCTTACAGATCTCTATAGAACTTTTCACCCACGCACCAAAGAATACACATTTTTCTCAGCAGCACACGGAACTTTCTCCAAAATAGATCACATACTGGGCCACAAAACGAATCTACACATATACAAAAAAGTTGAAATTCTAACCTGTGCCCTGTCAGACCACCATGGCCTAAAGCTGGACATCCACAACACATCAAACAAGAGAAAAGACACTAACTCCTGGAAACTTAGCAATATCATGCTGAATGAGAACTGGATTCAGGAAGAAATTAAAAAGGAAATTCAAGATTTCCTGAAAGTGAATGGTAACGAAAATACAACTTACCAAAATCTCTGGGACACACTTAAAGCTGTTCTAAGAAGTAAGTTCATAGCTCTTAAAGCCTACATCAAAAAAATGGAAACATCAGAAATAAACAACTTAACAATGCAGCTTAAAGCTTTAGAGAAACTAGAGCAATCTGATCCCAAAAGTAGTAGAAGAGAGGAGATTAGCAAAATAAGGGGAGAAATATCTGAAATCGAGACTAAGAAAACGATAGAAAAAAATCAACCAGTCAAAAAGCTGGTTCTTTGAAAAAATCAGTAAGATTGATACACCCCTAGCTAAATTAACCAAAAGCAGGAGAGAGAAAACCCAAATTAACAAAATCAGAAATGAACATGGAGTTATCACTACTGATACCCAAGAAATCCAGAGAATTATAACATCATATTTCAAAAACTTATACTCTGTGAAGTTTGACAACACAAAAGAGATGGATGAATTTCTAAGTAAACACAACTTACCTAAATTGAATCAGGAAGTTGTGAATTATTTAAATAGTCCTATAACACATAAGGAAATTGAAGAAGTAATCTCAAATCTTCCCACCAAAAAATGTCCTGGACCAGATGGATTCAGCACAGAGTTCTATCAGACATTTACAGAGTTAATAACAACAATACTCCTTAAACTGTTCCATCAAATAGTAAAGGAAGGAACACTACCAAATTCCTTCTATGAAGCTAATATCGTTTTAATCCCAAAACCTAATAAAGACTCATTTAAAAAAGAAAACTATAGGCCGATCTCTCTGATGAACACAGATGCAAAGATTCTCAACAAAGTCTTAGCAAATCAGATTCAAAAACATATTAAAAAGATCATTCACAGGGACCAAGTAGGCTTCATCCCCGGCACACAAGGTTGGTTCAACATACGAAAATCAATAAATGTAATTCATCATGTAAACCAGTCCAAAGTCCAAGACCACATGATACTATCGATAGATGCAGAAAAAGCTTTTGACAAGATCCAACAGCCTTTTATGATCAAAACGCTGGAGACAGTAGGAATGGAAGGAACCTTTATCAATATATTAAAAGCTGTATACAACAAGCCCACAGCAAGGATTATGCTCAATGGGGAACAATTGGAAGCATTCCCACTTCGATCAGGAACTAGACAAGGCTGTCCACTCTCAACACTTCTATTCAATATTGTACTTGAAGTCTTAGCTGAAGCCATAAGACAAGAAAGGGACATAAGAGGGATTCAAATCGGCAAGGAAGAAGTCAAGCTATCCCTATTTGCAGATGACATCTTATACCTGAGTGATCCCAAAAACTCCACCAGGAAGCTTCTGGAACTAATTGAGAAGTTCAGCAGGGTGGCAGGATACAAAATAAATGTGCAAAAATCAGAGACCTTCCTATATGCCCAGAATGGAAGAAGTGAAAAAGCCTTGAGAGAAACAATCCCATTTACTATAGCCCCCCAAAAAATGAAATACCTTGGTATAAACCTAACCAAGGAGGTAAAAGACCTTTACAACGAAAACTTTAAAACCCTAAAGAAAGAAATAGCAGAGGACAGCAGAAGGTGGAAAGACCTCCCTTGTTCCTGGATTGGCAGAATCAACATCGTAAAAATGATCATCCGGTCAGAATTCTCTAACCTGCTGGTTTGTCAAGTTTTAAACTTTTTGTTGAGATTGGGATTGTGGAATGGAAGAGTAGTCGTTTTCCCTTGTCTGGTCCCTTCTGCATCCGTAGAGGAAGGCACTTTACCTACTGAGCCATCTCCCCAACCCTTCAGATTGAAAACACTGAAGATGGAGGCTCCTCTAATAGCATCTTAGAATTTGAAAGCGGCCGGTCGGGATGCCTGCGCGAGATCCAGCCGGGCCTCAACGCGCGCTCTAGGACCCCCAGGTCAGCCCACGGGGACCCGGCTCCGACTCCCACCATCCAGCCGGAGCCGCGCGGGGGGGCCGAGGGACGAGGAGCACCTCCCCCTGCGCCCGGGCCCCGCCCCAGCTGCCCTCGGGTTAAATAGCTCCACGCCGACGCGCCCATCCTTCCCTTCTTCGCCCGGCCCCCGCTCCGCCGGTCGGGACGCCTGCGCGAGATCCAGCCGGGCCTCAACGCGCGCTCTAGGACCCCCAGGTCAGCCCACGGGGACCCGGCTCCGACTCCCACCATCCAGCCGGAGCCGCGCGGGGGCCTAGGGACGAGGAGCACCTCCCCCTGCGCCCGGGCCCCGCCCCAGCTGCCCTCGGGTTAAATAGCTCCACGCCGACGCGCCCATCCTCCCTTTTCGCCCCACCCCGCTCCGCCGGTCAGGACACGCGCGCGGTCCACCCGGGCCTCACCCCGCGCCCTAGGTAAGTCCCCGTTCAGGCCCTGCCCACCAGTACCCCAGGCCAAATAATTCAGTTTAGTGAAATTGAGAGATCTTAAGAGTTAAAATGACAATGCCAAAGTCAAAGTGCAAATCCATGAGAAGCAACACTCAAGTAAACAAATTTCCCACTGAAGAAATTAATCCCATAATGTTAGACTCCAACAAGAACAAACCCGCAAAAAAAGGCCAAGAAAGCCCCACCCAGGATAAAGACTTTCAAAATATGATCATTACCATGTTCAATACTATGAAAGAGGAAATCCGGGAGGAATTACATAATCGAATCAATCGCTTTGAAGAGCAACACAACAGACATCTGGAGGAGTTGAGAAAAACAGTGCAAGAAACAAAAAGTGGCATAGAACAGTTAAAACAAACTCAAGCAGAGTTTAAAACTGAGCTAAAAGACAAGTTATCTTCAACCCAGAACGCCACAGAGAGTCTTATCAACAGAACTAATGAAGCAGAAAACAGAATTTCAGACCTTGAAGATAAAGTGGGAGTACTAACCAGCTCAATGGAAGAGGTTGTTAAAGCCAAAAAGATACTTGAGAGAAATATCCAAGAGATATGGGACACCCTGAAGAAGCCTAACATGCGTATTCATGGAATACCGGAGCAAGAATCTCAAAATACCACCCCTGAGGAAATTTTTCAAACGATCATCAAGGAAAACTTTCCTCATCTAAAAAAAGAGAGGCCCATTCATATACAAGAGGCATTCCGCACCCCAAACAGATACGACCAAAATAGAAGCACACCGCGGCAAATAATAGTTAAAACACTCCACATTCAAGATAAAGAACTGGTGATGAGAGCTTCAAGGGAGAAAAAACAAGTCACTTTTAAAGGCAAACCTATTAAAATAACTAATGACTTCTCAGTCGAAACAGTAAAAGCAAGAAGAGCTTGGAGAGACATACTTCAAGTATTGAATGAGCAAAAATGTCAACCCAGGCTGATTTACCCTGCAAAACTATCAGTCATGATCGAGGGAGAAAGAAAAATTTTCCAGCACAAAGACAACTTTAAGGGATACATGGCCACCAAACCAGGCCTTCAAAAACTGCTAGAAATGATACTCAAGCGTGAAGAAAAAAACAGGCATATCCAGGAGAACAGAAGGCAAATATAACACCATTAAAAGCGAAGCAATATACTTATAAAAGCTACTAAACATAATAAATGTCTGGAATTAACAATAGTTTCTCCATTATAACACTAAATGTTAATAGACTTAATTCACCGATCAAGAGACACAGATTACAAACTTGGATTAAAAATCACAATCCATCAATCTGTTGCCTGCAGGAAACCCATCTCACCACAAAAGATAGGCACGCTCTAAAAATAAAAGGCTGGTCAACAATTCTACAAGCAAATGGAAGCAGAAAACAGGCAGGGGTAGCCATTATGCTATCAGACAAAGTGGATTTCAAACCAAAAAAAATTATAAGAGACACGGATGGATACTACATTTTAGTCAGAGGTACAATTCACCAGGAAGATTTCACAATACTGAACATATATGCACCCAATACGGGCCCCCCCACATTCATTAAGAAAACCCTACAGCGTCTAAAGCAAGAAATCAACCCCCAAACGATAATTCTTGGGGACTTCAACACCGCCCTCTCTACATGGGATAGATCAACAGGTCAAAGGCTTAACAGAGACACTTTGGAACTTAATCAAACCCTGAAAGAAATGGACCTCACAGATCTCTATCGAACTTTTCACCCACGCACCAAAGAATACACATTTTTCTCAGCAGCACATGGAACTTTCTCCAAAATAGATCACATATTGGGCCACAAAATGAATCTACACATATACAAGAAAGTTGAAATTCTAACCTGTGCCCTATCAGACCACCACGGCCTAAAGCTGGACATCCACAACACATCAAACAAGAGAAAATGCACTAACTCCTGGAAACTTAACACTATGATGCTGAATGAGAACTGGATTCAGGAAGAAATTAAAAAGGAAATTCAAGATTTCCTGAAAGTGAATGATAACGAAAATACAACTAACAAAATCTCTGGGACACAATGAAAGCTGTTCTAAGAGGTAAGTTCATAGCTCTTAATGCCCACGTCAAAAAAATGGAAACATCAGAAATAAACAACTTAACAATGCAGCTTAAAGCTTTAGAGAAACTAGAGCAATCTGATCCTAAAAGCAGTAGAAGAGAAGAGATTAGCAAAATAAGGGGAGAAATATCTGAAATCGAGACTAAGAAAACGATAGAAAAAATCAACCAATCAAAAAGCTGGTTCTTTGAAAAAATCAACAAGATTGATACACCCCTAGCTAAACTAACCAAAAGCAAGAGAGAGAAAACCCAAATTAACAAAATTAGAAATGAACATGGAGTTATCACTACGGATACCCAAGAAATCCAGAGAATTATAACATCATATTTCAAAAACTTATACTCTGTGAAGTTTGACAACACAAAAGAGATGGATGAATTTCTAAGTAAACACAACTTACCTAAATTGAATCAGGAAGTTGTGAATTATTTAAATAGTCCTATAACATATAAGGAAATTGAGGAAGTAATCTCGAATCTTCCCACCAAAAAATGTCCTGGACCAGATGGATTCAGCACAGAGTTCTACAAGACATTTAAGGAGTTAATAACACCAATACTCCTTAAACTGTTCCATCAAATAGCAAAGGAAGGAACACTACCAAATTCCTTCTATGAAGCTAATATCGTTTTAATCCCAAAACCTAATAAAGATTCACTTAAAAAAGAAAACTATAGGCCGATCTCCCTGATGAACACAGACGCAAAGATTCTCAACAAAGTCTTAGCAAATCGGATTCAAAAACATATTAAAAAAATCATTCATGGGGACCAAGTAGGCTTCATCCCCGGCACACAAGGTTGGTTCAACATACGCAAATCAATAAATGTAATTCATCATGTAAACCAGTCCAAAGTCCAAGACCACATGATACTCTCGATAGATGCAGAAAAAGCTTTTGACAAGATCCAACAGCCTTTTATGATCAAAACGCTAGAGACAGTAGGAATGGAAGGAACCTTTATCAATATAATAAAAGCTGTATACAACAAGCCCACAGCAAGGATTATGCTCAATGGGGAACAATTGGAAGCATTCCCACTTCGATCAGGAACAAGACAAGGCTGTCCACTCTCACCACTTCTATTCAATATTGTACTTGAAGTCTTAGCCGAAGCCATAAGACAAGAAAGGGACATAAGAGGGATTCAAATTGGCAAGGAAGAAGTCAAGCTATCTCTATTTGCAGATGACATGATCTTATACCTGAGTGATCCCAAAAACTCCACCAGGAAGCTCCTGGAACTAATTGAGAAGTTCAGCAGGGTGGCAGGATACAAAATAAATGTGCAAAAATCAGAGGCCTTCCTATATGCCCAGAATGAAAGAAGTGAAAAAGCCTTGAGAGAAACCATGCCATTTACTATAACCCCTAAAAAAATGAAATACCTTGGTATAAACCTAACTAAGGAGGTAAAAGACCTTTACAATGAAAACTTTAAAACCCTAAAGAAAGAAATTGCAGAAGACACCAGAAGGTGGAAAGACCTCCCTTGTTCCTGGATTGGCAGAATCAACATTGTAAAAATGACCATCCTACCAAAGGCAATATACAGATTCAATGCTATACCAATCAAAATCCCAAAGCAATTCTTCAAAGAAGTTGACCAAACAATCTCAAAGTTCATTTGGAGGCACAAAAGACCCAGGATAGCCAAAACAATCCTGAGTAACAAAAACACAGCTGGAGGTATTACCATACCAAACCTAAGTCTATACTACAAATCCATAGTTATAAAGACAGCCTGGTACTGGCTCCAAAATAGACACACAGATCAATGGATAAGGATTGAAGACCCAGATATAAGCCCACAAAGTTACAGCCATTTGGTCTTTGACAAAGGGGCCCAAAGAATCCAATGGAAAAAGAACTGCATCTTCAACAAATGGTGCTGGCAAAACTGGATCTCCACATGCAGAAGATTAAAGCTGGACCCGTACTTGTCACCATGTACAAGACTTAATTCCAAATGGATCAAGGACCTTGATATCAGGCCAGAGACTTTAAAAACCATAGTTGAAAAGATAGGGAACTCCCTCGAGCTGGTTGGGCTAGGCCAACAGTTCCTAAACAGACATCCAATGGCACAGTCACTGCTACCAACTCTCAACAGTTGGGATCTTGTGAAATTAAAGAGCTTCTGTTCAGATAAAGAGATTGTAACACGAGCTCAAAGGCAACCCACAGAATGGGAGAAAATCTTCACTAACCACATATCTGACAGAGCTCTACTGTCCAGAGTGCACAAAGAACTTAGAAAATTAAACTCCAAGGAAAACACTGGCCCAATTAAAAAATGGGCCCTGGAACTTCAAAGAAACTTTACCAGGGATGAAATTAAAATGTCTAACAATTATCTTAAAAAATGCTCCACTTCCTTCGCCATCAGGGAAATGCAAATCAAAACTTCCCTGAGATATCATCTCACCCCGGTCAGGATGGCAAAAATCCACAATACAAACAACGACAAATGCTGGAGAGGATGTGGAGAGAGGGGAACTCTCCTACATTGTTGGTGGGAATGCAGGCTCATACAGCCACTCTGGCGAGCCGTCTGGAGATTCTTAAAGAAATTAAAGATTGAAATGCCATATGACCCTGCTATCCCACTTTTGGGAATAACCCCCCAAGCAGCAAAGGTTCGCCTCGATAGCACAAGCTCGACCATGTTCATAGCAGCACTGTTTACAATAGCAAAGTCATGGAATCAACCTAAATGTCCAACAGTTGACGAGTGGATAAGGAAACTGTGGTACATCTATACAATGGAGTACTACTCAGCCATCAAAAACGATGAATTACTGGAATTTGCTGGGAAATGGATGTCATTAGAAAGAATTATATTAAGTGAAGTATCCCAAACCCAGAAAATTAAGCGCCGTATGTACTCCCTAATAGGTGGCTCCTAGTACCAAACTCACCCAGCCCACATTGGGACACTCAAAAGTAAACCTATGTAACACAGTAATTGCAAGGATTATGAACAAGAGAGATGGGTTAGGAGGGCCACACCAGAAACAAAGAGAGAGGAGACCATGTTACAGCAGAGAAAATAGGCCTCCATGAAGGTCTGCAAGTAAGTAATGAGAAACCTGGTTAAGTTCACAGACGTTCTTTCCTGATCTCACCAGAAGGGGAGGGCATATAGTCTAGCAGATAAAAAGTAATCATTTTGCAAATGGGTGATGGACCCCTCTCTCAGTGAGGTTTCCTACTCTTATTACATCTACCCTTGAATGTGCTATTACAACAAGACTCCAGTTTAACAGCTTTTTGTCTCTGGCCAGGGGGTGACATACAGTGCCCAGCAGAATGGAGTGAAGGGAATTGCAGGAGCAGCAAAACTGCAAAAGAAAATCAACAAACCACAATCCAGAACTTCAGAGACTCTATATCAATCACATAGAACTAGGACAGCCTAATCTCTCCCCATCCTGGAGCTCAGGGACATTTGCGGAAGAGGGGGCGGTAAGATTGTAAGAGCAAAAGGATGGGAGGAGCAACGATTTGCAAGATTCTCAACAATAGTTGGGGCCAAAGCAATCATAATGGAACTTTGCATGCCCTGCGCAATGTCCAGCGCACTGTTGCCCTCATAAAGTCTAGCATCTGATAAGGGCACCGAGACCCCTGGAGGCAAGGGATTGACAGCCATAGTAGTGATCTTATGCTTAAGGGGAACAAGAGAAAGGGCTTATGGAAATGCCACTGGGTCCTTATATGTCATCGGAGAGGAGGACACAGTGGAGAGTTAGGCACACAAAATAAAGGACTATCTGGGAATTGGGGGGGAGGCACTGGGGGAAGGGGAGGGGGAAGAGGGGGGAGGGAGGGAACTGGTAAAAAATTTTTAAAATGTATAATTGAATTTTTAATAAAAAAAAAAAAATGATCATCCTACCAGAGGCAATATACAGATTCAATGCTATACCAATCAAAATCCCAAAGCAATTCTTCAAAGAAGTTGACCAAACAATCTCAAAGTTCATAGGGAGGCACAAAAGACCCAGGATAGCAAAGACAATCCTGAGTAACAAAAACACTGCTGGAGGTATTACCATACCAAACCTAAGTCTATACTACAAATCCATAGTTATAAAGACAGCCTGGTACTGGCTCCAAAATAGACACACAGATCAATGGATAAGGGTTGAAGACCCAGATATAAGCCCACAAAAATATAGCCATTTGATCTTTGACAAAGGGGCCCAAAGAATCCAATGGAAAAAGAACTGCATCTTTAACAAATGGTGCTGGCAAAACTGGATCTCCACATGCAGAAGATTAAAGCTGGACCCGTACTTGTCACCATGTACAAGACTTAATTCCAAATGGATCAAGGACCTTGATATCAGGCCAGAGACTATAAAAACCATAGTTGAAAGGATAGGGAACTCCCTCGAGCTGATTGGACTAGGCCAACATTTCCTAAACAGACATCCAATGGCACAGTCACTGCTACCAACTCTCAACAGTTGGGATCTTGTGAAATTAAAGAGCTTCTGTTCAGATAAAGAGATTGTAACACGAGCTCAAAGGCAACCCACAGAATGGGAGAAAATCTTCACTAACCACATATCTGATAGAACTCTGCTGTCCAGAGTGCACAAAGAACTTAGAAAACTAAACACCAAGGAAACCAATGGCCCAATTAAAAAATGGGCCCTGGAACTTCAAAGAAACTTTACCAGGCATGAAATTAAAATGTCTAAGAAATATCTTATAAAATGCTCCACTTCCTTAGCCATCAGGGAAATGCAAATCAAAACTTCCCTGAGATATCATCTCACCCTGGTCAGGATGGCAAAAATCCACAATACAAACAACAACAAATGCTGGAGAGGATGTGGAGAGAGGGGAACTCTCCTACATTGCTGGTGGGAATGCAGGCTCATACAGCCACTCTGGCGAGCCGTCTGGAGATTCTTAAAGAAATTAAAGATTGAAATGCCATATGACCCTGCTATTCCACTTTTGGGAATAACCCCCCATCCAGCAGAGGTTCGCCTCGATAGCACAAGCACGACCATGTTCATAGCAGCACTGTTTACAATAGCAAAGACATGGAATCAACCCAAATGTCCAACAGTTGACGAGTGGATAAGGAAACAGTGGTACATCTATACAATGGAGTACTACTCAGCCATCAAAAATGATGAATTACTGGAATTTGCCGGGAAATGGATGTCATTAGAAACAATTATATTAAGTGAAGTATCCCAAACCCAGAAAATTAAGCGCTGTATGTACTCCCTAATAGGTGGCTCCTAATACTAAACCCACCCAGCCCACCTAGAGACAGTAATTGCAAGGATTATGAACAGGAGGGATGGGGTAGGAGGTCCACACCAGAAACAAGAAGAGAAGGGACCATGTTACAGCAGAGAAAATAGGCCTCCATCAAGGACTCAAATAAGTAATGAGACATCTGATTAAGTTCACAGACTTTTGTTCCTGATCATTTACTACTGAGGGGGTATGATCTCACCAGAAGAGGAGGTCATATAGTCTGGCAGATAAAACGTAACCGTTGTGCAAATTGGTGATAGACCCCTCCCTCACTGTGGTTTCCCACTTTTATTACATCTACCTTTGAATGTGCTTTTATCACAAGACTCTAGTTTAACAGCTTTTTGTCTCTGGCCAGGGGGTAACATACAATGCCCATCAGGATGGAGTGAAGGGCATTGCAAGAGCAGCAAAACTGCAAAAGAAAACCAACAAACCACAATGCTGAACTTCAGAGACTCTATATCAACCACCTAGAACTAGGCCAGCTTAATCTCTCCCCATCCTGAAGCTCAGGGAAATTTGCGGAAGAGGGGGCGGTAAGAGTGTAAGAGCAAAAGGATGGGAGGAACAATGATATGTAAGATACTCCATACAAGTTAGGGCTGAAGCAATCATAATTGGACTTTACATGCCCTGCACATTGTCCAACACACTATTGACCCCACAAAGTCTAGCATCTGCTAAAGGCACCAAGATCTTTGGAGGCAAGGGATTGGCAGCCACAGCAGTGTTCCTATACCTAAGGGGAACACAGGAAAGGGTTCAGGGAAAGGCCACTGGGTCCTTGTACGTCATGGGAGAGGAAGGCCCAGAGGAAAATCAGGCATGCACAAGAAAGGACTCTCTAGGAATTGGGGTGGGAGGCACTGAGGGATGGGAAGGGAGGGGGGTGGGGAGGAGGAGCAGGGGCTATGGGGGGAGGAGGAGGGAGGGACGGAACTGGTGTACCTATTAAGTTTGTATGAGCTGAAATAATAATAAAAAATGTATTAATAAAAAAAAAGAATGAAATCTTTCCTGAAACTGAAAGGCATGTATTTCCACATTGAAAGGAGTAACCAATTCCCCAACATAACACTAAAGTTAATATCAGGAAACTTCAAAGCAAAGACAGTGAGTGCCTACATCGTGAAAGTTGCGAAAAACATCAGAGGTAAGTGATGCAGGACATTGGACTTCTTGTTAGTGTCACTGAAAGTTAAAAGATAGTAACTCAACACCTACAAAATACCCAAAGGAATTATTTGTAACTTATCTTGGAGTCAAAATTTAAAGAGATAGATTTTGATATGTGAATGCATTTTTAAACATGCCCTAGATGAAGAATAGTGAAGAAACTAAATGAGAGTAACTTAACAACAGCAGCAAAAAAAAAAAAAAAAAAAAAAAAAAAAAAAAAAAAAAAAAACCAGGATCCAGAAAGGCTAGGAAACGGTTGACCCAGCTCCCAAGAGAATTGAAGGGATTTCCCAAAATGAAAGCAATGCTCAGCCCCAGCTGTGTCCAGGGTCTCAGAGAGTGTGACAGATCTAGGGGAAAAGGCTCAAAAACAAATCATATTTCCAGAGAGTAGGAAAGAAGAACATATGTTGCGGATGAAAGTGTGGGAAACGTATTTCGTGTGTTTATAATTCTCTTGGTGAACTTGGAAAGAATCAGTGATAGGTATGCAGTAATTGAAGCCAAAAAAGTAACAATTAAAATGAGATGTTTATTAATTCCAGGAAAAACAAGTAATGCACTCTACAGGAAACATACTCATTTTTCTGACTTGGCTTAGAAATGAAACAAGTTCAGTTGCAGTTCTATAAACAGATATTGATCCAATAAAATGGTAACACAACTGTATTGAGAAGATTAGCAGAAGGTAAGTAAAGAGAAGAGTGCTCAGAGCCTGGCCGAAAGTCCTCCATTTTTATCTATTGCTACACAAAATGAGCAAAAAAAAATGTTGAAAAATGATGTATATGATTATTATTGTACAGTAAAGATTCAAATACAAAAGGAAAAATTAAATAGTGAAAGATGAGGTCACAGCCATCTAAGGGTAGGGAAGAAAATGTATTTCTTTTGTCTTATAACACTACCATTATTTTAATAAAAATGAGATTTAATTTTTAAGAGTAAAAGGTGCTAAGTATAAAGAATTAAGAACAAGAAAATCAAATTTCTATTTCTTTAAAATCCTAACTAAAGTGTATGACTGACAGTTTGGGACGACTAAATACAGTTATTATAGAAGAATAAATAGGACTCAAGCAGGCCCAGACAAGATACGTCTAGTCTTCAAGAGGAAGAGCAGCCCAAGAGAGAGAGAGACTCCAGGGTATTTCAATTTGCCAGCCATAAACAAATACTATTACTTGTGGAAAATTCCCACTCTGGAGTACAGAATTATACTGTTATTTTGGACATCATGAGTGGCAAGAACTGCCAGGGACCTAGGAAGTAGCCAGATCCACCAGCCCCAGTGAAGAACTGATATATTAAACACAAAAGCTCCTCTGTTTATCACAGACAGAAGGGATCCTAAACCTTGGTGTCCGCTGACAGATAATGAATACAGATCAGATAATATGCACATGTGAGCCACAAAAAAAAATACAACCCCGCATTCTTGCTGCTGCATTTGGAGCAGCAGGGGTGACACTGGAGGACACTGTTAAGTGAAATAAGTCAGACAAAGGAAGAAGATAACACATGTTCTCAGTTACAGATAGAAACTCAAACAGGCGACCTCAGAGGTGTAAAGAGAGAAAAGTGGTCACAGAAGCCTAGAAGGGGAGCAGTAAGTGGGGACAGAAGGAAGTTGGAGAGTGAATATGAAAATAGACACTTTCATAAGAGGACAACACTTCATTAAATGTCTCATTGAGAACTAACGATAATTTAGATGATTTTTATACAAACAATAATTGCTTGAGTAAAATGCTAATCATGCTGACTTGATCATTAATATTGTATGTGTATTTTAACTTACCACATTCTACCACCTAAATTTGTATAGCAATAATGTGCAAAATAAAGAAAAACAATCAGATCAAAACTTTTTGTAGCTTTCTTGGTTCCCATATGAGTTTCATAAGTTAATATAATGAAAAAGAGATTTGTCTACAAAGTTCTCCAAAAACTATCTTATTTTTTAAAGGTTCCAAATATTTATTACTGAACCAACCAGTTTGCTCATGTAAGCAGATAAGAAGCAAAACAGATTGGTGGTTGGCTATGATTCAGCATAGGCCTACAGACCCAGCTTGGTTCTCCTCCAGTATCTTCTCTTGGAGTTGTATTGGAGTTGTTACCAGTTTCCATCTGAATCCACTGGGAAATGGAATGGTTTTGCTTTTGTTTCTTGGACAGGAATCTCTTGATTCTGTGGGAAGACATGGTGACAAGCTAGAGAACAGCACAGATGAAGATGGCAGAGAGGATCCACAGAGTCGAAAAAACTATTTTAAAGTAAGCAGCCTGGTACTAAACTTACTTCAACTTGAAACCTTGTAGTATCCAGTAAGAAATCAGGCTTTGGATGTAACAGTAGCAGAGTGTTTCTTTTTTCTATTTTTTTTTAAATTTTATAAGCACATTGAGTACTAAACCCTGCTTCTTTCCATCCTCTTCATCTCATTCCTTTCCCTTCTCCTCAGCAATCCATTTCATTCCCTCCCACCCTACTGCATTTCCCTTCACTCATCCAGGTCTAGTCCCTAAGGTTTCCACTGTGTTATCTTTCTTGAGTTCCTTGTAGTCTATGGGGGCACATTGGTATATCAGTCATTATGCAAGTCTGGTAAGAACAAGTCTCACTGCAGTGAGTTCCTGGATGCAGTATTCCTGCCTTGAATGGAATGTCTTGTTCAATGGTGGACCTTCCCATCTTTAGATCCTTACAATATCACTGCCCTCTTTTCTTCAAGGTTCCCTAAGCCTTGGAATGGGGAGATATCAGGTTGGCCTGATTCTGGGTGAGCATTTCCAGGTCACCAGTAACTTGCATTATGGCCGGCCATCATTGTCCACTTCACTGCTCTTCTACTGCCCTATCCTGTCAGAGTGTTGTGATTTTCTACCTCTGTTGTAAAAGAAGACTTCTAGGCTGAGTGATCAGTGAGAATAATAGTAACTATTTACAGAGAAGTTTGGTGTACTGTTTTCCTATCTATAGGTTCATTGACTGTTTTCCCTATTAATCCAATTTTTAGGTTCTTGTTCTAGTTAACAATAACAGGAAAGTGTTCCATTCTGACAAGCAAGTCTTGAGCTCAATCAGAAAGTTGTTTGTTGTCTCCTTGATGTTCATGCCACTATTACGTTGGTAGTCAGCTGGTGCCATGGTGATTTTTATTGCAACTTGCAGATCTCAGAGTTGATGAAGCCTGTGATTATTTCTCTCCCCCAATAGCTTCTACAGTATTCCTTGATACTGTATAAGGTATCCAACAAGGAGGAAGTTCTATCAGAGCAGTTCCAGTTCAGAGTGTTTCTTAATGTTTGTGAAGCCCTGGCTCTCATCCTAAACTTTAGGGGTAGGGAGTTTCTTCATGGTAAAAAAAAAATTCATAAGATAAATATTTTTAAATATTTACATAACTTTTACCCATCCAAATAAGTTCATTACATAAAAGCAGAAGTCAATGTCTTCAGCCTCAAAAATAGATATAAAATCCTTTTATTCATAAACTTTGCAAAGTTCTTTAATATCATGATGGACAAAATTCTGAATATTATGGCATTCATTAACTGTGATTTTAAAAAGTGAAAAAGAATCAATAACTTTAATTTATTTTTGTAGCTTATCAATGCAAAATGATTGAATGGAAATTGTATTTATACCAAAGTACAGAAAATTATTTTTTTTGTATATTTGAGTACATGTATGCAATACCTGTGTATACTTTCTAATGAAACTTCACCCAAAATAAGCTTCACTTCTGGTTACAAAAAAATCATCAGATGAAGGAACAATTGCTTGAATAGTTAATACAAGATAGCTAGATGACTTCCAACAGCCTAGTTAAAGTCTGATGCAGTCCAGATGGAGACGTTGTACTTTTAAAAACAGAAACATCAACCCTTCCTCATGTAGTGAAACACTCTTCCATGTGCCCTCGTTCAAACATGGCAGCCTTCACTGCCTATGTGCTCTGCAGTTACTGATCTTGCATTCAATGTGCCCTCGGTGGCACGCGCAAGTTTCAGTCACTACAGAAAGGTGACTGGAAAGCTTCTGTAATATGTTTTCACTGCACCATTAGATGTTCAAACACCACAGAAAGTTAATTGCCTTGACCAAGTAGAATCTCATTAATTTCTGGAGCCACCTTTTTTAAATTGTTGGACAAGCATTTTTTTCAAAGGCTGTTGTCAAGGAACAGTACCCTAAAATTAGATCTGCCAGCTTTGTTTTCTTTGCAGGATGGCCACGCTTATAACAGCCTCCTCTGTTTTGAAGAAAAGCCCTAGTAACAAAATGCAAAGAAGTTTGCAGAGGTCTTCTGCAGAGTAAAAAAAAAAATGAAATTACCTTTATATTCATTTCACAAACTGAATTTCTTGTGCATGCTTGTCTATACATAATACATGCTTGTTGTATAATTACAGGCTTTTGAGAAAAGCAAGAGTTCTCTGAACCTAGTGTCCCACTGCATCAATTCATTACCTCCTGCTCCACCTCTTGGCCCTTGGTCTTACCACTTCCATGTACTTCATCTTCTCCAAGTTCCCATTTCTCTTCTTATCTGAATTGGGTCCCATGATCGGTCAACACTTAACATCAGGTTCACTTGCTCCTGTCTCAGTCCATCACATTAGTGGTTTTTTGGCAAACTCCGAAGGCTGTAACCAGCCCTGCCCCTGCTCTGACCCGAAGGAAACTGTTGAGCTGAGGACACAAATAAAAGGCACACAGGAATCCTCAGCTCAGCCTGGGTACAACCCACCCTTTCCTCAGCAATTCCTTGGCTATGAGCCTGGCAGCTTCCAGGGTGACAATTCCCCTCTTTCCCGCTCACTCTCTGCAAAATAGCCTCAGCAACCATAGGGGACTTTCACCAGGTTTTCACCCCACACACACGCCCCCCCATACTCTCAAGTGATCCTAGACACCAGCTTTCCCTATATTTGCCCTTGTGTTTTTCTCTTTCTTTTTGACTCTTGCTCCCACCATTTATTTTTTACTTCTTATAGACTCCTAATAAACATTTCCAACAGAAATTTCTTATAATGCTACCCACACCTGGCAAATCCCTGTCCCTTCAAGCAACTCTCGTGTCATTGTGTCTGCATGACTCTTTAAGAACGTGCCTTGGAGTGGTAGCTGTACACTCAGTCCACTTATTCGCCTCACTCATTTTCATGCTTGAAAAAAGATTTTCTTTGCTCTTTGATTCATTTTCACTAAGACTGTTAAAGATTATCACAACACAACAGCCAATAGACTTTTCAAGTATATGCCACACGATCTTTTGACAACATTTATACATTTCATAATCTCCATTCTTGAAAAACAGTCTTCCTATGATTTCCAGCATACTTTGGAATCTTGGCCACTTCTCAGTCTCCTCTACTGTCTTCTTTATCTTTCAAATTTATCCCCATTTGTGCCATTTTGCCACCCTGGAGATCTCATCTGGTATCATGAGTTTTATATATGTGAATGCTTTTTTCAGATAGATAGACACATAGATACATAGATATATATGCGGATATAGCAATTATTTTTTTCAAAAGTCTATGCAACAACTCAGACCCTTCATCTGACCAGCACACACGTGAAGGCCACTGGAGTATCTAATTAGTATCTATCTAATCTAATCCCAAAATCTATGGCTCATTTGACAGTAAAATATGGCCTGACCTAACAAGAACTCATTAATTGCCTTTACTTATGTGAACATTTATCTGTGTTTTTGCAGGTATAGTTTGGGTGAGCTACCCTAGAACTTATTGGGAATATTTGGCCACCTTTAGAATAATTAGCATTTCATCTTTCTGACTTCTGAAGATTTGTGAATTCAGGTCATAATCATATCCAGGTCAAAGGGTTTCATACAAGGTTCTGTAGAGTCACATGTTTATCACACACACACACACACACACACACACACACACACACACACACACACACAAACCCTGTGATTCATTCATTTTACTCTTTAAACCTTGTATCATTCTCATCAGTCCTCGCATCTCTAATTTCAAGCATATCCTGAAACTAGTAAAGCAGTATACATTATAAATAGTTGAACTATTTTGTTTTCTGCTATGTGAAGTCAAAATATGAAAATTCCTGAAATAAATAATTCATAAAGGTAAAATTGTTCTGAGCCGCACAGGGAAACCTCATGCCATTCTGCACCATGTTGCTTGAGATGGAAATTGTCATTTGTCCAGAGTATCACCTTATGTATACTGTCTGACAATCACCTTAGATAGGCTATGATAACATCAAAATATTTTTGTTCATATTTTACTTAAAAATGGTCCTAAACCACAGAAATCAGTGCTCTCCATATTATTACAATTTCTTGTTTATTATACTTGTCTTATTGTTGTTGGTGGTGTCTTACTATGTTCAAATTATAAATTCAACTTTATTCCAAGTATAGAAAAAAGCAGTATGTATGGGACTCAGTGCAGTACTCTCCATGATTTCAGGCATCTACTAGGGACTTTTTATCACTCCACCATAGGTAGTAAGGTTATCAGTTACCTAATCTTTGTCCAGACAGATGCCATGACCTCTGACATATTCTTCTGTTTCCAGCCTTGTCCATTCACAACTTGCTACTCCTCGGTGTTATTTTTCACAAACCAGCCTTTATTTCTTCAGGCATAAGGAAGATTCTCCATCCTGTTGCTCCAAAAACTTCTCATCATCCAGGATATAAAAATCCTAATTTCTAGTCTTGGCCTAGGTGGACTTCTGCCTTTGTCTGTACACTCAGTTCTTCCCCTGTCTATCACTGCACTGTAGCTCTACTGGACTTTTCTTTCTTGCCCACACATGATGCAAACCCGGCCCTGCCGTTTCTTAATGATTCTTATTTTTACATGAGTGCTAAGATGTATCCTTGCTTCCTTGTGCATAGGATGCCAACACTTCGGGCTTTAGTGTAGTGAAAGCCCTCTTCACAGGTTACTGTCACACAAAGCTCTTTCCCACCTTGTCTTTCTAAAATATCAATCTTTGAAATTCCTAGGAACTCTGTTGTAATTACATTACATGCTTTTTGCTTGTTTATAATTCACCCCCACCATCCAATTGTAAACTCTATGAAGGTATCCCTATTTTCTGGGATGACAGAATTTTCCCTGTGACCAATATATGAAAATCTGTTGAATGAACAAATAATTTAGCTTATATTCTATAAGCTGAACTAGGCTAATGAAGGAGTATCAGTCTTACTTTCCAAAACACCTGAATTGTTTTACGAGCATCAATACAATCTGGTTGACCAATGCTGTAACTTTTTTCTTAATGACTCTTAACTCTTACATGATTGCTAATCAGAAACTAAGAT
This sequence comes from Typhlomys cinereus, assembly GCA_023101885.1. Taxonomy (NCBI): domain Eukaryota; kingdom Metazoa; phylum Chordata; class Mammalia; order Rodentia; family Platacanthomyidae; genus Typhlomys; species Typhlomys cinereus. The sequence goes on from JALPQD010000020.1 coordinate 2,400,540, forward strand.
TATCACAGTATGAGTCACATGTGTTAACTAGTGTTTATTTGTATAATCAAATGCATAGAATTAAATGAATAATCTAAATTTCTTAAGAAGAACTTCAATTATCTAATTTTATTGTGTACTTAAACATTTCTTTTTGGAAGGGAGAGTCACAATTTCCCAGTGAGATATTTCTAGCCCAAAGTGTTCTAAAGTGATTCATGATGTTTCTTATTTTCCAATACTAGCAGTAAATAAATCAATTGTCTAGTTAGACAAGAAATATAATAAAGATAAATAATGCAAAACTTTAGTGCTATATTTCATATTTTTATTTAAGAATTTACAGAGAAATTTTTAAAAATTACTTCACGTAAAATAGGGAAGGTGTATATGGTAGAGTCATTTGAGGAATGAGAGTAGGAATATTTAATCCCTTAAACTAGAATTGTTGTTTTGGTTTTCAATTTTATTTTGGAACATTTCAGTAACTAAATATCTATAATCTCCTTAATCCATGATTTCATTTGTGTTGGATTGATTATCATTTAAACAAAAGCATTTTTATGAACTTGGCAAAGATTTTCTCCTAATTGAAATATGATGCCCATAAAATGAAAGCCAGAGAACAAAACTATGAACTGTCGGTGTGAAAGTGTTGACTTTTGTTTGAATCCTGCCACAGACATTTAAATGTCTGATAAAATGAAATCCAAGAACTATTAAAATTGCTCAGTCACTTAGGGAAATTTCAAGCTAAAGCAGCTTTATAGTCATAAGTTGCTCTTTGAGGAGAAACTTGTAAGGAGAGGATGAGGCTTCCACTCATTAATAAATAAGAAAATGTATTGTGGAAGCTACTATTAGATTATTTAGCTTGATTGTTAACAGTGTGGCCAGACTCTCTCTTGTCTGCTTTATTCCAGATTGAAAACTTCACCCAGCAATTAACTCTTCCAGGATGGACAGCAGTATGTGCCCAATAAAAGTTTCCCAGGCTGCAAGGTCACATGTGCCACAATGTACACTGATCCCCAGAGATTTTCTCACTACAATTCAAATTATCCAGCAATATCATGAAAGAAAATTTGAGCTTTTCTGGACTTGAGTGTTTTAGAACCAAGGAATCTCACAGTTTGAGCAATGTTTGAGTCTTCCCATTCTACCAACAACAGCTGTCAACATTCAACTTTCATATACATCTCACATCTGGCAGAAGCATGGGGAGAAAGCAAACACATGTTTTTATACATAACTATAATAAAAATGTGATTTATGGTAACAGCTACTCTTTATAGGTGTTTATTCTGTGCTAAACACAGAACATGAATGCTTAAATTACACTATTTTTTACCCTTACAACAATTCTTCTATGTGACACCAAATTCTACTGAGCATGGTTTAGCTTCTGGTTGTGTTATTGTTCTCTCTGTGATACCATCACATCCCAATTATCTCTAACTGATGAGGCTTTTCTAATAGTCCATTCTCTTCATTTCTCCAGAAAGAGCTCTTCATGAAAGAGCTCCAGAAAGACAGAAATTTGCTTGACTTTCTAGTCTGAACTCAGTTCACTGCTGAGCAACTGTTAACTTTCAGTGCTGTGTCATTCAATGGGAAAGTGATGATAACGATGGCCTGTCCATTGTTCTCGGTTATGCTGATCCATTTTTGAATACTAACTCTATGTACGTACTATGCTCTGAGCTGGGAATATAATAATGGGCAGAAAGGTGCTACCTCTTCCATCTTACCTCAAAGGGCAGATAGAGAAGGACAATGAATTATTACATCTAAATGAGAAGTAATGATAAAACAAAACTGAAACTCAATGTTCCTAATTCAGTCTCTATTAATCAGGAGTATTTCTCTGATTTTAATGATGCCCAGATTAAGCTCCAACCTTCTCCAGGGATATTGCAGAAATTCAGTCTTAACCTTATCATAGTCTCTCAACGACAGCTTCTCTCAATCAGTTTTTCTTATTTTCAACTGAAATTAAAAAATATTGTCTTCACAAATCCAGTTTCCTGCCTTTCAAGGAAGACTTTGCCAATGCTTTTATCTTCACTAAATAAGATTTCTGATTTGCTATAAAATACAAACCACTCCTCTACCTTTAAAACTATAAGCATAAACTAGGAGTTTACTTTCATTTAAAGGAAAATTACTGGTTTAGTAATCACAGAATTAATGGTACATGACAGTTCCAAAAGAACCATTTTATATAAATTGCAAATCATGAGAACAGACAATGTGGAGAGCCAAGACAAATAAGTGATACTTATTCTATGTGATCAAACCCATTACTTAAGAAAAGAGAAAAGAAAGAAAATGTGAACAGTTACTTTCTCATCGATGTTCCAAGTAGGAAACAATTAGTGAGGAAAGTAGATGTCAAATATGAGTGAAAAATGGAAAAACTTGTGATGAATTGAGGAGTAAGTCAACTGAACAAAATAATAACAGAGCATCACTTTATGATGCTTTAATACATATTACATGATTGTGAAATGGAGTTTACCATATGTCAAGGTCACAGATACCACTCCTTCCAGTGAACTGTTTAAAACTGTGCTAAGCCTGCCTACCGAGTCTATGTGATGCAGATAAAAAAACCAGGCCTCAGATACTAAGCAGTTCCTGTCCTACTTGTCTGGTTTCCATAACTTATTCCCCCTTCACATTTTTTTTTCTTATCATTTGTTCCTTGGTACCAATTAGCCTGCGTTTCTGAACTCCTGAGTACAAAAATTGAGGTCACTATTTTTTAGCCTTTCCTAAATATGGAAAAATAATCGTATGCTGAAGTGGTCTGAATGAAAGAAGACATACACATGAGGGAGAGATAGAAGAGGCAACAGCACTTTGTGGTTGCGGAGAAGAGGCCTAGAAGGCAAGGAACTGGGTCCAATGGTCTGTTGTCAGGGCAACAGGATGTGTGGGGAGCCGTGGCCTTGCTACTTCTGTTGCCACGGTAACAAATTATGAACCATCTTTTATGCATCTATGCAGCTTCCCTCCTTTACTCTATCCTTGCCTTCTACTTGATGGGAAATTTTATTTGTTCATTGAAATCTACACTTCCATACATAGGCAACGAAAAGAGTAGCTTTGGAAAGAAATATTCTAAATGGATAATGCGAAGGAGAATTTATTGGACTTGAATTCTACAGAGAAGAGTTCAATATTTTATTTTTCTAATCTCTGAAATGTTTACTGCTTATACACTCAAAAGATAGTTTAGATATGATGGGAGAGAAGAAAAACAGTAACAGGTATTAAAAATTTGTTGTAACCAGAGAATTGCAGGGAGAAAGAATCTGAGACTAAGAACAGTTATAGGTGTATATCAGCTAACTTTTGTTATATAATGAGCTATCCCACAATTTTTTGGACAAAATTGATGAATCTTTGTTAACTTCTCACAATTTTGAAGAAGCCGGGCTGTCTGGGCTGGCCTTGTTGACATGTCTGTTGGGTCATAGGAGAGTCTGTTGTACATGCTTTGTATGTCCATTTTGACTAGGATCCTCCACCTATTGGCCAAGTCTTGAAAGCCTGGCAACAGAGTAACTACAATGCATGATCTTTTGCTAGGCTTTAACTTGCATAAAATTTCTGGAGACCCCCCAATAGTCAAAGCAAAGTACATAACCAGAAGTCAATATAGGAGGCATTACCCCAAAAATATGCCTGTGGATAGTCATGAACAGATTAGAACATTACAGTAAACAGTATGGAAGAATTTCTGGAAGATTAGAGATTTGTTAGAAAGCTCAACATATTAAAACCAAAATTTATTAGAAAATAAAATATCAAGAGGACAACATGCATCAGTATTTGCTCATATTCAAACCAGTACCAGAGATTTTGTAAATTCTGAACTTTAGAAGAATACTTCTAGTCCATGCCCAGACAACTCCAATTACAGCCTAAGAAAGGATGTGGTTTATATTCTCATTGGGGAATAGATAGAATAAATTCCACTATGTTGATTTTTCTGAAATAAACAAAAAAGAGAAAGACTGCTTACTATATTTTGGAGGGAAAGCATTCTTCTGTACTTAAAATCTTTTATAACAAGAAAATGATGGCATCAGAAGCAAGTATTAAATACCTAACATTGAGATCTTATTGGCAAATAAAATCAGGGCTCGACATTACTACTTTATAGAGTTCTTTTCTGTTATTTGAGGAATTAAGTCAAGTAAATCAAAGTGATATTGCAAAGGTCCAAGCCTCCAAGTAGCAAAAGTTTTTAGGAAAAGCTAAGTTCTCCTTTAGGTGCTAGTTCAATCATTTCCAGACAAATATAAAGAGATTATGGTAGTGTACATCCTGGGGAAAGGGAGAGGATTAAATGGGGCATTTAAAGTAATGCCAAGTGCTAGCTCACTTTGGCATTCAACTTCAAGTACTGAGAACCAGGCAAACAGATGGAAGGACTATAGAAAGATCAAAATAGAAGAATAGTTTCTCTGTCCTGAAATGTCAGGTTTTATAGTGAGTCTTGAGTGTTAAGTCAAAGTATCTAAGATGTTAAAAGGACAAAGAATGAACTTGAGAATCTAACTCCTCCCTGTTAATTGTGAACAACAGCCCCATCATAATGTTTGAAGACCCAGTTTCCTTGATAAAATACTAGAGAAGATTATTGTGAGACATACAGACCTAATTAAAAATATTCAAGGGCCAAGGTAAACTTGGATGAAAATGTCCTTAGGTAACACAGTGCTGAATACAATGAAAATAATAAACAACATTTTTGAAAAAGAAAAATGTTGCAGAAAGAATAAGTCACAAAAAACTATAAGGTATGATTATTACTATGACTCACCTATGAGGTACTTTTGAAATAGTTTAATCAGAAATGTGGTTGATGTTCAAGTTGTATAGTTTTTTTCTCATCCTGCTGCAAATATAGTTTTGAACCAACTCTTAGAAAGCTCAGTTTGGGGCCAGCAGCATGACTTGGCAGGTTAAAAGAATTTGCTGTGCAAGTCTGGTAACTTCAGTTCAATCCACAGAACACAAAAAGTAGAAGGCAAGAACCAACTCCTGAAAGTTGTCCTCTGACCTCCATGTAGACACTGTAGTACGCATGTGCCCACATATACAAAATACAAAAATGAAATAACAAAGGAAAAAGAAAGTTTGTTTCTAGGTAGAAGAGAATGAACACATTACCATTTTATTTTTATTTATTTTGATTTTATCAAAAATTTCTCAGATTTGTTTCACAAAAGTTCCTACCTAGGTCACCATGGTTATGCAGAGCCAGATATGTTTTTTGCTTGTATGTTCTGTGGCACTGGAGATTGACCCCAGTGCTTCATGTGTGCTAGGCAAGTGTTCTACTACTAAGCTATATCCTCCAGCCCTTATACACAGTTTAATTAAGGTTGATTGATCTTCTGTTTTCTGGTGCTTAGAAATTTTTCATGATCCATCTCAAATTTGAATAGCTATAAATATCAAAGTTTTGCCTCCCCCAAAATATCTACATGCTTGAGCATATATAGGACTTATTTAACTTGCTTTGCACATTTTGTAATATTATTTATTTAAAAAATTATCATAAACTTGCTTTGCATATTTTGTAAAATTTTCAACAAACTGTAACTAGCTTTACAAGTGTAGTTTCACCAAGAAGCTCAAATGATTATAATGTTTCATTCTTGTGACACATATGACCCATTACCATTTCACTATGTTTTTCTTGTGTTGGTACATATGTGTGTGAGAATGTGTATAAGAGAGCACTTGAATATGTGTGCCTGTGAAGACCCAAGGGTGACACTGGAAATCTCCTGGATTGTTCTACCTTCTTATTTCTTTGCTTTGGGGTTTCCCAGACTCTTTCCAGGGCCAGAAGTGAAGGCCACTGGCATTTTCACATCAGATCTGATGGGGATCCGAACTTAGATCTTTTTGCTTATGAGTCAAAGGCTTTGACCCCTGTCATAGTTGGGCACAGGTGTCAATATAACAGTTGAGGGTTTGAGCTCTGGGCACATTTGCGGAGAATTAGTAGTTGAGAAACTCAGAGGGAACCTGAAGGAGATTGTCTAGCTGATGGGGAAGGCCCAGTCTATGGTGGGTGAGATTAGTCCCTGGAATAAATCACAGAGAGCTGGTTGAGAGAGTCAGCATCCTTCTGTACACTTGGCCAAATATGATGATCTGGTAAGTAAGGATTGTTTGTCCCTCAGCCATTATGTGGTGACGGTGTAGCCAGTTTCCCTCAGCCCTGGTGTTGATGCATGCTCTCCCATCAAGCTGGACTATGAACTGTAACCGGACTGTCATAAGGAAATAAACCCCTTCTTCCCTAAGCCATTTGATGATCATTTATCAGCAACCATGCAGACTAACTGCAACAATCCTTGAATCCTCTCCTCAGCTTGACCCATAACTCTTTTATGCAGTGTTTATAGTCACCCATGCCCTCATACTTGCTCAGACCAGATACGTGGAATATGAGCCTTTGGGGCTATCATCTCCTCAGCAACACTTTGAGCAACTTCTTCCACATCCCCAAGGTCTTTACTAGATGGTAATCAGACTGCCCAAGCGTTCTTTGACTACTTGACTAAAATAAAGGACACAATCTCAAAGTATGATGGCAATGTGACATTTTCTAAAATGGTTCAGCAAAGGATAGATCCGGATGCCACAGAGCAGTCCTTTCCACTTCCACTGGAAACAGGATTTGAGGAAATGTGTAAAGAACAATCTTCAGTCCAAAGTGACTCAGGAAATCACACCTGGTTTAGTCACACATGATTACGGAGACCATATTCTGCTTTAAGGTACTCCAGGAAGTTGAAGAGCCACCAAGACATTCTTCTAGCCAAGAACCTCTCAAGGACACTCAGTTCTCTGCTTTCCCTTAGCAGCCTTAGCTCCAGCCCAGAGAACCCAAATCTTCAAATTTAAAGTTTAACAGTTCTGGCAAAGAAAAACCTGACATAAAATGCAAAATAACCTGTGAAGCATTTGTGTTGAGCTAAGAGAGAGCTTTCTTTACTTCTGGATCACCCAATTCTGCTAAATTCTAATAAGGAAAGCACCTGAACAAGTGTAATCTTCTAGAACAGGAGGATTGTGAATTTGAAGACAGCCTGAACTGCGCACCAAGACCCTGCCTCAGAAACAAACAGAAAAAAAATCTATTCTATGGTTGTAAACAAATGTGAAATTACCTTTCTGCTAATCAAATAAACTTAAATTGAATGAATAAAAGATATAATTCTGATTCCATATGAAATATTGGTCATACCTCAAGAATTTATGGAATTCCAGACACTATTCAACATGTATGAAATAAGCAATGTTATTTCCATTTATAGATGGAAATATATTTCCATTTATAGAGGCATGGAAATATCAATCAACATGGAGAACATTACTTAGCCAATAAGAAGCTGGGCTGGAGAAGATTGAAAAACGGATAACATTGCTGGAGTATTAACAATTACAGTATTTTTTGGCTCACTGCATTTGAGGAACTGGGCTATATTGGAGGCATGCATGACTTTATGTGATTTTTATTATCCTGATCTCGAAAATAAGGAAAACACTAGAAAGATCTAATGCTTTCTTCTCAATGGAAGAGCCTCTCTCTGGAGAAGACTTCTGGACTTGTCTTTCCTGCTTTTCATAGTTTTCTTATGTGGACAGTGAATCATATGGAGAGAACTGAGCAGGGTAAGATTTGTGCTTCTATAGAGTAATGTTTCCTCTGCTCCAGAACCTAAAGTAAATTTTTGAGGAGATATCTTTGTCCCCTAATGTTGTCTGCATTTGAGAAGGTGAGTTTTCAGATGACCTCTAGCATATCAAACTGAATACTAAAGACATGTCTTCCAGTGCAAATTCGATGTGCCACCAAGCTGATATTTTGATTACTGCCTATTGGACTTTTAAATCGATCCCTTGCCTGATTCTGAACTTGAGCACAGACTCACGGTATTGGTTGACACCCTGTCGTATCCCAGCATCTTAGGTATCAATCTTGTCTTTCTTGCTGAAAAGTCACCTGAGAGAAGTCCTGACTGTTCAAATATCCTTCTCAAAAAAACTTTCTCATGTTGCTTCTTACACTACGCTTCTTGCTTTCTATAATTTACATTTCATTGTTTTGTTGCTCCCTCTACTAGAAAATAAGCTCCTGTTTCTAACAGCACCTGACCCAGCACACAGTTGGATAATTACTAAATACGTAAAGGAATAAAATGAAACAATTAGGTTTCTCAAATAAGGTAAGTACAGTTTAGAGATGTTAATACCTCTCATATGGTCACCTGAAAATAAAAGGTAGTATTAGAAATGATGCCAGAGGTCAGATTCTAATCCTGTAATGTTTATTCTAGAAAAATGTACTATATAATGGTATCCAAGGTCCGAGATTGTAAGTGTAATTAAAAGTTCTTTAAATTAAGATTATTCCGGTGATTAGCTTCATTGTGAAAATACAGATTTTAAAGTGATGTCTGTTTATCCCATCAAACAGTCACATGCTTAACAATGTGAGTACAGAGACGGATATTTATCAAATTTCCAAGAAAGAATAGACATATTCTTCTGAACATTTGAAATTTAACCCACTACATTCCCTCTGATCAGAGTTTGTTCTCTATCTCTAGAGATCAAGAAAGAGTCAGAAGTGGAGGTGGGGGAAGAAGTGAAGGAAAGGCAATCAATGGACATATTTATTAAGCAATTTTATTCTGATATAGAAGGACATGTTCTCATTTCTTTTTAATATTTGCTTGTTTATTTGAGAAAAAATAGGAAAGGCCGAGAAAGAAGGATCAAACTGGCATGCCATGGCACACCGGTGGAGGCCAGAGGATACTTTTCAGAAATTAGTTCTTTCCTTTTACCAATGTGAGCTTCTAGAAATCAAACTGTGGTCACCAGATCTGGGAGGAAGTATCCGTCTACTTGCTGAACCATCTCACTGGCCCTTGTTTTGGCTTCTTATTGCTGCTATGGCAGATTTCCCACACACCTACTGTCTTGAGAAATATCTGAGTTATGTTCATTTCTCAGTGTCAGAAACCCGATGCAATTTGCCCTAAACTACAATCAAGATATCAGCAAGACAGTAATCTTTCCCAGAAGCTTTGAGAGACAAATTGTTTCCTGCTTTTTCTAGCACAATGAGGCTGCCCATGCTCCTTGGAGCATTGCCCATTTCACCATCTTCAATGCTAGCGACCACAAGTCAAATCTTCACACTGTACCCCTCGGACCCCTCTTCTGCCTCTCTTCCATTTGCAAGGAACTCTGCAATCACACAGAACCACATAAGAACCCTACTTGGAAACCAGTTATGAGAAACTTTAACTTCGTTTGCCACCTAAACCTTCCTTTCCCATGTAACATAGCGTATTTCCAACTTTTGGGGATTCAGACATGAATATCCCTGTGGTGAGAATTTAGTCCATCTACCAGAAGATCTAGGGACAAGGTTTAAAAAACCTAGGTCCTTTCCTGGCAATGTTTGTGGGTGACCATTCTGAGGCTGTATTTGTTTGATGATTGTTTTGCAAACAAGATGAATAAGCTCTTTAAACCTATGCGTATCTGTTCAAGTCCACACTTTACCTGACGGCACATGTGTAACTGCATTGGAAGACATCTATTGGGACTATTTGTAACTCCAATAAGAATACGAATATTTTATATTTTCACAACTTTAGCAATTAGGATATGATAAGCAAACCTCATGGGCTTCCGTCCTCTCCATCCCTCTTTCAGCTGTGAATCTATCTCCAATAGACAATATTGGTGATTTTTGTAATTCTCTATTTATAGTCAATATACAATTCAGAATTTTATTTCTTAGCACTCTTGATTGATTGGTCAATTGATGGATTGTAAAACACTTAATCTTATGTCCTATATACCAATATTTTGCTAGGTTCTGGGAATCAAGAATCAAACCAAATATAGTAAGATTAATTCTTACATTCAGAAGTCACAGTCTATGAATCAGCAAGTTGATTCAATGGGGAAAGGTGCTTACTATGTAAGTCTTATGACCCCAGTTCAATCATCAGAACCCACAAAAAAGTGGAAGGAAATAACCAACTCCACAAAAGTATTCTCTGACTGCCACATGTGCACCATGGCCCATATACCTACAAACATATCACACACACACACACACACACACACACACACACACACACTAATAAATAAAAATAAATACATTTAAAAAAGCTGTGTTCCAGAAGGGAAAGGTGTATTTTAATATTAAAAATGAACTTTGGGGTATTTTAAGAACAAAACACAGAAGTCCCTATCAGTATGCAAGTAAAAGAACTCCAGGTTGAGGAATGCCCTGAGTTCTACAAGAAATAGCCTGCTCTCTGCTAAACACAGAAATGCCCTAAAGTCACCAGGTCAATGTGAAACTGCCCCTATAGAGTCATGGGAGAAGAGCAAATTAGGTTGTCAGAGGAAAGGAGTTAATTATCAATGGCAAAGGTAGGTTGATGGGTGGGAGCAGCATCTCTTTGAGCCAGCATTGGATTTGGTGAGGGCAGGTGGGGAGGGGGGCATCACAAAAGACAGGCAGGAGAGGAGGCCGAAAACATCAAAAAGGTACAGGGAGACTCTGTGAGTGGCATGAAGCAGGGGAAGGACTAGACTTCAAAGAATTTTAAATAGTACATTGATAGAGCTCAAATTTGATTATATATCACAGCCCAAAACAGTAGGGCGGTTTTGTCTTAAAATGTAATTACAGTTAAAAAATATGGGCTAATAACTCCTTTTCTTACAGTTTTTCACTATTTTAATTCCAAACATATAGTTCTGATGCTTTTTATAGATAGGGCCTAGCAATTTCTTGTGAAAACTGTAGGGCGTATTGCTCTCGTTAACAGTAACAGTTAAAGAGCTGAAGTATGATAGCTCATGGTTAAAGCCTTTGCCTCCTAAGCAAAAGGACCAGAGCTCCAGAAGGACCTGAGTTCAGATCCCAGATCCTACCGAAAAACGCTAGGTAGAAATGGGCAGTGGCCTGTACTTCAGGTCCTAGAAAGCAGAGATTCACATACATGCATGCAAAATTTAAAAATGTAAATAAATAATAGCCACTAATTAGAACTGAAGAATTAAAGTGTTCTTCCACTCCCCTCACTTTTGGCTTACCTAATAGAATTTGTTTTCATTGCTGATTATGTTTATCATCAAAGAGAGAATGAGAAGAAAGAAGTTTAACTTTTTCAACTATTCTTTTTTTTTAAGTTTTTTTTTATTTAATTGCGCGCGCGCGCGTGTGTGTGTGTGTGTGTGTGTGTGTGTGTGTGTGTGTGTGTGTGTAGAACCACGGGCGAATTCGGGAACCACCATGAACCGCCTCCACCTCCTTGTTTACTCTGCCCGGGGATTCACAGGCTCCGCCCTACCAGGACCAGAAACACGTGGAGTCTAGGATCGGAACTCAGGACCGTCCACCTGCAAGGCAGAGGCTTAACCCCTGAGCCACCTCTCCAGCCCCAACTTTTTCAACCATTCTATTCAAAATTCTACATCTGAATAGCTAGATATTTATAAAGATGGTCGAGAGAAGAAGTTATGTATAAAGCCATCCAATATTAAGTTAACTAGTGGTATTCTGGCAGGCTATATCATACAACAGTATAATACAGCAGTCACATTACCTGAAAGAACTGGCAACGAAGCTGTATGGAGTGGATAATATTAAATTGTAGCAGTTTATGGTTTCAGGCAAGTCAAACTTTCGTCACTTCCATTGACAGACTGAGTGCATAATGCTTTTAGTTTTTCCTACAATTTCATGTGATTTTCATTGAAAATTGCACTTGATCAAGTTTCTAGAAATGCTATCACCTCTTACATTGAATTCTTAGAACAGTGACCCTGAGTAGGAAAAGCAGCACTAATGTAATTATGTAAGTTTGGAGTCTATTGTGTGCTTAAAGAAGAAAAAAAAAAAAACTATAGTACCATAATACAAAAGGCATTATTTCCAAAGTTGAAGCTGAAAAGTCACTACTGCCAACTGAATGACTATGAAAGTAATTTTTCCACATAAAATCCATGAGTTAATGATCTTTGCAAAGACCCAGAGTAGATAACTCTCCTTAATATGTAGGAAGCAGTTTGGGTTCCAAGATCACAGAAACTTCTGAACAAGAAACTCCATGTGCTCTTTAAATGCCATGAGAATCGGGAAGAATTTTCCAAATACTAAGCAATGAATAACTTAAGGACAAGTATGTGATTCTTGCCAAATACAATGTACAAAGAACCTGATGTCATAGCTCTTGATAAATATTCCACCCATGGACTATGGCAAGTTTTTGTCACACTGTGTGGTAGTCAATGGATTAAAGACAATGAAAAAAAAAAGTACTTACCTTAGAACAAAAATCAACACATTAAAGCATAGAAATCATCACAATGGAAATGGAAAACTTTCACCTTTTCTCTCAAAAGAAGTAAGATCATTTTTTTACACACCGTTTTTTATAGTTTCTCTCAATTCCTGCATGAAAGAGACTTAGAAAGATTAATGAAAGAGGACTGGAGAGGTGGCTCCACCATGTGACAAAACAGCTACCAGTATGCATGCCTGCACTCCAAATGACAGGAGTAGTCAAATGGGAGGGATGGGAAGGGCAATCCAGCCAGTCTAGCCAAATTGGTAAACTCTAGATTCACTGAGAGATGCCATGCCCCCAAAATAAGATGGAACTTGGTGGAAGAAGAATCCCCAACATGGCTCTCTGTCCTCCATATGCATGCACATACCCCACATGGGAGGGAGGGAGAGAGAGAGAGAGAGAGAGAGAGAGAGAGAGAGAGAGAGAGAGAGAGAGAGAGAGAGAGAATAGTCAGCTAAGTGGTTGGGAATAACTCATATTTAACTTAGTTTAGCTTACTAGTGTTTTCTATATGTCATGAAACTTTAAAACTATCTGCATGAAACTCAAAAATTTATCTATGCCAGGCATGGTGGTGCATGCTTGCAATTCCAGCACTAGGGAGGATGAGGAAGCTACTAAGCAAGACTCTATCTCAAAAAAACTCTCATTTCCTGTGTGCAAAACTGGAGACCTGAGCTTGATCCTTGGAGCCCACATGGTAAAAGGAGAGAACTAACTTCTGAAAGTTGTTCTCTGACCTTTACAGGTGCTCCGTGGATCACTTATGCTTTCTCTCTCTCTCTCTCTCTCTCTCTCTCTCTCTCTCTCTCTCTCTCTCTCTCTCTCTCTCTCTCTCTCTTTCTCTCTCTCTCTCTGTCTTTATCCTCCCTTTTTCAAATAAAATATTTTTAGTAATGCAAAATATTTCATAGCTTTCATAGCCAGGATTTCATTAGTAAGATGTAAAGAACTCCAGAACTAGTGTTTCTGATGGGTTACAATTCTATTTGAATCAATGCTGCATTTTAAGTAGGCAAAGCATTTCCCCAGGAGTATAGGGACTCCCTCGTCTTACTACTGAATGCGCAGAAGACCATAATTAAAAATTGGTTGTCTTTAGTCATGCAGATTTTAAACTTAAACCTTGTTGCTTTAACAGCCTTAAGTCTAGAATACTGAAAATGTCTTAAGTCGAAGTACAAGGTAAAGCGATAGTAATAAAATGCAAATTGTTTCCTACTTCAGTATAAAGCATTGAGTCACTCTACTCAGTAATAATGACTTACAAAATACAAATTGATTAATGGTCATTCGGTGGCTCTATGTAGGCATAGTTCCAAATTTATTTAGCAAGTAGATGCATTGATACACTCTCCTGTCAGTGTAGGAAACTCTACTGTTGAATGATTCTATCACCTTCCTCTGATGATATCAAACAATGAAGTGAAAAATCAGGAAGCTTTTTCTAAAGCATTAGGTGAATACAAAATCAATTTTCTTACTGTTTAATGTTATAAGCATAAATTTATCACCATACACTTTCATGCATTCAAGTAACTATGGAAAAACAATAAATGTTGCAAACAAAGCGTCCTGTCCTGCTAAAAGAAGAAAATCTGAAAGAGGCTGCAATCTTCTGCAGCTTTTCTATTGCAGATGTTCGTCTGCTCATTAGACTAGCACACAAAACATCTGATGATGCTAATGTTTGATTTGCATCTATGATAATTAATTTTGTGAGTTTTTACTTCAACAGAACTGTTTGTTTCTCTAGAGAACCACCACACCAAGATTTCTATAGCTCATTCTAATGCTGAAAATATGGTTTCCCTTTTAAAAGTTATTCTCTGCTAAATGTTGCTTGTATTATTAGTGTGAGTTTATATTGGACACTACAATGCCATGTATTGCTTCGAGTCGTAAAAAAAAAGAAATTAATACACAGAGACCACTGTTCAAATAGATAAAAGAAATAAAATACATTCAAAAGGAGGAAAGCAGAAAGGGTTTTACTTTTAAACAAAGTTTGATATAATTTTTTCTTTAAAACAGTGACATGAAATTTCTTTAAATACTGTCTTGTATGAAACAGTATGTAAATATAGCATAACAGGCACTTATCCTACATAACTTCTACCTCACCAGGCATAGTAGTCCTTCAGTTCTTTGTAAGAAAGCAACTACTCTTTAATTTTGAGATCTGCACCTACATTAAGTAATATCAATGATCTCTAAATACTCATACTTTTATCCAAATGTTAGATCTGATTTTTAAGTCTCGATATGATTAAAACAGAACATATAAGCACTGTTGTGTGAATTGCTGATGCTAAAAAGAAGTTAATTGCAAGATGATACCACTGAAACTAAAAATGATTCACTCAGGTCATTACATTTCATACCTGGCAGAAATTCACAGTTCATCGTGTGCAGGGCCACTGTCACTGTGGACTGTGGACTGTGCTGTAGTATTAGAAGAAGTAGACTGTTTAATTTAAAGCCAAAACCCTAATAAGTTTGGCATATTGCTAACATTTCTACCACCAAAATGCAACATTTTTCCTTATAGAAATATGATTGAAAAGGTAAAGAATAAGCACATGGAATACAATTATTTATTATCTTATTAATCCTTTCCTTGTTTTACAGAGAAACCTTATTACAGAAGCCTTATTACTCTCTCTCTCTCTCTCTCTCTCTCTCTCTCTCTCTCTCTCTCTCTCTCTCTCTCTCTCTCTCTCTCTCTGTCTCTCCTCTTACCTGAAGAGAAATTTTACGTGAGTATCCCTGGCAAGCATCTTTCCTGTTCCTTCTCAGCACACCTAAGCCACACATCTAAACACTACCCACGAACTGCATGAAGAAGCCCTGGAGAAGTACAGACAGGTGCAATTTCTCCTGGAGTTGCCTCACTTTACACAAAAACATGCCGATACTAAAAAACTCTCCAGCTTTCAACAAGTTGGTCACTGAGACAGGCACATTTTGATTTTGAGAGTCAACCTAGGTAAAGGAAACACTAGACCTCAAAGGCAGGTAGCACCCATAGTTGGTCACTAGTGGTCACAGCTTCAGGGAGAATGAAGCCGAACCAAGCAAAGCTTACTCACATTCCTTTCAGACGTTGCCACATTTTCTCCGTCTGTTCTCCTACGAGGTACTTATAGGTGGCGTTTTCCAGTTCTTCAATATCTGCAGCGGTGGACCCCATGATGATGCTCCTAAGGGCAACACAGTTACAGTCAGTTTCAGCAGCTAGAATAAGCATTCCTCAGTCCATGCCAAATCCCAAGCAGTTACACAGTAGCATCTCTTATCTATGCAAACAGTGCGGAGGTTCAGAGCAGAGGGATGCCTCTGCCAGAATTGCTACTGACTCTGACAGGCGCATCTACTGCTCTCATCACTTCCCCACCCGCCAAGCAGACAGCGGTGTAAACAGATGCTCTGACCTCACAGAGGCAATCTGCACATGTGAGTTGCTGCTGTGCTACTGACCGCCAGCCTGGGCTGTCCCCCGAACTGCTCATCTGCTCCTGCTCCCTGCACAGAGGCGCATCAGAATTCCCACCGTAACGAGCTCTGTTCCACACGAGAGAAACGTGAATGACTTTCGAGCTCAAGGAGAAGCTGGATGCTTGGCAAGCAGCGGAAGGAAGGCAGGATGTAATAAGAAAACAGATGGTGGGAAGCGGCACCGGCGGCACCACCCTGAGAAGAAAGTGCCTATTTAAATGCCAAGGTTTTTGTCTCTTGATTGATCTGGAACCGGCGCTTCGAAATACAGCATGCAACATTAACCCCCCCCCCCCAATAGATGCAACACATATGAATGACAAAGAGAGCAGACTGCGGCTGACAAAGAGAGCAGACTGCGGCGCTCCACAGGTTGTTATTCAGAGAGTGTGTACATCGAGTGGGGCTGAAATCACGCTTGTTCACCTTCTCCTAGCAACTCTACACAGTAGGTGACTGCCACTTTAACGGGGGACGACACGGCAGCTCCCACAGCCTGCTCCAAAATCCTTGGGGACTTGAATAATAATAAAAAAAACCCCACTAAGTGTGAATGCATGTGTGCGTGCAGAAGAAGGTGTGTGTGTGTGTGTGTGTGTGTGTGTGTGTGTGTGTGTGTGTGTAGCTGAGAAAAGAGAGGACAGGAATTGATGCTGTGTTTTGTACATATTAGAAAAAAATGAAAGTGGACATAAAAGGAATCAGAACTGAGTCGTCTGCCAAGCCTGCAACACATGGCAAGCTCGCCCCCAAACAAGCACAAACCTTGAGGACCAGCTTGATATAGTTATTACTATCTGCAAGCTGCTAAGAAAAATAGCCTTGAAAAATCACCTCTTCTTGCTTGTTTGGAGATTCAGATACAGTTTTGTTCCTTTCTATAAAAAGGACTTGCTTGTTGCTGCTCAGAATGCAGGTATTCAGGGGCCAGAAGATGGCTTAGTGGATAAAAGCACTTGCTGCGCAAACAGAAGCCTCATGACCTAAGTTTGATTCTCAAAAGCCACATAAAAGGAGAAGGAAAGAACTGACTTCACAAAGTTGTCTTTTGACTGCCAGAAGTTGTCTTTTGACTGCCAGCTTAATCCATGGCATGAGTACATCACACACCACACACACACACACACGCACACAAACACACACACACGCACGCATGCAAACTGCATGTGCACACGCCAAATAATTAAAAATTAAAGTAAATACAAGTATCCAAAGACTAGGTAGGCAATAATGTCTAATGTTTATTTAATATTAAAGTCTTACAAGAAATAACATTATAAAATATGTAATGGTCTCAATTAACAGTTGAAAAAAGCAGAAACATACTCTGGGTTTTAAAACCTAGTTTTCAAAGCAGGTATCAATGCTTTCTGACAGGAGTCTTCTGGGAAAAATTGTTTCTTTTCAAACAACAGTGAATCCATCTAGTAGTCAAAATGATCACATGGGAAAATTGAGTAGAAAATGTCCCTAACTTACAAATTCAAGAGATTAAGACAAGAAGGTTCAGTCTTCTTTTCTTAAAGTTTCTCAGAACTCAATCTGAATTTGATGCTATTAGTTACCATACTTTGTATAGTCAGCGCCTCACTTCTTCCCATAAATATTGATCAGAGTTGTCACAAGCAAGCTAACTTTTGCTCTGTGAAGTAACAATGACATCTTTATTGTATGTTCATTTAGAATCCTAGCTACACACACTTAGTAAACTCTTACTTGATTTTTCTTAATGATAGTCAACAAAACATCTGAATTCTGCTCTCTAGGGTGATTCACAACCAAAAGTCTGTATTAAAAACACTACTAATACTTAGCAGCTAAGATATTAAAATGTTTTGGGTCTATAATCCTTTCTGGTGCACAAGTAACTTTCTAGGTAAGCCATGAAATTTCAAGTCCTTGCAATGATCAGTTTGCCACTAATACAAGTGAAGAATTAAGATTTCTGAAGTCTTCATGGTGAATCTCAACCTCTCATTACATACATTTTTGTCTGTTTCCATCATGCCATCTTGCACATGTTGATATTTAAGATGTTAAGATGCACTTAGTCGTCTTGTACAAAAAATGTTGGATTCTTTCAATGCTTCATAAAGTAAAACAGTGACTGATAAACAGAACAGCTTATTACTTAAACCCTCAACCAGGACAATTTTCAACCTTACTATCCAATTATTCCCTTCATTAATGAACAATTTTTCTTTTCTACTTTGACTAATGTCTTCAAGATGCATTCATAACCTAAGTAAAATAAATCAGATTAAAAAGAACAAAATGAACCTAAGTAATAGTGCATTTTTTTTCTAATTTATACTTAAGCAATAGCTGAGATGTCTTATTCATGAAGTTAAACTAAATTTTAGACTTCTGACATACAAAAAAAGGGAGAGATAAAACAACCAGAATAGGTTCTTGGGAACCAGATGTATTTATTAAAATGGAAATGGATTATGGTTATAGAAAGTGGGGAATAATTCCTGTCTGAAAGAAAACAGCTGATCTAGCAGGTGCCCCTCATGTTCTCCAGTTATTTCTGTTACAAATAATTACTTCACTCCTGTTTGTGTACAGGTGTAATTGGAAAGGTGACAAGAACTTAGAGAAAGATTTTACTATCTAAAGATGCCATGGTACAATGCAATAAGTATTGGATCCAGTATTGGATCTGTTCTTCCATTGAGAAAACTACATGGTCCTTTATAAGTTACTATTCTGTGTCTCTTTCCTCATGTTAAAATGAGGATGAAAGCAGTGCAATGGTAAACTAATTAATATAATTAGCAAATTTAAAATAGTATTTTTACATAACAATTGCTTTATATTTAGAACATTTCATTATGATCAATACACTTTCATCCTCTCATCAATACATATTCAATCCTATCATTTGGATTATAATATATTAATTCATTCAACAGGTTTAATGATAAGAAACTTAATCCCCCAAATCATATGGCTTGGACTTTTACTGTTTAAATATGAAGTCCCTCTGTTTATTTTGTTTAAAAAGCACATTTTTATTTATAAGTGAAATTGTTTTAAGTATTTGCAACAATAAATAAATGTACTAAATTGTGGGTAAAATAATAAATGCCTACATTCCATAACCATAACCATCACTTACTAAAGGCATGTATTCAGAACTATCAAGATCAGAAAACATTCAATTCGAATGTTCTTTTAAAAATATATACAATCGAAGACTCATCCCCTTCCTTTCTGCTGGGAAGAAACATGCCAGTATCTAGAAATTCTAAAGCTGTGCACACATCTAAAGAAGTTTCTTACTATTAGGGGCTGGAGAGGTGGCTCACCACGTATAGACGCCAGGCGGAAGCGGGGGCGGCCTGTGTTTCTGGTCCTGGTAGGGCGGAGCCTGTGAATCCCGGGGCAGAGTAAACAAGGAGGAGGTGGAGGCAGTCCATGGTGGTTCCGTAATTCGTCCGTGGTTCCACACACACACACACACACACACACACACACACAATTGAATGCATAAGAAATAATAATAAAAAAAGAAGTTTCTTACTATTAAAAATGAGACTTGCATGTAAGACACGTACAGATACCTAAAGAACACTTACACCACTGACACTCTAAGTCAGTGGAAGATAGACCTAATGAACACCTTATTTTCTATAAAAATACATTACCCTTGGCCTATTCATAAAAATATAAATCTTTGGTTAAGCCAGGTTATCTATACATGACTAAAGTTCATGAAAATAACTGTGTAAAATTTGAGCCTAGCAGAAATCTAGAATTTGGTGACATTTACTTGCTAATTAGGAAATTCATATGCAGGCTATAAAAGCTTAAGGAACGCCCAACTCAACAATGATAACCTTGGGAAGCAGAAAGGACACTGACCAGGCAAAACACACAGGACAGGTGCTTCAGCTGCTCGGGATGTGTTCCATTTCTTTTTTAAGTAGGGAATGAACATAGAGATATACAAATAAGTGTTTTGTAAATTTTTATTATTGAAAAATTAATTTAAATTGCTTCAGACTTGTGGTCAAGTAACCAATCAAACCAATATACAGAATGATTTTAGTGCATCCAATGAACTTCATGGCTGGGACATTGGTGTCTGAACATTCTCTGAACGAACTAGTTTTCTTAAACAAAATGAAATATCTTTGCAACCTACTCAAGAATAATAAAAACATAGCTCCAACAAAAACCTGCAAACAAAAGTTCACAGAATTATGCATAATAGTCAAAAAGTGGAGTGTGCCAAAACAACCTTCTGTATCCTGCCCTTCCAACATTCCCTCTTACTGGTTTTGCTCCAGATATTCTGGCTCTATGTTCCTTCAATATCCTTAGACACTACTATTTTCTCTGCCAACATGTGTCTCTTCTATCTTTAAATGTATTCTGCTAACAGGATTCTTGATATGTGTGTTCAACCTAAATACTAGACAAGTTCAGATAATACTTGTGTTCTAGTGTGCTGGACATTGCTCTTCTCAAGTGTAAATAAGCAAGCTCCATTTCTTGCTTTCTAACAAATCCACAACAACAATGCTTGAGTTGAAGCAAGTAATCCACCACTGTCTATTAAAATGCATAAACAACCAACCATGTCTTCTAGGGTGAGGAATAAGAGTTACATAGCACAGGATGATTTTAGTATCACCATTAATTTAGGATAACTTTTATTTTCAGAATTTTATATATTAGTTAGATTTTCCCTTGATTTTTTAAACTTCTATAAGTGTATTCTGTCTATATTTATACCTACTTCATGCAATATAAGAGAATATCCTGTTATTTTACTGCTCATATGTATTTTTTTTGTAACTGAAAAAGTGATCAAATATTTATCTTATAGATAGATCCTAAACAAGAAAATGTCAAAAAATATATATAAAGACAACTTTGGTTTGTTTTCCTTTGGGGATTTTTTTTTTTTTGAGAAAGGATTTCTATGGAGCCCAGGCTAGATGTCAATTCAAAATTCTTCTGTTTAATCTTCTAATTTCTTTTTTTAGTTTTGGTTTAGGATTCTTCTATTGTATTCAAAACTACTTATTAAAAATAAGTGAATTAAATATAACTAGTACAAAATAGTTGTATATAATTCACTTATTTTTAAACAAAACACCTAGTCAGTAAAATCAATTATCAACATGCAATCTAAAAGTTGAGACTGTAGTAACAAAGAGTTCTGACTAAACCCAGCATGAATATGTCTCCACCTTTCAGTATCCCAGTTCATAGGTCACACCAGAACTGGTGAGATTGGCCAAAGCGTCCATAGCATCACTGTAGAACCAAACTGAAATAGACTCTACAAACAAGGTCTGCTTCACTCAAGAATTCCTCATTACCTGGATCAAGCATAAGTTGCATAGAATACATATTACAAGTATTTGAAACAGAAGAAGTTTTGGAGTCATTACAAATACTGAGGGAATCTTCAGATTTTCTCTTGGTCCTCCACCAAGCTGATAGGCCAAAGAATGGGCATGTTTTAGCATGTCAATCCAAAAAGGAAGATTTTTAAGGCTCGCTGTCAGTTTTAAAAGCAACAAAATAAAGACAAATAATGTTTCTATCCCGAATTTCAGCTGTGAGAATATTTGATCATTGCTAATTAGGAAATAAAGACACCTTTTTTTTGGAGTTACATCATAGCCATACTACTATTACTCATTTTGCCAAGAAAACATATTACATTACTACTGACACATTTTACACTATGTCATACCAAGCTTATCATAGCGTATTTAGCATGAACATGACAACTATAGTTTCATTTCGTGGATATTTGGTGGCAATAAAATTTATATTTAATAAACACTTTTGAAAATAAATACCCAATGATTTTTTTGTCTCATGGTCAATTTTACAGAACTGGAGATTAAACCCAGAGCTCTCCATATACTTGATAGACACTGTACTTCTGGACTATGTCCTTGACATCTTGATGTGTTTTGCACAGACATGAAGCTGTGACCAAGACATCATTTCACTCCTTCAAATATTCCCCCTACTTACTTGGTAATTACATTGAGTAGAGAGGTTATATTGCAGTTTAACAGAAAATATTTAGATGAAAATAACTCTTGGAGAAGTGAGAAACTGACTTAAAGTTCCACAAAAATATAAATCATTGGCATCAAATCAACTTTTGAAAGTTTCCTGGGAATCAGAATGGGGTACAAGGGAGTCAGCACTTGAAGAAGAAAATGAGAGACAGAGAAAGGACTGATCTCTTTTGTTTTAAAAACTTGGCAACTTGTTAAATTGACCACAGTGATGTGTAACAAATGCTTCTTAAATTCTGTAAAGGCTAATCATCTGTTTTTAAAATGAAAATTACGCTCTGTTTTCATTTAAGTATTTTTTCATATTAAAAATAATCTTGCATAATCTTGCTCCATTTTTTTTCATGAGTACACAGATTAACAATGACTGGATGTGGGTCTTTCACTCAAGAACTTCCAATGAATAACAAGAACACAAATACATAGTCACTCGTATTGCTACTAATTCACAATAACAAATTTTTTAAATGACTGAACATATACTGAAGTATTCTCAGTATACACTCATGTATGTGAGTACAAAGCATTTCACTTCAGCTAAAAGATAAAATACTGAACATTTGTGTACAGGTAAGCTTCTTCTATGAAAGAAAAATCCAACTTCCTTTTCCATTATCATTGGTTGAAATTCAAGATATAATTGCAATGATTATGTCATGAAGAAAAGGAGGAAGAGAGAGAGGAAGAGAGGGAGGGTGGGAGAAAATTAATTAGATTATCTATAAAACCCACAATTATAGAAAGACAATGTAGTGATCACTGAAAGTACATATGCTCAATGAACACGTACTTTCTAATTTAGATGTCTTGGAAGTCCCCATTAGCCTTACATGGTTCTCACACAATTGACACAGGATGGTAGTGGGGCAGATTCAATGTGGGATTTGGTTCAGCCTTGGGTTCAGATTCTGGCCCTATTCCTCACTGAAGATCTAAACTCTGAGCTGCCTGTGTTTCCAATCTCTTCGTGTGTGACTAAATGCCAGCAATTGAGTAAGCCTCAGTGTGTCCCCTGACCTCTCACCTTCACCAACCCAGAAGCCTGGGAGAGACTGCTTAACTGATCTAGCATCCCCAGATGGGAGCAGAGCCTCTTGAACATAGTAACACAGCAGGAAGATGCTAACTAACAGCCATGAAAAGGCTACCCTTAATCCAACATTGTGAGGCTGAACCTCAACATTCATGAAAAATTACCTTACAGGGAAATAATTCTAAATCCTTTCAGGCTGACCATTAGATCTGTACTTGTTCATATTTAAAATAATTGATTATGGAGTATCTGTGGTATGAACACAGAAGAAAATTTGAAAACATTTCTTAATCATGAATGTTTACAGGCAAATCTACTTCTGATTAATTACCTGCACATTAGGAAATGGAATGCTAATTAAATTTTATAATCCCAAATTAACTCTTCTGCATGTTTCTTCATAGGGCTCAAGTATGAAATAACCTACTTACAGCTATGACTCAATAATAAATTTCCCTTTCCAGTTAGTAAACTAATCAATTTCAAGTCACAAACACCAAGATCAGGATCAATTTGGCAGCTTTAGCAAAACATGTTTTTCTAAAAATAGTTAATTTAATATAAAATTTTATGTACTTGTGAAATACATTGTCTTTTATCACATATCTAAATCAGGTATCCTTTTCAAAGTCCTTCATCATTATATAATACCTAAGTCAGGGGGCAGCTTAGTGTGTAAAGGTGCTTACTGGGCAAGTCTGAAACATGAGTTCAATCCCTACAACCCACATGAAAGTAGAGGGAGAGAAATGACTCCACAAAGTTGCCCTGTAACCTCTACAACTGCACTGCGACATGTGCATACTCACACTCATATACATATTTCAGAACACACACACAAATAGTAATAAATAAATTTAAAATTGAAAAACAATAGCCAAGCATATGTGATTTCAAGGAAAATATACAACTGAAGTTTTGTCTTTTTTTATTTATTTTTCCGCTCATACAAACATAATAGGTACCCCTGTCCCCTCCCTCCCTCCACCCTTCCCTGGACCTCTCTGCTCCCTCCCTCCTTTTCCCCTTCCTTTCCCCCCTCCCTCCCTTTCTCCCAGTGCCCCCTCCCCCCATCTCTGAAGCATCCTTTAATTTGTATATCAAACTTTCCTCTGGGTCCTTCTCTCTGATGAGGTATAAGGACTCAGTGGTATTTCCTAGAACTCTTTCTTGTGTTCCCCTAAGTATAGGAACACTATTGTGACTGTTAATCCCTTGCTTCTAAGGATCCTAGTGCCTTTAGTCCATGCTAGACTTTGAGGGGTCAATGATATATTGGTCATTGCACAGATCATGCAGAGTCCTATTATAACTGCTTTGGCCCTAACTTGTGTGGAGTATCTTACATATCATGACTCCTCCCGTCCTTGTGCTCTTACAATCTTACCGCCCCCTCTTCCGCAAATTTCCCTGAGCTTCAGGATGGGGAGAGATTAGGCAGGCCTGATTCCAGGTGCTTGATATAGAGTCTCTGATGTACAACTGAAGTTTTAAATCCAAGTTTAAATATTTCAAAATATATTATATATCCTGTGATTTTAAAACTATGCTAACTTAACAGAAACAGATTGATCTGACATTTTTTGACATGTATAATTATATGTTCTTTTAAGGCAAGTTATTTTTTAACATTAAAGAAAATTCCAGAATCTTTGACCTCTACCAAATAGGTTTTCCAAATAAATTTAGGTTAAGAAACACTGGAATTGCATGAAAATATCTAAAATTCTGCATGAGTTAAAATCTTTGGTAAGTTGAAAAATAAATTACATACAACAACTGATATATTCTAAATCCATGTCTTAAATTATTTTTTTTATAATTAAGTTACTCGTGATTGCAAGGAGTTAGCTAGGTCAGTAAAGTGCTTGACTTGCAAGTACAGGAATATGAGTTTGATTTCCTGAATCCATATTTAAAAAAACAAACTGGGTTTACTTGTGTGCGCTTTCAATCCCAGAACTAAGAAGGCAGAGATAGTCAGATCCCTGGGGTTTGCTAGCCAGCCAATCTAGCCTACTTAGTGAGATCTGGCCAGTGAAACTCTGGCTCACAAAAAGGATGAAAAACAGTTTTCTGACTCACAACATGTACACCTCACACATATGAGCATACAATGTGTACATATCAAGATTCTCACGCACTTTATTTTACCCTTTAGAGCTTATTATATTGTTCTATTAAGGACTAAAATAATGATACCTATTTGAAGAATGGAAATCTCTTGGTTTCATTGCATTATCTTTAGAATTCCCACATTTTGGGTTTGTATCAGTGGAAAATAAATCTTTGGTTCTCGAAGATGTCCAACTGATGGATAAAAGTCAATTATGCAGATAATACCTTGGGTGCGTCTCAACTTTCATGCCCAATTTGACTTTTCTGTTAAAAAGTCACATTTTGGGACATCATGGAAATGAAAATGAGCACACAGCTTCAGGCCCAGTGGCAGGGCTGTCAGGACAGGACAGAAGGAAACAGGGGCGGGGGGGGGGGGTATTACCGAGAATTAACATAGATGCCCTTGGCTTCTCTAGCTTTTTTTTCTTTGGCTGTGTAAGAAGCCTATGTGTTCATGATTGTGCTCTGAGTAAGTCTGCTCAGGCAGCTGTTTCATTTCTCTCAAATTACAAGTCCAGGAAGCAGTGGGTGGCAGGAAGGATTGTCATCAGAAGAGAGACTGGTCCATGCAAGCATGTTCCACATGAACAGTGAAGACCATCCAAACTGTATGTGAAAAATTTACAGTGACATTACTTGATTTTAAAAAGGTAGATTAAGTATAGAAATCAAGTCCAGTGGCCTTGAATTAGACCTATTTATATATCCTCCAAATCTCTCTGAAACTGAAGAGTTTACCAGCTGATACAATTAACTGTCAATAGCATGTCACGACACTAACCAAGAGATTAAATCCTAAAAGCCCCCTGCCCTTTGTTCACAGTATTGGGGGTATACCTATATCTCATTGGGCAATACATATCACATGAAACTTAGGCTCAGGAGATGATTTCTTTTGTCTGCTTCTTTTTCTAAAATGTAAGATTAGGACTCAAATCCCCATACATCCAAGTTACAAGAGAAGAGCAGCTACCTCTACTATGGATAATAGAGTGCTGAAGACAGTGCCATACTTAGGTGTGCTTTATTTTGTTGTCACCCTTAAAATTTCCTTAAAGTTGACAACTTTAAACTTACTTTAGTCAAAGGCATGTAATCTTTATGTCTTCAACAAAAAAAAAAAATGGCAACTTTTAGACTTTTTTTCATTTAAAAAATAGATATCTACTTATCCTTCAAGGCCAGTCTATATTAAACTCTCAAGATAGTCTTCTTAAAAAAGGGCTTGCAAATAGAATACGAAGTTCACAATTTCGTTAGAATGCTGTGCTTAATAGAGTTTATTTTTAGTAGGATGTAGATGAAAACTTTACGGCGGCTGAGAGGAGCATTATGAAGCACCATCTGGGCTTCTAAACTAAGATGATACACACGGGTCCTGCCAACTATTCCTCTCTGTCTCTCCTTCCCCACCTGCCAGTCTCCCACCACATCCTGACTCTGTCATATTGGATGTCTTTGGTACACAGTACTTAAAGGATGGCCTCTGTGTTGCTCAGTATCTCCCATCACTTAATAACCAGAGCCAGAAAATAAACGCTGGTCTCACCTTATGACAAGCCCGTGACCTGTGTGGAGTGACAAACAGGGATGAGAGTGACAAGGCAATTACCTCACCTTAATTGGAGACCAGGGCTGGGCAATGAGAGGACAGCAATGAGATTGAAGCCGTGGAAGGTAGCAGTAAACAAAGATGACTGAAGCGCCCTAGAGAATCTGGTTTGTCTCTACCGTTCACAACCAAGTTTTAAGCGATTTTCTTCTGTTGAAATACAGGTGCTTCTGATTGCTGTTTATGTTCCCTTCCAACCTCCAAACCCTTGTGTCTAGGTGAATTTAAGTCAGAAGTGAAAAAATAAATAATGTGCCAAATATTTATAAAAACATGGGGATTTGGGACAAACCACCTGCTCGGAGGATTAAACATCTGCAGCAGGCGTTGTAGCAGCAGGAAATCAAGGTCAGTCTAAGGAGAAGAGATCCGGTGCAGTGCAGGGACGATTTGTTTAGTATGTTCTCTCCTCCACCTTACAAATCTTCCTCCAGCCTCTAGTTTAGATACAGAGAACTAACATCAAAGCGCAGAACACTTGGTCTTGAGTCAGTGTTTACACTTGGCTTGGCAGCTGCTAACTTTATCCTCTGCCTGCCTTGTCTGGCCTTTTGGATCGCTCCCCTCCTTGCTTCTCTGAAGATCCCTCCTGCCCTCTCCTTTGCCCATCTCCTCTTTCTGGCTCTTCTCCCTCTCCATATCTTTCCTTCCCCTGAGATGGGGGAAAAAGAAGTAGAAATTACCAAACGTTTTGAGTTTAAAAAAAAAAAGAATAGTACAACGACTATCTCTCCATCCTTTAATTTGAGAGTTTTTAATATTTCTGTAACAATTTAATATCCCCTGAGGAGGGGCCACTTGGTATGTCACAGAGGCCTGAACCCCACAAGAGTAGACAATCCAAAGGGAACCCTGGGGCCCATACAAGCCAACAGGCAGGAGAGCAGGAAGGAGTGATGAAGGGAGGGAGGGAAGGAAGAGAAAAAGGAAAGGAAGAAGGGAGGCAGAAATAAGTACTCAATGTGCTTGTAAAACTAGGAAAAAAAATTTTAACATTTAAATAAAAAATAACTAAAAATCTATTTACTGAGAGGATTTGGAGAAGTTGTTTCTTCTTTAAAAATATCATTTCAAAGTTTAGACATGAAACTTAGATATAGCATGTTTGCCTCAGTCAATAACTACATAGTTTTATTACTTTTTAAAATGTATTAATTTTATTTTTCTTCTAGTTTTATAAGCATGAGTAGTTGACCCTGCCCCCTCCCTTCCCTCTGCCTCCCTCTCAGCTCCCTTTTTTTCTCACCTTCCTCTTCCTTCACCAATCCATTCTACTCCCTCCAACCCTCCTATCTGCTTCTGAGGGCCTCAGGCTTCCAGCTGAATTGCTTCAGTGGGGTCTCAGGCCTTCATGACAAATCAAGTGCCCCTTGCCTAGGCAGGGTCACTGACAAAGGCACTCCCCTTCATCTGTCCAGCCCCCAAGGGTCCCACTTCATGCAACCATTTCTCCTGAGAGTCTCACTAGTCCAGGGGTGGACTAGTTGATATGTCAATCATTGTGCAGGTCTGGTGAGGATAAGTTTCAGTGCAGAGGGTTCTTGTATACAGCAGCCCTACCCAGACTGTGATCTGTTGGCCATACATTTTTCTACACAGTGCTTTCAAGATGACCAACTATCTATGTTAAAAAAAAAAAAAAAAGACAGGTGAGGGCTGGAGAGATAGCTCAGGGATTAAAACAGCCTCACAAGCAGAAGGTCCTGAGTTTGATCCCAGGTCCCACATAAAAGCCAGACTGAACTATTGCCTGTACTTACCACCTAGTGAAGGAAGCCTGGGATAGAGCAAAGCAAAAAGAGGTAGTGGGAATGATTCCCAAAGCACACTTGCCCTCTATAGGGACACACAGTACCCTCTGATACACACACACACACACATACACACACACACACACACACACACACACACACACACACACACACACCACACCACACAAAAAATAAATAATGTTTAAAAAAGGAGAAAAAACAACATAGATTTAAGAATGGAAGACAAGATGAAGAAACAAGCCAAATGCTTTGTCCTGTCTCTCTGCTCTGGTGGGCTTCTGTGCTAATGGCTGCACCTTGGCCCTCAGTCCACTCACATCCAACAACCTGATGCTCTGTGGTCTCTGCTTCTAAGCTGCCCCTGCCCTGGTCCTAGTCACCATGATCCACTCCAGGACACTCTGAAGGCTTGGTAACAGCAGCAGATCTCTACGGCTGCTACCTGTGTCAGGTAATTGTTCAACTCGTAGCCCTCCCTCTACCATACGCCCAGTTCTGAATAGTAAATCCATTTGAATACATGGAAGGGCTTCTATTTTCCATCTAATCTTATTGGATACTAACATTGTGAGGAAAGGATCCTACAAATAAAGCCAGCAAACCTTAGTTTGTGCCTGCTTAATAAGTTAATAAATTTAATAACTGGGAAATACTGGATCAGGCCATTCAACCTTGACTTTATTAGGTTTCATGATTCAGTTCTCACGATTTACTGTAAAAAACTTCTCTAATTCAAACCCACTAACATTGTCAGATTAAAACTTCCTATTTTTCTGTAAAACACACTAGTTCCTATGACATAGCAAAAGCTCAGAGCTAAATTTCTTTCTAGGTGTCTATACTTCTGCTCCTCCAGTGTAACAAATCTTATCAGCATCTGGCTGCACTTATTCTAAGATCTGTATAAGCCTCTTGTTGGTATAATTACATAATGGAACCAGTGACCCAGAGAAGACAAATTAACTTGCTGATTTTTATCACATAGACCAAGGTTTCCTAAACAGTTTCCACTCATGACCCCTTTCAGCCTGAAAAACTTTTTTATGGCCTTAGATGCATTGCTATATAAATCAAAGATTTGCTGATAGTAAGTTATAAAGAAATTACTTTAGGGTCCACAAAGATGGTTCAGCAAGAAAGACACCTACATGCAAATCTGGCAACCTGTGTTTAATTCCCAGAGTTCTCATGGTAAAAAAAGAGAACTGACTTCCAGAACTTGGCCTCTGACCTCCGCTCACATGTTCTCTCTATCTTTCTCTCTGTGTCTCTCTGTCAATAAATTTTTAAACTTTTAAAATTATGAAAAATTATTTTAAGGCAAGTATTGGTATGCATATAATCACACCATTTATTAAAGACAGAATTATATCTGTACACCAATGAGATGGATGTTTCATTTCATTTTACATAAGGAGCTAATTCTTAGCTGAGTACTGGGTTCTGAAGGCCATTCATAATATTCAATAGTTTCATATTTGATCGATATTCTTATTTTGTAATTGTCCATGTTGGGAACACCACTATTAATAAACATGTAGTACAAAATGGCAGAGTTCTGTTCAGGGTATTTCAGAAAGTTTTGGAAATTGTATCCTAATCACAAGCCAAACTCCTTCCAAAGGATTTTTTTAATGAAACTCAAGTCCTCAACTCAAACAGAAATTGTTAAATTCAAACCCCTTAACACAATACAACACAAAGATTTACTAATTTGAAACTTACCTTCTCAGGAATAAATAATAGTTGGAGATAATTCAAGTCTTTGTTTTTGGTCATTAAACCATTATGTTTCTCCAAAAGAAGAAAACCTTGTGTGGTGATAAAGACACTGCACTTCACAATAGAAACAGTCTCAGACCAAAACTGATGTGTTCTATCAGGAGTCATGAAGGCATGCGCAGTGCGTCTTGTGCGGAGACCAGACTGCTGTGCACATGGACGAGTGCTGCGAGAACCGCCTTGGGTTTTTTGCATGCCTGATTTTTAATTAGTTCTTGGTTAATGCACATTGCAAGATCTTTTACTGTTGCCAGGTTTTTCGCAGCCACCACATTCAATTAGGCAATCCCATGGGGTGGGGGGTCTCAAGGCAGAGGTTAAGAGGCAGAGATACAGACACGAAAGAGGACTTCTCACCCACAGAGAAGCAGGGGAGCACACGCATGGTTTAAGGAGCACAGCACCTCCTCTCTTCAGGCTCCCTGAGGCTGAGGGGACTCTCCAGCTCCAGCCTTCCCACAAGAAAGGAAAGTCCAAAATGCCCTTGTTCCTAAAAAAGTGCTGTTAATTATCTCCTGTTTGAAAGTGGCTGTGCTCCAGATAAGCAAAGCCCCTCTTGCGGATGGAGAGTGTGGGAAGGCCAGGAGAGATGCAGTGGGAAGCAGGAAGAGATATGCATATGTGTACACACACGGTGTGACTGTGCCCAAAGATCTCTGAAATGGGGCGAGACAGAGGAAGGCTATTTTGCTTTACTTTTCTCTAAGTGGCCAAGCCGTGCATGGGCATTGCACATGGTCCATAGGCTGTAGAAAGTAAGGAGATAAAGAAGGGACTGAAACTAAGCAGGTTCCCATATCGGAGGCTGTGTCAGGCAGCCCTATAAAGGTCCTTTGAGATCCAATACTTGGGCAAGAGCACATCGTATCCGCTGCTCTCCTTATCAAACCGACGTGTGAAGAACAAGGCCAGAAAAGTAGAAAGGATTGTCGGCACCCAAAATGAAGTGTTTTAGCTATAAAGGACAAGAATTGAATTAAAATGTTACCAAAGAAGTCTACCACATAGCCTGAAAGACGGTTCACTTCCACATTAAATGAGTAGAAGGTATTGTTGAGAAATTTGACCACTTCATTATTTTAACACCAAACTGATGCTTAATCAAAACAGCCTCGTCCAAAACGATTTGTGATTTTTTCTTTAATAGGCATTTTCAGTTGATTGCAGTCAGGTCTCCTTTGATGGATTCATTCACTTTATAACCTGAAGCAATGCAATTGAAAGTGTGTTAGGGGTTATTAGCAGTAAATTGATTTAAAATAGCACTTCACAAGAGAGACCCTTCAGAGCTATCCCTGCTGCTAGCAACATCCAAAAGAGGCATCTGTATCCAGGATCCCAATCCCTATTTCACTAGGAGCTCCATTTTCAAACATCCTGCTCTTTCTGATCACACTTCAGGTCTAACTTTCTGATGTAACTCTTTACTGCCCTCATCCATCTAGCAGAACTGTCAATGGATACCCTCCTCTAGAACACAAGGACAAAAGAAAGATCCCAGGAAGCCAAGGGACACTGAGAAGACTTATTCCTCCATCTCCCACCTTCCTGCTTTTGACGATGTATCTTCATATCCTCTTTTTTATTATTAATTCTTATCGCTTTATACTTTGACACTTTTATACATAAATACAATGGATTTATGTGTTTACACCCCAATCTTATCATTCCCTCCATACCATGACATACTTTTTCCTCTTCGGACAATCTACCTCCTATTTTCATGTCTTTTTGCATAAGTGGCCCACTAGGTTTCATCTGGGATGACTGTACTTATAAGTGTCTGAGTTCTTGTTGGGGGTTCCAATGATTAGTGGGTAAATCATTGAGAAATGATGCTCTCCTCTTATCTGGCATCAGTTTTGAATAATCTGTCAGAGAAGTGCTGTGTTTCTTGAAATCTTCCCTCATCTGCAGTAAAATGTTGATAGGCCAGCTATCATGAAAGGCTAGCTGTACTGAGTTGGTGAGTGTGATAGTCCTCCGTGAGCAAAGGACACTATCTAAAAGTACTGCTCCCTTATCCTTGGGTTCTTACATTCTTACTGCCCCTTCTTTTCTGAGCCTTGAGATGGGGTGGGGAAGTGATTTTAATGTTCTGCTCAGAACTGAGTATCCACAGTCATATGTTTTTTACACTTTGATCAGTTATGGTTCTGTGTATTATACATCTTCCATTGCAAAAGTATACTTCTTTGTTGAGTGCTTAGAGTTTATCCAATCTACAGGTATAATGATAAATGTTTTGTTGGTAATTTACTATCAAGTACTTATAGCTAGCACTAAATAGTTTGTTCTCACCTAGGGTCTATGGTCTCCCTTTCCGTGGGTATTCAGCTAAGTTTACAGTACCAGGCATGTGTATCCTGATGAAAAAGTAGGCCTTACAGAGACTATAAAAACCATATTTGAAAGGATAGGGAACTCCCTCGAGCTGATTGGGCTAGGCCAACATTTCCTAAACAGATATCCAATGGCACAGTCACTGCTACCAACTCTCAACAGTTGGGATCTTGTGAAATTAAAGAGCTTCTGTTCAGATAAAGAGATTGTAACACGAGCTCAAAGGCAACCCACAGAATGGGAGAAAATCTTCACTAACCACATATCTAATAGAGCTCTACTGTCCAGAGTGCACAAAGAACTTAGAAAACTAAACACTAAGGAAACCAATGGCCCAATTAAAAAATGGGCCCTGGAACTTGAAAGAAATTTTACCAGGGATGAAAGTAAACTATCTAACAAATATCTTAAAAAATGCTCCACTTCCTTAGCCATCAGGGAAATGCAAATCAAAACTTCTCACTCCGGTCAGGATGGCAAAAATCCACAATACAAACAACAACAAATGCTGGAGAGGATGTGGAGAGAGGGGAACTCTCCTACATTGCTGATGGGAGTGCAGGCTCATACAGCCACTCTGGAGCTCCGTCTGGAGATTCTTAAAGAAATTAAAGATTGAAATGCCATATGACCTTGCGATTCCACTTTTGGGTATAACCCCCCATACAGCAGAGGTTCACCTCGATAGCACAAGCACGACCATGTTCATAGCAGCACTGTTTACAATAGCAAAGACATGGAATCAACCCAAATGTCCAACAGTTGACGAGTGGATAAGGAAACTGTGGTACATCTATGCAATGGAGTACTACTCAGCCATCAAAAATGATGAATTACTGGAATTTGCCGGGAAATGGATGTCATTAGAAACAATTATATTAAGTGAAGTATCCCAGACCCAGAAAATTAAGCGCCGTATGTACTCCCTAATAGGTGGCTCCTAATACCAAACCCACCCAGCCCATCTTGAAACACTCATAGGTAAATCTATGTATTACCTACAGTAATTGCAAGGATTATGAACAGGAGGGATGGGGTTGGAGGGCCACACCAGAAACAAGGAGAGAAGTGACCATGTTACAGTAGAGAAAATAGGCCTCCATCAAGGACTGCAAGAAAGTAATGTGACACCTAGTTAAGTTCACAGACATTCATTCCTGATCATTTACAACTAAGGGGGTATGAACTCACCAGAAGGGGAGGCATATAGTCCGGCAGATTAAAAAGTAACCATTTTGCAAATGGGTGATTGACCCCTCCCATTGCCAAATGCCATATGACCCTGTGATCCCACTTTTGGGTATAAGTATTACATCTACCCTTGAATGTGCTCTTATAATAAGACTCCAGTTTAACAGCTTTCTGTCTCTGGCCAGGGGGTTACATACAGTGCCCATCACGGTGGAGTGAAGGGCATTGCAGGAGCAACAAAACTGCAAAAAAAAAATCAACAAACCACTATCCAGAACTTCAGAGACTCTATATCAACCACCTAGAACTAGGCCAGACTAATCTCTCCCATCCTGAAGCTCAGGGACATTTATGGAAGAGGGGGTGGTAAGAGTGTAAGAGCAAAAGGATGGGAGGAACAATGATTTGCAAGATACTCCACACAAGTTAGGGACGAAGCAACCATAATTGGACATTGCATGCCCGGCGCAATGTCCAACACACTATTGACCTCACAAAGTCTAGCATCTGCTAAAGGCACCAAGATCCTTGGAGGCAAGGGATTGACAACCACAGTAGTGTTCCTATGCTTAAGGGGAACACAGGAAAGGGTTCAGGGAAATGCCACTGGGTCCTTGTACGTCATCGGAGAGGAGGGCCCAGAGGAGAGTCAGGCATGCACAAGAAAGGACTCTGGGAATTGGGGCGGGAGGCACGGCGGGGGGGGGGGGATATGGGGTAGGAGGGGTGAGGGGAGGGGGAGCAGGGGGTGAGGGGGGGGAGGAGGAGGGAGGGAGGGAACTGGTGTACCTATTAAGTTTGTATGAGCTGAAATAATAATAAAAAATGTATTAAAAAGAAAAAAAAACATAAATGCAAGTGAAAACCAAAAAAAATAAATAAAAAATAAAAAGTAGGCCTTAAATCCAATCAGAAAGCAGTTCATGTTCTCTTAATAAAGAGATTCCAGGAGAAAATCTAATCAATCAAGAACATCAGAATTTATTTCCTGCATGTCATTTTTATTAATGCAGTATCCAGAGTACCTTGTGTAAGTGTTAGCAAAATACATAATCTATACAGACACTGACTCATCATGTGTCAAAGGAAGCAAAGTAAGTGTATATAAGCAAAAATACAGAAAGGAAAAAGATATAGGTTTACATTCATCTACATGTATGCAAATTAGGTTATCGCCTATATCATGTGATTTGACAGCTAATGGAAGACCAACTCACCAGAGCTTTCAAAAATGACCAATGGAAGAGCCAGAAGGTTATATGATTAGTATTATTCTTGGACATGTTCACATGAGTTTTAGATCATGGAATTTCTTCCATTTACCATAAAAGTGAACACAGACAAGTAGATTTTGAAGAAGAGAGTTAAATGACAATACTTTCTTCAGCAATCTCAGAGAATAGCAAGGAGATCTGGGAGAGATGTGCACAAATGAGAGTGACTCAGCCTAAAGCAGATATCACAATTTTTCTTAGGATAAGTTTCTGTACACTTTATCCTGTCATATCTCCTTTCCTAGCTTTTGTTGTTCCCAAGGAATGAAACTCATGCTTATTCTCATGTTAAGTCACTAGAGACAATATTTGCAGAGACACCAGATGAGAAAGAGTAGACCCAAGACTAATGTGGAACCCAAGAAACCACTGCTCCTGATTCTGTTTTTCTTAACAGGAAATGGCTGGGTCGCCTTCTTTCTCAATATCGCCTGAATAGTTCATTGCTTTTCAATTTTTGTTTTTAAAGTACCTGAGCCAAAACAACAGCAAGCTTGAGTTTTTAAAATAGGATTGGTGACAAATGCTGAAATGCCAAGTCGAAATGCACAGGATATAACCAAGCAAACATGCAAGAAGGAATTTGGAAGGCAGATTAGGGGAATGGGAGCCCAATTCTTTGCCTGCCAACTGCTCTCAGAAATTGTGCCGAGGTCAAAGAACACTCGGGAGTTTATTCAAACACACATGCACACATCCCAAGGAGACAGATGCTGCTTCTCAGGTTTTTTCAAGGAATTTGTTTTCCTATTTTTAAAGATAAATGTTGTAGATCACTTGCTAAAAATTATGAGTTTTTATCTTCTTTGTAGGTATGGTTCTTTTTGCCAGGACCCACAATCCCACTGGGATACGTTAGGCCCCTTTGATTCTTCTCTTATTCGTGCAATACTGTGTGCAATTTCCCCACTTGGAACCAGATTCTACTTCTAGGTCTGTATTCCCTCAGATAGGTCATACTTGGGTTAAGCAGAATTCTACAGTGGAAAAAGTGACTAGTGTGTGTTCTCCAAATGTTTGCAGGATACTTTGGAATGGTTCATGTGGATAAGAAAGTAAGCATTTCCTATAATCACTATTTTCAAGACTAACAGGAAACAGAGTTGTATTTAAGGTGGTAAAGCCTAATTTAAAATAGCTTTTAATATACAGTGAGGGTAACTATAAGCCATTATGTATAAAATCATAAAAGAAACTAATAAACTACCTTAAGATTCTCAAATATACTACATTTGAGATTATAGAAGTTATGAATCCTGAAACTGTCAATGTTTTGGATTCCTTTGAAAATATATTATTATGGAAAAAGTGTTTCAAAGTATTAAAATACCTTTGAACAGCTTTTCAAAAAACTCAAAGAAATTTTAGCACTGCTGTAATCAATTCCTATTGATTCTTTCATAAAGTAGATTATTGCATCTTATAAAGCATAGCTACATTTCTATTAATTTATGTTTTGCCTCTTTCAAATTACAAGTATTGTTAATAGTGCAAAAGGCACAAAACCAATAGCTTAGAAAGAACACAGAAAGTTAGGTATTGAAAGATCCTCCTACTCCAGGAATTAATGATGATAAAATAAACAGCTTGATGTGCTATACACAAAATACAGCATACAAGGAAAGAAGTAAATTAGGAACCCAAATGTGGCTTTCAGATCTTGGCAAGATGTCTTTAAATGTGACCAAATTGTGTACTTAGATATTGAAAACACATGCCTTTTCCAGCCTGGATTACAGCATAGTTACAAGTCACTCGAAGAAAGAGCAAAGTCCAGGACTCTGTGCACAGAATGCTGTGTAACATAGAAAAGAGGAACACAGTGTTACCACATATTGTTTTCCTTCCTTTCTCAAGTTGGGAGGGTTTTTTTCATCGATACAGTATTCTTAACACATTTTCGTGTATTTATATCCATCATGCTTATGAGCAGACTTACAAAACAGTTTATATTATCTGTACTATCTAATTCAATTTGTATAATAGGAACATGTAGTTCAAATAAGTTAATATACACATGAAATCAGGTGGAAAGTTTGATTATTCAGAACTTAGATTTTATCTTTATGTCTTACTAAGCTTTTCCTTAAGCAAAAGTCATTTTTAAAAAAAAAATCAAATTTTTATTTACTTCTGATGAAAGTGTGGGGACTTTTTTTCTTGGCGATTCCTAGAAAAGACTGTAAGTATCTAAAATTGCCCTAAGATATCATTAGTATCTGGCTTTTAATTCTGTACTGCCAACTACAAAACTTTTACTATTAAAAAAAGTTAATTTATAGTTGAGTGGTGGAGGACTTGCCAAACATTCACATTTTAATCTCTACATCAAGAAGGAAGAGAGTTTCAGTATTTGTCCTAAACTCTAAATAAAAGTGTTGAGCACCATGAAATAAGTAATTACTAAATCTGAAAACTTAACCAAGTTTAGATTAATTTTCAGAAAAATTTACCAGACATTTTAGTCTGTTGGTATAGCTGTGATAAGACATTTTACTTTTTTCTCCAGGCAAATCATGCTCTGAGTTTCTACTCTCATGACACATATCAGCAGAACTCAGAGCAAATCTATGCGAAATAGACTATGTCAGCCTTGTTCCATTACTAGCTCTGAAACACTTGCTAAGTAGTCATTATTTTCATGTCTTTAATTTCATGATAATAAAGAAGAAGAATGATAGATTATTGTATGATTATCACACTCCACAGTTTTAAGTACCCAGGTGCATCATTGTGTGATTCAGTATAGGTTAGCTGCTAGAGCAATCCAATAATGTTGATAGCCTAGCAACTTAGTTCTACTTCTGTGTGAAATACATGACCAGTGAGTGGATCTGAGAGGCACCCATCAGACTCAAAACTCCAGACTGTTTTGTCTGACTACACTGTCCCTCAGAGAATATTAGTTTTTGTCAGTGGCTACACTGTCACTCAAAGAGCACTTGTGCCCTCTGTTTAGTACTTTTGCTATGTCCATGCAATGGACAAAGAGCAAGACAGCATGTCCACCAGACATGAAAAGTTTAAAATGGTGCATGTCACTTCTGTGCCACATTTCTATCAATCAGAAACAATTCAAGGCAAAGGAGACTAGGAATCTAGGCTGTGTATTCAAAGAAGGAAGTACTAGATCTGTTTTGAAATAGAAAGTGTGTGCCCCACAGTCAATAAATGAAAATTAAGGTCCCTCACCCAGGGAGCTTATATTTTCTTGGAGGAAATGAAAAGATTAAAAATAAACATAAAAGTTGTAAACCACATGATCTATTATAAAGATAACATGTTAACACAGTTGGGAGGAACACAGCAAGATGAAAGGTAGAAGGGCCTTTGGAAATGTGACTGTGGGTAGCTGACTTAAAGTGAAAGTCAGATCACTGGAGAAAAGAAGATTTTTAAAAAATTCCATGTGGGGGTTGGAAAGAGAAACTGAAGCTACACACTCTTGTAACTCCACACTGTGGAGTGGGATGGAGACAGAGGATTGCTGGACTTGTTAGCCACAGTCTATCTCTAGGTTCAGTGAGCAAAGAATAAGACAGAATGATTGAATAGGACATCAAGCATTCTCCTGTGGCTTCCACATGTGCACATAGGTACATATGAGAGAGAGAGATTTGAGAAGATAATATATTCAAATGCAAGTTATTGATATCATAGCTTTTGTAAAAAAAAAAAAAAAAACACACTAGTGTTAGAGAAAGTGGTGACCCAAGAACTGAAGCCACAGAGAAACTGGGACTGGAGACATTTCATGAGTTAGTAAATCATAACAAAAGGAGAGGCAGTGGGTGATTTTTCATGAAATTCCAAAGTTTAGAGATGAAGAAAAAATTATCTGAAATCAGCAGCAAAGAACAAGGAGAATGCTCTCTCCCATTATGGTCTAACATATCTCAAGAAGCCCCGTGTGAGAGAGCACCAATTCATACCCTCATAGGAGAGACCAGTTTCTACCAGAGCATTCTTGCTAGAAAAACACCTAGGATATTAGCATTTTACTGAAGACAGAGTAGCCAGGAAATCTTTAGCTTTCAATGGCTGCTGATGGAAACAGGAATAAATGACTCTTTAAGTCTTGGTGAACTAAAGTGTGAAGTAGTGGCCAGTCTATGAAAGTTAAAGGAAATAGGGTATCTGTTGGTAATTCCTCCTATGGGAGGCAGAAGGCATGATTGTCTTAAACATGATGCAAGACTTTCATCTTGAGCCATTTCAAGAAGAGTGGGCTTGTGCCTAGTGCTTAATGGCTATGTCTAGAACAGAGACATCTGGGATCATTCCGGATAAAGAAAGAGCTACTGGGGACACAGGTTCTTAATTCAGAGTACAGATACACAGTCAGCCAATGTTTATGAAAGATGGTTTTGAAACATTTTAAAGGTTGTTCTACTTATTTTACTTTTCAGTTTTTATCCTCTGATAAACCCAAGTATTTCCACCACATCTGCAAAATCTCATATCAACATTCTACATATGATGCCTTTTCAAACAAATAGCTTGCCTTTTTGGAGGTCCACAGATATAGGAAAGAGACAAATATGATAAAAGAGAAGGCATTGAAGTCAGCAATCTCAAATTCTTAACTCCTCCTTTGAACAACATTCAACTAACCATTTGACAGGGTGTGATATCATAGGTAGCTTGTGTGTACCAGGAACCACATCAGCCAATTGCATGTAAAATCAGAATCATAATACAATTTAAAAAAGAGAAAACTCTCCTCCCTCAAGAAACCCACAGTCGAGAGTACATTAAAGGAATTATTACAGTTCAAGCTCATGAAACTAAAATATGTAGTGAATGCTTCAAATAAATAGTGAAAAGAAAGCCTGATTGGGCCTGGATCAAGTCAAAAGACCTCATACAAAAGGTTTCTCTAAAGTTGCAATTATAAATGTGAGTAGGACCTTCTCAGATGGAAAGCATTCAGATAGACATGAACACCCAGAATCTCAAAGACTAGCAGAGATTTCATGGTTTAAGAATATAACTCCCCTGTGTCATGAACCATGTCAGAAGACTTTAGTGTGATAAGTCTTGAATAACAAGACAAAAATGGGCAAAGGAAGACTTGGGAAATAGCTCAGCCAGTAAAGTCCTTGCTTTGCATACAGGAGGATCTGAGTTCTATCCCCAGAACCCAGGACAAAACTCTCATAGCAGACACTTGCATCCCAGCATTGGAGAAGCCAAGACAGGAGGATTCCTGGGACTTGCTGGCCAGTCAGCCTCACTTACTCAGTGACCTCTAAACCAGTGAGATAGCCTGTGATGGACTTGTTGAGAGGCACACACACTCAAGGTTCTGTCTGGCCTCCATGTGAATGTCCACAAACATGTGCATGTGCCCCTTCACACTCAAATACTCATGCACACATACGTGCATGCAAACACATAAAATATGAACAGAGGCAAGTCTCTGAGTGCTTTAGGAATATAAATTATGTGAACATATTTGTATTTTTATAAATGTCTCAACTTTGTAGTACAGAGTAGAATACAAGAGAGAAAATTCCAGACAGGAAGACAAGTGGGGAAGGGGCTGCTGATATTTAGAGAAAGTGCCTCAAGTAGTTCATTTCTCAGAGGAGTTGCACCATTTTTCTTTGACTAAATTTAACTCACGATTTGAAGAGATCGTTTGTTTTGGAACCAAAGTTTTTTTTCTGAAGTATATCATATTCCTTTTCAGTGCTTTAAATTAATTCTAATTTTAAATTCATCTTTGATAAAATTCCAGTCACGATTCCCCTTCTGAAGCCTAAAGGTGCATAAAAATACACTTCTTACTGCTGTAAACATAGAATCACAGATTCTCAGCCCTTGAAAGTTTTAATTCTCTTGGTTAACCATCCCTCTGAAGTTGGAAGCCTTTCTAGGTTATCCTTGCCAAGCCATCTTTGGGACTCGGCTTGATCATCTCCAGGAACAAAGTATCTGGGGAGGTGGTGAGGAGCGTGGGTCTGGAATTAAGCAAATCTAGATTTGAATTCCTATTCCAGTTTTGCGATAGTGTGACCTTCAGCAAGTTGCTTAACTTTTTCTCAGAGTTTCAAAATCTTCATCTGTAAAATGTAGATAATACTACCTAATCCATGGAAATTATAGAAATGAGGCACTACATAATAACCAATACATAATGAGCTCTCCAAAGTGATTGAAAATGATGACATTGGTTTTGATCCATTCCATTGTTATTGGGTTCCAAAGAATCTAGTATTAGGTATCTGCTTAGAATTTTTCTTCTTCTGTCACTTCATAGAAAATTAGTCTTCAGAATACAATTTGGTAAAATGAAATCCGTGTTCCTAGCCATAATCTACCATAAAGTTTTAGATGAATATCTAACAAAGGAGCTAAAGCATCACAAAGATAACATATTAGGGTCTCAAAATAGCCATCTCAAGAGCAAAAACAGAAATACTGCACGTACTGAAGCTTTGTCAATTTTACCTGGTTTGTAAGATCCCTGTAAATGAAAAGGTGTGAACAAATACAGTGTGTTCTTGACATAACTCCTGAGCAGTGACTCAAATGGCAAATTTAATTTCAGTAGCACTCACAGAAATCATCCCCCAACTTTAGAGCTTTCAGCGACAAGAGAAATGCTAGACAATATAACTGATCTTAACTGAAAAAGGTTTCTTTGAAACTTCTTTTGGATGCTCAGCAAATCTCCCTGCTTCCTGAGTTCATTACATCATTCACACTGTCTGTTTTTGTTAAGATGCTCAGGGTATTTGATAATAGGCAGAAAATAATAGAACCAACATTCCAAACAAGTACAATAAAATAAATTGCTTCTAATCTATGTGAATTCCTCCTGCAATAACTAGTAAATTCTAAGGGATAGAAATGAATTTCTTTTCTCATGCAAATTATCTGATGCTTTTTGTGAGAAGCCTTTTATGTTATAGTAGAGTGGGGGAAAAAACACTGTTGACTTTGTATTAGTTAAAATTCTCTGGAAGAACAGAACCAATAGAATATATTAGATTGACATTCAAAATTGGAGGCCGGGTAGCCCAATAGTGCTTATCTGCTTATTGGGGATCCAAGCAGCTGCTCAGTCCTAGGAGTTTGAAGTCTGAGAAAAAAGTGACCAATGATGCATCTCACTCTGTATTAGTCAGGGTTCTCTGAAGAAACAGAATCTATAGAATGCAATATATATATATGTGTTTATTAAAATAACTCACAATAAAAATAGTGTCCTTCAAAGTAGCCACTCGCAGCCACCTTGTTCTTGACTGGAATATTCCACAAAGCCAAAAGACCCCAAGAAGGCCTCAAGTCTTTACTTCTCTGGAGGGTCAAAAATGCTGGGTTCCGGGGTTCGGACATCAGTGAAGACAGCTGGGCTCTGACGTCAGCAAGGAACAGCGAACAGCCGCAAGGCCTAGGGACCAGGCTCCAAAGGCAGCAGGAACAGCAACAATGTGGTAGAAAAGGTGAAACTCCAAGTCAGCCAAGGACAGAGGCAGCAGCAGCATGCAACAACAAAGAGGCCACAATGTTCTAAAAGCAAATGATGAGTGCACAGTAGACTCCACAGCAAGTCCACCAAGATAAGGGAAGAGCAAGTCCCTCCTCCTTGCACCTCCTATTATCTGGTCCACCACTGGAAAGTACCACCCATTATGGGCTGGGTTTTCCACAGCAATTAATCAAGTACCTATAGATTTGTTCAGGGACCATTCCAACCATTAACCTTCCACAGCTGCACCCCAAACAGTCTGCAACTGTCAAGTTGACACCAAAATGCAACCATAACACATTCCAATGCCAAGGGCCTGGAAACTCCCCATAGAGTCCCTGGTGTGAAACCATATTGAAAGGCTGAAGAAGTTGGAGTCTGATATCCACAGGCCAGAGGAAACAGAGGCATTTGTTTATGAAGAATAAACTTTACAATGATGTAAACTTAATTTCATTCCATTTGGGACTCCAGGCTATTGAATGGTGCTGCCTGCATTTAGACATGTTTCTCACTCAGATGCTGTCCCATATGTCAATCATTTCTGGAAATGCCCTTATACAAACATTTAGAAGAATGCTTTACTAATTTCTTTTTTTTTTTTTTTTTTTGGTCCTTTCTAACTTAGGCCCTGTCCTAAGTTACTTTAGAACTTTATTTCGGCTCCAGATGTGAATATTCCTGTCTTTCTTTTTTTTTATTAAAAATTTAATTATACATTTTAAAAATTTTTTACTAATTTCTTAACACCTCTTTCAACCCACTCAGCCCAAGAATAATCACCGCCTTACCTTAAATATTTAAGTCCTTTGTTTTACCATGCAAGAACATGTTCTGAACATACACTGATAAATTTTTGCCAAAATAAATTTTTAAAATATTTTAAATGTTTGTTCGGAGTACTGTGGATTGAATTTAGACTTTGCGCATGCTAGGCAAGTGTTCTATTTTGATAATTCTCAGAAAGGGAGGGAGGGGGGAAAAGAAAGGG
Source organism: Typhlomys cinereus (assembly GCA_023101885.1). Lineage (NCBI taxonomy): Eukaryota > Metazoa > Chordata > Mammalia > Rodentia > Platacanthomyidae > Typhlomys > Typhlomys cinereus. Next base: position 2,444,103 of record JALPQD010000020.1, read on the forward strand.
GAAAAGGGGGGATGAAGCAAGGAGATCCAGGGAGGGGTGGAGGGAGGGAGGGCAATGGGGTACCTATCAAGTTTGTATGAGTGGAAAAATAAATTTAAAAAATGAAAAAAAAGAAAATATAAAAAGCTAAATTTGAAAATTTTAAGCATAGAAGGAGAAGTTTAGCCAAGAAACATAGCCAATGTCTGCAATAAAATCATGGAAGGAAACTCCTTAAATCCAAAGAAAAAGCCTGCTGATCCAGATACAGAGCACCAAATAGACAGGATCAGAAAAGAAATTCCCCCACATCACATAGTTAAAACTCAAAACAAAAAAACTAAAGAAAGCATATTAAAACTTTAAGACAGAAGACAAGTCACATATAAAAGAAGGGTCATCAGATAACAACTGATTATGTAATGTAAATTAAAGTCAGAAGGTCTAGGAAATATGTCTTCCAAGTTCCAAAACAGCCCAACTTCTATATCAGACTATTATATCCAGCAAAACTATCTATTAAAAGAAAGAAGTAATAAAATTTTTCCATGATTTAAATAAAACTAAAATAATATGATCACAAAGCCAGTTCTAAAGAGGATACTAGAAAGAATACTTCACACAGAAGAGAAAAATAAACAAGAATCCAAATAATAAAAAATAAACAATACTAGAGTAGTTAACAAAAAGAGGTTCAAGAAAACACCACAAAATCTTAAAAATAGATATTTATCGCTCACCTTGCCCAAAACTCAACTGCAAATGGATCACAGACCTCAACATAAGGCCAGATAACTCTAAAATTACAAGAGGAATAGTAGGAAGTACACTTAAACAGAGACTTTCTGAATAGGACTTCAGAAGTACCAATTAACAATCAACAAATGTGATCTCGTAGAAATAAAGAGCTTCTTCCTCTAAAGGACAATGTCAGTCAAGTGAAGAGACAGCCCACAGAAAGGGAGAAAAATCTTTACTAGTGTCAAGAATATGCAATAAATTCAAAAAACTAAACATTAAGAGCATAAATGACACAATTAAAACTTGAACTATGGAAGTATCATCTCATAATTCCATTGCTACACCAAACAAGTACATGACCCAAACAATTTTTTTGAGTGAAGTAGAACTTTCTGCATTTTTAAGAAAAATATTAAAGCTAATGAAGTTCTAATTGAGCATATCACTACCAAAAGGATTTCCAAAAATTAAAGGATCCATTCTATGTGAAACATATTTACATAAAATCTTAATCCCACAGTAGCAATTAAACCATAAGAATATGCCAAGTTCTGTGTGAAACTAGGTCAAAGACTGTTACTTGTTAAAATTATTTCAGGGGCTAAAGAGATAGTTCAGGAGTTAAGAATCTGCCTCACAAGCAAAAGGACCTGAGTTCAGATCCCAGATGTCAAATAAAAATACCAGGCAGAAGTGGTAGCAGCCTGCACTTCCTATTCTTGAAGGCAGAGCCTGGGAAACCCCAAAGCAGGGCAAATAGGAGGTAAGCAATCCAAGATGATTCCCAAAGTCACCCTTGGGCCTCCACAAGCACACAAAGTGCCCTGAGACACACACACACACACACACACACACACACACACACACACACACAAAATTACAAATAAACTCACAAACAAAATTATTTCATTGGAAATACTATAAAAGTTGACTCTGGAAATCTTGGGACCCACCTCTAAATCAGCATACTCCCCATAAAAGGAAAACCTTTAAAGCTTTCCTTGATCAAGGTGAGCAAAAAATTGATTTCACTATACCAGATACATCCTCCCTCCAGTGCTGTACTGGTAATTATTCTTGTTCTCATTCTGAGAAAATCCATTTACTAGAACTCTATGACATATACTTAGAGTATATGCATTGTAGAACTTCAAGCAGTGTCCATTTGCAATACAAATGGACCGCTCCTTTGAGAAATGCACTGCTCAAATGCATTCCTTCCTTTGTACTGTCCATTGAGATGCTGCCGACTCTCATTATAGGGAAAATAGCTGTTAAGTCCATTGCCACAGTAGTCGTGATTTAAATTATATTGCTCCACATTCTTGGGAATACATCTCTCTGGAGCTGCAAGCTCTCAGCTAAGTTTTCTCCTTGCTCTTTTAGCTTGCCAGACTACCTACACCAACCTGTTCTCTCTCATCTATTTGTCTGCTCAGGAAATTGTCAATCTAATATGGTGCTGGGTCTTCTCACATGAGTTAAATAATCACCCACAGGCTTCTTTGAGCTGGCCTAAGCTAAATAATTCTCCATAGGTGTGCCTAAACAGTCAGTTCTAATTGTCAAGTTCATGCGTGAAAGTTACTGCCACTGGAAATAAACACACAGTCCTCAAATGAAACAATGACTGTGGCTAGGAAACACTTTTTTTTTCTTTTTGTTATTATTTCCTCTCATTCAAACTTAACAGGTACACCAGTCCCCTCCCTCCCTCCACCTTCCCCTCCACGCCCCTGCTCCCCCCTACCCTCTCTCCTCCCTCCTCATCCCCCTAGTTCCTCTCCCTCAGTGGCTCCCCCTTCCCCCCCATCGCTGGAGCATCCTTTAATGTGCATGCCAAACTCTCCTCTGGGTTCTCCTCTCCAATTAGGTGCAAGGACCCAGGGGAATTTCTCAGAACCCTTTCCTGTGTTCCCCTTAAACTTAGGAACACTACTGTGACTGTCAGTCCCTAGCCTCCAAGGATCCTAGTGCCTTTAGTCCATGCTAGACTATGGAGTCAATAATGTGTTGGACATTGTACAGGGCATGCAAATTCCTATTATGATTGCTTTGGCCCTAAATTGTGTGAAGTATCTTGCATATCATTACTCCTCCCATCCTTGTGCTGTTACAATCTTACCGCCCCCTCTTCTGCAAATTTCCCTAAGCTTCAGGATGGGGAGAGATTAGGCTGCCTTAGTTCCTGGTGGCTGATAGTCTCTGATGTTCTGAATTATGGTTTGTTGATTTTTCTTTTTTCAGTTTTGCTGCTCCTCAATGCCCTTGGCTCCATCCTGATGGGTATTGGATATCGCCCCCTGGACAGACATAAAAACCTGTTAAATTAGAGTCCTGTTATAAGAGTATATTCGAAGGTAGATGGAATAAAAGTAGGAGACCGTGATGAGTGGGGGTGAGTCTCCCATTTGCAAAATGGTTACTTTCTATCTGGCAGCCTATATGCCCTCCCCTTCTGGTAAGATCATACCCCATCAGTTGCAAATGATCAGGAAGGAAAGTCTGTGAACTTAACCAGATGTCTCCTTACTTACTTGCAATCCTTGATGGGGGCCTATTTTATCTGCTGTAACATGGTCCCCTCTCTCCTTGTTTCTGCTGGAGCCCTCCTGTTTATAATCCCATCCCTCCTGTTTTTAATCTTTGCAATTACTGTAGGTATTACAAAGATTTGTCTTTGAGTGTTTCTAAATGGGTTTGGTACTAGGAGCCACCTATTAGGAAGTACACATGGCATTTAATTTTCCCTGTCTGGGACAAGTCACTCAATATAATTGTTTCTAATTCCATCCACTTCACAGCAAATTGCATTAATTGATCATTTTTGATGGCTGAGTAGTATTCCATTGTATAAACTTACCACATTTTCCTTATCCACTCATCAACTGTTGGACATTTGGGTTGATTCCATGACTTTGCTATTGTAAACAGTGCTGCTATGAACATGGTTGTGCTTGTGCTATCAGGTGAAGTTTTGCTGTATGGGGGGTTATTCCCAAAAGTGGTATAGCAGATTCATATGGCATTTCAATCTTTAATTTCTTTAAGAATCTCCAGACGTCTCACCAGAGTGGCTGTATGAGCCTGCATTCCCACCAGCAATGTAAGAGAGTTCCCCTCTCTCCTCATCCTCTCCAGCATTTGGTGGTGTTTGTATTGTGGATTTTTGCCATCCTGACTGGGCTGAGATGCTATCTCGGGGACGTTTTGATTTGCATTTCCCTGATGGCTAAGGATGTGGAGAATTTTTAAAGATATTTGTTAGACATTTCAATTTCATCCCTGGTAAAGTTGCTTTTGAGTTCCAAGGCCCATTTTTTAATTAGGCCATTAGTTTCCTTGGTGTTTAGTTTTCTAAGTTCTTTGTGCATTCTGGATAATAGAGCTCTATCAAATATGTGGTTAGTGAAGATTTTCTCTCATTCTGTGGGTTGCCTTTGAGCTCGTGTTACAATCTCTTTATCTGAACAGAAGCTCTTTAATTTCACAAGATCCCATCTGTTGAGTGTTGGCTGTAGTGACTGTGCTATTGGATGTCTGTTTAGGAGCTGTTGGCCTAGCCCAATCAGCTTGAGGGAGCTCCCTACCCTTTCAACTATGGTTTTTATAGTCTCTTGCCTTATATCGAGGTCCTTCATCCATTTGGAATTAATCTTTGTACATGGTGACAAGTACAGGTTCAGTTTTAATCTTCTGCATGTGGATATCCAGTTTTGCCAGCACCATTTGTTGAAGATGCTGTTCTTTTTCCACTGGATTTTTTTGGCCCCTTTTGTCAAAGATCAAATGGCTGTAATTGTGTGAACTTATATCCGGGTCTTCAACCCTTATCCATTGATCTGTGTGTCAATTTTGGAGCCAATACCAGGCTGTCTTTACAACTATGAATTTGTAGTATAGACTAAGGTTTGGTATGGTGATACCTCCAGCAGTGTTTTTGTTACTCAGGTTTGTTTTTGCTATCCTGGGTCTTTTGTGCTTCCATATGAATGTTGAGATTGTTTGGTCAACCTCTTTAAAGAATTGCTTTGGGATTTTAATTGGCATACCATTGGATTTGTATATTGCCTTTGGTAGGATAGTCATTTTTATGATGTTGATTCTGCCAATCCAGGAACATGGGAGGTCTTTCCACCTTCTGCAATTTCTTTCTTCAGGGTTTGAAAGTTTTCATTGTAAAGGTCTTTTACCTCCTTGGTTAGGCTTATACCAAGGTATTTCATTTTTTTAGGGGCTATAGTAAATGGGAATAAGTTTTTGAAATATAACATAATTCTCTAGATTTTTTGGGTATCAGTAGTGATACCTTCATTTTCATTTCTAATTTTGTTAATTTGGGCTTTCTCTCTCTTGCTTTTGGTTTATTTAGCTAGGGGTGTATCAATCTGATTGATCTTTTCAAAAAACCAGCTTTTTGACTGGTTGATTTTCTGTATCATTTTCCTAATCTCAATTTCGGATATTTTTTCCCTTATTTTGCTAATCTCCTCTCTTCTACTGCTTTTGGGATCAGATTGCTCTAGTGTCTCTAAAGCTTTAAGCTGCATTGTTAAGTTATTTATTTCTGATGTTTCCATTTTTCTGATGTAGACATTAAGAGCTATGAACTTACCTCTTAAGATAGCCTTCTTTGTGTCCCAGAGATTTTGGTAAGTTGTATTTTCATTATCATTCACTTTCAGGAAATCTTGAATTTCCTTTGTAATTTCTTCCTGAATCCAATTCTCCTTCAGCATCATAGTGTTAAGTTGCCAGGAGTTAGTGTATTTTCTCTTGTTTGTTGTTTTGTGGATGTCAAGCTTTAGGCCATGGTGGTCTGATAAGGTACAGGCTAGAATTTCAACTTTCCTGTATATGTGGAGATTAGTGTTGTGGCCCAATATGTGATCTATTTTGGAGAAAGTTCTGTGTGCTGCTGAGAAAAATGTGTATTCTTTGGTGCGTGGATGAAAAGTACGATAGAGATCTGTAAGGACCATTTCAGTAGGGTTTGATTAAGCTCCAAAGTGTCTCTGTTAAGTTTTTTCCTGTTGATCTATCTCATGTTGAGAAGGCTGTGTTGAAATCCCCAAGAATTATCATTTTGGGATTGATTTCTCACTTTAGATGTTGTAGGGTTTGCTTAATGAATGTGGGGGGCCCATATTGGGTGCATATATGTTCAGTATTGTGACGTCTTCCTGGTGAATTGTACCTGAGACTAAATGTAGTATCCATCTGTGTGTCCTATGATTTTTTTTGGTTTGGAGTCCACTTTGTCTGATAGTATAATGGCTACCTCTACCTGTTTTTTGGTTCCATTAGCTTGCAGAATTTTTGACCAGCCTTTTATTTTTAGGATGTGCCTATCTTTTGTGGTGAGATGGGTTTCCTGCAGGCAGCAGATTGATGGGTTGTGATTTTTAATCCAAGTTTGTAATCTGTGTCTCTTGATCGGTGAGTTAATTCCATTAACATTTAGTGTTATAATGAAGAAAGTATTCTTAATTCCACACATTTATTATGTTTAGTGGATTTTGTAAGTATATTGCTTCTCTTTTAGTGGTGTTATACTTCCCTTCTGTTATCCTGGATATGCTTGTTTTTTTCTTCAAGCTTGAGTATCATTTCTAGCATTTTTTGAAGGCCTGGTTTGGTGGACATGTATTCCCTTCAAGTTGTCTTTGTGCTGGAAAATTTTTCTTTCTCCCTCGATCATGACAGATAGTTTTGTGGGATATATCAGCCTGGGTTGACATTTTTGCTCATTCAATAATTGAAGTACATCTCTCCAAGCTCTTCTTGCTTTTACTGTTTCCATTGAGTAGTCATTTGTTATTTTAATAGGTTTACCTTTAAAAGTGACTTGTTTCTTTTTTCCCTTGAAGCTCTCAGCACCAGTTCTTTGTCTTGAATGTGGAGTATTTTAACTATTATTTGCCATGGCGAGTTTCTATTTTGGTCATATCTGTTTGGGGTGTGGAATGCCTTTTGTATATAGATGGGCCTCTCTTTTTTTAGATGAGGAAAGTTTTCCTTGATGGTAGTTTGAAAATTTTCCTTAGGTGTGGTATTTTGGGATTTTTGCTCTGGTATTCCAGGAATACACATGTTAGGCTTCTTCAGGGTGCCCCATAACTCTTGAATATTTCTCTCAAGTATCTTTTTGGCTTTAACAATCTCTTCCATTGAGCTGGTTAATACTCCCACTTTATCTTCAAAGTCTGAAATTCTGTTTTCTGCTTCGTTAGTTCTGCTGATAAGACTGTCTGTTGAGTTCAGGGTTGAAGATCGCTTGTCTTTTAGTTCAGTTGTAAACTCTGCTTGAGTCTGTTTTAACTGTTATATGCCTGTTTTTGTTTCTTGAACTGTTTTTCTCAATGCCTCCAAGTGTCTGTTGTGTTCCTCTTCAAAGTGATTGATGTGGTTATTTAATTACTCCCCGGATTTCCTCTTTCATAGTATTGATCATTTTAATGATCATGTTTTGAAAGTCGTTATCCTGGGTCAGGCTTTCTTGACTATTTTCCATGGGTTTGTTCTGGTTTGAATCTATCATTAAGGGATTAATTCCTTCAGTGGGAGATTTGTTTTCTTGGGTTTTGTTTCTCATGGATTTGCACTTTGACTTGGGCACTGTCGTTTTAACTCTTAAGACCTTCTTTCAATTTCTGTACGCTTTTCACTGAACTGAATTATTTGGCCTGGAGCAGCTGGCTGGTGGGAGGAGCTGGGGCCAGTGGGCTTCCTGGGGTTTGGCGGTGGGGGGAGCTTACTTAGGTCACCATGAGTCCCGGCTGGATTGAGCGCCTCCCAGCAAGTGGGGAAAAACCAAGGAAACACTTTAAAAGCTGTTAGTACCCTTAGCCATCAAGGAAATACAGAATAAAACTACTTTAAGATTCTATCTCACTTCAGCCAGAATGACTACTATCAGGAATAAAGCTTACAACAAATGCTAGCAAGGATGTGAATAGAGAACCTTATATATTGTTGGTGGGACTGCAAACAAATGCTGGCTCTTAAGAAATCAATCTGGCTATTTCTCAAAAAGCTAGAATTAAATGTATCATGTGACTCAGCTATACCTTTTCTGAGCATATTCTAAAGGACTCATTTTTAGCCCAGACTAATGTCAAGTTCATGGTAATCCTCCTGCCATGGCCTTCCAAATGCTGAAATCACAGGCATAAGTCACCACTGTCACCATCATCGTTAATTATTATTCTTCCACTATAATAAACAATACTGCACTCTGAACTCTCTTGAGTCTACACAAAATCTACATTGTTGATAAGAAATGAAAGAAACAAGGTTATGTTGATACTCAAGTCCTCTAAACAAATTATATAGAACCACTTGCATTCATGTAATAAGTTATATAATACATAATATACCATACTGCAATAATCTAAAATCAGGTTTATGTAATGCAATCAATTAAAAATTCACACCAACTAAGAAAATAGTAAAGTGCAACAGTCAATAATTCTTTCATAACACCTGACAAGGATGATTTATAAAGGCCAGGCTGAGTAGAAAAGACATATGAAAATAATAAATATGCTTTCTACTTCTCAATAAATCATAGTGTGCAGTATGTAAACTGCGAGCACTCCCTGCATTCGATCATAATGGAAAATGTACTTTTCCTCCTGACTCTGTTTGGAAAATCAGAAACAGCTTGGACTAATGTCAATATTTCTTTGACCCCGAGGGACAAAGGCTATGGAAGAAAGTTTTCTCTCCTCTTTCTTAGTGAACTCATTCTGATTGATCACAGCTGGTAGCAACACCTGAGCCCAAATCCAGGAGGTGGGGAGCAAAACTTATTTTTAAAGCTCATCGTTCTCAAACTTCAGTTCCTAGACCATCACAGTAATATTTAAAAATCACATCACATTGGATTATCTGGTCTCCTCATCTCTGTCCCCACTGAAGAGGTTTGCAAGAAAAAAAAAATGAGAACTAAAAATCTCAGTAAACTGAATGAAATCTGGCATAAAAATCTAGTCAAAGTTTCTAAAGTAAAGATAGAATCTGTAACTTTCAAGAGATAAAGTGGGGGGGGGGAAATCCAGAGATTAAAAGAGAATATAACCAAAATAAATGAGTAAATGAATAAAATGTGTTCACAGAGGCAAAGATGACATTATGCCTGTATCTGGATCCATGACAGGAAATGTGTTTTTTTTTTTTTTTTTTTTTTTAATGCAGACACTAGCACTGAGCCTTCGGAATTGTGTGCTTAACTAGGAATGACTGCAATTGTCAGAAAACTAGAAAAGTATCATAAAGAGAGGTAATAAGAATGAAAGAGCCAGAGGGTGGGGAGGGATGAGGCCAGATAACCTCCTTAGACACAATAAGGCAATTGCACCCATGAACTCACTGAAGCTGAGTCTACTTTCACAAAACCTGCACCAGATTTGGCTAATCAGCAGTTCATCATGCAAGAGGGCCTGCCACACAAGCCATCACAGCTTCCTGAGAGACTGCTGAGCTGAGCTATAGTGGGATGGGGGGGGGGAAACAGGAGCTATTTTCCTTAAAGGTATATCCACCAACAAGATTTGGTCCATGCTCCAGTAAGTGCTCAGTCACATACCAGCACAAGCAATCCAGATAAAAATCAGTGGGTCACACATTTAAAAGAGACTTGAAAGCAAAAGGGAGCCTACTTGGCAAAGAAGGTTTTCATTGGAAGAAGGAGCTGGAGGAATTGGATTGGGTAATGTGGGATTAAAATGACTTAAATTCATTGTACCCATACCTGGAATTTGCCGTAGTTAGATTCGGGTGTCAACTGTTGTAGGCTGTTTTGGACACAGCTGAAAAGAATTGAGGATTCGGGTGAGCCCTTGATTAAGCCTGTAGGTGATGGTTGATGTGGAGGACCCAGCCTATAGTGGTTGATGCTTTCTAGTGATGGACTGCTGGCGCGGTGGCGTTCCTCCTGGTGCAGTGTGGACCACTGTTGGTGTGTTGCTGCCTTCTTCGCAGATGCAGCTGCTGCTGTTCCTGACTGATGTCAGAAGTCCGCCTCTTTGGCCTCAGCACTATTCTCACTGCCATTGGAGTCTTGCCTTGGCTTTGCGGCTGTTCCCAGGATCTTCTAGCTGCTCTTCATCACCCACATCTGAGCCCAGCCTCCTCAGCCCTCCAGTCTGACCAAGGTGGAAGACTCCCAGGATCCTTCCGTCTTATGAGACATTTAGCTCAAGAAGTGAGCAGCAACAGGTGGCTATTGTTGGACAACACTGGTCTTATTTGTGAGTTCATTTAAGTAAATTTCTTCATATATGTAGACATATATCCATGCTATCAGTTCTGATCCTATAAAGAACCCTGACTAATACAGAACTGTAATAGAATAAATAAATAGGAAGAAGTGTAGATTTTGTTATAGATGAAAAATGTAGGATAAATTTATAAATATAATGTAACAAAGGAATGGGATCTTGGTACTGTTCTATTCTACAGTAGTAGAAAACAGGCATTTGGGTCACAAAAACAAACATAAATGAAGAACCACATGAAATGATGGGTGTGTTCATTTGTTTCACTTCAGTAACATTTTAGTTCACTATGAAATCCCACAGCATTATGTCTCAAGCTTTAAATATAGAATAAAATATTTATAAAGACCAGATACTCATACTAGCAAACACTGACAAGGATATGGACCAACCAGAATTCTCAAGCATTATCAAGAGTGTAAACTGATCAAATTATCTTGAAAATTATCTCTCAGTGTCTGCTGAAGCTGAATATGTGTATTTCACAAGAATGGGAAATTCGATCATAGGCACCCCAATGAAATACATGAAAACAAATACATTCAACATCAACATGAACTTTAAAAGAATGGTCCTATAATATTATCTGCATTATTTCAGAATGGAAACTACCCAAATCCCCGCTAACAGGACATGCAGTGTTCACATAGTGACACTCTACAGAAATGAGAATTAATCACCTATAGCTAGAAAAAAAAGATGAAATTAAATTGCATTGAGGAAAAGCAAGATAATAAAAAAATACAATTAAGGTGCTAGAGAGACGGCTCAGTAGTTAAATCCTTTGCCTCATAAGTAAAAGGATCTGAGTTCAGATCCACAGATCTCATGTTAAATATGCTGGGAGGTTATGGCAGTGACCTGCCACTCTTGTCCTGGAAAACGCTAGAGCAAAAACAATAGGCAGGTAGAACAATTCAGGATGATTCTTCATGTGACCTTTGGGCCTTCACAGATTCATACACCCAAGTGCTGTCTGCATACACACTCATATACATTTACACACACATGTGCATGCAAGCAAAAAAAAGTAAAATTGAATGATCCATCTACATGTCTTTTTAAAAAAAGGCAATTCTAATTTTTATCTTTAAGAAAAAGGTGGCATATGGAATGATTAACACTTAGAAAGTCTTGGCCAAGAGCTGGAAGGTAGCATAGATAGCAATAATAATATTGATATTGAAATCACAGCTTGGTAGCAAAGAGTTATGGAAGCGAGAAAAGCTCTGAACTGACCAGGGACAGACATAAGAAATACATGAAGTCAAAGATTCCTACTAAAAGTCCACCATCTGTTATTACATGCTTTCTATATGTCTGGCTTAACCATTCCTGGTAATGAGAAGCTCGCAGTTTCTAAAGGAGACTTTTTTTTGTTGAAACAAAAACAAATCTATGTTGCATATACAAGCTACTTAGTCTGTTGACCATGACTTACTTTTTCCCAGTTCTTCATCCTGAATCAACATGAATTATTAACATACTTCCAGTTTTTTTCTTTCTCCAGATGAAACACCTCACAACTCCTGCTCAACACTTCAGAAAAAGTGTCAGAACATGGCTTATCCCAATCACCAAATCTGATGAAGTCTCCTATGCAAATATTAATGAGAGGAAGATGGAATAGGTAAACTGGGCGAATGCCAAGTGCCCAAAATGTGCAATGGTGAGTTCAGAGCTAGTTATCATAAGGAAGATTTGGGGCAGCTTCCATATCATCTGCTTTACATTTTCATTTCAATATCCTGCCTGATTTTCAAACAGGTTAGTAAATCTTTCATTCACAAACCTTCCCTCATATTCCACTTCGACATTTTTCCTACATTCAGGTATACCAAGCTTGTTTCTCATCAATTCATTTATTTTTATCTGTATGTCCCCCATATGCATGTTTCCATACAAGAAATAGTATGGAACTCATGAATTATGAATTTGAAATAATTATTTCCAGTTACTCACAGTAGGATTCCTAGCATGGAAGTAAATTTTAGCCACTTTTCTTGATAATGCCCTTGAAGTTCTGAGGTTTGTAAGTAAGAAACGTGTGAGCACATTTTGGTGGCTTAATGATTTTTCAAGTCTTTTGCCACCTTTTTCTGAACAATTGAAGACTCTCTACCAGCTGTGAATTTTTCACTTTCACCAAATAACAAAACTACTGAGCAAATGTTTCTATATACCATATGTAATAATTTCCAAGTTTTGCCTCTAGAATACTGTTTATTATTTATTCTTTGTTCATCATATAAAACGAACCATGATAACTGCATAAGTGTTATTTCTTAAGTGATGATAATTTAGAATGACTAATTTGAAGTGTTAAAAAGCCTTGGATGAACTTAGCTTGATTCACTCATTCATTCATTAATTACTAATTAGTTATAGCACTTCTTAATGCAGAAAGCTTCCTTTTTATTCTAATCAAATTCAGCCATCTGAATCACTGTTGCTGTCATCTCGTAACAACTCACACTAGCATTACCATGAGAAGTGAAGAGTTGGAAATTGGAAGAACATTTCCTGAGGATCACAAAAGGTTCATTTCCAATTGGATGATTAAGAAGTTCCATTTCCTTGGCAGCCAATTCATAATTTACTTGACTTCTCTACCAACCAGTCAGGTAACTGACACTGTCAGGTTACTTTCTAGAAAGGAAAGAAGTTCATAGTACAGGTACAACTGATTTCTTTAGTCTTGCCTAATTAAGCAATTTGAAATGTGATAAACCTTGCTCTCAATCTAAGGATAAAATAGTGAAGAAAATGAAATAACTTAGAGATGAAATACTATCAGATTGGGAGATTATCAAATGTTTCATCATCTCATCTTTATTGCATTGCATAAAACTTCCTCATAGGATTTCTAAAGCAAATATTACAGTTCATAGAATGTCCTATTTATCTTTATTCTTTCAGAATCTTATAAATGAATGTAATGAGTTTATGCCATTTTCACCCCTTATCACCTGATCTTTCCCCCATCTTTTTCCCACAGTAAACCCTCTTCTTCCCAAGTCTCTCTCTTAATTTCATGTCACCTTTGTGTGTAGTGTGGCCCATTGAGTTTCATCAGAACTCCTCGTACTGGCACATGCTTGAGCATTTGCTGGAAAACAGCTAACATATCAGTGGGTATACTTCTGAGAAAAGTAGTGTCTTGGGGATGTGTGGTGCCTCTTGAAAGAATGCCCTTCCATGGTGAAATGTTGATAGGCCAAAGTCTCATGCAAGTCTTGTGGAAGCAGACACAGCTGTGAGGAGTTCATATGTACAGAAGTCCTATAGTGTTCAAAAGATACTGCTTGGAAGCAACCCTCCCCACCTACAGACTATTATTTCTTAAAGCCCTCTCCTGTGTGATGTTTCCTGAGCCTTGAGGATGGGGATGATTTAAAAGTGCTGTTTAATGCTGAGAAGTCCAAGTCTGTATGTACTATGGACAGTTGTGGCACTCTGTATTAAACACTGTCATATTAAAAAGAAGCTTCCCATTTGAAGGATGAGCATTCTTCTAATCTAAGGTATAATAGTATTTAGATGACAGCTTGATATCATGTTCTTTTTTTTTGTAGGATATAAAGCATTTATTTGTGATCTAGCTCCCCAAGGCAAAAAGCCACTCACGGACTTTGAGGAGTTGATTAGCAGCCATTCTGGAGATGGAATGGATCAAGGCAAGAACACCATAGTCCTCACAGTTTCCATAGTTTTCATTGTCTCAGTTCTTGCTCCATTCCTAGTTGGTCCAAAAAAGATTGTTTTTGTTCCTAAGACATATTTCAGTTAACATTGTCCATTTTGTAGTTGCCTGCTCTATTTTTTTATTTCCACTCATACAAACTTAACAGGTATACCAGTCCCCCCCTCCTTCCAACCCCCCATCCCCCTGTGCATCCCACCCCTTCCCTCCCCATCCTCCAGTGCCTCCCCCTCCCATCCCCGGAGCCTCCTTTAATGAGCATGCCAAACTCTCCTCTGGGTCCTCCTCTCCGATGAGGTGCAAGGACCCAGGGGCATTTCCTAGAACCCTTTCCCGTATTCCCTTTAAGCATAGGAACACTACTGTGGCTGACAATCCCTTGCCTCAAGGATCCTAGTGCCTTTAGCAAACTCTAGACCTTGTGGGGTCAATAGTGTGTGGGACATTGGGCAGGGCATGCAAAGTCCAATTATAATTGCTTCAGCCCTAGCTTGTGTGGAGATTCTTGCATATCATTGCTCCTCCCATCCTTGTGCTCTTACAATCTTACCGCCCCCTCTTCCGCAAATTTCCCTGAGCTTCAGGATGGGGAGAGATTAGGCTGGCCTAGTTCCAAGTGGTTGATATAGAGTCTCTGATGTTCTGAATTATGGTTTGTTGATTTATTTTTTTCAGTTTTGCTGCTCCTGCAATGTCCTTCACTCCATACTGATGGGTATTGGATATTGCCCCCTGGCAAGAGATAAAAACCTGTTAAATTAGAGTCTTGTTATAAGAGTACATTCAAAGGTAGATGTAATAAGAGTAAGAAACCGTGGTGAGGGAGAGATCAGTCTCCCATTTGCAAAATGGTTACTTTTTATCTGCTAGACTATAGGCCCTCCCCTTCTGGTAAGATCATACCCCATCAGTTGTAAATGATCACAAAGGAAAGTCTGTGAACTTAACCAGATGTCTCCTTACTACTTGCAGTCCTTGATGGTGAGCCTATTTTCTCTGCTGTAACATGGTCCCCTCTCACCTTGTTACTAGTGTGTCCCTCTTTCCCCATCCCTCCTGTTCATAATCTTTGCAATTACTGTAGGTATTACAGAGATTTATCTTTGAGTGTCTCTAAGTGGGTTTGGTAGTAGGAGCCACCTATTAGGGAGTACATATGGTGCTTAATTTTCTGTGTCTGGGATACTTCACTCAATATAATTGTTTCTAATCCCATCCATTTCCCGGCAAATTACAGTAATTCATTATTTTTGATGGCTAAGTAGTACTCCATTGTATAGATGTACCACGATTTCCTTATCCACTTGTCAACTATTGGACATTTGGGTTGATTCCATGACTTTGCTATTGTAAACAGTGCTGCTATGAACATTGTCGTGCTTGTGCTATCGAGGTAAATTTTTGCTGTATGTGGGGTTATTCCCAAAAGTGGAATAGCAGGGTCAAATGCCATATGGCATTTCAATCTTTAATTTCTTTAAGAATCTCCAGATGGCTCACCAGAGTGGTTGTATGAGCCTGCACTCCCACCAGCAATGTAGGAGAGTTCCCCTCTCTCCACATCCTCTCCAGCATTTGGTGTTGTTTGTATTTTGGATTTTTGCCATCCTGACCAGGGTGAGATGATATCTCAGGGAAGTTTTGATTTGCATTTCCCTGATGGCGAAGGAAGTGGAGCATTTTTTAAGATATTTGTTAGATATTTTAATTTCATCCCTGGTAAAGTTTCTTTTAAGTTCCAGGACCCATTTTTTAATTGAGCCATTGGTTTCCTTGGAGTTTAGTTTTCTAAGTTCTTTGTACACTCTGGATAATAGAGCTCTGTCAGATATGTGGTTAGTGAAGATTTTCTCCCATTCTGTGGGTTGCCTTTGTGCTCCAGTTACAATCTCTTTATCTGAACAGAAGCTCTTTAATTTCACAAGATCCCAACTGTTGAGAGTTGGTAGCAGTGACTGTGCCATTGGATATCTGTTTAGGAACTGTTGGCCTAGCCCAATCAGCTTGAGGAAGTTCCCTACCCTTTCACCTACGGTTTTTATAGTCTCTGGCCTTATAGCAAGATCCTTGATCCATTTGGAATTAAGTCTTGTACATGAACAAGTACAGGGTCCAGTTTTAATCTTCTGCATGTGGAGATCCAGTTTTGCCAGTACCATTTGTTGAAGATACTGTTCTTTTTCCATTGAATTTTTTGGGTCCCTTTGTCAAAGACCAAATGACTGTAATTTGTGGGCTTATATCTGGGTCTTCAACCCTTATCCATTGATCTCTGTGTCTATTTTGGAGCCAGTACCAGGCTGTTTTTATAACTATGGATTTGTAGTATAGACTAAGGTTTGGTATGGTGATACCTCCAGCAGTGTTTTTGTTTCTCAGGATTGTCTTTGCTATCCTGGGTCTTTTGTGCCTCCATATAATATCATGTTGTTATAGCTAAGCCTTATAGGTTGTTCTCCACTAGGTACCATGGTTTCCCCTTCCACTAGATTGTTGCCTGGTTTCCAGAACCAGATGTATGTGTCCTGCTGAAAAGTGGGCCTTAAATTCAATCAGAAAGTAGTTGGTCACCCCCATAACATTCATGTCATGATTGCACTGTCAACAGTCATTCTGCATGTTGACTAAAAATTCATGGAAAAGCAGATTAAGGGGGAAGAAGGGTTTTATTCTGACTTACCAAGTCTGCCTTCTTGCAGTCTATCCAAGTATGTCAAGGAATGCCAAGTTACTGAACCAGCTAAAGAAGTGCAGCAGTGGGCTCTTGCTCACAGAATTTACCTCAGGACCTGAACATCTCAGCAGTCCTAGTTTGGTGCTGAAGAATGCCAAACTTTACTAAGCCTACTTCCCTATCTTATTCACCAGCCCAGGAAAATTTCCTACCTATCAGAAGCTGGGTCCTCCCCATCAATTAAACAATATTCTGCAGGTTCGCTCAAAGCTTTACTCAAATATTCATTCTTTACAAATGTTTCCAGAGCTCTAGCTGGCAACTGTCAAGTTGACACTTGAATCTACCTAGTACATGCACCATTCTTGCTAAGAGATGGTTGTTTATAGTTTGCATTTTCCATAGCTAGGTGGGACTGCTGATTGTTTTTATCCTCTGGGAAGACTGCAGAAAACCTGGTGCATGAAGAATGGTCATTAAGGAAAATTTGAGTCATCTTGCATAAGTCATTCAAAGGGGTGATAAAATGCAGGGCAAATTCATATTGAAATATCAAGTCAATACATAGGAAGGAAATAGCAAATACAACATAAAAATACATACTGGAAAAACTACTTTAAAATTTTTAATACTGTACTGAACATATTTTACTGAGCATAAAAACATATGTTGGCATGTCATTTCTGGTAACCAAATAGACAAGGAAAAACCTTGTCTGTATAACCAGCTGTATATTGCTATTGAAAAGGAGAGGGGAAATTTTATCACTGTAATCCGATCCTTATCTCATTAACAAATTTTAAAAGAAATTTATCACTCAGGATTTTTAAAAATATTTTATTTAGTGTGTGTGTGTGTGTGAGAGAGAGAGAGAGACAGAGAGACAGAGAGACAGAGACAGAGAGACAGAGAGAGTGAGTCAGAGGGCACTATGTATCCCTGTGGAGAACCAAGGGTGACTTCAGAATCATCCTAGATTCTGTCTACCTCCTTTTTGTTTCACTTTGGGATTTCCCAGGCTCTTCCCACCAGAGCTGGAGGTGCAGACTCCATCATTTCTGCCTGGCATTTTTTTTAATGTGGGACCTGGTATCTGAACTCAGGACCTTCTCCGTGCAAGGCAGAGTCTTAACCCCTGAGCCAAACTCTCCAGCCAATTACTCAGGATTTTTAAGATGTAAGAATAAGTAGTTTAATAGATGTTTTCAGTATTATTCCAATATAAAGCACAGTGATTATCTCATAAGGCTGTTTTCTTACACCATTCATCAGCAAAAGGTGTGACATCAAATATAGTGACAAAGACTTTTTCTGTAGAGGGTTGATGTAATCACTTTCTTATCACTTATTATAAATAGGATTGTAATAAAACCTAGAATAACAAATGCAATGCACATATTTCAAATAGTCATTATTAATAACTAAGCTTTCATACCATTCAAAAGGAAGAAATCGAAAAAGATAAATAGCAAACATGATAGATTTATTCTATAACTTCTATATTTGTTTGATTTGCATGAAAATTTTCATAATATGCAAAGATTTCTCATTATAAGATTAAAGATATTAAATGGTATCACTTTTCCCATTATGTTAAACCAAAATGATATGCTAATTACCAAGTTAGACAACACATCTGTACTTTAAAAAAAATAATGTGAACCATGGAAATATTTTAAATGCCAAGGAGCCTGTTTTTTAAGAATGCGAACAAAGCCTAAGTAATATTCATGACACTGATATTTTAGCAGTTTCTCAGAGAGGGTTCCCGACCCCTTATACCAGCAGAATTCTAAGCCTACAACACAGCAGCCACTCCTCAGCCATATCTCACTATCCATAAGGTCATTTTTTAAGATTGACCTTCCTCTATGTTCATGACCTAAGAAAGTCTAAGCATGTGTCAAAGTTTTCTTTGTTATGACCTCATGACTACCTACCAGCTAATTTCTTTCCTATCTGATATGTCAGCTGACTCCCTTGGGGAGACAGTTTCAAACTGAGCCATGACTCCCAAAGCAGAGGTGATGCTTTTGATCATTTATTATGGATCTGGGAATTGAACCAGTGCTCATCATTGAACACTTATTGCATATCAGTTTAAAGAGTGGAAGTCAGCAGACTGTCTTCTCAGAAGCATGTTTTAAGTGATTATCAAAAGCCCCTTTGCATAGAGACATAAGGGAAGGAAAAGCATTTACAAAAGAGAGCTGCAGCACAGCCGCTCACATGCTGGCATCAAGAACCCTTCTGACATGCAACACTGAAGGACATCTGGTAAAAAGGAAGCAAAGAAAAGGATGGCGCCCTCTCCTGGTTAAGCAGCCTTGCCCTGTACCTTGGCCAGCTGTTACTTAAGTCATATTTCCTATAAACCAGTTTTCAAAAATATAGCAAGTACCACTGTATAATGCCATATCATGTCTGGACTTGCTAAGGTGAACATTTATAGAGCACCAACATTTTTAAAATGAAAGATAAGAGTTGGAAAGATGGCTCAGGGGTTAAGAGTCTGCCTGGCAAGCAGAAGGTCCTGAATTCCAATCTCAGATCCCATGTAAAAACACCAGGCAGAAAGGGCAGCTGCCTGCACTTCCTGCCCTGGTGAGCAGAGCTTGGGAAATCCCATAACAAAACAAAACGGAGGTAAAAGAAATCCAGGATGTTTCCTGAAGTCACCCTTGGGCCTCCACAGGGACATACAGTGAGTGCCCTCTGATACACACACACACACACACACACACACACACACACACACACACACACACACACAATAATAATAATAATAAAGATGAATGAATTTCACTTGCCAATGTCAAACAAAACAACTGCACTCTATCTTTACTCTGAAAATTGATAAATAAAGGTAAAGAATTTAACACCTAACTTACTTTTTAGAGGGAGTCATCACAATTTTTAAAGAGCTAATGAAAAAATGATTGAATCAGAGACCAAAGCATTCTAAAGTCATTTGGAGTGAGCCCAGTGAGCAGCAGGTTCTGTCCCAATTGTTTCACAAGGTTTTTCCTTTCTGGCAATTGCATGATATCCTTTACAATGCAGCACAGTGATTCGGACAATTTGTCTTCCTGTGACTGTTGGAATATAATGTAAGGACATTGGTTCCTGTACAAAATGTCTCATTTGGATCTCATAAGGCTTTAGAACAAATTCCCAGATATTCAGAAATAGAGGACATAGAACATGCTGAACCATGCCATAAGGATACCTTCTTTTTGCAATCCAGAATATGGCATGCACATATTCTCACAACAACTGCAACGGTCTCATCAAAAGCCAATGTCTTAAGAAAAAGCAAGTGTGAGTGCTTATGGTAGAACTAGAATAGAGTCTATTTGAAGGTCCGTGAAAACTAAATGCCACAGAGAAATTTTGAATGGATCCTGTTTCAAAAAGTCATTTATTGAAGACATTTTGAGGACTACTAGACCTGATTGTGCATTAATGCGTAACATTAGAGAACAGTTATGTATTTCTTGGTTATTACAATAGAATTGTAATTACATAAAGTATTTTCCTATTAAGAAATTTATTCTGGAATGCCTACTTACAAATGTGATGATGACTTCAATAATTCAATTTGATTGATTTGGCAAAAATATTTTATAGTATATAAAATGTTAATAGTATGTAAATTTGATGCAAATATATGGATAAGCTACGTAAGTATGCAACTGTACAGCATATGTCAGATATTTCAGAATGTTGCTAGATTTGCTGAATCTTGGCTAAGGATAAACAGATGTTATAATACTATTTTTTACTTTCTGATGTTTGAAATTTACATGTTAAAATCTTATTCCATAACACTGAGAGATTACAGAAATTGTTAAGAGTTTGGGCCTAGTGGGAGGCCTTTAGATCACTCTAGAAGAACACTCTGGAATGGGATTGTGAGAACCCAGTCACCACTACTTCTCTCTGGCTCCATGGTATAAAATGAGTGAATATCCTCCAATATAGGCTGTCTCACCGCCAACTGAAAGAAACTGGACCAGCTGCTCATTGACTGAAACCTCAAAATCAAGATGGAAAATAAGTCTCCCTACAAACTGATCATCTAAGTTATTTTGTCACAATAATGGAAAGGGAGCTAACACAGTTACTCTGTACCAGTAACCATGCATGATATTATATATATATATATATATTTCTTTATATGTTTTTTAAATTTTAATAGAATATATATACCTTTACATTTCACTATAATTTACTTTAAATTACATTACATGAAAATACACTTCTGGCACATGTAAGTGTGCATTTCAAGGTCTAACTGCAAGGATATTATAGCAAATTACAACTATTGTCATCTCGAGGATTCTTTTCATCTTGAAAATTGAAAGTCCATGTCAATTTAACAGTAGCTCCTCATTCTTCTCTTCTCCCAACATCTGTCAGCCACTATCCTTCTTTCTGATTCTGTGATTTACCTTTTCTAAACCTCATAGAAGAAAGACAGGCTGCATGATAACCTTTACAATACTGAATCTGTCTTTTCGTGACTTGATGATTTCACATAATAAAATATTCTCTAGATTCATCCGTATTATCAAGTGAAACAGTATTTCTTCATTTTTAATTCTAAATAATATTCTGAAGGGTGTGTGCTTGCGCGTATATACATATATATCACGTTTCAGTTATTCATCAATGCTTGCATTGTTTCCACTTATTAGCTGCTGTAAATAATGTAGCTCTGAAACATGAACGCCAACTCAAGATCATGTTTTCAAGAAAATAAAGTTGTTTCAGAAGTGGAATTACTAGATCACAGGTGCATTTACTACTTTTGTGGATCTGTGACAGAAATATATAAAAGAATCAGAGGAAGGATTTGTTTTAACTCATGGTTTCACAGGGTTCAGTTCAAGTTTTCTGGGCCCCAAGCACATAGGCATAACCTCAGGATAGAAATATCCTGTGGAAAAGGAAAATGTTTCCTTTATGAGAGAGAGAGAGAGACACAGACAGAGACAGAGACAGAGAGAGGTGGAGAAAAGTCCCACCCTCTAAATTTACTAGCATCTGGGAACCAATAATTAACATATGAACTTGTAGGAGTCATTTTATGTATAGACCATAATAATATATTTCTCATTTTATTTTTTGAGTAACCACAGTACATTTTTAATAATAGCTACATCATTTTGCATCCCTACTGACAGCACAAGAATGCTCTAATTTCCCAGAATTTGGCCTCATACATTTTATTTTTTTTCTAGCTTGTTTGTTTGATAGCAGCCATTGTGTGTGTGAAGTGTGGTGTGAGTGGTTTCATGTTTTTCATGCTTGAATTCATGTTTTTCTTTTGCTGTAATTATTGGCCATTTGTATGTCTTTTTGGAAAAACAATGTCTAGTCAAATCTTTTCTTGCTTGCTTTCCTTGATTGTGAGTTGTAGGGGTAGGTACTATACCCATTCTGGTTATTAACATATCAGATATATGACTTGCTAATATTTTCTCCCAATACAGTGAATTGGTTTTTCCCCTTCTTCCCCTCCTTGCTTGATGGACTAAAGTTTTACTTTCAAAGCAGTTTTGTTCCCTTTGTTTTGTTGCTCCCTGGTTTGTAGTGTTGTTCTGAAGGACTCATATTTTAGTTCAGTTTCAAAAAATAGAGTCACAGCTACACAGCCCTATAAAGTGAAGCTGAGTTTCTAACTCAACTCCACCTGGCAACTTTCTAGTGCATGACATTGCAATACTTATTTAAATATTTGCATTATTATAAAAATTAATAAGAACAAAGGTTCTTCCCATCTTGAGTGTGCAGATTCATCAGTTCCAGAAACAGAGTGTGGTAAGAGAAACCTTTCCCCATATGGCAGGGCTAAGATAGCCACAAGACTTATATATTATCTTTTTTGATGTGTGAAGTATTAAGAAAGGATCAGGGAAAGAAAATAGTCACACAGGACTACTGGCAGACAGTCTTTTGGAATAACTAAGACAACAGTTGTAGAGACCAAATATGATGGTCAGAATGTGTTAGAATGGGACACAGGTCTATTTTGTGGGACATTCTTTACAATGGTACACAACTATTTATAGGATTGCTAGAGTTTGAAGGGCTTTCTTGATAGAAAAAGAACAAGGAAGAAATTGTTTGTATCTTAAAAACTGAATTTGTACCTGGAGTACAAAGAAAGACCATTTTTCCTATTTTCTATATCATTGTGCCAATCTGAGGCATGGATATACCATGACAAAATTGAACCTAGCATTCTTTTCTTCAAAACTCCTTTGTAAGCTTATTATGAAAAGGAACAGGAATCAAGTTTAAGAGTATTCCTTTGTGTCTTAACGTGTCTGTTAAGCCTACCATCTGAGTTTTTTATTGTTCTTGATATAAGAGATAACTAATACATCTAGCACAGATATCTAATATCAAAAATATCATAGTCTAATTTCACAAAGGAACATTTACATTATAAAGACGTAAATTAGCATGTTTTGTGAGAGTCTGCCATCATCTGCTGAACTGAAATGCAGAACCCTTAACCAACATCTTCATGTTTCATTAGCTTATTTAATAACAAAGAGGACAAGGGCCTACATATGCCCTCTATGATTTGCTGAATAGGTATAATGTACAGTAGAAAATCACATAGCTATTTTAAAAATAGAATAACTCTTCACATATGGACTTGAAATATTGATACTTCAATGAAAACTGCAAGTT
Organism: Typhlomys cinereus; assembly: GCA_023101885.1. Taxonomy (NCBI): domain Eukaryota; kingdom Metazoa; phylum Chordata; class Mammalia; order Rodentia; family Platacanthomyidae; genus Typhlomys; species Typhlomys cinereus. The sequence goes on from JALPQD010000020.1 coordinate 2,467,189, forward strand.
ATAATAATATACATATTTTGTCCCTACTGTGAGACATAAAACTGCAAGTTGTAATAACGTACATATTTTGCCCTTAACATGTGTTTCATTAGCACTAGAGAAAGACTTGCAACCTTGTTACAAAACAAAGTACTATGTTGTAAGTTTTTAATCTATTCCAAAAAAAGTAAAATATATGTAATTCCTAAAACCAAATAGTAATGAAATAGGATGTATTTTTCTATTACTAAAAGGTTTTAGTTATTTTTCTCATACAAAAGGGGGAAATTGGTTGTACTTTTAAATGAAGTAATAGCTAGAAAACAGCTTTTGCACATTTGCACACTTCATTCTACCTTAATTAAGACAGGCAAATAGTAAGCCTATGTATCCTAAAGCATCCTATCATGATTTTAGAAATATGCATTTATCAGTTGCCATCTATGCAAAAATACAAGCTCCTGGTGGGGCAAACCCACCCCTGACACAAACTCTGCCTTCCATTTGCTTGCTATGGTGCTACTGACGCACTACTTCTCTACAGTATAGGCCTGGTGGTAATTCTTTTAGGATAAGGGTAGACTCAAAAAATTTTTCAATAAATGTTAGAAGTTATTCACTTTGCTATCGGATTCAGCCTATCTCCTCAAATAGATCATGGAAAGCATGCACGAAGACCATGTTTCAAAATTTGCAAGCAATACACCTAATTATTTGACCTCTAAATAAATGGCTGTAACCATTTCTAGTTCTCCCTATTAGCAGGATGTCTGACAGCCTAAAGATTAGCCAGAGACTATGGGTGCTAAGCCACTTAGCGCATCAATATCCTAGGCCTGAAAGAAGATGGTTGAGAAAAAGTGTATGTGTGGGGTAACTACTACCCTTCAGACAGAAGTGAGCACACGGTATACTAAATGGGGAGAGATGTGCTTTCTGATGTAAATTCCTCCCATAATTGATTATCATAAATAGTGCAAAATTTATGATTTGAACAAAGGTCAGTGACAGGAGGACTGGAATGAACATTGGAGAGTATTCATCCCACGAGAAGATCGAGTGCAAGAGAATGTCTGCCTGGCACATCTCACCCCAAGTCTCTTAGCACATGCTACATGATGTGTGGTCACAGCAAAGACAGGCCTGACATCCGGTCCTAGCTCAATTCCATTCCATTTGGGCTGTCAGCATCTTCAAAACCAGCTACAATTATTCCTGTGACGACTAAAAGTAAATAAGCTAATCATCTGAATTTTCTTTTTTCTTTCACTATAGTCAGAAGCATTTCTGTTGGGTTGAATTATATCACTCTTAATGATATGTTGATATCCTAACTCCAGAAACTTAGAATGTGAATAATCTACATGGAAATACAGTTGTTACAGATATAAGTAAAGATGCTGTTATCTTGCAGTAAGGTGGGCCCACAACAAATATGCCTGACATCCACCTAAGAGACACTGAAACACAGGTGAGTCCCACATGCTAGTAAGAGTGGAAACTTGGAAATAAGCCACTCTTACAAGGCAGGGAAAGCTGGAGCTCATCAGAAACCTACCAGGAGTTAGGAAAAGAAAGGGAAATACGATTCATGAACAACTTGATTTCCTCTTCCAGCCACCAAAACCCCCACTCCTGTATTTTTATTGTGAACAAAATCCTTTACCAAGCCAGTTACAGTGGATTGCATCACACTTAAAATGCTTAGCAGCCTCCAAATGTAAACTCCATGAAAAATCTTTATCTTACTTGAGATATAATGCTATTAATAAACAAGTGATATAATGCTATTAATAAACTATGTCAAAGCATGCTTTGACAGAAAGCATTTTTTGGCAGAAGAAAATGAAGATTGCTCATAGACGTCTACTGGGTTCTAGTCTCAAGGCTTACATTAATAATTTTCTAGGCTGCCATAAGAAAAGACCAAAGACTGGGTGGGTCACTTAGATAGTAGGAGTTTATTTTCTCACAACCCTGGAGTCCTCACAACCCAAAGTGTATCTAGCTCTCAGAACACATTGACACATTGAGTCCATGTCTTCTGAAGTCACTCTCCTGGGGTTACAGATGGTTGTTCTGTGTTGTTACATTGTCTTTCCTCGAATCCTGTTTTCATCCAAATTGCCCCTTCTTAAAAGGAAACCATGATGCTGGATTAGAGCCCATGTGAGTGATTCCATTTTCACTTCCTTGCCTCTTTGAACAACTAACACCCAAACACAGTCAAATTTGAAGTTACTGAAGCTTAATGCTTCAATATTTGAACATGGAAGATATCAAAGTCTGTCTGTGTCTGTTAGCTGTAGAATATAGACCATCTGGTGCCTACAGAGAGGCAGCCTGCATGGTGAATGGTATCAGAGAAATAGCAAAAGAGGCAAGCACCATATATCACTTGGTAAGAGAGACTAGGGATGGGCCATAATCTGCTTTCCTGGAAAATAATCCACTCCTGTGGGATATGCCTTACTCCTAAGGGTACTATTAATCTCTTCTCAATGGTAGTCATGAGACCCCATCACTTCGCAATAAGCCTTACTTCTTAGAGGTTCTGCCACCTCTCAATACCATTGCATTGAAAATCAAGCTTTAAGCATGTAAGTGAAAAAATAAACCAAACCATGGAATGGACAGTTCAGTCTATAAGAAGCATGCAAAAAAGATTTTACCATAATCTGCATGCTTTTCACAAATTTTCAATATACTCGATATTACTGTAACTACAGGAAAAGATGCAGAAGGCTTTTAATAAGAGCATTTCTAAAAGTCATGTGGTTTTAACAAAAGTACATTCCTGTTAGCAGCCTTTGTAAACATGCTTCGTTTGACACATGTTCAGCACAAGCTTCTGGCTTGTGTCGCTATATTGTTCATCTTTTCTGGGTGGATTAAATATTCACTGAACTTATACAAAGGATATTTAAATTTTCCTTTTCTTCTGTGTTCCATAGAATTTGTATGCCTCTTAAAAACGATCTCCCAGTTGTAAAATTTATATGCATCTCTTCTTCATATTGTCAATCTTACTCTCCTTGTGTGGAGTATCTTTCCTACTGCCTTCAGTAACTTGTATTATTAGATGTTATCCAATAAGTTAACCTCACAGATGGAATTTTTCTCACAAGCTGAGTCTGATGATGAAAATAAAACACATAACTAGAGAAAATTTAAAATTTTAAAGATGTATGTCTAATTCTACCAAAGCAAATTTTAGTCCCTGGAAAATAATTTTCACAGTTACTGTACAATCTCAGTCACCTGGAGAACATCTCATTATCCTCAAAAAGACTACTGGTGGGCTGCAGAGATGGCTCAGGGGTTAAGACTGTGTCTCGCAACCAGAAGGTCCTCCCAAGTTGTTATAGTTAAGCACAGGTGTCAACTTGACTCTTGAGGGTTTGAGCTCTGGGCACAGGTGTAGAGAGTTGATGGTTGAGTTAAGCCCAGAGCAAACCTGAAGGAGATTGTCTGGCTGCTGGAGAAGACCCAGCCCATGGTGGGTGGGATTAGGCCCTGGATAAATCACAGAGAGCTGGTTGAGAGAGTTTGCATCCTTCTGTATACTTGGCCAGACATGCTGGTCTGGCAAGTAAGGATTGTCCATCTCTCAGCCGTTATGGTGGCCAGTTCCCTCGGCCCTGGTGTTGGTGTGTGCTCTCCCGTCAAGCTGGACTATGAACTGTAACCAGACTATCGTAAGAAAGTAAACTCCTTGTTCCCTTAAGCTGTGTTCTGGTCATTTATCAGCAACTATGCAGGCAGACTGCAACACAAGTCCTATGTAAAGTCCCTCCCAGGTGGAATTGGCAGTGGCCTACACTTCTGGCCATTGTGGATAGAACCTGGGAAATCCCAGAGCAAAGCAAGAAGAAGGTAGAAGCAATCCAGGATGATTCCCGAAGTCATCCTTAGTCCTCCATAGGGACACACAGTGCCCTTTGATACACACACACACACACACACACACACACACACACTACTGATAATGAAAAAGTAAGATGTGCTAGAGTGTTCTCCCAGAAGTCAATCTTAAGTGTAGACTGAAATAAGAAAAAAAAATGGGAAACGAACCTCAATAGTCATAGATAGACTCTCCCTTGCCAGGAAAAGAAGCAGCAGACCTGCATGCCAGGGAAAAGGGGCTCTGAGAGTTCAAAATTAGGCAGCATTCATTGGCTATCATGATTTATTTTCCTGCTGCTGTAATAAAAATACTCTAGCAAAAACAATTTAAGGGGAAGTGTTTGCTCTGGCTCAGAAGTCAAGGATACAGTGCATCATGTCAGGAAAGCCAAGACGGAGGGAGCTTGAAACATATCACATCCCAAATCAGGAAGCAGAGAGTGATGGATGCTGGTGCCTCTTGCTCTACTTTCTCCTTTTTAATACAATCCAGGATCTTGGACCCTCCGTGGCAGATCTTCCTGCCTTGGTGATCAAGATGATCCCCCATGGACATGGCCAGGGACTAAGCCAACCTGGAAATCTCTCACAAGTGTGTCCAGATCCTGGTCTCCCTATGATTCTAGAACCTATCAAGTTGATAATGAGCAGTAACCATCACACTAAGCAAACATGGTCTTCAATGAAGAATTTTATAGGAAGGAATTCCTTTAGGTATGAACACCTCCAGAACAAAAAGATCATTTTTAATCTGAAGTAATGACTGGCATACATGGCAAAGTTGAAACTGAACTACTACTCCAGTCTTATATTAATTCTTTGCATCTCACACAGATCTGCTCCCATTCTTATTACCAAGCAGACATCTAATAAAGGTCATAGTTAGAAATCAGAATTTAGTAAAGGATGCCCAAAAAGAAAGCAGGTACTTGGAGAAACATGATCTATTTTTTTCTGGAAAAAATATTACTGTAGAGGAAATGGAGGTCCACAGCAATTGAAATTTAAGTAAAGCAATAGAAACGTGTCAAGATCTCTAGAGACTGAGTCAGAAATGAACACTCTTACCTGAGTCCAGTCCTGGGTCCCTACCAAGTTTCTTCAGCCCTTTCAGTGCCTGGGCAGAGCAGATGGAAGTCCTGTTTTCTGGTTTTGGTTTTCATACTAAAAAAAAAACAGAAATTATGTACACTTGCATATATAATGCTAAAAAAACTTTCTAATTGTTCTGAGAAAAATCTAAAAATGACAGTGAGGAAATATTATATAGTAGAATATTGAAAGGTTCAGTCTAATCTTTAAAGTAAATCAAATTACCTCACTGACCTTTCCTGGCTGAGTTCAACCTGAATCTGAAGGTGCAAAGATGGGGATAGCATAATGTCCAGGTAGATAACTGCTCATACAAAATTGAAAATATAAACCAAGGAATTGGGTTTCCAAATCTTATCAGCTGGAGTAAAAATGCGGGTTTCCTTAATCAGTGCAATTTAACAAGAAGTCATAGCATGCTGGTCGGGACAAACAGTAATTTATAATGTCAGTCTAATGAAGGTTAGAGTTAAGATCAAAAAACATGACATAAGTGAAAATATTAATTAACATTAAGACATTACAGAAACAGAACAGCCATTAGTTCTCTGGGGATCTGAACCACTACAAAGTGATTAATGAGTGGACCTTCAAGAACTAATAGGGACATGTGGACAATAATGATGCACAAGAGTCCAGATGTCCCCAGAGCAGAATGGAGGGCTGTGTCACAGGACACATGAATGAGCATCAGATGAGATTAGAGGGAGCGTTTCACCTGCAAGAAACATTGCTAAAAGCCCTGGACACTGAAGCAAAAACTAGCTACTCTAGCTACCCTAGAGTCACATGCATACATTGTGAATCAGATCATTTTCATGTTTTGTGCTATTGTTGTAATTCTGTGGTTGGTTAATACGTCAGGGTATCAGGCTGCAGTAATTGGAATAAAGAGAAGTACAAAATGAGGCTACTTTTTTATGCTTTAACCAAACCTCTAAAAATTGTAGAAGCATCCCAGAAAATGCTTTGATAGTAGAAGGAATTATTGCAGTGAGACAGATCCAAGAGGGAGACAGAAAAACAAAGCAGCAGCTGCTTGTACCTCCACTCTCTTCCAAATGATCCCTCGGTGGCAAATTCCATGGAAGTTCTGGGTTTGTTTTTTTCTTGAGCAAGGTTTTTCCCTCCTTCTACAACTGACACTCTGTAATTCAGGGGTTACACATTTCGAAAGCATTAAAAGAAAACATCAAATATGCATACTCAAAGAAAATTTAGTTATTAGGGAAATTATCAGAATAACACATGCAAATTGATCACTTACAATTATTAAAAGTATTCTAGAAATATGGCTGAGCATTTATCTGACGCAGCTGGGTTCTCTTCACCTACAGCTGGTAGAACATTATGTCTTTTTTGAACAGCCATTCTACTGAGAAGTGATTAACCTGGGGCCTCTACCCAAGATATAATACTTTGTCCTGTCGGGAAGACACAAAATTCTTTCTGACAAGCCCAGTTAGAAGTCAAAGGGGGGGGGGGGCTGGAGAGGTGGCTCAGGGGTTAAGCTTCCGCCTTGCAGGCGGAAGGTCCTGAGTTCAGATCCCAGATCCCACGTATAGACGCCAGGCGGAAGCGGGGGCGGCCTGCGCTTCTGGTCCTGGTAGGGCGGAGCCTGTGAGTCCCAGGGCAGAAGGAGGTGGAGGCGTCCATGGTGGTTCGCGAATTCGTCCGTGGTTCTACACACACACATACACACATGCGCGCACATACATACACACACGCACAATTGAATAAATAATACTAATAATAAAAAATTTAAAAAAAAAGAAGTCAAAGGGGGCTTAAAATTCTCTCCATTCCCTTCTTAAGAATTCTTCAGCCACTTGTCTTAGGGAAGCAAGTTATTGAACTTTTCTTTATTGCAATAGTCCTAAATGAGGTCTTCTTTGACTATATGCACATCAGTAGCTATGTATTCCTTTTACACAGAAGGCTCCTGACTTACACTGGTTCACTTTAGGACTTTTTTTTTAAACTAACAGTGGTCTGCAAACATGATACTAAAACCATTCAGGTGTTTTATTTTTAGTAGAGTGTTTGATAAATTATAGGAGGTATTCAACACTTTTCATAAACTGGGATTTCTGAAAGATGATTATGCCCATTGTTGGATAATGCTATTATTGTGAATACATTTGAGGTAAGTTAAGCTATGGTGTTTGGTAGGTTCAATGTAACAATTGTAGTTTTGTTTTTTGGGGTTTTTTTTTTTTTGCTTTTGAGAGATCATCTCATATATTCAAGACTAGCTTCAAATTCAATGCTGAAGATAACCTTGAACATTTGACCCTCCTACTTTCATCTCTGAAGGCTGAAATCACAGACATGTTCCAACACACCCAGCTTATATAGTGTTGGGAATTAAGTCCAGAGTCTTGTGCATTCTAAACATGCACTCAGCCAACTGAGCTACATCCCTAGCCATAAATGTAATTCCGATGTATGATCTTTTCAACTTAGAATAGGTTTGTGGGGTGTGGTCCATCAAAAATATAGACATATCTTTGTCTTCATTCTGAAATATTTCATACCCAAAATTTAAAATCTCCTGTTTAGTAGTTCCACAAAACATCTGTACGTGGTCCAGTAAAATGGACTGATTCCATTTGTTTGTTTGCTTGTTTGTGCAAGGTAATATTGAAATAGAATCCAGAATATTTTAAATCCTTCAGTCTCTGACTTTTTGATTAGAAAAAAAAAAGAGATACCATGTGATTTAACTTGGAAGCTGTCCATCACTTCTCTTCTTGTTGGTTAAGAGATGTAATTCTAGAATCTTTAAAGCTTGAAAGAACTGCAAAGATTTGAGTCAGAGCCATATCAGTTTGTATCCAGTTATAACACTTCCATGATTTGGGGCAAATTGCTGTAATCCAAAGATTCTGTTCCAGTTGTTTATGAAGGAGGATACAGCCATTCAATTGCCTCGTTGTTGAGTCATGGATGAAACTTCTGGTAAGGGTAAGGCAAATGGTGATGGCTTTTAGCTTCCTTTTCAGGCCAAAACATACACAGCTCTGCACAATGCTCACTATCTAAAAGGGCACTGAAATGACTAACCAGGACAGAGGGACTTTTCCAGAGAGGACTCTGCCATGGGACAGGAGTCCCTTGCCAGCCCCTTGTCAGCACTTGCTATTGAGCCCCTCCTCCTTGCCAGGAGTCTGGCTGGGGTGCCTGCAGAGCTGCCCCAGGCAATCAATCATCTCTCCTTCCTGCCACAGGAGAGTGACTGCCTCGCACTGTCCGAGCATAGGAAGACCATTGGCCCCAATCATTAACTATGCAAACAAATGCAACCCACTGCCAAAGGAAGCAAGAGAAGAATTACAGCCCTCTCCCCCCAAAAAACAGGTAAAACAAAATTGAACAAGAAGAGAAAACAAAGAAGAGAGCTCAATTTTCTTTTTTTTTTTTGAAAAACACTATAAACTAGATTCTAAATTTTTTAAACCTAAAAAGAAGAGTATGGCAATAGGAAAATTTTGGAAGATGAGTGAAAAATGAATATGAATGATTGGAAGTGTGTCTCAGCTTCAGTTCTCTTGTACATCCCACCAAGTCTCTAACATGCTGTGGCAGACCCTCCTTCAAGTTGATCACATGTAGGACATTTCACCAACCTGGAGATTTGGGTGAAAAGTTTATTAAATCAACCTGATCTACAGAACATCCCATTTAATTATTAGTGCCATGAATCTCTATGAAATGGTTTCTTGGGAGTCTTGTCCTTGGTTTGTTTGTTCTTAATCTTTAATGTTCTCAGGCTTTCAAATTGTTCATTAAAATTTGCTCATAAAAATGTGTAAAAATGATTATACTCTGAGTCAAATCAGATTGGATTTATAAACATTTAGGGTTAGCCACTTGGATTTCCCAATTCAAAAGCAGTTCTGAACTTTCATTGAACTGGTCACATACAACTTCCTTTATAGCAACCTCACAACCCATTTTTTTTATCTTAAGACTTCTGATTTCCACCCACACAGCTCTGCTTTTCTCCTCCAAGCAAAATGGATAATAACACGAGGTTAACAAGAAGGGCAACATCTGTGCTGATTATGCAAAGAAGCAAAATATTTCTCAGCTTCCTACATTTGTTGGAAGCAAAAGTAATTTTTCTCATTGTTTCCATAGATACAGTAAGTCTGATTATTCATTAGAATGATAGACCATAAACTACAAAGCCAGTTAAATATCAACTGTCCTTATTTAATATCCCAAACATTCTCTTGTTTACAAATTGGTTCCACCTTTGATGCACTGAGCATAATTCTAAAAGACAGTTTAACATTAGGTGCATTTTGGATCCATGTGTGGAACAAAACAAGCTGAGGATGCTTAACCATGAACAAACTGTGATCAAAGAAAGCCATAACATAGCTAACATGAACAGTGCATCCCTGTTCTGAGAAGACAGGCTGGAAATACCAAACATCTTCTCTGTGTTCATGTGTCAAGCAATTCCGTTTATGCCATCCCCCAGCTTCCTTCTAAAAATTATGGGCAATTTGTTTTCAGTTTTCCTCTCCCATGTATAATCTAAAATGCTCAGATATGTTATTATTCTTAAGAACTTCAGGATAGTAGCAGAAATATTGATAGGCGATGGGAGGAAGCTAAGGTAACCTCAGGGAGCAAGACATAGGTAGAAAAGCATTAGCTCATCCAGGCTGCTGCTCTGAATGAGTCTACTGGGCCAGGCTGCCTCCACTTGTTTTTCCAGACCATAGTTCAGCAACATGTTTCTTGCTTTAAACCTTTACTTGCTTGTAAACTTCATGATTGTTTCCTTTCACTGCTCTTTTTTTTCTCCAGTTACTTTCTTCTGAAAACACCTCTGTATAAACTATTCCATTAGACAAGGTGTTCTTTGTTCTACAGTTTTTCAGTCTTGAAGCTATTTACATTTTTAGACCAGCTACTTCTTTGTTAGAGGGCAATGGGGGGAGGGGATATCACAGAGTATTGATAACCCCCAGTGGCTACTGTATACTAGATAGTAGCACACCAACCCCTCCCAGATCTTGCCAATCAAATGTGTCCACACATTGTCAAATGTCCCTAGCAGTCCAGATCAGTCACCCTGATTTGAAAATCAATAGTTTAGTCTGCCATTTAACTGTATATCTGTTGATTCATTCAACCAATGTTTATTAGATGCATAATACACATCAAACATCAGACCACAGCTATACACACAAAAAAACAGTGTTTGCCCTCTATTATGCTAGCCCAAAGTGTAATTATAATTGCAGACATGCAACCTTTCCATTATATTTAAAATACAAAGTATCACCATGGAGGGTAGAACAAAGCAAAGCAAGGCTAGAATGTAATGAACCCAACACAGCTTGGAGCGATGAGAGCCTGAGCTTCTCACGATGGCGGACGTTTGCACACACACCTGAAAGATGAGTGGAAACTAGGAAAAAATACAAAATGGACAAGAGTACTTCAGCAAAGAGGACAGGCAGACAAAAGCTTGCAGATGAGAACAGGAGGCAGTGTTCCCGAGGCTTTGAGAGCTCGAGGCAGCAGCTGGTCGTGCTGTGTTGGGCTTCATGTTAGGGAGACTGGTCTTACTCTGGGGATCCTGGTAAACTGAGATGCATCTAGGTACTCAGGACAAGGGCCCCAGCGAGGGTTCCATGCTGCTGCTTTGTAATTAGACAAATGATCTTCCCACATAAGTCAGGCCTTGGGTACTTCTTTGGCAGCCGGGACTTTTTCACATAGTAGTTTTTCCAAGAGTTATCCCCTCTTTTTCAGAAACAAGATATTTCCAGACCTAGCCATAACAAAGGAAATTATCCCAACTATTAAAACTAAAACTATCTTACATTTTCACTATTATGCCAATAACTCAAATTCCAGCAAGTATTCTAGGTAGCTATAACCAAGTATAACCAAGATCCTAACGGCCTATACGCTAGTAAAATTAATGCTCAAAGCTGCTCTTCAAAAAGACACTTGCTATTACCAAAGGAACTAAGACCAAAAAAAAAAAAAAAAAAAAAAGAGTGGTTTGTCCGGTTAAGAAAAAGTCTACCTAAACTTCTCATTTCCTAACCTCAACATACCTTGTTAGGTCTCACATTCCACTGAAAACCTCTCAAACCTTATGGCATAATTTTTTTTCAGTGATTCTTTTTTTTTTCATTATTTTCTCTCTCTTTTTTTTTTTTTATTTCCACTTATACAAACTTAACAGGTATACCGGTCCCCACTTTCCCTCCAACCTCCCACCTCCCTGTGCCCCCCTCCCCTCCTCCCTTCCTCCCCATCCCTCAGTGCCACCCTTTCCCATCCCCGGAGCATCCTTTTATGGCATAAATTTTTTAATTAATTAATTTATTTTTTCCACTCATACAAACTTAATAGGTACCTCGGTCCCTTCCCTACCTCCACCTCTCTCTGGACCCCCTTGCTCCTTCCCCCCTTTTCACCTTCCTTTTCCCCCTCCCTCCCTTTCTCCCAGTACTCCCTCCCCCCATCCCTGGAGCATCCTTTAGTGTGAATGTCAAACTTCCCTCTGGGTCTTCCTCTCTGATGAGGTGTAAGGACTCAGTAGCATTGCCTAAGAGCTCTTTAGTATAGGAACACTATTGCAGCTGTTAATCCCTTGCTTCTAAGGATCCTAGTTCCTGTGATACATGCTAGACTTTGGACGGTCAATGCTATGCCAATCATTGTGCAGGCCATGCAAAGTCCTGTTATGGTTACTTCGGCCCTAACTTGTGTGGAGTATCTTGCATATCATTGTTTCTCCCCATGTTTAGGCTCTTACAATCTTTCCACCCCCTCTTCCACAAATTTCCCTGAGCTTTGGGATGGGGAGCTATTAGGCTGGCCTGGTTCCAGGTGATTAATGTAGGGTCTCTGATGTTCTGAATTGTGGTTGGTTTGTTTGTTTTTTCAGTTTTGTTGTTCCTGCACTGCCCTTGGCTCCATCCTGATGGGTATTGGATGTCTCCTCCTAGCCAGAGATAAAAGGCTGTTAAAATAGAGTCTTACTATAAGAGTAGATTCAAAGGTAGATGGAATAAGAGTAGGAGACCGTGGTGAGGGGGGAAGGTCACTCTCCCATTTGCAGGATGGTTACCATATATATGTCAGTCTCTGATTGGTGAGATCAAACCTCCTCAGTTGCAAGTGACCAGGAAGGAAAGTCTGTCAGCTTAACCAGATGTCTCAGTACATATCTGCAGTACTTGATGGTGGCCTATTCTCTCTGCTGTAGCACGATCCCCTTTTTCTTGTTTCTGGCGGGGTCCTCCTTCCCTTTCCCTCCTGTTTATAATCTTTGCAATTACTGTAGGTATTACAGAGATTTACCTTTGAGTGTGTCACTAAGTGGGTTTGGTACTAGGATCCACCTATTAGGGAGTACATACGGTGCTTAATTTTCTGTGTCTGGGATACTTCGCTCAGTATAATTTTTTCTAATACATTTCCCAGCAAATTTCATTAATTCATCTTTTTTGATGGCTGAGTAGTATTCCATTGTATAAATGTACCACATTTTCCTTATCCACTCATCAACTGTTGTACATTTGGGTTAGTTCCATGACTTTGCTATTGGAAACAGTGCTGCTATGAATATGGTCGTGTTTGTGCCATTGAGGTGAATTTTTGCTGTATGGGGGGGTGGTATTCCCAAAAGTGGAATAGCAGGTTCATATGGCATTTCAATCTTTAACTTTTTTAAGAATCGCCAGACTGCTCGCCAGAGTGGTTGTATAAGCCTGTATTCCCACCAGCAATGTAGGAGAGTTCCCTTCTCGCCACATCCTCTCCAGCATTTGGTATTGTTTGTATTGTGGATTTTTGCCATCCTGACCGGAGTGAGATGATATGTCAGGGATGTTTTGATTTGCATTTCCCTGATGGCTAAGGATGAGGAGCATTTTTTAAGATATTTGTTAGACATTTAATTTCTTCCCTGGTAAATTTTCTTTTGTTTCCTTGGTGTTTAGTTTTCTAAGTTCTTTGTGCACTCTGGATAATAGAGCTCTATCAGATATGTGGTTAGTGAAGATTTTCTCCCATGCTGTGGGTTGCTTTTTTGCTTAGGTTACAATCTCTTCATCTGAGCAGAAGCTCTTTAATTTCATATGATCCCATATATTGAGAGTTGGTTGCAGTGACTGTGCTATTGGCTTTCCGTTTAGGAACTGTTGGCCTAGCCCAAACAGCTCAAGGTAGTTCCCTATCCTTTCAACTAAGGTTTTTATAGTTTCAGGCCTTATATTAAGGTTCTTGATCCATTTGGAATTAATTTTTGTACATGGTAACAAGTACGGGTCCAGTTTTAATCTTCTGCATGTGGACATCCAGTTTTGCCAGCACCATTTGTTGAAGATACTGTTATTTTTCCATTGGATTTTTTGGGCCCCTTTGTCAAAGATCAAATGGCTGTAGTTGTATGGGCTTATACCTGGGTCTTCAACCCTTATCCATTGATCTGTGTGTCTATTTTGGAGCCAGTAGCAGGCTGTTTTTATAATTGTTATGGTGATACCTATGACATAAATTTTTTGTCTAATGCCTCAGTTACATAAGCACTGAATTTGGCTTTCATCTAAATTAAAAACATCAAGGATGAGGTTTGTTCAGTGTGCCACATAACTGAAGAAAGCAGCCTGGGAGAGCAAACAGCTCGATGTGACTTCAAGCCGTATCTGAGTCACGGCGAAGAAAGTCAAATGAATGCACGACATATTGAGAGAATTTTTTTTAACCAAGCAGCCAAGTGTGTTTTAACAGAATGTGTTTTTGACAGAACCAGTTTGGAATTTGAGGGATGAAAATTTGGTAGCGTTGCTTTGCTATTAAATGTCCTTACTCAAAGCAAAGCTTTGTCAGATATGTCTATTTGCAAGTAAATAAGTCTGAATTCATTTCCTCCTTATCATCTGTTCACTACAGAAAAATACAGGAAGAAAACAAATGCGCTCTGAAGTAAACAAGACCAGGATGAACTTTTCTCTCCAGCTTTGTCAACACCTAGTTTTCCACATGCAACGGTGCAGGAGCACTACCTTTGATCTCAGTACACCTCAAAGAAATATGTGCCCATTGATTTTTCTAAAGTTCCTGGAGTTTTAGATTCCCATAAATGCCCCTTCATACTTTTTTCACTTTTGTGGTTTTACGTGATGTCATAGTTTGACTATGATTTCATGAATTGTCTTGCGTTTGAATCCTCAGTTGCTGTTGTTTGGGAAGATTATGTCAGCTTTAGGAAGTGGTGCATTGCTGGAGGAAGGCACATTATAAGCGAGGGCCTTGTGGTTTCAGTAGCCCAGCCCTGTTTAGTTTGCTTCTTGTTCTTATTCTGTCTCCATAATGATGAAGGTGAAAAGAACAACCTCTGGCTTCTGCCACCTGCCATGTCTTTTCCACTGTAAGGGACTATATTCCTTGTGGAAGCAAATGTCAACAAATCTCCCTTTCAGCCTTAAGTTGTGCGTGAGTGTTGTCTCACAGCAGCAGATAGTAAAGTAAACTGCAGCAGATAAATTCTCTTTTGGTGGTGAAACTAACCTTTTCTGAAAGCACTACTTAGGCTGATTTTTGACATTATAACTAAACTTAAATGTCACTTCAGAGTCCTTAAATATGATTAACCATAATGTAAAGTATAAATATAAAATGGTTACCTCAAAAACTCACTGCACCACAGACTAGATAGGAATTTAGGGAGTTTCAGAGGAGTTCCAGAACCTCCAGGCCAATTGTAGGAAGAGGGAGAGAACAGAGAAAGAGGAAGAGAAAGAACGAGAGAGTGGAGAGAAGGGGATGGCAGGTTTTATACAGGGTTGGTGGGTGGGCTGAGAGGTGATTTCCCAGGACCTTTGTCCAGCCTAGTAAGTGAAACCAAGATCAATCTTTGATCTTGAAGGTGCGAGTGAGAGCTCGAGAACAGCCACCAAGCAGGAACTCTGCCCTGAAAGTGGGGAGACCAAGGAGTGGGAATCCTATCACATAAAACCCTTCTTTGCAGTTTATTATCTAAGATTTATTAAGTACCCCATCCTTTCTAAGTGGTCATATCTGAACTCTAATTGAGTCTGTAAAGTCTAATAGAAGAAAATTGCAACTTAATTCTTCCTAAAGGCATTTAAATTTTGGAAATATTCAACAGTAGTTAAGCAATAATTGTGTTACTGTTCGCTTGCATGGTTGCTGATAAATGACCAAACAGCTTAAGGGAACCAGGGGATATTTCCTTATGACAGTCTGGTTACAGTTCTCAGTCCAACTTGATGGGAGAGCATGCACCAGCACCAGGGCCAAAGGAACTGGCCACACCATCTCTACGCTGAGAGAGGGCCAGCATGTCTGACCAAGTGTATGAAAGGATGCCAACTTTCTCAATCAGCTCTTGGTATTTTATTCCAGGACCTAGTCCCATCCATCATAGGTTGGGCTTTGCCCATCAGTTAGACAATCTCTTGCAGGTTTGCTCTGGGCTTAACTCAACCATTAATTCTCTACAAATGTACCCAGAGCTCAAACCCTCAACTGTCAAGTTGACACCCGTGCCTAACTATGACAAGTTGGAATAACAATATTTGTCACAATTATATTGAGTCTTTTATAATTTGATGAGATTAGACCTGGGGAGGGAAGGAAGGAAGGAAGGAAGGAAGGAAGGAAGGAAGGAAGGAAGGAAGGAAGGAAGGAAGGAAGGAAGGAAGGAAGGAAGGAAGGAGAGAAGAGACGAGATGAGAAGAGAAAGAAAAGAAAAGAAAAGAAAAGAAAAGAAAAGAAAAGAAAAGAAAAGAAGGAAAGCAAGTCAGAGAATCAGGAATGGTCAGTGCTACAATTCACTGAGGCTTCTGTCCAACTGCTCCACTGAGACTTAAAATCATTGAGTAGTATACACATGCAAAGATTTATACATATACATATATATATGAGATTGGCAATTTAAAAATTCCTTTAAAATCATACATTCCTCAATAATTGGTGAAGAACATGAAAAATAGATGTGTTCTGTCATGAAATCATCAAAAATTAAAATTCAAGGGGAAAAAACTATAAGTATCCATCCAAACTTTATCAAGAAGAAAAAAAAAACTTCTATCCAGTTGTACTTAAGAGTTCTACAATTCCATGAAAAAAAATATTCCTTAGAAATGGATAAATGGTGCTGAAGAAATGTATGCTATATAAATCATTGCTATGATTCTTATTGCACCTGAATGGCCTGCAAGTTAAAAAGCTTTGATCATACCAACACTCATGCATATTCCTGGTACATTCCTGTTCTGTACATCTGTCTCGTGAGTCTGACTAATGGGTGCCATCACACCAGTGGTTGACATACACACTTTCAGAGGAACTATGTGAGACCTAGAATCACATGCTTACTATGATAATAAATACACGAGTACCTTGATCATGGCATTAGTTATTGACTCTCAATTTTAGAGTACTACAACCAAAATTTTCCCATTTTCTGTGAACATTAAACAATATGTAGAAACCAGAAATAGTATGCTCATGTGCCCTTTCTAGATATAGAAGTAGTGGTTCAATTGGTTATTTGTTCATCTCTTCTGCAAGCACTACTCCTTCTGCCTGTGCCCTCTGTTCACGAGACCCTTTGGAAAGCAATGTAAATGTGCCATTCTGCTTTGGAACAACTTGCCATCTAACTGAGGGATGGAACTGTGCATAAACGAGATGGGATATGGAAAACACTATGACAGCAGATGAAAAGTGAAACAGAAGGATGTGAAAGGGAAAATGGATTATGCATAGACCAATTTGTTAAGGAAGAGATCCATGGTTTCAATAGTCTGGAGAATTTACCAAATACCATTATTTTCTGCTTCAAGTAGAATGGTTGTGCAATATGTGCTTATAGATCTTCTAACTTAGAGATGACTAACCTGGATATTTTATATGCAATAATTTTCATAAAATTCATGAAAAATTTAGTTTGGAAGGTAAACTAGATATATTCTGTAAAATTGAAGATACTCTATAAACTCACCGCTTTGCACTAGAAATTATTTGCATGGAGAGATGATGCAGAGGATAAAGCCTTTTCCAAAAGGACTGGAGTTTAGAACCCAAGGTCACATATAAAAATGACAGATGGGCTTCATGGTCTATCTATAATTCCAGTTCTTAAGAGCAGAGCCTGCAAGTCCCCAGAGCAAGCTTTCTATCCAAACCAGCCTTATCAATATGCTCTGTATTTAATTAGAGACTCGGCCTCTAAAGACTAAGGTAGAAGAGTGATGGAGATTGATTCCTAGTATCACATCTTTAACCTCCACATGCACAGGCACACATTTGTCTGAGTACCTGCACATACATGTGCATCCACCCATACGCAAACATATATGCACATATGCATGTCTCCCACACATGTGGTTGGGGAAGCAAGAAGAAAAAGAACTTGCCCACTAGCAAAAGAATATAACCACATGCACAATTAGAATACAGATTTATTAATAATGCCACTTACAGGAGAGTCAGTGCTGTATTATTTTGTTCACCACTATATCACACAAACTGTAACAATCCCTGCTGCATAGAAAGTGCTCAATAGAGCCACACCGCTTGTTTCCTTAACAGGGTGGCCAAGATTGTCTACAGCATGTGAGAAGCATGCTGGGCAACTCAAAGCATCAATCTATATTCCAGATTCATTATCCCTGCTAGTATGCAGACAGAGCACTTGAGTTTTGGGTGCTGGAACTAATATACTTTAATTTATGGCAACCCGCAAAAGCACCAAGGGCAGTGCACAGCAGTGGATGGATATGGATAGTGCCAGTCAAAAAGATTAAACTTGTCCTGGGGTGGTCATTGAGCCCCTGTACCTTGAGAACATTCTGTGTGCATTTCTCTCCAACATAAAATACACTGTATTTGAATTTGCTGCTGAAGCATGCTTTGTATGTTGCCACTGAAAGATTTTTGCCTGAAAATGCAAACTGTGAAGGCAGGCACTTACAGCTGGGCAAAATGGAAGCCTGTAAATATCGCTCAGCCAGGAATAGCCAGTAAAGCATCCAGACAACTCAAGGAGAACAGCTAAGGATTCTGGAGAACTAGAATGGATGGGATAGTAGTCTGCATCCATTCCATTGTACTTAATGAAAACGCCTGTCAGTTCTATTACCATGAGAATGCATCTCAGATGAAAACTACAAGCTCCCAGATGGATATTCACAAGCTAACAGACAAACAGTATAAAAAGACCCATGTCTCTGACCTCTTAGGAATTCTTACTAATATTTTCCATGAGATATTCATTTGAGTAGCTATAAGTCAGCTAAATCTAGTCAGAAGCTGATCTAGACTCTCAGTCACTTTCTATACATGGGACCAAATAGTGTCCTAGACCTAAGACACAGCTATACTGATATCATAATCTATACTCTGTGTGGTTTTTCAGCAAAACCGCTGACATCTACACAGTAGAACTCAGTGGCAGCCTTACCCTCCAACTTTGGCAACTAAAAATGTCTCCAGATATTGGCCTGTGTTCTGGAGCAGGCAATCATAATGCAGGGGTTAAAAGTCAAATCATGTCTGTTGAGAACCACTCGTGAAGACTGAATGATTGTTGTCACTGAACATTGAGTTTCTTTTTGTGTAAAGCAGTATTTCTGTGCACCACTTCTTTCCAATCCGTACATTTTGCACACTCTTACCTTACTACTGAAAAATCATTTCCATCATCACTTATGCAATCATTAGTTCCTACTAGTACTAATCACAGAGCAAAATGTGAGAGTGCAGGTAGCAGGTGCCTCTGGAGAGTGTACTCCTGCTTAGCTTCTTTCAAACACTGACTGCCTGTGGTGGGCGTAAGCTTGATTAGAGTATTTCAAATGTTAACCTGGCATATTTCTGGCTTCAAGTAAAATTGGTAGTTTCCAGAGCTCCTCTCAGAACAACTCGAAACTTAAAGGTTAAGCCCTATTGAAAATGGTCATAAGGCTGATAGCAATAATGCAAAGGTCTGACACAGCACAAGCACTCATTAAGCATTCCGACTAGGAGAATGGGGGAGACTATCACCCTAAGATGAACATTTTTCTCATGCTAAGTCCTACCCAACTCTAATGATTTTGTTGGTGCACACCATTATAATGGATTTTCAGAATAAGTTGCACAAAATTTGATCCAGAATATCCAGAAAATATTTGGGTAGTAAGATCTGAGTCTAGAAAGGTGGAAATGTTTTTACCTATGAAATCTGATGATTCTCTTTCCATTGAAAGCATGGATGACTCAATACTAATAGATACTTTCAGATTATTTCAATTTGAATGTAAGTTATATGTCAGTGCTGAGTCAAAGGACAGCTATTCCTTGTCAAGGGAAGAATTGCTGGGAACTCAGCTTCTGTTTACAAAATGTAGGCAGAATCAGATCCAGCTTAATCATACATATCAGTGAATAATCCCAGTCACATGGAGCTGTTGTAGATAAAATTAAGCAAACCCAGATGTAAGGTTAGCAGAGGTTTGACACCTGACCCATTGAGACAAAGGAAGAAAGCAGAAATCAGTCAAGGAAGGAAAGGGGCACTATGCATACATTTTTTTCAAGGCTGACATAGATTCCACATATATTCTTATTTGTGTCTGGTCAGTTTGCTTGAACCTGCCAATCTACTTGGTAAAGAATCAAAGATCTAAGTGGCACAGTGGCCTGATGGACAGTCCCCATCCTACAGGAAACCCAGTGTCTTAGTTTCATATTCTGCTGCTGTGATACATAAGTGATCCAAACAATTCAGGGGAACAAAAGATTATTCACATTCATGATTCTAGTTCACAGTTGATTGACATGGCTGGAGAACAATGATAGCATCAGAAGCCAAGGGGCCTGGCCCCGCCCTGTCCACAGCAAGAACAGAGGGACAAGAGCCAATGGTGGACAATTTAGAGACATATGTTCCTGGTAGTGCTCAGGGCAAGACTGACAATGGATATATCCTTCAAGAAAATTTCTGTTGGTGACAATAAAAATATGTGCAGGCTCTACAAAGAATCAGCTAGTGAGGACAGTGTGACAAGGGAGCTACAGGTGGGGAAAATAGAGGAATCCCTCCTGTGAACTCTCAATACTTCCTTTCACTCACTCACTTCCAGAAGCCTCAAGGAGAAACCTCCATAATTAGGAATCATATGTTTCTATAAATGTTGGTGATGGGGTATGAGGGAGGAAGGGAATTTTCCTTCTGGTCTCTTTTCCTGCTGTATATCTATAACTCCCTCATATCTCACTCCTACTATAAGAAAAGGAATAATTGACCCATGAGTTTGCCTGACTAGCATATTTTGAGGGTATTTTTTTCCTTTTTGAGTTTCTCTAGAACACAGAGAGGGTATTCCAGGCCATGCTCCACCTCATAGGAAGATTGTAATGTTAAGTTGAGATGTCCAGATGAGTTACTGCCTGGTCTGAGAATGCGTTAGGAAGCTCTTGACAGGTGTACATCTAACTACAATCCCCAGCCATTATCACTTGTGACAACACACGTATCTTGATTTTTACTTATTAATCCATATCTAAGTCTTAACTCAAAAGAACAAGAGAAATGTTGACCATCCAAGAAAATAAAGTATACCATAGAAACAAGGACAGACATACAAAGTCCAAGAAAATGTTTGGATAGTGAAATTTCTGGAGTGGCCAGAGCAGGTGGCATTAGAGTTTTGCAGTTTAAGAAGAAACTCTTGCATTGAGAGTTCAAATCCTCATGTGCAAGGCTACTTTACTAATTTCATCAGTAACATGGAAGACATCGTGTCCACATACATACACAAATAGTTTCAAATATGCTGTCATCGGTTAATTTTATAATCTTTGACCGCATAGAGCTTATTACATAGGAAGTATGTCATCTTCTTTAGTTGATATAGAAAAATAAATCCAGAGAAATTATTTAAAAATACAAGAGTTAAGTAGGAAATTTTAAAAATGTATCTGTAATACTCTGTCTTTATGCAAGTATTATACTTGCACTGAAAAAAGGAAGATACTAAATTTTTTGCTTTGATGAGAGCAAGATCATAAGAGAAAAAATGAAACAAGGACAGAAGAAAACAAGGCTAACCTGGGAGAGAAATGCAAGATATTGGACACATTTAAGATGGACCCAGAGGCAATTGCTAACACAAAGACTGCAGGAGACCTAACTAGTCAAGGATCTGCTATGAAATGAGAAGAAACCTACAGGACTTCACAAAGTACTGATGAGTACAGTTTCAGGAAGGGTTGATGAAAATACCCAGCTGTGTAGCAATAGGCAACCCTCCTATGCTCCAAGAGACAGTCTCAAGTCCATGATCACACAAAGAAAGCATGAATGTGGAAGAAACACATGAAAGAGGGACTTTCAGGGGCAAAGGAAACAAATTAATATATATAGGTCATATTCATACATGAATTTGTCAAAGAGCAAAACCCATCAGTAAAGAAAAGTGGCCAAAAAAAAAGAGAGAGAGAAAAGCTTCCTTAGAAACAATAAGGGATTCTAGCAAATATGGTAGCAGTTATGTAAGCTAGAATGTTTTCTTTTGTGTTGACCAATCATTATCAGTCTCTGGTTAAATTTACCAATTTCACAGATTGAGATGGTTGAACTGTCTGCTTAGGAGAATATCTTTGAGATGGACTGGGCAGAATGTGTTTGTATTCAGAAATAAAGCAGTTAGGCACAAGTAAATGATCAAGCAGTCGGAAGCTGACCATTTATCTTGGTACAGTCTCCATTGTGCTCCCTGTGACTGACTAGCTACCTCGGTATAAAGGGGTGGGACTTGGCATCTTTGTCCTTATTAATGCCCATCACAGGAAGCTTCATTTCTCACCTGTGTTACTTTAACCTCCTGACCACATCTTTTCTCCTAATGGTATAGGAACCTAAGTAAGAACTAATCATGAGATGAACATGTTTCTTAGGGGGGAAAATGACTTTTGAATACCTTGTCTGTTTTCTCATTTACCTTTGGATCAGTGTCCACATGCAAATTAAGAATTTATAGTTTTGTCTATTCCAGGCACTGGGCAGTGGCTTCTTCTCTTGTCATTATTTTTATGTCAAAAACCATTAGAAAAAGGATAGCATCTTCAACAAATGGTGCTAGCAAAATTGGATATCTACATGTAAAAGATTGAAACAGGATCCTTAACTGTTATTCTGCATGAAAATTAACTCCAAATGGATCAAAGACCTTTATGATAGACCAGAGACTATAAAAACCCCAGAAGAATGAATAAAGACTATCCTTGAATTGATTGGTCTAGGCTTACACTTTCTGAATAGGACCCCAAATGCACAGAAAATAGAATCAACACTCAACAAACAAGATGTCATAAAACTAACAAGCTTCTTTCAGCAAAAGAAATAGTTAACCAAAGCAAAAAGGAAAGCCATGAAATGGGAGAAAAACTTCTCAATAAATTCAAACATATATTTATTTTAAAAAATGTAGTAACCACAGGAACCTAGGCATTTATCAATTTGCACTTGCCATAACTATACAGTTTGAATTTTTCTTTTCCTACTTTAACACTCAGACTTTAGGTGTGTCCTTTAAGGTAACACTGTAGGGTTTTTTCAGACAAAGAAGAATCACGTATGGATTAACATATGTTTAATGAACAAATTATCTGCAAAAGAAGTAAAGAAATAAAGAGGGAGGATCTGAAAAGAGAAGAGTTCAAGCCAGGTGGAAAGCTCATCCAACTGCAACCAGACATGAAGCATCAAGTCTGCAGTGATTCTGAGCCTGGCCCCTGAGCCGACATTAAGGACAGAGATGAGCTGTCAGAACCAGCACTGCAGATTCACATGCACAGTGACTGTGGTTGATGTTTTCCTGCCTCTGATTTCTGGAGTAGTTTTCATGTAGCAAGAGTTAAACAAAACATTTCAGCCTTGGACTGAGAAATAACATTCTGCTATTCACACTAGTACATACTTCACTTTTAATCACATAACAGCTTGATCAAAGAAATATTGAACAATTGCTAAGCTTCCATTTAAAGTTCAATTAGGAAATGAAGGGCAGCTTCTTCTTTCCATTAATCCACTTACGAGCCCCCACAATGGTCAGGTATTTGCTAATACTTTCAGGTACACGGTGTGCTCCTTCAGCACAGCATCTGGCAGACTTTTAACTGGATGATGATTTTCTTCAATCTTAAGCTCTTGTGTTTTCTTCCTTTGGATTTTCTTCTTAAAGCCATTGTATTCTTAAACTGGATTTCCTTTGCTTCCAATGTTAGTCACGTTTTATCCAATCCTTTTTATCTTTTCCTTCATTTGCTTTTGATTTTTAAAATTCTTCCTGTACTGCAGACAGCTCAGGCGTTAAAGCCTTTGTCTCCCAAGCAAAGGAATCTGAATTTGGTTTCCAGAAGCCACATAAAAATGATAGGCAGGTGTAATGGTGCCTAGTAATATGGACAATCAAAGGCAGAGCCTGGGAAATCCCTGAGCAAAGCAAAAGCAAAACTTCAGGATGATTCCTCAAGCTATTCTTGGGCCTCTACAGGCACACACACTCAAATGCCATCCAGTACACACATACACACACACACACACACACACACACACACACACACACACACAAACACACACACAAAATCATCTCTTCATCCTTATATTTCATTTGAAACACTATTTTTATGCTACTCATTCTGTTATTACTAACTTAGTCTTCATTTCAAAAATATTTTTAATGTTAATTATGTCTTGCATTTTGTCACTTCTGAGCTTCTAATTATGAGGTATGCTATTCTTCGTAGCCTACATAATTTTCTTAGTGTATATCAGCTTATTTTGAAGTAGTACTACATTGTAATTCTATTTATAAATATGTCTTCCCAGTGGACTTGTATTATTTACCAAAAATCTATAAAAATATAATATATAAAAAATATAATAACTTTATGATCCTGACTGCAATAGTTTTTTGTCTGCAATTTTGATTTTCATGAATTTGGGGAATACTTATTTCAGGTACAGTATTCTTATACAATATTAAATAATGAAGCAGCTTGCTGGGACTTCCTATCTGGTTTCTATTCCCTAGTTTTATCCAATCATTGCCTATTGGTTCTCTGTGTCACCCTTCTACTGTTCAGTTTTCAACCCATCCAAAAATATGTGAGACCCTGTCCTAGAATGAAGCCCTCTCTTATCAAGTGTAAGAACTCATAGGACTTAAACATCTGGGGGCTTCAAGCCCCACTCTATACTGAAGAAATATCCCTCTGGGTTCCAGCTGCCCTCAGATAGCCTTGGCCATATTTCCCAGTGAATATTTGTTGTTTGTTTCAGAGTCCTCATGTCTTGGGTCCTTCCAGCTCCCCACTCTTCCTTTCTGCTTCTCATGAACCTACACTATCAATACTTTGAAGGTTTTGAAAGTCTCAGTTTAATCACCAGTCCCACTTTTGAGATTTAAGAGAATATATCATGCCATGTCATGTTTCCATGATATTCTTGATTTTATAATGTAGTCCCTGTATATATTTTCATGTGACAATTTGGGAAGATCCAAACATTATCCTTTCAAGGTCTGTGATGGTTAGATTTGGGTGTAAATTGACAGTTGCAGGTTGTTTGGGGCACAGCTGTGAAGAGCTGATGGTTGGAGCAAGCCCTTGAACAAGCCTGCAGGTGATTGTGGAGTTGATATGGAAAATCTACTACATAGTGGATGGTGTTTTCTAATGGTGAACCAGATAAAAGGAAATGCAAAGAGGACTCTTTGGTACCACAAGATGAAATTGTTTGTGAGTCTGAGAGAAGTTGGTACCCAGCAGTATGGTCAATGCTGTGATGTGGCTAGTGTGCCTTTGGAACTGTTTGTTGGGAGAAATATTGAGAACTTTGGACTTTGTGCTGGGAAAGTCTTTGCGTCTTGACGATGGGGGCAAATGGGCCTTTCTCATGAGAGCTCCAAGGAGAGCAATGTTGTGAGAGACACATGCAGTGGAAGCCCAGTTTGTGATGGTCCAGAGGGGAACAGAGACTGTGTTTGCAACTGGACGAGTGACACATGGAGCCATGTGTTGGCAGAGAGTTTAGTGAAGTTTTGTCCTTGTCCTGAAAGCTTGCCTGAAGTTAAACTGGAGTGTTTAGCAAAGGAAATTTCAAGGCAATGTAGTCTTGACAATGTGATATGGATACTTTTTAGTTGTCTTCAGAATTATGAAAAAGAGCAAAGAATCAGGCAGGAAGAAGTAAAAATTGTAAGATGTAATGATAAAAAATACAATGGCAAACTTAAAGAGTTGAACCAGGAAGAAGCAGAGAACAAACTGGCTGCTAAGGAGATTAGCTCCATTAGCAAACCAAAGCCTGCTCTCGATTTGGATAATTGGAGATGTTCTACCTTGAGGGCAAGATCTTTAGAGAAGGCTCCCACCCATAAGAATGCAAATCCTTTCAGAAGAGGTGAGCTAAAGGGTGGAGTTCCCAAGCAAGAGTCTGCTTCTCTTGCAAAGCAACTGCCCAGGAGTGAAAGAGATGGTCAGCACAGAGGAGCTGAATCAGCTGTGATTCAAGCTGTGATTCAAGGGGGACAGTCTTAGCAAAGTTTTCCATGTGAGTGGGAACGAAGCCCTTTGGAACTGAGATGATTTCAATGATAGGCTCACCTGTTGTACTTGGAGCTACAGAATTTGTAGTTTGTCCTGCTGGTTTTCAGTCTTGTTATGGATCGATCATTCCTGGTTATCATCCCATTCCTTTCTTTTGGAATGGGAATGTTTATTCTGTACCATTGTATGTTGGAAGTATGTAACTTATTTTTTGATTTTTATAGGAGGTTTTGGACTTTGGACTTTGGATGGCAATGAGCCTATGTGGGCCAAGGGTGGAATGTCACACAGTTTGAAATGTGTCCCCCACAGTCTCATGTGCTTTGGTAAGGTCATGGCACCTTGAAGAGTGGAGCCTTGCTGGAGGAAGGAGGTCACAAGGGGTGGGCCTTGAAATGAATTAGACCCACCCTACCTCCAGGAGAAGTCTGCCTTTGCAGCAAGCAATCTTGCAGTTCTCAGCCTCCAAGATGTCTGCAATGACTTAGCCTTCTTCAGCTTTGGCCAGCCAGTCATGACACCTCCACTTTGAAAGACTGTATCTCCCCTCTAGAACTGTAAGCTCAATAAATCTCCCTTTCTCCTATAAGTTGCTTGACTTTGGGTATTCTCTCACAGAAATAGTTTAAGAGTAACCATTATAGGGGTTGGAGAGGTGGCTCAGGAGGTTAAGCCTCTGCCTTGCAGGCGGAAGGTCCTGAGTTTGAATCATAGACCCCACGTATAGACACACCAGGCGGAAGCAGGGGCGGCCTGCGCTTCTGGTCCTGGTAGGGCAGAGCCTGTGAATCCCAGGGCAGAGTAAACAAGGAGGAGGTGGAGGCGTCCATGGTGGTTCCCGAATTCACCTATGGTTCTACACACACACACACACACATACATACACACGGGCACACACGCATACATGCACAATTGAATAAATAATAAAAAAAGAGTAAGCATTATAACATCAGAGCCCAGCCTCTTCACCCCTCCATCACGATTGAGGCTGGAAGCTTCCTCAGGGTCCTTCGGTCTTGTGAGACATTCAGCTCAAGAATGAAGCAGCTACAGGGAGTACTTGAAGAATACTGTTTTTAATGTGAATTGATGAATCCTGATTAATACAAGGTCAGTCATACCTAATCTTCCCACCAAATGACTGTTTTCAGCCATATTGCTTAATGATAACATATCAGAATTCAAAGTGTAGGCAGTATTTCTGAATTGATGTTAACATTGCAAGCTAATGCCAACTATTCCTTTAATGTAATAAATTATTTGCATTAGCCAAAGACAAGCTAATTTTATTTCCTAAAGTTAAATTTTATGTGATAAAATTTTATCAACAGAAAAATGACTTTTTAATTCTACTTGCCAACTATTTATGCTTATGATAAAGGTTAAATTATCAAGAAAGAATTATGTGACAAAATTAGCAGTCATGGCCCTTTTCATTACTTCTCTAAATGAGTTGGCACTAAAATCAAGAGAATATAAATTAAAAGAAAATGAAAAAAAAGTTTATAAGAAATCCTTTCCTTAACTAAGATATATGCCCTAAGGAAAAGGATATTCTAACGTGTTTCAAAAAATAAAAACAGAATTTCTGAAGCAAACAGATGTCTTTAAAATAATAGTTCTCAAAATAACTCATGGAGACATAAAGCATGTTTTAAAAGAAATATTCTAAACCCTACATACTGTGTAAAATGCATATGATACTTGCAGCTAGTTTCTGTCTATTTTTCTCCTGATCACTGTATATTCAAGGACTTGTAATCAAATCACTTGAAAGTGAAAAAAAATCAGAAAAAAAGCTGTTGGTATGTGATGTTTGTTTCCAAGCTCCCATGTCACATGGAATGCTGATGGACCTCAAGGGTCCTACAGCAATGGATGTAAAATGTTACTGAGTATCTCCAAGGATCTGCAAAGCACAATGGTCAGCACACTCCCTTTTTGTGCTTTGAGAAAATAAAAGAAAGAAGAAGAACATCTTTCTGTTTGTTAACACTGGCCCACATGTATTATGCTTCAGATTGTTAAATACTGTTCTTCCTGTTGAGTGTAAAGGTTGTGTCTTAGATAAGCATTAGGCAAGCTACATCAGCACACATATAGTAACATGCTACTCCTACATACGACATTGCTGAATAATTAAGGAGCTGATGGTTGAAATTCTAAGAAACTAAAAATGTGATCTAAAATGTATTTTACAAATGAAGTGAAGAAGAGCAATATCTATCAGTGTTGCTGTAAACACAGAAGGTATTTTTCCAGAAGTATCACAATCCTTGCTATTCTTGTAGAGCCAGCCAAAGCAATTTGCATAGAGGTTGATTCAATTTGACTTCCTCACCACCTGCTGATAGAAAATGGGATCAAACCTAAGAATTGAAGTGAAAATGGGTACACATGAGCACATGTACCATTTTCTTTCATTCTTAAGGATAATAAAACAAATTTATCTGTCTCAAGAATGAGAACAGAAGATTACAGCAACTGGACCAAAAAAATGCCAGCAGACTATTGACAGAAATCAAATAGACGCTCCCCCACTTAATTGCTCCCCCACTCAATTGCTCTATCAAGTAAGTACATCAGTATTGTAGATTGTAGGATAGATGAAGTGGTTCCACTTAACATAAGGACAGAATAAGCCCTCCTGATGAGTCAGACCCGTGGGAGAGTGTCGCGTTGGTTTGAAAACTCCTTAGGATTTCTGCCAAGCACCCACCACCTTGTACTGAGAAGATACACAATTATATGGAGCAACTAATTCAATTCTGCAGATGTCATGGAGGTTGTCTGCTTACCTGTTTGTCCCCGCCTCTACGACTGTATCCTCTAGAACAAGGGTCTGGGTGGTTTGTATTCTCTCATCTCCATAGTGCAATATCATACCTGAATGTAAGTGCCCGGTAAGAGTGTTTACAGTGCTGAATGGATAAGCACATAAGTCTTATTCAGAAAATCTACTGATATCTGCCAACCTAAGTAACCAAATTTTAGTCCATTAGTGAAACTTCAATTAATTGATGTCATAAAAAATATATAGGAGTCATTTTTCCTGTGTGGAGTCATCTTTCACTTACCTCTTTGTTACCTATTTTTATCTGCATATTACTACTTAAACTGATCAAAGGGTCTTTGAGTACATAGTATATGCACAGATTCTTTTCAGTATCTGAATAAAAATGTCTGCTAAAATAATACAGAATGGTATAATTTTCCAAGCCTGGTTTGTTTTTAAGAGGTTATGCTGCAGTCAAATTCTAACGTGAGAGTACCAATTTTAAATAGTCCAGCCCTGAATTACTTCTTCATTGATTTTCAACATACATGCACATCATAGCTGACCCAAATGATTTATTCCTTCTAAGGTTACCAAGTTACACAGAAAATACCAATGAGATTCAGTACAGGCCATCTCTAGATACAGTCTTAGGGGGCACTGCCTCCCATATAGCTCTCTGGAAAGACTTACACCACTGCTGAATATTTATCTGTGCTGTCTCCTTTCTAGTCATCCTAGCAACTCCTACACAGTGACTACTGTGTAGTACTCCTTTGTGTTAGCAACTGGTTTTTTCCTTTTTATTTATTTTAAGAACCATCCTCATTGCTGCATAAAGATACTCCTCAAATTCTTTTTGACTTCTCTAAGATATGGTTCCGAACATAGCATGACTTTTCTTGAACACGCAGAAACATGTTGTTAAATGTACATAATTTCCAAAAATCATTTCTAAAGAAGTTGATGTATTTTATAGGATCATTTTTTGTCTATAAAGTTAACTCATTAACTACCTAGCTACCCAACTACAAGCTACATGTAACTTCAAGATCATTGAGAAGTTTTTCGTATTAAGCAGGTATGATGATTAACATTTAGAGAGACATAGTCAATTAGAATGAATACTAATGGCTGTGTGCTAGAACAGAGTCCAAAGTAGGTTCCTGACGTTCCAGGTGTTAGTTAGGCCCATGGGAGCTGGGCCTGAGCTGCAGAAGTAGATGTGTGGTAATCAGGGAACCCAGGGCTGGCAGCAGTGGTTATTTATCAGAGGGTGGAGGAGATCTTACTCAAGCTTACTGACTGTGCATATTGATTGGCACACATAAGTATAAGGCAAGTCCTGAGGTAAGTCTTTTCTAATTTTTTTCTAATAAAAATATAATGGAAGATGATGATTGAAGTAGGATCTGTTTTGCTTTCAGGAAGGCTGCCAGCTCTGCTCACAAACAGGTTTCCCGAAGT
Organism: Typhlomys cinereus; assembly: GCA_023101885.1. NCBI lineage: Eukaryota > Metazoa > Chordata > Mammalia > Rodentia > Platacanthomyidae > Typhlomys > Typhlomys cinereus. Next base: position 2,497,019 of record JALPQD010000020.1, read on the forward strand.
TTCCAAGCAGTCATTAGATAAGGTCTGAGCTTGTGCAGAAAGGGAAACAATCTCACTGAAAAAGCATCTTTCTTGTGAAAACATCACAGATAAGTAAGCCTCGAGAACATTAGAAATAACAGCATGCTTTGAAGCTGAGGCTCAAGGTTTGGACATCTCTGCCATCACAAAATCCCTCTCTAGAGGTGTGTACAGGAAAGTACACAGCCGGTCTGCTTGCCTGTGTTCTATGTAAATTGTGACCCTGAAAGTTATGAATTCTATTAAAAATCCGGAGCTCATATTAGATGTGACATGCCCTCTTTTCTGTATACTAAACATGAAATGGAAATGAGTTAAAGCTGAAAGTAAATGAATACATAAATGCATATTTGCCTGCCCTCAATCTTTTTGAAATGTGGCCTAAGGTTGTTCTCTGTTCTCATGATTCTCTTGGAGAAGAAAAGTTACACTAGTATGTCTGTTGGAAATTTTTCCATACAATTAATGTTATGAACTCTTATCTTGAACACTAAGCTAAAATACAAACTCTTGGGGATAGCAAGAAAGTATCTTGATACGATTTTCAGGAGGGTGAAATTTGTGTGTTTGTTCTGATACTTAGGGAGCAAATGGTCAACCTCAGGTCAATGCCCAAGTCCTGGCCCCTCACAGCACAAAAACCCACATGCATCAAGTCAGAATTTCCGTAAGATAGAGCATCTACATGTTTAAAGGGTTGGTTCAATGTTGAGAACGCCATATATGTAAAGCAGAAGTAAATGAAGTCAAAAGCAAAAGTTTGTTCATGGAGGAACATTTAAGAAAAGATAGACATAGAAGGCTTGGTTTCATAACTCCAATATGTCCCCACCTGTTTAGTGAGACAAAGAATTTTTATTCACATTTACAGTGCCAAGTCACATTACCTCATGGCAAGGAAGTCATACTAGCATGAACCTAGAGAACTGGTCACTCTACATCCACAGTCAAGAGCTGAGAAAGATCAAGCCTGCTGCTTTCTAGCCTGCTGAATTCTAGCTAGCTAGCTGCCTCTACCTATGTCCACCTGCTCAGGGAATGGCCCCATGCATCATGCACTGGACCTTCCCACATCCACGATGCAATCAAGATTATGTTCCACAGCCAGCCCAAATGACTCCCCTAACTAAGCTATCCCTCAGAGATGTGCCTCCATGCTCACCTCTCAGGTGTCAAGTTGACAGCTGAAACAAACTGGTGCAGAAGTATCATCGAAGTCTACAAAGTTAAGCCCACTGCTTTCTTTCTGTCCCCTCAACAGGTGACAGCTATGGAAGTCAGAGTAGATATTTGGCCTGAGCACTGGTATTTTCCAGCATGTCCTGATGGGTACAGCCCTGACAAGCAAGGGGAGTGAGAAGCTCAAAGTCTGACAAAGGGAAACTAAGGTAAGCAATGTTCAGTAAATGCATGTGCAGGCTCCTGAGGTGTGGAAGACCCATGAGACAGAAGTCTCAGTGAGAATTTGCAGGAGGGGAGTTTATGGGGTTGTTTAATATGAACTCAAAGATGTGATCTTGTTTCCAAAAATCTGTGGCAATTTTTAGCAATTCATTTGTATTTTTTAATATGTTTACTTTCTTAATGCAGATTACTGTGTATTGAATGACTAACATGAAAAGAAATAAGAAGCACAAATAAACATGAGGCCATGGGGTAATATGAGCTGCTACATGAGCAATCAACTAATGAGAGAATGACAGAATTTGAGAAAAAATAAAGAGAGTTAAAGGAAGGTCAATGTCTCTAAGGAGAACTGCTGAGTAATAAGAAAACTAATCTAAAATTAAATAAACACAGAGAGTGAGGCATGGGCATAAGAACTTGTCAAATGATCTGTAGAACCATTGGGAATCCCCCCTTAACTTTACAGGCAGTTGTGAGAAATGTAGTGTGATATGGAAAATCTTGAAATTTTTCAGGAATTTTAATTTTGTGGAGACAATGAAGCATACAAAGATAGGTAAATTACCTATCCTGGGAGATCTGGCCTGTGGATTTTTGATGGTGCATGTGAAAGAATCATCCATAGTATCAAAGGATCTACTGCAGCAAATTCACAGAAGCTAGCACTGCAGACTAGTAGGGAAAGATGACGATGCTCCTTGAGGCAGCATGGGACGGGAAGAGTCCTAAGGAAGCCCTGAGGGTAGGACAGAGACTAAAGATGGAAAGGGGGGTGTTGATAGTGCACACTTACTATCCCAGCACTCAGGAGGCTGAGGCAAGAGGATCACAAGTTTGAGAGCATCCCAGGCCCCCAGGAAAAAGGAAAAAAAGAGGGAGGATTAGCTAGCACAGGAAGAAGGAAAGCCATTTCAGCTTACTCAAAATCCACTCCTAACAGGAAACTTAACTGTTTACAAACACAGAGAAACCTCTGAATTTTTATCTTTGAGAAGCATACATTGTTCACATTACAGTGCAAAGTTCTCAAGAAAAAGGACTCAACCTTCACCATCTTTCCCCCAACTCCTGCATATTGTGGTACTCAAAAGAAAAGCCTTTCCAGAATGTAGACAAAGAACTTTCTTTTGCTTTTATCTTTGGTCATTCAGCAGTTTGGAGATGTCTCCAAGGGCATTATAGCATAATGAAAATTCTCTTGTTAGAAAATTGCTTTGTTCTCCCATGAAACTTTCATATTCTTTCAATAGAATAGTTTAGAACATCCTGATTTCAGATTCTCACTTAACATTGTGACTCCTTCTGGTGGGTCACCAATGCAAAATCACTACTCTTTCTCAGTCTATTAGTTTTCCTAAAGACCATGATGCATGGACATAGTAGGTTCATCTTCAAATGCTCAGAGGAATAGCCCAGAAATTAAGATGGGAACTTAATTTATTTCTTCCTCCATTCAACCCTTAATCTTTTTCCCCCAGTGCTTTGCAAGCTGATTTACTTTAAATTGCAATTATTCTACAAAAAGGATTTTCAAGGGAAAGGAACGTGAATCTTTGTCATTAATTCTTACTTCACCCTTTCCCCTGTCCTCAAGTATGGGGAGAACAGAACGGAAAAGCCTTTTTCTCAACCTCAGTCTCTAGGGACTGCTTCCTGCTCTCGCTCTGGCATACTGATCATCTTTAACCATTTACACTGTCTACATGTTTTACAGCTATGTACAGTTTGCAGTTGAGTGTTTTACAGTTAATTACTCTAGTTTCATGTTTTACAGTTATGATTGATAGGAATCCTGCTCCTCAGCCCCCCTACTTTCAGAGCAGAGCTTCTGCTTTAATAGCTGGTGTGCTTGTAAGAGCACGTGCTTGCCCTGACCCTTACTTAGTCCAGGATCAAGGTCAAAGACTGATCCTGGCCACATTTCCTGGGCTGGACAACGTTCCCGAAAATCACTTCTCAGACCCTGCCTCCTCAGCCCACCCACCCATCCCATCTCTGAGGATATAAAAATTCCATTCTCTTCTTCCAGCTTTCTTTTCTTTTTTCTTTCTTCTCTCCTTCCTATGATTAGCCTGGTAGTTCTGGAGCTCCATTAAAACTTCCATCTAGTGCATGGTGCGGTAAGTTTCTGAGGTAACCACTTTACTTTTATACTTTACAATGATCAATGCATAACAAATGTCCCCAAAACTCAGTGGCTTAAAACAACCACTTTATTGTACTCTGGGATTCTGATGGTCCACTAAGCCCACAGAATAAACAGGAATGGTTTATCTGTTTGACTACACCCGCTCTTCAGTTGGTACTTGAAGGAAGGCTGGACGTGGCATTCATCCAGGGTAGATTTCTTGCTGGTTGATAATCAGCTCTGAAAGCTGCTTCACTTGTGACTTTGCTAGGCCTATGGACATGTGCCCTGGTCTTTCTTAGGACAAGTCACCCTTGTATGTTTCTGGTCATCTGCTGGCTCAGAGCTCCTGAAGGAACTGTCTACATGCCCGAAGTGAAATACGGATTTCTATGATGCAACCCTCCTGTGGGATTTCCTCTGGCATCTGTCAGTTACAAACACATGGTTAAATCTTGTCAATTTGAAAGGATAGATAAGTCACCTCCCAGTGTTGGACTGACAACTAAGCCATGACTAATTGCTGGAAAATTTGCAAAGTACATTCTCTTGCGTTACTACTTGCTATGTGCATGGCCTGGCTCTTAATGTTCCCATTGCTATTTGAAATTCAGTTTCACTGTCTGCCTCATACTTTTGACAATCTGATCAATTTATTACCCAATGCTAATGATATCAGAAAGGTTTAATCATGCCTGTTATTGATCAAAATAGGGCATGCAATTGGATTGTTGAATAACTACATATACTTGATCACTATACCCTATCCCTCTATCGTTATCATAAGAGTTCTACACCTAGGTCTTCTGGTTGTTTTATTACCACAAAAGTCCCTTGGAGGGGCTGGAGAGGTGGCTCAGGAGTTAACCCTCTGCCTTGCAGGCAAACGGTCCTGAGTTCAGATCCTAGACCCCACATATAGACGCCGGGCGGAAGCGGGGGCGGCCTGCATTTCTGGCCCTAGTAGGGCGGAGCCTGTGAATCCCTGGGCAGAGTAAATAAGGAGGTGGAGGAGGTCCATGGTGGTTCCCGGATTCGGCTGTGGTTCCACACACACACATACACACACATTGCATGCACACACACACACATACATACACGCACACACGCACAATTGAGTAAATAATAAAATAATTTTAAAAAAAACTTTAAAAAAAAAGTCCCTTGGACCCTGAGTATACAACAGTACTTCATTCCCAAGATTAAAATGTAATATTAAGCAATGTTTTGTAAGTTTTTAAGTTGCTATGAATTCTGATTTAGTATGAAAACTCTGCAGCAAATTTCTCTTCAATTTTTGAAAGTGAAATGAAGTATGTTTATAAAATAGTATTTTTTAATAATAACACTATTCCCTGTGCTCATGTCTTTGCCCCTCATCAGCAGAACATCTGTCTCTCTCTCTGCACCCTTGTCGAGAATGAGTGGACAGGAAGGATGTTTTACAAATAAGCCATGAAGTTCATGAAAAACAGACAACCTAAAAAAGATTTCGAAATTATTTTCTGTGGTTAGTAAACCCTAATCCTTATCTACACAGTGAATATTTAAAAATACTTTTATTATTACATGGAGAGTCGCTTCTTTTGTTGTCTGAAGGACAGTCTTGCTCTGCTTTCTATATCCTGACTAACCTGGAGCCCCCTACGCAAACCAGGCTGGGAACACGCGGTGGCAACCTTGGCCTCCCCAGTAAGAATGCGCTATAATGCCCAGCCTGAGATTCATATCCATATTCATTAAGCTTCATGTTTGTGTAATTAGAAGAAAAATATTGGGTTATCTACTGAACTTTTAATCTTGAAGAGAGCTATTTTATTCAAGGTTTGTTTACAAAAATTAGGTCACTGGGGTGGCTTTCAATTGCATAGGAAAATCTTTTAAAAGAGTTAAGGTGTTTTTCACATAATGAAAAAAACAAAATCAGAAGTTAAGCACAATTGAGTTCCTGAGCCAGGGTAGAAAACAAGAAGACATCATGGAAAATCTACTTATATCTACTTATTTCCTAAATTGGTCACATTTTCTAATGGGACATCTTGCTACATTGTTGAACCAATAAGTAGATGAATAAAATATTGTAAGCAATATTTGGGTGACTGTTGGCAGGTTGGCACCATGGGTTTTCCTATATCCCTGTGCTAGAATAGTCCCTTCCCAACACTGATATTAGGTATGGCCAAGTGTCAAGACACATTGCTTTAGTTAGTTACTCATATAAGTAAAGTTTTTTTATGTGTAAGTATTAAGAATATGTCTCTTACTATTTGCCAGAACCCTGGAACTTCTACTATGTTAAAAGCCAGTCTGCTGGGTAAGTCACAACCCGATCACCCCAACCAACAGCCAAAGCACCTGTCAAAATGTCAGTGAGGCCGCCCTGGTACCCAGTCCTCAGATGGCTCCCATACTGCCTTGCAACACATGGGTTCTACAGCAACAATAAAATAATCATTAGCTTAAAGCTGGGAGTGACTTGTTACACGGCAAAAACTAACAAATACCACTATCATGTATGTTGTTTTGTTCCCAAAAAGTCATATAAAGTTAGCCCATGTCACTTAGAAGCAGAATCAATTTGACAAAGGTTTTAGAGACAAATCAGGCAACATGGCATGCCAAAAGAACTAGCATAGGCAAGAAGAAGAATGGCCCAATGCACAAAGATAAAATCCAGGAAATCAAGCCATACATTAGATGACTTTCGTGAAACTACATGTGTCAGAAGGTTATGTGAATTCAGCCTATTACATTAAATGTAAGAACACAAAATGAGCCCAGTAGACTTAACAGCAATAACTGAGATGCTGGTATTTGGTTAGCATACAAATACATATTTAATAAATACATGCAGTATGGGGGAGACCAACACACATTTTAACTGTCAGCTTTTTAAAATATATACTATTTATAGATTATATATAATACTATATTATATTATGCATAATATATAGTATTAACTATATATTTAAAATATATTGTTAATATATTATAATTATTTAAATATATATTTAAGCCAATACATGAAAGCATAAAAGACATATTAATAGATTGTATGGTGTTTCAATATAGGTACACATCAGATGATATTTAAGTCAAATTAAATATACATATATATTTCCTTATTTCTTGTTTCTTTAAAGTGAAATCTTCAAAATCGCTTCTCCTAGTTTTTTTAAAAAATAAAATAGGATATGATTGTTATCCAATTGCTCCACTATGCAATGGTAATTCAGACCTTCTGGCTTCTAATTGTAACTTAATACCCACTTTTCCTTTGTCTCCTTTCCTGCTCTCCACTGCCTCTGCAGCCAACATTCTACTCTCAACTGCTATGAGATCAACATGTGAGTAAGACCATGTGGCACTTGTGTTTCTGTGCTTGACTTACTTTACTTAATATAATTAACCACCAGTTCCATCCATGTTGCTGAGAATGATGGGTTTGCATTCTTTTCTTGGCTGATTAGCATTTCATGGTGTTTGTGTGTACCATTGTGATAGTTAGATACAGGTGTCAACTTGATAATTGAAGCTGGAACTCTGGGTACATTTATAAAGTATTAGTAGTTGAGTTAAGCTTTGAGCAAGCCTACAGAAGATTGTCTAACTGATAAGTGGGGTTCTGGTGGAGGAGAGTGTGAGGACCTAGCCCCTGAAGGATGGGACTATTCCCTGGGCAAGAGGATAAGATGGAAGGAGCCGATTAAGGAAGTTTACATTCTTCAGCATACTTACACAGACGTGCTGTCTGGCAAGGGAAATTTGCCCCTCTCTCAGCATTCCTGTGGATGTGGTGTGGCCAGTTCTCTCAGTCCCTGCTATCAGTGTGAGCTCCCCTGCCAATCCGGAGTAAGAACTGTTACTGGACGATCGTAAGCTAGATTAAAATACCTCATTCCCATAAGACATTTGATCATGAATTTATCAGGAATGTGCAGGCAAACTGAGAAGCCATGTTTCTTAAATCTGTTCATCAGCTGGTGGACATTCAGGTTCTGTACCCGCTCATCTTTGACATTATTTAAAAGAAAACTTGACCAGTACTAAATATGAGCCAAGTACATGGAATAATGGAGATCATAACTGTAACTGGGATGTGCTATGCCCTTGATTGCTTCCAGAGATTCTTGTGCCTTTCCTGCTAGTAAGTAGCTTTCCTGATATTCCCTCCATGAAAATGATCTTAACTGTGACTTCATTGGTTACCTCAAATCCAGAGAATAGAAAAGAACTGAAGTTCACAAAATGCACATAAGGAATCAAGTGTGAAATGTGCATCATGAGAACAGTAAAATAAAAAGTAGTTCATTGGAGTTTGACACTAAAGGTTTAGTTTGCTCAATAAGACAAAACCTTAAATTAATCTTTAAAGATAAAAATCATGTGCACACACTAAAGGATGCTCTAGGAATGGGGGGGGGGCACTGGGAGAAATGGAGAGAGAGGGGAAAAGAAAGGGAAAAGGGGGAAGGGAGCAAAAAAAATCATGTGCACAAGACACAATCTGGAAAATGTGAACTCTACCCCATCAAAGAGGCAAAGATTAATAAGTTTAAGATTGCAGAAGCTGGGATAGGAGAGATGGCTTAGGAGCTGAAGTCTTTGCCTCACAAGCAGAAGGACCTGAGTTTGAATCCCAAATCCCACATAAAACCTCAGGGCAGAAATGGTGGCAGCCTTTATTTCTGGCCCTGGAAAGTAGAACTTGGGGAACCCCAGAGTACAGCAATAAGGAGGTAGGGCAATTCAGGGTGATTCCCAAAATTACCCTTGGACCTTCACAGGCAGACACACTAAAATACCCTCTTGTACATACAGACACACACACGGCCACACCAACACATACAAAAAAGAAAATTAAAAGAAAGGGAAAAAAATTGTAAGTTTTATACTCCTATAACTTCCTAAGTTAATCAATACTATCTTATAACTTATAAATTGGTGTTTTAGTTTTTAAAAAAAGCATACTATGGCCCCAAGGGTGATTTCGGGTATCATCCTGGATTGTTCTACCATCTTTTGGCTTTGCTCTGGAGTTCCCCAGGCCACTGCCATTTCCATTCAGAGTTTTTACATGACTCTGAGACCCAAACTCAGGTCCTTCTGATTGAGAGGTAGAAGCTTAACCCCCGAGCTATTGCTTATTTTTAATCAACCAAATAAAAGTTTCCATCAGGAATGACTTCTCATTTTTTCAGTTCAAATAATCATATGATACATGCCTTGGGACAATCATCTTGCTCTGAAATTTAGGAAAAATTTAAGAAATACAGATAGAAAAGGTGTGAAGCCTTCCTTTCCTAGGTGAATTATGCTACAAACATTTCCCCTATTTCTCACAGATGCTCATTTTTGCTTTACTCGCATGAGACTCCCCTCCCTTTTCTATCTTCATGTGTGAGTTTATGAATACATGTATGTGTATTTGAGTGTATGCGTATACAAATCTTTGTTTCGTATGTGAGCATGCTTCTGACTTTTTGTGTGGAGGCCCAAGAGTGACATTAGGAATCATCCTTGATCTCTCTTCCACCTCACTGTTTTGGCATTGGGTATCTAATTTGAGAGTTTGAGGATAGAAGTAGTCTGGCTAATTCACTTAATCTGGGGATTCCCAGGCTTTGCCTTCTGAGGATAGAATTAAGATGGGTCTTCATACCCACCAGACATTTTCAGGTGATATTTGGGACTATCAATACTGGTTCTTTTGCTTGCTTGGCAAGCTAAGCCATCTGATCTTCCCATGGGGCTCCCTTCCACACACAATATGCAGAAAAGATGAAGAGGAGGTTATTAAAATTTAAAACTATTTGGGATTTTCCTTTCCTCACGTACCCTGAAGTTCGTGTACTGCTAAGCCAATCATCAAAGTAGAATTGGTATAGCTTGAAGTTGTATCATGGAAATTGGAAACTGGGAACAGGATGTAGAAAAGTAGACTTGAAATATCACAGTAGCATAGTTCTAAGAAAGTACATTTAGATATTAGCACTGGAAAAAATAACTTCTTTAATCATTCTTTGTGCTTCTTCTAAAGTTTTTGTGAACCATGAGGACAGGAATTACATAGTATGGAGACTCTTGTTTCAGATCATCACTTGCTGTCTGGGATTTCCACCTGTGCTATGTAACTGGGACCAAAGGTCCTCTATATATCTCTGAATAGCTGAACCCAGTTAGAACTTTGTTATTAGAATTACAGGGGGCAACTGAAGGGTCCCCACATAGCAATGAAGTAGGCACGTTCCTAGGAAAGGCCATAGACGGGTTGGTGAGTAGCCAACATGGTTCATGGAAGCATCACTGTGGTCCAGGGCTAGACTATCTGCCAACATGTAGAGTGAGTATATAGTATAGATGTTAGTGTGTTGAGTTACAAAGAGAAACCTAGAGGTAGGACTATGTCTCATTCTGGGATTTCCCAGGCTCTGCCCACCAGGGCTGGAAGTGCAGGCTGCTGCCATTTCCACTTGGAATTTTTACGTGGGACCTGGGATCTGAACTCAGGACCTTCTGCTTGTGAGTCAGAGGCAGAATCTTAACCTCTGAGCCATCTCTCCAGCCCTGAAGGGAGGTATAGGATAGATAACTTCAGGATGAGATTGATCACCATAGGAACTAACCAATGATTAGCTGGAACTTTATCTTTGATGCAATGGATGATTTAATCAATCACATACACATAATGGAACCTCAAGTAAAAATGCCAGAATAAGATGTTTAGAGATCCCAAGAATGACGACTCCACCAATGAGTAGAGGGTGTCTGGAGACTATTATGTCAGTTCTTTACTCCTGCCCTCATCCCCATATGTCTTGAATTCCATATTTTTTAATATACTGTAATCATAAGTTTATCACTTTCCTGAGTTCTGGTATTTGTTCTAAGAAATTATCAAAAACATTCATTACAGGTTTGAATCTATAATTGTGTATGTGGCTTGAGAACCTAAGGCTTGTATTTGGCATGTGAAATGAGCTCATTTTGTGGGAACCGAGTCCCTTAATCTATGAGGTCTGTGCTAATTCCAGATATTTAACATTGAAATCTAATTGAGGATTTCTGATTGTTGTCCTGGATTATTAGTTTATTCAAAAAGTCTTTCACCTTGTATGACCCCAACATTTCTAAAGTAACATCTGAACTTCCCTGACTGTCCAACTTTCATTTTTTTTCTGGCTATACAGTCCTCCTTCTATACTAATATCGGTATGTTCAAAAGTTTCATTTTGAAAGTTTGATGTCTCTGTTCAGTCCATTCTTTTGTGATGATAAAACAACCAGAAGCACTAACAGCTCAGCCTTGGGCCTTGTATGTTGTTCCCACTAGACTTGTGGCTAGAAGTCCTCAAATACTTCTTAGCTTGCCTTGCAGACCACACAAGTATCTTTGTATTGTGTCACTTCGTTGCATAGGTATGACTGTCCAATGTCCCTATAATTTAACACTATCTGAAACTCAGAGTAACTTTCTTCAGTGATCTCATACTCAACTAGTTCAGCTGACAATGTCACTTCCTCTCATTCTTCCTCTTGGGAGTGCTCAGGAAAATTGGCTCTGACCTAGGCTTACAAGCACAGGTTTTCTCTCAGGAAACAAAATAAGAACTTCAGAGAATTGTGAAGTTGCTCTGACTCTGTTTCTGGAATTTTACTTCCAGACTTAAGGAAATAATAAAAATAAAGAGCTATGCAAAGTAAAATATAGAGTTAACTATAAGGTTTCTAATAGTATTTTGAAATTAAATGATATGCAATGATTTTATAGTGTTTTGGAGGCACATTTAATGGCATTCAAGGAACAATAACACTATGCTAATTGAACATAGTGGGTCAGCTACATGTGCTATTTAGATATAAAATGTGTTGAAAAAAATGGATGAATGAAAACCAATAGAAGTTTTCATGTAGCATTATTAAATGAGCTTACATTTAAAAAAACGTATACTATTACAAATGCAGATTCCCAAAATATCTCGACATCCTAAGTTAATATTATCTTATAATTTATAAATTGATATTTTATTTTTTAAAAAATGCATACTATTAGAAATGCAGATCTATTTAAAATTTTATAAAATATACTTCGGCTAAAATACACATGTCTATATATGAAGTACATATAAGTTATGAAAAATACATATGAAAAATGAGAATTTTAAATTTATTGGAAGCAGTCATACTGAAACATAAGTAAAATTTCATTTTTAATTTTGCATTTAAATTATTTTGGTTAATCTATAGCATCTGTATGTTAAAATAGATATTTCACTTGCACAGAGCAGTGCTTAGAAAATCAGTTTAATTCTTTCAAAGTGCCAGCAGCTTTTCAAGCCATTGCAAAGCTACAAGTTTAAGACATTATAAGAGGAAGTTTGCTATTTCATTAAAATTACCCAGAATACCAACAGAATGATCTTCATTTTAAACATGCTGCCAATCATTATCATCATCACAAAAGATAGACCCACATTCAGAGGAAAGAATTAAAATTGCTTCAAATGAATAATCATTTAAAATGACATAGTAATCACTTAATCAGTCCAGGAGGATACAAAAAGAAACTTTTAAAAAATGCTAGAAGTTACAGGTCATCACACACTAAGTTGAAAATAAAAAAAAAAAAGATATTCCACAAGGATTTGCTATATTATTCCTTAAATATGCTATTGCTGAATAATTTTAATTTTCTTCATTTGTTGATAATATATGAAGAAAACTCATATTCTTTGTGCTAAGTAGCCATTCTAGGTAAAAATTTAATACCATAGGAAAAAAAGTTTTAGAAGACAAGTTACATTTGATTTTCAGTGTTCCTGATAGTTTCTCTTTTGTTCTTCATTAAAGATTCAAAAAGTGCCTAGTATATGTCAAGCATGCTCAGAAGCGGTTCTTTCTCCTTTCCTTACACCAATTGATATGTCTCATATCCATCATTATAGCTTATAAACAGCGTCAAAACAGGAAAAAAAAAAACTATAATATTGAAGAGCGCAAGAACACAGCTTCCCATCTTCTTACATGGCAATTCTTATCAAATATAACTAACATCATATATTAAAGGTAGTTTCATTGGGTGGGACATGTGGATGGGATTTCAAGATTCGTAAATGACATTAAATATAGTCTGGGTCTTTAATTGATACAGCAACAAAAATGTATTTGGGGATCGTGAAGATCTGGGAGTCACCTTGCCTATGACTGCTTTCTTTTGCTCTAACAAATACCTGAAGAAATTACCTTCAAAGAAGAAAAGGTTTATTTTGGCTCATGTCACTAATTGGCCAATTTTCTTCAGGCCTGTGATAATCCTTTATATTACAGCAGAAACACATGGCAAACCAAATGCTTCATCTCATGAAAGTGACAAGTAGAGATAGGAAAAGAATCTGAAGTACCATCGTCCCCTTCAAAGAACACCCTATCTTTTGCCATAGGTCCCATCTGTTCAAATTTTCTAATTCCATGGAGCTCGGCTAGATAGAAAGCCTCCAAGAGGTTTTTTTGTAAGACACACATCTGAACCACAGCTCTTGTCACACATGCATTCTAATTATAAAAAGGAGAACTGAATCAATGATCATCAACTAGGTGAGTGCTATATGACATCTTTATGAAGACAATGCATGAACACAGAGAATTTATGTGATTCTGACAAAAAGACATAAAGATGTCCAGAACCTGAAATCCAGAACCCCCCACTTGCCACTTAACTCTGCACTTGGGAAGAGAAATATAAGGGTACTAGAGATCATAGCCATGGCATTTTATCTATTCATTCTTTTTTATATACATTTTTTATTATTTCCGCTCATACAAACTTAAAAGGTAGACCACCCCTCCCTCCCCATCTCCCAGTGCCTCCCCCCCAATTCCCTGAGAGTCCTTTATTGTGCATGCCTGACTCTCCTCTGGATCCTCCTCTCCGATGATGTACAGGGACCCAGTGGCATTTCCCTGAACCTTTTCCTGTGTTCCCCTTAAGCATAGGAACACTACTGTGGCTGCCAATCCCTTGCCTCCAAGGTGCCTTTAGCAGATGCTAGACTTTGTGAGGTCAATAGTGTGTTGGACATTGCGCAGGGCATGCAAAGTCCTATTATGATTGCTTCGGCCTAACTAGTGTGGAGAATCTTGCAAATCATTGCTCCTCCCATCCTTTTGCTCTTACAATCTTACCGCCGCCTCTTCCACAAATGTCCCTGAGCTTCAGGACGGGGAGAGATTAGGCTGGCCTAGTTCTATGTGGTTGATATAGAGTCTCTGAAGTTCTGGATCGTGGTTTGTTGATTTTCTTTTGCAGTTTTGCTATCTACTCACTCTTACATGGAACACCTGATCCTGAAAGATACACGTACCTCTTGAGATTACCCTTACCCTGATCAAGTCCTCTGGAGTTATTTTCCCTAGAAACATTTCTACTCTAGTAAAGAGGGTGGAAAAGTAAATCAAAGTAAGAGGAGTTCTCTATAATATTTATCAAAGGATAATCTATGGATACCAGCATCAGAATGCATGTGCTTCTTAATGATGGTATGGGGGGAGAGCAGGAGCCATCTTTTCATCTTATTTCTCAATGGATAAGTTTTACTCACTAATGTTTAAAAATCACTCAACTAAAACAGAGAGCAGTTGATCTTATCCATTTGTTCCAAGCCTTCTCTTCTTTGGACCACCTGCCCCCAGTCCAATGAGGCCTGCCAGACAGAAATCTCTTCAACACGGAAGGGACACAAAACCCTACCTACCATGATCTTCTGCAGGTTACTAGTCAAATATTCCTGGTGCTACCCTCTTCCTGCACTTCCTCTTTCCACACAGCTATTCTGGAGGTGAGATGTGATTGGAAGTACTGTGGTCATTCCAGAGGCTTTAAAGACCAAATAACATTTCCATGCCTCTTTTATGGTTCTTCTTCATAATTTTGGGAGCACTTAGATTGTTTCTCACAATCCTTAAATAAGGACAGTGTGAGCAGGGATTCTGGTTGATGGACCTGTGACATGTCATGAATAGGAACCATCTTTAAGCCAGTGGGACAATTACCTTTGCTCTCTTCCTCTGTCACGATAGACTCAAAAGCACATCAGCCACAAAAAGTCATCAATTCAATGACCCAGAAGAAGTGGAGGGATTTCAATGCCTCTGTTATTCTCCATTAAAGGCCATGTAAGCATCATTACAAAATTATGTCCTTAAGCATTTCATGTAATCAGAACCAAGGTCCAAGAATAAAGAGAAAGGATTAGTCACTAACACACTGATACACACATACACACATATACACACACACACACACACACACACACACACACACACACAGGCACACCCCAAAATAGAAAAAAATTGTTATCATAAGGTAGCACATCTTTCAGCTCTGCATAAGTTCTTTAAAACTTGCCCATATGTAGTTTTATTTCTTGGCATTCTCCACAGGCCAACAACTTACCTAGAATGCCCTTGGTTCTTGAGTCTTCATTATCACTTAATGACATTTGACTTAATTCCAATGACTATGGAAGACAAGAATGAAATGCAGTTCCACTCAGCAATCTTCATTCCCAGAAATTACAATTCAAAATTCATCTGTAACTAATCTATCACCTATCCCTAGTCAGGATTAAAGACATGAGCCAAGAGCTAAGGAGATAGCTCAGTCAGTAAAGTGCTTGTTGTGCAAACTTGAGAACCTGAGTTCAGATATCCCCAGCACCCACACAGTGACATGCATCTACAGTTTCAGAAGATGGAAACCAGCAGATTCTTGAAGCTCGCTGACTAGCTAATTCCAGCTAATTCCAGCTAATTCCAGCTAATTCTAGCTAATTCTATGTTTCAAAGAATAGTATGGAGAATGATTGAAGAATTTTGGCCATAGCACACATGTGCATCCCTATGTGTACCTGAACCCACATTCACGAGAGCACAGACCCACATGAACACTTACATTTCATACATACAACATATACACACACATGCACTGAGTCAAATTACTTTTCTTTTGTAGCATGTTTGCATAGAACTTTGCAGTACACATTTCATGGATTTTTATCCTTGATTTTTGTCTCTTTGTATTCTTACAATGCTGGAATAAATAAAAGGGTGATTTCATTATTTCCCTGTTGTGGACACAGAACCATCTCAGAAAGGATGAATTAATATTGAGGTATTATTTATGCAATCGAAACTCAAACTGAGTCCCTTTATTCACTTAAAAAAAATTGTAAATATTGCAAATACCGTAATGAACAAAACAAATCACAATTCCTGCCCTTTGGAAGCTATGCTGTAGAAAAGGATGAGAGAACATAAATGAAGTAAGCTATGGGCCAGAAAAATGGCTCAGCAGGTAAAGGTACTTGTCACACACATATCATGTGTTTGATCTCTGGGACCGTGTAAAGGTGGAAATAGAGAAACAATTCCACAAAGTTGTCCTCTGCCAACACACTAACAAGTCAATTAGCATTTAAAAAAATATTAAATCAACAAGTAATACAAGATAATGGTATGAGAAATGCCATGAAAATAATTAAGAATAGTGCTATATCTAAGTTCTGAAAACAGAGGTACCTCACAGTTTTACAAAGAGTGGGAATAGAAAAATCTTCAAAAAAAAAAAAACTGTGGAAAAACTGAAGGAATTGAGTGCGTGCATCACACCATTAGAGGGGAGGGGAGCCTTCTGTAAGGTGTCCCATAGCTCCTGAATATTCCTTTCATGTATGCTTTTTTGACTTTCAGTTTCTTTAATAAAGCAAAGACCCAAATACAAGCTCATTCACCTACAATCAACTGATTTTGACACAGGTACTCAAAAAAAAAAAAAAAAAAAGAAAGAAAGAAAGAAAGAACATCTTCAACAAATGATGCAGCAAATTTGGGTATCTACATGCAGAAGATTGAAACTGGACCCTTATCTGTCACCCTGCACAAAAATTAACTCCAAATGGATCAAAGACTTCAACGTTATACCAGAGACTAAAAAAAATCCTAGAAGAGAAAAGGGAATAGACGTGAAGTGATTGGCCTAAGTCAGCGTTTTCTGACTAGGACCCCAAATGCACAAGAAATAAGACCAACACTCAATACGTGAGATGAAATTAAAAAACTTCTGTTCGGTAAAAGATATTGTTACCCAAGCAAGAAGGTAACCCACAGAATGGGAGAAAATCCTCACTAACCACATATCTGATAGAGTGCACAATATTCAGAGTACACAAAGAACTAAAAAAATTAAACACCAATAAGTTAAACAGCCCAATTAGAAAATGGGCCTTAAAACTTAACAGAAACTTTTCTTATGATGAGATTCAAATGTCTTTTAAAAATGTTTCATCTGATATATCATCTCACCACAGCAGAAAGGCTAAAATCCAAAACACAAACAGAAGACAACAAATGCTGAAGAGTGGGGAACATTACTGTTGGGAATACAAACTTGACTATGGAGGCTCCTAAAAAAGCTAAAAATCGAAATACAATATGACCTAGCTATACCACTTCTGGGAATATTCTCAAAGAAAGCTACATCTTACTATAGAGACACATGTACATCCATATTCACAATAGCAAAAAATGGAATCAGCCTAGATGTCCAACAGTATGAATGGATAAAGAAAATGTGGTACACTTACACAATGGAATACTATTCAGCTGTCAAGAAAGATGAATTAATGAAATTTGCAAGTAAATGGATGGCATTGGAAGAAACACTGAGTGAAGTATACCAGACACAGAAAGAAGCCACGTGTTCTCCTTTATAAGTGGATTCTATCATTAAACCCTCAATGATATACTCAAAAGGAAATGTCTATAATACCCACTAACTACAAAGAATGTAAGTCAAGAGGAAAAAGTGAATAAGACCGCAAAGGAATGGAGATGAAAGAAAATAGGCAAATAGTTGAATAAGGCCATTATGGAAGAAAAACCTTTTAAGGGAGGAAAGTATAGGGATAGGTCTAAATAAGAGGTAAGAGGGGGAAAAACGCAAGTGGCTCAGGTAAAAAGAGGATTAAGGGTTTCACCCAGCTATGAATACTGCGAAGTATTACAACTCTGGTAAGACTCCAGGGGATCAATAGCAGGAGGTAAAACCCTTGGGCAGCCAATTATCCTCTAAGTGGGTTCTAAACTCCCTCTTATTATCGGAGAACTTGTGCCTGAATACTGTAAACTTATCCAAATAAAAGAAGAAAATAGACACTAAATAAAAACAAATGTCTCAAATATTAACTATAAAAACTTGATAACATCTAAATACTTCTTGTTTAACCCTTAGATAAGAAACACAGAGCTCAGCTAAGATGCACCCTATTACAATGGAAGATTAATGAGGCAGAAAACCATAACTGGCCAGAGTGTAGAATATCCACAACCTTAATCTCAGCCCTAATCAGTCCATCAGAATCTTTCCTCACCCCAGGACTCTGGGTACCTTGCTGAAGGAGTTGGGAAGGTAAGGTGGTAAGAGCCTAAAGGTGACATGGTAACATCTGACCAACATACTCCAATCACAACAGGGCTGTTGTACCAGGAGCTCACTATAATGAGAACTTCTACCACCAGATCTACACAAAGACCTACGTATCAACATTCCCCCAAGAACTAGTGAGGACCTTGGGAGAAATAACTGCACTCAGAGAGTGTCTCTGGGGCAGGTACTGGACAAAGGAAGAGTAACCTCCACTCTTGCAACTGCTCACTGAAGAGCCACATATACTACAACAGAGATCTGACTCCCTTACCAATACTGGCACCTCAATGGGAGCCCTGTGATCCATACAAGCAGAGAGATAGGAGGATGGGAAGGACATGGCTAGACAGAGGAGGGAAGGGAAAGGTAGGAGAGGAAGGGGAAATGGGGGAGAGGAGGGTAATAGGTAGGGAGAGGGTCAGGGTAGTTGCAAAGACTCATTTTGTTTGTATGTGAAAAAAATTCTCAAAAAGAAAACAACTGTAGGGACCAAATGAATCGACAGTAAGATTCACTATTTTTTTTAAAAAGTGACCCCTTATAAGAAAGTAAAATTGAATAAACATAAAAGGAATTAAGGAATTGGACTTGTTTTCTCTATGTGATGGCAGAAAGTTTGTGGCTTTGAAAAATGGCGAGCATGGCTTTGCTTTTATTGTTTTGATATTTATGGCTATTTTCAGGAACGTAGTCACTGACAACAAGATTCAACTGAGAAGTGATCTGCTAACAGACTGTGAGTTTCAGGAGACAGGGACTTTTATCTCTACGTCCCTGGCACACAGCATATGCCTGGCTTGTGTTTGTTACATAAGTGAATGTCATACCGATAGAAGACAGACCCGAAGACAAGCTCTGTGCTGATACCATGCTGGAATCATGGAATCCACCGCAGTTATCCAGAACAAGGGAGGCAGAATCCCTGGCCATGATTCCCCAGTTTTGTCTTTGGTCCAGAGTCAGTTAGTGATTAAGTGACTATTGAGTTCTATGCCAAACAAAAACTAACATAACACATTATCCTTATGATGAATTCATTCCACATTCTTAATTTTTGCAATTATGTTTTCTCATTTATCTTTTTAAAATGTCCATTGCTCAATGTGGTAAGAATGAGTAAAACTTGGCTTGTTTCATTAATAAGTTTACTTGTACAAAAAGAAAACTCACAACACTATGAAGGAAAATGAGACAAGTATGATTAATGTATACAATTATAATTTGAGCAATTATATGCAGAAACTAAAAGCATTGATTCCATAGGTGCAGAGAAAGTATGAATAGTGATCACCAAGCAGAGGCGGGGGGGAGAGTATGTTCTCCGTCATGTAGTGTCAGGAGCCAGGAAGAAAGGCTTTAGATAAGGTTAAAGTTATTATTCAAAATCCCTTTGGGTCTAGGCTTTTAAGTATTTGGGCTTGCTCATAGCCACAAGAGGCGAGGGAGGGGCTACAAGACCATAGAACCATTAGTTTATCAACAGAAAGTTGAAGGGGTAGAACTCATGTGACCTGATTTCTGGGAGTTGTAATCCAACAACTATAGAATTTCATAGTATGTCATCATAGACCAATTGTTATATGATATTTTTCCCTTCTATCAAACTTGCCTGCTGATTAAATTATTGTCAATGCAAATTCAGGACAATTTTCTGTGGCTAAGTGTTCACAGGATGAGTTTTGCTGGGATTTGAGGTATAGATTATGAACAGAATACCATAAAATAAAAATGAAGTGAATAACCCCCAAATGTATTCAGTAAATTTTAATTAAATAACTCTATTTGAGATCTTAGTAATATAAGTATTATCACATTTCTATATTAATATGAATTTCATTTATTTGACTTTTAAGCCTTAAAATGATTTCTTCATATTCAGTCTTCATTTAGATCTTTTAAACATCTGATTGAAATCCATTTTCCATGCAAAATTTGTTTCGATCACAGCATCTATAAATTTCTCATTAAGTTGTCACCTTCTTCTTAGGGAAAGTGT
This sequence comes from Typhlomys cinereus, assembly GCA_023101885.1. Lineage (NCBI taxonomy): Eukaryota > Metazoa > Chordata > Mammalia > Rodentia > Platacanthomyidae > Typhlomys > Typhlomys cinereus. The sequence goes on from JALPQD010000020.1 coordinate 2,517,053, forward strand.
TATTTGCTATTGCTATCCCCCATTCCAGTTAGGTCGTACTGAACTAAAAGACCCAAGGTGTCAAAATTATGTTCTTTAAAAAGAAAAGTGAAGATTAGAATGTCATGAAATGGAACCTTCTTCAGCTACAAAATGTTTTAATCCCCTAGGCATGAATGCCAAAAGCATTCATGCTTTTCAAATTCCCTGTCTGTTGTCTTCCATTGTATTATGGATTTAATTCCATAAAACTTACATATACGCAAGCAGAATTCTTTTCATTTTCCTAAATCCAGCTTCCATTTTGAGCAAACATCATGTCACTAGGATGATAAACTTCTACCTTAGTGAATTTAACTTCTCAATTCCTGTTTTGTTGAGGTTCTAACCCTAGGTGCTCATACACTGCCAAGGGATGAGGGGACAAATTTTGACCTCAGTTCACAGGATTCTGCTCATACTGCCCTGCCCATCAGCCCATCCTTCATCACCTACACAGACATTGCTGGGAGAACTTCCTGCTACCTGTTCCTTTCAGGTCTAGCAACTCTGTCTGCTTTCTGCACATGATCCTTAATGACTTAGCGATTCTCTGGAACAAATGTTCAGGGCTTCCTCTGCCCAGATGCACTGAACATCCATCTCCTCTCACAGGCTTTGCTGCATCTCAAGACTTCGAAGTGAAAATGGGAAGTAGATCCCTTCCTACCATAGTGTCCTGGTTTGAATGTGAATTACTCCCCACAGGCTGATGTGTTCAAATCCTCAGCTGCTGTTGTTGTTAGGGAAGGTTGTGGCACCATTAAGAGATAAAGCCTTGTTGGAGGAAAGCAGATCACAGTGGGGATGTTGAGTCTGGTTGCCCTGACCTGTTTCCTCTAGTTTGTTTCCTCTCTCTGCCTCCTGATAGCTTCAGTGACCTGAAGCTCCTGCTTCAGTGACCAGTCTCCTGCTTCTGCCTACTGCTATGGGATTCTCTCCATAATGGATTATATCCCTTCCAGAACCATCGACTAAATAAAATCCACTTTTCTTCCTTTCTGGCTGGGTCAGAGTACTATATCACAATAAAAAGAAAAGTAATTGCAACACACGAGTTCTGCAAAACCCTCACATGCTCCTTCTCTTCAGCATAGCATCTCAGAGCTATATATCCTCCTCTATGTCACCCCCAAATCTATCAGCAACTTCAAACCTGGGCGAATAATTTCTTATTTCCAATTGAAACCCTCCTTATTTTCTCTATTGAATACTTTTTGCCTCGAAGAATACCTAATATAATCTTCTCAGTGAGGTTCAGCATTTGAAAACACAAAAGCCATAAATTCCTGCTTCTATTTACTGTTCTTGTCATTGTCTCCAAAGGAGAACTTGATGGGGAGGGAAAGAAAGGGTCATGGGACATAGATAAGCACTGAGGTGTGTGTCAGGTGGCCAGGTCTTCAAGAAGACTCACCCCTCACAGCAGGAGAAGCTGAGATTGGAGAGCCACAGGAACCCAGAAAACAAAGGAAAGTCCTTTCATTTACAGACTTCAGAGGGAAGTGAGGATCTCTAAGTCTAGAAAGGAGGGGCTTGTAGACTTCCCAGGGAATAATCTCTGAGTTTAGATTCCTGAAAGTTCTAGATAAAATAAAAGGTTATAATTTGGGATAGTAATTCCACTGTACCCTCTGCCTTGGAGCACTACTCTTTGGTAATTTAGCAGTTTAGGGGTGTTATTAGAGAGGAGATAAGTATGACTGATCCCCCTCTATAGGGGAAGTTTTCATGATATAAAGCAGGATAGCAGGTAATAATTTTTAAGTTTTTGATTTGTCATTTTCTACAACCATCATGTATTTCTCAACCATGTAAAGCAATTTCTTTTCCAGTTTTGGTTATCATTATGTAAATAATCCCTGATTTTTCTTTGAATACATTGTCATGTTTATTAGTCTCTAACGAGAATTTTTTACTTCGTTTTTTGGGTGTGAATGCAGAAAGGTTCATTAATTATTGAAGCATTTATAGAATCCCTGAGGGTTTTGAAGCATTTAACTTCTATATAATTATGTTCTCAATGGTAGACAAGAAAAGTACAGCCATCCATCCTGAAGGAAATGAAGTTTCTGATTTACTCTGAAACTTACAGAATGTGAGTTACAGTTCATGCACAGTCTGTGGGTTTTCTAATTTATAATGCATTTACTTAATAATGAAAATGGTCCTGAGAGAAAATTGCATATTTCTGGGGCTTTGGAGAATAAGATTGGAAAATCTAATTAATGATTTCATTAATAAACTATAGACTATTGTAAACTGGTTAACTCATTTCCAGATATGCTAATGTCCTATCTTAGACAGGAGTTATGGGTTAAGCATTTTTTATTTTTGTTCTTCTAGGATGTCATACATGAATACAATGAATTTGTCATTTGGACCCCTTATTGCCCATTCCCACCTCTGCTTCCTTTTCTCACTGCAGCCCATCTTCTTCCAGACCAATCTCCCACCTACTTTCATGTCTTTTGGCCTGTGTGATTCACCATGTTTCATCTGTGCTGCCTGCACTGGTATTCACTACACTGAGCATTTGCTGGAGTATGCAGTGGTTAAACCACCAAGGAAAGTCAGTTCTCTTGCCCCTTTCCATATCAACCCTCAGCTGTCTCAGGGATTTGTGGTACCTCTTAACTTTGTGCCCTTCCATGGTGAGCAAATCTTGTGAAGGTCTTGATTGAGTGAGTAGGTGCAGCTCCCAGAAGATATTGTGTGAAAGTATCCCATCACACCCCACCTTCAAGCTCTTATATGCTTACAGCCCCTTTTTCCAAGATGTTCCCTGAGCCTTGGGGTTGGAAGTGCAAGATAATTTAGCTGTTTTGTTTAGAGCTGTGCAGCCCACTAAGGATATTTTTAATACTTATCTTTTTTAAAATAATGTATTGAAAAGGAAGCTGTGGGTCCCCTTTCGCCACACCTCCCCCGCTCCGCCGGTCGGGACGCGTACGCGTAGATCCAGCCGGGCTCTCACCGCGCGCTCTAGGACCCCCAGGTCAGCCCACGGGGACCCGGCTCCGACTCCCGCCATCCAGCCGGAGCCGCGCGGGGGCCGAGGGACGAGGAGGACCTCCCCCTGCGCCCGGGCCCCGCCCCAGCTGCCCTCGGGTTAAATAGCTCCACGCCAACGCGCCCAGCTTCCCTTTGCACCCCACCCCGCTCCGCCGCCGGTCGAGACACGCGCGCGTCCACCCGGGCCTCACCCCACGCCCTAGGTGAGTCCCCGTTCGGGCCCCGCCCACCAGTACCCCAGGCCAAATAATTCAGTTTAGTGAAATTGAGAGATCTTAAGAGTTAAAATGACAATGCCAAAGTCAAAGTGCAAATCCATGAGAAGCAACACTCAAGTAAACAAATTTCCCACTGAAGAAAATAATTCCATAATGTTAGATTCCAACAAGAACAAACCCGCGGAAAAAGGCCAAGAAAGCCTGACCCAGGATAATGACTTTCAAAATAGGATCATTACCATGTTCAATACTATGAAAGAGGAAATCCGGGAGGAATTACATAATCGAATCAATCGCTTTGAAGAGGAACACAACAGACATCTGGAGGAGTTGAGAAAAACAGTGCAAGAAACAAAAAGTGGCATAGAGCAGATAAAACAAACTCAAGCAGAGTTTAAAACTGAGCTAAAAGACAAGTTATCTTCAACTCAGAACGCCAGAGAGAGTCTTATCAACAGAACTAATGAAGCAGAAAACAGAATTTCAGACCTTGAAGATAAAGTGGGAGTACTAACCAGCTCAATGGAAGAGGTTGTTAAAGCCAAAAAGATACTTGAGAGAAATATCCAAGAGATATGGGACACCCTGAAGAAGCCTAACATGCGTATTCATGGAATACCAGAGCAAGAATCTCAAAATACCACCCCTGAGGAAATTTTTCAAACGATCATCAAGGAAAACTTTCCTCATCTAAAAAAAGAGAGGCCCATTCATATACAAGAGGCATTCCGCACCCCAAACAGATACAACCAAAATAGAAGCACACCGCGGCAAATAATAGTTAAAACACTCCACATTCAAGATAAAGAACTGGTGCTGAGAGCTTCAAGGGAGAAAAAACAAGTCACTTTTAAAGGCAACCTATTAAAATAACAAATGACTTCTCAGTCGAAACAGTAAAAGCAAGAAGAGCTTGGAGAGACATACTTCAAGTATTGAATGAGCAAAAATGTCAACCCAGGCTGATTTACCCTGCAAAACTATCAGTCATGATCGAGGGAGAAAGAAAAATTTTCCAGCACAAAGACAACTTGAAGGGATACATGGCCACCAAACCAGGCCTTCAAAAACTGCTAGAAATGATACTCAAGCGTGAAGAAAAAAACAGGCATATCCAGGAGAACAGAAGGCAAGTATAACATCATTAAAAGCGAAGCAATATACTTATAAAAGCTACTAAACATAATAAATGTCTGGAATTAACAATAGTTTCTCCATTATAACACTAAATGTTAATGGACTTAATTCACCGATCAAGAGACACAGATTACAAACTTGGATTAAAAATCACAATCCATCAATCTGTTGCCTGCAGGAAACCCATCTCACCACAAAAGATAGGCACGCTCTAAAAATAAAAGGCTGGTCAACAATTCTACAAGCAAATGGAAGCAGAAAACAGGCAGGGGTAGCCATTATGCTATCAGACAAAGTGGATTTCAAACCAAAGAAAAATATTTTTCAGTGCTCGTGTCGTGAGTCCACAAATCTGCAGAGATAACTTTTAGAAACACTGTTGATGGTTTAAAATGTGCACTCTGTGTTGAGCTCTACTGCTCTGTTTCACTAGATCAGAAAGCAGCTAAACACAAGGATTACACACTGTAGTTCTCCCAGTCAATAGGCTGAACTGTCCTGAAGCACATTCTTGTCAAGCCAAGTGGTGATTCACGTAGAAGTCTGAGGCAGAAGGATTTCTATGAGTCCAAGGCCAGCCCAGGCTACAATAGGAGGCCCTGTTTTAAAAAACCAAAGCAAAACATAAACAGTAAACCATTTCACAAATGCCTAAAATGAAGTAAGAATATAGTAGGAGTTTAGAATAAGGATATTAGCTAGGGGATATGTAAATTACCACAGAAACACAAAGAAGGGTAAAAAGGACAGGAAGTTGAATTTCTTTTATGAAGAATATGTAAACTAGACCCCTTTACATGGAACCTACACAGAAATGACAGGAATAATTGTGTATTAATTTTGGAAATCAATTGACACAGTCTAAATGGAAACCACCTATTTTCCCCAAGCTGTATCCTTTCCCTGGGCTGTAGGAAACAAAGGGGCTGACCTGGATTGACCCGGCTGTGCTGGACTGGACAGAAAACAAGGATGTAGCAAAAATTAGACTCTGAAACCTGGAATGATATTCCCCACGGCTGCTATAGGCAACACTTGGGAGGTTAAGGCAAGAGGATAGCTGTTAATTTAGGGCCAGTTTGGACTACAAATTAAAGAGAGAGAAGAGAGAGAACATTTTAAGACCAATATGAAGTAGGGATAGTTCTAAAATGAGATTAGCAGTGAAGCAGAAATAAAGAACCTCCAACAGAGTTTAAAGCAGGTAAGCAGTTTAGGAGTTATGACGACACAGGTACTGGGGAAGTGAATTCTCACATTAACTCTTGACTATGTTTCCTTGCTCTGTTGTCTCCTCTGGACTTTTGACATGTGAGATCAGTTTGGGGTTCTTGCTTGTTTGCAAGCACCAAACCATGAAAAGAAATCTCATTATTTTAGGGACAAGTTTATTCGTGGACCTTGGAGTGTCAGGAAATAACCACAGACCAGTAGCTGTAGGACATGTCACTGTGCTGGAGAATCTACAACTCTTTTTCCAGCTTTCATGTGAGCAGATTTAATGGCAGAAAACATGAACAGAAAAAGTTCTGGTTCCCTTATTTGTAATTTGTTGCTGTTATGATATCCTGAAGCCCGTATGCATTTTTTTCAAGGCCTGGGTTTATAAGACAGGCTGTCATATACATCTAGTTGAAAAAAGGAAATGAAAGCATTTGCGTTTACTAATAAAGCCGTCTTTCTTCACATTCAGCAGCCTCTGTCACCGCATGGACATGGGTAGTGTCTGCCTGCAAAGGAGAAAAACAAAAGCGAAGACAAGAGCTCAGGCAGACTGAAAGGATGAAGTTGGAGCAACACCGAAGATGGAAAGGAAGAAAACTAGGAGCCACTTGTCACGTTGACACTCGCAAAACACAAGCAGACAAGAAAGCAGATTCACCTCAGCTCGCCGCTGCCTCTGAGACCGGAGGGCATCAGGCTGCAAGGGCGTTTGGGGGTGTGGGGAGGAGAGCAGATTTTTAGGATTCTACTTTTGATATTTTGGTAGATGAAAACTAAAGAGACGCAGATAAGATCTAATAAGAGAGAAAAGATACAAGCTACAAAATAGGTCCACCAAGTAAAGGACATCTGAGGGTTTGTTTTTTTTTTTAAGTTTAAGAATAAGGATGGTGAAACAACCCGGCAGGTAAAGCGCCTGTTCGAAAACCTGATGACTTTAGTTTAATCCCCAGAAGAAGGAAAGAGCTGACTTTTGAAAGCTGTCCTCTGACCACTATGGATGTACCAAGGCATTTATGCATGCAAGTTCTCTCTCTCTCTCTCTCTCTCTCTCTCTCTCTCTCTCTCTCTCTCTCTCTCTCTCTCTCTCTCTCTGTCTCTCTGTCTCTCTGTCTTTCTCTGCTCTCTCTCTCTCTCAAATAAATAAAAAAGGTATTTTCTAAAAAAACTTATATGAAGATGGTACTTGTAAGTTTTAAAGGGCAGTAGTTTAACCTGTTCTTGGTGAAAATGACAATTGTTTCAAAACAAATCCTTTGTGATGCTGGTCCTTGAACTGACATGATGCTCGTCTTCATTTTGAAAAATGATATTTAAATATATAAAAATTTAGTAACAATCACCTGTAGCGATAAGAAAAATATTTCTTTAAAGTACAGTTATATGTAATGGCGTAAAGGGACCAAATCCCTTCCATTTTAAAAAAAAATAGTTCTTCTCAAGCAAATCATCAAGTCACTTTTGGTGCATTTGCAGTTGCCTGAGGAGACAGCTCAACTAAAATTGTTTTTCAAGTTTGAGTAGCATTCATTTTGTCGACAGAGAAATGTTGCTCATACATGACATTATGTCTTGTTCTGTGCTTTACTAAAAAACTTTTCCAGACATTTGCAGTTGAAAGTTAAAAAATTTCAAATTTTGGTTATACTCTTTTCACCTCCAATGGTGCTTCTTCCCACAAGAATAAAAAAAATATCTATACTTGCACTTGCTTTTTGTGACCTAGAAATGGAACTACAAACATTGAATTCAACTTGGAGACTATCATAATTCCTTTATTTAGCCCGAATCTGAACACTGTTCTTCTTGATTTACATTTTAGGAAATAGAAGGCTGTGATGTGAGGATGTCTGAGAGAAAGGAGATAATTCATTAGATTGTGATGATCTCCAGGAAGCTAGAGAGAGCTTGTGGAGAAGAAAACTGTCCCCATGTAATATATTTTTACATGTTAACATCTGTAAAACTGCCATAATACCACAACTGACTTGCTAAGAAAGTATCAGTGAACTAGGGTTCTTTCTCTTTCATTGTAACACATACACGTGCACAACCCCCCACAGCATGTGCAATGAGATGGGTCGTTCTCATTGCCATGATCACTGGATTCATAATCACCTAGGAGACACCACTGCATGTGTCTTTCAATGTATTTGCAGAGAGAAGACCTGAATGTGGGTGGCACAAGTTCATGGGATGGGGTCATAGACCGAAAAGGCCAGATGAACCTTGGCTGCTGCTGCTGCTGCTGCTTCTGCTTCTTCTTCTCCTTCTCCTCCTCCTCCTCCTCCTCCTCCTCCTCCTCCTCCTCCTCCTCCTCCTCCTCCCTCTCCTCCTAATCCCTCTCCTCCTTCTCCTCCTCTTCTTCCTCCTCCTCCTCCCTCTCCTCTCCTCCTCCCTCTTCCCTCTTCTCCTCCTCCTCCTTCTCTTCCCCCTCTTCCCCATCCTCCACTTCCTCCTCCTCTTTCTTCTTCTTCTTTTTTCTTCGTCTCCTTCTCCTCCTCTCTCCTCTTCCTCCTTCTTCCTGTTCTACCTGTGGGGCAGCTCCCACTGCCACCATGCTCTTCCTGTCATGACATCATGACGGACTCTCATCCTTGAATGGACAGCCAAAATTAACCCTTCTTCCCCTAAGCTTCTTTATTGTCAGGTGTTTGTATCCACAGGGAGGAAAATAACTGATGCATATGGTATCAATAGTCTAGAATAAACTGAAGAGATGTGATAGCACATTCCCTTTTCTAATATCTTGGTGTTTCTTTCCAATGATTTAGCACATAGATGGAATTACATAACTGAATCACTTTGACAGTTTGTTTTCAGTGTGACCCTGCTATTTTCAAAATGCTTGTTTTGTTATTAACTTGGTCTTCAGGGATCCAAGTTTTCATAATATGTCTCTGGGTTAGAGGGACCTGTGATTTTTCTTCCAACAAATAACACACATCACAAGTGACAGTGTCCTATGCTTCCTTTTTGCCTCAGCAAACTCCTCTTAGCTGATTGAGCTGTGGGAAACCCACAGGATGTGACAAGTTATTCCAGGTGGCCTCCAGCCATGGGCCAGTGAGAAACCAGGGTCCTTCATCATGCAGTCACAGGTGAGGAACTCTGACAGCTCCCAAGGGAGCCTGGTGCCCTGCCAACACTTAACAGCTTTAAGAGATCCTGAGCAGCGCGCTCAGCTTCTTGACCCAGAGAAACAGCAGGAAAATAAGGGTTCTTTTTATGTTTCCAAATTTGTACTAATTTTACAAAAGGAAAGCAACAAATGCATTCTTTTTCCTTTTACTTCCTCTCTCTCTCCACATTATCACCAAAACTATCACATAGGCAACAAGATTCACTTGTTGCAAATTCTCATTAAAATCATTTTCATTTTATGGAGTCACATTTAGAGGAATCACGTGGTTTGATGCTAATTTGTTTTCTCTAAAAGCGTGCTATAAAATTTTATTCTCGTTCATACTGTGTGTGCGCAGGTGTGTGCACAGATATGTCTCTCTATGAATCAGAGGACACAATGTGTGAGGGGGGTGAACATCCTTTTAGCTTTGCTCTGGGGTTTCTCAGGACAGAAAGTGCAGGCCACGCAGCTACTTCTGTGCAGTGTTTTTATGTGGGATCCGGGATCCAAACTCAGGTCCTTCTGCTTGTAAGGCAGAGGCTTTAACTGCTGAGCCATCTCTCTAGCCTTTTTTCCCTCTCTTTAATGCAACCTCATAGCTCTCTACCTAGGGATGAGGCAAACACTAGCTCTATCCTTGTGACTCATAGGACCAGAGAACTCAGTGAAGCTCCAACTTCATAAACTGGGCCTGCTTTTCTCTTTCTTCCCTACCCCCATTTAAACTGAATCTAAAATGCTTTTATTAACTATGCCACCATTGAAAAATATAATTTTAAATTATAGATTTTAATTAAAACACATTAATGCCAGGAGTCAATTGAATAAAATTTATGCAGGTTTGACTATTAGGTTTGTAAGATTTAGCATTCTATTAAGTATATGAAAAAAATGACAAACCAGTCTTTGGGGTTTTTTTGTTTTTTGTTTTTTGTTTTTATTTTTTATTTCCACTCATCCAAACTTAACAGGTACACCGGTCCCCCCCTCTCTCCAACCCCCTCCCTATCCCTCTGTGTCCCCCTCCCCTCCCCCTTCCCTCCCCACTCCCCAGTGCTTCCCCCTCCCATCCCCGGAGCACCCTTTAATGTGCATGCCAAACTCTCCTCTGGGTCCTCCTGTCCGATGAGGTGCAACAGTCTTTGTTTTTAAACATTTGACAACTAATGCAAAGATCAATATGTTTCCATTTTTATCTTAATTATGATCTTGTTCCTCCCTTGGGTGATGGCTCTGTTGGTTATCATAAGAAGAGATGTTTGGCATCTACCTTAAAAACCTCATTGCCTTCTCTCTAGAGTTTCTTTGTCCAAGTGTGTTCTAAGCCTATTGAAAGTTACTAATTTTAAAAGATAATATATTATTTCCTAATGCCTTAAAATGAAAACCAAATAAAACAAAATATTTTATAACAATTTAAATGACTTTTTTCTCTGACATTTTATTTTTTCCTAATCATACAAACTCAATAGGTACCCCCATCCTTTCTCTCCTCCCTCCCCTCCCCAGTCATCCCTCATTGCACTCTCCCCCTTCCACCCTTCCATTCACCCTTCCCCTCTCCTGGTGCCTCTCCCTTCCTACCTCCCATCCCTGAAACATCCATTTATGTGAGGGCCTAACCTCCCTCTGAGTCTTCCACTCTAGTGAGGGTTCAGGACTCATTAGCATAGCCTAGGGCCCCTTCTTGGGTTCCCCTTAGCATGGGAACTCAATTACGACTGTTTAATCCCTTGCCTCTAAGGATCCTACTGCCTGAAGCCATCTCCCCTGTGATCTGAACTAGAATTGGGGGGGGGGTGTCATTGTCATGTCATATGCAGGTCAGGCAAAGTCCAGTCCTGGCTGCTGCAGCCCTAATTTGTGTGAAGTATCTTGCATATTGTTGGTCCCCATCTTTAGGCTCTTACAATCTTGCCTCCCCCTCTTCCACAAGATTTCCTGAGCTTTAAGATGAGGAGAAATTTGGCTGGTCTGGTTAAATGACATGTTTTTCAGGATTCAAGTTTTTATGGTATCTACTTGGATCTTGGAAACTTAACTTTCAGATCAGGCTGTCTTGAAAAAAGAAATGAATTTCATGGTGATTCTCTTCACTCCCATCAAAATAAAACTCATGATAGGTTCAGTCATATAGCATTAAGCCTGAAGTGTCAGGGTGATGGCAAGTCAGTAACGAAATAGGAAAACATCATGATGAATAAGACTTCCAGTTGCTCAGGTGAGTAACTCTGCAGCAACTGCATGCGCAGTTTTGGAAACCAAACTAGGTGTTCCTCATCCAGTGCTACACTAATAAGACACACCTTGTCCCAGTCTTCCAGCCTGCTGTTTGTGTTTGACTTCCTGTTTACTACCCACAATTCTTCAGGACTCCCACCAGTCTCCATCATTTACAGTGACCTCGAAAACTTATTTATGCTAAAATAGAAATGACTGGGGTTCTGACCAGTAATTTGCTTTTGGAATATTCTTAATACAAGCATGAAAGACCTTCTTAAAGTAAGCCAAGAGGAGAGTAGGGGAGATGTTAACTTGTGACCAGGGTCGTGAAATTTTTCCAGCAAGAATAAGAATGTGACTTCTACAACCTCAGCTTGTACAATTCTCTCCCGGCTTTTAGCTTGCCTGAAAGAGGTTTTCATTTGCCATTTTTGCAGCAAGAAGCTCATCCTATTCACAGCCTGTGAACTGTTAAGGATTGCAGGTGTCACCATTATTCACTGAATAATGTCACCTTTGCCTTGAAAGGCAAACCTCCATCTCACATGAGTAGCATTCAGTGGTACCCGAGACAAAAACAAATTTATACTGTGAAGATTAAAAGAGGAAGCATCTGCAAGAATACCTGATGAAGCACGGGGATTGTTTTAGCACCAGAGGCAGGTATTAGAGTGATCAAAATTCACCTAGTACATATGATGGTGAGTCATCTTTACTCAAACTTTAATTACTATATTCAACTTAATGATTGGGACCTGTTCCAGAAATATTGAAAACAGGTGCAAAATAAAGGACAGTCTAAGATGTCACTGCATGCAAAATTAAACTGCAGTTGCGATCATTGTATGAAACAGCATGGGGCTTATAGGACCTCAAAAGTGTAACCTGAGTTTCAAAATTATAAACTAACTAACCAGTGGAATACACACCCTTATGAAATCTTATTGTAGAAGTTACTCTGCATGTTGCCAATAAATTAATGACCATATGGCTTAAGGGAAGAATGATTTTATTTTGTCTTACAATTGTCCAGCTGAATGAATAAAAAGACACCTAAATGTTGATACATTCACAATTATGAACTTATCAACGGTCCATTATGGTGATAGAACAAGAATATCAAGTGCTTTTAAGCTGAAAAAACTGGTTATAAAATATACGTAGAAACACTGTACAGAAAAAAAATGTTGAAAAAAAAAAAAAAGAAGAACTTGGGAGAATGGTTACCCCATAGTTCTTCTTGACGAAAATGTTAAAATGTAAACTTTGCTCAAACGAGGTCACTACAAAGAGATTTGAAATGAAGACAAACATATTTATGTGTACAAATATCGTGGAATACCATAGAATAAAATAAGGGTAATGACAAATGATCAGGGTATTGTGAATAGGAACATAATACCTCATAAAAACATGACAGATATAAAAAAATGAAGGCAAATAAATATGCTGATTATTTTTTCTATAATACCTGGGAGTTGAAGGTATTTCTTAAATCATACAAACCAATTAAAAGAAAAAAATGTGCACATTTAACAATTTACTAGTCATCTAGTGGATGCAAAAAGAAGCTCTGTGGAAAAGATAAAACAAGCTAATTTTATCATTTCTCTTAGTAGGAATAGTACCGTGGGATTAACATTATGCAGTATATAATTATGCATATAAGAGCAACACCAGGAAGAAGAAAAAACCAATTAAATTATCAAAGCGTGGACAAGATGAACAAAGAAAACAAACCATAGGAAAAATGTTTTCAGATGCAATAAAAATTAATTAGCTATATTTATGCATATATGTATGCATACTTCCTTAGTTATGCATAAAAGAATCTACTCCAAAAAGTTAACTTTGCATAAAATGCTAAAGTAACATTTGTCCATGTGAGATTTGTGGTAGAATTAAGGTGGGTACTAGGCAAATGATCTGAAAATATGGAATAGATTGTCATAGCTGTGCATGTACCAGTGTAGGTGTGTCATATAACACTCAGAAGTCAGTTCTCTCCCACCAATTTTGGATTCAGAAATCAACCTCAGAAAATAAGGTTTGTGTATAAATGTTTTTACATGCTGAGTCATCTCACCAATCTATTGTTTTCATTTATTTATCGTGTGTGTGCATGAGTGTGTACACATACCACCACACCCTATGAATATCAAAGATAAACTTTACAGGAGTTTTTTCTCTTCCACCACTATGTCAACTCTGGGGATCGAACTCAAGTTGTAACCTTTACCCACTGAGCCATCTTGTGGCCCATTTATCAATCTTTTTCAAAATTTTTATTTTTGTCATACTTAAGCAAAGATTAAATTAAATAATTCACAAAATATATTCAGTCATTACATTACAAAGTAGGCTATTTACTATATTGCTAGAGTTGAACCATTCCCTGTGTATTGTAACTAATATAAATGATTTCTTATTAAATACTTTTTCCAAAACTTTAAGCATTTCGTTTCCCTAAGAAAACAGACATAAATTTGCTTTCTTCTTGGGTGTATGTGGTATATATGTATGTACATGTTCATGTGCCCATATGTGCTAATTAGATATAATATAAGTATATATTCACAATTGAAGGCAGAGCTCTGGGCACATTTGTGAAGACTCATTAGTTGAGTCAGGCACTAAACAGTCCTATAAGAGAGCATCTAATTTATATGGACAAATCCGTTCATGGTGGGCGGGTTCATCTTCTAAACAGGTGGATAAGCGGGGGCAGCTGCTTCAGTACTCCAGCATCCTTCACCATACTTGGACAGTCTTAAAGTCTAGCAAGTGAAGTTTTCCCCTCTGTCACCAGTCCCTTTGGATATGGTTGTTGTGGCCAGTTCTTTTGGCTCTTGGAGTTGATATGAGCCCTCCTGCCAAGCTGGTCTAAAAACTATAACAAGAATCATGTGTCAGAATAAACCCGCTTTGTTCCCCTAAGTTGTTTGGTCATGAATTTATCAGCAACATGCAGAATAGCTGAAACGTATTTACACACACATGTGGAGAACAAAGTTAACATCGAGTCACTTCTCAGTAGGTCTCCTATTGGCCTTAGAGACCACTGAACCTAGAGCTCACTGATTGGCTAATCTGACTGGCCAGCAAATTCAACAGACACAGAGAATTTATTTGGCCTCACCCAGCTTTTCATGTGGGTGTTGGAGATCTGAACTCATATCCTCATGCTCATGCCACAAAAACGTTACCTCTAGAGCCAACTCCCACTCCACAAATTGAATTTGTGTGAGTGTGTGTGCGTGTGTGCGTGTGTGCCTGTGTGAGTGTGTGTATCAGAGAGTACTGTGTGTGCCCATGGAGGCCCAGATATGACTTTGGAAATCATCCTAGAACACTCTACCTCCTTTTGACTTTATTCTGAGATTTCCCAAGCTCTGCCTTCCAGAGCAGGCAGTGTAGGCCGCCATATCTGCCTGGCATTTTTACATGGGATCCAGGATCCAAACTCATGATCTTCTGTGTAGGAGACAGAGACTTAACCTCTGAGCCATCTCTGCTGCCCAACAAGTTGAAATTTTTTTTAACTAAAGAGAAATCACTAACTCAAATGAGGTCACTGAGCTATTATTATCTCATATTTTTAAAAATTACTCTTTCTGATGATCAAGAAGATAATTATGAGGTTATGATTAATAATTTATACAGTTTTATGTGCTGAGAAAACCATTAGTCTTCTTTCACATCCTCATAGGAAGTGTTGATTGCATGAACCTGAAAAAAATGACTAATTACTTTGGCAAAGTTTTTTTGAAATAGATTCATTTTGTTTTTACAATTGGCATTTTTAGTATTTTTAAATCGTTATTGGTTTATTTTTGTAATTTTATTATAGTTACAAGCTTAGAGATCAATTGGAAATGTTAGTAGCTCAGAAAATCTGCTGTTCAAAGCACATAGGGCAATATATGTCTTCAAAATTAGCATTCAAACAATCTTTAATTGTCAACAGCCACACTACTGATTTTCTGTGGCATACCTCCTGAGGTCTTCTGAGATCTGTTATTTAAAGTCATTATAGGATCTATTTCTTCCCTCAACAGTTATTTTTAATCTTCTAAAGTAAATACAGGAAAGTGATTTTGATAATAGGCTTTATAAAGGGATAAATTTACCTGATCTTCTAAGACTCAAAGAGAAAAGACTTCAACATGATATAAGAATCCTTCCAAGTAAACTATTTCTAGCCCAAAGTTTTCTTTGCTTTGCTAAATTACATAACACAGTGGGCATTGGAGCTTTTTGTAGATCCTCCACACTCAGAAAGAGTGTCAGAATCAAGAGACAGAAAAAAATGCAAGGCAACTAAAAGTGACTTTCCTTTCTTGGGAATCAGGATTGTAAGGAATGTTCCAGATCTCTATGCTCCACTCTTGGACCCGTGGTCCTGTGGGGCCTCTGCTCTGTTTCAGTTAGAGTTTGTCAGCGTGCCAGGAAGATGGCAACAAGATTCCTAAAGCCAAAGGGACTGCAGAAGTCACAAACTTGGAGCCACTAGCTTAGCCCTCAGTACGTAATGTCTTCAGCTTAGTCAGACCTTAGAGCACATTTGGGGGGAATCGGATATCCAGCCACATCTAACTGATGGTTATGAGGAAAGGAGGAGACGACTCTCTAAATGAATGTCTGCTGAAGGGATGAACTAATTTGTTTTTTTTCTTTTCAGTTGTATCTGATACTTAGATATCTAACCTAGTAGAATTGATGTTCATGGTTGTGAAGAAGGTTTTCGTCAAAACCATTGGTAATCACACTTTAGATATTTTAGGGAGGAGCACCATCTGGTTTCAGTTAGGGAACTTCCAACTCTTCACACTTCCAAGCGACATTCATTTTCTCCCTTTAATTGGCTCCAAAAAATGCCTTTCACTTCTATAGGCAGAAACAAACATAAAATAATGTGCCCATATTAAAACAAGTATCTTAAAGTACCAAGTATGGCAGATAGAAAGTTGCGTGGGGGCTGATGCCAGTGGATTCTGCCAGATCACACTCTTTCAGAGAATGTGTCCTTTCTCTGAGGCTTTAGAAGCTGGAAAGTCCCAATCTTTGCTTTGCACTCAAGGTCAGATGAGACCTGGGCCTCAAAGCCTGGTCCTACTTAATTCCAGTCTCTTTGCCATTCCTCTCTGGCTATATCCTGTGTGTGTGTGTGTGTGTGTGTGTGTGTGTGTGTGTGTGTGTGTATCTGTGCCTGTGTGCGTCTGAGGTATGTCCATATGTGATGCATCGTGTTTGTGTGTGTCATAGTTAGGCACAAGTGTCAACTTGACAGTTGAAGGTTTGAGCTCTGGGCACATTTATAGAGAATTAATGGTTGAAGTTAAGGCCAGAGAAAACCTGAAGGAGATTGTCTAGCTGATGGGGAAGGCCTAGCCCACTGTGGGTGGGAATAAGTCTTTGAATAAAATACTGAGAGCCGGTTGAGGAAGTTGGCATCCTTGTGTACACTTGGCTAGATATGCTGGTCCAGCAAGTAAGGATCGTCCCTCTCTTAGCCATTATGTAGAGATGGTGTGGCCAGTTTATTAGGCTCTGGTGTTGGTGCATGCTCTACCATCAAGCTGGATTACAAACTGTAACCAGACTGTCGTGAGGAAATAAACTCCGTCCGTGTTCCCTTAAGCTGTTTGATGGTGATTTATCAGCAACCATGCAGATGAACTGCAACAGTGTGTATACACACAAACATGTACATGCATAGCATGTATGTTCATTATAGAGGCTAGAGGTCAACATTGGATATCTTCTTCATTCACTGCCCACCTTACTTTTTGAAATACCTTTTCATTTAGTCTTCGAAAATTTCAGGCATGAATATAATGCATTTTATTCACAGTCACCCCCCAGTGTCCTCTCTTATATCCCTCATACTCCCTGTGGCTTCCTGCTTCTTCCCAAGTCTCCGCTCCTACTTACGTATCTTTTCTTCGTGGCCACTGAGCGGGATTAGCTTTGCATGGGAACAGTACTATTTCACAGATCACAGGCAACTTACCTAGTGGCTACACCACTGAAGAAAATGCCTCCTCTTCTCCAGCTGCCACTGAGCTCCAATAGCTCCTCATGAAATGCTGGAATGTCGATGCATTTGATCTTGTGCAAGTCTTACATGGGTCACCACAACTGTAGTGTGTTCCTGAATGCGACACCACATCATGTCCAGAAGACAGCATTTCACAGTACTCCTCCCCCTTCTCCAGCTCTCTGATCCCTCTTCCATAATGTTCTTTGAGCTTTGGGTAGGAGTAGGGAATTGACATAGATGTCCCATTTAGAGCTGAGTCACTGATCCTCAGTACTTTCACTAGTTATGATTACCTGCATTAACTGCTGCCCGGTATAAAAAAAGGCTTCTCTCACAAAGGTTGGGAATAGAACTAATTAATGAAGTGAATTTCTGGCAGTTATACTGAGTTAAAAAGTGAAGTTCATAGGAAATTGTCAAAAAATAAATAAAGCTATAAGAAAGAAAAGAAAGAAAGAAAGAAAGAAAGAAAGAAAGAAAGAAAGAAAGAAAGAAAGAAAGAAAGAAAGGAAAGAAAGAAAGAAAGAAAGAAAGAAAGAAAGAAAGAAAGAAAGAAAGAAAGAAAGAAAGAAAGAAAGAAAGAAAGAAAAGAAAGAAAGAGAAAGAAAGAAGAGAGAGGGAGAGATGAAAGGAGGGAGGGAGGAAGGAAGGAAGGAAGGAAGGAAGGAAGATAGATCTGAGAAAAGAAGTTGTCAGATCTCTCTGGCTCTGGTAGGTTCCATTTGTTGTAGTGTCAGGTACAAGCAAGAAGATACCATAGGTCTCAGCAGCCTCTGATATTCCTGCAGTTCTGATGTGTGGGAAAGAGGCTGCTGTATGTCCTTTCTTGGTAGTTTTTTTAAGAACCGTATGTCCTTTCTTGGTAGTTTTTTTAAGAACCCCGTGCTCCACCTTGACCTCTGCAAGCCTGCAGGTCCAGTGAGGAACTATACTCCTCGTGTTGTTTCTTCTCCTCCCCACTGGGTGGCTTTGCTTGACCACTTGGTACCTATTCCAGAAAGCTTGTGGCCTGGCACAGATCTTCAGCTCTCCTGCATGCTTCCATGCAGAGTTCTCCCCTGGCTTCATAAGTTTATTTACAGACCTTGTCTCTTGCAGTAAAGGAGCTTATTGTGTATTGTCTTGACTGTTCGCCCTCACTAAATTTCAGTGGTGAAACATCTTACCACAAAATTACCAAAAAATTTTATTTTTTGTGACAGGGTCTCCCTTGAACGTGGAACTCATCAATTTAGCCCTATTGGCTGGCCTATGAGATCTGGGGATTCTCCTCTTTCCACTCCTCCTCCAGCTTTCATAGAGGTGATGAGGATCCAAACCCAAGTCCTCATGCCTTTACTATAAGCACTTCGTCTACTGAGCCTTGCCCCCAGACTCTACACCAAGCTTAATGGTGTAATCTCCATTACAGTTATCCAGCATATTTATATACTTACAAGGCCATGTTGAGGGAAACACAATTTCAGTTGCATAGAGATCTTTTTTTAATTTTATTATTATTATTATTTATTCAATTGTGCATGTGTGCATGCACGTGTAGTTGCATAGAGATTTAAATTCAGTGTCCAGAATGCCTCCAGCCCCCACCCTAGCTTAATTATGATTACAGTCTATCCAGTATATTTATATACTTGCAATCCCTTGTTGAGGCAGACATGATATTTATTTCATGGAGATTTAAATCTAATGTCCATAATGACATTAAAGCAGGCCTTCTGCCTAGGTCTTGTGCTTTTTCCTCCTTTATCCAACTTTCAGACTATTTGTCAAGTTCACCATGTCCCTATCTTCTTCTCACAGCTCTCTCCCTACCCTCCTTACCATGTGTAACTTTCTCTTGATATTTTTGCTGGCAATAAGCCACACTGTTTTCAGATTGTGGGTATTAAAGAGGTAATTAAAGGCATGGTGGAAATAAGAAGAGGAGACACAAAAGATATGACTCTCACACTAGTTCTCTCTTCCTAGCCCTTCTCTCCCAGAAAGAAAAAAAAGTTTTGAAAGCAATCCACATGGTCTACACTTGCAGGGAGGGGGACATGAGAACCGGGAAGAAGGGGGGACAACATGGCTGGATTGGTGAACTGAAAGGAGGGTAGGAAAGAAAGGAGAGAACAGGAGAGAAGGACATAAACTCATTCTCTTCGTATATGAAAATTAAAAAAAAGATTTGAGAAAAAAATAATAAAATTCCAGTCCAGAAACCATGGCTGCCATCCAAGGGGACACTCCTATGAAAGGAAAGGAGAGTCTGTGTTAGATTTTTAAATAAAAGAAGTGACACAAAGGTCACTTGCTTTGGTACCTCTGGAAAAGTACAAGAAAATAAAATACAGGTGTTGTCATGTTTGTAGTATATTTGGGTGCTTGTGTTGATTGCTCATTAAGTCAGACTGGGAATTCAGCCAGTGCCTATTGACTTATAAAAACCAAACTTCTCTGTTTATTTTATGGTGGATGATAAGTGAATGCTGTTGAGTGATCTCACAATTTTTCTCTTTTCTTTAATTCCTCAGAAGCTGCAGTACAGTAAATTGATGACCTTCAGACACCTACTAGTCATTTAATTTACAAGTCAGAGCTACCATATACAGGAAAAGAGTTATAGTGAGTTTAAACACCTATTGACTCACATAGGCCAAAAATTCCAGACTTATGTGAACAACTTCTTCTGATATCTCAAGACCAGAGGAGTAACATTTGAGTGTGTGCACAAGCACGTGTGCACATATGTGAGCATATAAGTGTATTCAGTCATTTTATGATGAAACCCAAAAGTTATTACTAAATCTAAACTGTTGAGCTTGGATTGATAGCTTCAAGAGCTAATGGATCAAAAATTTACTGAGCTCAAGCATTTACCGTATTTGATGTCAGACACACTGTTATTTCTTATTAAAGAAGACTTTGTGGAAAGCCATGGACTTAACTGGGCATGGTCACTGAGCCAAACACACCAAAGCATTATGATTTCAGTGTGGTTTAATCACAATACTGGAGCATTGGTTGGTTGCAGGAGACACTGTAACAATTAGGACTAAATTAACTAATCGAGCTCTAGCCAGTTGAGGAGTTGATTGACTAGGCAGTAAGTAGTTAGTTTTTCTGTGCCTCACTTCTGTTTTCTTATAAATGCTGTCAGATTTAATTGTTGGTTTTGGTTCTCAGAATCTACTTGGGTCTGGGCATTGTCTGGTTGTTGAACTCCGTTTTGCTCAAATACTCTACCACATTTAATTGATCTAGGATCTTTGGGGGGACGCTATTTTGTGTTGTTTTGCTGTTTTTGTATCATTGGCAGGACTCAAAAGAGAGTTTCAGAAACTCAGAACATTGAGAACTCAGGCACAGGTACGTAGTAAGCTGAGCATGGTCAATTTTCTTGCTGCATGACACTATGTAAACTCTGCTTGGAATTCTATCCAGGATCAATTTGTGCTGTGGAAGAGTACATAACCTTAGGGTGGTACCAACTGTGGACTGGGTTATGAGAGGGCTGAAGACTTTAATGGGGTTCTGCCTTCATCAGAGATAAACTGGATCCTACACTTTCATTGAAGAAAACTAGGTGAAACTTGCCTGAAAATAATTTGAAATTTCAGTAAGCTTTAATTTAGGTAAAATTGTTAATTTGTGGGATACATTAGAAAAGGATCAAAGACCCTACAGAAAGCATGATACACTATTTTTTTAACTAGCTATCAAAAGTCATTGGACACCTACATTGGTGTGAAGTGTTATTTATAGAAAATGAGCTCTTATATTAATGGGGTCTACTTCTTTAGCCTAAACCTCTGGGCTTTAGTCGATACTTTAGACTTGGAATAATAGTGGGAAGTATATTAGTCTGCTTAGAAGATACTTTCTGAGCCCCACTCTTTGACTAGACATGCCCTGAATTCTAACTTGGTTGAAACAATGTAACCAGGCTAAGGAGCTACTTTGACCTAATGTTACAGAAGAAAGTCTACCTTTGTAAAGAAAGTCTTCAACAAAAAATTAAGCACCATATGTACTCCCTAATCGGTGGATCCTAGTACAAACCCACTTAGTGACACACTCAAAGATAAATCTCTGTAATACTTATAGTAATTGCAAAGATTATAAACAGGAGGGAAGGGGAAGGAGGGCCTTGCCAGAAACAAGGAAAGAGGGAATCATGCTACAGCAGAGAAAATAGGCCACCATCAAGTACTGCAAAAGGTGACATTCAATACCCATCACGATGGAGCCAAGGGCAGTGCAGGAACAGCAAAACTGGAAAACAAACAAACAAACCATAATTCAGAACATTAGAGATCCTACATTAATCACCAGGAACCAGGCCAGCCTAATCTCTCCCCATCCTAAAGCTCAGGGAAATTTGCGGAAGAGGGGGAGGTAAGATGGGGAGCAGCAACGATATGCAAAATACTCCATACAAGTTAGGGCCAAAGTAATAATAATAGGACTGTGCATGACCTGCACAATGACTGACATATCATTGACCCCCCCCAAAGTCTAGCATGGATCACAGGCACTAGGATCCTTAGAGGCAAGGGATTAACAGCCACAATAGTGTTCCCATACTAAAGTGGAACACAAAAAAGAGCTCTAGGCAATGCTACTGAGTCCTTACACCTCATCAGAGAGGAGGACCCAGAGGGAAGTTTGACATGCACAGTGAAGAATGCTCCAGAATGGGGGGGGGCGCACTGGGAGAAAGGGGGGAGGAAAGCAAAAAGGGGGGAGGGGTGGAGAGAGGGAGAGGACGGGGTACCTATTAAGTTTGTGTGAGTGGAAAAAATAAATAAAAAAAGAAAGTCTTCAGTTTTTAAACATTTATTTTATTGTATTATGTGTGTCTATGAGGGGGTGCTATGTGTGCCTATGGAAGCCCAAGAGTGACTTTGGGAATTACCCTGGATTGTTTTATCTTCTCTTCATTTTGCTCTGGAGTTTCTCAAGCTCTGCCTTTCAGGATCAGAAGTGCAGTTCCCCACCATTTCTGCCTGACATTTTTACATGGGATTTAGGACCTACCACTTGTGAGCCAAAGGTTTAACCCCTGAGCCATTTCTCTAGCACTGAGAAAGTCTTCATTTTTAAGTGCCTTCCCTCTGTGCATTTAGGGAACAAAAATTAAGCACTGGAAGGTTTTACATTGGTAAAAGTGAGGTCACCCACTTTTGTGGTTTTATAGCATGATGGTGAGCACTGTAGACTCCAAAGTCACTAGCTAATATTGTTTTATGGTCACTTCCTAATATATGACCATTAAAATTAGAAATAATAATTCTCTTGTACAAGGGAAATGAGATATATTTTTGATTGTGAAGTTATAATGTAAGAATGATCCTAGTCTGGAGCTCAAATTATGATCAAATATGCTCAAAATATGATCAAAAGAGTGGCTTGGGAAGGAGGCAACTTCCTGAAGGGGTGGCCTTGCAGAGGAGATAAAAGCTGGACACTTTCACCCTGCAGCCTCTTGGTTGGTCCCAGGCAAGGAACTCAGAGGTTCGTCCTTGAGTGCTACACTACCAGTCTTCCAGATGAACTTCATGTGACCAAACCAGTAGAAAGTAGAAGGGCACTCAACATTTTGCAGTAATTGAGCCTTATTATAAAAAATATAAGTTTCACAAAACTAGAATTTTGTTCCCTATAATGAAAAAAAACGAAAACAATACTCTCTTGAAGACCTCATCTGCTTTAACTGAGAAAATCATCTTTCTTCCCAGTTTGGGGTCTTTCCTATTCTCCTCTTGTATTCATTTTTTAATTAATTTTTGTATTAGTTTGTGTCCTCTTGGTTAAATGCATGATGATTTTGTACTGACTTGTGAGTTTGCTAGATCTAGAGTTTTGAGTGGCTGATGCCTTTGAAGTTCTAGACTAAGTCTCCAGACTTCAGACTTACTTTGAGTCTTAAGGTAACTTTCAGAACATCTGCATAAACATAAACCAGGAAGTTCATTTGTTGTTCATAGGGAATGGTAAGCAGAAAGGCTCCTGCACAGTCATCTCCTTCCCAGGTTCTTGAGACAAATTAATACTAGTTTGTCAGTTTCCTGAGATAATAGGCATGATTCGTGGTCAGTAACACTCTAGTAGGAAATTTTAAAAATAAAATTATTATTTAAAAAAATAATTTTGAAACACTACAATGGAAAATCTCCAAACTTCTTCTAACTCATTTCTAAGCACTGGACCTCCATAGCTAGTTATAAATAAACCAGCATTGGCCTTCAGTACTTGCTGATACAGGAGGCTGCTTGTGACTGATTGCATATTAAAGGTAAACCAGTGACAGGGGCTTTAAGTCGTCCCAAGCTAATTGAACAAAATCTGACAGAGACAGATGTTGTTGTTTATTTCTTCCTGGCCAAAGGTAACAAAACCAGAAGGTAATCGGATGACAAGAAATGGAGTTATTTATCTTTGGTTCACACTGAGTTTCAGATCACACAGAGTAACTCTTTGCTGGCTACAAGGTCAAACCAATAATATTTCAGTGTTTCCTCCTCAGGTGGCCCAAATGGTGGAGCACTGCTTTCACTCTCAGGCTCCTCGTTATCCTACAGAAGAGGACAATGATGCGTGACTTCAATAAACACTGCAAAAAAGACTCAGGGCCCTCTGCTTTTCTTTACCTGGGTTGCCCACCTTGTCCTCAAAGATCTGTCTTCTTACACGTCCTCTAATAAGGAGTAACTTTTTCTCTTCCTTCTATTTCCCTCTCCTTCCTCCTTAGAACTGTGGAACTCTCCAGCTTGCCAGCTTCCATTCTTGTTTCTCTCTGACTCCACCAAATAGTCCTCAGCCTGAATTCTGACCCTTGTTTTTAAACCCTGATCAATGAGACTAGAACCTCCGAAGGAGATTCTGAGTCCCCGGTCACATTTCATTAGGTGGGAAGCATTTCAAATAATGGATGATACTTAATCTTCTTGAAGTTCTTTTTCGCATGATTGAATTACTGACATTTCAAACTTTCGAAGACTGAAAATTGTAGGTCTGTCAGGCTTCATATAATGTGATCAGTCATAATTCTAAATTGCAAGAAAAGATGAGCAACAGAATTATTTCCTTGGTTGCAATATTATTAAAATGAACATACATCAGATCATCAGTGGAGGCTATTTCAAGTCTTAGTGTTTCATAGATTTTTTTAACTCTGGACTAAAGTGTTTCATGTTCACAGAAATGTAAGAACCAAGTACAGATTTCAGATAACTTTGGTATCATACTATTAGACAGAGTGAGAATTCCTAGAACTCTACCTCAGAGACTGATTATTTGTTAGCTGTGAATCTAATGTTAGGCAGAACAGAAATTCACTGAATACCAGAGAAGTGCTTTGACAGCACTTTCATGTTGCATTGGCCAGTCCTAACATGACTGAGATATGCAATTTGAGTGAACCAAATTAAATCCAGTTACAAATCAAATTCTATCCAAATGAAATTACTTATGGTGACCCATTTAAGGGAGAGTGCTATACATCTGAGCTGGAGAAATGAACTATTTGAAAGGGATTTGTGCTTCAGCATGGACTCACAGAGGACATGGACAGCACCTGGTCTGCCCTGTCTCCAGATCTTCAGTTGCTAAAGGTTCCTGACCATGCTTCTCATAGAATAGACAGATGAATGTGAATTATGGAAAGTGTTGGCCCCATAATTTTTCTAGGTTCTTCTCACCCCCCCCATTGCAGTACAATTTCAGAGTCTAATATCTTGAGTCTCGATATTATGACTTACATACCCCTCCCCAGATTCCTAAGTATGAATATCAAGATAAAACTGAGAAACAATTTCCTCTGAGGTATAACATCTCAGAGCTACACAGCTTTTCCCAAGATATAAGATCACAGCGCCACTGTATGAGACATATAGGCCTCTTGATTTTTTTCTTGCTTACATCTCTTTCACTTGTGGGGATAATGCTGTAACTAGTCTTTCTGGACACTTTTCGTCTCTCCATTGCAGCTTAACACTGTTGTAGGATGCTGGATTAGTAGTTATGCACACTCCAAATTGTTTTTATTCTCCTCCACTGGCCCTAACAACAGCTTTCCTGGTGCAGTGTGTCCTCGGGCTTAAATGTCTATGTGCAGCCATCTGCTAAGTGCTAACTGGCTTCTCATTGGATAGAACAATAAGAACTTAAATATGTGATCATGGGGAAGAAGCTGTACAGTATAAATTATTGAAACCAGAGTCTAGTACCATGGTTACTTAGAAGGATACTGATGCCAAAAGTTTTGGTCGCATTCTCACTTGGGAACATCACCTAAAAAGAGGCATGGTGAAGTTTTGTAAGGAGCCAGCCATGGTGTTGCAGTTATTCTTCTTTTGCTGCTGTGAGCCAACACTCATGCGCAAGAAAAGAAAGGGGAGACCGCTGGTTCCAGAGGGGACAGAGTCCATTAGGGTTAGAATTTCACAGGAGTGACTTAGAAACAGAGCAGGAGGTAGGTTCTGGTAACTGCAACTATCAAGAAAACAGAGAGAGCAAATGCCAACTGAGCAGAAGCAGGGCTGCAGTTTCACACCTCAAGGCCCACACCCTGTGTCCTCCCTTCCTCCAGCAATGCTCCACCTCCTAAACATGCCACTACCTTCCCAACCATTAACACCAAGTAAGCATTCAGCTACATGAGCCTATAGGGGACAATGTCCATTCAAACCATGACACTGGGCACCTGCCCTGAATCCACTAGACTAAATCAATGTCATTTTATCACAGTAACTGAGCTTCCATCGGTTGCAAGACGCACTGCATGCAATTACCTAATGAAACTGTAAACAACATTTTTAAGTTGTAGCCAGTCAAATTGCTTTCTGTGTCTTGATTCTTTTTCTGGAGAAACGGGAAGGTCACAAGGCTGGATGGACACAGTTCTCCAAATCTGTTCCAGTTCTAGAAGTGGCCTGACTCCTATTTTGTTTTACTCAAATGCCACCAAACCTTATTGGTTGGAGAAATTTTCCTTTTGTGCTCTTCAATATAGTAAACTATTACAGCAAAACTCTATCAGAAGGTAAGAGCTGTAAGCCTACAAGGGCTTGTTGCGTGGTTCACAAAGCATGCTGCATGCTGTGGAATGAGCTCCTCAACCGGGAGAGTTCTAACAGCAGTCTTACTGGAGATGTTATGGCTGTGACCCTTAGCAATGACTTAACCTTGCTGAGACTCATCTTCACACCTCTCTGAGGAGGAAGGATCCGAATTGCTTCAGAGGACCATGCTCGATGACTGACTGTGATGTGGGCAGTATTAAGGGTCAGAGGGATCAGGGAAAGTCACTCTTTCTTCCCTGTCCATTGACCAACAGAGAAACTCAAAGTCTTTGAACGTAAGTATATCCTAGACTCAGAAAATCTGAATATGTTTGAGGGATAAATAGCAGTATTGAATTATCTCAGTTTTGAAAAAGACAGTTGCTGGATGTAACATAAATCATTTCCTACTTTCTCTAGCATGTATGCTGTCCCCCTTTGTGTAAGAGACAGTAAATGCTCCATTGGCCTGATGAAAAATTTCTTTGGGGTATTTTTTTAATCAAAACATCATTTATCATAAAATCATCACTGACATTTACTCCCTCTCATGTTTCTGTACAAAGCCATGCAAGTGTGGCTTGCGTTTCTTATGCAAAACACATCAATAACGGCCAAGGCCAGGGATATTTATCTATTTCTCTGTCAAACTAAAGTCGGCTATTTTGTACTATTGGGAATATTAATAAAGAGCTTGTCAGATATCCAAGTGATAGTAGAACAATATTTATTTTTAAAAAAATCACCATGCTACAGGAAAAAAATGAACAAGAATCTGGGATACATAAAATAAATGAAAGGCTAATTTTTAAGACGTCTTTATGTGAAAACTTCAATACCTCATGAGAAGAGAAGCAGTCTAAGGAGAGAGCCTGTGCATATGAAAGGACAAGACCTAGGACATCTGCCAGCTTCCCACTCCATAGCTAAGTGAGATCATGCTCTGAGTGTATTTTCCCTGACAAGCTAAATCACTGTTCATGTTAAAAGCCAATTGAAGGAAAGAACTTTCCAGAAGTAAATTTTCTTTTTCTAAATATGCTGAATATTGGTGATTCATTTCTTCCCTCTTTGGAAAATAAAAATGCCACATTTTGGTTGAAAATAACTTCTGATAGGCTCTGTGGGGATATAAGATACAAATAAAATAAAAGAGTATAGTAGAAAGAAATTTTCAGCATTTCTTCTTTGCAGTTGATATGAATATCACTTTTTATCAGGCAAGGATAATTTATAGTGATAAATCAGCAAGGTTACCTACAAAGGACAATTCCCAAATAGTATAAGGTCAATATGTCCCACATAAAGGTCACAATATAGGTAAGAAATTATGTATTAAGCAACAAAAAAGCAATTGAATCTTAAATATTGGCAGTACACACACAGTGCTATAAGAAAAAATAGAAAAGGCAAGCATCAGGATTTCTGCTAATAAAAGGGGTCCCCAAGTACTTCTCCATAGAGAAAAGATTGCAGCCACTTTTCAGAGGGACTCCACTTCTTACTATAGATTGAAAGTATTGGCACTTTGATTTTTTTGCACTGGTGTTCAGAATTTAGGTTTGAGTCTTAGTTTTGCGGTTTTGAGTTTTTAAGTGGCATGTACTTCTGGGACTGACAGAAGCGAGGGTTCTGAGCCTCATCCGGCTGAGGTTCAGCACATCAGCCACAGCAAATACACCAAAGAGATTCCATTCCAAGGGGCCTCCTCTGAGGGGTAGTGCCCTGTGACGTCAGCTTGCTCTCCCTGGAGTGGTTGGGATATTGCTCCTGCTCCCCATCCCTGAACATGGGAACAGCACAAGACAGAACCTTGAATGGTTGAATCAGTAGCTTTTAAGATCAGAATTTATTCCATCTCACTCCAGTGGAACATCATGAGATTATATTGCCTACCTTTTGAAAACAGTGTGTTTCTTGACTCAAATATCCATTATGTAATTAGTTACTTTTCCTATAGGATATTATAAGTGTGCTGGACTTCCATAATGTGCCAGAAACCTTGTGGATTTTACTTTTGAGCTAGGTTGTTATCACGTGCAAAGCTCGACTGAAACCACTTATAGAAAGACATGTCACTTTTTTCTGAGCAGACTAGGAAAGAAATTAAGTCCGATATCATATAAATTCAAAAACACTTTCATCATTGAGGTTCTTTTAACAGCACAAAGCTACAGTAAAGACGAAGTCATCTTAGACAGGAACAATATTAGAATCATTTATTCCAAATTATGGTATAGAATGTGTCTAGAGATCAAAATGGCTTTTCAAAGACAAGTTACACTAAGAGTTAATAAATTATTAAAATGAGTCTGTGGTTCAGTGAAGTGGCTCAGCTGAAAAGGTGTATGCTGCCAAGCTTGAAGACCTGAGTTCAATCCCTGGAGTCCACATGGAGGAAAGAGATAAAATCAAACTCCTCCAAATTGCCCTCTGAGCTCCACATTTGCACTGTGTTCTGTGCATGCATGCATACCTATGTACACACATACAAAGAAAAGTAAAAACTTTAAAATGGTTCTCATTTTGACAGCAGAGATTAAACAGAAGAGGAGGAAAAATTTTAAATGCTCAAATTTATCTACTGTGAAAAAAAAATAACAGGAAAGTGTTGGGCCTGCCCAAGAATAACGGTCTGGGAGGGGGTGAGCAGGACATGGCTTAACACATGGGACCAAAGATGGTGCTGGGAGCTAGTGTGCTGGGCGTAATCCTGTTTATATTATAGTGGGCCTTAATTGGCTTTTAGGAGTCGACCTGTCTTCCTAACAGAAATATGTTGAGTCTGACCTGTAAAGTCTGAGTACGATGTTGACCATCAAGGTAACTGGCTGCCCGTTTCGTGCCCTGCAGTCTTTTGTCTATATAAGCTGTTTCATTGCCCCCAATAGAGTGAGTCTTGCCTTGACAAGCTCCCTGGTATGTTCAGAGTCTCCTGGATTTGGGGGGGGGGGTGGAAGACCTGCAGCGTGCTAGCCTCTTTCCGCCTTGATGTCCTGGAGTCATCTCAGTGTGTGTGTGTGTGTGGGAAAACCAACCCACGCAGGAAAGGAAATGAGCATGAGCAGGTAAGCTTCATACACCTTCCTGAGAGATTTGCTCTATGAAACTCATCTCCAAATTTGCTTGAAGGAAAGGGCTTTCAAGAGCTCGGTTCAGATCTGTAAATCACAGCATGCCCAAGAAAGGAACCTCGCAGTCTGACAATCTATGCAAACACAAGGGCCCTGGGTGATTCTGGCAGGCGAGAATTTGTGATACACTATTTTGAAAGAGCATCAAGTCGCTGGCTTCTGTGTGCTTCTTGAGCTGTTACCCCAGGAAGTAGTGGGCCTTTTTCCTAATAAGGTCGTCCTGATATTGAGGTCTGACAATAAGCTCTGATTCAGATGAACAGAATGAAAACATCCAGGCCACACAGTGTGAGGCAAGGACTTTAGCAGATCAGAAATAACAAGTTCAGAAAGGCGGTTAAAGTCTTTGGCCAATTGCAGTATATTTAAACAAAAAGGCATGCCAATGTCAAGGAGATGAAAACAAAAATGCAAATCCTCTTCTAGTCACATTTACATCATCTGCACGAAAGAAATGTATTCTCATTTCTACTTGCTTATTATCATGCTGATATAAGGGAAGGAAATGCCATGCTTTCAGTGCTACATAAGCAGAAAGGATTATCACTAGCACATAAAGAGTGTGTGCAAGGGCTAGCAGCAAACACTTCAGGGACTATGAAATGGAAGAAGCATAAAACGTGAGTAAATGACGGCAGGCATTTACATAGCTCCCTCTGCTGGCATAAAATTCACCTGGAACTGTAGCTTCCTCACACAGAAAGAATAAAACAGGTTTCAAGTTGCCTAAAGCAACTTGGGAGACAAATCATGATTCAGACGTGATTGAAGTGTTGGTTGGGGTCATTCACTGGTGATGCAGGTATAGACGAGAACTTTGTGCAGCATGTCAGAACACTGAAAGCAGAAGAACCGCAGCAACAACGAGTTCTTCCTAAGACCTCAGGGAAGTTCCCTTGGTCAGCTCTGTAACACTGAGCCTGCACATGGGAACACAACCCAGCTATGAAGAGTGAAGGAAGGATGTAGGGAGACAGGGAGATTTCTTAGTTCTTCAAACTAAGAAATCATGAAATGACCTTCAAAAGACAGCACCACTGCCAACAGATGACTTAGCCAGTTTTAAATATACATAAATGACTTTACAGAGCAGGCAGATAAGACAAAGGATAAAACTGCTAGATGTAAGACAATGAAGTATTATTTAGAGTTCAGCATGCAAAACATCATCATCATTTTAAAACCTAAAAGGCTAATTGGATCTCTAGGCTAAATAAATTACATCCCAGGTAACCAATCTTCTCTCCCTCCACACACAGACAGATATCATGATATATTCATTAACACTTGATTTTTAAACGTCGAATCCAGTCTTAAGGAACATTCAGTCAACACATTCTACAGCCCAAGAATATTTTGAGGCCTTCAATGTGGGTTTAATGTGTATAAAAATAGGGAAAGACCAAACTGCTTGAATCAAAGCACTTTTATGATCACTTCCTCTCCAGTCCTAAAACTTTAAGTTACAGTCAATAATAATAATGGCAGTATTAGTAATGTAACAATCAAACAAAATAAAAAGAGGAAAATAATGCACCAAACAAAATAAACCAAGCAAAATAATCAAGTAAAATGTCATTACAGAATGTTAGGAATTATACCTTCATATATAATTCCAATCAGGGAAGCCAATAACTAAGTATAGCTTGTCATAAAAGAAATGAAATCATCTCATGTGAAAATATTTAACATAAAACAAAAAAACTCTGCTGGTTCACATCGATATTTAAATATTGCATGAAAATTCTAACCCCCTTGGAAGAACTGAATCTGAAATTTAAATATCTGCCTTCGCTCTGCACTCAAGAATTCTTCTAATGAAGCAAGATGGGAGGAGAGCGCCCTCTAGGGTCCTATTTATATTTTACTGCCAAATTAAAAAGTCATTTTGAAAACTTCTACCTTAGCTCATTGATATTTAGAAATGTGCAAAATTTGATAGTTATTGCTACAAAACTGTTTGATTCCATAAAATTTATTGTAATTTTCTCCAAATGAAAATATCTTTAAATGTTGTTTATTCATACTGTCAGAACAATAAAAAAAGATTTTTATTACTTTAAAATATGCTAACTTGTATTCTAGTCTCTTTCCTTTACCTCTAAATTTATTTGAAAAAATATGGCATTAGTTTGACTCTTTCATAATTTATGTGCATGGATATATTATGCAAAGTCACCACAGACTACATGATAAACAGTGGGCTGCACAAGGGAAAAGATTTGGAAATAAGAGAAAGTTGGCAGGGGAGATAAAAGGGTTGTAGGGGGAAAAGGAGGGGTTATGGGACTTGGACAAAGGGTTGAAAATATTATAAAGTCACTATATTCATGTATACTATATTCATGTGTGTGTGTGTGTGTGTGTGTGTGTGTGTGTGTGTGTGTGTGTGTGTGTGTTGCATTCATTTCACCAATAAGTTCTAAAAGGAGCCTGATCCATGTCTTTTACAGAAGCAGGAGACATCAAGGTTTTCTTCAAGAAGCATTTTTCCCAGTATTTTCTTTCTTTATTTATTTCCAGCTTCTTTTTTTTAGTAATTTTATTTTTCTTTTTTCCCTCCCCTTAGTCCCCATTCCTACCTCTCCTTCTTTCCCCCTGACAACCCTTCATCTTTCCTGTCATACTCCTTCCTCTCTTCAAGGCTTTTCTCTTGTGTGGGCCACTGTGAGTCATATAGTTTCTCTGATGCCATAGTCCTGACATGATTCATGCTCCAGTAAGTGTCACAGATCAGTGGATATACCGTTGAGGGACAACATCTTCCTTTTCTTCCCTATTAGTTCTCATGAGTCTCTCAGGGAAGTGTGGAGCTTCTTGAGATCTTTCCCTTTTCCTGGTGAGATGTTGATAAGACAGTTTCCATGAAGTTTTTGTCATGTCCGGGAGGTAGTCTGGCCCACCATTGTCCCACTTCAAGCTCTTACAATTTTACTGTCCCCTCTTCCACTGAGCCTTGGAGTGGGGCTGGATATGACTTACAGGTCCCAAATAGGGCCAGACAGTCCACAGTCATTTATTTCATGCCAGTAGGAGCTCAGAGGATTCATAGCCTAAGACTGAACTCCAAATGCAGCAAGACTTTGCCTTAAATAAACCCCGTCCTTTACATCCCTGTCTCCCCTGAACTCTGGGAGTCCACGTACAATACATATCAGATTACCCTCTCCAGTCAAATAGACGACCCTGTCACATGGCCTTCAGGCTTCCTTTCCTGTCATGTAGCCTTTTCTTTGTTTGGGAGGGTCTCTATCACAGAAGGTGGCAATATTTATTAATCTAGTGTTTGAGGCCACAACTACACTGAAACTTTACTGGCTAGACTGTCAGGGATACCAATAGCTGATCCAAATCGTAACTTCAAACATCTTTACTATTGATGACACATAGTTCTAACACAAGGCTGAAGGCATAATGCAAAAACTTGTAAATGTTTATGTGTGAAAGCAGAAGCTGCAGCCTTGGGATCAAAAAGCAAAATCAAAAGTCTAAAAAGAAGTTATTGTTTGAACTTTGGCAAGAGTCCTCCTTTAATGCCCAGCCAGCTATATTATTGCATTAGTATGTATAATTAGTACAAAGACTAAACTAGAATACAAGTTAAATACAAGTTATAATTTTCCCTATCAGTTAAAATTAATTTAGTTAAAAAGCATAATTAGGGCTGGAGAGAAGGCTCAGGGCTTAAGATTCTGAATCGCAAGCAGAAGGACCTCTCTCCAATCTGCACAGCTGCAGAGAGTCATAGAGGTGAAACAGGCAAGAAATCCAGAGTGAGGAGCGATGTCAGAGTTCGGATCCCAGATCGCAAGTAAAATGGCCAGGCAGAATCAGTGGCAACCTGCATTTCTTGCTCTAGAAGGCAGAACCTGGGAAATCCCAGAGCAAAGCAAACAGGAGGTAGAAACTATCCAGGATGATTCCCATAGCCACCTTGAGCCTCCAGAGGGACACACGGTGCCCTCAGACACACACAGACAAACACACACACTGCACAAAAAAATTAAATAAATAAAATTAAAGGCTTAATTTAAAAAAAAAAATCCAGCTATGCACTGTTTGTCAGTAAAACTAAAGGTCCAGCTTCCATATCTCTAAATAGACATAGTACCAAGAATTCAACTTGGTACATAATATGTTAAATATGAACATTTTGAAATTTCAGCTATGCATTTATTATTTCTCCCTTATATGTAAAATCGAGAGGACAGGTGGTTTTGACTGGAGTTATTACCAGTTGAACAGAAACACCAAGCCTTCTCACGACTTGCTGCTGGGTGCTCAGGCTTCTGTTTCAGGGTTTTCTCCCAAACCTCGTCCTCAAATATGAGCAAGACTCTTCTTCAAAATCTAATATCTCTTGGGGCTGGAGAGTTGACTCAGGGGTTAAGCCTCTGCCTTGCAGGCGGAAGGTCCTGAGTTCAGATCCTAGACCCCACGTATAGACGCAGGATGGAAGTCGGGGCAGCCTGTGTTTCTGGACCTGGTAGGGCGGAGCCTGTGAATCCTGGGGCAGAGTAAACAAGGAGGAGGTGGAGGCGTCCATGGTGGTTCCTGAATTCGCCTGTGGTTCTACACATACACACACACACACATACATACACACATGTGTGCACACGCACACACACATACACAATTGAATAAATAATTTTAAAAATCTATTATCTTTTGAATTCCTAAGCTCCCTCTCCTGTATATTCAACACCTCAGCAGTCTGGGAACACTTAAATGTCTCTCTCCAATCTGAACAGCTGCAGAGAGTCATAGAGGTGAAACAGGCAAGCAATCCACAGTGAGGAGCGATATCAGAGCAAATAGGTCAATGAGCATGAAATGGTCCTCTACAGTCACAACTGGACATGAAGGTACGATTGAGAGAATGTGAGGCTGGGTACCAAATTCATCTGGTCGTAGCCCACCACTGGTACCACTCTGCATCTGAGTGGACTAATCAGAGCTTTTTATCTATCTGGCCACAGGATTGGATCAGAGAAAAAGGCTTTGATCCAAGCAAGAATAATTAGGGTCTCAGTGGAAAAAATCAGTAACATTAGAGGAAAGGGGGTGTGACTATGACCCCATGGAGTACCCATGATGACCATTCTGGCCACTATTAACAAAAGTGATGTAAAATTTGTTGATAAAATTTAGCGTATCCCAAATATAACACTTTTATTTTACAGTGAATTGTCACTGTGCTCTTTCAAGTCCAGCATCACAGACTAGCAATCTCACAAATCCCAGATTGTGGTGGACTACTAATAAGCAAATGTCCAGACTCTTCTAACACTTGGTGATGTACCAGTAATGACTGCAACATTGTCTTGCTTCAAAACCACAGGAGTCTGTGATATACAACTTTTCCTGCTGCAGGCCAGACCTGTAGCCTGGAAACCAGGGCTCCCCCAGACCAGGTGGAGAACAGAAACATGCAACTCTTTAGGCTGAGTGAATCTGGGCCCTCTTTATTGAAACTTTGTGACAGCTTTTATACTAGAAAATTTTGGGGCAAAGAATGTTGCACCTGCAAATAGACTCATATTCTCCTAGTCAGCAGAAATAACCTTCAGGACAGACATTTTTTCAAAGACCTAACCCATTGCTTGAGGGTAAAGGTACTTAACAGAACCATTCTCCCAGTATTTCCAAATCCAGCCAATCTATAATGCTCAGCCATGGGGCTGAGCCCACATAGTTATCATTGTTTTAACAGAGACTGCATTTTGAGACTAGTTAAAACACACAGAGGAGATTTGAGCTCCTTTTGATTTCAATACGGAACATGTTTTTCATTACAATTAACTATATGTGTGCCCAACGTCCCATAAGTCCCAGCATGAGCTTTTGCTATTGTCCTGTCCAGGTTGGTTCTCTCAGTCAGGCCGGTTGACATCAGCACTAGGCATAGCACCAGGCATGGCAGCTTGGGAAAGTTTCATGCAGCTCAGACAATACAGACCTGCTTGGTCCATTCCTTCTACATATCCATCCTTTTTGACAGCCAGCGGGAGCCAGAGTTCTTTGCTCTGACATTGTTGATGCTGCCTCAGAGGGGGTCCAGCATAATGGACTTGCACCTGGCTTAGGTCATCCTGCCTTACAGGATCTTACCCGTCATTGGCCGCCAGCCCTGGAAGGACCTCTTCTCTGGACAGCATGTCAGGATATTTGGACAGTAGATTAGACCAAGGCCTCATGAATCTCTGCAATCCAAGCTTGAACCATGTCTCTAGGGGGGCCATGGCTTGGATGTTCAAGGGCCATAAGCACTTGTAGAGTGGTCTTTTTGATGGACCGCTGCTGAGAGATGTGCTGAAGGAAACACTTAAGCAATATAATTACTAAAAGAACAATTCCTCCTATGATAGTGTAAATTACAATCCAAGAAGGATCAAACATTATTTTAAAGTTCTAGTGAACAGATAGCATAGTCTCATACTTTTAGGAATTTTACCCACCTATGTTTTAAAACCCTTGAAGTTGCTCTCTAATTTCTTTAAAATCATTGTGTAAATTCTGGCTTACAAGTCTACTTACTGTGTGTGACTAGACATAAAATCTCTAGTTGCAATTTAATTTAAAGTTAAAAGCAAGCTTTTTCTCTAGATTAGAGAGCAGGAAGCTAGTCCAAAAAAAAAACTAGGAACAGGTAGAAAGTACACCCAATTCCCAGAAGAATTCCTCCTGCCAGAGGCAAAACTTAAATTCCTAGCACCTGCCCATGGGCATCACTGTGACATTCCCCAGAAAACAGACTTTAGGCCTGAACTGGGCTGAAACATCAAGGCCTGACAATTCCCATATTTTACTTATTTTTCTTATTTATTTTGAATAATGCTATGTCCTTTTTCCAAAAGATGTTTCTTTGAATCCATCTTATCCAAACTGAGACTTTGTCTACCAGATTGGTCAGATTAGGATGCAGCATTTCCAATTGAAACCTCTAGACGGTCTATAGGGAGTCTACATCAGTCTCCCAGTCCGCCTAAATTGAAGTGCACACAGTAACCTAGACCTACTGTAGAAATCCTCTTCTGTATACTTCCTACTTGACAACGACAACCATAAATCACCCCAGAAATGGTTTGAAGCAGTGTGTTTTATTGCAATGTATATTGCCTTAAACGGAAAGAAGCTCACTAAGCACTAAGCTCACTAAGCTCATTAAGCCCAATTGTTAGTAGTTTTAAGTACAATAACTGACACTTTACTATACACAAAAAGGTGGAATGATTTTGAAATTGATTGAACCCTTAAAAAACTTAAGTAATAAAGCATTCCCTTCAACTTTCTAGGGGTTTCCTCTCCCTTTCCCACATGTATCACTGAGATAACTGGTCTCCTTCTTGAATCCTTCACATCAGATCTATATCACAAAATAGCATTGATGTAGTGGATCATTCTAACTTGTGAAATGTTAAAATTAATTAAATTATCTGGAAACTATGTTTTATAAAGCATATAAATCTAAATAATGGCTTTGAGTGAGACAGGATACACAAACACACACACACACACACACACACACACACACACACACACACACACAGTCCATTCAACAGAAAGTGAATTTATTTTAAAACTCTTGATTGATGAACATTGAAAGTAGCACATGTGTTAGATTGATGCCAAGTACTAGAGACAATATTAATTGGCTCTACTATAAAACAGCTGAAATACAGGCTTGGTGGAACATGCTTGTAATCCCAGCACTTAATCTGAGCTATACAGATCCTTTAGGAAGCAGGGTGTGGGTCAATGGTAGAACTCCTGCCTAGCATGTGTGATGCCGTGGATTCTATTCTAGGCTCTGAACACACTCACATGCGCGTGCACGCGCACACACACACGCGCACACACACACACACATACCACATGACAAACTGCAATTGGGCCCAGACCCATATAGTGTAACTGCCCCCCTTTGAAGAGTAACTGCATTTTACAACAAGCTACTATTTCGCTGTTCTTTGTGCAGGCAGAACAGCCATCCTTCTCAGCTTTGAACAATGTTTGCTGAGACCAGCAGAATCCCTGGTAAGTGCTAGAATTAAGTGCACATGAATATCCAACTTTTCCCAGAGCCTGTCACCTCCACGGCTTTAACACTAGGGAGCGCTCTCAACCCAAGTAAGACCATCAATGCCTTTTCTTCCCCAGCAGCCTCAGAACACCTTCTAGCACTGTGAAGAGTTTCCATCTTAGTTCCAGTTGATTTGTCTATCTTATAACCACAGTGCGTGGTATCAGCACTAGGGTTTCATCATCATCTTCTCATGGTGGTCCAGAAGAATGACAAGAGTCTGACCAACAACTCCTACAGAGGTATATCACACCTAGTACTAAGAGTATGACAATCCCCTAGCTTTTTTCGCACTGTAAACCTTCTCCACCAGACTCCCTCCTGCTTTCATGCTCTTTTATATGTGCCCTTAATGTGAACCACTAAGGTCCTCCTGGGTTGCCATTAATGACATGCGCCTGGGCACTTGCTGGCGCAAGGTGGTATAACATTTGGGACGCTGTGAATCCATTAGAAGGTGTGGCCTATCTGCAGAAGTAGCTCACTAGGTCAGGCCTTCAAAGGTTAAACCCAGCCCATGGCATCATACTTTGTCTTGGTCTGCCACAACGTGGACAGTCTCCACCACTCACCCCATTGCCATGAGCCATGAGCCTAGCTGCTTTGTCAGGCCATTCCATGCCATGATGGACTGAAATCCACCGACACTGTGAGCCAAAATGAATATTTTTTCCCCTTAACTTTTTTTTTCTTCAGTGTTTTGATCATAATAATGTGAAAATAGCAAGCTTGTCAAAGTTAGGGTAAAAGAATATTAATAAGTGATGATGCTTCTCACCTTGCACTGAGTATAGCCAATATATATAAATGGCATTTTTAATCATTGTATGAGCCCATGTGTGATGCTTTGTTGGAAAAAGAATGCTCAGAAGTTTTCGTTTTGAATATATACAAATGTGCTTTACTGCCATTCCCCAAACATTCTTGAAGTCTGTTTTTTTTACATATTTTTATTCTTTTTTAGTTTTACAAGCATATTGATACTTATCCCTGCTTCCCTCTGTCCCCCCTCCCTCCCTTTCCTTCATCAATCCATCCCACTCCTTCCCACCTTCCTGCCTGTCTGCTTCTATAGATCCCAAGGTTCCCTCTGGCTTGTCTACTCTTGTGGGGTTCAGACCTCTTGTGACATACCAAGTTGCCCCTCTTCAACCACCCCACTGATAGGTGCTCCATCATATTTTTAGTCACCACGCAATCTCTTTCCCATTATGTAAAGAAGCTAAACCTCACCAAATTCTTACAAGCTACCAAACTTGCCACAAATCAAAAGGAAAATTCACATCCTGCTAGATATTCTTTTGACTTATTAACTCTATCATGTATCCGTATTATCTACAAAAAATTATTTTTAAAAACTGAGCATGATGGCACATTCTTATAATCCCAGCACTCGGAGGTAGAAGTAGAAGGATCATAAGTATGAGACCCATCTGGACCTACATAGTGATATCTTGTATCAAAACATCAAAACAAAAAAATTTCTTTCCATTTTCAAAGTCACCTGGTATCTCCTGTTCTTACACTATCTCTGTCATTCTTGTGAAGATCCGCCTACTTAGCCAAAGCTTCTTTCATAGCATAGTGCCTTCATAAATCTCCAGACCATACGATATTATCATCATTCTTATGTTAGAAAATTTGCCTCCAGACAATGAGATGTGATTAAAGAAGAGCACGAGAGTGAATGACTGTTAAGCCTTTGAATAAATCTGTTAGCTGCCATGCTTTCCATTTGCTGCCTCTTATAAATAAGAAGATATACAACCTCATAAAAACCCAAGGAGAACGGGAAGTCGACGAGAAACATATGCTAAATTATAAGTGATAGGGCATAATAAATAAAGCCAATTCTGAAGGAATTACCCATAAATCTATGGGGGAAAAGACAGATTCATTCCTTGGAACCAGTTTAAAATTGCATAAAAGAAGACTGCATGCTTCCAAACGCTGTTTCCATTATTTTATGCAAATTTGAGGCATATTGACTCATTCGACTTGAAGAAAGCAAAGCGTTGTGTGAGGAAGAAGTGCATGTCAAAGGTTCTGTGTTGAATTCTTCCTTCTACCCAATTTGACCTATATAATTTGAGCAACAGCTAATCTATGTACTCGATTTCCTTACCTAGAAAAAGAAAACCTAATGACATAGGTGTGTGGTCAGACTTCTTATATACTGTAAAAGGCTACTGAAATATAGACTTTACTGATAAAGAATGCGTCTCTCAAAGATAACTCAAAACACTCTGAAAATATTTTTCCTATCACTTCCAAACTCTTAATGCTCTTGTAATTTTTATTCATTTTAAATATTCAAACAGCTAACTTTTGGTAGCTTATTAATATAGCATGAGTAAGGGCTCTCTCTCTTTCTCTCTCTCTCTCTCTCTACTTTTCTCTTTCTCACATAGACATACACACAACTGCTGTATTAGTCAGGGTTCTCTGAAGAAAAAGAATCTATAGAATGCAATATATATATATAAATAACTTTATTAAAATAACTCACAATAAAAATAGTATCCTTCAAAATAGCCACCTGTAGCTGCCTCATTCTTGACCCGAATATCCCACAAAGCCAAAAGATCCTAAGAAGGTCTCAAGCCTTTGCCTCTCTGGAGTGTTGAAGATGCTGGGTTCCAACATCGGTGAAGAACAGCTGGGCTCCCACATCAGCAATAAACAGTGAACAGCAGCAAGGTCTAGAGACCGGGCTTCAAAGGCAGCGGGAACAGCAACAACGTGGTGGAAAAGGTGAAGCTCCAAGTCAGCCAAGAAGAGAGGCGGCGGCAGCAGCAGCAATAAAGAAGGCCACAATGCTCTAAAAATAAACAATGCACACAGAGTGGACTCCATACCAAGTAGAGACACCATATAAGGGAAGAGCAAGTCCCTCCTTCTTGCACCTCCTATTATCTGGTCCACCACTGGAAAGGACCACCCACTATGGGCTGGGTTCTCCACAGCAAATCAATCAAATACCTGCAGACTTGTTCAGGAGCCATTCTAACCATTAATCTTCCAAAGCTGTGCCCCAAACAGTCTGCAAGCATCTAGTTAACACCAAAATGGAACCATAACAACTTCCAAGACCTATTGTTGACTAACAACAAGATGATAGTAAAGCTTTTTAAAATTAAATAGATCATGAATGAGGAGTATCTCTCTTTTTCTGACATATACAAATAAAAAGGAAAGCACACATTCTGCCTAATTAATCTGTAAAATGATGCAGTGAGAGTAAAATAGCTAATTAATATTTTATGACTTTGACAAATAGAAGCTAAAATTCATATCAAATGGTCACAAGTAACAAAAAATATTTACATATACATAGATGTTATATATGTTTTATTTAAATATATATATATACATATATATATATATAAATGTGGTAAGGGAGATATGGCAGTCTCTTGCAGTTGTTAACTTGACAATTGAGAATTGAACCTTTAGACACACCTATAAAGATTTACTTAGGGCATCCTCTGAGCAAGCCTGTAAGAGATTATCTAGTTGATGTGGGAGATCCAGTTTATAGTTAGAGCATTCCTTGGGCAGATGGAAGATGGAGAGAAAAGGAAAAAAGATCCTCTGCGCATACCAATGTTTCCAAACTTATTTGAAGCTGAGTTGTGAGTTTGGTGTTTTGTTTCCTTGTTTGTTCATATGGGGGGGGGATTTTGAACCCGGAGATGAAACTATCTTGTGGTTTCAAGCAAATGTCCTACTGAAAGCAATTCAAATATCAACAGAATTATTTTAAGTTAAAACAGAAAAAAAAAAAAGATGAAGAGAAAGCTGGTTGGCTTTGGCAGATTGGCAAGCCAGAAAGTATCCTCCTTTCAACATCTGTCAATATGGCATGGCCAGTTCCCTTAGCTCCTCGTGTTGGTACATACTTTCCTGCCATCATAAGGAAATGTAAGTTGGAATTTAAAAAAAAAACAAAACCATGTTCTCCTAAATTGTTTGGGTCATGTGTTCATCACAGCAACTGAAGAGAAACTAAGATAAGAGAGGAAGACTTACCTACCTGGTACTAAGATTTGTTAGTGGCACTTGCCTCTAATTCTAGCAGTTGAGAGGTAAGGGTGAAAGAATCAGAAGTTCAAGGGCAGCCTGAACCTCATCTTAAAAAAAAAAAAAAAAAAAAAAGATACTATCATTGAACATGGCGGCATCATACTGTAATTATAGCTATTCAAAAGGACTGAGGTAGGAGGGCTGGAGAGATGGCTCAGGGCTGAAGAGATGGCTCAGAGCTGGAGAGATGGTTCAGGAGTTAAGACTCTGCCTTGCTAGCAGAAGATCCCCAGACAAGGAGTTCGGATCCCAGGTCCCACATAAAAACATCAGGTTACCTGTACTTTCGGGCAGAGTGGGTGGAGCCTGGGAAATCCCAGCATGAAGCAAGATGGAGGTAAAGCAATCCAAGATAATTCCCAAAGTCACCCTTGGTCCTCCACAAGGACACACAGTGCCTGCTCTCTCTCTCTCTCACACACACACACACACACACACACACACACACACACACACATGAATCAATAAATAAAGTTTAAAAAAAAAGACTGAGGTAGGAGAATAGTAAGTTCAAGTCTAGCCCAAGCTGTTTAATGAGGCTGTCTCCAAAAGAAAAAAAAAAAAAAAAACAAAAACCCTGACTCCATAACCTTAATGTGTTATGACCTCAGTGAGCTACTGTCGAGAGTCTGATCACCTTTATTGTGATTAGAGCCTGCTGCTCTCCTTTGAGGGGAATGTCATGAAAAGATCAACATGTTACATCTAGAGAAGACAGAACCACGTTAGGGTTTAACTTCTAAGACTGCATTTTGTAATCCAAGGTAAGAGTCTGAGGACTCAAATACCTATTTTCCATATGAAAAATAAAGTCTTGGTATCTGGAAGTGAAGTTTTATTTTGACATTCATAGTGTAAAGAATGTATAAGATACAAAAGGAAAAGTCCTACCAGAGGTAAAGTTTAGCATCATCTGAAGGAAAAAAAGGGGAAAGGTAAGAATGAATGTGTTGAAGGGGAGAGTCCTGGCAACTTTTGTAATACCTGGACCTCAGCAAAAAGATAAAGACAGTCCAAAAGGAATATTGAGGAGGAGTCCTAAATTAGGCCAGAATTTTCTGGTAGAAACACACAAGTGTGAGATTAGACCAGAAAGTTCGCTCTACTTCAGAGGAGCCAGGCTAGGACAGAAAGAGCAGCAGGCATGGGTGTGAGCTGCCGACACACCCCTAGAACTGCCTTTGATCAGGAGCAAAGCGGCCTTTCAGGAACTTTGAATTAATTGATTATCCATCCCACACAGAAGCTATTCTAGACTGAAAAGCCTACCTTTTTTAATAGTAATAAAATTAAACTGATCCATGTGCCACCCCAGGCCCATAATTCACAGTACTCTAAAGAAAAAATCAAAAGAAGCTTTTATGTTTCTGAACACCGGGTTTGTAAGATTTAATGCAACAGTTCAGTCGGTTCCACGGTGCTTTGTAGTGGATTAAAGTTGATAGAAACTGTTGTTTGGACCAAATATGAAACTGTTCTCAGATGCTTCCT
The DNA here is from genome assembly GCA_023101885.1 of Typhlomys cinereus. Lineage (NCBI taxonomy): Eukaryota > Metazoa > Chordata > Mammalia > Rodentia > Platacanthomyidae > Typhlomys > Typhlomys cinereus. The sequence continues at coordinate 2,559,899 of JALPQD010000020.1, forward strand.
TCTCATTTAAATCCATACTAGCTTTCAACACTAATCAAACAGAATTCATTCATAACCTATCAATGTACAAAACCAATAATTGTTTGTTTTCTATTTTCATTCTCTTCTGTAATTTCATTTTTCTTTTATTTGAATGAACTCCTCCACCAAACCAAATCTTATTCTCCAACAATGCTACCCATGATCCTTTCTGGAATGTTTAATTCGCTGTGATAGGAACTAGGAATGGGAATCAGGAGCTATGCAAATTCATGCCGTAGAAAGATATTTAGGGTCAATGACCCAAATGAATGAAAGGATCTATAATAGCCCTGCGCAATGTCCAGCGCACTGTTGCCCTCATAAAGTCTAGCATCTGTTAAGGGCACCGAGACCCCTGGAGGCAAGGGATTGACAGCCATAGTAGTGATCTTATGCTTAAGGGGAACAAGAGAAAGGGCTTATGGAAATGCCACTGGGTCCTTATATGTCATCGGAGAGGAGGACCCAGTGGAGAGTTAGGCGTACACAATAAAGGACTCTCTGGGAATTGGGGGGGAGGCACTGGGAGATGGGGAGGGGGAGGAGGAGGTTCGGGGGGAGGAGGGGGAGGGAGGGAACTGGTAAAAAATTTTTTAAATGTATAATTAAATTTTTAATAAAAAAAAGAAGTATAAAAAAATTCATTGCATATAAAAAAAAAGAAAGGATCTATAATAAACTCTATGCAATAAGTGTAAAGCTCAAGGAACAAATAAAAATCTGGGAGTTGAAATCTAAGAGTCCAGACAGGACAGGACAAATGGCTCAGTCGATAAATGTAGTTAGTTATGCAAACCTGGCAATTTGAGTTAGATCCCTGGAAGCCCACACTGGAGGAAAAAAAATTGACCTCCACAGGGTATTGCATGGTACACAAGCACCTGCTCACCTAAGCTTTCTCCCTCTTCCCTGGAAATAAAATATAAATAATTAAGTGAGCCCTGACTCAAAATGTCAGCCAAAATTTGGCCTTTGTTCTTTCTACTTCCTGGTTCTTCCTCCTCCTTGGGACCTATGGCGGGTTTTTTTGTCTTTTGTTTTGATGTGCTTTTTTTCTTTTCTTTTTTTTCCTGAACCTTCACTTTTCCCATTTAAACCCTGACCAATTACAAGTCCCCACATTCATTCATGTTAGCCAACCAGGTACATCCCAACTCTGTTCCTAATTTACATGTGGGTGGGACCACATTGATCTATTCCTAAAACTTTAGAAGTAAAAACCTTCTGCTCTAGAGTACTATTTAGCAAACCATTTTTCACATCTCTCCGCTTTAGGGCACTGTTACTTTACTTCTTGTCATAGCTGGACACAGGTGTCAACTTGATGTTGAGAGTTTGAGCTCTGGGCACATTTGTGGAGAATTAGTGGTTGAGTGAAGTCCAGAGCAAACCTGCAGATTGTCTGGCTAATGGGGAAGGCCCAAGTGGGTGGGATTAGGCCCTGGAATAAAATACAGAGGGCTGGTTGAAAGAGTTGGCATCCCTGTATACAGTTGGCCAGACATGCTGGTCTGGCAAGTAAGGATCGTCCCTCTCTCAACCATTATGTGGTGATGGTGTGGCCAGTTCCTTAGGCCCTGGTGTTGGTGCGTACTCTCCCATCAAGCTGAACTACAAACTGTAATCAGACTATCATTAAGAAAATAAACCCCTTGTTCCCTTAAGACATTTGATGGTCATTTATCAGCAACCATGCAGGGGAACTGCAACACTTCTTAATACCATCTTGCTTGCTGATCCTTCCGTTTTCCTGGTTTATCATTCTTCTAATCATGAGACAACAAACTCAGTTCTGAGTCATCACACTGCTAACTGTTGCACATACACTAAAATCCCTAGTTTTGGGGGTTCTTTTTTCTATTTCAATTTTGTTATTACGTGTACTTGCCACACTCCTCATCTCACTCATTATCTAACACCACAACGAAATTAATTTTCCCACTGATCCATCTCATACACAACTCCTCTATTTAAGATGTGTATATTTACCATGAGCTCATTTCTTCCTACCTGAACTATTCATATTAGAAAGAAACATATTTCTCAGTCTTAGGAGTCCTGGGAAACTTTACAGCTAGATTCCTGAGGTCCACAGTAGTGCACACAGATCCGAGTGAGCCAAGCTGGCAATATGTCTTAAAAACTCTCCAAGTGAATCTAATGGATTCAGTTGAAGACTGAGATCCACTGACCTAGAACTAGATAAGTAAAAGTTGGGCAAGTTTGTTCTAGGCTTCAGGCCATGGTACAACACTATCACCTGGGGGAGTTGGTTAATATTCCTTGACTTAGGACTATTGATTAACAATCTCTAGGGGAGAGTGCTGGGAATTTCTATTTTTAGCAACCTCTCTAGACTTTTTTTTTTTTTTTTTTTTTGCCCACATGGTCCTGGCTTTGAAACTAGTGTTGAAAATCCATCCCATCTTGCTACCTCCATAGTAGGAATCCCTATTCCAAGGCATTGACGCCACCCTCCTGTGTGTTTCCTGAAGCTATCTGTTCACTTGCACGTCATGTTATTTCTCCTATCACTTCAGGGATGACATTGAGAAAACAACAAAGTACTTTACCTCACAGGATAAAGAATGAAAACAGAGGCTGGGGAGATTGTACAGGGATTAAGATCTTTGCCTCAAAACCAAAAGGACCTGAGTTCAGATCTCCAGATCCCAAGTTAAAAAAAAAATGCAGGGCAGAAATGGCAGTGGTCTGCGCTTCCTTCCTTGCAAAGCAGAGCCTGGGAAACCCCAAGGCAAAGCAATAAAGAGGTAGAGCAATCCAAGTGATTTCCAACGTAACCCTTGGGTTTCCACAGGCACACACAGTGCCCTCTTCTACATAGCACCTACGCACACCCATGCCTACACAGCATCTAAAAATTAGGGAAGATTTAACAGCCATTAAAAACATGAATACTTTTAGAAAGAATAATTACTATGTGAAGAATGAATTTTCTTACACATACATTTATATATATATGTACATATATATTTAATACTAATACCATGCACTACATTTATCATAACAGTACTGTTACTTCTCAGTACTGTTCATAGTAACAGTAATGTTACACTATGACCAACAAAATAAATTATCACCTCTATTTTATGAGTGAAAAAGCTAAGGTATACAAAATGTGTGCCCATGATCACTATTTGGGAGTAAGTCATAAAGCCAGGGATTGAACTCAAGAAATCTGGTACTAAAATTTTTATATTAAATATTTTTACGTTGTACTTGAATCATGGTACCCTTCTAGTTGTATTGCTCCATACTAACTTTAAAATGCACCTCTTCCTTTAAAAAATATTTCACAAAATGCCCTTAGTACCATAGACTAAGTGGATATAATGAAACAGGACTCCCTTATCCTCCAAAACAATCTACAATAATCTCCATTAACTTCTCATCTCTTTCACCTATACTTTTACCAAAATTATAATAACCTGATCACTGTATTTATAGAATTAGAAAAGAGAGCATCCAATGTCCCTGCCACTATGAAATTTAAGAACAAAGATTCCATGATGAAATAAAAATTATATATAATTCTGAATTTAATCACATCTGTTAACATAAGTATCATACATAGACATACAGATCCTATCTCAATCCCCCACGTAAATCATCCGTAATCTTTTCAGAATTGCTAGTTGTGGCATTTAACTGGAGATATCGACTTCACAGTTGAAAACAGAGCCTTTATGCATATCTATGAATAATTATTTAGCTCAGGCAAGCCTAGTGTATGCCTTTGGGAGGTTATCTAACTGATGTGGGAAGACCCAGTCCATAATGGTTGGAACCGTACCCTGGGCAGATAGATAAGGTGAAGAAAGCTGGCTCCGAAAATTGGCAGGTTAGCAAATCAGAAGGTAATGCCCCTCTCTCAGCTGTAAATACAGTATGGTAGTTCCCTTGGTTCTTTTTGGTAGGAACTCTCCTGCTACACTGGTGAACTAAAATCAGAAACTGAAAACCAAGAATGAACCTACTATTCCCCTACATTTTGGGGGCCCTTTATTCATTCAACAACAGGAAAATGAAACTAACATTCTAGCTCTGATATTCAAACCTTTAAAAGTCACTAAAAAACATCTGAAAATGATAACTATGAACCCAAGCAAATAAAAGGCCTTTTCTGATGACATTTCACAAAGGGAAGGCTAAATATGACAAAGTTTTCAATTCTCTCTGTGTTGCCATAAATTTAATGTAAGACTCCATTTAGATCATCCAAATCTTACTAGAGTTAATAAAATCGACTGTGGTAAAGTCACCTACACATAAACCTAGTGACCTAAGTTCAATCCTGAGATGAGGTGGAAGGAGAGAATGATTTCCAAAGTGGTCCTCCTGCTCTCTTGCACACAGTCTCATTTTCCTCTCTCTTTTATATAAATGTTTTTCAGAAAAAAAAATAAAATTGACTGCCAAGTCCATATGAGTTCACATAAAAAATAATAATGCAAAATAGGAGATAAAACTTCTGAAATATTGGAATCATGGTTATAGGGCAGAGAAAATGATACCAATTATTAAAGCATTATTAAACATCAAAAGTTAAAATAGCATGGTATTGACCTGTAATCAGTCAGACCATGAAACAAAATTGACTATCTATAAATAGGAAACATGCACCTGGAAATTTAGTTTAAAATAAAAGCAGCATTTTGAATCAAAAGAAATAGAAATGAAGTCATTCTTTTATAACTACAAATAAACATTCCTAAAGGTCAACTCATTATGCAAATGAACAGAACAGAAACTACAGGACTTGTGAAGAAAATGCAGTTATATTTCAACACTCAAAAATTTCATCGTTAATATATTTAAAAAGAGAGTAACATAAAGAAAATGTTGTGCAGTTTCATATGTACTTATTAAATAGCTAAGTACTCCTTAAATATTACCTTGAATAGCATATAATCATTACAAATACCTGAAGTTTGCTTGTGGAACAAACTTCACTTCAAAGGTTTGCAGCTTGCCTTTTGCTATATGACATGGTTAAAAAAGATTATGACTCTGTATTTTCTCATGACCTTGGATCTTGGGCCCCTTTTTATGCCGATGAGAAGTAGATCTAGAAGGCATGAATTTTATTCATAGTTTCATCAAATTGTAATAGTCTTGACCGAGAAGCTTTCCTTTACAGTGGATGGTATTTAATACAGAGAACTACAGGTAGTCAAAGTGCAGAGAATAAGTGGCTGGGGACTTGTTGGCCCCAAACAGGACGTCTAAACCACCCCCAACTCCAAGGAAACATCACACAATAGAGGGGGCTGTAAGAACCAGAGGGTAAGGAGGAGTGCTGTCCTGTATTCTAAACATGACAGAGCTGCTACATCCATGAACTCACAGCAGCTATGTGGACTTATAGGAGACCTGCTCAAGATTTGGCCTATAGGCATCTCACCATGGAAGGGGAAAGATCTCAAGTGGCAGTAACACCTCCCTGAGAGACTATTGAAAGCTAATGCTAGATTGGGGAAGGAAGGAGAACTACTTCCCTCAATGGTATGCCCACTGACACACCATCTATGCTCCAGGCACACACCAGTACAGGTAACCCAAATGAAACTCAGTGGGGCCACACGCACACACACAAAAAAAGACATGTCAATTAAAAAATGGGCCTTGGAACTTAAAAGAAACTTTACCAGGGAAGAAATTGAAACATCTAATAAATATCTTAAAAATGTTCCACATCCTTAGCCATCAGGGAAATGCAAATCAAAACTTCCCTGAGATATCATCTCACCCTGGTTAGGATGGCAAAAATCCACAATACAAACAACAACAAATGCTGAGGATGTGGAGAGAAGGAAACTCTGCTACATTGCTGGTGGGCAATGCAGGCTCATACAAGCCACTCTGGTGAGCCATCTGGTGATTCTTAAAGAAGTTAAAGATTGAAATGCCATATGACTCTGCTATCCCACTTTTGGGAATAACCCCCCATACAGCAAAAATTCACCTCAATAACACAAGCACGACCATGTTCATAGCAGCACTGTTTACAATAGCAAAGTCATGGAATCAATCCAAATGTCCAACAGTTGATGAGTGAATAAGGAAAAGTGGTACATCTATACAATAGAATACTACTCAGCCATCAAAAATGATGAATTAATGCAATTTGCTGGGAAATAGATGGAATTGGAAACAATTATTTTGAATGAAATATCCCAGACACAAAAAATTAAGCACCGTATGTACTCCCTAATAGGTGGATCCTAGTATCAAACCCACTTAGAGACACTCAAAGATAAATCTCTGTAATACCTACACTAATTGCAAAGATTATAAACAGGAGGGATGGGGAAGGAGAGCCCCACCAGAAACAAGGAGAGAGGGGATCATGTTACAGCAGAGAAAATAGACCACCGTCAAGGACTGCAAGTAAGTAATGAGACATCTGGTTAAGTTCACGGACTTTCTTTCCTGATCATTTGCAACTGATGGGGTATGATCTCACCAGAAGGGGAAGGCATATAGGCTGCCTGATAGAAAGTAACCATTTTGCAAATGGGAGACTGACCCCTCCCTCACCACGGTCTCCTACTTTTATTCCATCTACCTTTGAATATACTCTTATAACAAGACTCTAATTTAACAGGTTTTTATCTCTGGCCAGGGGGTAACATCCAATACCCTTCAGGATGGAGACAAGGGCATTGCAGGAGCAGCAAAACTGGAAAAAAAATCAACAAACCATAATTCAGAACATCAGAGACTCTATATCAACTACCTGAAAGCCAGTCTAATTTCTCCCCATCCTAAAGCTCAGGGAATTTGCGGAAGAGGGGCGGTAAGATTGTAAGAGCACAAGGATGGGGAGGAGCAATGATATGCAAGATACTCCACACAAGTTAGGGCCGAAGCAATCATAATAGGACTCTGCATTATCTGCGCAATGTCCAACACATTATTGACCTCTCAACGTCTAGCATGGATTAAAGGCACTAGGATCCTTAGAAGCTAGGGATTAACAGCCACAATAGTGTTCCTATACTTAAGAAGAACACAAGGAAGAATTCTAGGAAATGCCACTGAGTCCTTACACCTCATCAGAGAAGAAGACCCAGAGGAAAGTTTGACATACACATTAAAGGATGCTCCAGGGATGGGGGGGTGGGGGGGGGAGGCACTGGGAGATAGGGAGAGAGGGAGGGAAAGGAAGGGGAAAAGGGGGGAGGGAGCAAGGGGATCTCAGAAGGGGTGGAGGGAGGGAGGGGACCGGTGTACCTATTAAGTTTGTATGAGCGGAAATAAATAAAATAAAAAAATTCAGACATCAGAAAAAAAAAAGACATGAAAGTAAGAGGTAGACTGGTTGGGATGAAGGTGTTACATTGAGAAAAGAAAGGGAGATAAGTTCAGGTAATAAGAAATGAAAATGACATACATTCATTGTATTCATATATGAAACACTTGAAGAATAAAAATAAATACATTTTTGAGAGTGTAATTGGATACAATCTGTACCCTACTTCTAAGCATAATACATACATTTCACTAATAGAATTTTTAAATACTTTTTCCACTCAAAACCGTCAGACTGACAGAGACCTTGAATACTATAGTGATACTATTGAACCCACAAAGTCTAGCATTTGCTAAAGGCACCAAGATCCTTGGAGGCAAGGGATTGACAGCCACAGTAGTGTTCCTATGCTTAAGGGGAACACAGGAAAGGGTTCAGGGAAATACAACTGGGTCCTTGTACGTCATCGGAGAGGAGGGCCCAGAGGAGAGACTGGCATGCACATTAAAAGATTCTCCGGGGATTGGGGGGGAGGCACTGGAGGATGGGGAGGGAGGGGTGAGGGGAGGGAGAACAGGGGGGTCGGGGGGAGGAGGAGGGAGGGAGGGAACTGGTGTACCTACTAAGTTTGTATGAGCAGAAATAATAATAAAAAATGTTTAAAAAAAAGAAAAGAAAACTATAGTGATGCTTAAAAAGCACTAAGCCAGCACTTCTAAATAAAGAGCAACTTCTTCCAGATTTGGAAAGTCTATTTAAAACCTTTTCATATTTGTTATACTTCATAAGAAAGATCTCTATGAAATTGAAATTTGGTCTTCTTTCCCCAGTCTTTCTCAATTTTGTTTCTGTAGACATGTTCTTAGTGATTTATAACATATGAATCTTGTATATGTCTTTCATTTTGATAGAGTGTGTAAAGTTTGCCTGCATAGTTGCTGATAAATGACTATCAAGTGGCTTAATGGAACAAGGGGTTTGTTTTCTTACGAGAGTCTGGTTACAGTCTGCCCAGCTTGACAGGAGAGCATGCACCAACACCAGGGCTGAGGGAACTGGCCACACCATCTCTACATAATGGCTGAGAGAGGGACAACCCTTACTTACCAGATCAGCATGTCTGGCCAACTCTATACAAGGATGCCAACTCTCTTAACCAGTTTTCTGTATTTTGTTCCAGGGCCTAGTCCCACCCACCTGGGCCTTCCCCATCAGCTAGACAATCTCCTGCAGGTTTGCTCTGGGCTTCATCCAACTACTAATTCTCCACAAATGTGCCCAAAGTTCAAACCCTCAACTATCAAATTGACACCTGTGCCTAACTATGACACTCCATGCCTTGTCCATTTGACACAAAAACATAGCACTTCAATCCTTGTCCCTATAGGTGTTAAAAGTTATCTTAAAAATATAAATACATTTTATTGACAAATTTAAATTGTTATTTAATTAAAACTTCAGTTCCAACATTTTTAAAGTGCAAAGTTTTTTAACCTTTAGAGTGTATTAAATCAGAATAAGTTAAATACTTTAAAACAGATAAAACATTAAAATAGAAGAATCTTGATGTAGTAAGAAAACATTAAATAAAGATCAAAGTCCAGCAAATCAAATACTGCATCCTTTATTTCAATGTCCATCTTCTGTTGCTCATCACGTAGTCACGGTGGCTCAAAGATTTTAGGCATTCCCAGTCCCTGTTTGCAGCTCAAAGTTTGCTCTGGGCTTCATCCAACCATTAATGCCCCACAAATGTGCCCAAAGTTCAAACCCTCAACTGTCAAATTGTCACCTGTGCCTAACTTTGAATGTCTGATTGCACTGTGAACTGTTATGCATTTTGCTTAGTAGTTATCATATACTCTCTCATTTCCTTCAAAACATAACAGATAGATGTTTTGAAAATATATGTGTCTTTGTATATCTGCTCACCTCATTTTATGTCAGACCTTGTCTGACATAAGCAAAAGCAGAAACAGTGTTAGGTCCATACTGTTCTGGCAATGGAACAATTTATGCTTTCAAAAGAAGCATAATAGCAGAACTGATATCAATTTATAAACACAGGGAAAGATAAAATCAGTACACAAGGTAAGCTTCAAATAGATCAAACATCTGATCCTGTAAACAAGGAACAAGTGCAAGAGAAAAGGAAGTTCCCCAGACCATGAAGGTCTTCACTTCACTTCACTCGCTAACTAAATATGGGATAAAATAAGCAATGCAAATCCTTGCTTGGGCGATGTCACAAAAGTAACTTCACTTTGGTTTCAGCTACTTTTGTGTGTGCCTGTTCCCAGGCTAACTCACTTGCTAACAACGTGTTAACTCAGCAGTCTAACCCAGTCACCCAGGAAGCATATCATGCTTTCAATACTGTAAAGTCAGTTTTTTTTCCTAACTGTGCCTTTTGATATTCCATCAGCTGACTTACCATGTGGCTTCTGGCTTTATTGCCCTCTTCCCTCCCCATCATTGCAGCCGAGAGTTCTTTCTGGCATAAGCCTGCTGTCTACCACAGGCAAATAAACAGATTCCTCTAATTTTATTATTGGTATGTGACATCTCTCTGTGACTCACGTGGATATAACACTAGGAAGAAATCTCCTAGTTTGCTTCTTGATCTGGCTTAAAGAGCAGACTCAAAATCAACTTGTGTAAAAATACAGCTTGAAAGCATATTTTTCCCACCGTAAGACTTAGGAAGTTTTCAAAGCCGTAGAACATGTGTTTAATTGACTAGATAAATATGTTAAATTGTGATTTCTAAAATGGTCTAACAGAAAAATATCTATCTGTATCATGAATATATGTCTTTTTCTGAGAGTAGGATGTACATATCCAGGAAACAAATTTGTAAAACTTAATTATCAAAAGACATACAGATAATTTGTGTTGTGGCTTGTATGAAATGCCCACAAATGCTCACAGCTGAAGACTCAGTGTCCTTCTGAGCAGCAACACTGAGAGATGATTGGATCACATGGGTGCTGACCTCATTGATGGATTAGTGTAGTTCATAGATGAGTTCATGTTGAGTGGCCTATAGGAAAGCAAGGCATAGGTGTAACTAAAGGTCACAGGGAAAGAATCCTGGTCTCTTCTAGCTTTGTTTCCAGTCTACTATGTGGGAAACAACTCTGTTCCATCTCCACTACCCTGCCTGAAAGTGACCTCCAGGGCTCATCATGATCCGAGAACACTGGAGCCAGTCAACCATGGACTGAATTCTCAGAAATCATGATCTTTCCTCTTTTTATACTGCTTCTCTTAGGTAATTTTTACAGTGGCAAAAAGCTAATGCAGAAAAATCGGTACCAGAAACAGTTTCATTTCTGTTACTGTTCCTAACCATGTGCTCTAGAATCCTTAAGAATTTGTTGCAACCTAGGACAGAAGAAGAGCAATGGCCAACATCAGCCAGCCATAATGCAGAGAGTGTTGGCAACCCAGCAATGCTCACCCAGAATCAGGCCAACCTAATCTCTCCCCATCCTAAGGCTTAGGGAACCTCGCAGAAGAGGGCACGGTGGGATTATAAAAACCTAAAGATAAGAAGGTACACTTCGAACAAGACATTCCATTAAAGGCAGGAATGCTGAATCCAGAAACTCACTTCAGTGAGACCTGCCTAAGGCCTAACATGTCCCCATAGACTATAAAGGAACTCAAGAGAGATAAGAATATATAGTGGAAACCTTGGGGATGAAAGCTGGATGAGTGAAGAAGGGAAATGCCCCTATCAGTGGGTTGGCCTAATGAGAGGCCTGAACCCCCACAAAAGTAGACAAACTGCTTAGTAGAGGGAACCCTGAGGTCCATAAAAGCATATAGACAGGAGCGTGGGAAGCAGTGGAATGGATTGATGAAGGAAGGAAAGGGAGGGAGAAGGGATAGAAGGAAGCAGGGATGAGTACTCAATATGCTTGTAAAACAAGAAAAATCATTTTTTTAAAAAGGAAGGGCAAGAAAAAAAAAGAATTGAATTATCCAGGACTTAGGAAGGTTTGAAGATGTAACCTGGGGAAACTTTAGAATGTACTAGTCAGAGACCAATAAATTCTAGTGGGAACTCAGAAGACCAGAATATTTGTATGAATACAGACAGTAAAGACTGTGTTCATGAGGATGCTGTTGAAACTGGAGTCAAGCCTATTACTCAGATAGTCTAGTGAAGAATTTTTCCTTATTTCATCCATGTCCTGAGTGAGGCTGATATTAAAAATAACGGACTAATTAATCTGAGGAAAGAAATCTCAAAACACGGGATTCAAGATAGAGTATCGCTTTTGCTGGCTGCTTATACCAGTGAGAGTTGTGAGCAAAGATTTGAAAGCTTTGTGGTTTGTCTAAGAAAGATGTACATGGAAATTTTATGTCAAAGAGAGTATGGCTATACAGACATCAGAGCTACTGAAAAGTAATCCAATACTGGCAACTAGGACAATAAGAAAGATGGCTCAATGCCATGGAGAATGCAAGGGTCATAGAGACTTTCATGGAAAATTCAAAGGAAGACCTGCAATGTGTGGCAGGGTCAGAATCTCTGCAGGGGGAAATGTAAAGCTGCTAGAATAAAACCAAAGCTGTCAATGGGGACTATGGAGTCTGAGATAGTGGGAATATGGAACACTGGCTGAACAAAGCTGCAAGCAGTAAGCAAGAGGTGGCCAAGAGAGAAGCCATCTGGGTTGCAAACAGCAACCACAGAGGTACAGGCCTGCCCAAGCCCTTTGGAGTTCACATCAACCCACCATATCTCCTGAGTGCTGACATAAAACTGCTAATTGTTTGCCCGGCTAGGTTTCAGTCTTGCTTTTGTTCAATCTTTTCTTTATATTCTCCTGTCCCTCCCTTTTGGAATGAAAATGTTTGCCCTGCCCTGCCATTACATGTCAATAGTATATAAGCAATTTTTATTTTATTTTATGGAGGTTCACAGAAGTTGCTTTGAGTGTCAGAGGAGCCTTTGAATATTTTGAAAATATTAAAATATTTTAATATTATGAGGACTTATTGGAGATAGAATAAGTTCACTTTGCATTATTAGATGAACATGACTGTTTAGGATCCAAAGATGGAATGTCATAATTGAGTATGGAATGTCCCCTAGAGTTTCACATATTGGGAACTTGTCCCACTGCTGGTGACACTGTTGAGAGATGATTGGATCACAAAGGGTGCAAATCGGTGGACTAACCCATAGCTGAATGGGCTGTTAGGAATTAAGTCACAGAAAGTGGGTCACTAGGAGCCACTTTTGAAGGGTATGTTTTGTCCTTGGTGTCTTCCTGTACTTTCTAGCAGTCACGAGATGGGAGGCTTTTATCCATCTTATTGCCGTGGCATGATGTTTCTGCATTGTATTACAGTAACAGCAAAGGAATTTAAAACACCTGACTTAAAATTTTAATTAAACACACATATGTATATATGAAATTTAACATATATTTATATATATACACACACATATGTATATGCGTATATATCCCCAGTGGTTACTTTTCTACATTGTATTTCATGGAAGTTTTTAGTAAATGATTTAATGCGATATTTATAAATGATGTATAATTACATACATACATATATGTACTACTTTGTCATACTCTTATTGTCATATGTCATTGAAAATGGCATAGTAAACTCTTCTTTCCCATAATTATTTCAGTGGAAATAACATTAACTTTGGAATCACACAAAACTGAAATAAAACATGGTATAGCCTCATAACAATGGTATTCTTTTGTTCTCACTAAATTCTCTAGAATTCAGTGTCCTGATCTATAAATTGTGAGCAACTCTTGCCATTATTAAAATGCCCATCAATCGTAGGGGGCAATCTCACATGCTATTCCACGTCTCCCTCCATTCTCACCCCTGCCTGCTCTCAGTGAACTTGCCCTCTCTTTCTATCTTTCCTATTGGCCTGTGTGACTAGAGCACAGACATTCAAGACTCATCATAAGCTGAAGGGTTGAATCAGCAAACCCATCTCCAGAAGCACTTTGGCCTTCCTCATGATGCTCCTTTGCCCCCATCTTCTGTGTCCAGAATGTTTTCCCTGCCTTTCCATTTCCCTAACAAAGTCTCATCTGCTAATTGGCAAATGAAGCTGAAGGCAGCATTTCTGTCAGATAATTTGCATTTTAATAAGACATAAAATCTATGATGCTAACCATTAGAGCAGAATCATTCCGTACCATATAATGAGCTCAATTTGAATTAATATGAACGTGACTGGACAGGACATAGCAATCTTTTTAGAGGCAAATTTAGATGCTGGGAAATTAGTTTCTCATCCCTGAAGTCATCTACAAACTGAGGAGAGAATGGACTAAAATATACTTTCTAAATACGTACAGCAACGCCAAAAATGCAAAAGAAAAACTGCTAATTATATGGTTTTTTCTTCTTTAATAGACTGGTATAATGATTTGTATTAACAGATTTCTGAATGCTAAGCTGTCTTTTAAATTTAAAAACCAACACACAATTTATACATAGTATATTATCCTTTTAATACATTGACTTTAATTTATTAGTGTTCGTATGCATATCTATGTAGTATTTATGCACTGTTTGTTTGGACTAGTCTTACTAGTATTCACTGTTGAGATCATCTTTTAAAAATTATTTGTAACTATTCGCTTCTCTTTTTGTCTGAAATTGTAGATGTTTATGTGATTATCCACAAAAATGCTCACTTCCCTTTATCCAGAAATTACTGTAAACATATCTCTTTCCTCTTCAGTCATTTAAAGTAGCTTATATTGTGTCATAGATCTGTGCGTAATCAGGACTTTCTGAATTTATTAGTCTTATGTAAATCCACTTTACATTTTTATTGTCCTAATTATTTGGCAGAAATTGAGACTTATGAAAAAGTCCCTAGAATTCTATGTGTCACCTATACAAATGTGTCAAATCTATACAAAATCAGCAAGAAGTGCTGTGAGCCCACATATCACTCGCCCATTATCACTGCTGCTTTGTTCACATCCACTTGTCTGACCTCTACCCAAATCTCTCCAGTGCATTTTACTGTGTCAGATTACAAACACCATATCATTTCATTGTCAACATTTGCAGTCTTTAATCTACAGATAAGGAATCTTTGTAAGCATCAGCACAACTGAAAAATTAACAAGGATTTTTAATAATGTCACATATCCAGTGTTCAAATTTTCATTTTCCTCATACATACTATAATTGTGTGTGTGTGTGTGTGTGTGTGTGTGTGTGTGTGTTGTGTGTGTGTGGTGTAGTATGTCTGTGAGCATCAGATGGCACTCTGTGAGCCTGTGAAGGTCTAAGGATGATTTAGGGAATCATCCTGGATCGATCTTCCTCATATTTGCTTTGGTCTGGGGTTAACCAGGCTCCACTTTCCAGAGCCAGCAGTGCAGGCCACCATTTCTGTCCAACATTTTTACATGCAATTTGGAGATCTGAACTCAGGTCTTTCTGCTTGAAAGGCAAGGTTTAACACCTGAGGCATCTCTCCTGCCCCAGCACATAACATAATTTTAAAACAGATTGCAAGTTTTATCCTAGTAAACATACAGACATGAAATGGTTCATGTACCTCCTAAGACTTTCAATGGGTAGATTCCCTTTCCACTATGTATATTTCCCTTGCAGTTTATGGAGAGAATCAGGTTATCCTAGATGACAGATATTGCTCGTATTTTGTTGTATTTGTGTGTCATTACTATGGTTTAGCTACTCCTCAGTTCTATTTATTGCATATTCATGGTTGGGATTCAGGTTGACAAGATTTTGTTTCAATATTTTGCACAACAATGATTTAGCTCATGTTGTTTCTTTCCTTCAAGAAGGACAGGGGAGCAGCAAGATGACTGAGCAACCACTAGCCACACAAGCCTGATCACTTGAGCTTGCTCCCCAGAGCCCATGTAAAGGAAAACAATGATCATTGTGCCAGGAGCCAAATAAGCTCTCAGAGAATGCTGGTTCCTCTCCTCCCATCCAATATCATCCAGCTGAAAATATTTATTTTAGACTCCTGTTACACATCAGAAGGGTAGAGTTAAAGGTAAGCATTGTCTCCTGGTGGCTGTGTTGCTCATATAAAATCAGAGAGCACAACTTCTTACATAAGTCACAAACAGTCACATACACACTGTTGCTATTTATAAATTATGACTCCTCAGGACAGTCTTAGCCTTGAGACTTTTAAAGTGCTGATTAGGTTTTATAAAAAGAGAAAAGTGCTTCTCTACCTGCTACTAAAAAAAAAGTCCTGAATATATCTTAGGATCTTAGGTTCTGAAATAAATACCCTTTGGACTCAATCATATTGTTGATATTATATATGGATATCTGAAGGTAAGAAATGTGCAATAGTAAAGGACATACATCAGCAACATGGTATATACTTAGTATTATTTATATCAGAAAAGGAAGTGTGGAAACAACTTCAAAAGCTGGAAATAGTTTTAAGGTGACTAGTTAAATTATATAAATCAGGTTGGAGAAATACATAGATATTATAGAGTTACTAAACATATGTTCATAATGATTGTAGTATATAAAATGTTATTTCAGATAGAGCAAAAAAATTTTTTCCAATATTTTCAGATTTGCAAAAACAAAACGATTTTATAGAGGTAATGACTGTAACTCCTTTGTTAAGGTTAGCCCAAGAACTTCTGTAGTAAGCCCTTTTACTACTTCTTCATTGCATTGCCTATTCTTACCATGGGAAGCCATTTTTAAGGCCCAGATATTTGCACCGAGTGAGCACACAGCCTATTTCATCACCAAGGAAGAAAGATAAAACTGTCTGGCTATGACTTCATCCTCTGTTTTAGTCTGTCCCCTAATGTTCATTTCCTGATTTCATCTCTAAATATACTCATGTGGGAGAACATGAGAACACAGTCCATTTGTCCCTGTGACCTCTAGTTCCCAAGGAATATGTAGACAGTAGCATGCTTCTTAAGCTTTAAAGACTGCATTCTTAACCTGACATCATCCTTTAATGGTAATAATAAATTAAGTCTGGATCCCTCCATGACTCAAATCTCTTCTGCTTATAACTAAGGGAAAAAGTATATCCAGGCCACAGACTTCACCCTGAAACCCCATGCAGGAAACCATGTTTGAACTGATTCCAACCTATGTTTGTTCAGTCTCTGTTAAATCCTGCTGTTTATCAAGAGATCCAATCAGATACTAGCACAACTGGCCATGTAAACTTTCTCCACAGGATTATTCTCCAGCTCTAACTGCTCCTTGGATAACATTCTCATATGAAAAGCACTTTCTTATCACCGCTGTCTTTACATCACTATTTTTGGGGTCAGCACAAGAGCTTTTATACTAAGTCACATTTCCCAGGAATGAAGAATGGCTTCTTCCTATTGACTACACCAAGGACAACTTGCTCTAATGGCTTCAGTGTGTTCGAGATAAGACGACAAATAAGTCCTGAAGAATAATCACACTACAGACAAATTAATCCTTAGGCCATATATCCTTATCATTTCTCATTAAAGAAAACATCCCTTCCTACTCTGATCTACTTTGGTCATATTTTATTCATCCTGAGTTTCAAGTCTATCTCTCAAATCTTGTGCAAATAACTATAGTACAGGTCTGTGTAACCCAGGTATTCACTATTACCCTTGCAAATCTATCAGGAGTATCCAAATTTTTGATCTGTGACATGACAGTATCCACAAGTATGTTGACATGCCTTCCAGCTTCAAAAACAAAAGGAAGTCAATAATCAAAGAACTGAGCTTCCATTCCAACAAAACTAATTGGCTGGGACAATGCTGATAAGATAGATTCTAGTCATTGTTAGGTTATGTTTGTGTGTGTGCGTCACTCGGTAAACAAAATCTAAGGAATAGAGTTAAATTTCAGGTTCTAAATTCTAGATTCCTCTTAAACCAGTTGAAATGAAATTGAAATTATGAACAAACCTTCAGCATACATAAAAAATTAAATTATGTAACTCTTTATTGAGTACACATAACATACAATGTACTGTACTGCTTTTAGTGAGGGAGGCAATAGACAGAGTTACCAGGTCATAGTCTGGTGAAAGCAGTGATACATACACATACATATCATAAAGCATATAGTGCATTAATATGAGGGACTAAAGAAAATAATGCAGTCTTATTTTTCATAATAAAAGTTAAGACACTTTTGCGTAATAATATATATGTGATAAAGAATAAATTAGGTCAATATCTTTAAAAACAATTTTTGTTTACTTACAATTGCTGTAATTAATTATCATATGCTGTCTTAATTTTTTGCTCTAAGTCAGTCTAATCCACTTATTAGAAAAATGGTTGTGGTTGCTTCCTCACTCCACTTATGTAACTAGGCTAAATTCAAGTCCTTTCATGCTAGAAATAAAATCAGTAAATTGGTAACAGTTAAAATCCATTATTTTGGATTTGTACAGATTGTTCACTGTCTTCCTTGTGATCTCTCACGCAAGAAAATCTCAAAGTACTTCCTGAAAGAATAACAATCATTTTTCAAGGCTTTAGTTATAATGGCAAATAGAAATAAAAGTTAATGATATAGACTTGTTCATGTACTTAAGCTGATTATTGAAGTGGAACTGAACCACCCAATAACTCGATAACCTGAAAGCAAGGCAATTTCTTGTACAGAGAAGGCTATGGGGAATTTTTAACAAGATGCAGATTTTCTTTTCTTTTTAAGAAGTATTTCTTGTCTTTTCTTTTTGTCCTTTATTTTTCTTTTTACTTATCTATTTGTTAGAGAGAGAGAATGCATGCCATGCACACAGATGGAGGTCAGATGACAACTTTCAGAAGTCAGTTTTCTCCTTTTATCATATGGGCTTCCAGAAATTGAACTCGGGTCAACAGGTTTTGCAAGCAGACACGTACCCACTAAACCTCGCCCAAAATGTAGATATTCTATTACCTAAAAAGTACTTCTTAAGGACTAGGAAGTGAATCTGTTCTGTGAGTAAAACACTTGTCTCATAAGCTGACCTGAGTGTGAGTATCCAGAACTCGCACTGGGCACAGTGACATGTCTGTTATCATTCCTAGGCAAGATGGAAGGTGCAGACAAGAGAATTCCTGAATGTTCACCCAGCTTGTCTGGCTACACAGCAACCAACATCAAAGAACATTCCCTATCTCAAACGAAAGTGGAAAGTAAAGGCTGGCACCTGAGGTTGGCCTCTGCATACACACACACACACACACACACACACACACACACACACACACACACTGTGCTGGTACCTGCTCACTCACAGGTATACAAACAAATACACACCTCACATTTGCATATAGACAGATACAAAAGAAAAAAGAATAACCCTATTACAGTTTATTGCTATTAACATTTCAATCACTACTGGCAATTTATTTTTATATTCCTGTTCAACCAATTTCAGTTTACATTTCAGAAGAAGCAGATCCCTCTTTCTCATTAATTTTCATAGGTCTTTTTATTAAGAATTTTTAATATAAAAACAAGTTTTTGTCCATGCCCTCTCCCACTTCCCTCCCACCCTTTTATCTCCCACTCTCTCCTTCCTTCACCCATCCATCTCTGTCCTATCCTCATGTCTCTCTGCACATGTGAACCACAGGGCTACCTTCAGGAAAGCTGTATTAGTATGGCACCAGGCCACTGTGGTAGTGCAAGTGGCCCTTCAGCGGGTAAACCCACAGATAGGGAAGCTCCCCTTCACTTGTCTGGCACCTGCCCCTAGGATTCCCACTGAGTGTACTTGCTCTCCTGAAATATCCTTGCTGAAATCCCACTAAGTGCAGTTTTTTCCCTGAGATATCCTCACTGTTTGATGGAGGAATGTTGATGTGTTATCTATTGTATAGATCTGGTGGTTATACATTTCATTGCAATGTGTTCCTTGATGCAGTAGCCTTGTCAAGAGTGGTTGGCAGCACACCCCTCTCCCGCATGCGCATATCTTTAGGTTCTTACAATCTTACCATCCCTTCTTCGAAAGGTTCCCTGACCCTTGGAATGGGGAGAGATTTGGATTATTTGATTAGGGCTCTACATTCAGGGTCGCTGATACTCTGCACTTGGTCAGTTGTGGTTTTTTCTATCTCATTAATCTTCCATTGCAATGGGATGTATCGTGGTTGAGAGTGAGGTCTTTTCTTATCTAATAATATAATAAAAAGATGTTTAGATGGTGGTTCACTATCGAGTAATTATATTTAATACTAAGATATGTTTTCCTATCTGGTGTCTATTTTCTCTCTTTCCACTGTTCTATTTGTCATGTTTATTTGTTTCCACTCTCTTGGGATCTTCTTCCACATCTCCATGCTAAAATATTTCTAATTATAATTTATGAAAATAAAGGTTAGAAATTTTCTTCCTACCCAGTGAGCTGGAATGATGAGAAAGAAAAAAGAAGAATTCTAAAACCACTCAGCCCTGGGCCACGTCAAGTTTAGGCCTTCATTCTACAAAAAAATGTATTTAAGTACATGTTATGGTCCAGGCCATCCAAATACAGCATGTACAGAAGAAAAATATGATAAAAATGAAAGGAAAGGCATCTCTTGTTTACATGGGCCTGGAATTTTCCAAAGTCAGCCTAGGAATCCCAGCACCACTGCTTAGCTGGGTGGTCTTAAACAAATCACTGACTTCCCTCAACCTAGGTTGTCTCATCATGAAACAGGCCAGTGACCCATACTTGGGGAAACTCTAAGGACTTAAAGACATAAAATTCTAATAGTTGCCCTGTTCCAGAATGTCCATAAATCATGCATGTCTACTAGCTTTGGTTAGCTCTGGCCTCGATTGCGTGAATGTAGGTGTACAGGAGAAATAATATGCGATACAGAAAAAATAATGAAGTTCAAAACTTCATTCTTTGAAGCTCATTGATTCTGTCCACATTTCTTTTTACTTCTCCAAATGAGTTTTTTCTCTGAATTTGCATGTTGTTGCAAGTATTCAGGACTCTGGACTGCCGAGATGTTAAGGTGCCTCCTCCCAAACCTAACAGTCTGATTATGAGCCCTGGAAACCCACATCGTGAAAGGAGAGAGCTGACTTCTGACAGTTGTCCTCTGACCTCCACCTGTGTGCCATGACATGCATATTCAATCTCTCTCTCTCTCTCTCTCTCTCTCTCTCTCTCTCTCTCTCTCTCTCTCTCTCATAAATGAATAATTTTAAAAAATATTCAGATTTTTGAAATTCAGGATTTGGGGTTATTGATCTGGCAGTGAGGCTGCAGCTAGGGATTGTGGGAGGATTCATGAACTGAAAATGGATGAGGTCCTTAGAATTTGAAAGGATGTATGTCACAGATTCAGTTGCTTAACTCTTAGGATAGAATCCAAAAGTAATAAGTTTTCTACTGGTATTTACCATTTTAGAAGTTAAAACAGAAAAATTTTAAATAATTTGCTTAAAAATATATAGCATTCCCACTTCGATCAGGAACAAGACAAGGCTGTCCACTCTCACCACTTCTATTCAATATTGTACTTGAAGTCTTAGCCGAAGCCATAAGACAAGAAAGGGACATAAGAGGGATTCAAATTGGCAAGGAAGAAGTCAAGCTATCTCTATTTGCAGATGACATGATCTTATACCTGAGTGATCCCAAAAACTCCACCAGGAAGCTCCTGGAACTAATTGAGAAGTTCAGCAGGGTGGCAGGATACAAAATAAATGTGCAAAAATCAGAGGCCTTCCTATATGCCCAGAATGAAAGAAGTGAAAAAGCCTTGAGAGAAACCATGCCATTTACTATAACCCCTAAAAAAATGAAATACCTTGGTATAAACCTAACTAAGGAGGTAAAAGACCTTTACAATGAAAACTTTAAAACCCTAAAGAAAGAAATTGCAGAAGACACCAGAAGGTGGAAAGACCTCCCTTGTTCCTGGATTGGCAGAATCAACATTGTAAAAATGACCATCCTACCAAGGCAATATACAGATTCAATGCTATACCAATCAAAATCCCAAAGCAATTCTTCAAAGAAGTTGACCAAACAATCTCAAAGTTCATTTGGAGGCACAAAAGACCCAGGATAGCCAAAACAATCCTGAGTAACAAAAACACAGCTGGAGTATTACCATACCAACCTAAGTCTATACTACAAATCCATAGTTATAAAGACAGCCTGGTACTGGCTCCAAAATAGACACACAGATCAATGGATAAGGATTGAAGACCCAGATATAAGCCACAAAGTTACAGCCATTTGGTCTTGACAAAGGGGCCCAAAGAATCCAATGGAAAAAGAACAGCATCTTCAACAAATGGTGCTGGCAAAACTGGATCTCCACATGCAGAAGATTAAAGCTGGACCCGTACTTGTCACCATGTACAAGACTTAATTCCAAATGGATCAAGGACCTTGATATCAGGCCAGAGACTTTAAAAACCATAGTTGAAAAGATAGGGAACTCCCTCGAGCTGGTTGGGCTAGGCCAACAGTTCCTAAACAGACATCCAATGGCACAGTCACTGCTACCAACTCTCAACAGTTGGGATCTTGTGAAATTAAAGAGCTTCTGTTCAGATAAAGAGATTGTAACACGAGCTCAAAGGCAACCCACAGAATGGGAGAAAATCTTCACTAACCACATATCTGACAGAGCTCTACTGTCCAGAGTGCACAAAGAACTTAGAAAATTAAACTCCAAGGAAAACACTGGCCCAATTAAAAAATGGGCCCTGGAACTTCAAAGAAACTTTACCAGGGATGAAATTAAAATGTCTAACAATTATCTTAAAAAATGCTCCACTTCCTTCGCCATCAGGGAAATGCAAATCAAAACTTCCCTGAGATATCATCTCACCCCGGTCAGGATGGCAAAAATCCACAATACAAACAACGACAAATGCTGGAGAGGATGTGGAGAGAGGGGAACTCTCCTACATTGTTGGTGGGAATGCAGGCTCATACAGCCACTCTGGCGAGCCGTCTGGAGATTCTTAAAGAAATTAAAGATTGAAATGCCATATGACCCTGCTATCCCACTTTTGGGAATAACCCCCCAAGCAGCAAAGGTTCGCCTCTATAGCACAAGCTCGACCATGTTCATAGCAGCACTGTTTACAATAGCAAAGTCATGGAATCAACCTAAATGTCCAACAGTTGACGAGTGGATAAGGAAACAGTGGTACATCTATACAATGGAGTACTACTCAGCCATCAAAAATGATGAATTACTGGAATTTGCTGGGAAATGGATGTCATTAGAAAGAATTATATTAAGTGAAGTATCCCAAACCCAGAAAATTAAGCGCCGTATGTACTCCCTAATAGGTGGCTCCTAGTACCAAACTCACCCAGCCCACATTGGGACACTCAAAGTAAACCTATGTAACACAGTAATTGCAAGGATTATGAACAAGAGAGATGGGTTAGGAGGGCCACACCAGAAACAAAGAGAGAGGAGACCATGTTACAGCAGAGAAAATAGGCCTCCATGAAGGTCTGCAAGTAAGTAATGAGAAACCTGGTTAAGTTCACAGACGTTCTTTCCTGATCTCACCAGAAGGGGAGGGCATATAGTCTAGCAGATAAAAAGTAATCATTTTGCAAATGGGTGATGGACCCCTCTCTCAGTGAGGTTTCCTACTCTTATTACATCTACCCTTGAATGTGCTATTACAACAAGACTCCAGTTTAACAGCTTTTTGTCTCTGGCCAGGGGGTGACATACAGTGCCCAGCAGAATGGAGTGAAGGGAATTGCAGGAGCAGCAAAACTGCAAAAGAAAATCAACAAACCACAATCCAGAACTTCAGAGACTCTATATCAATCACATAGAACTAGGACAGCCTAATCTCTCCCCATCCTGGAGCTCAGGGACATTTGCGGAAGAGGGGGCGGTAAGATTGTAAGAGCAAAAGGATGGGAGGAGCAACGATTTGCAAGATTCTCAACAATAGTTGGGGCCAAAGCAATCATAATGGAACTTTGCATGCCCTGCGCAATGTCCAGCGCACTGTTGCCCTCATAAAGTCTAGCATCTGATAAGGGCACCGAGACCCCTGGAGGCAAGGGATTGACAGCCATAGTAGTGATCTTATGCTTAAGGGGAACAAGAGAAAGGGCTTATGGAAATGCCACTGGGTCCTTATATGTCATCGGAGAGGAGGACACAGTGGAGAGTTAGGCACACACAATAAAGGACTATCTGGGAATTGGGGGGGAGGCACTGGGGGAAGGGGAGGGGGAAGAGGGGGGAGGGAGGGAACTGGTAAAAAATTTTTAAAATGTATAATTAAATTTTTAATAAAAAAAAATATATATATATAGGTCTAGGGAGATGACTTAGTGGATAAGTCATTTGCTGTACAATATAGTTTAGATATCCAGTACCCACATAAAAGTTCTGCCTGGCAGTGTAGACCTATAACGTCAATGCTAGGAGAAGTAGAGACAGATGGATTCTGGGAGCTTGCTGGATAACTAATCTAGTTGGAGCACAAAACAGAAAGCAAGCAGACATCCCACATCTGACTTACACACACACACACACACACACGCAAGTTAATTAAATATTGTCATATGTGTTTGTGAGCACAGTGATAGTGATTAGCATCTCTACAAGTCATTTTAACGTTTGGCTTCACAATATTGTCATTTGTTACTACAACAAGGCTACAGTGGTATCATATATGTCAGGCAGACTAGGGAAAACTTCCCATGCACTATTTAATAACTAACGTATGTTGGGTATATAGCTCAGTTGTATAGCATGTGTGAGGCTCTAATTCAATCTTAAGGAATAAAAAAAGTTTTCATTAAATTGCTGGTTCTTTAAAGAAAATGGTAATGAATAGAACATCTCATTAGTATCATGAAAACAGTTTGCAAAAGTGATTGAAGGGCTGGGTTAAAGCCTTTGCCTCCCACAAGCAAAAAGATTTGAATTTAGATTCCACATAAAAATGAAAAAATACAGGGCAGATATATCTACACGCTGCAATTCCAATCTTGGAAGGTGGAGCCTGGGAAACATTAGAGCAAATAAAAAATGAAGTAAAGGAATCCAAATGATTCTTTGGGCCTCTATAGGCACACACTCAAATGCTTTTGTGTGCACAGAGAGAGAGAGAGAGAGAGAGAGAGAGAGAGAGAGAGAGAGATTGGAGGTCTGTGTCATACTTCATGAACTTACATAAAAATGCTAGGTGGATATATGGTGGCTGACCTGTAATTCTACCCCTGGAAGGTGGAGCCAGAGAATCCCCAAAGCAAGCCAGACTGGCACTAATGGTGTGCTCTGGATTTAATTAGAGACCCGACGCACAATAATAAGAGGGAAGAGAGATTGAGGATAATTTCCTATATCATTCTTGGATCTCTATAGACATACCCACTAAAGTGCATTCATGTATATACACCTACACACATGCAAACACACGCACACATACACGCATGTGTGTGCCCTATACACATATCTACAGAAAAAATTATGTACTGCTAATAACAAGAAACATCAAAATTGGGGGGGCACTCATGCAAAGACAATTGCTAACTCTAAATCTGTGTAATGCAGGGATTAAAACCTTTCAACAGTGATCAGGCAGAATGTGAGCTTGAAGCTGCTGGCTTTGTGCCACATCGAAAAAAAGCCCTCGTCAGGTGAGTGCGGTGAGTGGTTGTGTCAGGCAGGAACAGTGGGTCAGTGTCCACCGCTGAAAAAGTCTTTCACTCTCTCCCCCTCCCCTGAAATCCTATTCTGTCTTTTCTGACAAAGTACTGAACTATTTGTGTAGCATCTTCACTCTGCAGAGAGAATTCTCTGCATATTAGCTACCGTTATGAATATGAAGTTTTCATATTTTTACTTATTTTTATATTTATTTATATTTCATTTTATATTTATAAATTTACTTATATTTTTATTGAATCTTAGCTTTGATTATGTCCATTGAGTTCTATTTGATGCTTTAGAATGTCTTGAAGAGAAAGGCTCTGGGAAAATATATTCTTAAAGAAATTCCCTTCACCAAAGTGAAGGGAAGCGTATAACCTGACCTGTTGAAATGAGTAATATATTCCACAGTAGCCAAAGTAAATTTTCTGATGAGAAAGCCAATCATAAAAGCCACAGAGTGTTTTGGATGGGTTTGGTTTTAACACCTTACCCATATTCTTTCTTTATTTTCTTGTTCTGTCCACACAATACTAAAACTCTTATGGCTGCTTAAATAAGCAGAAGTTGCAAAATCACACAGTGGCTCTCTCATCCCAAATCTGGTGAATCAAAGAGATCAATTGTACATTAGTAATTTGAGACAGCTCAGGCTCTCAACCCATTCTGATGTCACACAAGCGGTAACAAAGGAGTATGAGAGAATAAACAGTAATTTCAGTTCAAGGGTTTATAGTGGTGGAGTTAAGAGACAATTCTGGTTTCTCTTGTTAGTTACTTTTTATTAATATTCAGTCTTCCTAATTACAAACATAATGGGTGTTGTCCCTGACCCACTCCTTACCTCCCTTTAACATTTTTAAATTAATTTTTTATTTTTACTTTTTTACGATCTCATACATGTGGACAGTGCATTTTGATCACAGTTATACCTCCTACTTATCTATCCCTTCTACCTTCCATTTCCCCTGGATATTTCCCTAGCATATTCACCTCCTGCCTTTATGTCCTAATTTTTAAAATGTACAATATAAAGTAATACGTAAGCAATAGAAGAAAATACATTAAGGATGTGGATAGTTATGATTGAGCTCCCAGTTCCACATGGTTAAGAACACATGATAAAACTGAAGAACAGCAGTTTTGTCCATCTTCTATGAGACTAAGTTCATGGTGTGAGCACACAGAATCCTGGCCCATGGGAGAGCATCCACATTGTAAGCACAGGGAGACCTGGGCCACAGGAGGCCATCCACCTTGTAGACATATGGAGAACTGGCTCAAGGGAGGCTGTCCCCACTGTAGGCTTATGGAGATCCAATCCACAAAAGACCATCCAAGTTGAGAGCACACAGATCATCCACCTTGTGAGCACACAAAGTCCCAACCCAGGGAGGTCATCCACATTTTGTGCACATGGAACCTTCCCCACAAGAGGCCTTCATGTTATGAGTACACAGATATGGAATTCAGGGTTTTGACAGGCAGTGTAGTAGTTAGGCCGTTAATTACTCAGCTGTCCACAGGTCAAAACGCTGATAATAGTCTCATCTCTTCTCTACCATCTGATGATATACATGGGACACAGCAGCCACACGTGCAGTGAGTCTAGGGGAAGATCTGGTTTCTTTTTTGAGGCACAATGATGAAGAAATGTAAATTTGGTGATGAAAAAAATCAAACGATGCCTAATACAGAATTACTACATTTGGGACTATCCAGAATCACTTAATTTCTACAATAGTCACTGACCTTTGAGTCCCACAATTTTTATGGGAAGTACTAGATTATTCCCCAGGACATTTAAGCCCACGGGTCAAGGAAGGATTAGAAGGTGTCATGGTTTGAAATGTGTCCCCCACAGTCTCATGTGTTTGGCAAGGTCATGGCACCTTGAGAGGTGGAGCCTTGCTGGAGGAAGGCAGTCACAAGGGGTGGGCCTTGAGGTGGATTAGTCCCACCCTACCTCCAGGAGAAGTCTGCCTTAGCAGCAAGCAGTCTGCAGCTCTCAGTTTCCAAGATGTCTGCAGTGACTTAGCCTCCTCCAGCTTTGGCCAACCAGCAATGCCACCTCTGCTTTGAGAGACTGTCCCTTCCCTCTGAAACCGTAAGCTGAATAAACCTCCTTTTCTCCCTAAAGTTGATTGACTTTGAGTGCTCTCTCACAGCAATAGTTAAGAGTAAGCGTTACAGAAGGAAAATTAGAAAATATTGATTTTGAGTAAAAATGAAACAAACTGCTTCTAAAACAGCATTTAGAAATCTGTATCTTTAAATATTTGTACATTTATGCAGAAGGAAGGCCTCAAATAAATGAACTTCTCAGTGATAAAAAAATTTAAAAGATCCAGCTCCACACTGTAAGGGTCTCAGCCCTATGTTGCTCCACTGCAGTCACTTTCAGGTTCAAAGCTCCCTGAGGAGCAAATGATGGATGCGAACAGTTCCCTATGGAGATAGAGTTAGAGCCTCAGGCAAGAGCAGCCGGTCTGCCTGCCAATGGTGATGAGCCAATTGATAAAAGCTGATTTTCAGCAGCCTGCTCCCTCATGTCGTCATTCCCGCAGTCTACAGATCATGCAGTGTGAATATTCTCCCCAGGGTCTTATACTAGCAGGTCCAGCTACTTACTTTCTGGGTCATTAAGGGTATTATATTCTCTGTCTGGAAGACGTCTGGACACCCTGGAAGGATGCTGTCACTGGAGGGACAGCGGCATCTGCATGTTCATGGCCCATGGGACCATGGGATGAAGATTGGCTGCTACCCAGAAGACATGTATATCCTTGGACGACCATTTGGCTATTGCACTGTCATAGGAGCAGATATAATTTGGGGTTCCTTCTTGATCTTGTCTTCTAGATGAGTTGAACTCTCCCCTAACATTCTATCTTGCACACATGTGTTCTCCGTCCCTCTCTCTCTTCCCCCTCTCTCAATAAGTATTAAAAGAAAGAGAAAATAAACTCTTCGTTATTAAAAAGAAAGAAAGAAAGAAAGAAAGAAAGAAAGAAAGAAAAAAAGAAAGAAAGAAAGAAAGAAAGAAAGAAGGAAAGAAAGAAGGAAAGAAAGAAGGAAAGAAAGAAGGAAAGAAAGAAGGAAAGAAAGAAGGAAGGAAGGAAGGAAGGAAGGAAGGAAGGAAGGAAGGAAAGAAAGAAAGAAAGAAAGAAAGAAAGAAAGAAAGAAAGAAAGAAAGAAAGAAAGAATTGATTCCATGCAATGACAACTCTCAGACTACCCTATAGTACACTGAGTAGAATCATACCTCAAAAAAATACTTAGTTACACAAATATATTTTTTTATATTTAAAACCAAAGAGAGACTTTTGAAATAATCAGATTAGCCTCTTCCCAATATGGTTATATTGATAAATTTCCTTTTTCTGTTTTTCACCATTAACATGAATTCCAATTGCTTTAGTAAGGGCCAGTGACTGAACTAGAGACCTTCTTCTACAGGTCAAGTCAAAAATGACCATCACCAAATACACAACCCTGTACCAAAGTCCCAGCAAAAGTAGTACGTGTCTAAGTTCCCTGATGGCCATTATACCCTTGGCTAGAACCAAGCCTCTGGAAGGCTAGCCAGCAGTCTCACGGGGATTTTGATCAGAAGGGAACCAGCTCCTCTCAGGTGTGTCCAAGATTCTGTGTCTAAACCTGTGATTGCTGACGGTGGATCAGTAGCTCAAGCTACACCTCAGAAGTCTTCTAGTCTTAACTCCAGCACCCAGCTATAGTTGAGTTCCATGAAGTTTGGCAAAAGGCCAGATCCTTAGGGGATAACCTGTGAGGAGTCCTCTCCGCTAAGTTAATTATAGACTCTCAGCTTCTTGAACTCTTTGCCTATTTCCAGTTTACATATTTAAAGTCCTTTTTAATCATGCTTAGTTTTTCCATTTCCTTTCATCTTGCTTCTTGGCCCTGTTGGCCCTTTCACAGGAAAAAAAAAAAAAACTCCCAACTGCATGAAAACGCATGAGGTCCTGATGGTGCTTATTTTTAAATGTCAACTTGAAGAGATCAATGAGTAACTAGACAGCTGGCAAAGGATTCTTCAGGGATGTCTTTGGATGTCTTTGAGTGTGTTTCCAGAAGAGACAGGCATGCAATGGTCTAGGTGTGGGGGCTGGGTTCCCCTTCCTCATCTGAGAGACCAATAGGAGAAACAAAGGACTGACTCTGTCCCTCTTGGGGTGGAGCCCCATCTTCTCCTGCCCTTGCACATCACAACTCCACAATCTTTACCTTCCAGGACTTTGCCCAGTTCCTCAGAACTTCAAGCTCAGACTGTCACTTCCACCATAGCTTCTCTGATTCTGAGCTTTTAGGACTTGGACTGAGCCAGTTCTTGATATCCAAAGTCTCCAGCTTGCAGGTGGACCATCCTGGGTACTGGAAAATCTTCATATTTGCATAAATCAATTCCACTAGTAGATCTTCTCTCTTCTGGCTATCTGTCTATCCTATTGATTCTATCTCTCAGAAAATCTGGATGAATACAATTCCTTAACACACAATGAAGTAACTGTGTCATAATATGTTGTAGCCTTGCACTGTATCCATTTATTTGTCTCTCTTCACAGTTTATTTTAAAGTCTTTTAGAGATCTTTTACAGGAAATAAACCCATTCTCATTTGCAGCTCAGAGTTGGTCCCTTGTCTATACAAGCACAAGATTTACAATTCATGAGAGCTCATATTCCTTCTAAGTTTGTCCTTTCTTTTAGTACTATTGTATATTTGCACATTCCCCTGAATGAATTTTATGAAAATTCTTCCAGAAAATTGAAACCTAGTGAATACATCCCAACTCATTTACAAATCCAATAGTATGCAGATTCCAAAAGCAAAAGTAGAAAATTAAGAACAAAAATCCTCATGAACAAAGATGAAAAACTTCTCAGGAAATGTGAGCAGAATAAAAACAGCATACCTCACTGAACCTGTATGGCACAGACCTGCACTAGCCTAAAGCTGAGGGTGTGACTTCAAAGGCTGCACAGAAAAGCAGGGGCTGCTGTCCCAAGGATGTTGTTTGCAGAAGGCTGGCCTTTGCCAGCTTCCAGAAACTTGGCTGTTCAATAATTTCCTCGCCTATAAAAACTTTCCTTAAATGATAAGACTTGCTCGCTGTGCTGGAATTCTGCAAACAATGGGGTTTGAACTGAATTCCTACTTTCCTTCTGGAAACCTAGCATCTTGGTGATTGCTAAGCAGAGGATGTCTGATACTCAACACTCTATATACCATGTCGGACATACTGCTCGAGTCATGAGCTCTGAGCTGCTCCACTGGAACTCGTGAAGCTTGTACCAGCCTTTACCAAGGCCAGTTTCCTCTTGGAGACGGTCCTGTATTCTTTCTCTGTTAACAAGTCTTGGGCATGAAAACAACTATATTCTTAGTCCAATGTGTCATTCAAATGCATCGTGAAGCACAGGGGCATCTCAGAGACACACACACAGGGACCAATCACCAAAACTACCCTGGATGTACTGCCAGGACAAACATCACCTACAGATTTCCTCATTCCCCTCTCTGACTCTTCCTCCTAGAAAAGCATCCACTGCTCCCATTTTGCAGGATTCTTCTGCTTTGTTTGGTAACCACTTTTGACAATTCAGTACCTAAACATGTTTATTTCAAGCATTCCTCAAAATTTCTAGCCCTTTGAGGGTACTTCTTTTCCAAAAGCAACATAAAATTATTATAAAATTGTTATGAAATTATTTTTTCCAAACAATAATCTCTAGTACTGGGGAGAACATTCAGTCTGTAAAGCATTTGCAGCATAAGTATGTGATGTGAGTTCCATCCCTAGAACACACACAGGCACATACGTGTGCATGTAAATGTATGCATGGCAGACCTCTATTTTTGTTTGATAAAATGCAAAGAAAATATATCTTACCAATATTATCAACTCCAATGTTTTTTTTCATTTCAATTTAGCAAGAGCATATTTAAAGATTAGTGCTAAGAAAAACCAAGTTACACAAGATATATAGAAAAATGCAAATATATGTATCACGTTTTATAAATATATGAGGGATTACTCAGATACCTGTGACATAGTGAAACAAGAGGCATAGAAGGGCCTTAGCTCTTGGAAGGCTGTAACCCCTATCTGAAATCTGTACAAGTATTTATAGAGAACAAAACAAGGAACAGAAAGTGCAAGAATGAGGAATCTTAAGTTAATTTTTACAACAATGGTTTTTGTGAATATCCAGAACTTGTGAGTGGAGTGTGGAGCATGTGTGTGTGTGTGTGTGTGTGTGTGTGTGTGTGTGTGTGTGTGTGTTGTAAATACTGTAAATATCCAGAACTTGGCTTTTCTTTTAATTCAAGAGATACTTAGTATATTAGTAAGCTAGTACTCAATGGTAGAAAAGACATGCCAGTCAAAAAGAAACTTTTTTAAACAGGAATCACTTTCCTAGATACAATAAATTCAAAAGTCATTTACAGTGCAAACAATGCTCACCAGTACTGGGTGGAGATCCAAAAGGAAGCACAGTAGGCTGCCAGGTCATTAATGTATTCCTTGCTCCAGGGACAAGGAGACTCAGATAAAGTAATCTGACCATGCAAAATCTTTCAATAGCAATTACTTTGGTTAACAATTTATTAGTTATAATATATTTGCATCTTATTTTGTAACTTTTTAAAAATTGCTCACATATAGGCTTGATTTTAAAAAAACATACTTTATAGCAAACCATCTGCAAAGTCTGGAAAACAGGACTGCTTTTCTTTCACAGTTTTCTAATCTATTCTCTATGAACTGTCTCTCCCTTTTGAAGAATTATAGTGAGACTGATGAGGCCAAGGGGAAAAAATCAATTTCTTTAAAAACCAACAAGAGCTTATTTATAAAAAAAAAAAAAAAAAAGTAAAAGCAAAAGAAGACTGTTATGTAGCTGCAGAAGTAGTTTAAGTAAATACAACTGAGTAACAGAATATACCTTTATGTCTACAAATAAAGCCCTTTCCTTTACATGCTGTATAAAATACATCTTCAGTGCATAGACTCTAAAACAGCATACAATGCAAAGACAAAAACAAAGAAGTTTGCCAATCTTTTACATTTCCAGCTGCTGAGACAATATACTTGAATGTTGAGGCTACCTCTAGTGTGGAAACCAGAGCCAATATTAAGCAGCCAGAATCCTCCAGTAACTGAATTCATGACCATTTCTCTTTTATCGTGGTCTTCATTCTCCTCTTCAAGAGTTAATAATTGAGTTTGATTGCCTGTCCTCTTAACAAAGCTGCATCCACAGCAGTGAGGTCTCTGATGGTCCTTCAGTGTTGCACACTTACTATGCAGCCATGGGAGGAGAGTGCCTGCAGTCCCACCTGCTATGCAAGTCTTTCACAATATTCCATTTTGTCTTCTCAGGATGGAATAGTTACTGACCCGCTGTCCATTTCGATGAACAGCATTCTCACTCAGAACACTCTTTTTAGCCTGCCAACTGTGTGGGCTTCTTCATTTTGAGGGTTTGGAGGACGTCTTTCTAAATGCTGACTATCTAGTGCCCTTTCACTTAGGGTAAGTATAGGAAAGGTTGTTTTCAGTGCCAGAGGTTAAAGGGAGCTGACTGGATCAGGTCAAGATCTGCTGGTCCTGAAGTTTGAAATGCCTTCACTGTTTCCTGTTACAACAGTCCTTGTTGGAACGTGCATTCACACTAGCATTTGGAACTCCTTGGAGTTCTTGAGTTCTCACATCAGTGTTTGGTGGTTCTACTTTTACTTTTTTCTGGGAAGCTCGTTGGCTAAAACCTTTCATAACTGAATTTAACTGCTTTCTCCCCTCTCTGGAGTGGAGGAGGGAAGTATTATCTCACTCATCCAATGGAACCAACAACTGTTTGGTGCTTTGTACTATGTAAGTACTTAGTATTATTCTGAGCTTTATAATCTTTCACCCATGATTCACTGTGCATGTGCAGGTAGACATACTTTCGTTCCCCTGGGCCCCCTGGAGAGGGCCTTGGACAGCTGCCCTCAGACAGGGTCTACATTAACTTGTTCATAACACCATGTTGTTTTTTTTAGAATACACTGACACTATGTGATGTACATTTTTTATCCCATTCTTGTTCCTGATGCAAGAAGCCTTTCTCTCTTGTATCCATAAAACAACATATATGCATGTAGAACAACGTATGTGTGTATATACTCTTACTTTTGCTTCACTGACTGTTTCTAGAATATGGGTTTAATTACCACATACATTTTTGACACTAAAAACTGCAAAATATTTTGAATGCAAGAAATAAGATCTGAAATAGTTTAGAGTTACAGGTAAAACTGCTTATTGAAGGTCTAAACTATGAAATTACAATTAAAGAAATTTGGGCTGGAGAGGTGGCTCAGGGGTTAAGCCTCTGCCTTGCAAGCGGAAGGTCCTGAGTTCGGATCCCAGATCCCACGTATAGACGCCAGGCAGAAGCGGGGGCGGCCTGCGCTTCTGGTCCTGGTAGGGCGGAGCCTGTGAATCCCGGGGCAGAAGGAGCTGGAGGCGTCCATGGTGGTTCGCGAATTCGTCCGTGGTTCTACACATACACAGGCACACACACAGACGCACGCGCACGCGCACATACGCACGCACATGCGCACAGTTGAATAAATAATAAAAAAATTTAAAAAAAAAGAAATTTGTACAACTTTGAAAACTGAAGTGCAATCAACATGTAAGTTCAATGCCAGCTCTATTTCTACATGCTACCAGTGATGTCAACATAATGACTTTACAAAATAGGGCTCCTCTAAAAAGCATTATTAGGGCTGGAGAGGTGGCTCAGGGGTTAAGCCTCTGCCTTGCAGGCGGAAGGTCCTGAGTTCGGATCCCAGATCCCACGTATAGACGCCAGGCGGAAGCGGGGGCAGCCAGCGTTCCGGTTCTGGTAGGGCGGAGCCTGTGAATCCGGGGGCAGAAGGAGGTGGAGGCGTCCATGGTGGTTCGCGAATTCGTCCGTGGTTCTACACACACACACACACACACACACACACACACACACACACACACGCGCACATACATACGTACACATGCACAATTGAATAAATAATAATTAAAATAAAATAAAAGCGTTATTAAAGTTCCCAGATCAAGCACAAATTACATTATGAGACAGACCTTGGAAAAAAAACCCTCCTCTAGATAAAACAGGTTCAGATTGAGAACGCCCATGTTGGACACTACCTGACCGTGTAGGATTGAACAAAGGGCTTCACCTTCCCTATGCTCTCATTTCCTCGAAGCAAAATGGATGATAACAGCTCTTGCCTCACTCATACAGTGCATTCATGTAAGTGCTTAACACAGTGGCTGAGATACATAAAGGATGTATAAGTTTTAGTTATAAATGTCGTCATTTCACATTAACCAAGAAAACAGGAAATAAGTTGTATCTTCACTTCGTCCATTTGAGTGGCTTTCAGAAAATCACTCTGTCTCTTCCTGGGACTCTGGGAATTACAGGAATGGAAATAATGACTCCAAATTTTCTACCCAATTCTAAAAGTTCAAATAATTTAAAGAATTACTTTTTCAAGAAAATCTCATATTTTCCTCAATTCTTTGAGCCAAACTTAAGTTCCTATGTATCACGTTATTTTCTACATGTGAATGTGTTCTTCGCCCAGTTCTGTCATGCCAAATAGTAACTTTAGAAACAAAGGGCTACTCTTTCCTCTTTGCTCATAATAAATATTGATTCTTCACTCCACCCTAATGCATGTGTTGACTAGATGCCAAGCACTGTTCTGACGTGGCATTAGGGAAAAAATAAGACTAGGTTTCTGATCTCAAATAGACCAATTAATAAAATATTATTATAATGTTATAATAGATGAACCAATTAAACATATTATGATAAATGCAATAATAAAGTGATCAAGTACGCTTGCATAGCTGGCAGAAAATGTGTTTTCAGAGGAAAATATATACTGGATCTTGAAATATATATAATTGCCCAGATGTAACTATAAGAAACAAAATTGGAGTGGTTCCCTTGTAATGTGTAATGTATAATGTGTAAATAATGGAGTTGCTGTATTGAGTTTTTATTCTTTATACCAAGGAGATGAAGAACTCTTCACCCTCTAAAGTGGACACCCTTGATGTCAGCTATCTGAAATAGATATGTCTTCAAACATCTTTCTCACTTTTCTGACCAATTTACTAATAGATAATCTAGAATAACTTTTTTATTCTTTTTTATAATACATTTTTATTATTATTTCAGCTCATACAAACTTAATAGGTATACCAGTTCCCTCCCTCCCTCCTCCTCCCCCCGAACCCACTGCTCCCCCTCCCCTCACCCCTCTCTCCCCATCCCCCCCCGTGCCTCCCGCCCCAATTCGTAGAGTCCTTTCTTGTGCATGCCTGACTCTCCTCTGGGCCCTCCTCTCCGATGACGTACAAGGACCCAGTGGCATTTCCCTGAACCCTTTCCTGTGTTCCCCTTAAGCATAGGAACACTACTGTGGCTGTCAATCCCTTGCCTTCAAGGATCTTGGTGCCTTTATCAGATGCTAGACTTTGTGAGGTCAATAGTGTGTTGGACATTGCGCCAGAGGCACGCAATGTCCAATTATGATTGCCTCGGCCCTAACTTGTGTGGAGTGTCTTGCAAATCATTGCTCCTCCCATCCTTTTGCTCTCACACTCTTACTGCCCCCTCTTCTGCAAATGTCCCTGAGCTTCAGGATGGGGTGAGATTAGTCTGGCCTAGTTCTAGGTGGTTGATATAGAGTCTCTGAAGTTCTGGATAGTGGTTTGTTGATTTTCTTTTGCAGTTTTGTTGCTCCTGTAATGCCCTTCACTCCATCATGATGGGCACTGTATGTCACCCCCAGAGACAGAAAGCTGTTAAACTGGAGTCTTATTATAAGAGCACATTCAAGGGTAGATGTAATACTTATACCCAAAAGTGGAATCGCAGGGTCATATGGCATTTCAATCTTTAATTTCTTTAAGAATCTCCAGACGGCTCACCAGAGTGGCTGTATGAGCCTGCATTCCCACCAGCAATGTAGGAGAGTTCCCCTCTCTCCACATCCTCTCCAGCATTTGTTGTTGTTTGTATTGTGGATTTTTGCCATCCTGACTGAGGTGAGATGATATCTCAGGGAAGTTGTGATTTGCATTTCCCTGATGGCTAAAGAAGTGGAGCATTTTTTAAGATATTTGTTAGACATTTTAATTTCATCCCTGGTAAAATTTCTTTTAAGTTCCAGGGCCCATTTTTTAATTGGGCGATTGGTGTCCTTGATGTTTAGTTTTCTAAGTTCTTTGTGCACTCTGGACAGTAGAGTTCTATCAGATGTGTGGTCAGTGAAGATTTTCTCCCATTCTGTGGGTTGCCTTTGAGCTCGTGTTACAATCTCTTTATCTGAACAGAAGCTCTTTAATTTCACAAGATCCCAACTGTTGAGAGTTGGTAGCAGTGACTGTGCCATTGGATGTCTGTTTAGGAAATTTTGGCCTAGCCCAATCAGCTCGAGGGAGTTCCCTATCCTTTCAACTATGGTTTTTATAGTCTCTGGCCTTATATCAAGGTCCTTGATCCATTTGGAATTAAGTCTTGTACATGGTGACAAGTATGGGTCCAGCTTTAATCTTCTGCATGTGGAGATCCAGTTTTGCCAGCACCATTTGTTGAAGATGCTGTTCTTTTTCCATTGGATTCCTTGGGCCCCTTTGTCAAAGACAAAATAGCTGTAATTTTGTGGGCTTATATCTGGGTCTTCAATCCTTATCCATTGATCTGTGTGTCTATTTTGGAGCCAGTACCAGGCTGTTTTTATAACTATGGATTTGTAATATAGACTAAGGTTCGGTATGGTAATACCTCCAGCAGTGTTTTTGTTTTTCAGGATTGTCTTTGCTATCCTGGGTCTTTTGTGCCTCCAAATGAACTTTGAGATTGTTTGGTCAACTTCTTTAAAGAATTGCTTTGGGATTTTAATTGGTATAGCATTGAATCTGTATATTGCCTTTGGTAGGATGGTCATTTTTACGATGTTGATTCTGCCAATCCAGGAACATGGGAGGTCTTTCCACCTTCTGGTGTCTTCTGCAATTTCTTTCTTTAGGGTTTTAAAGTTTTCATTGTAAAGGTCTTTTACCTCCTTGGTTAGGTTTATACCAAGGTATTTCATTTTTTTAGGGGCTATAGTAAATGGGATTGTTTCTCTCAAGGCTTTTTCACTTTTTTCATTCTGGGCATATAGGAAGGCCTCTGATTTTTGCACATTTATTTTGTATCCTGTCACCCTGCTGAACTTCTCAATTAGTTCCAGGAGCTTCCTGGTGGAGTTTTTGGGATCACTCAGGTATAAGATCATGTCATCTGCAAATAGGGATAGCTTGACTTCTTCCTTGCCGATTTGAATCCCTCTTATGTCCCTTTCCTGTCTTATGGCTTCTAGCTAAGACTTCAAGTACAATATTGAATAGAAGTGGTGAGAGTGGACAGCCTTGTCTAGTTCCTGATTGAAGTGGGAATGCTTCCAATTGTTCCCCATTGAGCATAATTCTTGCTGTGGGCTTGTTGTATACAGCTTTTATTATATTGATAAAGGTTCCTTCCATTCCTACTGTCTCTAGCGTTTTGATCATAAAAGGCTGTTGGATCTTGTCAAAAGCTTTTTCTGCATCTATCGAGAGTATCATGTGGTCTTGGACTTTGGACTGGTTTACATGATGAATTACACTTATTGATTTGCGTATGTTGAACCAACTCTTGTGTGCCAGGGATGAAGCCTACTTGGTCCCCGTGAATAATCTTTTTAATATGTT
The DNA here is from genome assembly GCA_023101885.1 of Typhlomys cinereus. NCBI lineage: Eukaryota > Metazoa > Chordata > Mammalia > Rodentia > Platacanthomyidae > Typhlomys > Typhlomys cinereus. The sequence goes on from JALPQD010000020.1 coordinate 2,597,670, forward strand.
TTTGAATCCGATTTGCTAGGACTTTGCTGAGAATCTTTGTGTCTGTGTTCATCAGAGAGATCGACCTATAGTTTTCTTTTTTAAGTGAGTCTTTATTAGGTTTTGGGATTAAAACAATATTAGCTTCATAGAAGGAATTTGGTAGTGTTCCTTCCTTTGCTATTTGATGGAACAGTTTAAGGAGTACTGGTATTATTCCTTAAATGTCTGGTAGAACTCTGTGCTGAATCCATCTGGTCCAGGACCTTTTTTGGTGGGAAGATTCAAGATTACTTCCTCAATTTCCTTATATGTTATAGGACTATTTAAATAATTCACAACTTCCTGATTCAATTTAGGTAAGTTGTGTTTACTTAGAAATTCATCCATCTCTTTTGTGTTGTCAAACTTCACAGAGTATAAGTTTTTGAAATATGATGTTATAATTCTCTGGATTTCTTGGGTATCAGTAGTGATAACTCCATGTTCATTTCTAATTTTGTTAATTTGGGTTTTCTCTCTGTTGATTTTGGTTAATTTAGCTAGGGGTGTATCAATCTTGTTGATTTTTTCAAAGAACCAGCTTTTTGACTGCTTGATTTTTTCTATCGTTTTCTTAATCTCAATTTCAGATATTTCTCCCCTTATTTTGCTAATCTCCTCTCTTCTACTACTTTTGGGATCAGATTGCTCTAGTTTCTCTAAAGCTTTAAGCTGCATTGTTAAGTTGTTTATTTCTGATGTTTCCACTTTTTTGATGTAGGCATTAAGAGCTATGAACTTACCTCTTAGAACAGCTTTCATTGTGTCCCAGAGATTTTGGTAAGTTGTATTTTCATTATCATTCACTTTCAGGAAATCTTGAATTTCCTTTTTAATTTCTTTCTGAATCCAGTTCTCATTCAGCATCATATTGTTAAGTTTCCAGGAGTTAGTGTATTTTTTCTTGTTTGATGTGTTGTGGATGTCCAGCTTTAGGCCGTGGTGGTCTGATAGGGCACAGGTTAGAATTTCAACTTTTTTGTATATGTGTAGATTCATTTTGTGGCCCAATATGTGATCTGTTTTGGAGAAAGTTCCATGTGCTGCTGAGAAAAATGTGTATTCTTTGGTGCGCGGGTGAAAAGTTCGATAGAGATCTATAAGATCCATTTCTTTCAGGGTTTGATTAAGGTCCAAAGTGTCTCTGTTAAGCTTTTGACCTGTTGATCTATCCCATGTTGAGAGGGCGGTGTTGAAGTCCCCAAGAATTATCGTTTGGCGGTTGATTTCTTGCTTTAGATGCTGTAAGGTTTTCTTAATGAATGTGGAGGGGCCCGTATTGGGTGCATATATGTTCAGTATTGTGAAGTCTTCCTGGTGAATTGTACCTGTGACTAAAATGTAGTATCCATCTGTGTCTCTTATAATTTTCTTTGGTTTGAAGTCCACTTTGTCTGATATCATAATGGCTACCCCTGCCTGTTTTCTGCTTCCATTAGCTTGTAGAATTGTTGACCAGCCTTTTATTTTTAGAGCGTGCCTATCTTTTGTGGTGAGATGGGTTTCCTGCAGGCAGCAGATTGATGGATTGTGATTTTTAATCCAAGTTTGTAATCTGTGTCTCTTGATCAGTGAATTAATTCCATTAACATTTAGTGTTATAATGGAGAAACTATTTTTAATTCCAGACATTTATTATGTTTAGTGGCTTTTGTAAGTATATTGTTTCGCTTTTAGTGGTGTTATACTTGCCTTCTGTTCTCCTGGATATGCCTGTTTTTTTATTCACGCTTGAGTATCATTTCTAGCATTTTTTGAAGGCCTGGTTTGGTGGACATGTATCTCTTCAAGTTGTCTTTGTGCTGGAAGATTTTTCTTTCTCCCTCGATCATGACGGATAGTTTTGCAGGGTAAATTAGCCTGGGTTGACATTTTTGCTCATTCAATACTTGAAGTATGTCTTTCCAAGCTCTTCTTGCTTTTACTGTTTGGACTGAGAAGTCATTTGTTATTTTAATAGGTTTACCTTTAAAAGTGACTTGTTTTTTTTCCCTTGAAGCTCTCAGCACCAGTTCTTTATCTTGAATGTGGAGTGTTTTAACTATTATTTGCCGTGGCGTGCTTCTATTTTGGTCGTATCTGTTTGGGGTGTGGAATGCCTCTTGTATATGGATGGGCCTTTCTTTTTTTATATGAGGAAAGTTTTCCTTTATGATAATTTGAAAAATTTCCTCAGGGGTGGTATTTTGAGATTCTTGCTCTGGTATTCCATGAATATGCATGTTAGGCTTCTTCAGGGTGTCCCATATCTCTTGGATATTTCTCTCAAGTAGCTTTTTGGCTTTAACAACCTCTTCCATTGTGCTGGTTAGTACTCCCACTTTAACTTCAAGGTCTGAAATTCTGTTTTCTGCTTCGTTAGTTCTGTTAATAAGGCTCTATGTGGAGTTCTGGGTTGAAGATAACTTGTCTTGTAGCTCAGTTTTAAACTCTGCTTGAGTCTGTTTTAACTGCTCTATGCCAGTTTTTGTTTCTTGCACTGTTTTTCTCAACTCCTCCAAGTGTCTGCTGTGTTCCTCTTCAAAGCTATTGATTCAATTATGTAATTCCTCCCGGATTTCCTCTTTCATAGTATTGAACATGGTAATGATCATGTTTTGAAAGTCGTTATCCTGGGTCAGGCTTTCTTGGCCATTTTTCGTGAGTTTGTTCTGTTGGAGTCTAACATTATGGGATTAATTCCTTCAGTGGGAAATTTGTTTACTTGAGTGTTGCTTCTCATGGATTTGCACTTTGACTTTGGTATTGTCGTTTTAACTCTTAAGATCTTTCAGTTTCACTAACCTGAAATTATTTGGCCTGGGATTCTGGGGGCGGGCAGGGACGGAGCTTACCTAGGATCGCGGTGAGGCCCGGCTGGACCGCGCGTGCGTCCCCGCTCAGCGGAGCGGGGTGGGGAAGGGAGGATGGAGGCGTCGGCGTGGAGCTATTTAACCCGAGGGGAGCTGGGGCAGGGCCCGGGCGCAGGGGGAGGTCCTCCTCGTCCCTCGGCCCTGCGCGCGGCTCCGGCTGGATGGTGGGGTAGGAGCTGGGTCCCTTGGGCTGACCTGGGGTTGGGGGGGGGGAGGGGGCAGGTGCGGGGGGAGCTTACCTAGGATCGCAGTGAGGCCCGGCTGGACCGCGCGCGCGTCCCCCGGCTCGGCGGAGCGGGGTGGGGAAGGGCCTTCTTTTTATTCTTAAAAACATTTAGCAACCACATATATTAAAAGTATATAACAAGATATTGTGTATTAATTTCTGTAACTCAATCAATACATCCATTACCACTCATAGTTATTGTGTTTATGTGAATAAAAATCTGCCCTCACCAAATTGAAAAATAGATTGTACAGTGTGATAGCATACAGCCACAGAATATACCTTCCAACTGAAAGTTGGTCCCTTAGACCATCACCTCTTCCTGTCCTTTATGCCTGAAGAGCTGGACAATGACTGTTCCACTCTGTACTTCTAGTCCAGTACAGATAAGTGAGATCACATAGCACTTGTCCTTCACTGCCTGTGTTATTTCATGGAGCACTATGTTCTCATTAATTCAGGCCACAAATAACACAATGTGAATTTTGATTTTTTTTCTAGAATCTATTCATTTCTCTTCCTCTGCACTGTCTACTCTACTGCAAGCCACCATTCATCCATCATTGGACTATTCATGGCTCTACCTCCGGCTATGCTTGATCAGCTGCTGCTCTTAAATATAATCTTCAAACTATGGCTAAAATGATCATTAAAAATAATCGTAGACCTTCCTCGTTTTAAATAATTTAGATCAAAACCCATTAAATGAGGCCTGTACAGTGTCAGAAGTCAGCCAAGATGAGGAGACTGCCTTTTTGAGGGGGGAAAGGGATGTCAGTGTGCTTTGGAGCCTTTCACTATGAGGCTGGTGTCCTTGAGAGAAGGAGGCTTGGGTTTGGGCCTTTGCACAACTAGCAGAGCATCTGATTGGGTGAGACGTTGAGCACATGGTGTGGAATCCAAGTGGGATGATAAGGACATGTGAACAGGGGAAGACTCAGTGGTAGGAGATTGGTGACATATGGGGGCTGAGCAAATGATGATTTCAGAACAGTGGGAGCTAGGGATTTCATTGTCAGCAAAAGAGGTTCCGGATATGGAAGATAAAAACAGAATGGATAATTTGGATTTCATTGCAACTGGAAGTTTTTCTATAACATAATAGTTTTATAAATATAAATGTGAATGCATGTTGTCTCTACTCTTGTCTGAAAAGCAATAGTACCACATTATTGAGGAGCACGCCTGTGATCCTGCTATTTAAAGAACCAAACCACCACCAAAAGAACCAAAAATTTCTGGAGAAATGGTTGATATCAAGGCTGAAGTCCGGAAAGTCCTGAATGACCCTGGAAAATCCTATTGAGCACTAAGGCAAGCACTCTAAAAGAATGATACATTGTTAAGAGGACACAAAAGCCAATTTACAAGAATGAGCACTGGTCAAATGTAGAACCACACAAGGAACTAAATATGTGATGGTAATATGTTTGTCCATTAAATGAAACAGAAATCCATGAATCCATATTGATATTATGAATACATTGAAAGCTTAAGTAGAAATACTATATTTATAGTCTCAAAGTAGCTTTTCACAAATAACTTGCCACAAAAAGGAAAATGTGTAACTTTTTAAGCAAAAAGCCTCACAGAAAACTGTAGAATCTAAGCAAACCATATTAACATTACAAAAAAATGAAAGAACTAAAATTTGGGGATTACCTAATACGATGCAATGACTAGAACATAGTGACATTTCTGTTAGATTTGTGTTAAACATGCATAACTTCAATATACTGAAAAGAAAAATTGAGACACACCAAAAAGAAAGTTGTCTACAAAATAACTGGTAATATAGTCTTTATAAAGTCAAGGCCTTGAACTTCAAGCAAAGCTGAAAAACAATTTCCATTGAAGAACTCTAGAATCATGTTAAATGAAAAAAAAAAAAAAAGTAGCTCCTGACTTCTCTTACCAATGGTTGGCACAGTCTGAATGGGGTCTGTGAATAGACTGTAATAATGCCTTGATGTTTACTTACTAATTTTAATGGGAGTAGTATGGTTATGTAGAAGAAAGTCCTTCCTATGAAAAAAATAGCACACTTGCTCAAAAATCATCAAGGAAATCACAATCATTTGTATTATACATTTAATTTTTGGAACTTTGGAATGGCTTCCAGGTTTAAGAAATCCAATAGTTACATAATGGCATACCATTTCATAAAATTCATGAATGTTGTCCCATTACTCTTGGAAGAAAGACCAAAATCCTTAATATGAACTGTATGTTATGATGCCAAATTCAGAAATAAAGTTAGTCTTATTGATATGATGACAGCATAGATGGCCAAAAATTTAGTAGAAGTTAACACAATCATAGTTAATTAGAAAAAAAACCTACTGTGTTGGAAGATTTGAATAGTAATATGGTCTTCATATCCATGAATTATATATTTGGTTAAGTTTTTGAATGGCTCTTTTGATACTCGGTAATATTACACTTCTATTTATAGTTTCAGATTTTATTTCTCACACAACTTTTTGTAAAGTGTCCTCATATTTTGAATCTTTTGAAACAATACAATTTTGAAAAATTAAAAACAATGAACTGTATGATGCTATATGGTCTTGCTCTTGTCTACTTTTTATTCTTTTTTTATGACTCTCTCCTTTTGGTTTCTGTATTGTGTCACCTTTTTTTTGGCTACACTTTTTTGACAGATTCTTTTGAATAACTGCTGAAATGCCCTTCTATTATGCTACTTCTTGGGAGGGGTCAATCTTTGCTCATAGTACCCCCCAGGATTTAATCTAGAGGAGAAAAAAAGAGCTTTGATCAATTGCTTTAAATTTCATGCCACATGCAGTCTATCTTTCTAACATTGCTCATATTTCTGCCAGTGATCTCTTGACAATTGAAAGCTGAGTCTTTGGGCACATCTGCGAAAGAACTAGTCTTTAAGGTAGTCCTTGAGCAAGACCATGGGGGATTGTTTAACTAATGTGGAAAGATTCAGCCTATAGTGGGTTAAGACTATTTCCTGGACAAGTGGATAGGCTAGAGTATGTTCAGTATTTTGGCATACTTTAGCATCCAGTCATTCTAGCAAGCAAGAAAGCATGTTCTTTGCATGGTCAGTTCCCTCAGCCCCTAATGTTAGTATGAACTCTGCTGTCAAAATGGTTATGGTAGCTAGAGTATGCAAGAATAGACCCTCCCTTCCACTAAGTTGTTGGGGTTCTGTAATGGCAACAACACTGCTCTTCTTCCCAGTCAGGTGCCCTTTGTATCCTCCCTACAGTAGTTGCAAGTGATCTGCAATCTCGGTTCCTTTTTTTGTTTAATTCAATTGTGCATGTGTGCCTGTGTGTATATATGTGTGTGTGTAGGCTCGGTTCCTTTCTTAAAAGCTTTCAGGTGTTTCCTCCTCGCCTAAACTATAAACCTCACGTTTTCACTAGGGTGATCAAAACCTATAATCTGGCCTCTAATAAGGGTCTGTTTCCTCCTTTCCTTCCTTCCTTTCTTCCTTCCTTCCTTCCTTCCTTCCTTCCTTCCTCTTTTTCTTTCTCTCTCTCTCTCTTTCTTTCTTCCTTCCTTCTTTCCTCCGTTCATTCTAAGAATTTCATTGGCTCAATGTAGTATGGTAATCAACACGATAGTCTCTAGGGCCAGGTCGCAAGTCCTAGCTCTAAGACAAATTTACCTATCTTTTCAATTTCCAGATGTGCATAATAACCACTGTCTTGTAAGATTTGCAAGAGAGGTTCGACCAGTGTACATAGACCAGTTCCAGATACATGCTAACAGCTGTTACATCGGACGTTTCCAACAATTTCTTCTTTTGTCCCTTCTACTTCTTTCCTATAAGTTTACCGTGGAGTCTATTGTCATAAAAATTGTATTAGCTGACATCTGGCTTACCATCCAAGGACTGTTCTCAACTGCATCTTATTTCATGTTACGGTATCAGCTTCACCATGCTTTCTCTTTCGATTGTAAACGTAGCTACTTCAATGTTTAGATTGCAAGGAATAAACACGCCGTTTCTATCACTCTAGATGTGTGAAGGGGAAGCTAGATAGGTCCACTCCCCAGCCAAGATGACTGAGAAGCCAGGAAATCCTGGAGAATGCGCTAATGTTTGCTGGTGCACAGTATTGCAAATGCTTGAGTCTTCTCCTGTCTCTCCAGCCTTCCGCAGTCGGGGTCACTTCAGGCAAGTTCTCCTTTTCCGCCCTTTTGAGCGTTGTCTGCCCTTCCACCCAACCCTCAGAGCTGGTGCACGCCTGGTCCCCAGCAGCAGGTTTGCCCGTCGCCTTGGCAACGGCGCCGGAAGGGGGCGGGGCCTGCTGTCTCCTTCCGCCGGAGAACCGGGCTGGGCGCGCCGTTTGCTCCCGCACTGCTCGGACAAGGACCAGAGCCGGAGCCCGAGCCAGTGCCGGACCCGGAGCCGGAGCCGGATCCCGGGCCGGATCCTGGACCAGTGCCCGCACCGGCGGCCACGTCAGCCCCGGGCTGCTCTGCTCCGCCCCACCGCGGCCGCCGCGAGTCCTCCACACCCTTCCCACAATGCCCCGCGCCGGGCCCCGCCCCGCTCGCCGCCGGCGCCGCTTGTCCGCTCCGGAGCTCGGCGTCCTGCGGGCGCACGGTGTGTGGTTGGGTCCCGCGCGCGCACCTCGGGCTCACGGCCGCCGCCGAGGACGGAGGATGGGGCGGTAGCTGCAGGAGGCACCGCCGAGGTGGGCGCGGGCCCCGGGGAGGGTGGAGAAAGGCCGGCTGGGCTCCCTGCGCCGCGCTGCTGCGCTCGGGTCCGCGCCCTCCCTGCGCTCCGCTGCTCCCCGAGCCTCCCTCTCTCGGCCTCCTCCTCCCTCGGGTCCTCCTGGGACTCGGGGCGCCCTCCTCCCCCATACCCCCGTCTCCATCTTTGCCCTCTCCATCCCGCGGCCGATTGCCCGCAGTATCCGGCTTTCGTGCGGCGTGTACCTGCAGCTGGCACCCGCCCCCGCTCGGCCCGGCGCTCAGCCACTCCCACGCGGGCTGAGCAGCGCCCCGGGCCCCAAAGTGACGGTGGGGTGTATTCTCTGTCTGGAGAGCCCTGGTTCTCCATCAGTGTATTTTTCTTGTAGGGTGAAAAAGAGGATTAGAAATGAATTAGGGACCATTCACTGATAAGGAGGAACCTTTTAGGAAAGGGCATTTGGGTTTAAATGAAAGCTGAAACGAAGTCAAGAAAGATGTTTCAAAGTATTGTAACTAACACCTTGGAAACTCAAGTGTGCTACTTTATGTATGATAAGGTAAAATGATGACGTTTTCACCTTTCCAGGACAGCATGTCAGATTCTCTTTGTGTCTTGCCTGTTTTTATTGATACCAAAGATGAATATTGCAATAAAATCACAACAATTCGTGGCTGTTAGTTTACATTTATTTTTTTAAAGTTTCTACTTTCAATCTAAACACCTTAGAAAACTCCTAGAGAATGGCCTGTCCTGTTAAGTAGCCCGTTGTAGCAGAATTACATTTTCAAATGGTTATGTAAAAAGCGAAAACCCTTTGGAAGAGCATTATGCTTCTTTCGAGTTACCTGAAAGGACATTTCCTGCAAATGAAGTGAATTACAAAGAAGATGGAATTACTTTAGGGGTAATAAGCCAAAAAGGAAAACAGATTACAAGAGAACAACGTGCTAGGTAGTAAGAGGAAGGAAATACAGCCTATTCTTACCCTGTAAAGCTGGTCAGACGCAGTTTGCCACGGATGAACAACACTGTATTCTAGCTAGTTTATTACTTGGTTCATGCTATCTGGGTTGATTTTGTAAATCTGCCTACCTGTGGAAGCAAGAGACTGTCCCAAAGAATAGCCTGGGACACTCAAATTGACCTGCCATTCAGCACAGATTGTGTCACTCACCATCCTATTTTCGTGGTAGATGATGTTATTGCTAGTTCAGTTGGAAATGTAATCACTTGATTTTCTCTCCTTAGGTTAACAGTTTTGAACTGAATTGTGGGATGCTTGATTCACCCTTGAAGTAATGTGGGCAGAAGTTCTCAGATTTGCCTATTCTATCAACTGCAAAGAACATCACATATTCACTTAAATCAGAAGTTGCTTAAGAGAGAGAATGGGCACCCGGTTAAAGAGAGATGACTCTATCAGAGACTTGAAGAGGGTCAGCCTATGTCTTCTGATAGTGTTTATGGCTGTTCTAGTGAGCACGGATCAGGATTTTTACAGTTTACTTGGAGTGTCCAAAACTGCAAGCAGCAGAGAAATACGACAAGCTTTTAAGAAATTAGCTCTGAAGTTACATCCTGATAAAAACCCGGTAGGTAGAATTTTGTTTTTAAAAAAATCTGATTGTCTTCATATGTTTTGCTATTTGCTTGAATTATTTTAAAATAAGTGTTCAAAATATTTGAGGTTAAAAATATTACAGATTATAATTTGTAGACTGAAGATATTGCTCAGTAATAGAGCACTTACTTGGCATGCACCAAAATACTAAGCTGATCCCCAGAGCCTCAAGAATGATAATTCACCTGCTATGCTAAAAACAAGCAAAATGTTCTGCTTTGAAATAGTGTGACGATTTGGTTACTATCAAGCATGCACTTCTCAATTTGTAAACAAATTTCCAACAGATGGAGTAATGATGGTCCCAAACCACATCTATGAAGTATTCATAATAAAGATGAAGTATTTAAGAACGGCAGAAAAAAACTTTTCCTTAGAAATCATAGGTTCTTACTACAAGTGAAGTGAATAGTTAATAAAACCATAACTCTTTTAATGTCTATGTCCATGATGAGTTAGAAAATTTTATAAATTAAAACTTTAAATCCCTAAATGTACTAATTATAAGTATTCAATTATTTATCCAATAATGTAATCTTTAAAAAGTTGGTTTTATATGTTACAATTTTGTTTAGTTAGCTATCAGATATTTCTTAACTAATTTCCTCCTATCACTAATGAGACAGCTGGTAGTAAAGTAACAACTTTATCTCTTCTAGGTAGAAGTTTTAAAAAAGGGTTACTTTATTTCAGTTTCATAAGCAGAACATTATAAACTCTTCTCTGTTAGTTATCTTCCCAGGACAGCCATGTTATAGGATTTTCAAACTTATTCAAATTCTTGTCTTAAAATTTTATAATCTTACTCGTCGGTGTTTCATATGAAAAGTGGTGGACATATATCTGACGGAGTATAAATGAAAAAAAGCTTTCAAAAGCCAATTCTATGATATACAACAAGAAAGTAACTTTCTCAGTTCAACTCTGTTTTTCTAATATTTCTTATTCAACGGATTAGAATGCATACTTTTTTAGTTAATACTTTGATTTTTGCTTCAAACTGAAAAATCTTCTGCAAAGTTATTTAAGTTGTAATTGCTTTAAAATTAACTTTTTTAAGTAAAAGTTTCAAAAGGCCTTAGTTTTTTTCTCAACTTTGCTTCTTAGAAGAAAATTGGTCTCTATGATTTGGAGTCTCTGAGTGGTAATGAAAATTGTGTTCCCACATCTGTCAACCTTTTGAATAATTGATGTAATTTCTATAACTTGTTTTGAAGGTGGAAATTTCTTAGCCCTCCTTCATCCTTGATGTGTTGTGTCACACTGATCTTAATGTTGTTATCTAGTATCAGAAGTCTCTGGATAAATTAAATCTATTTCCTCTAAAGAGACTTGGGTTGTATATATGAAATAACTGTATTATATCTAATATTTTAACAGAATAACCCAAATGCACATGGTGATTTTTTAAAAATAAATAGAGCATATGAAGTACTCAAAGATGAAGATCTACGGAAAAAGTATGATAAATATGGAGAAAAGGGGCTTGAAGATAATCAAGGAGGCCAGTATGAAAGCTGGAACTACTATCGTTATGATTTCGGTAAGGTGGGGTGTACCAGTGAAGTCCCATCTAAACCCTTCCCGATGCCAGGCATTGAGCCTATAGTTTATACTTCGTACCTGCAAGCTGTATTCTCACCCCTGAAGTTCTTTGTTTAATCTGAGCAAGAGAGAGTTGGCTTATTGTTTGTTTGCTATTTAGCTTGTGTACTTAGTATGTGTCACTTTTATTGACGTTTTGTAATTTAGTAAAGGGTGGAATTCAAAAGGAAAGTCAGTTGATAAGCAGTTTATCTGCAGATATGAAAATGTTTTGATCAAATTATATTTATCAAGTTTTAATATATGGATGCATATCAATTTTAAAAACGTTTTATATTACATACTTGTATTATGATTGAATATTGAATATTAAATAAAAAATATTTAGAGCACTCTTTTCCAACAAAAGCTGAATTTTTAAGTTAATGGTAGCTTATTCCATCAAGATACCATTTTTCTCATGTGGAACCCCTATTGCTATGAATTCAAGTGCTGAGAGGACTAAAAATGCAGGGGGTGAGAGAGGAAACAAAGTAAAAGAAAAAAGGAAATTAACACTAGAATCAAGTCAGGCTTGCATTCAGATAACAGTGCTTCTCATAGTTATACCTTAGCTTCAGGCTAAGTACTGAAATGTGCTTTTCTGTTGGATTAAGTGGGATTACTTTAAAGTTATTTCTGGATCGAAGAACTTTCTTGAAAATACTGTTTTCAAGTATATCCCATACGGCTTAAGACATAGTAGGTGTTGTCAAACTGAATTTCACCAGCCAGATCTGACTTACCACCTGCTTATACAAAGGTTTATTAGGATACAGTTATCCTCGTTTATTATGTATTGCCTGAGACTTTCCGGGTTAGAATTGAGTATTTCTAATTTAAAACAACTGTATATTATAGAAAGCCTCAAATACTTAACTAAATGACTCTACATTATAGGTATAATATTAATGTTGTTTGAATAGTGTATATAGAAATGAGAAATTTTCTCATGCTGATTTTTTTAACGATGATAAATAAAATTTTAAGGTGATACCATATCTTAGTCTGAAAATTGAGTTCTATGTTCTAATTGACAACTATGTACGTCTTAGTTTCCTGGTTTTGAAATGAGCTATAGCTGCATGTCATGTCACAATAGGAAAAGCTGGGTGATGGCACATAAGATAACTATCTTTTCAACCCAGATGAGTTCATAATTTTTTAGAAATGAAAAACTAAACTACAGATTTTTTGTAGAGTAAAATTGAGTGATTAGACCCTGGCACACCTATGATGGACCATAAAAAAAAAAAAGCTAATTGTTTTCTGACTCAGCATACACACACAGTTTTAAAAAAGAAACAAAACTTATTTATGTCCTTGAAATGTACTACCAATAACATTATTTACTGTTGTTATTGTTCTAATTTGCTGTGAATTGTTCAAGGTTGAGATTTAGTGTGATGAGATTTTCTTGACAAAAGTGAGTAATCTTTTTCATGTGGTAATATATTTTTATGAAAACACGTTTAATTTTATACACTTTATAATTAGGTATTTACGATGATGATTCTGAAATCATAACATTGGAAAGAAGAGAATTTGGTAAGTTTATGAATTAACGCCTTTATGAAACTAGTAACTCGTTTCCTGTGTAGAACTCTTGGGTCTAAGTGTCTTCACAAGTTAGAACTTTTTGGGCTTTTAAAAAGATGATATATACTATATGTTAAACCAAATTTTTGTGTTCATAGGATCCTTAGTATGTGTACCTAAATAAAGAAGTAGTAGTTAGTTCAGTCAGGTTTAAATGTCAGTTAGCTTGCTTTTCCCATTTGTAAGAGAAAAAAAAAATGTGCATTTTCAGTCTTCAGTTCTGACTTTTAGGATAGTGCAGATTTTATTGGACCTGAGATTGGTGTGAAACGAGTATAAGAACATAGCCCTACTGCATTTTCCATTGCATTTTTGAAAATTAAAATTAGATCCTTACTTTACACTTTAAACTTTGTGCAGATCTGGTTTAAAAAAAAAGTTTATTCTCTTGTACTTTATGTGTGTGCTGGGACTTGAACCCAGTAAGCACTCTAACACTGAGCTACATTCTTAACTTGCTTTACTACTTCAAATCAATTATGTTGTACTCTAATGAAATTGCAATTTTTCTTGCTGTAGTAGAGTCACATTTAATTTAGAAAACTAAAATAACATGCTCCTTTAAAGTGCATACTTTGTGTTACCATAACAATGCAAGTCTTAGTGTCTGTTCTGTAGCTGTGATATAATACTCTAATGAAAACAATGTAAGGGAGAAAGGTTATTTTGCTCACAATTCAAGAGAAATAGAGTCCATCATGGTGGGGATGCCATGGTGGCAGGACCAAGAGGTCTGCTCCTCATATCACATTGGAAGTCAAGAAGCAGAGAGGGAACAGGAAGTGGAGCCCAGATATAAAACTTCAGGGCCTGCTCCTAGTGACATCCTTACTCTAGCAAATCTCCACCTTCTAAAGGTTCCACAACCCTCCCAGACAGTGCCACCAACTGGAGACTATGTGTTCGTACACTGACCGAAGACATTAATCCACAATAGTGCATTACAGTTCTTGATTTTTAAATGTAGTTTTTGTAAGCAAGGATTACCTCTTATTCTAACTTTTGTTAGAGGTGAGCTCAAATATAAGATATAGGTGTTTAATATATTACTCAGTTGCAAGCCTTGTATGTAAACAAGTTCTAAATAATAAATCTTTCCTGCAAAGGAAAGAGTTGTTATTCATTGATAGACAAAACTAACACATCATAGGTTACCTCCACCTATATCATAGACTGTTTTAGCAATAGCTTTACCTCCTACAGTTTATACTTATCTGGTTTTTCCTTTATCACTTTTATTGCCACTCATCTACTTTTGTCAGATGAGAGTTTTGTGGATTCATGAGAACAGGAAACAATTGTATATGGAATCAGATAAACTGCACAAAACTTGGGAACTGACTAATCTCTGAGTCTATCCACGAGAATTCACTAATGTTTATACTAGTATGTGGGAGGGAAGTCACGCTTTTTCAGGCACATCATTATATAGAAGACTAAGAACTGCTAATAAGTCACTTACAGCCCCAAATGGCCATTTTAAGTATAGCCACAGAAACCTAGAGCTAACTCAGAGCTGGTTGTCTAACTGGCAAGTTCAGTGCACAATTGCCACTATGTTTGATTGCTACTACTGCTGTCATATTAGTAGACCCCAAGACAAGATGATCCTCATGTTTTCATTCAAGAATATTGAGAAGATGGCAGATTGTAGAACATTTATGCCTGTGCAAATATACATTCGCTGGCTTGGTTCTGGGTTTTTAAACATTACCAGTTGTTTCTGTTGAGTTTCTTAGTCTTGTCTTTTCATCAATAAATGTAGAATCATTCTTAAATTATATATGTTTTCTTTCTCTAGTGAGGAGTTACGTTTTTTCTAGTAAAGTTCACCCCCATTCTTGAAACAGATTGATGTGATCCAAATCTGTGCTTTTGACCTTAAGGTGGACTGGTCATGTTCTCATTTATCTTCTTTCAGAACCTTCCTAAGATGTGCTCGAGGGCCTTTTCATCCACTAGCCCATTGAGTCCATTGGAATCTCTGCTCAGTTTCTTGCCTGTCTGCTAGCTCTTGTAGCAGTGGCCAATGCCAGTCGTTTCCACCTTTCCACATCCCTCAGCTGCTACGGCTTTAGCCTAAAATGATTAGTAACTGTCTGATGCTTTTCACACAGGTCTTTTATATTATACCCAGTTTTCTGGTTCTTAATCCTGAAGATATCACTGAAAATTGCATAATTTGCTTTTACCAAAAGAAATCCCCAAATGTCTAACTTTACTACAGAAGGAGGGAAAATGTTGTTTAATGAGCTCTACTTTCAAAGTTTTAAAAATGTTCTCATGTTTCCCTCTAGTGAGGAGTTTTACATTGAACATTAGCACATTGTCTTTGTATGTCCAGTACCATTTCAGTCATCATCAAATTGAAGATAGTATTTGCAAATGCAAAAAAAAACTTCATTAAATATTGGTAACATTACAATTGAGGTATCCTTCTGAAGATACTTAAGTCGATGCTTCATTTTCTAAACATTTTCTGTGCTATTAGGCTATCATAATAGATACTAGTTATTGTTCAGAAACTTAAGAGGAAGAAAATTGCCTGGTCACTGAGTTGTACAAAAACACTTCATTTTGCTGTGTTAATATGCTATGAAACAATATGTTTAGTTCAACACAGTGGCCCATGGGAGATTGAAGCAGAAGTATTGTTAAGTTTAAATCTATACTGAGCAACATAGCAAGATTCTATTTCTAAAAGTAATAAATGAAATAAAAATATGCTTTTAATCATATTACTCAGCCATCATTGAGAACTCTCCAAGTACAGTATTTCTCTTTAAAAACAGTACTCATGGGCCAGCATGGTAGTTCAGTGGGTAGGCCCCTATTCTAAAACCTGGAACCTTGAATTCCATCTCAAGAAGCTATGTGGTAGAAGGAAGAGATTTGACTTCTGAAGAGCAGTAACCATCTTAGACAATTTCATAGTAGAAACAAAGATTGTGCCAAATGGCGTTCAGATTTGTTTCATTCATTTTTGTTGATGATTGATGAGTAGATAATAGAATCAATACTTTAATTATTGCTTTTTTTTTATATGCTATAGCCATCTACTGATACTTTCTTATACTTGATAAAGTAGTCCCTTTTTCTTTTAAAGCTTTCATTAACTCTTTTAAAAGATCTTTAGCTAAATATTACCAGTTGCTGGTCTAAGCCAATGTGATATTTATTTCAGCCATCTAGCGAGAACGGCCTGTTTGAAAACTTTCTAAATTTTGATGAAGAAAAATTGACAGTATCTTAAATATAGTTTGCCAGTAACACACAGATTAACCATTCTCGTAGATCTGTCTTGTTTGAAATATAGGTGAGCATTGAGTCTTTCATGTTTCCAGTTAACTGTCAGGTACACATATTTAGCATAATATGTTTGTTTTGACAGCTTACTATAATTTATGAAAATTTAATTGTAAAATTTTCAACACCTGATTTTGGTAAGGATTATATGAAAACTTCTAACCAGAAGCAAATTGCCTTCACCTGTTTATCTGGAATATTAGAGCACATCCTTAGATCGAATTTTAAAAATAAAGTCATCTTAGAGATATATATTACTGACTAGACATTATGTGGTGTCAAATATATTATTTTAGTAGATATATAATGTTTAAAGATAATAAAAAAAGATCGTTCATCTTACCTTTTCCTAACAACATAATGTTCTCAGGTGAATGTGTTATTTAGGAAAAGATTTCATTTACTTGCCATAGTCCTTGCTGTATTATGGGGATTTCTAGACTTCTATAACTTTGAGCAGCTGTTAGTACTGTTGCCCAGATGTTTACCCTTGATGTCAGTGGTAGGAGAGTCTGACTGTCCTCTTGTCAGCCACACATACTCGTGAACAAGGTTTGGCTGTGCCATCCCTTAATGTAGCTTCTTGACTGTTATCTTGCAGTTCAGGGCTTTGGAGAGGTGAAGGTGGCTATTACTGGCTTGACATTGAAGTAAAATAGTTTCTTTTTCTATAGGAAGAAAAAAAGGAAAATAATAAAGGCAAATATGAAAGATTTAGGATTAATTTTATTTTTTTATGATGAGCTCAGACAAAGGGTTTTTCTTTTATGTGCATATGTGTCTGTATATTAGTAAAAAAAGTTTTTTGATTAAAGCATGCATTAATCTTTGGTAAATAATTGTATTTTATGTAGATGCTGCTGTTAATTCTGGCGAACTGTGGTTTGTGAACTTCTACTCCCCAGGATGTTCACATTGCCACGACTTGGCTCCCACTGTATGTATGCTGCTACTTAGTTGGTTACTTTTGCTAGTTTTTCTTGTTTTACTATGTTTGGATTTTTATTCTATTAGTAATTTTGACTATCAGGTTATTTTACGTGGGATTTTATTTGCTGAAATATTTCCTGTTAAAATTGTGTAGCTCAAAATGAGTTCACAAGAAGGAAACTGATCAGAGAAATGCTTGTTCGTATTTTCTTTCCTAGTGGAGAGAATTTGCTAAAGAAGTGGATGGCTTGCTTAGAATTGGTGCTGTCAACTGTGGAGACGACAGAATGCTTTGCCGGATGAAAGGCGTCACCAGCTACCCCAGCCTTTTCATGTTCAGGTCTGGCATGGTAAGGGATGTTAGTGTCTTCAGATGTATGCATCTCTGTGCATTGCTGCAGCAAACAATATGTAAACTTGTAGATTTTGGGATTTAAATTTTCTTTTAAGGATGTCTACCTAGTAATAGTAAACATTTTGGATTATTTTATGAAACTTAGAGATGCCATTCAGTTTATGTCTTAAAGAATGTGCGTAGTGTATTTTATGGTTAGTAATCTCTAAAATCTTTCCACTGATGAAACTAAAAAATTCTTATAAATAGTAGAATATATTCTATAGAATCTGTATCTCAGTATCATTTGAAAATATACTGTATTACTGAGAAATAAAACTGCCTGCATTATCTAAGTGAACAATGTAAAACCAAAGTATTGGTCAGATTTTAAAATGAAAATGATCAAAAATGTTTCTTTTTTAAAACCAATAGGCCGCAGTGAAATACAATGGAGACAGATCAAAGGAGAGCCTAGTGAGCTTTGCCATGCAGCATGTTAGGAGCACGGTGACGGAGCTATCAACAGGTGATTCTCTTTCTTAATCACTTGATTTTCAAGGGAATTTTGAAATTGGTATTTTGAGTTTTGCAGTAGCAGTATTAACGTTTTGGTCATAGTACTAAAATTTTAAAGTAGCTTTCCCATGTTTCCTAAAAAGGAATTGTGTCACTGCTCTGATTTCTGCTGAACGGTAGGTCTTAACAAACTAGTTAACCTTTACGTAGAAACTGAAATACCACCTAGCATACAAGGGGTCATAAGTTCAAACCCCATTTCTGCCAGAAAGAAACTAAAGAAAATAAGACCTGTGTGGGAAAGAGATCTAAAGTAAAACAGGTGAAATCATAAATGCAGGTGACTTCTTAAGTAATGCATATGTTATTGACTTCTTAAGATTATTCATAAATTGGTTCCTAGCAAGTTTAATTTTGAAGCTCAAAGATACTTCTAGTATTAGACTTGAATTCATCAAGTGATGTTAGTTTGGCTATTTAAAATGGCCCGTGAGATAGTACTCACAGTAGCAGGATGTCTTATTTCATTAACTCAACACCAGTCAGAAACTCTATTAAGTACCAAGATTGCCGCAATAATGTGTTATCTCAGTAATCAGCAGTCATCATTCCAATAAGCAAGATTCCAGTAAACACTGAAACACAATCCAGTAACTATTGTGTTGAAAATTAAACTCAGTACATCACAAAGGATATGAAACAGCCCACAAGGAAAAGGCAGTGTCCTGTCCATTTGGGAATCGGCCACACTCCAAAAACCTGATGTAGGTCACGGTGGGATGAGGTCATGCTGGGAGACTATAGCTTGATAAACAGACAACTCAGCTAACAAGAGGCTTTATTTGCCTTTTATAGTTTCCTTAATGAAATAATGAATTGAGATTTTTTTATATGATTAAAAGTTTGATGGGTCTTTGAAGGAATTTGACATGCTGAAGAAAATTTTCAGGAAAATGATGCAGTATTTAAAGTGGCTTGAAAGGGGTGAATGTGTTTGGGAATTAAAAAGCCATTTGGAACAGCTACTCAGAAAATTGCTGTTTTTCTCTTAAGGAAATTTTGTTAACTCCATACAAACTGCTTTTGCTGCTGGGATTGGCTGGCTCATTTCATTTTGTTCCAAGGGAGAAGGTAATTTTGACATTTTGTTAAAAATGAAAAAAAAATGACAAATTTTTTTATAATAGTTATCATAGTTATGATGTTATTTTTCTGTCAGTAAT
Organism: Typhlomys cinereus; assembly: GCA_023101885.1. Classification (NCBI taxonomy): domain Eukaryota; kingdom Metazoa; phylum Chordata; class Mammalia; order Rodentia; family Platacanthomyidae; genus Typhlomys; species Typhlomys cinereus. The sequence continues at coordinate 2,616,572 of JALPQD010000020.1, forward strand.
CATCTTTAAACTATTTTAAGCCCCAAAATTATGAATTTTTATTTAGTAAATATATAGTTTTGTTATTTTAAGATAGAAAGTATGAAATTATTAATCTGTAAATGTACTGCGTATAGTTTTATATTTAGCAGACAAGGTGTTTTTTTTTTTTTTTTAGCTTAATTGTACTCATGCTAAATTGTACCTCAGGTAGCCATAGATAAATTTGGCAGTTTGCAGAAATAATGAGCTATAGCAAATATAGTTCCTCCCCAAATAATACTTTTTTAGAACTAATAGACTTTATTTCATACTTACATATATCAAAATGTGTACATTTGCTTCATAAAATTATTTATTAAAAGCTGACTGTTTCCCATTTCTAGGAGTATTCCCTTTGTAAGTTGAAAATCAGTATCCTACATGTCAAACTGTTAAGACATAAACCATATTCAGTGTGATCTGTTGAAACTTATCCTAATTATTAACACCTTTTATGTTTAGCCACCATATGGATCTTTCTACCTCCCTACTTTACTTATTCTGCCTTGTAACCAAAACTAGCCGCCCATCCATCCTGTAGCATCTATATTAAGAAATACTGCTTTTGAGTAAAATCAGCCTTAAACATAATCTTTCATGAGTGTTTTTTTTAATCATTCTAGCCAAGTACTGATTCCTTTATAAACTCTCAGAATCTAGACCTTTTAAATTGTAACAGTTTTTCATTTTTCTCTAGGCTCTGTGATTGCTATCATTTTCTTTCTTCCAAATCTTACCTCATTGAGTCCTAGCACTCATACTTACAGAGGCTTCGTAAAAGCTAAAAATCTATTCTAAAATTGTATTATACATTGATGATTCTTTTTATAACTTTTCAAATAGATTGTTGTATATCATCATGAGATCTCTCTTATAAAGCAGATTGTTAATAAGGGAAGAAATTTGAAAGTAAGACTCTTAAAGAAATACTTGCTTGTTTCCTCTATAGCTAGAAATCCTGAGACACTGAAAGGATAGAATGAAAGGTGAAGTTTGAGTGAGTGAGTATGTGTATGTGACACAACTTTGGCCTCCCATATCTACCTGCTAAAAGTGTCAACATTTGGGAGTCCAGTGACTTGACTTAGAATCCACGCAGTAATTGGGGGATGCATGAGAGAACATGGCCTTAGTAAAAGCCAGCACCACCTCACCAAGTGTTTTTCCCCTTCAGATTGTTTGACGTCACAGACGCAGCTCAGGCTTAGTGGCATGCTGGTAAGCACCATCTTTTATAAAACTTATCACCATGGAAAGAAGCATATGTAGAAATTAGTTCCCAGTGTTTTTTAGTCTCTTGAATAATTATCTCCTTTGTTTTCTGTTCACGTGCGTTTAATAGCTGGGCCCAATAAATTTTAACATGTAGTGCTTTCATTGTCCCTTGCCTCTATGTGCTCTGTATTGATTTATTTGGTATGAATTCATCTAACTGTTGGGGAATTCTTTTTGTTCTTTCTACATTTTCTTTTTTGTTTCATTTTTGCATTTGCTATGTTTTGTTCACATCAGGTTATGATTGGGAAAGTGGTGTGTATGATGTTTGATTCTTCGATTATTAACGAGGTTCCCTTTGTGGTCTAGGGGCCTAGGAGTTAATTGTGAAAATTGGAAAAGTTCAATGTAAACATAAAAAGAAAACATTTCTGTGTGTTAGGTCATTTTTCATATGTTAGATCAAATTTATTCATATCTGTACCCATATTTGTTGATATGATGTCATTTTTGAAATAGACATATAAAACATCTAAGTAAATTGTGATTTATATGTCTTTTATTTATGTAGTCATGTGTTACTTAAGGATGGGATGTTCCCCCTTACAATAATACATCTTTAAGCAGTTTCTTCTTGTTGAATTATTGTAGTGTGTACTAAGACAAACAGATGGTGCATGCTTCTTCATAGCTACCCTTTATGGTTGCCCACTGCACCTAGGCTACAAATCCACAGCATGTTGTTGTATTGAAAACAGAAGTATTTGCATATCTACAAATATAGTAAAATGCAAGTTTGGCATAAGAGATGCAAATTGGAATGCCTAGATAGAGCACTTAAGTGAATTGAGCTTACACAGTGAATCAGTGAGTGAAGACCTGGGATGCAGCTGCACTGCAGACTTTATCCTGTGTATGTAAACTGTAATAAGTTATAAATGAGAAGTTCATCTTAGCTTACTGACTTGAAAACTAAAGCACACACACATTAGCCCAGCCCTACTTAGGGTCAGGATAATTCATAGCACTGTCTTCCTCGGGAAGTCATCCTAGGCAGTGGCATGCACAGCATGCGAGAGCCATCATCCACTATGAAAGCAGTACGGCATTTGGATCCTCTTAGAGGACCTGCTGAAGACTGCTCATTAAGTGGTCCTCTTCAGAAATCAGGTCATGGTGTCTCATTTGTTTGAAGTTTACTATCTCATTTGTTCTCTCCTGACTTATGATTCTTTTCTTTCCTTTTTATCTTCTTTTGGATTGATCAAGTGGCCTTTGACTCCTATTTCCAGCTTTTCAGTTACCCATTGTTTTACACCTTTTTTTAAGTGTATATCCCATAAATATCACAGCTCGCCCCAGCTAATCCATCTCATGACAAGGCAAGAGCTCTGAAACACAGATCTTTAACCTCTTGCAACTTCGCTGTCACGTCTTTAAATCCTATATGGATTTTGGTTTTTGTTTTGTTTTGCTTTTTTTGTTTTTTTTTTTATTTTTTAGTTAAATCTTGCATGCAATAATTTGAATATCCTTTTGTGTATCAGTATGTGATGATGGTAATTAAATCCAGAGCTTTGAACATGCTAGGTACATCCTAGCCCAGGTAATAATATACCTCAACTTTATAAATTTTTATTTATATGTACTCACATATAACAATACCTGCTTTTGAGGTATTTGTCTTTAATTTTCTAAAGCTACATTACAGTTTGCATAAGTGCTATCTAATTTTGCTTTAGTACTTATTTGACTTCTTTTTTTTTATTTGACTTCTTAATCTCTAAGTTAATACCTTTATAAGCTGTGGAAGCTAATCAGATATTAATTTTTGTTATTTTTTTTTTCTCATTCTTTCTCTTGTCTTTCTGGAATTCCAATTGGATTACATGTTAGTTCTCTGTGTTTACCAACTTGTCTGACCTGGAAAGTTTTTTCAATAACTTGAGATTTCAAGAGATGTGCTTTTCATATAAGATTTTTGAGCTCATTAAAGGAGCTCAGTCACCAATAGCTGAAAATTCAGAGTCTAATTTAAATATACATTATATAGAAAATATCTGATAAATTATAGTATGGTGAAAGTGTAGTCATAATGATTGCTTTTTTAAACCTAACAGATTGTTATAATTATAAATGTCGCTTTTATAGACATATGAAATAATGTAAAAAGCATATTTACATTTAACAGTACCACTAAAAGTTTAACTTTATATTCAAGAATTGTGTCTTTAGTTATGTAAATCTCCAACCCTCTATTTTTCAAGTACAACATAACAATTTTTTTATGTCTCTGCATTGTAGGATGGTCTCGTTAACGTAGGATGGATGGACTGTGCCTCCCAGGACAACCTTTGCAAAAGTTTAGACATTACAACAAGTACTACTGCTTATTTTCCTCCTGGAGCCACTTTAAATAACAAAGAAAAAAGCAACGTTTTGGTATGGATAACTTTAAGGAAGATTCTTTACATATAAACATGCATTTTAAATAGTAACATTTTGCAAGCAGTGCAAAAGGAATTATTCATTTATATCACTTGATAAATATATTCCATTACTTTGCTTAAATAATTTTGGGGTGTTTTTTATATATAACTAAATATAGTCTGTTATAAGGATTACTATAAATTAGCATTTATATAGCATTATACTTTTATCCACAAAGATGTGAAATGCATTCTTAGATTAAATCAAAGACTATTTACATCATGACTTTTCATTGGTTTCCAAAAATTTTGTTGTATTTTCTAGTGCTAAGTATGCAAGTCATTAAGTTTGGCTGGGGCCCAAATATGCCCATTTTTTTAAAGCATCCTGTGAGATTCTAACTTAAACTCAGAAATTCAATATAGTTCACTTTGCTGTATTTATGAGTGAAGAAACTGAGGCTGAGTCTGGTCATCAAAGAGCTAAGGTATTAGAGTGTTAGAGCCATCAAAAGCCCCAAAAGAATATAAAAGACTTTGAACAAAGTTTCTTTTCAGTATTTTAGTGCATCTTAAATAATAGCACACTCATTCCAGAAATTCATACACAATACAGAAATCTTAAAAATACCTGTGATTCCCTAAAGCCAAAGCATGCATAAACAACCACCACCAGGTCCTTCCAGACTCTGCTTGCTTTGAATGAGGACTTCTGCAAATAGCTGATGATCTATGATTCAGAAATCTGCCCTTCACTATGGAAGTATCCTATGTGCATGCATACAAATGCACTATTGCCTGCACAGCATCTCCCCTAGTATATTAGTCTCAGCCTCAAATTTAAATGTCTATAATGTTTACTGCTACTTCCATGATTTTTCACCCATAGTTTTCCCATCACAGGTGGTATGAACACCTTTTTGTATTTTCCAGGTCATGTATCCTAATGTCATTCTTGATTCTTATTCTTATGCCCACAGCCAATTCAGCATTCAAATCTATGAACCTGTCTTTTAAGATTTTTATAATCCACCTCTACTGCTGCCAACACACTATTTTGTAATTTGATTTTTTTCTTCCTGCATTAAATTTTAATTTGGGATTTATGCACTAATATATGTCAAATATCAAGAAGAGTTCTATTGGATGGATATCTATGATACCAACATATACACACATATTTACACACAAATATATATAGTATATATATATTCCATACACACACACACACACACACACACACACACAAAACAACAGGAATAGACACATAATTTTTCATAAATAGGATCACATTATAGATTGTATTTTATAATTTAGTTTTTCACTCACTTAGGAAAACTTGTCACTAATATATTTGTATATATTTAATTATTATATAATTATTAAAAAGGGTCTATTTATTATTCTTTTAGTAATTAGCAATCCCTGAGTTTAATTTACTGATTATGATGTACTTCCTTTAATCCATCCTGTTTTGATACATACTTGTATACTTTCATGACTATAAGGAGGGTTGTATAATTTTGTATGCTCATCTTTGTATACTTTATCTCTTTGAAATGAGATAAGTACAGCAATTTTAGACTCAAAATAGTGCCCTCTCAAAATGCTGCACTAGCTTGTGCTGTGCCATCAGTGCAAGTGATTGACTGTGCCCTAACTAACACTTACTAAAGCCTCCGGCCTTGGACCCTGGTTTGAAGTGTGAGGTCTTTGGACTTCATTTTATAAAGCTGCAAACTCGGCTGCTAGGAAACAGGAGTGAGCAAACTGGATGTGTAGGAAAAGGAAGTGGTGAAACTGTTAGAACACGATGTCAGCTGTGTGTCGGGAAGGCAGTGTCCTTTTTAAGTGCTGACTAGGAAACTCTCTACTACAAACCCATCTGTGCGATTTTAATGTTACCTATTGAGCTGTTTTGAAAGTGAAGGTTTTGTGATAACTAAAATGAAGAACTATATACTTTAAAATAGCCATGAATGATTTCTGCTTTAGTATTTTGTACCCTTTGATAACAAAAATTATTTAAAATAAGATTTTTACTTTGAATTTTAGAAAATGACTTTGAAATTTAGAAAATGATTTTATGAATAGTTACTGTTTCTATCCATTTGTTCATTCTTTTGTCTAGCAGCAGTAAAGTATAGATTCCATGGTAGTTCCTACAAGTTCTTAATGGAGCTTTAGATTTTTTAAGTAATAGTTAAAGTTAGCAACATAAATGGTTCATAATTAAAGACACATATTGGACTCTTACTGCATTTTCTTGCTGAATTCTTTGTAATAACAGACATCACTAAAAATAAGACATGCAGAGAGGTATGTGAAAGAAAGAAATGGGAGGCTAAAATAGCAACAGAGAGAGAGATCTATTGGGAGTGCTCCCTCAGGTTTTACATATTCTAAATAAGAATAGTGAAATGGTGAAAGATAAAGATCTTTGTGCACTTTACTCTAAAAGCTCCTACCTTTGTGTTTGGTGCATTGACATTTCAGTTTCTGAAAACATCTGTCACAAGCAGGGAGATTTCCAGTTTTCTTCCTTTATGTTCTTTCAATATCACTGTTGACTGAGAACAGAATGTCTTCTATCATCACCTATTCTGCTTTAAATTTTTTCAGATACCATGGAAAGCACTGGCATTCTGTTAATGTGGTTGAGGTGAAATTTGATGACGTAGAAGCCACTCCAGATTACTGAGAGGCTTACCATGATAAATGAATTAGTACCTCATAGTCCAGTTCTTTCATATCATTGGCCTTCTGTTGAAAAGCAGTCCAGCTCTAAGAGATTTTTATAATTAACAAAATTTGATATACTTTCAAAGCATAAAAGCATTTGGAATAATTTGAAAAATTGCTTGTGTATTTTCTTAAAAGACAAGTAACAAATACATAGTTAGAAAGCTTACAATATATTTTCTCATTCTAGTTCCTTAATTCATTGGATGCTAAAGAAATATATATAGAAGTCATGCATAATCTTCCAGACTTTGAACTACTTTCAGCAAAAACACTGGAGGTAATACAGTATTTTTGTTAACAGTAATAAATGTTGATAACCTTTAAAGTGAGTTAACATTGAAATAGCATCTCTCCCCCACCCCCAAAGAGAATCAAAAGTAACAGTGTCAAGTTATTGTATTACATGATTCTGGACTAAATTTAAATTACTGAAAGTCTGCTGTTGCTATTAATAACTCAAACAGAACTCTTTTTTTTTATTTCAATTTGTACTAATGGGGCAGGAGCGTATTCATATGTGTGTATATTTATCAGAAGGTACTGTGTGCCTGTAAAGGCCCAAGGATAACTTTTGGCTTATCAGCTCTTGGATTTCCCCGGCTGGAAATTTTCAGGGCTGGAAATAGCCACCACTCAGTATTTTTACATAGGATCTGGGATCTGAACTCAGATTCTTTTGCTTGGGAGGCAGACGCTTAATTCTGGAGCCATCTCTCCAGCCCGGAATTCTTCATATTGTTCATTTACACTCACAAGGCATTGTTTGTGACTAAAATGCTTAAAAATAAGCACTCAGTACTAGAATCTGTTCATTCCACTTGTTAAACCCAGAACATCAAAGTATGATTTAGCCTGCATTCAATTAGTAGGAAAAAAATCTTGATATTTCTACCAAATCTTACAGTAAACCTAAAATTTCTAACTTCTCCAGCCCTACCTTCAACTTTTAATTATAAATTATTAAAATACTTTTTTTCCTTGCCACATCCATCTATTATATATATTTTTTAAGTCTGTGAGTTATCCACCTATCATATAATTGATTTATATGTTATTATTGATACACTATAAAATAGAGTACAGCTAAGTTTGAATTTAGATAACTCAGTCAAAAATGTGAAGATCAAATCACACAAGCAGTAGTTTCTTCTTGCTGACTTTACTTTATCTCTTTAAGGATCGTTTGGCACATCATCGCTGGCTCTTATTTTTTCATTTTGGGAAAAATGAAAATTTACGTGATCCTGAGCTCAAAAAACTGAAAACTCTGCTTAAAAATGAACATATTCAAGTAAGAAAAAAAGTGTTTTGCCTAGCCAGCTAATGTGTTTCCTAATTTACCTTCTTTTTCTTTGTTAATATAACTACAGGTTTGTCCTTTTTCTTTCTTCCCTTTGTTTTTTCCCCAGAAAACCAGCTTTAGGAGCTAGGGATTAGCTTGGCTGGTGGGTTCCTTGCCCAGCATGCAGGAAACCCTGGTTCTCTCCCACACTGTAGAAAAGCAGGCATGGTTGCACATACTTGCAGTCTCGGCAATTAGGAAGTGGAAACTGTAGTTCAGGCTCACCGTCGGGCTACATAAAGAGTTTGAGGTCAGCCAACACTACCTAGGTCCTGCCTCAAAAAAAGGAAAAGAAAAATCATTTTGTTGGGTTTTTTAAATTTGTTTTCTCAATTTTATTTATGTTCTGATCTTTTTTATTTCCTTCTACTAATTTTGGATTTGGAGGTATATTAGTTTTTGTCACTGATATCTTTTTATTTTTTGACATACACATTTATTACTCTAAACTTCCCTCTTAGTGTCATTTCTGCCATAACCCATGGAATTGGAATATTCGGTTTTCATTTTCCTCATTTTTAAGACAACAGTCTTGCTGTGTGGCCCAGCCTGTCCTGCCTCCTCCTAAGGGTTGTGATGATGTACATAGGCTCCCATGCCTATCTCAGAACTTTTGGGTTTCCTTTTAAATTTCTTAAGTAACTCATTGGTTGTTTTCATTTTCAGTGTCTATGTATTTGTTGTTGATCATTGTATGGATGTCCTTTTTTACTCCATGTAGTCTGAAGATGCGTGTGATTTTAATCTTAATTTCCTGGGGCTTGTTTTGTGACTTTATACTGGTACTATAATTACATTCATTATGAAATGAATTGGTTTGTGGGTATGTAGACACGTAATTTCCTCCGTTACAAGATTAAATTTCTCCTATATTTTCCAAAAGAATATCATGTTTTCTTGGAAGTTTTCTGTCAGGCTTCAGCGCTTTCTAGGAAGCATTGTGTAACTGTGTTGACTTTCCAGCTTAAATATGCATCAGCTTGTTTGTAGCTCTTGTTTTTAAAACCCGTCGACTACTAAAGTGTCATTGGACCAGTGTCACTGGAGTTTTATTAAATTCAACCTTCTGTCACTTTCAGGTTGGGAGGTTTGACTGCTCCTCTGCACCAGGCATCTGTAGTGACCTCTATGTTTTCCAGCCATGTCTAGCAGTATTTAAAGGACAGGAACCAGAGAATATGAAATTCATCATGGTGAGAATGGGGAAAATAACACAAATTCATTGAGACTTTCTAGTAGAAGTATTCTAATTGTGTTTTTCATTTTGTAGGAATACCCGTTGTGTATAACTTGCTCTCACTAGTAAACATAGGGATAGAATTTAAATTCTATGGGTATTTTATTCCTTTTATTCTTCCTTTAAAACATAAATCACTACTTAGCAAATAGTCTGAGGATAGTGGTAGTCAGTACAATGAGAATTTGTAGCTAGACTGCAGCCACTGGGACTGATCCAGGCTGATGCGTGGGACAGTCAGGAAGCTTCCTGTGACTTGAAGCCTGGGCTTCTCACCATGCGGACCTCACTGTGTGTAGACTGTTCTCTGTACTCTGAGAAAGGGAGAGGCCATGACAACCGCAGTAGGATCTCTCAACCTGATCGCAGATAAGATCAGCCATCACATCCATGTTCTGTTGGCACAGCACAGCAGGGTACATTAGTAATGTTTCACTTGGATAGAAACTGGCTACACGTGTAAGCATCTTACAAAGAAACAAGTGAAACAGACTTCTGAGATTTGACAAGAGTTGAACAAAGCAATCTGTAAAATATGAAGTAATGACTACTCAAATGAAAAGGTGATACAACCCATTCCAAACACAAAAGCCAGATATATTCACACATTCTGATAGAAGACAGACTCTTAGTGATCTTAGACAGCAAGATTGTAAGGTAAGAAAAGAGTTCATTGTTCTGGGAGGTACATCTCGTATGTTAAGTAAGCGGTTTGGACTTTATCCTGAGAACAAAGCAAATTAACAAGCAGAAGCCTGATGAGTCATATGTAAGAAGATGGCTCCCTTAACAGAATGGCAAGTAAGCAGAATTTTTTTTTAAGATACCAAGAGGACAAACTCTGTATATACTTTGGTGGATGTTAGAAATACGAGAGAGTGGGCTGGAGAGATGGCTCAGGGGTTAATCAGAATCTGGTCCTGAGTTCAGATCACAGGTCCCATGTAAAAATACAAGGCAGAAACAGGGGATGGGGGTAGAGAGAGCTACACTTCCAGCCTTCGTGGGTGGAGCAGGGAAATCCCAAAGTGAAGCAAGGAGGAGGTAGAAGCAATCCAGGATAACTCTCAAGTCACCCTTTGATCTCTAAGGGACACACAGTGCCCTCTGATATACACACACACACATACGTGTGCACACACACATGCACACTTAAAATCAATAAATAAAATATTAAAAAAGAAATATGAGAGAGTACGAGAAAAGAGTCCAGGATAACTCTTGAGCCTCTGGCATGATCACTGGGAAATTGTACTATTCATTGAGGAAGAAACTGATGGCATGTCCAGCTGTGGGCTGACTGTGGGCCTGGGCTTCAGGAAGGGAACATGATTTCAGCATGAAGGCCTTAACAAAGCATAGTAATGAATGAATACAGAGAAAAGAGAATCATTGCTTTTAAAGGTGATCAGAGACAGAATTTTAGGAGTAATTCAAGAAAAAGCTGCTGAATTAAAAGTATGGGTGTAGCTGTGACATAGGGAGAATCTCACCCATTGCTAAGACAGAACGTAAGAAAGGGAGAGTATAACACAATTCTGATTAGATGTATTGTGTCTGAAATGTTTGTGTGACATTCAGATACATTTTTCTACCAGGTAATTTATAACACAGGTTTTGAATTCAAAAGAACACTTTTAACAAATGATTATCTGTCTCTGCTGATAGCAGTCCACAGGGGTCTTGACGTTGAATGAAAAGGGAAAAATGTAGACATTGATACCATTTATCACTCCATATTTAGATAGTGATGAGACTGCCTCTTCTGGGCTCTGACCTTAAGGGAAGGAAGAATTTTTTATTTCATGTTTGCCATGCATCACTGCAGATTACCCAACACATACTACTCAACAGAATTTCAACTGTTTTGGTGGTTGAGAAAGCTTTTTTGCCATTCAGGTCACATACTTAGGCTGGGGCAGATCATTTCATGTTTCTTTTTCAAGGTGACTCTAGAGCAGTCAGAAAGTGGGTTGGCTAAATAGACGTAGAGCTGAGGACATCTGAACTTAGGATCATCTGTCAGAACTCAGGACAAGAGACAGTATGGGTGTAGCTGTGACATAGGGAGAATCTCACCCATTGCTAAGACAGAACGTAAGAAAGGGAGAGTATAACACAATTCTGATTAGATGTATTGTGTCTGAAATGTTTGTGTGACATTCAGATACATTTTTCTACCAGGTAATTCATAACACAGGTTTTGAATTCAAAAGAACACTTTTAACAAATGATTATCTGTCTCTGCTGATAGCAGTCCACAGGGGTCTTGACGTTGTATATAGTCCAGGAAACAGGAATGTGCAAGGAAGGCCACTTGTGGTATAGCTAACCAGTGTTGAAACCAAAAAAAAAAAAAAAAATCAATTATTAGTAAGTCCCTATTCTTTTCATCAGTATTTTTACTATAAAAAAAATGTTGTGATGAGAGGCAGAGGGTAGGAAGGAATTCCAAAACCAAATGATCCCAAACTTACTGTGTAACAATAAGTGAATTTCCCTTAAGCAGCTGTGATTACCTGCACAACACTCCACAAGACTAGACTCATCCACATCATGTCATGGAAGGGGAAAGGGGGAGTACTGAATATTGGTAGTTAATGCTGGCCAGGGACGGGACCCACTTGCTTCAGTGGCATTGCCACTGATAAGTCACCTATACTGCAACAAGTCCCCGGGCACATGCTAATGCAGGCATCCCTTGTTGAACTTGGAGGTTCAGGGGTGTCTCTCTCTTTCTCTCACTCTTTTTCTCTCTCTCTCTCTCACACAACTTGTTGGAATATGGGAGGAAATATCAAAAATCCATTGTATAATTATATGAAAATGTTCCAATAGATCGAAAAGACACCAGATTTTAAATTTTCTCTTAATTTTAAAGGAAAGAAGATTCTATATGATATTCTTGCTTTTGCCAAAGAGAGTGTCAATTCTCATGTTACCACCCTTGGACCTCAGAATTTTCCTGCCAGTGAAAAGGAACCTTGGCTTGTTGACTTTTTTGCTCCTGTAAGTCGTTACTGTCATGTTTCCTATTGCCATGGTGAAAGGACATTTCTAGATGACCTTGAGCCATTCAGTTGTGGCCATTGTCACATGTGCTTTGAATGTGTACTGATGTGAAGAACTGCCAGAGATGAGCATTGTATCCAGCAAATAGGCCACTTGGCATGTGTGCTGTTGCCAAGGGGACAAGGCTTTGTAATCTCCATGTTTACAGGTTCTTCTCTCTTTCCAGTGGTGTCCGCCATGTCGAGCTTTACTGCCTGAGTTACGAAAAGCATCAACACTCCTCTATGGTCAGCTTAAATTTGGTACACTAGATTGTACAATTCATGAAGGCCTCTGTAATATGGTAAGGTAACATACAAAAAAAATGCATTCTAACCAGTATTTTTGTAAAATACAGACATTAGAAATCTAATAATATAACCACTTTTTCAAATGTACATCTATCTATATTTAGAGAAGTGAAGTTATTTAAACAAATCATCTCAACAAACTGTTAAATGTGCTTGAATGAGCTTGTAAAGGGTTGTTTGTGTGGCTGAATGTACATGAGGCCTTACTAACCAAACATGTATAGTATGCAGACATGTACTCTGAAATTTTACATAACTGAGTAAAATTAACAATTTAAAATGAGGTAGGTGTCAGATTCACCTGAAATAGAGGCCAAAGCTCACTATTCTCTACCTCCAAGTCTGCCTCTCAAATAGTTCAGTTGCTTCATCGAAATGAAGGTTTTATAATTTTAGCTAACATAAAATTGTTCTGAGGAAAGAGTGAGAAACTGAATGGCTAATGCACAATAAAAATAAAATTTTAGCTGAATTTTTTGTTACTCTACAGTTCTTTGAATTTGCACATTTTTTAAAATTCAGCAAATTATTAATTACTATTTTTTAGCATTCATGAATCTTTTCCAATTTGCTGAGTGCTTATGAACTTTAAAAATTGATAATTTGGTTATAGCAGATCACACATCCACAGATAGGGGTCATATCATGGCTTAAACTAAAAATTTTCAAAACAGTATTTCCAGGGATAGTTCCTATGTGTATTCATTCTAAGGAAGAAATTAAGCATTTTATAACTTAAGGGCTTCCTAAGTAAAAAATAAAAATGGCTATATTTTTAGATCATGCTTTATAATTGTGTAATAAGTCATACACATATTCCTCATTTATTCTTGTCCTTTTTTGTTGATCGTCTGTTTTTAGAAAAATTAAAGCATATATTATTTCAAAAGGTGACTAAAGCTATAGACACACCTAGTCTTTATATCCCCTTTCCACCGACCTAGTCTGAAGAGATGGAAAGATAGCACATAATTACTTTAGTGCCTTTGAACTCCATGGCTGACGGTAGCTATGAATAAGGATCATCTTTAGTCATTACACTAGTTCAAATTTAAATCCATTTCTTTTGCTAAATATTTAGCTAAGCTAAAATTTGCCTGTACCAGAAATGTAGAGGTGGGTTTTAAAAATCTTGTTAAAAGCAGACTGTTACAGTTGAAACAAATAGTTAAAATAGTAATATTGTTGTTTAATTTGTATTCTTCTTCCTAACAGTATAACATTCAGGCCTATCCTACAACAGTGGTATTCAACCAGTCCAGTATTCATGAGTATGAAGGACATCACTCGGCTGAGCAGATCTTGGAGTTCATAGAGGTATTTTAAAGTACACAGCCTGTGGTTAAAAATCTTTCTTTATTTGTGTACCTTGAAGTTTCATAATAGTACTTACATTACATGTCAAGACATTTTTTCTAAAACAATGATTGTCTTTGTTACCTAGTATGTGTCTCATACATAGAGGCACTATTGAAAACATGAAATCAACTGTTTGAAGTCTTGTGGCCCTCTTGTCTTCTGAAAGAAGCAGTGCCCACAGCTGTGGCTTCAAGCCCGGACAGCTTATGCCAGGCCTGCTATGCTAGAGCCAGAATTACCTGCGTGTACACAAATAGTTTTCACCAAAGTGATACAAGGGCCTCCTGAGGAATGGACATGTCTAGTTTATTGTCCACCCTGTTGTCCTGTTACTTGTTCAGGGAACATTTTGTGGTGTTTTGTTTTCTCAATGAAATACTCATGGCTAGTATTACCTGATAAAGTCTGAGGCTTTGTTGAATTAGCACTTGGAATCTATTCTCTAGAGAAGTCATACACTAATATCTCCAGTTAAATATGAAAATTAACAGACTTTTCATTAGGCCATTTCCAGGCCTTTTTTCTGTTTGTATAACAGACCTGTATGACTCTGTGGCCATCTAGAAATATGTCTTATGGAAGTGATTTTATTACTTATTCATAAAGTTAACCTATTTTTCAGCCCTTCTTTAGTGGCTTTAGTGTAAAGGAAAACTACATCTTAGGAAACCAATGTGCAAAATGCAAATGTTAAAATAAATTTGATTTTATTTTTATTTTTTAAAGCAATTTGCTATAGGTTTTCTTTAAATACTCTTAAGCATGTTTCAGTTTCTCTCTAATAGAAATTTTCTAAGCAGCATAAAGCAGCAACTGGCCAAAAATATATGAGCAGCTTTTACATATATGTTATAATGATCTGTGTTCTCTTTAGGATCTTAGGAACCCTTCCGTGGTCTCTCTTACACCTACCACTTTCAACGAACTAGTTAAACAGCGGAAGCATGACGAAGTCTGGATGGTTGACTTCTATTCTCCATGGTGTCATCCATGTCAAGTCTTAATGCCAGAGTGGAAAAGAATGGCTCGGGTACAGTAAAAGAGTTGATTCACATATGACCCTTGCTCAGAATGTTTGCCTAGCAGTGTTATCTCAGGCCTAAGATGGGTGAACCTATGAGTAGCATCAGACTTGATCATACCTGTAAGGTTTCTGACTGTTTTGTGAACTGTGAAACATAATCTACCTTTATTTTGTGTGGCATCTGGTACTCTTAATTTTTTTTCTCTTATTTGCTTATTTTCATTATTTTTGTGGGATTTGGGGTATGTATGTGTCCCAATACATGTGGAGGTCAGGGAACAACTTGCAGGAGTTGAGCTCTCCTTACACCTTGTGGGTTCTAAGAACTGAACTCGAGTTGTCAGACTTTGTTGTAAGCACTTTTACTCACTGAGCCATCTTGCCAGTCCAGCATCTGATACACTTCTGACCAAATTGTCGTCAGTATTAAGCCAAAGATCCCCTTCATTTTATGTCATTTTTAGAATTTAGAGATTTTTGTAGTCGGGTGTGAGAGCTCTCATGATAGATGCTGGTATATGTGTATAACCCCAAGACTAAGTAGCCCAAGACAAGAGTCATGAATTCAAACTCATTCTGAGCTACATAGCAAGAGTGTGTCACAAACAAATAGCAATAATTAGAACAGAAATATCTTTAACAGTAACACATTTCTATAATGGGCAGAGTGTAGTGTGCAAGCAAACAACCAGAGCAGTAGAATGGTGTGCAGTTAGTGCGCCGTGTTCCTGAGGTGAAAAGCACATCCTGGGAATCACTCATCTCTTGCCATCTCGGACTATGCTTTTTTGTACTCTTTTAAATGAAACTTGTTTGAATAGGAGTCAAAAATGCCTTCATTAGAAAAAAAGTAATTTTAGAAAATATCACATTATCTTTCAGTATCTAATGCTGAATGTTAGACATGCATGTTTTACCATATATAAATGAGTGGAGTCAGTTATTTAATCTGCAGTAACTGAAAGTTCTTAATTACAAAATCAGATTAATATAAGTGGCCAATTTTGTGCTGAGGTCTCACCCATTGTTATTTTGGGGATAATAACTCATAAACAACAAAGAAATCATTTTATAGCAGCAAGATATTTAACTATTGTAATCATTAATGTTGTATTGGTGTTTTTCTTTTTTAGACATTAACTGGACTGATAAATGTTGGCAGTATAGACTGCCAACAGTATCATTCTTTTTGTGCCCAAGAAAATGTCCAAAGGTATCCTGAGATAAGATTTTACCCCCAAAAGTCAAGTAAAGATTATCAGTATCAGTAAGTATTCTCTCAAGTTTGAAGAAATTTTTGCGGTCCTGTAGCTATGCAGTTAGCCTTTAGATTAGCCTGGCAGGCATTCTTGGAAAGCCACCGTGCTTCGGCAGTATGGGGCTGAGTGCTAGAGGAGAGCCCAAAGCCGGACACCAGAGCTGTCCGTGAAGTCAGGATACAGAGGAGCCAGCGTCTACCTAGTGCTTACTCAGCCTCAGCTTCTGCTGTTCCAGAGGACTTCGCAGGCTACGCCTGCAAAGGGCTGATGCCAATGCTCTCTGCCCGTTCCCAGCACTGCCCTCTGCCCACACCACATGGTTTTCCACCTACGTAGTATTCCACATGTGAGGTGTAGAGTCTGCCAAAAGTTATTAAAGAAGTAAAAGTGAGCCATGAGTTTCTAAAGAAGAGAGAGTCACAGCTGCAGAAAGTCACATCAAGTTCAGTTTTCAGGTAGTCTTTAAAAATAGGTGAGAATTTGACAGTGATAATTTGCGTAAAGGTTTTGAAACCAGCGTCTTGTACATTTTGAGTTTATACATTCCTGAAAGTCTCCAGAAGATGTGCAACATATAAGTAAACTATCTGGTTTATCTAGAGGAAAAAAATAATAAAACTAGTCCAGGATATAGTTCAAGGTGCAGGCTAAGGATGGATGAAACCCTGGGTTAAGCACTAGCATTCCCTCCTTCAGAAAAAGATGAAGTAATACAAATAAATTGGAGAAGGTTATAACCAACATTTGTGTATGTGGGAGACAGATATAGATGCTAGATGAGGTAATCAGCCAAGCCATTTCTGATTGCTATGAAAAGATTACTTTGGAGCTGGAGAGGTGGCTCAGGGGTTAAGCCTCTGCCTTGCAGGCGGAAGGTCCTGAGTTCGGATCCCAGATCCCACATATAGACACCGGGCGGAAGCGGGGGCAGCCTGCGCTTCTACCCTGGTAGGGCGGAGTCTGTGAATCCCGGGGCAGAGTAAACAGGAGGAGGTGGAGGCGGTCCATGGTGGTTCCCGAATTCGTCCGTGGTTCTACACATACACGCACGCGTGCACATACATACGCACACACACACAACTGAATAAAAAACAAAAGATTACTTTGAACACACCTAGTGATAGAAAATACTATCTATAAAAAAAGTTGGAAAGCAAAAAAAAAGTTTGAAAAGCAATGTAATGTAAATTTTTGGATTTAAAATATGTCACAATCAAACATCAAAACAGAAAACACTACAATTTAATACTTTTTCTCCTTTCAGTAGCTACAATGGTTGGAATAGAGATGCTTATTCCCTGAGAATCTGGGGACTTGGGTAAGTAAATAAAATGCATATTATATGGAATAGTCAACATCGTTTACCTTCTGATGTCCATAGTTTCCTGTGAGCTAAAGTTCTAGCATTTTAAAGCATTTAATAAAGTTATCAATAGAGTTGAAACGCTATTACATTACTGTTCTTTGAAATCATTTTAACTTAAAAAAGTCTTAAAATATTGTAGCTTGTTTGCTTTGGTTTTAGATAATGAAAACAATTTTTGATCCCTTGCTACAGATTTTTGCCTCAGGTATCCGTTGATTTAACACCTCAGACTTTCCATGAAAAAGTTTTACAAGGGAAAAATCACTGGGTAGTTGATTTCTATGCTCCTTGGTGTGGACCTTGCCAAAATTTTGCTCCTGAGTTTGAACTCTTGGCAAGGGTAAGTACTATTGCTTAAAGCATGCATGTGAGCAAAATGTATCTATTAGATAAAACATCTTAAAAATCTGGATGTAGGTCTTTAAAAAATGTCTCTACAACTAAAAGAAAGCAGTCTCTTCTGTCTCTGTAATTATAGTCCTTCTTATTTGAGGATTAGTTGACACCTCATTAGCCTAGCCATAACACTGTGAACAATCTCGTTCTCCTTGTCTTACTCTCTTTCCCACCAACACTGCTGCCATCCAGATGAGCACCGTGTCCTTCTGTCTCATAGTCCTGTCCACTACATATCTTTCAGATGTGTCCACATCTGGTCTCACTGCTTAATAACCTCTTTGTTCAGACCTTCAGCATAGCTCGCCCTGACTGTCTTCCTTCTCCAGGGCTGTCTGGGTGTGCTCACATTTCTCCATGTGCACTCAGTGATTTCTGGTCTGTGATCTGACCCTTCCTGCCTCTTCTGCTTTTCTTTCTCTCTTAGCCCTTACCAATATAACTCTGCAGGTTCTCTGAACATGTGTTCATAATTACTTGACTGCTCTCTCTGTAAAATGTTTTCTTCACCCTGAATATCTGGATTTCTTCCCACAAAAGACAACTCCAGTGCCACTGGCTCTGTGTCCTCTGGCCTTCTTGTTCTATCCAGTTACCTTGGTGTTTTCCCTCAATGCACACCAGCCCCCAGGAGACTGGGGTGTGAAGACTGTCTTAATCTGTTTTTGTATTCCTAGTGCCTAATTCAGTCAACATTTACCAAGTTGAACTAAGTATGTGCACTTAATGTTGAGTTTTGGGTGTTTGTTTCTGACCTAACAGCCCTGTTAATGACCTAATCCAGACTGCTAACTTCCTTGCCTGTAAAATACAAGAAGCTGTTGCCCAGTAGAGTGAGAAATAGCAGTTCTGCCAATCCATGCATTCCCAGTCAGGAATATTTTAGCAGAGAGGTTCTTCAAATCTTCTGTGCATTATAGATTATTTCAAATAGGAACCTATGTAGGCCCTTCCTACTTTGATTATCAGATATGTCTAACAAAATATTTTGTTCCCTACCTTCTCCTTCGTGTGTGAAAACTTAGCTGGATTATAATAAGCATTGTAGTATAGCTATTTTTTTGAATGCAGCATAATGTTATTAAACATGACCCGAAGGGAGAGCCACTACTGGGATGACAGAGATGAAAAGAAAATCTCACTTTCAGCTTGTGGCAGAGAAAGGGAAGTAAATACATGCTAGCCTACAGGGCAGTTGCTGCAGTGAAGCTAGAGGAAAGCCAGACGAGCAGAACAGTAGTTTCAGGCCGGCCAAAAAACATTTCACAGAAAACAGGGAGGCAGAAATGACAGCATGACTGTCGTTTGGTGCTTGAAAGGTTGCCTGGGGGAGCACTCCTCATTGTGAAGGTACCGTTTACTAATGTACGGGGTGACAGGATTTGGACATTTCTGATATTTTCATGACCAAGTCCAGTATTGGAAAAAGAATTGCAAAAGGTGAAGCTTAAAAAGTAGGCAAGAAGGAAGTCTAGTGTCCTCCCCACATGCACTGCCTCCATTTTGTTAATGGCATAGAAATGTATAAAACCACATTTTTACATTTCTGTTATCTTCAGCTGCGGGTGGGGGGTGTCTTTCTAGGCATATGCTTATTTCTACAGGGCCACTGGTTCCCTGACATAAGTTACTCTGTCTGCTTGTACTTATGTCAGTAGCCTTTGAGAATCTAAAAAAAGCATACTAATTGTCCCAGAGTTGGAAAGAATGCCTTCAGCTGGGAGTAGAATGGTGCCAGAAAGAAGGGGATGTGTTAAAGAGATAAAATCTGTCCATAACAGACGAGAGGATAGAAACCTGGGTAACCTGGTTTCTGTCTTGAGCTGAATGAGCATGAAGACAGAAAGGGGAAAATATTTTAAATATGATGTGCTTAAGGTGCATATGAGGCATTTATATAAAGCATCCCAACATAGAGTGGTTAACAAAATCCAGGAAATGTGGGTTCTTTGGCATAGAATTATATAAACTCACTGTGAAATTGTTCACAGTGAAGAGGTCTGCTTGAATATAACTTGAGAGTAAACAAGGAGGTCCTCATACTAGAAAAAGAAGAACAGAGATAGGGACTGATCGTTTCCAAGAAAAAAAAAAGAGAAAAGTGTCCCTGAGTTTAGTCAAGCCGAAGTCACTGGTGAACTTAAGTGAAGAGCAGTAAGACAAGAAGCCAGCAAATCCCACATAAGAAGAGGATGAGAAGTGGTGAAAGAGTAGTCCTTGAGAGAGTGCGTCCTGACAAAATGTGACAATAAAGACACGAAGGTGCCTGCCAGTGCCAGAGGAGCCACTGCACTCCAGGGAGGGCTGCTGGAAGTGTCTGCGTGTACACATGCCAGGGGAGACTGGACCTTGAAGGGTCTGGACAGTATAGATGCGTGGTGAGCCTTGCATTGGACAAAGAATGCCATGTCAGTTCGTGAGGCCAAAGAAAACAAGCTAAGTGAAGACAGGTTGGCAAGGCGGAGTGCGTAGGAAGAGGCATGGAGGTCAAGGTTAAGGCTTCCTAGCATCATTGAAGAGCAATTCGGTTTTTCTGACAGACGGGCGGTGGTGGGAAGCTTCAAGGTTCAGAGAAAGAGTTATAAACCAGCTTGTCTGAATGAGGGTTAAACTACCCTGAGGGGACTGCATGGGACTGGTGCCAGACAGAGAGGGGGAACCTGTTTCCTGCAGTTTATCCACCAGTGGGCCATTCGGGCTCTTGTGCCCAGTGCAGGCATCCTAAATGGGACCCAGTGGCCACACATGTAGGAGACATGGGGGAGCAAAGAAAACAGTCTGGAGGAGAGAACAGGTAGAATGGGGTGAAGGGGAGGGATATGCACGCAGTGGATGATGAAAGCAAACACATAAGCTCCTTGTTAATATAAATTAAAATAAAATTAATGTAAAAACTGAGTACTTTTCAGTTTTGTTTATTGACTTTATTTTTTTAAATGAAAATTTTCATTTACAAACAAAATGAGTTAATGTCATTACCCTAAGGTAGCAAATCTTTTAAGTACATAAAAGTTTTGAAGTATATTGTTATATTTTCTTTGTGATTGTCAAAGTAATTTATGCCAAAGAGAAAAGACATGTTTTCTCTTTTTCAGATGGTCAAAGGGAAAGTGAGAGCTGGAAAGGTGGACTGCCAGGCGTATGCCCAGACCTGTCAGAAGGCTGGCATTAACGCCTATCCTACTGTTAAATTTTACCACTATGAGAAAACAAAGGTATGCCCAGGCCTTCATTGCTTCTCTTTGCAGGCCAGCTCACAAGATGTGATGGCAGAAAGCTTTTTCCTAGTTTCTGGGTTCCCCCTCTGTCATTTGTTATGCGTGGTATTTATTAGCTTTTTATACCAAGTGACAAAAAAGGTTTTCTTCTCATTGTTGGTATGCTCTCAGTTGCCTAAAAATTGTGTACTCATGAATAAAAAATGACCTAATGAAATATTAACACAGTTTTTTTGGATGATGGAATTCAAGGTCATTTTCTATAGTCTTTTATAAATATTGACTATTACATAAAATGTTTTTGTTTTCTAAATATTCCTTTGCAAGAAAAGAAAATAAGTGAAGAGAATACTTGTAATACTTTTGAAATAGTCTTAAGAACAGTAGTTTTCTTGAAAAATACTTACTAGGGCCCTAGATTACAAAACAATAGTTAGGTCCCTTTTCTTTAGTTAGTTATAATTAGTTTGGTCACTGCTGTGTGCCTCTTTTGGTTGATCTGGTTTTCAACAACAACAAAAAAAAAACCCAAAACTAGATTTTTTGCATATTTGGGG
This sequence comes from Typhlomys cinereus, assembly GCA_023101885.1. NCBI lineage: Eukaryota > Metazoa > Chordata > Mammalia > Rodentia > Platacanthomyidae > Typhlomys > Typhlomys cinereus. The sequence continues at coordinate 2,638,102 of JALPQD010000020.1, forward strand.
TTTTTTTAATGAATATTTTTGCTTTATCAGAAAACCAGTTGTTCATTAGCAGCCAGCACACAGTGAGGGAAAAGTCTCTGAGTGCCCATTCCTTTGGTGTCAGAGACTTACTTTGCTGGATGTGACAGCTGGGACAGGAGGATCGCGGTTTCAAGACCAGCCTGCACTGCCCATACCAAGACAAGCAGCTGACATAAATTGGGGTTTTACTCAGGTATAAGCACCGTAATCAGCAGTCTCAGAATTACCAGAACATAGAACTGCTTGTAAAGATGTTACTATGTATCTAAGAAAAAATCAGGACCCAGATAGCCCTTTCCAAACTGCAAGAGGAGTGATCCAGAAGTCCAGATGAAATAGGCAAGTCAGAATAATGGTCGAAGCAAATAAATGTAAGTGTTAACCAAGTAAGCAAATGATATACAGAAACAGAACCTACTTTCAGTTTGGGCTCCAGCCAGGTCTGTGAGCCCTTTGGACATGTGGACACGCTTGCCCCAGTTTGCAGCCCCTGACCTGTCCTACTTTGGACAGTGACAGCTGGGGGTGGGGTTGCTTACTCCAGCCAAGATCTTGTCAGACTAATGGCTGCACTAGACTGGAATAATTTCCAGATGGCTCCAGCAAACTTGTGTACAGTTGAGATATTTTTGAGACTTTAAGATAACAAGACATTTTTCTCATAAATTACATTGCCATAATGCTATTCTTAGTATTCATTTCAGGTTGAAGTTAACTGTCTTTACAGTTTTGAAGAAATTTAAATTTCATATACTTAAAATTTTTGGAAAAAAATAACAAGCATAGTTAATCATGTTTTTTATATGGAAATGTCATGTTTTGATTAAGTGCTTAAAAGATAACAAGATTGTTTTTAATTTCAGAAAAATATTTGGGATGAACAAATAAATTCCAGAGATGCAAAAACAATTGCTGCCTTTATTTATGGAAAATTGGAAATGCTCCAAACCCAGGGCAAGAGGAGTAAGGTGAGAGCTGATCCTACACTGACACAGCTTACCGCAGTGTGTTCCTAGTACTCGTCACGTGTGAGAGTGAATTCTACCACATCCACAGCATAGCCTCCAGACACATGAAATGTGGGGAAATTTGTACAAGTCCTGCTCACAAAAAGAAATCACTAAGATCTTTCTGCAAACACTTGATATAGATGTTCATAACAGCAAAAAGTGAAAGCACAGCTCTCTATCAGTCACTGAGTAGGTGAAGAAAATGTATAGCTTACAGTGGAATAACCATAATGGAGGGCCTTGGATTCAATTAGAGACTCAGGCTCAAAAACAGTAAGGTGGGAGAGTGATCGAGGATGATTCTCAATATCACTCTTGATAGTGCGCCACAGGTACAAACACTGCGTACACCATGTGCCCGTCCACATGCAGACATGCATGTGTCTTATACACATGTACACATTAAAAGAAGTAAGTAAATAAAAGAAGATCACAGCCTTAGAGAAGATAAGGGAAATCAGGCTTTATAAAACCATTAAAACTCAAATGCTAAAATGCAGTTAGCTAGGCCCATGTAGAAAGCTTTATTTCCTGTTTCCTGATGTTTTATCCAAATCTGAGAGGCAGAGGTAATTATGAATCTGAATTTTTTTTTTAGTGTTTGGACCATTTTAATTTTTTCAAGATATTTTAAAATTTGTGATTGTTTTTAATCTCATATTAAATATTTAGAATATATTACCAGTCATGAACCAGAAATACTACCTTAGTTTCATATTCCATTACTGTAAATAATCCCTGACCCAAACAGTTTAGAGGAACAAGGGATTTGTATTCATACTCCCAGCTCTTGATTCCACCACAGCAGAAGAGGCTCCAGCAGCAAGGGGGTGGTGGAGAGACTGGCCACCCCACAGCCAAGCAGGAGCTGAGGGGACTGCCTGCTGCCCACTAGCCACATTCCTACTTGGGCTTCCACTCACTCTCACTCTCGCCACCTGCCCAAGGAGTCTCACCCACCTGCGCTGAGTCTCCCCATCCTTTAGACAACCTCCTCCAGCCTTGCTCAGGCCTTCCTTTCTTTACAGTAGTGCCCAGGGGCTTGCCTCCCAAGGGTCAGGTTGAGAACTAGAACTCCCACAGTAGCGTAAGGGAAGGAAGTTGAAGAATGAGTCAGATATGACCCACAGCTGTGTGCAGGTGGGACCTGACCTCGCCCTTTCTTTTCCATTATTGCAATGTGCTCATGTGGTGGTATATTCAGTAAGAACATAGAGTGTTTGTGATAAAGATATTTATTAGCTTATAGTTCACATTATTCCAAACATGATACAAGTATCCTTTCTCTTTCACCTTTACATTAATACAGGATGAACTTTGAAAATATTGAAGAAAAAATTAGAAAAGAATCTGAAAAGCAGCATCAGAAGATACCTTTTAGGAATCTTCATTGTCGGCGGACATAAGCAAACCTGCCCTAGACTTGAGTTGCCAGAAGGTCTGACTGCACGTCAGACCTCCCCACTGCCTGCGGGGCTCTGTTGCATCTTCTTTGTTGTAGATTTAATCCTTTTTAGAATGTACCTACATTCTTAGCTCAGGGCTGGATAGAAATATTCCACAGGCCAAGTCCAGCCAGGCTCTGCTCTGCTGACTGCAGGACTGATGCTTTGGGTGTCATCTCCATACTGCACAAAGTGAATTTGTTTTACAATAGAGTTTTATGGAGGGTCTGATCACTTGGTTTTCAGTCACCTATTCTAAAAGTTCTATCTTTGGTCATAAATATTATCTTATACTCACAAAATGGCAAAATAAAGGTACCCCGTTTTTCATATCATATTAAGGATATTATCCATTTGTTTTCTTTTAAAAGTTGAAGAATGCTCCTAATTTTTCACAACTGAAAAAGTATTTTGCAACAGTGAATGTAAAAACCCTATATATTGTCATTTCCAGAAGAAAATAGAAATATTTACAGTGTAAGGAAAGAGTATGGAGGACCCGAGTGCATCAAGTATCTGAGTTCTGTATTTTAAGATATGTGTGTTTATTTTCATAAAAATGTGGTCTCTTGTTGATCATTTGGTCTGAGGGTCTTTCTGATGTTTACCAGTTTCCCTTCTGCATTGTCTGCTGGGTGTCACTAATTCACATTGCAGTTTTTCCTCCTGCCCCATCTTCACTGTTCAAATAAAAAAATTGATATTTTTATTTTACTGTGACTCGATGAAAGTAGTCTTCAGTTGTTGGTTTACTTTCAGAAGTTGGGTTTTTGTTTTTTTTTTTTTTTTTCAAAAACATACTAGCACAATAACTGGTTATTTTAAAAAAAATCAAGCATATAAATCTAAAATAGGATTTTCAACTTTTTGAGTTGTTTGGACTAGAAAAGCCACAGAATTTTCTTTGAAACTTCAGCTAAGTGACTCATAGTTTTAGTTACATGTATGGGATAATAAAACTAATTGGTCAAAGGAAGTTTAAAAAAAAAAAAACCTATGTGAGATGATGGTTGTGTTTGGAAGAGCCTCATCACTTTGCACTTGTTACCTCTTCATAAAGGTTATGTTACAGGTGCTGTACATAAAAAGTAATACACTTGGTATTTCCACCTCTATCCCTGTGCACATGCTCTCCAGTGCTTCTCTGAATACCTCAAGTCCACCCTGGGTCCTTATGCCAGTGCGCACCTGTGAACAGTCACTTCTAGCCAGCCCCAGCTTTTTGAATTATAACAATAATAATTAGTGAGTTGCCATTTATTAAACTTTCAAAGCCTAGAATTTCTTAAGAATTGATTGTTTTATGTAAAACTCCCCAAGCAGGAACTTTAAAGAAGCCTTACTGCGTCAGTGTATGCTAAATTAACATAGCAGTTGTATGCACACTGCTGCACCGCGTGGGTGTGACCCAGGCTCCCAGTGGTCTAACTCCATCCAGGTTGGTCTGCTCACGAGTGAATGGATACTTACTTCTACTATTGAGCATATTTTTTAGTAAGTCAGTCAGTCAAACTTAAGTTAAAGGCCAATGTTGGCTTATTCTAATTGGACAAGTGTAGATCATATTTTATTCAAACTGTATAATTATAAAGGAAATATGAAATGGTTCCTAAGGAATACCTTTTTATATTCTAAAAGTTTAAATTTTTCTCTTACACTGTTCAAAGTAGAAAAAAATTTTGAAGTATTTTTTTAAAAGATAAACTTTCTTAATGAGATGTTTCTGAAGATGCTTCAAATAGCAAAATTCTTAAGAATGTAGTACTTTTGAGCCATTTTACCAATTTTTGTATAGTAGTCTAATCAGTCTTTTGAATCTCCTGGCAAAACCAGATTATCTTAAATTGGGCGAGTTTGTTCCATAGCTGAAATAGTACAAAGTTTAACAAAATGAAATCTTAACATTTTGTGATATAGCAAAGTGATGACATTGATACTGAAAAGACAGACAAAATCCTTTCTGTCGAATCCTACTGTACACATTCTGAAAAATTTTGAGTATGCCCAAATCCTTATTGTGAATTAAGGTTGTTTTTGTAAAAGAAATACAATCTAGGCACTGCAGAGGCAGAGACAAAGAGGTCTCAGGGGCTTGCTTACCCCAAGTTCCAGGCTTAGAGAAATACAGTGTCTCGAAAAATACAGTGGAAAGTGACTGAAGAAGACACATAACATCACCCTGTGGCCTCTTTACATGCATGCATGTACACACACACACACACACACACACACACACACACACACACCAGAAGCACAAAGACTCTCTCATTGTCATTGCTCCATGCTGGGTACTTGTGAGAGCTGGGTGCATGCGAGAGGTAGCTATCCAGAACAGTGGCCAGTGCTTAACACCAGTCAACATCAGTATGCAACCCAGTGCCATGTCTTCTGTTGTGTTAACTCCTTAGCTGGTATTTGAGTGCGTTACTGAGGAGCCATCCTGAAAATCTCAAGCACATCAGGGTTCACCTCCACCACCAACACAGAATCAAGATTCCTCAACTGCTTTTCTGAAGATTTTATTTGTACAAGAAAAGAATTTTTACAGAATGACTATAGTTAGATACTAGATTTTGGGAAAAGTAAACCAAAAAAAAAAAAAAAAAAAAAACTTGTTTTACCAACAATAAATAATTGCTTATTAGACCTGAAAGAAGGTTTGGCAGGTAAATGTGCTTCTCAATCCTGGTAACTTGACTTTGATCCTTTGAACCCACTTGGTAGAGGGAGAGAACCAATGCTGGTGCCTCCAGCTCTCTCTGCCCCACACAGAACAATTATATTTAGATATTTTTACAAAATTATGAATGTTTTGCATATTTCAATAGCCAAGTACAAGGGATAATAATAGATAATATAACTCTTTGATGACTGTATTAGGAAATGGTAGCATTAAGATGTGATTCAGAAACCAAGAGCTCTGTGTAAGTGCGTTTCATTGGGTAATAATCCTATGTGCGCATGCCTGTGCATTCACACGCATAAAATGCCTCAGCTATTTGAAACCCATTATGAGAGAAATCAGTGATTTTAGCATCCTTAGGAAAGCAATTATGAAGCACTGTCCTTCCAGGGAAGGTAAGGCAAAGTCAGCCGTGATCCTGTTTTGTGTGTTTAGATTTATCCTTTCTCATTCCTAACTCAGTGTTCATTAGTTGTGCTTTCTGACCTTCCTATGTATTTTTGTGTGTGTGTGTGTGAGGGCACTTGAGGTCTGGGTCCCTGTGGAGTCCAAGGGTGACATCAAGAGTCATCCTGGATTACTCTCACACTTCACTGCTTTGCTCTAGGGCTTCCCAGGCTCCACCTTCCATGGCTGGAATTATACCGTAGCCACCCAACATATTTACATGGGATCTAGAGATCTAAACTCAGGTCCTTTTGCTTGAGAAGCAAAGGCTTTAACTCCTGAGCCATCTCCCCAAACCCCTATTTATTCTTAAAGGAGTAGAAAATGTTCAATGGCTATGTCGATAGATTTTTAGAATCATAGTGACAATATTTCATATGACTTACTGTACACACTGAGACTATTACATGAAGGTTAATTGTCTTTATACCTTAGTCAATCATTCTCTCAGATCATCAAAGAACTCAGTACCATGATAAGAGAATTATAAGTTACCATACCAGAACTTTGGAAACTTAACTTATCCTGTATTAACTTCAATACAAAAACAAAATATTACTACAAAGGTTAAAAACATTTTAGAATTCAAGTTGTTTATGTTTGTAATAGACTTCTAAACAGAGATAATCCACTGTGCTATTTGCAGTCATCTTTGAAAAAGCAGCATGCTTTCAGTATTTGTCAACAAGATCAACATTACTATTTTTTTTTTTCAGCATAGGATATTAAACACAGCACCTCACCCATTCCAGGCAAGATCTCACCACTGAGCTGTATCTTCACTCAAGCCATGACTTTCTTAATTCCTATATTCAGAACATGACAAGCACTTGGTTTTACCCACTGACATACAAAATAACCAGAAGTATATTTTAAATACAATGATACAAGTTAATATGTTGACAATTCATCTGTGATAATTATTCAGTGAAAAGCTGTAAGTTTACTGTCATAAAAATAATAGTCATGATGGCAGAAAATGAGGTGCCACAAAACCTGACTTTGAAATACACTATAAAATTCCAGTAACCAAAACAGCTTGGTGTTGGCATTAAAACTGACACCACTAAATCAACTGATTTTTCAATAAAGTCCCCAAAGAGCAGTGGGGAGTGGATAAATAACAGTCTTCAGTAAGTAAATAACAGCAAAGATGGACATACATATGCAGGATGAAGCTCAGTTCCTTGTTCTGTACAGGAAAATCCTTTAATCTATTGAAGACCTAAGTATAAAGTCTGACCTAAATGTAAAGTCTGAAATTAGGAAATCATGGTTAGAAAGTATAGGGGAATAATCCAAAACACTACTGTAACAATTTCTTAAGTAGGACCTCAAAATCACAGGCAGAAAAACAGAGAAATGAAATTAAACAGTTGCACATCAGAACAATTTCAGAAAAAAAGAAAACATTTGCAAAGCTCATCTGGTAAGACATTAATATATTTTGAGATAATATCATTAGAAAACAAATATGCTAAAGATCCAGAGTATTTGTATTGACAACAGATATATCAAGTAACCAACGAGAGTATGAAAAATTTTCTGCCTGGAGTTTTTTTATGTGGGACCTGGGATCTGAAATCTGGACCTTCTGCTTGTGAGACAGAGTCTTAACCCCTGAGTCATCTCTCTGGCTCAGAGCAACTAAATTTAGAGAATCTATTGTGTGTTTCAAAATGACCGAAAGAAAGAGGCAAGTAGCTTGGTGAGGTGGCATGCAAGTCTCGTGATGTCACTTCTGTGCTGTTGGAAGTCTGTGGATTCAAGGCCAAGATTCAGGACAAGGAGGACATCCCCCCTCCTTTCCTTCCCCCCGACCGGAAGAGGCTAATCTTTGTTGGCAAGCAGCTGGAGGATGGCCGTGCCCTGTCTGACTGCAACACCCTGAAGGAGTTCACCCTGCACCTGGTCCTCCGCCTTAGGGGTAGGTATTAAATCTGCACGGGAGTGGGCAGTGGCAGCAATATGCTACAGCCATTTGTCCTGATTTAAGTTTAGTAATAGCTGTTAAATAACCTCTGTTAAAAATGTTAACAAAGGTTTTGTTGCATGGTTTAAAAAAATTACCCAAAGAGCAAAAATTCCTAACACATGAAAATGATTAATGTTTGAAGAAATGGGAGTGCTTATGGCAGATTTAATTTATTCAATGTTTGTATAGATGCATCCAATTACCATAATGTACTCATAAAAGTGTATAAATGTAGCACAATAAAAAAATATAACTAGGTCCAGGGAAATGGCTCAGCAATTAAAGCACTTTCCACACAGAGTTTAGATTCCCAGATCTCCCCTTAAAAATAAAATTATATATATATATATGTGGTCTGATTTGACAGTCTGTAATTTCAGCAGAGCCTGGGAATCCCTATGGCAAGCTTGTTAGCCGGATTAGCCCTGTCTGCAAGTTCTGAGTATGCAGACTAATCCCAAAACAAGATGGAAGAACAATTGATCCTGATAGTACCCTGGGGCCTCCATAAATGTGTACTCACATGCACTTGCATCATCATATACAAGTTAACACACATACACACTCAAGTATACCCACCGACACACACACAGACACACACATACCTTTCTTACACATAAAAACAGAAAAAATATAGTTTGCAAATAGCATCCCTTAAAATACTTGAGTACTGTAAAGTTAACTTTTTAAGATGATTTTAACTTTTATTATAAATTTAAGGTAGCTCTGCCTATGAAGGCAGTACCTATTCCTTGGAAAAGAGTTGAATTTTTTTAATAATTTCCTCTATAAAGACCTCTGACAGGCTTCACGAAGGATTTAGTTAGAAGCACCAAGCACCAGTAGGTGGCAGGAAAAATAAGCCTTGTCCCTCCTGGCAAACACGATTTCCACCTCAGCACACCCTGCATGGCCTCCTTTGCTATGTTCTTCCATTACAAAACCTCAAAGAGCCAGCATTAACTGGGAAATGAGTCTGTGTCTGAAAGTCTATAGTCTAATGTAATAACACAAAGAAACACTGAGCGTGACAGAGTGAGTAGGAAATCACATGGGTACTAGACATTTCCCCCAAGAAAAGGTCAAAACAATTTCATAAATTATGCAGCATCCAAATTAATTTTTGCTGAATTAGGAACAAGAAAGAAGCCAGGGAGATAGCTCAGTGGTAGAACACTTACTTGCCTTGCGTGTCCAAGGCCTCAGGATAGACCCCTAAGACTACTGAGAAGGAGGAAAAAGTAGAGCAAGAGGAAGGGAAAAAAGTAGAGGAGAGGAGAAGGAAACAAAGAAATTAGAACTGGCATTTGATGCTAACCAGTTGCTGCAGGAGGAAGAGGAAAAGAAACGTGTCATTAGAACTCATGTGAACATTTGGAAGGAACCCCAAGTGAAAAACGTATAATCATCTATTTGCCACTAAATCATTCTTTTGAATTAGGAGAAGGAACGTTACAAGTTGACATAGAATTGGTTGGTACCAAGTAAGGCCAGTTTGGGAGAATGGGTATAATTGGCTTTCCTTTTCTTATTTTCTCTCCTCTGGGAATCTGAGGACCAGTGCTTCCTTGAGTCCAAGGAATTGACTAGACCTGTAGAAATGCTGGAATCATCCAGTCCCCCCCCACACACACACACATACTCCTCCCTTGTGGCCTAAGATCAAATTCTCAAGCAGAAAGAATCCATGGGAGCGGTCCAGTCAGACTGGCACAGGTTCTGACCATTGCAAGGAAGACCAACTAACTCAAAACTTGGTCACCATCTTTCTAAGACGACCTCTGCTGAGAAAAAGTTCAACAGAATTTCATATGACTTTTCTAAAAATAGGAACAGTACCATTCACTTAACAAGCTTATTTTCTACCTAAGGTACCATAGATACAACAGTAAATAGTCATGATATGTATGAAATGGACTCACATGAATTGTAATCTTGAACATTCTTTCTTCCTTCCCCCTTTCTCTATCCTTTCTTGGGTGTTCTAAGGCACTTCCACATCCTTTTCTTTCTCTTCTGTTTTGAAGCAGGCTCTCTCTATGGAGAGCAGGTGCCATCCTCCTGTCTTAGCCTCCTGCGTACTGGGATCACAGGTTCACACCATGACACTAGGTTTCCATCACTTCCTCTTGGAAGTATAAATTCAGACCTTGAAGAGACTTAGGACATCTTCCAGAACCATTTACATCTCTGCCACAAGGTCCAAAGGTTTATTCAGAAGGCAGATCAGAAGCATTCTTAAGTAAGCTTTGGTGACCCTGTTAAGACTATAAATTCAGTCCTAAAAATTTAGAAACTTCTAAGAGGAATTCCATTGGCTCGAGAGACCAGAGCGTGCTCCAAATTTCTACTATTTTCCTTGCATGAAGACTCTGAATAGTTTATAATGTATACTGTTCAGTGACTCACACAAACTCATGCTCGACTGCTATTGCTTTAAATTGAAATTGCTTTGAAAAGAAAAATGTGTTTACTAAAGCCATGGGTAGCTCTGGGTAAGAATGATGAGGACTCACATGGATAGTAGTTTCAAGTTCAAATCAGCTCTATGAGTCGAAGACATCTAGTTTCATCAAAGCAGGTATGTATGGAAGTGAAGGTGTTTTGTAATGATGTGTAAAAGGAAAAGAATGACTTTAAGAGTTAGGCACTTCTAAGAAGCCCCACACCTCCCTGAGAGACTGATGAAGGTTAAGGATGATGGGGTATAGGGATTTTTGCTTTGTTCAGTGGTATATCCACTGATGTGTGTTTCATGCTCCAGCAAGTACAGAGGTACATGTTATCCAGGCAACCCATGTGACACTCAATGGATAGGACACACATTTGAAAAGACATGAAAAGAGGAGGGAGACTGATAGGAAAAGGGGCTGTAATAAGAAGAGGAGATTGGGAATTGATGTGTGAAAATATCATAAACTTATTATATTCATGTATGAAACACAATTTAAAAAAATAAAAAAGAATTAGGCACTTCTATATTGAGGTAATAATTAGTAGAAAAACTAAAACCTTCTCTTTTACTGAAACCTCAAAAATAGGTAAACAAATATTTAAAGAACCTTAATTTAAAATAAGAAAATTAGGGGCTGGAGAGATAGCTCGGGGTTAAGCCTCTGCCTTGCAGGTGGAAGGTCCTGAGTTCGGATCCTAGACCCCACATATAGATGCCGGGCGGAAGCGGGGTCGGCCTGCGTTTCTGGTCCTGGTAGGGCGCAGCCTGTGAGTCCCGGGGCAGAGTAAACAAGGAGGAAGTGGAGGCGTCCATGGTGGTTCCCAAATTCATCCGTGGTTCTACACACATACACACACATACATACACGCGCACACGCGCATACACGCACACATGCACACTTGAATAAATAATAAAAAAAAACTTTAAATGTCAAAAATAAAATAAAATAATTAGAATAAAATACTATAAATAAAAAGTGGAACAACTTGAAAAATTAGATCCAGAGTAATGATGGAATTGAAATATTTATCTCGAAGGAAGTAGAAATAATCCCCTGGTGATGGCCACGTCTGCGCTTAGTTTCAGACAACAAAAGAAAGGCAGCTAATCAGACAGCATAAACAACTTGCTCCAAGAAAAAACAAGGGGAATTGCTTCCTGGGAAAAGAGAAAGATAACTTTCAGATATTTATTTATTTATTGATGTGTGTGTGTGTGTGTGTGTGTGTGTGTGTGTATGTGTGTGTGGTGTGTCGAGTGTCTCTGTGGAAGGTTGACTTTGGGGATCCCTCTGGATTGCGTCTACCTCCTATTTGCTTTGCTCTGGAGTTTCCCAGGCTCCACCTTCCAGGACTGGAAGTAAAGGACACAGCTATTTCTGCCTGGTGTTGTAATAAGGGATCTGGGATCTGAACTTAGTACCTTCTGCTCTTAAGGCAAAGGTTTAACCATTGAGCCATCTCTCCAGCCTCATTCAGATTATTTCTGAAATGTACAAGTTCAAAGTCTCCATGATCACACAACAGAGCATTTTCCTCATAGATCCCAGAGTCCACTGTTCCAGGTTAAGAGAAGCACCTATGCGCTACCAACTCCCAAAAAACAGTTTCATTTTGTAAAACTGAAACTTACACCATTAGACAGTAGCATATCTTTCTATTGTCTATTGCTATCACTGGAGCTATTCTGATGCTACATATAGATGACATCACACAATATGGGTATGTGTCTTTAATGTTGCTAATATCCACAGTGTAGCATAGGAGGGTGTCTTCCCCTGACTCACAGATGTGTGCAAACAGCACAAGTAGCTCTGCTGATGGATCTTTGGGTACATGGGTTGATATCATTGGTGGGCCATAAGTAGCTTAGCTATATACTTGGGCATAAATAATTTCCTTGAGCTCTTAAGGGTATATACCAAGAAGTGAAATTGCTGCATTGTACTGTAATCATTTTTAAATTTGGGGAGAAGTTGTAATACTGTCTCCATAGTAACCACACAGTTTTACATTTCCACCAATAGTGTGCAAGACCTAGAAATTTTCCACATTTTCACGACACTTGTGAGTTTTGATTATAGCCCTCCCACCAGATATATCATGATATCTCACACTCTTAGAGTTTTTCTTTTTGGAAAAAGGATCCCACTACATAGCTCAGGCTGTCTTGCAATGCGTAACCCCCTTGTTCAGAATGTCAGTTACTCAGAATAGGAATGTATTACCATGTCTAGGTTAGACGTTTTAAGACATTGCTTTGTCATGTGAAAATATTGTAGAAAATTGGTTAGTTTGCACATTCATACCTGGTTTCTGTTATTCTATCTGGTCCAGAGACCTTTCTCATCCTTTTCTTTATCTTCTGCCATGAAGTCCTCTGTTGGCTTCTTTGCTCCAGTCTACATTGATTTCTAAATATCTAAAGGTACCTAGCTCTCAGTCATGGAACTCAGAATTTAGTTATAGGCAAACATACACTTTTATTCAGCCCTGCATTTTTCCCATATTCAGTTGTCTTCCGAGCTGTACTGTCAGACCTACTAGAGCAGAAGCTTGATGTATATTGACGTATTGTGTGGAGATCTGAGACGAACTCGGCTATCATTCCTCTCCATTTGAGTTGGCACCTCTTATCATTTGTTGTTATGCACACCAAGCTCATGGTCCCCAGGTTTCCAGAGATTCCCCATCTCTGCCACCAATCTCTCCATAGAAGAACTGGTGTTCAAGATCCAGGTTATTAAATCTGGCTTTATGCGAGTTCTCAAGATCTGAACTCAGGTCTTCACACTACACATGAAGCACGTTTAGCTACTGAGTCATCTCCCCAGCTCCTAAAAGCTTCATTCCTAGAGAACTAAGCAACGCTTAGATGTGTTTAAAGCTGCTAAATAAAGGAACAAAAGCCAATAGGTAATGAAAACCTTTTCCTCCTACCTTGAAGAAATCCACAGTTACAATAACCTACTTCACAACACCCGAACTGAACACTGCAGTGACTTCACTACTCAGAGCAACTTGCTTTATTTGTGGTTTTAGTTCCCATGGTGACTATATTCCCCTCCCCTCTCTTGTCCACAACCCCTACTCTTTCTCCTTTGTTCGCCCCTAATATTTAAATTTGAACACATATTTTCAATATTTGAATATTTGTTCATTTGGGATGAAAGACACACTACATAAATTCAGTGGATAAACACACATATAGAGACCTATCCTATATGAACTGTGTTCCCTCCAAAACAGGGCAATTCATCCATTATGGGTTTGAACCATAAAATTTGAGTCCAAGCAATAATTCTCCAATTAAAGAAACTCTACAACCTGGGTTTCACTCCTTCTGAATCATAACTAGTTGGCAACAAAAGCTAACCTGCCTGGTGTAAATAAACCTTAACAGAAAACTTCTCACCCAGCCTCAAAAGTTAGAAATTAAGGGGTGAATTTTTTGAATACTATTTTGGCCAAATTAGTACCAAGTGAGTTACTGTAAAGTGAAATTTTTTTAAAAAATACGTAAACATCTTGAACTTTTAACAGCTCAGTCCAACTAGAAGTCAACATGTGTTCTGATACAAGGTGAGGAAAACATGTCCGTGATGATTGTACAGCTGTTCATAAAATTCTGATTAAACCCGCAACTGCCCCATGACTTGTCTTCAGGATACTCTTCAAACTGGCCTCCTCTACAAAATTTTTCAACACGAGAAACTAGGCTAAGACAACCTTATTCTGCGTCTCATTTAGCACGCAGATGTGCCAATTACACAGAAGATTTCAAAAATATGTTGATATGGCTCATCAAAAAATAGAAACTGAGAAGTTCTTAATACGTTAAGTTTCTAGTTAGAAGGAACAGCTTTAAGTTATTTCAACATGATAATCAAATTGATGCTCAAAAACCCAAAATTGCATTTTGATAATGGATATTTGAAGTGTTTGTAAGTTATATTTCTAGTTGTAAGTTTATATTGTAAGTTGAAGTTTTGTATTTTATAAACTATTAAACATCTGAATTTTAAATTGACCTCTAAACAATATAATGTTCAAGAGAACCAACTTACTTTGTAAGTTCAGACCTATTTACTCATCTGGTTCCCTGCCCTAGATCCTGCAAACTTCACTTTGATTCATTTACTTATCGTGCTTACATGTGGGAAGGCTATGCATATGTGTGTACTTGTGCACATATGTGTGTTTGTGGGGGCCCAAAGTTGATGTCAGGAGTCTTCCTGAAATGCCTTCATTTGTTGCTAAGGCAGGGGCCCTCGACTGAATGGAAAGCTAGCCAGTCAACTAATCCAGCTAGCCAAATAGTCCTGGGAATCCCCCATCGTTGCCTCTGAGTGCTGGGATTACAATCAACCACCAGGTCTGCCCTGCTTTTATGTGGGCTCTGGGGATCCAAACTCCAGTCTTCCTGCCTGTGGGGCAAGCTTTTTATCCACTGAGCCATCCAGCTCTTTAGCCTTAGAAAGGTATTTTGGTTTTTACCTTTTCTTTTTCCTGGCAGCACCTATTTGTCTTTCATCCATTTATAGTCCAATTATGAAGTGAGCATTGAAAACAAGACTAAAACAGCAAAGAAAGGGGATGGTAGCAAAGAGGTAGAGCACTTTCTTAGCACACAAGAGGTCCTGAGTTCAATCTTCAGTGCTACCAGAAAAAAAGAAACGGTAAATGCATGCATGCCATCAATGAGCTGTACATTGTGATTGTTCACAGTTTGCTGCTGACCTAAATGCATCACAAAAGTATATGTTGAATTTGAATCAAGTAAGTTTACACCACTGCAGTAGGTTATCATTAGGAAAAATTCCAGGGCATGTAGAATAGGAAAATGTCAAAATAACATAAAATATGTATAGCAGTTACTCTGCATGATTGCTCTTAATTTACCTTCGAACAATTTAAGGGATCAAGGGAGATTTATTTTCTCTTATGATAGTCTGGTTACAATTGCTTGTCTATCTTACCATGAGAGCTTACACTAACACCAAAGCGAAGGGAACTAGCCACACCATATCCACATAATGGCTAAAAGAGGAACAATCCTTACTTGCCAGACCAACATGTCTGACAGAAAGATGCCAACTTCCTCAACCAGATCTCTGTACTTTATCCACCTGTCCAGGGCTTAATTCCACCAACATGAGCTGGGTCTGCCCCATCAACTACAATCTCCTGCAAGTTTGTTCTAAGCTCAACTCAACTATTAATTCTCAATTAATGTGCCCAGAGAGCCAACTCTCAACTGTCAACTTACACCTAATGATGACAATATGCATCCAAAGAACATGTAAAGATGCTTGTCATCTCTTTCCTGCCATGAAGCTTTTATGAACTTGGCTACATCCTAAGAGAATTGAGTAATTTCATCTTTATCTGACTGTTTCCTACTGTTAATGTCCCCATATTAATTAATCAATAGGCTAAGGCTCAAACATTTACTGCTTAATTTATTTTATTTGCTCCCCACAAATTACAGACTCACTGCCCCAAGCAATTCACCTAAAACAAGTTAAGTTTCAAGCCTATAATCTCTGTTGACCTATGAGAGGTGTAGGTGTTGAGCCCAACACTTCCTATAGCAGAACTTTTCATCCTCTTGGTCCATCTCTCTTTGGTTTTGAAGTGGTTAGTCTTCCCTGTCACTGTGAGATAACACTCATATACAACCTTAGGGAGAAAAGGAAATTTATTCAGCTTACGGTTCCAGAAGGGAGATATAACCTTTATGATGCCAAAGGCATCACATCAATCATGGAGACCGAGAGCTAAACTGCAAGAGTTGGCTTCTCCTTGAAAAAGGATGGGGCTAACCAACCTCAAAGCCCACCCCCAGTGACTGCCTTCCTGCAGCAAGGCTCCACCTCGTAAGAGTGCCATGACTTTCCCAAACAACTAAAGATTCAAACACATGAGTGCGTGGGGGACAACTCACATTGCAAGCATGGCAGGCTTCCCAAGTAGAAATTATTTGTGAATTAGCTACATGAGCGTAACATGAACCCCTCCCACATCACTCAACAAAAATTGCTGAGCATCGACATCTGTGAGGTCTTGTGTGATTAAATAAATCTGACTTCATGAAGATTTGAATCATGAAGGGATAGGAGATCAATAATTACCACCGTCATTGAATGCTACAGCATGTTGAAAGGAGACACATTAAGGATCATTGAATGGGGTGCAAAGCTGAGAGAGTCATGAGCATGTGCAGAACAGAGCTTTTACATAATGCAGGCAGGGTAGGCCTGTTGGACAAGAGGCATTGAAGGAAACAAAAAGCACAGGTACACCTCTATGTGGGGGAGTACATGTGCGGAGACTATCCCCAAGGCAGGTTGGCAGGTTCAAGAACAACATGGAACTTAATGTGACTAGGGAATTGAACAGCAGAGAAGGATAAAGAGAGGAAAGGGAGCACCAAACAATAAAGACTTCAGAGTCCATTTTAAGGCTTTTAATTTTTTATACAGAGTGAAAGTGAGAAATACCAAAGCCAAAAAGATCACTTAAAAGAAAAACTTTCAGGATGGAGAGATGGCTCAGGGGTTAAAGCCTCTGCCTCACAAACAGAAGGTTCTGAGTTCTGGATCCCAGAACCCACATAAAAATGTCAAGTGGAAATGGCGACAGCCTGTACTTCCAGCCCAGGAATGCAGAACCTAGGAAACTCCAGAGCAAAGCAAAGAGGAGATAGCAAAATCCAGGGTGATTCTCGAAGTCACCCTTGGGCCTCCACATTTACACACATTGCCTTCTGATACATACAGACACACACATAGAGTCACATACACACAAATACACACTTTTGATAAAAAATAAAGTTAACAGAATTTAAGGGCAACTTCATGAATCAGGTCCCTTGGTAAGATGACAGATCAGAAACTGCCCCATTGCACCATAGTGAATGAAAAAAAAAAAATCAAGAAAAACAAAGGGTAAGGCCTATCTCACACAGAGAAAGACAAAGAATGTGTTTGCTACATCTTCCTGTTGGTTCAATGAATGCAGGACCAAAACAAGTCAGGGAACCACAGGTTTATTCTAGCTTACAATTCTTGGCTATTCACCAGTGTGGCAGGAGATGTCAGACCAACAAAACAGGAAAATCTAGAGAAAATGGGCAAATTCCAAGACATATATGGTCTACCAAAATTAAATCAAGATCTGCAATGAACACCGAGATAAATACAGTGAGCCAAACAACTGCCCACACTGTATCCATAGGGATTGTTGAGAAAAGAGCACTTTCTCTTGCCAGTCTGCTTCTATGTCAGTTTCCAACCAGCTCACCCTCTATTTTATCCACCTGCCTCAAGAAGTGATTTCACCCTCTGTGGGCCAGTTCTTCCCACATCCATGAGATAATCTCTCACGGGGTTGCTCAGGGTTTGCCTTGTTACTAATTCTTCAACCATGTGCCCAGAGGATCAGTCTTCAAACTGTTCATGTTGGCAACTCCAACTGACTTGCTACAAAGAACACTGAATTGGAAAGTGTGGAGTTATATAAGGAGGACTTTGTCAGAAGGAGCAGGAGGCACTTACTGTAGTCATGGCTCTAAAAACAGAAGTCTTGTCCAAAAGGTAATCCTGGTGACTCTGGGGAAGAGAAACAGGCAGTCCTACCTACAGTGCAAGCCTGCAGCTCTCATGAGCCTTAGGTCCTTTAGTGGGTTTGGAGCAAGGGTTACTCCTGCCTCCCCTTATTGTGGAGGACTATGGCCAGGCACCATCTTGAAAGGGAGCCTCTTATTTAATACTGAACCACTGCAGAGACCTGAGAAGGAGGAGCAAGCACTAGTAAAGAAGCCTGGGGCAGGTGGGATGTCTCAGCAGATAAAGGTTCTTGATCATAAATCTGATGACCTGAGTTCAATCCCTGGAACCCATGTGAAGATAGAAGGAGAGAACCAACTCTATGAAGTTGTCCTTTGACAATAATAACAATTGCTATTATTATGTTGTGATAGTTAATCCTGGGTGTCAACTTTACACACCTAGCATTAACTAAGATCACCTGAATACCTGAAGAGATTATCTGGATCAATACATTTACAATACAAAGACAGCCCTAGATCTGACTGGAACCTCCCAGTAGTGGACCAGATAAATGGAACCATAGAATAGAAGACCGGGAAGAAGGATGTTTGCAGTGATTTAGCCTGCCTCCAGCTTCAGCCACCAGCCATGCCGCCTCGACCATGAAAGACCGTTGCTCCCCTCTGGAACCGTAAGCTGAATAAATCTTCCTTTCTCCTTTAAGTTGTTTGACTTTAGGTGTTCTCTCACAGCAACAGTTAAGAGTAACCGTTACATATGTGTAGTACTAATACGCAGAAACAAAACAAGTCAGAGTTTGTGATAACAACCTGCCCCAGAGTGCGAGCGAACCACGAGAGGCAGTTAGGAAGAACACAGCGCGTCATAGGGTGGCAGGAAGTTTAGGTGCAGGAGGCTTGGACAGAGAAGTACATGGTGTCAAATTAAAAAGTAGGGAGAAGAAAATACGACAGATTATAATAGAACTCAAAAAATCCTCATGGAATCCTTTGAGAAATAGAAAAATCTAGCAGAAATGGGTAAATTACAAAGCACATATGATCTACCAAAATCAAATCAAGATCTGCAATGACCAATGAGATAGATGAAGTGATAAGACATATTCCCAAGAGAAAAAGAGTTAGAATGTTGGCCATCATAAACTTGAAAGGGCAGGATGGATATAAAAAGTAAATAAGAGTCAGCAAAACACAGAAGCTAGTGTTGGTTCTGTAAAGCAAAGCAGAACCTCAACAACCTCCAATGGTTGACTAGTAGCAGCATTAGAAATCCCACATATAAATGATCCATATTTGACTTAAAGGTACTGAAAGGATTTATTCCTAAATGTTTATTACTCTGACTTGGTTATTATACATTGTAGTTATGTGCTGAATTACCAGAAAGCACCTCCTAAAATATACAAATAGTATGTCTTCAGTTTTAGAAAAGGTAGGAAATAACAACTCAGTCATTGTCCGTCTCCCTTCATGGCTGAAAAGCAGCCCAGTTACCACAGAAGAGCCCTGGGCCAGGTGCTGGACAGGAAATAGTCTCAAGTGCACAGCCACTCAAATTGTTACAAAAGCCCAGTTGACAGAGTAACTGTGGACAGTGGCCTGCAGGATCTACAGCCCATTCTTGTCTCTAAATAGCCTGAAATGTTTTCCCAAATTAAGCCAGACCTGCCGAGAGCCGCAACCTGCCCACATCTTCAGAAATCACCACCTCTACTGAATCAATCACCTTTTCTGACTTTGGCTTTGGCATTTGTTCCCCGTTATGACACAGCGTGGGATGTTGTCAAATGAAAACCTGTCCGAGTTATTGGGAAACAGTGTCCTCTTTATCACATAGTAACTTCTTTGTGAGAATTTACAAGAGCAATTTCTTCCTCGGCTCCCAACTAGAAATAATTATGCTGCTCTTGAGCACCAAGCTTGTTTTTATCTTCCAGACTCGGGGAATCACGGCCTGCATGGTTTTTCCTTCTCTGCTTGGTCTGCCAAAAATTTTAGAGGCAAATTTGTGGTCAGTCTCCAGCAGGACCTCAGGACCTCACAATTTCTACTTTGTGTGTAGACCTTATTTCCTGTTTCATTGTTGAGTTAGAAAAGCATTTCAGGACCAGCAGGCCACTTCCTCAGAATTCCAACACTTAGAATCTGTGCGGCCTTTGTCACAGCCCAGGCTCAGAACCCTGTCTATCAGAAGCTAATAACATCCATTCCATGGGGTCAGTGGCAGAAGTGAATGCCTGCTATGCAGCAAATGATTCATGTTTACACATTATTAATCCCACATTACCTTTACTATTTTCACTTTTCTCTGATTTTACTTTTCTACCAATTTTAATGCAATCTTTTTGCCTATTATATGTACACGTGTATTTTAAATACAAGTAAGTGTGTGTGTGTGTATACGTACGTACAGAGAGATGGAAAAAAGAAGAGAAACAGAAGATAAAGAGAGAGACAGACAGATACTTTATTATTTCCAGAACATGACTGGATAAAAACAAAAGCAAATGACTATTTAAAAAATACCAACATGTTTGCAACAATACAGAATAAGTTAGAAATAGTAAATATATAGAACTACTTACAATCTTGCAATACCTTCATATGGTAACTGCTTCTATCAGAAACTCCTAGAAGTCTCATCATAGAAGCTCATGGTGCCCAAGTTCATTCCAATTAGAATTGTCCTGAGGGTGGGTTCTATAAGAAAATCTCTGCTTTGTTTCTCTCCCTGAGAGCTTGCACCTCCAACACACTTCCCTGTGGCTGCATGGCTAAAGGTGCATTACCTCCCGTGTGTGTGTGTGTGTGTGTGTGTGTGTGTGTGTGTGTGAAGCATTAAATTAAAAGCCAGAAATCCAGCAGAAAGTGCACCAAACTTAAAGGTGTCGTTAAAAGGCACTGAAAGGTAATATAATTTGATGCAAGCAAAACTTTCTATTTTACTGCTCCACAACACTGCTCTCTACAGTGTGTCAATCTACTCCTATTTCCAAAAAAATTTTTTTAATATTTTATTATTTATTCAATTGTGCGTGTACGCCTGTGTGTATGTGTGTGTGTGTGTGTAGAACCAAGGACGAATTTGGGAACCACCATGGACGTCTCCACCTCCTCCTTGTTTACTCTACCCCGGGATTCACAGGCTCCGCCCACCAGGACCAGAAACGCAGGCCGCCCCCGCTTCCGCCCGGCGTCTATACGTGGGGTCTAGGATCCGAACTCAGGACCTTCCGCCTACAAGGCAGGGGCTTAACCCCTCGAGCCACCTCTCCAGCCCTACTTACAAAAATTTTAAAGGCAAACTTGTGGTCAGTCTCCAGCAAGACCTCAAGACCTATTGCTTCCTATTGCTGGTGCCAGCTGGTGCCGGGGCTTGTCTTGGTCTTATGTCTTGCTGTATAAAAGAACCTTCTCCAAATTTTATTAATCAGAGTGATAGTCCTCAGGTTTCAACTAGAGTCAGTTTTGACTGTTACAATAAAAGATACCTCCAAAAGATGCCTTGAATTAAGCCTTCCTAACTCTGAGATAAATCAGATGTCTAACTAAAAGTAGGTTTGGATGATTCGAGAAGTGCCTACTGTGGGCTCCATAGTCATTAGAGACACCGAAATGAAAAGTTCATCCAAGAAGGATCCTAATGGGATTGAAGGGGAGCATATGGAATTGAAGACACTATTCAGACAGAGGATCTGCAAGACCTCACTGGTGGGAGAAGGTGAGATGCCGCGGGAGGGAGGGAGCTGCACAGAGTTATGAAGGAAATCCACCTTGAGAAGGAGAAAAGGTCTTGGAGTTCACTGTTCTGGCTACCAATCAGGAGTCAAGCTGTAAGCCCCAAACTTAGCTCCCTCAGCTCCTTGCCCTGCTTTACCTCGTTTTCACATGAAGCAAACAATATTTGCCCTGTCTGGGTTTATACTCAGAGAATATTTTGAGCCTTATGGGACTCAAAGCACAAAGTACAATTTATGTGATTTGCCCTGTATTTTTCTCCTGTCTTTTTCAATTTGGGCTGTTAGTTTATTAAAAATAAATAAACAAGGCTAGTGGTCTGTCCCGCCCTCTCATTAAGTCAACCTCATCTGTCATTTTAAGCACATCTCATCTACCAAGGACAGTGCTGAGCATACCCTCTACACTGGAGATCGAGGTCAATATGAAATTAGGAGGAAAATGTATGTCCTACCATTCAGCAAACTATCACACCCAATCATTGCTGGACTTGATATACAATGGTGACCTTTACCAGGGTTCCTTTGTAAAATTTCTTCTCAAAAGAACAAATGAAGTTGTCTCAGAGTCTTTTTGAGAGAGAGAGAGAGAGAAATTCATATGTATGCCAAAGAGCATGAGTGGAGGTCAGAAGAAAACCTTGTAGAAATCAGCGTTTACAAGAGATCAGAACCGAGGTCTCCAGGTTTGGGAGCAGGTATCTTACCTGCTGAGCTATCTTGCTGGCCCTGCCACAGAGTCTTCAAGCAGGAAGAACAGTTGGATAAATAAAGCTGATAGAAGCACCAACAAGGACCTATGAGAGAAATTTGCTCTTTCTAGGGCTACATAATTCATTGAGCCTTTGCATTCTTACATTCTGTTCTAAGTTCTTTCTGTTATATTTTAGTTATAGCCATAAGCCTGGAAAAAATAGGATGATTGAGGAATAAAAATGGGAAAATTTGAAATACTGACATAGATTGAGAACGTGAAAAAGTTCAGCTTAAGTTCAGTTCCCTATGCTGCATTGAAGAGTCCTTCAATGTATGGACTGCTCTTAGACAAATACACACAAATGTAGAATATAGAGGGGGAACCTGAATATTCTACTGTTTACCCACTGGTCGGCCATTTGCACTCTGATGGATGCCCAAACACTAACTAGGGCAGGCGTCCTAGAAGTAACCCAGTGGCTCACACATGCAGGAAGATGAGGGAGAGGGAGGAAAACAGATGGAAGGGAAGAAAAGGAAGGGAGGGAAGGGATGTGGGGTAGGATAGATAATGGGTAATACAATTTAAAAATAAAATTATATATATATATATATGATATAATTCAGTGGCAGAACATTTGCCTAGCATGTGTGAGGTTCTAAGTTCAATTCCTAGCAAAGGGAGGGAGGGATGGAGAGAAAGAGAGACAGGAGAAACAGAGAAAGAGAGAGAGAGAGAGAATACAACTTTGTCATGTAACATGCCAAACATCAGTGTTTGCTAGGGAGGAAATCCAGCCCAGTCCTTGTTTATGTTCTTATGCATGTTCTACCACTGAGCTCCATGCATGCTCATCCCTGAGAAGACAGTGCAACAAGCTGCAGACAGGCATCACGCAACTTATAGAGCTTTCAGCTCTTCGCCAGCCTGTCTCATCTGTGCCTGGACACAATTGCCTGTGTCCCTCTGGATTCTTTTCAAGCAAAACAGCGACCCCATCATTCACTCATAACTACAGTTGGTTTTCTTGATTACTGGCAATATGTAGTATAAAATCACCACAGACACTGAATTAGCAAATACTAAGCCACTGCTCCAAGGGAAGGAACAGGATCAGAGTCTCACAAGACTCAGCCATTATTTTTGTCAACCAGTCAGTATACAACTTTGTTTCACATTTCTGTCTTAGAGCATCTTCCTAATATGTGTTGTACATTTGTTAACATTGAACTTGTTAATGTAGCCCACAGACCTGAAACTCACACCTACTGAAGCTTATCTGACACGTGTTCTCATCAGGAACATGAATTTTATACATGGGAACACATGATGGTTAATTCCAGTTGTCAAACTGATGAGATCCAGAATGATCTGGGCAGGTCTGTGGTGGGAAAACCACCCTGCCTCTATGGGTGGCACCATTCCCTGGGATGCGATCTTGGACTGGACCCACAGAGAGAGAGCCGAGCACTATCGTTCATTGTTCTCTGCTTCCTGGCTGCGGATGTGGTGTAATCTGCTGCCTCACATTCCTGCCTCTGTGGCTTTTCTGCCATGATGGATAGAAATAAACTCTTCCTTAAGTTGCTTCTCTCAGAGTCTTTTATTGCAGGCACAGGAAAAGCACCCAAGGCAGCAGCACAAGCCACGCTTCAGTTCTGCACTTGGGTTGACTTTAAGCAACCAAAACACAGAAATATGAAAAACATGAAGCTAAAAAAGATCATGGGGCTGCTCCTTGTTTTTTTGTTTGTTTATCCTTTACATTTTGAAAACTGAAACAAGAAGACAGGCTGTCATCTAATTTAATCTTAGCCACAACTATATTCTGTAAGAAACAGGATTATCTTAATATAATTACAAATTTCCAAATAAGACTAAAGAGTTTTTCTTTTGTACAAACAAAATGAGTGGTTGTCCATGCCTCCCTTCCATCCTTTTCTCTCCTCCCACTCTCCCCTTCTTTTACCAATCCATCCCTCTCCCTCCTGCCCTTGAGCCTATCTGCTTGTGTGGACCACAGGGTTCCTGACAGGGCACTTACACTTGTAGGGGACGACATCTCTATGGGAGTATAAGTGGCCCTCTGTGGATAAATCCACAGGTGGGGATGCTCCCCTTAACCTGTCCAGCTCCTGCCCCTGTGATTCCCACTGTGCATAGTTATTTCTCCCAAGATCCTCACCAGTCTCTGAGGGAATATTTGATACATCAGCCCTTGTGTAGATTGCCTTGCAATCTTACCACCCCCTCTTCTGCAAGGTTCTCTGAGATCCTTGGATAGAAAGAGCTTTGAATGGCTTGATAAGAGCTAAGTATGAGTTATTTTAGGGTCACCAATACTCTTCACTTTGGTTAATTGTGATTTTCTACTTTGCTAATCTTCCACTACAATAGGCTCATCTTGGTTGAGTGTTGAGATCTTTTCTTGACAGGTATTTAGATGATGGTTTATTAACAGGCATTTATGGTTAATACTAAGACATCTGATTCATCTAATGTCTATTTTCCTTCCTTCTGTTGTTATTTGGACAGGTTTACAGTACCAGGCATATGTTACCTGGCATTAAGGAGGAGTTAGAAGCTAATAAGAAGGCAATTGGTTACCCGAAGACTAACCTCACTACTTACTGTTCTATCCCTATTATTCCCTCCTCTTTAAAACTTTTCTTTTGTAAAGGCCTTATTCATCTATATCTATGTTCTTTTGTCTCTGCTCTTTGAAGATCTTCTTCCACCTCACCCCTCCAACCTTGTTCCTTTGCAGTTTGTGGGTGTCATAAAATTTTCTGTGTGAGTACATCATTCTGAATGTTTAATGGCAGGATCCACTTATAAAAGAGAACATGTGGCATCTGTCTTTCTGCATCTGGGATATTTAGCTCAGTATAATTTCTTCCAGCTTTATCCATTTACCCAAAAATTTTATTAATTCATTTTTCTGCCAGCTGAATAGTATTACATTCTGTATGTGTATCACATTTTCATTATTCATGTGTATACTGTTGGACATTTAGGTTGATTCAATTTCTTTGCTAGTGTGAATACAGCTATTCTGAGCATTGATGTACATGTGACTCTGTAGCCAAGGAGTGGTAAAGCTGGGTTTTATGGTATTTCAATTTTTACCTTTTTTAGAGATCTCCAAACTGATATCCAAAGAGGTTGTATAATTTTACATTCCAGCAACGTATGAGGATTTCCTTCTCCCCACATCCTGGACAGCATTTGTTGTTGTTTGTGTTTTGGATCTTAGCCATTCTGACTGGAGATAATGTGTCAGGGTGGTTTTAATTTGCATTTCTCTAATGGCTAAGGAGGTGAAACACTTTTAAAGATATTTGTTAGTATATCTGAATTTCATCTTGTGAAAAGTTTCTTTTTAGTTCTAAAATCCATTTTTAATTAGGTTGTTTACTTCTTTGGTATTTAATTTTTTGAGTTCTTTGTGTACTTGGGATATGAGTCCAAATAATACTGGAATTTTAAAAATGAATCTTTTTAATGGCCTTGTCATTCAGATACTACTGCAGGCATTTGGGTTGGTTATGATTTAAATTTTCTGAAGTTGTAATAGTAATGATATACAACATTATATAAAGTAATTGTATAACAGTGGTTATGTAATGTTCTATATAGCAAATAATATAGAATTTAAAAGTACATCACAAAATTAACTTTTTCATTGTGCTTTGGCACATGAGATTCCTATCAGCATAAGGCTGTCTTTGATCTTACTTGTATTGTCATGAAGAAAGGATTCATTCATTCTTTGTATCTTCAGAGTATTTGTTAGCTGCTCCATCACTGTGCTGCTCACTTTTCTACTTCTCTCTATTGTGTTTCTATATATTTAAACACACACCCACATTTAATGGAACTTTTGGGTAACAATGTTTGCTTAACAAATACATATTTCTAATACAGTTAATATTCAAATGTTAACATTCTTTTTTTTTTCTGTTTTTTCTTTCCTGCACTGCTGAGGGTCAATCTCAGGGCCCTACGAATGCTAGAGAACATTCATCCACTGAGCTGGACTCCCAGCCCATCAACACTGTCAATCAGATCTTTTCCAAAATTTTATCTCTAAAATGCCATTGAAGCAATAAGCATGGATGGAAAGATACAAAACTTGAGTTGCCTGAAATACAAAGCTCTGCTATGGGAGAGGGCAGCAATGCCTTCTTTCCTTCTTTCCATTCTTCTTCTTTCCATTCTTAACTACCTTCTTTCCATTCTTAACTATAGACAGTGTCCTCATGCACTTGCTTGTCTTTGCTTGGACACAAAGTACAAGACTTTCAGCAAAAGGTTGAGTCCATGGATTTGTTTCCACAATGCCAGTAAAGTACTTTAAAACATGTAGAAAAGAAGTTTTCTACTGGCAACTTTTCCTTTTCTCATTTTTTGAGGTACTAGGGATGGAACTCAGGACTTCTGAGCTCCCACATCCACGACTGGTGATCTTGACTGTGTTCTTCTCAAGCACAGGCTTCACCTTCAGTGCATCAGAGAATGATGATTAGACATAAAGACAACGGAAGCATGTTAATGATCTCAAAGCAAAAGCGTTTCACTCAAGAGCCCAGGAAATCCCCTTTTGATACCCATAGATCCTGTAGTGATGACAGAGTGTTTATCCTTTTGTTGAACAGTCATGTGTTAGAGATAGAAGTATCCTTTCTAAACAGTGAAATCAAAGCCCCACTCTAAACACACAACTGTCAATGCCTATTGCAATGAGAAACAGTTTTGGCTAGTTGAATATGGCCTATTATGCCTATTTGCCATAGAAGAACCATAACCATAGCACTACCATAATTGAACATGTTGTTTTTTTGGTTTTTTTTTTTTTTTGGTCTTAAGCTCAAAAGAAAAGTGCACAAGTGGCCCAAAAATTAGGCAGACCATGGTGACAAACACCTGTAATATCCTTAGTCAGCAGACTGAGGAGGGCCAGAAATGTGTCCAAAGGGAAACCGGGTAATATGGTGAGACTCTATTTCAAAACAGACAAAAATTTTAAGAAATCTGTGCTTATGTTATTCCAAGCTAAAATTTTTCCTAAGGTTGTTGAAAGAAGTAGTTTAATGATGCTTTCTCTATTTGAACAACAAATTCCCCTTTAATCTTTGACTGCAAGATGAATTTCCAAAGAACCAGTCCATGTGGCTTATGATATAACAAAGCTTCGATCAAGCCTTTCCATTCTTCCCATTAGTTTTTATTTAACTACATGATAATTGAACTACATGATAAACTATCTTAATACATAGCAGAGTTTGTGCTGTGGTTTATGTGAAATTTCCCTTACAAACTCGTGTGTTTGAACACTTGGTCCCCAGTGGTGGTGCTATTCAGAAAGTCCAGGGGATGATCATAAAGGTGGAGCCTCAGTGGAGAAAGGGGTCACAGAGGACAGTACTTGAAGTTTGATAGGTTAGCCCCACTTCCTGTTTTCTTTCTACTCCTTGGTTATGGACGTAATGCAATTTCCTACCTCTCTCCTGCCACCATGCCTTTCCCTCCATGATTCCTACCTCCCCCTCCCACCTGTAAACTGAAAAAAAAATCCTTCCTCTATTAAGGTGCTTTTTGTCAGGTATTTGAGCTTAACAATATGAAATGTAACTCATTCAGTAGATTAAAATGATGGCTAACTTACACAATTATTCTTGTGTTGTTACATAAATTCATGTTAATCTTACAGTTCCCTATGTTAACATTACCAAATAGCTATTTTAAAACCTAAATTATGAGGAATTAATTTATTTACACTACATAGTTCTTGATAAAGCAGACGAGTTGGTGAATACATTAAAGTACATCTTTTGAGAACAAGAGCTGGTATAAGGAAAGCTGGGCTTCCTCGCTCTGCTGATCCACTAATATCTTTTTCCATGACATTAAGTTACATCTGCAACTGCTCACAAATATTTATGCCCTCTCTCCCATACCTGATACCATTGTGTGCAAGTCCTGTCATCTTTCTCCCAGAGCTTTGCTTTCAGCCAAACTGTCCTTTCAAAACTATGCTGTTGAAATAGCATTATTTGCATATAAGTTTTTAATAGCTCTCCCCCACATTGTCAACAACACAAAATACAAAATCTTTTTACTTTAGTGTATAGGGTATTTTTAGGTCTGCTCGATTTCTCTAGTTGAGACCTTTTTTGATCTAATTGTCCACCTGTACATAACTGAATCTCACTAAAAAGAAAAGGTTGTTTTATTTTGCCAGTATCAGGACCAATAAAGATGATAAACAGGGCTGGAGAGGTGGCTCAGGGGTTAAGCCTCCGCTTTGCAGGCGGAAGGTCCCGAGTTCGGATCCCAGATCCCACGTATAGACGCCAGGCGGAAGCGGGGGCGGCCTGCGTTTCTGGTCCTGGTAGGGCGGAGCCTGTGAATCCCGGGGCAGAAGGAGGTGGAGGCGTCCATGGTGGTTCGCGAATTCGTCCGTGGTTCTACACATACACAGACACACACACACACACAGACACACACGCACGCGAGAGCACATACACACACACATGTACACAGTTGAATAAATAATAATAATAATAAAAAATTTAAAAAAAAAGATGATAAACAGAAAATATTAAGATTCCAGTATAAACTTCATTTATAGCCATCTACTTTTTATCTATGTTGTTTGAGGAATGTAAACTACTCCCTACTATAGAAAAAGAGGGGGAGGCAAAAAACAAAGCCTGAAGTGTTTAATCTCTTTGCTAATGTAGCCAAATTTCTTGTTTACCAAAACTGAACTGTGTATAACATTGTCTTGTGTATTCCTACCTTGAAGACAAGAGTCTACTGATTTTCCCATGCTATTTTAAAATCTTATTTTGGCTTAGTTCCTAACCTCACTAAAACAACTTGTGTTTCACCTAGTTTGAATCTTAGATGAAGACAGTTCCTCAAAAACTAGGTTTCAAAGTAACACCGAACATCAGATTCCTTGTCTCTGATTTGGGGGATATTTAGCAGCTCTGCCCTCAGAGACAAATATTTTGTAGGCAGCCTTGTAGGCTAGGGCAGGTAGCTGCCCTAATGGCTAGATTCCGCCCATAGATGGGGATGGAGCATTCAACCTCAACACTGGAGGGAAAATTTTAAAGGGGAAAAACGACTGAACTTCAAGCTTCTTATGAAAAGTGAGATCAGTACCTGAATTTTCTGATTCATAGGCCATCTCTTCTCCTATCATCACGGGGATCTTCTTTCTTTATTATTTATTCAATTGTGCGTATATGTGTGTGTGCGCGTGTATATATGTATGTGCGTGTATGTAGAACCACGGACGAATTCGGGAACCACTATGGACCGCCTCCACCTCCTCCTGGTTTACTCTGCCCCAGGATTCACAAACTCCGTCCTACCAGGACCAGAAACGAAGGCCGCCCCCGCTTCCACCCGGAGTTTATACGTGGGGTCTAGGATCTGAACTCAGGACCTTCCACCTGCAAGGCAGAGGCTTAACCCCTGAGCCACCTCTCCAGCCCCCACGGGGATCTTCTTAAAGCATTTGCAGACATTACACAAGATTCAAACTTAATTGTGCAACGATTAACTTGATTCTTGTGTAAATTTGAACATCCCTGCTCTTTTGTCCCCGGTTCAATAGACAGCTGCCCTGCTCACTACTAACCAGACTCAAGTTCCCACTCTACACTGAGGTCTTTTTAATCTCTAGTTGACATCTGCCATGAGGACATTCACAAAAAGCAGAGGGACACTGGCCTAATCTACTTAATTTGTACACCTAGTGAAGGCTGTCTAGTATTTAGAGAGAACTTGAAACAATAGGCTGATATAGGATTTTGTGGATGTTTTCTTTTTATGATAGATATGTGTCTCAGGAACAACTGACCATGGACAGAGTTAGACATTCCTCCTACATCCATTCACTCTCCCCAGACAGACTCACCTGCTTCTATGTCATACGTCAGAACCAATAGGCAAGATGGACACCAAGTCCACGTAAGGCAGGACCCTAGGGACATCTTTTCCATCCCTGCCTCCCCTCCCACACCAATACCACTGACCAGGGCTCTAGAAGTTCTTTAAACCATCAAGAAATGAGAACCATTGAATAAATTCTCCACCTTTCATGCCCCTCCCCCAAAAATTTCACCCTTGAAAACAATCTTTCCAAGCACTTTATTCTTACAAGATCTAAAAAATTTAATCTTTGGAACCTTTACAACCTTTCCTTCTAACTCCTGTTTCCTTGGGGAGTCATTCAAATCAGACCGTTATGGTAAAGGAAGACCAAGAACAAAAGAAGTGGGGGAACTTAATGCTAATAAAAGTGAATCGCACACTGTTCATTCCAGGCAGATATTCTTGATGGGGGGTGGTGACTTGGGGAGACACACAACCATATAAGCATCCTTTATTATACTTTTGGCATATGGACAAGGATACAGCCACCCCAGCAACACTCTTCCCAAATTCCCTTGACATTCTTTACGGCCGTCAGAACTTCCCTCAGTATTCTCTTCTCAAGTTTTTCTGAAAAAAGTCCTCGGCCCAGCCTGTAGTTTGAAAACTCCTCTCTTCTATCTTCATAATGTTCTCACCTAAACGTTCCCCTTGAGAACTCCTTCCTCCACTTTCCTGCCCCTTTTGGCACCAACTCAACAATACCCCCTTCTCCAAATCTCTGCCATAATAAGCAACAAGGAAAAGACTCAGGAATGTTTCCCAGTAGTGAAAAACCCTTTGGCAGGTGCAGATGGCTCCAGATTCCTTCCAGGGCCACAACTCTCCAAATACTGACCCCCAAGCAACAGCGAACCCTGGATCTGCAATGTGGAAACTCTCCCACCTCCTGGACCCAACCACGGGAGATGGTCCATAAACCTGTTTGCACAAACCTGCCAGGTTCTTCTGATCCAGTTAAAGCTTGAGAGTGCTGTCATTACCATGAGTTTCTTGTGTTTCTCTGATTTCAGTCTCAGCATATGGGAATCACAGGGGAGCATTGAGACCTACTAGGATCTACCCTTCTGGTCAGCGACCAGTGTCAGTTGAGCTGTAGTGGATTCCAAAGTCCTTGATGATTTTTAGTGTCCATGCAAGGTGTTAAAATGTCTCATTATCTTCAAATAAGAACTACATGGGGGGAAAAACACACACATCCACTTTTTTTTTTTCTATTATGGAGGGTTGATTAGGAAAAGGGTAGATGCTACTGTTTTCTCCCATTGTTTGAAATTTTTAGATATCTTTATAACCTAACTCTACATTGGTCATCATCAGATAACACAGAGTAAGATTGAGTGGTTAGCTTTTTAAACAGCTCTTCATTAAACTGTAACAATCTTTAGACTCTCGGAGCACCACATGGATGGTTAATGTAAGCAAAGGGTTTGTTCCCAGCATAGTGAGCAGTTAGATGGATGACAGAGGCCTTGGTTCAGAGAAGCCTGGCTGAGTGCCCTCCCCCTCACAAATTTAGCGGCCCTGTAGGCTGGTGCCCTGGACGAATGGCTTCCTCACACCCTGCTCTCCACCTCCAGTCCCTTGGAACTTGACTACAATTGTGCTAATGTCTTCAGACAAAGGCATCATTTTGCTCGGCTTTTATTAATAGCAACAAGTGTTAGACTGAATCCTGTGGGGAGAAAAGTTAGAACCCGGGTGTGGATTTAAGCATTACCAGCACCTCATCAGTCCTCGTTTCCATTCTATTTTCCTAAGCACCAAAATAGACAATGGAGAAAAACACGAGTTACATTTGTCCAAATAGAAATGAGAAACTGCTTTGGGGTTTTAGTGCTGGAATTTGTGTTTACATTGAAAAAAAAACACAGTCACACAGATGAGCATCTTCTATTGCTTAATCTGCCTCTATTTACTGCTGGCTGATTTGATTTAGGGATTTTTTTTCAATCTTTCCACTTAAGTAATCATGCAATATGTCTTTGCTAGGAGAGTCTATTTTCAAGAAAATTACAGGTTGACCAGTCTACTCAAGTTTCATTGACTTTATCTTGTTTGCATGAATTACCTTGACTTTCTCCTAACAATAAAATTAGCTTGAAATCCAGAGTTCTCTGGTTACCTCAGGAATAATTGCCAAACCACAGTTCAGAGAAAATCACTGAAAGTCATGGGTACTTATATAGGTCTTGAGCGCCAGTTTGTCTCCATGCCAAGCAACAATAAGCCATGTTTAACATCTATTCTGTGCTGGTAGGGTGGTATGTGGGCATAAAGGAGAGACAGAAAAGCCACTGTGGCCGTCCTTAAGTTAAAATCATTTGCTGTATTATTCATAACATTCTAAATAGTCCTGGGAATGACTATCCAATGCAGAATGACCTGCTGAGAATTCCATAAAAATCTTCAATGTTGCCTTCTAAGTTATATGAAAAACTCAGTGCAAACAGAAGTTGAAGATAATATTATAAAGGCAATCTGAGGACTGATCCAAAACAACAATTGTATATTCTCTAAAATGCACGTGTCTTTAGGTTGCCAGTGCTGATAGACATGGAGGAAAGCTCCCAGAGACAAAACCTGAACTCTCCTCCCACAGAGTAGTGATGTACAGAGCCCGAAGGTAGCTGGGAAAGAAGTAGGTAAATTTTCGTGAACTTCCAAGTGATTGGCATCTACCAGCAGATCCAGGAAAACTTGGCCAGAGGCCCATTATTAGGAAAAGAGTGAAAGACTCTTAGTGTGGTAGTAGAGAAACCATACAAGGATCACGACCATTGTACCTAGCCAAGCTCATCAAAGGGAGACATGCTCTGGATCCAGGTACTAACCTGACCCTGAGAGGTAACATTGGGAAAACGGAAAATCATTTCTTCCCTCAAGTGAGACAGTTTATCATCTCTATCCTCCTCTCAGAATAAGAAAGAGTTTAGACAATGCGGACAAAGATATTCATATCCAGTCCTCTTAGAAGGGACCTGCTAGGGTTTGCCAGAATGCTAGAATGTCATAGCACAAGGGTCCTGGGCTAGAAAGGAGAGAACTAATTTGCAGACTTGAGAACAGTGGTCACTGAGATCTCATTGCAATGTCCTGGCAGTTTCCCAGATAGCTAAGGCCACCAGAACACCCCCCCCCCCAAAAAAGGAAGGCTTTGAAGGCTTCTAATGACACCTGATTTCCAAATATTCGGCAGGCAGCTCCAAGCAGAGATGATCAATGATCCCCCCAAACACGACATAAACATTGTCACTGGAGTTGGTCAACTTGAGCTGGGTCAGTTTAAACTGGTTCCAGGGCCTTCTCCATAGGGAAAAGTTTCCCAGCTTTTCAACTTTAAAGGCACTTTATCCCTGACCCAAGTCTTACTGCTTACACCTGTACTGACAGCAAACTGAACTCTGGGTAAAATGGAAAGAACACACTCCTTTCCAGGAATCGCCACAGAGCAGGAGGATAAGAGGGAAAGGGAAATGTAAGTCCTTATGACTGCCAGCACCAGGACCCCACACCAGTGCTGCTTGGCTTTGACATGATTATTCTGAAGTGTACATTCTTGCTTGCTAAGGTTAAACTTGCTTTGTCGTTCTGTCCCATTTGAATCCTTATCTTTTGGGAGCCTAAGAACTGAATCTGCTTTTGGGCTTGAGACCAGAGAAAATCCAAGACCTCTGATCACACCCTCCTCTCTACAGAGTACAGACTCAGATATGCACTCACTTCCCAACTTGACCTCTCAGGTCTAACTCATGTTCTCTCAACTCAACTACTTCCTTTCACGCTCTGTGCTACTGGTGCCTACCCAGACTATGGCACTGCTTCTGCAGGGGTTGTCCACGTGATCCTGTCCCAATCCTGCCACCTCAATGGACCTTGTATTTCTCTTTCTCCTTCTTTTCCAAGATGAAAACCTTTTGCTTCATTGTTGGTGACCTGGGAAGGCATCAGGAGCCTCTGGAGCCAGACACTCTAGTGGTGGCCGTAGCTATCTGGGAAACTGCCAAGACTTTACAATGAGATCTCAGTGACCACTGTTCTCAAGTCTGCAAATTAGTTCTCTCCTTTCTAGCCCAGGACCCTCGTGCTATGACATTCTAGCATGGTGTCTGGCAAACCCTAGCAGGCCCCTTCTAAGAGGACTGGATATGAATATCTTTGTCCCCATTGTCTAAACTCTTTCTTATTCTGAGAGGAGGATAGAGATGATAAAGACACCATGCCATACATGTGCATGGCTGAAGGTCAAATAACTACTTCTGAAGTCAAATATCTCCTTCACCATGAGAGCTTCTAGGGACTGAACTTGGATCAACAGGTTTGTGAGCAGGCCCCTTGCCTGCTGAGCTACCTTGCCAGCCCTGTCTGTACTCTTTAAGAGGCCTTTATTATATTCCTTTAGAATGTTCTCTCCAATCTCTAGTGCTTCATCTATAATCAGATGACTAATGGAGGTCTAAGACTCCAAGACCCAGCATTCTCCAACACTAGGTCTAAGTTACCTAGAAAGGGGGCTACCATTTCAAAGGGGGCAACTATAAGTATAGAACTGTAATGGTTTGAAATGTGTCCCCCACAGTCTCATATGTTTGGCAAGGTCATGTCACCTTGAGAGGTGGAGCCTTGCTGGAGGAAGGCAGTCACAAGCGGTGGGCCTTGAGGTGGATTAGTCCCACCCTACCTCCACGAGAAGTCTGCCTTTGCAGCAAGCAATCTGCAACTCTCAGTTTCCAAGATGTCTGCGGTGACTTAGTTTCCTCCAGCTTTGGCCAGCCAGCCATGCCGCCTCCGCTTTGAGAGACTGTACCTTCCCTTTGGAATCATAAGCTGAATAAATCTCCCTTTTCTCCCATAAGTTGTTTGACTTTGGGTTCTCTCTCACAGCAATAGTTAAGAGTAACCATTACAAGAACTTATCTTGGAATTGGACTAATAAATGTCCTCGAAGATAGCCTAGGTGAGTGGGAGGAAGGAATTAGGGATCTAAGAGTGGTGATCTTATAAGACTTGTTTCCATTGGATCCCATTAAGTCAGAGTACCTGTGGATACCCAGATAACTTCAGGCTACCCATTCAGGTGCACCCCAAACATGGAGAGATGAGCATGGAGGAATGCCACCCATGGACACTGCTCACCTGCTGACTCCCTTTCTCTCCTCTTATTTATTTATTTATTTATTTATTTATTTATTTATTTATTTATTTATTTTTATAATACATTTTTTATTATTATTTCAGCTCATACAAACTTAATGGGTACACCAGTTCCCTCCCTCCCTCCTCCTTCCCCCGTACCCCCTGCTCCTCCTCTCCACCCCCCTCCCTTCCCATCCCCCAGTGCCTCCCGCCCCAATTCCCAGAGAGTCCTTTCTTGTGCATGCCTGATTTTTCTCTGGGCCCTCCTCTCCAATGACGTACAAGGAACCAGTGGCCTTTCCCTAAACCCTTTCCCGTGTTCCCCTTAGGTATAGGAACACTGCTGTGTCTGCCAATCCCTTGCCTCCAGACATCTTGGTGCCTTTAGCAGGTGCTGGACTTTGTGGGGTCAATAGTGTGTTGGACAATGTACAGGGCATGTAACGTCCAATTAGGATTGCTTCAGCCCTAACTTGTATGGAGTATCTTACACATCATTGCTCCTCCCATCCTTGTGCTCTTACAGTCTTACCGCCCCCTCTTCCGCAAATTTCTCTGAGCTTCAGGATGGGGAGAGATTAGTCTGGCCTAGTTCTAGGTGGTTGATATAGAGTCTCTGAAGTTCTGGATTGTGGTTTGTTGGTTTTCTTTTGCAGTTTTGCTGCTCCTGCAATGCCCTTCACTCCGTCCTGAACTCTCTCCTCTTAAAGAAGGGAATTCAGCCTCCTTTTAGCAGACACCTTTTGATCTGCATCCTGAAAATTTGCAGTGTTTGGTCCAGATACTCTCAAAGAGAAGGTGCTTTATATTCTTTTGCAATGCATCCTGGCCCCAGTATAAGCTGGAGATGGAAAAATATGGCCTCTAAATGGCATCTTAAATTCTAACACTACACAAAAAGGGGGGAGGGGATTGACAGAAGTCCCCTATATCTAAGTCTCTTTGGCTTTGAGGAACTGACCTGAGCTTTATCTCAAAAGTCAGGTTGATCCCTCATTGATGATTATCAATGATTATTGAAGATGCTGTATAATCACCATTGCCCTTTTTGTCCCCATGAAGGGAGGACACACCCACGGGGGGCAAAGGTGGTTCAACCAAAATAGCTGTCCCTCTGTCTTGAGAAAATTTTTGGATTGTCTTGTCATGAACATAGAGGTCTTCCACACTTACCTTAGGCTTTTGACTGATGGAAAAGGGATGGTGGATAGGTTCGGGTAATGTGGGGCGAAAATAACTCAAATTCACTGACTTTATATATGAACCTGGCAAAGAAGAATAAAAATTACTAAACAAAATATTGTTAGGAAAAGATGTTGTTGCGGTTCACTTTCATGGTTGCTGATAAATGACCATCAAATGGCTTAAAGAAACAAGGGGTTTATTTTCTCTTACAATTACTGGTTACAGTTCTTAGTCCAGCTTGACGGGAGAGCACGCACCAACACCAGGGCCTAAGGAACTGGCCACACGATCACCACATAATGGCTGAGAGAGGGACAATCCTTACTTGCCAGACCAGCATGTCTGGCCAAGTATAGAGAAGGATGCCAAATTCCTCAACTGGCTCACAGTATTTTATTCATCTGTTCAGGGCCCAGTCCCACCCACCATAGACTGGGCCTTCCCCATCAGTTCAACAATCTCCTGCAGGTTTGCTCTGGGCTTAACCCAACCACTAATTCTTCACAAAAGTGCCCAGAGCTCAAACCCTCATCCGTCAAGTTGATACCTGTGCCTAACTATGACAGATGCATAAAACATATGCTAAGAAATATATGCATATATATTTATTATATATGATATGTAATCTATGCAAATGTTAATTAATATATAATAAATTGGAATAATATGATAAGTATATAATAAATTATATATTTAACATTGAGTGACTCTTGCCCAAAGGGAAAAACTAATAAGGGTCTTGGATTATCCTTCCCTAGGGGTTCCCAAATTACCCTTGCTGTTTGGAAAGGCTTTGACCTGTAAGGTCTAAGAGACATGTCTCTACTGAGCAGGGCTGTTTTATAATATGCAGATAACCTTCTGATTTGTTCATTGTCATGAGACATGGCCAAATGCCATGAAGCTATCACCCTCAATTTCCTGGATGAATGAGATAGTAAGTCTTGAAGAAAAAAGGTCCCAATTATTATCTCAGAGGGTTTTCTGCCTATGTCTTATCCTCGCTCTGGGAAAAGGAACTTTCCTTTGGGTGGATTCAGGTGATTTTCCTGCTGCCCCTCTCCAGTAGCTGATGGCACTAAGAACCTCCCGAGGTCTGTCAGGCTGCTGCCACTTGTGGATTCTGGGATTGAAAGTAGCAAGCCCATTGTATTAGGCCCTTAAGGAGAAGGAAAAGGACTCTATTATTTAGACGCTGGAACAAAAGTTCTCATTCAACCAACTGAAGAATCCCTTTTATCTGGCCCAGCCTTGGCTTTGCCCCAACCAGACAAAACAATTCAGCTTTGTATCACTGAAGAAAGAGAAAGTGTCCCAAAGAGTTCTTATTCAGAAAGCAGGTCCCAGTTCATGGTCTAAAGGGTACTTATCTAAAAAAACTAAGTCTTGTGGCACAGGGGTGGTCTAAGTACCTCGGGACTCCGGCTGAAGTTTCCCCACTATTGACTTTAAAAAACATAAAATATGTCTCCCCAGAATGTGTGTCCCCACTACCAAGTCTCTTCCTTACTAGAACCTAAACGAGCACTCTGGCTCATGGACAGCTTCCTCCTCAAATGCCAGGTTCTATTATTCAAAAACTGTGAGGTGACCGTCCATGCATACCGTGTCATCCATCCATCCATGTTGCTTCGATTCCCAGAGGAAAAGGAAGCATCAGTTCCCCATGACTGCCTAGAGGTCTTACATTTCGTTTTTATGCCAGCAGACCAGATCTCAAGGAGGAGCCCCTTGCAAACAGACCATGTCTGACTTAGGGACAGAAATTCCTTTGTTCACCACAGGCATCCTTACATCTGGACAGAGAGCTGTGGTGTTGGCTGAGGTTAGCGAAACCAGGCTCCTGTCAATGCGAATCTCAGTGAAGCGGGCTGAACTGATCGCTCTGGCTAGGACGCCTGTAAAACAAAAGTAAAGAACAAAGGGGTTACCATGTACCATCCGTACCATGCCACCCATCAGGAAAGGCACAGGCTGCTGATAGCTTAAAGACACCTTTAAAATATGTCTCGGTTCATGGCACTTCTCCAGGCCGTGGTCCTTCCTGCTGACATGGGGAAAGGCACAGGAGAGGAAATAACAGGGAGAGCAGACATGTCAGGCCCTGGGAAGTGCCAGGCCATGGCTGTTCACCTCAGCTGCTCTTGTTCTGGGGAGTGTATTCTTGCTAGTTCAAGTTCACTCGGACAGCTCGCTTCAGCCCTGGGTCCTATTTGAATTCTCTTTCAGAAGCACAAGAACTAAGAACCCTGTGCAGATTGACCTGAGCCACAGCGAGAGAAAAGGGAGTATACATCTTACAAGAAGGGCAAGGCGGGAGAGTGGGGTGGGGGGAGAGTCTTTGTCCACTGAGGCTTTTATTGAGGTGCTTGTCACCGCTGCATTCTGCCCACAATGATGTGAGCCTTGGGTGAAAAGCAAACAAACAAACCACACTTAACCTTCCAAGAAAAACTGAGGAAGAATTAATTAACCACATTCGTTCCTGTTGGTTTTAACTTTGGGTCAGTTAATGACTGTTGTGTGTGGACCAAAATCAGGATGGCTATCAAAGATAAGAGAGCACAGACTGCATTTATTACAGGAGTAAGCCTCTTAGCTTTGTTCATCTGGGAGCAGGAAAGCTATTTGTATTTACTCTCCTTAAATTATCCTTAGTTTTGTGGCCATGTTAGTACCCCCAAGTTGCTCTTCTGTCTTAATTTTAACTAAGCAGAAACAAAGTAGTTGTAGGTTGCTGTCAAAAGGTCAGCAATGTCTGAAGTTACCTCTTTTTAGCTCAGACTTTTCTAATTCCCCAGTTCTGGATGTACCCTAACAAAGCTGTCTTGGCTGAGGTGTATCAAGATGGAAAGATTCACCCCACACACACACCAAGAAAAAGTTTCAGAGTAAGGGTGAGGATCTTCATTAGGCCTGAGTAGATCAACTGAGGCAGGACTCTTCACTGAACGAGTCACAAAGACCTGCAAATTCTCTGGTCAACTCTCCATTTTCACAGCTCTTCTGGAATGCTCCATCTCTGACAAGAGGACTGTTGTGGCATTTCTCAACCTGCAGAGCTACCACAGACATACCTCGCTTGTGTGGGCATACACCTACCTGTACTGACCCTTCAGACTGGAGTCAACCTCCTGAGGCAGATAGCCACCCTTCTTTTGGAAGACGAGAGTTTGCACTGCTCACTTGAATATCTACATACATCCTGCTAAGTGCTGGCACAGTCAGGCTGCGGAAGGCTGGGGTCAGGCAGGCACTGTGACAGTACGACAGCAGCTCTCACTCCTCACACCAGACATGATAACCCAGAGACCCACCCCTACCTCAGTGCCCCAAC
The DNA here is from genome assembly GCA_023101885.1 of Typhlomys cinereus. Classification (NCBI taxonomy): domain Eukaryota; kingdom Metazoa; phylum Chordata; class Mammalia; order Rodentia; family Platacanthomyidae; genus Typhlomys; species Typhlomys cinereus. The sequence goes on from JALPQD010000020.1 coordinate 2,677,755, forward strand.
TGAGGACCGTGAGACACAGGCAACTGGACAGAGTAGATGTGACTCAAAGATCAACTCCATTTCTCGTGAAAGGTCCCAATGCCCGTTGAATTTGCATGTTTACCTGGCTGGGGACCCTATTACAGTTACTCTTCTGTGGCAAGGAGAAACACTCTGGGGTCTCGTGAGATAGCTCAGTGGGTAAAATGTCTCTGTGCAAACTTGGGGACTTGAGTTCAATCCCCATAAGCCCACATGATGGTAGGACAGAAGCGACTTCTAAAAACTGTCCTCTGACCTCCACCTATGTGCCATGGTATGCATTCTCTCTCTCTCTCTCTCTCTCTCCCCAAATGTGAGTGAGTGTGTGTGTGTGTGTGTGTGTGTGTGTGTGTGTGTGTGTGTGTGTTTCATTTTTGAAAAGGCATGGTGGAAGGCATGGCAGTCAGAGGCCAGTTCAACCCCAGCAGCTATCAGAAAACATCAGAGAAGAAGGAGGAAGTGGGACCAGGCTTTCAAAACTCAAGACCACTCCAGTGACATGCTTCCAAACAGCACCATCAGCCAGAACTAAATGTTTAAACACATGAGCCTATGGAAGACAATCCACATTCAAACCATGACAGACCTCAAGGCTTGAGCTCATCCTTCGGGCCGATTGCTGGCAGAAACAGGGTTCAAAGTAAGAGGCCCCATCTTGATAGATCCAAAGGCTGAAGAGTGAGAGGTGATTGGTTGCCAACCTGGCAGGAGACAGGCTATGGGGAACACTCTCCTGAGGGATGCCAGAGCCCCATGCTGGGAAGCACAAGCTCAAGACACACAGGACCCCAGATTCTCAGCCTTCTCAGCACTCCTTGCTAACTTTGGGCTGCTCTTCCTACTTCTGACTTGTATCTTTCAGTACTTGGGCTAACTGCTCTCAAATCTTCCCAGTTCATTTGCTATAGTCCCCTTCCTGAGGGTAAGAAATTTAGTCCTCCAGGCAATAAGATAGCCCCCTAAGCATGAGATACAAAGAAAAACTCCCTCCCACAACAAAAAAAAGTCAGAAGAAGAGGGTGGGGAGGAGGAGGAGAAGGAGACCGTAAAAGAGCCATTTACACAAATGAGCTCTTTCTCTGGACCCAGTAACCAACTTTCTGGACTCTTTTCCTTTTAGAGCCTGTTAGGAAAGTGAGGTTACTCCACCATCATAGTTAAAGGAAAAGAAAAACATCAGAGATGCTTTTCACACCGCTGAATTTTGTAGGGAAAAAGGCAATGCAGGTGACTCGTTCAAACCCCAGCCGGGGGAAGGAATAAACCCAAAATATTTGCAGACTCAAATCAGTGTTTTTATCCTTCCTAGACAGCATTCAGTCACTAGGAGGGGATGGTAGAATAGGGATATCACCCCAAAACATTAGCGTTTGCTGAGGACTCTGAGAGGGGTGAAGTCCATTCCAGAAGCCCTCAGTTTCTTGCATCTCCTGGAAATTTGCCTTCATTTTCCTTGGACTGTCTGACATCACATGTCCTGGAATAAATTTAATACAGAGAATTCAAGAGGAGAAAGCTAGCATTGTGCTGTAACACTGTCTGGTCTCAGGACAAGCTGCTAAGGGATGGAAGCCTAACCCATATGGCCATCCTGCAGCTGGGCCTATTTTGTAAAAATCAGGGCAATAATCTGAAGTGTCTCATAGTCAAATCTTCGCGGTTCTCTTCTAAGGCAGTGGGCTATATATAAAAGAAGATCAAAGGGAAACAATTTTGATACCATAGATGGCCCTTGCTCATGTCCGACACACACCTTCCAAAAAGAAAATAACGAGCAATAGGACTGAGGTTATCTCCTCTACTCCATTGAGACCCTACTCCATTTCCATGTTCTCCCATTTCCCCCAAGGCATTGGAGAAAAAGGACCCCAGCACTACGAATCATACAAGTGTCTTCTGTCATCCCGCCACGCCTATGCCTCTAGCATTCTCCCTAAAAGAAATGTCTGGACCCTCAAAACAATTAGTATCCATGTCCCCTTCTGCAGTCCTGGGCCTTCAGCAAGGCAAAGAGAAGCTAAGAATCTTCAAGATCAATTCTGATTTACTAGTGACTTTCAGACCTGAACTTTATGATCATACATTAAAGAACCTATGTATAGTGCTGACTGCTTGCCATACTCCTAAGAAAAAATAGGGATCTAGCAAACATGAAAGTAAACTGTTAGTTTAATATCCTACCATCCTACCAATCTGCCAGAAGTTCAAATCCTCTCAGATCAGCAACTCACTGCTCAGAATTATAACACCCCCTACAGGTATCCGTAGATGCAGGGAGATGAGTAAGAGCACCTCATCATAGGGATGAAAACCTGTAGTAAGAAACCTGTCAGCTACAGTAAGATCAGGAAGATTTCCCAAGGGAGAAAAGAAAATCCTTAACTCAGCAGGCTAATTGAGGATCTCTGGGAAATTCTTCAACCTAGATTCCTCATCCCCCAAAAGACAAGCTATGTTAAGTCAACATTTCATTAGCTAGTCAGCACCTGAATGGAATTGTCTCCCAAAGGTTTACGTGTTCCCCAGAGAGTGGCAGTGTTTGGAAAGATTCTGGGAGGCAGAGCCTTGCAGAAGCAAGTATGTAACTTGAGGTTTGATAAGCCTGCTTCACTTCCTGAGCTCATTCTTTCTCTGTGTGTATCTTTAATGTGGCTGCAAGGCAGCACACACAGCCTGCTGTTTCTGCTTCTACATCCTTTCTGCCTGCCACCATAGGTACCCTCGATTCCCTCTGGGATCATAGGCAAAAATAATAAGCCATCTCTCCCTTAAGTTCAGGGTATTGTATCAGAGCAACAGAAAAGTAGCTGGAGCACTTCCCAGTGGTCTCTGGTAAAAGTCTCACTCAAGTGACTACAGATAACACCTTGGGTGACTCTTGATATGACAAGTAAAAATGCTAATTTTCTTTCCAATAACAAGACTTTATTCTGTGCCTTAATTGATAACCCAAGACTGTTTACTAAGTGTAGTACTACATAGTAACTAAAGTTGGTGACAATGTTCAGAACTTGGAGGAACTATCACCATCAGTCCTAGCTTTAGGCACCGCCTCATAAACAGCCCAATAATGAGACATAACATTGGGAGTCCTCATTTAAAAGTTAGGAGACCCTCCTAGACCTATAGTTTACTTCTCCACCTAAAATATGGAGGGATAGGATGCTTAGCTTTTGTGTTGCCTTTTATTTATTTAATTAGAGGCAGAACACACATGTGGGCACATCTGTGGCTAAAGCGCTACTTTTAGAAGTCAGTTCTTTCCTTTCACCTTGTTGAGGCAAGTTCTCTCTTGTTTCTGTTGCTGCCAGTATGCTGGCCTATCAGTTTCTAGTCTCCGCCTCCCATCATGATAGCGGTGTAGCTATCAGGACTTCAGGTTCTTTAGCTTTTGAAGCAAAAGCTTTAACCCCTGATCCATCTTCCCAGTTCACATTCAGTTTTTTAATGTGGTCTGTCAGACTTGCATAGCAAGTACTTTTTTTACCCACTAAACCACCTCCTCCGCCCCTTGGACTACAGCAGCCAAGCTGCTAATGCATAGATGAGTAGATGAGCCTTGTCGAGGACATAAATATCTTCTGATGTTTGCTGAGACCTTCTCAGGGTAGACTGAAGCCTACCCAGACTAAGAGAACTCACGGTCATTCTCTAAATAAGCCTTTACCTTTGAGAGTCTCCATAGCATCGAGGACATCTTAACAACAACGCTACCACACCAAAGGGGAAAAAAAGACTTAAAAATTCTCTTCCAACAAGAAAAATGAGTGTTTTCTTAGATACCGAGAGAGGTCCTGCTTATAAATCAATCGGTAATTGCAAACTTCCTTGACCTCTGGACTTTCTTTCTTGTTTCTCTGTGGCACTATTGACACTCAATTACAACCTCACACCATTTCCTTTTAACCTGTTTCACCATTTGATTCCTTCTTAAAATTGCTCTTTTGCATTTTCCACATTCTCAATCCACATCCATTGTGTGTGTGTGTGTGTGTGTGTGTGTGTGTGTGTGTGTGTGTGTTTGATATCCCTGGGATCAGGCTACACAAAGAAGGCTCTCCTGGGACTAGTAAGACTGTGCTTTGACTGGTTCTTGTCCTTTCTAAGGCTATTGGTTAGCAAAATCTTGCTACTTCTGCTTAGATCTTGGATTCTTCTATCTTGTAAAATTACATCTTCTTACACATGACAGTTTTCAATGAAATTACTTATGACACAATGATTCTAGGCAATTCCTACTATATGAAACTCAAAGCTGCTTCTCCAATCAGTGAACACAATATGGCAAAGTACTGTCACCAGTCCTAAGCAAGAACTCTGCCCCTCGTCAGCCTGGAAGAAGTTGTAGGAGAATATCCACAGCCTTTAGCTGAATCATGTCAGGAGAGTAGGAGATGAAGCAAAGAAACCAATTACAGAAACCACTGGAAATCTCCACCAAAGGCTAAATGTAAAAAGCAAAGCAAGCATGAGAAAATCCCTATCAGCAACTGCAGCAGGAAAGTGATGTACAAATGCCCCTTAAGATGTCATGACTCCCACAGCCCAAACCCACAGAACATCTAACCTCTCCCAGCTCATTGCTCAAGCCTTGGAAGTGCTCTCTTAATAAACCACCTTTTCTACGAAGCATGTATCCCTGGACCCAGTCTTTGTTCCAGATCCTGGGAATCTCTGTTGGTATCTTCAGGAATCAAATCCATACCTATAACATTTTACACCTACAAAAAGATCTTTTAAATATATATTACAGATTATATTAAAAATAAAAACTTAGAGATTGTAGTAGATTCTTGAAAATGCAGTGTGTGGACTTTGATAAAAATAGGTGATATTCGCTGAACGTTTAGCCTTGGCCAAGTGTTGTCTTTGTGCTTTCTGTGCATTATCTTGCTTGCTTGTCTGGTAGTCCTGCTAGGAAGGTTCTGCCTTTACTCTTACTTTGTAGATAAGAAATCTGAAAGTTGACAGATTCATGACTCACTCCAGAGTTCACCCTCCAGACACAAAGCAATGATATGGCCTTGTGTTTATTAGCTCACTCAAGATAACAAGGGTATTTAGATGTCCAGGAATGGTTTTGTTCATGCACCAGGCAAATTACTTTCTTGGCACAAGTTGTAAATGTGAATATCTGAGCTCCCATAGCCCTCTGTTTTGGTTTTATTTTGTTCTTTATTTTCCTTTTCTTCCCCCTGCATCTTTCCCAAATTATATGAAGACTACCAAATGTAATTTTTAATCCAAACATTTGATGTAGCAGAAACAGTGGTAAGAAATATAATACATATATATGTTAATTTTTAGCCTCATATAGTTATGTGACTGGAATCATTATGCATATAAGTTGAGTCCTTCTTGACCCATTTATATCCTAAACACCACAAACATAACTATCATAGCATTTCTAGCTAAGTTCATTACACACCGTTCACAAGAAACACTTAATAGTATTCTTCTGCAAGCAGCTGAAACACAAGTCTTTTCACCAATCTTCTGTGATATAACATGAAGTAAAATTTGAAATATGTGGGCTGCCGTCTTGGTTTAGCCCTTGAGATTGAGAAACTAATCAGCAGATACTGCTCTGAGCTCATACCTAAGGGCTATTGCAATCAGTAAATTACGTAGCTTGTCACACTCCATCAATTTTTGCCATATTAACAGTGATTACACGTTTCTCAAGTTTCACAGGGAAATCAAATAATTGACCACAGCTGGCAATATTTTATTTTACATGGAGTACTACTGCTGGAGGAACTCTGGCCCAACGTTGAGCAGGGCTTTAATTGACTGCAAACATTCAGGGGCAATGCCTCAGGGTGCCTGATTTTTTTTTCTCCCTCGCTAACCTTGTATTTTGATCTGAATGCTTTCAGAAGTAATTGTAAGAATTGCTTAGCCTTCCCTGAGGCCCAAAGAGAGGCCAAAGAGACTCCATCAAGCCTCATTCTAATAGAGAACCAATTCTTACCTGTGCAAGCTATAGCATACTTTTCAGGGTGTTTCCAAACAAATTTGGTGCCTTTGAATTTTTATTTTATTTATTTATTTTTAATTTATTTTTATTTTTCTAATTTCACAAGCATATTGAGTACTTACCCCTGCTTCTCTCCATCCCCCTCCCTTCCATTCCTCCTCTTTCCTCCCTTCAAATTTTATAGCTGCCTCTGAACATTTAAGCAAGGACAGTAACTTCAAAAAACCATTTTGAGTACCAGTAGTTCCTGCCAGGGGACTTTCATAAGCAGGAATGAATGAAATGTACAAAAGAGAAATAAAAATGTTTCCTACTGCTTATGTTAATAACCTCTTACTTAATCACCACATTTTATTGGAATCAGTTGATTAAATATAAAAGTGTGTATGACTCTCCCTGTGTGTGTGTGTTGTGTGTGTGTGTGTTTCAGCTTTGTTGATATAATTTTATTCATTCTGTGAATGTAAATAAACATTGCAAATATTTTGGCATTAGAAAGAAAAATCAGACTCATTTCACTGGCAAATCCCACAAATTAAAACCAACATATTATATTAATTTTCCTAAAGATGATTAATTTTCACTGGACACTGTAAGGAAAAAAATCGAGAACATTTTCTAAGACATGTTTATGGCTTACCAAAACAGAGGCACAGGAGCAAAGAATCCAGTCTTATTGCAGCTACATTTTACTTGACAGAACAAAGAATTCTGAGTCCACTATAAAAGGCACTCAGTCAAGGTCCACACTTGAAATAACAAAAATAATTCTTAAAAATTCAAAGAACTATTCTATGTCATCATCCCATGCTCTTAAAAATGGAATTGAATTGGGATCAGCTGGATGAAAACATTTTACTTTTAAAACTAATCGCATACATACCCTCTCCCACCACTCTAGGCGTCTATAAAATGTTACTTTAAACGTAGGTCAAGCATGTTAAGGTTTGTACCTGTCTTTAAAGATGCAGTATCATAAGAATAACTATACATTTTTTCAAATTTAAAAATGTCTTTTTTGGTGGGGGATGACTTTTTCAGTTCTTACTTTTAAGAAAATATTGACTGGCAACTTTAGTACTTCACATCTGTGAAGCATTTTGCATGGTCTTTCGTGGGTCAACCCAGACCCAATTGTTCCGCATACTGAATGTCCATGGTCAACAGTAGGTACCTAAGACAGACCTCTCTAACAGGCACCTTATCTCCTGGACTATTTTCATAACACCTGAAATTGGGGACTTGCTTTTTTAGTGCCTAAAGTAGCTTATAAGCAATTTTATAAAATGGTAAATGATGTCAAAATTATAAGCCATCAATAAAGACAGAATAACATACTTATTTTCAAATTTTCAAAATGGTTAACTTGAGCTTAGAGAGGGCCAGTGCAGATTTTGTTTTTTTGGAACTCAGTCTAAATGTCAATGATCCTTCCTTTCCAAGGGTGTCATAGTGGTACAGTTATGTTGGCAAAGTGTCTTTTATAGCCTCATGTATGGGACTTAATAACCTTTTCACCACCACGATTATAATTAGAATAAAGAATGAATACACTGTATTCATTCAGTGTATGTTCTTGCCATTAACAGTTAGCTCAGGACTGGTGGAGTTACTAAGCTGGTTCCTATCTGGTTCATTGTGTGTCTGTCTTGATAAAATAAGCCTGCATCCAGGGTTCTCAGTCTTAAGGCTGGACACCAGTTTATAAGGCAAAAGGCAACAGGGTCATTCCACTTTTAGCTAAGTACTTTGCTTTTAATTGGGCCACACGTTCTTACGTTCTTATAAGCACTACTGTGCACAGTTTGGTCCCATGAAGAATGCAAGTCTTGTCCCATGAAGAATGCAAGTCTTTTCTGTATTCTCTGTTAGTTCCACTTTACAGTTTACCATTGATCCTGCTGATGCAGTTATGCAAGACCTTTCTTGATTGCTTTGCACGGACAGTGAGGAGAAACAGCAGGCAACCTTGAACAGAAAATTTTGTGGACCCCAAGAGTTAGCTTCAAGCATCTCCTTTCCTGGGTGTATTGTTGACAATTTAATTAGCTGTGTGCTGTAGGAGCTAGGGTCCACAAGACTGTACTTAATTAAGTCTTTTGTGCTTGATTGTGGGTATCCCTTACTGGCTAAGAAAAGATACTCCTCTTCAGGCTTTAACAGAAGCTACTCCTGGCAACCATGAGATAAAACCTCATATTCACTGAGAGTTTTCTGTCAGTGAAGCTTGACTTTTTTTAACCAAGAAAGGCAAACAGAGCTTGGGGATAATGCAGCCAGTAATGGTAGTCTGGGGAGCCTGAAGCATCCTGGATTATTTAGTTGCTGCAACAACACAGACGCCATGAATCAAAGACACTTATACAGTGCAGTGGCATGCAGGTGAGGCAGAGGCTGACTCTGGGCAGATTCCAGGGCAGCTCCCAGTGATGGCCAGTCACTGTTCAGCTGCTGCAGCTGCTGTCCGGAGTCCTGCTCCACTCGCTGGTCCCTGGGATTATACACTCGAGCTCAAAGATGAGCAGGATCTGTAGGCCAGCCATGAGATTGCCTCCAAAGCCACTGTCACCGGAGTTGGAGCAAGTCCATAGTTAGCATTGCTGACTTTCTCAATGTTAACATTTACTTTGTATTGACTCTGGTCAATATAGCAGGTAGATACAGAAAGTACAAGTTGGGAGTTGGCAAGATAGCTCAGCGGGTAAGATGCATACATGAAAATCTGGTGACCTGGCTTCCAAGTTCAATCCCTGGAAGCCCACTTGGGGGAAGGAATGTTGTCATCTGATCTCTACCCATGCATATGCACTATGGTATTCATATTTTCTCTCTCATAAGTAAAATATTTTTAAAATTCCAGATTGGAGGCAGAGACAATGAAGGATGTAATCCCAGGAGGTAATAGCTTACGTGGCTGTCTACCATGTGTATTATGTGTCTCTACTTGAGCCACATAATAGCAAAGATTCTGCAAATAGGCAGAATTTGAAAACTGCGTTACTCTCCTTTCCTGCATGATTGACATTCCATGAATCATTACTTAGTTATTTATAAATATTAGTGAGAACTTATAAATATAAAGTTGGCTTTGAGCATAGCTTGTACCAGTGTTTCTTCCTGTTACTGATAAATACAAGATCAAATAACTTAAGGAAACAAGGGATTTATTCTTACTTACAATTTTGGTTACAGTTCATAGTCTATCTTAGCAGAAGAGTTTATACCAACACCAGGAGGCCAGGGAATTGGCCATACGATATCCACAGGAACTGTCGAGAAATGACTTTCTGTCTTGCCAAAATGCCTGCATGCCAATATGCCAAGTGTGTCAAACTACAGAACCAGCTCGCTCCATCTACCCGCCTGTCCAGGGAACAGACCTACCTGTCATGAGCTGGTCTTCTCACAATTACATCATCTTCTACAAGCTTGCCCTAGCTACCAGTTTTTACAAACATGCTCAAAGTCTCAGCCTTCAATGGTCAAGGTGGCACCTGTAACTAACTACCACATCAGGGATAACCTTGACTTTCTGTCCTCCTGCCGCTATGTTCTCTGAAAACCTAATGATGACATTATTTAAAACAATACAACTCTTTTAGCGTTTGCAATGAATATTTATGTAATGCTTATTAAACTTTGTTCCCTTAAGGAAAAGGCAATATTTTTAATAGCTACATAGAAAATCACTTACCCCTAATATTAATATCTTTGTGCTGTAACCCTTTGCAATTATGTCTGAACAGTACAGACACTGTGTACAAGCCATGTCTTCCACTCCCAGATTCTCCTCAGTGATAGATGGCACTTCCAACTTGCAGCTAGGTTGGAAATAAATTAGCCAGATTAGCCAGTGTCTCTTACTTGATCATTTACAAAGTTAAGTTTGTAACTCTAGGAAAGCATCTCCTAACTGAAATTTGAGTCAGTGGCAATTGTATAATTGTTTCTACAAGCCACTAAGAAATGTAAGCTAACCCCAACAGCAACGATGAATGCTGATTTATTAAGAGAACAGGGTGTACATGTTTCATAAATCTAAATTGTTCCTGCACACTCAAGTAGAATTAAATGAAGCAGAATCCCATCTAAATCCATAATTCTGCTCTCTACCACCTCAAAGAGATGTGACTGATCTGCTTACGTGCAAGTCCACGTCTATTATAAGGTTAAATATCATCCTAGATGTTCCTAGTTCAACTATTTGTTCCATGCAACCCTCCGTTGTACCCAACCTCCAACATGTTTTAAGAATCTTGCAGTTCCACTGAAAATATCTCTTCAATTTAGTTTGTCCTTGCTCCAGTCCAGAGGACCTGTCCTAATTCAAACTATGGAATGAGACACCAGTAGTAAAATCAGAAGTGGAGACTGCATATATTTAGAAATATATGTTGCTGGCTCCTGATGTCTTATATAGTTTTCATCTAAGTTGCAGACTTACATACCTGACTGCCTACGTAACTTCTTACCAAGTCTCTCAAATTTATCACAAATAAATCACGATTATTGAGTTAGACTTAAAAGAAATGAGAAAGGCAAATTAGTTTTTTTCCAGGCCTCAGTTTCACCCTTTCTCTAGACAGTTGTATTTCTGCTGTCAGCGCAGATTATTCTAATCAAAGCAGATTACTAATTATCACAGTTTACCTGCACATTGTTAATAAGTTCATAATCAAACATCTTAAGAAAACAGGGGTTTTACTCTGGCTTGTGATGCCTGGTTACATTTCTTAGTCCAGCTCGGCAGGAGAGTTCATATCAACACGAGGAGTCAAGGGAACTAGCCACATCATACCCACTTCTGAGAGAGGAGGCAAATCTCACTCACCAGACTGGAAGTCTGTTAAAATATGCTGAAGTATCACATTAATTTCTTCAGCTCTTCTTCCCCAGAAGCTAGCTATACTTGCCTTCACATACCCCCGTCCCCGCAGCCTTATGATCACAGTCTTTAAAATCTGTCTTAAATCTGCCTTCCTTCCACCATGACCACTTCTACCAGCATAATCCAAGCCACCATCACCTCTCCCCGGGAATATCACAAGGACCTCCTTTATCTAGTCAAGTCTTCACCCCATAGCAAATAAATAAATCATGATGTAAGACATAAATCTAATCATGTCATTCTACTTCAGAGGTCAAAAACAGCTCTCCAGTGTGGATATTGGGGCCCTACATGTTTCCCCCAGCAGCACCTACCTCTCTCCCACGCTCCATCTCGGAGCATCTAGTCCATCTGCAACTTCTCCAGGTAACTAATTTGCATGACTTTTTTTAAAGAGATGTGAACAAAGGTCTCTTCAGCTGAGATAGGATGCCAGTGACACACCAAAGAAGTTATTTCACCTAAATCTATTTCAGTAAGCTAATGATTTTATTGGGGTTACTTACTGAGCCTGACGGTTAATCTTCAGTGTTTATTTGACTGGATTTAGGATAACATACAAGGACACTTCTTGGCTTGTCTGAGAAAATATTTTTCAGAGAGGTTTATCTAGAAGAGGGGAAACTCACCTTAAACAAGAGTGGCACCTCCTTTGGACAGTGGTCCTGGACTGAATCAAAAGAAGGAATAGGAAAGAGTTCACTGCACCAGACTCGTCTCTCGATGAGTGAAGACCCAACATAACCAGTCACCTCACATCCCGTCCCGTATCTTCCCTGCCAGGATACTTTGCATCCTCTTACATTGTGAACCCAAGTACATCTTTCCTCCTTAAGTGACTTCTTGTCAGATATGTCTCAAAGCAATGAGAAAAGTTACTGATACAATAGGTGATGAGTTACTGACAATAAGAAAAGTTGCTGATACAGTGGGTGATGGGTTACTGACAAGAACAAGGGTGAGTCAAATGCAGTTGTATCATCCAACCCCACCCAGCATGGTGACAGCTCTTGAAGCTGCACAGCTGGAGTTCCCTGAAGACTCACAGGCAGTTCCACTGAAGAGTCTCCTCTCTCCCGGCCATTGATCACTGCTTGCATCACCTCGGACAGAAGAGACTCCCGTGAGTCATAAGCTTTGTGAGCTTCCTTGGTCTTATATCTTCTGTAGTCTTGTGGTCTTGTTTCATGGCTTCCTGAATCTTATGATCCTCCTTCCTCCTAGGAAGGATTATTTCAATCCAGAGGAAACGTTGCACGACTCTACTTCTTCCCCCTGACTCTTCTATTCTTCATGCCCTGAGTCTTAGAGGGGGCAATATATGTGATTGGTTAATTTCTTCCATTTATGGTTGCACATTGGGCCACTCTGCCCCAGCATGAGTCACTTATTCTCAGCTGTTTGGCCAGTGTGAGTCTTCACAGAAACTGGTGTGTGGGGGAAGGGGGAGAGTTTCCCTCCAAGACTGTAGCTGATTGCAACAGTAATGTATGACTGTAAACATACATGTTTACAAGGCAATTTGATAGGCATATCAGACCTTTCAGCAAAACAGTGGCAGTGGCCTCTCCACTGGGGCTTTTGCCCTGGTCTGTACTTCTAAACACAAGCCTTCTCCTGTGGGGTGGGTCTTAAATTCAATCAGAAAGCAGTTGGTTGACTCATGATAGTCATGCCATTATTGCTCAGGTGGGCATGTCTTTTTTTCTTTTCTCTAGGGTATTCTGATAGTATATTATACAAGGTCTATAAAGCAGCAGGATTGTCAATGATACCCCACCCCACACGAGCAACCTGCGTAGCACCTCCCAGAGCTATAAAAGCCAGACAGCAGAGAAGTAGCTACCAGCTCAGTCCCGGCTGCCACGAAGCCACCAGCCTGGCAATAGCTTGCATTGTGTGTGTGGGGGGGGGGTTTCCATGAACAGCTCATGGAGGACCAGGGTAACTTTGAGAGTCATCCTGGATTGATTCTACCTCCTTTTTGTTTTGCTCTAGGATTTCCCAGGCTCTGCCTTCCAGAGTTCGAAGTGCAGACCACCACCATTCTATGTGGAATCCAGCATCTGAACTCAGGTCCTTCCGCTTACAGGGCAAAGGCTTAACCCCTGAGCCATCTCTCCAACCCCAGCGAATTGTTTTTCAATGGGATAAATAAACTACTGTGCTACATGATTCATATCTCCCTTTACTTGGACTAGATAAGAATTAGTGGAGTTTCAGTCTAGAATGCTTTTTTTCTAGTTTTTTTGTTTTTATTTTATTTTATCTTATTTATTTATTTTCGCTCATACAAACTTAATAGGTACCCCGTCCCCTCCCTCCCTCCACCCCTTCCTGGACTCCCTTGCTCCCTCTCCCCTTTTCCCCTTCCTTTCCCCCCCTCCCTCCCTATCTCCCAGTGCCTTCTCCCCTCCATCCCTGGAGCATCCTTTAATGTGTATGTCAAACTTTCCTCTGGGTCCTCCTTTCTCTGATGAGGTGTAAGGATTCAGTGTCATTTTCTAGAACTCTTTCTTGTGTTCCCCTTAAGTATAGGAACACTATTATGGCTGATAATCCCTAGCTTCTAAGGATCCTAGTGCATTTAGTCCATGCTAGTCAGTCTAGAATGCTTTAAAAAGCTGGTTAACCTTACACTGAAAATCTCTCAAAGTTCTTTTTAAAAAAAAGGAAATTAGCAGCAAAACTTCAGAATTAGACTCAGGTCTTTTTGTATGAACATGTTCTATTCCATGTGCTGAGTGGCTCAGGATTTCTGCCTTTCATTTATTTGCGTCAGGTTAAACATGCAGCTGAAGTGTGTATATTATGGCTAAATTAACCTAAGTAAGGTTAATTACGGTAGCCATTGAACTTCAATCCTAACCATGGCAGAATGAACCTTCCTTCCTGTGACCATATTCAATTCTGAGCTACATATATCAAACCCAAACTTCTGATTGGGAGCCATTTCAGGATCAATTTACATTCAAATAAAAAGGCACTCCAGTGAGAGCAAATTAAGATGTTTAAATTATGGGGCATGTGGGATCCATCAAGCAAGAAAAGCAGTTGTAAATCAAGCCCCTGGTGAACGGGTTAAACACACAAGAGGGGTTTAGTCTTCAAGCAACACTTCCTATGTTTTTTTTTATATAGTTTTAGCAACTTAAATAGAAAGAAACAGAAAAGAGTAAAAAATGTTTTTTATAATCGGCAATGCCACTCCACCCAGGGCCTGGGGCTTGATCCTCACCACTGGAAAAGCAAGCAAACAAATAAATAAGTGACTGACATAATTATTGTCATAACCCTGACATGGTAGCTTTAAAAACAAGTGATAACAAGGGCCTGGGCCACATGTCAAAGCATCAAGTGAATGAGAAGGAATGACACCGATGGTTCGTGGACTTTACAAACATAAATTGCCCTCTGTTTCTGCTGCTTTTGTCAAGTCTCTCATCTGGCCAGATGTCATCTTGTGGACACGAGTGTGCATTCCAACAGGACAGTGTTCCTAAAGAATGTGTATCCTGACTGGAGGTGGCTCAGGGGTGCAGAACTTACCCAGCATGTGCCAATGAACCAGCCAACAAACAAAAGCTAAAAAGCATCTTACTGGAACAAAACTATGATTGGGTGGAGAACAGTAACTATGAGTAACTGCGCAAGTGGGTGGAGAGCTGGGCATTATTACCCTGATTCCTCTCCTCCGTCTCAATTTCTCTCCTCCAGGCAAGTATACTCTCATGAAACTTCCAGGGATTCTTTCAGCCCCAGTTTCTTAGTGAGACATGGTAACTTGATATATTTCATAAGTCCTTCATTTAAACAGATTCATGAAGCAAACAATATTTGGCTCAAAAGAATGAATCTTTAATGCTAAAACTTTAGGCACAACCCAACATATTTTACTAGTAAACTTTTCGTGTCATCCAAATAACTGATTTCAGTAAATCCAAAGAATGAGAAAATATTGCAAAAAAAAAAAAAAGCAAGCATTTGATTAGACTCACAAAGTAGGCGAACCACAGCTCGCCCATCAAATCCTGTCCCCTGCCTGTTTTTGACAATAAAATCTTATGGGAACATAGCCCTTCTTGTTGTGCTTTTATGTCTATTTTTTGAGGCTCCGTGGCAGAACCCAAGAGTTGCGACACAGACCGGATGCCCTGCAAAGTCTTATTTACGATGGGACCCTTGGAAAAAGTTCACCAAACTCTGGATTAGGTTGTACCCTTTGCAGCTGGCTCTTCGGTTATCATCTGTTTTTCCAATACAGACTAGTCCAGGCTCTTTATGAGTTGCCTTGCTTCCCAGTTTCAGTAAAAGCTGCCTGTGTTTTGAGAGCCTCGTGGTGCAGCCTGGAATGCAGAGCCTGTGCCTCCGGGAACATAAACACTTTGTCTCAGTATAATTTTAGTACTGCTGCAACTCCCTAGGAAATGAAAAGCATCAAGAAGCTCCTCGGACAGAAATTCAGCTCTTATTGAGCGCGTGCATCATTCCCAACGTTCTCTCCTCACTCACCTAAATATGCACCATGCCCTTTACAGAAAGCTAAACTGACTAGCAGCATTGAGAACATGGTTTTCCTTGTTTGGATCTTTTAAAAGTCAAATGAGCATTTCTGCAGTCTCCTGGCCATGTTCGGAAAAGAAGCATTTCCATCTTTCACTTGAGAATGAGAGGAGAGAAATTGTTGCATCCGTTGTCTAAAGATGGAGGGGAGAGGGCAAGGGAGGAAGGAGCATGTCTTGGAAGCCTCTTTTTTTTCTCGGCTTGGTAAGCATTTACTAGAGGCCTGTTCAAAAATTGTGTGTCGCGCCGAAAGTGTTTGAGGTATCAGGTGGAATGTCCTCATACTCACTAAACATCTTTCATGGCTTTCTCTCCTAACCTGACAATTCAGAGGAGAAAAAGCCTGACAGTGGCAAAATAAAAATTTAAATCTAGGTGTCTCAGCTCCAAAGCCCTTTTGCAAACTGTGGAGGGAAAAAAAAGGTCTTTGTAGTTGACTGTCTCACAGCACTGTTCCCAAGGACAAGTGAGTGTTGGCAGTTTCAGTTCCAGTATTGCAAAAAGGCAAGAGCAGCCCAGACCCAAACTTGGAGTCTAAAAGAAATGGAGCTAAACTTAATGGGTACTCTGAAGTTAGAGAACGTCAGATTTTTTTTAATCTACTTCACGTTTGATTTTCTAGCAGTTGTAAATATACATACGGAAGCCATTTGTTTGACCTAATCAACCCACCAATGTGAGGAAAAGCTGAAGAGGCACGTGGCCGGGAGGGAAGGAGACACAAGTTGCTGTGGTTTTCCATGGCGTCCTGGCTCTGACTTCTGTGATGCTCCGTAAAGCTTCGTTGTATCTCTTGAGTGGTATCTTGAGGCTTTGTTCACATCCATCTCTTCTTTCACTGGATGCTCCCAGAGTTGTTAGAATTATTCACTGCAAATTCTGCTCTTCAACGGTCTGCCTAGGAAACATACGTGTGGCTCAGGTCCTGGCTGGTGACATTATTTCGTTTTGAGATGCTCTGGAGACTTTATGAGGTGGGTCCTGGCTGGAGAAGGTGGTCCCTAGAGGGGCGTCTTTGATGCTTTTGCCTAGCTTCAGTATTTTTCCTTCAGTCTCCCTCCCGGGTACCATGAAATGAGCAGTCTCTTTCTTCTCACGATCCTCTCCCCCAAGATGCTCTGCCTCACTCTAGGCTCAGAGTCACTGCAGTCAAAGGCAGGGACTGAAATCTCTGAAACAAAGTCAAAAATAAATCCTTTCTCCTTTTAAATTGTCCCCTCAGGAATTTTGGACACGGCTACACAAAAGTAACCAATATGTGTGCAATATCCATGAAACCATGATTTCCCTAGAATCACCAAAATAATGTAGAAATATCAAAATCTACTGATCAGTGTAAAAAAAATGCTTTCTTCTCTGTGTCAAAGATGAACATCTCAGGGTTCTTGTGCCTCTGACACCACCTTTGACTCCCCATGACTGATGCCCAAAGCCCAAGTCTATGGTGATAGCGTCCTTCCCACTTCACGCTGCTAACTGATGGGGCTGGAGTTGTGGCTACTGTGCTGCTGTATAAAGAGTGATGTTGCACCTCACATCCCTGTGAGCGGGAAGTTCTTTCCTGTGTTGCCTTTCATTTCTACGTCAGCCTCCTCCACTGTTTATAGATTTTTTCCTTTTGGCAAAACACACTTGTGATAGTTAATCCTGGGTGTCAATTTGACATACCTGGCATTAACGAAGATCAGCTGAGACCACCTGAAGAGACTATCTGGATAATACAAAGATCAGCCATGGATCTGATCGGAACCTCCCTAGATCTCACTTTGGAACCTCATAATAGTGACCAGATAAAAGGAACCACAGAACAGAAGACAGAGGAGAGACTCTCTGAAACTCTGCTAGAGAATGCTCTTCCCTCCTGCCACGGGGTTTCTTCGGCCAGCCATGCTGCTTCCACTGTGATAGACTGTATCTTCCTTCTGGAACCCTAAGGTGAATAAATTTCCTTTTCTCCCTTACATTATTTGACTTGAATGCTCTGTCACAGCAATAGTTAAGAGTAATTATCACAACACCTGAATATATCACATCCTTTCCTTCTTCATGAGACAATTCAAGCTTCGATCCACCAAGTAGAAACTTAAGGATGCTTGCATTGTATCTAAAGGAAATCTCCGTTGTCTTGGCGACATGGCAAATTTCCATGTCATATGATCTATCATGAAAGGAAAGTAGTCCTGTAAATTCCATTTGTAGTAACCATCGCCTTTTGCTTCAGTCTTCCTTGCTAAAGACTATTAAGTTCAAGCTTTTCTCTAAATTCAAGGAAAGACTGACCATCCAATACTAGAAGATTATATTGATTTACTGGCTGAAGGACAACTGAGGCAAGTGACAGTATTTTGGATTGGGTTGGAATTACAAAATATACATGATTTGAGTTTAAGAACTAAACACAAGCAGCAACTATATGCTTTACGTTATGCTTTTTTCCACCCAGTCTCAGGGTGTAGTTACCTTTTAGTAAGTACTTGCAATGGTGAGAAACACAGAACTTGGGAAATAAGATGAAGAGGGTTTAAAGGCCTGCTCTGATACTTAAAGATACATGTCTGAGCTTCTGAATCCTCAATCTGTTCAATCTATCAAGTGGGAATGACTGTGCATACTCCTTAAATTCTCAAGGCGCACATGTGCAAGTGCTTCATATGAAGTTTTAGCCACTCTCAGGACCCTGGGGAGATCACTATCAAAGTTATGGCTACATTGTCTTTGTTACTGTGACTATAGCAAGGATACATAGCTTTAAGTTCTCCTAGTTGCCTTTCAGTAACATGGTATTTTTGTAGAACTTAATAAATATCAGTCTTGAAATGCTTTTTTAAAGTCATTTTACTGCTGAAATGTAATAGCAAATAATTTCTTGCAGAAGGCAATAAGTAGAGCTATTTCCTCACAGTGATTGTAACTTTTGCATTTGACTTCTTAATAGGTAACAGATGTGGAAAGACACAGGATTGTCCCACCCCCATCCCCAAATGCTCAGCACAACATATGGCACCGAATCAGATTACACTGACTATGACACAGTAAATAGTCATGCATCTGTGGAGAAGAGAACATAAGTTTGCTGCTGCTAAGTGTTTATGAGTTGTTGCAGCATGCATACAACTTGTTCCTCGTTTATCTGGTTAAGATAACTAAAGTCCTAAAGGTGAACAAAATTCTATCAAAAAAAATTGAAATTGACTTCATAGACTTTAGGTTAGTAGCAAGCATGCATATATGCTACATTTTTAGTAGCTTTCAAAATTAGAGCCTATAAAAAAGGAAGCTTGTAGAGGGGTACTAATGGGACATTTTTGTAGTAGAAATGGTTTTGCACTCTGATTAGAACCATGATATACCATTCCATCCTCCAAAAGTCTGCAAAGTTTATTAAGTGAAGGTACAGTTATCACTCTAAAAACGTGCATGTTCTCTGGGTTTAATAAATATATTATATATATTAAATGTACAGTGTGTGTGATATACATGTGCGTGTATATTTTCATATGATATATTTAATGCACAGTGTGTATATTGTGCATTCATATGTATGTTTGTATATGTGTGGCTGAATGTGACAGTGTGCGTGCATGCATATAGAGGCCTAAGGTTTATGGGAGAAATCTTCCTCAACCATTATTCCCATTATTGAAGTTTCTCAATTGAAACCAGATCTCACATATATGACTACTGTAACTAGCCAGCTCACTCAAGGATGCCCTATCTCTTCCTTCTGAATGCTGGAATCACAGATGCATTGCCAGGCCCACCTGTCATTTACATGTGTTCTGGTGAATCCAAACTCTGGTCCTCACAGGTGTGTGGCAAACACTTTATCCACTGAGTTCTCTCCCTAGCCCCCAAACTACACATATTTTGTTCATAGATGCTATACCATTCAAATGTTTAAAGTAAGTGACCATTTTTATATGGACCGACAGGATCAAATAGTCCCAGCGTAAATGATAAAAGTGGAAGTTAGTAAAACCACAGTTAAACTCAAGATTCTGTTTCCTTTTAGTTTACAAATACAAGTGCATGTGAACTAAGCATAAATTGTGTTAGTTCATTCACTGAGAGTAAATATGATGCTCTCAAATACCACTGTACTGAAAAGAAAAAAATAAATATCCTGCAGGGACTAGAAATATCTGAGCTTTTCATTACATATCAAGATATTTCATCACTGAGCCGGAAGTGCAGCTAAGTGGTAGAGTGCCTGCCTAGCATTCCCAGGGCCTGGGTTCCATCCCTAACACCATAAAAAAAAGTAAATGAGTAAGTAGGTAATAACATTTTCATCCCAGAATTGCTTTTCCAGTGGCCTGGAAAGCTGATGGTATTTGAGGGATTTGAGATACCAGATCCTTTAAGTGGCCTGTAAGCAAGGACTGCCCTTTCCCCAGAGTTAAAATGGAAAGCCCCGGGGTGTGGGGTGGGGGGTGCAGGGCAGGCAGAAGCCCTGCCTGGGAGCCTAAGCTGGGCAGAGATACTCAAAGCAGATTCAGTGGCCCAGCTCCCCCACATATGTCAGCACTACCCCCTTAAACTTAAAGAGACCATTGCAGCATCTAGAAGACATGCTGGGACCCTGCATGGGTCAAGAGAATTCAGAATACAGATGACGATGTCCTGAAAGCAACCACATGGTAACCCCAGAGATGGCACCATCCTCCTCCAGTCAAAGGCGGGGACTCTTGCTCTGGGATTCAGAAAATATTGGTGTTTAGGGTTAATTAGAAGTGGGCGTGCTTTGTTGCTACTAAAAGAGAATTTCAAGGAGTTATTATTTACAGTGTAGGAAACTTTGTTCATAAATGAATTATGTCATTGGACAACTGGTATTGGAAGGAAATGCGGCACATTTTGCTTCATGCATGATTTTTCTTTATAGCACACCATAGATGAGAAATGTGATTCTACTGATGGCACCGCAGAACCTGCAGAGAAGCAGACTTTAAAGTGATTGGCATGTGCTCTAAGAAATCCTATGGAAGGGAAGAAAGAAGGGAGAGAGGGAGGGAGGGAGGGAGGGAAGGAGGGAGGGAGGGAGGGAGGGAGGAAAAAAGGAAGGAAGAAAAGAGAAGGAAGGAAGGAAAAGAAGGGAGGGAGAAGAGAAGGGAGGGAGGAGGGAAGGAAGAAGGCAGGGAGGGAGGGAGGCAGGGAGGCAGGCAGGGAGGGGGAAGAGGGGAAAGGAGGGAGGGGGGAAGGAGGGAGGGGGGAAGGAGGGAGGAGGGGAAGGAGGAGGGAGGGAAGGAGGGAGGAGGGGAAAGGAGGGAGGAAAGGAAGGAAGGAGGAAAGGAGGGAGGGAAGGGAGGGAGGGAGGAGGAAGGGAGGAAGGGAGGGAGGAGGGAGGGAGGGAGGAAGGAAGGAAGGAAGGAAGGAAGGAAGGAAGGAAGGAAGGAAGGAAGGAAGGAAGGAAGGAAGGAAGGAAGGAAGGAAGGAAGGAAGGGACATTGTTTCCCATGGTCCTTGAAGGGTCTCCCTGCAGCTTGGGTAATGAGGTTTGTTTTGGTTCAAAAATAAACTCTCTCCTAACAACCATCATTCCTTTTATTAGACATTTTGGCTGAACATTTAAATAGCACAAATTAAAAATTGTAATGTCTAGGCTAATGAGCAGGCCTGCAATTTGGTCTAGTTTGGGTGCGCGCGCACACACACACACACACACACACACACACACACACGCCAAAAAACAAACATAAAAAAGTTGTACATGCCATTTTCCTGTAAACTAGATCCTGCAGAATTGTGTACCTTTGAAAAACATCCTGGTGCACATGCATACATACTTTCATACTATTATTTTCCTGGTCGACACAGCAAGTACAGTTTATTACAAACTGTGACAGACAGAGGGAGAAGAGAGAGAGAGAGAGCCCAACGGTGGGTTTACTTAGGAGGAAGAAGCTATCAGCAGATGTTATGCTACACCTCTGTCTAAATTATAGCTCTAATGCCAATCACTATGTTCACAACCAAATCAGATGCCTCCCCCAGGAAAACTACTGTTCATGCCCCAAGGGCTGCTGGTTTCAGTTGTGCCTCTCAATCAGGCAGAAACGTTCCTTTCCTTGACCCCTAACACTATTTATTTTGCTTCCTGCCAATCTTGAAAATAGCCCATGCTGTGTGCCATTTCCTTATAAATGCTTCCTGGTGCTGGATTGCTCTGTCTCAGAGGTATTTGATTTCACACTGTCATTTTATCTTTATAAACTTTTAGAACTTTCTGAGCATGAGAATGTCCGAAACATATAGAAATAAGGCTGCAAGTCAATCAACAGAGTCTTTACAGCATATCCAGCTTTCTACCCATTACTAGGAATCTCCCCTTAACTCCAACATTGCATGTCCAATCTGAGTGTAGAACACGAAATTAATATCTGAGAACTCCATCGAAGAGACCCTGGTGTCAACATGTTTAATTTATTATCATTATTGCCAAAGACCTGTTTTCCCAAGACGAGTGAAATAGAAAACATAATATATTTAAGGATCTAACCCCAGGCATTAAGGGGAGGGCAGAAAAAAAAAGAGAGAGAAAGAAGTACCAGTTACCACATGATATCTGTAGTAAACAATAGCATATGCCGTGCAATAGTGCAATTTTCCTTTGCTAGTCCAGCAATGCAAGTCTTGGTCGGCAGTCCGCGGACGTTGCTGTTGCATTTCAAGACTTAGTTGCGTGCTGGTCGGGGATTGGAGTTCCTGGCAGACTTCTGATTCTGAGTTGATTCACTAGCACTGGAGTCGGTTCTGCTGGGTCCCAGATGGCGGAGCTTCAGATCCCAGCGCTGTGAAATTTGCAAGAGAAAACAGTCACATGCACATACGAGGAAGGTCATGTCTCTACAACTTTAGCAATTGGTTGAGTGTGCAAAGTCAGACCAATTTTCCCAGGATAATAATGAAACTGATGCTACAACGAACATAATGATTTGATTTTACAAATCATAAAGGAAGTTGTCCATGACACTGTATATTAGGTAACATTTTCGTATCAAATCTGAGAAGTTCCATGTCTGATGATGATATGATGATACAAATGTCAACCGATATCTGTCGATATCTGTCTGAATGCACTTCAAATGGAAGATATATACAGAATTTGAAAGAATGGCTGTTGTTCATCATCCTCTCTTAAAACCAAAGCCACGTAGCTGAGTATTTGGCAGGCAAGCCTAAGAATCTGAGTTCACATTTACCCACATAAAAGCCACATGGAGTGGCACACATCTGTGACCCCAGCTTTGGAGCTGGACACAGTGGGGTGGGGGCGGCATGAAGATCTGAAGAGCTCACTGGCCAGCCAGTTGAACCCAATCAGTGAGCTCCAGATCCAAAAAGAGACCATATTTCAAAAAATAAAGGTGAAGAGAAACTGAGAACACCACCTGATGTCGACTTTGGCCTATGCGTTCAGATGTATGCACAAGAACACATATGTGAACATATACATACATACATACAGTTATTTTGCTTTAAATGGTAAAAAAATGGAGGATGGATGGTGTCGCTAATATTTTCCTAAGTAATATCTACCAAGTACAACAAATAAGGCAAGATCCTGCCCTTCATAATGCATGTATTGCAATATTTTAACAAGCCATGTTGTGTTCATTAATATGCATATTAACAATAGTAACTATGTTTATATGTAACACAAGAAATGGAATGGGAGTCATATCATGGGAGACTAGATAGTGAATAAGAACTATACCGCTCTTGTTAAACTTTACTAAGCATAGAAATTGCCCAGGGATCTTGTTAAAAAAGTAGCTGCTTCCTCATCTGGCCTGAGAGATGTACTGAGGGCCCAGGTGAAACTTGTGTGGCTGGTTCAATGTCTGTATTTCAGTGGCAAGAAGCTGGGACAAGTTCAATTTTTAACTCTACTTACTTAACTGTACAAAGTAAATTTTACATTGAAATTAATAAGACTCTAGATTATATGATTATGCTGGAGACTGAAAAAAACTGTACAAAGCATATAAGTCATTCACTGTTCCTATTTTTTTTTTTTTTTGAGAGGAGGTATATATGATGTTAGGGGGCATGTACTTGCCACATTGTGTATGTAGAAATTAGAGGACAGGTTTCAAGAGTTGGTGCTCTCCTTCCACCTAGTGAGTTCTAGGAATCAAACTCATGTCATCAGGATTCACAGCAAAAACTTTTACCCACTGTCATGGTTTGAAATGTGTCCCCCACAGTCTCATGTATTTGGCAAGGTCATGGCACCTTGAGAGGTGGAGCCTTGCTGGAGGAAGGCAGTCACAAGCGGTGGGTCTTGAGGTGGATTAGTCCCACCCTACCTCCAGGAGAAGTCAGTCTTTGCTGCAAGCAGTCTACAGCTCTCAGCTTCTAAGATGTCTGCAGTGACTTAGCCTCCTCCAGCTTTGGCCAGCCAGCCATGCCGCCTCTTCTTTGAGAGACTGTACTTTCCCTCTGGAACCGTAAGCTGAATAAACCTTCCTTTCTCCCTTAAGTTGATTGACTTTGGGTGCTCTCTCACAGCAATAGTTAAGAGTAACCATTACAAAAATTGGTACCGGGTAGTGGGGTATTGCTGTGAGATTAAGAAGAGCTGGTACCACAAAGTGAAGTTGTTTGTGAAGCTGAGAAAAGTTGGTACCCAGAAGCATGGCCAATGCTGTGATGTGGCTAGTGTGCCTTTGGAACTGTTTGTTGGGAGAAATACGGAGAACTTTGGGACTTTATGCTGGGAAAGTCTTTGTGTCTTGGCAATTGGGCCAAAGGGACCTTTCTTGTGAGAGCTCAGAGGAGAGCAATTCTGTGAGAGATGCAGACAGTGGAAGCCCAGTTTGTGATGGTCCAGAGGGGAACAGAGACTGTGTTTGCAACTGGATGAGTGACATGGAACCATGTATTGGCCGAGAGTTTAGTGAAGTTTTGCCCTCATCCTGAAAGTTTGTCTGAAATTAAGCTGGAGTGCTTGGCAGAGGAAATTTCAAAGCAATGTAGTCTTGACAATGTGATATGGCTACTTTTTAGTTGTCTTCAGAGTTATGAAAAAGAGCAAAGAATCAGGCAGGAAGAAGCAAAAACTGTAAGATACAATGATGAAAAATACAATGGCAAACTTAAAGAGTTGAACCAGGAAGAAGCAGAGAACAAAATGGCTATTGAAGAGATTAGTTCCATTTGTAAATCAAAGCCTGCTCTTAATTTGAATAATAGGAGAGGCCCTAACTTGAGGGCAAGATACTCAGGGAAGGTTCCCATTCATAAGAATGCAAATCCTTTCAGAAGACTGGAGCTAAAGGGTGGAGTTCCAAAGCAAGAGTTGGTTTCTCTTACCAAGCAACTGCCCAGGAGTGAAAGAGATGGTCAACATAGAGAAGCAGAATCAGCTGTGATTCAAAGGGGCCAGACTTGGCAAAGTCGTCCACGTGGTTCTTGTTTTAGAGGCATCAGTGATGCAAGAGGGAGGAGATCATGGAGTCCTCCTCCAAGATTTCAAAAATTGGCAGAATCCAGGCATCATGAGGCAAGAAGCCTGCAGTTTAGAGGCCCAAGAAGGGCATTTTGTGCTGTGAAGTTAAAGCTTGGTTTGCCATTGAGAAGTAAAGATGTTAGAGATTCCAGACACAACATGGGACACCTGCCAAGGAGAGCTGTATACCCTGGGAGGAGTCAGCTCAAGAGACCAACGTACTCTATGGGCAGCTGCATTGGAAGGGTGGAACCAAAGCCCTTTGGAACTGAGATGATTTCAAGGAGAGGCTCACCTGTTGGACTTGGAGCTACAAGATTTAGAGTTTGTCCTGCTGGTTTTCAGTCTTGTTATGGACCGATCTTTCCTGGATATGCCCCCATTCCTTCCTTTTGGAATGGGAATGTTTATTCTATGCCATTGTATGTTAGAAGTATGTAACTTCTATTGTGATTTTACAGGAGGCTTTGGACTTTGGACTTTTGGACTGTTGGGACTACCATTGTAGTCTATGAAGACTTTTAAAGTTGGACTGAGTATGGTTTGCATAATGAGATGGCAATGAGCCTGTGGGGGCCAGGGGTGGAATGTCATGGTTTGAAATGTGTCCCCACAGTCTCATGTGTTTGGCAAGGCCATGTCACCTTGAGAGGTGGAGCCTTGCTGGAGGAAGGCAGTCACAAGCGGTGGGTCTTGAGGTGGATTAGTCCCACCCTACCTCCAGGAGAAGTCAGCCTTTGCTGCAAGCAGTCTACAGCTCTCAGCTTCCAAGATGTCTGCAGTGACTTAGCCTCCTCCAGCTTTGGCCAGCCAGCCATGCTGCCTCGGCTTTGAGAGCCTGTACTTTCCCTCTGGAACCGTAAACTGAATAAACCTCCCTTTCTTCCTTAAGTTGATTGACTTAGGGTGCTCTCTCACACCAATAGTTAAGAGTAACCATTACACCCACTAAGTCATCTCACTGGCCCCAAAACTACTGTTTTTCTATTACTATGAGTACATTTTCATTTTAGCAGGGTTTTTTTTTTGGCTTGCAATCCTATTGTTCTTCCAATTGTTACAGAAAGTCAGGGCGAATTCTTTTTTGCACTAGCAAGCAGAAAACTAATTTGAAAGGATGGGAGAGATTCCAGAATACTAAAGAAAAAACATTTACACATTAACAAGTACGCAGCAACTTAATTGAAGAGAAAGAACAAAGAGTGTCCACAGTCTACACTTGAAATGTACCTCACTTTGACAACTGTACTGAGGAGAAGGGATAGTAGTGATAACTTCTCTCTACCAAATATAAATGCTGTCTGCATTTGTAAAGATCACTGAAACGCAAATGTGTCTGCTGTGTTGAGTCCCAGATATAGAAGACCACTGCTCAGAGGCATTTGATTTACTGTATAAATGTTTCCCAAGCCTTCAAACTCAAAAAAAAGAAGAGGATGTATTACTTTTGGTACAGTCTGTTTCCCTACCCCATTCCCAACATGCATCCCTGGAAATTCTTTGATCTCCTACACATCTCATACACACATTTTTTTTTGAAACAGATAAGCAATATAAAATAGTGCAATAATAAAAATGAAAACCTTCTTTAATAAAAATCATTTACTACTTGATTTTTGTTCAGATATCAGACCTAGAATCTGAATATAAAATATTAAAGATAAAACTGTGTTATTGTTCTAAAGTCCTTGCATGGTCACAGTTTCTACATAGATAACTGTAATCTCACCTCATGTGGAACTGATGTCTACTCTTGTTCTTAGATTATTTTAAATTTATTTAGTGTGTGTGTGTGTGTGTGTGTGTGTGTGTGTACAAGTGCATGTGTGCCATAGTGCAGGGAACAAAGACAAACTTCAGGAAGTCAGTTTTCTCCTTCCCCCGTGTGGGATTTAGGGATGGAATTCAGGTGACATGGTTTGCTGGCAAAAACTTTACTCATTAGCCCAACTTTGGCATTTTTCTATCCATTATTTATTTTCCCCTTTTGATGGAATTATAAGCAATAGAAAAAAAAAACCACCTTATTTCCTGCTCTTTTGAAGCTCAGGATTGGCACAACACCTGTCCTGACCCAAAGGTCCAAGAAAAAGTTACTGGACAGAATTCTTGGAAATCCCTTTACACCCCTGCCCCTTTTCCTTTCTGCCTGTAATTAATTATGATGTGGGCAGTAGAGTAGCCACGTGTGCTTCTATGTAAACCCAAAAATGGAAGCAATACCCTAAAAATGGCAGAAGAGTAAGCTATCAGGAGGCAGAAGTCCTAAGATAATGCAACACTACTCTACGATGATTGGATAACTACAGGCAGACTCATGGGATGCTGGGATGACTGCAGTTAGACCTCTGATACATGTATGTGGAACTCATTCTTTAAGTGAATGCACATTAAAGACATCTCAGTTCCTGAAGCATTAAATACATAATATATAGTAAATGTAAATAATAAATGGGTAACACATAAATAAGCATATCTTAAATATATTAATATTTAATATTCTCATAGAGCTGAGGAAATCTGTTTCATTTACATGACAGTTGGTTTTCTACATACTATATAACTCCGAAGATAAGATATAAACTTACCTTGACTTTCTTACCGAGTCGATCCTTCCATTTCTCAGCTATGGAACCTTCCACTAAGAGTAACCTGCATTTTTAAAACAAATCACCACTTAAAAAAATTTCAAGTGTTATTGAAAAATAAAAGGAACTGGTGCCATAAAAGACTAATATGCTTATTCTAAAATAGGAGAGCCATGTTTGAAAACAATCTTAACTAGGAATCAGGATCACCTGCACAAACAAATGAAGCTACCATCCCTCTCTTCAGAAAAGAACTCACCCCAACAAACTGGATTCACATCCTCTTCTATGTACATGAAACTGAGGGACATAATTAAAATTTACCCATAGTTTCCAAGAAATTAGAAGGAGACAGAGAGGGGCAAGAACCCCACACTAAGATCTCTGAAGAGAAACACAATGGGTAGAGAAAAGAAATTATCCTGAATCTAGCGAGCTACCTGGAGCGTTCTTCATCTTCATAGCCCATGATGATGTATTCCTCGTTCACATTAAGTGGTGGGCAGAGGCAGCCAGAGCTGGTGTAAAGGTTGACCGTGTCCCTGGGAATGTTTACCAGCGAGGCCTTGAGAATCTCCTTCACCTCCACAACAGCAGTCACATCGTGGCACTTGGTCTTGATCTCCTTGACTTTAGCCCGAATCACTGGGACAAAAGGGAATAAGACTGACTTTCACCATGACATCCAGTAGGTGCACATTCAAGAAAAGTAGGCTTCTCCCTAAAGAATTCCCTTTAATTTCATGCTCAATGATTAGAGAGGAAAAGACAGCCAAGCCTTTTCTCTTGCAACTGACATGAGTGATAAACCATATCCCCTTTCTACTTTCTTAATGCTCAGTATCAGTCGCCTGCCAATTGTGTGTGTACTCATGTATTTCTGTTAATTAAGTATGTATGTGTGAAAATACATTCCATTTCCAGAAATCTATTTGGACAATCAAAGGTTGATTGAGTTACCTGATGTAATTTGTACGCCAAACTTTTACTTTTAGTATGTTCAATATGCACGCATACAGTGCCAGCTGCTACCAACAGAAGTTAAACTATACTAATTTGACCATGTGTAAAGACCTGTACTGAAAGACTCTTTGTTTCTTCATCAGCATTCTTCATCAGTATTAATCAAGTGTCTCAAGTTGAGATCACTCCTGTGTTAAAGCACTGTTGAATAGTGTTCCTAAGCAAGCTAGGTCTGCAGAAATGAGCTTCGTTTCAGTACAGACTATCCTTTATGTTCCTCCTTAGGTATACTAAAGTTTCTTCTTGAATAAAAGTTGTTCCCTTAGACCTCGGATCTTCCATCTGCCTTGAGGTGGGCTGCTCTAGCACTTCGTCCCTCCAGTGTCATAGAACATGTTCTCACATGTCATGGCACCAGTCTCCCTAGCACAAGGCAGAAACTGGCTCCTCATCTGGCTCACTCTTCGGCACAGTGACAAAAAAAAAGTTACCTTCACTTGCGTAGTCAAATTATGGGACTCAAAAGCTAGAAAGCAGATTTCTGCTACTTTTCTTTATCTGTAATGGGGCTGGGGCCACTCAGGAATTTACCATTTTGATACTGAATGAGTTCTTAAAGAATAGGAGAGACTTTATTTAAGCTGGTACCAGTGGTCAAAAGTGCAACCAGGAACTCTTTGTGTTCAGCCTTTTTAGATCACCACGAATTTTAAATGGAGCAAGCAAACAAGCTGATTACAAAAGTAGAAAAAAAGCAGTTAGCATATCAAAAAGAAAGGGGGGAGGGGAAAAGAGGAGGAGGAGGGGGCAGAGGAGGAGGAGGAAAGTTAACTTATCTTGTTAACCAGCAGTTACAGTTTTGTAATGCTCAAGATAGTCGTGAACCTTATCTTAAAATATAGGGTCTTGTTAACTGCAGTCTGTACATATGGTCTTGTTAAGTGCAAAGCCCCCTAAGCCTATAATGTCTTAGAATTTTAAAAGTAGACTATAACAATCTCTACATTTGGTGAGCCAAATCCTGTAGGTTGTTATTTCTGGTGAGCCTTTTTTAAAAATATTTTATTTTGTGGTGTGTGTGTGTGTGTGTGTGTGTGTGTGTGTGTGTGTGTGTGTGTGTATCAGAGGGCACTGTGTGTGGAGGAACAAGGGTTACTTTGCGAATCATCCTGGATTACTTCTACCTCCTTCTTGCTTCCCTCTGCAACTTCCCAGGCTCTGCCCACCAGGGCCCCAAATGCAAGCTGCTGCCATTTTCCACCTGGTATTTTTAAGTGGGACCTGGGATTCGAACTCAGGACTTTCTGCTTGAGCTATGGAGTCTTAACTCCTGAGCCATCTTTCCAGCAAGGGTTTTTTTTTTTTTTTTTTTTTTTTTTTTAAGGAAAGTTTTTAAGAGAAAGAATATAAGAAAGACAATTTAAAATGTCCACTGTAAGAAGTTAGTAGCATTGAGTCCTACACCTCATTAGAGTGGAGGACCCAGAGGGAAGCTTGACATTCACACTAACGGATGCTACAGGGATGGAAGGGGGGGAGAGGGGCCAATGGGACAAAGGGAGGGAGGGGGTGAAAGGAAGGGGAAGAGGAGGGAAAGAGCAAGGGGGTCCAGGAAGAGGTGGAAGGAGGGAGGGGACCAGAGTACCTATTAAGTTTGTATGAGTGGAAAAAATAAATTAATTAATTTAAAAAAAAGAAAATTTCACGTACATGTGAAATATAGAGGAACAATTCACCCCAATAGAGCACATTCTTCATGCTGGAAGATTAAGACATATACATGATAGCAATATATACGTGAAAGAGAAGATGAATATACAAACAATACCATTTCATATTTCTGAAAAAATTGACTATGTAATCCAAATAAAGTGGTTTATATGAAAAAAAAAAAAAAAAAAAGAAGTTAGTAGCACTGGCTCAGGGAGCCTCATTGCCTTAGTTCAAAATTGGTGGGTGCTCTATGGGCAAACACTACTTGTCTAACTGAAAGCTTTTGAAAGCTTCCTAGGCATTGGTGTGCCGTTTGAGGACCTTCCTATACATCTGAAGGGACTGGTAAAAAATAGTCCATGAAAAAGAAAACTATCCTCCACCAATGTTCCACCCTTATGATCCACTGGCCCAATGTACATGGCAGAAGTGAGGTTACTGATTAATTTTAAGATCTTATTTCTGCTTCACAGATATTTCGGGCTTCAGAGGATTTGTTGCAAATATAAGAACCTGTAGCAAACAAAATATAACTGGCTAGCTGGCCCTGCCTGAAGTGATCTGCAAAAGGCCGTCCTTTTCTATTCTTATCCTCCAGGTTCATATTTGAATAAGCGATAAAGTTGCTCATTCACATGATAAGACATTTTTTGTGTGTCCTGCCTGGCTTAAATGGATGTGTTTTACATATCCATCAGCCATTAGAGATTAGTGGACTGAGCAAATGTTCTCAAGCTAATGATTTATTTACCCAGTGTCTCTACTATTTTCATTAGAAATTTTTAGCACATGTACCCATTCCAAAATAAATATCTCTCTCCAAGACCTACTTTATTATTCAAGCAATTCTGCTAAAACTCAAAAAATTAACTGAATTACTCTGAATGTGGCAGAAGTTTTGTGTGAATTACCAATTGTTCCTCCCTTTACTTTATTTTCTCAATAGACATATGCAAATACATAAAGCAAAAATTAGTACATTTTGAAAATAACGTTTCCTTTTCAGTAGTTTTCCTGCTATCAATCATCTGAGTGAGCGCTGCTCTTTTCCAAGAATCTTTAAGTCTCTCATAAGTGACAATACTTAAATTGTGATGCCCTGGTTAGTTTTGCTATGAAAATAATTATTTTTTTTAAGAAGACCACATACTGGGAAAGACTACAAGCATGCCTCACCACACAAGGCTCCTCCTTTCTACGCATTGTGAGTCATATCTTATGTTATACACTGTGTACACTCAGTCATTTTTTTATAAGATCTCTCTAGTAATTTGTAACCATTTGGATTTTATGTTTTATAAACTGTTATTATTGTTATCATTGCATGTGTAAGCATAAAGTGTGGGTACATGTGGGAGTTAGTTCTCTCAAGGTTGTCAGGATTTTGCAGCAAGTATTTATTTTTATTTATTTATTATTTTTGCATGTGCACATGTGTGTGTGTGTCTATCTTTCTGACTGTCCGTTTGTCTGTGTCTGTATGAATCAGAGAGCACTGTGAGCCTGTGGAGGCCTAAGTATAGCAAGTATTTTTATCCAGTGAACCATCACTGATCCTACTGTTTTAACTTCTAATGGAAATAACAGCACCAACCCTTGCAACTCCAAGGAAGTCAGATAAAACTAAAATTAATAATGAATAAAGATAAATAAAGAAATTTCTTTGGCACTCTCATCTGTTTCAAGTCATGCAGTCCTCAATGGCCTCTAGCTTGCTAAGTAGCATAGGACAACTTTGAATTGCTGTTCTTCCAGGTTTTATCTTGTGAGTGCTGGGATTCCAGTCATGCACCACTACGCCTGGTTTTATGTGGTGGTGGGGACTGAATCGGGGCTTTGCATATGCTAGCTTCATGTATTCTATCAACTAACCTACATCTCCAGTCCTCCTGGTAAAGGATTTTGTTTTTATTATAATACACTGAAATTTTTCAATTAAAAAAAGAGAGAGTTTCTTTTTCCCCTGAGATCCATCGCATCAATTAGGCCAAGGAAAGGGGTATTCAGATAAGTAGCCAGGAACTCTGGAAAATCTGTCCCTCATCAAAGAAGATTTTTTTTTTTTTTTGAGGACCAATAAATTGGTGAGGTGGTGCACATCTGTAATCCCAGAAATCCAGGGGCTGGGATGGGAAAACCAAAAGTTCAAGACCAACCTGGGCTACTAGCAAGTTCCAGGCTAACTTCTGAAATATAGTGAAACCTTGTCACAAAAAAAGATGAACAGATTCCACTGAAGAAAACCTTGGGAACATAATCATATTTGTTTTAAAGGTATTCACCTACGCTGAAAATTTCCTGCTTTATGTTGTTCAATAAATAGGATTTCTAAGGATATGTTTTCACAATTTTACTCATTTCTTTCCTTCCAATTCTCAAGTTCTGGAAGTAGAAACAAATCTCTGTGTACCCCTGTATTCTCAAAAAACAGGACACATGAGTGCAATAAAGCTATTATTTTAATAATAAAGTTCACACTAGAGGAAATTCCATGGTTACTCAGCATCAATAATCTTCTGCAGAGATTGTGACATGGCATTTGTTTCTCTCACAGACATGCTGAACTCCCAAGGCAAAAGCCTAACATCCAAAACCTCTTTGCAACCAACACAACATCACGAATGGAAAATTCCACACTTGATTTCATGTGATTGGTCACACTCAAATGCAGATTACCTAAAGTTACATTCAGG
The DNA here is from genome assembly GCA_023101885.1 of Typhlomys cinereus. NCBI lineage: Eukaryota > Metazoa > Chordata > Mammalia > Rodentia > Platacanthomyidae > Typhlomys > Typhlomys cinereus. The sequence continues at coordinate 2,710,618 of JALPQD010000020.1, forward strand.
CAATTTTTCTATCTGAAAAATCAATTGTAATAAATATAATAAACATGAAAGTAATTGATATTTATTTATTGACAATGAAGCACAAAAGACCCAAAAGCAATTATGTGAAATTCATAAAGAAAGTATTACTATGGTGGATCAATAATCATTCATAAAACCAGGATGGGCTGGTTCTCACAGGCAGTTTACAAATCAGAGAAGAAGGGAATGGAAACCATGTAAAACAGTCCCTAGCAGATACAACAGGCTTTCTCGTTCTTCAGTTAAGCTAGTCAACTACATTTATATTGGTAGCTTTTCAGTTAGGATTTAGCTTTTCAAAATGTCACATTTTGGGGTAAAGTCAGATATCAAAACATTTCCTCAAGTGAATACGAACAACTTTTATTTAGTGTTACTTTCCAACCTTGTCAATATTGTACACTGATTGAAGATACCAAGTCTGACCCACTTCACCCTTTATTTTGTATCTGTTCACCCCAGGAGGGGCCGACTGCAGCCCCTGCAGCAGCATAGACATGCCCATGTTTCCAGGGGAGCACAGCCACAGCAGCCCAGATGTGTGCATGTCCCCAAGGGAGCACAGCTCCTGCAGCATCATAGATGCGTGCATATCCCTAGGGGAGCACAGCAGCACAGAGATACACATGTCCACCTTATATTTCCAGGCACAGAAGAGTCCATGATCTTTGTATGCTCAATGTCATGGTTCTACTGCCGAAAATATGGCTTGATGATGGTTTGGGCAAGAACTTTGACACCATGAGATGTTCTAAAGAGCAGGATTTGGGGAGCTGTGTTAATAGTTCTTCATTTTTAAGCCTTTTAAAGTGAACCAAAATATATGGAACACACACACACAAACATGTGCATGCACACACTTTTTCTAACAGGGCAGGTCATGAGTATACCATGAAGTTATCCTTACCGTAGTTGTAATTGTTCCGGAAGTAGGTCTTCTGTGTAGCTCTAATAGGCTTACATTTGCAGCGTTCTGAAAAACACATTTTAATTATCAATAAATTTTCAGTGCTCGTTTCTTTTTGTTTACCCATGTGCTGTGAGAACGACTATGTATGAATTTGGTGATGAGAGTGCTCTTTGCCAGGCTGTGTCTGGTCTTTTTCTCCTAGAACTAACTTCCTGTTTCTTCTATGTACTCTTATTCAATGCTAGTGAGCTCTTAAATTCCCCGTCTTCCATCAAATTCAGAAAAAGCACTATTTACCATAAGTTAATCAGGACCTCAGAATCCCTAAAGAGGCCTGCTTAGTGTTTGTGAAAGTAGAATAACTGCCCACTGGGAGGTACTTTTTTTTACACACACAAGTAGCTGACATACCCCTGTGGAATAGCACATGATGCTCATATGCTTGCTTGGACACAAACAGGAGCTGCTAAAACCCATTCAACTAATTCGGAAGGACAGTAAGCAGGCTGTAGAGATGGCTCAGCAGTTAAGCCTCTCCCTCTAAAGCTAAAGGTCCTGAGTTCGGATCCTGATCCCACATTTAAAAAAAAAAGCATGCCAGGCAGAAATAGTGGTGGCCTGTATTTCCAACCCTGGAAGGCAAAGCCTGGGAAACTCTAGAGCAAAGTAAAGAGGAGGTAGAACAATCCAGGGTGATTCCCAAAGTCACCCTTAGTCCTCCAAAGTACACACAATGTCTTCTGGTTCACACACATACAGACAAGAAAAAAAAAGTTCTTTAGAATGACTAAAGGACAGCAAGCCTCTCACACAGGTAGAATAGCTGGTGTTACACACCATGGTGTTTTTGTGCTTGGTGGAGGAAGTTATTACACAGATTTTTTGAAAATAGAAATGGTTTTAAATTATCTGATAATCAGTTACCTATTTTATGCAGCATAAATGTCATTAAAGCTGTAATTACCCCCAAAATGTTTCATCTGTATATTAAATCTTCAAGAATAAGTTATTAAACCTTTTATAGAAAAGTTACAACTCATATGAGCAGAAAAATAAATAAATTTTAAAAAAAGTTACAACTCTAAGATTACTTGAGAAATTGGAACTAATTGGAACTGAGGTGGAAGTTTAGTGGATGCTAAGCATGTTTGAGATCACAAGTTTAATACCCAACAACCCCTCCCAATACACACGCACACGCACACGCACACATGCACACATGCACAAACTTCATAAGCAGGAGAATTGTCAGTAAAGCCAATAGAAAATAGAAAATAAAGCACACCTTTCTTAGAAGTTTTTTAATTATGTATAAAGGGTTCTTTAAATTAGCACCTCTGAGACAGCATCACTGAAAAAACACGTGTTTCCTGTATCCTGACACAGAATGTATGTAAGTCAGAGAAAGGAAGGTAATTTTAAAGAGCTCTAGTGAAGAAGTGGTTTTTATCTGATAGCACTAGAATTGAACCTTCAACCACTGGAGTTCTTACAAACACACTTCTCCTGAACCACTGGCCCAAATGTGAAAAGTGCTTTACCTTAGCATGGGAACCTAGGAAACAATGTATCTCTTGATGACCCACACAGTTTATCTAAGGTAGCTTGCATGAGCATGGCTGGGAGACTCTACAGAATCATGAAGAAGAAGATCTTCAAAATAACTATCTCATTACCACAATGTTCTATTTCTATTTAACAGAAAATGGAAAGTTACATGGTTCTTGGCTTCTTACACAATTGTTCTATTTTGTAGTAAAATGTTATATACATTTTTACAGAGATATTTTTAAAATGAGAGTATTTTTAAACAGATGTTATTTTTTGCAGAGATATTCTGAAAATGAGAGGATTTTTGAAAAATAGATATCATGACTTTGAAGGTATAAATTATCATCATAAATACACAAATTGTCTTTTTCTATTAAAAATAAATGTGTCAAACTACCTGCAAAGGCTACACAGTTTATAGAGTGCTGTCCTAACATATGACAGGCCTTGGTTTTAATTCCCAGCATTGAAAAATTAAAATTGAAACAATGTATGTAGATAAATTATCTATATACTTAATTCTTCAGAAAATTACCCATGCTCTAATAAAGAATTTTGGCAAAAAATATACAATGTCACTGAGTTGAGTCCAATTGGATATTGTCACCCAGATAACCTTCCCTTGAATGTATTCCATAAAAACGCCAGGATAATTTTTGAAATTATAAAATGATTAGGAAGACTTTAAGAAGGTCTTTGCATAGTTATGTGTTCACTTACATGTACACTACTAGACTGTCTACTAATGGCTAATTTTACAACTATTCAATCCAAACACATTCATATATGAGGCTATTTATAAAAATCATATCTTACCTTAATAAATCTAAAGAATTATCTCTCTTCTAAGTCATAAATACGTATACATAAAACATATATATCTAAAAAGTCTAAGAGTTAGGAAATTTTTTTAAAACCCATTATATACTGCAATTTTGTGTTTACTACCCTAAATAAGATTGTAACTGTTTATTTTCTTTACTGCTCATGGTGGATCTCTAGATACAGAACTTTTTTTGAGTCACTGGAGTTACCATTATTACAAGTAATTGCTAGTAGTCCATTCCTTAGCAGCTTCCTAGGGACACAAGGATTTATGTTCTGATTTCAATTGTGGCAAAATAAAATCTGGTATTGACTGAACTTTTACATAAAAACCATTAGATGTTGATCTTATTACAATGTTGAGAATAAATATTTATAAGGGATTAAAGTCTCCTTTGGTGCTTTACCTTAGGAAAAAAAAATTCACAAGTTAAAGGAGCTGACTTTGACAAAATACAGTTTATATGCAGCAGGTCTTCAGATCACAGTGCTGTGGGATGCACTGCCCCTTCCACAAACAGTCGTTGTCTAGGACGAGGACGGTGCCTTGGCATATTTCATGTCCCTGATTCTTCCACTTAATTCTTTTAGCCACTCTGCTAGGATCACTGGTCTCCTGTTTCTCTGCTAATGAACCTGAAATTTGCTTATCATGTTAACATAAAAACATTAACTTACCCTCACATAAAACTGAAAAAAAAAATATTGTCCAACATGCAGGAGAACTTGGTCAGTGGAGGGGGGGGCGGTAAGAATTCATCTCAGTAATAGCACCTGAATTCAATCTCAGGACTGGAAAAACAAACTAAGGACCAAAAAAACATGAGTTTGCAATTAGGAGATCCTCACCCTCAGTACTATAGACTTAAGCAATACATAACTGCTTTCCCCACAGTGAAGATTCTGGTTAAGATACATGCAAAATGACCACGTTATGACATTCAGTTAATAATAGGATCACTTGCAATAGTAATTTTATATTAATTTAAAAGATTTAAATTATAAGAACCTGATACAATCACAAAATCGGTTAGTCCCTGGATCTTCACTCTCTTGTTTGAGCTAATGCTTAAGAATAACAAGACTTTCTAACTAGCTCTGACCCTTGTTTGAAATTGAACTCTTTTTGGTTTCATGTACTATGATTTTGGAAGACTATTTTTTAATGTGGGGTGCATGTGTGTGTGTGTGTGTGTGCATGTGTATGGTATACATGCATGTAGGTATTTATGTGTGCCTGTAAATGTGGACACCCGAGGTTGGTATCAGGAATCATTCTTGATAGCTCTTTCATCCTTGTTCTTTTGAGATTGGCTAAGCTGAGACTTTATAGGGTTAGTCTGGCAGGTTAGCTTGCTCAGGGGATTCTCAGGCTTCTCGTGTTGGAAGTACAGGTGGGTGGCCACACCCAGCTGGGATTTTGTGTGTGAGATCTTAGGGATCAAACTCTTGTCCTTTTACTTTCGTGGCAAGCACTTTAGCCACTGAACCAATGTCTCACCCAATACTACTATTTTATTTATTTATTTATTCATTGTGGGTGTGTGGGTGTGTGCGTGTGTGCGCATGTGTGTGTGTATGTGTGTGTATGTGTGTGTATGTGTGTGTGTGTGATGTGTGTGTGCGTGTGTGTAGAACCACCAGGGAATTTGGGAACCACCATGGACCGCCTCCACCTTCTCCTTGTTTACTCTGCCCTGGGGTTCGCAGGCTCCGCCCTACCAGGACCAGAAACACCTGCAAGGCAGAGGCTTAACCCCTGAGCCACCTCTCCAGCCCCCCAATACTATTTTTGACTGGATATTTTTCTGACTTTTCTAGGAAAATATCCTAAGTCTAGACTGAAGATTTATTGCCAAAAAGTAAGATGAGCAAATGTAATTCTACTTGTATTAAGTTTTCATTGCAACCATCTCAAGACTGACCCTTCCTAAGTGGATCAGAGTTGATTTTAATTTGTGCCATTTTTACACATCCTGGCCCTGGATGGCTGAGGGTCATTTGTCCTCTTTCCAAATACTTCAAGACACTTAGAAGGCTATGACAAATCTTAAAAGATACACAAAATCAATTTATGAGATCTGAAGGTCTATATCCTTGAGTGTGATCTTAATATATTTTGAGCTGCCAAGAAAAGATGCCCACAAGCATGTCCTTAAAATTATTTAACACCTGCTCAAAACCACAAATATGTCATTCTGTTGCAGAAACAATGATGTCCTCTAACTCCCAAGCCCTAAGGTATTCAAATTTCTAAATATGAGATGGGAAACTGACATTTGTTAAAGTCTTTCAGTCACTAGCATGGTCATCTGCACATTACATCAACATATATTTGGCATAAACTACATTCTGGCACTGTGTTGAGCATGCAGGATATATATTAGGCATCATGAGCCGTCAAAAGGTAGAAAATCAAGACATCCAAGGACATTTGCAGCTATGTGTGAAGCATGTTATAAAAAGATTGTACAGAGGCTAAAGGAATGGCTTAGGGGCTAAGACTACCTCAAAAGCAGAAAGTCCTGAGTTCAGATCCAAGATCCCACATAAAAAAGAAAATGTGCAATGTATGACTTGAGGATCTAAACTAGTCTGGCCTTTGTGGTCCTCCTAAGAAATTTTATTTTAGCATAAATCTTGAAATATGAGTTAACTGTTGTCCAGCGAAACATTACTTCTTGTTTTAGCTATAAAATAAAGTAGCAAATGTACATGGACGAGCCTGAGAAAGTGCATTCAGGGATGTGGGAGGAAACACAGGAGGGTGGGGAGTCCCAAAACTGATGCACGGGGAACTGAGCACTAAGGGGAGACAAGGGTGACCCTCTATGTCAGACCACTGACCATAAAGCTCAAGTTAGGCAAGAGATACAAGGGTCCATTGAATTTAACTGGTGAGGGGAGGACGTGACCCAGAGCAAAGGGGGGCCAAGGCTTGAAAGTCAACACCCTTCCTCTGCTGCTCAAGAAGGGAAAGGAGAGGGTTCTGGCATTGAAAGGGTGATCAATTGGTTGATGGGAGGACACTGGGTTTCTTTCACAGCTTTTACTTTCTCAGTAAAGGATGAAATTTTCTTGCCAGCTGTGGAGAATAAAGGTTATGAGAGAGACCAGATGTGAAGACCGAGAGAAGAAAATTGGTGTTGGAAGTGAAAAGACAAACTTCGCACTAGTTAAGATTGGCAGGCAGAGTGGTTCTCCACTCCATCTTTTGTCATGAGTGTCTGAGTGATTTTTTTCTCCACCAACTACAGTTGGGAGTTGGCTCTGGGAAAAGAGAAGGAAGGGTACAGATGGTAATTTCAAGAAAACGGTTATTCTCAAAGACAATGAAATCACACACGAACAAGGAGGCTCGGAGCTGGACACAGCATAAGTGGCAGCTGATGGGCAGACACTCAATGGAGGAAGAAACATCAGCAGTGATGATTCCAGAGGAAATCAGCTGGAAGGAAGAGGCAGTGCACAGTGCAGGATGCTTGGGATGAAGGGTATAAAGCAGGCACCATGACGAGAGGGACACATACAGACTGCTCATCAAATTGAATGATGGCGGCATGACCAGCAAGCTTGGAGTTAAGAAAGAAACGAGTGTCTCAGCTGCTTCCCCCATGAGGATAGCTGCCCCTGGGGAACCTGCTCAAGGAGCTCTTGAAGGGAAATAACCAAGCACCATTTTGCATTTTAGAAGGTTTGGTCCCGTATCCTTCCTGAAACAGAGATGAAAAACAACCAAAGATTCCACCGCTAGGGCCAAGCACATTCCCTCAGCCTTGGACTGTAAGTCATCAAAAGGATGCTTTATGGCAAAATCTACAGTCTTAGTGTTCCTGGGATTTAAAAATAAAAATCACCTGAATCCTAGCTTCCTGATCTCAGCGATGAGACAGGGAAGGGGTGTGATGGAATCCACAACTTCTGGAGAACCAAAAACCAAGAACGACATTAAGCAAGCTGGGCTCAATGTTTGAAAGGTTAGAGTTTTATCTTCCTACAAGCACACTCACGCAATGAAAATAACCAAGCAAAGCGCAGAACAAAGTGAGCAAACCTCAGAAGCATCGAGGGATGCAAATCAACCGGTGACAGCAGATATACATGGGACCCACAAAGCAAGGGCGGTAACGACACTAAACTGTGGCAATAAAAATAACTGCGCTTGCCTAGGATGGGTGCAAGAACTTCTCCCAGGGAACTGGAATGTTCTTTATTCTGATCTGGGCTGCTTGGGGGACAGACATCTGCCAAAATTCAATACAGCCCCCATTTGAGATTTGTACATTTTACATAAGTAAATGAAACCTTAATAAAATGTCATTAACATGAAAAACTCACAAGGCATTCCTTTCATTTTCCAATAAGATGAAGTGACTTAGCAGTTATTCATTGCATATTTAAAATAATATTTATCTCTAAATGTATGCACATGGCAAAAATATGTTATTTTCTTTTGGGTTAAGGCAGTATATGGAAAATGTGATGAAACTGGCCAGTGAGCTTCTCGGTGACATAGTAAAGCTTTAAAAATGAAAGAAACATTGGCTCAACTTAGTATGAAAACAAACCTCAAATTCGGTTATAAAGGACTCTTATTCATAATCATTTGCATTCGCAAAAGGGATTTGGTCAAGATTGAGAGACCTAACACAGTATTAATAAGAAACGGAAATTTAATTTATTTCTTTAGCATTGTATTTTTGGCATTTTTAAAATAAATTACTTTCCCCAAGCTTTCTGGATCTCAGAGTTATTCAAAATATCCACAAGACAGAGTCAATGCAATCTAAAGGCTGTTTTGTGAAAGAATAAGGGACAAAGGATATCACGTCATGTCTACTTCATGCCAGGAGTGAAAAGAGAAGAAAACGAAAGAGCTGGCTGTGACCACCTCATCTCATGGCCTTGGCATTAGCGGGTAGGGTAAAAATCAATGTTTCTGATGGATGAACTAAAACCAGTGCAATACTCCACAATAGGGACACAGAAAGATGATGCTGTTACATACTACATGAAGTTTCAAGGAGGGATTTCCTGATGAAAAGATTGTTCAGTTATAGAATATGTTTATTTGAAATGCAAGTAAGACAGCTATATAGATGTGTTCACTGAGGAAAATACAGTCACCTGGGAAGTCACAAGGTGGCAATGGTTCTCTTGTAGCTAGAAGAATGCTAAGAGAAACCCTCATGAAGACAGAGGAAAAGAGGCTGTCATGGTTTGAAATGTGTCCCCCGCAGTCTCATGTGTTTGGCAAGGTCATGGCACCTTAAGAGGTGGAGCCTTGCTGGAGGAAGGCAGTCACAAGGGGTGAGCCTTGAGGTGGATTAGTCCCACCTTCCCTCCAGGAGATGTCTGCCTTTGGAGCAAGCAGTCTTGCAACTAGCTCATCTCCCACTTGAGACCTGCCTGGGTTAGAGGAGACCCTACCCTGCTTCAGAACAAAGAGAACACACCATAAAACATACCTTTTCCTGAGTAATCTGAACACCTCCTTTGATTTTTGTGCATATTTGGCAAAGTGACTCTGTGGAAGGAAACTAAAACTGTTTCCCAGATTCCACACCATGCAACAGAGAGCACCTCTTCCTTCCAGGATCCTGGATTTACAACAGCAAAACACACTCTCGAACTGGAACCCATTCAGAGTCATTATCTCCAGAAAAAGAAAAGAAAAATGTTCAGCCTGAAGGCAACAATTAAACTAATTGGAGTGAAAGAACTTCTCTTCCAAACTCCAGCTACCAGCCACTTGACACTTGGTAAAGAGGCTGCCCTGTGGCTTAGGATGTTCAGGGGCCTTCCTTGCTTCCTGTTTTGTCAGGAGCCTTCTCAGCTGTTGCATGTCTCCAATTATGAAATTCTGGATGTGAGGGAAAAAATCGCATTTTCTTTTTGGAATATGTGAATATGTCCCATGTGTTTTCACAGATAGAATGAACTCTGGTTTTGCCTATGTGTTCTCCTCACCTGCTATGCCAGGGAACATGAAAACATGTTTCAAAGGACATAGTAAACAGGGGTCCTAGAAACACTGCATTCATTCCCAGGAGTTTCACTTTCTGATCTGTTTTTGCATATTGCTTAGTGTCCTCCTTGTCTTTTCTCTTTCACACATTGAAGCTCTATGTGATTCTAATAAAAACCTCTGGACAAATTTAATAGCTCACATGGCCTGAAATTCTAACTCAACTCAAATTACTGAAAGGACGAGATTTTTAGTTTGTTTTCAGAAATATAACAGAAAAGGTGACCCTTAAGAGTAGCAAATTGTTGGGCTGGAGAGGTGGCTCAGGGGTTACGCTTCTGCCTTGCAGGCGGAAGGTCCTGAGTTCGGATCCCAGATCCCACGTATAGACGCCAGGCGGAAGTGGGGGCGGCCTGCGCTTCTGGTCCTGGTAGGGCGGAGCCTGTGAATCCCGGGGCAGAAGGAGGTGGAGGCGTCCATGGTGGTTCCCGAATTCGTCCGTGGTTCTACACACACACACACACACACACACACACACACACACACACACATACACACGCGCGCGCACACATACATATGCACACACGCACAATTGAATAAATAATAAAAAAAATTAAAAAAAAGAGTAGCAAATTGCTAGACATTCCTCTTCTATCAATGTTTGCTTCCCAATTGCTTTGAGGAGACTGAAAAACATTCCTAATTATATTATATGATTTTAAACTCCCTTGTGTTTTACCTTAGATTAATGGGCATTCAGGCTAATTTTAGTGGACACTGCCTTAGGGAACATACTTGTCACTTAATGAGATTCAACCAAAGCCAACAGTAGAAGTTATTTTCAGTCCAGTCAAAACCGATATTACAAACTTGTTTATGACTTAATAAATGTTTCACATCCACGTGTACTTTGCACAATGGAATATACTCACCAAAACCAGTGAAATACACTTAAAGGAAGTGAAATGGAAAAAAAAAAGATATTATAACTAGTTGCAGTCAGAATATTCTTGTAGAAACAAATGTAGTAATTTATCATAACATTAACTGGAAGCAACCTAAATATCCAGGAACATTAGAAGATATGGTATGTTTGATGCAATGATAGCAATTAAAATAAAAAGCTACTTTGATTCATAGGATAATAAAGAGTAAAAAAAGCCACATGTGCACACAAAATACATGGTGTAGGATCCCATTCATATACAATGCAAGATTAGGCAAAATTAATCTATTTGAATTTCTACAAGAAGTTACCTTGTGAGAAGATGAAGGCAGTATACCTTGGGTGGCAGCAGGGGACTGATAACATTAAATATCATGGAGTGTGGTGTTCATAAAAATGTTTATGGAAATGCAGTATGCTGTATGCTTAACTTATATACTTTTTGCACATTATTAAAAAGCCTATTTTTTGTAGTAAGATAAAACATTGAACTCCATTCTGTTTTTCCAAAATGTAGCTCTGAAACCCAAGTAGAATGCATGAAGCAACTACTTAGGAATGGTCAAAAGTAAATATCAGAAGATTGGTGAAGTAAGCATGGCCTATCAAATGACAAAGGGCTAAATCTTTTTCTTTTGCGGATACCTGGCAATCTGATTTCCACACAGTTTGTAAACTGGAAGTGGCCACTTTAGAATATACCTGGAGAAGTCCTGTAGCTCCCGCTCAAGGATTGGGGGAAATTTCTGTCTCTTGCATCCATCCCTAAGAGAGTGGAAACGGTCTTCACTGAATCAAGAGAGCCTAAAACTCTGATGGATGGGAGCTTCTCTCCTTGATTACGAGAAGTTCCGTGGTACCAGGAGATTGCACCAATCCCTTGTTTTGTCTGTATCTGCGGATATCATGGCCCCAGATGCAGGAGCAATCACAGGAAATGAGCTGCAGCAAGAGATAAATGAACCATAGCTCTCTAATCAGGGACCAAATGAAGAGCCCCAAAGAACCAAAAAGAACTGGGGAGATCATGGAGAGGAAAGAGCTTGATAAAGCGTTTTCAATTGCTCAACCTGCCCCTGTCAAAGTGGGAACCAGATATGGAACGGTGCTCCAAAGACTGAAAATCTAACTGGGATATGTCATCATCCTGATTTCACACACAGATCTAAAAATATCCTGCGAAAATCTTTGGAAATGGGACTAATCAAAATCACCACCTACCGAAGATTAGTGAATAGTCTAAACTGAAAAGTTTGACTCCTGCTAAAATAAAATGATTGCCCATCCCCACAAGATTCCTTAAAACTAAATCTTCTTATAGAGCACTTAAAATGTCCAGAATCTAGTCTTAAATAACAGCACATATTAAGAACTAGGAAAAAAAAATCTCACCTTGCATAGGAAAAGATAATCAGATGACACAAATATTGAACTAGTTCAACACTGTCCCTCCCTCAAAGTTAATTTCTCAAATTGATAATAACTATAAGAAAGAACCAAATAGTGGAGAGCAATACTTTTTACATGAACTTTTTAAAGGGCACTTTTTGTTTTTAATAAGTATATACCAATATGTCCCATTGGATGTGCATGACCAGAGACACTGGGAGGGGAAACCTAAAATTCAGACACAGCAGGAAGAAGCACACTGCTGTCAGCACCAAGTATAGAGTCCTGGCACTTCTGAGTAATCTGGTTCTGAGCGCCAATTCGCCCTGTGGAAACAGGAACTAATTCAGTATGAACTCCATGACCAACTCCTCATCTATTGAGGCAGGTTCCATTATTTCAACTGTTCCCAACTCATGAAAGCAGCCAGCGAATCAGCAAACTTCCTCCTGGGGATGGTCTTTGTCTGTAGAAGACAGCATGGTTCACTTAGAGCTGTAACCGCAGGACTTCATAGGACTTCTAGGAGCACACGTGTGCTCTGAGGGTCTCTGGGCTTAGTCAAACTTGGGCTGTGCGAATTGGCCAACAGGGCAGGGTCCTTTCTGCACTGACATCTGTCTCCAGGGACAGTTCTTTTCCTGAAGCTTCCATACTCTCTGGGGCCTACACATGCGTGATTCATATTCAAAACTCAGGTAGCAGATTGATGAATGTGTTCTTGCAGTCTCTTTATCCAAAAAAAAAAAAAAAAGTCACAAATTGGTGAGGTTCACACTGAAACTCAAATGCACGAATTCTTATACAGGAATGCCAATTTATTTGGAACCCCTTGGGTGAATAACAAAGTCTTCAGGGGCACCAGCTTTATCAGCCCTGAAAGCAGACGTGAGCACACAATCGCCTTCTAAGGAGCTTCATAAGCAACTGATAATGGAAGTTTTGGGATCCAGCTGATGACCCAGAAAAACTATCTTCAGAAATACTACAGCAAACATCTGTCCACCACGGTGACTTAGGAGAGATGTCCAAAGTCCATGAGTGAAATGTTAACCATGCCGCTCAGACATCAAAAGAACAGAGTAAAGGATAACCTAAAAATGCTCCAAGAGGATTAACATCAACTTCCAAGCACATTATAAAAGTGAAAACCTATATTAATAAATGTCCTAGCCCAGTGCTGGACAATCCCCTGGGATCTTGTTATCCTACAAGTAGGTCTAGAATGAGTCCCAAGGTCAATATTTTTAACCAGACCCAGAGGATGCTATTGGGCCACAACCATGCTTCAAGTAGTATGGCTCTGGCCTACCTTGGTTTATAAATTAAAATGCTGCCTCTTGGTCTGTCTCAAAAAAAAAAAAAAAAAAAGAAAGAAAAAAGAAAATTTTAATGTTGAAGATATTGCAACAACAACAAAAAAAACCCATGGATGAGCCCAATAGCAGAATGGAGATGACCAGGGAAAGACTCAATTAACTTGACAAATTACTCACCTAAATGATACAGAGGAAAAAGATTGAAAAGAAAACAAACAAACAGAAGTTCTGTGGCAAAACCAAAAGATCTAATATTCACATCTTTGTGAAAGACAGACCAGTGAGAAAATAGAGTATTTGAAGAAATTACACTTTTGACAAAAAATAAATAAAAACTTAAGAGATCCAAGAAATTCAGTTAACCCTAAACCAAACAAACTCAAACAGATCAAGATCCAGCCATGTCTAAATCAACTCGCCAAAAGACAAACGTAATCATCTTAACTCTAAGCACAGAAGACAAATGGAGGAATGGACAGAGGGTTCAGGATGTGAATAACTGCCAACTTCCCACAAGAAACACTGAGGCAAGAAAGGAGCAGAATATTCTTTTTTTCTTTTTTTAAGAGAGAAAGGAAGATTTGTTCAGCTTACAGTTCCAGAGGGGAGATACAGTCCATTATGGAAGAAAAGGCATGCCTGGCTGGCAGAAGTTAGAGGTGTCCAAGATTACATCCATCAAGGAGACTGATAGTTGCCAAACTACCCTCTATAAGAGCAGACCTCTCCCAGAAGACTGGGGCTAATCAACCTCAAGACCCTCCCCCTATGACTGCCTTCCTATAGCTCCACCTCCTAAAGGTGCCATGACCTTCCCAAACAACTAAAGATTCAAACACATGAGCCTGTGGGGGACAATCACATTTCAAATCATGACGGCCATGGTGTTTCATAAGCATTTCGTGCATTTGGCATGTGTCTGGATACTTGCTGAACATTGCATTGAGGTCTGTTCAAATTTTATTTTTTATTCTCTACAGGAGCAGAATATTCTTTTAAGTAGTAAGTGAACCACTTATCCAGAATTCTACATCCTATAAAAACACACATCTGGAATTGAAATAAAATGAAGACTTTAAAAAAAAAAAATGAAGACTTTTTCAGGTGAAGGAAAATATGTTGCCACCAGAACTGTGAAGAAGAGCTAAGGGAAAGCTGAGAAATGAAAGAAACAAAGCTAGAAGGAAGGTAGTATGGGAAATAGGAAGAATGATAAAATACAGGCTGCAGAGATGGCTTAGGGGTTAAGACTCTGCCTTGCAAGCAGAAGGTCCTGAGTTTGGATCCCAAGTCCCATGTAAAAACGCCAAGTGAGAAAGGTAGCATACTGCACACACAGTGCCCTCGGATACATACACATGCACACATACACATGCAAAATGAATAAATTTTTTAAAAGTTTTAAAAAATCTGTACAAAACAGAATGCTATTGTTCTCTTCTGGAACTGCTGAACATGTATTTAATGATTAAAAGAAAAACCATGGCATTATCTCATGGGAACACACACAGAGGCACAACACACACATTCACATACTCTTGTGGGTGTGTGGGAAAGGAATGGAGGGGAGAAAGGAAGAGACATACTCAGACAAAAAAAAAAAAAAGAAGAGGGAAATAGTAACAAAAGAAATAAAACACACATAAAACATAAAATGGTTGACCTAAACACAAACACATCAATGATTATGTCAGATTAGAAAACAAGAGGACAGGAAGGAAAGGAAGGGGGAAGGAAAACAGACAGGAGGAGATGGGAGGGGAGGGGAAGAGAGGGGCTGAAAAGAGAAGAGGGAAGAAAAATGCAAAGATACACATTATAAATAAAAGAAAACTAAAATGGTTATTTTAATATCAGACAAATAAGACTCACAGAAGAGAAAATTATAGAACTAAGTATTACATATAGCAAACATCAACTCACCAAAGACATTAAATAGATTAAGTTTGTTTGCGCCAAAATAAATTGAGCTCAAAATAAGTAAGAAAAATCTGACAGAAGAGAATTGTGAAAATCCTTGAAAATCCTTGGAACTCCTTTCTCAGTGGCCCACAGATCCAGCTTACAGAAAGTTGTCAAGGTCACAAGAATGAGAGAATAGAATCAATCAGCTGAGTGAATAGACATTCAAAGAACATCTTACTGAACACCAAAATGCATAACTTTTTACCAAGTGCACATGGAACATTTTACCAAGTTAGATCACATCCCAAGAATAAACCTTAACAAATCTAGAAATCATATAAAGCATGTGTTACAGCCATAATATCATTAGAAAAATGAATAAGAGTAGGAAAATCTCCATATAGCAGCAAATTGGAGGCATGATCCTAAATTATGTGCATTAGAGACAGTCTCAGAAGAAACTGTAAAATGTTTTTGGACTGATGAAAAACATTTAAAAACCCACTCCAAAACTTATGGATGGATAATTACAATATTAAATTATTTTAGGAAGAGAAGAAAGGTCTCAAAAGTAACACAAACATCTACCCTAACAATCTTAAATAATGAATAAATTAGTAAAAAGATAAATAAATCTAAAGCAAACAGAAGAAAATAAAGAGAAATTTCAAAAATTGAAAATAGGGGCAGACAAGATAGCTCAGTGGGTAAAGGTGCCTGCCTGCTTGCAAATTGGAGATCAGAATTTACTACCCAGAAATGCACACGATGGAAGGAGAGAACTGACTTCTGAAAGCTGTCTTCTGACCTCCACCCTTGCCTGTGCACCACAGCAACATGTG
The DNA here is from genome assembly GCA_023101885.1 of Typhlomys cinereus. Taxonomy (NCBI): domain Eukaryota; kingdom Metazoa; phylum Chordata; class Mammalia; order Rodentia; family Platacanthomyidae; genus Typhlomys; species Typhlomys cinereus. The sequence continues at coordinate 2,726,294 of JALPQD010000020.1, forward strand.
TGTACATTTTCTCGCTCTTAGAGAAAAATATTTTTCTTTAAGAAAACTATAAACAGGGGCTGGAGAGGTGGCTCAGGGCTTAAGCCTCTGCCTTGCAGGCGGAAGATCCTGAGTTTGAATCCTAGACCCCACGTATGGACGCCGGGTGGAGCCTGTGAATCCCCGGGCAGAGTAAACAAGGAGGAGGTGGAGGCGTCCATGGTGGTTCCCGAATTCGTCCCTGGTTCTACACACACACACACACACACACACACACACACACACACGCACGCACGCACGATTGAATAAATAAATAAATAATTTTAAAAAGAAAACTATAAACAGAAAAACAATGGAGAAAATGAATGAAATCTGAAGTTTTTTTGTATCCCTAATATATAAAGAATATTCAAAATGTATGTTTGGATAGTACCCTGTTTAAAATAGGCAGAAGAACTGAACAGACTTTTGACTAAAAGATATATACAGATGGCAAACAGAATCATGTGCTATTTACCATCATTGAAAATTTAGGAAACTGACAAATTAGGAAATAAAGCCATGAGGATGCTTTATTACATGTTTAGTAGAATGGTTAGCAATAACAATAAATTAACACACACGCACGCACATGCACGTGCACACACACACACACACACACACACACACATGCATATGCACATGAACACACCTCCCTGAGCCAGTTAGGTGGCACACACCTACAACTCCAGCACTTGGAAAACTGAGGCAAGAGGATTTCCAAGGGCAATCTGGGCTATATAGTCAATTCCAGGCCAGCCTTAGCTGAGGATGTCTTGAATTCTGATTTTCCTCCTTCCACGATCTAAATACTAAGATGATAGGCATGTGTCGCCCTGCCTGGTTTTATGGGTTGCATGCTAGGAATGGAAGACAAGCATTCTACCAACTGAGCTATATCCCCATCCCTGAGCATTTATTTTGAAAAGATCCTTGCATTTTTAGTAAAGGTAAATATATACTTACCACATAACCCAGCAGTTCAATTTTTAGATATTTACTCTTGAGAAATGAAATATAAATTCACGCAAAAACCTGCATACAAATATTCATAGCAGCTCTCTTCCTGATTGCCAAGGTTCAAATGATCTAAATAGTCATCAAGTAGTGAAGGTATAAATCAGTATAAACATGCCCCACAAGAAGGCATTCTTCAACAAAAGGAATATATTATTGACACATGTAACTACTTTATTGATTCTTGATGATATTATTCTGAGTAAAAAGTTCATATACACTCAGAAAAGTTCTAAAAAGTTTATATACAGTACCATTGAAGCTGTATCCCTACATATTTCATCACTCCATCTGTCTGTCAGACCTAAAGAAATCATTATGACAGAGCCCAAAAGTGCTTAAGGGAAAGTGGGTCTTGTAATTTTAAAGGAATGGAGTGTGCCAGAATTTACTGGGGATGGTAGACATGTTTGTATACTGACTGTGGTCACATGAATCTACACATTCATTAAAATTCTTGTATACCAAAGTGTAAAACCAAATGGTCAATTTTAGTATAAGCTAATGAATGATAAAAGTAAAATCAACATAAATAAGGAAATAATTGTTTATATTCATTTTTAAAACAGGACACCACTTTTGCAAATAAGTCTTAAGTATCAGGGTCACATCAAAGACTAGCATGACCACAAATGCAAACCAGGAATGGAAATCTACTCACCGCTGCTTGGCCCTCTACAGTTGCCATTACTAGAATCCATGGGAAAATCTGAAAGGTGACAAAACAAAGAATCACCACACAGTTTACTATCTCAAGAATTGCTGCATAAATTCTAATTCTGCAACAGCTTTGGTGTGGGTAAGAACCAAGTGCCTCATTAGCCTTGTGAACATAGCCCTCTGCCAGGTGAGCTGAACAACAATGAGGTCTGTTCTTCTATGTGACCAAAATATGCTGCTTCCTGAATCCTCAGCATCTGTGCCTAAAATTTCATGACTGTGCTCGAATTTCTTAAAACTTGCAAATGACAGACATCAGTCACTCACCACCAGCATATATGACTTTATAACAAAAAGGACCAAACACACTTTGTCAGTGATGGGTGTATCATAGTGTACCATCTCTCAAAATACCTAGAAAACATTCTCAAGCTCTTAAGTAATTACAGACTGAAGAGTTCAGCAGAAAGGAAGCACTGTTCAAGCCAGTGCAATTAACACATGTGATGATAATTACAAGTTGCCATTGATGCTTTTCATGACGCTATAAATTCAGAAAATGATAATGATAAAAGTCTTCTGTGCTCTAATTAAAAAATCAGTCTCTAATGAATTGTGCTGGATGCCTCTACAGGATGCCATGCTGAGAGATACCATACCCCACCATGGATTGTCACCGACACACAGATAAGAATTTTGAACTTGTATTCACACTTTCATGCTAACCACACTAATGTCTCTATTTATTCTATAGCATCAGCATTCTTTCTCTGTCCTTTGTCCAAACCAGAGCAAAGATAAAGTGGGGTTTCCAAAGCTGGGGACTGACTCCAGGACTCATGCATGTGAAACATGCACTTTACTACCATCTACACATCTAACTCTCAGATGGTATTTTAAAAATGTATGGGAGGTAAGACAGCAGTGTCCAAATAAATAAATATGCAACAGATACTAACTTCCTATTCAACTTCATTCATGATAAATGTGTCCAAAGTTTTAGAATAATGTGCCAATATTTTTTCTATTCCTGAATACTAATAAGATAAAATGCATATGGTTTATATAAAAATCATTTCCCTATAGAGGAAAAGTTATATATTGGTTGACATTTCAAATGTTTAGTATTCAAGGCGCACATAAAAATGAAAAATAAAACTCTTGGAAAAAGGAAACTCCTTTGAAACAATGAGGTTGAGCCAAGGAGAATGTTTTCCTTATTTCATATTCATATTTCAGGGATGTGTTTCTAAACCTTTAGAAGTTCTTAGAAGTCAATTGCTTGAAATATAGAGGGGAAATCAGTTTTTTGGTCATATATATCCCCCCAAATTTAAGAATTCGACCATCGAATTATGCTCAATTAAAATGGCAAATACTGTGTCAATACTACATTTTATTTCTATCAGAAGCTACAGAGCTTTCTAGAAGAAGCTCTACAGCAGCTGGGAAAGTTAGGGAGGGGTTTCCAGATGGAGCTCAGTATTGCAAGGGTGCTGGGAAGGACTCATGGGACCTGGGTGCTCTCCAGTGTGGCTGGGTAGGAAGTTGACCAAGCAGAGTGAAAAGAGGCTAGAACAGAAGAGGTGAGATGAATCTCAAAAGTGTCCTCCCGCCAGAAGATAGGAGAGAACCCTGGAAATCAGGGAGCCAGTGCTCAACACCTTGCCCTAATTCCTGTGGTCACAGTAAGACCAAAACTACGCAAATATCAAGAGAGGGAGGGAAATCTGATCAGCGCAGAATCCAGAACACACTTCACTTACTAAACATTGGGCACCAGGAAAGGAGAGAATAAAGGCAGACTGCCAAGTCCAGACAACCACAGAATGGGGTTACCTTGCAAAGATACCAAATATTCTAGAAAGGAGTAAGTGTCCAGGAAGCTAGGGAAAGGATGGATTCACTCTGGAGCATGCTGAGACTGAGGGACTCGGGACTGAAGGAGAGGATCTGGAGTGTAGCAATCTGTTGTCTCAGCAGTACATCCACCAGTCACTTCTTATCTTTTGAATCCATTGTCTCCGCTCCTCTTTATTCTCATAAGCCACATATCAGTGTGGCAAAACATACTTTGCTTTTAACTGAAATCTGAGAGGTAAACTTTCTCCAGAAAGTTAGGAATCCTATTTCTTAGCAAGAGATGTGTCCTGTCGGACAGACTGGCATCCTCCCGTTCTTGTCAGCTGAGATAACTGGACAGGCCACTTCTCTAATTGCCCTGGCTTTCCTGCAAAAGGGGAGTAATTACACTTACCATGTAGCTGTTATGTCTCTTAGGACAATTCCCAGAACACATGCTGTTATGTCTCTTAGGACGATGCCCAGAACACATGCTGTTATATCTCTTAGGACAATGCCTAGAATGTGTCACTGCCACTTTCACTCTGTCATTGTTAATGGTCCTGTTCTGAGGCAGCAGGTCCTTGGGTATTTATATGGAGCTCCACCATTTACCAGTCCCCTCCCATGTGCATCTCACTTGGCCTCACAATCTCTAACCCATGCTTATGGCAAGTGACTTACTGAAAGTACAGTGAATGACAAACTTAGAATTCCGGTCCACAACTGATGCTTAAAATGTAGCTAATGCTTCATTATGCAGAATTATTTGTCTACACACTAGTCCTCAGTCTCCTCTTTCTAGACACCTTGAAGAAAGGGAAAGCCAATGATAACACAGCCAACTCTGCTTTTTGAACAATTCTTTGAGAGCTTGGGTGAAAAGGAAACCATAACTGGATGACTGATGCTAAGCTTTAGAGACTACCTCAGATTTTAAGAGCACTGACAATCCAGTTAATGCTAAATAAAAATTCCACAACACTGAGAGCTTCTCCCATGCAGTACTTCGCATGGTGAAGTATCCTCAGACCCGTGTTTTCTCTCTAGTCCTAAACTCCAGTTTCCATTTCTCCTGTCCTCTCCATATTCCTATCCTCCCTTCGTGGTATTTGGTCCCTCAAATATTTGCAAAGCAGGGCTGAAGAAAAGACTGACTGTTCCTCCAAGAGTGGAGAAGTGATTAAACATCAGTTTGTGCATGTGCAAGTTGGTCGGGCTCTGCCAGGCGAGAAAACCTGCCGAGTGCGCTTTGGGGGAGAGCTGAGGGATGTTGGTGCTACCTGGAAGCCAGCAGTAACTGAGGCCAATTATAAAGCCCTTGGCAGGGCAAACTCTAGGTGTTCTAGAAATAGCTATGAAGTAGCCTATCATAATCTGTCTGGCATGCTCGATTTCTGAGATAAATAATTTTTTTTCTTTTTGGTGAACTAATGAGTTTAAGTAGGGTTACAGAAACCCAGGCAATGTGTCAGTAGCTATGCCACTGAAGAAAAGCCCTCTCCCTCCTCCATCACATTTACTTATACATGCTCCAGGAGGGGTGGGACCTGGCCGGACCCTGCCCCCATGCTGCCATTATCTGCCTTTAGGCCTTAGTAGAGGGGCAAGATTTCAGGAGTCCTTCCTTCCCCAATAAACTAATTAGCAGTCATCAATCAAATTCATTCTTTTTTCCTTTTACTCCCATCGAGATTTACTCTTGAGCCTTAGTTCCAGGTGATTTGTATGAAATGAAATGTCAACCCTCTGTGTTCAGAAGAAGTAAGACCTGCTATTCCAGCTAGATCCCACTGTAAATCTTGTCTGCCACAGATGAGCTGATGAATGTTCCAGGTTGTGTCTGTATTAATGTTGGTTAATACAGACACAATTCAAAACAGAGGCCAAAAAGAAAAGTCAGTCAATCTCCTAAAAGAACAACAGTCTGTTCAGATGCTGTCTTGGAGTTCCACAACCCTGGAGATGAAGCTGTTTCACCCTCATTTACAGGTAGGAATCTGATTTCTATATAGAAGAGCTGGCATGGGGCAGAGTCGAGATTCAGCAACTGGTCTGCGTCGCTCTATGTCTCACTCAATGGGTAATCTTAAGGATTTTACTAAATAATCTCAATGAACCAGTAGAATGGTTAAATTGAACTGAATCCTCAGATATGCTAAACAGAGAGCAATAGTACTTGAAGTATAATGCAATAAATTTAATGTTAATATGTTAGTATTACCAATATGTTCTTTATAAAAAATATGCTTGCTCTAAGTGTTTTGGAAACAAAAAGTAGTTTGAGCCTTTGTTCTGCTTCAATAAGATGTTGCCTTGCAAAAATGCTCTAAACTCACTTGTGGAGTCATGATCTATTAGGAGTACAGATATTCATAATGGTAGGCTCTGAAAATTCTCTAAATGGTACAGGAATGTGAAGGATTATACCATTTTATTCAGCAAGTTCTAATTTTCATATCTGGCCGGACAGAATCTAGTCATAAGACACAGGGATTCTATTTATAACTGGAGGAAGAAGAAAAGTCTGTTTTGTGAACTATCATACATATCCCGCTAAACAAGGAGTATATTACATTGCAAATAAGACTGGCCATATGTGGTAGTTCTTAAGTTATTCCAGGTGTCTGACAATTTCACTCAACATAAGAAATGTGTAATTTTTAACAAACTGGCCCTAGAAGTCAGGGGATTTTCAGGCCACTGCATACCTCTCCAGCCCCATTCTCCACTCAAATCTGCTATCGGTCTGCCTCACAATGAAAATATGTAATGAGGAGATCATTACTACCATTTATCCTTATTTATTTTGCAAGGATGCTGTCAGCCAAACAACTGTTATGGCATTTTCTCTTTTTCATTTTAAAATTTTATTATTTATTATTTATTCAATTGTGCGTGTGTGCATGCGTGTGTGTGCGTGTGTGTGTGTGTGTATGTGTGTGTGTGTGTGTGTGTAGAACCACGGGAGAATTCGGGAACCATGGGCCTGCCTCCACCTCCTCCTTATTTACTCTGCCCCAAGATTCACAGGCTCCTCCCTACCAGGACCAGAAACACAGGCCACCCCCACTTCTGCCAGCGTCTATACGTGGGGTCTAGGATCCTGAATTCAGGACCTTCTGCCTGCAAGGCAGAGGCTTAACCCCTGAGCCACTTCTCCAGCCCCTCATTTTTTTAAATTTTTTTGATGATTTCATTTTATTCTATATTATGGCATTTTTAAGCAGCTGAGAAATCATATCCTCTGGATTCACAAATTATTTCCATCCATGTTGTATTTGAGTGCTTCAATGAGACAACTGTTCTTTGCTGGGTCCATGGTGACAAGGTAACTCAGGGACACTTAATGAAAATGCTTCCCATCCACATTGACTATGGCCTTTTGAGGGCCAATAGCTTTGCCAAACCTCGCTCGTTCCAGGTCCATCTCCAGGCTGAAGAGCAACTTTTGTCTTCTAGGGGAAGGATGCATTTCAGAGTGAACCACTGCCACCTCATTCCTAGCACTTGGCTGGAGAAGAGTGCTAGCATTTAACTGACTTTAAGTGCCTGGCAAACCAAGACAGCAACTTCATTGAGCTCTTTCAAAGTCTGCAGAGCCTGTGACTTTAGCGAGTGCAAAGGGTCAAGAGTTCTAGCAAAACAGTGGAAAGAAATACATTTCTTTCTGATCATTTTTTTATACAACTTGCTCTTGGTTGTTCATTAACATCAGAAGACAATATGTACATTCCCAGTGATAAACTGACGCAATCATCAAAAAGATGGGAGTTGCTCTCCACTCAACTATGTTTGTCAATTATTTAGATCTTCCCTTTCTCTTTGTTAATGAAAAGTTTTGTTTTGTTTGTTTCTGAATCAACTCACTGATAACGGAGAACAATTGCTTAGGAATAGACTGGAAACAAGGGCCCAGAGAGAAAAGAAGGAAAGTTGATATGAACAAATAACAGAGGTAGAGCAACACAGCTTCAGAAAGGTTGTTCTGGGAAGGTTATGAAAGGAGATGCTTTGTCTCTTAGGTTGTTTGTTTTAATCTTCCTTTTTAAGTATATGAAAGGTAGGCAAAAACCAGAGGACTGGGTTAGTTGGTAGAGGCAATATCGAGGTAGAATTAAAAAGATCATCTTGTACTGGATTTCGCTGGGGAGTCTTAAAGCTGTGAATGTCATAATTAGACCAAACACTAGTGAGAAAACAAGCTGTGATTAATCCAATTAAATGTAGACCGCAATAAAGTTTTACGGTGATTAAAGAGGGAATGGATGGCTGAAGGCACAAAGAACACCTAACGAGAGACAAATCATTTACACGGTGCGATGTGAGTTTAAAAATAACACCACCTAGGTATATGAAAACAACATGTCAAAAACGTAATTCCTTTCATCCATGTGCCATTTATTAAATGGCTTGAAGGCACGTGAAAGGGCCCCAGTAGGTTCAGTTACCCCCTCCCCTCTTGACTCTCCAGCTGAAGCAAGCCTCAAAAGTTAATTAGCAGTGTGTGGCAATGTTTCACAGCCACTTCTGTCCGGAGTGGAATTACAATTTATCTCATTGAAAGGAGCAGGAAATCTAAGGTGATGGTAATTGCTCAGATTGGGTTTTGGGCAATCACACAACACCAACATCTGTGGACTGGAGCATGGTCCGTGAAAGTATCTTAGCGCTTTTAGAAACTAGAAGGAACATGAAGGGCTCAGTGTTCTGATAAAACACTAAAACCACAGAAACCTAATGACTGAGATTGTGAAAATATATATATATATATATATATATAGTGGCTACTTCTATATGGGACAGGAAGGATCATTGTGGCGACAAGCGTGAACCGGGTGTTTTGAAAAGTCATCTACTGCTGAGAGAATAAATCAGTGAGACCTTAAGAAAGAGGGGGAAAGTGCTCCGTGGAGGAGCGATCCAGAAAGACTGAGCGGAGCGCGGGCAGCGCAGGAGACTCACCGCCTCCGTCCGCCGTGACGATGGCTTCGGGCGAGATGCACACGCCGCGGTCGTACACCGGCAGCTCGTCGCAGGCCAGGCTCTCGGGCCACGCGTGGCGGTACTTGATGAGGATGGGCTCGCAGCCCTGCCGAGCGCGCTCGCACACCGACTTGCAGGGCTTGATGGGTTCGTGCTGGAAGTCAATGGTGCAGATGGGCGCGTACATGGCGCAGAGGAAGAAGAGCAGGTCGGGACTGCAGTGGGTGCCCTAGCAGACCTTCGAACTGCTCGATGGCCAGGATGGCGTTGGCCTGGGTGCTGTGGTGCAAGTGATTGGGCATCTTGGTCATATTCCAGGGCAGGGACTTGCACAGGGGGATGCGGACCGGCTCGCAGGCTGCTGCCTGGGCTGCGGGCACCTGGAGCAGGCAGAGCGCTGCCAGGGCGACGAGTCCGGCCCGCAGCAGCTGCATCCCTCCCGGGCCGCCGCACATCATGATCCCGGCAGGACAAGACGGAGTGCAGCCTGGCGGCAGACGCCTATACACGCTCTCCGAGGTCTCCTCCTCCCCTCTGGAGGTGGGACCCAATGACCCGGGAGCTCTCCTTCCCGGCAAGCGCGCAGCTCCCTCGCATCCGCTTCTCCCGCTCGGTCCACGCGCTTGGCGGAGCCCGGCGGCCGCCGCGCTGGCTGCCCTCCCCAGGCGTCTAAGCCTTCCCGCGGGGCCGCATGGATTTATCCCTCCGGCGCTGGCACGGGCGTCAGACTTCGCACATCAATCACAGGAGAGGCCACCCGAGGCAGCCAGAGAGAAATAGAAACAAAAGTAGAAATCAGCGGCGGGGGCTCGGAGTTCAGCTCTAGGGTGTCACCAAAAAAAAAAAAAAAAAGTGTCAGAAGTAACACTGAATTCTCCAAAACAAGAATAGGGGACAGGAGTAGGGAGGGAGAGAAAAAGAGGGGGCAAAAGTAATGAGAGCGGAGGGGGCGGTAGGAGTTTACCGGCGGCATTGGGAGGAGCCTCCGGGGAGGTCTGAGCCCCCCAGCCGGGGCTCCGCCTTCCCACCACAGCGAAGGGCAGCTCCGCCCCCGCGGTCCCCTGCCGGGCGGCGCTGCTCCTCGCCCTCCTTCACCGCAGCGTGTGCCCCCGGGAGAGGGCGGTGCAGCGGGAATTCCCAGGGAGCAGCGAGGATGCTGCACCCCGAGGCGGCACGCGCCTTTCCCACTCCCACGTTGGGCTCCAGACTTTGGTCTCAGAGACCACCCTTTAGTCCCCGCGAAGCAGGGGGGTCTCAGCTGAGCAGGACCAAAGAGACTCCTGCCGGGGTAGTCGGTCGCGGTCCCTGGCGCTCTGCAGCAGAGCAGAGGCAGCGCACCCCAACTGCGATCGTCCGTCCTGTGCAGTCAGATCTAGGGCAGGAAAGGGGGGCAAAGCACGTTAAAGGCAGCGTCGCGGGGAGCACAGCCCCCTGCAAGCCGCGGGAGGGAGGGGTTTTATAGTTAGGGACTCCGGAGATCTGCACTCTGAAAATTGTTTTTCATAATGAAAAGAGGGAGGGAAAATGTGCCTGACGGGCCGCCAGAAACAAGGAACGTGGTTGGGTTTTCCTTTTTCTTCTAATTGTTTTTCTTTGCCCTGTAAAATTGGAATTTTTGAGTTTTGCTTTATAAGCTTAAGGGTGAGCCTTCTTTTAACGCACCTGGGATTTTATTTTATTTTCTAACCGAAATAAAGTGGCATTTATTGTCTAAACATTCTCCTCGACGATGTCGTCTAATCGTTGAAAGAAATGTGCCGGCTCCAGCTACCCCACACAGGTAATGATAATAACAAACAGGAAAGCCATTCGCATCCAGATGAGTTCAATCCGGAGGAGAAAATAGAAAACAGATCCCTCGCGGCCACTGCTGCCACCACGGGTCTCCAGCTTCCAGCCCAGCCGCCCCTCCCTATCAGCACAGTGAACGTGGAATGACCCGATAGCGCTGCCCTTTTAGTGGGAAAACACTGAGTAAAAAGTTTGCAGCCGTCAGAAAACACAGGCTTCATTGAGAAGAAACAAAGCCTAAAACCAAACAGGAAGTCACCTTTGCTCCAGCCCTGAAATGGTCCTCAGACTCAATCCTACCAAGCAGAGAAAACCAGGCCTTCCTCAAGCACATGGTGAGATGTTAGTTTCCATTCCCCTTGTTGGTTCAGTGGCACTTGTAAAATGTCAGTGCGAACTTCAGTTCTATGGATCTTTTTTAATCTCTAAAATGATCATTAATAGCAGTTTGTGACAGAAAGGGTGTTCCCTTTAAGGGAAAAACAGCAGATGGTAACCTGGGTGTCATTTAGTTAATAAATAAACTTGCCTGATTTGCAGTTATGTAATGTCTTATAAGAAAACAAAGGCGAAAATTACATAAAATGAGTTAGATGAAAAATCACCAAGCACATAAAATTTAGCAGGAAAACAACCAAGTTAAAAAAAAAAAAACAAAAAAACAGAATGTTCTGGGGCTATTCTGAATGAAGAAAACATACCAGGGATTTGTGATGAACTAGAAGGAAGGAAAGGATAACCAGGACAAATTACTAAACATTTTTTCCCTGAGTATCTTAAATCTTTCAGCATAAACAAGTGAGAGAATTGTTTCATGGTTCCACAGCTTTCTGACAAGAAGTCTGTTTTCTTTTCCCTCAGAGTCAGCCAGCTCCGTTGTCAAACTTTTTTTAAAGCCAAATTTGTCTTTACCAAAAGCTATGATAAATTTCGCTAACTTTAGGAAGCCTTTCTGAGTATCCTGTCTCATTTGGATCGTTATTTTTTCTAGTTGATTCCTCTGAACATTCTTCATTTTTACTAACTATTCTTCAGTACTCCAAAGAAAATGTTCTTTCTGCCTTCCTACATGGCATATACAATTCTTGAAAGAAGAGAATTTATGTTCCATTTCTCTTGAATTTAATTTGGAAGGTATTGTTAAAATATTGAAATGTAAATGTCTTAGAGAATTATGTAAATTGAAAAGAGTGATGCCTCATTCTGAAAAAGACGTGACATAATCACCAAAGAAACATGAATTAGAACTAGCATGCAGTTTCCTAACTGATGAGATGTATCCCCAAAATGAATGACTGAAATTCACAGACATTTCACTAACACCTGGCACCCCAAGAGAAAAATGGCCTTTCTGTGCTTTGTTTCTCTTTTATGTGGCTTTATCTAAGTATGATTTAACTGACAATGGCCTTAGTATAAAACTGCACCTGGGGTAGAGATAAGACAGCTGTCTCCTTTAGACATTTCCTCACAACCCTGGGAGTGCTTAAGTATGTGTATCTGCAGATCACAGAAAAGGGGCCTGGGAATTTTGAGCTTTGAAGGAATATTTGAGGGGCAGAGCAGTCAGTGGTTTTTTAGAATTCACTTTTGGGAACTAAATGTTCAAATCAGAATTTTATGTGATGCATTATATGTTTAAGAAAATAGCCAAGGCAACACAGGCAAATTATTAATGTACCAACATCCTCCTCTTCCTGGTTCGGAAGAAAAAAATGTGAAGAATGCACCCTGTTCTTTCACACTTTGTCAATAATTTAAGTAATTAATGTTAAAACAATTTTTAAAAATTAATGTTAGGCTAAATAATATTTTTCATCTGTTTAAGAAACTTTAAATTGATCTTAAACTTGTGTGTTTAAGACTATCCACATCTTTCCTAAAGAAAGTGTGCCATAGCTTATAACGGAGTATAGATATAACATTTATGTGACCATAACTTCAACCCCTAGTAGTACTTTATCATAATATAATTTTTACTTATAAGTTAAAACTAAAAGGGAACGATAGGATGTTCCCTTCCTGAAAGCAGGATTGGTATGGCTAGTATAGTCAGCCTGTGTCAGAGCTCTACAATGAACAAAATTCCTGTGATAATCAACTTGAAGAGTCCAGATTTATTTTGCATCCCCGTTCAGAGGTTTCAGCCCATGGCCTGTGGCAATACAGTACCATATGGCAGGGCCACATGACAGAGGCAGGAAGCAGAGAGAATGAGCAGAGACCAGGTTCTCAATATCGTGCCTAAGAACCATACTCCTGGAGGTCTAACTTCCTTCCACTGGGCCTCACCTCTCTGCAGCATCTCAGAGGTACTGGGGACTAAGAGTTCTACACACAGGTCTCTGGGAGACATGCAAGATCCACATTGCAGCAGTGGACATTCATATCAGTCAGAAGGTCCCATTCTGTGCTAAGTAAGTAACCAGGAGAAGGGAACTGGGGTCTATTGAATAGGAACTTTATGTAAAGGTGACATGATCTTCCCGAACAACAAAAGATTCAAACACATGAACTTGTTGGGGGAAACTCATATTTCAAACCTTGACAAACACAAAGAAATAAAACCACTTAACCAAAGTCATGAAGTCAGTCAATGATAGTTAAGTTTATTTCCCATTTCCATGTTGTGTTTACACGATCCTTTTGTCTGCAACTAAGTAATGATCTCAGCACTCTGTGTTGAAAGTTTTATTTCTAGTCCACTGATCTCTAGGTTTTTGTCGTCTTTTTGGTATTGCTGAGGATCGAAAGCAGGGCCTTATGCAAGTCAAACATATACCTCTCTGAGCTATACCTCCAGCCCCTGACTCCCCAGAGTTCACCATTCAAGTGTGAGAATCTTCCTACCAAGATTACTTCTGGAGTAGGAAATTTGTCTCCCTTCTCAAACTCTCAGAAGTGGTAAGGCAGAGAAGAAAAGCTGAAATTGCCAAATGCTACTTTACATGCATGATAGATGTTGGATTAATGTAACATTGTTAAATAAACACACTTGAGCCTAAAGAAAGTATATATTCAAGCCCCTTAGTTACCACACTACATGATGCCTGAAAAATCCCTATATCTCTTCCTATCTCTATATATTTCCTTTATGAGGGTCTATAAAAAGATACATCATTTATAACAAATATTTTTCCTCATTCTTGATTGCTAATCTGTCCATGTATACTATTGATATGTTAAGTTTGAGAGAATAAAGACTATAAACAGAAGCGAGAATCTCCCCACCTTCCTGATTTGTTTTGAAGAGACTAAAAATAGGGTTTCATAGCAATTGCACATAGCTGTCCTAGAGACTGCCCCTTTGCCTCAGGTATATGGCATACAAAAGGCAGATGTGGGAAAGAATCATGATGGAGAATGAAGAAAGGGTGTCATGTGGTGACATCACTCAGTTATTCTACAGTATTTCTAAGTTATTCTAAGGTAGAAACAGAGCATTCCCCACCCGTCTCCTGGTCGACAGCCCACATGACCATCCCAGATCCTTTTAATTCAGATTTTATAAGATCTTCATCTTTTCCAATACAGGTTCAAGCTACTGGCATTTCACTAATACTAACCAATATCTTCTTGGATTTCCTGTTTTTCTCACTCTTAAAACTGAATGTTCTTTAATTTGTATGCAAAAATAAGAGTCTACCTTGAAGAAAAATGATGTGTTGGCCTTAGAGTGGAGTATCTGCTAAAGTCCATCTGTAAGGGTCTAGTTTAACATTCCTGGTCACAATGAGATGGTGTGATCGACCATGTAGCTCTTCCAGTCATCTAATCAGATGTGTTTAATAGCACTGAGCTGGATAGGGCGCCTAGGAGGTAACAAAAGTTCATTTGGAAATGAAGTAGAGTATAACCTCTGAAGAAAGTCTCAATTGTTGTCCTGGAAAACATAGTTCATCTGTTCTTTCATTGAACTCTTAATGTTCATGTTCTAGATTGTGGGCAATGAAGCAACAGGCAAACCAGGGTCCAGATCATTGTGGCATTGAGATTCTAATAGGTTTTCTGTACAATATGAAAAAAAATCTGTGGGATGGTTCAGAGGTTAAGCTTCTGACTCACAAGCAGGAGGTCCTGAGTTTGGATCCTGGATCCCATGTAAAAATGCCAAATAAAACTGGTGGGAACCTGCACTTCTGTCCCTGGAAGACAGAGCCTGGGACACTAAAGAGTAAAGCAAACATGCACACACTCGAAATTTTTAAAAAATCAAAAAGAACTGATTGAAAAGAAACTGTATAATGGTCAGTCCTGTGTGTTAAATGAGAAATTGATTTATTAAGTTATTGTTTATATTACAGCAAAAATATTTCTACTGGAGTGTAATCTAATCAAGAATGTGCAAGTATACCATGTGGTAAAGCCTTGACCTAGGTTCGTTAAAAATGAAGTCATACTGGGCTGAGGATGCAGCTCAGCTGGCCCAGTGCTTGCCCAGCCTGGGAGAATTCCAGGCTTGCATCCATGTGCTACAGAAACCAGGAGTGGTGGTGCAGCCCTGCAATTTTACACTCAGGACACGGGCAGGAGGAAAAGAAGTTCAACATCGTCCTTAGCTATTTAACATACTCAGCCAGCCTGGGTTACTTGAGATCTTGTCTCAAGTTAAGTCATACAGAGAGCACCTCTCTTTTCAAAGGACTTAAACAATACTGTCCTACCAAAAGGCTGAGTATATTCCTGTTTGTTTGTTGTTTGTTTGTTTGTCTGTTTGTTTTTTCAGATAAGCTGGACACATAAAATGAGAATATAGGTGCTTGAAATGGGAGGTTTTTGTAAATGTACATCTATTTGTTTATTGTGTGTATGCAGACGTGCATGGCATGGTATGTATATGGAGTTCACAGGACAAGCTGCAGGAGTTGGTTCTCTCCTTCCACTAAGTGGGCTCTGAGGATCCAACTCAAATCATCAGGTTTAGCAGGAAGAACCTTTACCTACCTTGCTGGCTTAAGGAGAGATTTAGACAGATTTGGTAGATGGACAATGTTTAACTTGGCAATTTTGATGGAACTAATAAGCTTTTTTATTTTCAAACCCCATTTACATTTCATGGACATATTTCAATGTTGATATATATTTATTTGGTCATCATTTAGCAAGAGCTTAAATATGTACATTTGTAATAAGGTTTGGTGGCAGGTAACCTATTTGACATTTCATTCCACTAAATTATAGGCCCATATTCCCATTTTATTTTTCTCTTCCCACATCTCTCATGAATATGCTTTTTACAGAACATTGCATTTCCTCTTCTTAGTATAAAAATTTAGCTAGAAGTATCTTTGCAACCATAATTACCAGGTCTGTGCAGAATACAGAGAACTCTGTCACACTGCCACATCAACCAATGAGTCAGCACAACCTAGTGCTAAAAATGTCGCTTAAGACAAAACACTGGGGAGCTCCGCCACTTTACCTCTGCTATTCACTTTGTTTGCAAGCCTGCTTTTCTCTGAGGAATATGGTCGAGGCAACAGTAGTCTAGAATTTTCCCTGAAGTGCTCAAGGACCATAGCATGATAATAACTTGCTGAGAGCCTGTAAGGAAGTGACTGAATAACCACTTTACTGAGATAAGAGTTCAGTCACAGCTAGAAAAGGAAAATTATCTAAATGGGACCCTAAGCAATGTCTTGTATGTAACCACCACAACCCTAGGGAATGGCATTTCTGGATTCTGTTTATGAATGAATTTATTCTGTTTCTTTTTCCACTTTGTCCAGTAAGATATGTGTCATTTCATATGTAGCTACTGAAGTATGTAAATTACATACTTCCATTTTTTTCATTTGAAAATTGTTTCCACTACTATATCACTAAAGTTACTATGTATATATGCTATATTATATACAGAGAATATGGACCTATGATTTAGAGGAATGGAATGTTAGCTATGTTACCGCCACACACTACTTATTTCAATATAATATAGCATATGCAGTATTGTAGATAACTTGTATACCTATACAAATCATAAGGACAAACTTCAAGGGGAAAACACGGGCTTCATGCTTAGCTCTCACGTGCTCTTAATATTAGTGTCATTTAAAGGAGACCTACCTCAGGCTGGAGAGATGGTTCAGGGCTTAAGACTCTGCCTCAAAAGAAGAAGTTCCTGAGTTGGGATCCCAAATCCCACAAAAAAAATGCCAGATGGAAATGGAAACCACATGTACTTTGGGCCCTGGTGGGCAGAGCCCGGGAAAACCCAGAAGGGAGCAAAAAGGAGGTAGACGCAATCCAGATGATTCCCGAAATAACCCTTGGCCTCTCACAGGGATACACAGTGCCCTCTGATACACAATAATATTAATCCTCCAACCTAAGCTAGCAAAACCTATTAGCCATACAGCTAAAGTCAAATCATCCCCTGAATTTGTGTTAGCAATAATATCTATCACTTTCTCTGCTGGCATTCGGATTGCAAGGTAGGTGTTTAATGGATTCTTTCAAGATTTACCAGGAATCTCATTTTATCTCCACATCCTCTATGTTCTTAGGTCTATTTCCTCCATTATATAGATGAATGAAGCTCAATAGAGCCTCGGTAGCCCATCACCGAGCATGATGGAATTCCAAAAGGATGCTTGGATCCAGAGCTACAATACTTAATGATAATATCAGCTATTTTTGTTGCTGTTGTTGTTTGGTTTGGATTTTTGCTTTTTTTTTTTTGAGACAGGTTTTACATAGTCCTGGTGGACCTCAAATTTGCTATGAAGATGGTGACCTTGAGCTCCTGACCTTTCTGCTCTCAAGGGCTGGGGTTTCAGATATGCTGTGCCACACCTGATTACTATTAGCTATATTTATAAACAGAAACCTAAGAGAAAAGCAGAGCACACATTGATAGAATAGAAAATACTATACAAGAATTCCGGATCTTCTAATTCTCATTAGTCTCATGTATGTCACGACCCCCAGTAAATTTTCCTCTAGCTTGCCTGTTCTCAGCCTAAACAAAACTTCCCTGGAGATTAAACACCACATAAATCTAAGAACAGATGGCACGCTGAATAGTCCTGTTCTGAAAACTGAGGATTGAGGTGGTTTTGACATATTTTATGTTTTCATGGGGCCAAAGGTGTATTACATGTTTTTATAATGTAAGTGTTATTCAGGAACTTCATTTGTACCATGAACACAAAATATTATAAATTTCTACAACTGCCAAGTGTCAGTGTGGATCTGCTTACAATTTGATGCGCATCACCAGGCTTATCTGCTGTCTTGGAGATTTGCTTGTTTTATTTCCAGCAGACCTCTTGAAAAAATTAATCAGTACATAGTGTGTTTGTGAACCAAGACACAAATCAGGTCATAAATATATTCCTAATGGTATGGAGAAGTTAGAAATTAGTGATGCCCTGGGGAATACGTGTGTCTCTGCATTTTCATTAATAATTAGTTCATAAATTATTACAAAATTATATCTGCTGACTTCTTTTTTATTGTTTTCTTTTTTATTATTTTTCCCATTCATACAAACTTAATAGTCCCCTCCCTCCTTCCACCCCTCCCCAGACCCCCTTGCTCCCTCCCCCCTTTTCCCCTTCCTTTCACCCCCTCCCTTCCTTTCTCCCGGTGCCCCATCTGCTGACTTCTTAATGTCTTCATTTTTCAAATGTCTTTTCTTTTTTCAGGTTGGGGGAACATATGTGCAGGGGTACATGTATATAGGTGCATGTGCACATATGCATATATACATGTAGAGACCTGAGATTGATATTGAGAATAATTTTCCATTGCTCTTCCACCTTATTCTTTTGAAGCTTAGTCTCTAATCAAGCACAGAGCCTGCCTGATTCTAGTCTGGCCAGCCAGCTTGCTGGGAATTTGCCATCTCTGGTCTTCCAGGCCAATTACCACACCTACTAACAGTCAAATAGGGATGTGGTAATTTGAACTTAGGCCCTTTTTGCTTGTGTGGTAATTTAATCACTTTAACCACTCAGTCACCTCTCCAGTTCCACATATTCTAGATAACAATAGCATCTATTTCCAAAGAAAGTGATGATTGACATCAAGGTGGTCTTAATCCTCTAATACTTAAAAATATTCTTGGCTTGTCTAATTATTGACATTTACTTATTAAATGTGCCCTTCATTGTGTCTAAAGGCAGCTGCCATCAAAACAGAAATAGGTCATATGAAAACTGACTAAACTAACATAAGAGAACACACAAGAGGAGCAAGAAAAGAACTGAACAACATACATGGAGTGTAATTCTGTTCTGCTACAGAGGTGATTTACATTGCTCGTGTTCCAATGAATGTAAATCCTCCAATTTCATGACTTTCAAACTTTATTTTCTTACCACACGAGAGAGAGAAAGAGAGAGAGAGAGAATCAGGATGAATATAACTGAATATTCACTTTCCTGGATGTTTGTTGTTTATGTTAGGATTGTACAAAACTATTTTTCAATAATAAATATTCAATAAAGCACTCACAGTGTAAATCACTCTCTTCGATCTAAAGTATACATTGTTTCATTGATGACAATAGATTAAGGAGAGAGGGGGAAGAGTAAAAGATCACAGAGACATGGACAGAAACTCTCCAGACCTGGAAAACATCTTGTAATAGTGGCAAGACAAAGACCAGAGTAAGGCTTCATCAGCCTTACTCAACACACCTCTTCCTTCTAGCTCTGCTTACAAGGTCGTAGTTTACAAAAGACTCAAGATAAACTCTATTAGATTCCACATCACATCAGTATGTCCTTTGGTACAGACAAGAGTCTGTACTGTGGTAGTGCCATCAACCACAGCCTTCGTCTAGGCAGCTTCGCTTGACCAGAGAAAGGACAGGAGACTCTGCAATTGAATTTGAATTTAACTCTGAGAAAAACTTCCAGTTCTTTAGAAGTGCATTCTATTTGAAAAGATCCAGCAGCAATTTCCAACCTGTTTCAATTCAGAAAAACTTCAAAAATCTAGACTTCTAGTACTGTTTACAGACCACTTTAGAAGAGATGGCACTGTAAGGACTTACACCATTACAGATTGCCCTGAACCCACAAAACATTGCATTGATTAGAAAGTTCTCTTAGATCACCAAGTTTCAGTAGGCACATGGAAACATCAGTTCAGCTCATTTTGTGCATTTGATGCTTTGGGAGTATGTAGATTATGCAGTTAAACATGAAATATCAAACAACTAAACTTAAAGCCTTATTGTGCCAAATGAAAGATTCCTTAATGTAATGTTTTGAAAATGTTCTAGAAATCTTGATTTCTTTATAAATCAATGTGGGAAGTTTTTATTTGTTTTTGTTGTTTTATTTGCCAAATTCAGTGGTCCTGTTTGCTTAGTCTGAAAAGGACAATTTAGGGCTTATATCTCTAAAGATTAAGAAGGCATACAAAATAAAATTCAGACAAAGTACACCATAGCTTTGGAACTCATTTGCTCCCTTTTGATTTTGCTGGGTAGAAAGAGGATGAAATGAAAATTGAAATCTGCGTGTACAGACACAGGGGTCATCCGCTTTTTATCAGAGAAGTTATGTACTTCTGATACATTCAGAAGTTGCACTTTTCAAAAGCAGGCTATGGGAGGAAGGAAATCTAATGTTTTTAATGATAGAATATAAATGTATTGACTAGAAAAGCCTTCAAACTGTCTGTGCACCTCTTGCCTGCTTGGTAGAAGACATCAATTGCTATCAGCAATAAAATTGTAACCTCACTTCATGGCTTAGCTGGCCTGACCAGCCAATGTCTTTCAGAGCAAGCGCTTGGACAGCTGAAGTCCTGGGAATGACTGGACCATGAAGAACAGCTGGGACTTATTTAATAAAGTGCCTGGTCACTAATTTACTTCCTGACACAGATTTAAAGAGTAGCTAAATAAAGCTAAACCTACTCTTCAAGGCTATGAAATGTGAGTATGATGAAATACACACACCGGCGATTGTTTTTCCAGCCAGAAAGGGTTTGAATGATGGTATGAGAGGATGTGAACACAAGTCAGTCTCCTCTGGAAAAGACCCCTTCTTTGTATCCTCGGCAGGGAATCTTTTACTTTTTTTTTTTTTTTTTACATTAACATGTACTAATCACACAAATCTAAAGGATACTGGGCAGTATTTCAAAACATAAATACAGTGATTATTATAAAATCAGGTAATAATCATCACTTTTCTTATCATTTTCTCAAGTTATGTAACTCCTCTCTCCCAGTACTTCATACAATTATAGTCTTCTGCTCTACCAGCTGAGCTGTGAAAGGAAAGCACCCTCCATATAATTATAAAAGGTTACTACTATGATCCCTGAGAACCCTACTATACTGTGAAAACAGAATTTGATCCTCTTACATAATGATGTTTTTGGTTTCCATCTCAGTTAGAGCAGCTATTATAAAAAGTCACAAAATAACAGATTCTAGAGAGAATGTAGAGAAAGGTAACTCTTGCACACTGGTGATAGGGAAATAAATAAGCCCATCCATTAGCAGGAAACAGCGCAGAAGCCCCTGAAGAAGAGCTAAGAACAGATCCGGGATGTGATCTAGCGCTCCTACTTGGTGCATGTCTGAGGAAGATGCAGTCATCACACTGAAGCCCTCTCCATGCTTCCCAGTTCATCGCTGAGCTATCCACAATACCAAGACAGAGAATCAACATAGGGGCCCTTCTATGGATGCATGAATAAAAACATGGTTTATATGTATGATGAAATATTACTCTGCTATAAAATATGAAATATATCACATGTGGCAAAATGAATGGAACTGAACGATATTATAAGTGAAATAAGTACAGACACAGAAAGAGGCAAGTTGGATAATGAGTAGCACGATGATTTATTTGATATTGAACAATGTAGATTATGGGAATGGACACGTGAGAGTGGGTGAATGAAAGATGAAATAGAATAATGCATTATTTTTATTAGTTATATTTGTGTAGTACAATTATATTTACTTGTTATATTTTTGTGTCTGGTCTTTAGGAATTTGATCTAAAAACAATGGGCTTTCTTTCTAGTGAGATTAGATCCATCTGTAGTGGGGTGAAGGGAAGAAGGATCTGGGCCCTTGAAAGCCATCCCCTGTGCTCCTCCTGTCAGAGTTCCAGAGGAACCCAGCAGATCAGTGAAGCTTCTCAGTCTTATCTCCAGGACGAGGAAGTACCCAGGGTCCTAAAGTTCTTCCTTCCTTAAACTCATTCTTCCTGAAAGAGGCAGAAGGAAACTGGAGATAAGACCCCTTTAGGATTACTAGACCCCTGACATCCTCCTACCATTCAAGTCACACTTTTTGCATCACCTAACCACAATCCAACACCTCTCCACAGAAACTCATTCTTCTGTCGGAGAAATGCAACACTGTTTCTCAGTACATAGACTCTCTCTAGCCAGATTGACAGGTGAACCTTGAACTCACAGACCGTACCTTGCTCCTAGTCTGTGGAACCCTCTTCAGACCCATGTTCTTCACCAGGTTCCTCTTGTTCCTGCATTGATTTCCGGTGCTCACGGCTTAATGCCGTATCATGATCCTTCTGTTTCCACTCTATCCTTATGGTGAGCTGTTCCTACTATTGATGATAAGTCTTCGTAGTTGAATTGCAAATAAAGTCTTCTCTATTCTATAAAATTTTCTGTCTGCTAAAATAATCCAGGTCTGGAGTAGGAAGAAAATTTTTCATGTAATGACAAGACAGTATCTCCTTTTTACAGTAAACCCAACTCCAGAAAAGAATCTCAGAGCTTCCAAAATCTCAGCACCTCTTGAAAAGAACTGTTTCAGTAATGGCTTGAGTCTCCTTCCATAATAATGTAATCTGCACTTGCTGGAATTGCCCAGATTTTGTGAAGGTTTCCACCCATGCCAAACCTGTGTCTTGTACACAGATCTTTGTTACAGGTCCCAAGAACCCAAAAGAATCCAAAGAAAAACTCCTGTATTCTTTTCCACTTAAGATCTTAAGAAAAGGGCTGTGGACATGGCACAGGGATTAAAGTGTTTGTTTTGTAAGCACCAGAACTTGAGTTCAGATTCCCAGATTCCAAATAAAACATGCCTGGCAGGAATGACAGTGGCCTGTACTTTCCACTCCAGAAGGTAGAGTCTGGGAAATCCTGGAGTAAAGAATTAAGGAGGTAAAGCAATCCAAGATGATTCCTGAAGTCATCCTTGGGCCTCCACAGGGACACACAGTTAGGTTTCTTCTGGTATGCACAGACACAAGACACACACACACACCCCTAAAACATGTTAGGAAGAGAATGATCCACAGCCAATGTGGATTAGCTACAAAACTAGTAAGCACAGCAAACCTGTGCTTCCAGATTCATGATGCTGGCAAGGAAGGTGAGCCCCCCAAGGTATAAGGGATACAACTTATAAACAATATAAACACCTTCTTTTTAAAATAAATTTCGTTTATTTTTTCAGACAGAGACAGAGAAAAACAGAGACAGAAACAGAGATCTCACAGCGTGGAAATCAGAGAGGACAACTTTCAGAAATCAGTTCTCTCTCTCTACCATGTGTACTCTGGGGAGCAACCTCAGGTCACCAGGTTTGCCAACAGCACTTTTACCCACCGAGCCCTCTCGCTCACCCTCTTTCATCTTTTTTCTTCCTTTCAAGGAAGGGCACATGCGGGGGTATTTCTGTTATCAGGCAATAAGAGACAATGCAAATGGATGTAGATTCTGTGGATTTTCCAGAAAGTGAAGACCGATCACTGAGTGCAAAATATTCAATTTTCTCCTCCTATAAAAAGCCTGTAACAACTCAACGACACAAGAAAGAAAAGAACACCAGCTCTCCCGACCCACCCTGTAGGCGCCGTGGCACGCAGCTCCTGCTATTGCTGTTGCTACTCTTGCTGCGGCGGCGCACGCACCTCTCAGACACTCCCTGGACCACGGCCACACTTGAGCCCCCCCTCCCTCCCGTGAGTGTTAATCCATGCTGGGTTTTTAGGAAGCATTCCCAGAATGCACTGCTGCCAGTGGGCTCAGGTGGTCTCCATGTCACTGTTATCACCTCTCCCACGCCTTCTGTGAAGGAGCGAATTAAAACTTACACCACTTTAAAGATGGCCTGATCTTTCTGAAATACATATTTCCTCCTGGGAATTGAATACATTAATTTTCTTTTGTTTTGGACAGGTCTCTAAACTGGCCTAAACTGGTCTCAAACTCACAATCCCCCTGCCTTGGCTTGCTGAGTGCTGAGATTACAGGTATGCGCCACTATACCTGGGTCTGAACACTATTGTTCGTGTATTCACTCAGGAAGGTTATTTTCCAATGAAGTTCTCACCTGTTTACTATCAGGACAGAATAATAGTACAGAAGCATATGACACAACCAAGTTCCCAAGAGAGCATGTCCAATTATCCCAATAGTGACAACAGGTTCAGATTGACCAGCTTTGGAACAGCATAAACACATGTGCCATCACACATACAATTCCCCATGGCCACAGCTTGGTTCTCCATTATCTCCTTGTGAAGTCATAACTAATTTTATTGCCAATTTTCATTTGAATTCATGAGAATATGGAACATTCTGCTTTTGTTTCTTGGCCAGAAATCATGTGATCTTGAAGGTCTTTTTAGAGATACGACAAGATAAAGACTCAACAACAAAACCACAGTGGGTTAGGATGAGAGAATCATCCACATTCTGCATGTGTGTACTTGCATGGTTCTGTGAGAGAATGTGATGTACCACCAGTCTTGCTGGGAGCGCACACTCTTACAACCAAGGTAAGAAATGTACTGTGTGGTCAGTTAGGTGGCCTGAGCAATTCATCCCTGCAGGCTGTCTAGTACCTGAGGGAGAAGAAACTTAATCTGAGCTCAGGCTGGATCTGCAACTTAACTTCTTAAATTCCCTACTTGAGCTGAAAATAGTTGAGCCTGGGCAAGAAGATGTTTTATCTTAGTGGCTGGCACCAGAAGAACTCTTCTTAGAAAGGAAGCTATGTTTGTTTAGGAAATATATTTATAAACGTCTCAGATGGGTGGCTACGTGAAAGGTATGCAGTTACCAGGAAATATGCAGGAATTTAGATGTCAGCAAAAAAAGAGAAAAGGCGAGAAGAGAGAGGAGAACCAGCTACACGGCATCAGGCCAGAAAATAATTGTAAGCGTGACAGTAAGAATGAGAGTTGGGGAGATGGCTCAGCGGTTAAAACCCTTGCCTCCAAAGCAGAAGGGCCTGAGTTCGGATCCCATGTAAAAATGCCTGGTAGGTGTCTTGGCCTACCTGCAATTTTAGGTCTGGAAGGGAGAGCCTGGGAGTATCTAGAACAGGCTGACTAGCCAGACTCTGGGTTTAATCAGAGACCCAGACTCACAACAGTAAGATGGAAGAGTGATTGAGGATGGTCCCAGATATCACCCTTGGGGGAAAATAAAAAAGGGATGGTTGGCCACTTCATGCTGGGAGGTGTTCAAAGAGCATTCTCATTCTACCCTCTCAGCCACCCTGTGACTTATTACAACTCAGCATCATCTAGAGAAACTACAGCCCACAGTTCAGAAACAGCTAGGGTGATTTCAACATCAGACATATCTGACATTTAATTTTCATATCAACATATTTGTGATATAAACCCTTCCATCTTCCTGAAGCTTCTACTTTTTGATGGAAGTTATTTATTTATTTTGACGGTGCTGGAGATCAAACCCAGGGGCTTTTATTTCCTAGGCAAATACCCTACCACTGAGCCGCTTTTCCATTCTTTTTATTTATTTTTATTTTTTTCTAGTTCAACAAGCACAATGAATGGTTGTCTCTTTCCCTCCCTTTCTTTCTTTCAATCTCCTTTCTTCCCTACTCTCCCCTTTCACTAATCCATCCCACCAATCCCTCCCACCTTCCTGTCTGCATTCTTCAGTGGACCACAGGGTTCCTTTTGGATTGTTTGCTCCAGGAGGGGCCCAGGCTTCTGTGGCAGACCAAGTGGCCCTTCATCCAACGCTAAACCCTGAGGTTCCCATTGCCTGTAATTATTTCTCCTGAGATTTTCTCTAGTCTGGGGGTGGGGGATGGGCGGTGTTAATATGTCAGCTATAGTGCAGGTGAGGACAAGTCTATTGCAGTGAATTTCTGGATGCAGCAGCCCTGCCTTAAGTGGAATATCTTGGCTAGTGGTGGACCTCCCAGTCTTTAGGGTCTCACAATTTTATTACCCCTTCTTCCACAAGATTCCCTGAGTCTTAGGATAGGAAGAGATCTAGCGGGCTTAATTCTGGCTGAGTGTTTGAGGGTCACTGCTACTCTGCATTCTGGTTGGTTACTGTTGTCTGTTTCACTGCTCATCCATTACACTAGGCTGTGTCTTCTTTTAGTGTTGAGATCCTTTCTTACATCAAACTGAAGGATTGCTCCTAGGATCCACTTCAAAGGGAGAACATACAGCATCTGTCTGTCAGTGTCTTCCAGTTCCACCCTTTTACTGGCAAATTTCATTGGTTCATTTTTCCTGACAGCTGAATAGTATTTCATTGTATATATGTACCACGTTTTCATTAACCATTCATCAACTGTTGGACATCTAAGTTGGTTCCATTTCTTTGCTATTGTGTGAAGGGCTGCTATGTTTGTCCACACATCTCTGATGCAGGCTGCAGTGTTGAGAATATTCCCAGGTGCATCTCCGTTCTCAATGTTTGCCTCTGTTGCCATTAGCCTGCATGCTGTCAATGAATGCCTCTGGAACCAAATGATTTATGGGGGAACAAGGAGTTCTATTCTGGTCTACAGTTGTCCAGTTATAGTTCTCAATCCAGCTTGGCAGGAAAGTCCACACCAACACCAGGGGCTGAGGGAATTGACCACAACATATCCACAGGACTGCTGAGAGAGAGAGGCAAACTCACTTACCAGAAGCAGGTCTGTCCACGTGTGATAGTTAATCTTGGTTATCAACTTGACTACACCTGGGATTAACTAGCTAACTCCGAGACCACCTAGAGAGATGATCTGGATTAAGACATTTACCACACAAAGACCAATGCTAAATCTGAATGGATCCTCCCAGTAGCAGACCAGATAAAAAAAAGAAATCACAAGACCGAAGATCTCCGGGACTCTCTTGCCCTGTGCTAGGAGACTCATCTGTCCACGATGATGGATGTGACCTGAGCGGCCTCCAGACTCTGCCGCTGCCAGGCCTTTCCCGTCATTATGGAGTATGTCTCACCTGTGGGACAATAAAGCAATAAATTTTCCTTTCTCCCCTTAAATTGCTTGAATTGGAGTGGTGTCTCACAGCAACAGTGAAAAAGAAACTGCAACACCAAATATGCTGAAGAATGCAAACTACCTTAACCAGTTCCTTCCATTTTATACACCTGCCTAAAGCCTAGACCTACCCACCGTGACCTGAGCTTTCCCCATCAGTTAGACAATCTCCTGCGGGCTTGTTTAGGGGTTTAAGTCAACTACTAATACTTTAGAAATGTGCCCAGAACAGAAACCTTCAGTTAACAAGTTGATACCAATAGCTGACTATCTATCACAGACTCTGTGTGTGCGTGCACGTGTGTGTGTGTACATGTGTGAGGGTTGTTGACAATGTTGTAGTCCAATTCAGAGTATTCTGCTTCACGGCAATTTCTAGAGAGCATCTATTCTTAACTATGTTATATAGTTGATGTTATATAGTTTATGTAGAACCCTTTAAATCTAATTCCTTTTAATTTGGGAAGATTATTTTAAATATCTTAAGTTATTTGAAGAGAAACTTTTTTTTCTTCTACTGCTCTGCATTACTGTTTGTGGCCATTATATGTGTGGAGTTTTTCCCCATACTAAACAATAACTATCCAATCCCCTACAAACACCAGTAGGATATTCTAGAATTTGATTCAACTCTTATACTATCTAAACCCAGCATTAGCTAAGAACCCTAAAGTTAAAGGCTTAGTTCTGCAATACTGCTCCTCTTCACTGACTTCAAATGCCAGTCAGCAGTGTCAGGATCTCCAATTATCCATATCTTCATTACTACAAGCTTCTGTGACGCCTCGGATTCAATCATTTGCTAGAATGACTCACAGAAGTCAGGGAAACACAACTGCTGTTCGTGATACAAGAAAAGACTTGAAAAACAACCCAGATGAACAGAAAGATGAGGAGATATGTAGGGCCAGGTTTCAGAGAGTTTCAAGAGCAGGAATAGCCTATCACCGTGCAGGAACATTGGCAAACCTGAGAGCTCTCCAAAGTACCCTGTAGAGATTTATGGAGACTTATTAACTTGGGCTCCCAATCCTTCACTCATTCCCATCCCCCATGGCCTCTCCATTAGGATTGCAAATTCTAATCTTGGAATGTAGCTGCTCTTTCTTGGGGTCAACCCTTATGTAGGAAACTAGGAATAATGGCCTCATTAGAACAAAAGATACCGACCACCCAAGAGCTTCAAAGCATTTATGAACTCTGTAAAAGGTATTAGGTACAAGGACTAAATATATATAGTCTCTTTAATTTATGCAAATGTAGCAAATATTGGGAATGAGCAAGCTTTGGCTTATTAGAGACAGAAAAATTTTCAAACTATATTCTCAAATGCTTTGTGTTCGCAAAATGTATTTAGCAACACATTAGGTAGAATTTTCTAAAGTCAATGAGTATTTTCAGACAATTTTCTCTATTTTTATTAGCTTTTATTTTACTAATAAATTCCCTCTTATAGAATGTTTTGACATTAAAGAATATATTTTAGTTTCTTTTTTAAATTAATTTTGTGTTTATTTTTACTTTTACAATCTCATACATGTAGACAATGCATTTTGATCATAGCTCTCTTTTCTCTCTCCTGCTTCCCCTGGACATTTCCCTAACATGTCCACCTCCTGCTTTTATGTCCTATATTTTTAAATTGGATAATATTAATATACTATGTAAGCAATAAAAGAAAATACATTTAGAATGTAGACAGTTATAATACAGCTCCCAGTTCCACATGGAGGACACATAATAAAGCTGAAGAATCACAGCCTTGTCCATGTTGTGAGCACACAGAGTCCCAGCCCACAGGAGGCCCAGGCCACAAGACCCCACGTGTGAGCACACAAGAGGCCATCTACCTTGTGAAGATATGGATCACTAACCCAAAGAGGCCATCCACATTGTGTACACATGGAACCTACCCCACGAGAGGCCTTCATGTTGTGAGTACACATATATGGGATTCAGTATTTTGGCAGGCAGCGTGGTATGGCAGGCTATTAATCATTCAGCTGTCCACAACTCAGAACATGAAGAAATAGTCTCATCTCTTCTCTGCCACCATCTGACGCACATGGGACACAGCAGCATCATGTACATGTACAGTGCCTCTAGGGGCAGTATTTTAGTTTCTTTTATAAAGTTCTTTGAAAGCCCATTTTCTCCTGGTGACAGTAAGTTGTCCTATATTTAATTCTCATATACTCATACATTAGAATTGGTTTTGAAAATGTAAGTGAGGGGCTGGAGGGGTTAAGAGTCTGCCTCATAAGCAGAAGGTCCTGAGTTCAGACCCCAGGTCCCACATGCACTTCTCGCCTTGGTGAATGAAACAAAAAGAGGTAGAAACAATTTAGAATGATTCCCAAAATCACATTGGTCTTCCACAGAAACACATGGTGCCCTCTGATACACACACACACACAGACACACACACACACACACACACACACACACACACACACACACCACTTTGTCCATTAAATAAATAAGCAAATTTTAAAAAATAAAATGCAAATTGAAGAAAGCTAAAATAATATAAAAATCATCTATGACATCTTAGCTAAAATAACCATTCTGAGTAAAGCATTCAATGAGATGTTGGCAACTGTTGTAGTTTATTTTCATGTCGTTGATAAATACACAACCAAATAATTTTGGGAAGCAAAGAGTTTTATTCTTGCTTACAATGCAGTGCTGGTTATAGTTCACAGACTAGCTTGGCAGGAGAGTTCATACCAATACTAAGACCCAAGGCAGCTGGGATAACACAGAAATAGCTGAGAGAGGAACAAATTTTCTCACTTGCCAGAATGCCTGCATGGTAAGATATCAAAGTATCCCAACTTACTGGCAAGCTGTCGCCATCTTCTCTACCAGTCTAGAGAAAGGTCCTGCCGACTATGGGCTGGGTCTTTCATCATGAAAGAGAAGGTCTTCTGCAGCTTGCTCAAGGCTTGAGTTAACTATTAATCTTTCCCAGATGTGCTCAGAGCTTCTACAGTTGTGAGGTTGACACCCGGACCTAACTGGCACAACATAGAAGGGAAGAAACATATCCAGGAAGTCAGTTGTGAATTCTTGTTCTTTGCTCAGCTTTACTTTACCCAAATCTTGAGAGTTTTACAGCAAACCAGGCTTCACATCTTTTTTGTTCCCCTTCCTAATATAAAGGCACTGTTAAGTTCATATCCATGAAACCTTAGAGAGACTGGAGGGTTGGGTCTGAGGACAATGGGTCCTCACCAAAGGGCTGAAACCTTTCAGTCACATCCATAACTCTGCTTCTGTAAATTTAAACTAGTGAATAATCAGAGGAATGGCACAAACTATTTGAAATCCTAAGCATAATCATTAAAAATCACTTAGACTAAAGGAAAAAATGACATAAAAATATGCTAAATTTTACAGTGTCATCAAATAATGTAGGGTTTATATTAGTGATAGAGCACTTTCCAAGTTCATATAAGGCCTAATTTCCATTCCCTCAATGCACATGTGCACACACGTGCACGCGTGCGCGCGCACACACACACACACACACACACAGTTATCACATAGCAGGTATTGCATGATACCATCTAAGTATATATTGACATAGTTAGTGAGATACATGATAAAGGATATGGGGTATATGCATCATTGTAAATGTAGATATAAGTATAAAAACACATATAGCTCTAGAATATACATTTTGTGTACATGTATGGATAGATATGGATTTCAATGTCTAATGTATTCTTTCTCATAAACAATACTTTTACATATAGCAACAGATATTAAAATGCTAATAAAGACCTTCTAAATAATTAAATTTGGGTGATTTTAACATTTATGTTTTTTGTTCATCTTTCCTTTTCCTTGATAAACATGGATTATCTTCAGTTAATATGTAAATATGTAAAAATCAAGTATTAATTTAATAAAAAAATCACTTAAGGGACGGGAGAAGTGGCTCAGGGGTTAACCTCTGCCTTGCAGGCGAAAGGTCCTGAGTTCGGATCCTAGACCCCACGTATAGACGCCCGGCGGAAGCGGGGGTAGCCTGCGTTTCTGGTCCTGATAGGGCGGAGCCTGTGAATCCCGGGGCAGATAAACAAAGAGGAGGTGGAGGCGGTCCATGGTGGTTCCCGAATTCGCCCGTGGTTCCACACACACACACACACACACACACACACACACACACACACACACATACGCACAATTAAATAAATAAAAAAATCACTTAAATGACTTGCACTAGGAAAAAATAAAAATGTATAAAATAATTAGTAAACTACATCATATTTACCAGGAAAGAAAAACTGTCTCGTGACTGTTCAGTTGCTGTGATAAAATATAACCCAAACGATTTAGGGGAATGAGAAGCTTATTCATTCTTGTGGTTCTAAGTTACAGTTAATTGCAGCAAGGCAGCTCCTATCAACATAGCTTACCACACCATCCTCAGAAAAAGTCGAGAGATAGGTATATTGTCTAATTGTCAGTCTGCCAAAGCCAACCAATTCCCACTCCTTCTTATCCAGCCACGGGAAAATGTTCCCACCTACTGTGTGCTAGGTCTTCCTACATCAATTATATAATCTGCAAAGGCTTGCCTTAAATATTTTTATAGGTACGTTTAAAGGCTTAATTCTCAATTGTTAGGTGACATCTAAAATTAACTGATAGTTATTATTTTGTTGATCGTGTTGTGTGTGTGTGTGTGTGTGTGTGTGTGTGTGTATAAAATTTTCTTTTACTTTTTTCTTTCCCCTTAGTCCCCATTCCCATCCTTTCTCCCTTTCCCTTGATAACTCTTTATATCCCCTGGCATACTCCCTCCTATTTTCAAGTTTTTTCACCTATCGACACAGCTATTATATTTATCTTTTATCTATGTATATTCAAGTTCCATTTTTAATCATTAAAAATTATTTATTTGAAATACCTAGAGCTACCTAGAGGCATAGAGAGTTAGGTTTCAAAGAGTCTTCACATATGCATGCAGTTTGGAGGACAACTTTTGGAAATCAGTTCTCCCCTTTCACCATGGGGGCTTCTAGGGATTAAACTCAGATTGCTAGGATTACAAACAGGTACTTTACCTGGCGAGCTCTCAGGATATTCAAAGCTGTGCATTCTTTTGGGAGGACATCTTCAGATTTCTAATCTAATTCTACATATTAATAATACCTTTGATATGGTGAACATAAAAAAGTCCAACCTACCAGCCCTGACAGGGTGTTTAAGGAGTAGGAAATTTATTTTGGCATCCAGTTCCTTTTTGCTTTATCTACTGGGACTGTCTTCTCAGTTTAATAGCAAAGAAGGAAATGTAGTCCCCTCATTGAGGGATTATAGCCTCAGAGTCAGTTGCTTCTGGTATAATTTCCACTCTGTGAAACACCAAGTTTTTTTTTTCATTTTCATGTGTGTATGTGTACATGTAATATATGTGTATTGTGTGTAGTATATGCAAGTAGTATGTGTGTGTAGTGTGTATGTGCGTAGACCATGTGGTATATGTGCAAGATGCGAACATGTGTGTGCAAAATGTGTCTGTGTGTGTGCCTGTCTGTGACTATGTGCATCTAAGTGTGTATATGCTCACCTGAGTGTAGATGCCTGAAGTTGATGTTAAGAATCTTCTACCTTGTTCTTTGAGGCAGGAAAACTCAACCAAATCCAGGGATGGCTGCTAAGCTTAGTCTCAACAGAAAGAATTCCTGTCTCCATCTTCCAAGGCTGGAGCTAAGGTGAGATGCCACGCCCACTTGGCCTTTAAATGAGTTGTGGGGATGTGAACTCTGGTCCTCATGCTTGCATGGAAAGTACTTTCATCCTTAGTCATCTCCCCAGACAGCAAATGTTTACAGAAGTTTGAGAAGATTGGGATCAACCCGATTCATGACAGAGGGCGTGAGTGAAAAATACAGAAGAATCAACCCATGTTTACATTCTAATATGAAGCTCAGTAGAGTCTCTTGAGAAGGTGGGTGAGGGAGAGATGAATAGATGTCCAAGGTGCACTCAGGAAGGCTCCTGATGGATTCTTCTGTACTTGTCTTGACTTTTATTTGAAGTCCAAAAAATAGCTCTGCTCCTTCTTTTTCTGCCTTTTAAAAACTTGGCTTTCTAGTGACAGGAATTAAAGGATACCTATAGCTACTTTCTCTCGAATAGACTAAAAGGCATACAGAATGAGAGAATCATTCAGTGCCTTGAAAGCACCTCTCCCCCACCTAATATCAAGCTTCGGATGAGACTCCTTGAAAAAAAATACAGAGCTGATAAATCATATTCCTGAAAGATTTCCTAGTCTCTAAGTCACCTAACTTGCTTTTATTCTGACTAACCAACTATAATCTGTCACCATTGTCTATTGTGCTTTCTAAGAAATGCCATGTGCTAAGCGTATCACTGTAGCTTTCTCTTCACTTGGGTATCACAGCTACCTACAGCCTACTCGTAAGCTAGTATTGCAAAGAGCTGCTCAATATACCTAACAGGTTATTATTCAGGAGGGACTATTTATTCATGCACACTTTCAATCTAATTTACTTGCTTCCCCATGGTGATGAGACTTTTGGAAGGATCATTAAAACATTTACTTATGATAAAAGGGAGATTTATTTTATATTTCCTGTTTCTGTTGAAGCCATGTTACAGATCCCACCAGCAAACAAAACACAAGAGAATTTTAACTTCCTTTAATAATTTCTCCAACTGAATTTAGCTAATAGAGAAAGAAATGGGGAAAAAAAGTGTTTCAGTGGGGATTGAAAATTGCTTTTGTTCTGTCTATGTTTTAATAACATTATATCTCCTGAGTGTTCAGAGATCGTTAGTCTGTATTTCAGAATTGCTATGTAAGTACTTAAGTTTTCTAAAAGAGTGATTGTGAAACCTGGCCTGGTGGCACAGCCTTGCAATCACCCATTCCTGAGGCTGAGGCTGGAAGATCACAAGATTCAGAACTGACTGGGCTGCAGACAGTGAGCTCAAGACCAGGTTAGGAATCTTTGTAACAATCTTATCTCCTCTTCCCTTCTGTGGCCATCACTGGAGCGGCAGCCGCCACAATGAAGTTCAGTCCCTTCGTGACATCTGACCGGAGCAAGAACCGAAAAAGGCATTTCATGCACCTTCTCACATTAGGAGGAAGATTATGTCTCCTCCTCTCTCTAAAGAACTAAGACAGAAGTACAATACTCATTCTATGCCCATCCGAAAGGATGATGAACTTCAGGTTGTACGAGGACACTATAAAGGGCAGCAGATTGGCAAAGTAGTCCAGGTTTACAGGAAGAAATATGTCATCTACATTGAACGAGTGCAGCGGGAAAAGGCTAATGGCACAAGTGTCCATGTGGGCATTCACCCCAGCAAGGTGGTTATCACCAGGCTAAAAGTGGATAAAGACTGCAAAAAAATTCTGGAGCAAAAAGCTAAATATCGCCAAGTTTGAAAGGAAAAGGGCAAATACAAGGAAGAAACTATTGAGAAAATGCAGGAATGAAGAGATCTTGTATACGAGATTATTGTATAATTAAAAAACTGGTTAAATGAAAAAAAAGAAACATCTCAAAATAAAAAGCAAAAACAAAGCTAGAATGCAGTTCAGTGGTAAAACTTTGCCCAGTATATAGGAAATCTTAGATCTTGGATTCAATTACTGGTACTGTTAAAGGGGGGGGGGTGATTTTTAATAAAATCTATTAACCTTTTAAAATTTTACATAATAAAGTAAATTATAACATCGAGGCTGTTATATTCTGGGTTGTTTCTTTAGCAATATACATTTGCTTCTTAAAAGTTAATAAATGATAATAATAGAATCATTTCCCCAAATGCCACTGTGTCAAGTTACAGCTAGCTGCCTTTGGTTACTCTTTGGATGGGAACTAGACCCATTGCTTGGCTTCTTGACTTCAAGCACTGTTCCCGAGTCATTTCCACACTCCACACTCTGATTCAAAGAGAAACCCGACTAGGAAGTATAGGGGACAAGACTGTGAGAGAAGTAAGTTATGCGCATGTGTCTCCTCTGGAGACATAAGTGAGCACTGCACACACTTGCAGACAAGGTGGGAATGACCGTAGTCTCTGATCTGGAAATTTTCACACCTCTGCCATTTTATCCCATCTCTCTCATAAGTTACTTAGTCAAAGGAATATTGTAGCTGCTTATGAGGTATAATGGTTACTCATAACTATTGCTGTGAAAGGACACCCAAAATCAAATAACTTAAGGGAGAAAAGGAAATTTATTCATCTTATGGTTCTAGAGGGAAGATGCAGTCTTTCAGAGAGGAGGTGACATGGCTGGTGGCTGAAGCTGGCAGGCTAAGTCACAGCTGACATCTAGTAGGCTAGTGATGGCTGAAGGCTAGATAATTCCTGGAGAATCTCTCTTCTTCCCAGTCTCTTGTTCTGTGGCTCCTTTTATCTGGTCCACTATTGGGAGGTTCCGATGGGATCTAGGGCTGATCTTTGTATTATCCAGATTATCTCTTCAGATGGTCTCAGTTGATCCTGCCAGGTGTGGTCTCAGCTGATCTTAGTTAATGCCAGGTATGTCAAGATTAACTATCAGCTCCTCCCACCAGCCAGCAAGAGCTCTGAGCCACCAGGGCAGGGGAGGAGGACCCCCCTGCGCCTGGGCCCTGCCCCAGCTCCCCCAGGTTAAATAGTGCCCCGCCAACGCCCAATCCTCTCGTTCCCCACTCTGCCGCCCAGGACGCACGCGGTCCAGCTGGGACTCACCGCGACATAGGTAAGCTCAGACCACGCCCACCTCCAGAACCCCAGGCCAAATAATTCAGTTCAGTGAAAAATACACAGAAATTGAAAGAAGATCTTAAGAGTTAAAACGACAA
Source organism: Typhlomys cinereus (assembly GCA_023101885.1). Classification (NCBI taxonomy): domain Eukaryota; kingdom Metazoa; phylum Chordata; class Mammalia; order Rodentia; family Platacanthomyidae; genus Typhlomys; species Typhlomys cinereus. The sequence goes on from JALPQD010000020.1 coordinate 2,761,688, forward strand.
TGCCCAAGTCAAAGTGCAAATCCATGAGAAACAACACTCAGGTAAACAAATCTCCCACTGAAGGAATTAATCCCATAATGTTAGACTCCAACCAGAACAAACCTACGGAAAATGGTCAAGAAAGCCTGACTCAGGATAATGACTTTCAAAACATGATCATTACCATGTTCAATACTATGAAAGAGGAAATCCGGGAGGAATTAAATAACCAAATCAATCGCTTTGAAAAGGAACACAACAGACACTTGGAGGGGTTGAGAAAAACAGTGCAAGAAACAAAAACTGGCATAGGGCAGTTAAAACAGACTCAAGCAGAGTTTAAAACTGAGCTAAAAAGACAAGTTATCTTCAACCCAGAACTCCACAGAAAGTCTTATCAGCAGAACTAACGAAGCAGAAAACAGAATTTCAGACCTTGAAGATAAAGTGGGAGTATTAACCAGCTCAATGGAAGAGGTTGTTAAAGCCAAAAAGATACTTGAGAGAAATATTCAGGAAATATGGGACACCCTGAAGAAGCCTAACATGCATATTCATGGAATACCAGAGCAAGAATCTCAAAATACCACCCCTGAGGAAATTTTTCAAACGATCATCAAGGAAAACTTTCCTCCTCTAAAAAAAAGAGAGGCCCATACATATACAAAAGGCATTCCGCACCCCAAACGGATATGACCAAAATAGCAAATAATAGTTAAAACATTCCACATTCAAGATAAATAAATGGTGCTGAGAGCTTCAAGGGAGAAAAAACGAGTCACTTTTAAAGGTAAACCTATTAAAATATCAAATGACTTCTCAGCTGGAACAGTAAAAGCAAGAAGAGCTTGGAGAGACACACTTCAAGTATTGAATGATCAAAAATGTCAACCCAGGCTGATATACCCCACAAAACTATCCGTCATGATCGAGGGAGAAAGAAAAATCTTCCAGCACAAAGACAACTTGAAGGGATACATGTCCACCAAACTAGGCCTTCAAAAAATGCTAGAAATGATACTCAAGCTTGAAGAAAAAAATAGGCATATCCGGGGGAACAGAAGGGAAATATAACACCATTAAAAGCAAAGCAATATACTTATAAAAACTACTAAACATAATAAATGTCTGGAATTAAAAATAGTTTCTCCATTATAACACTAAATGTTAATGGAATTAACTCACCGATCAAGAGACACAGATTACAAATTTGGATTAAAAATCACAATCCAGGGGCTGGAGAGGTGGCTCAGGGGTTAAGCCTCCGCCTTCTGCCAGGCGGAAGCCGGGGCGGCCTGCTCTTCTGGTCCTGGTAGGGCGGGGCCTGTGAATCCCGGGGCAGAAGGAGGTAGAGGCGTCCTTGGTGGTTCCCAAATTCGTCCATGGTTCTACACATACACAGACACACACACACAGACACACTCGCACGTGCACATACACATGCATATGCACACAGTTGAATAAATAATAATAATAAAAAAATTTAAAAAATCACAATCCATCAATCTGCTGCCTGCAGGAAACGCATCTCACCACAAAAGATAGGCACGCCCTAAAAATAAAAGTCTGGTCAAAAATTCTACAAGCTAATGGAAGCAGAAAACAGGCAGGGGTAGCCATTATGCTATTGGACAAAGTGGACTTCAAACCAAAGAAAATCATAAGAGACAAGGATGGATACTACATTTTAGTCACAGGTACAATTCACCAGGACGACTTCACAATACTGAACATATATGCACCCAGTACGGGCCCCTCCACATTCATTAAGCAAACCCTATGACGTCTAAAGTGAGAAATCAATCCCAAAACAATAATTCTTGGGGATTTCAATACCACCCTCAGATCAACAGGTAAAAAACTTAACAGAGACACTTTGGAGCTTAATCAAACCCTTACTGAAATGGACTTTACAGATCTCTATCGTACTTTTCATCCACGCACCAAAGAATACACATTTTTCTCAGCAGCACACGGAACTTTCTCCAAAATAGATCACATATTGGGCCACAAAACGAATCTCCACATATACAGAAATGTTGAAATTCTAGCCTGCACCTTATCAGACCATCATGGCTTAAAGCTTGACATCCACAACACAACAAGCAACAGAAAATACACTAACTCCTGGAAACTTAACACTATGATGTTGAATGAGAATTGGATTCAGGAAGAAATTACAAAGGAAATTCAAGATTTCCTGAAAGTGAATGATAATGAAAATACAACTTACCAAAATCTCTGGGACACAATGAAAGCTGTCCTAAGAGGTAAGTTCATAGCTCTTAATGCCTACATCAAAAAAATGGAAACATCAGAAATAAATAAATTAACAATTCAGCTAACAGCTTTAGAGACACTAGAGCAATCTGATCCCAAAAGTAGCAGAAGAGAGGAGATTAGCAAAATAAAGGGAGAAATATCTGAAATCGAGATTAGGAAAATGATAGAGAAAATCAACCAGTCAAAAAGCTGTTTTTTGAAAAAATCAATAAGACTGATACACCCCTAGCTAAATTAACTAAGAGCAAGAGAGAGAAAACCCAAATTAACAAAATTCGAAAAGAAAATGGAGTTATCACTACTGATACCCAAGAAATCCAGAGAATTATAACGTCATATTTCAAAAACTTATATTCTGTAAAATTTGACAACACAAAAGAGATGGATGAATTCCTAAGTAAACACAACTTACCTAAATTGAATCAGGAAGTTGTGAATTATTTAAATAGTCCTGTAACATATGAGGAAATTGAGGAAGTAATCTCAAATCTTCCCATCAAAAAATGTCCTGAACCAGATGGATTCAGCACAGAGTTCTAACAGACATTTAAGGAGCTAATAACACCAATACTCATTGAAATGTTCCATTAAATAGCAAAGGAAGGAACACTACCAAGAAGCTAATATCGTCTTAATCCCAAAACCTAATACAGATACACTTAAAAAAAAAAACTATATGCCAATCTCTCTGATGAACACAGATGCAAAGATTCTCAATAAAGTTTTAGCAAATCGGATTCAAAAACATATCAAAAAGATCATTCATGGGGATCAAGTAGGCTTCATCCCCGGCACACAAGGTTGACTCAACATACACAAATCAATAAATGTAATTCACCATATAAACCAGTCCAACGTTCAATACCACATGATACTCTCGATAGATGCAGAAAAAGCTTTTGACAAGATCCAATAGCCCTTTATGATCAAAACCTTAGAGACAGTTGGAATGGAAGGAACCTTTATCAATATAATAAAAGCTGTATACAACAAGCCCACAGCAAGGATTATACTCAATGGGGAAAAACTTGAAGCATTCCCACTTTGATCAGGAACTAGACAAGGCTGTCCACTGTCACCACTTCTTTTCAATATTGTACTTGAAGTCTTAGCTGAAGCCATAAGACAAGAAAGGGACATAAAAGGGATTCAAATTGGCAAGGAAGAAGTCAAGTTATCTCTATTTGCAGATGACATGATCCTATACCTGAGTGATCCCAAAAACTCCACCAGGAAGCTTCTGGAACTAATACAGAAATTCGGCAGGGTGGCAGGATACAAAATAAATGTACAAAAATCAGTGGCTTTCCTATATGCCCAGAATGAAAGAAGTGAAAAACCCCTGAGAGAGTCAATCCCATTTACTATAGCCCCTAAAAAAATGAAATACCTTGGTATAAACCTAACCAGGGAGATAAAAGACCTTTACAATGAAAACTTTAAAACACTAAAGAAAGAAATTGCAGAAGACACCAGAAGGTGGAAAGACCTCCCATGTTCCTGGATTGGCAGAATCAACATTGTAAAAATGACCATCCTACCAAAGGCAATATACAAATTCAACTCTATACCAATTAAAATCCCAAAGCAATTCTTTAAAGAAGTTGACCAAACAATCTCAAAGTTCATATGGAGGCACAAAAGACCCAGCATAGCCAAGACAATCCTAAGTAACAAAAACACTGCTGGAGATATCACCATACCAAACCTTAGTCTATACTACAAATCCATAGTTATAAAAACAGCCTAGTTCTGGCTCCAAAATAGACACACAGATCAATGGATAAAGGTTGAAGACCCAGATATAAGCCCACAAAATTACAGCTATTTGATCTTTGATAAAGGGGCCCAAAAAATCCAATGGAAAAAGAACAGTATCTTCAACAAATGGTGTTGGCAAAACTGGATCTCCACATGCAGAAGATTAAAACTGGACCCATACTTGTCACCATGTACAAGACTTAATTCCAAATGGATTAAGGACCTTGATATAAGGCCAGAGACTATAAAAACCATAGTTGAAAGGATAGGGAACTCCCTCGAGCTGATTGGGCTAGGACAACAGTTCCTAAACAGACATCCAATGGCACAGTCACTGCTACCAACTCTCAACAGTTGGGATTTGGTGAAATTAAAGAGCTTCTGTTCAGATAAAGAGATTGTAACATGAGCTCAAAAGCAACCCAGAGAATGGGAAAAAATCTTCACTAACCACATATCCCATAGAGCTCTATTATCCAGAGTGCACAAAGAACTTAGAAAACTAAACACCAAGGAAACTAATGGCCCAATTAAAAAATGGGCTCTGGAGCTTAAAAGAAACTTTACCAGGGATGAAATTAAAGTGTCCAACAAATATCTTAAAAAATGTTCCACTTCCTTAGCCATAAGGGAAATGCAAATCACAACTTCCCTGAGATATCATCTCACCCCCATCAGGATGGCAAAAATCCACAATACAAACAACAACAAATGTTGGAGAGGATGGGGAGAGAGGGGAACTCTCCTACATTGCTGGTGGGAAGGCAGGCTCATACAACCACTCTGGCAAGCTGTCTGGAGATTCTTAAAGAAATTAAAGATTGATATGCCATTTGACCCTGCGATTCCACTTTTGGGAATAACCCCCCATGCAGCAGAGGTTAACCTCGATAGCACAAGTATGACCATGTTCATAGCAGCACTGTTTACAATAGCAAAGTCATGGAATCAACCCAAATGTCCAACAATTGACGAGTGGATAAGGAAACTGTGGTATGTCTGTACAATGGAGTACTACTCAGCCATCAAAAATGATGAATTATTGGAATTTGCTGGGAAATGGATGTTATTAGAAACAGTTATATTAAGTGAAGTATCCCAGACCCAGAAAATTAAGCGCCATATGTACTCCCTAATAGGTGGCTCCTAGTACCAAACCCACCCAGCCCACCTAGAGACACTCAAAGATAAATCTCTGTAATACCTACAGTAATTGCTAGGATTATGAACAGGAGGGATGGGGTAGGAGGGCCACACCAGAAACAAGGAGAGAGGGGACCATGTTACAGCAGAGAAAATAGGCCTCCATCAAGGACTGCAAGGGGTGAAATACAATACCCATCAGGATGGAGCGAAGGGCATTGCAGGAACAGCAACCTGTAAAGAAAAATCAATGAACTGCAAAAGAAAATCAACGAACCATAATCCAGAACTTCGAGACTCTATATCAACCACCTAGAACTAGGCCAAACTAATCTCTCCCCATCCTGAAACTCAGGGAAATTTGCGGAAGAGGGGGCAGTAAGAGTGTAAGAGCACAAGGATGGGAGGAGCAATGATTTGCAAGATACTCCACACAAGTTAGGGCCGAAGCAATCATAATTGGACTTTGCATGCCCCGCGCAATGTCCAACACACTATTGACCCCACAAAGTCTAGCATTTGCTAAAGGCACCAAGATCCTTGGAGGCAAGGGATTGACAGCCACAGTAGTGTTCCTATGCTTAAGGGGAACACGAGAAAGGGTTCAGGGAAATGCCACTGGGTCCTTGTACGTCATCGGAGAGGAGGGCCCAGAGGAGAGTCTGGCATGCACATTAAAAGGTTCTCCGGGGTTTGGGGGGGAGGCACTGGAGGATGAGGAGGGCGGGGTGAGGGGAGGGGGAGCAAGGGGATCGGGGGGAGGAGTAGGGAGGGAGGGAACCAGTGTACCTATTAAGTTTGTATGAACGGAAATAATAATAAAAAATGTTAAAAAAAAAGATTAACTATCACACAGAGTGAAGCCAACTCAATGTGACATCATATCCCTGAGTGCCATGGGTCCTTTGGCTATTGCTTGTGACTGCAGTGATAACAGGGTTTAATGTTTGGGGATCAGTATTCTCACAGATGTCATGTAGCTTCTTATGCTTCAGGAGAATGCTGCTTCTTAAGCTGGAAAGATCATGGCAAAGTGTAGCAGGGTGCTCTGGGGAAAGAAAAACAAAACATTTTAAAAATATTTACATACTAGGACTGAGGAGATGGTTCAGGAGTTAAAGCCTTGACTTCACAAGCAAAAGTGCCTGAGTTCAGATCCTAGATTTAATGTAAAAATGCCAGGCAGAAATGACAACAGCCTGCAATTCTGGCCCTGGAAGATGGAGCCTGGGAAACCTCAGAGCAAAGCAAGGAGGTAGTGCAATCCAGGATAATTCTCATGTTATCCTTGGGCCTGCAAACACACACACACACACACACACACACACGCACAGAAATATTTACACATTTACTGACTCTTAATTGGGAATTACTAATGGAGAAAACTAAATATAGAAAAGTATATATTGAATGAAAAGCTTTCATAAATACACTGCAGTCATTAAGCAAATATCTTATACATGTCATGCAAAATGTAACAAGCAATGTGAGCAGCTAAAATCTAAGTAGGAAAATAAGCCTTTTTACCTAGCAGGAACACACAGGTATACAAATATAAAAATGTGATAGTTCACTCTCATTGTCAACTTGACTGGATTCAGAACCACCTAACAGACAAATGCCTACGAGTGGCTCTGCCCATTTTCCACAGAGGCTTCACTGAGCTACTCAAATGCAGGGGACAGGGGTTTAGAACCCACCTAGAACTAGGCCAGCTTAATCTCTCCCCATCTTGAAGCTCATGGAAATTTGCGGAAGAGGGGGCGGTAAGAGTGTAAGAGCAAAAGGATGGGAGGAGCAATGATATATAAGATACTCTATACTAGTTAGGGCTGAAGCAATCATAATTGGACTTTGCATGCCCTTCTCATTGTCCAACACACTGTTGACATCACAAAGTCTAGCATCTGCTAAAGGCACCAAGAGCCTTGGAGGTAAAGGATTGGCAGCCACAGCAGTGTTCCTATACCTAAGGGGAACACGGGAAAGGGTTCAGGGAAAGGAGAGGAGGGCCCAGAGGAAAATCAGACATGCACAAGAAAGGACTCTCTGGGAATTGGGGTGGGAAGCAATGGGGCATGGGGAGGGAGAAGGGTGGGGAGGGGAAGCAGGGGGTATGGGGGGAGGAGGAGGAAGGGAGGGAACTGGTGTACCTAATAAGTTTGTATGAGCTGAAATAAAAATTAATTAATTAATTAATTTAAAAGAAAAAAAAAAAAAGAAACAGAGGGCCAGCATTCCCCTCTGTGTCCTGACTGTGGATACGATATGACGGACCTCAATCTCCAGCCTGAGCCTCCTTCAGACTGTAACTAAAACAAGCCCTGCCTTTCTGAAGCTGCTTTTGTCAGGCATTTTGTTGTGACGACAAGAAAATTAATGAAGAACCTTTGTCACAAACTTTTTTCAAAGGAGTCCCACCCCCAAGTCCAAGATTAGGAAGCTGACTTCGTTTCCAGGTTGAGCAACCATTTGAGTTCCCTGCCACCATCCCCTACAGCCTTTCAGCATGAAAAGTAAAGCCCTGAGCCCATCCTGTAACACATGTGCAGTCCATGCTGGTGTAGCTTCCAAGCTTTGCCCCCTCAATGCTTTGCACTAAGCCACCCCATAAAACACACAGTCCTTGCCAATGTAGTTCCCTAGCTTTGCCCTCAACAATGCCTTGCAGTTAGCCAGGCTTTCGAGATTGTTTCCTGTGTCTGCCCAACTCTCCAGAGTCAGTTCTTGTGTAAAACAAAGGAACTGGCTGCATATAGAGATGAAGGTTGCCTGTCTGTGGTCACAAATTTTGTGAAAAGATGAGCTATTCAGACCATGGCTGATCCTCCCCTGCCTAGATTCCTTACTATCCCCAACTGTAGTGCTCGGCAAGCCAGGGGACTTGCTGAACAAGTTTCCTCACCTGTTTTCCATGCAGACATAATTATAACGAATGGAAGGCAATTAGCATAAGGCAAAAGAGCACTTTGAATAACTGTTGCTTTTATAAAAGACCCAGTTTGTTCCTCCTGGATATGCTGATACCCAAAAAATAAGGCAATGATTAAAAAGCAAAAACCAAAGCCATAAACATCGTAGAAGTAATATCGGGGAGCTCTGCAAACTTAAGAACAGTAAAATTTATCGACATAATTTATTTGTAAGCTCTGTATGGTTAAGACAAGTTGTACAAACTAGGCATCGTGGAGCAGACCTGCGGTCCAAACACTTGGAGAAGGAGGCAGCGGGACCAGGAGCTCAAAGCCAACCCGGGCTACAAAGTGTCACAAGCAAAACAAAATACAACAAAAGTTTATGGCCAGTGCTGCAGGTTGTCTGCATGCTGCTGATAAACTCCCAGTGAAACTGCTTAGGGAAACAGGGCTGTGGGAAGAGTGCTAATCTTTCTTACAATTCTTGGTTACAGCTCTTAGTCCAGTTTTGCGGGACAGAGCATACCAACATCAGGAGCCAAGGGAGCAATCACAGGAATTGCTGAGAGGAGGCAATTCTCATTTGCCAAACTGCTCGTCTGTCCAAGTATGCTGCCATATGCCTAACTACTAAACCAGCTCCCTCCATCTTGTCTGCCTGTCCGGGGAATGATCTTTCCACGTCCCTCAGTGTCCTGTAGGCTTGTTCAGGGTTTTCTTCAACTACTAATTCTTTACACATGTGCCCAGAACTCAGTCTTCAGTTGTCAGGTTGATACCGTCATCTAACTAGCACAGCCAGTGACATGGTTCAGCAAGTAAAGGTGTCTGCATGCAAACCTGGCGACCTGAGTTTGATTCCTCAGATCCCATATAGTGGGAGAAGAGAATCAACTTCCAAAGGCCCAACTTCCACATGCATGGCATGACAGGTGTATCTGCTCCTTCTCTCTCGCTCTTCAATAAATAAATGCAATACTAAGCATAGCTAATATTCCTGTCAATCAATAAATACATAAAATGATACCCAACTTCAGTCATACCTTTCATTCATTGAATTGTTAGAGCTAAAAAAATGATAATATACCATGCTAGCAACTGGAGAAGCACATCAAACACTGTAGGTGGAAAGTCGATTGGTATATTGACTTTGGGGGCAATTGACAGTATCTGTCTATGATGGTTGACTTAGTGGTCTACTTGGTACCTGGGAGGCAGTCTTCCATAGTGTATATCTGAGAGAGATTATCTTGATAATTGTAATTGATGTGGAACTTCCTGCTTCCTTGGACTTTCTTCTTTCCAATCAAGCTCGGTCCACTAATCACATCTTTTTGCATGTGTGACCTTTGGGTTTCATCTGGGATGTTTATACTGGAGCATTCCTGACTATTTATCAGTGGATAAATCACTGAAGAAAGAAGCTTCTCTTCTGACATTAGCCTTCAATACTCTCTGGTGGGGAGAGGGGGAGCATTACGTTTCTGGGATCTTTTCTCATCCATGGTGAAATGTTGATACAGCAACTATTGTTCAGGACTTGTGGAGTGGATGTCACTGTAGTGAGTTCTTGGGTGAAGCAATCCTGGCATGACCAGAGGATGCTGTCTGGGAGCCCCTCCTCACCCTCAGACTCTTACATTTTTATTGCCTCCTGTTCTGCAAGGTTCCCTGGGATGGAGACCTCCACCTATTTTCACCATCCATTCATCTTCATTGACCGAAACTATCCCTAACTTTCAAAAGTTACCCCCATGCTTAGGGAAGCCAAACCAACTCTGAGTACAAGCTCATAAACGTGCCTTATAAACTCAACATTATTTTGTGAACCATGCCAACCTGTCGGGCCACCCCACCTTCAGCTGCTCTTCATCACGCAGCCTGAGCAGCTCTCCCTCACTAGTCACGGGGTGACTGGCAAGTATGTAGCTCTGCCGGAGGAGCAGTGAGCGCCCCTGTTTACATGGAGCAGGACAGCCAGAATCATGAGTTTCTGAATCCAGGTGAATCCAAATTCTTTGGAAGATGGAAGGAAGTGTTTTCCATAGTCCCGGTGGTCTGAGAGATAGAAGGGAGAAATGGTCGCTGCAATTTGCATCTCTGGAGTTCTAGTAGTTCCCTTGCTAGCGTGTGTCTTAGTCACTTTTCCTGTTGCAGTAACAGAATGCTCTGACGAAAACAACTTGTGAGAGGGAGAAAAGGTTTATGCTGGCTGATAGTGCAAGGGAACAGCCCATCATGTCAGGGAAGACCAGGCAGCAGGACCTTGAAGCAGTGGTCCACAGTCAGAAGGCAAGAAGCATCGAATGTTGGCTAGGGAGGATCGCTTTTTCAAGTGAGAACTCCACTAACATACCAGAAAACACTGGGTGGCACGACTTGCCAGTGCCTGGCAGACACATGGTTCCATAGTGGGCACCACAGCCTCTGCCTGGTAAATCCTCAGACCCTTACCTTCCCACATCACAGCCTCGGATCCAAATCTAGAGTAGCTGCATCTGACTGGAGTTATCTGAGACATAGACCACACAAGCAGTACAAGGGAAGCTTGAAAAACTCAGAAGGCAATCCCCAAAGTGTCACACATTCATACAATCCCCAAAGTGTCACACGTTCACACAACCCCCAGAGTGTCACACATTCACTAAGTCTGACCAATGGAGAACTGAGTACATAGGAGGGGAGTCAGGCCCCAGTTGATGTTGTTACCCTGCTTTGCTAATAATTATATAAAACACTGAAACATAAACCCCTGAACCATGAAAATGCCAATCAATGTTCTGTCATTTAAGGCTGGTGAGATGACTCAATGGACAAAGGCAAAAAAAAAAAAAGTGCGAGTCTGCACACCTGAATACCATCCCCAGAAGTCAGAGAGTGGAAGGAGAGAACTGACTCCTGCAAATTATCCTGTGACTTACACACAAAAACCATGTTACCTTACCCGCACGCACACACACACACACACACACACACACACACACACATACACACACAAATAAATAATGTAAAACTACTTTTTCACTTCAAACCTAAAGACTTTAGTCATCCATCAATGGCTACCATCATGATCTGGAAAGTCACTAATTGGTTTTTACTCAATGCCTGATATACTATCCCCTTTTCCCCATTTGAGTCTTTATGCTGAATAAATATCTACTTCACTTCTTTTGATGGGAGTCACTTTTTAAAAATCACAACAGACTTTAGAAGATATTTTGGTAACAGCCTCAACAAAACTGATGTAGTTCTATTTTTCATGACTTTAATAGAAATAACTCCACTGATACTTTCTCTTGGGGAGGGAGTTTGCATTTTTCATACATTTTTCACAATAGATATTTCATGTCTTTGAATTCTTTCTGTTGGAGCAGGAAAAACAAGTCAGCAACTAGACTCAGCCCTTAAAAGCTTGTGTCCAGATGAATAGATAGCATTACATCATGGAAGATTCCTGTTACCTACAAAACTGCAAAGTTCAAAAAACCTGCCGTCCTGCTGTCACTCATCATATGACAGGCTGGAAAAGACAATATGGATTCCTTTTAAATATCTTGGGATGTTAGCACAAACTTGAGAAGTTTTCAATATGAGAAAAATATGCCTTTAAGGCAACATGTTGCCTGTTATGTATGAATAAATTGGCTTCAACAAAGACTTTCTTATCCAATGCTAAAAATCGACCTACTATAAACAGTCACCACAATTCTGTTTCTACCAGTGCCAAAAGATTTCTAAATCCTTTCAGTTGAAAAGCCAGCAAAGATCAAAGAGGTTTTACATGAGCTCTGTCCATGTCAATGAGATACAAGGATCATCTTTTAGCACAATATAATAACCCTGTTGTTCAGTACAGTTCCAGTGACCTGCAAAAATTCTATGTTCAAGAAAGACATTTTCTCAGGAAAAACCAGAAACTATAAATTAGGAAGGACCCATTTAACAAGTTCAGCATTCCACAGAGATAAGGTAATAAGCTTTTTCCTGTTGTAAGGTATTTGCCATTGCAAATACTTTGTGCTGAGCCATAAGAAGGACATTCTTTGAACAGGACGGAGCAACTTGACAAAGCAATTACTACTCTTTAGGCACTGGACAAATGTGTGCTCCAACATTTATAGTTTCTTACTTACTCTATTTTGCATGTTAGCTTATCTTCTGTGTCCTCTCAGGAACCTCTGCTTCAAACAGTACAAATGGGTTAACTCATGAAGCAAAGCAGAGTGCATTATGGGCTGTAGGTTTTAAAAGCTTTTCTCAGGATAGATCATCTATTTCCCCGTTGCAAAACTATCAAGAATGATGTTCAGACCTTTCTTCTCAAGATGGTTGTATGATTCACAGTCCAAGCTCAGAGTTAGTTCCTTGGTCAGCAATATTTGGACCTACACTAGGATATGACAGAAATAGAACTCACTACAGGGGTCACCAGATGCTTCCTCTGGTTAACTGCTGGGTGCTGTGGCCTGCGGCAGCCAACACATTCATTCTCCAAGGTTGTTCTGCCATCCTGAAAGCCTGTGTGATTCTTCTCCCTGTGTGATCAGCTGCCAAAGACACTGCCAGTGCAATCTTGAGAAGAGCTGGGGAATTACATCGATAGGATCAAATGTCAAAGTTTATTAATCCCTAGTGTGGGTTTCAGGATCACCAGCCTGAATGTTGGAGGATTTCTGCAGAGGTTTAAGATTACAGGTCAGTGCTGCAAAGCTCCCGCCTTGCTTTGCCTTTCCTTGCATTTTCCTTTCCTTTCCTTGCATTTCCCCTCCCTCCTCTCCCCTTCCCGTCCCCTCCCCTCCCCTCCCTTCCCTTCCCCTCCTTTCCCCTCCCCTCCTTTCCCTCTTCATCCCCTCCCTTCCCCTACCCTTTCCTTTCTTTTAAATGCTGTACTGATTCTAGTTAGAGGTGAGTCATTGGAATGAAAGAATCATTTTTTCCAGGACAATAATCTATAGAATCTCTTTGTAATTTATTTTGGGGACTCATCTTTTAGTATTTCACCTATATTTCTAGATTTCAGTTTTTCTGCAACAAGGACACCTTCTTGCTTTCCTAAGAATAGCTCCCACCGCTAACATACAAGATGCTCAAGTTCCACCTCTTCCCAAAGACCCGACAAATGAACTGCCTTGTGGGACATGAGAAACGTGCTCCGCTGAGTTACTGTTACTCCTGTTGGTGGTGCCCACTCCTACTTGAAGCTCATGCCTTGCTCCTCCACAGAAAGGAGAGGAATATATAATCCGTTGTCCCCACATGGGCGATTCCAGCAATGGAGATCTGCGGCACAGCCTAGTTATCAGCCTCTCCCACTTCACATCATGGTTTCTGAGAACTATGCAGGGATAGCAATCTGCCCAGACAGACCATAACCTCAAAGTATTCCCAGAAGTGGAGACAGCTGTATGTAATACAGTATTGTGGCAGTTAATTTAGGCTATTGACAACTTGACAAATGAGAACTAAGTTTTTAGGCACACCTGTGGAGAACTATTTCATTAGGCCAAGTCTTCAAGCAAGCCTGTAAGGAGATTGTCTAATTGATGTGAGGATCCAGCCCATAATGGGTAGAGCTATTCCCTGGGCAGGTGAATAAGACAGACATTTAGTTAGAATTTGGCAGAATGGCAAGCAAGAAAGCTATGCCCCTCTTGGCACTTGTGGGTAGGGTGTGGCCAATTCCTTCAGCTCTGGATGTTGGCATAACTGTCCTACCATATGAACTACAGTCTGAACCATGGACATGAATAAACCCTTTGTTTGAATCATGTGTTTTCCCAGCAATAGTTAAGATGGAACAAAGATAGCTTTGGTACCAGAGTAGGTTGCTGTGAGACTAAGGCAATTATAATCCAGTGAGTTCTATTATAAAGGCACTCATGATATGTTAAGGAGTTCATAGTGCTGAAGATCAATGTTTAGTATGATTAGGAATATGCAACTAAAATATGGGATCATTTCATCACACAAGTAGGAACAGCACATGGAAAGCAGAAAAGCTCCCTGGAAATAATTGCCGCAGTTGTTTTAAGTAGCCATAATGATACCATAAGAGTTTATACTTAAACTTAAGCACATATACATCTGTTGTGTGCAGAATATACATCATTATGTACATACACCATAGACGTCACTATTTTAGTGTTATTTTTAACATATAGTTGAAGGAAAAATTTGCTATGAGATGTGAAAATGTTCAGACCAGAGCTAGAGAACAGACTGACAGATCACATTTATTAACTCTTTGAAGGCCATTTCGTAAGAACAAAACCAAATAACTTAATAGCAGTAGAGACGTGACATTTACTGACAGGCCCCAGCCACTGGTGTGTTGATGTGATCAGTTGTTTCCAAGAGCTCACATGCTCCAAGGACCTGGTAACGTCTCAGGACCGTGACTGCATCAGCACGGCATGGGCAGCATGTACTTCAAGCACCATACAGCTGCAGCATCGTGCAGCGGAAACACTGCCCGGGCCAAGCGGCTGAGCTCCAGCCTCACACATTCTGCTCTGCAACTGTGATGACATTACTTAACCCTCCAGGAAAACAAACTCATGAAAGACTAACATGCCCACTATGAGCACCACCAGTACAGGAAAGCTCAGTGTTATCTACATTGTTTTGACACTTCTCTGTCACAAAGGTGGTATTTAGAGAGCTCTCCACTCATTTAATATTAATCTTAACTAATCTAGTCAGAGTGGTGTATATTTCAAAGTAGGATCTCACTTCAACTGCTAGAGGAACCTCACCCAACATACAAAACATTTTTATCGACATAGGATCTAAGCGATGTATGAGTTTAAGAACTTAAAGTAAATAGGGGCATCCATCCTCAAAACTAATAAGCGACATACTGTTCGAAGTGCTGCGTTAGTTGTCTTCATTACGAACACCTGAAGCAGTATGAAGGAGGAACCTACTTTGACTCAGTTTCAGTCCTCCATTGCTGGTTTCTGAGATAGCACCATGGTAACAGGTGGAGCAGAGAGGATCATCCTGAGACAGACAAGAAGCAAAAGGAGGCAGGAAGAGGCTGGAGACAAAGTGTCCAAGTGACCCACTTCCTCCAGTTAGCCCACTTTCTATTCTACCACCTCCCAGGAATGACATCATACTATGAACCTATCAAAGGATTAGTTTGATTAGATCAAAGCTGTGATAGCGCTTGTTGACTTTACAGGGTTTGCAATCACCATGGAAACAAATCTCTGGGCGTTTGTGAGGGAGTTTCTAGACTGATCGGGATAGAAGTGAAAAGACCTACCCTAAATGTGGGCAGCACGCTTCACCTAGTTATAAAACTCAGGACTAAATAAAAAGAAAGAGGCAAGCTGAGCACAGGTATTCATCTCTATTTCCTGATTATGGATGGACTTTGACCATAAGTCTCACCCTCCTGTCATCGCGACTTCCCCACCAGGATGGACTGGAGCCTTGATCTATGAGCCAAAGATCAACCCTTTGCTCCTCAAGTTGTTTTTGTCAGATAGTTCGTGTTTCAAACCATGACACATACAGACAAAGCAGGAAAGCGATTTCATTGAATATTAAACCCAGGAGGTCAGGAGAGAGAGAAAAAAAACCAAAAACTAAGCTCACTCACCCCAAGCTCACTGTCATTTATCCAGGAGACTTTTTCAGTGCTTTGGGGAAATGACATTATACAGTAGAAAAAATATGGGATAGAAATCCAAGATCCATACACTTTAAACTCAGCACTATCATTCAATAATTTTGTGAAATTGGGCAAGAGATCTATTTGAGAGCCTGTCCCTCAGTCATCAATAAAATTGTGGAAAATTTCCAATAAGCAATTTGATTGAGATTAAGTGAAGTAATGAGCATGAAGATGTCCATTGAGTGACATAACATCAGTGCTCAGTGATATGTTCTATGTCATGGCTTGTAATTCATCTAAAACAACTTGCATGCTGTTGCACAGAAATTCCAAATCTAGAACATAAGAGGCCTGAAAGTCAGCACAGCAAAAATGCAGATCCTGAACCATATCCTCCCTAGTGCCATGTACCTAGTGTGTGTTTGTACAAATAACTTTCCTGAGTTTGTTTCTGAGCACCAGTAGTCAGAACTAATCATGTCAAGTCAAGGACAAAATCAACAATACCACTTCAGTGGGTGAAGTTAGATAAAACATGGTAGAATGTCTGGTACCTAGCAAGGTCTCAATAAACATTACTCTCATATTACACTAGCCAGTACTGTTGGCTTGCACAAAATCCATAGCGTCAGCCAAGGTCAAATTTTCTGTCCCAGCTGCACTTTACATCAGTCTGTACACAAAGACCATTGTACGTTGCAGCTGAAGGTAGTAATTATAGAGACATTCACCTGAATGTCTCTTTTTTTCTCTCCTGACCTCCTGGGTTTAATATTCAATCTGAAACATTCCACGTGTTTCACTTTTCAACTTCTGCCTATGCAAGGTCTAACAATTAAATGCCTGTTTCACTATACTTCCTGTTACACTTCCTGGTACCCAGAACTTATTGACAAGTTATAGCCCAGGCTGGTTAGGAACTTTTGATCCCCCTTCTTCTTCAGCAAGGTATTCTGATTAATTTTATGATCTTTTTTTTTTTAAGGTAATGGTTCTATCTGTAACTTGGAATGAAAATCTCCCTATTTGCTTTACATTGAATTCCATCATCAAATGAAGTGTGACTGTGATTCAGAGTGCAAGCCTTTCTTACATTTAGCACAGTCTTTCTACTTGAGGAAAAACACCAACATTGGTGTACATGTAACTGAAAAGCATCATCCTGAAAGCCAGTTACACTGCTCGCATGTCTTTTATAGAATGCAGATGTCAGTCCATTAGGACTGCTTTACCAAACAGCAGAAACTTACACTTAACAGTCTGGAATTTGGGACTTCAAATTATCAAGAAGCTGGCAGATCTGGTGTTCGGTCTGCTTGTTGGGTGAAGACAGATCTTGCTATGTCCTTGTAAGATGACAAGCACCAAGATCTCTGAAGCTGGTTCCGCATGGTATGGCTATCTCCCAAAGGCCTAATACTGGTGATTACATTTCAAAATGTGAATCTTAGGGGACACAAGTATTTGAACCACATCAAAAAGTTTATGGACAACACTCTACTCCTCTACCCCACCCTTTTATATGTGTGTGTGCAGGTATGTGTGAATGCACTTGTGCTTGGAGGCACAAGACTAATAATGCACCCACCCTTGATTGACCATCCACTCTATTCTTCTGAATAGTTAAATTAAATTCTAATTAAAACTAGAGCTTGCCTATAGGACTAATCTATGTAGACAGTTTACTCTGGGGACTCAGTCCCTAATTTCCAAGGCTGGAATTACAAGCAGGTTGCCATGTCTGACTAGCATTTTACATAGAATCTGGAGGTCCGAATTCTGGTCCTTTTGATGTGTGGTAAATGGTTTGACCACTAAGACCCCTTCTTGGTTCACAATGCTTTTTCTGAAGTAACTCAGTGATGGTGTAATTTCATGCAAAAATATTTCTGATATATTTTAAAAAGTATATATATAAAAATATTTCTGATATATTCAAAAACATTAAGTAGTACAAAAAGTCTGTGAGAATGCTTTAAAATAAACTGTTATCACTGATTTAAAAATCTTTAAATTGCATTAAAAAGAATATGTTTTTACTTTGGTTATTGACATAGAAAGCAAATTGTAAATTGGGTAGCAGCAACCCTATCACCAGTTGAAAACAGCTATGGAGTATCTTACTTGTGTACCTTAATGAGCTTGGAAGCAACGGAACAGCTGACAACCTGAAAAGAACAATCCCGTACAATATTAAAGTAAAAAATTCTAGTCAAATTAATTTTTTAAAATTTTTTTTTATTATTTATTCAGTTGTGGGTGTATGCATGTGTGTGTGTGTAGAACCACGGACGAATTTGGGAACCACCATGGGCGCCTCCACCTCCTCCTTGTTTACTCTGCCCCGGGATTCACACGCTCCGCCCTACCAGGACAGGAAACGCAGGCTGCCCCCGCTTCCGCCCGGCGTCTATACGTGGGTTCTAGGATCCGAACTCAGGACCTTCCGCCTGCAAGGCAGAGGCTTAACCCCTGAGCTACCTCTCCAGCCCCCAAATTAATTTTTGAACAAAATTTCATATTCATTTATGTATTCTAAAAGGTTATCCTATGTCAGTCTTCAAGTGAAATCTTGGTCAAATATTGACTTTGGGATTTAGTCATCAAGCACGTGGTCAAGAGTGTACAATGAATGTTACCCAGCCACAAATGTGAGGCCTGTCAACCCCACCTGCACAGCCTCAACTCCAATTAGCCATTTGCCATCCTGGTGGCCCTCACGTAAGAGGATCACTGGACACCCCTGCAGGTACAGGAACATGAAAGAGAGAAGGTACAGGAGAAAGGGGGTATACATTCAAACCGGAAAGAAGACATTGACCTCTGTGGCTGATTTTAGGATTTCAAATGGCCAACCCACCCTATTTTAGTTCTTTTGGATGATAATGGTAGGCTGAAAACTTTCTTGGAAATAAAAGGTTTTATAGTTAGTTATGGTTGAAATGGACTTGACAGTGTAGTATTTTGAAACAGCATGAAACCTTAGAATGATTACAGAGAGAACAGTTGAAACTATTCTATTTAAAAACTTCCCCTAAAAAATCCTTGTGGAATTACTAAAAATGATGTAATTTTTATTTTTCAAACTTTATTTTTATGGTGTGTGTGTGTGTGTGTGTGTGTGTGTGTGTGAGAGAGAGAGAGAGAGAGAGAGAGAGAGAGAGAGAGAGAGAGAGAGAGAGAGAGAGAGAACTGTATCCATTAGAAGCCCAAGGGTGACTTCGGGAATCATCCCAGATTGCTTCTACCTCCTTTTTGCTTCACCCTGGACATTTCCAAGCTCTGCCTGCCCTCCAGGGCTGGAAATGCAGCCCACCACTGTTTCCACCTGGCATTTTTTTTACATGGGACCTGAGATCTGAACTCAGGCCTGTTTGTGAGGCAGAATCTTAACGCCTGAGCCATCTCTCCAACCCAAATTACTAAAATTCTTAATAGTAACAACTATTTTCTGCTCTGAACAAACCACACACTGAGGCACTACACCATTCCAAGCTTTACAGCTAAGCACACAGCAGCTTTGCTTTATCCCAACAAGGATCACCAGCGAACACGAGAAGTTGCACACACAGCTCTTCATGATCTCCAGACATGAAGCTGTTGAGACTCATTAAGTTTTCAAACTGAAGGCCCACTTCTGCCCTCCACCCACTGTGGACTTCCCACTGAGCTGACACAGCAGTCCTCTAGGACATTTGAACTAGTTCCACGGTCACGTCACGTTTTCTCATTCTTTAATAACTCCATTTGTTACAGATACAATTAGCAAGTTGATGACACACACATCTTCATTTAGTTAACTTTTAAACAATGTCATATAGCTTTATTTTCTAATTTCAGTATTTTTTCCAGAATATTTTCCAAAACATTAACAAACCTTATAACAGCTGATCAGTTATCAAATGCTGCACTAAGATAGTCTTAAGTTTATTTTAAACTAAGTTTAAACTAAAACTTTCATATTGTTGAATAATTTTCCAAGATCCTAAAAGAAATCATTCAAAATGTGATACAGTCTAGTGTTTATTTTATGTTATGGCAGGTACACTTGAGTTTCAAATTTTTAAAACATATAAAAAGTGGTTAGGGACTAACATTTGTATCAACAGTTGATAAATGTCTAAGATCATTTATTATACAGCAGGATACAATGGTAGTGCTAATGCCAACAGGGCACCATGGAAATTAATCTAGAAATTACCACTAGGCTTTATACAAGCAACAATATATGCTGCTGTTTTAGAATTTCCAAACATGATCTGCTTTGAATGCTAAGCAGTCTTTAACATCTGTAATGTTCAGCAGTGTTAGAATATTTAATTTGGCAAATGTTTAAAATAAAGTAGAAATGTATTCATAGCATCACAGAAATGCACATCCAATTCTGTTTTCAACAAAACCATAGGTACAGATCAGAACTCTTCCCTATATGAAATAATTTACACAGATGAATGCTATAATATCACTATCTAAAATAATCACTAAATACAGTTCTTTTTTTCAGAAATAAACAAGCTAGGTTTTTCATTATCAAATATTAAAAACATATAGATGATATGTACTTCAAACAAATGATATTCAAAAATTATAGGAAGAATTTCAGTAAATTCAATGAATGTGCAACCTAAATCAACCAAGTATATTGTAGTACAGCCATATTAAGAAATCAATGATCAGAAAATACAACCGTATGAAAAAAATTTATAATCACAAAACTGTTTTTCAGGCTTTAAGGTAAAATAGTTCCACAGTTTACAGATAAAACCAAGGCAACAAAAATGCGTGCTTGTCTTGAACCAGTGGATAGCTTATGCAGAAGATGTAACACTCTGTTTGTAGACAGCATGGTATGCATTTCTCAGCAACACATAAGGAAAACAAGATTCCAAGAGATCCATAGTCAGGAATGGTGATTCCTGCACAATCTGAAAAAGTCCAAAAATGTGTCAAAATTCATAATTTCTACATTATTCTCAGTAGTTAAAAACAAATTATTTTACTTTTAAAATCTATAATGTAAATATGCCATGGAAAATTCTATCAAAATGTTTTTTAAATGCTACTTTTTAATTGTCTACGTAACAGTGACATATTCAATACCTTATCTTCATCAATTCCCTAGATACAAAAGAGAATATAAAAATATTTTAAATGACCACATTTTAGTACTCTCAAGACAAAACTAGAAAGTAAGATGGACAAACTACAATCACAAAGTAGAAAACTCAGGAAACGGAAAGAGAATCAAAACTGATGGATTAGGAAAATAAAAAATCCAAGCCATTTCTCAATAGGGTGAAACAGTCTTCATAAAACAGTAAATTGTACAACTCATGCTAACCTTTAATTTTATCATTTTCTGACATAACCTATGGTAAAATGGTTGTTGTTTTAGTCTTTTCATTAAGTTTTAGAAAGTACATGGCTTAGGTAGAGTAAACTTAAGAGACAGAGAAAAAAAGGACTTCAGCTTGTCAAAAGGAGACACAGTAAGGATTGGACTGTTGCGAGGTTTAATTGAAATGAGACTTACCATATCTAGTAGCAAATAAACGGATTCTCTATTTCTTGTTGTAGTTTTATCTGTCTCCTGGCCAATTTTCAGTAGACTGGAGGAAGCAAGCTTAAAAGTATATGTACATATTAAGTGAGATATTTTTAATGAAACTTTCATCAATTACTTGTTTATATTCAGTAATTTCTAACACTTCAATCTTCAGTGCTATACATACACACATACATAAATATAAATTATATATTATGCATGTAACAAATAAGATGAACTAGATATCTTACATTCTTATGTTTAATAAGCAATTAGGAGAACAATTAAAGTATAAATGCAATGAAATGTATTTTCTGTTCTCAAAACATATTTTTTCACAAGTCTGTTTCTTAAAATGATTCAACTATTTTTATCAGTAGCTTTCCAGTAATAAGCAATCTGTAAGTTTAAAATCACTATCATTCTAAGGAATGTGACCAAGTGCTCCATCTTCCTGAAGAAACAAATCATTGCTTTGCCTGGCATATCCACACCATGCATGCTACATGCTTGTGCATACATAAAAACTGTCCTCCTAGTTTTCAGACTAACACACTAGTATAGTATTTATGTTCAAGTAATCTTACTTAAATTCTGAAGCCAAAATACATTATCAGTAACGCATAAAACTATATGCCAAGAAGTCCTTTCTCATGTGGAAAATATAAAATTCACAAGTTAACAGAAAGGAAAAAAAATTCTCATATGCTGAAAATGCTACAATATACAGTAAGGACAAACCTACTCGTGCAATTCAAATGGAATTCAAGTGGAAGGAAATTTGTTCAGGTTTTGCTGTCATGCATGAAACTGAAAATCAGTCATAGTGTATGTTAGGTGTTTGGTGAAAGTGGCACAGAGGCTGAGATAGAAGGAAAATGACTCCGAGGACATTAGCTGCACAGTCTTGTGAAAAACAAAAGGGACTGAAAGGCACTGAGTCTGAAAGTGGACTACACCAACAGAAAATGCATTCCAGTTGATATAAACATGTTATGCCAGTAAACGCTGATCCTTGTTCAACACTTCAGCAAGGAATCCTGGTAACATCAAGCCATTACTATGGAAGGGGTTTGTACAGACATAATGAGATATGTGGACTGAAAATTGTAAAAAATTGCCAGGGAGGCTACAATTTTCAGAAGCTACTGCCATATTTCTAGTAGTGTTGAAGAAGCTGATTAAGATAAAGTGAATCTTCAATAGTGATGAAAGCAGACCCTCTGGAAGTGATGCTAAACAGGACTTACATTCTAAGACATTAAACTTAGCACCAAAGCAAAACCAGAAATGGCAGCTCTATGGGCAGCACTGCAGGGCCTGTAAGACAATAACTATACCCAGTGAGAACCCAGAGGCTCTCAAAAACAAAAACCATCTGCCTATGCTCTAGCAATGCAATCAGAGAGTGAAGGTAACTGTCACCTTGCTCAGGCATCATCCCAGAAATAAAAGATGTAAGAAGGGTTGGAATTAAAATCCTATTAATAATAGCATATCCAGCCATTTTGATTCTGTCTGCTACAGAGATACAAAGGTGTAGCAGTGGCATTTATATATCTAAATGAAAGATCATTGTTCAACCCCTCAACCAGGTGCTATTCAGTTTGTTAAGACCACATCTGCTAGCCTGATTTTTGATTGCAATGAATCAGTGATCAATGAAGATCCTAACCCAAACATAATGCAGTACTGAAAAATGTTAATTATGACACTATAATATTTGTGTATAGTTTTTTATAGTGTACAGTTTAATATTGCTAAAGTTGCAATGGACTAATAAAAACTAGAAACTTTATGGAGAACCTACAGATGCAGTGAGTAATTTTAAAGGCCTTTTGGATTGATCCAAAGAAAAAAAAATTATGAAATATACCAAACAAGGGCATGTGAGACTACTCAGTGTGGAAAAGTGGTTGCTGAGCCTGATGAACTAGATCTGTCCTAAAAGCTATATAAAGGTGGACAGAGAGAGCCAACTCATGTGCAACATGGTATGCAAAACCCATATACACAATAAATAAATAGATAAATAAATAAATTTTAAAAATGAATGGATAAAATAAATTTAAAAAATGAATGAATAAATAAACAAATTTAAAAAATAAAACAGCAAAACAAGCTGGCAAAGAAGGATTTGCCAAAATACTCGATGAAGAAGAACAGAGTAGAGGCCACAGAATAGTGCTAATCAATGAGGAATGAAAGGAACTTGAGTGATCTACAAAGAAAGAGAAATATGAAGAAGAAACCAGAGCAGAACCAGCAAAGAAGACATTATCACAATACACCAAAGTATTTCAATTTGCACAAACTTAGGTACAAGACTAATGGAGTAAGATCTTTACGTGGAATACAACACTGGGGGCAATCAGAGATCATGAAGGATTGTATCTCTGCAGCAACATTTCATTAGTTACAACCAGGTAACGTCTCACTACAATATTTTCCCCAAAAGTTTCTGCAACCACTGTCATTATCTGCTCCCAACATCCAGCCATGAGTGCTCTCGTGGCACCAAAAGCACCCAAAAATTTAATTTTTATAAGTTCATTAAAAACTTATCTGCAGGAAAATAACAGTCTGTCTGTTTGTCTTTCTGGTTCAGTAATAGTCCAAAGTTTAGACATCCCTGGAGAGTGGGGGTGGAGACCATTTGGAAAACATGCCCTAACAGATACAGGCAGCTAGTATGCATCTTTTAGATTCTAAATAAGAAGACAATTTTATACTGGTTTTGAATTCACAGGGACACTGTGAGATTAGAGATTTAAATCCTCAATGAAATAAAGCAAACGAAAAGAAAACAACTGAATTATGATATTCAAAACTGTTTTTTTCCTTAAATTATTATACTATTTGGTTTAAGAATTGTAAAAAACTAACAAGATTTTTTAACTAAAAAAGAGGCAACAGTTCACTGTGCATGATATAGCTTTCCAAGACAAAAAAAAGAGGAAAGTTTCTATTGCTAAATGAAAGAAAGCCATATTTGATGGATATATTTAAGATGATTCTCTTTGGAAACAAGGTACATTATTATTATTGTTTGCCACCAGAAATAGTCTTTCTTTGAATATAAGAAACAGGAAATATATCTTTTGTTATTTTATTTGTTTATTTCTTTTTCAGAGAAGGTGTAATCACATAGTAGATTCAGCTTGAAGTCTGTAATCCTCCTGTCCATTTCTTCCCAGAGTACTGGGATTACAGGGTATGCCATTATAAGCAGCTCACAAGCAGTATTTTTATTTGAGAGTTTGTCATCACTATAGTCTTTCTCTAAATAAATGGAAATAAGTAAATTATATCTTTTTAAAAAATACATTAATACACAAACAATCTGCTTCAGTTTTTGTTTCTTCTTTTTAAATATTAGGAAAATTTCAAGAATAGTCCAAATATTAGTTAGCTTAAGAAAAAAAGGTTGTACTACAGAACTCTCCAAAAGCAAAATAAAACCCAGAAAACACTAAATGGTAGAGAAAATTCATATACTTAAAAATCTGGGAACAAAAATGTCATAAGAGAATATACTAAATGAGAATTTACTGATATGTATGAAAATCATAATTCTTAGTTTTCTTTGTGTTGTTACTTAATATACATACCGCTAGAAATTCTTTAAGACGATCTTCAATGCTTCCTTTGTGAATTGTAAACAAAGCTGCAGCAATCTGATTGATGGCTTTAGCCAAGCAATGTATATTGTTGCAATGCCCTGAGAAAGTGCAAACAGGGTTATACAAGTTCTGCACAACCTCAAAATATCAAGAACACATACAAGACAAGTCTTGATGACATCACCATCTACCTAGTGATTTTAAAAAATAGTATAGCAAGGAAGCAACATATGATGAAATCAAGGAAACACATTCAAAGATATGGCATATGAGTTTTATCCTGGGAACTTAAAAAAACAATTGTTAAGCTACTTTTAAAACATTTCATCAGAAGCAGAGCAAGATGACTCAGGATATAAAGACACTTGTTGCCACCAAGCCTGGCAGCCTCAGTTTGATCTCTAGTACATGGAGAGAACCAACTCCTCAAAGTTGCTGTCTTAACTCTGTGTGAATACATACAAAATAAATACAATTTTTTTTCTCTCATCATTCAATCCTTAATCCCATCGTCTGGATGTTCTCTAACCTACTGTGCACACATTCAGGTATATGAGCTCACTCGACACATATTTCAAGTGGGACTTTGAAAAAGAGAAATAAGGCCTGGCAAGATGGGTCAGTAGATAAAGGCATTATGCAAACCTGGTGATCTAAGATCGATTTCCAGAGCCCACATGGTGGAAGGACTGAATGGATATGCTCTCTTTCTCTGTCTCTATTTTAAATAAGAAAGAGAGCTCCCCCATGAAAAAACAAAAACAAGAAAATAGGAGGGCGATCAGTAGGGAAGAAGGATTGTAATGAGAAGGGGAAGGAAGATGAGGCTGGAGAATAAGGTATGAAAATATCACAAACTTACTGTACTCATGAATGAACACTAAAGAATAAACAATCATTTAAAAAAGAAAATAGTTACAGTTTGTATATGAAAGAGACAGAGAGAGATACAAAGCTAGCGCATGGCAGGACTTAATCCTTATTTTAGCAGGAAAGAATATCATTTACTTGAGGAAAAAAACATGTACTACACTAAAACCAATGATCTTTCCATCGTCAATTTTAAACTATTATTACCTTCTATAGCAGGGCTGTACTGAGACATCACATTACTGGCCAGTGTTGGCAGAGAAACAGCCACAAAGACCATGAGGAGGCAGGCAATTTTATATTCTTCTTCTGGACTAATATTTTCTAAGGGGCATAAAATAAAAAATAAAATCAAGCTTTTTTTCACATCTATTTAAAAGTTGATAGTCTAAACTAGACAAAATAAATGTAATAAAAATTATTTAATTAAAAGTATTCAAAGATTTATTTTCTCAAAAACATTATAGTATTTTACTAGGGCTCTACAAAATAGTTTTATTATAAGAAATACAAAGTAGAATAGTTATTGCTACTGGTTATCATCAACTACTCAAGTTATTTCAATAACTTCTGAAAAACATTTAAGACATGATTTAATTTTTTTATTGTGGATTATGAAGCCAAAATTATAGCTAGATAGGTAACTGGATCCTAAATTTTTTCAAATGAATAATACTGAAAAGTTATTTTAGAACATTAGGTATTACCATTTACAAAATTTGCTATTCGTTATTCACATATTATTCTACAAACTCACTGAAAGACAAAAATAATTTTTTCCCCTAAAACACATATGAATATAATTTGAAATAGACAGCTTAAAAGTAAACATGAACAAGTGAACAGCATTTCCTATCTCTCCATTTAGAAAACAGAAGAAACCAGTTAGGAATGAAAAGTTCAAACCAGCCATCTAAAGCTTTGGGATCTTTTCTAAATATTTCTAAAAATAAGACCTTTTAAGCAATATTACATATAACACCTGGGATCTTCAACACATTCTATTATTTGTCACTATATATGCTAAGAACTGACTATAAGAAAAAAAGCCACAATAAGCTTTAACATTTTGGCTGATCACAAAACTAGCTGCAAGTAAATCTTTATTATTTACTAAGTAAATAATTACTGTCCAAATGACTATAATCAATACACTAACTGAAGAAACAAAAATTGTCAAGGAGAAGATGAAAACTAATCACTGTATTTCGGCCTCAAGAAGGTAGAGAGAAGAACATTTCAATACCAGAAACAGATGAAATGTTAGTCACATTGCAGACAAAGCCAGAATTATGTACAGCATATTTCAAGGGCAGATCTTAGCAATCTATAAATGCTTAATATTATAAAATATACCAACCTTTTTATGGTGGCTAACTGTATTTTCCTCATTCCTTATAAATCCTATCACATGCAGGGGCCGGAATTTGATTACACCGCCACCATCAAAAAAATCATTTTTTCTCCGGTCTCTAGCTCTGATGTAGTTACTCTGCACGTGGTGCAGACAAATGACATAAGGGCTTTACTTTGGCTTACAACTGGCTGTTTATAGTTCCTTGTCCAGCTTGGCATATCTACAACAAGGGCTAAGGGAACTCATCCACCAAATCCACTGCTGAGACAAATGGGATGAGTGACTGCTGAGGGACAATCTTCACTTGTCAGACTAGCATATAAGCTCAAATATACGAAAGGATGCCAACATTCTCAACCAGTTCCCTCCAACTTATTCACCTGCCCAGACTAGTCCCACCCGCCATGGGCTGGTCTTTTCCATCAATCTTTGATAGGCTTGCTTGGGACTCAACTACTAATTTCTCATGATTGTGCCCAGAGCTCAGAGCTCTCAGCTGCCAAGCTGACTCCAGTATCTAACTATGACAAGTTTATTGCTTTATTCCTCTTTATAGTTCTTGCCACAGCCATCCCATACATAATATTAGATCTTTTCTTCACAGTAGGGGCCTCCAGTCAGCCCGGAAACTCCCCTAGCACCAACCCTGACACTACAGCTTATGAACACCATACAACGGATCATTTCCTTCCCATGTCCTAGAGGTCGTCTGCTCCTACTTGTTTGTTTCTCGAACTTTGGTGGTCTTTCCATCTCAGTTTATTTTTTGGTGGGTCTTAACCTTGAACCCTCACATTAGAAGGGCTCAAGATTCAGATTTTGATCCTCTTCATGGCTACATCTGTGTGCATTAAAGAGCTTTAATGGCCTCACCCAGCCCTATGGCTTAAACATGCTATAACAGAAACTTCAAAAGGCAGAGGTTTTTGTCTTTTCTGTACTTATCTATTTCAACTATAAAAATATTAATCTCAAAAACTATAAAAATATTAATCTCAAAAAACAATACATGTATGAGCGGAAAAAATACAAAAAACACATAAAAAACTTAATACAAAATAGACATTTGAATAAATGTACAATTATCACACACACACCTAAGATGTTCTGCAATTTTAATATGAGCACAACGTGTTTACTAATACTAATATACTTTACCTGATTTTTGTGAGGAAAGAGCTACCACTAAGGCCGGATCAATCTCACAAGGCAATCCAGCAGCCGAGGACAACTCATACACATTCATTGCAACCTGACAAAAATACAGGAATTGCAAAGTAATAAATATTCAAACATGGTTCTGAGAAAATTTACTATAGTGAGAAAGAGAGATGGGTTAAATCAGTCTGCTTATAGAAACACAAGAGGAGTTCTAAACTTGGCTGAAACAGAGATGGGAGTACGACTAACCTATCTTAATATCTGACTGAACACTCTGTGATATGCTGTGGGTACAATTTCTTACTATTGGTACAAACAAAGTGTAGCGAATTCAAGTAGAATCATTCTAAGGTTATTATTGTCTTAGAAAATAAGCATAAAATATCAAATCAAAAGATACACATGAAGTCAGGTGTGGCAACTAACTCCTGTAATCCTAGCATTCAGGAGGCTGAGGTGGAAGGCTCACATGCTTTAAGCCCAGGCTGGAGATGGCTAAATAAGCAAAAGTGAATAATACTAATGAGCCATTGCTTTTGTGTACAGTTATTAAATGAAAAGTTAGTGATTCAATGCTAATCATTATCTATGAATTATGGTAAATAATTCATAAACTCCTTTTTAAAAATACTAATTTAAAAATCAGATAAATAATTTTGATTCAGGGATTATTCTATATTTCATACAAATTTCAAACATTCAAGTATTCAAATGGAGATTACAGTTAAAAATTATGTATATAATTGGTTAACTCTAATGTTACAATTAATAAAGCTCAGAAATGAAATTATGCAGCTTAGAATGAATGGAAACATGCTGGGCACCAAATTATTGATAAACACATCCTTACATTACTTCACATATAAAAATGATATCAAGAAGGATCATGGATATTTATCTATTATCTAAAATTATTGGAAGAAAATACAGGCATAAATCCTTTTTATTTTTTAATGATAAGATGACGGAAGGAAGGGAGGAAGGAAGGAAGGAAGGAAGGAAGGAAGGAAGGAAGGAAGGAAGGAAGGAAGGAAGGAAGGAAGGAAGGAAGGAAGGAAAGGGAGAGAAAGGGAGAAAGGGAGAGAAAGAAAGAAAGGGAGAGAAAGGGAGAAAGGGAGAGAAAGAAAGAAAGGGAGAGAAAGGGAGAAAGGGAGAGAAAGGGAGAAAGGGAAAGACAGGAAGAAAGGGAGGGACAGAAGGGATAAAAGGAAGGGAGGAAGGAAGGAAGAAAGGGAGGGATGAAGGAAAGAAGGGAGGGAGGGAGGGAAAAGGAAGGAAAAAGGGATGGAGGGAAAAAAGAAAGAACCTAAAGAAAATGGGGAAAGTTTTGTAAAATCATGTCCTCTGTCCAGGATATATTAAGAAATCTTACATTTAAAGATGGGCAAAAGTTTCTGAATAAATTTTTCTCTAAAATAAATTCATGGGCCAGAGAGATGGCTCAGGGGTTAAGACTCTGCCTTGTAAGCAGAAGGGGCGGCAATGGTGGTGGCCTGTACTTCAGGTCCTGGAAGGAGGCACCTGGGGAACTCCAGAGCAAAGCAAATAGGAGGCAGAAACAATCCAGGGTGATTCCTGAAGTCACCCTTGGGGCTCCACAGGCACACATATGTCCTCTGATACAGAGTGACATATACACTGAGACATATACAGACACAAATACAAAAATTAAAAAACAAAAATTAAAATAAAACACGTTTTAAAAAATTCACAGTGGGCTGGAGAGATGGCTCAGGGATTAAGATTCCCTCGCTCAAGCAGAAGGTCCTGATTTCAGATCTCAGATCACATGTTAAAAAAAAAAACAAAAAACAACTCTAGGAGTAAATAGCTGCAGCTTGCACTTCTGCCCCAGGGGGAAAAGCCTGGGAAATTCCAGAGGGAAGCAAGAAGGTGAAAGCAATCCAGGATGATTCCCAAAGTCACCCTTGGCCCTCCACAGGTACACAGTGTGTCCTCTGACATACACACACATTCACACATAAAATAAATAAATAAAATATAAAAAATTTCACAAATAGGCAATAAAGGCATCAAGAAATGTATGACATCATTTGTCAGAAAAGAAATGTAAATTGAAGCAATGAGACACCACTTCAAACCTGTTGACTGTTATCAAGAAAACAGGGAGGGATTCAAAGAAGACACAGAAAACCCCAGGCCTATATTCCTGGCTGAAGAGAATGTAAAATGACGAAATCCTGGCCAAAGCAATTTGATAATTCTCAAAGCTAAAGAACACGATCTCCATAGGACCTAGCAATTCCATTCCTGGTACTTATACAAGAGAAATGAAAATATACATTCACACAAAACTTTGAATATAGATGCTCACAGTAATGGAACCCAAATGTTTACCAGTTCACTAATTAATACACAAATTGGTACATCCATACAATGGAATGCTTGAAAATAACTTAAGTAATGATACATACTATAACATAAATGAATCATGAAAATTATACTAAATTATTAAAGACATCAATGTCAAAAAGACAACATGCTGAATGACTTACACAAAATATTTAAAAACAGGGAAATCTACAGATAAATGGACAGACAGTAACAGTTCCCTAGGATGTGTAAAAGTGGTGTCATAGTTAGATACACTTGTTAATCTAATGGCTGAGGTTTCAAGCTCTGGACACATTTGTAAAGCAGTAGTTGAGCTGGGCCCAAGTAAGCCTGCAGGAGAATTTCTAGCTGATAGGGAAGACCCCGTCCACGCTAGGTGGGGTTAGTCCCTGGGCAAGTGAACAAAAAGGAAAGAGCTGGTCAAGGAAGTTGGCATCCTTTTGTATACTTGATCAAGACATGCTAGTCTG
This sequence comes from Typhlomys cinereus, assembly GCA_023101885.1. Lineage (NCBI taxonomy): Eukaryota > Metazoa > Chordata > Mammalia > Rodentia > Platacanthomyidae > Typhlomys > Typhlomys cinereus. The sequence goes on from JALPQD010000020.1 coordinate 2,792,774, forward strand.
GCAAGTAACGGTTACCCCTCTCTCAGTAATCCTGTGGGCATAAGGATATGGTATGAAGAGTTCCCTCAGTCTCTGGTGTTGATGTGAACTCTCCTTCCAACCTGGGTTAAGAACTGCAACTGGGCAATTAAAAGAGAGAATAAAATCACCTTTTTCCCTATAAAGCATTTGGTTTGAATTTATTTGCAATATGCAGAGTAACTGCAACAAGTAAAGAAAATTATTTGTTAATGGTTACCGAAAGTTAAAAGGGAATGACAAAAATGTTCTAAAACTATCAGTGATGGTCATTACTTTGATTACACTAAAACCTAAAAACTGTACACTTTAAATGGGCAAATTTTATGATAGGAGAATTATAATCCAATAAAGCTATGGGGAAAAAAATCAAGCTTGTTTTATTTAACACAGTAAATTCTATTGAAAATTTGATGGGAACTAAATATAATTATATCAAGTGGTAAGAATTGGAAAGTATTCCCTTTTGGTTACAATAATAGCTAATATTCTCACAATCTATATATCAGTGTGCTTATAAGAATGCATTAACTTTATACTTTCTAAGTATTTCCAGATTGTCCACTTGGGAAGCCACTTTAAGTTATCCATACAGTTTTTGTTATAAAATTATAAGCCAATCATTGCCCTCAGACGTTTATTTCTTTAAAGCACTGTAGGACAACCAAAAATTAAGAAAAACAAGGCCTTTGTCCTTCAAGTGGTTTACAACCCAGTAAAAATATAAGCAGAAAAACAAAACTATAATACAAACCAGAATGTGTTAAATGCTACAGTAGATAGAAGAGTGGTATTTTCAAGTAGAACAAATCAAGAATAAAATGAATATGCATAAAATGAATACGCAAGATAAAGCACACACAGTAGCTGGCTCAGAGGATATGTATGAAGACAGGCAGAAAGGGAAAAGAGAAGAGATGGAGGAGCAAGTGATAGACTATGAATTTGAGCACACAGTACTTGGGAGACTGAGGCAGAAAGATCATTAGGAGCTCATAGCCAGGCCTGTGTTATGAAGCGAAGCCCTTAAAACCCCCAGAAAGTTTGAATGGCATCACTTGGAAACTTGAATGACACACACAAGAGTTTAAGAATATAAATTATATGGACTGGAGAAATGGCTCAGGGGTTAAGATTCTGCTTCATAGGCAGAAGGTTCTGAATTCAGACTCCTGGTCCCACTAAAAACATCAAGCAGAATGGCGGTGGCCTGCACTTTTGGTCCTAGTGGGCAAAGCCTTGGAAATCCCAGTGTGAAGCAAAAAGGAGGTAGATGCAATCCAGGATGATTCCTGAAGTCACCCTTGGTTCTCCACAGGGATACACAGTGCCCTTTGATACACACACACACACACACACACACACACACACACACACACACACACACACACAATGATTAACAGATAATTTAAATTATAAAAGAATCAGCATAAAAGCTTACAGTACACAGTTATGGGTCTTAGTATAATCCATAGTAGTTTTATGTAATCCTAGATGTACTATGTATAGCAAGAATCGGACCAATACTTGGATTGCATGGCTCAGGAGAATTTTAAAACAAAAACTGTAATTCACATAAAGCTGTCAACTTTCTATTTTATATTTATTAATTAAAAAGATACTAAAGAAAACTATCATAGAGACTATATGATAACCGTTTATGAAACTTTTTAAATCTATTTTTAAAACTGAACGAATGCAACTGTATTTAAAATAATTCTCATTTCATGGACTCATCATACTGCTTTATGATCATGCAGAAATAGATAACTGATTAAGGAGAAAAAAAGATCAACTTTTAACAAATTTTACTTTGTTACAGTTGATCAAAGAGAATTAACTTTCAAAATGCTTATGTAATTTTCAAAGGCAAGTATGCCAATTCTAAAACAGAAACTTTACAACAGTTTACGATGTGTTACATTTTATTTCCTACGAAACATATAAAACTCCAAAATCCAAACACAGGCTATACCTTCATGTCAGTTTCTCTTGGAATGTGATCCTTGAAATCTTCAATCGAACTTACAAGGAAAGGAATGTGGTAGGACAAGACCTAAGAGACAACGAAGGCAGCACAGCATCAATATTAAGTGTGACGGCAACAGTCAACACATGACAACTCAAGGTCTCACAAAAAGGAGCTAGCTATCTGTGCACCTTCATCTGTCTTTACTAAAAGCCAAGGTATATGGAAATGGAATGTATCCAATGTTAAGATAAGATATTAAATGGTGAACAGCTGAGTTGAAGAAGCTTAACTTCTAAATATCAATATCAAAAGAAAAGAATAAGTTTAACTAAAAACTGGAACATTAGTCTTAATGACTTCAAATTGTGAATTTTTAATTTTGGAAAGTGAAAGGGATTGGTTTCTTACATCTCTAAGTGCTTCTTGTGCCAATGAACGGAAGGATAAAATTACGCCAATTATTGTCATCCTCTTCAGGACACTGTCAACAGCTAAATTTGAAGGAAGAAGAGAAAAAAAATAAACTAATCTTTCTTAACTTTGGAGAAAACTTAAAATCACAAAATTTCCATAATAAATATAATTAATGGCAATTTGATTAAGCAAATTTTTAAAGAGGCAAAAGCATTGATAGCAAACATTTAAACTGCCTAAATTTTTGAAGTGTATTAACTCAACATATATAAAAACTTATTGTAACCGATTAGATGGTTCACCAGAATCGCGAATGATCTTAACACACAATCGCCTGTATGAAAAGGCAGCACTAGGACTAAGAAAGAAACTAGATAGAGATCACCAGCATGGTCAGAAGCTGAATGGATGGTCCAGGGACTTTGTGTTCTTAAATGAAGAAAGGAAAAATGATCATTGTGCTCATGAGTAGTTTTGGCAGGACTAAGTTACTGAAGTCCAAGAGTGATGCATATGATCAATTAAATAAAAAAAATTATGTTGAAAATGATTATTATATATGTAATATTCACACTTAGTTAAAGGAGATAAGAATTGGAATAGTTTATTAAACATTCCTTATACAGGTGAGTGTATGAGATAATATTAATATAGAAAAATGGTGTGAACCTCACTCAACACAAGCAATCTAAAAATAAGAAAATGGGTTAGGCAGATACTCTATGGGTAAAGTACTTGCTGTACAAGCTTGAGAACCTGAATTCAGATCCCCAGTGAGATTAGCAGCACTGTAATCCCAGTATTAGAAGGTCAGAGAAAAAGAGGAGACAGAATCCTGCATCTCAATGGCCATCAAACCTAGCTAGTGAGACAATCTGTCTCAACAAATAAGGTTGAGGAGCCTCCTAAAAGTTGTCCCTTGACCGCCACTGGTACATTATGGTTCATTCCCTCCCTCCCTTCCTCACTCCCTCTACTCCTCCCTCTTGTAAATAAATAAGTATGACAATGAAGTAAGAAATAAAGAGGAGGTTACTTGACATTGTCTGCTGGTTTCCATCCATGCATGACATACACCTACATATACATGCACACATCATACCCCAAAAAGAAAACCAAGGAAGTCAACTACATTTATGTGAGAAAAAGCATAAAGAGAAAACTGTTAACCGTGGTTGCTAGTTGAAAAGCAGGAATTGAGTTTTTTTTTCTACTATCCATTTCCTCTGTAACTGCTATTTAACTTCTGACTATAGACATGTTTTGAGGAAATAATGAGCTAAAAAAGAGAACAAATTATTGACCACTGAACAACACAGATAGATAAATCTCAAAAACATTATGTTAAATGAAAGAAGACATAGTCAAATTTAATCTACAATGATGGAAGGAACATCAATGGTTGTTTGGGTTTGGGAGCAGGAGGCAAGAGACAGAAACAGTCTATAGCAATTCAACACAGATATACTATTTGTCAATACTACCCACATTGTTTCTTCATATAAATTATGCCTCAATAATGTTGAGCTTCAGAAAGCTACAGGCATAGAAATTAATTCTCCTTTAGCCTGAATTAATACAGCTTTACTGTTTTGACAGATTTAAGAACTGATGGTAACTTTCATTAAACAAGTAACATGTATTATAAGTCTGATTAAAAATTCTAAAATATATGCTGCAAAGATCTTTTGACTACAAAAATATTTTAGTACACTTCACATTCTAAAGAGCAATTTTCATAATTTGATGTTTGCATTTATAGTGCAAAATTTGGGTACAAGTTAAATACTGAGGCTTAGATCTTTTGAATATTTATGAAAAGCATCATGAGTTACCCACATGATAATCTTTTAAAGAGTGCAGCCATCTGGTCTGGTTTGTCAAAGCTGGTCCTCATTTGTGTTAACACATCAACATTCTCCACCACAAGTTTCTGGGGAAAAAAGATCCTAGGTAAGACACCAATCTCTTTATATTAATACTGTAAGAACATGCTTGGAAATAGCAATCTGGGAATGAGAACAAAACTAAGAAAGTCCAGATGTTCCATGCTATATTTTTGTTTATTTAGTAAAGAATCTCAAAATTATGTACATAAGATTATTGATTTTCTTCAATTTGCAAATTCAAGACGAGATTAGGAAAAAGTAACAGAGATGTGTACTAAGATTAAGGATCATCTTGTGCTTAGACATAGAATAGTATGAAAACTGAAGTGATAAGAGTATAGATACATCCCAAACGAAATAAAAGAATTAAAGTTTCCTAGACAGGCTATATCATGTCTTCAGATAATGACCACACCAGCAAAAACATGGAGTCAAAGGAAGTATAACTTTGAGGTATGGTACCACTTGAAATTTGTTACATTACTACCTATATCACATACCTTTACTGTGATTAATACATCTGTCACATCATACTTCCTTAGTCCTTTCAGAATTCAAATGAATTTGATTAAATTTCCCATCTCTCAAAGTAACTCAACAGCCAGACTTTACACCTGGATATTTCAGTTTGACAGACCTCCATGAAGATACAGCATGGAGGTTTCGGTACCAAAGGTTGATGAAAAGTGGCTTAAGGAAAACATGAAAAACTACACAGATAATCTATAAAAATCATTTTTCTAAAACATCAGTATTTTATTTAGTTGCCTTTGAGATGAGATGAGATTTTGTTATGTTCCTAAACAGCTGTAGTCACACTTTAACTGCAATTTCTGTAGTCTCTGCTCAGCCTGCTTTCTCTCTCTGAGCCACTTGAATCCTTTTTCAATCTAATGTTTTATTTAATACACATTCAATGGACTAAGCTTATAGCTCAACCGCACAGCACATGTCTTAATCTGAGTTTAATCTCAAGGAATGGAGCAAAAAAGAACAATGAATATATACTCAGTCTCCAGGTCTAATCTCAGCATTTTTAATACAGTTTAACATGAGATGATATATTTGTAAATCAATGCACCAAAGACTCTAAAATGTCCTTAATTTATGTGTCCATTAAGAAAAATGTGTATACTTTCAGATATATTAGTATAGGACAAATATATCTTAACAATAAATAAATCATATTGCATATGTAAGGGTAAGAATAATTATAATTATTTATTATACATCTGTATAAAACCATTATAACTGCATTGACTACAATCCACACAGGACTTTTAAAACATCATCCTACAATACCTGTTGACCTTTGACTCTTAAAAAAAAGTTAATGGGGAGAGATGACTCCGGAGATTAAAGCCCCTGCCTCGAAAGCAAAAGCGCAGATCTCATATAAAAATGGTGGACAGAAATGGTGGTGGCCTACACTTCTAGTCCTGGAAGGCAGAGCCTAGGAAACCCCAGAGCAAAGCAATAAGGAGGTAGCACAATCAAATATGATTCCCAGTGTCATCCTTAGAATTCCAGAGGCACACACACTGTGCCCTCTTATACACACACCTCTCCCAACAGTTATAGAAATAAATAGGATGGATTAAAAACTTACACAGGAGACCTCAAACTGTGAGACTACTTAGAAAAATAGAAGAAATGCCTTAGGACAGACATTGAAATGAACTGTTTTTGCATAAGACTGAAAAATCAAAAATAGTCAAATGGGATTATATCAAATAGTTTCTATACCACAAAGGAAACAATTCACAGGATGAAAAGACAGTTCAAGAGTGGGAATAATTATTTGCAAACTAAGTTATATAATGAAGGATTATCAGCTAGAATATAGGAGAATATAGGAGGAACTCAAACACCTTGATAGCAGTAAAATATGCAATCTAATTAAAACAACAGGCAATAGAATTAGGTACACAGCACATTTAATAGAATGTTAGTAGATTGTATGAAGCTCTGGGCTCACTTCAACACTGCATAAACCAGGTGTACTGGCACACAGTTGGATTCTTAGCACTTGAGAGGTTGAGATAGGAGGATCAGGAGTTCAAGGCTATCCTTATCTATATAATGAGGGCAAGGTCAGCCTGAGGTATATGAGGCCCTGACTTAAAAAAAAAAAAGCTAAAAAATAAAATCATTATGTTGAAGAAACATACACACTCCCATATTCATCACATCAATGCTTGCAATAGTCACATAATGGGAGCAACTTAAATGTCCATCAGCTGATGAATAAATCTAAATAGAGACTTCTTAAAAGAAGACATATGACTGACAGCAAGTGTAGGAAAAATGCTTGTCATTAACCATTACGGAAATGCAAATCAACGTCATTTTGAGAGCTAATGAAGTGACGAACTTCAGTAATCTAGCACTAGGAAGGAGGATTATGAGTTTGAGGTTATGTGGACTGATCTGAGTTCCAGTTCCAGGCCAGCATGTGCTACAGTGAATCTTGTCTTAAAATCATAAAGATACCACCTCATTTCCATTAGAACAATTACCACCAAAATGGAAAAAAAAAAAAAAAAGGATTATAAGTCCTGGTACAAACATGGAAAAAAGAAACCACCTCATTGTTGATGAGAACTTAAATTAGTATAGATGTAATGAAACACAGCATGGAGGTTTTTCAAGAAATTAAAAACAAAGATCTCCTCCCCCCCCCCTCTCTCTCTCAATGCTGGGAATTGACTTAGGACCTCTAACATGCTAGGCCAGTGCTCTACTAGTTAGCCACATCCTTATCCTCTTAGACATTTCATATGATCTAACAATTCCACTATTGGATATACATGAGAAAATAAAATCATTATGTTGAAGAAACATACACACTCCCATATTCATCACATCAATGCTTGCAATAGTCACATAATGGGAGCAACTTAACTGTCCATCAACTGATGAATGAAGAAAACATGGCATATATACACAAAGGACTATTATTTTGGTCATTAAAAGATAAAATCCTGTCATCTGTGACAAAAATGTATGAAACCAGAGGTTGCTATGGAAAGCCAAATAATCCAGGCACAGAAAGCTGCTATATGGCCTCTCTCTTATACAGAATCTAAAACAGTTCATACTACAAAAATTGACCACAGAATGATGGTTGACAGCATTTTGTGAGAAGGGACAAAGGGATGCAGAATAGTTAATTTGCTATTGCATAGATACGATACAACAGAGATGTTCAGTAGTTGAGAGACTGCTGATTTTTTTAGAACAGATCATCATCTAGAACAATGCAGTGTGCTCTTTCTTGCATGAGAAAAGGGGGCAGTGTGGTAGCACACACACCTGTATCACCAGGCATACCAGCTTCTTAGTTGGCAGGCTGAACAGGAGGTTTGAAGTAGACTGGAGAATTTAATAAGAGTCTATTTCAAAATAAAAAATTAGGAAAGCCTAGGAATGTAGCCCAGTGATACGACATTTGCCTCATATGAGGCCAGAGATTCAAAAAAAAAAGATATAACAATAGAGACTGTGTACCTTCAGCTCAGCAACTTGTGATGAAATATGCCACATAAGACTCTCACTTAGGAACTTCATCCCATATGGACCTAGTAGTTCTGATAACGATCTCATTTCTGAAAGAAAATGTAATTATACTTTGACAACAAATATATTTAAAGAACATTACTACACTGTACTATCACAAATTATAAATAAAAAAGCCTCTAGTAAAAAGGCTGCATAAGATATGGAATTATGAAATATAACTATGATTACATGTTAAACTGAATGAGAACAGTCACAACAGAACCAAAGTCCAAAATAACCAAGATGAGTCAATTTTCCAGGCAAAACAATCAAGTTTTCTTTATACTCTAAACCATGCAGTAGTATCACCTGATATATCAGAATATTCCTCTGCATTGAATGTTAATTCATTTTCCGTAGGTAAGTTCACAAATGCCTTCATTGCTGGAAAATAAGCTATATGGCCATTGCTGACTTGTCTTAACAAAGTTTCCAAATACCTAAAGAAAATAATAAATATATTAAGTGGGGGAAATGGCTCAGTTAAAAATCTTATTATGCTACGTATCTTACATAGAACTTTCAGGTTAACTGATAGCATGAATTATTTTTCTAATTAATTCAATATACAAAAAAATTCCCTTTCTATCACTAAAAATGTCTTAATGAGTTCCTTACCAATTTGTGTATAGACTTGTAATAGTTGGTTCTCCATGACTGTCTAGATGTTGTGTTTGTTGAAGAAGAACATTATTAAATACTCTTGTAATATCAATCTGCACATAGTTCTCTATTGACTGGAGTACGGTCATATATGCTCTTACACTTGTTAACAGCTCTGATGGTTTTGCAATTTCCTGTGTAGCTTGATTATACATAGTCATCCCAACAATTGATCTGGGGGTAGAAGGAAATAATTGAAAAGAGAGGATTTTCTCACTTGTGCAAACAGTTCACTTGACCCATATCTAATTAAGAAATAAAAAAATTCTACAGATAATTTTTAAAAGGCCATGAATTACTACTATCATGATCAATCGTCTCCCAGAACTTATAAATACAACAACTAAAAACAATGAAACAGGAATATAATGATTAAAAACATTCCGAGAACATCAGCTAACAGCAATAAACATAAAAAGTACTTTAAAAGTTACAGCAAAAACAATGAGCTATTTATCTTATAGTTTAAATTTATTTGGCACTATTTGGAGTTTCTTATTATGTAAATTTGATTTAATCAATAATATAATATAATAACTACATGGAAACTGCAAAAGGTCACTGTTGGAAGTGGTATGTCTAGGATTAGTAAAGTTTTCAAATATGTAAAGAGAGTGAATTTTAAATTGGGATAAACAGCTTAATTAGAGCTGTATTAAGAGTATACATCTTGCTTAGTTTAAGACTGACAAAATGAATGCACAGCCTCCTTAGTGCTGCCTTCCCCACAAATAGCTGCAACAAGGCAGCAAAGACAACATTGCCTTTTACTTCCCAACAAACTGCATAAGGCTAAAAAGAAGTAAAATTCGAGATAGCTTTTTAAATGATCTTCTACACTGGTGCCTTCCATTCACTTTGTTTAAAAGACTCTTGAGCATTAGCTATGTAACAATTTAGACTTATATTTGGAAAACAGGATTCTTAAAAACAACAGACAAAAATCCCACTACAAGAACTACGTCCAATGTAGCCAACTCAGATGAAAATTGCTATCGTTATATAAGGCCCTTTAGAACTAAGATAATGGTCAAGTGATCAGCAAAAGCAAACCCAGATTAGGAGCTATCTACTCTGGAATAAGACTCTTTTACAGGTAAGTGAATTGTTGCCTTGTCTTGATCATGATCATGATCATAACAAGACGTGGCAAAACATTTGTTTCCTATCAAATTGCTACGGACCAATTTCTAAATAGAACTACCACAGAAGGGAGCTGAGAACTGAATACTATTCTTCTACCCACAAACCTTCCACCTAACACAACTGATAAAAGGAAACACTGGAAGGCATAATACTCATTTTACTGCTGGCTCTCCAGTCTTTCTAGAGAGAACGAGTCAGTCACTGTTCAACATCAGTCTCTTCTCTAGTCAACTGAGGGTTTAACATGCAATTTAATTACCATTTATGTACTGTCTTATTTTAATGCTATAATCTTACCAACTAAAATGCTATGTTGTATAGCATCTCCTTACCACTTAATAGTATGTGACACAATGTTAAATATATGGTGAAGAGAAAGTACTCATTAATAACCACAGAAACTGAAGAATCCTTGGCAAAATCTTGTTTTGTATAGTAATTTAAGACTATCAAGATAGGGGCTGGTGAAATGGATCAGTAGCTAAAGCCTTTATCTTGAAAGAAAAAGAAGCTGAGCTTGAATCCCCAAAACTCTTGTAAACGTGCCAGGAGGGTATGGTGTCCTACCGATATGATTCTAGCTCTGAGGGTAGAGGATAGGAAACCCCAGAGCAAACTGGCTAGACAGACTAGTCATAATGGTTCTCTGGATTTAACCAGACACCCAGACTCACAACAATAAGGTAGAAGAGTAATCAAGGATGATTCTTGATATCACCCTTGAGCCTTCATAGGCACTCACACGGAAACACTTTTCTGTACACAGCTGTACTTACATATACACATACTCACATGCAAACACACATATACACATGTATGTGCCCCATACACACATACATGAAAAAAAGATTTTCAAGATAAAGACATACAATGACATGATCCAATCTTCTCATTTTGCATCTGAGACAGTGAAGACTCAAAAGATTTACCGAATTTAAGTGAATCTCAGTTCACTGCTCTTCATAATTCTCATTCTCATTACTATTTATATGATAGCAGTTCTACATAATGCCTTTTCTAATAAAATTAAGATGTATGGATACTGATAATTTATATATTAAACTCATTAACTTAACCAAAAACAACCACATAAAAACTAATATTGTTTCTTACTTGGTAAAGCGGATTTCCAGATGAGATGTCAAATATTCACGTGGCGTAAAGGTATGTTCCCACACCACCATGTTTGGTACATAATTTATAGAGAAACATAACTCGGAAAGTGCAGTGTGCAATTTATCAAGGCTGAAAAAACAGCAATAAGCAATAAATAGTGGATATTTTAATATAGATAATATAAAATTAATTTAAAAATATCAGAACTTTACTTAGAGATAATACTGCAGAATTTGATGGTTTTTAATCAAATTGATCATTCAAAATATTTATGTATAATTAACCTCTGAAAACAATTTTTCTAAAGTGCATCATTCGTTTCTATGTTCAGCTAATCATGATTACAGTGAGTTAACATAAAATGGGAAGAGGTGCTTATTTGAAAACAATCATTAACTATTATCACTGTAATATGTTACAGAAGGAAAACTGTTTATAAAATGATAACAGCTTATTCAACTTGGGTAGGAAATAGGACATTTAGACAAAAAAGTATTCACCTACTTACTGCCCACATATGCTTGCTTTCCAAACAATTAAGTAAGTTAACAAGAATCCCTGAGTGCTAGCTGGTATGTGATATATTCTTTAGTGTGATATAAGATATATTCTACTGTATTGCACCATGCTAAAACAGTCAGTGACCTGATTTTAGCTGAAAAGCACAAATTGCTTATATGGAACCTCAGAAAAATTTTAGACAGATTTTTGACCTTTAGCATTCAGTATTTCAAGACAATGCCATGTGTTATATATGTAGTAGGTAATGATGTCAACATGGCAGGATATGAGATCACCTGGATGGCATGTCTGTGAGGGAGTTCCTGGAGCAGGTAACTGAAGCAGGAAGACCACACTGATAGTGGGTACTGTCATGCCATGGCCAAGGTCCCAGACTGAATAAAAAGGTGAATCCAACTGAGCAATGGAACTTATCTTGCTCTCCTTCCTAATGCAGACTCTGTGTGACCAACAGTCTCAAGCTCCTACCACCATAACTTCTCTGCCTTGATAGACTGTACCCACAGACTGAGCCAAAAAAAAAACCCCTTTCCTGCTTAAGTTACATTTGTCAGGTATTTTGCCACAGCAATGAAAAACGCAACTAATAGAATAAATAAGTTTCTAAAATCCAAATTTCAGAATGCAGCATCAAGAAGCTAATTGAGTTTATAAAAGTTAAAAAAGGGTGAAAAGAATATACAAAGAATAAAAAATAGATCAGTTCTATACTGTCTCAGTTCAGTGCCATGGGAACAAAAAGATTCAATGAAAATGGATGGCTTACTTGGTCACCACCAGCCTGTTTTTCCTCATGCTCTCAACACCTGGCTTTTCCCTTTCAGGTTCCCCTTTTTTTCCAGTCTGTTTTTTTGACTTCTTATTCACTGCTTGACTGATGGTTTTGGCACAATGCTTAGGCAGCAGCTAAATTTAATTAAGAATAACATATTATTACAGTAATTACTCTAAATGCATAATTCATTCATTCAGAAAACTACAGCTGAATCCAGACTACACAGCAAATGTCATGCTAGCAGTAAGGGCAGAGGCATCAAGAGATTTTACCTATCCAACTCAGGTAATTCACATAGTTAGTAGAAAACAAAAGTGCACAGAGCAAATTATAATTAAAATGTAAACAAGGAGTGAAATGTAACAGTTACTACAATTACTTAAATGGACTATTGAGAGAAAACTAAAGGCTCTCAGAATCCAGTGGGGCACACAGGATAGTAGGGCAAGCAGTGCAGGGTCAATGAGTGGTTTTAGCTAAATGTGAGGCCACAAGTTGGATTTTATTTTGGGAAAAAAAAATTAGATATAACATGTCTATGTATGTGTACTAGAGGGCACTTGAGTGTGTGTGCCTGTGGAGGACCACGGACGGCTTCAGGAATCATCATGGATTGCTTACCTCCTTATTTTATTTTTTCTCAGAGGTTTCCCAGGCCTCCACCCTCCATGGCCGAAACTCCTTTTCCTTTTAAGGCAAAGGCTTATTAGCCCCCGAGGCATCTTCCCAGCAAAAACTGTTTTGTTTTATTTTACTTTTTCCACTAATTATACATTGGTGGTAGTAATATTAGCATTATTACTATGAAACTATTTTGTAACTTTGGAAGGAGTAAATCTGTAATAATGGGAAATTATTCTTCTATCTTCCATGTACTGGAAAACTTCCTATTCTTAAGGTGGAGAAAAGACAAAAAGATACGAATACTGTAGCCCTGAGTTACATTAGTAATAGTATGATCCCTGGGAATGATGAAGAACGTGTCCACATGAGGCCTAGATGAGACCAATAAGCATCCCTAATGTCCAGATGTGGGGCACTGAAACCACCCAAATGCTCATCTCAGGTCTAAGTAAGAATATGTATGAAATGAGGCAGGTCTCAATTGAATCTTTTGTTTGTTTAGTTTTTGATGCTGAGGATTGAACCTGGGACTACTTTGTGCATGCCACCTGAGCACTCTACCACTGACTTATATATATCCTTAATCCAAGGTTAGTGCACTTTATCACATAAGATAGCAAGAAAGTTCTCAAATGACTTTAAGGGCTCCCACTGGTCCAAGATGAGCCAATTAAAGCTTCAAAATATGCTAAATTCCAGGAGTTGATAAAAGAATTTACTAGTAATTTAGAACATAGAGACAAAGACTCAAACTAGTACTTTTCCTTTCCTTTACAAACTAAACTATGAGTAGACACAGTAGGTGAGCAAATTTCTGAAAATGTATCACAATTAACACATATAATGAACTGACAAAATAAGAGTATTTTCCAACCACCAAGAAAATAATGGAATAAAGTGCTAACACCTCTCTCCCTCTCTCTCTCACATACACACACACACAAAAAAAACCTCACTAGACATTAGGAGCTTCATAAAGAACATGAACACATAAGTATTATAGCTTTACAGCTACAAGACGGTCTGTTAATAGAGTTTCACAGGAGGCAATGAATGGTCTTTACTGAGAAATCAAGATTTGAAAAAGGAAAACTCATTATTACTAGTAGCTTATTTTCTTGCTGTTACAAGTTTTCTAACTGTAGGAAAAATTTAAGCTATTACCTGGTCACTAAGAGTACACTGTTCTGTACAAATGTCAGTGATGAGATTTCTAGCTTGTTTGGCCATTTCATCCAGGAACATATTACATAAGGAAAGACTGCGATCTCCAATATGATGACGCTGTTAAAACACAATGACAAAAATAGAGGTTACAACAAAGTAATGAATAGTTAAGGAATTAAAACAATTTGAAATAACATGGAAAACTAGGTTAAAGTCCCAATTTGTATTAAGGGGTGAAGAAAATTATGCTTTTTGTCTTTTCTTTTTGTAAAAATTTATGAGAGACAGAGAGAGAGAGAGAGAAAGCATGTGTACATGCCATAACACATGTGTGGAGGTAAGGACAATGGGATAACTTGGAAATCAGATTTCTCTTTCCACCATTGGGCTCCAGGGACTGAACTCAGGCACTGGGTCTGTGCACGGGCACTTTACACTAAGCCATCTCACTGGCTCATTTTTCTTTTTTCTTTTTTACTTATTATTTATTATTTATTCAATTGTGCGTGTATGCATGTGTGTGTGTGTGTGTGTGTGTGTGTGTGTGTGTGTGTGTGTAGAACCACAGACGAATTCGGGAACCACCATGGACCGCTTCCACCTCCTCATTTACTCTGCAGAGGGATTCACAGGCTCCGCCCTACCAGGCAGGACCAGAAACACAGGTGGCCCCCACTTCTGCCCGGTGTCTATACATGGGGTCCAGGATCCAAACTCAGGACCTTCCACCTGCAAGGCGGAGGCTTAACCCCTGAGCCACCTCTCCAGCCCCTCATTTTTCTTTATTATGCTAAATAACTTTTGATGCTGTGTTTGCATGGTTTACATTAAGTATCTGATGATTATACAAGATTTATGATTAGCAGAAATCTTCAAAGATCACTCTTTCTACAATATAAAACTATGTAGTTAGCCAAGCATAGGGTACACATTTGTAATTCCAGCACTAAAGAGACTGAGACAGAAAGATCACTAGACTGAGATGTTCTCTGAAAAAGAAAACAATAAACCTTGCCATTTAAACATTCACATTCCACACAGCCCTAAACCTTGATATTCAATAACAACAAAATCAAGTACAGAATGCGCAGAATAGATCTAGGTTAAAGTTTTCCAGTATTACCTAATTTTAAATTTACATTTAATACATAAATTCTGACACAACTTTGCAATGAGAAATAGGAAAAATAGTTTACATATCAGAATAAAAGCATTCGAAATCAAGTTGGCAAAATACTTCACCGGACATTAAAAATTTCTAAAACTCCTCACCACCCATTTTCTGGGGGTAAAAAAGAAAAAGAAAAAAAGATTGAATATACATTCTTTGAACACAGCAAAGAGATATCATTATATTTAGTTTTTAGGATATTGTATATAAACATAAAAACTACTCATCTCTAAGAATTCTGGGTTTTGCCGTTTGAGGGTGGAAGTGTTTGGTGGATCTTTCTTATCAATGGTACTGGAACATGAAGTATATCTTTCCACTATCCATAAGTAATGTTATACAAAGAAAACTTAAAAAATTTTTTTCTCTGACTTTCCATACCCACATATGAAAATATTACATATAGAATTTCTATGCTGATGAAATAAAGGTACATAATTTAAGAATATTTGACTTAACAAAATGATTGTTCCTAGATCTATTATACTTGCATTTTATTTAAAACGCCTTTTAGATTTTAATAGGCATCCAAACCAAAAGGAATTTTCAGCCTAATACAATCAAGTTTGAGGGAGCAGGAGGGTTTGTTACAAGAGTGTGTGGAGAAGCAATGCTTAAGAGACTGAACCCAGGCCTCACACTAGTGAACTTGGCAAGCACCCTAATACTGATCTACTCTGTAGCCTTTTTTTTTTTTTAAAACTTTGAGGCAGCGTTTCAGTTTTGTATGTTGGCTTTAAATATATATGTGTGAATGATCCTGGTGTTCAGTCTGTAGTGTAGCAGGGATTACAGGCCTGGGCCAGCAGTCAGCTGAATTTAGCAAGTCCTACAAATCTTACTCTTCCCTGCGTGGTTACAGTGTTGAGAAATGCTTAAAGACCCTGGTGGATGCAAAAGACAGCAAGGAGACTATAACAAAAGTAAGGTGGAACACATTTACATTCCAAACAGCCTTCCCCATGATACACTTTTTATCATGGAACGTAACTATTTAGGGGAAAACTTACATCTCTAATGAACATGCAGACTTTTCTTTTCCTGTTATTTTCTATGCTATACAGCTAACTATAACTGTAACACTTTAAATTGTGTTAAGAAGTACAATAAGCAAACTAGAGATGAGTTTAAATATATAAGAGAATATGTGTAGTTTGTACGTAAATATTATGCCACTTTCATGTAAGAGATTCAAGCATTCACAAAAAGAAGGAAAAGTTCTAAAACTAATCAACTATGGAAACCAAAGGACAATTACACATGATGGTCTGAAGTACATTAGGGACAATGGCAAAGGAAAGCAGAGGATGTATAAACTCAGGAGGATGACTTACATGAAAGATGATAATGATGAAGAGTTATAGTATTCCTTGAGTGTCAAGCTTGGCGTGAACATTCTCCCAGATATTAGTTCTACAAATACTTCGTGGAGAAGTATTTCCAGAGGCTGGAGAGATGACTCAGAGGCAAAGACTCTGCCTCACAAGTAGAAGGTACTGTGCTCAGATCCCGGGCCCCACATAAAAAACACCAAGTGTAAAGAAACAGTGGCAGCCTGTACTTCCTGCCTCAGTGGACGGAGCCTGGGAAATCCCAAAGCAAAGCAAAAAGGAGGCAGAAGCAGTCTAGGATGATTCCTGACGTCACCCTTGGTCCTCTACAGGGACACATAGGGCATGCTTTCTCTCCCTCTCTCTATCTCTCACGCACAACACACACACACACAAATAAATAAAAAGTTAAAAAAATAAATAAAATACTTCTCCAAAAGCTTCCTTTTGTTTAACCTGTGTATCAAAATTCTCCTCTCATGGAATACTCACAAGCTACAAGAGACATTACCTCAAGTTTCCTTTCAACAAATTCTGCAGTTCTAAGAGGCTAAACAATAGACTACAAAAATAAATGGCTTAATTTTAATTTAGTATCTTCCCATGTTTAAAAAAGAATTTTTTTTCTTAAAAGGGGAAGAAACTTTTTTTCCTTTTATCCTTACTCATGATGAAATGAAAAATGTGTGTATTTCTGTGGTATATAATGTGGCTGTGTGTGTGGTTTGTATGGATAAAACCCACAGCCTATGTATGCCAGCAAGTGCTCTAACACTGAGCTATACCCACTATTCCTTCACATTTTGATCTGTGTACCTTGTAGAAGGAATTAATCACTGTATCAAGTTAATTTTTTTTTGGTAGAGAACATGAAAAAGCTATTCTTTAAGCAAATCAAATTTATACATTATTGTTGCTGTTATTTTTTAAATCAGGGTCTTGCT
Source organism: Typhlomys cinereus (assembly GCA_023101885.1). NCBI lineage: Eukaryota > Metazoa > Chordata > Mammalia > Rodentia > Platacanthomyidae > Typhlomys > Typhlomys cinereus. The sequence goes on from JALPQD010000020.1 coordinate 2,810,087, forward strand.
ATGCAGCTGCTATGTAGCTTGAACTTGTTAAGTAGTCCAGGCTGGTCTCAGACTTTCTACTCTGGCCTTTTCAGTGGTGGAATTACAGGTTTGTATCACCATACTAGCTCTACGTTATTAACTGTGCTACTACATAGTACACAGATTATTGACACACTTTAAAACCAAAGGCCATACCTTTGGTATGTTTTTGATAAACTTTATACCTCTTACTATGTCTTTTTTTTTTTTTTTAGATAAGCTTTACTTATTTATAGTGTGTATGTGTGTGTGCATCAGAAGGCACTTTATGTCCCTGTGGAGGACCAAGGTTGACTTCAGGAATCATCCTGGATTGTTTTTATACCTCCTTTACATTCAGCTCTGGGATTTTCCAAGCTCCGCCCATGAGAATAAGAAGTGTAGGCATCCGCCCTTTCCAACTTCGGACCTGGGATCTGACCTCAGGACCTTCTACTATTGAGGCAGATTCTTAACTCTCTTAACTCTTAATTCTCTCCAGTCCGTTTCAGTCACATTTTTGATGAACATCATACCTTTTGGTAGATTTTTTGATAAATATTTAGGATCAGGAAAATTACTGAGTAGTTCTACTATGTGTTTGTGTGTATGTATGTGTATGCGTATCAACAAATCTGGATTTCCTTTTCTATAGCAATGTTAACAAGTAAAAAAATTTTTCTTTATGTTTCTTCAGTTAATCTGTAAATTCAATTAGAAGGTGCCATGAAGGCCACTACAGGAGAAAGTCATCAATAGTCTTAGCAAACTGCAGACGACAATGCCAACCTGCCTGTCAAGAAGTGCCCATTAGTGCAACAGTGACATATACTTTGGGGGAAACCAACACCTTGCTCAATAGACTTGAAGCCTGCTCCATGGAAGAGAATATACGGCACAGTCACTCAAAAGCCTGTGGCTGGAGATGTCACAGCCATTACAGAAGAATCTACCATGTTTTACTAAATGGACATGTAGTCAAAAGTCTTGTAAATATTATTTTTGCACCCACTGCTCTCCGCCTCAGTAAGAGAAGCTTACTGTTAAGTGGGCAGCAGTTAATGCAGACTCATAATGAGTCAAAGTGATGAGAATAGGAGACTACTGATTGCCCAGTCCTAACCTGCTGTCTCTATTATATACTTCAAGGTCTAGGGCTCATCACAGAAGCAGGAGCAGAATGTTCGTAAAAGTTCAGGAAGGGGGCTGGAGAGGTGGCTCAGGGGTTAGGCCTCCGCCTTGCAGGCGGAAGGTCCTGAGTTCGGATCCAGATCCCACGCATAGACGCCAGGCGGAAGCGGGGGCGGCCTGCACTTCTGGTCCTGTAGGGCGGAGCCTGTGAATCCCGGGGCAGAGTAGTTCTACTATTCGCGTCCATGGTGGTTCGTGAATTCGTTCGTGGTTCTACACACACACACACACACACACACACACACACACACACACACGCACACACATACACACGCACATGCACACAGTTGAATAAATAATAAAAAAAAATTTAAAAAAAAAGTTCAGGAAGGAATACTACGAAGTGTTCTCTTTTGGATATGACAAGGCATTCATGAACACATAGAAGCTCTGGTTATCTGTACAAGATTAAGCCCTTCAATATTTCAACATGGAGGGAGAAGGAGATTTTGAGGGCCCCCCATACCTCGCTGAGGCACTATTAGTAGTTAATGGTGGCTCAAAAAGGGGGAATTACTTTTTTTAGTAGTATAGAGTGGTCTAAGCTCCAGTGAATAATCTATTACCCATGTAGGTACAAAGAATTCTAATTAAAATCCAATGGGCAACAGAAAGAAGAAGGAAAGGAAAAAGGAAACAAAAGGAAAGAATGAAAGGTAAACAGGAAAGGAAGGAGGGAAGCAGACACAGAGGAAAGAATTGATGAGCAGGGGTGGGGAGTGACAGGGTAATGGATATATACTGTATAAATGTATGAAATTGTTAAAAGAGTTGAGAAATACAGAAACTTAATTATTGTATGTAAAGTATACCATTTACTTTCCATACCACAAAAATAAGTAATACGTTGAAATTACCTCTTCTGGACACAGTTCATGTGTGCAACTCATAAAATGAGTACAAAGCAGTGGAAATGCAATTGAGTATCTTGACTGAGAAGGTAACTCCAGACACTGCTGAAACATCTTCTCAAAAGCACGACTATAAAAGCTGCATTAGGAAACAAATTGAAAAACAGAATCACAATAGCAAAATAGAGTGGAAACTAAAAAATTTTAATATAATACCCTATAATTAGTTCACTTACTCAAAAGTGAATAAAGGTTACCAACTAACTATATGTATTATCAATTACAAGATTATTGCTATTTTGAGTACTATTAAGAAAAACATTACCAATTAATTAATCATATGCCATCAACTTTAAACTTCACCCAAATTTAAGTGGAAGAGAACAATGTTAATAATAAAATGCAGTAATCTCAGAATAACAGGGAAAACAAATAGTAAATATCTTTTTGATATATCAAGCAAATTAGAATGTAACTCTAAGAAAATGAGGATAAAACCTAAACATGACTTAAAATGACAAATTTAAATATTATTCAGTGCTTTATTACTAAGGGAAAAAATTTCTAATTGTATTCTTTTACAACAGAGAACTTTTTAGAACTAAAAAAAACTAAATATAATTTTTTTTTTGTTGTTTTTAGGATACCCATTGGGTCAAACAGCAATTCAGGACTCCAAATAATCTTAAAATTCTTGTATATTTGATATGTGATGTATCTAAACCTAAAAACTGTGCCTACTGATGTGCTCCTTTGGGAAGCAGACCTTCTATGCCTGGTGATTTAGCTTTTTCTCCCACACTACTTGAAAGTCATCCGACGAACAACTAAAATCAGGTGGATTTAGTTTTTTCCCCAAATAAGAATTTTTCATGATGCCCTATAGCCAATACCAAGAAGCTGCTACCACTCTCCATTCAGCATCTTAGCATTTCAGAAGGAGACATACTATGGTCTCACTCCCGGAGAGGCAAAGGATCAGGACACAATGCAGAGTTCAGAAGGAGACATACTATGGTCTCACTCCCGGAGAGGCAAAGGATCAGGACACAATGCAGAGTCCAAATTGTGCTTGAGTTTAATGATTCAGCCCTTTAGTCTATTATTACTTAATGCACATCAATATACCTACTATGTAGGACACCAATAAAAACAACAATATAATCTTCCTTCATGGCCAAAGCTTTCTGGGGAGTTACACAGAGGAAAACAGTAAAGTACTAAGTGTAATAAAGGAGACTATGCTTAAAACAATACAGGGAGTAAGTAGCACATCACCATGACTTAAATATTCAACATTACAGGCTGAAGTTATTGTTCCTTTTGTAAGGATCCTATTGAACTGCCTAAAGAACTATGCCAGCATAAAAATCATCCAGAAAAGTTACTTCACATTCTAAAAATTTCAAGTCCAGATTAAAGAAAAATTAGAACATACCAAAATATGGAGAGGTCTGATGTTTCCACCAACATTTCTACCAAGGAATCCACCATTTTTGTGTGGAAGATTATTGTATTCATCATCTTTCCAAGTTCTCGGTGATCTGCAAGGCTAAGTGAAGCCTTAGAGACGCTAGTATATGCCTGCACAGTTCAACAAGAAAACAAAGGCAATATAGGGAGAACAATAACTTCAAACTAGTCATTCTACAGAAAAAAAAAATCCACTACTGAACAATAAAGTCTTTATTATGACATTGTATCAGAGACATTCTTTTAAAAATTGTAGTGATACTAACTTGAAATATCTATCAGTGATTTCTTTATGGCTGGAAATGTAAGTTATTGTTAGAGTCACTGCCTAGGAGAATGAAGCTCTGGGTTCAATTCCTGGCACCAAGTCTGTTTTAATAAACTGAAATATTATTTTCTGCAAAACAAACCTAACAATCACAGAGGAAATGAAGTTAAAAAAATTAGGAGATTGAAGCAATTGCCTTAAACTTTAGCCTTAACCAAGAGAATCTTTCAGTGTAGTTTAAGAAAGAAAACAAGCATAGGAAAGAAAACATCGATGAAATAACTGTCAAGTCACTGAATCACTAAAAACTAGACCATATACTACATTGGTGGATTTTGTAAAAGTACTGAAGACAATAAAAAATTAAAATGGACTGGATAAAGAACAGCAAGAAAGATTCCATGCCTAGACACCAATTTGAGATCCAACTAATGTCCACAAGATAGTAGACATTTTAGAAGGGCAGAAAATAACAGAAGGTACCTATAGAAAAATGTCTGTCATAGTGGTCTGAGTTTAAGCATGAATCAGAAGAGATATGGTGAGGGATGAGCTTCAAATTATACACCATACTAAAGAATTCAAAATCTTTATGAATCACTGATGACTGTAATGGTTAGTTCTTATTTTAGAAAGATGGTTGCCTATGGAAGGAATGGGAAAAGTGGGGAGGAATGGCCATAAAACAAATGGAAAAATGGAGGCAAATGCCTAAGAGGCAATGTTGGCAATAAGTCAGGATCATGATGTCCTCCTGGTCTACAGTAATAATAGTTCAAACATTTTGATGGTGAAATGACTCCAGATGAACAACAGAATTACAGATGTTAACCAGAGTTCTTGGCTGCTAGGAAATGCACTCCTCCATCTTGATGGATATGCAAGAGTTTCAAGGCCTATACCACTCAATCCCCAGTCAAGATTGCTCTGGTATCAGGTTGCACTTGCAGTTTTCAAATGTAAGAGATGAGACAATGTTTTCTTTGGAACAAAAAGCAAGCATGCTTACTACCCAGAGAAAAGGATGCTCCTCCTCAAACTACACATCCTTAACTGAACAACATCCTTAACTGAAACACAAACAGAGCACATAGCACTCCTCTGGTGCCTTGGCATTAACTCAGAGAAGTGCAAAAAGGATGCATGTACTGATGCTCACACTGTGAAAATTATGCTTACTGTGAAAATCAAGTGCCTGGTTTCTGCTCCATATCTTGTTCATACCCATAAAACACCAAGAAACTAAATTCTTGCTTCATAAGATTCACCAGGAGGTGAATCATTCATTCACAGCAGCACCAGAGGAAGCAATATGACATTTTGTTGTTTTTGCCATCTTAGGAAATAAAGAGCAAGTACAACAGTTTCCTGATATAAAAATATATTCTGGACAATTATCGCAAAACAAGCCCAATCAGTTTTATAGTATAAACTATATATATAGTTTATACTATAGTTTATATATAGTTTATAGTTTATATATAGTTATGTCCATGAGTTCAATAAAGGCTTCCGTCAACTTATGTCCACTTTAAAAAGCTCAGAATTTAAGCAAATTTATAAGAATAGATTCAAAACATATAGTGCCAAAATGAGACAATTTAAAACACTCTTCTGAAATGATTCAAAACAATGGAAGGAAAAACGTTACTAGAATATCTAAAATGAAATATCAGTCGTAAACAATCCAAATAAATTAGACAACAGAAGGAAAAAATATTGAAAAAGTAACTGAAAGGAATGGAATCCCTTAATAAGTGGAAAAATGACAAGACATTCAAAAAGAACTGTTTTAAGAGTAGGAAAAAGAAACTCATAATACACTATGAACTGCTTGCTTTTATGAATAAAGCTTTATTGAACATACATGAGGAGGATGTAAACCTCTGGATACTATAAAGTTATAATCTATTTTATTAAAATTTTTATATTAAGTTGTTAAATACATTCATCCAAGTGCAACAACTAGCATATAAAATCTTTTCGTGGTTATATAAGTCTTTTAAGTGTGTCAATTTATATTGTTCTACTATGGAATTTTTCATAATTAAAATATTCAAAAACAAATAACAATAAAAATTGTTATTCTTACCTGTAACCTAAACCAATCTAATCTCATTCCTCTGAAATCAAATACTTCCCCATCTTCAACTGTAACAATGGAAAAAAAAATCACAAGTCATGTTTACACCAATCAATAATCGTATTTTATAATTTTAGAGCTAAAATTTCTGGGTATATAACTAAACAAAATCAGAACCTCAAAATGGTATTTGTAGATCTATAGTCACACTAGATAATTCACAACAGTCAAAGGTGGAAGCAGCGCAAGTGCTCACGATCAATAAACAAACACATGTCAGCTAAAACTACAATGGATTTCGTCTTACATAGGGAGAAAATTCTAAAGTATGACTGAACACTAAAGAAACTGCTCAATGAAAAGAGTCACACAAGAAGGTGAAGCACCAGCTACTTAGAAGGTTGATACAGAATCATTTGAATTCAAAAACAAAAAGAATGCAGAAGACAGTCCAACAAAGGTACAAATTATATGTACCTAGAGCAGTCAAACTCATAAAAATAAAAAGAGCAATGGTTGGTTGGTAGGAGTGGAAAATGGAAAATATAAGCTTTTTAAAAAAGACCAAAAAGAAAAAAACTCTGAAGCCTGAAAAATTAATAGGAATATATTTAATATTACTGACCAATGCACTCAAAAATGGTTAAGATAGCATATTTCATATTAAATATATTTTAGAATGAATGAACAAAAATAGCATTATAATTTAGTGGCCAAAATGGTAACAGTTCTCATCTCTTGTAAAAATAAAGGAGATACTTCTGCAAAGAAAAATGACCTCTATCCAAGTACTGATTTTTAGTGTACTTAACAATGACAATTTGAGAAAGACAGCATGCTCCTGCTCCACAAAATCACTCCATACAAGTCAATTACAGCAGTTCCAGTATTAAACATAACTATAAATGATTGAACTAAAATACTGTCTGAAGTTTTTCATGCTTTCTGACTTTCTTACTGAGAATCACCCTGAATTATTCTACTGCTTTACTGTTTTGCTCTGGGATTTCCCAGGCTCTATAATCCAGGGCTAGAATTATAGGCCACCATCTGGTGTTTTTCCGTGGCATCTGGGGATTTGAACTCAGGTCCTTTTGCTTGGAAGGCAAAGGTGTTAATCCCTGAGCCATCTCCCAAGTCCTCAGACATCTTTTTATAATTCAATGTCCAACTGGTCAAGTATGTTTCTATTTATGCAAATGTGCACACATCGATGGCTCACGCAGAGCATGTGAGGTCAGAGGACCATCTTGAGGTGGTCCTTCCTTGCCTTTTCACCTTGTTTGAGGCTGGGTCTCTTTACAGGATCAGCTTCTAGAGATTCTCTGGCGTCTGCCCCCTGAGCATAGCTTCCCATTTTCCCAGGCCTGGTGGACTACGGCCACATGGATGAGGAGCCATCTTCTCAGCCCAATACCCATTTTTAAGACTGACATGCCAGACCTTAAATTATTATTCTCAATAATTGCCAGAGCTATTGTGTTAAATTATAAATATACTAAATAAATGAGAAGTTAACTTTCTAAACCTTTTAGGAAACCCAGAATTTCCACATCAAACAAATAAAAAGCACTACTTTAAAAAAAAAAATGGACTAAATGTGATAATATATATAAAGTACCTGGCATAGACTATAAACATTTTATAAATGGTATTTGGTATCACTATAGATTATATTCCGACTAAATATATACAATATTCACACTGGCATTTGCTTTATTTCTTTTTCCTCATAAAATGCCTTTCTTTCCTACATAAGAAAATCAATAAATAATTGCAATGCTTTTTTGTAAATGTTATTTGAAACCTATTTCAAAAGGATTTGCTTCTACAAAAATTAAGAAAAAGATAACCAATAGACTATGTCTAACAATGAGATTAGTGACTTTGCAAAATTTAAGTGTTAAATTCTTTCCGTAATAATCTAGGTGCAGACAATATGACTTTGCTGACCTTGCTTTACACTCAGAGAAGTCATTGTGTTAACAAAAGAGGACATGATGATTGACTCATCTTCAGGGCAAACAGAGAGATTCTGAAAAGAAAAAAAAATGTTAGAAGCATGCAGTTTGGAAAACAAGTAATAGGGCCATTAATTAATGGACAGAAAAACAAATTGGCATATCTACACTATTGAGTATTTGTAATAAATAAAAAGAGCTATGTAAATGGCTCAGTAGGTAATAAAAGTACTTACAGTACAAAGCTGATGAATTCCAATTTCTAGAGCTCATGTGAAAATTAAAAACTAACTGAAAACACCAAAAATGAGTGATTTTTAATACATACAAGTTATGCCTCAACAAAATTAGGACCAAACCCTCCCCCCAATGTGTGTGTGTGGTGGGGGGGGACACCTTTGAGACATAATTAGGTTGTTTAAAACAGAATAAAGCAGGGCTGGAGAAACAGTTCATTGGTTAAGACTCTGCCTCCCAAGCAGAAGGTCCTGAGTTCAGATTCCAGGTCCCATGTGAAAATGCCAGAAATGGCCTCCATTTCTGGTTCTGGGAAATCCCAGAGTAGAGCAATTCAGGATGATTCCCAAAGTCACCCTTGGCCCCCCACAGGGACACACAGTGAGTGCCCTCTCACATGTACACACACACACACACACACACACACACACACACACAAATGAATAAATAAAATTACAAACAGAATAACTGCAAACAAAAGTCTTTCAACCTGGTTAAGAAAATGAATACATAGAGGTAGGGAGTAGCAGGGATCGGAGGTTTAGCTCAGTAGTAAAGCTCTTTCCTAGCATGCTAGAAGTTCTTAGTCCAATTCCTGGCTCTTGAAAAACAAAAATAAGAAATAATTTCATAAACTGAATCTAAAAGTAGATGCCGAGAACAACCACTTTTTTTTTTTTTTTTTTGCATAAGTCTCTGTGTGTACACGTGTATAAGGCACTTGAGTGGGTGTGCTTATGGAAGCTCAAAGGTGACAATGAGAATCATCCTGGATTATTCTACTGCCTTATTGCTTTGCTCTGGGGTTTCACAGACTCTACCTTCCAGGGCTGGAATAGCAGGCCTCCATCATATTCCCTGGCATTTTTACATAGGATCTGGAGATCTGAACTTAGGAAGCAAAGGATTTAACTTCTGAGCCATCTCCCTAGCCCAAAACTCACATTTTTTCTTAAAATAGATGCTTAGACCATAAACATAAATAAAAAATTTGAAAACATCAAGCCCTAAACAGCAATGTAAATACATATAATATCCCTGATTCACACATTTAAAATGGTCAAAATAATAAATAACATAATATAAAAGCACCTGTGACAATGAACTTCATTAACAGGTTTATAAGACTACTTTTATACTCATACCCTAACAAAAGTTAAAAGCACCACAAATAAATTCCATATGGGGGAGTGAGGCATAAGGCTCCTGCTGAGGCAGGATGTAAGTACTGCCATTGTCTCTTGTGTAAGGCTGATGAAGCTGCACTAGCTGCTTCTACAATACACAATTTTTATCTATTTTAATTTTTATTTTATCCCCTCCACAGACCTTTTGTACAGTTAGCGAGATTTACAACCAATTAACACATTTAAGATTGTTTTTGTTCCTATTTATCTTTTATAATTCCAGAAGAAATGCTAAAAAGTTCTCAGTATTAGCACACTACATCCCACACAAACGATACCAACACACTGCAACACTACACTTAAAAAATGTATAAAATTTACTAATAAATACCAAAATAGATAAAACATAGATGTAAAATTATATGAAAACTTGAGTTTTGGTTTGCTTTTCAGATAATATGCTAATATTAAATAACAAAAACAGTAATAACAGGTTCTAATTACCTGGTAAGTAAAAGCTAATTATAAATAATATTATAACAAGGTAATATAATACTCTGAGATTATGACAAGCTTTCCATTTCTTTTTTTTACAAATGGTCACTCTAGAAAGGAAGCATCTGAGCTCCATCTAGTGGAGAAAAGAAACAATGAATATAGGAAAATCAGAAAAAGATATTTAGCGCATGTTTGTACCATTTAATTTACATTCGTTCTAGACATCTGTGAGCTTAGAAGAAAATAATACTATTTTCTTTTTTTGTTTGTTTTTGCATGTGTGTGTACAAGTGGGCACTTGAGTGTGTGTGTGTCCCTGTGAAGGCTCAAGGGTGGCATCAAGAATCATCCTGGATTGCTCTACCTCCTTATTGCTTTGCTCTGGGGTTTACCAGGTTCTGCCAGAGCCAAAAGAGCAGGTCCCAGGGTTATCCACCGGCCATTTTTACATGGGATCTGGGGATCCAAACTCAGGTCCTTTTGCTTGTGAGGCAAAAAGGCTTAAACTTTTGAGCCTTCTTCCCAACCCCAAGTACTATTTTCTTAAAGTTTACTTGGAATAAAAAGTAAAGGAAATTTATATTAAGACTAAAAAGACTGAATATAGAAATACTGGACATAAAAAAATTTTTGATCAAAAAGCAGACACCAGCAGAAGAAAATCTAAAATGAAAATGAAATTAGAAAAACAAATGAATTTTTTTCATTTACTGGCTGTGATAGTTAATCCTGGGTGTCAACCTGACCACAACCGGCATTAACTAACATCAGTGAGACCACCTAGAGAGATTATCTGGATCAATACATTTACAATATAAACACCAGCCCTAGATCTGACAGGAACCTCCCAGCAGTGGACTACTTAAAAGGAGCCACAGAACAGAAGACTGGGAAGTAGAAAGACTCTCCAAGGATGTCTGCAGTGACTTAGCCTGCTTCCAGCTTCAACTACCAGCCATGTCACCTCTGCCTTGAAAGACTGTTTCTCCCCTCTGGAACAGTAAGCTGAATGAATTTCCTTTTCTCCCTTAAGTTGTTCGATTTTGGGTGTTCTCTCACAGCAATAGTTAAGTGTAACTGTTACACTGGCCCTCTTGTTACTTGCTGCTTTCCTTTCTGGACTTCTTTTAACACCTAATAACGAATTATATTGTCTGCCATCACCTTTATACCTTTACATCCACAGGCACTCACTGTCCTGGCTGAGGCTTTTATCAGATCTAATCTAGTTTCTCACATGTGTTTCCTTCTTTCTAGCCTCTGTCTTTTCCCTTGGCCACTACCAATGTTTCCCCCATACTGAACCAGGGGAACCTCTCCAAAGATCTTGGGACTGATCTCTCTTATTAGACCCTCAATAATTTGATTAGTACACCTCCATTTCTAGTAAAAGTGACTGCTTTTGCTCTCTTTGTTGTGTTCATTCTAAACTCTGTACAAATTTATACACCCATTATCTACCATGACAAGCAGTTGTTCCCTCACTTGTAGGCAATGACTAATTTTCACCACTTGGCACAGTTACATCAACTGGCAAGTAATCAAATGGGTGGAAAAGACCGGAAAGGGAGACTGATAAATGACCATAAGATAGCTTAAGGGAACAAGGGTTTATTCTCTCTTACGATTCCTGGTTAAAGTTCTCAGTCCAGCTTGATGGGAGAGCACGCACCAACACCAGGGCTGAGGGAATTGGCCGCACCATTACCACATAGTGGCTGAGAGATGGACAATCCCTACTTGCCAGACCAGCATGTCTGGCCAGGTGAACAGAAGGATGCCAACTCTCTCAACCAGCTCTCTGTGATTTATTCCAGGGCCTAATCCCACTCACCATAGGCTGGGCCTTCCCCATCAGCTAGTTAATCTCCTTCAGGTTTGCTCTGGGCTTAACTCAACTATTAATTCTCCATGAATGTGTCCAGAACTTAAACCCTCAATTGTCAAGTTGATACCTGTGCCTAACTATGACAGACGGTAAGAAACATACCTGCACAAGTTCATTGAGGACCACAGCGTCAAAGCCAGAGAGGTACTGTACATAATACCTCTGCATCACAGGCCCGTATTTCCTCACATGTGCTCTAAGCTCTTCCATGTAAAATATAAGCTCAGCAATGTGCCTTTTTAAAAGGTTAAGAAAAATATTTCAGTAATAAAGTCATTATTATCAAAGTTATGGATATTTCTACAAATTTTTCTCTTAGAAACATTTAATGTCACGTATTTTACTTCCCATTTAAATTATTTGATATGAAAAAAAAACAATGAAAAGAACAAAAGTAAAAGAAAACTTCTAAGGGTAAAAATAAAAAATAGAAAATTCAAAATGAAAAGAAAGCTTGGACATTTAATAAATATTCCATTGAAAACAAACAGCAGGCAAAAAAGTATTAATTAACAAGAAATAAGATTTTTTTTCAACAACTACTAGTTATTTTTTTTCCACTTCTTTTTATTCTTTTAGTGTTTCATACATGAATACAGCCCTTCTTCCTTGCAAGACTTTCTCCTATTTTCAACTCTTTTGCATGTATGACCCCCTGGGTTTCATCTGGTTTGCCTTTGATGACATATACTTGGCTACTTGCTGGAACATGAATCACGTATCAGTGGGTATATCACGAGGAAAGCAAAACCTCTAGTGACTATGTATTCTGATTTATATCATCTATTTGATTTATATCATTCACAAGCATTCCTTTTATTACAATATAAAGAGCCCTAGAAACTTTTTCCAAATATCTTTGCTTCAATATAAATCCTCAGATTACATAACCCTTAAACCAGAACAAAATAATGTTGATTGAATGACACTTACTTATCTATGAAGTCATCTGCACTCTTCTTTGGCATGTTATCTGCGTGACGAAGTAACCAGATAATTTCATCACGGGCAAAGGATAATGCCATAAAAACAAAAAGTGCCTATTTAAGGAATAAAACAATTATTTAAGGAATAAGACATTGTTTACAAAAACTACTTAATAGTCTGTCTTTAGGCAAAAGGAATAACCAGAAATGATAATGCTGAATTTAAAACAGAAAAGTTGTTACAGGAAGCAGAAACATGTAGTATTTATGAAGATGGGCACACAATAAGCAAATTGCTGAGTCAGCAAGTTCATACTTGGCTAAATATAAAAATCCTTTTAAGTAGTCTCTGACTCAAACTGTAACAAAATTACATACAGAAGAAATGCTAAATTTTTTCAAATGATGCATTTATAAAAGTAAGAATTAAATCAATTACCTTGGGACCAAGCAAGCCAGGCTGATCAGAGAGAACAGTTGCCAGTTCTTTGAGTGCAGACCTTAAAAACTTTCGCCTTTCTCTGTGCATTGAACCACTGTAGGGAAAGATACAATACGGCTTATCTATTTCTACTAAAATTGTTAACAGCAATTAAAGTAAAGGAGCATGCCAAGATCAACTACGAGTCTTTTCAGGAAACAGAAGTCACAACAAATATAATCTTTCATTATTTTTTTCTTTTGTGTTACATTTGTCATCATGTTTATTCTATTGCTTCAACCTGTCAACATCCTACCCGACTTTACAAACCCTTTCCTTAAGAAGTTTTTTTCCACATGCACCAATCTCTGAGTAACATCTGCAGTTTTGGGAACACTCAGCTTAGCACTTTATAATGTGGACTGTGAAGTCTTGAAGGCAAATGCTGTGTTACTGTATTAATTTGTCACTTCCACATAGAAGTTAATAAATGTAACAATAAATATCTGGTTATACATTCTTTATTAAATATATTTCTATTTAATATATAAATCCAAATAAAAATTTCAAACAAGTAATCTAGAGAAATAAATACTACATATTTTTAATTCAAATGTGAACTATATTTTATCTTCACACTATGACAGAATGAAAACAACAAAATGCTCTATGTTTTCAACTGCTCACCATGCATACACTGCTGTAAGAAAGCTTCAAAATTTAGACAAAGCATAAACGCACACATACACAAATATATATGCATGCATTATAGATATATATCAGTAATACAAATGCCAAAACCCCAAGTACAAGATCACACAGGGCTGGAAAGATAGCTCAGAGGATAAAGGTGCTTGCAGTACAAAACCAATGACCTGAGTTCAACCCTGGGAAAAGAGAATTGACAACTAAAAGTTGTCCTCTGAAACACGCGCACACAAATTAACAAAATTTTAAAAATATTATACAGCACTATTACCTTTGCTGTGACACTTAGTTTCAGATGACCTGGATTGGAACCAACCTTCTGCTTCTATGATCTTATAATCTGTTACCTATCTACCTCTCAATTCTTCATATATAAAATATATGACATCTACCTCAAAGAATACATATTATTTTTTCATGATATACAAAAAGCACTCAGTACTTCTATAATGTATTAATGCATTTTCAACAGCAAACTCTTCTTACTGACAACAGAAAAGCCATGTGGTCATGTGATGTAATTTCTAAAGAGAAAATGCAGTAATAATATTGGTTTCGTTACTCTACAGGGTCACTGACAGGAAATGTTTATAATAAAAGTCTGGCACTTAGTAACAAACTGTGGGGACTGATAAGAGTAATATCTTCTAAAAGAGTGTGTGAAACACAGCTATGACACTGTAAGAGAAATAACAGAATATATTTTACAGGTCTAGAAAGGAATTCCAGCCAACTCCAAGAGTATGTTATTTGAACTAGAGAATCAACTTTGAATAATACAAGTACATGTGCTTCATTTGGATGAAAAATGTGGAAAGAAGTAATGCGAAAGGAGGTAAGGAAAAGTGCTGGCTTCTTGTGACCTGATATCTCCATCTACAGATGGTGCTTGTCTTATCTCTGCCTTATAGAACACTGATGAATCAGATCATAGCTCTTTTATCTTAGCTAAGCACATGGAAGGGAAATCTATGTTATGTATATGATATACATGACATGAAAAGTGAAATATTGAGCTACCTAAAATTATTTCATGAGAAAACTGGAAAGTTACTTGAAATACTCAAATACAATGATTTCCATACATCTATTAATACAAGAAACTAAAATAGAAGGTTGTGGAGGTCACTCATTTTCAAAGCACACATTATCTGGGACAATGTAGAACTGTATCAATTTTATGAAGTACAAAAATTAGCAAAATTTGTAGAACTTACTGCCATGGAAGTTTTGCGGCAATAATAACTCAAATCTAAGTCCTTCGCATGATACTTCCTGATTTTACCAATATTTCAAACATATCTAGAATCTACACTACTTCAGAAGTCCTAGTTAAAGGTGGCAGATTTATTATTTCTCTTCAATTCAAAACTATTCTTGTAATTGATTAGTCTGTGTGATTCCTAATTTCCTTCAAGAAATTCTTAGCCGAAAGTGTTGTAAGTAGAGCTACTCACGCATGTGACACGGCTGCCTCCTTGCATTCCCTTATGTCGTTAATTCGTTTATTGTAGCTATGTGGAAAAAAATTGAAGCATGACAATTTTAATTTGAAAACAGTTAAGAAAAATAAATGAAATATTAAAAGCCAATTTAAAATAACTTATTATCAACGACAATAAAAAATGGCCCTCAAACAAAATAATGGAGGTCTAACTATCCAAAACATCTGTTCTTAGTGCCTTAGATACCAAGTCAAATCTTCCTAGAAGAAAATTTATATTATATTAAATTCAAAGATAAAATGTAACCATATAATGCAGACTTTCATTCTATGAGATCCTATTACTTCCTCATACCCCGGCAGAGATGTTAAAATTTTACTTCTCATGCAATTAATAGTCATGCCCAAATATCTAAAATTCTGACAAAATAATTGGATCCAGCTCACCATAGAGGCCACTCAGAAGGGATCAGTGGTGACCCTGGATATGGGGGTTCTGGGATGGAAAAAAAACCAAGGCAGAAAAACTGACTTTCCAAGTTCCAAAATTTTAAAAAGTGGATTGATCTTTAAAAAAAACTAGGGTAATGAAAGACAGTAAGTTTTGTGGTTCACTGGACTTACACACACTACATGCTAAGTATGGCTGATATACACATAATGGGCTGGAAAGATGGCTCCGGAGTTAAAACTCAAGTAAAAAGTCCTGAGTTCAGATCCCAGGTCCCATAAAAAAAAAAAAAAAAACACTAAGTGAAAATGGTGTAGCAGCCTGCAATTCTGGCCCTGGTAGGCAAATCCCAGAGTGAAGCAAAAAAGAGGTAGAAGCAATCCAGGATGATTCCCAAGTCACCCTTTGTTCTCCACAAGGACACACACACACAAACAAACAAACAAATAAATAAATAAATAAATAAAGTTTAATATGCACATACTACCTAGTTTTAAATGTTTCCATACATTTAACTCATTCCATAAAAAGGTGTCTAGTATGTTAAGACATAGCAAAAGTTTCACAGTTTTCAATCTCAATAACAACAGAATAGCAACTTGGCACTATTTTATTAATTATGACTAACAGATCACCCATATTAGAACATCAGAATAGCAGAAACATAAGACAGCATAGTGCTTGCTTGAAACAGAATGGTGAGAAGGAACACTAGGAACACAGAATTGATTAGAGAGGCAGAAAAATAATTTCTGGGAAAACCAGAAATGCTCCACAGCTTTATTAAGTTGATGCTCACACAGAATATTCACATAAAAGTGAGTGAACCATATCCATTAGACCTATTTATTTTTCAGCAAAGTACTAAGGGTGCAGAGGGAGGTATATTCATCTATAACTGAAAAATATAATACTGAGAGAAGTATCTGAGACACAGAAAGACAAATACCACATGTTCTCTCTTATATTTGGATGCTAGCATTGATCCCATGAATGAAGTATTTGACTTGGAATTACTGAAAAAGTCAGAAATTTGAAAGGGACAAATGAGTGGACGGTAGGAAGGGAAGGGAGGGAATAATGGGAAAAATATGTAGGGGGAGGGATGAGCTATGGGATGAAGGAAGGGCTGAAGGACTAAAAGAAAAATCCTGATTGTGAGATGGAACCAGATAGGAGCCTCCTATGTTATTAAAATGTCGAAAATTTCTTTTAAAAAAAGGAATAAAAATGAACAGTCCCTATGAAGAGAAGGAGAGAGAGGAAAACAGAGGAAAACAAACAAACAAAAATGCCCTGGGTTGTTTCATTGAGAACCCAGTGACAAATAAACTATACTAGAAGCAAAAGAAATGTGACACTTTTCCAATAATTTGCTGATTGGAAAGGTCTCAAAGGCCCCCAAACAATATAGACTTTTGCCACTGCTTTTGGTTGCTCTCCAAAAACTGACAGTAAGACCCTACTACTGAAGATGCAACACATAAGGATCAAAGGACATGGAGGGGGGGAGAGACAAACACCAACTGGAACTGGATTGGGAGCTTCCTCCTTGCTGGACAGCTTAACAGTACCAGTACTGTAGAAGCTACTGGGGGAGAAAAACAATCAAAGATCTCATACACCTGTGAGATCTTCAAGTTACAATAACAGTCACCACAGCAACAGGTGACCGACCATCAGTGTAATAGTGACAGGAGTATTAAGAAGATAACCAACCGTTTTCTGGTCACATGTAAGGCCCACACATGAGAATGGAATAATTCCTGTTACTGTAAATTAGAATAAGAACCTATGAAAGGGAAGAACAGACTATGAATGTCTATTTTTGTAAATACCTGTTATTATACCCATAGATTGAAAGAGAATTCAGCACTCATCCTAGAAGTCTTCTTGTACCACAGAAGGTGTCTATTACTGAAAAGCACAACTTCCCAAAATTTAGAAAATAAGTCTGCAGATTGCTTGTCCCTAAACTTATAAGTCTCACCTACCATCCCAAGGCTCAGGGAACATCATGGAAGAGGGGGTGGCAAGATTGTAAGACACAGAAGTGGACCAATGGTAGGCCAGAAATTATCTCCTGGACATAGCATGGTCATGATATACAAGATTTCATGGTAGATATGTATACTTACATAAGAATTACATGGGCATTGTCTTATTAACATCTTACCATGAAACCAGAAATATGTCAAGAAGCACCCACTTATCTGAGAGAGACTGATGGGTACTAACACTGATGGAGAAGTAAAGGAGGATGCTTTCCTCAATGGTATACCCATTGATCCAGGATGCTTGCTGGAGCATTAATCAGATCAGACATCTAAGACAGACTAGATAAAACACATTGAGCCACACAAGCAAAAAGATTTGAAGACAGGAGAGGGAGTCTAGCAGGGGAGATAAAGAACTGTAAGGGGAAAAGGAGGGATAATGGGATTTGGGACTAAGAATTGAAAATATAAATTTACCATATTAATGTATGCAACATTAAATTTTAAAATATTGAAAAAAATTATATTTTTTTATTTTAAGGCATAGGTATAAAAAGTTAGTGATATCCAAAACCCTAGAATTAATTTGAACTTAGGAAACAGTTAGTGCTAGACACACTTTCATTTTTTAATAATATCAACTTCAATTGATATGGAACTGAGTACAAAATATATGCATATGTAAATTTCAATTTTATCTAAAGTTACCAAGTTAAGCATAATCATTCAATGAAGCACAGAAGACAGCAGGTACTTTATCTGCTCTTTATTGCAAAGAATTTATAGCTCATACTAGGTGTAAAAGACAACATACTAACTAGAGGACCTCAAGTGAAGAAAAATGAAGGATTTAGAGTTTTCAAAAATTTTTTTCCAGAGAACAATTAGCTTTAGGAGAATGAACAAAGTTAAATCACTTTGTAGATATTCTATTGTCAGGAATACATGATTTCCTATGTGTAGAGAAGAGTTCTATAATTGCTAGGATTAGCCTAAAGAAGTATTTCTGATTGCTGCAAGTACTTAAAGAAATATTTTCTATTCTTAAATAATACTTCTAAAAATCTCAATCATTTAAACCACATGGTATTTGCAAAAATAACTATGCAGAAAACTATGTATAATTTGCAAAAGAAGATACTTCCTTCTCTAGAATACAAATTCTGAAAAGTTGAGAATCCTAGAGATTTTTAATCTGTGACATACTGTAGAAATACTATTATTATCAGGATAATTGCTAAAAGCAGATTACTGGAATTTAAACTGCATCTTCTTGCATGACATGAGTACTTGTCTATCCTTTAAACCTATACCACTGAAGATAATCTACTTGCCACCCTTCCCAAGAAAAGGAAAGAAGAAAACCATACCCTCGTATGTTTACAAACAAATCTTCTGCAGCTTTGTGAATATGGAAAACTTCGTCTCGAAAAAGCGAGAGACAAGAGCTACTTTGAAGAGCTAGCTTCCAAAGGTTCAGTGCTGTAGCATCAGTATTCAGAATCCCATGGCACAAAATAAAGCCAACTTAAAAAATAAGAAAATGAAAATGTGTAAGTATTACAAAAGTTGAATTCTTATAGCTTTCTAAAAAAACCAAATATAACTTCAATCACTGAATTGAGGTACTTTAGTGATTAGTAATATACGTGCAAGATGTAAATATTTTTCTTTACCAATTCTAATTTCCTTTATTACGCAAAGCAGTTCTTTGAACTCACATTAATGACAATGACAAAAATGAACTTCAGGATTAAGAATTAAATCACCTTAACAAAACGAAAACATCTAAAAGAAATTTTGCGCCAAAAATCAGAAATTACAAATTAGCATGTGGTAGCTATTAACAGAAAAATAACAGTAATATTTTCTAAGTCACCAGAAATAATGTTAGGATAAATGACAGCATATCATCTTGGCAACTTATTGCTTAGTAAGTCATTTTAATACATTATTTCACATGATTACTCCACATAGTACACAAGGCAGATAAAATCCTTCTTGACTGGAAATTCAATAATTATTGTAATAGAGCTAGGACTTAATTCCAAGTGTTGACTCTGAAAGTCCAACATTCTTTCAGTATATTAAGCTCCTCTTCATTACATGAATTCTAAGTATGGCTTCCATTTTTAGCTAACCTGGAAACTCCACACAAATGCACCATCCTGAATATGCTTAAAGCCTTCTATACCAACAGAAGAGACCACTTCTCACTCATTTAGCCTACTCAGTACCTTTTACACCTTCACAAAGTTCTGGGCTGCACTAGTTACAAACCAGCTTTACTTCTGCCATGAGATTTTCCCAATTCTCAATCATCACTTCCATTTTTTTAAAATGAATGGCAATGGTCACCCATGACAGATCAGCTAGCCTTTCCTATTCAATCCAAATGTCCAATTCCATATACATACATATAAAACCACCAGGAATCACCACATAATTAAGCAAGATAAATTTCAAAAGCTTTGTTCAAAACCAATTATGGACAAAAAACAAAAATGTGAATTATCTTCATGACAGAAAATACATTATCAAAAACCTAAAAAGTAATTAACAAAAAAATAATGAAGAAAAAATGTCTAACAGCATTCTTCTTTCTTATTTAAAAGTGTTACTCAAGTGTCAGTCCACAAAGACTAAGTATATAAAGATTACTTAATGACTGAAAATTTCTAGTGACAAATCTAATTATTAAACAATCTGAATAAACTATAAAGCTTTTATGTCTTTGTCTATTATTTCTTTTCTCTGAAAAGAAATCTACATTCATTATTGTATTAAGACATCAAAGAAAAAACTTTAAAGAAGGAAAGCTGGTCATCCACTACAGTTGGAGAAATACTGTATTAAGAAGCTGACAAATCCAACTTAAAAGCTAATGTTTCAAGAAACGCAGTATGTCAGCATTAAAAGACGAACTAGTCAAAGCTATTCCTCCTTTGACAGTGAGCAGTGGTGAGAAGGTCCTTAACTGTGTTTCATCAATTCCTACTCCACATCACACCTGTGTGTTTATTCTAGCCCTAGTTTGTGCAGAGCACTTGTTAATTTTATCCTTCATCCATTTATCAAACTGTCAAATAAAAGCCACTGATTACATGTAATGAAGAAAATTAAAACCCAAAATCTTAACTGAATCAACATATTTAAACATACAAATCATTAAAAAAAAGCCAGAAATTTAAAGTTGAAAGTTACACTGATAAAGCAAGACATTGCAGCTCAAGAGATTGGGAGTACTCAGGGCCCTGACCTTGTCTTGGTTGCTTTATATTCCTCACTGGTTTTGCTACCACATTCTGAGAGGATGCAGATATGAGCAAATAATGAAGAAAAAACAGACGCTTACCACAGAGGTAAGGTATTGCCAGATACTGTTCCCTAAACCTCAAAACCTGAGTCCCCAAACAAACCCACTTTACTTACAGATAATCCATTTCTCCATTGCATCCAAAGAGAGATATTCACAAGGCATCTTTAAAAAGAGAGTATACACATGTCCTTAAAAGAAATACTTTAAAGAATTCCACATTTAATCACTTGTTGTTTCCCGTCTAAGATATTTTACTACTCAATTCTCAGCCGTAATCCACAAGAAAACTGAATTTCTGAGGCTGTATTTAAGCTTACAGCCAATAGGGCTAGCAAGACTTGTGCTTTTTCAGACTGCACATTCTCGACTCTCCAAAAAAAAACAAAGATGCTAAATTATATCTCCTGCTAAAAGACAACTCTCCATTTCTCAAGTTCATTTCCAGAATTTACATTGTTCTAAAGGATAAAATTTTAGTCAAAAGAAAATCATGCACCTAAATGCTCAGCATCTCTCCTAATCAGTGGTCTCTGTGAATGTTCCGTAAGTTTGATGCAGACATATGCAGAGAAATGACTGAGAAGAAACATCATAAATTATTCTCTCTAGGTGGTAAGATTTGAAGCAATTTAGCTTTTTTCTTTATATGTTTATATCTTCAAATTTTTCTATTACAGAACAAAATTTTAAATTTTAAAGCAAAAATGCTCATTGATACCAATTTTACTTCAGCTTTTAGATCTAAGAATAAGAAAATTAAATAGTATAACTTAACTATGAACATTTTACAATAAGCCCTACTGACAAGCTCATGTTAAATAGAAAAAAATTCAACATTTGCTTAAATGACATTGTTTAAAAAGTGCTTATTTCCTTCTAAGTAGGTAAAACAGAGCCATACAGTGTCAGACTGTGCAGGATTAAGCATTGTACTTGGTGCACTAATGAGACTCAACAATTGGGCATTTCTCCACTGGTCAGCTGACAGATTCCTTCGGGGATACACCATCTGAAGAGAAATCAGTGCATCTGAAAGAGACTAAGTAAAATAAGAAAAAAAAGCCATTTAAATTTCAGCTACAACTATTGTGCATTTTTACCTCTACCATCATAAAATAATAGAACTCAATTATAATTACCCTTCCTGTGTGCTGGAAGGGTAATTCTTTCCACTAGATTTAACTTTTGTTATCATTGTGTGTGCACTCTGTGTGTATATGTGTGTGTGTGCGCACACACTCTGTGTGTGTATATAGGTGTATATGCCACAGTGCGTGCACGGAGGTCAGAGAACAAGTTTTAGGAACCAGTTCTGGTCAGATTCTTCTGTCTTCGTCCCACCCCGCCACAGGAGTGCTGGTTATCACATCTGTATGGCCAGCACTTACACTGGCCGAGTCACCTCCCCAACCTTATGTGTTTGTTTTTTTTTTTTGTTTTTTTTTTAATTTTTTATTATTATTATTATTTATTCAACTGTGCGCATGTGCGTGTGTGCATCTGTGTGTGTGTGTGTCTGTGTATGTGTAGAACCACGGACCAATTCGCGAACCACCATGGACGCCTCCCTCCTCCTGCCCCGGGATTCACAGGCTCCGCCCTACCAGGACCAGAAGCGCAGGCCGACCCCACTTCCGCCTGGCGTCTATACGTGGGATCTGGGATCCGAACTCAGGACCTTCCGCCTGCAAGGCGGAGGCTTAACCCCTGAGCCACCTCTCCAGCCCTTATGTGTTTGTTTTTAACTCTACCAATACTATATAATTTCTCTAAGGAAATCGTATCACTTTCTTAAAGTTAAATATGTGGCACACTTTGATCTTCCTTTCCAAAGACATAAGGACCAATTACCATCTTTCTGTGAATGTAAATTTCTACAAAGATTGTTCTTGGTAAATGAAAATGACTCTAGAATCTTAGAACTAAATTTGTTTGTACAGAGAGGGTCTCATGTATCCTAAGATAGCCTAGAATTTATAACATGGATGAGGATAAGTAGGAACCCTGATCTTCTTGGTCGAACTCCCAAGCATTGGAATTAGGTATTGCATCCAGTTTATTAGGGAGCTGGACTGAACCCATGGCTTCGTACATGCTAGACAAGTATTATCAACTGAGCCAGCCTGTGACTAAATAACAAATAAGAACCTTAGTGACAGGGAGAGAAGTCTAGACTCTAGGAGCCACTGTTAACCCTCCCACTCTGACCCAGTGCACTGAAGTTGATAAAGCAGTCCAGATTCCTAGCTCAGCTTTGGAGCTGTGGTAGACAGGAAGGCAGAAGCTGATGCTCCTCCCACTCAGCTGGCCCAGTGCAATCAAGGTGATAAAGCAGTCTAGATTCCTTGTTCTGCTTTGGAGCCAGAAGTAGACAGGAAGGCAGGAATTGATAGGCATATCAACCTCTATGTTCAGAAGGAAAAACTATGGACACCTCGATTCAACATGAACAATCTCCCATAAAAGGTTGGCCTAGCAGTTGGGAACCTTCCACAACTTCTTTGAGGAAGATGAAATGCTTATGGTGTGGTAATCTTTACTTAAAATACTAAGACATTAAAAGCTTAGGAGGCTCTGCCATGGTGGCCTTTGTTTTGGCAGGCTGTGGTACCCCTTTTTAAAAAACTAAATACAATAAATTACAAATCACTATAAAGAAGTGAATTCCTGGGACCTTCTGTAATGTGTTAGCTGGACTCTAACCCCTGAGACAAGGTTTACAATCTGAAGCAAATTCCTGAGAACCTCTACAATGTATACTCACCCGGACTCTGTTCCCTAAAACAAGGTTTATGACTATCCTGAAACTTCCAGACTTGTAATTTAATTGTCAATCACACAGGAAAACTAACAGTTGTTTTTTTTTTCTTTCTTTCTTTCTTCTTTTCCTAAGCTAACCGCTTCTTCTGCTTCTGTAATCAGCTTGTTTGGTCATACCATAAAACAAATGTCAGACAAAATGACAATCTGCACGTTTTGAAGTCATTCGCCTTTATAAATCCTGAATACAAAGGATTCAGGGCCACACATAAGAAAGAAATCCCAACTCTTGCTGCAGTCCCAGTACCAGCTTCAAAAAAGCCTCTCCTTTTTCTTCAAGAATTAAAAAAAAAAAAAAAAAATGCATTGTTTCTCCAAGAATGCCTTATTAAAATAATCTGTCCTCTTTACAGATGTCTTAATGTATACTTGTTTAAAGAAAAAAAAAAAAACTTTATATGTGTATGTGTGTGTGTCTGTCTATATGTGTGTAACAGAGGGCACTGTATGTCCCTGTGGAGGACCAAGGGTGGCTTCGGAAATCACCCTGGGTTGCTTCTACCTGCTTCTTGCTTCACTCTGGTATTTTCCAGGCTCCGCCCACCAGGGTCAGAAGTGACTACAGAAATCATCCTGGATTGCTTCTATTTCCTCTTTGCATTGCTCTGGGATTTTCCAAACTCTACCCAACAGGACCGCTAATGTCTATTTGTTAAGCACAGTTGTATTATCAAGATTTGTTTGTTTCTTGTGTTTTTATATAACGATCTTGCTATTTCTTCTTTCTTCCTACAGTTCTATAGAGTCATTCTTTAATCTACCCACACATAAATTGTCAAGGGAAAAGAATTCACAATTCCACTTGAAATTTACTAAACTTGAACCTCTAGGACCAGAAATCAGAGATCTATAACTTTATCAAGTGATTCTGATATAGCCAAATAAAAAGATTTCAAAAATTAAGTGACCTTAATATATTTTGAAAATCATGACACCTTCCTACCAAATCTTTGAGACGTTCCTGCATGTAAGAAAAAGCAAAATTAGGAAACAGATGATACAACTCAAAAGAATCACTCTGTTATTATCAATAATCTACTCCTGTGATGTCCTTTGTTTAAAAGGCAGACCCCACCCCAGATGGATTTTGTTTTTAAATCCTGACAGAAAATTTTATAAGACTATAGCTATGCTTTAAGGAAATCTTCATTGCTTAGAGGGGAAAAAAAGAATCTGAAGTAGTTAAATAAAAACAAAACCACATATGATTACAGAACTATCAGAAATGGGACTTCCCAGTCAGAAAAACAGGAGAAGGGAAAACAATACCTGATGAAGTAAAAAGGACCAAATCAGACTTGGGTCTTGAAGAGCGCTTGATTTGATATGCTGAGTGTTTTCATGAATTTTGACATTTCTACCCAAAACGCTGATTTCTTTCTTTTTTTTTTTTTTAACTTCACCGACTAGACTTTTTGATGACTCAACTAATCTCAACTTGTTGGTGCAGGTTAAACATCACTTACTTAAAATGTTTTTGATCACAGTGACTTAGATTTCCTTTGGATTTTGGAATATGTGTATACACATAACAAAGTGCCTTTGTGCACACAGCCTGAGAGTAATTATACAACATATAGTGTTTTAGTGTACAATTTGTGACATGAGGTCAAGTGAGTTTTCTACTTTTGATATCACAGGAATTTTCTATCTGTAACACCAGATCAATACTCAAGCAAGAAAGAGACAGACAGACAGACAAAGACAAGTTTTAGACCTCAAATATTTTAAATTTTAGACTTTCAGATTAGAAGTGTTTTACCTGTGCAATATAGCTATGCAATTAAAATGCATTAAATTGCTACAAGAGAAAAAAGTTGAAATTCTTAGTAATCACTGTATATCAAGAAATGTCATATCATGATACAAATATAAGATTATTCAAAAGTCCAGTTGATTTTAAAATAAGAGTAACAGACTAAGACTAATATTCTGGACTTTCTGCTCTGGGCACTAATGCTGGCCAACAGCTTTACTCTGTCACTACCTCTCCACAATACATAGACTCTAAGAACTACAATGAATCAGTCTATGCCAAATTCTTGTATATTATGCACCATTAAGAAATTAAACATGTCTCTGATTCACAAGTGGAAAAAAAACAAAAAGTCGTTCACACTCCATTACATATTTTCTTCCAAACAAAATTTATCATCTTTAAGGATCCATGCTTCTTATGTTTGTCTACTGTTTAAAAAAAAAAATCTAAAACATAGTTCTTACCTTGCTGTGGGGTACAAATTCTTCCATCATCTTTTTTAAAGGGTTTTCATAGTCCACAATCATCTGACCAAGGCGTGGGTATTCTCGGTCACTTAAAATACATGTATCAAATTTCAATGAATTGCAAGTCATCAAACTGAGAATTTTAGAAATATTTTTATAATGCTGGTCTACCTTGCTCCATGGGTCATTTCATGTGCATAGTTGTATAATCCAATGATTGCCTTCCTTTCTTCAATTCGTGACAGCAATATCATTAAAGTTGTGTAAGTTATAATCAAATCTAAGTAGTTCTTTGTTAAATCAAAGTTCACAGTCTAGGAAAAAAAGGTTAAGTTTAACTCCTTCTTGTCAAATTTTAAAAAATTAGAATCTTCCTAACCTATTGACAACTAATATTTTATATTATTTTACTCCCATTCCAAAAATTTTAAATTATTTCTTTAAACACTTCTAAAATTGGGAGCTACTAAGAAAAATTCTATTAAATATGCTATTTACAGGAAAAACATTACATACTTTTTAGGCTGCACACATTATGACAAAATTATAAATTTAACAACTATTTCACAATATGTACACAGTTTACATTCAATAATATAAAAATACATGATTAATATTTTATTTTTTTTTAAAAAAATTTATTATTTATTCAATTGTGCATGTATGCATGTGTGTGTGTGTGCATGTATGTGTGTGTATATGTAGAACCACGGACTAATTCAGGAACCATCATGGACCGCCTCCACCTCCTCCTTGTTTATTCTGCCCCGGGATTCACAGACTCCGCCCTACCAGGACCAGAAATGCAGGCCGCACCCGCTTCCGCTCAGCGTCTATACATGGGGTCTAGGATCCGAACTCAGGACCTTCCGTCTGCAAGGCAGAGGCTTAATCCCTGAGCCACCTCTCCAGCCCCAATATTTTACTTTTCAAAAAGTGACTAAGCAACCCAAATTAAAGCTTAACTTTACCCTCCTAGTAATATAACCTGTCTCTTAAGTTCTTTAGAAATAGAATCATTTTTTCTGTAAAAGATACTTACAATATCAAAGAAGACTTGGCAAACATCAATAGTATTCAGCAATTCACAGACATGATCCTGAAAAAAAAACCTTTTTTAATCTTTTACACAATAAGTTTTGAGTCAGAGTCTTCACATGTTTAGAAAATGTTCTTATACCATATCCTACTGAACCATATCCTCAGATCTGTATAAGTAATTTTAAGTTTAGAAAATGTAAACACATATTTTAGAGCTAGTTCTGCAAGAATTTTAATTTTCTTGTCTATGTAAAAAAGCAATTTATACAATTAACACAAACAAATCTACTTCTGAAATTAAAGTTTGTATATTAACATACATACCTTAAATTCCATAACATCTACAAACGTAAAGTAATATAATGCCAGATTTTTCAGAATCTCAGATTTCTCTTTCTGTAGCTGTGCAAGCTGTTGCTGCAAAAACAAAATCAGGATGTATTTTCACTGGGAATAGAATTACTACATTTTACTATAAACTACTTTCTTCTATGATTGCTATATGGAAGCATAAGCTTTTAGAATAGTATTCTAATGATTAAAGCATTTTCAAAAAACCAAGGTACTTGTGAGAGCAACTGCTAATGATGATCAGCAACTGATAGTGTGAGGCTATAAACAAACCAAAGCAGATTAGTACCAAACTGTACTACTATAAAGGAAAACCATAGTGTTAGGAAAAACACTTGAATGAACTTTTAAAAATTAAAAACAAATCATGACTATGAGCACTAAAAGTAGGGAAAAAAGGTGACAAACAATTCAACTTCCACTACTAAAACAATATGCTATATAAATTTGAAACTTACCAAAAAGAACATCCAGGTAAAGCCACGTTACGCATGCAAAATAAAATGTAGATACAAACATAAAATACAGTAACGGTTCCCTGACCAGACCCACAAAACATGATAATATATTGAACAAAAGCAAAAACCACAACATAAAAAAGAAATGAAAAAGAAGCAAGACTAGAGTTTAGACATGAAAAAGAGAAACATGAAAAACAGCATGTCAGTCAACCATACTATTACATTTGCAAGTCCTACCATCTCCAACAAATCACTTATTGATACAATTCTGAAAGATCAAATCATACTTAACACTCTATATAATAGGACAGCCAAAATCCTAATGGACCATCCAGGACCCTGATATTCTGAGTATGGACTGCTGAATGGCTGCTTACATTAGTTAGAACCTCATTAGAAAAGCAGAATCACTGACCCACCCTAGACCTGCCAAGTAAGAATCTGCCTTTCAGGGGGCATAAATACACATTGTCTGAGAAGCACCAGAACATGAGAAAACAAGAAAATATGAGGAAGTATTTCAAGTTATCAAATATGCTGTCAAAACCCACACAATACAGTTTCTCTTACTTACAGTATGGGAACACTTGGAAAAATGCCTCCATACTCAATGGTACTGACCCATCGTAAGTCAGAAATTTAGAGCAATGAGCCTCGCATCAAGAAAAGATTCTTTCCTACAAAAAGCCAATTCAAAGCAGCAAGTGCAGCAGTCTAGTGGACTCAGCTATGACAGGGTGAACCACCCTAAATACTGCGGTTTGAAGATAGTAAAGAAGTAGTCATGTTCAGAAAACATTAAGAAGTAAAATGCTTCATTCTGTCCCATGAAGGAATAGAATCTTAATGATATATAACTGTTCTTAGCTTCCTCTATGAAAGCAGCTAATTATTTTGTACATTATCTCTTCAAATCAATTCCATGATATCTTTAAATCCTTCTTCCTGTTTTTCAGTTCTATAAATTTCAGTTCTAAAATGCAATAGGTAAAAGCAAATTCACAAAAATAAGGTACAAAGAACATAACCGTGTCACTACAGGACTTACCATCCTTATTATGTCAGTTGTCCTAAGATAATTAAGAGTTCCCCTTTTCAACTTCAGTACCTTAGCCTGCACAGTTAATGACATTCATAGTATTTTACAGACCTTAACAATTTCATATATTTTTTTCTTTTATCAATTTTAAATAAAAGGGTATGCTAAGAAAATTTAAAAGAACTTTCTGAAAATTAAATAACTACTTAATAACATAGTCAAGATAAAAAAAGTCACTTCTAATGAAGGGTTCTTTCTACTATTCTACATGTCCATCATTTCCCTTTCCAACAAGAAAATTCCATTACTTTAAATTTCTTATTCAAGTTTACTTTCCTAAAAGAGCTCTGTACCAGCAACAATTACTAGATGCCTAAATTCAAACTATGCAAATTTTAAATACTTTCTACAATTAGACCTTTACTATTTTCCTTTCCCATATTTACATTTCCCTTGTATGCACTCATACACTGTATGGGAAACAAACAACTACTTTCTACACACAAGTCATGTTTTCTCATTCTGTTCCTCTAATGGGATATCAAAATCCTACCACTTACATCCAAATCCCAATATCATAAACTGCTTAGTTTAAATGATAACCCCATTTTTCAGGAACCATTCCTGATGGTACCTTTTCTCTAAATACAAACATTTCCCTTTCAAAAGTGCTTAATTTCTCATCACATTCTAATCTATTAATCTATCCTCAACACAAGACACTGTTCCAGTCTCAAGGGGGGTTACTTCCCCTTGGCCTATAACAACTCTGCTCATCAAGAAGTATCCAATACAAACATCTTCACATAGGAACATAATAAAAACCTGAAAGACTTTCACATGTTAGTGTCAGATGGCATCCCTGGAAGAAATGCTTTCAGAAAGTCTAGATCAGAAAGTGATGTAACTTCCGGAGTCCAGCACCCTCATCATCACATGGGAGATGGTGTGAGCATCAACCATGGCAGTGTGCACAACAACATGGAGCACTGTGTGGCATCCAGCAATGTAACCTTTAGGCGAAAAATACAGGAAGCATGCAAACCATTGTCTTAAAAAAAGAAAAAACAAAACTATCTTAAGTAATCCTAATCCTAATCACAGTATTTCCAGTAAAGGCAAATATTTACTGAGCATGTATTATGTGTCAGGCACTTATGAGGATCATGCAGTCCTCTAAACATCTCTAGCTAATATTTATGATTATGTTCAGCATTTTAATGACAATAAATATAAAGTCCTGCAAAGGACTAGACAACTCTCAGGCTTCAACCCAAGGTGGAGGTGAGAAGAGCTGTGTTTTTAGTTTTTAGCATGAATGGTATTAGTTTTTAGCATGAATGGTATTTACAAAAAGCATTATTTGTGTGTGTGTGTGTGTGTGTGTGTGTGTGTGTGTGTGTGTGTGTGTCCCTGTGAAGGACCAAGGGTGACTTCAGAAATATCCCAGACAGCTTCTACCTCCTTTTTATTTCCCAGGCTCTGCCCAATCAAGGCTGCAAGAGCAGGCCACCACCATTTCCACCTGGCATTTTTTACATGGGACTTGGGATCCGAATTCTGGACCTTCTGCTTATAAGGCAAAGTTTTAGCCCCTGAGCCATCTCCTCAGCCCAACACAACCTTTTTTTTAATGATTCAATAACAGATTCTTTTTAAAAAGCACATGGCTTAGAAACATATTGTTAAATGATTACTGATTATTATAAAAGGTATTATAAAGGTACTACTTTGAAAATTGTATTCAAAAATTGAAAGCATATTCATAGCAAAGTATCTGTATAATACTTTTACTAAGGTTTCATAGGAACTGTTACTCTTAACATTGAAAATGTGTTAGTACTACGAAAAACATTACTGATTAATCTTTATTCAGTTAATAAACATTTTTCAGACAAGTGTGGTTTGAAATTTAGCAGTTTTGAGAGTTTTGAAGGAGAAGGTACTTGGCACAGCCAACTTACTATCTTTATTACAAAAGAATGTGACTAGAGTTAAAAAAAATGGAACTAGTTTTGTGCAATTATTTTTCTTACTCTAAAATCTTCCTCTTTTGTGTTCTGTGGTGGTATACACCTGTAAATTCTAGCACTCGGGAAACTAAGGCAGAAGGATTCTGTGTATAAGCTACACATTGAGACCTTGTCTTAAACTACAGCAATAAAGAAGTCAGCTTCAGGAAAGATTTGCCCAGTTTCTTAATATGGTAGTCCAACCCAGAGTTTCTTAAATGAAATAGTACTGAGATATCTTTTCAAGCTGTCCCAGTGACCATCTAGTAATGGACTCTCATCTGGATCACTATAGTGGCCTCCTAGTTGGTCTTTGGACTTAAGTCCCTGCCTCTGTATCTTCACTAAGCATCAGCAGATTTAAGACATCAATCACTCTGTTGAAAAAAGCAATATGTTATGGTAATGTAATATGTTAACACTGTGAAGAATAGTGTATGAAAACTCCATATTTCTGCAAATTTTATATGAGTCTAATACTAATTCAAAATAGTTTTTACTACAATTCCAGTAGCTTACAGGACAAAAAAAAAAAAAAAACTCTTCAGTAGTTCCTCAATATAAAAAAATACTCCTGACTTTAAGATCTCATTTCCTTCACAGTCTTCCAGCCGTGGCAGCTGCCACACCTGCCTTCAGTACACTCCCAGGTCACAGCACTTGCACTTGCCCTCATTCATGCTGGGATGTTCTTCATCATTTCTCAGCAAAGCTCACCTCCCTCCACTGCTTATCAGTGAAGGCCGCTGAGTAATAATCAAAAGTAATATTCCCTCTTTATTCTCTAATTCCTTATCTCGCTTCCTATTTCTTCCCCCATGTTTCTCAAGCTAAAAGCTGATATTTCTTCACATTAGAGGACAAGTTTGTGGTGTCAGTTCTTGCCTTTGACCTTTACATGGGCCTCAAGGCATTGAACTCAGGCCATCAGGTTTGTACAAGTATCTTTAACTGCTGATCCACCACACTGGCCCATGACCTTTTTCTATCACATACTACTAACGGTAAATATTTCAGAAAAGTATTTTTTTTCTTTTTTATTTTTCTGCTCATACAAATATAATAGGAACCCCTGTCCCCTCCCTCCCTCCACCCCTCCCTGGACCTTCCTGTTCCCTCCCCACTTTGTCCCTTCCTTTCCCCCCTCCCTCCCTTTCTCCCAGTGCCCCCTCCCCCATCTCTGAAGCATCCTTTAATGAGTATATCAAACTTTGCTCTGGGTCCTCCTCTCTGATGAGGTGTAAGGACTCAGTGGCATTTCCTAGAACTCTTTCTTGTGTTCCCCTAAGTATAGGAACACTATAGTGACTGTTAATCCTTTGCTTTCAGAAAAGTATTTTGCTGAGCAAATATTAAACAAATTTTGGGGAAAAAACTATACTGACATTAGTCTACATAATAAGTACTAGTGCTTGAGGTGTGTTACTAATTTAATCCTTACAACTACAGGTCAACGGACATTGTATCTAATTATAAAGACACAGACACATGCACATATAAAACTTTTAAAATTCCAATAGATTCTGTTACTAAGTGAGCAAAGTAAGACAAGCTGGGGAGATTAATTTCTAAGTAGAAAAATCAGTAGTTACATGCCCTGCAGCAGGTGGTCAGATGTGATTCTGCAACACGTAATAAGCACACTCACTGCTGTGGGACCATCACCGCCACCCCAAAACTTTCTGCATGTTCTCAGCCCAGGTTTGCTTTCATCCTAATTTTCCAGATAGAAAAACAGACTAGAAAAAAGTAAAATGTTAAACCAAATCTATCAGGCTGAGGTTCAAAATCCCTCTTCAAAAAATTCTTAATGTTTAAGTTCTCATGCAGAGAGTCAAAAGCAGCACAGGGAAGCAGAGCTGACATTGTTTCCAGACAAGATATGCTCCTTGCTATAGTACAATCACAGGCCTCTCCCAGCTCAATCCCTGTGACCCTTCTCCCCACACACACACTGTAAATTTACACTGGAGCCATCAACTCATCCTAGAAAAAAAAATAACTAAAAGGCAAACTATAAATATAGAAATAAAATATATGAATGCTTCAACAAAATAAACTATCATTCCTTCTATTCCTTTTGGCTTGCTCTGACCCACAGAAAATAGAAGCAGTGTCTTGACATTTAAAAGGTTGGGTGGGACACTACAAAGACCTAAAGGACTACTTTTCCAAATTTGGTGAAATTATAGACTGCACTTTGATGTTAGATCCTGTCACAGGGTGATCAAGGAGTTTTGGCTTTATGCTATTTAAAGAATCAGAGAGTGTGCCATGGATCAGAAAGAACATAAGTTGAAAGGGAAAGTGATTGATCCTAAAAAGCTAAAGCCATGAAAAAAAAGACCCTGTCCAAAAAAAAAATTTTGGTGGCCTTTTACCAGATACACCGAAAGAGAAAATATGAAAGTATTCTGGTGGTTTTGGTGAAGTCCAATCCATCGAGCTCCCCATGAACAACAAGACCAGTAAGAGGCATGGGTTCTGCTTTCTTACCTTTAAGGAAGAAGAACCAATGAAGAAGATAATGGAAAAGAAATATCACAATTCTGGTCTTAGTAAATGTGAAATAAAAGTAGCCATGTCAAGGGAACAGTAACAGCAACAGCACCAGTGAGGATCTAGGAGTCACAGGAAGAGCTTGTGGAAGAGACGGTGAGCAGCGGAGTGGTTAGGGAAAGTATCCAGACCAGGTGGTCAGGAAAATAGTACAACTACACTAAAGTATTCCACTTTCAACTCATCCCCAGCAGGTGGTGAAGCAGTATTTTCCAATTTGATGATTCAATAGAAGATGCCTCCGGCTACTTGCTAGTAGCAGTTCAAACTAAATTTTTTGTATCAAGTTCCCAAATGGAAGTATGACATTAGGTCCCTCTGAAGTTTAATTCTGAGTTCTCATTAAAAGAAATTTGCTTTCATTGCTTTATTTCTTAATTGCAATGCTTCAGAATCAATTTGTGTTTTATGTAGTCTCCCCCCAGTATTGTACAGCAAATCTTGTGTTAAAAGCCCAGTGTGACCGTTCATGATGTGGTAGGATCTTACTGGTTTTTTAATAGATCCTTTCGTTGGGGATTAATTTGGTAGTACTTCCTACATCTTTTCTGTTGCTCAAGACTTACATGTGAGAAACCTACCACAGAAGGGGTTTCTTTGCTGACCAGGCTGGTCTATTCACTGGCAGACCCACCCACCACTGACTGAATGGAACTGTAACCCAGAGCTGGTAAAAATCAAAAGAAAAATGGCCCATTCAACTCAGAGAATCACTCATAAAGAAATAACCGATGGCTCTTAGTCAACAAGTTTTGAGTGTTCTGTTATGTACATGTAATTAAAACAATGATTAAAATTTAGTAAGAAAATCAATTCTTTCTTTTTTTTTTTTTTTTGAACCAGATTCTCAACACTGTAGC
Source organism: Typhlomys cinereus (assembly GCA_023101885.1). Classification (NCBI taxonomy): domain Eukaryota; kingdom Metazoa; phylum Chordata; class Mammalia; order Rodentia; family Platacanthomyidae; genus Typhlomys; species Typhlomys cinereus. The sequence continues at coordinate 2,844,299 of JALPQD010000020.1, forward strand.
TCAGGTTGGTCAGCTGTTTACTATATAGCAGTTTTGAACTCAACAGCAATCCTCTGCCTCACCCTCCTAATCTAGGTATTATTACAGTTGTGAGCCAATTCCCATAAACATATCTGTCTCCACCCCACAGCACTGAAGTTAGAGATGTAAGCTACCAAACTTGGCTTCTGTATGAGTGCTAGAGATCTGAACACAGGTCCTTGTGCTTACATAGCAAGCACTCTGAACCATTTCTTATTGTTTAAGATCATTTTTAAAAAATAATTTTGGTAAATTTATCAACAACTCTATTCAATTTTAGAACATCATCATTATTAAACATTCCTATAATTAATTTACAATTTACAACTAATACTGCTCTGAATCTCACCCTGGACAAATAATGATCTGTTTTCTGTCTCAATGAACTTGCCCTTTTCTAGATGCTTCCTACAAAACAGAAGTACATAATATAACTGTACACATAACACAATGTACACCTCTTTACATCTGGATTCTTTCACTTAATGTATTTGACATTCAGTTGTAGTATACTTTGAACTACTGATTAGATAAATGTATAACCATTTTGCTTATCGGTTCATGAGTTGATGAACCGATGGGTATCTGAACAACAAATATTAGTATGAATATGTCTTTGGGAAGATGTTTATTGATTTTGTTTGAGAAGATTCTTAGGGCTACCTTGATCAAGACCCATCTTTTTGTAATGAAAGACATTTAATACTGAAAATCACAACTGGCAAAAGAACAGAGGATAAGTGATTATAGAGAGGGTAGTCATAAACAGGGCACTGAAATCATACATTATACCAAAGCTCGGAGAACATCCCAGAAGAAGGGGCAATTAATAATTTAACGGTCTGGAACTCGCTGCCGCTTCATCATGGAAGGGGAAGGCCTCAGAAAGCCCCACACCTCACCGAGGACTACTGAGGGTGAGTGCTGACTGGGAAGGGGAGCTACTTCTCCCGTGATAGACCCACTGAAACACCATCTATACTCCACCAGGTGCTCAGGCAACTTTGAGGAAACCCAGTGAGCCACATATACAAAAAAACACGAAAGCAGGAGGGAGAGTAGATGAAAGGAAGATTATTTTCAATGGGAAAAGGAATGTAGGTGGAATTTGGTAATATGAAGTGAGAAAGACAAATTTATTGTATTCGTGTACGAAATTGTCAAAGGGCAAAATTAGTTTTTTAATTTAAAAAAAGAGTAGGGCTAGAATTGCTTCCTCCCTTAATTCTTGGATGTGATTCAGAAAGGCAAGAGAATAAAATGTAATCATTACAAATTGTATTAGGCTGGAGAGATGGCACAGAGGTTAAGACTCTACCTTCACAAGCAGAAGGTCCTAAGTTCAGATCCCAAGTCCCGCATAAAAGGCCTGCACTTCTGACCCTGGTGGGCGGAGCCTGGAAAATACCAGAGTGAAGCAAGAAGCAGGTAGAAGCAACCCAGGGTGATTTCCGAAGCCACTCTTGGTCCTCCACAGGGACATATAGTGCCCTCTGATACACACACACACACTAAATGAATGAATACATAAAGTTTAAAAAATGTTAAAAAATACTGTACTATGTTTGTGATGGCACTGTGAAAGAAGCTGAGGAAATTACGCCAAAACCTCGACTCCATCATGAGTTTTTATGGTCTAGAGAGGGAAATACATTCATATAAAGCACTCTCAGTATCATTTATTTATTGCTTAAGGTTTGAAATGCTAGCCCCCAACTACTTCTAGGTATCAAGGTCTAGGAAAATGGAGAAACTACAACTCTCACACTTTCCTCAAGTCACAACAGGATCTCACAACTAGTGGTAACAGGAAAGGGGCAATGGCCCTATACAACAGCGTGAGACAGAATACAGCAAGAAACGTTACTGTAGTCTTCTAAGCGTGTGAGGACAGTGATCCAGAAGGGAAATTAAACATGGGCCCAGAACTGCAGGTTTTATACATTTTGGATACAACATCAACAAAGGAATGCATCTGACATCCTCAAACGGCAAACCTGAAAATAGGAATAAAATTTATCTTTAGGCTTCTTTTAGTTCTTGGGAGACAAGGTGAGATGGCATTAGCAGGAGAATAATTTCCATTTAAAAATCTCCAAAACCCAAGTCCTGTGCCAACTTTGAACTCGGAGACCTTTAATTTTAAATGGCCCATTATTATAATCCCTTCTTGTCTGTTACTTCCTTTATTATGACTGCCTGATAAAACCTCCACTAAGAGAAAACACATATCTATGCTGACAGGAATGTAACCTTTTTATAATCACTGACCATAACCGAATTAGAAATAATTCAGTTCCCACTGTCAATTCACTTGTCCTTCAGGATTATAGTGCTCCTTCTCCTCTCTTAAAATCCTAACAATGACTCACTTTGACTCTCACATTAGCCTTAATGTAAGCTTTAGATTATTTATTTACAAGTAACTGCTGATGTCTCCAGTTGGACTGATAATGGGTCTCTCAAACCTAATCCATACAATATTGAACTGCTGGGTCCAACCTCAATTGCACCCCTACAAATCTCTTCTTTTTGCTTCCCTACCCACAAATACTGATATTTATATTCAGGTTAAAAACCCTTCAAGTTGTACTTCTCATTTTTATTTAAAAATAATACTGTTGTTTCAGTTATTTCTCACAGTATTAAAACTAACATTTTGTAGAGTTCGAATTTTATTTTGTTAAGAAAAAATATTCCCTCAAGTTCCCATCAGGAATAAATATTCCTTCAAAGTTACATATACACATATTCATACTGAAGTACATTTTAACAACTCCCATACTACTATATGGCACCAAAGTCTTATTTTTTGGCCTGTACCTCCTCGACAACAGGGTTTCAAGGATGGATGTGTGAGGTACCAAAGGTGACAGTGGGAATCATCCTGCTTTGCTCTACCTCCTTATTGCTCCACTCTGGGGTTTCCTAGGCTTCCAGCCTTCCAGGGCCAGAAGTGCAGGCAATGACCATTTCATCCCTCAGTTTTTACATGGGATCTAGAGATCTGAATTGAGGTCATTCTGTTTGAAAGGCAAAAGATTTTAACCCCTGAGCCGTGACTCCAACCCACATGTTTCAGTCTTTGAGGGAAATATGCCACACATTGTTTTGAATGCTCCTTGAGATGAGTATTATCTTCACTTTAGACATAAGAATAACAATAATACCTTAAGATGCTTTGCCCAAGATGATTTTCCCAAATCATTCAGCTAGTCTCAAACTGATTCATAGACTCCACTGTCAATTCTCTTAACCAGAATAGTATTCGCACTGTGGAAGTTATGATGAGACAAAGAATGCCCACTAAAGACTGCAAGGAACTGAAGTGTTCTTTTCATTTCCTCTTTATCACACATCAAGGACATCTCTACATCTATCCTCCCAAAATATTATGCTTTTAAATGCTGGGAATAAATTTTATTTCTCAGTGTTATTAAAAAGTAACCCTGGAACATCATTAGCAAGACTGTACAACTTTTCTAAAAGTACTTAAGATTTTTTTTAGGCAAAACTAAATAAACATAAAGAGGTATCAGTAAGTTTTGGTCCTGATGTAAGTCTAAGGCAATGTTTATTACAAGTGAAAGTTGGCTAAGCTAAGATATACCAAATAGGCTCATTCTTCACCGAATATTTATTACACTCATGATCTTCCTACTTCGACCTCCCAAGTATCAGTATTATAGGCTAGTATTTTTCTTGCATTAAAAGACACACACTAAATATTAGATGTAAATGTAAAGAGAAAAAAATTAAGTAATTTTTGGAGGAAAAAAACTCCATAAAAATGTTTAATATATACCTGACTATTTTAAGGCTTTTAAAATTTCCAATGCAAACTAATTTTAGTTTAAAAAATAAAAGGAGCTTGTACTACTGTCCACAGAGGGGGAAATAACAGATTCTCAATGATTTTATGAAATATCTATGAGAAACATAAAAAAGCAAATTTTTACTTCATGGTTCTACCCTCAAGATGATGGAAAATAAAAATTAAGATGCTCTGAATTAAAAGGAAAGTCTATTACAGTGCACAGTACGTCAGATATTAGACACAAAGTGGCTCCTACAACTGTGGAAGCCCGGCGGCTTTCATTCACTGTCATCAGCTTGTTTTGAAGCAGATGAGATTTAGTAGAACATTGTGACCCAAAAAAACCCAAGTGGTCAAAAAAACTTGGTACAGGATTTTCACTAAATCCAGAATTGAGGATACAAATTATAAATGGTCAAAAAGAGGCCTGAATAAGATAACACAAAGGACTGGACAGACTCCAAGTGCGTGACACCGCAGCCATGTCATACACCAGTCTTCTTGTTAGCAACAGTGTTCTCTGAGGCGCTACACCACAAAGTCAGCTGCTCATGATTTCCAACGGAATCAAAAAGCATGGGGATGAGGGCAGTTATTACAAAAGCAATAGCAAAAACAACATTTTTGGCTACAATATAAGGTTAACTGTTAAGAAACATTTTATAAACTTTAATATTGCCCAGTGTTTATTACAACAATCTCTTTTCATGACTGAAATTGGGAACAGGTAATATTTTTAAGATATGACTCAATTTAGAAACAGTGCTAATCATAATTCTTAGAACAAAAATAAGCATGTTCTGTAGATATATGAAACTAATACCATTACCACTGCACGACACTGAGCAGCCAGAAAGCTGACACCTCCATTCAATACAGAAACTACTTGTCATTCTGAGTTTTTAAACATCCATTAACTAAATCTATGGAATTAAAGACTAAAATCTGTGGGTCAACTTCTTATTTCATAACCCAAGCTGGAGTCTCTCAAACAGTTGAAATCATGAAACCACAAATGACCATAGGAACTCATAGTATATCAGTGTCTATTTAAAATATCAACACCAAATGTCAAAATAACAAAATCAATATACCATAGAATACTATATACAAAACAATTATAAAGACATATAACAAGACTTAAACTTCGCGAAATAAATTCTACAGTTAACACTATAAAATCAATTTTATGGGATTAGCACAGACATAGAACCACAAAACACAGCAATCTTACTTTAAGTGTACATATTTGTAAAGGAAATTGTATAGCAAAGATATTCATAGCATCATTATTCATGAGCAAGTAAAGTAAAAACAACAAACATCTAACTCATGAATGAATGAATAAATAAATTGTATATACACAATGGAATAATATTTCACATCTTTAAAAAAGCTAGAACTTGGGAGGGAGGGGGGGACTGGTATACCTGTTAAGTTTGTATGAGTGGAAATAAATAAACAAACAAACAAATAAAAGAGCTAGAACGTGGAAAAACCTAAAAACATCAAGCTAAATGACAGAACAGTCACAAAGGATTACACATCAGGATTGTATTACATAAAAGCTGTAGAAGGCACAAGAAGGAAACTAGATCAATGTTGCCTAGGGCTGGCATGTTGGCAAGAAATCAGGAATGAATGCTCTAGAAAAAAATTTGTGGGGTGACTAAAATGTTCCAAAATCAAACCAGGCTAGTGACTATACTAAAAAAACACTGAATACACACTTCAACTGCATGATATATGTATAATATCTAAATATAATTTTGTGACTACACTAAACATTAAATAGTACATTTTAAAGAGGTTAAGTATGTGAATTATATCTCAATAAAGCTGCTCACTAAAATATCAATATTCTGCTTTAAACTGTTCAATAACAGTAAAAAATTTTTCTCAAGGCCAATTAAAAATCCTTGCTCAATATGTTAGACAAACTGTTTCATTTATAGTAGTGCTGCTGATATTTGTTCTTGAATAATTTTACTTCCCTTTTCCCTTTAGCATGTATAATCAGCTTTTGGCAATTTTTCCAAACAGATATCTTATTTAGAAAATATGCTATATGGAAATTTTTGAGAGATTCTCTGAAGAGCTCATATCACAAAGATTTCATGAGCTGAAATCAATGTAGGCAGAATTAAATGCCACAAATTTTCATAAATATCTTTCACTTACAGTAAATACGTAACTTTCATAACTAAAATATCAGTTCTCAACATAAAATCTGTGAACACTTTGCCATATATTGCAAATGAAATATTTTTCTTATTTACAAGTTTTAATTTTGATTATACATAAATTTTATACCGAAATACAATCATGTTCTATTTAAACTTAAAAAACCTTTTCGCATAAATAACTTAATTAGTAACTGTATGCTTCCAAGTCAGTAAAACTTACATAAAATGTCATGATAAAACAAAACACTAATTTTCTTAAAGTACTCAAAATTTACCATAATCAACTACCGAAGAATATAAACACAATAGTGGGACTCTGAATATAACCAAATTTCATACCAATTTTTTTCGTAAGAAAAAATTCCTACAGAAATTAATATGGGGGAGGGGAAACCGGAGAGATAGCTCAGGGTTAAACCTCTGCCTCAAAAGCAGAAGGACCTGAGTTCAAATCCCAGATTCCATGCAAAATGCCTGGTAGAAATAGCAGTCTGTACTTTCAGCTGTGGAAGGCAAAGCCTGAGAAAAACCCAGAGCAAAGCAAAAAGGAAGTACAGCAATCCAGGATAATTCCAGGAATCTTAGGCCTCCACAGGCACACATTGTGTCCTCTGATAAATGTGCGCACACACACATGCACATACACATACACACACACACGTAATAATAAAATATTTTTAAAAATTCAATATGGAAATTAAAGAGCCTAGCACCATAATCTTATTCCGAAACAAATCCATTTTAAAACTGAAAGCAACCAATTACTTAATTTACTTTAAAATAAAATTAAATTTATACTTAAGAACAAAAAAAGATGCCACAATTATTCACACAGGATACTATACAACTATTCAGTAATATTTTTGTTGTAACTTCAAAGAAAATATTGTAAGAAATTAAGATGTTTTCCATAATAAAATGACACTGTAGCTAAAAGTCATTTTTTTCCAGTTTGTGAGACAAGAAAATTGTTTTTAAAAGCCTTTAAGCAATGTCTAAAATCTGTAGATAAATAAGAGATACCAAGAAAGTACTCCATTGATCACTGCTGACAGCAAACAATGGAAACATGGAGATGACTTACATTGTTGTTGCGTGTTTCTACAGCTGGGAATTTTCTGACTATGAATTTCACAGCAGATTCCAGGTTTTTGTCAATAAGGTAGGATGGTTTGGCCTTGGGATCGCCACATGCCTATGAAAAAACAGTAATAGAAGAAATGAAATGCATCTTCCTAAAACCAAAGAATAGCAAATCTGCAATTAGAAATTAAAGATATTCATTGTCTTTGGTGAGCAGGTGATAAAATGAATAGGCAAAGTGCAGGGATTGTCACAGCTGAAATATGCAATGGGAGACAGTACAGAGATGTTCTTCTACTGAAAAAAATGCATGGAAAGTTTCAAAGCAGTTAGCGCAGAACAGCAGTGAAGGGAAAAGCTCAAACCTAAAAAAAAAAAGAAAGAAAGAAAAATTGGGGGTTTGAGGTAGGATTGTATTCATCTGAAGTTCTAAAATATTACAAAATTAAATATTAGATAGAGTCCTGAATGTGTCTCTCTCTAAGTGTTAGAAAATAAAAGCTTATACTTAAATGTTTTTTCCAAGCTGCATTCATTTGAAACATTTTAATACAAGGTCCTAGCTCAAACCAACTGGAAGCTGCTAAAACTGACTTTATAGTGTTAATGTGTTGCCTGTTTCTCTGAACATCTGAGTCACAACACTGTTTTCCATCATACTAGCAACACTTCAAACACCAAATCCACATCTGTTCTATATCTCATAAGCACAGAACAAATGGAAATGTTTACATCTGACCACATCAGCAGTGCAACATTCTGGGCAATGAACTGGAAAGCACTACACAAATGTTATTAGAAGGACTTTAACCAAAAGTAACAACTTAGAATATAATCTTAACTATTGCCATTGGTTCACTATATGATAATTAGCTGCCTACTAGGAAGATACTATTTCTTAGGGAAATATTAAAATAATGTTATTTCCTATTTATTTTTATTGCATTTTTAAAGGATACATCCTTTGAAAAGTGATGTCTGCTATGTATGAAGAAATACAATTCTTTTTCATTTACTTATGGCTATGTTGTGAATTACAGAAAGAGAAGTTATGAACATGAAACTGATCTGAAAGCGGGCAAGCGGGCAGAGGGAAGGTGAAAAGCTTTGCAAACCTTCCAAACTTGTCCTTGCTGGGGAAGCATTGTAATAAAGAGAGAGAAAATTACGTGTAAACAATGACTGTAGCACTATGATACACTTTTTAGTAGAAAACTTATGCACTGCAGACTATGAATAACAAAACCAGATGAGAACTGAATAGTGCCACAATCTTTAAGGTACTCTATGTAGCAAATTTTGCATACAAATAGATTTATAGTTGATATTATTCATATATATTTAAATACTACTGTGTAAGTGCATAACCATGTCAGAATCTTAGTCATCTTTCTACACCAATTCAAAATAGTACCAGAAAGAAGAAAAAATAAGGACTACATGCAGCTCTAAAAACAGAAGTAAAACCATCAGTGAAATTTTACATACCTTAAAAAGAAACGGTAGCCAAGAATAAAAGTTTGTTACAGAATGAATTTTGCACTTCAGATCAATTTAAAGTATTTTTAAATATCACCTAGCTTCCTATCATTAAAAAATGAAAACATTCCTATTTTAATATATCCTAAATTTAATATTTTAATGAAAATAGGAATTCATATCAGTTCTCAAGTAATAGATAAAACATTACTTAATTAGTCAGACAAGACTACTATGAAAATTCCACTTCGACATAGTAATGTTAATATAATCTAGCTTTTTCTCAACTATCAATTTTTTGAAATATTGCTTCTTATAGTCTTCCAGTTTCTTTTTCCTCCCAACATATTACATAATAACATTATTAAGACTCAGGACACTAATAAACTGACCTAAAAGCAGCAGGTGCAGATTAGCATTACCTTACACCAATGGCGTAATGAAGTTTCATAAGCAAGCCTAAGACGGTAGAGAATCCTGAAGTGATTTCAAGTATGTTATTTTTCCGTAAGTCTTTCATATTCATTTACATTGCTCATTTCCCAAGAAAAAACAAAGAATTGCTTGTATACGCATATATATATATATATATATATATAAACCTCTTCTTTCATTGAAAACAAAACAAATGGAATTTCATTTCAGTGGAAAAATAAAAAAATATAGATAACCTCTTTTGGACTTGGTTTACCTTTTTGCATACTGCCCAGAAGGCACCGGAATGGCTAACAACACACTCTGTAACAAGACGCTGGGCTCTGATCTTTACCACCTACAACTGTAGTTACAAGACTGTAAGCACATAACATGTCCTACTTTCAGTTTCCTTATCTGTGAAAGGCAGAGAGTAAATACTTACCTCACAGTGTCATGATGAAGATTTGAAGAAGTTAGTTAATCCATGTAAAGCATTTATCAAAGTAACTGGCACATAAGTGCTCAAAAACTTTAAGTTATTAAAAATGGTTGCTATAATCAAACTATTACTAAGTAAAAGTTTAATATGACTAGCAATCATTTATAATAGTCCTTATCGTAGTATACAGAACTAGAAAATTCAGTGGTAGCTTCTTCATAAGATTATGGTCCCAGTCTGTATTGGGTTACTTCTTTTACATACCCTAAATCTAAACATACTGTATTTGTTTTCCCAATGAAAAGAATGTCGATCTTATAAAGAACACATGACTTCTTAGTTGTTTTCTTTTGGGTTTGGGCAATGGGATACATATACTCTAAGAAAGTAATCTTCCATTAAGCTGCATATGTACTTCAAGCCCCAGGAACATGAATTTTTCTGACAGAATGTCCATGGTAAGTCCTGCCTCCATCACGCAACCTCCGGAACGAGAGAAGAAAGGGATTTTACCATCTCCTCATCTACCATATTAGAGATGATAATTCCAACCTGTCCCAAAAAGTTCTGAATCCACTACAGGAGTACAGTATGAGACTCAAAAGCTTCCAAGAAAATATAAAGCTCGTTGAAACAATGCAGAAGCTCTAGGTTTCATTTTATTTTCTAAGAAATAAACTTACTTGATTTACTTACTTAATAATAAGATACTTGTAAGAGGAATACTCAGGGAAAAAAAAGTACAAAAAAAACCTGATCTGACAAAAAAAGTATCATGCAGATAAAACACATCCTAGCAAAGTGTTGTCACTGTAAGCCAGTAAAGACTTTAATACTGCACTACAACAGTAAGGAAATTCCAGCTAATCAGAAGTCTGTTTATAAAGATGAACTTTCCCCCACTCTACTGGAACATTTCATGTTGTGACAAAGATACTGGAAGAACAGACACCTTTAAAGTAGTCTGTCATTAACACACCTGAAAGAACCAGATGCTACAGTTAGAGTATCAAAATTGATACTGTACTATTAAAATTATCAGTCTTAAAATACCAAATTTTATAAAACTATCTACGGTATTGCATTTCAGGAAGGCTTATCACAAAGACTAAATCAAATTATTTAACAACGGGACCAGGGAGATCCTCAGTTGGTAAAGTGCCTATCATACAAGCGCGAACCTCAGTTTGAATCCCCAGCCCTCACATAAAAAGCCAGGGATGTCGATGTGCCCTTAATCCAAGCGCTGACTGGAAGATGAGAGACTGGAAAATCCTAAGAACTCGCTGGTTAGCTAAGCTAGCCAAAGTGTTAGCTCCAAGTTCACTGAGAGATTGTGTCTCAAAACACAAGATAGAGAGTGACAGGGTAAGATATTCATGCCTCCACATGTACGTGCACACACACACACACGCACACACACACACACTCACACGCATACACACACTCACACACGCACACACATACTTTTTAAAAAGTCAAGAAAAGTAACATATGTCTGCTCTAGAATTTGGGAAGCAAAATTGGGAATATCACAGTTCAAGGCTAGCCTCAGAGACATAGTGAATTTAAGACAAGTCTGGTCTGCGTAAGAGTGTTTCAAAACACAAAATTTAACAATCACTAATTAAGCAAAGTTTTTGAGCATTTCTATTTCCTCCCTTCCATAAAAAAAGAACATTTTTATAAAATTATATCTATATTCCCTAATTTTATAGTTCTCAAGTTTTTTTTTTTTCACAGAACTATTACGCTAACAGGGTTAATTTCACTACATGTAAAAAGGAAGCTATATATGAGAACCACAGAATTTTTCCTAAAAGAGCTTTAATATTTTGCCTTATTTTATCTTGACTCAGCATAATTTCACAATGCATGAAATACTGTAATTTTAAATTCTCAAAGATCTAAAATGAGTTGAGCTATTTATATAAGAAGAAATTACTGAACCACTAAGAAAAATACTCAAACATGGTATTTTAGTAATTCGGTGTCCTCTGCTGGCCTAGCTGGTCTGAGTCCACACTACAGGGTAGCAATACAGGTGTGGGGAGGGGAGAATCCTTTTATTCAAATCCCTCACAACTTAATGATCTAACTTAGGACACAATTACTATTTCATGAGTAGACTTTAAAAAATACACTGTATATGAAGTGTTTATTTCAGTTCCTGGAGAATAATAAATTTTTAGTCATTATCTTCTATTTTAAAGTAAGATTTACTTACTTAATAATCAGATACTTGTAAGAGGAATACTCAGGGGAAAAAAGTACAAAAAAAACTGATCTGACAAAAAAAGTATCAATATGTGAATATCTATATTGACTTATCAATAACCAAAATAAGATTTTCCATCAAAACACATCTATATTAGTACTGTCAATTCATTACCTCCAAATTCATTTTCTCACAAGCAGATTTTTATACTGTACTTATCACCAAGAAGAACAAAAGATGCTCTAGAAAACAACATTTCATTCAGGACACAAAATAAACGTCTTTGACTACCACAAGACTAGATTTAAGAGTATTTTGAAGTATGACTTTAAAAAGTCACTCTGCCATTCTACCTACCACCCAAACCCATACTGAACACCTTCCTTTACTTGTACAAATAAGATCACATCCACAGTTTATTTAACTTTACATGGTTAATGCTGCTTTTCTTTCAAGAAGCTTACCGTGATTTTTTTTAAATTAATAGATTTTTAGAGCTAAAATTAGTGTGTCTACTCATAAATTCAAGAAATAAGGAAGAATGCTGAAGAGTAAAAATCACATTCACCATGCAATTTTTGTGTACAAAAAAACCCACCTATTTTTGGACTGGAGAGATGGCTCAGGAGTTAAGACTCTACTTCACAAGCAGAAAGTTCTAAGTTCAGATCCAGGTCCCACGTTAAAAAAAAAAAAAACAGGCGGAACAACAGTGGCCTACACTTCCAGCCCTGGTAGACGGAACCTGGGAAATCCCAGAGTCTAACAAAAAGGAGGTAAAAGCAATCCAGGATGATTCCTGAAGTCACCCTTGGCTTTTTACAGGGATACACACTGCTCTCTCTTTTCTCATTCTCTCTCTCTCTCTCTCTCTTTCTCTCTCTTTCTCACGCACACACACACACACACACCAAAATCACCTATTCTTGAGAAATTACCTAGTTAATCAATGGAGAGGAAATTTCAGAGAGATGAAATCATTCTGAATCATCACTAGTTGTAACCAGCAGGATCCAAATTCAAATGCACACTTGATTCTAAGACAGTAGGTAAGTGTTATCTTTCAGCATATGCTCGACATAATGTACAGGCAGGCTGGCCACCTCAAACCTGATCACAAATATGACCATAATGCAGATTCAAAAACCACCAAAGATGCTAGAATAAGTGATGGTTTGAAAGTTCAGCCCTAAACAAGACTTTTAAACTGTGTCAGTTAGGTATAGGTGTCAACTTAACTAAGAACTAAGCCTTTAGGTACATCTGTGAAGAATTAGTAGTCAGAGCAAACCCTGAGCAAGCCTGTGGGAAATTATCTAGTTGTTGCAAAAGACCCAGCCTAAGTTAAGTAGGACTATTCCTTGGGCAGACAGAAAAGACAGAGAGCTGGTTCAGTACTTTGGCATATTGGCATACAAGCATTCTGGCAAGAGAGACAGTGTGTCCTCATCCCTCAGCATTTTGTGTGGAGATGTGTGGCCAGGTTCCTTGGCTCATGATGTTGGTACAATCTCCCTGCCAATCTACACTTGAATTGTATTCAGAACCATAAGCTGAAACGAACCACTTGTTGCCCTAAGTTAATTGATCATGTATTTCTCTGAAACATATACCATCCTTTTTAAGGCCAGTAGTACTGCAGACAAAAGAGCAAAAAGCATGTAAGAGTCAGAAGACTAGAAGGAAGAATATAAAGAGCCAACATGTACACATGACACAGATGTTAACAGCATCATTTTGAGGCAGCCATAGTTACACAGCTATGACCTGGACAAAATTAGCCATCAACAATCTTTTTGGGGGGCGACACTCCTTACTGCTCAACTACGACTGACAGATTCTGAGAGAGGGCCAATAGCTACCTAAGTTATGTGCCTACTGCTAAAGTCTAAGAGGTTCCAATGGACAGCTCTAAACCCATGGTCACACAGATGGCCCTGGGTAAACTCAGCAATCACAAAGCAAAATGAACAGATATAAATGTGAGAAAAACAGCTGTAAGGAAAGGGACAGACAAGGTAGAAATGGGGAAGGGGAGGTGAGTGGTCAGTATGCATTATCTACATATACGTAATTCTCAAAGAGCAAGTTTAAATATATTTAGGTCCTTTTGCTTTTGAGGCAAAGGCTTTAATCTGAGTCATCTTTCCAGATTCTAATTACTTTTTTTGTCCTGCTCTTTAATATTTTTTTATTATTATTATTTATTCAATTGTGCGTATGTATGTGTGTGCGCATGTGTGTGTGTGTGTGTGTGTGTGTGTGTGTGTGTGTGTGTGTGTGTGTGTCTGCGTGTGTGTGTAGAACCACGGACGAATTCGGGAACCACCATGGACGCCTCCACCTCCTCCTTGTTTACTCTGCCCCAGGATTCACAGGCTCCGCCATACCAGGACCAGAAGCGCAAGCCGGCATCTATATGTGGAGTCTAGGATCCAAACTCAGGACTTTCCGCCTGCAAGGCAGAGGCTTAACCCCTGAGCTACCTCTCCAGCCCCTAATATTTTTGGCTAATGTGCTTTAAATGAATACTTTCTTGAGCTTGGGTAGGTAAAAAAAAACTATAACACTATTTAAATTATAACACTATTATATTTTTTTAAATTATATATATATATTATATATAAAACACTAACAGCATAGACCAAGAAACTCAACAGAAATATGCCAAAATTATTAGAAGTGCTTTCAAATTAATATAGTTTTACTAATGACTACACACCTCTTAAAACTAATAACAGCAGATTTAAAGTTACAGAAATATTATTGCTTTCTAGCAATGAATTCTGAGAAAATCAGGACATATGAAAAATATCTATTACATCTTTCAAAAAATCTTAGTGATTCAGGAACTGGAGCAATGGCTCAGGGGTTAAGACTCAACATCACAAGCCAAAGTTTGGATCCCAAGTCCCATCAAAAAAAAAAAAAAAAAAAACAGGCATAAATGGCAACAGCCTGCACTTCCAACACTGGTAGGCAGAACCTGGGAAATTCCAGAGGGAAGCAAATAGGAGGTAGAAATAATCCAAGATGATTCCCAAAGTCCCAAAGTCACCCTTGGTCCTCTACAGGGACACACAGTGTCCTCTGATACACATACACAAACACACATACACACACACACACACACACACACACGCACACAAAAAATAAAGTTTAAAAAAACAATGATTCAAGTTGAAGTTAAAAACAATTCACAAGACAACTATGTCATTGCAGTTTTTAGACTGCTTCTGAGTTTCAATATAAAAGAAAATCTCAGTTTATAAAACAAAGATAGTTTCCCAAGGTGTCATATTGTTACTCAAGGTGTTAAATATTGTCTCCTTTTTGCTCAATATTAACTAGTGCCTTAAAGGATTACTGCAGAACATACTTCTGAAACATCATTTTGTAGATGTCAAACTATACTATCAAGTAATAAAAACGGCTAAATGTGTATTATGTTCCAAGCTCAGAAACAGAACTAACAACAGTCAATATTTATTCGTTTTATTTATTCCTTTTTACCAGAACCAGCACCAACACCTCAAATAAACAAACTCATTTAATTCTCAAAATATGAGGTTAGTGGTAATACTGCCCAATATGGGAGAGGGGCATGTATGCTTAAGATAAAGTTAGAGTATAGCTGGCTAGTGGAGCACTAGCCTAGATCAATAAATACAAAACATACAGCTTGGCACAGAATAGGCACTAAGAGCTGATAAGTGCCATGAAGCCATTTGCTACAGAAGACAGTCTCTTCCAAAAATTTAGTTATAAACTAGCTAAAAAAACAGGAACTATTATCAGAAAAAGAGGACCTTTATCCATATCAGAAATATTTTACAGGGTTTTATCCCCTGCATCATTAGGTTCAGGTCAAGATCCTGATACATGAAATTTTAAGTAGCTTCCAAGACAACTGTAGTATGTACTAATTTTGTAGGCAAGAACTTCTGATCTCACTTTATAAATCACAGCCTAGAAGAAAAAATAATTTGTTCAAGGTCAAAGTAAATTAGTATTGGAGCTTCTGGAATTTAATCTGTGCCTTTTGACATCTCCAAACCTATTTCTCCTATATTAGAACCTTGTAACTACCTTTTTGTCACTCCCTCCACATATTGCATCTGCTGGCACTGGGTTTAATTTATCTGTTTCTCCAACACCAAAGAAGACATTCAATAAATGAGGATTAAGTAAATAAAAGAAAGAAAAGCCCTTTATATTTGGGACTTCCTGAAAGACAGTTTGTATCTTTCAGTTTTAAAGATGTAGCTTCGTTACAGACAAGTGTAATAATCAACCATCAATAAGCAACATTGGTTCTTTTGCTTAAGGGATTGCTTGAAATTGGCACGTAGACAAATCTATTTACATACTGGCAGTTTAGGAGTTTCTGAAGTCCTCCAGTGCTATACCGAACTAGGGGACATTGTCGTCATTGTCTAATTACATATCCAATTTGCCAAAGCCTAAAATAACATCAAAATAACAAGATCAAATTTGAGAATTTACTATACTTACTAATAAGTGTAATAGCTAAAATAGTAGACAATGGGCTAGAGAGATGCTCAGGTGTTAAGTTTCTGTCTTGCAAGCAGAACGACCTGAGTTCGAATCCTGAATTCCATGCAAAATAGTGGACAAAACATGTATTAGCTATATAATTACTATTAATTATGTAAGGTTCAAGATAAAGAAAGTCAGACTTAGTTATTATCTTTTTTTTTTTTTTTGGTTGGTTGTTTCCCCATTTGGTGCTAGGAATCAAATTGAGGGCCTTATACTTGCTAGATAAGCATTCTACCACTGAGCTAGATCTACAACCTCATTATGGGACTTTGAAGTATGGAAGAAAATGTCCTATCACTGTTTTTCGCCATTCTAATTTTGTGTTATGAAGACTCTTTTAGTTTAAGCAAAACTCAGTTTTCTTTAGTATTACTTATGTGGCTACTTCTTCTAGATTGCACATTTTAAAATGCACCAGGGAGTTAACTCTTAGAAATAATCATAAAAGGAGATAGGGAGCTATCTTCAATTGTTAAAGTGTTTGCAGCACAAGCATAAGGACCTAAGTCCCCAGCACCCCAGGAAAAAAAAAAAAAAAAAAAAAACACCTTACTGCAAATCTGTAATCCCAGAATTGGGGGGTTAGAGGCAGGCAGACTACTAGAGTTCTTGGCTAGCCTCAGGTCCCAGTGAGAGACCTTGTCTCAAGATAAAACAAGGTGGATAGATCCTAAGGAAAGACACCCAGGACTGACCTATAGCCTCCCACCTGCCCCCCACATACCCACACACTCCAAAATAATGACCCATAACAGAAAAATAAATTTAGCATGCAAAGTAGACAGAAAATGTTTCTTCAAAAGAGTTTAATTTTTTGAGGATTAAGGCAGAGTTTATTATAGAAGAGAAAGAAAGGAATTCACAGACATGCAATCTATGAGGGGCAAGGGAGCCCGGAAGAATTCACAGACTCCTGGAGAATTCACAGACTCCAGGCATGGAATCCATGAGGGGTGAGAGAAAAAAGTCAGATAGCAAGTCATGGATTCCAGACGTGGAGTCCCATGACTGGCAAGAGAGTCCTGAGTTCAATTTTTAAGTTTCTATTTTTACATTTTTTCTGTCTGATATATTACTTTAACTCAAGAAAGAATCTCCATTATCATTGATGCACTGACAATAGCATATGAAAACAGCCTTTTCATGCAAATCCATATAAAGTTCATCACAAGTCGCGTACAACAAAAAGGGAAATTGCTCTTATAACTGTATATTTCTTAAAGGTTTACTTGTATTTATTAATGTTAATTGCATATTCCTTTAGTATATTTGAATTCTGAATTATGTCTTCAAAAATAGAATTATATCTTTCCAAAGGCAGGTTTCTAAAACAAAACTCTCCCAAAAAATTTTCAATAACTCAAATGTAATGGAAAAGTAATTAACAATAGAAGCCCAGAATCAGGGGTCAGAAAAAGGAACAAAATCAAATCCCAACTATTTCTGTGGCTTGGGGTAAATTACTTAGGTAGTAGATCACGCATTTAAGGATAAAAGGAAAAAGATATTCAGCATATTATAAAATCTCAATACACTTTGGTCAACATGGCTTTCATTATATACTATTAATCACTGGACAATTAATCAAAGAAGATTGAAAGATGAATCCTATGTTTACCTAACAAACTTAAGGAAACTTATCTCAAAATCCCTGTTGGAATTTTATTAAATGCTATACTAACATTTTAAGCAACATACCAAAAAAATGAGAATTTCATTTTCAACCATCCTAACTAGAAGAGGCAAGAATTTTAAACAATGACCATTTTTCATCTTGGCCTTCATTTTTAACATACTAGATATACCAGTTTAAGGATCCTAACTGATTTCATTTAATTATAAAGTGAAGCATGCTGCCACTCTTTTTCATAAAGAAGCCTCCTAATCTAGCCATAATACAATAAAATATACATGTGTATCCGTTAGTACTTGCACAGAAATGAGAATGAGTAAGTATGTAACAGCTTATTTTTTAAAGTGGGTGGTAGTGACTTTTTAAAGTGATTTTAAGTGATTTCTGTTAAATTTCAAAATTTTTGTAATAAGCATATATTCTTCTGTAACCATTAACTTATAAAAATACATAACAATTGTAAAAGGAAACAAAATACAAATAATCTATTGCCACTAAAAATGAATTCTGATTTTGTTTGTTTTGATACAGTCCTTTCCCATGCAGCCCAGGGTAGTCTTGTGCTCTAGGCCCTCATCTACCTCAGTTTCCCACAGCTGAGTTACAGAATTGACCCACCAGGCAGGCCCCCAAGGGATGTTGGTTTTGACCTACACCTGCTTCTGCATAAAAGAAAATGCATGTAACTTCCTTGAATAAGGAATCAACAAGCAGACACAAAGGGATTTAAATAAATAGAAATTGCTAAATTCAACCTGCTTTGGAGTTACAGATAAGAGAGTAGCTTTTAAAATGCTCTTAAAACTATGTAGGTGGGCAGTATTATTAGCCTTAGCAAGTAAAGATTTTCTTTTAAATCTTTTTTATAAAAATCAAAACATTAGGGCTGGAGAGATAGCTCTGGGGTTAAGACTCTGCCTCACAAACAGAAGGTCTTGAGTTCAGATCCCAAGTCCCATGTAAAAAGCACCAGTGAAAATGAGAATGACCTGCTCTGGTGGACAGAGCCTGGGCAGAAGCAAAAAGGAGGTAGAAGCAATCCAGGAAAATTCCTGAAGTCACACTTGGTCCTCCAGCACAGACACACACACACACACACACACACACACACACACACACACACACACGTGCGCAAAAAAATAATTTTTTTAAAAAAATCAAAACATTAATGCATAAGTGAACTGAAACATCAAATTATCTACCTTTTTCATAAAATTAATCCCCTACTTTAGGTGATCTTACAGTCTCAATGACTACATTTTTCCTGAAATTACATTAACTTATATTCAGATCTTGAAAAAAAAGGATTTTTCTAGGTAGCCCAGGATAGTCTGGAACTACCTACCTGTGGAATCCTCCAAAATGCTGGGATTATGTGGGAGCTGTCAGGCCCAAAGTCTGCTCTCTGGAGAATGATACATTAACAGTTGAGTTTGCCTCTAGTCTGCAAGACAATGGCAGGCCTAACTCCTTGCCTTGGAAGCTGAGTTTACCTCCTATCTGTTCTTGGATCGCTTTTTTCTCAGGAGGTGTTACCTCCCCCAAAAATTCCTTTCTACAGATTTGAGATATGCTAATGCACAGACCAAGTAATTCTGTTTTGAGACATACATTGTCCATTCCCTTCTAGCAACAAGGTGCCATGTCTGGTCCCACAGCAAGTAGATGTCACTCCTGCCTTTTCTTTGTTAACTGGAATGTATACGTTTTACATAATCCTGTAAGAAATTTGGCCCTGCTTGATTGCTTTCCTATAAATACTCATGTATGCTACAATAAAGTTGCATGTTACAATAAAGTTGCATGGACATCCTAGGCTCCCTCTGATCCGATGCCTGATCAATTCCTACTGCTCCCACTTCTGTTTCCTGCACGTAAGTCTGGGTTTATGCTGGTTTGTGGGTCCGGACAGGAAGAAATCTCCACTACCATGTCCTGCTTCAAAAATGTCATACTTCCCTAATAAATGTTAAAGCTTATTAGCAGAGCGATGTTTTCTGCTTAACTCATGAATCATTTTCTTTGTATATGCTATCATCTGCACTGTAAATGTGTGTCCCTAAACCAATGACCCAAAACCTGCATGCCAAAATACGAGACATTCTGAACATCTAGAAGATACTACTAGTGGAAAGTCCACTGCAGACCTCAGCTGACAGGTGAGAGAGAGTGCACGAAAATACTGTAAAAGTGGTTTCAGGAAATGTGCACAGGTGAACATGAAAAACCCATGCATAGATTTTAGATCTCTTCCCCAAGCTATCTCATTACATATATGCAAATATTCCAATATCTGGGGAAAAAAAGTTCACATTTTGGTTAAAAATTTCCGATAAGGGAATGGTCAGCCTGAATTTCTAATTGAAATAAAGCAGAAAATCAAATTTGGCATAAGACAAGCTAATTCATACAGGCATTAATGAAAATATGATAATTGGTTGGTAGACATGTGTTACGGGGTAGAAGGGTTTTTTTGAGAGCTATAAAAATTGAGATTAAAACGATTTATAATGTCTTAAGAATGCAGAGACAACATGAACCTTATAAACACATGGTGAACAGATCTACTTCCCTGGCAAGACATCTGCACAAATGTTTCATTCCTTGGCCAGCTGGGAAGATATTACAGATATTACAGTCTTATGAGCAATCACATACACTAAAAGATTCAAAATCTATCTGATGCATGCTCTGTACCACACATGCACCATTTCAGATGTCCTAACCAAGAGGTTCATGTGTTACTCTGAACACCAGCACTTCAAAATTATACTGTCTAGAAAGAACTCAAGCAAAATAGGCAAAATATTTTGAGAAACTATTTAAATATATGATATTGAAATATAGTACCTCAATAACCCAAAAGATTTGACAATTAGGAATAATAATCATATGCAACTCATTTTCAGCTTCACTGTTAGCACAAGAACCTTAAATTTCTTAAAACAGGAAGTAAAAGTACTGTGAGAAAGGCAATGAACTAGAATTAAATAGTTAGAATTCAGTTTAATCTTATCTAGGAAAGTGGAGTGTTAAAACTTGGTTATACTTAAATTCTAAGTGTTTCTGACAGCCTTAAAGAAGGTTTTGCCTCAACACCCAAATCACTTTTGATGTTACTCTCACTTCCTCTTCTAGAAACCATCTTAACCATTTCCTCTAACCACAATACCACATGTCTAGTAACTTTTAGTAACATTTGACTTGCCACTTTTTTAAAACAATATTCACATAGGAACCAAATTCTAAATTTCTGAAGCAGTAATCTCACCTATAAGTTGTATCAGTGCAACTTACACTATTTAAAATTAGACTATCTCTAGCCCACATAAATTTATAAAATCAAGGCTCCTTGGCAAATGAAGAGGACCTGTTTATAGTGACATTGACCTCAAGCCATATAAAGTACCAATGTTGCAATTACTCTGCAGATTTGCACTGAGTCTAGATTCATCAATCTTCAGAATCGGGTAATAAAATGGCTATCCTTTCCCAAAGTTTATCATTTATCACATGACAGTCGGCTTCATAATTACGGTGTCTAAATCAAAGTACAGAAACAAAATAATTTTATACTGGAATGCCCACATACAGATGTGGAAAAAAAAAAAAAGGTGGCAACCCTAACTCACACCTTATACGATCTAAGTTTGAAAGGCAGTATTTATGATATACTAAAGAGCCAACAAAAAATTATGAAAGATACGACATCTAATACACATTTGAAACTAACAGGCATCTCGCGACGCTTGACTGTACCAAAGAAAACTTTAATTTTTTTATGAAGTCCATTAAAACTTATCAAACCGATCTTAAAGGAATTTGATTTGTTTTCCTCTAGGATAAAAGAATGGCATTTTCCCCCTATCTTTAGACTACTTTTCCTAACTTCAGTACAGCCCGGATCCGAAGAAGACATGCAAATTTTCAACAGCTGGTTACTGAAATTATCGAAATATGCTCTGAGCCAGAGGCAAGGCAATAGATTTCCTTCTTACTTCGTGCAGAAGTTGGACTTTAAGGAATGCTGCTTTGGCATTATCAGATAGGGCTGGAAAAACTAAAATGAGGGGGAGTGACGAGGGAAGAGGGAAGGTTGTTATTCCTGTTCTAGTGACTCACAGCCTAGAAGTATTTGAGAAGAAAAATTGGTTCCACCCTCACTTCCCCCTCCTCTCCACCTTCAAAATGAAATAATCCCAAACGTCAATGCGCTCTCAGAGGGTTGGTTTGTTTCTTGGTTTTGGGGTTTTTAGTGGGGTTTTTTTTCCCTCTATTTTTTTAGCAATCTATAAAAGTGGCGAAGTGGAGGGATTCCGAGGTTCGGTCCGAGGAGCCATTTCTTCTGCACATTCCCACACAGAGCGGAGGAAACCGGGCGGCGGGGTGTCACCTCGACCCCCAAAGGCCGTCTACCCTCCCCGCGGCCCGGCCCGGCCCCGCGCCGGCGGCCGGGAAATGGCTTCGGGCTCCGGCCGACCGCGCAGCCCGCGGGAGGCGCCCGGACTCCGCGTTAGGCCGCGGCCGCGCATCCCCGCGGCCCGGGCCGGCGCCAGGCCCAGGCCGAGATTTCCGCCCCGGGCGCCGCCCGCGGCCTCCGAGTCCCCGGCCCCGGCTCCCCCCGCGCCCCCGACCCCGCGTCCCTCCGCGCCGCCCCCGCCGCGGCCTCGCGGCCCGGGCGCACCTTCTTGATGTTGTAGAGGCGCGTGAGCATGCCGACGCCCCGGTCGTTGAGGATGGTGAGCTTCTCCGCCAGCTTCTGCTGACTGGGCTGCAGCACGGAGCGCGACATGATGGGGCCGCCGCCGTCGCCGGCCGCCTGGCGCCCAGTGCCCGGCCCGCGGCCTCCGCCGCCGCCGCCGCCGCCGCGTCTCCCGGGCCTGCGCCCCGCCCGCCCGCGACCTCCGCCTCAGGACAGCGCGCCCATGGCCCGCGCGCCCGCCGCACGCCGGCGCCCCGCAGCCCGCTGCCTTCCGCCCGCCGCCCTTCCGTCTCCACCCCCGGCGCTCTCCGCCCCAGCCCCCTCGGCGGGCCGCCTTTCCCGGCTCCTCCACTAGGTGTGGCGGCGGCGGCGGCGGCTCCGGCGGCTGAGAACGAGGCCGCTTCCCGCAGCCCGGGACCGGCGCTCGGTCACCTGATCGGCCGCGCCGGCGCCCCCGCGAGGCCGCGTGCGGAACTGCGGCCCGCGGCTCCTCGCCGCCCCGCCCGGCCTCGAGGCTGCGAGCACCGCCGCCCGGGCTCGGCTGGCCCGGGGGATGCGAGCGGGCTGGCCGGGGGTGGGGGACGGGGTGGACCCCCGGGGGCGGCGATCCCTACGGCGCCCGGCGCGAGTCTTCCGGCGGCGTCCAGGAGGACGCGAACGAGGCAGGGGCTTCGCAGGCGACCGGAGCCCGCGCGTGGGCTGTCGACACCCCACGCGTTCGCCTCCCACGACTTGACAGACGCTCGTCACCGAACGCGGCAGATGCTGCTCAGCCGTCGCCCCTGCACCGCCCTACCCGTCCTCGCTGCCGCCCCCGGCCGCTGGAGGACCGATCGGAAGTGAGGCCAACTCCAGTTCCTGAGATAATCAGAATCAGGATGTATCAACCGGGGGCACCCGGCCGGAGGAGACCCCCAATAGGCTCTGGCGTGCGATAGAAACATGCAGAAACAAATGGGAGCTCAGTGGACGAGGGAACGCACCCCGCCTCCGCCCTAGTCCCAGGCCTTTTCTGGAGACTTTTCTACTTGTCCATTTCCCACCGCAGCCCGGATACAGCCACTCTCTGGTCACGTGCACGAGACGTGGTTCCAAAAGTGTCATTGAATGGGGTGAAAAAAATTCCACCCCGGAGGACTCAGGTCGCTTGGATATTTTGGTTTGCCCTTCGGTGTATTAATATATTCATTAATGTAAGTCTATCACAGACTGTTCCGTTAC
Organism: Typhlomys cinereus; assembly: GCA_023101885.1. Lineage (NCBI taxonomy): Eukaryota > Metazoa > Chordata > Mammalia > Rodentia > Platacanthomyidae > Typhlomys > Typhlomys cinereus. The sequence goes on from JALPQD010000020.1 coordinate 2,868,078, forward strand.
CTTTCAATAAAAGCCATTCTGAAGTTAATGGGGTGCCACTGGATTGAGCTAAACAACTTTATGAAAAAGGAAATAAATATAACAAATAACTCTTAGGACATTTTTTTAAAAGCTACGGCGACTGTTCTTGACATCTTTATTTCAGTGTTCCAATAAGAGAAAGGGCTAAGACTGGGTGGGTTTTCTTTAGAGAAGAGCTCTGTTTCCAGTAAAAGAGTGCTGGTGGCATACTGACATGCTTGCATTTCTATATAAAGAACTGCATGCCTTGAATAAATGAATTCTCTTGCTCCTCTTCTTTCTTCTCTCTCTCACTCTTTCTCTCTCACAGACACACACACACACCTCAGAGAAACTTCTAACTGAACTATTTATTATGAGTCATTACATTTATCTGATTACTTGCTGTACTAGTAGCAATAGCTAGCATTTTAACTTAGGTAGGCAAGGGTCGTTAAAAGACTTAAGAGAGAAGTTACTGTGAGGAGCTTGGAGCAGGCTGACAAAATATAAAGCACTGGATGTCACGGAACAAATGTATGTTTTAGGAAAACCACAAAAAAATTCTAGAGGCACCATTTCAGATCGTACCACTGAAAGATTATCTTATTTTCTATTTTTAAAAACAGTAATATCTAGGCAAAGCAAGAAAATGCCATGTAAATTTGAACTCTCATCTTTTAATCGTCAGGAAAAGCTACCATGCTTCTGTTTGAAATTTGGGTGGAAGTTGTGTTGTTGAGTTTTCAGACAGACTCTCACTATGAAACCAGCCTGGCCTTGAATTCTCAATGATCCTGCAGCCTTGCCTGCCGGGTATTAGGATTTCAGGCACATGTCATCATGTCGAGCTGCCTTAGTCACCATATGACCGACAGAATGAATACTTGCAGCTTTTTGTAACTCAGCATTCAAGAGAAGGAGAATTCTGTAGATACTAATCTTATTTGAGTTTTATTACAACTAAATATTATCAAACTAGCCAAAGTGTAGTATTAGGTCCAAAAGAAGGATTCACAATTGTTGCATTTCTCTACAGTTTGCTAGTAAGATATGTCTGTATTGAAGTATGGTGCTTGCATGTTAGTCTTTTTTTTTAATTTATAAGGACTACATCTCCCAGGATCCTTTGCAACTTAATATGAGCATGCTGCTAACATTCTGCCCAATAGAATGCAAGCTTTCCAGAACCTTCCTTAAGAGACTGCTGCTGTTTCAACTGGGCCACCTGTAGCACTGATGAGGACCATGAATCGATCAGCCACTCTGTGAGGATGAACAACGTAGGGGTGGAAGATATTTCTGGGCGCAGAATTAGCATATCAAGATTTGGATCTCATATGAAAGAAATAAGCTTTTATTTCACTTCTGTGTGTGAGGTGGAGTCTCTTATAAATGAACTTGATTTTAAAGGCTACAATTTCTGTGACCAACATTATAATGTCTCCATTAGGAAAGAATATAGTAAGGAATAGTAATTAAATGTAAGGTTCACTCAGTGCTTTTGCATTATCTCTCAGGTGAAACCAAAATTCAAGTAGTATTTTCTCAAGAATCCCTTGAGAACTGGCAAGATGGCTCAGGTAAAGGCACTAACTATGCAAGCCTAGAAACCCCAGGTCTATTCTTAAAGTCTGTATGGTGGAGGAAGAGAACTGACTTGTGAGAAATGTATATAGCACAATGCTCAGGAAATATATTTTTAAAATAGTATCCTTCAAGAAATCTCAGGGGTTAAGGCTCTGCCTCATAAGTAGAAGGTCCTGAGTTCAGATCCCAGGTCCCATGTAAAAACACCAGGCAGAAACAGCCTTGGCCTGCACTTCTGGCCCTGGTGGGCAGAGCCTGAGAAATCCCAGAGTAGAGCAAAACAGAGGTAGAAGCAATCCAGGGCGATTCCTAAAGTCACCCTTGGTCCTCCACAGAAACATACAGTGCCCTCTGATACACACACACACACACACACACACACACACACACACACACACACACACAAAGCAAACATTCTAACACTGAGTTACATCCTCCAGGCTTTATTATCTTTCATTTTACAAATAGGAAACTGACATGTAGATAATTATTTTGTAATTGTTGAAGGGGCACATCTGCTGAACATAAATGGATTCCTTATCAACCTGACTCTGAAATTCATGTATACTATTTACTGTGATGGTCCTAAAGACCAATTAACTCCCAGATTCCACATTTCCCTCTAAATTCCTTTACCCTGCCTTATTTTCATATCTGTTCTACTTAAGTGACTTTCTTCAATCAGTAGCTGAAATATGCCACATTTTCCCTTGACATCAGATGCTTCAAGTCCCTTTCTTTAACTTTGCTTTCTCCAGAAGTAAAGAAGATACTTACGTATCCGGTACCCTTTGCACATAAAAATTGTTTTATTTTGTTTTTGCTTCCCTGTGTAATGCAAGAAGTCAGAAAAATTGATAATGGGCATTTCCATAGGTTTTTAGACTAAAACCCTATGATTAGAATGTCTCTTGCCACAGGTGATATGCCTCAATTCATAAAGACAAATGCAACATTTTTCCTTTCATCAAACTTCAAACCAGGTGCTACAATCTAGAAGTAATGCTGCCAGATAGAGACGAACATATTGCTCTTCAGCACAGCCTAGGGATAGGTTTGATGACATATAATGGTCTCATTTGCCTCCACAGCTTCCTTCGGAGAACTGCTACATTCTGATAAACTCTAATTCAAAGAAAAGATGGGTCAGCTGTGGGCATGGTGGTGCATAAGTAAAGCACACACTTTAGGCAGGTTTTCAAGGCATTTCCACTGTTATGTTAAAGACTGTTTATAGTGAGGCCCTAATGTAATTGGAGGAATTAACTTTAGGTGAGGACGTGGGGGATTTGAGTGGTGGGCTTCTTTGGTTTAACATGTGTCCCGGGAAGGACAGATAGCAAGATTCGTGCTAATTCAGTACCTCAAGTTTTTTTTTTTTTTTTTATATTTTATGTGTGTGTGTGTGTGTGTGTGTGTGTGTGTGTGTGTGTGTGTGAGAGAGAGAGAGAGAGAGAGAGAGAGAGAGAGAGAGAGAGAGAGAGAGAACAGAGAGAGAGAGGGCACTGTGCATCCCCATAGAGGACCAAGAGTGATTTCGGGAATCATCCTGGATTGCTTTTACCTCCTTCTTTTGCTCTGGGATTTCCCAGGCTCCATCCACCAGGACTGGAAATGCAGACCTCCAAAACAGTTGGTGTTTTGATGTGGGACCTTCTGCTCTCCAGACAGAGTTTTAACCCCTGAGCCATCTCTCCAGCCCCTAGTACTTCAAGTTTTATCTTTCCACATGGCAACAAAGACCATACGGTATGAAATTGACTCCACTAAAAAACAATTAAGAGATTAAGGAAAAGATGGTATCCCAGTATCTGTAAAAAGTGAAGTAAGGAGTTAAGACTGCCAGAGATTGAAACTTGGTATGGCAGAAGAGTAATCAAGATAGGCTTACATGAAACATAAGATATCTTCAGTAATCAGGTGCCAGAAAAAGAAGTGACCCAAAAAGTTCAAAAAGAAAACAATGGAAAATTCATTACAGCCTTGATCCTAACCATTTATAGCCAAATATGTTTACCCTGGAACTTACCAGATCTTGAGGAAAACAACTCACATGTTACCTTGCTACTTCTCTGCAAAACCAATTCTATTTTGTTTAAGTCAATCAAAGAACTTTAGATTTCTCAGAGGAAAAAAATCTAATGCAATAAACAAGGTACATGATTGGGTTTAATTTTCCTTTGCTATTTTCACAATGCAAAGTGCTCATTTTTGTCTTTGTACATTGAATAATATATAACAAAATCCATACCAGTGCATGCAAACACTGGCTGATCTTTTGGGTTTTGTATTGATTTTTGAGTTTTAGAATATGGACTTGTGAATACAGTAGGGTGCTTGCCTAGTATGCGTAAAACTTTGAGCTCACCTCTTAACACCATATACAAAAAAAAAGTTAGAACTTGAAATGGAATGTTGGTTATATTGATGGCAAAACAAAATTGGAGTTATTTAGCAGGTTAAGCTTGTGATAATACTCATTTCCTTCTGAACGAAATTATACATTTACATTTTTACCTTTGGCCTATCGAGTACTCTTTTAAAAAATGGGAAGGGTACTGTGCCAGTTAGATATAGTGTCAACCTGAGAATTGAGGGCTGAGCTTTCAAGTACACCCGTGAAGAATTGGTAGTTAAGGAAATCGCTAAACAAGCAGGTAAGTGATTACCTAACTAATGAGAGAAAACCCAGCCCTGGGCAAGTGGATGAAATCGAGAGAGCTGGTTCAGTACTTGGACATTGTTCAGCACACTTTGGCAGACTAAAGACCGGCAGGTAAAAGAATTTATCCATTTATCATCAATTCCTATGAATATATTGTGGCCAGTAACCTCAGCTCCTAATGTTGATGTGAAATCTCCTGCCAATATAACTTTAAAAATAAAAAAATAAAAACTTTAAAAAATAAAAATAAAAAAAACTTAAATGTATGAAACGTCTTGCCAAGCTGGACTGTGAACTATAAACAGAATTGTAAGCAAAAATTTAATCTCTTATTCTCCCTAAGTTGTTCATTCATCTATTTATGAGCAGCATGAAGCAAAACTGGAACAAATAGTAAATATATTAAACTAAACTTAAACTAGAACCAAACTTAAAATGTAAAACCATCAGAATATGGTTCCTATTTATGAGAAAAATGAGAACATTTATGGATAGTAGTTTAAATAAGTAACATAAGGTCTTATCCATAGGCCCTGGGTTATTGAATAATAGAAGTCCCCCAAAAGGTATAAGCAAATATAAGCAAACAGTCTCAGAAATGGGGAAGAGAAAGTATTTCAAAGGGAAAACTCCCCACTCCTGGGAGACTTGACTACTTTGTTTTGCAGTGCTAGAAACTGAACCAAAAGTGTCTCACATGTGCTAGATATGCAGTCTACCGCTAAGCTACATGCTCAACCCAGTGAGCAGTTGAATAAGGAGAAAACTAAGTAGGAAAAAACTCACTGACCTTGACAGTCTGAAAGCTTGTGGTATGTCAAAATGAGCAACTTCATCAAGATAGCAATTAATTAAGGTTGGGATGATGTCATGGTTTGAATGTGAGTCCCCCTCCCCCATGTGTTTGCATGCCTAGCAGTTGTTAATGTTTAAGACGGTCCTGGCACCTTTAGGAGGTGGATCATTGTTGGAGGAAGGCACATCATAGAGGATGGACCTTGAAGTTGGGTAGCTCCACCCTGCTTCCTCTAGCAGTCTGCTACTACGGTCTACTGCTGACCTTTTCTCGACCCCATCATGATGTCTACAATGACCTAAACCACCTTCCGCTTCTGCTGGCTGCCATGCCTTTCTCACCATAATGGACTGTCTCTCCTCTGAAACTTAAAGGCAAATAAATCTCCCTTTTTTCCACTTAAGTCCCTTGAATCTGAGTGTTGTCTCATAGCAGCAGAAAGAGTAACTGTAACAGATGAAAAATAGGATATGAAAGCAGTGTGAACCTTGCAAGACTTTCGATTATTGAGGGGACTAGAGAGCAGAGCAGTACCTAGAGAGTTGTGGGAAAGTTTTTTCTTTCCTTCTTTTAACAACAAGCATTTCTAGGTAATCCAGTAGAAAGGGAAAGCTTTGTAATTTATTAGAGAAAGAATGGACAATCAAAAGAGCAAAGGCTTTAAAGACAAGAAAGAGATGAAGAAGAAGATATTATAAAGACCAGGTGATCTTCTTTTGGGACGTGTTAAAAGAAGTCACAATAATACTAGTTAATGAGCATTGAGCACTTCTAATATGCCATGCCTGTTTTAACTGTCTTACAGGTATGAATGTGTTTCATCCTCTCAACCAACTCTTGAAAGTAGATGCGTTTTTTTGTTGTGATCTTTTGTACAAGGTGCAGGTTTATTTCATTGCATAGTGTTTTAAAATAATAGTAATGATAATATTTGTAGAAACTTAATACCACAATGAAACAAAACTAACAAAGACAAGCATGCCATAACAACTTTATGCCTGAAGAAAAAAACTGAGAGCTCATATTGCCAAGTTGATATGTGATGGTTTTTGTAGAAGATCATGACTGCGTATTCTCTAAAGAAAGATGAATTATGGTTGTGTTGGAAAGATAACACAGTATTCTAGGCAGTAGTAGTTCATGCACACCTTGTTGAATATAACATAAATCAACTAAAGGATTCTGGCAAAGCAACAATCTACATCTCAAAATGAGGAACATTATTTTATGAACACATGAGTAACCCAGTAAAAAAAAAAGAATAAAAAGATAACATCTGTCAAATACTTACTGACCAAGTGGAATTATAGGGTATATCAGAGACTCGAAAGAAAAAGGAATCATCCCTACCTGGTTAACCACCATTATAAAATGCACCCCAAAATTGCTGGTAGTCCATTTTATTAATGATCCACAGTGCTTCCAACTAATTGTCAATCTCTTCGTGGTTGTAAATGTTGGAGCCCATCAATGTAATAAAAACAGACCAAAGATTAAGAAGTCCTTTTTTTTCTTCCAATGTATCAAATCTCAATGTATCGATGTCAACAATGAGAGGCATACACTCAAGACACTCAAGGGACAATTCTTGCAAATCTTAGTTTTAGTACTCCTGAGCTTTTATTTGGTCATAAATGGAAAGGTGATGTTGCAGAAGTATATTCTTGAAAAAGTGGCATCTACCTGCTGATTAAAAGTAAAGCCACATTGTTTGTTAGCTGATTTCTTGATTTCTTCAGTGTGAAAGTAGATTCATTTTATCCTTGTAAGAGGCCTGAGGAAACTGTATCCAAGTATGTAAGGACAGAGTTCCTATTCTTCACCCATCCTTCTGACTTTGATATAGGTCAGCAGAATTTGCTTTGCAGTGATAAAGAATGTTTTTCATATCATCTAACCTCCTCAATAAGACAGAATTCTTCCTCAAAAGGAGGGCATAGGTCAGAAGATATTAAATGTCCAGGCCTGAAGTGTAATTCAGTCATAAAGCCCTTGCGTAGATACAAGTGTTTCTGACTTCCACCTCCAACAAGTCAAAAAAAAAAATTGAATGTTCATTTGAACTTTGTGTGATTTATTTTATTGCTTAGAAGAAAAAGCCTAAACTCTGGTTCAGAAGCACAGGCTTGGAATCCTGGCTTTGTTTATTGTGGAAGTGAGACCTTGGACATATGGCTGAAGGTCTCAAATCCACAACTATTTCCCTTACAGAGAGATTATTGTACCTGCCCTACCAGACTATCCTGAGGAGCACATGAGACCATTTCAGCAGATGTATCTTGTGTAGTAACAAGAGGGATAAATGTGGCATGTTATTACTATTCTTGTGGCTACTCTTGTTATCATTGCTCATCTCTGCACAGTTCTGTCCATTGGCACATGTTCAGATGCAGGAAAGAAATAGAAGGTTGTGGGTTTTCTTCCTTCAGGTGAGCATAAGGAGGAAGAGAGACAGAAGGAGTAGGTGGTGGCTGGGGCATAACAGCCTTCTTTAAATAGCAAACACATTGTGTTGTAGTATTCAACCGAAAAAATTAAAAACCTTCCTAATTATATTAAATTGGTTTTCTTGACAAAAATCTTATTTCAAAGTAATAATTTCTAAAAGTGATATTTTCACTGTTTCATGGTAGACTTACACCATAATCACTACATATTCTCAGTTAATTATATGCAAAACTTAGGGACATTAACCACTCCTTAATATAAAATATATAATACAGAAATATTATAATCTCATTATAAGATTATTTCTGCTCATTAAAGCATCATTGAAATCTGAATGTTTACTATGAGTCAGGTGTTTACTGATAGTTTAGTTCAACTTTGTATTCCCATTTAAATTTAAACGCAGTATCATACACAGTAAACTGCTGCCGTCTGATGTTTTCCTACTTTCAAACCACAAGGACATACCGAGCTGCCTGCACTGTTTCCCTATTCAAGACTTGCTATTTCTTCCATAATTGTTAATCACTTTAGCTCCTTGCTGCTTTACAAACCTTTAAAGTCAGAATTGAGTCGCAATTTCCACAATTCCTTTTTCCATTTTTCTCACCTCACAATCTTAATTTGTGCTTATTTGAAATGAATGGATGAACAAGATGTTTTTAGCTTACGAAGGGAGGAAAGTCATATTTTCTTCTATTCAGTTCGTTGCTTCTTTCATATAATTTGTTTTTCCACTTAAAACATTAGGAATGCTCAACAAGCTATAGCATATAGTCTGTGTACTTGTTTTGAATTTTAGCTCTACAGCTGTTTGACCATGTAGTAAACTTTGGTAAACTGGCATTAATGGACGTAGTAGTGTAATATCTGATTTTGCAGTGCTAGCAATTCAGTTATGTGCCATGTCAGGTAATTTGCAACTGCTTGCTTGCAAACTAGAGAAAGTGCAAACATTAGCAAAGAAATCTATCTAACACAACCAATTCTGGATATAACAAGAATTCAGCTAGAGTGTTTTGTTTTCAAAATGGTGAGGTAGATTTCAGTCTCCAGAATGAAATCAGAAGAAAGGAATGAAGTGAACAACTCATCTTTACTCATTTCCCCCCAAGGACTCAGAGCAGAAAATAACAAAGCTCCAGTACTTCTGCAATCATTGAGGCAGACTACTGAATTCCTGGTCTAAAATTCCTAAATCAGGAATTTGGGATTTTCTTGTCTAAAATCTCTGTATAAGTCCAATGAAGCTGTCCTATCCCTGAAAATGTCCAGGTTTGGGGTTCTGGGCCAGAGCAACTGCCTACCACTCAGAAGGGCCTAGATTTTTGTCCTCAGTATTGAAAAAAAATTTTTTAAGGACACAGTTTTTCATAATTTGTTTGTGCATGTTTTGCTTTGTTTTGTTGTGAGTTTTATTTTTCAGTACTGAACTAATCTAACACAATCTTAGAGAGTTCCTGGTTTCATTAAGTATTTGATTAAAATGCTGATCTAGCTTACACAAGGTCTGGAACAAATACCTATCAGAGACCCTAGAGACTCAGAGTAACTCTGCACTTTATGTCTATCAAAAAAAAAAAAGGCATAACAGGCTGGAGAAATGGCTCAGTGGTTAAGCCTTTGCCTCGAAAGCAGAATGTTTTGAGTTTGGATCCTGAATCCCATGTAAAAATGCCAGGTGGAAATGGCAGTGGTCTGTTCTTCTGGCTCTGGACACGGAGTCTGGCAAACTCCAGAGCAAAGCAAAGCGAAGCAAAGAGGAGATAGCACAGTCCACGGAGATTCTGGAAGTCATCTTTGGGCCTCCATAGGCACACACAGTGCCCTTTGTTTCCTTCTAAATTAACTGCAGTGTTTTGTAGAAGGTCAGTGGCTTCTGCTCGTTACATAAGCCATAGTGAACCTGCCTTAGCATGTTTGCAGAAACATTGAAAACTTAGATTCTGCTACTAAGGAAGACCTAGCCAGCTTTTTCAGTTTTCAAAGCGGCTCTGTGTGAAGCGGCACCATTCAGAAATCTGTTGCTAGTATATCCTCTGTGCATTCTTTTTCTTTTTTTAATATTGTATTTATTTTATTTTATGTGTGTGTGTATCAGAGGATACACGTGTGTCCTGTGGAAGGACAATGGGGAGTTCAGGAATCTCCTGGATTGCTTCTACCCACTTTTTGCTTCATTCTGGGATTTTCCAGGCTCTGCCCACCAGGGCAGGAAGTGTAGGCCACCTTTCCCCCCTGGCGTTTGTTTGGGACCTGGGAACAGAACTCAGGACCTTCTGTTTGCCAGACAGAGTCTTAACCCCCGAGCCATTACTTTTCTAAGGAGGCTTAACATGAACTATGTCAAAAGCTCACAAACATGGAAGAAACCACTATGAGGCTAAGCAAGCTGAGTGCTGGGTAGACTTTCAAATGCCTCGACATCTGTGTGCTTCAGGACTGAAGATATCCCCTTCGTACAAAACGGCCAGCTCTTGTCTTCTATCATGAGTGAGAACTCAAACCCCACTGATTGGTCCTTTGTTTCCTTCTGCTTTTTCCAGCTAGGGGAAAAAAGTAAATGTAAGTAATCCCTGATATTCTTATTTAATATTGAACAACAGTTTGACACAAAGCAATGGATTTGACTACCATTATCAGTTAGGTAAGCTGTGTCAAATTCTTTATCAAACAAGATTGTGTAAAAAAACACACAATTACTAAGAATAAGGTTTTTTTTTTTTTTCTTTTGTCCATGGGAAACAAATTAGCTTGATTCACATAAATCATTTATTTTTCTTTTGGTTCTTTTCATTTCAAGAAGTATTCTTTTAATAGATAGTGAGTTTTTGAAACTTGTAATGGCAAATTGTATGGGGTGTGTGTGTGTGTGTGTGTGTTTGTATTTTGCGTGGGAATGAGTGTACGGGTATGTGCAGGCAGGTGTACAAGAGGCCACTTGAATGTGTGTTCCTGTGGGAGCCCAAAGATGATATTGGGAATCATTCTGGATTATTCTACCCCCTTATTGGTTTACTCTGGAGTTTCCCAGGTTCTGCCATCTAGGGCTGTAATTACAGGCCACCGCTATACTTGCCTGACATTTTTTATATAGGGTCTGGGATCAGAGCTCAGGTTTTTTGTCTGTGAAGCAAAGATTTTGACTCCTGAGCCACCTCCCAGCCCACAAAAATATTTAACACAAAAAGTAAGTAGCTTAGTGGTTGGTTAAAATGCTTATCAGGTTTACACACAGACTGGACTCCCCTCCCCCCCTCCATACATACATAATAATAATCTTGCATGTACCCATCACCCACCAGCTTTGACTTTGAGACAGAGTTCACTCCATAAGCCCAGGCTAGCACAAACTCAACGATCTTTTTTTTTGCCTCAGCTTCCCAAGGGGCTGGGATTATGGATGTGCCATCAGACCCAGCCCGCTTTGAGTCGAGTGTCCGTGTGTAGGGAGGTATACTCACCCATGAGTGTGCATGTGCAGGCCAGAGGCTGATGGCAGGATTTCCTCATCTAACTCTGCCTCATTTTTGTAAGACAAGGCCACTCACCCAACCTGGAATTCACCATTTTAGCTCTTGGCTCTGCTGACTAGCCAGCCAGGCCTGTCTCAGCAAGGGTCACAGGCACACATTGCCAAGTCCAACTTTTTTTTTTTATTTGGTATGTGTGTGTGTGTGTGTGAGTGAGAGAGAGAGAGAGAGAGAGAGAGAGAGAGAGAGAGAGAGAGAGCACTGTGTGTCCCTGTGGAGGGCCAAGGGTGACTTTGGAAATCATCCTGGATTGCTTCTATCTCCTTGCTTTGCTCTGGGGTTTCCCAGGCTCTGCCCACCAGAACCAAAAGTTCAGGCCAGCACCGTTTCTGCTGGCATTTTTTTAATGTGGGACCTGGGATCTGAACTCAAGACCTGAGCCATCTCTCCAACCCCACATCCAACTTTTTAATGTGGGTGTTGGATATCTGAATTCAGGTCCTCATGTTTACACAGGAAGCTCTTTATTGGCCAAACCCTCTATTTTGACTATTACTGACGTTTTTCAAAGTTAAATATAAAGGAATTTAGTTTGTCTGCCATCTAAACTAGAATTCCTACTTATATGTTGATAAAAATTAGAATGCAAATAATAAGTAAAAAACTTTTGAATGTAATCTCTCTATTATTTTTTAACTTATTCTTAGTTCCCTTGGGACTGTACACAATAATCTCAAGGTGTTGGTAATTTTATTTTCAGATTACTTAGTGGTGTTTTTTCAAACATTTTTGAAAGAGAAGAGTCTAAGAATAAATATCAAAGTAGCTCTTCTGACAATACCCACATCCAGGGATAAAAATTTGTAAGATCAGTTAAATATATATCTCTCTATTAAACAGAGCCTAGGCTTACAGCATGTGATCACATGGCTGCGTGAACAGTGCTTCCTAATTCTTCATGACTTGGAGATAAAAAACACACATGGTGCTTTCATTGTGCTGAGTCACTGGGTGGAAAGGGGGAAAGATAATCCCCCTGAATAATTACCTTTATTTCTTCTAAGTCATCCATTCCTTAAGATCTCACAGGGATGAATCAGCAAGGCCTTGTGCTTCCTTCCCGTCCATACCAAGTCTCAGCTACCATTTATTCAGTATATTTTGATGTCAGGCAATGAGATGGTGAGTTGGAAATTTGATTATGCAAAAAAACTCTCTTGTTGTTATGTAAGTATGAGGAAGAATAACTATAGAATCAGAAAATATTCAGAATCATAGTGAAATCTTTTACTGACTACCTTTTTTTTTTATTGCTCAGTAATAAACATTTGATGGGTCTGCTACTCTTCAGCTGCTGTAATAAATACAATACCCAAACGGTTTAGGGGATGGCAGGTTTATTCACGCTCACAGTTCTAAGTGACAATGCATTATGAGAGGAAAGTTATGAACAAGAAGAGCGGAGGGAACTGCCCACAACATATACATAGGAAGAGCCAAGTGACTTTCTTCTCCTTTTCCTCCTCCTTCTCCTTCTTCTTCTTCTTCTTTTGGACGTGTGTGTGTGTGTGTGTGTGTGTGTGTGTGTGTGTGTGTATGTATGTCATTGTATGTATATCTGTGTGCATCAGGGGTACTGTGTATCCCCATGGAAGCCCAAGAGTGACTTTGGGAACATCCTGGATTGCTCTACCTTGCTTTCTCTGAGATTTTCCAGGCTCTGCCTTCCAGGGCCAGAAGTGCAGGTTACTGCCATTTTGTTTTTATGTGGAATCTGGGATCCGAACTCAAGTCCTTCTCCTTGCAATGCAGAGACTTAACCCCTCATCCATCAGCCCAGTCCCTGGGGGACATCCTTTCTAACTTGCCAGCCTGACAAAACACTAAACCATCTTTCTCCATTCTATTCACCTGCCCAGAGAATGGTTCTCCTTAACTATGGGCTGGGTCTTCCCACATCAATTAGATAGTCTCCTGCAGACTTGCTCATAGGCTTGCCTTAACTAAATAATTCTTTACAGGCCTTAAGGCTCACGTCTCCGTTGCCAAGTCGATGGAGTTGATGCCTGGAACTAACTGCCACATACACCAACTGACGGGAAAAATTGCAAAATCATTTTGGTTTGATGGTATACACTTCTCTGTCTCTCTCTGTCTCTCTTTCTGTCTCTGTTTCTCTGTCTCATCTCTATTTTTGTATATCTCTTAAGAAATCATAACATCCATTAAAGAGATTTTTTTATACTTTTTGTTAATAATACTGGCTCTTGCTTTGACAGAATTAACTTTTTTATTTGCAAGTTTAACTAATATACTCACTTAAACTTTATTCCCTAAATTTTAAGTTGAGCTTGGAGTTACTGTAAAAAGAAGTACAATAAAATGGTGAAATACTAGTTAATATGTATTATCTATGTAATAAAATGTGTCTTGACCACACTATCTAAACTTAATTGTCATCATTTGTTTACATCATGAAGAGAAGAGATTTTTAAAACAGCAAGAATCTATACTTTATAAACAAGAATAATTAAGTTTAGGGACTAGTGAAATAGCTCAGCAGGTTAGAAGCCTGCTTGCAATCTGTTGACTCAAGTTCAACTCCAGAAGCACATATAGGGTATAATGGTTACTCTTGACTATTGCTGTGAGAGAGCATTCAAAGTCAAGCAACTTAAGGGAGAAAGGGAGATTAATTTATCTTGCAGTTCCAGAGGGGAGATACAGACTTAACGACAGAGGACAGAGGAGACATGGCTGGCGGCTGAAGCTGGAGCAGGCTAAATCACTGCAGACATCCAGGAGGCTAATGGGTGATGACTGAAGGCTGGAGGATTCCTGGAGAGTCTCTTTACTTCCTCATCTCATATTCTATGGTTCCTTTTATCTGGTCCGATACTGGGAGGTTCCAATTGGATCTAGGGCTTTGTATTGATCCAGATAATCTCTTTCAGGTGGTCTCAACTGATTTTTGTTAATGCCAGGTGTGTCAAGTTATACACAGGATTAACTATCACAAGGGGTAAGGGTAGAACTGACTTCCAAAAGTTGTCCTCTGACCCACCCGTGCACCACAGAATGCATGTCCATGGTCTGTCCTCACTCTTTCTCTCCCGTCTCAAATAAGTTTTTTTAAAAAAGGAAAATTAAGCTTAAACCATTTTTTTAACAAAAGAAGTGCTTCCATATACTGCTGCAATGCTTTTGGAGATTAATTTACAAGTATTTATTTAGAACATTTAAACTTTTCATGACTTCTAAATATGAGTGTGTATTCTTATATTTGGAATTTTCTCCTGGAAATAGTCCTTAAGAAAAACTTCCTTGCAAAATTATACACAGGTCTGCTATTATAATAATGTAGACTAGATATGTTGCAGTTCACCTGCGTGGTTGCTGATAAATAACCATCACACAGCTTAAGGAGTTTACTTTTTTTTTTTAATTGTTTTTATTATTATTTATTCAATTGTGCATGTATGTGCGCGTGCGTGTGCGTGCGTGTGCGTGCGTGTGCGTGCATGTGCGTGTGTGTGTGTGTGTAGAACCATGGACGAATTCGGGAACCACCATAGACGCCTCCACCTACTCCGCCCTACCAGGACCAGAAACACAGGCTGCCTCTGCTTCTGCCTGGCGTCTATACATGGGGTCTAGGATCCAAACTCAGGACCTTCCATCTGCAAGGCAGAGGCTTAACCCCTGAGCCACCTCTCCAGCCCCTACTACGACTACTGGTTACAGTTCTTAGTCCAGCTTGACGAGAGAGCATGCACCAACACCAGAGCCAAGGGAATTGGCCACACCATCACTGCATAATGGCTGAGAGATGGACAATCCTTATTTGCCAGACCAGCATGTCTGGTCAAGTGAACAGAAGGATGCCAATTCTCTCATCAGCTCTCTGTGATTTATCCAGGGCTTAATCCCACCCACCATGGGCTGGGTCTTCCCCATCAACTAGACAATCTCCTTCAGGTTTGCTCTGGGCTTAACTCAACCATCAACTCTCTACAACTGTGCCCAGAGCTCAAACCCTAAACAGTCAAGTTGACACCCGTGCTTAACTTTAACACTTCACCACACCTTGTCAACTTGACACAAAAACAATAGCACTTTTTTTAAAATTTATTTTTCTGCTCATACAAACATAATAGTTACCCCTGTCCCCTCCCTCCCTCCACCCCTCCCTGAACCTTCCTGCTTCCTCCCCCTTTTCCTTTTCCTTTCCCCCTCCCTCCCTTTCTCCCAGTGCCCCCTCCCCCATCTCTGAAGCATCCTTTAATGTGTATATCAAACTTTCCTCTGAGTCCTCCTCTCTGATGAGGTGTAAGGACTCCATGGCATTTCCCAGAACTCTTTCTTGTGTTCCCTTAACTGTTGTGACTGTTAATCCCTTGCTTCTAAGGATCCTAGTGTCTTTAGTCCATGCTAGACTTTGAGGGGTCAATGATAAGTTGGTCATTGAGCAGATCATGCAGAGTCCTATTACAATTGCTTCGGCCCTAACTTGTGTGGAATGTCTTGTATATCGTGACTCCTCCCATCCTTGTGCTCTTATAATCTTACCGCCCCTCTTCCGCAAATTTCCCTGAGCTTCAGGATGGGGAGAGATTAGGCAGGCCTGATTCCAGGTGGTTGATATAGAGTTCTGATGTTCTGAATTATGGTTTGTTGATTTTTTCCCCAGTTTTGCTGCTCGTGCAATGCCCATGGCTCCATCCTGATGGGTATTGGATGTCACTGCCTGGCCAGAGATAAAAAGCTGTTAAAATAGAGTCTTATTATAAGGATAGATTCAAAGGTAGATGGAATAAAAATAGGAGACTGTGGTGAGGGGTGCGTCAGTCTCCCATTGCAAAATGGTTACCTTCTGTCTGCCAGACTATGCCCTCTCTTTCTGGTAAGATCATACCCCATCAGTTGCAAGTGACCAGGAAGGACAGTCTGTGACTTAACCAGATGTCTCATTACTTACTTGCAGTCCTTGATGGTGGTCTATTTATCTCTGCTATAGCATAATCTCCTCTCTCCTTGTTTCTGGAGGGGCCCTCATTCCCCTTCTCTCCTGTTTATAATCTTTGCAATTACTGTAGGTATTACAGAGATTTATCTTTGAGTGTGTCTCTAAGTGGGTTTGGTACAAGGATCCACCTATTAGGAAATACATATGGCACTTAATTTTCTGTGTCTGGGATACTTCATTCAATATAATTGTTTCTAATTCCATCCATTTCCCGGCAAATTGCATTAATTCATCATTTTTGATGGCTGAGTAGTATTCCATCGTATAAATGTACCACAATTTCCTTATCCACTTGTCAACTGTTGGACATTTGGGCTGATTCCATGACTTTGCTATTGTAAACAGTGCTGCTATGAACATGGTCGTGCTTGTTCCATCGAGGTGAATATTTGCTGTATGAGGGTTATTCCCAAAAGTGGAATAGCTGGGTCATATGGCATTTCAATCTTTAACTTCTCTGAGAATTGCCAGATGGCTCGCCAGAGTGGTTGTATGAGCCTGCATTCCCACCAGCAATGTAGGCTTGCCACATCCTTTCCAGCATTTGGTGTTGTTCGTATTGTGGATTTTTGCCATCCTGACCAAGGCAATATGATATCTCAGGGAGGTTTTGATTTTCATTTCCCTGATGGCTAAGGATGTGGAGCATTTTTAAAGATATTTGTTAGACATTTTAATTTCGTCCCTGGTAAAGTTTCTTTTAAGTTCCAAGGCCCATTTTTAATTGGGCCATTTGTTTCCTTGGTGTTTAGTTTTCTAAGTTCTTTGTGCAATCTGGATAATAGAGCTCTATCAGATGTATAGTTAGTGAAGATTTTCTCCCATTCTGTGGGTTGCCTTTGTGCAAAATTATAATCTCTTTATCTGAACAGAAGCTCTTTAATTGCATAAGATCCCATCTGTTGAGTGTTGGTTGTATTGACTGTGCTATTGGATTTCCGATTAGGAACTGTTGGCCTAGTCCAATCAGCTCCAGGGAGTTCCCTACCCTTTCAACTTAGGTTTTTATAGTCTCTGGCCTTATATTGAGGTCCTTGATCCATTTGGAATTAAGTCTTGTACATGGTGACAAGTATGGGTCCAGTTTTGATCTTCTACATGTGGAGATCCTGTTTTTCCAGCACCATTTGTTGAAGATACTATTCTTTTTCCATTGGATTTTTTGGGCCCTTAAAAACAATAGCACTTTTAGGGGCTGGAGAGGTGGCTTAGGGGTTACGCCTCTGCCTTGCAGGCGGAAGGTCCTGAGTTCGGATCCCAGATCCCACGTATAGACGCTGGGCGTAAGCGGGGGCGGCCTGCGCTTCTGGTCCTGGCAGGGTGGAGTCTGTGAATCCCGGGGCAGAAGGAGGTGGAGGCATCCATGGTGGTTCCCGGATTCGTCCGTGGTTCTGCACACACACGCGCGCGCACGCACACACACACACACACACACACACACAGGCGTGCACGGGCACATACATATGCACACAATTGAATAAATAATAATAATAATAAAATGCTAAAAAAAAAAACAATAGCACTTTTAAACTGTAACCTTTCCTTGTCCCCACAGATTTTAAAAGTTATCTTAAAAATATAAATACATTTCATAAACAAATTTAAAATATTCTCATTAAAATTTCAGTTATTAAAATGTTGAAACTAAACGTCTTTCTTTAAATATGCCAAATAAAATCTTTAAATATTGTAAATAGAATCATTGTAATAATGAGAAAACAACAAGTTAAGACCAAAGTCCAGCAAATTAGCACATCCTGTACTTCAATGTCCATCTTCTGTTGCTCATCATGTAATCACGGTGGCTCAAAGATTTCAGGAATTCCCAGTCCCTGTTTGCAGCTCTAAGTTGTAAATGCAGAGTTCCTCTGAACCAAACTGAATCTCCACTCGCAGTTGTCCTCAGCAAATATCCCACAGTTCTGGCATCTCTAACACTCTGGCTTCGCCTCTGCAGCTATAAGCTTCACCTTCTCTTGCAGGACTCTATGCTGGCCACTTGGTGCCAAGCTTTTGCTGCTCTTCATGAACCCTGTAATCACACACCAAAACCAGTACCACCTGGGGGACGCTCGCTGCCAGATTCCGAAGTGAGTTGGAAATGTAGCCTAGTCCACTTGAGCCATAGTTGTACCAAGTTTTATGGGCTGATGCTGGAAAAGCCTCTTTTAGGCAGCCAAACACCTGAAGGGCAAGAAATGGCTTTAACTTGGGCTTTCAGGCCCCTGAAGGAATTTGAGTTTTCAAACCACGAATTTGCCATATGGTGGTTTTCACATCTTCCACCGTCCTAGTGCAAGTCATATAGATTTTCCTTCACTGATACTCATTTTCTCCAACAGCAGCAGATATCCTGCTGCCTGCCCTTTGCACATCCAAACCTTTAAGGCTGCCAACACAGCTCTCCTCTGTCAAGCAAACCAGTCCATCATCTTTGAATTTAGCTTTATTAAAGTCCCCTCATTACAAATTGGGCCCAAACAATCTCTCTCAGCAATTGGCCCACTAAACTCTGAAGAATGGTATTTGTAAATCCACAAAGTGAAAATTCTCAAGCATTTCCAACTTTGTCCAGCAGAACTGTTCAAAAGCCACAAAATCCACATAGTCAGATTTATCAGCAACACCCCACTTCCGAGGTACCAAATTCTGTTGCAGTTCACCCATGGTTGCTGATAAATGACCATCACAAAACTTAAGGGAACAAGCTGTTTACTTTCTTACGACTACTGGTTACAGTTCACAGTCCAGCTTGACGGGAGAGCATACACCAACACCAGAGTCAAGGGAACTGGCCACACCATCACTGCATAATGGCTGAGAGAGGGACGATCCTTACTTGCCAGACCAGTATGTCTGGCCAAGTGAACAGAAGGATGCCAACTCTTTCATCAGCTCTCTCCAGGGCTTAATCCCACCCACCACGGAATCGTAAGAGAATAAACCCTTGTTCCCTTAAACTGTACCAATCTTCTTTAGCCAAAAACTGCTCTTTGCACGGGGCTGTTTTTCAGAAAATCCTGTGATGGTTAATGTTCATTAGCAACTTGAAGGGATTTGAAAGCCCCTAGGAGGCATGTACCTGGGAGTATCTGCAAGGGTGTTTCTGGAGAACTGAAGGAAACTTACTCCAGCCCACAGGCTAGAGGCCCAGTCTGGGACAGTTAATCTTAGTTGTCACTTTAAATTACTAACAGATCATTGAACAGTCCCACCTGCAGGGATTATCTGGATTAAGTTAATGGAGACACTTTAATTGGCCCTAAATATGGGGGGTACCTTCCAGTAGCAAACCAGATCCAAGAGAGGAAAACGCTCTTTTTTTCCCTGTGCTAGTAAGCTCATCTTCCCTACTGCCTCCATTCTGGCTCACACCAGAACCCAGGAATCATCCAACTTTCAGCCCCAGGCTGGGACTGCTGAGATCTTCAGCTCCTGGACTGAGCAGCTACAGATAGCCACGGATGGATAACTAACTAGACCCTATCTTGCAAGCCAATGCAATAATAAATATATATGTTCCTTCTATAGCTTGTTCTCTAGAGAACCTTGACTAACATACAGATGGAGTAAGCAGAACTAGTGACTTGAGCACCACAGCTCATCTCTCTCTGTTTCCTGACTGTGATATAAATAACCAGCTGCTTCATGTTCCTGCCACCGTGTCTTCCTCATCGTGATGGACTTGCCCTAAATCATAAGCTCAAACAAATTCTTCCTTCCTTAGGTTGCAAAATATTATCAGAAAAAGGTAAACAAAGCAGCTCTTACATCCAAGAGATAAATGCAAATCCTCTGAGGCTTAATTTTAAATGAATAAAAGACTTAGCTCCTCCAAATCTCTTCAAGTCTTAGAACTCAGAGAATTTAATGACATTAGAAATTGCATGACAGGGAATAATAAAGTCAACAAACCCCAAGTCAAGTTTCCTCTTTCCAGGTGCTCGAAAGGATTGAGTAGTGTCAGCTCTGCCTTGTACTAATCTCACCGTGACATTTACCGAGACAAGCCCACATAAGGATCCCACAGGCTTTGTTGCTTCTTAGAGGAGTCTGACATTCTGACATTGAAACCCCAGAAGTGGGATGAGTTGGGGGAGGGGGATAAAATTAAAAAGCATATTTAAAACTACGTCGGGGTTTGCCCTGATGTAAGAACTTTTGGTCCTTTTATAATCTGGCTTCATTTTGGAAAATTAAGCTATTCTAATCGTTAAGGAAATGCAATCATCTTCAGTTAAAGAAATAAATAAAGGAGTAAATAAAGAAATACATAAATAAGGATGGCTCAGTCAGTATAGCATTCACCTTATAAGTTCAAGGATGTGAACTTGATCCCTAGAAGCCACGCAGAGGTGCTGAGCCTGCTGGCATGCACTTGGAGTCCCAGAGCCGAAGAGACAGTGACAGGAGGATACCCAGGACTTGCTGACTGTCAGGGTAGCCTAACTGGTGAGCTGCATGGCAATTAGAGACCCTGTTTGAAGGAAGGAAGATGGCCTTCCTAGACATGACACTGAGGCTTGTTCTCTGGCCATCACATGTGCAAACACATGGACACCCTCACACATGAACACACACACATATAAATATATACATGAAAAAAAAACTAAAGTATGTAGAATTGATAGGAACACTATCCAGTTGTCAGGATAATTATAAAGCTCTCCTTCATCTACCCTAGCAAAAGGAAGAAGTGACTTATGTTTCAATTATTTTTATTTCCCTTGCTCCTCATCTCTTAATGGTACAAGTGAATAGAGAAATCATAAAATCATACATTTTCAGAGCTCAAAAAGACCTGGGAGAATTGCTGTTTTAATCTTCATTTTATGTGCAAGAAATCTTAGTATGGATAAACAGCAAAATGTAGGAAGTCGAAAGTTGCAAAAGTTGGCTGGAGAGATAGCTCAGGGATGTAAAACCTTTGCCTTACAAGCAAAAGGACCTGAGTTCAGATCCCCAGATCCCATGTAAAAACCCTGGGTGGAAATGGTGGTGACCTGCAATTCCGTCCCGAAAGGCACAGTCTGGGAAACCCCAAAGCAAAGCAATTAGGAGTTAGAGCAATCCAGGATGATTCCTGTATTACCCTTGGGTCTTCACAGGCACACACATTCAAAATGCCCTCTTGTATACACACACACACACAGATGCACACACAAAAAAGAGTGATAAAAAGGAAATTGCAGAAGCATAGTTAATCCATCAAATAAAAATTAGATTACATGAGATACTGAATTCATTGTAGAAATTGCTGACACACCTAGCTCAGAGTGGAAACTCATGCTTGTAATCCCAGCACTTGTAAGGCTGAGGCAGGAAGATTATCAAGTTTGTGGCCAGTCTAAGCTGTACAGTAAGTACCAGGCCAGCTAGACTGCATAACAAGATCCTATTTCAAAGAACAAAAGCATCCCCCACTCTATAAAAAGCACACTCAGCTACCTCTTCTTGCAGGATTAGGTAGATGCTTATTGTCATTTTTGTTGGCTGTGGAATGCATCAAGATTTTTCTAAGTTTTTCATTGCTTCTATGATGGAAATCTACAAAAACGTGTAATAAGCCATTTCAGAATCATGTTCAGAAGCACACTTCTCTCTTAGAAGTGGTTGCTATGGAGATGAGCACACGTTGTGTGACTCTGCAGCTGGCAAGTTAGAATCATCGATGCTATAAAGACATAAATAGCTTTCTCCACATAGATACACAACAACCCATGCACAGCTGCGTCTGCCTCCTCTTTTTGAAAAGTAATAATAAAATGCCATTCAGCGATGATCTCTGATGATAGAAAGACCCATAAAGTCTACGCATTTAAAAATGTACAGAGCATCAAAACTAGTTTTTAAAACTATCATCAAGTACTCTAAGTCAAGTTAAAAAGTTAATAATGTGCTTAAAATATTATCATGGTTTGAATATGACTTGCCCCCCACAGACTCATGCGCTTGCATCCTTAGCTGTGGGAAAGTTGTAACACCTTTAAGAGGTGGAGCCTTGATGGAGAAAGGATGTCATAGTCTTGGGGTTGATAGCCTGGATCTGCTTCCTCTTGGATGCCTGCTCTCTCTGCCTCCTGAAGGCTTCAGTGACTTAAAAGGACTTCCTGCTTTTGCCTCCAGCATGCTTTCTGCTAGGCACTTTCTGCCCTAAGGGACTATGTCATAGTCAGGCACAGGTGTCAAGTTGATGGTTGAAGGTTTGGGCTCTGGACACATTTGTGGAGAATTAGTGGTCGGGTTAAGCCCAGAGCAAACCTGCAGGAGATTGTCTAGCTGATGGTGAGTGGTACTAGGCCCTGAACAGGTGAATAAAATACTAAGAACTGATTGAGGCAGGTGGCAGCCTTCTGTTCACTTAGCCAGACATGCTGGTCTGGCAAGTAAGGATCGTCCATCTCTCAGCTATTATGTGGTGATGGTGTGGCTACTTCCCTTGGCCCTGGTGTTGGTGAATGCTTCCCATCTAGCTGGACTACAGACTGTAACTGGACTGTCAGTAAAAAAAATAAATCCCTTGTTCCCTTAAGCCATTTGATGTCATTTATCAGCCACTATGCACATGACCTGCAACTGACTATATTCCCTCTGAAACTGTACAACTAATAAATAGCCCTTTCTCCTCTCTTCCTGTGTGTGTGTACTGTCTTACAATAAAAAGAAAAGTGACTACACCCATAATGTAAGGGATGGGTGTGGGGGGCACAAAATCTGTAACCCTGCCCTTGAGAGGCAGGCAGATGAGGAACCAAAGTCATCTTCAGCTGCACGATCAGTTCAAGGCCAGTCTGGGCTAAATGAGACTCTGCAGTGCAAAGTAAAAGCAAAGCAAGCAAGGAAGCAAAACAAGAAACAAACAAACAAACAAAAAACATAGAAATTAAACAATGAAAGCACATCTCTTAGGCATCACTGTTCCTTATAAAATTACATGTTCCTTATAAAAATTAAAGGTAAAAAGCATAATGATATAGTACAAAATTTTTTGATTCATTTTCTCCCTAGCATTCAATAATATTAACCATGGTTTATTACCTACTCTTTTTCCATCTCTTTATTTCCTTCCCTCTATTTCTCTAACTATATAATTCCTTCCTTTTTTTTAATTTGCTTTCTCTACTTGCATTACATTCTCCTTCAAGAAATAAAGTTTTTAAGGCTGGAGAGATGTCTTAGGGGTTAAGAATACCTCACAAGCAGAAGGTCCTGAGTTCAGATGTCAGGTCCCACATAAAATGTCAGGCAGAAAAGTGTGACAGCCTGTACTTCTGGCCCTGGCAGAGTCTGGGAAATCTCAGAGTGGAAGCAAAAAGAGGAGGAAAAAAAATCCAGGATGATTCCCAAAACCACCCCTGGGTCTCCACAAGGACACACACAGTGCCCTCTGAGACACACACACATACACGCACACAGACACACACACGCACAAAATAAGTTTAAGAAAAGAAATAAAAATTTTAATATATGCAAATTTCCATGAGATTAGCCACTTTCAGGCATTAACAAAGGCATATATCTTGAAGAGGATGATTTTTATTAACTTATTTTTCTTCTTGCGGTTAAGAAAATAAAAACATTTAAAAATAAATATAAATTATGCATAATGAACATTGTCAAAATTTCAAACTAAAGGATAAAGAACTGTAAAATTAATTACATTTCCTTTATCTATTACACAGTTTCAGTAGATATCTGGTTAATTCTACTTGATTTATAGTTCTTTTTCCCAAGTCATTCAAAATCAAATGACTAGGATCATGATAAATACTTATAAAGACATGTTTTTCTCTAAAATTTGGAGTCATCAATGATTAGCCCATTAGTGGGCCAATCAGGCCTAAGAAGACACCCGGGCACATGCAGAGACAGGTGTCCTAGAGGATCAGCCCAATGGAGCTCATAAGCAGGAGTATGGGGGAGCAGGAAGGAGAATGGGTGCAAAGGAGAAGAAATGGGGTAGAATGGAGGGGGGCAGAGAGGTAGTACAGGATAAAACATAAACTCATTGTATTTGTTTATGAAAACTTAAAAAAATAAGGAAAGCAATTGGAGTAATTTTAACTTTTCTCTAGGAAAGATCTCACTGTGGACTGGGGGCATAGCTCAATAGCAGAGTACCTACCTGGCATGTTCAAGGCCTGAGCTCAATTCTTAGTACACAGAAGGAAAAAAAAGAATGAATGGACAAAAGGTAGGAAGGATGAGAGAAAGGAAGGGAGAGAGGGAGGGAGGCAGATAGAGAAAGAGAGAGAGAAAGGGAAAGGAAGAAAGTAGAAGGGAAGAAGATGCATATACTGTGCTCACAAGGATACACCTTTTAAAACCAAACATGGTGGTTGTCATGGTTAAGTACAGGTGTCAACTTGACTATTGAGGGTTTGAGCTCTGGGCACATTTGTAGAGAATTAGTTGAGTTAAGCTCAGAGCAAACCTGCAGGAGATTGTTTAGCTGATGGGGAAGGCCCAGCCTATGGTGGGTGGGATTAGGCCCTGAAATAAATCATGGATAGCTGTTGAGAAAGTTGGCATCCTTCTGTTCACTTGGCCAGACATGCTGGTCTGGCAAGTAAGGATTGTCTATCTCTCAGCTGTTATGTGGTGATGATGTAGCCAGTTCCCTCGGCCTTGGTGTTGGTGTATGCTTTCCCATCAAGCTAGACTAAGAACTGTAGCCAGGAATTGTACGAGAATAAACCCTTGTTCCCTTAAGCAGTTGGTGGTCATTTATCAGCAACCATGCAGGTGGACTGCAACAGTGGTACATGTCTGTAATTCCATTATTGGGGATATAGAGGCAGGAGGATCAGAAGTTCAAGGTCATCCTTGGCTAATAGTAAGTTTGAGGCCGCCTTGGCTTGCTTATATTAGATCGAGTTTTACACACAAAAAATAATGCATTGCCTATAGGGTGCATTATGAAGCACTAAATTAATTAACATAAGTAATAAATGATTAGAAATATAAATGATAATATTTCTACCATTCAGGCAACTCAATGCACATTTTTAAGGCTAGTGAATATTTCAATGGATATTTTCAAGTATACTTATTTTCCTTTTATTTTTCATGTGCAATGATTCCTGAAGTCAACCTTGGGCCTCCACAGTCACACACAGTGCCTTCTAATACACACACACACACACACACTCACATGCAGCACACATGTATGCATAAAAAGAAAATTTGTATTCAAACTAGTTCTAACTTTAAAATTTTCTAAAAGATCACACAGGGAGCAGGTGTCGCAATCACAAGGCAATTTTTTTCCCTCTGTGTTCATTTCAAGATGTTCTTGTACTTTCCTAGTGAATTGCAAAGTTGAAATTATCAACTGAAGCCAAAAATTGTAATGCAAAATGAAATATTCTTGATGGTAGCATTTATGAAAATTTTATCCATATCTGAATTAATGAAAATTACATATTCCTGTGGCAGATTTTATGAGGTAGAGCATGTAAAATTTTATATTACAGTATGTAATGCACCAAGATGCAAATTGGTCTTAAAATCCAACAGTCCTCTCAATATGCTTGTAAAAGTAGGAAAAAAATCCCTAAATACAGATGTGATGACAGAGCCCATTATTATATTGCTATCTTCTCTTTTATGCAAAATTTCTTCCTCATCATAAATTACATTTTCAACTGTATATATACTCCAGTTATATCTTTATTTGTTAACATCTGTAATGATATAATCATATTCAATATACATTTCATAGATATTTTCTTAACGTGCCTTAACATATTTATTATTCGTGTATTTCATGTTTTAGTGATTTCTCTTGAAGAAACCTAGCACTCAAAAAAAAAAAAAATCCAACAGACCTACGCTGGACAGAATTAGTGGCAGTTTGGACTTTTGATCCTGGAAAGGTGGCGCCTGGGAAACCCTAGAACAAAGGAACAAAGAGGTAGAGCAATCCAAGATGACTCCCAAAGTCACTCTTGGGTCTCCATAGGCACATGGAGTACACACACACACACACACACACACACACACACACACACACACACAAATAAAATCCAATAGATCTCATCCTGAACACAAGATTCATTGCTTACTAGTTCTTTGAATTCTATTATTTTATCTAAAGTGAGATTTTTTATGAAGATTAGAAGTGATACTTGGGAAAGTGCCTAGCATAATTCTTGGCATGGGCACTGCAAATCTGTTAGGAAAGAGAAATGAAGCAGGCACGGTGGCACAGTTGTACAATCCCAGCTGCTTTGGAGGCTGAGGCAGGAATAGCACAAGTTTAAGTCCTGTGTGGGCTGCAGAGTAAATTTGAGGTCAGCCTGGGCAACTGTTGCAGTTACTCTCCTGTTGTTGCTGATATATTAACCATCAAACAGCTCAAGTGTCAACCTGTTACCTAGGAAGTAGACCTCTGGGTACACTTCAGAGGAATTGTCTGGTTAGGGACAAGCCTGGAGGTTGTCTTGATTGATGTAGAAAGACCCAGCCCATTCTGGGTGGGACTGTTTCCTGGGCAAGTGGATAAAGATGGAAAGAACTGGAACACCGGTAGGCTGGCAGGCAAGCAAGCAAGAGTTCAGTATTGATCCTTGTCTTCTGCTTGTGCTGTAGATGTGCTTGACCAGTCCTCTCTGCTCCTGATAGTGTAACTCTCTTGCCATGATGGAACATAACCTGGAATTGCAAGCTTAAATAAATCTCCTTATTCCCCTAAGTCTGAGTCTTATATTTGCCACAACAATGAGTTATGAAACTGAAACAGAGATACAAACAAAATGAGACAAATGTTAATAAGATTTAGTATGGTGTGCACACGCATATGCACACAGTTGAATAAATAATAATAAAAAAATTTAAAAATAAACAAATAAATAAATAAAATGTTTAAAAAAAAAAAGATTTAGTATGGTGTGAGCTAAAAGTCCTAGAAAAAGAATTTACACCTAATTTGAAGATTATACAAAACTGCTGGATTAGAATTTGTCATAGAGGAAAGTTGGATCCAGATTCAAAGTCAAAATTATACTGGGTTATCTTTAGTCCCTTTGCCATTTATTGCCTATCTCTGTATTTGACTTAACACCCTTTTAATTATCAGGTAAAAGCTTTCGTATAATGTTTTATCAGGCAAGTAGCTTCCATTAATGTGTTTGTCTGCAAGGAGCGCTCATATCATGGCACATGTACTACAGTGTTTGTCTGCAGGGAGCTTTCAGCCTTTCCTGTGATTTCTCTAATACCTAACACATCTGCCTATTGCAGCTTTGCCTCCTTTAGTTTAGTCAGCACATGAGCTCCTTATCACAAAGACGAGAAGCATTTCTGTTGGATTGCCACGTCATGGCCTCACAGCAAAACCTAAGTCCCCCCCCCAGTTGGAAGGACCCCCCTTCCAAGGAGTCGGGAAGATATACATAAGGGGAATCACTTGGTGTCTTGAATCCCCCCCCATTCCCACACACATGCAGAATAAACTCGATACACAGTGGTTGAAACTGACTTTGGAGTGAGACCCAAGAGAGCTATTCTCATAAGCAGCACACAAATTTGATCCAAAACACAGAACCTACCAGAAACGTAAAAGACTACAATTATCAGTGAAAGGAAAAAAATAAAGACACTAAAACAGGAAACATAAAAACTCCAGCAGAGGAAGAAGTGTTTGGAGAAAAACTTCCATTTGGCACTCCAGCTGGTTTTCTGTTTGATAATTATGGTAACTCAACTTGTAAGCGTTCAGAAAAATGCTTGATATTCCTAATTCTTCCATATTAAAGAAGTCCTGGGTAAATAAGTAAAACTAAAGGTAACAAATGGACAACCTACTCCAAGTAAAATCTGAAAACACCTAAGAAAAGTCAAAATGATAAAATTGCCATTTTATAAAAAATTAATGAGAGTTTTGAAAACTATTAAAAACCATACTAAAGGGAAATTGATATGTAGTTCAGTAAATAAAGCCTTCAAGAAGCCTTGGGTTTGACCCTAGCATTACATACGTCATGTGTCTGGAACATGTCTGTACTCTCAGGAGTTCAAGGTCATCCTCAATTCACATCAAATTCAAGGCCCCCGTGGGAGACATAAAACTCTGTCCTCAAAAAAAAAAAAAAAACCTAAAACTGAAAAGAAAATGTTATTAGTTGTGGCAGAAATAAGGACAAATTCCAGAACACCTACAGCTTTCCAGCCATTTCCTCTTCTCTGTACTTGGGTCACCTTGCCTCTTCCTCCTTTATCTCCTCCACCCTGCTTGCTAGTAATCCCCCAGAGAATCAAAATTCTGTATCAAAGATAAAGATTGATGATCCTTTTTCAAGAAAGAGTGCAGAGGGAGAAGAAAATCTGCTATTATTTGCACTCCCAAGACTTTGCTAAAGAATTTCAAATCGTTCTTTTGAACTACAGACCATAATTTTCTTTTTTTTTTCAGACCATAATTTTCTAATTTTTATTAATTAATTCTAAATTTCCATTCTTTTTTCTTTTTTGTCATTTATTTTTCCCCAATCATACAAACTCAATAGGTACCCCGTCCTCTCCCTACCTCCATCCCTCCCCAGTCCCTCTTGAACCCTCCCCCTTTTCCCCTTTCTTTCACCCCCCCTCCTTCCCCTTCTCTCAGTACCTCTCCTTTTCCCCCCTCCCAGCCCTGGAGCATCTTTTTGTGTGAATGCCAAACCTCCCTCTGAGTCCTCCACTCTAGTGAGGTGTAAGGATTCAGTGGCATAGCCCAGAGCCCTTTCTTGGGTTCCCCTTAACATGGGAACACTATTATGACTGTTAATCCTTTGCCTCTAAGGATCCTATTGCCTGTGATCCATGCTAGACTTTGGGGGGGTCATTGATATATCAGTCATTGTGCAGGTCATGCAAAGTCAGATTATGGCTACTCTAGCTTTAACTTGTGTGGAGTATGATGCATATCATTGGTCTTCCCCATCTTTAGACTCTTACAATCTTGCTCCCCTCCCCCCTTTTCTGCAAGTTTCCCTGAGCTTTAGGATGGGGAGAGATTTGGTTGGTCTGGTTCCAGATGACTAATGTAGGTTCTTTGGTGTTCTGAGTTATGGTTTGTTGTTTTTTTATTTTTTTCCAGTTTTGCTGTTCTTGCACCACCCTTGGCTCCATCCTGATTGGTATTGGAGGTCACCTCCTAACCAAAGATAAAAGGCTGTTTAAATGAAGATCTTACTATAAGAGGAGATTCAAAGGTAGATGGAATAGGAGTAGAAGACCGCAATGGGGAGATGGGTGGGTCAGTGTCCCATTTGCAGGATAGTTACCATCTATCTGCCAGTCCCTACACCCTCCCTGATTGGTGAGATCAAACCTCCTCAGTCACAAGTGACCAGGAAGGGAAGTGAAAGTGAGCTTCACCAGATGTCTAGCTATTTACATGCAATACTTAATGGTGACCTATTTTCTCTACTGAAGCATGATCCCCCCTCCTTTTTTCTGGGGGGGTCCTCCTTCCCCTTCTCTCCTGTTTATAATCTTGTGATTACATAAGTATTACAGAGATTTATCTTTGAATATGTCATTAAGTGGGTTTGGTACTAGGATCCACCTATTAGGGGTACATATGGTATTTAATTTTTTGTGTCTGGGATACTTCACTCAATATAATTTTTTTCTAAATCCATCCATTTCTTGACAAATTTCATTAATTCATCTTTTTCATGGCTGAGTAGTATTCCATTGTGTAAATGTACCACATTTTCCTTACCAAATTTCCAACTATAAGGAAATCCCCTGCTGACTAACCCTTGAACCAGGAAAATGTATTTGCCCAAGTCTACATAACAATCTTCACCTTTGTTTCTACTAAGAGAGATTTATGCCTAGGACTTGGGCCTGTGGGCACTTCTGTGAGGTAGTCATCTAGTTAAGGCCATTAAGATTGTCTAGCTCTTAATGGGTGAAACTGTCCCCTGGGTAGACAGCCAAAAATTGAGAGAGCAACTGGCCATCCAGCATGCAAAGAAATAACCGTGTGTGCATTGGTCCTTACCCACTGCTCTGACTTGAGTGGTGAGGCCAGTTCCCTTGCATCTTTCCACGATGAACCATAACCTGGAATTGTGAACTAAAATAAGTCTTCGTTCCCCTAAATTGTCTGCAATACATATTTATGTCAGCAATGGGTTATGGAACTAAAACACATGGTTATGTGAGGTTGTTATGTTAATGTTCCTTTAGTTTCTTATGATAGTATGCTTCATGATAATTATTTTCATCTTTTGTTTGTTATTTATATTTAGATTTTTTTGTAAAATTTTATTTTATGTATGAGTGAGAGAAAGAAAGGAAGAGAGAGAGAGAGAAAGAGAGAGAGAGAGAGAGAGAGAGAGAAAGAGAAAGCGAGAACACTGTATGTGTTCTGTGAGGATCAAGGGTGACTTCAAGAATCATCCTGGATGACTTCCACTTCCCTTTTGCTTTGTTCTGGGATTTCCCAGGCTCTAACCACTAGGGCCAGAAGTGCTTGCAAGGCAGAATCTTAACCCCTGAGACATCTCTCCAGCCCTATATTTAGATCGCTCAAAAATTGTCATTGAGACACCTGCCCCTCATGGTACTCCACGTCTGAAGTCTATAAGTTCATTTCTAACTCTTTGCCCCTCGTGGATTCCATGCCTAGGGTCCATGAGTTCTGTTCTTTTTCTCCGGTAATAATAATCCTCTATATTCAGTCTTTGACTCCAAAACACAAGAACCTGGATACATACATATCCCAAGAGAGTGCCCCCACACCATTTGGCGACCTTGTGTTAACATATGAGTGGGAAAGGAAGCACAAGAGGTAAATTCCACCAGGTAAGATGGGAACCTCCAATTCCATTCCTCAAAGGAGTCCCCTCAGATGGATCCTCAAGAGAATATTTAATCATACTAACCTGAAAAAGAGCCAACATGTGATATTCTGTTTTGAGGAAGGAAAGATGGCCCCCAGGAGGATCTTTAAATTATCATACTGTCCTCCAGCTAGATTTATTCTGTAGAATGGCAAACAAATGGCAGGAAGTTCTCTATATTCAAATTTTCTTTTATCTAAGAGACCATAAAGATCTCTGCCAAAAGTACCAGCTAGAAGTTCCAGAGAAAACTTTATCTCCCAAAAAAGATGCCCCCAAAACTAAGTTGGAACAGGAATTTCATCTCACCTCTCCAAGACTTTCCACCTCAGCCAAACTCTCTTCCTTGACACTAAGCAGGATCCATGTAATCTGTGGCCCAGCATTAGTCTGTCTTCTTCAAGAGATTCCAAGTGTATTTGGGTCAACTCAGGTTCATGATCCCTTTTCCTTGCAAGATCTGGCCCAAATTAAAAAGGATTTAGGGAGTTTCCCTGAAGACTCAAACAAAGATGTTTTTCAAACTGAAAGGGAGGGAAGAAAAAGAACCAGGAAAGAAAGAAATTGAAGCTTGATATTGACCTAAGGGAATGGAATAACAATACTAACAAGCATGCCAAAGCAGACAACCCAAAATCCCTTCCGATAGGAAAAGAGAAAAAAAAAAAAAATGCTTTAAATACAACCAGAGTGGACACCAGAAGGGGGAACTGTCCCAAGCACAAAAAGCCTCCACATGGCCCATGTCTTAACTATTGGAATCTCCATTGGAGGAAGAATTGTCACCCGAACCCCAGGGCTGCGGGCTCAAGGCCCTTCAAAGAGGACCAATGATGTGGCCTGAGGCTCTTTTCCTATGGGAAAAAGGGAGTTTGCCACTGATACCCAGCAAAAGAGAGCCCAAATTCTAGGGCAGTATAGCATCTCACGAGAACCTTATGTTAACATGTGAGTGGGAAAGGAAGCACAATTTTTCAGTGCTCAACTTCCTTCCTAGACCTTTGTCAAACTCCAATTTAACTAGAACTGTTTAGGATCAAGGAAGAGACAAATTTAGCAAAGTAACTATTACAGTTCCTTGTATATTTAATGGTATGGTCTTTAGATATTCTTTTGTTTACATGCCTGAATGTCCTAAATTTAGATTTTATGGAATATTTTAATGCTGTTATAATGTTGTCCATGTTATGTTAATCAAGCTATTCCAGAGGAAATTTTGATACAAGTTCCATCTCAGGCACAGGCCTTATCCCAAACATGGGTTGAACCATAAGATACTCCCCAACAAAGATAATACTCAGAGACCTGCAAACCTTACTGTGTCAGGAAACAGTGTCCCCTATAATCAAAAGTTAGAGAACAGGACTGATTCAGACTCTCAACAACTTGAAATTTAAAAGATCTGTTCTTTTGCATTTCTTTGGTCCCAGAAAGCCAATATCTCTTTGTTTTTAAGAGCTTGGGATTGTTCTGCCCAAGGATTCAGACACAAACAGTCCACATATTTTTGGAAAAGCCTTGGAATGTGACCTTACAGATTTGCAGCTGCTAGGGGAGGTCTCCTCCTTTATATAGATTACCTGTTGTTCTTCACTTCTACACCAGACAAAGATTAATATCCATAAAGCTTAAAATGTGGTGACCTCTGGACCATCCCAGCATCTCATAAGTGAGGACCATTGACTGCTCACATTTCCTTTGGCCCAACTCACCAG
The DNA here is from genome assembly GCA_023101885.1 of Typhlomys cinereus. Taxonomy (NCBI): domain Eukaryota; kingdom Metazoa; phylum Chordata; class Mammalia; order Rodentia; family Platacanthomyidae; genus Typhlomys; species Typhlomys cinereus. The sequence goes on from JALPQD010000020.1 coordinate 2,900,631, forward strand.
GAAGTAGCCAGAGCTGTCCCTGCCCCTCATTCGTTGAGCAGTCAAATCCTCATAATAATTAAGGGGGGGATTAGGCAGTTTTAGAGCAGCCAGGTTGGGACTGTCTCTGAATGTCTTGAAGGTCATCCCCCACTGAAAAACACATTCTTTGCCAACCTCCCCCAACCCTCTGATCATGAAAGGCTGTGGAGATTAGTTCTCCATTGCAAATAAGCCCTGCCACAAGGTCAGGCACAAGAACAACTGGATTGGGCCCCAATATAAACACACCAAAGAGATGTAGAGAACCAGAAGCTCCAATCAGGTTTACAGAAACTTTTCCAATGAGAAGTCATTTTCCCTTGGCTTGCCTAAGTGTATAAATGTACCTGACCCTGGCAGCCATCTTTGGCACCTGCCCCTTATGACACTCCACTTCTGGAGTCCATGAGTTCTTTTCCAGCTCCTTGCCTCTCTTGGATTCCATGGTTGGTGTCCATGAGTTCTCCAGGGCTCCTTTGCTCCTCATGGAACTCCACAGTCTGGAGTCCATGAGTTCTTTTCCAGCTCCTTGCCTCTCTTGGATTCCATGCTTGGTGTCCATGAGTTCTCCAGGGCTCCTTTGCTCCTCATGGTACTCCACAGTCTGGAGTCTGTGAGTTTTGTTCTTTCTCTCCTCTAATAAACTCTGCCTTAATCCTCAAAAAATTGTCATTGATATTTGGAATTTGCCTTAGTATAATTTCCTAAATGATAGAAACAATGCTGATCTTTGTTTAGTGAAACTACAACTGAGGACAATGACATTATATCTTCTTTCCTGTGTTTTGTTATGACCTCTTACCCAAACCTCCTACCTTTTCTAAATGAATATCTACTACCTTCATACAAATTTTTAATGATTCACTATAATTTGAATAAAAATTCATACTGATAGACATTTAATTTTTAATTTCCAAAAGGAATCCCATTTTTAAATTATTGTTTTATCTTTGTAATTTCACATATTGAGTACTTATCCCTGCTTCCCTCTATCTCTCCTCCCTCCCTTTTCCCTTCCTTCTCTTTGTCAATCCATTCCACTCCTTCCCACCATCCTGCCTGTTTGCATCTACGGACCCCAGCGTTCCCTCTGTCTTGTCAACTCTTATGGGGATCCAGGCCTCTTGTGGCATACCAAGTTGCCTCTCTTTGGGCTACCCCATTTATAAGGACATTTCCCTTCACTCATCCAGCTTTAGTCCTGAAAGTTTCCACTATACGTTTTTATCTCTACTTGAGTTCCTCTGTTGTCTATGGGGGTATGCTGGTATGTCAGTCATTATGAAGGTCTGGTAAGAACAAGTTTCACTGTAGTTGAGTTTCTAGATGCAACAGTCCTGCCTTTAGTGGAATGTCTTGTCCACTTGTCCACTTGTCTCCCCATCTTCTGGTTCTTACAATCTTACTGCCCCCTCTTCTACAAGAGCAAACCTTTAGGATGGGGAGGAATCCCATTTTTAAGTACCTCACTCTTATATTCAAACTCCCAGAACTCAACCAACAGAACTTCTTCCTATTACAACAAAATGTGGATATTAACTGGGTTCCAACCAATCGTGTTACTATATTAGAAAGGTTAAAATATAACAAAATCCAAGATGAAAGCATCAGTCTGTCACAGTTGCCTGTGTTTTACATCATAATCACCTGTGCTATTGACAGACTGCTACAAGTCCCACAATGGGGACTTCATCACCTCATTGGTGACATAAATTCTTTGTAGGCGTGACTGTGTGGATCATATTCTACATGATGTACCTACTACCATCAGGCCTGGAAGGCTCTGGGGACTATGATGTACTCAGACTTCTGCCTCCTTGGAGGAACGTTTATCCTACTGACTCTAGTTAAGCATATCCAGCGGTTTTGGAATGACTCTATCCAGCTTGTGCACAGATAGTCTCCAATGGCAAATACAGGGTTTATCTAAATTGGCCACACAAAATCCATAGGACTGTGGAGAGGAATAATTCTCACTTGTCAGACCAGCATGTCTTGCCAAGTATACAGAAGGATACTCAACTTCCTTAACCCGTTCTCCACATTTTATTCAACTTCCTAGGGACTACTCCTGCCCACCATGGGCTGGATCTTTCTCCATGAATCATACACTCTCCTGCAGGCTTGCTCAGGGTTTAAATCAGCTAATAATTTCTCACAACTCTGCCCACAGCCCTTAGTCACCAAGTTGATGTCAGTGTATAACAATGACCCCTTCTATCCAGAGATGACAGGGGCCTCCTAACAAATTGCATTGCTTTCCCTTTACCCACGTCCTTATTGAATCTAGATACTCTCTGTGGCATAAGCAATAGCATATCACTTGTCACAGATTGGATTTCATTGAGGTTTAGCATTCAAGAGTTTTAAGCATTTTCTTAGGAGCAACGCTAATGGAAGGAGAAAAGGAAGCAGAGAAGTCAAGTGGTTTTTAGAATTTGATGAGAGCACACACACACACACACACACACACACACACACACACAATTTCTTACCTCTCCACCTGCTCCATCTATTTGAATAAAGACTCCATGAAAGGGCTTTTATCTCCTCTTATACCAACAGTGACTTCAACAGAGCTGGGCACATAATTGGTGCTTGATAAATATTTTTTAACTATAGTTATTGTTATGGGGGAGAACAAGACATTATTCCATAATAAAATGGGAAGAAGGAAGGCCCTGAAATCAGCCCAGGTTTTATTTGTGGTTCTAAGCTTATTTGTTGTAAAATGCTATCCTGCATCTGTTTTCTCAGCTGTAAAATGTTAAGGACTATAATAGTATACTTTCAATAAGTCTGTGGTGAACAATGGGATAATGTGACTAAAAACGGTATTGTTAGTGTTTAATGTAAAACAACAAGAGAGTAAAAATTGTTATCGCAGTGCTTGGAATGTAAGTGCTCCTTTTTTTAAACTTTATTTATTTGGGGTGTGTGTGTATGTGTGTGAGGGAGCACTGTGTGTCACTGTGAAGGACCAAGGGTGACTTTGGGAATCATCCTGGATTGTTTCTATCACCTTTTTGCTTCATTCATGGATTTCCCAGGATCTGTCCACCATTGTCAGAAATGCAGTCTGCTGCCTTTTTCTGCCCTGGCATTTTTATGTGGGACTTGGGATCCTAACTCAGGACCTTGTGCTCGTGAGGCAGAATCTTAACCCCTGAGTCATCACTCCAGCCCAGTGTTTATTTTTAATATCATTATTGTGATGGACTAATTTAGGGTTAGAATTGTTCTGGAGAGCCTGTAACTGTTTAAATGATATAACTTCTTCATTTTAGGATGTCCACTAGATAATACAGGTTCCATTTGAAAGAGAAAATTTTGGTTTACACCTCAAAATAAAATACCATGAAGTATGTGGCCTAAGGAACAGAATTTTTTTTCTCAAGTCCTGGTGGCCAGGATGTCCAAGACCAAAGTGATGGCAGATGGAGGGTTTCTGGTGAAGGTATTCTTTCTAGTTTGGAAACACCTCACTGCTTCCTCTGTCCTAATATGGCCTTTTACTGGGACAGGGAAAGGGAAGGAAAGGATCTCTTCTTGTTTCCAAGGAGTAACTAACCCCATCACAAGGGCCTTCCCCTTAGGAGCTAATCTAGTTCTATCTCCTCAGGTCCGATTTTAAAATTTAAATGAATGTATTTTTGAAGGGACAGCACCCAATCCATAAGTTTATGTTAGTGTCAGCAAACAGCAACAACAAAAATTTCAGTATGTGCCATTGGAGAATGAATTTTCCCAAGTGTAGTTTCCTCTTGTACACTGTATTTGAAACCATTTAAAATGCATTGTGTGCACATCCACATGTGTACACACATGTGCACTACACATATACATGCACATGCAAAACTTAAATAAACAAATGTATTTTAGCTTTAGAAATTAGTGGAGAAAATTGCTATTGAAGAATAGGACTCTGTTTCTTTGCAAAAAAAAATCACTCTTTGGTAATCAGAACCATTATTCTTTATGTATGTTTCATACATTCTCATATTTGTACGCTGATTCTTAATGCTATATGGATGAATTTGATGCCACTATATCTTTACATAGATGAATTTACTGTACTAAGTGTTCCACAGTAGTACTTCAGCAGGTGAAACTCAGGCAGGAAATCAGAATCTAGATTTTTTTTTAGAATTTTTTTTTAACTTAATGGGAGTTTATTTGGAATTCCAGAACTGCCAGCCTAATCGTGGGAGGAGAGAGAGGAGAAAAAGAGAGAAAAGGAGAGAGAAAAAGAGAGCAGAGAGAGGAGAATGGAGGGTTTTATGTCAGGGTCTGGAGAGAACTTCCCAGGACCAGCCCAGGAGATGTAGTTTGGATTTTTATCTTTTATCTTGGACCCCTACTAAAAGCACCTGGGGGGGGGGTGGGGAAACCACCAAGCTGGAGTCAGGAATCCTAACATTCCAGCCTCTTATTAGTGATAAGGTCCATGTATTCTTTCTCAGTTGCTTCCTGCTGGATGGGGTGGGCATGGGAAAAGTTGTAGGCTGGAGTGATGGAGACCCCTTCTCCAGTTCTCATCGTAGGGGTGATGATCGTAGTTGGCTGCATTAGTTGGGCTGCCAGTCTCTGGGAGATGGAATAGTGGATAGGAGCATTTGGTTGAAAGAGCGCCAGGAGAGTTTCCTGATCCTGCCCTGGAAGCACCTGATTGTGAGTGGTAAACGCCAGCAAAAGCAGGTCCCATATCTCATGAACTTGATGGAAGTTTACTTGGAATTCCAGAACTGCCACCACAACCGTGGGAAGAGGAAGAGGAGAAAAAAAGACAGAAAAGGAGGGAAGAAAAAGAGAGACCTAGGTTTTTGAAGCTGTGCTCATCCACATACAGGAACATACATTAGAACATATTTTTTTTCTCAGATTGTATTTAAACTGTCGCCTCACAAAAGTACGCAATAGTTTTATGTAGCAAACGCGGTAACAGCGGAAAGGAGAGAGAGGTCACGGCTGGCTAGAGCTGCCCCTTAAGGAGGCTGCAGCCTGGTGATGAAGACCCGAACCAGCAACAGAGGCCTGGGAACTTCCTGGGGGGTGAGCGCCTGTCCATCTCGGTCTGGTCTTTAAGGGACACACACCAGAGGATCACATCTGGAAAGTCACTGCCTCTGAAGAGCCGGGCGATACCAGCCTTCTCCAAGTCTGACATAGCACTGTGTGGCTGTCATGAGTTCAGTTTCAACACCTCGGAGAACCCAGGAAAGCACCGCCACACACAGTACGCAGGGAAAACGCAAGTTCTCCGCCCAGGAAGAAAAAAAATCATCCAATCGGTTGCCGTTTCTCATTGGCCAATCAGACATCGCCTTTCATCGCTGAACTGTAGGCGGATCTGGGTATCCGGACCGTGCTGTGGTCACCTGCCGCGAGCACAGGAGGCCGTCGGGTCGCCAGCCGGCAGCACCCAGCCTTGGGGGACCAGCCCTTGTCCCTTCTTTGTGCTGCCTGTGTTGCGGCTGCCCATGTAATGCACTCCCTAAGCCAGGAAATTAAAGCGTTCTCCCGGAATAATCTCAGGAAGCAATGCACCAGGGTGACCACGCTAACTGGAAAGAAAATCATAGAAACCTGGAAAGATGCAGGAATTCTTGTGGAAGAAGTAGAGGCGAGCGGCGGGGGCGGCTGCGGTTATGTGCAGGACCTTAGCTTGGACCTGCAGGTGGGCGTTATCAGGCCCTGGCTGCTTCTGGGTGAGTTGTTGATTGTACTGTGTTGGCGCCCTTTGAACTGGGTAACTTTCCCGCTGCTGTCTCTCCCCGATGTGTTATGTCACTATGATCGGCTGTCCTGCCAATAAGTCGAACTACTTCCTTTTTGGGATATGGAATTTCCATTGATGAGTCAGAAGCGTCCCTGCCCCCATAATATTCCCCGAAGAAGGTAGCATATCAATCACTTGGCATCTCATATTTGAAGGCCTGCTGGTGCTGGTGTAGTCAAGCATTCTTGAAAAGAAAAAGTTCAGAAGCTGGAGTCAGAAGTCCCAAGGGTACACTGTGAACTTTATGTGGAGTCAAAGCGCCCCGGGTACACTGAACCTCATCAATGTCATCATCTTAACTCCAGAGTTCTCAGCTCCTTTTACAAATGGGATCCTGGGATTTAGGATTGGTAACGTAATTTGCAAAGGTTAACAGGCTTGTCAATAAGTAATCCAAGAGCCTGAGTATCAGGTCCAAGTCTGATTGACTCTCACTGTCTTATTGTAGATTGTAGATTGGCTCAGATTAGGCCAAGTTTTTCCACTGTATTCTGTCTCTACTTTCTAAATTACATAATGCAGTTCATTTATTTCCACTCATCCAAAAGCCACCTGCTTTCGCTGAAGTAACAGCATCTACTCATCCCATAAAATGGTTCTGACCTTGTTGTCAAAAGTTTTCTTGACACAAATCAAACCATGTAAGTTATTGTTCTATTATGTATTTCATGAATTGTTTCACAGGTTCTCTTTAAATTGACTGAATAAATAGCTCCATCTAGTTTTTGCAGCTTAGCGAGAACTATTACCATCTTTACACTGAATGAACAGTGAAGTCTCAAGTGAGTCATTTGGCGAATCTGGAAGGTTCTCTGAGATCTTGTTCATGTGTTCCTACATAGTTTTCAGTTATTTAATTCCATTGTTGTCATGAGTTTAAAATAACTATGGTCAAGTTTTTACATATTATTCACTGATTCAAAGTCTTTGAGGACTTGTTTTGGTTTTGGTGTTGAGACAGGGCCTCATGTAGCACAGGCTGGCCTCAAACTCACTGTGTAACAACAAGCATAGCCTTGATCATCCTCCTGGCTGTATCTCTCAGTGCCAGGACTACAAGTGTACAAGCGATGCCTGATTTTCTGTGGTGCTGGGGATCATTCCCAGAGCTTCAAGCTATATAAATACCCTACAAAGTCATACCCGGACCCAGACTTTTTTTGTTTCATTTGAATTTATCCAGGTTGAACCTAGTGAAAGCCGTGTCATTGCATTGGGCTTGGAACTTCCCTGGGATCTGCAGAAAGTGCCCAGAGGCACTTTTGAAATTAGTCCCCTCTGTGGGTCCGAAAATGAGACATGCACCAGGCACAGTGATCATTCTTCTGAAAGTCAGACTGATCTTTGTTTGCCTACCTATGTATATCTTATTTCTAGGGACCCAAGAGATGGTTACATCTAAAGTTCCTTCTGATAACAGGCAGGGGATATTGAGGTTGTTTATAGTTCATTCTAAGAGATTCTACATCTCTCTCTGCAAACACCAGTTTCTTCCCAGCACTACACACTAAACAACTTTATTTTAGTGGGATGTAAAGAAGCCAGGAGAGCTGTAAGACTGCAGAATATCTTTCAGTTAGCTTATAAACTCTAGTAATTGCTCCTTTTCAGTTTATATATAAACTATTAACTCATTTAACAGATGCATAAAAGATCTTAGTATTCCCCCCTAGGTCTTAAAATTTTTATTTTATGATTATATACAAATTTTATTTTATTTATATATATATGTACATATATATATATATATATATATATATATATATATATATATATATAAATAACGAGAGTCATGGGTCTTTTCTTAAATCCAGCCTACCTTGGAAAAGTAGAAATTTTCATTTCCTCTATAGTTATGAGATCCACTTGTTAGTGATACCCATTTCTAATGACAACTAGTAACTTTCTGAGAGTTTCTCTTCTCCAGATGAAGAACTTGAGATACTTTATAAGGTTTATTTTTCCAAGAGGTAGGAAACATAGTGTTCTTGGGAGGTGGTTTAAACTTTGAATTTATATAGCTCTTTATTACACAAATTCTTTAAGAAATATCTTGATACTTAATATTTGTAGTAATTTGTATCTTTTATCCATTGACACTTACTACTTATTTTTTTCCAAGTAAAACATAGAATGTTATTTGTTTTTTATATAAGTAGAGTATGAATTCTTGGTTTCTTTTTGTGATCCAAAAACAGTGATTTGGGAGCTGACGGTGTAGCTCAGTGGTAGAAGGCTTGTGGTTCCATCCCCTCCCAAGAAAAGAATGATTCATAAATTAAGACATGCATAAATTAAGCCATTAGAGATTTATACATTATCTGATGTTTTCATTAAAATTGTCTTAAAAAGTAGAGTTTGGTTCTAGATGTCATATATAGCCTGTAATTTTTTTATTCCTACTGTATAATTATAAAAGAATTAACTCATAGAAAGTCCTGGCTTCAATAATGTATGTATATATACATAACTATATATGTGTAAATAAAACCCATCTAAGTTTCTGTATTTTTAATACTTTAGTGTTATTTAAGTAGTTAATATTAAAGTTTGTTTAGTTGTATCCTTATTGTTAACTCATTTTTAAAAATTATTGGACTGGGGGGATGGCTCAGGTGTTGAAGGCTTTGCCTTGTAAGCAAAAGGACCTGAGTTTGGGTGCCAGATCCCACATAAAAACATCCAGTGGAAGTGGCAGTGGAAAGTGGAGTCTGGAAAACCCCAGAGCAAAATAAAAGGAAGTAGAGCAATTTAGGATATAGACAGAACAAAATGATTATTAAAAAGATAGAATGCCTAATAAACCAGTAAATTTAAATTAGTTTATTTGAAGCCTTTTTCCCACTTGGACATGACTTCCTACTGTAGAAAACTGAGATTTTTTTTTTAAACTTATAAAGTTGTTCAAATTTATCAAAAGTTACAGAAAATTAAGAGAAACTTATGAATCTGCCATGCAGCTCTGATAGAAACTAGTATTTGGAAAGGTCAGCTTTAAATAGAGTAACACTGAATGCAGTTTTAGTGAGGTTAGCTTCACTTGGAACTACTGAAACCGCGCGAGATTGACTGCATGCCCACTGGCTCCCAGCTATCCCAGTCATGCAATAGAAGCTGCTTGACTTCCCAGATAAGTAAGATGAGAGCACTCGTATGAAAGTAGAGCCTCAGGAAGGTGAGATTCTTGAGAGGTTTAATTATAAATGTCCTCTCTTCATCACTTGTGGAGCTTGCTTTGTCTAACTGGTTATTCTCCGTTCTGAATTTGCTTATTCACTAGAGCCAGTGTCTAAGTGTAGGAAGTGTGGAAAGCCACCTTCAGGAGGAAGAGACTGAAACACAGCACCCATGGAGCATGGAGTGTGGGTGGATCCTACAGACCTTAGAGCTACTGGGTGTTCCCAAACCAGCAGGCATGAAGTTGTTATGTGGGCGTCTTATTTCCTTAGTACCATTTTTTGTTTTAGTCTATAAAAGAAAGAGATGTTTATTGTCCAAATTACAAATGGCTATAAAGAAAAAAATCACCCATAGCTCTGCTCTTAACATTTTGTTCCATGCACTTTCTATTTTAAGGATATACACATTCTGTTTTTCATAAAAATACATTATGGTGTGTTATAAGCTATATATACTTAGAAATCATGTGTGTGCAGTTGGGTGTGCACCTGTGTGCATGTGTAGAGGCCAGAGGGCAACATCTTCCTCAGATGCTTGGACTTATATTTTAAGATAGGGCCTCTTACTGAATCTGGAACCCTCAGATTGACAGACTGGATGGTCAATGAGAGACCGGCTTTGCTCGCCAGCGCTGGGATGCAGGCATGTTTCACCACAGCAGGGTGCTTTGAGATGCCAGAGATCTGAACTCAGGTCTTCAAGCTTGCATAGCAACAATAAGTCTTCTCCCCAGTAAGCCAACTCCCTAGTCCCAGCAACTTGTCTTTATTTTCTAATAAGAAAATGTGTCTGTGCCATAAATAAATTGTTTTTATTTCTAGTGTACTGGTTACTGTATATATATTTCACTGCAAAGCGGGTTGTTTTTTATTTAACGCAGCCCATATATTGGACTTTTAGTTGTTGTGATTCTTCTTTGCTTGCTTTGTTTCATTGTTGTTTTCTGCTTATTTTGTCTTTGTTTGTTGCATGATCCTTACAGCTGATCATTGCAACATTTATAATTTTTAGTATACATTATTAGAATTAGGAAACAAGATGAATATTTTGTGATGACTATTGCCAAATTGCCACTCGGAAAACTGATGTCTTCCCATATTCATGTTTCATTTTTGTCATTTTTTTAAAAAGAAAGCAGTTATACACATTTATATAAAAAGTCAGACTGATGGTATTTGTATTCAAGGGGATGTGATTTGTTTCTGTAGGATCCCAAGATGCTGCTCATGATCTGGAGGTCCTGAGAAAGCACAAGGTAAAAAAAATGTTACAAGTCTAGCACCCTATGTAGGAAGCATGCTCATTGTATTTGATTAGAGAAATTATACTGTCGTGTCCTTTCTAGATTTTACTTTAATTGACAACATTCTGGCTATCATTTTCATAATGTTCCAAAAATTTTTCATTTACTTCAGATATCTAGTTCCAAAATCCATCTTCTCCTTTTCTGTTTTCCGTCTCTTTTCTACACCTCATAAACCTGGCCCTGAATGCACATCTTCCTTGCCTCTGCTTAAGTGGCTTTTCTGTATGGGCTGTATGCCATAAACTCCCTTGTCCTTGTTTGCCAAAGATCTGCCAAGGCTTTGAGTCCCAATGCATATGCCAGTCTCCCTCAAGACTATTTTCTCCCAACGTGCTTCAAACAACTGATGGTTTACTTACTTTTTTTTTTCAGTATTTACTCAGGAGAATTTTAATTCTTTGCTAATGGGTCAAGTACAGCTTCAGCTCATGGAATTGCTATGGTTTGAAGAGTACATGAGATTCTTGTTCTTCAAGCTTGTGCTCCCAGCAGGCCCAAAGAAAAGGAATATGCAAGGCTACAGACTGGCATATCCTGTGCTTCAAATGTGCCATGATGCCCTCTACCCGGGCCTGCTTGGTTTCTGTTTGCTTGGAGACAGAGACTTGTTAAAGGCTTCTTAGAGGAAGTCCTTGAAAGAGACTGTAGAAAAACATGCAGATAGAGTGGGAGTCTTTGAATGCTACTGGGCACAAGAAAGGTTGATGCTGAAAGGGACAGAAATGGACTTCATAGCCCTAAAGTAGAGTGAGGAAAGAATCAGATGGGGAAGGCCAGAAAGCCAATAAAAGGTTTTACAGAGGGAAATAATAGGGCCAAATTGGTACCTTGAAAAAAAAAATGCTCCTTAGAAGCAATGCACATGATAGATTAGAGAGTTGCTGGAGCTGGTGATGAGGGACCAAGTGAGTTAATGTAGTACTTAAGAAAAGAAAAAGTTGGATGGATTTGAGGTATTTGAGACCGAAATCCTCACAGTTTAGTGGTTAATTACTTACAGGGCTGTCTGGGGTGGCACTCAGGGAGATGGAAGCATCAGGAGCTGGTGTCTAACTTTCTTTGGCAACCAATTAGGTTTTGTGTCATTCCTTGGTATGTGGCACAAAGCAGAATGAACAGATTCAAGAGGAAAGAAAATGAGCCAAGATTTTACTGCTTTTAATTTCAGATGTGATGGAGTATATAGGTAAATTTGGTCCATAGACAGTGAGATATATGTGTTCAGAAGTGCATGAGAAAGGTGTGCTATAGACAGAGAAACATTCACCTTATCAATCATCCTGGGAAAGGCTTAAGGTGAGCAGAGAGGGAGGCCTATTGGGTGCTATCAGAACTCTTGGATTGAGTAATACCAACCTCTGAGGTATGATCAAAGGAAGAAGAATCTGGAGGGGCAAGAAGGGAGTTAAGGTCATTAACGTAAATAGTATGGTGTTGGGTTAGAGCTCTGTTAGAATGAGTATTCAGCATGTCCAACATCCTGGTGTGATCCTTAGTACATGGCTGTTACAGAGTTCATACCAACACCAGGAGCCCAGGGAACTGATTTTACCATATGCACAGGGATTGCTCAGAGAGGAGCAAACCTCTCTTGTCAGACTGCTAGTCTGTCCAAACATACTGAAGTATGCCAAACATGTTGAACTACTTCCCTCCATCTTATTCTTCTGCCCAGGGAATAAGACCAAGTCTCAGACCAAACCCAAATCAATAAATAATATGGAGACTAGAGAAATAATTCCTGGAAAAGGAGTTGTGTGCCACTTACATGCTTCTGCTACTGAAGATTTTGTGTGGTCCTCACTACTAGTTTGTGTGGATTTCATAGGTTTTGCTATGTAGCTATGCAGTTAGATTTCTCTTGAGGACATATAGTCACATGTGTTCACTGTTTCTGACTGACTCACTGCTCCTTAGTGCTTACAATAAGGTCAGTCTGGTCAACACTCTATGGAGTGTCTAATTTAGCAAAGGAGACAGTCTCAAAGGAGTAGGAACAAGTCTGAACGCTGCTTGTGATGTGGTCTAGGGAAGTCTTCAGGCGGAAGACTCACTCGAGTCCTGCTTCAATTTCTTGTTCTTATTACAGAGATCAACATCTCAGCCTGTTTTTAGATGATCTAATTCTTGAGAATTTTAAAAAAAAAATCTCTTCTTTCTTTTCAAGGTGACTCACATTCTCAATGTTGCATATGGAGTTGAAAATGCTTTTCTTGGCGAGTTTACATATAAGACCATTTCTATACTGGATTTGCCTGAAACCAGTATCCTGTCTTATTTTCCAGAATGTTTTGAATTCATTGAGGAAGCAAAAATCAAGGTGAGTTTTATTTTCATCCAGTTTTGCAAAAGCAGACATGTAAAAGCACTGAGCCAGTATCCAATCTTTATTCTTGTCATTATGAGTTTGTGAAGAATCATTGTGAGAATTTCTCTTCAATAGTACTCATTAATTCTTTCAGGTATTTTTTTTTCAGTTCTCTGATCTTTTCTTAATGAGGCATGTACTTTCACATTAATTCAGTTTTGTTTCTTCTTAGGCCTTGCTGAGAAATGTTAGGAGATAAAATGTTCCTTACTAAATTTTCCTGTGTAGCTATGCAGTTATATTTCTCTTAAGGGTATATAATCACAAGTGTTCTGAATATCAGGTAAGATACCAGATGAAGTATAGGGTACAGACTGCTGTGGTTCTGTTAGTACATTCATGATGAATATTATGTATTTATTTTAGTGACTGGATCAGGGAATGTATATTTCTGCATCTCATCCTATACCTTGAGGCTGGGTCTCTTTACTGCTACTCTGTAAACCAGGCTGGCCTGCCCATTGGCTTGTAGACATTCTTGGGTTTTCATTTCCTGTAGGTTACAAATGCTTGTGCCACTGTGTCTGCCTTTTATGTGGGCTGGGGAATCAGAATTCAGATCTTGAGTGACATGCATTCTACACACTGAGCCATTTCCCCAGCCATGTTTACATTTAAAACAGAATCTTGTGTAGTTAAGGCTACTTTCAAACTGGTTATGTAGCTAAGGATGACTCTGAACTTCACTCTTTCTTACCTCAGAGTGCTGGAATTTGACATGTGCACCAGATGTTCTTGCAACTTCATTTCAATGAGTCAAGGAAAGAAATTTTGCCCCAGATACAGGCATATAGAAAACTCCCAAACAGAGGATTTGTGTCTATAGTGCTAATGTTTACGTAGAGGACAGGGCTTTTGGTAAGATGGTCTTTATTGCATTCTCTCCTCCTATTTCTTTCCTTTGTTGAAAATTCCAGAAGTGAAGTAAACAAAGCAGTGTTGCTGGAGTTGCCATGTTTGCTACCTTCATTGGATCATTAACTTTTTAAACCTGCCACAGGCCAAGCCCCATGGCAACTTCAGAGCCATCACATTCATTGTTAATGTACATTGTCCCTGTCTGTGGTCTTGCTCTGTGTCCCTTTTCACTTGCAAAGTATCATTTGCACGTTACCTGAACCGCCCTCTTGTATCAAGCTCACAGTGGGTATCTGATGACTTTTTCCACTTCTCATTGTTATAAGCTAGCTGTTCATGTCATAATTTTACCAATCAATTGCTCAAAATATTTTAATATGCTTCTTTCTAGAGTAAATAGTGTCCGTGTATAATTTTTTTAAATTTATTAATTTTGTGTGTGTGTATCTGTGTGTATTAAAAGGCACTGTGTGCACTCATGGAGGCCCAAGGGTGACTTTGGAGCTCATCCTGGATTGCTTCTACCTGGGGTTTCCCAGGTTCTGCTTCCAGGGCTGGATGTGCAGATTACAGCCATTTCCACCTGGTGTTTTGTACATGGGATCCAGGATCCGAACTTAGGTCCCTCTGCTTTCGAGGTAGAGGGGTAACCCCTGAGCTCTCTCCAGCCCAGAAGGGTATAATTTTTTTAAACATATATTTCTAAATCTGTGATACCAGTTACTTTTGGGAAATACTATGTACACCAAGATGTCTCTGGTTTCTGTTTATGATTATGGTTTAGTTATGTTTCTTATGTGTATGTTCTGTGATTTGTTTTCTTATTTGTGTACATACATATGCTATTAATTTACTAGGCTTTCTGTGTACTGTCCTGAATCACTCAAGTTTTGTAGAAGACACTTTCAGAATTCCTAGCACGTTAATCAGATCATCAGTCCTAGGAGACAGCAGGTGTTAGATGATTGATTTTTCCATTCACTTTCAGTGAAATGTTTTAATGTATAAACTGACAAAATAGATTGCTTACTTGATCATTGTAAATGTTATTAAGAAGGTATAACCGATTTAATAACCTGTCTCAAGTGAATAATGTGGAACTTTGTTTGTCTTTGCTGCAGGACGGTGTGATTCTAGTTCACTGTAATGCTGGGGTTTCCCGGGCTGCTGCAATTGTCATAGGATTCTTGATGAATTCCGAAGAAATCTCATTTGACACTGCTTTTTCTGTGGTAAAAAATGCAAGGCCTTCCATATGTCCAAACCCAGGCTTCTTGGAGCAGCTTCGCTCATATCAAGTGGACAAAGGGAGCAGTGAGTGTGACAAAGTACCATTGCTGGACAGAGACGGGACCTCACACTAGCAGATGATGGATGGGGACAGTGGCCCATCAGCTCACACATGTAGATGATGGAAAGTGTCACCTCTAAATTGGCCTCTGCCATCTTGCCCCTGGCTTGAAGAATCAAGTAGTAAAAAAATTTTGTTTTTTTTTTCCCCCAAGGGGAAATGGAGGTTAGTTTGTGTGTTCTGAAACATTTTTAAGTTCTTATCTTTTCTTTGTATAATGTCTGGTAAAGTATTTGTTTTAATTACTAAGAAAGAATAATGTATCACCAGTCACTGATTTGTGTAGAGGAAAGTTTGAACTTAAAATTTGTGTTAGATAAAAAAAAATTGTGTTAGAGAAAAATGAATCTGCTAGTGAAGACTTTAGCATTATTCCTTCTTTGCACCAGTTTTCATGAGAGAAAAAGCCTGAAATGTTACCTGACTTGCTCTTTCAAAGAGAAGTGAAGTTTTCTGCATAAAGTATTTTTAAGGTTAAAAAAATATTTTCTATCTCCCAAAACAACCTCAGAATCAAAAGACTTATGAACATATAGTGGCGCTAATATTCATATAATTTTAAAATCTTGTTATATAAACAGAATCTTCATTTTGATTTTTAAAATTCAATTCTATTACATGCATTTATTTTAATTTTTGAAATTTATTTTTATTCTTTGATAGTTTCACAGATCAACACAATGGATTTATATCATTTCCTTCCCATATTACCCGATTCCGTCCTCCCCCTTTTCCCATTGAAACAATCTTCCTTTCATCCAGTCTCCCTCCTGCTTTCATGTCTTTTTGTGTATGTGGCTCACTGGGTCTCCTCAGGTTGCCTGAGCACCTGGTGAAGTGTAGATGGTGTTCAGTGTCCTCAGTGAGGTGTGGGGCTTTCTGAGCCCTTCCCCTTCAATGATGAAGTGTGGACAGACCAAACCCTATGCAGGTCTTGGGGGAATGCACACAGTGGCAGTGAGTTCATGTCTGTAATAGTCTAGTCATGTCCAAAATTCTTTTTTATATTTCAAGTGATGGTATAGGTCCCTTCTTGTGCTAGGATTTTATGTCTCATATTTGGGGCTGTATTTTCTTACATTTTGTTCTTTGTGTGTTAAGTGTCATTTATCATAATTGTTTTGTCTACTGGAATCCCTTAGAAATGTCTTATACCGGGCTAGAGAGATGGCTCAGGGCTTAAGACTCTGTCTCCCAAGCAGAAGGTCCTGTGTTCATCCATTCCCGGGTCCCATGATGAAAAAAAACCTAGGGGGAAATGGCAGCAGCCTGCACTTGCAGCCACCTAGTGGGCAGAGCCTGAGAAATCCCTAAGTGATGCAAGAAGGAGGTAGAAGCAATTCAGAGTGATTACTGAAGTCACCCTTGGTCCTCCACAGGGACATAGAGTGCCCTGATACACACACACATATACATAAAATAAATATTTTTTTTTAAAAAGAAATGTCTTATACTGAAAGATAAAATTTTTAGATGTGATTTGTTTAATGATCTGTGTTTCATTCATTGTACTTTTAGAAATAAAAACTTGTGATTCTCGGCCATCTAGCCCCTCATGGCCCTCTAGTGCCATGAATCTGTCTCTTGTTTCCTTGCTCCTCATGTATTCCATGCCTAGGCACTGTGAGTTCTCATGGGCTTCCTAACCTCTTATGTCACTCTAGTGCCATGAGCTCTGTTCTACTTCTGCTTCTTATAGAGGCATCTTAGCTCCTCATGGCAATCCACGTCTGGAGTCCGTGAGTTTCAACCTTTCTCTTTTCTAATAAACTCTACCTTAATCCTCAAAAAAAAAAAAAAAAAAAAAAGAAATAAAAACTTGTGATTCTATAATAAAATTTAGATTATCATGAGACTTCAGATAGTTTTTTTTTCATGTTTTAAAAAGTTCCCATATTAACAAAACTGAACTATGCACATTGTAAATTTACTTCAAGTCTTTGCATTTGGGACAGGTGATATATGTCAATGGTGGAGTGTTTTGCCTGGTATGTAGCAGCCTTTGGTTTCTGTCACCAGTACCACAAATCTTTTTTTAAAATTATTCCTTCAGAATAAATTATACTTGAAATTAGTTATTATAATTCAGAGTTTAGTAGCTTTAAAGTAGTCTTTTAGGACTTAGAAATTGTGGTTATCATTTAAATTTTACTGTGGGCCATCTTATGATGTTAACCATTGTGTCAACTCAAGAATTACTATATTTATAATAAAACTACAATGAATTGAAAAATGACAGAAATGCAGCAAGATGATGTATTTGTTGTCTCAAGACAACTAGTTGATTTTCTTGCCCAAGGATTCTGAACATCTTTAGTTACCTTATTAGTCATTTACTAATTTAAAACAGGAGACCTCACTTTATATATACATACACAAAGGCATTTATAATCAGTAAATGTAAAATTTATTTCCCTTATTGTAGTTTAACAGTAACAGGCTTTTCTGCTTCAGATAAAGCTTTGTATATTTTACTTATTTTGTATACATATTTATATTGTACTGTACCTCCTATTGTTTCTAGGTGCTGATATACTTTAATAAACATAAATTGATATCCCATCCCGTTAATGTCTTTATTTTTTTAAGGTTTTTGGAGTTTGACAATCTTTTTTTTTTTTTTTTTGCGCCTGCGCATGCATGTGTGTGTATGTATGTGTATGTGGTGTGTGGTGTGTGTATATCAGATAGCAATGTGTGCACCTGTGAAGGCCCATGTGTGACTTCAGGAATCATCTTGGATTGCTTCTACCTCCTTTTTGCTGTGCTCTGGGATTTCCCAAGCTCTGCCTCCCAAAGCCAAAAGTGCAGGCCACTGCCATTTCTGCCTGATGTTTTTACATGGAATCTGGAATCCAAACTGAGGTCCTTCTGCTTTCAATGTAGAAAACTTGAGCCATCTCTTCTGTTCAATTTCTTTATTTTCTGAGGCTGTTTATTTAGACATCATGTATTTACTGTCAAATTCTGGGTTAAGAAATTTGTTGGTCAGACCAGTCAAATCTCTCCTCATCCTAAAGCTCAGGGAACTTTGCGAAAGAGGGGGTGGCAATATTGTAAGAGCCTAAACATGGGGAGGACCAATGATATGCAAGATACCCCACATGGGTTGGAGCTGCAGTAGCCATAACTGGACTTTACCTGACCTGCACAATGGCTCACATGTCAGCAATCCCCCAAAGTTTAGCATGGACCACAGGGGAGAAGGCTCCAGGCAGTAGGATCCTTAGAGACAAGGGATTAACAGTCATAATAGAGTTCCCATACTAATCGGAAGCCTAAGAAGGGGCTCTGGGCTATGCTACTGGGTCCTAATACCGCACTATGGTGGAGGACTCAGAGCGAGGTTTGGTGTTCACACAAAAGGATGCTCCAGGGAATAGGAGGGAGGAAGGGAGAGGCACTGGTATAGGAGGGGGAAGAGTGTAAGGGAGAGGCACTGGTAGAGGAGGGGGAAGAGTGTAAGGGAGAATGACTGGGAAGGGGAGGAGGAAGAGAGAGGATGGGGGTACCTATTGAGCTTGTATGATTAGGAAAAAAAATGTGTGGGGGGAAGAAATTTGTTGTTCAGAAAGAAAATATTTCAGATAGGTGGTCAAAATGTATGTTTTTCCAGCCAGCGTCAAAAATGGAAAACAAAGTTTCATCATGCTATGACTGATTGGTCTAAGTATGAAATTAATTTATTTTTCATATATACACAGTGTAAAGATAATTTTGCACAGTTCTTTAGTATGACTAAACTTTGCCTGTGGTCTGTCACACAAGATCATAGGTGGAATTTCCACTTGGGTCATCATAGCAGCACTCAGATGTTTGAACATTTTGGATTTTGGATTAGGGATGCTCAAGTTTCTGTAATCTGTAATATATACAGATCTATATCTAACTGATATTGTTGCAGTTACTCTACTGCTGTGAGATAACATTTAGACTTAAGCAATTTATGGGGAAAAGGGGAGATTTATTCAATTTACAGCTCCAGAGGGAAGACATAATCCATTATGACTGAAAAGGCATGGCCGGCAGCAAAAGCTGGAGGTGGCTCAAAGTCAGACCATTCATCACCATAGAGGGAAGATGAGTTTGCCAGTACAGGGCAAGAAAGTCTCAGAGTTCTGCTGTCTTGTGATTCCTTTTATCTGGTCTGCTATTGGGTGGTTTCATCCAGATATAAGGTTGATCTTAGTGTTGTAAATTTCCTAATCCAGATCATTTCTCTAGATGATTTGACAGCTGATATGTTAATTAATTCCAGGTATAGTCAAGTGGACAACCAAAATTAACTGTCACAGATAACTTCCTCTGGTGATATCTATATCAACATCACTAGTGGAATAGAAATTATGAATTGGATGGCATTTACATGTTTCTTGTGGGAATGCAAAATGGTATATTATTTGGAAAATTGCTTGTTTCCTTAAAAAAATAGTGTACAACTACCATACACTCCAGTCTTGCTACATGACACTGGACATTTTTCCTGACAAATGATGATGTGCATTAAGAAACGAACTTTATTCAACTTCCAGTTCCAGAGGGGATATAGTCTTTTGAGGTGACAGAAGCATCATGGCTAAAACTGGCTAAATCTCATAGCCTCCACATAGCCTTAGCATTCCTGGAAATCTCTGCACTTATATTCTGTGGTCCTTTTATATGGTCCATTATCGGTTCCTATGGGACCTATGGGTATAATCCTTTCAGGTGGTCTCATTTGATCCTTCCAGGTGTGGTCTCAGCCAATCTTAGTTAATACCAGGTATGTCAAGTTGACATCCAAGCTTAACTATCACATACACCTAGGTTTACAAGATGCTGTCAGTGGGTGCAAGAGATCTTTTTAGTTCAGTTTCCTACCACTTTTTTTTTTTGCATGTGTGTCATATGTGTGTGTGTGTGTGTGTGTGTGTGTGTGTCCATGTGTATCAGAAGGCACTGTATGTGTCTGTGGAAGCTCAAGGGTGACTTTAGGAATTACCCTGGATCGTTATACCCATTCTTTGCTTTGTTTTGGAGTTTGCCAGGCTCCATCGAAGGTGGAAAGTACAGGCCACTTCCATTTTTGCCTGGTGTTTTTGTTGTTGTTTTGTTTGTTTGTTTTCTTCACTTGGATCGGGAACCAAAACACAGAACCTTCTGCTGGTAGGGCAGGAGCTTAACCCTTGAGCCATCTCTGCAACCCTTTCCTATCACTGATGAATTTCTAAATAACTTAAAATTAAAATGTCTAAAAGCTTTAGTAACATCAAGAACAATAAAATGAGTTCACAGACGCTACAATCTAGTTAGCAGGGAGGAAATATTAACTTTAAATTATACAAGTATATACTGCAAGATGTATCCTTACCTAGTTAGGAAGGAATGCTTTCTTATTTTTTGAATGGCATATGTGATCTGTTCTAAAAGATATGTAGGAGTCAACAGAGTGAGGGTGAGTGGGTTGTTGCAGATCTTCCAGAACCAAAGGAAGAACATGTGTAAAGGCATGGGACTGAGAAGAAACATGACATACTGAGAACTGGATAAAAGGCTGAGTGCCAGAAGCAGTGAACCAGAGATGATGAAATGTTGTCCAGTATTCTGGGCTATTAAACCAGGGTAAGCCAGAACTGTTAGCCTTAGAGTAATGGGGGAAAGTAAGCAGTTGTGAACAGAAAAGAAATTTGCTCAGAATGTTATTTTAAAAAAATCAGTTTGTACAGCTGGGAGAATTCAGGAGGGAAATTAGGGCTAATAAGGAAGCTATAGTCAGATATGAAATGAAGAAACTAAGATTAATGAAACAAAAGCAGAAAGAAGTGAATACTTGGAAAGATAGTTAGGAGGTGGAACTCACAGAAGTTGGCTCTGTATTGTATTGGTAAGGGACATTTTCAGGATCATGCCAAGAGCTCAGCCTTAATAACTAGATAATTGGTAGTGCTGTTCTCTGAAATAAATGTTCATATTTTGTATTTGATAGCAAGGTATCTTTGAGATATTCAAGTCAAGGATATCAGACAGTAACTGTCTGTAAATCTGGGTTAATACCATGAACTGAGAGTCATTAGAGGCAATAAGAATGGTAGTATCATACAAAGCAAGGGTTTGGAATAAAACAGAGTATAAAATTGGGCCTTAGAAAGCTGCAACATTGAAGGACTGAGTAAGGTCCGGCTTCAAAAAGTGACTAGGTATATGGTTAGAGAGGAGAGAGGGAACCATATCAAAAAGCCTAAAGAGAGGTTGTCTTGCTTCTCATAGATCCATGAGTGCCTTTCTGGCTTCCTGGACTCTCGTAGATTCCATGTCCGGAGTGTGTGAGTTCTTTTCTCTTTTTTCTCCCTTCCCCTCCTCCCTCCTTTCTCCTCCTCTTTTTTTTTCTCTCCCCTCTAATCGTCTTCTGTTGCTCTCCCGTTTTAATCCCTCTGGCACAAGAACACCACATTTTGGCACAGCTCATCAGGAAGCTCTCTTGCCTCTCTTAGAAGACACATCCATGAGTTCTGTTCTTTATCTCCTCTAATAAACTCTGCCTTAATCCTCGAAAGAAAAAGCCTAAAGAGAACTTCAAGGAGACCATTCAGTAAGAACTAATGCTGCCAAGAAGTTTCTTTTTTTTTTTTTTAATTTTATTATTTATTCAACTGTGCGCATGTGCATATGTATGTGCGGCGCGCGCATGTGTGTGTGTATGTGTGTGTGTGTGTGTGTGTGTGTATGCGTAGAAACACGGACGAATTCGCGAACCACCATGGACGCCTCCACCTCCTTCTGCCCCGGGATTCACAGGCTCCGCCCTACCAGGACCAGAAGCGCAGGCCGCTCCCGCTTCCTCCTGGCGTCTATACGTGGGATCTGGGATCCGAACTCAGGACCTTCCGCCTGCAAGGCGGAGGCTTAACCCCTGAGCCACCTCTCTAGCCCCCAAGAAGTTTCTTATGCTGCATACCTGAAACGCCTGATTTAGCCTCATGGTGGTCACTATTTTGGAAAGATCAGTTGGGTAAATTAATTATTGCAGAAGCCAAATTAGTAGATGAAATGCTGTATAATATGCTGACTGACTGGAAAGACTGATGCAGGAACAGTCTCACCATATGTTACAGGGTCTCTGTTTGGGCGCCAAATGTTACAAAAACGGCTGTCTCAATGATGCAAGGTTCTTGTGTTTCAGAGTCGAAGACTGAAACCAGAGCACGTGTAGTGGATTAAGATAGAGTTTATTAGAGGAGAGAAAGGTTGGAACTTATGGACTCCAGACGTGGAGTACCATGAGGGACTAGGAAGCCAGAGAACTCATGGAGCTGGAAATGGACTCATGGATCCATGAGAAGCAAGACAGCCTCTCTTTAGGCTTTTTGACACGGTTCCCTCTCTCCTCTCTAATCATATACCTAGTTAGGTCACTTTTTGAAGCCGGACTTTACTCAGTCCTTCAATGTTGCAGCTTTCTAAGGCCCAATGAGGGGCATGAGGGGCAGGTGCCCTGGAGAACTCATGAGAATTGGGCAGCTAGAAAGAACTCATAGAATTATGAGAAATAAGCATGGAGCTAGAAACTGATTCATGGCACTAATGCCATGAGGGGCTAGGACGCGGGGGAACTCATAGACCCCAGACATGGAATCCATAAGAAACAGGCAAAGAACAGAACACTTGGCACTTGGAGTGCCATGAGGGCTAGGGCATCAAAGATGGATGCCAGGGTCAGGCATATTTATACACCTTAGACAAGCACTGGAAACTGGCCTTTTTCTCATGGGTTAGCTCCCATTGGGGCCCAACCCAGTTGCTCTTGGGCCCAAGTGAGACTAGAGATCAAGTTGTTTGCTTGATAAGGAGAGCTCATCTCTATAATCCTTTCATAGGGAAGATGGCCCTCTTATCTCTGGAAGGATTGGAGTCAGTTTCCCAGCAGGTTTGCTCCTTCAGGGTGATCCCAGCAGTGGGGGGATGGCCTTCAGGAATTCCAAGACCTTCAAAGACCTTAGAGACCAGCATAGCTGCTCTAATCCTGCCTCAAGACGACTAAGCTAAAATTCAGTTATAAAATATTTATAATACATAATGTGTACCTATATTTGGGCGAGCGAACCAGTATGTCACACATAAATGTGGTATTATTCGTATAAATTATCAAAAAAACAAACAAACAAACAAAAAAAAACCAAAAAACTAAGCCCCAGAGTTGTCAGTGTCCCATGGCAGCTAGGAATTCAATGTCAAGATTGCACTGGTCCTCAGCAAAATGTCAATTCTCTACATAAAAGCAACTCTTGAGCAAGGCATTGCTAGTTTATTGATTTATTTTTCCCATTTGTGATTTTCACATAAGCTGAGACAGAAATACTTAACTCTTGAACATCTTAGAATTTAGACTTTTGATCATTTGAAAATAATTACTTAGGGAAAGTGTCAAACACAATGATAGAAAATAGAATAACTGTCATCAACATTCTTGGTAATTTATTCCTCCAGTCCACTTCAGTCTCTGCAAATTCTGCATTATCACTTTGCATGTTATTTCAAGGTAAATCCCAGACACATCTAGAATCCCTACCCCACCTCACAACCCAATTGTTCCCTTTGCCTGCCATCTATGCCCCCAAGGCATTAAAATATCTGATTACATTTATGTGGAATTCAAATAGAAGGTTAGGGAATAAAGTGGCATCAAAATGTGTTTAAGTTTGAAATTATTTTGCACTTTTTATTAATTACAAACCAACAGGTGAATCAGCTGAGCATATTTTTCTTTTGGTGGTTGGTTTCCTATAATTAAATCATCTGCAAAACTGTACAACTTTCTGCATGTAACAGTTTATTTGAAAGCTTTTACAGGTAGAACTTCAGTCATCAATGTTTGCAAAGCTCAGATAATGCAATAACAACCAATGGATCTGCATTTTCCTCAAGATGGTCCTTTACCTTAAGAATCACAAAGCTATTTTGGAGATGACTGGTCCTTGACCCCTGTGAAGTCACGTATGTGCTTTATGTGATGTCACAGTCTGAGTGAATGACAGCCCACAGTACACCAGTTGCCAAAGGCAGAGATGATAAGCGCTTGAGTGTAACATCTTCCTCCATTTGCTCTTTTTGAAGACAACAAACTCCATCTTTTTTCTGAAGTCTTACTAAGGTGGATATCTTTTTTTCTTATCTTTGATTTTTACATTTTTTAATATAATAGACTAAGAGTGAGCTTAAAAACAATGGGCTGATTGTGTATTTGTATATAAATGTTATATCATTTCTAAGAAGGTTATTAGTTCTGAATATATATGGTAGATAGATACACAAGAACTTTACTGTGAATAAATATTCTGAGAGTATATTGTGGTTTTCAAAATTTGAGTTTATAAGAAGATTGAAAAATACCTATCCCTAAATTAATTTTCAAGTTGAATTCATGGTAGTCCTAATTCAACATTTAAGTGTTTCCTGTGCTGTTAGCACAGGTTTTGGGGCAAAAACCCTGCATTGGGAAGGTTTGGATGTTTCCTACTTTTTCTCTAACAAGAGTAGAGCTATTGCATTTCTCAGTTATCTGCTTTCAGAAACAGCATTCTCCATCCAAGCTTGAAAACCAATGGTCCACAAAAAAACATGTGGATGCAATCTTACATCCTAGGTGGAAGGAAGTCACAGAACTACTAACCTGGAGCAGAAATATGGAACAGTTTCATGTTAGGTATCATATTCTTCAATTTGTTTAGAAAAGAAAATAGAAAAACAAGGACTGTATTTAAGATAATCATGTTCATGTACATAGGAATATGGAGTATATCACTTCTAAAGACTGACAAGGAATATTTTTGTGTGATATAAGATAATCCAAGTTTTGAAAATCTCATTGAACAACAAAAGCAACAAGTGGAATTACAAGTGAGTTTTTATTTATAATAGCAAGCACTTCCAACAGAATTAATGTACAAAATTTATGGTTTAAAAATCTTCAGGCATGCAAAATTGCATGAAATAAGCTATTCCAGATAATGTTTCCTTAATATTTACTTTTAACTGTAATTGATTTTCCAGTGTGTATTTACTGAGTCAGTGAAAATATAAAAAAGAAAAGGAATAGCTCTTGTTCTTAAGAAAATCCATGTGTCGAAGTTGATTAAAAAAAAAAACCAAAAAAAAAAAAAAAAAAACCAAAAAAAAAAAAAAAAAAAAAAACACCTTCTGATGCTAGAAGAGCTTCTTTCCTGAATGGAATGTCCTAGTACATCATCCCTGCTCCAGCAAGCATGGAGACACATCATTAACAGGAACACAGATGGGATTTAGTAAACCACATGCACGGAAGGACATGAGAACATGAGAGAGAAAGGTGGGAAAGAACCAAGTTTGTAGTAGGAGAGAGTGGGGGATTGGGATTGGGTAATTACAGATAATTAACTAAATATCATTTTATTTAATATTCCTTTTTGCAAGTCTGGTTCACCTTCTCGCCCTAATTTGCATGCCTTCTGCATGAAGCCCTTTGGCATGTCTCACCTCTTGGAACAGCTCTTCACATTAGGTGCTTGTCTCACAACAATCCCCCTGCCTGGCACCCCTTCCACCACAGTCTATAAAATTCTGCTCTTCCTGCAGGAATAAACTCACCCTGTCTATCATGCTGTGAAACTTGCCTCAACATCCCAACCCCAAACATTCTGTTTCAGAACATTCAGCATTATTAACACTGCACCTCATAGTGTTTTTTTTCCCTTTAACATGAAAATAGGCTAACTAATGGAAGTAATGTGGTTTCTGCTTCTGTAACTCGGTTTGCTGAACTTGGCTTTAGAAAGAAAAAGTGCTAAGTCATTTATTTGGGTCCATGGTAACTGAAAGGAGGACTAATAGAACACGAAGAGTAATTTAAATTTTAACTTTTAACCTGGCGTTCTGCTTCTGTACCTTGGCTTGCTTACACAATACAGAGAAAGAAAAATTGTGCTACTTCTAATCTAAATAGGAGACAATAGCTGTACCTGGACATGTGCTGACCACAAAATTAAAAAGAGGCCAATTGTGACTGGGAATTTACTGCTAAGCACCCTTCTCCAAGGAACAAGAAATCAAAAACCAAAAAGATGCCAGGCGTCTGCAGTTTTTGCCTTTAACAACTGTTGCTTATCATTCAGGGCTACACTTCGAGATGAAAGAGCTCTGAGGTGTGGCCCTCGTGCACAGGTTTCTGTAGTAAAGTTTTACTTCGCCCAATTTCCGTGTGGTGAGTCTTTGTTGGGTGTGTCCGGACCCCACATCAAGACTCTGGTGACTTCAGTCTGAGCTCTCTTGCAGTCCCAGGTTCTGCACCTATACACAGAACAGGTGGTGAGGATTCATGGCTTTACTGCTCTGTGACGTTCTGATTTTCCTGATTCTTTGCTGCCTACTAAGAATATATGTACTATGTGTGATGAGGGGCATTAGTTTTGTGATGTGATGCACATGGGATCCTTGTGGAAGCCGAAAGGGATCCTGCTGTAGGAAACCAGCTAGATTCCCATTCCCTCGGTCCCTTTTGAGTGTTGCAGTTTGAACTGTGCCCAGAGACCCCAGAGAGAGTTTTCGGACAGCCAGGTAATGTGTAAAAGAGGGCAGTTTTAACTTTGTGGTATGCTGGGCTTGGTGGAAGAGACGAAGGGCAAGATGGGAAGACTTAATTGTGATGGCCCAGAAATTTGGCCAGAAAGAATGAGGCTTGGTATCTGAGCATATGATGGCAGGAAAAGAAGACATCAGTAAAGCAAAGCCAGCCAGGCATGCACTAAATGTAATGATATTATTTCTATTTTATTAAAAAAATGAAATCTACAAACTTAAAACAAACCCAAGTTACTTAGGTTTTTAAATACGAACATTGGGCTCTGACCTCAGGTGCATCTGACTTTCAATCCTGCTTTATTTCTTAAAAAAAAAAATTTGGACTTCTAGCACATTAATATAAAAAGTATCAACTGGATTGGAGCTAATTTTATGGGTAAGAGGAATTAAGGTCCAGTGTGCTGATAGACTGTCCAGAGAATATGGAAAAGTGACAAATGAATTCAAAGAGTGACTGGGAATATAGTATGGAAAATGATTTAGATAGTGTAATAAGGATCTCAAAAAATGTGATTAAAAGCTAAGAGAAAAAAGGCCTGACTATTTCCTGGCTAGAAATAAATAGGATCAGCTAATGGAAAGTAAAACAAGGGGCAGGAAAAACTATGAGGAGAATGAAGAAGTGTAAGGTCACCTTAAAATAGCAAAAGATAGTTGAAGACAGAACACTTATTAATGTCTGTACACTTTTTTTGAGCTATTGAAAAAAGAAATGGAGAGAAGCAAGCACATGAGCAAAGTACATCAAGGTCTGGAGAAGTTTAAATCAAGGTCAGCTGTGCAACATCACTACTTGATAATGAAAGAGACTAAAATGCATGTGAACAAAAAATACATTTCTCAAAGTAAAAAATGTTCTTTACTTAAAAATAATGAAAATAGGAAACATCTGTAATTGATTGCAAATTGGTATAGAGTAAGCTACAGGTGCTTCTTAAATCCTTTAATTTACAAAACCCTGATTCCCTGATTTTAAATTCCATGCAAATATCTCCCAACTTCATCCTTCATCTAAACCTCTTTCATCTCTGTTCCCAATCCCATCCCACATTTGTACAAATGAAATGATGCTATATAAATATATATATTTACATTTCCACATTTCTTTGCATAGATTATATGTTTCAATGTCAGCACATCCATATCATATCTATCTTATTCCTTTTTTATTCTCTGTATGTGAATATCTGTACATGCAAGGATGCATGGAGGCCAAAAGATGACCTTGAGTGTGTTATTTTTCAGGTAATATCACCTATTTTTTCTGAGACAGGGTCTCTCAACAGCCTGGAGTTTGACAAATAGACTAGACTCTTTGGCTATTGAGCTCTGATTTTTCTACATGTCTCTGCCTCACTAGTTTTTCACATGGCTTCTGTGAACAAGCCCATCTCTGGGAGTCAAGCCCCTTCCCTATTTCATCTTATTTTTTTTCTAACATATGCGCAGTGTTCTTTTGCTTGGCCGGGTCGTAATTTGTACAGAAATCCCTTGAGGAATCTTTCTTGGTGATTAAGTCTAGAAAGTAAACTGCTATGTGTGTGGACTTCAAACTCTAGAATCTGTGAATGTTACCTTATATGACAAAAGAATTTTTGCTGTTGTGATGACTGACTTTTCTTAATTGGATTCCTTGGATTATGGGAGTGAGTCCTGAGTGTAGTTTATGTTGTTGGAAAAGGGATTGCTACAAGGGGTGGCTGTCACGTGAGAACATAAACTGAGATAAGGCAGTCAAAGGCAAAAATGACGATAAACCACTGATGCTGAAGAGATGGGAAATTTGTGGGTAGCATTAGGATGCAAGCAAACAGAAGGAAACAGATTTCCTTCTAGCACCTCTAGAAGAAACTAATTCTGCTGACACCTTGGTATTAGCCACATATAATGCAGTTTAGATTTCTGTCTCTGAAGTAGAAATTGATAAATTTATGTCATTTTAAGTTAAGTTTTGCGTGATTTGGAATACGCTTATTGACCTTTGACCCTGTCTGAGGCTCTATGTCCAAGCAAGCTCATAGTGAATCATAGGTGCAAAGTTAGGATTGAATATGACTATTTAGTGGACACAGTTAAACTCATATTCATTAAAAAAAAAAAGGCAAATTGAACTTTCAAATAGTTTTAAAATTTGAATCCTGGGAACCTGTCATTTAATGCTGGAATTGCTATTGTTATCACTCCATTGACCAAATTTCCACAGGATTTTGGGTTTTAGGAATATTTGAAGATGATGGGAAAGCTAGGGTATCGAACATGTAGCACATCACTTTTCATGAAGTTCGTAAATAGTGAAACATCATGTGTGTGTGATCAAAACAGAAGTATGCCCTAAGCAAAAGCACTGAAGTGAAAAGAGGCAGACTGAGCACAGTATACTAGAATTGGCTGTGGGGTGACTTCAGAGTTGTTCTTTATTAAGTGTTATTTATATATATGCTTGTATGCAATATAGCCTATGAGGTGTGTTTTAATGTAAAATTGTACCTTAGTAGCTCCTCATCCTCTGGCCTTCAGGCCACTCTTGCATAAAGAGATATATATACAAACTTTAAAAGAAATGGCACCTAAATGATAGAAAATATACTTTGAGAAAGGTGTGGGCTAAAGACGCCTCAGAGATTAACTCTTATCTTGCAAGAAGCATCTGAGTTTGGAGCCAGGGGAGTTTGGAGCCAGGGGCCCGTACTTCTGGTCCTGATAGGAGAAGCCTAGGAAATCCCAGAGCGAAGCAAAAAGGAAGCGCAAGCAATCTAGGGTGATTCCTGAAATCATCCCTGGGCCTCTACAGGGACACACAGTGCCCTCAGATACACACACACACACACACACACACACACACACAAAGGAGCCTATTGTATATAGTGCAGAATTTGACATGAGAAGGAACAATAGTGATCAGGCCCAGGTATTAGAAAAACTGACGGATGGCAGAACATTGGAGGAAGCTATGCTTGTGAGACGCAAACAGCAGCGTATCAGGAGGTCTGCAGGGTAACCAAAACCATTCTCAGCACAAGTCCCATTCTAGTCTATCACTCCCCCCTCTAAAATCCTTTTCCTAGGTTCCCACACTAAGCAAAGACCCACTTGCCCAATTCCAAAATGGCGCCAGCGCTTACAACAGCGGCACTGAGCATGCCCGGAAGTTACGCAATCCCATAAGGTAGCGCGCCAGTAGCCGGGAAGGGTTTCCGCCATTTTTGAAAATTGGGAACACCTCTGGTGGGAGTAGTTGCCGCCGTCGCGATGGCAGCGTTTGCCATGGAGTCCCAGGCGCCCACGCTGGGTGAGTGAACGGCTGTCTCTCCTGCTGCCACCGCCATCGCGCCGTGGGCCGAGTAGGCGGGCCGCCCGGCAGCCTCCAGCCCCAGGCTTTCAGGGGCGGAGGGAGCGGTCCCCAAGCCTCCAGCCTGTGCCCCCGGCTCGAGGCTCGAGGCGTCGGCGCGGTGCAGCCGCCCGGAGCCGCAGCACGGGAGGGTGAGGCCCGTGTCCCCAGCCTCGCCGGCCGCGCAGACTCTTTCTGCGCGCGGAGCGGGGAGTGCGGCTCACCTGGCAGCGGAGCCCCGGAAGCGTCCCGGGGAAGAAACTGGCGGGCGTACACGTGGGTGGGCGGCGCCCTGTCTGCCGGGACCTTCGGCTTACGCGGAACGGCTAGACTTCTAGTTTGTTTCGGTTCCTTTGCGCCTGGGAGCATTTTTGCAGAAGGAATTTATTAATGAAAGCGTGGATCGTGGATCCTGCGTTTAGTCAGCCAGTCGGCGTGCATCGCGTGCAGACCGGTTAGCAAGCAAGCAGTTTCCCGTCTGCCCTTGGCAAAGTGGCCCTGCCTTAGGTCTTTCTAGTTAGAGTATGATTGAAAGATACTCACTGCCATTAATTTGTTGGGGAAGACTGTTGAATTATATCGTCTTAAAAAGTCTACAAAATTAAGGTGTTGATTCTTTTCCTCCTCCTGCCGGTTTTTTTTTTTTTTTTTGAATACTGAGAATGGTCGATCATTTTAGAACAGAAAACCAAGACTTTTGTACTGTTATGTAATTTTACTATTGCTCGGAAAAGTGAGCAAGCATGAAGTGTATTGTGTTGAATTAGTTTTGTGGATCAAGTTGTGATAATACCTGTCATAATTTCTGTGAGATAAGACGAGTAACTTCAATACTGTTTTTTTTTTAAAGCATGCCGTCGAGCTTCATAAGGTTAGCAATGCTACATTCATACGTGTGTTCATACGTTGACTTTTTAAAAAATATTTTAGGGAATTCAGGAAACTTCATTGTTCCAGATTTTTCTGTTCAACAAAGACTGGAGTGCATGTTTGTGTGTGAATAAATGCATCCTTATTTAATATTGAAATCTGACATTAACTGAAATTAATTGTTCAGGTTCACCTATTGTAGATAGAACAGGTTATGTACTGGCAAAACATCTCAGCACCCAATGTAATTATGCTAGAGGTTTACATCAGTAAGTAGAATGCTAGCTGAGTAAGACACAGTACATTACCTACTATGTAGGTATGTAGGGACTGAGAAGTGCCACTGAATCGATGCAGGATGTAATAGTTAATTAATCCGTGAGTCATAATTAATCATGTTAATGACAAGACTGCAGTAAGAACCTGTTGAGCTTTTATTATTTTCTGGTGCTTTCTACTGTGTCACTATGTATTAAGGTATATCAGAATTTTCCTTGACTTAATTTTTATACTTGTCATTATTCTCCCTCCCTCTTTGATAGATGATAACCTGAAGATTGGTTGTGACGTTACTAAAAATCTTGTATTTTAGTACGATTTTCTAAATACCTGTCCAGAAGATGCTTTTGTTGAGATTTGATTTATCGAGTTTGTTTTTTGAAATATGTAGTAGCACCATGTAACATAAGTAGTACATTAGAAGATGATAACAATATAATTATTGTTCTTTACACCTTTGTTTTGATTTTTAATACTTTTCTCCTGAATCATTTTGCTTGTTTTCTTTTTTATAACGTTATTAATGTCTGCAATAATGGGAAACATAAAAGGAAGAATTAAGTATTTTAAAGCTTTTGAATAGAGGAAACAAATACTTGAGATTACTTAGGAGGCTGTCATATCAAACTTTTGGTTTTTTCCTAATGCAAAAAACCGTGCTAAGGTTTGTCATCTGTCTTGAAAATTAGTGTTCCCAAACAGAAATTTAAAAATTTTCCATTTACACCTTAGTCACTAAGTTTCTACACAAGATACTAGTATATTATTAGCTAGTATATATTGAGCATTTATTTTATATTAGCCACTGGGTCAAGTTCTGTACTTGATCTAATTCTGACAAAGCTCTGAGTATATTGTACACTTTTTACTAAGAGAACCTGAATATTTCTCTGAAATTAAATTATAGCTTCCCAAAAAATCCTCAAATTTTCCAACTCCTTTTAAAGCCTTATTAGGATAAATACTATTTCAGAAGTGCTGTAATGTGCATATACTTAGACCTTTATCAAAGAAATGAGTTCTGTTTTGTGTATGAGAAGAAATGGGATCTTTAACAAAATAAGTCCATTGTTATTTATCAAGACTTTCTATAAAGGAAAGTGTTTTCTTGTTTTTAGTTGTTATATAGTAAAAACTGACCCAAAATGGTGTCCCATTTGTCTTAGAAATTTCTTCAGACAGGAAGCTAAAATTTTCAAATTTAAAAATTTTTAAATGTGTGAAATGATATAAGTAGAAACACCTATGTAAAAGAACAATATTGTGAGACTGTAGCTTAGTCTCACAAAGCCCTAACACCATAAAAATAAACAAAAGATCAGTATTGTGAACCCAAGATCATTTTATATTTTTGAAATTTTTTTACTAGCTTTTAAAATAAATTCAAATATAGGGGCAGAAAGATGATGGTGGGTTCAGGCACCTGTGTGCAAACCCAGTGACTTGAGTTCAGTGTAAAGAGCCCTCATGGTGTATGTAGATACCAACTTCAAAAGTCACCTTTGACCTGCACACGAGTATACTATTTCTCTTTCTGGCAAGTTAAAAGTTGTTCTATAGTTCTGTAATGTAGACTTCTTTAATTATATTCTCCTCAACCTTTATCCTAGATTGATGCATCTTTTTGTTAGATTGTAATGAAAATGACTTCATTTTTTTTAATTAATTCAGGATCTGAACCAATGATGCTGGGCTCACCCACTTCTCCAAAGCCAGGAGTTAATGCGCAGTTTTTACCTGGATTTCTAATGGGAGACTTACCAGCTCCAGTGACTCCACAGCCTCGATCTCTCAGTGGCCCTTCAGTAGGAGTAATGGAAATGAGGTCACCTTTGCTTGCAGGTGGGTGGATCACTTCCCGTGGTTTCATTGTGTGTCAGTGTACACATTATAATGGTGGTGCTACATTCTCCTCTTCAACACCTTTTTTACAAACGCCTTAGCTAGTTGAGGTGCATGTAATCCCAGCACTGAACAGGTCGAGACAGGACCAAGTTGAAGGTCAATCTGGGTTGCATAGGAGTTTTCAGGCAAGCTTTGATTGCAGAGTAAGACCCTGTGTTAGAAACTCAATTTCAGCCAGGTGTGTTGGCACACATCTATTCCAAGCATGTGGGAGGGAAAGGCAGAAGGATTAGAAAGGTCACAGCCATTCTCAGTTACATAAGGTGGTCAACACCAGCCTGGTCTACTTGAGACCCTATCTCAATCAAAATAAATAACAGTAGCAAAAATGTAAACTTCAAGAACAACCATAAAGTTCTGTGTTTAAGATTCTTGAATAAGTTGTGATGTAGGCTGTGTGGCAATCATGTATTTGTTGTCTTAAAAAAAAATCAGTTTTAAAAGGTAAGTAGAGCTAGGGAAATGACTCAGGGGTTAAAGCCTTTGCCTCACAAACAAAAGGCCCTGAGTTGGGATCCCCAGATCATATGTAAAAATGCAGGTTGAAAATAACAGCAGCTTGCACTTCCAGCAGACCCTGGAAAACCTCAGAATGAAGTGGTAAGAAGTTAGAGTAATCCAGGATGATTTCTAATGTTACTCTTGGGCTTCCACAGGCACGCACACCCACCAAAAAAAAAAAAAGGTCAAAGGTGAGTAGTCATAGTCCCATTTTTTTAAAAAGTAGTATCCTTACTTTGAAGCTGGATAACAACTACTTGGTTCAGCTCACTTTAGAACAGCACGTTAAGCCCTGGTCTGCCTTATACCAGCTTCTGTACTCCAAGCAGCTGTAGTTCTTAGTATTCCAGCTCCTATATTATAAGGAAAGGACCTGGGTGGCTTCATTATTTAGCATTGCTTGTTCTCTGACTTAAAAAGATATCTTTATGTCACAAAAATTTATCCTTTTTCTGCTACATTGTTGTTATTAAAGCAGTTTCCACTGTGAGAAACAAACGGGATTAATTTTGACCTCCAAACTGGAGGATGATCATAAATTATTCAGGTATACACAGCTGTAAACTAAAATTTCCAGTCACAATTTATTCTGAAACCTTTCATTCACAGTTCAACCCATGTCGCGAAGCTAGGAGCTTGTTGTTAGATGCGCATAATCTCACGTGCATTCTGAGTCCTGTCAGTCAGTCTGCCTTTAGCAAGATCCTAGGTGACTGCTATAGTGTTTGAAAGTTTGCCAGTAGTTCAGAAGTGCAAAATAAGGGCCAGTAAAAGTAAGTAAAAAAAAAAAAAAAAGACAAACATATCATAATAAAGATGAAAAATTCCTTTACTTTCTCATCTGGATATATCTTTGTTGTCATTGTAGGTGGGTCACCACCACAACCAGTTGTACCTGCTCATAAAGATAAAAGTGGAGCTCCGCCTGTTAGAAGCATCTATGATGACATTTCCAGTCCAGGACTTGGATCAACACCTCTGACTGCAAGAAGACAGGTGATGTGATATATATACATTCCCGAGGCTCATAATTAATCATTCTCTGGCTATGCATGGTTACACTGTGAGAGGGTCAGTAATTGGAAATTTTTCCTTGAAATCTACTACAGAGTAACTGTTTTACATGGAACTAGCATCATGTATATGTAAAGTATATTTGCATTTATCATGACATGTACTTGAAATGTAGTAGAATGCTACACTGGTAAGATGGCAGATGCCTGTAGTTCCAGCACTTAGGAGACTGAGGCAGGATGATCAAGAGTGAAGCTGGCTGGACAGAAAAGAGTACTTCTCATATAAGTAATTCTGTGGTTTTTATAGCTATGTTTTACCCACCTGACCATATTTCTGACCTGCTCATAGAACATATAGTATATAATTAGGGTTTAGATCATTCTAGTTGTTGTTGCACAGCTTAATATTTATTTATTATTTTGTGACAACGAAAATTCAAGATTGTGTATCTGGATATTAAACTTAGTAATAACTTGAGCTTTGTTTTATGAATGTCTCTTAATTTAATACCAACATTATTTTTCTAAAATAGTTACAATTTTTTTTTTTATTCTTTGTGGATTCAGTGAGTTTAAGGCATTTTCACTTCATATTGCCTGATTCCATCCCCCTTCACTGAAATTATTCTTGTTCGCAACCAATCTCCCTCCTGCTTTTACCCTTTTGTGTGTGTGTGTGTGTGTGTGTGTGTGTGTGAGAGAGAGAGAGAGAGAGAGAGAGAGAGAAAGAGAAAGAGAGCGAGAGAGAGAGAGTTAAATAAGGATTACTTGCTTTAGTATGTACCTGGGCACTTGCTAGAACATAGGTGATAAATCAGTGGCTACGAGTGAGTACTAGGGATTCTAACTTAGATCATGGGTGCACAGCAAGTGTAATGCCAGTTTTTTAAGCAACTTCTCTTCTGATACTCTGATGACATGTCAGAGTTTCTAGTCTACTTGTCAACAAAGCAAAGTCCAATGATGTGTGAGACAGATTATCTTTTCTGTACACACTTTTGATTTAAACTCTGTTCTAGTACTCCCTACTGTAGCTACTCTCACCAAAGTATGACAGTTGACATTTAGAATGTTTCTAGGGCTAATTGAGATATACTTTTAGTGTAAACACATAGCAGAATTCAATGACTCAGAAAATAAACTGTCTTCTCAATTTTTCATGTCGATTACATACGATTGCATATTGAAATGATAATATATTTGAAGTATTAGACAAAACTTTGCTAATTTTTGCCTGCTTGTACTTAACTCTGCTGCAGCCTCCCAGCTGCAGATATTTTGGGTGTGTGACACCATCCCTGGCTTTTATTTACTAATCCATTGTTACTAATAGATACTAGTGCCCTAAATATACTGAATCTAGAACATTTTGATTACAGCTCATTATGGAGGTTAATTGAATGTGATGATTGGTTTACTGTGAAGACCACTGGCTTCTAAACTTTGTTTAGAAATTGTTTCTCTGATACTTGAAAAGAAAGGTAGTATAGTTCCGACTATGCTAGAAATGTTTAAGACTTGTGGATCATAATATAGAGAATGTTTTTTTGACTTGGAAGTTTTTAAGAATTATCTAATTGTTATGGGCCCAACTTAGTTATGACCCTTGAAACTTAGTTTAACCTCTCTAGTAATGAAAGAAGTTAGCATTAAGAGTTGAACAATAATATTAGTCTCTTCTAACATTTTCTCAACTTTGTTTCTTGTTGTTGAACGTAGCTAGGTTTTTTATTTCCTTAGCTTATTAGAATTTGTGTTTAAAAATCTATAATTTACTTGTAATGAGAATCTGTTGTCAATTTATATTTGTTGCGTTTTTGATTTAGGTTTTTATGTAGTCCAGAATGGCCTTGAACTGCTGATCCTTCTGTTTCTGCTTCTCAAGTGCTGGGATTGTTAGGAGTATACCCAGTTCTAGCTCAAGTTCGATTGGCTAGTGGGTTTTTTGTTGTTTTGTGTATAGAAGAGTTTTTTACTCCCTTTCGCTTTTCTCTTATAACCATTTCCCAGCTTTACAGCTTTTTACTGAAGTGGTAAGCACACAATATCATTTATTTTGCAGGGTGATTTGATTCTGTTCTTCATAATTTGTTATCTATTTAAAATTGTATTATACTTATGTTTTTCCGTGTGAATTTGGTCATTTGAATAGTAACTGTTACATCCAGTATTTTGAATCTTGCATGTCAGGAACTAAAAACAAATGACTACCATGTTACTTTTACTTCCTTTAAAATTATTGGATCCAATATAACTTATTTTAACCATTATACTAAAGGGCTAAAGGAAATTTTGCTTAACATAATGTTGAATATCTTTGGGATTGTGAGTTTACTAGAGAAAACTAGTACCTCATATACGAGTAATCCATTGAAAGAAGCTTTTTCAGAAATTATCTTTTTGTTTATGGTTAGAACTTGCATTTTCACTAAACTCTGTTTTCTTTTTTCTAGCAGGCAAATATTTCAGCAATGCAGAGTCCTATTGTAGGAATTACAACAACTCCTGTGGCAGGTAAATGATACTTTTTACAGTATCCTAGACCTTGATTAGTAATTGCCTGTTCGTTTTCTTTTGGCTTTAAACTTGGAGACTTTCTGAAATGTCATTAAGGAAAGACTTTGAATATATTGATTATATTTTGAGTTTATAGGTTTAGAAGAATATTCTGCAAGTGTATAATAATTAAGAATTTGCATACTTAATAGGCTTTTAGAATGCATCTTGAATTATTAAAACATGTAGATAAAGATTTGTTGCAATTGGGAAGAATAATAAAACTAAACAATACAGGTAGTTTGAGGGCTATTAATGCATATCTGTGAGTTTAACAGCTATTAAATATAATCACAATCTAGTTTTTCAAGATTAAGGACATTTTCATCACCTTCAGTAGAATTCTCATATTCCCTTTATATGTTTTTATAATCCCATCAAATAGCAACAGGCTCTGTTTAGATAATATAGTAGATAACCACAAAATATCATTTGTTATTCAAATAAGCAAATCATAAAATTTATTATGTATTTTGTGAAGTAAAAATTAAGCAGTAAGGGATTTCTTTCTTTTTGGGAGGGTGGATGGACAGGTTCTTGCTAAGTAGCCTAGGCTAGCTTAAATTCTGAATCCTCCTGCCTTACACTTCTGGGTGTTGGCATTATAAGGCTCTGCCACTGTGCCTGGCTGGGACTAGAGTTTCAATTTGGGTAATACGTTAGTTTTCTATTGCTCCTTTAATAAGTTGCTATAAACTGGATAATAGCTTAAGCAATATACATGCATTATTTTGCAATTCTGGGGGTGAGAGGTTTGAAATAGTTCTCAGTGGGCTAAAATCAACACTTGGAAGGACTGTACTGACTTACAGAGTCTCTCTGTTATGCTTTTCCACCTCTTCTGTTTCTAGAGGCTGATGAGCCTTTAGCACCAGCAAGTTTGCATCTCTTTGACCATTATTTTGTAGTTACTTCTCTTTAGAGGCTTTGTGAAGATACTCGGCTTTCAGGCAGGTGAATAGTGTCCTGTAATTCCACCATCAGGTGACCCCTCTTTGCCAAGTAACACAGGGTAGTCACACGTTTGGAAGATTATTAGGTCTTGGGGACATCTCTGTAGGGGGCATTATTCTATCTTTCATTGGTAAGAGAAGGTGACATTTATTCAAAAAACTGAAGTAAGCGAGGGAGGTTGGAAAAAGTGTTGTAAAGGGGGTGGCGGGAGGTGGGTGATGGGGAGGACAGCAAGCACAAGGCCTGAGGAAGGAAAAGTGTTGGGTGTTCAAGGAGGATCAGGAGCTAGGTGTTACTGAGATGTAGTGAGTGAAGGTTAACAGTGGAAAATGACGTCAGAGAAGTCACATGGGTGGGTGAATTACTTTACCCATTGGATATCCTTGTGACATCGGATCTGTGTTCAGAAAAACTGAAGCAATTAGATTGAGACATTTGCTTTGGTGAGAATAGTTCAATGCTTTAGAGCAGTGAGGGATGGAGGGGAATGGGAAAACCTTTTGGAGACTACTGCGATAATCATCCAATTTACAGAGGTGGGGAAAGAGAGCACAACAACAAAAGAAAGTGGGATGTAAGAAGCAATAGCAAGACTATAGGTTGAAAACTGACAGAAATCAGCAATTACTTAACTGTAAATATGAAGCACAAATGCCCTGTTAAAAGGCAGAACTGTCAGAAGGGTTAAAGAAAACAATCTCTCACTGCAAGTTGTTTTTGATCCTCCAAGTCCAGATTTTTTCAAGTCATCTGTGAGTTCTTATTGGCAATAGTTAAGGCAAATAGACTTTTTACTGCCGAGAATCCTTCCAGCTTTCACCTAATGCGTGATTCCAACATCACCTCCACATTTACAGGTACTTGTTAACAGGAGTACCTGTCTCACAATACTAAAATCTGTAGTCATTTTCTTGTGCTGCCATGAAGAATTACCATGAATCTAATTACTAGGCTAAAGCAGCTTCCATTTTTTATTTCACAGCTTCTCTGTAGGTCAGGCCTTTTGGTTGGAGCTGAGGGATCAGTGTGACTGTGTTTGTTTTTAGAGGCTTGGGGTCACTCTGCTCCCAGGATCATTGAATGGCAGCATTTCACTTACATGTTGCTAAGTGAATGATGTCTCCTGTTCACTTGCTGGTTGTCACTTCAGGTTATGAGTTTCTGGAGACTGTTTTCCTTACTTGGTTCATGGCTCTCCTGTTTTCAGAGGTAGCAATGTCAGGTTACAATCCTTTTTATTGCTTCATATTTCTCTGACTTGAACTTTTGTGCCTCTGCTGTGAATGTTCACATTAACCCAATGGAAATATTTTTCCAATGGTGCTAGAGATCCTAGGTCTTCTCTCCTTTCTCCTCCTTTCTCTTGCTTTCTTTCTCTCTTTCCGCCAGGCCTGAAGTATTGAGCTACTTTGCTATCCCATCTTATTTAATGACAATAGATTAGTAACTTAATTTCATATGTAAAGTTCCTTTGTCACACTGCCTCGATTGATATTTAAGTGGACTTATAATTCAACCCTGGGACGGAATCTTGGTGACATCTGGAACAGTATGTTTATAGTATGGAGGTGGTATCTGTTCAAGCCACCAGATTGAAAGTTTTAGGAGTTGTGTCTGACTGAACACAGAAAGAATTTTTGTTATTGTTAGTTCTCGAAACTAGTATAACAACTATTTGTGTAGCATTTGCATTGTTACAGGGATGACATAATAAGATATATGTAGATTATATACAGTGCCACTGTATATGGAGATACAAAATGTAGAATTTTATTTTAGACTTTTCAGCTATATAAGGGTCTCTAGAATTAATTCTTGTCTTAGCATTAACTTCATCAAACTTAATCATATGGTTTGTTACACAGGTGTTGACTAGTTCTTTCGAGTCAGTAATAATCTCAATGATATTGAAAATCAGTCCACATTCTTTTGCTAGTAACACAACACACATAGTGGGTAAGCTCTAGGAAAATAGGTTTATTCTGACTCACAGTTCTAATCCATTGTTGAAGGACCACCTGTGGGGATGGCTTTCTTGGTGACAGAAGCCTATGGTAAGACCAGGGCATCTCATGGTGTGAGACAGAACACTTTATTTTTTATTTTTTGCGAGCGCACGCGCACATGCGCGCACACGTGTGTGTGTGTGT
Organism: Typhlomys cinereus; assembly: GCA_023101885.1. Lineage (NCBI taxonomy): Eukaryota > Metazoa > Chordata > Mammalia > Rodentia > Platacanthomyidae > Typhlomys > Typhlomys cinereus. The sequence continues at coordinate 2,940,642 of JALPQD010000020.1, forward strand.
GTGTGTGTGTGTGTGTGTGTGTGTGTGTGTGTATCAGAGGACATGTGGAGGGGCAAGGGTGGAGGACCAAGTTATCTTGAATTGCTTCTACCATCTGTTTGCTTTACTTTGGGATTTCCCATGTTCCACCCCCCAGGGCTGAGAGTTCAGGCTATTGCCATTTCCATTTCCTCCTGGAGTTTTTTCATGGGACCTGGGATCTGAACACAGGTTCTTCTGTTTGTGAGGCAGTCTTAATCCCTGAGTCTTTTCTCTAGCCCCTGAATCACTTCTTATAAAGCCACCAGTATTCAGTCAGGAATATTTGAGGATAATAATTGAGGGAGGAGGTCCATATGGATTGTAAATGCTTTTAACACCATAGTTTTTAAGTTCTGCCCTCTTAACCTCACAGTGGGGTTTTAGCTCCATTTATTGAAGGGACAAGTCATATTCAAACCATAGTAAATATATTATTGTGTGTTTTATGTTTTAGAGATTGAAAATACGTATATTCCAACTTGTCAAATAGGAAAGGAACACAACATTAAGTATTTTGTTAATTTTTTTTCTAACAGTACTTTCTGTGAGGTTCTTAAAATTTATGAACATGCACTGACCTGTAGTCAGGAAAAAATGTCTTTTTATCAGTTGACCATTGGGAACTACTGCCACTTCTCCTTTGAGTTGAAGGCATTTGTGTACAGAAAATCTTAGTGCAGACGTGAAGAAGAATGTTTTTAGAAAATATGAGAAGTGTAGCAGCTTCTGCATGATCAACTAGACTCTCTTAGAGTTAGCTGCAGATAATTGACTGGAAAACTCACTGAGTGCTGTTACTCTTAACTGTTGGCTGTGAGGGAGCATTCAAAGTCAAACAACTTAAGGGAGAAAAGGAGATTATTGAATTTATAGTTCCAGAGGAGAGAAACTAGACTTTCTTGGCAGAGCTAATATGGCTGGTGGCTGAAGCTAGCAGGCTAAGTCACTCCTATCTGTGAGGCTAAAGGCTGATGGCTAGAGAATTCTTGGAGTCTTTCTTCTTCTTCCCAGTCTTCCTTTTATCTGTTCTGCTACTGGGAAGGTTGCAGTGACATCTAGGGAAGTTCTAATCGGACCTAGGGCTGGTCTTTGTATTGATTCAGATAATCTCTTCAAGTGGTCTTAGCTGATCTTAGTTACACCAGGTGTGTCAAGTTGACACCTAGGATTAACTATCACAGTGTTTGTTTAGTGTTAAATAACTCTGTACTTAACTCCTAAGCTTTAGTTTCTGTTATTGTAGTTTCTGTGAAGGATGTAATGGTGTTTGTTTCTAGTAAGGAAGGTTTTTGTTGTTGTTTTACCATGTATTAGGCACTAAGCTCTCTATTTTACAGTCTGATTTCTGGTACAGGAGAACCATGATCAAAGGGTAAGGCATGAAATCAGAATGAAAGAATATCATGCTCTGTCATGGGGATCTATCATTCCTCTTCTGAATACTGAATATTCTCACTCCTTCTCTAGGCTGGCTTTGATTTTCTTTTGCCATAGCTTAAATTTTCCTCTGCTTTTCTTTAAGTTTTTTTCCTTGAGACATTTTCTCTCTTTTGCTCTTTCTTTCTTTCTGTAATTTCTGTCACCTTTTGTTTGGTGTTAGACAAACTGACCACTGGTGAACTACTTATTTGCTTTATCTTAGCATATTGTCAATAGAAGAAATATGCAATTAACTGATAGGTGGTTGTACTTTCAGGTGCTTTATATTGGGGGGTGGCGAAGGAAACAAAGTTCTGACAGTCCTTCCAGAAATAGGCGAAATGGAGGGTTTTTTTGATCTACGTTAGCTGCCTCTTAAACATGCTCCTGGGTTTCTCTTATATTTGTCCTTTAATAGATTATTAAGATAAATTGTTCAGTGTCTTTGAATCTACTGATTTTAGCCATGTAGAATGGGTTCTCAGGCAAAAACATGTTTTAGTGAGTTGAATAGTAGCCCTCCCACACAGCATGCCCACATCCCAGTGGGTAAAAATCTGTGTCTATTATGGTCCCCATAAAGGATTAAGAAGAGGTGTGACCAAGAATAGTTTACATGTTTTGTAGATGATGATTGAAGGAGTGAGCCTGTGTTACCTGGGTAGGTCCTAAGTCCAGTTCCTTTTAAGAGTGGTAGAGAGAAGTTTGACATAGACATAAGAAGAAGCAACCTACAGAGAGAGGTGAGGTGATGACTTTGGTAATAATTGAATATTGAGAAAGCATGCCATCAGTCACTGGAAGCTTGAACATAAAACCAGGAGATTGCCCCCAAGCGTCTAGCAGGCATATATATGCTGCTGAATACCACAACCATTCTTAGACTTCTGACCTCCAGAACTGAGAGAATGTATTTTTGTTTTAAGGTATATAATTTGTAATAATTTTTTGCAGCATCCACAATAACCTAATAGTGTTTGAAGGCAATAACATCCCACTCATTACCAATGTCAACTGCCAAGTGTAAGAGGGTTGAGATACTCATGTCTACCTTGGTAAGGTATATTTTATATTCTTTACCCCCTACTAAACACTAGCTTTATGCTAAATTGTATTTGTTTTTACTGTTGGTGAACTGTTGTCCCAAATAAGTGACTTAACAGCTTCAGTTTAGTTTGTTAATGGATCTAGAAGTCAGATGTCATTTGAAATGAATAAGCTAAAAACAAGCATTGGAGAGCTGTGTTCCTAGAGGCTGTGTGTGTGTCTTGGCTTGTGCCTCATACCTGACTAATTGTAGTATTATTGAGTGGTTTCCATTCACACATTTAAAGGTAATGCTTCTGCTTTAGTGCAAGTGATGAATGCAGATTAAAAAAATCTAAAAGTACTAAAATCTTTGTAGTGACATGTAGCAGGTTTATTATATTCTTCCAGAACCAGCAGGTCCATATCTCAGTTGTCTTGTAGTGTCTTGTAGCATCCAGATGAAATGCTGTATTCGTTTCCTGTTGCCATCGTAATATATTGCTACAGATATGCAGTAGCTTAACCAGTTTAAACTTATTATCTGGTGGTTCTTGAAGTCAAACACTTAATTCCAGCAGAGTGATTCCTTCTTGCTATAATGAAGTCCTCCGTTTTGTGAAAATGCAGTGGCCACCTGACTTTCTCTGAAGAGTTTGTCCATCTCAAGATTCATAATTGCACCTGCAAAATTCCTTTGCAATGTGGGGTAGCATGCACTGGTTTCAGGTTTTAAAATATAATTATCTTAGATGAAATAGTAATTATTTAATCACTGTATGTTTGTGCTGCTAATTCTTGAATTTCAGTTTTTCAGATTTGCTGTTTTTCTTGGACATTTAAAATACTTGATTTACCCTTATCTAGATTTAATATATCACTATTTGTTATTGTTTCTGTTTCATTATAAATTATTTAGTGCTGAACCAATTAACATTTTTAATGATTTATCCTTTTTGTAAAACTTAACTTTCAAATAGTTGATAGTTATCCCCTCTTTTTTTTCCTTTTATTTTTTAATTTTTGGCCAGTGCTAGAGATGGAACCTATATCCTCAGCTGCTATCTAATTTTCTGTGTGCTTTTTGTTCCCCTTAATCAAGCATTCTGTTGCTATGATACATAATGTCTTTTTATACACTATTCAGTTTCAAGCACATTTATTTCCTTTAAAGTCGACTACTGTTTCGAAACTGTCATCTTAGGATTCGTTCTAACACCCAGTGTTGAGATCTTCTGCATGCTCTGTCTTCCTCCTCATGTCATTTTTGATGAAGCACATATTTGAGTAGTATATGTAGGATAAGTAAATATGTAGGATATGTAGGATAAGTATTACAGAATAAGTAAAACTTAAAACTCAAAACCCATGTGGAAATAAATGCCTTTTAAAAACTTTTATGTTGATGAACTTGAAATTTTACAGGTATAGCCCCATTGTCTTCTACCTTCCAGTATTCCATGGAAGTTGTTTGTAGTGATGATTGCTGAGTAATTTTAAGGAACTGTTTTGGGGGAAAAAATTAGGAGGTTTTTTTTATGGTTCATGCTCTTAATTGTACAATTATGCTTTGGTGTGGAACTTTTCATTTGTTTTGATAGGAAGAAGAGATGGATCTTTTAGTAAGACACATCATGAAACTTTCGTATCACTTGTTTGAAGCATGCTCTCCTTGGCTTCTCTGTACTCTCTGTGGAATTCCTTCTGTTTGTTGGGTCATTCAGAGATTTGTATTTTGTGTCGTCAGCATTTTTATTTTATCTTCAAAGATTTGCCTTAATAGGAGTTTCTTCTCATTTTAATTTTCATCATCTTTTTTGTTCTTTGAATGAGTTTAGAAATGTAACATCCTGTTCTTCTCATAAGATACCTTGTCAGGTGAGGTTAATAGTTTTTTTTTTTAATCCTCGCCTCCCATTTCTGTTCTTCTATTGTTGATGAAAGCTCTAGACACTAGAATGCTAGTTACTTGCTATCTTTTTCATAAGTAGAGATCATCATTGGCTAGATTTGGGGAAGGATCGATAGAAGCCATTCGGATTATGGAGGTCACTGTAAGTCTTGATCAATACACTGAATTGTTTTTGATAGTGGGCAGGAGGAAGCTAATATCAGCATATGTAGCTTTTTTTTCTTTTTAACTTTTCCCAAAGAAGTCTTTCAGCAGCTTCATTAGCTGACATTCTAAATGTAAATTTCTTTTACAGTGTGTGATATTTTAGTTGTTCACTTATGGTTCTTTTCTTCAATGTTTGGACTCACTAACTTTCAATCTGTTTAGGTTTCTTCAGAGACAAAACCTTTGTCTGTAGTTGTTGTCTGGCTGGCTAGAATAAGGAGGGGCCCAGTACCAATCCTTTGTTCTATCTTCCAAATTACTTTTCCTTGGTTTCAGCTAGGGGTCTTTCATAGGCTCTAAAATCTGAGATTATTTAGAATGATTATTAGGTGTCTGGAGGGGTTAGAGGGCAATACAGATACTCAGTTCACAACTGGGTATTGTATTCATTTTCCCTTACATGTTTTGGGTACAACAAATATATCAAATTACAAAGTTGAAAGCAAGTCCTTACAAGTTTACCCTCATTTTAGACACAGGCATCAGCAGATTATCCTTAGGACTAACCTCTAATCGGACTTATTGGTAATACATTTTGGGGTTCCTAAGATAAGGCTTGATAATTTACATGAAAGACCTGAAGAAGTCACTTGAATGTGCTATGCTGATTTTATAGTTCTAACCAAAAGAAACATTAGAACAAAACAAAGGAACGGACACAGGAGAGTCTGGTAGATATACAGGTGTGAAGCTTCCCTTCCTTTGTCCTCAAAAAAAAAGTCTTACCCACTCACCATTTGTATGTGGCAGTGTACACTGTGACCAGCCAGGAGGTTTATTAGTGCTTCCTTGTCTGGGAGTTCATTGGATTTTCATTATACAACTATGATTATACCATTGATGAAATGATTAAGAGGAATACCTCTTCCTCTCAGAGGAATAGTGATTATCATGTAGCTTTCTGACACTGTTAATCTATCTGGTTTGACTAGCTTCTAAATCATCTGTTAGTATAAACTCGCAGGTCCAATCTGAGGGGCCTTCTATGAATAAGAATTCTCCTGTTGCTGGGGAGACTTCCGGATTTTAATTGTTACTTTCATAGGAACCAAACTGGAGCCAGATTTTACATTGAGCTGAGGCTGATTTCTTTGTTGCACATTCAGACTGCTTTGGCTTCATGGTAAGAAAGCGCCACTGCCAGGAGCTCCTTTTTCCAAAGTTCATTTGTCATATATATGCTTAAAATTTGCCACTTTTTTCTCTTTTTATTTGGGTTAGTGATTTATTTTGAAATAATTGAATCTGTTATTTAATTGTAGGCATTTTCACTAAGGCTAATAAGGTCTTTTGCCTCCCTTTAATCTGATTTTAGGGAGAATGTTTGAATAGTGATTTATCACAGGAAACAAATTATAGTCCAATCTGCTGTAGTTTGATAGGCATACTTTATTTATCTTATAAAGTGTTGCATGTGGTTACCAGAAGTCTGATTTAAAGGAAATGAAATCAGTGGAGCAGTTAAACATTAACTTGGTGGGGGTAATTATGTTAAACTCATGTAAATACTTCTAGATTATGTTAAGGAACTATATTTTTAGATCCATTGACAAGGCAAAAATTAGATTGCTTATTCATTTGAGACTTAATTTTGATTTTTAGTCTTTTTAAAGGTCATAATGAAGGTCTCAATTTGAGCCTTCATTAATTTTTTGCTTGAAGGTTGTTACATGATGTAGCATAACTAAACTGTGCTTTTTAATGATTACACAGGATGTAAAAAATCGAATTGTACTTAGGCTTTATAAAGACATGCCTTTCACTGTCTTTAGTTTATTAAACACATCTTTTGCAAGAGCTGAGTGTGTGTGTGTGTGTGTGTGTGTGTCTGTGGGCATATATTTTGCATATATGTACTTCTGGTTAGTTTCTAAAGGGATAGTCAATAAAATAGCTGATAAACAGGTATTTTTGAAACAACTTTCTTCTTTGCGGGATATTTCATTTTAATTGTCTTATTTTAGAAATACATTTTGCCTGTTAAATCCACCTGTGGTAGTGAAGAAAAGTTGTTCAAGGTATTTTAACATGTATATAGTTTAGTATTTCTTTAAGTTGCTCAAGTATAAAATCAAGTATAAAATCTAGTTGTATTAGACAGCCACACACATATATATGCACATACCAGAATGCTGTTATCATGTACACTTGTTTGTTTTGTCCAGAGTTAATATTTGGTACATATCTGTATTTGCTTGACTGACCCCTTTTATAAAATAGTTGGATATTGGGTTTTCAGATTTCTTCCAAAATTACAGCTTCATTCTATTGTCTAATGTGTGTGTATTTCTGTGTTTTGTTCTTGTGTCCATTGTATTGGTTGTGGTAGTATGTGCCATGGCGCCTATTTGGAGATAGAGACAACCTTTGGGTGTACATCCTCACCTTTCCACCTTGAGGCAGAGTTTCAGGCTAAACCAGGCTACCTGACTGAGGTTTCACATTCTCTGTTTCTTACAGGGGAACAGGTATTACAGACCTTTAATGACAAAGTCTAAAAGTTTGTGAAAAAGAGAACCTGCAGGGTAACCTTCTGGAAAAGAGTCTTAGGGAAACGGCTTCCTAGGATCAGCTGTGTAGGCCTCACAGGCTGCTGACAACCATCGTCCACACTTTCCTGAACTTCCCCAGGCTGGCAGCAGAACTTCGTGTCATTCATATTGCGTTGGTTTAGTGTGCATGTAGAAGGCAGAATTTATAGGGTTATAGAGATTTTTAAGGAAAACTTGTGACCAGTAATGTGTAGCAGGCTTAAATTTCCCTAGTGGTCTCTCTGGGAAGTTGTGAAGGTAAAAACCTAAGTTGTAGTGGGGACCCCATAATGTTGGAGGTGTCAGGAATGAGTGGGTTCTGCTGAGAAAGCTGCAGGCACTGGGGTGCAGCCAGTCCAAGAGAGAAGGTCAGGAGTTTTGGAGCAGGTCTGCCCACATCTGGAGTCTAAGCTGACACTACATTCCTCCTCATGGAGCTGCTGATTTTAATGTTTTTCTGGCTGTGTTTTGGCCTCGCTTTGGTCCACTCTTGTTGCTATCTTCCTGCAAAACCCCCCCCCCAAATGGAGATATTTTTCCTGTGCAATTATTTGGAACATTTAACTTTGATTTTTTTTTTTTTTTTTTTTTTTTAAATAGGAGTTCACAACTTAAGAGGGATCTTTCAGTTTCAGGAAAGACTTTAAACTTTGAACTTTTGGACCATGTTAGACTGTTAGAACTGTGGATCTTCTACAGTTGCACAAAAAGCATTTTACATTATGAGACAGTTGTGAGACTTTGGGGCTAGAGTGGAGAGTTATGTTATGAACATGAACTATGTGCATGGTGTTATTTTAAGGATTATGGAGCCTGGGAGTTGGGAACAGGTCAGTAGGAGCAGGTCTTTGAAGGATCACAGCCTTCTCTTTATGCTACCTGGGCCACTGCCATGTGATCTTCTTCTGGACCTCACCTTCCCACATAAACTGTGCTCTTCATTCTGGCCCTCCATATCATGATGGACTGAAATCCCTTGAATCTGAGGAAACAAAACCTTTGCTACCTGCAGGTTCTATCTGTCTAGATACTTGGTCAGATAAATGAGAGGATACGTAATGTTTATGGACTGTAAGTTGCTATATAGTAGAGTGGTCAGGATACAAGGGTTACTGGATATTTGGGTAAAATATATGATATTACAGCAAATTTTTCATGTAATAAAGAGAAGGCTTGTATCATCTAAAATGGGAAATTAAAACAAAAATTTTAAATATATTTTATTTAAAAAAACCTTGACTTGCTTGGGATGTGGCTTACCAATAAGTCTATTTTGTATAGATGTCATTTTTAAAGCAAAAATAAGTCTTCCTTAGGAAAGTGATTTTCATGGTATGAATGACTTTTTTTTAAAATCCTGATGTCTGATTTTCTCTGCCCCGGGATTCACAGGCTCTGCCCTACCAGGACCAGAAATGCAGGCCGCCCCCGCTTCTGCCTGGTGTCTATACGTGGGGTCTAGGATCTGAACTCAGGACCTTCTGCCTGCAAGGCAGAGGCTTAACCACTGAGCCACCTCTCCAGCCCCCAATAGCTACGTTCTTATAAAACTGCTTCTCCATTCATTTAGAATTCATTGAATTACATCAGAATGTTTTGGAAAAATGTCATGGTGTAAACAAATGGAACTTTGTGTTACCATTGAAAACAATTTTGTTGTGACTGATCTCAGGAGATGATCTTAGTGGAACCAAGAGTCTCTGAACCATTCTTGTGTTACTGCAACTGTGCACATGCCCAGGTGTCAGCTAGACAATGCAAAGACTCATGCTTCAGATTGCCTGGGCTGGAGATGTAGCCATCTCTATATGTTAACTTCCTGCTCCTCTGCTGTCTTTTTTCCTGATAATGTACATGAAGTTACTGCTAGAAGACATCTTACAGGATTGTTGCAATTAAGTAAAAGGATGTACTAACTTGCCCTTAATCAAAAGCCATCTTTCTCATTTCACATTTGTAGTTCTTTTATCTTTCCCTTTCTTGCAATTTCCCATTGATTTCCAGTCTCATTTCAGGTAAAGACCAAAGCCTTTATAATGGGTTTTGTGTGTTTTTTTTCTGACCTGGTATATGATTACTTCTATGCTTGTCCTTCATACCAAGTTTTCCTTGTTCTTTATGGAAATAGAAGGCTGCTTTCTGTTTACCCAGCAGTAGCCCTGGTCTTCCCAGGGCCTTTTCACTTACTGTTGTCTCCATCTAATATTCAGGACTTCAGATATTGTCATGTTTTGTTTTTTACCTCCTTTGGGTTTTGTTTTTAATTTCACATGTGTAAAGTTTGTCCTCATTTGCCTTCCCACACATTCAGTCTCTCTCATTGCTTATTGTTGGTACTATTATTTTATGTCTGTAGAATTATTTTCCTGTACTAGGTTGTCCTGTACATTGCTGTGTCCTTAGCAAGAATGAGGTGATTTCCTAGATAGAGTAAATCATTTTTATATAGAAACTAAGAAAAAAAAATGTGTACTTTTATTGATCATTGACCAGAGTTCTTGAGATAAAATGTATACATTGCCAAGATTGATGGTATACAAGGTTTTCCTGTGTGATTCTGGTGGGTCTTACAATCAGCAATTGTTCTGCTTCTGTCTCCTGAGTGCTAGGATTAAGATGTATGCCATCAATCTTGGCACATCTACAGCCCACTATAGGAAGCTGAGTAGAGAGAATTGGAACTGAGAGGCCTGCCTGTTTTGCATAGTGAAACTCAAACTCAAAAACTCAAAAAATAACGAAATGATCATACAAAATGATTCATAGGGCATATTGGATACATAGAAATACCCATTAAGTGGTAGTTGTTATGAATTGATGAGAAACAACACATTTAGAACTTTCAGGTAGAAAGGATATTAATAAAGAAAAACTACATCCACATTTTAGGGGATAGGATACATGTAGTTGAGTGAAAGCTTGCTGGAAAATAAAGTTGGAACATTGTGGAGAGTAAAGCATTTGGATTTTCTATGGTAATGGGTAGTTTTGAATATTTTTAAAGCAAAATTACTGTGATAGGTTTAGGAGATGAGCTCAACAGAAATATTTGAATCAAATGCCTAATTATTGGTGGCTTCTTTGTATGTTAGAATGAAATTGCTATTTTTTTACGATTATCTTTTTAAGCTATGTTATTGTCAACTTTTAATTTACTTAATCTTTGAAAGTAAAGTCTTTGTCTTAAAAAATAAACCAACATGTTTACTTTGACAACTAACTTACTAAATATACCAATACAGGGCAAACTCTGTTTAGTCCAGCAAATATGAGTCAACCACGAAAGACGACATTATCTCCTGCCCAGCTGGATCCTTTTTATACTCAAGGAGATTCTCTTACTTCAGAAGATCACCTCGATGACACTTGGGTGACCGTGTTTGGGTAAAGATTTAACCTTTGAACAAGATTACTCCATTCCAGTATTTGATAATGAGCACTGCAGGAAATGAAAAACCCCTCACCCTTGAGGTGGAATAGCATTAGCTAGTGCTTGGCATTTGCTACTTTTAAAATTATTTGTATCTCTTCAGACTGTTTTCTCTTAATCATATTTGTTACTATTTATAAGGCGTTCTTTTAGAATCAGAGCATTCTTTTCTCACTTTCTTATGGCTATTTCTGTTCTTGTGATGAACTAAAGTGAAAACTAGCAAAATTAAACTTCATTAGTATACATATGCTGTGTCATAGCATTAATATATTTTGGTCACTGATGATCAATATTAGAAACGGGGTGACTGACCTGCATAATAGGTAGATATTTGTATATTGCTAGTATAGAAGTGGTTTTCAAATTGAAAATTGCTTTATTGTTTGGACTATAAAAGTAATTATTCTTTATTGTAAAATATTGAAGCTTAGAGAACTTTATAAAGTATTTTCTCATACAAAGATAAGGATATTGTTTGAGTAGCATTCATTTTACATTCTGTACCATCGTTATTAATGCTGAATTTTATTTTTCTTGAAAGGATAAATCTCATAAATTTTTATGTGGTATTCAATGCATAATGATAGGACAATATAATTTAAAATTCTTCCCTGTAGTAGCTGTAGTGTACATTATAGATGCATAGTATAAAATTTATGTGCTAATATGAAGGTAAATAGCTGTTTTTGAAGAGCTGTTGTAGTAGCTATGGGAATTCAGAGGATTTCAGAGACAGATCTATGGATATAGAATAAGATTACCTTATGCAGGAGGAAGCAGGGTGCCTAGAGATCTCTTATTAATGTTTTAGATAATGGAATAATTTGTTTTGAATCACTTGTAAATATTGTAGTTGCCTTTGTATTGCTAATGAAAATTGATGGATTTTTCTGGACAACTTTTTTTCCAGGTTTCCACAAGCATCTGCTTCCTATATATTATTGCAATTTGCACAATATGGAAATATCTTAAAACACGTGGTAAGGCTTACAGTGTTTTTCATTTGAGACTTTTGCTGAGGAAAGAGATATTGTAAATTGAGGGAAACTACTTCTGGATTTTTGTCTCTTTTCTAAATTTAGAACTTTCTTGTTCTCTTTTAATGCTTTGAAGGAATATGTCTTTCAGAATTTGTAAAACCAAACATTGCCTAGTGTTTGCTTAAGAGGAATAGTGAGAGTTTAAAGACCCATCTTCCTTTCTTAAAGAGCTCACTATTTTTGTGAAACATGTATCTTATCTATTGTTATGTTGCTGTTTTCCAAATAAAGCTTGCCTTATTGGGAATAAGAGGATGAAGTCTAGAGTTTTCAGAGTTTTTAGAGTTCCTCAGCTTATTGGAGTTTGAAAAAATTTGTATTTTACACAAGCATACTAAAATTCTATTTCTTTTATCATTACAGATTTCTATATAAAATTATGTTGATGAATACGCTTTTAAAAATTTCACAACAAATACCAGTATAACTTTGTGTGCTTGTGTTTGTGTGTGTGTGTTGGAGGGGTGAGTGTACCAGAGGGCACTTGTGTGTGTGTGGCTGTGGAGGCCCAAGGATAATATCAGCAATCATTTTGAATTGCTCTGCCTCCTTATTGTTTTGCTCTGGGGTTTCCCAGACTCTGTCTTCCAGGGCCACAGGGCAAGCCACTGCCATTTCTGCCTAGTATTTTTATGTGGGATTTGGGATCTGAACTCAGGTTCTTTGCTTTTAAGGCAAAAGCTTTAACTATGAGCCATTTCCCCAGTCCCAATATAACTTGGTAAGAACTATTGTCTTTTGAAAATTACTTTTCTCACTTATTCTTTCATTTTACTTAACTGATGGATAAGGATTTATTGATTTGTCAAAAAATGACAGCGAATTTATTTTGTTTCTACTCTATAGTAGAGTACGTAAGGAATAAATATTAAATGTCTTACATCTTAAACAACCTTCTTCTTTACAGATGTCTAACACAGGCAATTGGATGCATATTCGTTATCAATCTAAACTTCAAGCCCGGAAAGCATTAAGTAAAGATGGGAGAATATTTGGAGAGTCCATCATGATTGGTGTCAAACCATGTATAGATAAAGTAAGTTCTTGAGGATATGAGGAAGATAGCATAACTTACTTCATATAAAGAGCACAAGATAAATTTGGCTTTGGTGTTATGTCCCCTATCTTCACTGTACCTCTTTGGCCTAGTTTGTAAAATGTGGCATTATATCAGTTCCATTAAACAATAAGCAATTGGAAGATTTTACGGATAATCATCCAGGCTTTTCAGATAAAGAAAAGCGATCTAGAGTGTGTAAGTAACTTATGTAGAGTTGTTTAGTGAGGCCTGGATTGTAGGTCTTGGACTTCTAGCCATGCTATTTCTTATGTGGAGAAGCAGCACATTTACTAAATGCTTGGAGGGATGATGCTGTGGCAGCCGAACTACTTCAATAGATGTGGCCAATGGTTGGCTTTAGATAGCTGAAGCTTTCTGCTACATATTTCTGTTTTAATGTCTGTATGTGTATGGGTATATATAGGTATGTGTGTGTATCAGAGGGCACTGTGTCCCTGTGGAGGCCCAAGGGTAACCTCAATCATCTTGGATTGCTCTACCTCTTTATTGTGTTACTTTGGGATTTCTCAGGACTATACCTTCAAAGGCCTGGAGCAGCTGTATATTTTTTCGTGGGATTAGAAAGCTAAACTCAGGTTCTTTTGCTTGACAGGAAAAGGCCAACCAACATCTCTCTACCCTTATTTTAATGACTTTAAAATTACATATATCTTTTAACATCACTGAACATAATTTAAACATTTCTTTGTGGCTTATGAAATCACTGTGAGCATACAGTATGTGCGGACCTCTGTCATACCAGGCACTGTGGTTGCCATCAGTGTACATGTTAGTGTACAAAGCAGGCAGGGTTTCTGCCTAGAATTTATGTAATTCTACAATGATTGTTTTGTGTTATAATGAATGTTCCCAGAGGGTAGAGGATTCATTGGGAATCCTAGTTACTAAATAGCTTTAGGCTGTTTTTTCTTTCCAGTTCATGTTTGTTTGGATTCCTAAGAATTCTTTGTTTTGTTTTATTCTATTCCTACTCATTTTTCCTAGGATCTGCTAGGAAATCTTTTTTTCATGGTTTATAATTACGTTTTGAAACTGTTTAAAGTAATTGAATTAAAATTTTTGGGAGAGTTCGATCTCAAATGTCGCTAAGAAACATTATTTTTCAAAACTAAAATTATTTGAAAGTTCATAAGAACAAATCAAGTATGCCTTCTGTGATAAAATTTTCTTAGGATATGTTGGATTGTAATTAGATGGTATAAACTGTGTTTCTAAACAAGGAACTGTTTGTTTCTTCATTTCACCAGAGCGTTATGGAAAACAATGACAGATGCGCTTTGTCATCTCCATCTCTAGCCTTTACACCACCAATCAAGACCTTAGGTACACCAACACAACCTGGAAGTACTCCTAGGATTTCTACCATGAGACCTCTTGCTACAGCGTACAAAGCTTCTACTAGTGACTATCAGGTATTTTGCCCATTAAATAAAGGCTGAATATATCAGCTTTTAGTCTTTCAGTGACTTGATAAATATGCCATCTAATATTTACTGCTGATTGCCAAGGTGATTGCCTTGGTGAACCCTTCAACCTTCCTTAAATTTCCTATTTTCTTAATTTTCCTATTTTCAAATTAGAAAGTCGTCTTGAAATTTAAAATTTAAAAATTTTAAAAAATTTCTTTGTCTAAGTAGGGAAGTAGCTGAATGCTGTAAAGAGCTCACCTGAGCCCGAGTTTGCTTGCTAGCACCGCAGAAAGAAAAAGGCATTTTCTGAAATATTTTGGAAGTTATTTTATTTTTTTCTAGGTTATATTTGCCTACATGCTAAAGTGTCTCCTGTATCCATTTATGGCATGAGAATATCTTAAGTTCTGTTTGGTACCACAAAAAAAACCCATATGTTGGTATCATCCTGTTATGAACAAAAGATATTATTCACTATTAATATCAAGCTGAAAAAGTTCTTATTTCAAAACAGTTTTGAGAAGTTCATGAAAATTTTTTAAAACTTCATTCATTAATATTGTGTGGTGTGTGTGTGTGTGTGTATCAGAGGGCTGTATGTGTAGAGTCCTAAGGGTGAATTCGGGAATCATCCTGGATTACTTCTGCCTCCTTTTTGCTTTGTTCTGGGATTTCCCAGGCTCCACCCACCAGGGCTCCGAGTGTAGGCCACTGCCATTTCTGCCTGGCATTTTTACGTGGGACCTGGGATCCAAACTCAGTACTTTTTGCTTGCAAGGCAGAATCTTAATCTCTGAGCCAACTCTCCAGGCATAAGTTCATTATATTTTTGAAGAAAGGTACAAGAATTCTGATTTTCATTTAGTATGTTGTTTTCTGAAGAATCTGAATTTTGAGAATCAACAATGCACATGATATGTGTGAGTGTCCCGTGAGCTGTACTTAACCTCGCCATCCTGATAGATACCAGAGTGGAATAAGCAGAAATTGAATCAAGCTGGCTCAAGAGGGGAATCTTGGAAAAGTTAAAAACTAAGTCAAATTTATTATGGATTCCAACCTCTTACATACCATGATACAGGCAGGGGGGCGACCTCTGTACATTGGAAAGAGGGATGACATCAGTAGTGGCAGACATATTACACGTGTAAGGTCAACAAAGGTGGGGCCACCACCAACAATACAGCCCATGTTAATATGTCTTAATGGCCCCATTTATTGTGGAGAAAGAACAGGCTGCTCATACGTACAGAGATCAGCCAGAATTACAGTGATAAAGCTCTACCCATTCTTTAGACGTGCTAATTAATATGGCTTCCTGCCCTGGACCCCATCTCGAGACAGGACAAGATCCATCCCTACCCATTGCGGGCAAAGTCCACAGGAGTCAGCTATTGCTGGCATACGAGGCATGCTGCGACTCTGACTATGAGGAATGCCCTGGGCTGGCATCTGTCTTCTAGAAATGGGAGTCTTGAGTTTGAGTGTTCCCTACATCATAGGGCAGTTGTTGAGAATTTAATGTTATTCTTACGAAATTTGGATATCATTCCACGTTTCTTGTAGGGTTTGGTTTATTTGCTAATTTTCTAGAAATGCCATTTCCTTGCCAAAGGAATGAGATTTTGCACAAAGATGTTTTAAATTCAAAATTTGATGTGTTGCGGGGATCCAAAAATCCACCCAGTGAGGCACAGACTGCCAGTTTGGTCAAAGTTCACAGATGTCCAGCTATGTGGGAGCCTTTCCTTCGGCTTCTCAAGGGACCAAACTATATAGGAACCTTTCCTTTGGTTCCAGCTATAGGGAGGAACCTTTCCTTTGGCTCCTTGAAAAATAGTCCAGCCTCATCTGGGGGGAACCCCCAGAATATTATGGGTTTGGGGGGGTCATCCAAAGATTCATCATTGACCAAAAATTAAAATTAATAACTGAGAGGCTTAATTTATTAGTGAGAGACAGACCGACACTGAGAGAGACTAGTACCAGGGCTTACACACATGGGCAGAATGATGTGTGTGCAGCCCTGAATTATATCTCCACAAGGGACAAAGGAGGTTGCAAGCCCCACCAAAACAGTTTAGCTGGCAGTGTTTTAACAGTCTTATCAGCATGCAAGCTTCTTGCAGGCCCTTTGGTCAAATGGCATTCCAAAGAGGGGAATTCTGGAGAATGGTAAGGGAGTGGGCATTTTTTTTTATTATTATTTATTCAGCTGTGTGCATATGCGTGTGTATGTGCGCACGTGCGTGTGTCTGTCTCTGTGTGTGTGTGTCTGTGTATGTGTAGAACCACGGATGAATTCGCGAACCACCATGGACGCCTCCACCTCCTTCTGTCCCGGGACTCACAGGCTCCGCCCTACCAGGACCAGAAGCGCAGGCTGCCCCCACTTCCGCCTGGCATCTACGTGGGATCTGTGATCCGAACTCAGGACCTTCCGCCTGCAAGGCGGAGGCTTAACCCCTGAGCCACCTCTCCAGCCCTGGGAGTGGGCATTTTTATTGCCTGCCAGTAATGTCTCAGGCTGAAGAATTTGTTTTTAAGATTTTCCCTTTTATGTCTCTCCCCCACAGATGTTTGAGATATATAGTTCAATGTTATAGATGCATTGTGGTCTTTTTCTTTTAAATTGACCAATTGACCATACTATTGGCTCTCATTGAAGAAACTGTAACCTAACAATGCTTTGTACATATCTGTGTTTTGGCAGGTTATTTCTGACAGACAAACACCAAAGAAAGACGAAAGTCTGATGTCCAGAGCAATGGAGTATGTGTTCGGCTGGTAGTACGCCAAGAGCTAAGAACTGCTACTAGGATGAGGTTGCTGTGTTAAACCGGAGTTAGCCGACTACTGCCACTTTCCTTCGGTTAGTTGTATAACCGGTCTCTGCAGCATTTAGTAGCTGTCTGGGATACTTTTGTAAGAACCTTCTGTTTAAGGATTATAGTGTATGTGTAGCTCGCACTTTAAAAGATGCTTGAGATACATTTGATGGAATCCAAGAGCCCTTCAGAAAGGACTTTGCTTTCTGTGATACTGCATGCTTAGCACAGTATACTCAGCATTGATGACAGAAAATAAAATAGCATTTGTGGTGAGCCTCCGTAGCCTTCGTAAAAGGTGGGTGAATTTCATGGAGAACTACAGCTGCTTTCACTAAGACAAAGTGGTTATAATCAGCAATTTGAATTATGGTCTTTTAATTTAGATAGTATTTAATGTCTTAATTATCTTTGTATATGTCCTGTTGTGTATTGTCATCTTTCTAAACCTAAACATTCTTTTTAAAAACCACCTACTATTGAATTTTCTTAATAATAAACTTTATCAATTTATATGTATTATATTTTTCGAGGATTTATTTATTATTACAAAGAGTTTTAACAGTTCACTAAAATAGAAAATGTCATTAACACTATAGTTCAGCTTTAATTTCTGTTGTTTTTCTGTTCTTTTTCTTATTTTTTGAAAAAATTCAAAGCACTTCTCAGATGTGCTATAATTTTAATCCAAATACTTGTGGATATGTCAACAATGAACATTTCTATCATTTGTGAATATGTAATATTCAATTTAAAAATTTTATAATTGCCATCAAAATGATATTTATTGTTAGTACAGACATTCAAATCATGATCTAAATGAGATCTACACAGAAGTATTTGTTAGTTTCTTAAATGTTTGTGACTCTAAATGATTTCCTCCATGTGTGTCCAGCACATCTGTCTGAAGCAGCGCTTGGGCCGATGACAAGCACCTCCTGTGTTTAGTGAGATGTGTCATCTTTTCCCTCTCGGAGCGTTAGCTCTAGGGAGGATTAACTGTTATTATGACTTAATTTTTGATAGTATGGCACACTTTATATTAACTCGAGGTTTTTAGTTCTTGGTGTTTCACTTCAAAGATGCTTACTTGTGTTGTTTCATTTGGATTTGCTGAATTTGCTTGCTGGATTTCTTTGTAGAGAAGAACTATTCATCACTAAGGTTTGGTTGCTATCACACGATAAATACTTGGTCCTTTTTTTTTTTAAGAAACTTCTTAGTGGGTTAGTGGTGTCCTCTGAGCTTAAAAAAATAACATAATTTTAGTATGCATTTGGGACTTCTTAAAGTCAGTTTTAATTAGTTAGTATGATTGTTCTTTTTGTTCAAATGTTTCCCCTTGACCAGAAAGATCCTCATTGAAACGGCTCTTGTAGGAAAGGATTTAATTGAAATATAGTATTTGCTTCTAATACATGTATCTTGACAATATTCCTTCAGTGCACTTCTATAGATGATAATTGAAACAACATTTGGAGGTTTTGATGTGTTTTTGTTAAATCACAGCTAACTACAATTGAGGATTTTAATGTTCTACATTAAATTAATGCTAAAACATGTGCCATATATCAAAATCTATTTCTCACTACATTTATAGGATGTTTTTCATCAAGTAACTTTTTCATTGAAGTCTTCTCTTACAACCCAAAAGAATATTTTGTTTCATTACATCAGACACACATACTTACAAGGTTGAATAGACCATTTTATTACTTACAGAAGCCTTCATGGAATCTGCATAAAAGCACTTTTTGTGTTTGGTTTCCCTGATGGCACTGTATCATTTTGTATCTGTCATGTCATTTCTGTAAACCACAAAAGACTCAAGTCAGTGGGGCAGATACAGAAAAAGATCCTCGTGAAGTTCTGGAGACTCTGGATCTAGCCTCCTAGAAATCAAGAAGAGCTGGTTCACAGCAAAATAACAAATATAGTTGTGCTAAGTTACCAAAAATAAAAATGTTAAAAAAATAGCATACTCATAGATATCAAACTATTGCCAGAAAATGGGTAAAAATGATAACCTATTGTTTAAATTTGAATCATAAGCTGTTTAGAAAATGACTTGACATGTAGAATAACAAAAAATTCATTTGAAAATCTTGAGAATATTAGAAATAAAGTAAAAAGATTAAGAAATTAAAATGCAAATGGAATGAACAAAAGCACTTGAACAATGATAATGCCTTAAGAGAAACGTAGTACAGACAGATGGAGGCTGATGGACTGGGAGTGGCTTTGTGATACAGTGCTGACCTAGCATGGACAGACTTTGGATTCCATGTCTGGGACTGCAAGAGTAAACGAAAGTTAAATGGAAAATGGCAATATCAGAAACAAGAAGATAAATAATGACTAACAAACTCCATTTGTAGGGCAGGGAAGAAAAGAAAAATTATATTTAGTAAAAAGAAAATATCTGACATAGCAAAAACAATAGATTCAGAGCTACACGTTGGAAGCTCAACCTGCTATCTCTAAGTTTTGCTTTAGAGAACAACAGCAAAATCAAAGCTCTAGTTTGAGCAGTCTAAACAAGACAATATACCTTATGCCTGGAGAAACAAAAGAATGCATTTAAGATATTTGTGGAGAGAGTGAGCAAAGGATTTTATGTGTAAGAAGAAGGATTACTGCCTGGACATCTGTGTATAAGAATTGACAACAAAAAAAGCAACATTGAGATGCACCCTACTCAAGTCGGGTCACTGGACATACATATCGCCTGTGGTGAGCATTTAGTTTTCTTTCATCTCTCTGTTTCAGACAGTCTAGTATGGCAGCAACTGTACATCAAACTTGGGGTTTCTGTGTTATAAGCTTAGGTAGTGAAACCCGTTGAAACCAAAGGTGAGGGAGAGGTGCTTGTGACACCTTTTCCTGAAGTGTGTAGCTTCAGAAACTACCTGGGCACCATCCTGACTGTACAATATAAATTGCTGCTATGTTGATCTAGTGTTAAAGCTTGATGGATCTGATAATATCCACCTTTTGGAGGTGAGTAGTTTCGGGTGGTCACATGCTGTCATGGCTTGAATGTAAGTTGTCCCCCACAGCTCATGTGTTTGAATTCTTAGTTAATGTTTGGGAAGGTCGTCATCCCACCTTTGGGGGATGCTTCTTCCACCTTTGCTGAAGGAAGGCATGTCACGGAGTGTGGGCCTTGAGATTAGTTAGTCTTGCTCTGCTTCTGCTGGTATTCTGCAGTGTTAGTCTGCAGCTAGTTCTCTCAGCTTCCATGATGGATGTGACAAATTGCTTCCAGTTTCTGCTGCCAGCCATGCCTTTCCTGCCATAATGAACTGTATCTCTCCCCTGGAACCGTAAGCCAAATAAATCTTCCCTTTCTTCCCTTAAGTTGCTTGAGCCTGAGTGTTGTCTCACAGCAGCACAAAGAGGATGCAGTAAAATACCAGGGGATCCTTTTTAAAAAATACTTATTTTTTGTTTATTTTGTATGTCAGTGTGGTACATGTTTGTGTATGTGGGTATTCATTTAGTTTTATCATTTTGAAATAATTTTATTTATTTATTTTATTTCCACTCATACAAACTTAACAGGTACACCGGTCCCCCCTCCCTCCAACCCCCATCCGCTTGTGCCCCCCCCTTCCCCATTCCCCAGTGCCTCCCCCTCCCATCCTTGGAACATCCTTTAATGTGCATACCAAACTCTCCTCTGGGTCCTCCTCTCTGATGAGATGCAAGGACCCAGGGGCATTTCCCAACCCTTTCCTGTGTTCCTGTTAAGCATAGGAACACTACTGTGGCTGTCAAACCCTTGCCTCCCAGGATCCTAGTGCCTTTAGCAAGTGCTAGACTTTGTGAGGTCAACAGTGTGTTGGACATTGCGCAGGGCATGTAAAATCCAAATATGATTGCTTCGGCCCTAACTTATGTGGAGTATCTTGCATATCATTGCTCTTCCCATCTTTGTGCTCTTACAATCGTACCGCCCCCTCTTCCGCAAATTTCAGGATGGGGAGAGATTAGGCTGGCCTAGTTCCAGGTGGTTGATATAGAGTCTCTGAAGTTCTGGATTATGGTTTGTTGATTTTTTTTTTTTCCAGTTTTGCTGCTCGTGCAAACTTTGACTCCTTTCTGAATTTTATGACCCATTTCTTACTTTCTGTAATTGCATATTGATGTCTCTTAGATCCTGGTGAAATAGAAGTTTCACATCACACTTTTATCTCTTGAATATACCGGTGTGTCATTCTCATTTTATCATATTAACTGATGAGATTTGATTTCAGTACTTTGTTGCTCATTTTTGTGCAGATTTTTTAAATCATAGTTTGAATGTGAGCTGCTCATGTTTGAATCTTTAGCTCGTGTTAAGTTTGGAAAGGTTGTGCACCTTTTGGAGATGCTGCCTTGTTGGAAGAAGGTGCTTCATAGGGATGTGTTTGATGGCCCAGCCCTACTTCTTGGGTTTACTTTTTTCTGTCTGTCTCCCTGATGGCTGTGATGATCTGAACCAGCCTTCTGCTTCTTGTCTCCACCAATATATTCTATGTAATTCCCTCCATAATGGATATCACCTCTGAACTGTTTGTCAAATAAATACCCATTTCTCCATTTTAGCCTGAGTTTGAGTGTTGTCTTACTTTAAAAGTAAAAATAACCACAATGGTTTGTTTTCCTGAACTTTTAGAAATTGCTAAAGGTCAGGGAAGCCCAGCTTCATAGTGGTTCCTTTTCTGTGGTTTTTCTCTTAGTGTTCAAATATTTGGCAGCTGGTTGTCTGTATTTACTGGCTTTCAAACTGTTTCTAAAAAGATCATCTCTTCTGGATTTGTTTTCTTTATTCTGCTGTTTTAATTCATTCCCAGCTGCATTAAAAAAATCTTTGACAGAATAAACAGTTGCTCTTTCTTGGTGTGTTTGTAGTTGTCTTTCTACATTCTCTTGGCAGAGTCCAGTATCGAGCCAGCTGAAGCGAAGATTGAACCCTGTGGAACCAGTTCTAACAAAGCAGAGTAGTGACGGGTGAACCTGCAATTGAAAGGTCCTGCTGGGAGGAGTGCCTTGTGGTTTTGCTGAGGCTCATTCATTTCTGTACTCTTTGTTATATACGTTTCTGTGTTTGCTACCTTCCAGGAAGAGCTGAAATTCTTTGCTGATTTCTCCTTTTGCCTGTTACTGTATTGTTGTTTATTTTGGTCCTTCCCACCATTATTGAGGCTGGCCATAGAAAAAGATGAAACACAGTGTGCTTTCAAATGGTTACCTTGAATGCAGTCTTTCAGGGTTAAAGACACACCCACTTTCATTTGTGTCCCTACTTTGGAAGGGTAGAATTTGAACACAAATTTAAATGGCATTATACTTAGAATTGTCTTTGATAATACATCGGATATATTTGATTTACTTTTCCTTAATGTAAATTAGTTCTCAAGAGACCATTCATTAGATTTGGATATTAATAAGTACATTTAAAAGCATTGCAATCTTTGGCTTCAAAGCTGTATTATATCCTTGAATGGATGAGAGGTACTGATGCTTTGCTCTTGGGCCTCCAAACCATTTGCCTCAGTTCAGCCACAAATGAAGATAGGTATAGGTTGTGTTGTGTGTACATGCACTTGAGCTTGGACAACTTATTGAACTTACTGGATAGTTTTGCCAATGGAATGTTTTGTTCCCAACCCTCAGAATGAGAGAGAGAGAGAATTTCGAGAGTGAAATAATGTTCTATTAATAACTGGTTACTAAAAATACTGTAATTTGTAGGTCGATAATTGTAGTTAAATCTTCCCATTCCTTGTGAAAAGTTCTTTTTTTTTTTTTATCTTTTCTCCAAAATGTTTTAAAAATTATGGCCATTTAAGGAATCTTAAATGTGTTTCCTGGTTTTGACTCTTAAAATTCTTTGCTTTCTTACATTTATTGTATGTGTATGTGTGTGAATGAATGCATGTTCACATGGCTCGGTGTGCACATGGAGGTCAGAGGACAACATGTGGGAGTGGTTCTTTTCTTCCATCATGGAGGGAATCGAACTCAGGAGGCCAGGCATGCCTTTGTGCACCTTACCTTCTGAGTCACTTGCTATCCTTGACTCTTGAAGTTCTTTTTTTATAAATTTGTTTATTTACATTCTTTTAGGGCTTTACATATATAATCATACAATTTTCTTGTTACCCAATCTCATTTTCTGTTTTTTTTTTTTTCTTTTCTTTCATACATGAATATAATGAATTTATGGTATTTTCACATCTCTATTCCCCCTCCTCTTACCATCACAACCCTTCTTCCCTGACAATCTTTCTATTTTCAGTGTATTTTCGCTTGTGTGACTCACTAGTTTTATCTGGGTTACCTTTGTTTGTTGTCTTGTGTCTGAGTACTTACTGGAGTATGTCATTGAGGAAAGCATCTTCCCATCTCTCCTATAACATTAACCTTCATTGGTCTCCCAGGGAAATGTGGGTCCACTTAGGTCTTTTCCACTTCCATAGTAAAATGATGACAAATCCCGATCTGGACTTGTGGAATTACACATGGCTACAGTGAATTCATGGATACCAGAGTCCTATCATGTCCAGAAAGTAATGTATGACCACACCTCTATCCACCTTCAACCTCTTACAATCTCACTGCTCCCCCTTCCACTATGTTACCTGAACCTTGGAGGTGATGGTAGGGGTAGGAGTGGTTTAGATATTCTGTTTAGGGCAAAATACTCCACATCGACTCTTAACAATTCTTGATTATTCACTTGTCATATGTTTATTGAATATTTTGTCTCACTTGTTAGGCTAGACACAGGAGATTGATTAGAAAGAAGGCCCAGGGCTTTGCCTCCCCACACCCCCACACATCAGGAAACTCAAAAAGAATCCCTTTGTTTACCCAGAGTACACTCTATTC
This sequence comes from Typhlomys cinereus, assembly GCA_023101885.1. NCBI lineage: Eukaryota > Metazoa > Chordata > Mammalia > Rodentia > Platacanthomyidae > Typhlomys > Typhlomys cinereus. The sequence goes on from JALPQD010000020.1 coordinate 2,964,428, forward strand.
TTCCCTTAGTCTCTCCATTGACTCCATTTGAATTTTTTCATTCTGTGAATGAAAACTAATAGAAAAAAAATGAACTAAAGTATAGTGTTACAAATTTTAAAAAAAGTTTGACTTTTGAAATTCAAGCTTTATTCATCCTCTGATTTACCATAAAAGGGAAGTTCTTGGTCATTAAACTTGAGTGAGATGACAAAATGTTTTCATATTTAATTTACAGCTTTAATTATGAGTTTTTAATTTATCAGCTCATGAACATCTTAAACTTCCAGTGGAACCTAAATGCAGAGACATCAAGCACTTCTTGTTGCCTGTCTTTGTACCTCTGTATGTATTCACAGTCTCACAATATGGAATACTGGCGAGCTTTCTGTTTCTTTCATTTCTTGTGACTTGACTAGCCAAAGCTCCACAATTTAGTGTATGATGAAATACACTTGAATTACTGAGCTATTTTTAAATTGGAATGTTCTCTTAAAGTACTTTTCAATATAACTTCCATTCTCTACAGTATAATATAGTGAAGTAAAATACAGTAGGCATGTATTGTATAGACATTACGATTTTTGCTTGATGTAGAAAGCTTGTTAAACTTGAAATTTCTTGAGTGTAAGACTTGAGTATTAGCAAAACAAAGATGTGAATGTCATAAATTAGTGGCTAAGTACTGGAAATTAATTCCAGGCAGATAAATTCAATCAAAATTATTTCATCTTAGAAGTTTTAAACTAGATCATTAAAAAACAATGATTCTTTCATCAGTGCTGGTATGGTAGGGCAACAAAGGAAACCCCTCTTATAGTTCAGGCTCAGACCCCACTGAGGCTGCGATTTTTTTTTTTTTTTTTACCCAGTCAGTCTCGAGAATTTGTAAGGGGATGTAAATCTAAAGATCAAGTCTTAGTGACAGTCTCCCCTTGGCACTGATTAGCTTAAGTTCTTTAGTTCCTAAACAAATACTTCCCAGGAAGGCTGTTACATTCCTTAGGTAGGTTACTGTCAGAAAGGGCTCCCTTTTTGTTTAAACAAAGTGTGTGTAATTACATGTGTAGCTAATCTTTTGGGGCTCTCTGGTTGTAACTGTCACTGATTAACACCCCAAACCTGTCAAGATAGATGCTTTTGACATTTAGTGTGCTTTCAAAAGTGGGACCTGACCATAATGTCCTTTTTTTTTTTTTTAATTTTTTTTATTTATTCAACTGTGCGTGTGTGCGTGTGCGTATGTATGTGTGTGTGCGCGCGTGTGTGTGTGTCTGTGTGTGTGTAGAACCACGGACGAATTCTGGAACCACCATGGACGCCTCCACCACCTTCTGCCCCGGGATTCACAGGCTCCGCCCTACCAGGACCAGAAGCGCAGGCCGCCCTGCTTCCGTCCGGCATCTATACGTAGGATCTGGGATCCGAACTCAGGACCTTCCGCCTGCAAGGCGGAGGCTTAACTCCTGAGCCACCTCTCCAGCCCCATAATGTCCTTTTGACACAGGAAAAGTGGGTTCTTGACCATGGAGGCTGACTGCCTCACGGGCATTAACTCAGGTTGGAGCTCCAGATGCCCGCAGTCCCACTGTCATTGGTTCTCCAGGTCTTGTGAACACAGAGTGAATTCCGTGGACAGCTGGATGTGAGTTGAGAAAAGAGTTTTGTCGTAGGATTGTAGATGGGAAGTTGAGAGAGAGAGGTGGGAGCTCCTGGACAGCAAGAGCAGGTGTCAGGAGTAAGGACTGTGGAGAGCTAGCCTCGGGCTTTTTATGGGACTTGTCTGGAGTAGGTGAGGCATGGGAGGTGGTCGGTGCAGTTGGATGTCCAGGAGGTATCCAGGAGCTTTTCATTATAGCTTCCAGACAGGAGTGCTTGTATAGGAGGAGAGAGAACAACCCCAGATTAGAAGCAAGACTCCCTTTGGCATTTCTGGCCTCCAGCAAAAACAGAAGGGCAAATGGGGACCAGGGACATTGTCTGTTTCTGTCCCCAAACGAGTCACAGCTGCTTTGAGGCCCTCCCCTAAAACTACCTGACCAGTTTTTAGCTTTTGTTCTCATCATTTTCTTGTGACCAGATGCCATCAGATTAGTTTCAGTAAGCATCTTGAGTTTTTTGGATCAGATAGTTGTATTATTTATTAACATTTTAAGAGTGAGATTTTTCAGTTCCTATGTCTTACCTATCAAACCTTTAAACTTGGGCAAGTTAGCTAATCATTTTTGTGTGTCTTATTTCCATTGTCTATAAGAAGGTGATTGCTTCTTTGGAGGATTAGTTTATGTAAATAATTTCTAACTTTACCTTGCTTGTGCCAAATGCCCATTAAATATTGGCTATCACTGGTAAGTAGTTAGCAAGGTTAAATAATATGCTCCCTATTAGCATTATTTAAAGAAAAATATACAATGTACATTGTTATATTCTGGGTGCTGCCTTTGGAAATAGACTTGGGGGTTTGTAGAGTGCCTGCTAGTGAAAGGTGGTGGTTGGGATGCTGCCTGATGAAAAGGAAATCTCATTCCTTGATTTTAAAAAAAAGGAAGACCGAGAGGAGTTGTGTATCGTGAGGTTCCCGTGGAAAATGGAAGCAGAGAAACACACTGGTATCTAACTCACTGGCATTTTTCTGGAGCCTTTGCCAGGATATAAGACCATTGCCAGAGACCATCGGGATCTCTGCTTGGACTGGAAATGTCTTATGCATTAAATTGTCTCTAAACTGTCAAGACTGGACATCTAAGAGCACACTTAGAATCTAGAGAAACTTCTACCTCTCCTTCCTGCTAATCAGAAGCTCCACGCCTGGTTTGCATACAGCTCCCAGCCCTCTGATTATAAAGGAAGTCTGTGGGATTGGACAGTGGATTCTGACCGCTCTCCCTCTGAGAGGTGGTAGGTTTCCCTGCCTTTCGGCCAACTGTTCTCTGTTTCTGTCTCTGTGTATTCCTTTTTTCAGCTCTTCATATTTCCCAGTCCCAGGGCAACTTCATGGGCCATGCTTTTAGAACTGGCACTTTTTAGAAGGAATAATGGTCGGGAGAGAGTTGCGCTGGAAGAAAGCCCCTTTAGGGTTTTCAGAAAAGTACTGATTGTATTTGAATGTTCCAACAGCAGACTTAGATAATTTGTTTACTTGTGTGATATCTGTTTTCTAGAAAGAATTGTTAAATATCATAAGGTAAGATTGCAATATTTAAGCCTTTTAGTGTGGCACCATTGATTCAGGGAGGCCCTAACCCCGGCTCCCAGGAGGTCTGGTTATAAACAAGCCTGGACAAGTACGGACATACCCCAGACATGTCCCAGTAAAGGAACCATACAGGTGGAGAGATGAACGACCAATGGGAAGGAGGGATGAACAACCAATGGGAAGCGGCCATCTAACCTGCCTCTGCAATAAACATCTAGTAAACAGCTAAATGATTGGTGGCTGCGCTTCCCCTCCCCCTGAGTGGAGAAGTGACAACACTTGATTGGACCCCTGACCTTATATAAGCTCAAGCACCTGAAATAAATGAGTCTGTAGCCAACTCATTCTCGCCTGCTGCTTCTCGCCTAGACTCCCGGGGTCTGGGTGTATGGGTGGTGACCCCGCGCCTGCTCGCCCCCTCATCTGGAGCCCAAGGCCACGCTGTTTCCCCCTCCTGATTCCCGGGGTCTGGGGGTCTGGGTGGTGACCCTGCGCCTGCTCGCCCTCGCCTGGAGCTCCAAGGCCACTGCTGTTTCCCCCTCCTTTCCCCACCAGGGAATCGGCAACATTTTAGCAAAACTTTTTAAAAAAATAAACTCACTGCCTTTATAGAACAGTTCATATGTGTCTATATACAAGTCCCCCCACATGTGCATGTGGGTACCAGAGGACAGACAACATTGGGTGTGGTGTCTTAGTCACTATCCACCTTATTATTTGAGATAGGGTCTCTCACTGAATCTGAAGTTCACCAACTCAGCTAAACTGGATCACCCCTCAAGTTCCAGGGACCCTCCTGCTTCTGACTTCCCAGATTACAAGCATGGGCCATGACACCAAGATTTTTATGTGAGTGCCAGAAACTGAACTCAGGTCCTTTCACTTATACAGCAAGCACTTTACTGATTGAGCCATCTCCCCATTATCCTATAGTAACAGGATTTTTTGAAGTGATTATTTCAGTAGCTGCAGGAAAAACATTCTACAAAATCTAGCACTCTTTCAGGTGTCGACCATTGAGAACTGAAATTTGAGGCACATCTATGAAGAATTATTTAGTTAAGGCTCTCTGAGCCTTATTTAGTTAGCTCTCTGAGCTAACCTGTGGGGGACTATCTAATTGCTATGGGAAGACCCAACTTACAGTGGGTGGACCATTCCCTGGGCAAGGGATAAGATGGAGATAGAACAGGTTGGTTCTGACAAGCTAGCAAGCTAGACAGCATGCTTCGGTCCTTGCACCCTCAGCTCTTCCTGTGGACGTGGTGTGACAATTCCCTTGTTCCCTACTGCTAACTCTCATGCTATAATGGACTATAACCTGAAATTGTGAACATAATTAAACATCTTGTTCCACAAAGTTGTTTGGGTCATATGTTCAATATAGCAATAGAACATGAAACTAAAGACACCAGGGCAGACTTAAACTCCAGATTCTTTGCATAAGCCTCTTAAAGTGCTAGAAGTATAGATACGTACTATCATACTTGGCTGGCTGGCTGGCTAGCTCTCAGATAACTCTCTCTCTCTTCTCTACACACACACACACACACACACACACACACACGACACTCACTGGAATTGATGCTATGCCAGAAGGAGCCCCTATGAGGACTGGTAACTTTGGTCTTGGTCTAGGCACACTGATCTATCCTGTAAGAAAACCCACCATCACCCTATGGGAAAGTTCAGTTAGAAAGGGCCTGAAGCTATTTGGGATAGAAGAGCAGCCCTGTGAATCTAGGCACCAGGCATGTGAGCCTATCAGGATCTTCAACCCAGTCTAGCTGGGCCTCATCAAGCTTTAATGGATGTCTTCATTCTTAAGACTGTGAGATACAGTAAATGTATTGTAGTTTTAAATTGATTCCTAACAACTGGTTACACAGCAAGTGGAACAGAAGGTTCCAGACACACTAAAGTCTATAGAGTCAGAAAAAGACTGATACAGTACAGGCGCTCAGAGAGTTTACTCTAGGTTACAGTTTGGCAGAGTGTTAACCTTCTTTCATATTTAGCTTATTTTTAATTCATTTAAATTTATGATTTACTGGAGAAGCATTGGAATTGCATCTGAGTTCTAGTAAAAACTTGATTTAACACTTAAATATAGTCTTTAAAGATACTAGAACATTACTTAAAAACCAAAAAATCATCTCCAATAAATTTACTTTAAACTTTGCAAAGTATGAATATTAAGTTACTGAGGATATTTATTTTGTGAATATATATTAAATAAATTGAGCTCATCTTGTTTGTTTTAGCATTTATTGTTGAGTCTGAGGTTGACTCTTGGAACAAAAAGTCTTTCTGAGTCAGAACATGGGTGCATTTTTATCTTCAAACTGGGACAGAGCTCATGGCCAAGTGCTGCAGTAATCAGTGACAATGGGAAGTGACCCTGAGCTTTTTAAATATTATTTTCTTTTTTTGTGCACATTTGTGTGTGTGTGAGAGAGAGAGAGAGAGAGAGAGAGAGAGAGAGAGAGAGAGAGAGAGAGAGAGAGAGAGAGAGAGAGAGAGAGAGAGAGAGAGAAGAGTGTGTATACCTGTGGGGGACCAGTGGTGATTTCGGAAATCATCCTGGATTGCTTCTACCTCCTTCTTGCTTGACTCTGGGATTTCCCAGGCTCTGATCACCAGAGCCAGAAGTGCACAGCTGCCACCATTTCTGCCTGGTGTTTTTAGGTGGGTCCTGGGATCTGAACTCAGAAACTCTCCAGTCCCAAGTTTTTTTTTTTTTCCTTTAAGGGGAGAAAGGGAAATTTATTCAGTTTATGGTTCCAGAGGAGAGATACAATCCATTATGGCAGTAAGAGCATGGCTGCCGGCAGAAGCTGGAGACAGGCTAAGTGTCATGTCCCTTCTGGACGCTGAGAGCTGCAAAACTGCCACTACAAGAGCTAGAGGATTTGTAAATAGAGGATTTTCATTTTCCAGAACAGCATTCCTTTCCCCTTAGAAACTTTCCTCTAGAACTACAATGTACCTCCACCTTGTGGTGACTACTCAGAAGTGTACAAAATGAAAGATTTTAGAGTGAACCAAAAAATGAAAGCTGGAAAGTAAAAGCTCCCATGCCTAAGCTTTGGAGACACAGAAACCCTTGTATCACATTCATTTCTGCCACTCCCAAGTCCTAACTTTAATTGCATAATATAAACTTGTTTTTATTATAAAGGATCAAAAATGATCAAAAATGTATTAAAACAGGAACGAGCATGTATAAATGTAAGTCTTTTTCAAAGTTCTCTTTTGAACAGAATATAAGAAATGTTGGCCTTCATGATTTAACTATTATTTTGAATTGACTATGTATACCCGCTCGTGTGTGTGTGTGTGTGTGTGTGTGTGTGTGTGTGTGTGTGTGAGAGAGAGAGAGAGAGAGAGAGAGAGAGAGAGAATGAGAGAGAGAGAGAGAAGAGGTCAGGTCAGGACAACTTGCCTTCTGCCTTGTTAGACATTGTTTTTCTCTGTTTCTGCAGTGCTGTGTACTCCAGATCAACTGGCCCAAGAGCTGCTGGTCAGTTATCCTGTTTCAGCTTCTCGTGAGGCTATTGGAATGCTGGGTATGGATGTGTATCATGCATCCAACTTCTTACACAGGTTCAAGGAAACAAACTCCGGTCATAAAACTTATGCTACAGGCAAATCTAACTATTAAACCATCTCACTGGCTCAACCTTCATGATTTAAAAAGTACACATAAGGGGTTAGGGAGATGGCTCAAGAATGGTTCCCAAGCAAAAGGACCTGAGTTCGGATCCCCAGATCCCTTGTAAAAATACTGGGTGGAAATGGGGGCATCCTGAACAAACCCAGAGCAAAGTAATAATAAGTAGAACAATCCAGGGTGGTTTCTGAAGTTGCCCTTGGATCTCCACAACCACACCCACTTGCACACATGCAAAAAAAAAAAAAAAAAAGACAAGTACACATAGGCAAGGAGAGGCATAAATTATTTTAAGAAGCTAGTTTAACACAGCTTTCTGAGTTAAAGGTCACAATTCTAGGTCACAAAACTGGAAGCAAAACAAAGTAAAAAATTTTGTAGCAGTTAAAGGTTAATGAATGCACAGTGACCAGAAATGATCTCAAAATCAAACAGTAATGAATGAGATGCTTCTGGAAGTATTTGCTTGTTTGTGTCATGTAACTTCACTGCTGCTGAGACTCTGACGACTCATGCACACTTTGCACCATGCATCATCCATGCCACAAACGCTGCCAGGAGTACTTCAGCCTCAGATGGAAGACTGTCATTTGTTATGAGTTACATAGTTTTTGCTTTTATAGAAACAATGATTTAATTATGAAAAAAAGGTGTTAGTATTCTCCTACCTCATTCCTCAGCATGTAGCAAAAAATCTTGGATTAGAATAGTTTAATTTAAAAATTGCTGTTTGAATTGTTTATTTGAGTGTCATTTAAAAAAACATTAAGTGAATTTTGGCTTTGGATTAGGACAGACAGAATTTCCAACAATATCTGGAATGGCTCTAAATATACATCTGGCATTTTTCAATGTATTTATGCAGAGTGGCATTCTTAGCATTGACAATTATAAAACCAAAATAGCAACTCTGAAATACACTGACGATGTTTGTTCTGTGTCATATACTATCAAATATTCAGCCAAGTCTTAATTCCTTATGTAAAATTAAGCAGGCACAACCATCTCATTGGTGTGCAAGTTTTCATCAGTAATGAATAGGAAAATGAGTGTACTAAAGTCATTTTCAGATAGATTTCTTTGATAAATCTACATATATTACATACCCAGGGTTGTGTACAGATTTCTTGGTGACGAGGATTTGCACCTGCAGAAAGCTTAAGACATCCTGGCCCAGGGCCCTTCCTGGCCATGGTCAGTACAGTGCATATATTGATGGCTGTTAATGTAATGGTCCCCTTGAAATTAATTTTTTTTACGTTATCTTTTTCAGTTCTAGTTCCTAGGGTTAATAACATGCTGACAACCAAGACAGCCCTGCCATCCCCTGAACCCTCATCCCTGGTCCCATGAGCAGGACACAAAAACAGCTCTTACCTCACAGGGAGTAAAATGGTCTATTTTTGAGCCTAATATGGGCAACTGTCATCTAAGAACAGATTCAGGTTGCCCCAAGTGCTGTATTTCAACTTGGTAGCAATTTCATGAGGTTTGTAGCAACAGAACAGAGATCATAAATCAGCATGCTTTTCAAATGTTTTGGTGGGTACTGTCGGCAGGCAGGGTACAGCAGAGCAGGAAGCCTCTACTCTGGGCCTCGGATGCTATCTGATGACACTCTTTGCTCTAAGGTTGGCAGGAACTAGGGGTCTATTCATACATTACAAAAGGTTTACTGAATAGAGGTATGTTATGTCACTCATAGAGGTCTGTGGTAATGACTATTAAAGATGGCCCAAGATAATTGCGGTTCTGCATTCTTCCAATCTCTCATATCGCTGAGGTGCTACAAATTGGATGCAGTATTACACATTTGTAATCCCAACACTCCAGCAGCCTCATGAGAACTGCCCAGCAGCTCTCAGGCCAGCTAACCTGGAGCACACAGCACTGCAGAAACAAGTGCTAGCTAGGGTGCCACTTTCCAGGAACCCTAGTTCAACTCAGTGTGCCCACAGTCATACCTACATGAGCACGTAAACATGTCTCTGGGTAAACTGTAGCATTGCTGTTGAGAAGATGGAGAAAACATTCTGTGTTTGGCTGAAATGATAAATCCACTTTCATATATGATTAGTTATTTCCTGGGTTTGAGCAAGAGGAAACAGACCCAAAACCAGGCTTTTTTTGGGGGGGGGGATATGCTTGGGCTTTGGTAACAAATTCTTTATTGTATTCTTGTGTGTTAAAATAGGTTTACAAAGCTATATTGTATTATTTAAATTCACAGGTCCTGTGTATAAAAACATTTATTTTTGGGTTTTAGAATTGCAATTCAGGGAGCACACATGCCAGGAGAAAGCAGAATGTGTTCTATTAGAGTGTGATTTGCTTTTAACTATGAAAAGATAGTTTTAACTATGAAAAGATAGTGGGTTATATAGGTTATTAAGAATTGTGATTGGAGGATAAGTTTGGCATTGTATTTTGCTGATCCAGCAGAGGTCAGCTGAGACCATCTGATGAAAAAAATCTCCAGGATAGTTTCTCAGGAAGAAAAACGTGTGGCAAATCATGTTTCCTGGACCTGTATAGGTTGGGTCACCTGACCTGGCTGAAATTACTGGTAGAAAGCAGAAAAAGAGAACTTATTTAATATGGCCATATTGGCCATCTGATTAATGTAGTTGCTTTAGAATTCTTCTGAGTCCCAGCTGAAGGATAACGTTTACATAGAAGGCTAGAGAGACGCATAGCTACGCAGTTCTGCTGGAGATAACGTTTCTGCCTACTATCCAACAAAGGGGTTTGACCACTTGTCAGAGCTGCTTTTGGGAGTCAATTCCTACTCTGGGTTTTTGTACCCATCTCAAAAGAGAACCAACCAGGGCTACATTGAAGTGCAGACTTTTAATGTGTCCAGGCTCAATGAGTTGACAAAGGCCAGGAACCTCAAGAGCTCAGACTGAGGTACAAAGGCCGTAACACAGAAGTGTAGTAAACTTTAAAATTGTATCTGATGTAAGCACATTTCCATAGTTACATAGCTCAGGATTTGTATGTGCTGAACTGCATGTAGTAAGGAGGAAAAACTGAGGGAGAAGATGACAGATCTCACAAAATATGATGGGCTTTGTGCTGTGCTGAGCAGCAGACTAATGTGGGGGAAGTGCTCCAGACAGAGTTTCTTACATGATTCTTACACACCGAGCATAAGTGTACATTTCTAGTTAGCTGAAAAATGCATGACTTATACTGACTTATCTGTCTAGATGGCTGTCACAGGTGGCACCAGGTCTGGAAGATTTCCAGTACTTCGTGAAGTCCCTCTTTCCAATCTCAACTTGAGATTCCTGAGGGAAACTTTAAATTCTTAGGGATCTATTCTTTTGATAGTTCTGGGGGTCACAGTGATGGGGGAAGGCCTGTTACATTCACCACAAAGTAGGTCACATGATGTGTGTCACCAATGTTTTCATTTCACAATCAGAAGGCCCCAAACTCAAAATTTACAGTAAAGTGACTGGAGATATCACTTGTAAGCAGTCTTTGAAATTCTTATTCTTTTTTTTATTATTAATACATTTTTTATTATTATTTCAGCTCATGCAAACTTAATAGGTACACCAGTTCCCTCCCTCCCTCCTCCTCCCCCCGTACCCTCTGCTCCCCCTCCCCACCCCCCTCCCTACCCATCCCCCAGTGCCTCCCGCCCCAATTCCCAGAGAGTCCTTTCTTTTCTTTTTCTAATTTTTTTAATTAAAAATTTAATTATACATTTAAAAATTTTTTTACCAGTTCCCTCCCTCCCCCCTCCTCCCCCGAACCCCCTCCTCCCCCTCCTCTCCCTCCCCATCCCCCAGTGCCTCCCCCCCAATTCCCAGAGAGTCCTTTATTGTGTACGCCTAATTCTCCACTGGGTCCTCCTCTCCGATGACATATAAGGACCCAGTGGCATTTCCATAAGCCCTTTCTCTTGTTCCCCTTAAGCATAGAATCACTACTATGGCTGTCAATCCCTTGCCTCCAGGGGTCTCGGTGCCCTTAACAGATGCTAGACTTTATGAGGGCAACAGTGCACTGGACATTGCGCAGGGCATGCAAAGTCCCATTATGATTGCTTTGGCCCCAACTATTGTTGAGAATCTTGCAAATCGTTGCTCCTCCAATCCTTTTGCTCTTACAATCTTACCGCCCCCTCTTCCGCAAATGTCCCTGAGCTCCCGGATGGGGAGAGCTTAGGCTGGCCTAGTTCTATGTGATTGATATAGTCTCTGAAGTTCTGGATTGTGGTTTGTTGATTTTCTTTTGCAGTTTTGCTGCTCCTTCAATGCCCTTCACTCCATCCTGCTGGGCACTGTATGTCACCCCCTGGCCAGAGACAAAAAGTTGTTAAACTGGAGTCTTGTTATAATAGCACATTCAAGGGTAGATGTAATAAGAGTAGGAAACCTCAGTGAGGGAGGGGTCCATCACCCATTTGCAAAATGATTACTTTTTATCTGCTAGACTATATGCCCTCCCCTTCTGGTGAGATCAGGAAAGAACATCTGTGAACTTAACCAGGTTTCTCATTACTTACTTGCAGACCTTGATGGAGGCCTATTTTCTCTGCTGTAACATGGTCCCTCTCTCCTTGTTTCTGGTGTGGCCCTCCTACCCCATCTCTCTTGTTCATAAACCTTGCAATTACTGTGTTACATAGGTTTACTTTTGAGTGTCTCAATGTAGGCTGGGTGAGTTTGGTACTAGGAGCCACCTATTAGGGAGTACATACAGCGCTTAATTTTCTGGGTTTGGGATACTTCACTTAATGTAATTGTTTCTAATGACATCCATTTCCCAGCAAATTCCAGTAATTCATCATTTTTGATGGCTGAGTAGTACTCCATTGTATAAATGTACCACAGTTTCCTTATCCATTCGTCAACTGTTGGACATTTAGGTTGATTCCATGACTTTGCTATTGTAAACAGTGCTGCTATGAACATGGTCGAGCTTGTGCTATCGAGGCAAACCTCTGCTGCATGGGGGGTTATTCCCAAAAGTGGGAGAGCAGGGTCATATGGCATTTCAATCTTTAATTTCTTTAAGAATCTCCAGACGGCTCGCCAGAGTGGCTGTATGAGCCTACATTCCCACCAACAATGTAGGAGAGTTCCCCTCTCTCCACATCCTCTCCAGCATTTGATGTTGTTTGTATTGTGGATTTTTGCCATCCTGATGGGGGTGAGATGATATCTCAGGGAAGTTTTGATTTGCAGTTCCCTGATGGCGAAGGAAGTGGAGCATTTTTTAAGATATTTTTTAGACATTTTAATTTCATCCCTGGTAAAGTTTCTTTGACGTTCCAGGGCCCATTTTTTTTTTTTTTTTTCCCACAGTGTGTCCTTTATTTTTTTATTTTTTTATTTTATCTTTTTTTTATTAATACATTTTTTATTATTATTTCAGCTCATACAAACTTAATAGGTACACCAGTTCCCTCCCTCCCCCCTCCCCCCCAACCCCCTGCTCTCCCTCCCCCTAACCCCTGCCGCCCCATCCCCCCCGTGCCTCCCGTCCCAATTCCCAGAGCCCTTTCTTGTGCATGCCTGACTCTCCTCTGGGCCCTCCTCTTCGATGACGTACAAGGACCCAGTGGCATTTCTCCAGGGCCCATTTTTTAATTGGGCCAGTGTTTTCCTTGGAGTTTAGTTTTCTAAGTTCTTTGTGCACTCTGGACAGTAGAGCTCTATCAGATATGTGGTTAGTGAAGATTTTCTCCCATTCTGTGGGTTGCCTTTGAGCTCGTGTTAACAATCTCTTTATCTGAACAGAAACTCTTTAATTTCACAAGATCCCAACTGTTGAGAGTTGGTAGCAGTGACTGTGTCATTGGATGTCTGTTTAGGAAGTGTTGGCCTAGCCCAATCAGCTCGAGGGAGTTCCCTATCTTTTTAACTATGGTTTTTAAAGTCTCTGGCCTTAAATTAAGGTCCTTGATCCATTTGGAATTAAGTCTTGTACATGGTGACAAGTATGGGTCCAGCTTTAATCTTCTGCATGTGGAGATCCAGTTTTGCCAGCACCATTTGTTGAAGATGCTGTTCTTTTCCATTGGATTCTTTGGGCCCCTTTGTCAAAGACCAAATGGCTGTATCTTTGTGGGCTTATATCTGGGTCTTCAACACTTATCCATTGATCTGTGTGTCTATTTTGGAGCCAGTACCAGGTAGTTTTTATAACTATGGATTTGTAGTATAGACTAAGGTTCGGTATGGTAATACCTCCAGCAGTGTTTTTGTTACTTAGGATTGTCTTTGCTATCCTGGGTCTTTTGTGCCTCCATATGAATTTTGAGATTATTTGGTCAACTTCTTTAAAGAATTGCTTTGGGATTTTATTGGTATAGCATTGAATCTGTATATTGCCTTTGGTAGGATGGTCATTTTTACGATGTTGATTCTGCCAATCCAGGAACAAGGGAGGTCTTTCCACCTTCTGGTGTCTGCATTTCTTTCTTTAGGGTTTTAAAGTTTTCATTGTAAAGGTCTTTTACCTCCTTGTTAGGTTTATACCAAGGTATTTCATTTTTTTAGGGGCTATAGTAAATGGGATTGTTTCTCTCAAGGCTTTTTCACTTCTTTCATTCTGGGCATATAGGAAGGCCTCTGATTTTTGCACATTTATTTTGTATCCTGCCACCCTGCTGAACTTCTCAATTAGTTCCAGAAGCTTCCTGGTGGAGTTTTTGGGATCCCTCAGGTATAAGATCATGTCATCTGCAAATAGGGATAGCTTGACTTCTTCCTTGCCGATTTGAATCCCTCTTATGTCCCTTTCTTGTCTTTTGGCTTCAGCTAAGATTTCAAGTACAATATTGAATAGAAGTGATGAGAGTGGACAGCCTTGTCTAGTTTCTGATCGAAGTGGGAATGCTTCCAGTTGTTCCCCATTGAGCATAATCCTTGCTGTTCTTGTTGTATACAGCTTTTATTATATTGATAAAGGTTCCTTCCATTCCTACTGTCTCTAGCGTTTTGATCATAAAAGGCTGTTGGATCTTGTTAAAAGCTTTTTCTGCATCTATGGAGAGTATCATGTGGTCTTGGACTTTGGACTGGTTTACATGATGACTTACATTTATTGATTTGCGTATGTTGAACCAATCTTGTGTGCTGGGGATGAAGCCTACTTGGTCCCCGTGAATGATCTTTTTAATATGTTTTTGAATCCGATTTGCTAAGACTTTGTTGAGAATCTTTGCGTCTGTGTTCATCAGAGAGATTGGCCTATAGTTTTCTTTTTTAAGTGAATCTTTATTAGGTTTTGGGATTAAAACGATATTAGCTTCATAGAAGGAATTTGGTAGTGTTCCTTCCTTTGCTATTTGATGGAACAGTTTAAGGAGTATTGGTATTATTAACTCCTTAAATGTCTGGTAGAACTCTGTGCTGAATCCATCTGGTCCAGGACATTTTTTGGTGGGAAGATTCAAGATTACTTCCTCAATTTCCTTATATGTTATAGGACTATTTAAATAATTCACAACTTCCTGATTCAATTTAGATAAGTTGTGTTTACTTAGAAATTCATCCATCTCTTTTGTGTTGTCGAACTTCAGAGTATAAGTTTTTGAAATATGATGTTATAATTCTCTGGATTTCTTGGGTATCCGTAGTGATAACTCCATGTTCATTTCTGATTTTGTTAATTTGGGTTTTCTCTCTCCTGCTTTTGGTTAATTTAGCTAGGGGTGTATCAATCTTATTGATTTTTTCAAAAAACCAACTTTTTGACTGGTTGATTTTTTCTATCGTTTTCTTAATCTCAATTTCAGATATTTCTCCCCTTATTTTGCTAATCTCCTCTCTTCTACTACTTTTGGGATCAGATTGCTCTAGTTTCTCTAAAGCATTAAGCTGCATTGTTAAGTTGTTTATTTCTGATGTTTCCATTTTTTTGATGTAGGCATTAAGAGCTATGAACTTTCCTCTTAGAACAGCTTTCATTGTGTCCCAGAGATTTTGGTAAGTTGTATTTTCGTATCATTCACTTTCAGGAAATCTTGAATTTCCTTTTTAATTTCTTCCTGAATCCAGTTCTCATTCAGCATCATATTGTTAACTTTCCAGGAGTTAGTGTATTTTCTCTTGTTTGATGTGTTGTGGATGTCCAGCTTTAGGCCCTGGTGGTCTGATAGGGCACAGGTTAGAATTTCAACTTTCTTGTATATGTGGAGATTCGTTTTGTGTCCCAATATGTAATCTATTTTGGAGAAAGTTCTGTGTGCTGCTGAGAAAAATGTGTATTCTTTGGTACGTGGGTGAAAAGTTCGATAGAGATCTGTAAGGTCCATTTCTTTCAGGGTTTGATTAAGTTCCAAAGTGTCTCTGTTAAGCTTTTGACCTGTTGATCTATCCCATGTTGAGAAGGCGGTGTTGAAGTCCCCAAGAATTATCGTTTGGGGGTTGATTTCTTGCTTTAGACGCTGTAGGGTTTTCTTAATGAATGTGGAGGGGCCCGTATTGGGTGCATATATGTTCAGTATTGTGAAGTCTTCCTGGTGAATTGTACCTGTGACTAAAATGTGGTATCCATCCGTGTCTCTTATAATTTTCTTTGGTTTGAAGTCCACTTTGTCTGATAGCATAATGGCTACCCCTGCCTGTTTTCTGCTTCCATTTGCTTGTAGAATTGTTGACCAGCCTTTTATTTTTAGAGCGTGCCTATCTTTTGTGGTGAGATGGGTTTCCTGCACGCAGCAGATTGATGGATTGTGATTTTTAATCCAAGTTTGTAATCTGTGTCTCTTGATCGGTGAATTAAGTCCATTAACATTTAGTGTTATAATGGAGAAACTATTTTTAATTCCAGACATTTATTATGTTTAGTAGTTTTTATAAGTATATTGCTTCGCTTTTAATGGTGTTATATTTGCCTTCTGTTCTCCTGGATTATGCCTGTTTTTTTCTTCATGCTTGAGTATCATTTCTAGCATTTTTTGAAGGCCTGGTTTGGTGGACATGTATCCCTTCAAGTTGTCTTTGTGCTGGAAAATTTTTCTTTCTCCCTCGATCATGACTGATAGTTTTGCAGGGTAAATCAGCCTGGGTTGACATTTTTGCTCATTCATTACTTGAAGTATGTCTCTCCAAGCTCTTCTTGCTTTTACTGTTTCGACTGAGAAGTCATTTATTTTAATAGGTTTACCTTTAAAAGTGACTTGTTTTTTCTCCCTTGAGAACTGGTGCTCTCAGCACCAGTTCTTTATCTTGAATGTGGAGTGTTTTGACTATTATTTGCCGTGGCGAGCTTCTGTTTTGGTCATATCTGTTTGGGATGCGGAATGCCTCTTGTATATAGATGGGCCTCTCTTTTTTTAGATGAGGAAAGTTGTCCTTGATGATCGTTTGAAAAATTTCCTCAGGGGTGGTATTTTGAGATTCTTGCTCTGGTATTCCATGAATATGCATGTTAGGCTTTTTCAGGGTGTCCCATATCTCTTGGATATTTCTCTCAAGTATCTTTTTGGCTTTAACAACCTCTTCCATTGAGCTGGTTAGTACTCCCACTTTATCTTCAAGGTCTGAAATTCTGTTTTCTGCTTCCTTAGTTCTGTTGATAAGACTCTCTGTGGAGTTCTGGGTTGAAGATAACTTGTCTTTTAGCTCAGTTTTAAACTCTGCTTGAGTTTGTTTTAACTGCTCTATGCCACTTTTTGTTTCTTGCGTTGTTTTTCTCAACTCCTCCAAATGTCTGTTGTGTTCCTCTTCAAAGCGATTGATTCGATTATGTAATTCCTCACGGATTTCCTCTTTCATAGTATTGAACATGGTAATGATCATATTTTGAAAGTCGTTATCCTGGGTCAGGCTTTCTTGGCCTTTTTCCGTGGGTTTGTTCTGGTTGGAGTCTAACATTATGGGATTAATTTCTTCAGTGGGAAATTTGTTTACTTGAGTGTTGCTTCTCATGGATTTGCACTTGTGACTTTGGCATTGTCGTTTTAACTCTTAAGATCTTTCAATTTCACTAAACTGAATTATTTGGCCTGGGGTTCTGGGGGTGGGCAGGGACAGAGCTTACCTAGGTCCGGGGTGAGGCCAGGCTGGACCGTGAGCGCGTCCTGACCAGTGGAGCGGGGTGGGGAAAGGGAGGATAGGGGGCGTCGGTGTGGAGCTATTTAACCCGAGGGCAGCTGGGGCAGGGCCCGGGCTCAGTGGGAGGTCCTCCTCATCCCTAGGCCTCTGCGCGGCTCCGGCTGGATGGTGGGAGTCCGAGCCGGGTCCCTTTGGGCTGACCTGGGGTTCTGGTGGGCGGGCGCGGGCGGAGCTTACCTAGGTTGCGGGGTGAGGCCCGGCTGGACCGCGCGCGCGTCCCGACTGGTGGAGCGGGGTGGGGTAAAGGGTGAAATTCTTATTCTTTTGAGGGGGTTTGGGGGAGGGGAGAAAACCCTTCTTGATGGTAAGATGCTGGGCATGTTGGGTATGCTGTTCCACAATCCTTCCTAAGCTAGCTGAGAGCTAAAGTTACTTTGCCCAAGATTATATTCACTAAAGATTTTAAGATGCACTGAATATTAAAGCAGCTGGGTTTCCCAGGGTCAGTAAAAGCTGTTCACATCTCCTTTTTTACATAATGAAGTTTCTTCTAACATCTTTTCAATCCCACTGAAACCATAACCCAAATGTAATGTCAGATTTCAGTTAAAATGTTTGAAATATTAATGATTACTATTATGATTAATTTAGGAAAGAAAAGTTGTTACCATGTAATACTGAAAAGTCAAGGAAATAGGGCTCATGAAATTGAATGAATTAGTAAACCAATTCAAAATTAATTAAGAAGTAACACTCTGGTAATTCATTATTTTATTGACAACTATTGCCTTACACCATGTAATTCTATTTTATGGACACACTTTGTCTTAAGAAATGTACTTTTCAGGGTGCAAGGAGAGCTGGGGAGGGTGGAGGGAGGGAGGGCATGGGGTACCTATTAAGCTTATATGATTGGGAAAAAATAAATATAATAATAAAAAAGAAATGTACTTTTCACACAAACCAAATCATTAATTTTCTAGAAAATTGACATTAATAGTATTTTCCTATCTAAAGAAAAACATCTATTTTATGTTTACATTATACTACAGACTTAATAAAATCATTTAATGTTTTCATATCCTAACTTTATAGACTAAATAGTATTCATTAAAAGACCCTGGAGCCTCTTGGGGGGCAAACTGTGTTCTTCTAGATGCGACATTCAACCAAGTTCTGAACAACAGCTAAACTGAAGTACAAAATGGCAAGCAATGGATTCACAGTTCCTTGATAATTGCAGTAAGGAACATACGTATTTTTCAGAGGATATATAAAATCAGTATTGAAGTGAGGATTAGTGCTAATCATAGCCCTGAAAAATCTGGCCTACTCCCATAGCTTCCTTTCTATAAAATTGTATTGTGCCTTTACTATATTAACATGCAATTCACAAATAGTTTTACCTTGCAACATGTACAACTGTAGGAAAGTGAATATAATGCTCTAATTGCAAAATCAGAATACAGGAATAAAATAAAATATAATAAATCTCTCCAATATGTAAATCCATGAGTACAATTATACTTCATACACAGCAGTGACATGCATATATATGTAGAGGTGCATTAAATTATTACAGATTGTGTTACACTGTTGTGTGTAGTATCAGATGAAAGCATTTTTTCATTGTTCACAGGGTAATAATATACTTGTAGTGACTACATAAAAAAACCAGTAAATACTTTTTATTTACATGTAATGTGAAATTAGTTTTTGGCCCCAACTAATTGTAAGTAGATATTCACCCATACAAATCATGCAGGTAACCATTAGCTAGCATCAAGTCCTAGTCTTTATATTTCAGTGTATCAGGTGTCTCACCTCCATCATTAAATGCTTTTTTTCCTCACTCCAAATTATTTTGATGAATGGAAACCATTCTTACTAATTCAGTTTTTGTTGAAATTGTTCTAGCTGTTAGTGTTGGTAGGAAGAATTTAAATACTGATCACTTCTACACCATAACTAACAAAGTATTTCTACACTTTAGTCCACAGTTAATAAAGCTGCTTTTCAATTTTTTGACTTACATCAGAGTATCCCATGCTGCTTTCTAGAAATGTAGGATGCCAGTGTTTGTCACTTTTACATTACTGTGAAAAAAAATACATGAGAAAAACAATTTAAAGGAGGAAAGACTTGCTTTAGTTAATGGTTTCAGAAGTCCAGTCTGTGACTGATTGCCTTTCAGTCTATGGTGAGCAATATATATGGGCATGGTGAAGGAAAGCTGCTCATTGCCTGATGGCCAAGAATGAGGGTGTGTGTGTTGGGTGGGTATCATGCCACCTATGAATACTATTAAATTAGAATTTCATCTGAATTAGTTCTCTGATGAGGTTTAAGTCCTCACGATATGACCACTTTCCCAAAACCGATTAACTGGCAAAAAACATTTAATACATGCCTTTGGGGTTATTTTATAAATTCAAGTCATAATGATACCTATAGAAACTTGTACTTTGAGCAAACATCACAGGCGACTCCTCTATAGGATCACATGTTACACTTTGAGAAGTGAACTATGCAAGGTTTTCTTATATAAGTAGTATGTAGAAAAAAGTCATTATTTAAGATCAAATTTCCATATGTGTCTAGAATAAGTACAGGAAAAATTAAAGACTTTTATGTTAGTCTACTCATGAAATTATCAAGGATAAAGGCAGTCATGGAACATGAGTGGTCGATGTGAAGCCTTTTTATGGATAAGAACCAAAGCAATATGGTGGACTAAATCTAGAGAATCAAAACCTTATTGTCAAACCCAAAAATCTGGGTGAGCAGAATCAAGCAGACAAGCATAGGGAATTGCTTAGCAACCTGGACTCCCCTTTGCACTATACATTCACCCATCTTTTAAGGCATACACATCCCTCTCCAAACAATTTACCTAGAAACCTGTTAGCAACATGACTCCTACCTTGCACCTAGCTACAAGCATACACCTCTGAACACTGGAATAAGTTTTTATTCACCTCAGTGACCATTGCTGTGTTCTTATTATGTGCAGGTATGAAAGTAGGGTGCTGATGTGACCTGAAATATTTTTGGTTGCATGCTTGATAAGGCAAACTGTCTTAGGGAAAACCTCTGACTGTCTTAGGCTGATATGTAATTGGGCATGCATATAATTGAAATCAGATGCATCATGGAAAGAAAATTGAGAAAAGTCTTATGTAATCCAATCCTGTCAATCAAAATAGAGAATGCTGTAAATTACTTCCCTAGCAAGAAGGTTTTTTTTTTTGAAACCTATTGAAGGAAGTAGAAATTGGTTCCCTTGAGTACTCTTTCATGTGGTTCTCTGTCACTTTTGACTGTATAACTGACCTATCTATACATTTGCTTTGAATGAAGTTACTTTTCTGCTTTTGTTATCTTGGTGCATCTTTGAATAGAAAGCAAGAACCCCAGAAATACCCAGTACAGACCCCCAACTACCAGTACAGGATGAAAAGAAACTGGTCAGAGACACTAATGGGGAAAGTAAAGATGAGATAGGTGTTGTAGTTTTCTTTCTGCTGTGAGACAACACTCAGACTCAACAACTCAGGGGGAAATGGGAATTTTATTTGGTTTGTAATCCTCGAGGGCATATAGTCCATTATGTCAGGAATCACATAGCAGAAGGCATGACTGGAAGCAGAAGCAGGAGGCTGGTTCAGATCACCACAGCCATCAGGAGGGTAGAGAGAGAGAAGAGCAAGAGAAGAGGCAGCATCAAGCTACCAAACATCAAGGCTTCCCCCTGTGACCTGCCTTCCCTCAGTCAGTGTCTACCTCTCAAAGGTTCCGCAACCTTCCCAAACATTAACACCAGCTAGGGATACAAACACACGAGCCTGTGAGGTACAACTCACATTGAAACCATGACAAATTGGTATAACAGTGGGACTGTCTAACAAAAGTAATCAGGAATACTGAAAGTCTCCGTATGAACATAACTAAAAGATTTAAACATCAACCAGAAGGCAAGATGTTTTAATCCCTAAGAATGGATTCTTTATTCACTGGGAAGAGGGAAAATGGGACAAGCAAAGCCAAAGGAAACAAAAGTCAGTTAAGGAGATTGATAAGTAATTTAAAGACTGTGAATAAAACATTGTTCAAACTGATTAATTTTATATTCTTTCTGAACCTTTGGGTAAAACATTCAATATATTCAGAGAAAATTTTGTGATGTGTCGAGATGCTAAGAACCTGTGAATTCTCTGATGCATTCTCTGAAGCACAAATAGCTCTTTTATTCATTGATCCATTTTTTCAGCATCTCCTCTATGGCGTGTGCTGTGTGGAGTACTGAGGATGCAGAATTAAATCAAGCATTCCCTTGCCTAAAGAAGTCAGTTTGGCTTTTCTTAATAAAGTCTATTCATAAAGAAAAAGTATGCTATTTTGGTTTGAATTATGTTTGAATTTTTCCTAATGGCTATTTATAAAAGATGAAGGAAGACCAGTCTTCTTTTCTACAAATGAGGTTGCCTCTGAGACTTCATAACCTCTTCATAGTAAATGCCTCTATGTCTAAACTTAAAGTAATAATCTCTACAGTCATGTGTCACTAAGCACGTATCTTATACATTAAGACCTTGAACAAATTGTCACTGTTCGTATGCAACACTGAGTGTAATTGTTCTTGCATAGAATCCAGGATAGCTTTCATCGAACTGCAACTACTGGTTCCAGAAAACTACAGATTATATCCTTAGAGCATTTGGAACTTAATTAATGCAAACAGTTATAGCTATCTTGTGTTTATCACCAATGTGCTGAATTAGTAAATATTTTCAAATTTTTTTTCATATTCACTGTGAAACAAAGCACAAAACAATAATATAAAAGCCAGAGGAATATAGTATAATGTAAAAGCTACAGTGAAGTATAAAATTGGGCAGTATTACAGACTCATTAAACTACATCTGCTGTAGAATTTAAAACTTATATATCCATTAAAATACATGATTATCACTGTTTTGCCAATTGGTCTACTTTTCCTGTATTTTTGAAGTTTATCTCTGAAAAGATACATAATTTATATTATAGCTCAAATGCTCTGACAGGTAGCTACATGATTAAAGAGTTAATTTACTAAACATTGAAGATGAATAATCAAACATTTTTTGTTCATTAAATGCATCAACTTTCAATCTTCTTTGGCGAAGCTATACTTTCATATAATATTTTAATGCATTTGGCAAGTTCTCAGTAAGATTGTGGTATTAATATGCTTTGAAAACCTAATAGCATTAACTGTCAAAACCTATGTGTTGTAATGTGACTTAATGAGGTTTTCTTCTCATAGGAAAACAGGTTGTTGTGGCTGATTTCCTTCCACACAGGCAGTGCCAATTTGATAGCCTTCAATTTAGAGACCTGACCTTTAAAAGGAATGCATACATAATTACTTGGTATAATAGTTTGGGTTTGCAGCTTAGATAGCTGTAAAGCATGTTTATTGACTTATTTGATTTTTCAAACTCGTGCCCTTTAGGTAATCTCTTCAGTGCAGATTTAAGTAAAAAAGACAGTAATGATAACAAAACATGAAAAACTAAATCATAGAATGAAATACTGGTTTGAAAAGTCATACTTTCAATACCATGTTGTGGAATATTTTATTTTTAACATATTTACATCAAGCAAATAGAAAATACTGATTATGATTATTATTGTCTGTGTTGGAAGGATACCAGAGGATTCTTAGACCGAAGCAATGCCCTCTGCTTTTAGCATGTGTGTGCATGGGGTGTGTTGTATATGTCTATGTATGTTTTTGCCTGTGGGTGGTTGCACATATGTGTGCAAGTGCACATTTTCATGAGTGCAGGTGCATGTGGATGGATGCTTGATGGTGATATTGGGAATAATCCTCAATTACTCTTTCACCTTATTTTTTTTTTTGAATCTGGGTATCTAATTAAACCCAAAGTGCACCATTGTGACTTGTTTGCTTGCCATTTTGCTCAGTGCCCTTCTAGAACTAGAACTATAGGCAAGCCACATTTTTTTTATATAGAATCTGGGGATCTGAACTCCCATCATTTTGCATGTGAGCAAGCCCTTTAACTGTTTAACTATCTCCCCAGGCCAGAAATTCCCTCTTAATTAATCCTTATTAGCTCCAAGTTGATCAAAGCTTTTGTTATTTAGAATCATACCAAGGACTGTGGAGTTGGCCCAGAAGTTAAAACCTGTTCCACCCACACAAATGGATCTTCCAGGCATTGCCAGATCCCACTTAAGATGCTGGACAGATAGGTATAGTGGCATACCTGTAATTCCAGCCCAGAAAAGGGAAGCCTGGAAATCGCCAAGCAGGCCAGTCCTATCAGCGAGCCTCTGGCTTTGATTAGAAACCCTGCCTTAAAAGAAGAAGGTTGAAAAATGAGCAGTGAGGATTTCCTATATCAGGCTTGGTCCTCTGTATTGTAGGATCCCACACATAACAGGCACATACACATGCACACTCATACATATGAAATGGAGAAAAAAGTAGCCAGGAATCCTGTCAATTATCCCAGCACTCAGAAAATAGAGGTAGGAAGATGAGGAGTTCAAGATCATCCTTAAGTTGAGGCCTGCAGGGCTGCATGAGATCTTGTCTCAAAACATAAAAACAAGGTGGAAGAGTGAGGGTGGAGAGATAGCTTAGTGGTTAACACTCTCCCTTGAAAGCAGAAGGACCTATGTTTGGATCCCTGATCCCAAATAAAAACACCAGGCTGAAATGGCAGTGGCCTGCACTTCCAGCCCTGTTGGGCAGAGCCTGGACAATCTCAAACTGAAGCAAAAGGATAGTAGAAGCAATCTAGGGTGATTCCTGAAGTCATCATTACACACATGTGTGTACCCATACACATGCAGACATACATGCATATATGCACTCATCTTTCATACATGCGAATGGAAAAAGAGGCTCATATCAAGAATATACACACTGCATATTTTCTTCACAGTACATCAAAACTGTCCCTTTGAGTCCAGGTTAAGTAGTTGGGCTTAGTGGCAAGGAGGGATGGGGTGCTCTGAGGTACCCTGCCAGAGGTGAAGCAGCCTGCTGCGGCTTCTTCCTGAGTATGTGGAAAGAGGTAGTTGGACATAACTTCCTGACTTTTCTCTGAGGTGGCACATGTCCCGAAGAAGCTAAAAATAGACTCACTTTTGTTCTGCTTTCCTTTCTGAATGCTTCTGCGAGACTGCTCCTTAGGGTGGCTCTGCGTCAATGGGAGGCAACTGTGGTGGGCAAAGACGACCAGACAGGTAACTTAAAGGCAGCATTCCTGGTCTTCAGAGTCTAATTGCATCAGGTGGGATCTCGCTGAGACCTGGGCTGAAGTGGTGTACCACAACGGTGACAGAGGTGGCTCGGCGAGAGTTGCCCTCTAGACTATGTGAGGATATCCACACAGCAGAGGAGGTGATTCCGATCGGAGTCAATGAGCGTTGGAGGGTGAAGGGGTAAAGTGTCAGGAGCAAAGGTAACACACTATCCTCAGATACTATGTGAAAGGATTGCCAGTCTCGTGAACACACCTACACCCTTCCATCTTCCCAGCAGGAAACAGAACTTACCTTGCAGACCCCTAACCCCTGGCACTTCTTTGTCTACAGCTGCTGCTTGGAGATAAAAATCTCTAAACCTGGTAACCTCAGAACCCTTGACATACCAATTCATTTATCCCCAAATGCTATCCTAAGCATGCAGGCATTCTCCTCATAGCTTGACCCCCCACTCCCTCAGAGTCCTGTAAAAGACTCACCCTTTCAAAACTTTCCCCACCTGAGTCCCTCCATGCTGTTAAATCATGATAAAAGACAGTCTGAGGCTGTTGAGATCTCTGTTTCCATCCTCTCTCTGCACTATCCTGTTGGAACCTTGAGCAGAGCCTAACACCATGGCTGTGTTTCTCAAATGCTTTGGCATTCCCAGGCTTCACCTCAGCCATCCCACAGTGGACACCAGCAACAGGGATGGAAGGCCGCAGCCACGGCGTCTCCTCCTCCCTTCTGCAAGCCTCCCCCGCTCTCAGAGGCCAGCTTGAGAAGAGGAGGGTGATAAGCTCTGAAATTTGAGTCAGTTGAATTTCTTCCTTTATAGAGGTTGTTTAAATGGAACTATTAATTGGCAGTTTTGCAATATCCCCTGTCCTCCTACTTCCCTCCAAATGGAGTGAAGTGTTGAAAGAATATTAATTGGGTTATATAAAGAAGGTTTTTCTTGGCACATTTCAAAGTAATGTAAACTTGAGAAGTTGCCAGTGAACCATCTTTGCACTTTCTCGCTCCCTCCCTATCCTCACTCTCAACTGGGCTAGTTTCCTTTTCTAATGAAGTTCAGGAAACAAGAAGAGTCATTCTGCAAGGTTCCCTCACAGCATTTGCTCACACTCCTCTGTGACCTCATAATCTGTGTAATGGTTAAGCTCAATAGTGGATCGGATTAAGAAATACCTGGGACATTAAGGAGACACACCTTCAAGTATGTCTGTAAACATCTTCCCAGAAAGAATTCACTGAAGGGAAAAGATCTGCTCTCAATGTGGGTGGTACAGTTCCATAATCCGGGGTCCCAGATTGAATAAGAGTGGGGATATGAGGAAGTAGTCCCAGCATGCTCCTGTCACTGCAAAGCCATTCGCCATTCAACTGCCACCATGCCTTCCCCACTAGGATGGACTACAGCTCTTGAGTCACGACACAAATAAACCTCTCTTCTTTTGTTGCTCCTTGTGTGATAATTGTTTACAACAGTGAGAAAAGTAAGTAATATACACTGTCTTCTTTAGTTGTGGGAACTTGTCTGATCTCTTTTGAGTTATTAGTTTTTTTCTTTGCAATTGTCTGGTCCATCATAAAACACACACAGTATCACCTGTTCTCCTTGAAGACAACAACTTCTTTTTAACATAACTTCCACCTTCCTTTTTCTTTCTACTTTTTATTCCACTTGGGGTCTTATATAGTTAGGGTTTTAGGTGAAGAGGATTTGAATCTGAGGCCCTTGTGCATGCTAAGCAAGCATTCTATTACTGAGTTTGCTCCTAACCACAGTGATGATTTTTGGTATCAAAGCGTTCCTGACATCTCCCAATTTTTAAAAATGTTTATTTTATTTGTGTGTGTGTGTGTGTGTGTGTGTGTGTGTGTGTGTGTTTATGTGTGTGTATCAAAGGGCACTATGTGTCCCTGTGGAAGACCAAGGCCAAGGGTCACTTCGGGAATCATCCTTGCTTGCTTCTATCTCCTTTTTGTTTCCCTCAGATTTCCTAGACTCTGCCCACCAGGGCCAGAAGTGCAGGCCCCTGCTGCTTCCACCTAGAGTTTTTATATGGGATTTGGGATCTGAACTCAGGACTTTCTGCTTGTGAGGCAGAGTCTTAACCCCTGAGCCATCTCACCAGTCCATCTCCCACATTTATATATTCAGCTTGTAATTGACCTCAGAACTTCTAACTCCTATAGTGAATAGCCAACCTACTTTAACAACTTCATTTTACTATTTAGTGCATATCTCAAGCTTCACATGCACAAACAAAATCTCCCCTTTATCTGTTGATATGAACACCGTGATTGCTCATGGCAAAAAGCCATGGAAACATTGCTTCCTCCTTTTCTTTCACATTTAGACTCAACAACAAATCCCATAATTCACCGTTCTCACTACCTCATTCATTACTACTTCTATCACTTTCTTTTCCCACTTGCGCCTCTCTAGGAATCAGTTCTTAACACAACTAGAGTGACACTTTCACGCATAAGTTATATTTCAGCTTAGACCCCTTCAATGGTTTCTCATGCCTGTCAGGAAAACCTGAAGTCCTCGCCATGGTCTGTAAACTCCCATCTCCCTTCCTGTTAACTCATCTTTTGCTTTGTACTATACATCCTGTGCTTAGTTATTCTGTTTTTCCTGTTTTCTGTTAACTCTAGGGATGTTCTGATCTCAGGGATTTTCCATTTACTTTTCCATCTGTCTGGAGAGCTTTCTTTAATGTCTGCGTGACTCAAATATTCCCCACCTCTTTATTTCTAAAATACTACATTTTCAACAGGGCCTGTCTGGCTACTCTGTTTGAAAATGCACTGTGACCCTTGAATTGTAGATGCATACTTTTTCTTGTTTTATTTTTCTCCATTATTTTTATGACTTTCTAATATCCTATACCAATTATTTTGTTTCTAATAAGATTCTATTTTAATTTTGTGTGAATTACTATGAGGTAAAGGTTAGTTAATTGGCTAAAGAAAGCCTTTACATCAAAGCTAGACAAAAAAAATGAAAGAAACTCTTAATTGGGTCAGTGTAAAGAAACTTTGCTTTGGGGAGCAGTTTATAGAAAGAACTCTCCACGGGAACTCTAAGAATGCTGTCAGCTGATGTAAAAACAGGAAGCGATAGGGCTGGCGAGACAGTTCAATGAAATTTTTACCTTGTGCAAGCCGGGTGGCTCAAGTTTGATCCCTCAAACCCTCATAAAGGTGCATGGAGAGAAAGGCTACAAAATAGATCTCTGGTCTCAACAAGTGCTCTTTTGTGTGCACAGACATGCACATTCACTGATAACAAAATGACAAGGTAGTGAGTTCTACAGAAACATATGCTGTCTTCATTCTTCTTAGGTTAAATTTATGTTCACCAAAGAGTGTGTTTTCCTGCTACAACAAACAGAGTCCTAGAGATACTCCATTTTATTAGTAATAGATTAGTTTATACCAGAAGACAGGAAATAAAGCCATTCCTCAGTATCTGCAGGATATTGGTTCCAGAACTCCTGTGGATGCTAAAATCAGAAGATCTCAAGTCTTCCATGTAGAATGGTATGGTATTTGCATATAATTTATGCAATTCTCACATATACTATAAATTATCTATTTATATTTGGTGTAGATAAAATTAAAAATAATTTTAATTAAGTATTAGTTGAGTATCTGGATATAGAACCCATAGAAGCTGAGGTTATGATTTATGAATATCAACAAACTAAAAAAGAAATTAAGAAAATAATCATATCCAAGTCTGATGGTACATGCCTATAATCTCACCACTTGGGAAACTGAAGCAAAGAGAATCATTGTTTCTTCAAGACCAGTCTAGGCTACATGGTAAGATCAACTTAAAAAAGAAAGAAAATAATTTACATCAAAATCATAGTTAAACATAGGTGTCAACTTGATAGTTGAGGGTTTGAGCTCTGGGCACATTTGTAGAGAGTTAGTGGTTGATGGGAAGGTCAGGCCCACAGTAGGTGGGATTAGGCCCTGGGATAAAATACAGAGAGCTGGTTGAGAAAGTTGGCATCCTTCTATACACTTGCCAGACATGCTGGTGTGGCAAGTAAGGATCATCCCTCTCTCAGCCATTATGTAGAGATCGTGTGGCCAGTTCCCTCAGCCCTAGTATTGGTGTGAGCTCTCCTGTCAAGCTGGACTGAGAACTGTAACCAGACAATCGTAAGAGAAAATAAACCCCTTCTTCCCTTAAGGTGTTTGATGATAATTTTATCAGCAACCATGCAGGCGAACTGCTACAACAGTGGACAGTCTTAACAATGAAAATTACAAAGAGCTTCTGTTCAGATAAAGAGATTGTAACATGAGCTCAAAGGCAACCCACAGAATGGGAGAAAATCTTCACTAACCACATATCTGATAGAGCTCTACTGTCCAGAGTGCACAAAGAACTTAGCAAACTAAACACTAAGGAAACCAATGGCCCAATTAAAAAATGGGCCCTGGAATTTAAAAGAAACTTTACTAGGGATGAAATTAAAATGTCTAACAAATATCTTAAAAAATGCTCCACTTCCTTAGCCATCAGGGAAATGCAAATCAAAACTTCCCTGAGATATCATCTCACCCCAGTCAGGATGGCAAAAATCCACAATACAAACAACAAATGTTGGAGAGGATGTGGATAGAGGGGAACTCTCCTACATTGCTGGTGGGAATGCAGGCTCATACAGCCACTCTGGCGAGCCGTCTGGAGATTCTTAAAGAAACTAAAGATTGAAATGCCCTATGACCCTGATATTCCACTTTTGGGAATAACCCCCCATACAGCAGAGGTTCACCTCGATAGCACAAGCAGGACCATGTTCATATTAGCACTGTTTACAATAGCAAAGTCATGGAATCAACCCAAATATCCAACAGTTGACGAGTGGATAAGGAAACAGTGGTACATCTATACAATGGAGTACTACTCAGCCATCAAAAATGATGAATTACTGGAATTTGCTGGGAAATGGATGTCATTAGAAACAATTATATTAAGTGAAGTATCCCAGAAAATTAAGCGCCATATGTACTCCCTAATAGGTGGCTCCTAGTACCAAACCCACCCAGCCCACCTTGAGACACTCAAAGACAAATCTATGTAGTACCTACAGTAATTGCAAGGATTATGAACAGGAGGGATGGGGTTGGAGGGCCACACCAGAAACAAGGAGAGAGGGGACCATGTTACAGCAGAGAAAATAGGCCTCCATCAAGGACTGCAAGGGGTGACATACAATGCCTATCAGGATGGAGTGAAGAGCATTGCAGGAGCAGCAAAACTGCAAAAGAAAATCAATAAACCACAATCCAGAACTTCAGAGACTCTATATCAACCACCTAGAATTAGGCCAGCCTAATCTCCCCCCATCTTGAAGCTCAGGGAAATTTGCGGAAGAGGGGGCGGTGGGATTGTAAGAGCAAAAGGATGGGAGGAGCAATGATTTGCAAGATTCTCCACACAAGTTAGGGCCGAAGGAATCATAATTGGACTTTGCATGCCCCGCGCAATGTCCAACACACTATTGACCTCACAAAGTCTAGCATCTGCTAAAGGCACCAAGATCCTTGGAGGCAAGGGATTGACAGCCACAGTAGTGTTCCTATGCTTAACAGGAACATAAGAAAGGGTTCAGGGAAATGCCACTGGGTCCTTGTACGTCATCGGAGAGGAGGGCCCAGAGGAGAGTCTGGCATGCACATTAAAGGAGTCTCTGGGAATTGGGAGGGAGGCATTGGGGATGGGGAGGGAGGGGTGAGGGGAGGGGGAGCAGGGGGTTGGGTGGGAGGGAGGGAACTGGTGTACCTATTAAGTTTGTATGAGCGGAAATAATAATAAAAATGTTAAAAACAAAACAAAACAAAAAAACAATGAAAATTACAGAATATCAATGAAATAAAGTGAAAAAGACAAAAAAATTAGGATATGTCAAGGTAATGGACTGACTTTTTTTTTATTATTTATTCAATTGTGCATGTGTATATGTATGTGTGTGTGTGTAGAACCACAGGCGAATTCAGAAACCACCATGGACCACCTCCACTTCCTCCTTGTTTACTCTGCCCGGGGATTCACAAGCTCTGCCCTACCAGGACCAGAAATGCAGGTTGCTCCGCTTCCGCCTAGCGTCTATACATGGGGTCTAGGATCCGAACTCAGTACCTTCTGCCTGTAAGGCAGAGGCTTAACCCCTGAGCCACCTCTTCAGCCCTGAGTGACTTAATATTATAAAAAGGTTCCTATTACCCAAAATTATCAATGGATTCAGTTTGAACTTTTTCAAAATTTCAATTTCATCTTTTCATAGAAATAGAATAAAGTTTAAAATTCATGTGGAATTTACTAAAAGATCCAAATAACCAAAATAGTCTGAACAAAAAGAACAAAGCTGGAGCTGTCCCATTATCTGGCTACAGTATCTTCTTCAAAGCTGCAGTGGAATACTATGATTCTGGCCTGAAAATAGACAAGAGGCAAATGAAAGTGAATAGAGAGCTCAGAAATAAGCATGCCTGTATAGACAGCTCATTATTGATGAGAGTGCTAAGTCGGCCTGAGGAAAAGGTACTTTCTTGGATAAGTGGTGCTAAGAAAGCTGGTTAGACACATGTAGAAGAGAGCAATTTGCCATGTTTTTCCTTATGCACAAATACTAGCCGAGATTGGCTTAAAGTCCTAAATGTAAAACATAACTATAAAATGATAGAATTTGCCGTTGGTCATAGAGGCGATTTTTGAAAAACAGTCGTTGGTGTTACTTTTCCCGGGAGATGTGAACAAACGCCTATTCCCTTTAGATGAGGTGTCAAAGAAAGAAGAAACATTCAAATCCATTGATTGGGCTTACTGACAATAATATGTATAGGGGTTATTTTACAACTGCATGGTGACCCCAAAACAGTTGTCTCATGGAAAATCCTACCTTAGCATTGGCGATGACCTCATGAGAGATGGATTGATGGTATCTCCCTCTTCCTTAACCTTCCACTTTTTCTGTGTACCCACTGGGGAGTTCACTGAGTTCCTGGAGAGCTCCAACTCAGTGACCACACAGATGGCCCTGCTTAGACCCAATGGCTCACAAAACAAAACCAGTGTCATGAATCTGACCAAGAGAGGTGGGGATGGGGGCAGGGGATAGAGTGTGTAAAATTGTCAAAGAAGAAAATTAGTGCAAATTTTAATTCCATTTTGAAGGGGAATCAGATTGAATCTGGATTAAAAAAATAAGAATAAACCAGGTAAGACTACCATTAGCACTTTATGTGAGTTTTTTTTAAAGAAACCTTTTTATTTTAGAATAATTTTAGATTTTTAGAAATGTTAGAAGAACATAAATCCATAAACTATATGCATTGTGAAATTATTTCCTGACCTATTACCATAGTATATTTTATTTTCTTTTTCTAACCTTTATTCTTTGACACTATCCAATAATACAATGAATTTATGTGTTCTCACCCTTTCCTATCCAATTCCATCCCCCTTCCTCTCCCACTTAATATTTTCTCCTTTCCAGCTAGTCTCCCTCCTACTTTCACCTCTTTTTGCATCTGGGATGTTTGTACTGGAAAAGTCTGAGTGCTTATTTGGGCAGAAATGATTTGTCCGTGGGTAAATCATTGAGTACAGAAGTCCCCCAGCTGTCTGGCATTAGTCTTAAATACCCTTTCAGGAAAGTGTAGTGTTTCTTGAGATCTTTCCTCATCCATGGTGGTGTTGATAGGTCAACTACTGTGCAGGTCTTGTGGAAGTTGTTGGGTACAGCAGCCCTTTCATGAATAGAGGATCCTGTTTGGCAGTACCCCTCCCTACCCTCAGGAATAGTACATTTTCTTTTTTTTTTTTTTATTTCTTCCACTCATACAAAGTTGATAAGTACCCCATTCCCCTCTCTCCCTCCACCCCTCCCTAGACCCTCTTGGTCCCTCCCCCTTTTTCCTTTCCTTTCCCCCCTCCCTCCCTTTCTTCCAGTTGGGGGGGCATTCTGGAGCAGGAATAGTACATTTTCTAAATGAAGAAAATAACATTGTGTATTATTAACTGAGTTCTAGATTTTATCCTGATATATTTTTTTTCCCACACTAAGTCACAGAAACTTTTATTGGAAACAAATGAGCTGCAGCAAAGTGACACTCAGTGCACGTGGCCCACGGCTGAGGTGGGGGAACAGGTGGGCACCAGGGGCCAGCTCTCAAGACCAGAGCCAATGAACAATGAACCCTGCTCACAAGGTCTCAAGTCACTGGCTCTTGGAGTTGGAGTGTACAGGCCCCATAGAAATACAAAAATAAGCTCTGTTTCAGCTGTCCTGCCTGTGGCAGTCTATTTGGACAGGGCAGTCACTCTGCCCACCAAGTCCTGCACCACCTAGTCCAGCCACAGCATGGGCAGTAGGAGCCTGCAGGGGTGAGTGGACTATTAGGCTGAAACCAACGGGCAAGGAGGGCGTGGCCTTGAGAAACACCAGAAGTGTGGCAGTGCCAGGGTTTGGCCAACATCCAGAGAGGCTCTGGCACCCCTCAGGTGGGCAGATCCAGGAGGCCTTGGTTGAAGCTGAAGGACGCTGAAACCTGTTTCTTTTCATTACATACAGATCACTGGAACCCTGTCCTCCTCCACAGTGCTGGTCTCCTCGGCTCTGCCCTCGCTGCCTCCACTTCCACTCTCTTCCTCACCCTCCTCTGCACTGCCTGCCTCTGAGGGTGTATAGGTGGAACCACTAATAGAACGGCAGCTGAAGAAGAAAAGTAGTTTAAGCCGCTTGTTGTAGAAAAAAATAGTTGAAGGACCAGAGGCTGCCATCCTCCCCAAAAGGGTCTGAATCCAGGTCTGGGTTATAGCTGTAGATGTCACATTCAGCTAGGCAGATCTCCTCATCGACTGCATTCCACAGCTGTGGCTTCAGGGCCTTAAAGTCCTCCCGCACAGCTGAGAACAGGCTGAGGTGGTGACTGCATTCACCACCCAGCTGAGGCTGGGTTCACCGTTGAATTCATGGCTTCGAGCTGTACTAAAGTCATAGTCGAGTCTGAAGGACTCACTGAGTGTGGCAATCAGATAGAAGAGGGTCTTACGGCTACACTTGTCACTGAGGGGGCTCTCATCCTCACCACCTTGGCTCTTGCTCAATCTGCTGGGACTGAGGCCAGAAGTCTGGGGTGGGGACAGCGCCTCCAGCACATGGGGCTGCCCCTCCTGGCAGAACTGCTTGAGCATGTGTTTATCATCTCCTACCATCTTACATGAGTAGCTTTCAATCCTGCCAATAATATGGGCATCTCCAGTTCCCACTGTCAGCTGTGAGTTGATGGCCTCAAAGCTGGAGTTCTCCAACAGCTTCATGTCCTGGGGGCTCCTTGTGCCAGAAGGACTAGTGCTTGCTACCTGCCTGGGCTGGGCCAGATGGGGCCGAGCTAGTCCGGTCGTTTTGCGTGGGTGCCGAGGTGAAGGCGACGCGGGCTCCACGCAGCGCGGGCTCTTCAAGACTGGAGGGTGGCGCCGCGGCCTCCACTCGGGCCGCACTGTATCCGGGGGAAGAAGCTTCGCGGCGACGTCCCGTTACGCCCGGCCCTGCCGGCCCATCCGGGGTGCCACCGCGACAGAGCCTCGCCCCCCTGCAGCTCTCGCTCTCGCGACCGCGACCTACCTGCCGCCGACCGCCACAGATCGCAAAAATATTATCCTGATATTTTTACATAGGTTTTCTCTCATGTCCATTTGTTCTTTCAGGATCTAGACCAGAATTTCACATGGTTTTCAGCACATTGGCTGTCTGTATTCAGGAAGGGTCCCATAGTCTGTATTCTGTACAACTCTGAATTCTGAGTTATGTGCAGCTCACAGTACTTTACAATCCTTAACCTATGTGGTCATCACAATGATCCTGGATGTAGCCAAGTGTAGTTATTCTTGTTTTACAAATGTAGACCAAAGAGATGAAGTGACAACGTCAGATCAGATGGTTAGAGGCCTACTCTTTTAGAGACTTTTCAAATCTGGGGTCTTCCTATCTCATCTAACCAGCTATGAAAAAAAGCACAACCCTAATTCCAAGTCACTCGATGTCTGGATTATGTAAATTATATGAACTTCCTGCCTTCAAATAAACCTGTGATACGGTGAACACTTGTAGTGTCAGCTATCCAGCAAGAAAATCATTTCAGTCTTGGGAGTGCAAAGCCACAGCAAGACCCTGTGTCAAAGCAAACAACAAAGCTGCCCATGAAACAGAAGCCTACATCTTTAAATTTAATTTCCATTTCAGAGATCTTGTTTATTTCTGTTTTCTTGCTAACAAATTTTTAAAAACAAAGTATTCATTAAAATGAGACTATTGGATAAATTCAAATTTTACTTTTAAGGAGAATCTATATAGTATATCAAGATAATTTTTTTTTGCCTAAGGCTGTTAGCCTATGGATTTTGAATTTTCTACTCTGTTTTGAATACTACTCATTTTTGTCTTCCATATTCCAATAAAATTAGATATATGTCACTTTACATGTAGACTTGAATAAGTACATAAACAGTATATAGATACATATTTCAGTAGATGAAACTAGGCTGAAATTATCTTTCATGCTGGGAATGTAATAAGCTATTGATCTCAGATTGCATTTTCTGTTTCTTTATAATTGAATTTTGTTTCCATATAAAAGAGTGTGTTCGTTTCCAGGTTATGTTTACTGAAAATAAAAGTTGCATGTGTTGTCAGTTTTATCATGTGCTGAGTTGAATATTCATAGAATCAAGTATGGAATATTGTGACTATTAAAACAAGAGAAAGTGCAGTATCTTTTTGGGAGATAGTTTTCCCCAAAGTGTTAAATTTTAGATGCTAACTGTTATAAAAATTCTGCATTACTATAGTTACTAATTAGAATAAACTTAAAACTATGGAATTTGTCCTATAATGATAACTGATAGAAGATATGCTTATATTTCCATAAATTAACCTGTTCCTAGGGACTAGAAGAAACAAAGTGTACAGTAAATAGGTCAGAGGACTTTGATTTTAAAAGCTCTTTAAATAGAAAGGAATCTGCCAAAAGCAGAGGTGCTTTTCCTTCTTATGGGAGACCTTTCCTTGATTTTTTCCGTGGCAGTGAGGTGACAGACTTTTTAGGATCCTAGAGAGACAGATCATTTGAAAGCTTTTGTGTCCTCTTTCTTATCACTCTGACACAATGCTCCTGAATCAGAAATGTTACTGATACTATTCTACCTGTGGATGATGGTTTTTAAGCTCTGCTTAGTTATTGATGATTGGGGCACAGATAAAAAGGCTATGGTTTTCACTCAGTACTGGGGTACGGAGCTGCTGTTCTGTTAAAGTATGGTACTTCTGATCCTTTTAAAAATCACTTTCACTTGAGAGAGGAGAGAAGAGATAAAAGTGTCTTGTATTAATTACCTGGCAGAAATAATTTAAGGAAGATTATTGGGTCATGGTTTGAGGTCAATTCATAATGGCTTGGCCCCATGTGCTTGGGAAGAATACCATAGTGGTGGAAGCTTGTGGTAGAGGATAGCTGTTGACATCACAGTAAATCAGGAATCACTCCCGATTCACCAAGGTCCAGGGTTGTCTTCAAAGGTCCACTCCTAGTGACCTACTTTTGCCAGCTAGGCACCACCCCTGAAGCTTCATTAATCTCCAAAGATAGCACAACCACCTGCCAGGGGACAAACATCAAAATATGACCCAGTCACATTTCAGATTCACACTATGGCATATTTATGATGCAGTTTGATAACATATATTGGCAACTCATGACAAATTTTTTAAGGCTTGCTGCATGATGCCATTTTGGAATTTGCCCTACTCTAACCTAAGGAGGTTGTATAACATTTTGAAATAGTCTGTCTTAGGAAAAAAAAAAATCTCATGAGGCTCAGAAAGGAAGCAGCTCTCAGGAAGTTCTTGAAATGAACAGGATTCACAAGACCCTTCCCCATTTTAGCAACTGTTGGGGGAAGGATATTTCCCAGACTAGTCCAGCCGTCTGGAGGAGACTCTCTGGCAAGCTGAGGGATGCAGTTTTTGAGTGTGTTGGGACGGGCTTTTCTAAGATATAGCTGCCTCCGCGTCATTCCTGCACCTGTAAGTGACCCTTATCCACACTCTCGCAAGTAACCCAAATAAGCTCATTGGTTTACCAAGTGGGACTTCGGTGTAGTCGTTACTTTGGTCTGCTGTTGGATCCCTACTGAACTGAACAGATATTTATGTGGCATTTTTTAAAGGAAAAGCCCCGGGGAAAGCCTCCTGATATTTATTCCTCTAAATCATTGAATTTTCACACTGTGATGAATGGTTATGTGCTGTGGTGGTGGTCACATTAGTGGACTTTCTTATTAGACAAGCCCTTCTTATTAGACAATCTGACATAGAAGACCCCATAGTGGCCAGTGTCAATTTCTAGTTTCATTTTGGGTCTGTTAGGCTTTTCATTGCTAGGCCAAATACTTGAGGGAAACAACTTAAAAGAGGAGGAAAGATGTTGAAGACATCTCCAAGTTTTCAATCGTGGTTGGCAGCTTCAGCGCTTTGGGGCTGTGATGAGGAGAACATCAGGTCGGGGAGAACACCTAGAAGTAAAGTTGTTCACTGTAGTGGCCAGAAAGCAGAGAGAAGGGATCAGGGGCAAGTTACTCACTGCCTCCTGCTGATGAGACCCTCCATCCAACGGGGTTCCACCTCCTGAAGTTTAAGGAGCTCCTAAATCAACACCATTTGCTAGGAATCAAGCCGTCAATATGAGGCTTTAAGGGCACATTTCGTATCCAGTCACAGCAGAGTCCAATGTGTGTTTTAAAAATACTTCAGGGTTACTAAGTCGTTCTCAGTGATTACATATGACTAGTAAGAAATATCTTGCAACACTAAATCGCTTTCTTTTCAAGTTTTTTTTTTTTTTTTGGTAGAGTATGCATTAAGTGCAATACCAGTTTGGCAGCTAGATGGCACTGAATTTTAGCATTAAGTGGTTTTATCTTTCTAAAGCGTTTACTAATATTAAATGTTCAAAAAGCTGAACAATGTTTCACATAATTTCAATTTCAAAAACCATTCTATTAATACTGTGACTTTCAATTTTTAGACATATTTTTGAATGTTTAAAAAAAACTAGAGTCAGGCCTCACTTAATGATAGGTATACTCTGAGAAATGCATCATGGGAGATTTTGTCATTGTGTGGGCCCGCTTACATAAGCCTTAATGGTGTTACTTGATGTTGTCTCCATATACTCAAGGGATGTGGTAAGCATGTGAGTGTGCTGCTGTTGGAACATAATGTAATTTATAAAAAAAGTAGCAAGAATTCATTTTGAAATAATTAAAGAACAGCACTGAAAATGTGAAAACCGGTGCGTGGTTGTTTGTTATCATGAAGTTTATGTACTGTGAATAATTATTTCATATGTAATATGATCAGTCATGGAAGAGCAGGCTTGATTACACCAGCATCACCGTGGTCGCACCAGTAGTGCTCTGATATCACAAGGGCTACTGCGTTAAGAATTTTTTGGTTCCATAATTTAATGAGATATCTTTGCATATGCAGTCCCTGAGTGACAAAAATTTCTGTCATGTGGTACCTGACTATTTGAAAACACATGATGAATAATTTCATTCTTCAAACTTTTAGTATT
The DNA here is from genome assembly GCA_023101885.1 of Typhlomys cinereus. Taxonomy (NCBI): domain Eukaryota; kingdom Metazoa; phylum Chordata; class Mammalia; order Rodentia; family Platacanthomyidae; genus Typhlomys; species Typhlomys cinereus. The sequence goes on from JALPQD010000020.1 coordinate 3,002,238, forward strand.
TATGTTAATTCAGTTTTAATGGCAAACATATCCACCCACATTTAAACATGATGGAAACAATTATCTTTTAATTCTTTAAATCACTGGGAATGTATATAAGTTAAAATAGTGATTAAAATATGCAGAATAAAAATGGGAAAGTATAGGGCCTAACTTTTTGAGTAGTTTCTTTACTGTACAGATCAGAAAGAACATTTGGGAAAAAAGATGTAGACAAATTACAGTCTTCCTTACAGAACAGGATAAAGCAAAAAGCAGCCCTGCATTTTCTGAGCAGTGGGTTGTAAAGCGCTGCAGGCTGGTTCTTGTCAATTCTTTGCTCAGGAGAAAATGGTTGCCTTGCTCTGAGAACAGTGAGTGGCTCTGTGGAGACACCACTTGGCAAAGAGGCGAACCTCTGGCCAATGGCTGTCCAGCTGAATATGTCAGAAATGGATCCTCTGGTCTCAGGGGAGCCTGAGATGACCACAGACCTAGAGATCCTTCGACTGTAACTTTGTAGGCACTTGGAGCCACAATGGCCCAGCTAGCTGCTTCCAAATTCCTGGTATAGGAACCGAGAAGTAATAGATATTTATTGCATTAAGCTACTATGGCTTGGGGGTAACTTAAGTTTTGTAGGAATAGATACCTAAGACAACTTTCTTCATTCTGATACAATTACATTTGGTTTCACTTTTTGCTCAGAGCAAACTCAAAAGCCTTTAGCAGCCTATATTATCTGACTTTTCCTGTTCCTTTCTTCCCCTCCCCCATCCTCGTCCCTCACATATGCAGCTCAGTCATGTTGTCTGCATCCCTCACACATCCCAGAGATGCTCTCTCTAGTAAAGGGGGCTCCTGCCTGCTGAAAAGTCCAGATACCCACATTTTGAACACCCTAGTTTCCTTTTAGTCTGCTCAAATATGACTGCCTCTTGCTGCATACTTTTATCACCCTTTTCATGTGTGATTGCACCCCTGTCTTCAACTCTGGGCTCTCTCTTTACTTGCAATTAATTGTATCATGTAACTCATTTATCTAATGGCTATGCTCTGTGATGCTTACTGGTCACTGTTTCTCTTTCCTAAGCAGCAGGGATCTTTGTCTATTCTCTTTATTGCCACATCACAAGCACCTAAAATACTGCATGGCAGAGAGTAGGTGTTCAATATGTTGTTGTTGACCGAATTCCTCTTTTCTAAAATCTTGCTTTTTAAGTTTGCCCAATTATAGGCAATCACTCAGTTTAAGGCACTGGATCCTGAGGTTTGCATGATCGAGCTGAGGCTTTTGAAGAAAATATGTTAGTAACATGAACATAACCTTCATGTTCGCTCTTTCAACAGATGCCTCTTTTTATGCATGTGAGCGTACATATGTGTTTATATGTGTGTGTGTCACACGTGTGTGCAGGTGCATGAAGTCAACTTCTGGAATGTCATATGCATCCTTTGAGACACCTTCTCATTGGCCTGGAGCTTACCAGGTAGACTAGACTGGTGGATAGTGAGCCCCTGTCTCTGCCTCTCCAGCATTGTGTTTACATGTTTATCCACCATGTCTTCTCTTTGTGTGTGTGTGTGTGTGTGTGTGTGTGTGTGTGTACACGCGCATGCATTTGTGAGTAGAAAAGGTTACTGTTTGTGTCTGGGGAGGCACAAGGGTAAAATCAGGAATCATCCTGGATTTTTCTACTTTATTGCTTTGTTCAGGGGTTTCCCAGACTCTACCTTCCAAGGCTGGAATTGCCTGCCACCGCCATTTCTGCCTGGCCGTAAGTGGGATTTGGGATCCAAACTCAGGTCCTTCTGCTGGTGAGGCAAAGGCTTTAATCTTTGAGCCATCAGCCCATTTTCACAGGAGTTCTGGTGGCTGAACGGACGTCCTCCTACTTAAGACTTACCATGGTTTTGAAGGTTCATTTCCCTTATCCCCCATGTCCCTCCTCTCCCTTCCCAAGATTATGTGTTTGAATCGTAGCTGTTGTTGATGTTTGGGAAGGTTGTGGCACCTCTGAAAGGTACAATTCTGATGGAGGAAGATGTCACAGAGTTGGGCCTTGAGGTTTGGTGGCCCTGTCCTGATTACTCTGTTTTTTTCTCTCTCCTGATGAAGGCTGCAGTGATGTGAACTGGCCTCCTGCTTCTTCCTGCAGTCACGTCTTCTGCTATGAGAGTCCCACCATAAATGGACTAAATTCTCTCTGGAGCCATAAGCCAAATAAAATACTCATTTCTCCCCTAAATTTCTTGAATCTGTGTTTGCTGTCTCCATCACAAAGAGGCAAATGGCTTACTGACTGACCCATCTCTCCAATCCAATGGCTATTATTTTCTTAAGCAATTTCTACATGACAGACATTTCCTTGGTACTTGGAATATAAACATAAATGGAATATAGCTGTAGTCTAAGATATTTGTAGTTTAATAGGAAAAATGTAGAAACCATTTCATTAGAAGAAATGGAGTAGTGTGCAAGCAGTGATTAGTGTGTATTTAGATTTGTGAAATGTTTCAAGGGGTGTTTGAATAGAGATACATGGGTTTGGAGGTGATGGTGAAGTGTAGATTTCAGGGATCACTCTTATTGAAGAATATGCACAATGGGAAGAGAAGTCTGTGTTAACTGTCATGAATCAGTCACAGTGGACAGAAGGAAAATAATCCTTGTTTACAAGTATTCCCGTCTTCTTCCTTCTGATCACAGTTATGGTTATATTTGTCTGGTTGGTGTGAAATTGTGGCCATCTTCATGCTTTGACCATTGACCTGTGAAAGAAATGATGTCTATTACTTTGAGAGGCAACACACAAATCAGCTAGTTCCTTTTCTCTTGCTTTGACTGTTGGGACAGGTGTTGTGAACCTGCTTCTCTTAAGAGCTATCAACTGCTGAGCCCCCATCCTCCCGACTTATCCTGGAGTGGCAGTGTGGCAAGGAGCACAGTTCCTCTGAACTGCGCCTGTGAGTACTTATCATCACATCGAAGATTCTATTTTTTTAAATTTTTTTTATTTATTCAATTGTGCGTGTGTGTGTGTGTGTGTGTGTGTGTGTGTGTGTGTGTGTGTGTGTTTGTGTAGAACCACGGGCGAATTCAGGAACCACCATGTACTGCCTCCACCTCCTCCTTGTTTACTCTGTCTGGGGATTCACGGGCTCTGCCCTACCAGGACCAGAAATGCAGGCTGCCCCCGCTTCCGCTGGCGTCTATACGTGGGGTCTCGGATCTGAACTCAGGACCTTCCGCCTGCAAGGCAGAGGCTTAACCCCTGAGCCACCTCTCCAGCCCCGAAGATTCTATTTTTATTTAGGGTCATCCTGGGAAAGAAAACTTAGTGGGAGATTCATTCATTCATTCATTCATTCATTCATTCATTCATTCATTTATCCATCCGTCCATCCATCCATCCATCCATCCATCCATCCATCCATCCATCCATCCATCCATCCATCTATCTATCTATCCATCTATCAGTGTGTACATGTGGGGTGTGTGTGCATGTGTGTGTGTGTGAGTGTGAGTGTGTGTGTAGAAGTGGGTATTGTATGCACCTGTGGAGATCCAAGAGTGACTTCAGGAATCATCCTGGGTAGCTCTACCTCTTTATTGCTTTAACTCTGGGCTTTCCCAGGCTCTGCCTTCCAGAGCTGGAAGTGCAGGCCACTGCCATTTTTGCCTGGTGTTTTTACATGAGATCTGGCATCCAAAGGCAGGTTCTCTGGCTTAAGAGACAAAGGCTTAATCGCTGAGCCAACTCCCGAGCCCTTTGCAAGCAGTTTTAAAGGGAATGCTTCAAGAGGGACTCAGCAAGATGTAGACACTAAATGTTTCATTATAAGATGGACCTTGGAAAAAGGTCACATGATTTGGCATTGAAGGGTCATTTGTGGGACCATCGAGATGGATCAGCAATTAAAGGGACCTGTGTATAAATCTGATCTGAGCTCATTCCCACAGCCCACATGGTGGAGGGAGGGAACAGACTTCCAAAAAGTTGTCTGACCTCCATGCATGTACTGTGGCATTCATGTATATGCTTACTCTCATAAATGAAAAATACTTAAGCATCATCTGTGGTTTCAGGAGGTATAAACTGTGAAAAATACATGATCTTCACCTTGTTAAAATAGTCTCCATTTTGTTAAAAAGAAGGATCAAAAAGACAAGTACAGATGCAGTAAAAGCGAGGTTTGTGCTGATGTGTTTTCTTGATGCTCATTCTCTTCTCAAGTTTTGAGTTCATTTTGAATTTACTTCTTCCTTCTTCTCTCTTTCAATTTCTTGGAGGATCTCTTACAGAGTCCACAGCATCTTCCATTTTTTCTTTAACATTTTTTAGAGAGAGAGGGAGAGAGAGATGACAAGGACAACTTTTCAATTTCTTTAAAGAATTGCTTTGGGATTTTGATTGGTATAGCACTGAATCTGTATATTGCCTTTGGTAGGATGGTCATTTTTATGATATTGATTCTGCCAATCCAGGAACATGGGAGGTCTTTCCACTTTCTGGTGTCCTCTGTAATTTATTTCTTTAGGGTTTTAAAGTTTTCATTGTAAAGGTCTCTTACTTCCTTGGTCAGATTTATAGCAAGGTATTTCATTTTTTTAAAGGCTATAGTAAATGGGATTGTTTCTCTTAGGTCTTTTTTACTTATTTCATCCTGAGCATATAGGAAGGCCACATTTATTTTGTATCCTGCCACCGTGCTGAACTTCTGTATTAGTTCCAGGAGTTTCCCGGTGGAGTTTTTGGGATTGCTCAGGTATAAGATCATGTCATCTGCAAATAGAGATAACTTGACTTCTTCCTTGCCGATTTGAATCCCTTTTATTTCCCTTTCTTGTCTTATGGCTTCAGCTAAGACTTCAAGTACAAGTGGTGAGAGTGGACAGCCTTGTCTAGTTCCTAATCAAAGTGGGAATGCTTCAAGTTTTTCCCCATTGAATATAATCCTTGCTGTAGGCTTGTTGTATACAACTTTTATTATATTGATAAAAGTTCCTTCCATTCCAACTGTCACTAGGGTTTTGATCATAAAAGGCTGTTGGATCTTGTCAAAAGTTTTTTCTGCATCTATCGAGAGTATCATGTGGTCTTGAATTTTGGACTGGTTTATATGGTGAATTACATTAATTGATTTGTGTGTGTTGAACCAACCTTGTGTGCCTGAGATAAAGCCTACTTGATCCCCGTGAATGATCTTTTTTTTTTTAATGTGTTTTTGAATCCAATTTGCTAAGATTTTGTTGAGGGTCTTTGCATCTGTGTTCATCAAAGAGATCGGCCTATAGTTTTCTTTTTTAAGTGTATCTTTATTAGGTTTTGGGATTAAGATGATATTAGCTTCATAGAAAGAATTTGGCAGTGTTCATTCCTTTGCTATTTGATGGAACAGTTTAAGGAATATTGGTGTTATAAGCTCCTTAAATGTCTGATAGAACTCTGTGCTGAATCCATCTGGTCCAGGACATTTTTTGGTGGGAAGATTCACGATTACTTCATCGATTTCTTCATATGTTATAGGACTATTTAAATAATTCACAACTTCCTGATTCAATTTAGGTAAGTTGCACTTACTTAGGAATTCATCCCTTTCTTTTGTGTTATCAAATTTCATGGAGTATAAGTTTTTGAAATATGATCTTATAATTTCTGAATTTCTTGGGTATCAGTAGTGATAACTTCATTTTTATTTCAAATTTTGTTAATTTGGGTTTTCTCTCTCTTGCTTTTGGTTAATTTAGCTAGGGGTGTATCAATCTTATTGATTTTTTCAAAGAACCAGCTTTTTGACTGGTTGATTCTCTGTATCGTTTTCCTTATCTCGATTTCAGATATTTCTCCCCTGATTTTGCTAATCTCCTCTCTTCTACTGCTTTTGGGATTGGACTTGCTCTTGTGTCTCTAAAGCTTTAAGCTGCATTGTTAAGTTATTTATTTGTGATGTTTCTTTTTTTTTTTTTTGATATAGGCATTAAGAGCTATGAACTTACCTCTTAGGATGGCTTTCATTGTGAAGGACCACTTTTCAGAAGTCAGTCTTCTCCTTCCACCTTGCTGGCTTCTGGCGATTTTACTCAGGTGGCCTTCTGTGTGCACAGGCACTTTTATCTGCCCCCTCTATTCTTTCTTCTAAAGGCATCTACCTGCCATTTGCACATTCTCACCTCCTGTTTTTCAGCCTACTGCAAACTGACATTCTCAATCTATCAAAATGGTTCATTTTTCAATAAAAAGCACACATAATTATTTTTTAAACTTTGTGCATACATGTGTTTAATTTTATGTTGTGACAGAGTACACTATTTTTTGGGCTGAATTGTTGATTTTGTATGAGTCAAAGAGAAAAACTGGACCTGTCAGTCAAACTAGGTAGAATAAGAAATATTTTTAATAGTAAATAAGGACTGCAAAATAAAAATATTTTCATTTCACTTGAACTACTATCACTGGCTGCAAGTTTTGAGTATATGCAAGGTGTTTTTCTCCCTTTCTTCCATCAGGGATCTTCATAGCAGGCAGCTGGCATTTCTGAGTTGGCTTAGAGTAACTATGCTGTGGCACACGCTTAATGAAGTTTCGTTCAGTTGAGACCTCCCTGTATTCACGCAATATTAGTACAAAGATCTTCACCGACATTTTCTCATTTAGTCCTCAAATAACTCTGGGAGGTTATTTAATTTTCCCTTATTTACATATGAAGAAATTGAAACTCAACAAGGAAGATAAATTGCCACCATCACCTTGGCGCAGGGTGTGTCTACATACTCAAGTCCAAGTCTCTACTCCAGATTTACAGCTGCTGCTGTGATTCAGCTGTGCAAAGGCTACACATACATGCAAGGAAAACACCACAGAGAAAACAGATCTTCAGAGCAAATTCACTTCTCTCACAGTTCATCGTTTTGTTTAGACATTATAAAATTACAATTTTCCAACCATTCAAAGCTGTTACTACCTCTTGTTAATATGTATGTGGTCTATTAAGTGGGTTTTGGTGCAGAGTTTATATTATAGACTTCTCATACTGCTATGATAAAATACTCAACGAAACACCTTAAAGAAGGGAGGAATTTATTTTGACTCATGGCCTCAGAGGTTTTAGCGCATGGGTGCTTAGCCCCACACAATTGTGCAGAATGTCATGGCCGTGGGAGTGTGTGGTGGAAGATATCTGTTTATTTCATGGCCAAACAGGAAGCTGATAGTGAGAAAAGACATATGCTCTACCTTCTAAAGCTTCCAACGTCTTCAAATAGAGGACCACTATCTGGGGAACAAATATTCAAATCATGATGCTATGGATGCAAGCTACAAATATAGACCACACAGCACTATTTTTTCTCATTACTGTTCTAAAAAAACCCTGTAAAATTTAATTTAATTAATGAATTGTGTGTGTGTGTGTGTGTGTATGTGTGTGTGTGTGCACGCGCCCATATGTATACACGTGCAGGTGGGCTATGGAATACATGTGGAAGTCAGAGGACAGGGTTTGGGAGTTGACTCTATCCTGCTACCATGTTGGGTTCTAGAGAACAAACTCAGATCTTCAGGTTTATGTAGCATCTTTACCTGACGAGCCATCATGATGGCCATTGTCCTTGTTTTTTCAAATTCTATTTCATTTCATTTTACTTCCTGAAGACATTTTACTTATTCTTTGACAACTTAACACACATATTGCATTTTGATCATATTTACCACCCCCATTTCTTTCTTTTATCTCCCTCTCTCCCCCTCTGGTCCCTGTGTACCTTTTCTTTCCAACATTTCCCTTTTTTTTTTTTTTTTAACATTAACTCTCATGGAAAAGAAAAAAAAAAAAACAAACAAAACAGAAACACAGTACCATAACTTAAAAATCCTTTGAAATTACAAAAGGGCAATTGTCAAGAATCCAAAACAAAATGCCAGTATTAAGCTCTGAGAATTTAGGAGGAAAAAAACAAATCTTTATGATTTTTGACTATTATAATTCAAGATTATGTAATAACAAAATATCTTATGTAGGAGGAATGGTGATTTTTTTCCAAAGAAAATATTTATTAAAAATAAGCTAATAACAAATATGCTGCTGAATGCTAATCTATAACATCATTTTAATATGTGTTTAAGAACATTTTACTTATTTAGTTGAATCCGGGGAGGGAAGAAAGATGAGGCATATATGTACAAGAAGGTGAGAGGACAAAAAACGTTGATTCCACCATGTGGCTCTGGGGATCAAATTCAGGCAGCCAGGTTTGCAGGCAGGCACCTTACTCACCGAACTAGCTCAGCTTAAGGTGTTTCTGGTCTTTTTATTGTTAAACTTTATATGGTAAGCAGGTTTTCCCTTTTGCTATGTGATAGCTAGTTTTGTCTTTGCAGCAGGGCATTCAAATGAAATTTTGTGGTATATTAAGAAAAATTCTCAGTTTACCCAATACCTGGCAATGTGAATGTCTGAAAGAAGAGAAAATTAAAGAAATGAAAGCTGAGTTATTTGGTGGAATCACAACATCATAATTAAAAATGGTTTCAGTGTTAATCACAAAGGAAACAAATCATTTAATTTTGCCTTTCATATTGGTACATTGTTTCAGTTTCAGACTTCTAAGGTTACCAGCATTCAAATGATTTAAACAGTGGTTGGAAACAAGTTTCAAGAAGTCAATGGCATTTGTGAAAAAAGAAGATTGTGTTCAAACTGCTAATGTTTTAAATTTCCTTGAGACCAAATTCAACTTCAGAATAGAGTCTAGGATTTGATTTAGTAACAAAGACTTTTCGGATCCCTAATCCCTTAATAATAACTATATTCATCATTTAGCCATTTTAAAAAGAAAGGAATAAAGCTGTTCATATTGCTTGTTGCCAACATTTGTGAGTGAAAAATTAATTATATATGGTAAATAATTATGGCCCCTAATAGCTACTTGATTTATAATTTAAGCTTTGAAATGTAATGAAACACTTCTGTTGTGCTCATAATCACCAGAGGAGCAGATGAATCATACTTTAATCACAAATACTTCCTATTTTGACATTTTTTTCAAATTATGTTTAAAAATACAAGAATGCTTTTTCCCTTTGTCATGTGTCTTCAGAATTTGCTGTAGACCTCCAAGGAGGTTATTTTACAGTTTGATCCTAGTCTAGAAAAGGAGCTATACCTAGAGCCTTAATTATATTGTTAACCTAGGAAATAAATTCAAGCTATCTGCGCTGTTTTATTGAGCGTAAATATCTTATTAAACTCAATAGGGAGCCACAAAATGAAAGAAAAAGATTTGTAAAGGAGGCAACCGAGTGTGTATAAAATAACTAATAAAAAGTAAAATTTAATAAAAGAAGGCAGATAAATCACCTAATCCAACCAAATTTATGTTGAAAAGGCATAAATTAATTTAAATGAATTTTATTTATGTTCTGAATTAGCTACAATTTTTGAGGCACTAGTGCAAGTGCCTATTTATTCACTGATTATTTATTTATTTACCAACTAAGCTAATTCTCACAGCAGGATGATGGAAACTCAGGCAAGTACGATTTAGAACTCCAAATGGACAGACATTGCTCAGTGGCTATGAGGTGTTGTCTCCAATTGCTGTAACATCACAACAGCTGTAGGTCAAAACTCCATCTCATCTGTTATCATTCTGTCACCAAGTATTATAGTTTCATTTTCTTGTATTTTTTTCCCTTTCTTCTTTTGGGACCTCTTACTGTATACTGAATATATACTATGAATTTCACTTTCTTAGATTGTTGTGACTCTCAGACATCAGCCTCAGGTCTTCAGCTGATTTGTGACTAGATGTCAGCAGATGCCCTCTTAAGGTTTTGATTTGGTTCTGGCTTTCAAACTTGGTTCATATACAGTGGGATTACTTGTAGACTGCCGCAGGAGCCTCTCTTCTTCTGATGGCTTCCCTGTGTTCTTTCTGGCTTCCTGGCTTCCTCTACTTTATTTTCTATTATACAGCAACCGGAACTCTTATTTTAGAATGTAAAGTGAATCATGCCATTTCCTTTCTGAAAGCCTTTGAAGCTTTCTGCTGTATTTAGAACAAAATCCAAACTCCTACTTGGGTCTACAAAGTCAAAAGGCATCTACTCATCCTGTCTTCCTCTTCAGCTTCTTCTTGCGCTACTCCCTCTCTTCTTCATGATTAACTCCTTCGTTCCTTTGCAGACAGTGTTTCTTCTCAGCACAGAAGCACTGCCTACCCCCTTGGCTAAAATACTTCCCCTGATAATCTCTCAAGGTTCTTTGTTTTTCATCCTACTTCTTACCCCAGCTCACAATTCTGTATTTGTCATTGATTTACTCTTTATCTTTTTGCTTTACAAGCCTTAGTTCGCCGAAGTATTTTCCTTACTAAGCAACTCTCAGGAATACAGGAGAATCTCAAGAAATATTTATAAGATATAGTTACATTCTTATATATTCTAATATATTTCAGAGTGCAGCTGATACATAAACCTAAATAAAGTTCTGTGGACTACAAACCTGAGTTACAGGTTTGCAAATACAAAATCTTAAAAATAAGGGGGGTGAGACCATATCCTTTAGTGGTCATATTTTCTTATTCTGTCCCATTATATATTTGTTCAACAAATTATTTTGAAGAGAAAATATGCTCAAATGAAATTTTTTATAGTTGACGAATGACATCTGCTTATAAAAAATCAACAGCGATAGTAAAAGGTTGAAATTTTTTTATTGCAACATATGCCATTTTGGTTTCAGGATTGTTTTGGGTTAATATGTTAAGAAATAACAAAAACAGGGTTGAGAAGATGGCTCAGGTGGCAAGACAATTGTCATGCAAATATAAAGACCCATACAAAACCCATACAAAGCTGCACATGGCAGTGTGTGTCTGGAATACTAATGTTCTTGCTGCAAAACAAGAAGCAGACAAGAGAATCTCTGACACTTGCTGGTCAGTTAGACCTATGATGCTTTTGCAAGCAACAGAAACCCTATCTCAACCAAGGTGGAAGGCAAGGACTGACATTGGTGGTGTCCTCTTATCTCCATGTGTGTGCCTACACACACACACACACACACACACACACACACACACACACACAAAGAGAGAGAGAGAGAAACAGGAAAATACAACAGAAACTGGCTAGTAGCCACCATATTAGATACAGGCCGGTACCAAAGGCATCTATTATTGCAAGAAGTTCTATTGCACAGCACTACTGTGGGTTGTTCCTAAAAGATCTGAATGGTGGATAGACATTTTTTCTCATTGGAGCACAGGTGGCTATACTACTTTTTTGATTCTTCAGTGAAATTTACTGCCACATGGGATCAGGCCATGAAATAATAATTGGTGACTGTCCTTTAAAATTTTTTTAAAAATATTTATTTTTAAATTGTATTGGCCATAATGTATATGCTTTCATCACACATTTCCTATCCCTCCACCCAGCTCCCCTTGAATCCTTTCTCAATTTTGTTCTTCTCTCCCTCCCTTTTTCCTTCTCCTGCATCTCTCTACATTGCTTGAGTACCCAACCTGGGCACATGTTCCACCAGTGGGTAAACTGTAGAATATATAGAGGATTAAGACAGAGTTTATTAGAAGAGAACAAGAGCAGAACTCATGGATATTAATCCATGAAGAGTAAGAGAGACTTCTAGTGGCTGGTAGGGTCAGGTATATTTATACACTTGAGGCAAGTGGGAAGGTGGGGGAAAGAATGGCTTCTTCTTATTGGTTAGCTCCAGTTTCTGCCATCTGATTGGAGCTTTTGGTCCTCTACCATCTCATTGGTCTGCTCACATTGGGTCCAACCCAGTGGCCTTGTGGCAAGTCTCTTGATTGAGCTGTTTCTTTTGAGGAACTCAGCTTATGTGCAATGGAGAGCTCATCTCCACGTCCTTTCCAAATACAGGATTGGGGAGGGGGAGGTTGGCAACTTATCTCTGTGGAGAATTAAAATAAGGTGTGTTCTTTCAGGGTTATGCAAGATCTTTAAGACCTTCAAAGACCATCCCAACATGGCTGCTCTAAAACTGCCTAAATGGGGTCTTTTCTGTTCCATTGCAACCTTGCTAGGTGGGCTATTATAGAGGACTGGCAGAAGCAGACAATGTTGAGATGAACTGGAAGGGAAGGCCAGTGTTGCCTCTGGCTCAGGGGCTAGATCCTTGTGAGGTAAGTAGATGTCTACTCCTCCCATGCTATTCTCCACTTACTAGTCCCTACCACCAAACAGAACAATTGCTTTGGTAAAGCTGTGAAAGTAAACATAGTTTTTCAGTTTATAAAATTGATCAGATTTGGATGGTTCATACTGACAGTTTTCACTGTATGACTCTGAGAAATGTGAGTAAATTATGCTAAAATGCTTACAATATTCGGGGTGACCATCCCTTCATAGTTACCAAAATGTTGTGGGATGACTGTCCCGTTTTTGCTCATGGACTCCAGGCATGGATTCCATGAGGGGTAAGACTTGAAACGAACTCATGGACTTCAGATGTAGAGTGCCATGAGGGGCAGGTGCCAAAGATGGCAGCCAGGGTCAGGTATATTTATGAATTTAGATAAGCCCAGAAAAAGATGGATTTTCCTCATTGGTTAGCTCACATTGATCTTGTGCCCACCTCAAGGCAAGGCTGTTTCTATAAAAGAGAACTAACTCCGTATCCTTTCATAAGCAAAGGGTTGGGGAAACTGGTGAAGGATGTGTTCCTCCAGGGTAATCCCAGCAGTGGGGGATGACCTTACAGACTGTCCCAGTATGGCCGCTCTAAACCTGGCTTATTCATAGCTTTGATCTAAAAGAAAAAAGAAATCATAATTGAGGTTAAAGTTCTCAAGTCCATGGCATTTCCTCTCAGAAAATATCAATAAAAAGCGAGCTAGGTAGTGAAGTAACCCTAAAGGCTAAAGGACTTGAGCAGTCCCTTTGTTTTAAATAACAGTAAAAAATATTTACCAAGTAAATAGTGACTTTTACTTGTAATTGCTGAGTCTTTGCTTCTAAAATGAATGTGTAAAGTTGGAAAGATGGTTCAAGAGTTAAGACGCTGCTTCCCTAGCAGAAGGTCCTGAGTTTACATCCCAAGTCCCACATAAAAAAGCAGACAGAAAAGTCCATGGCCTTGGTGGAGCTTGGGAAATCCCAGAGCAAAGCAAAGAGGAGGTAGAAGAAATCCAGGATGATTCCCAGAGTCACCCTCGGTCCTCCACAGGGACATATTGTGCCCCCTGATACACACACACACACACACACACTCAAAATTAATAAGTAAATAAGTAAATAAAGTTAGAAAATGAGTGTTTAAGAGAATGATTCTTACCATGTTGATGTTTGCAAAGTGGTACACTGACTATTTTTGGATACAACTTGTTCACACACAAAATTGCTATTAAAAGTGACATTTCAATGCTACAGGTTCAGGCAATGTCAATGACACATTTGATAGTTTTCTTGACATAGCCATCTTAGGTCAGGGGCTATCCGGTGGTTTGTATTTGTCTGATTGGGTTATTTCAAAAGACCTGTCTTTAAAGACAGTAATTCTTTCTTCACTTGATTTAGTCTGCTGCTGGAGTGCTGGGTTGTACTTAAAATAATTGCACTGTGTATGTGATGGTCAGAGGACAACCTTTCAGAAGTTGGTTTCTTCCTTCTACCATGTCGCCTCTCAGGTTGCAAGGTTTGCATACAGGTGTAAAAGCTGTACTCATTGTACTATCTCACCTGTCCCAGCAGCACACTGTTTTCTTAAACAAATTAAAACTTTATTTATTTATTTTTTATTTCCACTCAAACAAACTTAACAGGTACACTAGTCCCCTCCCTCCCCCACTTCCCCACCCACCTGTACCTCCCTCCATTCCCCCCTCACTCTCCATCCCCCAGTGCCTCCCCCTCCCATCCCCGGAGCATCCTTTAATGTGCATGCCAAACTCTCCTCTGGGTCTTCCTCTCCGATGAGGTGCAAGAACCCAGTGGCATTTCCCAGAACCCTTTCCTGTGTTCCCCTTAAGCATAAGAACACTACTGTGGTTGTCAATCCCTTGCCTCCAAGGATCCTAGTGCTTTTAGCAAATGCTAAAATTTGAAGGGTCAATAGTGTGTTGGACATTGCACAGGGCATGCAAAGTCCAATTATGATTGCTTCAGCCCTAACTTGTGTGGAGTATCTTGCGTATCATTACTCCTCCCATCCTTGTGCTCTTACAATCTTACCACCCCTCTTCCACAAATTTCCCTGAGCTTCAGAATGGGGAGAGATTAGGCTGGCATAGTTCCAGGTGGTTGATATAGAGTCTCTGATGTTCTGGATTATGGTTTGTTGATTTTTTTTTTCAGTTTTGCTGCTCCTGCAATGCCCTTCACTCCATCCTGATGGGTATTGTATGTCACCCCCTGGCCAGAGATAAAAAGCTGTTAAACTAGAGTCTTGTTATAAGAGTATATTCAAAGGTAGATGTAATAAAAGTAGGGAGGGGTCAATCACCCATTTGCAAAATGGTTACTTTCTATCTGCCAGACTATATGCCCTCCCCTTCTGGTAAGATCATACCCTATCAGTTGCAAATGATCAGGAAGGAATGTCTGTGAACTTAACCAGATGTCTCATTACTTTATGCAGTCCTTGATGGTGGCCTATTTTCTCTGTTGTAACATGATCCCCTCTCTCCTTGTTACTGGTTTGGCCCTCCTTCCCCATCCCTCCTGTTCATAATCTTTGCAATTACTGTAGGTATTACAGAGATTTTTCCTTGAGTGTCTCTAAGTGGGTTTGGTACTAGGATTCACCTATTAGGGAGTACCTATGGTGCTTAATTTTCTGTGTCTGGGATACTTCACTCAATATAATTGTTTATAATTCCATCCATTTCCCAGCAAATTCCAGTAATTCATCATTTTTGATGGCTGAGTAGTACTCCATTGTATAGATATACCACTTTTTCTTATCCACTTGTCAACTGTTGGACATTTGGGTTGATTCCATGACTTTGCTATTGTGAACAGTGCTGCTATGACATGGTCGTGCTTGTGCTATCGAGGCGAACCTCTGCTGCATGGGGGGTTATTCCCAAAAGTGGAATTGCAAGGTCATGTGGCATTTCAATCTTTAGTTTCTTTAAGACTCGCCAGAGTGGCTGTATGAGTCTGCATTCCCACCAGCAATGTAGGAGAGTTCCCCTCTCTCCCCATCCTCTCCAACATTTGTTATTGTTTGTATTGTGAATTTTTGCCATCCTGACTGGGGTGAGATGATATCTCAGGGAAGTTTTGATTTGCATTTCCCTGATGGCTAAGGAAGTGGAGCATTTTTTAAGATATTTGTTAGACATTTTAATTTCATCCCTGGTAAAGTTTCTTTTAAGTTCCAAGGCCCATTTTTTAATTGGGCCATTTGTTTCCTTGGTTGCTGGGCTGATTTTCCCAGGCACACACTGTGACGACTCCAGGCCATCGGGGTAGAGAAAGGCAAACGTGCTGCAGGCCCTTTACCCCCTCACCCAAATCCAGGGGACTCCGGACATAGCAGGGAATCTGTCAAGGTGAGACTCATTCACTCACTCATTCACTCACTCAGTTACACATCTGCTGGCTGTGATGACGAAGATAAGTAAAGCCTGACTGTCCGCACCTCCACCTCAGCCCTCCAGAGACTTGGCCATGGACGGGGAGTTTGTCAGACAAGATCTCAGTTTATTGGGGGTAACAAATCAGCTTATATAGACAAAGAATCAAAGCACATGAAACAGGCAGCCAATTACCTTAATGGTCAATAAAGCACATACTCTGCATAGGTCAGACTAAACATAAATCTATGTTGGCTCCTATAAGTCAATTAGGGCTCTCTGTAATGTGATCAGGGTTATGCCTAGGACACTAGCTCCCAACGCCATCTGTGGTCCCATGTGCTAAGCCATGCCCTGTTCACTCCCTCCCAGACAGGGCAGGCCCAACACTTGGTGTTTAGTTTTCTAAGTTCTTTGTGCACTCTGGATAATAGAGCTCTGTCAGATATGTGGTTAGTGAGATTTTCTCCCATTCTGTAGGTTGCCTTTGTGCTCGGGTTGCAATCTCTTTATACTGAACAGAAGCTCCTTAATTTCACAAGATCTCATCTGTTGAGAGTTGGTTGTAGTGACTGTGTTATTGGATGTCTGTTTAGGAACTGTTGGCCTAGCCCAATCAGCTCGAGGGAGTTCCCTATCCTTTCAACTATGGTTTTTATAGTCTCTGGCCTTATATCAAGGTCCTTGATCCATTTCAAATTAATTCTTGTACATGGTGACAAGTATGGGTCCAGCTTTAATCTTCTGCATGTGGAGATCCAGTTTTGCCAGCACCATTTGTTGAAGATACTGTTCTTTTTCCATTGGATTTTTTGGGCCCCTTCGTCAAAGACCAAATGGCTGTAGTTGTGTGGGCTTATATCTGGGTCTTCAACCCTTATCCATTGATCTGTGTGTCTATTTTGGAGCCAGTACCAGGCTGTTTTTATAATTATGGATTTGTAGTATAGACTAAGATTTGGTATGGTGATACCTCCAGCAGTGTTTTTGTTACTCAGGATTGTTTTTGCTATCCTGGGTCTTTTGTGCCTCCATATGAATTTTGAGATTGTTTGGTCAACCTCTTTAAATTATTGCTTTGGGATTTTAATTGGTTATAGCATTGAATTTGTATATTGCCTTTGGTAGGATGGTCATTTTTACGATGTTGATTCTGCCAATCCAGGAACATGGGAGGTCTTTCCACCTTCTGGTGTCTTCTGCAGTTTCTTTCTTTAGGGTTTTAAAGTTTTCATTATAAAGGTCTCTTACTTTCTTGGTTAGGTTTATACCAAAGTATTTCATTTTTTTAGGGGTTATAGTAAATGGGATTGTTTCTCTCAGGGCTTTTTCACTTGTTTCATTTTGGGCATATAGGAAGGCCACTGATTTTTACATTTATTTTGTATCCTGCCACCCTGCTGAACTTCTGTATTAGTTCCAGGAACTTCTTGGTGGAGTTTTTGGGATCGCTCAGGTATGAGATCATGTCATCTGCAAATAGGAATGGCTTGACTTCTTCCTTGCCAATTTGAATCCCTTTTATGTCCCTTTCTTGTCTTATGGCTTCAGCTAAGACTTCAAGTACAATTTTGAATAGAAGTGGTGAGAGTGGACAGCCTTGTCTAGTTCCTGATCGAAGCAGGAATGCTTCAAGTTTTTCACCATTGAGTGTAATCCTTGCTGTGGGCTTGTTTTATACAGCTTTTATTATATTGATAAAGGTTCCTTCCATTCCAACTGTCTCTAGCGTTTTGATCATAAAAGGCTGTTGGATCTTGTCAAAAGCTTTTTCTGCACTTATCGAGAGCAACATGTGGTCTTGGACTTTGGTTTATATGGTGAATTACATTAATTGATTTGTGTATGTTGAACCAACCTTGTGTGCCTGGTATAAAGCCTACTTGATCCCTGTGGATGATCTTTTTGATATGTTTTTGAATCTGATTTGCTAAGACTTTGTTAAGAATCTTTGCATCTGTGTTCATCAGAGAAATTGGCCTATAGTTTTCTTTTTTTTAAATTTTTTTATTATTTATTATTTATTCAATCGTGCATGTAGGCGTGCGTGTATATGTATGTGTGCGTGCAGAACCACGGACGAATTCGGGAACCACCATGGACTGCCTCCACCTCCTCCTTGTTTACTCTGCCCCGGGATTCACAGGCTCCACCCTATCAGGATCAGAAACGCAGGCGGCCTCCATTTCTGCTGGGCGTCTATATGTGGGGTCTAGGATCTGAACTCAGGACCTTCCACCTGCAAGGCAGAGGCTTAATCTCTGAGCCACCTCTCCAGCCCCAAGTTTTCTTTTTTAAGTGTATCTTTATTAGGTTTTGGGATTAAGACAATATTAGCTTCACAGAAGGAATTTGGTAATGTTCCTTCCTTTGCTATTTGATGGAACAGTTTAAGGAGTATTGGTGTTATTAGCTCCTTAAATGTCTGCTAGAACTCTGTGCTGAATCCATCTGGTCCAGCACATTTTTTGGTGGGAAGATTTGAGATTACTTCCTGAATTTCCTCATACGTTATAGGACTATTTAAATAATTCACAACGTCCTGATTCCATTTAGGTAAGTTGTGTTTACTTAGGAATTCATCCATCTCTTTTGTGTTGTGAAATTTCACAAAGTATAATTTATTAAAACTTTATTTTAAAAAACAAAGGAAAAAAACTATTTTTATTCCTTTTCTGACATGTCATAGTTTTTTTAAAAAATGATTGTCTATTCCTGGGCAATTGCTGCGTTCCCTTTGATATTTTAGGTTTCCTGAGTTCCTATACTAACATCTATGTGACAAGTGGGGACAGTAGCCTCTTCTAACTTTATGTGTAGCTTTTGGAGGGAGACTTTCCTGCAGATAGGCGATTGGATGTTGTATGGCTCTGTTTGATCAAAGCAATGGTTCTGGAGGGATTGGCCGTGTAGTCTCTATTTGATGTCCCTGAGTAGTCATCATGAGTGTTACCTGCTAGGGTCTTGTGGGTCAGATGGCAGGTGGTTTTGGAGCCAGTGTAGTGGTTTTGGAGGTCACTAGATAAGATGTTCCTCAGGCCTCCACGGAGGAGAGGGTGTGGGGCACACTGAACATGGATTGGTCACCTGAGGCATGTTCTCAGGGATCACAGCAAGTGAGACAGGGTGGCCAGAGCACTGGTGCTAGACTGGAAGATGCTGTGGCTTACAGCTGAATTCCTGACCACTGGATGAAGACCAGGCTTCTGCTTAGTGTGCATATTCCAAATGAAAGTGAGGATATGTAGTATTCTCCATGAATCTTCTGTCTCCCATACTTAGTCTTTATAGTCTCCCATACTTAGTCTATACCTTGCCAAAAAGATGTTTTCCTAGGATTTGATTTTTTTTTAAAACTTAGTGATGATGATGATGATGGTGTGTGTGTGTGTTTGTGTGTGTGTATGTGTAGTGTGAGTGTAGGTTCATGTAGGTGTATGCACGCCATAGTATGCGTGTAAAAAGTCAGTGGACAGTTCTATAGAGTTCATTCTCTACTTCCACCTTTATGTGGATTCCAGGGATTCAACACACGTCTCCAAGCTTGCGTGGAAAGTACCTTTATGTGCTAAGTCATCTTACTCGCCCCTGATTTTATTTTCAAGTGTAGTCTAATTGAAAATATTCATGAGCCTCTGAATTAGAAATATTAGTAAAACTAGTTTCAGTAGCACCACAGTGTACCTTCAATACACTGTAGTATTTGTTTGCTTTCTAAAAATTAATGTTTATTGGATCTAAGTATATATTTTTCAAGCTGTGAAAAGTGGTTATCTCATATTGAGATGAAACACAGTGCAATTTTCCTATTAAATTTAATGGAATTCTTTTTCTTTTTCATTTGAAAGCTCTTTGTTTAATGACAGGTTTTCAGGTACTAATGAAAGTCATTATCAAGGAAGAAATGCACACGAAAACAGCACTCGGAGACACATAATGATGATCAGCCCTGTGCAGAAAACCCTTCCGTTCTGGAAAAGCCATTCCAGAAATCAGAATTCTCAGCACCTTTGCTTTGTTTTTGGTCTATCAGACACCCAGGCTGAGCTTTTCCCCCCACTTTTCTTATACCTCACTTCTCATTAGTTTGCCACCATTGGTTCATTCAGCTAACTGACTGTTGTGACTCCAGGTCACTGAATTGATGAAATGACGTGGACTGTGGAGTTCTCTTACTTCCCCCATTTTAACTTAGCTACTATAGAGCTTTATTTCCTATTATAGAATGTGTATTTAATTAGCCATCACTTTGTCCTGGAAGCTATTTTTTTTTCCTAAATGGATCTTTAATAAGGAACCCAAATTCTTCAGAAAAATTTGATGTGTTTTCCATTTCTATCTTAACATCTTATTTCTAATAAAGAACAGGAAAAATTTATATTCTATAAAGTAATTTATAATTAGGTGAGTACATATCACTACAGAAAAGATAAATACATATATACAGTTATAGCTGTAAATGCATGTATATATACTTTTTCTTGCTATAATTTTGGGATTTTAAACACCACATTTAAAATATTATTTAATACCTTGAGTAAATTCACTGATCTGATGTTCTTTGGGGCTAAGATTTAATTATGGATGAAAAGTGGTTTATTTCTCCATATATACCTCATGTGTGTAAAGGTCAAACTGTCTTTGCTTCTCCTTTTCTTTCTCTTTCTTCCTCCCTCTCCTTCCTTCCCGCTCTCCTTCCTTTTCTTCCTTCCTTCCCTCTCTTTGTTCTTTCTTCTCTCTCTGTCTCTCTGCCTCTTTCTTTTCTTTCTTTCTTTGACATCATTTGTCCAGACTGGCCTTGAACTTATGACCTGCCCACCTCTTTTCCTCAGTGCAGTTGATTGCAGGTATGCACCACCACACCCAAGGACTGACATTTTATTCGTCAGGACCAATGGTCATTTCTTGTGGTTTCTAGATTCTGACCACTAATGCAGTGTTCAAAGAGAAGTTGAGAAAACAAAATAAGATTCTCATTCAGCTACTTACTTGATAGGAGAAAATAATGAAAGTTAGTGTCAGTATGAACCACTATGGCTTTTGACTTACATTTGTGTTTTCTGGAGATGCCTTCTTTTTATAAACTTTTTAGACAATCTCTGCTTGCTTCAGACTTTCATTTCTTACCTCACTCAGCCTCCACAGGATGAAAGGGATCTGGGGCCTTGCTTGGTGGTAGGTGTTGATATGAGGCAATGTATCTCATTTGGTCTGTCTGGGCCACTAGACTTTTCTCTCCTTTAGAACTAATGTTTAGTTTTCTTGTCATTCATGAATTTGCTGGAGGGGAACTTTTTAATTTTCTTCGAGAACTTTCCCTTGCATTCATAACGGCTCAATTGTACCAGAGGCCGAGCTTGCAGCCTTTCCAGCTTTCGGCAGGCCTTCCTCACGAAGCTTAATCATTTCCTGCTTTTGATTTAAATTGAGAAATGAGCTACTCTTCCTTTCACTTGAACACTCTGGGGCTGTTAAAGTATTATTAATTGGCCTCATTTCAATGCTATCATGTCCCTGGAAATAGTAAGGCCCAAGGGGGAAGGACTGACGTGGAGCAATGACCCACTCGAGTCATGCAGAGCACATGCAGTTTGCCAAGTAACTGTGAAGCATTATGTGGGTGCAGCTCATGGTTCTCCCAGACAGATAGGATCTTAACATCAAAGATCACTGATCAGCACTCCCCATAAATGATATAGTAGCAAAAAGTCAAAATACTGCAAGAATTACAACGATATGACAATAAAAAACATTAAAATGATGTCAATAGACTTCTTCAGTAGAGTTTTTCCACAATCCTTCAATTTGTTAAAAATGACGACAACCTGCTATCTGTGAAGTGCAATAAAGTGAAGCACAATAGAATGAGGTATGCCTGGAACTATTATTTACATGCTACGCACTAGAAACTGAAGTTCGGTGTGGTTAATTGACTCCCTCGAAGTCACACAGTACACAGCATAGTTACCTTTTCTGTGTACTTCTGTCCCATTGTCTGTCAGCAACCCTTCACAGGTGATCTCTAGTTATTATTAGACAGAAGACTTTAGCATTGTGCCATTTTGTATGAGTTAACAGATAATAAAGTTGTAGCCTACAGAGGCTTGCCCAGATATCCCCGGCTGCTTGTTGGATCCACTTTAGTGCACCTATTTGATCTCGATTCTCTGCTCAGTGCTAAGAGTGGAATGTGCTCCCCCTTAGAGATGCATGTGGAAAGAGACGCTATGCTCCAAGATAGTAAGACTTTCTTTCCCCTGGGAGACAGCATCAAGCTTTGGGTGAGTTAGAGATATCCAAGAAGACAAAGGCTGGAGCAAGCTATAGACAGTCATCCCACCGTGTCTACCTGTTGAATAGACACTACCGTTTACCAAGCTGCACATCTTACTGAGTATGTTCTGTTGTTATCTCCCACTTAGTCTTCACAACAATAATTATTCTTGGAAACCAAGATATTGCTTAATGACTTGAAGGCTGATTTACTGCAGATGATATAATTGGCAGAAATAAGCTGGAAATCAAAAGTGGCATGACTGAAGGTATGTTGTGCCTTCAGCCTGTTGTTTTTATCCTTCAGGGCTTTTCTTAGACACACCTAGATAAAGTTTTTCCAAACGATGCCAAATGTATACAGTCCTCTTGAAACTTATCAATGCCAGTTTCTGTGTTTCTAATTTGTCTTTATCAAAGTAATTATTGGGGGGTGTGTGTGTGTGTACACACACACACAATAAAATATATTATAGTCCTCTTTCATAGTGCACTTTAAACTTGAGAGAAGACTGGATCTGTCAAGGATCTTTATATACTTAACTCCAGCTTGCTGAGAGCCCCATGTCTTTGTGCGATTGCGAGCTGTGCTGAAGTTCGCCCATGGAGACCGAGGACTCCTTTTAAGCAAGAGAGGATTTTAGCAGAGTGTGATCGGGAATATGAAAGACCTGATAGACGCTTAAGGAGATTCTTTTAAAAAATACTATTACATTTGCTCTGACAGTTCTGTTAATTGAAAAATCTGAAGGAATGATAAGGGAAGCCCTCTAAATGCCTTTTGATTCAGGCAAAATCAGTGAGGGGTACCTTTTATAAAAGCCAACTGGAATGTTAAAATGAGACAAAGGGCTAAAAAGAAGGACAATCTACAACCACTTTTAATTTCACTTTGACAATTCTTCAAGTCGTATTTAATGACTTTCAGTTACTCACAGATCTGAGAATAAGCCCTTGTCAGGTTGCTTAAAGTTTTCTCAGTTTCCACCACTCCCTGTGTATTCTTCCACCACAATGTTTTGTACATTCTGTTCCCTCTGAAAGCAACACAATGTTCTTTATGAATAAGAAACTCATGTTTCAGTCAGCTACAAATATTTACCAAGTGATATCCTCTATCCGATGCAAGAAAAGAGATACAAAGCGAAACATTGTAGACTTGTCTCAAATGAATTAAAAATATAGTTGTGGAAAAAGATCATAATTATCTTGAAATTAATTAATTAAAGACACAAACTTCTGGGAAACCATAGAAAAAATATCACAAGGCATCGTGTAATAGATATCAAATGATTAGTACTAGGTATGTTTTCCAACTTGGTACTGCCATGTTTCTTGAAAAGGTCTCAGTAGTCTATCCCACTGTGGAATACATCTGAATGTAATAGAATTGCTAGCTAGTTCCCATTTTTCTGTCTGCAGGTAGAGTGGGTAGTTATATGTACAAGTTATATGTCCCCACTTTTCTCCTCATTTAGGTTCCCCACATTTAGCTACTAGAGTGGGCATGAATTACCTAAATAGGAGATTTCTCAAATCTCTATCCCAGATAAACAGAATTATTACCTTTCATCTTTAAGCTGGATTTTACACCAAGTCTAGATAGCTGAGGTAAGCACGTTGAGATATCAGGTTGCTCCAGCAGCCTGATAGAATATCTGGTTAGCTTCTGTGATGCTGTTAATTGTCTTCTTGACACAATCTAACATCACTTGGAGGATGGGCCAATGTCTCTGAGAGATTATCTTAATTCTATTAATTGATGTGGGAAGACCTGTGAGTGGCACCGTTTCACAGTTGGGTATCCAGGACTGAACAGAAAGGGGAAAGTGAGCTGGGCAAGTACACATATATTAAGTCACCACTCTCTGTTTATGACTGTGGATGCAACATGACCAAGTCTTTCAAGCTTCTGCTGCTGTGACTGTTCCCTGCCATGACAGACTGTGAGCCCAATAAACCTTGGTATTTTAATTTGCTTTTGTCAGGGTATTTTATCCTATCGACAGAAAAGAAACTAAGATTTTTTTTCTCCCACATTTTGTTTTTTTCCCCAATCATACAAGCTCAGTAGATACCCCAGTCCTCTCCCTCCCTCCACCCCTCTCCAGTCCCCCTTGCACTCTTTCCGTTTTCCCCTTCCTTACACCCCCTCTCTGCCTCCCCTTCTCCCATTGCCTGCCCCTCCCCTTCCCATCCCTTGGAGCATCTTTTTGTGTGAATGTCAAACCTTCCTCTGAGTCCTCCACCCTAGTGAGGTATAAGGACTCAGTGGCATAGCCCTTTCTTGGGCTTCCCGTTACTATATTATGACTGTTAATCCCTTGCCTCTAAGTATCGTACTGTCTGTGATCCATGCTAGACTTTGGGGGGGGTTGTTGATATGTCAGTCATTGTGCAGGTCAGGCAAAGTCTGATTATGGCTACTGCAGCCACAACCCATGTGGAGTATCTTGCCTATCTTTGGTCCTCCCCATCTTTAGGCTCTTACAATCTTCCTGTCTCCTCTTCCTCAAGGTTCCCTGAGCTTTAGGATGGGGAGAGATTTGGCTGGTCTGGTTCCAGGTGATTAATGTAGGGTCTATGGTGTTCTGAATTATGGTTTGTTGTTGATTTCAGTTTTGCTTTTCCTGCACTGCCCTTGGCTCCATCCTGATTAGTATTGGAGGTCACCTTCTACCCAGAGATAAAAGACTGTTTAAATGAAGATCTTAATTTAAGAGGAGACTCAAAGGTAGAGGGAATCATATTAGGACATCACATTTGGGGGGGGTCACTGTCCCATTTGCAGGATGGTTACCATCTATCTGCCAGTCCCTATAATTGGTGAGATCAAACCTCTTCAATTGCAGGTGACCAGGAAGGGAAGTGAGAGTGAGCATCATCAGATGTCTCCCTACTTACATGCGATACTTAATGGTGACCTATTTTCTCTACTGAAGAATGATCTCTTCTCTCTTTTTTTCTAGGGGAGCCCTCCTTCTCTTTCCCTCCTGTTTATAATCTTTGTGATTACAGTAGGCATTACAGAGATTTATCTTTGAATATGTCATTTAGTGGGTTTGGCACTAGGATCCACCTATCAGGGAGTACATACTGTGTCTAATTTTCTGTGTCTGGGATACTTACTCAATATAATTTTTTATAATTATTATTATTTATTCAACTGTGTGCATATGCTTGTGTATGTGCACGCGCGTGTGTGTCTGTGTGTGTGTGTGTCTGTGTATGTGTAGAACCACGGACGAATTCGCGAACCACCATGGACGCCTCCACCTCCTTCTGCCCCGGGATTCACAGGCTCTGCCCTACCAGGACCAGAAGCGCAGGTCGCCCCCACTTCCGCCTGGCGTCTATACGTGGGATCTGGGATCCGAACTCAGGACCTTCCGCCTGTGAGGCGGAGGCTTAACCCCTGAGCCACCTCTCCAGCCCTATAATTTTTTTTTCTAATTCCATCCATTTCCCTGAAAATTTCACTAATTTATTTTTTTTGATGGCTGCATTGTAGAAATGCACCACATTTTCCCTATCCATTTGTCAACTGTTGGGCATTTGGGTTGATTCCATGACTTTGCTATTGTAAATAGTGCTGCTATGAACATGGTTGTGCTCGTGTCACTGTAGTGAATTTCTGCATTATGGAGGATTATTCCCAGAAGTGGTATAGCAGGGTCATGTGGCATTTCAATCTTGAACTTTTTTAGAAGTCACCAAACCGATCGCCAGAGTGGTTGTATAAGCCTACATTCCCACCAGCAGTGTATGAGAGTTCCCTTTTCTCCACATCCTCTCTAGCATTTGGTATTGTTTTTATTGTGGATTTTTGCCATCCTAACTGGAATGAGATAATATCTCAGGGAAGTTTTGATTTGTATTTCCCTGATGGCTAAGGATGTGGAGCATTTTTTAAGATATTTGTTAGACATTTCGATTTTGTCCCTGGAAAAGTTTTTTTTTTTGAGTTCCCAGGCTCATTTTTTAATTGGGATTTTTATCTCCTTGGTTTTTAGTTTTTTAAGTTCTTTGTGCATTCTGGATAATAGAGCTCTATCAGTGGTCAGTGAAAATTTTCTCCCATTCTGTGGGTTGTGTTTTTGCTTGGTTTACAATCTCTTTATCTGACCAGAAGCTCTTTAATTTCATGAGATCCCATTTTTTGAGTATTGGTTCTAGTGACTGTGCTATTGGATTTCTGTTTAGGAACTGTTGGCCTAGCCCAATCAGCTTGAGGGAGTTTCCTACCCTTTCAATTAGGTTTTTTATAGTCTCTGGCCTAATATTGAGGTCCTTGATCCATTTGGAATTAATTTTTTTGCATGGCGACAAGTATGGGTCCCATTTTAATCTTCTGCATGTGGAGATCCAGTTTTGCCAGCACCATTTGTTGAAGATACTGTTCTTTTTTCCATTGAATTTTTTTGGGCCCCTTTGTCAAAGATCAAATGGCTGTAAGTATGTGGGCTTATATCTGTGTCTTCAACCCTTATCCATTAATCTATGTGTCTATTTTGGAGCCAGTACCAGGCTGTTTTGATTACTATGGATTTGTAGTGTAGATTAAGGTTTGGTATGGTGATACCTCCAGCACTGTTTTTGTTACTCAGGATTGTTTTTGCTATTCTGGGTCTTTTGTGCTTCCATATGAATTCTGAGATTGTTTGGCCAATTTCTTTAAAGAATTGCTTGGGGATTTTGATTGGTATAGTGTTGAATCTGTATATTGCTTTTGATAGAATGGTCATTTTTATGATGATGATTTTGCCAATCCAGGAGCATGGGAGGTCTTTCCACTTTCTGGTGTCTTCTGTAATTTCTTTCTTTAGGGTTTTAAAGTTTTCATTGTGAAGGTCTTTTACCTCCCTGGTTAGATTTATACCAAGGTATTTCAATTTTTTAGGGGCTATAGGAAATGGGATTGTTTCTCTTAAGACTTTTTCACTTTTTTCATCCTTGGTTTATAGGAAAACCACTGATTTTTGCACTTTTTTTTTTTTTTTTTTGTGTACTGCCACCCTGCTGAACTTGTTTTAGGAGTTTCCTGATGGAGTTTTTAGGATTACTTAGGTATACAATCATGTCATCTGCAAATAGAAATATCTTGACTTCTTCCTTGCCGATTTGAATCCCTCTTATGTCCCTCTCTTGTCTTACGACTTCAGCCAAGACTTCAAGTACAATTTTGAATAGAAGTGGTGAGAGTGGACAGCCTTGTCTAGTTCCTGATTAAAGTGGGAATGCTTCCAATTGTTCCCCATTGAGCATAATCCTTGCTGTGGGCTTGTTGTACACAGCTTTTATTATATTGATAAGGTTCCTTCCATTCCTACTGTCTCTAGCGTTTTGATCACAAAAGGCTGTTGGATCTTGTCAAAAGCTTTTTCTTCATCTATCAAGAGTGTCATGTATTCTTGGACTTTACATTGGTTTATATGGTAAATTATATTTATTGATTTGCGTAAGTTGAACCAACCTTGTGTGCCTGGTATAAAGCCTACTTGATCCCCGTGAATGATCTTTTTGATATGTTTTTGAATGTGATTTGCTAAGACTTTATTGAGAATCTTTGCATCAGTGTTCATCAAAGAGATTGGCCTATAGTTTTCTTTTTTGGCGTATCTTTATTAGGTTTTGGGATTAGTATCATATTAGCTTCATAGAAAGAATTTGGGGGGCTGGAGAGGTGGCTCAGGGGTTAAGCCTCCGCCTTGCAGGCGGAAGGTCCTGAGTTCGGATCCCAGATCCCACGTATAGACGCCAGGCGAAAGCGGGGGCGGCCTGCGCTTCTGGTCCTGGTAGGGCGGAGCCTGTGAATCCCTGGGCAGAAGGAGGTGGAGGCGTCCATGGTGGTTCGCGAATTCGTCCGTGGTTCTACACACACACAGACACAGACACAGACACACACACACGCGCGCGCGCGCACATACACACGCACATGCGCACAGTTGAATAAAAAAAAAAAAGAATTTGGAAGTGTTCCTTCCTTCACAATTTTACGGAACAGTTTAAGGAGGGGTGGTGCTAGTTGTTCCTTAAGTGTGTGGTAGAACTCTGTACTTAATCGATCTTGTCCAGGACATTTTTTGGTGGGAAGATTCGAGATTACTTCATTAATTTCCTCATATGTTATAGGACCATTTAAATAAATCAAAATTTCCTGATTCAATTTAGATAAGTGCTTATCAGAGATTTATCCAATTTTTTGTGTTATCAAATTTCATGGAGTATAAGTTTTTGAAATATGACCTTATAATTCTCTGAATTTCTTGGGTATCAATTGTGATAACTCTATTTTCATTTCTAATTTTTTTAATTTGGGTTTTCTCTCTCTCGTTTTTGGTTAATTTAGCTAGGGGTGTATCCATCTTATCGATTTTTTCAAAGAACCAACTTTTTGACTGGTTGATTCTTGGTATGTTTTCCTTATCTCAATTTCTGATATCTCTCCCCTGATTTTGCTAATCTCCTCTCTTCTACTGCTTTTGGGATTGGACTGCTCTTGTGTCTCTAAAGCTTTAAGCTGCATTGTTAAGTTATTTACTTGTGACATTTCTAATTTTTTTTATATTTTTCTGCTCATACAAATATAATAGGAACCCCTGTCCTCTCCCTTCCTCCACTCCTCCCTGGACCTCCCTGTTCCCTTCCGCTTTGTCCCTTCCTTTCCCTCCTCCCTCCCTCCCTTTCCCCCAGTACCCCCTCCCCCATCTCTGAAACATCCTTTAATTTTATATAGGCATTAAGAGCTATAAACTTACCTCTTAGGACCGCTTTCATTGTGTCCCAGAAATTTTGATATGTTGTATTTTCATTGTCGTTCTCTTTTAGGAAATCTTTTTTAAAATTTTTATTTATTTATTTATTTGTTTATTTATTTTTTCTCCCCCCCTTTTAATTTATTTTTATTTATTTTTTAAAATTTTTTATTATTATTTATTATTTGTTCAATTGTGTATGTATGCGTGTGTGTGCATGTGTGTGTATGTGTATGTACAATCACGGATGAATTAGGGAACCACAATAAACACCTCCACTTCCTCCTTGTTTACTCTGCCTGTGGATTCACAGGCTCTGTCTTACCGGGGCCAGAAACGCAGGCTGCCCCCGCTTCCGCCCGGCGTCTATACGTGGGGTCTAGGATCCAAACTCAGGACCTTCTGCCTACAAGGCAGAGGGTTAACCCCTGAGCCACCTCTCCAGCCCCTCTTTTAGGAAATCTTAAATTTCCCTTTTAATTTCTTCCTGAGCCCAATTTTCATTCAGCATCATAGGTTTAGTTTCCAAGAGTTAGTGTATTTTCTGCTGTTTGTTATGTTCAGATGTCAAGCTTTACACCATGATGGTCTGATATGGTACAAGCTATGATTTCAACTTTCTTGTATATGTGGAGATTCGTTTTGTGGCACAATATGTGGTCTATTTTGGAGAAAATTCCGTGGGCTGCTAAGAAAAATGTGTATTCCTTGGTGCGTGGATGAAAAGTTCGATAGAGATCTGTAAGGTCCATTTCAGTAAGGGTTTAAGTTCCAATGTACCTCTTTAAGACAGATTGTTTTATCAACTTACAAGTCCCATAATAATGTGATTCCTTCATGTATTTAAAAAAGCTTACTTAGTGTATTATAACAGAATTTTATATCTTATAAGAAAGTATCACAGTATATTACAGGCAATATTGTATAGTATGTCATTCTTGCTTACTATACCTCATAAATTATACATATTATTATGTATTAACCTTTTCCCCTCTGTTTCACAGCTGTATCATACTCCATCATGTAGGTGTTCCATAGTTTATCATATTTTTTTCTCCAATGTACTGGAATTAAGTGGTTTCCAACTTTTTACAATAGCAAAGAATTCTGTGAAGTATCTTCTTGTACTTTCCCAAAACACAACTTTTATCAATTTCTTACATCCTTACATGTTGCTACATAAGGAAGCTATATAGGCATAAAATTTAGAAGACTTTTCTTTTTTTTTTCTTTTTTTTTTATTAAAAATTTAATTATACATTTTAAAATTTTTTACCAGTTCCCTCCCTCCCCCCTCCTCCCCCTCCCCTTCCCCCAGTGCCTCCCCCCAATTCCCAGAGAGTCCTTTATTGTGTACGCCTATCTCTCCACTGGGTCCTCCTCTCCGATGACATATAAGGACCCAGTGGCATTTCCATAAGCCCTTTCTCTTGTTCCCCTTAAGCATAAGATCACTACTATGGCTGTCAATCCCTTGCCTCCAGGGGTCTCGGTGCCCTTAACAGATGCTAGACTTTATGAGGGCAACAGTGCACTGGACATTGCGCAGGGCATGCAAAGTCCCATTATGATTGCTTTGGCCCCAACTATTGTTGAGAATCTTGCAAATCGTTGCTCCTCCCATCCTTTTGCTCTTACAATCTTACCGCCCCCTCTTCCGCAAATGTCCCTGAGCTCCAGGATGGGGAGAGATTAGGCTGGCCTAGTTCTATGTGATTGATATAGAGTCTCTGAAGTTCTGGATTGTTAGTTTGTTGATTTTCTTTTGCAGTTTTGCTGCTCCTGCAATTCCCTTCACTCCATTCTGCTGGGCACTGTATGTCACCCCCTGGCCAGAGACAAAAAGCTGTTAAACTGGAGTCTTGTTGTAATAGCACATTCAAGGGTAGATGTAATAAGAGTAGGAAACCTCACTAAGGGAGGGGTCCATCACCCATTTGCAAAATGATTACTTTTTATCTGCTAGACTATATGCCCTCCCCTTCTGGTGAGATCAGGAAAGAACGTCTGTGAACTTAACCAGGTTTCTCATTACTTACTTGCAGACCTTGATGGAGGCCTATTTTCTCTGCTGTAACATGGTCTCCTCTCTCCTTGTTTCTGGTGTGGCCCTCCTAACCCATCGCTCTTGTTCATAATCCTTGCAATTACTGTGTTACATAGGTTTACTTTTGAGTGTCTCAATGTGGGCTGGGTGAGTTTGGTACTAGGAGCCACCTATTAGGGAGTACATACGGCGCTTAATTTTCTGGGTTTGGGATACTTCACTTAATATAATTGTTTCTAATGACATCCATTTCCCAGCAAATTCCAGTAATTCATCATTTTTGATGGCTGAGTAGTACTCCATTGTATAGATGTACCACTGTTTCCTTATCCACTCGTCAACTGTTGGACATTTAGGTTGATTCCATGACTTTGCTATTGTAAACAGTGCTGCTATGAACATGGTCGAGCTTGTGCTATCGAGGCGAACCTCTGCTGCATGGGGGGTTATTCCCAAAAGTGGGATAGCAGGGTCATACGGCATTTCAATCTTTAATTTCTTTAAGAATCTCCAGACGGCTCGCCAGAGTGGCTGTATGAGCCTGCATTCCCACCAACAATGTAGGAGAGTTCCCCTCTCTCCACATCCTCTCCAGCATTTGTCGTTGTTTGTATTGTGGATTTTTGCCATCCTGACCGGGGTGAGATGATATCTCAGGGAAGTTTTGATTTGCATTTCCCTGATGGCGAAGGAAGTGGAGCATTTTTTAAGATAATTGTTAGACATTTTAATTTCATCCCTGGTAAAGTTTCTTTGAAGTTCCAGGGCCCATTTTTTAATTGGGCCAGTGTTTTCCTTGGAGTTTAATTTTCTAAGTTCTTTGTGCACTCTGGACAGTAGAGCTCTGTCAGATATGTGGTTAGTGAAGATTTTCTCCCATTCTGTGGGTTGCCTTTGAGCTCGTGTGACAATCTCTTTATCTGAACAGAAGCTCTTTAATTTCACAAGATCCCAACTGTTGAGAGTTGGTAGCAGTGATTGTGCCATTGGATGTCTGTTTAGGAAGTGTTGGCCTAGCCCAATCAGCTCGAGGGAGTTCCCTATCCTTTCAACTATGGTTTTTAAAGTCTCTGGCCTGATATCAAGGTCCTTGATCCATTTGGAATTAAGTCTTGTACATGGTGACAAGTACGGGTCCAGCTTTAATCTTCTGCATGTGGAGATCCAGTTTTGCCAGCACCATTTGTTGAAGATGCTGTTCTTTTTCCATTGGATTCTTTGGGCCCCTTTGTCAAAGACTAAATGGCTGTAACTTTGTGGGCTTATATCTGGGTCTTCAATCCTTATCCATTGATCTGTGTGTCTATTTTGGAGCCAGTACCAGGCTGTAGAAGACTTTTCTTTTTGTGGCTCTAACACAGTTATAGCAGCATAACACATTTATACATTAAATGTCAATCAAGCAATAAGGAAAATAAAATTCATATTAGCAATATCATTAACAATATAATGGAGTACAACACTGATATGTGAAACAAAATTGCATTTTATAATGTGAATTTTGGTAACAACAACTGTGCATTAAATCACAGTAATGATTCACTTTCCTAGATATCTTTTTCTTCTATTTCAATCGCCCAGAAACGTGATTCCCATGGTACCTCTATGACCCTGTGACTTTCCTTGGTGTAACTTTTGACAGTAAGTTCACTTTGTATCCTTGTCTTTCTGATTAATAGCTACTAAATCTGTACACTTACAAGTTTAGTACATATATATGTATACATATATGTATATATGTATATATTTTACAACATCAAAAGAAGAGAAAATAATCTCTTTTGAGAAAAATTTCCTGTTATTGTAAGTCAATATTTTACAGCACGACCAGTAAATAATTCAACATTGAAGCACAATGATGGTGGAGAAGGACACTCTCAGTCCACTTACTTGTCAGTAAAAGCAGAATTATTGTTTTCATTTTCACACAAACACAAACTCCATGACAGCCAGGCATGTTTGTGAACTCACTAACTGTTAAATATTGCTATTTCTGCTTCTAGAATACTGGAAAATTTCCCACCAGATATACTTGGAAATACTTAAGAAAATACAGCAAGAAATAGGTTTTCAATGTATGTGTGTAAATGTGGAAGTTTGAGGCAATCCTCATGTACCAGAACCAACAGGAATGTGAGTATCAGAGAGGCACAGTGCTGGGCACTGGGACAGACTTGGAAAGGTATCAGGCCAGGACCCTCAGCTCAATTACACCAGTATTTGAAGTGGGCCGAGGGCCTTGAAGTGGAGAGTTGGAGGGAGACCTATGAGTGGAACCCTGTACTACCAAAGGGTACCAAAAGACATAGGATTGAGAACATGTGTCCATTAGAGTAGAGGCCAAAGGAGAAAGAAAGGAGATGAACTGCTTTTCTCTGGGTTCAAGATAAAGTTCATGGGAAAAAGTTAGATCAGCCTGTTTGAATGGATTTGGAGTTCAAATTATAGTATGTATATGTCATAGTTAGATACATGTGTCAACTTGACAGTTGAGGGTTTGAACTCTGGGCACTTTTGCAGAGAATTAGTAGTCGAGTTAAGCCTAAAGCAAACTTGCAAGAAATTGTCTAGTTGATGGGAAAGATCCAGCCTCTGTTGGGTAGTTTAGACCCTGGGCAGGTGAATAAAATGGAGGGAACTGTTTGAGAAAGTTGGCATCCTTCTGAATACTTAGTCAGACAAGTAAGGTCTGGCACATAAGGATTGTCGCTCTTTCATGTTATGTGGATATGACATGGCCAGTTTTCTTGGCCCTTTGATGATGGTGCATGATCTCCTGCCAAGTTGGACTAAGAACTGTAACTGGACAGTCCTAAGCCAAAGCAAAAACAAAACAAAATAAAACAAAAAAATAGCTGATTTGTCATGATTTTATTAGCAACATGCAGAGTAACTGCAACAGTATCCTAATACTTTAGAAAATTCAACTAAAAGATCAACATAAAAGTGTATCTTAAACTGGTGATATGTTGGAGTCCTGGCCAAAAAAAAAAAAAAAAAAACTAAAACCACTGGTGGTGCAGAGCCATGTCTCCAGCCCTTAGAGGCCTTTTCTGTATTAGTGGAAGTCAGCTATATTTGATAAGTATAGGATTTGGGAATGACTTTCAAAGTTCTAGTTTAAAAAAAAACCAGCCTGTACAAATTTATACTTATTTCTTTGCTTTAGTCTATTGTTCACATTCCTTGCTGACCCTTTTTAAGAACACAAACAATAGTCATAGCCAACACACTTAATGTGATTTTGATGAGTCTTGATGGTCCTCAGAACACTAAGCTCTAAAATGTTACTTAGCATGTCCAGAGTCATAGCAAGTGTTGGGGCAACCTTGTTTCTGGTCCAATGACTGCAGGTTAGACCTTTCACCTGACATTTTATATACGATTGCTCACATTCATATGATCTCCACTTACCATGGTACTTCTGAGTTGACTCACTTATGCATTTCTAATTTTGTTATCATAAATACTTTGCTGTGACACATGTATTTTAAAAATGACTTTGAACCATCTCTTCCTGGAAAATAGGCCAAGAAGTAAGATTATAAAATGTAAGTGTTGAATGTCTTAATATCTTGCCATATGCCACTGGATTGCTCTCCAAAAAACTGTAATGATTTCTAATGATCCTTTAGAAGTGGACATTACAGAGTTCTTAAAATGCTTTCAGACACTCAATCTCATAGAAGTCCATACGTAGTTGTCTAAATAGTTCTGCTAAAAAACCCCCATAAATCAAGAGACTGAGGAGTACTACTGATGACTCAGTAGTAAAGGCACTTGCATACAAATCTGGTGACCTGAGTTGGATCTCCTAAAACCTGTAGGATAGAAGGAAGGAGCCAACTTCTGAGAACTATCCTTGACCACTACATATATGCTGGTGTGTGATTGCTCTCCCCCACATCAAGTGAGATTCTTAGGAGAAATACAAATACTTTTTTTTAACATTTTTTATTATTATTTCTGCTCATACAAACTTAATAGGTATACCACTACCCTCCCTCCCTTCTCCTCCCCCCAACCCCCTGCTCCCCCTCCCCTCACCCCTCCCTCCCCATCCCCCAGTGCCTCCCCCTCCAATCCCCAGAGAGTCCTTTAATATGCATGCCAGACTCTCCTCTGGGCCCTCCTCTCCGATGACGTACAAGGACCCAGTGGCATTTCCCTGAACCCTTTCCTGTGTTCCCCTTAAGCATAGGAACACTACTGTGGCTGTCAATCCTTTGTCTCCAAGGATCTTGGTGCCTTTAGCAGATGCTAGACTTTGTGAGGTCAATAGTGTGTTGGACATTGCACAGGGCATGCAAAGTCCAATTATGATTGCTTCGGCCCTAACTAGTGTGGAGAATCTTGCAAATCATTGCTCCTCCCATTCTTTTGCTCTTACAATCTTACCGCCCCCTTTTCTGCAAATTTCCTTGAGCTTCAGGATGGGGAGAGATTAGTCTGGCCTAGTTCTAAGTGGTTGATATAGAGTCTTTGAAGTTCTGGATTGTGGTCTGTTGATTTTCTTTTGCAGTTTTGCTGCTCCTGCAATGCCCTTCATTCCATCCTGATGGGCATTGTATGTCACCCCCTGGCCAGAGACAAAAAGCTGTTAAACTGGAGTCTTGTTATAAGAGCACATTCAAGGGTAGATGTAATAAAAGTAGGAAACCACAGTGAGGGAGGGGTCAATCACCCATTTGCAAAATGGTTACTTTTTATCTGCCAGACTATATTCCCTCCCCTTCTGGTGAGATCATACCCCCTCAGTTGTAAATGATCAGGAGCAAACGTCTGTGAACTTAAACAGGTGGCTCATTACTTACTTGCAGTCCTTGATGGAGGCCTATTTTCTTTGCTGTAACATGGTCTCCTCTCTCCTTGTTTCTGGTGTGGACCTCCTACCCCATCCCTCCTGTACATAATCCTTGGAATTACTGTAGGTATTACATAGATTTATCTATGAGTGTCTCAAGGTGGGCTGGGTGGGTTTGGTACTAGGATTCACCTATTAGGGAGTACATACGGTGCTTAATTTTCTGGGTCTGGGATACTTCACTTAATATAATTGTTTCTAATGACATCCATTTCCCAGCAAATTCCAGTAATTCATCATTTTTGATGGCTGAGTAGTACTCCATTGTATAGATGTACCACTGTTTCCTTATCCACTCGTCAACTGTTGGACATTTAGGTTGATTCCATGACTTTGCTATTGTAAACAGTGCTGCCTTGAACATGGTTGTGCTTGTGCTATCGAGGCGAACCTCTGCTGCATGGGGGGTTATTCCCAAAAGTGGGATAGCAGGGTCATATGGCATTTCAATCTTTAGTTTCTTTAAGAATCTCCAGACGGCTCGCCAGAGTGGCTGTATGAGCCTGCATTCCCACCAGCAATGTAGGAGAGTTCCCCTCTCTCCACATCATCTCCAACATTTGTTGTTGTTTGTATTGTGGATTTTTGCCATCCTGACTGGGGTGAGATGATATCTCAGGGAAGTTTTGATTTGCATTTCCCTGATGGCTAAGGAAGTGGAGTACTTTTTAAGATATCTGTTAAACATTTTAATTTCATCCCTGGTAAAATTTCTTTTAAGTTCCAGGGCCCATTTTTTAATTGGGCCATTTGTTTCCTTAGTGTTTAGTTTGCTAAGTTCTTTGTGCACTCTGGATAGTAGAGCTCTATCAGATATGTGGTTAGTGAAGATTTTCTCCCATTCTGTGGGTTGCCTTTGAGCTCGTGTGACAATCTCTTTATCTGAACAGAAGCTCTTTAATTTCACAAGATCCCAACTGTTGAGAGTTGGTAGCAGTGACTGTGCCATTGGATGTCTGTTTAAGAACTGTTGGCCTAGCCCAATCAGCTTGAGGGAGTTCCCTATCCTTTCAACTATGGTGTTTATAGTCTCTGGCCTGATATCAAGGTCCTTGATCCATTTCAAGTTAATTCTTGTACATGGTGACAAGTATGGGTCCAGTTTTAATCTTCTGCATGTGGAGATCCAGTTTTGCCAGCACCATTTGTTGAAGATACTGTTCTTTTTCCATTGGATTTTTTGGGCCCCTTTGTCAAAGATCAAATGGTTGTAATTTTGTGGGCTTATATCTGGGTCTTCAACCCTTATCCATTGATCTGTGTGTCTATTTTGGAGCCAGTACCAGGCTGTTTTTGCAACAATTTATTTGTAGTATAGACTAAGGTTTGGTATGGTGATACCTTCAGGAGTGTTTTTGTTACTCAGGATTGTCTTTGCTATCCTGGGTCTTTTGTGCCTCCATATGAACTTTGAGATTGTTTGGTCAACTTCTTTGAAGAATTGCTTTGGGATTTTAATTGGTAGAGCATTGAATTTGTATATTGCCTTTGGTAGGATGGTCATTTTTACAATGTTGATTCCAGGAACATGGGAGGTCTTTCCACCTTCTGGTGTCTTCTGCAATTTCTTTCTTTAGGGTTTTAAAGTTTTCATTGTAAAGGTCTTTTACCTCCCTGGTTAGGTTTATACCAAGGTATTTCATTTTTGTTTTTAACATTTTTTATTATTATTTCCGCTCATACAAACTTAATAGGTACACCACTTCCCTCCCTCCCTTCTCCTCCCCCCAACCCCCTGCTCCCCCTCCCTCCCTCCCCATCTCCCAGTGCCTCCCCCCCAATTCCCAGAGAGTCCTTTATTGTGTTTGCCTAACTCTCCTCTTGGTCCTGCTTTCCGATGACGTAAAAGTACCCAGTGGCATTTCCCTGAACCCTTTCTCGTGTTCCCCTTAAGCACAGGAACACTACTGTGGCCATCAATCCCTTGCCTTCAAGGATCTTGGTGCCTTTAGCCGATGTTAGACTTTGTGAGGTCAATAGTGTGACGGACATGGCGCAGGGCATGCAAAGTCCTATTATGATTGCTTCAGCCCTATCTAGTGTGGAGACTTTTCAAATCATTGCTTCCCCCATCCTTTTGCTCTTACAATCTTACCGCCCCCTCTTCCGCAAATGTCCCTGAGCTTCAGGATAGATGGAGATTAGGCTGGCTTAGTTCTATGTGGATGATATAGAGTCTCTGAAGTTCTGGATTGTGGTTTGTTGATTTTCTTTTGCAGTTTTTTTGCTCCTGCAATGCCCTTCACTCCATCCTGATGGGCACTGTATGTCACCCCCTGGTCAGAGACAAAAAACTGTTAAACTGGAGTCTTATTATAATAGCACATTCAAGGGTAGATGTAATAAAAGCAAGAAACCTCGGTGAGGGAGGGATCAGTCACCCATTTGCAAAATGATCTCTTTTCATCTGCCAGACTATATGCCCTCCCCTTCTAGTGAGATCATACCCCCTCAGTTGTACATGATCAGGAGCAAACGTCTGTGAACTTAACCAGGTGTGACATTACTTACTTGCATTCCTTGGAGGTCGATTTTCTCTGCTGTAACATGGTCCCCTCTCTCTTTGTGTCTGGTGTGGCCCTCCAACCCCATCCTTCCTGTTCACAATCCTTGCAATTACCGTATTACATAGGTTTACCCTTGAATGTCTCAATGTGGGCTGGGTGAGTTTGGTACTAAGAGCCACCTATTAGGGAGTACATACGGCGCTTAACTTTCTGGGATTGGGATACTTCACTTAATATAATTGTTTCTAATTACATCCATTTCCCAGCCAATTCCAGTAATTCAGCATTTTTGATGGCTGAGTAGTACTCCATTGTGTAGATGTACCACTGTTTCCTTATCCACTCGTCAACTGTTGGACATTTGGGTTGATTCCATGATTTTGCTATTGTAAACAGTGCTGCTATGAACATGGTCGTACTTGTGCTATGGAGGTGAACCTCTGCTTTATGGGAGGTTATTCCCAAAAGTGGAATCACAGGGTCATATGGCATTTTAATCTTTAATTTCTTTAAGAATCTCCAGACGGCTCGCCAGAATGGTTGTATGAGCCTGCATTCCCACCAGCAATGTAGCAGAGTTCCCCTCTCTCCACATCCTCTCCAGCACTTGTTGTTGTTTGTATTGTGGATTTTTGCCATCCTGACGGGGGTGAGATGATATCTCAGGGAAGTTTTGATTTGCATTTCCCTGATGGCTAGAGAAGTGGAGCATTTTTTAAGATATTTGTTAGACATTTTAATTTCATCCCTGGTAAAGTTTCTTTTAAGTTCCAGGGCCCATTTTTTAATTGGGCCATTTGTTTCCTTAGTGCTTAGTTTGCTAAGTTCTTTGTGCACTCTGGATAGTAGAGCTCTATCAGATATGTGGTTAGTGAAGATTTTCTCCCATTCTGTGGGTTGCCTTTGAGCTCGTGTTACAATCTCTTTATCTGAACAGAAGCTCTTTAATTTCACAAGATCCCAACTGTTGAGAGTTGGTAGCAGTGACTGTGCCATTGGATGTCTGTTTAGGAACTGTTGGCCTAGCCCAATCAGCTCAAGGGAGTTCCCTATCCTTTCAACTATGGTTTTTATAGTCTCTGGCCTGATATCAAGGTCCTTGATCCATTTGGAATTAAGTCTTGTACATGGTGACAAGTACGGATCCAGCTTCAATCTGCATGTGGAGATCCAGTTTTGCCAGCACCATTTGTTGAAGATGCTGTTCTTTTTCCATTGGATTCTTTGGGCCCCTTTGTCGAAGATCAAATGGCTGTATTTTTGTGGGCTTATATCTGGGTCCTCAACCCTTATCCATTGATCTGTGTGTCTATTTTGGAGCCAGTACCAGGCTGTCTTTATAACTATGGATTTGTAGTATAGACTAAGGTTCGGTATGGTAATACCTCCAGTAGTGTTTTTGTTACTCAGGATTGTCTTTGCTATCCTGGGTCTTTTGTGCCTCCATATGAATTTTGAGATTAATTGGTCAACTTCTTTGAAGAATTGCTTTGGGATTTTAATTGGTAGAGCATTGAATTTGTATATTGCCTTTGGTAGGATGGTCATTTTTACGATGTTGATTCTGCCAATCCAGGAGCATGGGAAGTCTTTCCACCTTCTGATGTCTTCAGCAATTTCTTTCTTTAGGGTTTTAAAGTTTTCATTGTAAAGGTCTTTTACCTCCTTGGTTAGGTTTATACCAAGGTATTTCATTTTTTTAGGGGCTACAGTAAATGGGATTGTTTCTCTCAGGGCTTTTTCACTTCTTTCATTTGGGGCATATAGGAAGGCCTCTGATTTTTGCACATTTATTTTGTATCCTGCCACCCTGCTGAACTTTTCAATTAGTTCCAGGAGCTTCATGGTGGAGTTTTTGGGATCCCTCAGGTATAAGATCATGTCATCTGCAAATAGGGATAGCTTGACTTCTTCTTTGCTGATTTGAATCCCTTTTATGTCCCTTTCTTGTCTTATGGCTTCAGCTAACACTTCAAGTACAATATTGAATAGAAGTGGTGAGAGTGGACAGCCTTGTCTAGTTCCTGATTGAAGTGGGAATGCTTCCAATTGTTCCCCATTGAGCATAATTCTTGCTGTGGGCTTGTTGTATACAGCTTTTATTATATTGATAAAGGTTCGTTCCATTCCTACTGTCTCTAGCGTTTTGATCA
Organism: Typhlomys cinereus; assembly: GCA_023101885.1. Taxonomy (NCBI): domain Eukaryota; kingdom Metazoa; phylum Chordata; class Mammalia; order Rodentia; family Platacanthomyidae; genus Typhlomys; species Typhlomys cinereus. The sequence continues at coordinate 3,042,384 of JALPQD010000020.1, forward strand.
TAAAAGGCTGTTGGATCTTGTCAAAGGCTTTTTCTGCGTCTATCGAGAGTATCATGTGGTCTTGGACTTTGAACTGGTTTACATGATGAATTACATTTATTGATTTGCGTATGTTGAACCAACCTTGCGTGCCGGGGATGAAGCCTACTTGGTCCCTGTGAATGATCTTTTTGATATTTTTAATCCGATTTGCTAAGACTTTGTTGAGAATCTTTGCGTCTGTGTTCATCAGGGAGATCGGCCTATAGTTTTCTTTTTTAAGTGAATCTTTATTAGGTTTTGGGATTAAGACAATATTAGCTTCATAGAAGGAATTTGGTAGTGTTCCTTCCTTTGCTATTTGATGGAACAGTTTAAGGAGTATTGGTGTTATTGACTCCTTAAATGTCTGGTAGAATTCTGTGCTGAATCCATCTGGTCCAGGACATTTTTTGGTGGGAAGATTCAAGATTACTTCTTCAATTTCCTTATATGTTATAGGGCCATTTAAGTAATTCACAACTTCCTGATTCAATTTAGGTAAGATATGTTTACTTAGAAATTCATCCTTCTCTTTTGTGTTGTCAAACTTCACTGAGTATAAGTTTTTGAAATATGATGTTATAATTCTCTGGATTTCTTGGATATCAGTAGTGATTACTCCATGTTCATTTCTAATTTTGTTAATTTGGGTTTTCTCTCTCTTGGTTAATTTAGCTAGGGGTGTATCAATCTTATTGATTTTTTCAAAGAACCAGCTTTTTGACTGGTTGATTTTTTCTATCGTTTTCTTAGTCTCGATTTCAGATATTTCTCCCCTTATTTTGCTAATCTCCTCTCTTCTACTACTTTTGGGATCAGATTGCTCAAGTTTCTCTAAAGCCTTAAGCTGCATCGTTAAGTTATTTATTTCTGATGTTTCCATTTTTTTGATGTAGGCATTAAGAGCTATGAACTTACCCCCTAGGACAGCTTTCATTGTGTCCCAGAGATTTTGGTAAGTTGTGTTTTCGTTATCGTTCACTTTCAGGAAATCTTGAATTTCCTTTTTAATTTCTTCCTGAATCCAGTTCTCATTCAGCATCATAGTGTTAAGTTTCCAGGAGTTAGTGTATTTTCTCTTGTTTGTTGTGTTGTGGATGTCCAGCTTTAGGCCGTGGTGATCTGATAGGGCACAGGTTAGAATTTCAACTTTTTCGTATATGTGTAGATTCGTTTTGTGGCCCAATATGTGATCTATTCTGGAAAAAGTTCTGTGTGCTGCTGAGAAAAATGTGTATTCTTTGGTGCGTGGGTGAAAAGTTCGATAGAGATCTGTAAGGTCCATTTCTTTAAGGGTTTGATTAAGTTCCAAAGTGTCTCTGTTAAGCTTTTGACCTGTTGATCTATCCCATGTTGAGAGGGCGGTGTTGAAGTCCCCAAGAATTATCGTTTGGGGGTTGATTTCTTGCTTTAGGCGCTGTAGGGTTTTCTTAATGAATGTGGAGGGGCCCGTATTGGGTGCATAAATGTTCAGGATTGTGAAGTCTTCCTGGTGAATTGTACCTGTGACTAAAATGTAGTATCCATCTGTGTCTCTTATGATTTTCTTTGGTTTGAAGTCCACTTTGTCTGAAAGCATAATTGCTACCCCTGCCTGTTTCCTGGTTCCATTAGCTTGCAAGATTTTGGACCAGCCTTTCATTCTTAGGATGTGCCTATCTTTTGTGGTGAGATGAGTTTCCTGAAGGCAGCAGATTGTTGGATTGTGGTTTTTAATCCAAGTTTGTAATCTGTGTCTCTTAATCGGCGAGTTAATACCATTGACATTTAATGTTATAATGGAGAAATTATTTTTAATTCTGGACATGTTTTATGTTTAGTAGATTTTGTAAGCATGTTGTTTGATATTTATGTTTTGGTGGTATTATACTTCCCTTCTGTCCTCCTGGATACGCTTGTTCTTTTCTTCAAGCTTGAGTATCAGTTCTAGGATTTTTTGAAGGCCTGGTTTGGTAGACATGTATCCCTTCAAGTTGTTTTTTTGCTGGAAAACTTTTCTTTCTCCCTCAATCATGACAGATAGTTTTGCCGCGTATATCAGTCTGGGTTGGCATTTTGCTCATTTAATACTTGAAGTATGTCTCTCCAAGCTCTTCTTGCCTTTACTGTTTCCATCGAGTAGTCATTTGTTATTCTAATAGGTTTACCTTTAAAAGTGACTTGCTTTTTTTCTCTTGAAGCTCTCAGCACCTTTTCTTTGTCTTGAATGTGGAGTGTTTTGACTATTATTTGCCGTGGCGATTTTCTATTTTGGTCATATCTGTTTGGAGTGCGAAATGCCTCTTGTATTTGGATAGGCCTCTCATTCTTTAGTTGTGGGAAGTTTTCATTTATGATGAATTGAAATATTTCTTCCGGTGTGGTATTTTGGGATTCTTGTTCTGGTATTCCATGAATGCACATGTTAGGCTTCTTCAGGGTGTCCCATATCTCTTGAATGTTCCTCTCCAGTATCTTTTTGGCTTTAACAATCTCTTCCATTGAGCTGGTTAATTCTCCCACTTTGTCTTCAAGATCTGAAATTCTATTTTCTGCCTCATTTGTTCTGCTGATAAGACTCTCTGTTGAGTGTTGGGTTAAAGATAACTTGTCTTTTAGTTCAATTTTAAATTCTGCCGGAGACTGTTTTAATTGCTCCATACCTATTTTTGTTTCTTGAACTGTTTTTCTCAACTCCTCCAAGTGCCTGTTGTGTTCCTGTTCAAAGTGGTTGATTCAGTTGTTTAACTCTTCTTGGATTTCCTCTTTCATTTTATTCATGGTAAGGATCATACTCTGAAAGTCGTTATGTTGGGTCTGGCTTTCATGGCTATTTTCTGTGGATTTATTCTGGTCGGGATCCCTCATTATAGATTGATTCTTTCGGCAGGAGATTGGTCTTCTTGGGTTTTGTTTCTCGTGGATCTGCACTTTGACTTGTACATTGTTGTTTTGTTTTTTTAGGACCTTTCAGTTTCTGTGTGTTTTTCACTGAATCGACGTAGTTGGTATTGTTATGCTTGCCAGTTATTACTAGTGCTTGCCTTGGATTGGGTATGTTTGTGCATTGTTATTATTATATCCTAGATGAGGCTACTAGGCTGTTAGTACGTCAGTTAAGTCAGGTTATGTTACCAGGGGGGTGAATATTAGTTTGGTAGTGCACTTTTACGATTTAGTATTTTGGTGAAATGTGGGGGTGAGTGGTGTACTCCCTGGAGTTGTATGTTGTGGGGTGGCTGTATGAAAAAGTTGATCTACAGCATTGATACTTTAAAGGAGCAGTAAGGTGAAAAGAAAAAGTTTACTTATCTTTGGGCTGGATGAGAAGAAAGTCGCCCACGTGATATAATGATTGTAGTGGAGTCCAGATGTATGGCCTGTGCTCCCTTTGTTCCTTAGAATTTTGCTTGAGTTTCCTTTGGGCTCTATTGAATTCTGAGTAGCAGTGTGTCTTCTGTGGACCACGTGGGTAGGTCCCCGGTGGGCCAGAGAGGCAGAGGGTCTGATGTTGATGGCAGAATTCTTCACCTGCGACCTGGGAAGGTGGGCGCGGAGAGGGGCGGGGCCCTGGGGGCAAAGCCGGCGGGTGGGCAGCGCGGTGCTGCTGGCCGGGCGGCTCCCGGGTGGGGGGCGGGGCGGGGCGGGGCGGGGCGGGGCGGGGCTGGGCTTTTTCGCTCCCTGGCTCAATGGCAGAATTCTTCATCTGGGATCCAGGGGGGTGGCTAGGCGCAGGGGGCGGGAGGATGCGAGGGGCTTGGGTCCGGAGCGGGGCGCAGGCCAAGCCGCAGTCGGCCTGGGTGCTCGCCGCTGGGGTGCGTGGGGCTCCCGGTATTTCATTTTTTTAAGGGCTATTGTAAATGGGATTGAGTCTCTCAGGGCTTTTTCATTTGGTTCATTCTGGGCATATAGGAAGGCCACTGATTTTTTCACATTTATTTTGTATCCTGCCACCCTGCTGAACTTCTGAATTAGTTCCAGGAGATTCCTGGTGGAGTTTTTGGGATCACTCAGGTATAGGATCATATCATCTGCAAATAGAGATAACTTGACTTCTTCCTTGCCGATCTGAATCCCTTTTATGTCCCTTTCTTGTCTTATGGCTTCAGCTAAGACTTCAAGTACAATATTGAAAAGAAGTGGTGACAGTGGACAGCCTTGTCTAGTTCCTGATCGAAGTTTTTCCCCATTGAGTATAATCCTTGCTGTGGGCTTGTTGTATACAGCTTTTATTATATTGATAAAGGTTCGTTCCATTTCAACTGTCTCTACAGTTTTGATCATAAAAGGCTGTTGGATCTTGTCAAAAGCTTTTTCTGCATCTATCGAGAGTATCATGTGGTCTTGAACGGTTGACTGGTTTATATGGTGAATTACATTTATTGATTTGCGTATGTTGAATCAACCTTGTGTGCCTGGTATAAAGCCTACTTGATCCCCGTGAATGATCTTTTTGATATGTTTTTGAATCCGATTTGCTAAGACTTTGTTGAGAATCTTTGCATCTGTGTTCATCAGAGAGATTGGCCTATAGTTTTCTTCTTTAAGTGTATCTTTATTAGGTTTTGGGATTAAGATGATATTAGCTTTATAGAAAGAATTTGGTAGTGTTCCTTCCTTTGCTATTTGGTGGAACAGTTTAAGGAGTATTGGTGTTATTAGATCCTTAAATGTCTGGTAGAACTCTGTGCTGAATGCATCTGGTCCAGGACATTTTTTGGTGGGAAGATTTGAGATTATTTTCTCAATTTCCTCATATGTTATAGGACTATTTAAATAATTCACAACTTCCTGATTCCATTTAAGTAAGTTGTGTTTACTTAGGAATTCATCCATCTCTTTTGTGTTGTCAAATTTACAGAGTATAAGTTTTGAAATATGTCGTTATAATTCTCTGGATTTCTTCGGTATCAGTAGTGATAACTCCATTTTCATTTCTAATTTTGTTAATTGAGAAATACAAATACTTTTGAGAGAAAAGAAATCCTACTTTGTAAAAATGTATCTGTATGTTTAACTTACCACATAATAATCTGTTTTTCTTACAGAGTGGTAAGAACTAATTATCAGTTTTGAGCTTCTTTAATTTCTCATATTTATTTCTCTTATTAAACATGGATTGATAATATGCAGTTCACAAGTAGTTAATGAAACAAGTTGTATATAAATGAACATTTTTTAACATATGGTATATGAAAAATACATGGAGCTTGCATCTATTACTGAATTTTCAAAAGACATATTTTTTCATTGCTTTTGAATTAGCAACATTTGTCCTAGAAGTGACATTTTCATATAAATTGCTTAAGAACCTCTGATAAATGAGTACTAAAATTACTAGGAAAACTTTCAAATATGAAAAAATAGTTAATCAGGCTCATTGAATTTTTTTCATCTTTTTTTGTATGTAGCTCTCTCTTTATTTGCTGATTTAGTTTAAGGAAAAGTCCACACATGATACCAACTTACCCCTTTATACTTCAGTACAAATTCATAGAGATAATTATTTTCTCTGGATGATTATTTGCTGAATAGTCATCAAAATAATTAATTATTTGGTGTCATGCAATATACATTTCATATTCTGTTTAATTTTTAACTCAACTTCTAGATTTGTTTTTTTTAATTTATTTTTTCCAACTTCTAGATTTGGTAGAGTAAATATTCCCATTTGTCTGCACATTTGCAGTTTGTACTGACATTTCTTTTTCAGAAGTGGTTAGATTTTCACTTATGCCACTGGCTTGTTTTATCTCACATCCTAGATTTGTCTCTGTTTTGTCTTGCTGATAAAATTTTAAAAAGTGTTTTATCACTTATTAGAGAGAGGGGGAGAAACACATGTATGCATTTATGGAGGACAGAGGACAACTTTCAGAAGTCAGTTTTCTTCTTCTGCCATGCGAAGTTTCTGGGAATCTAACTCAGGTCATCACGTTTGTGTGATGAGCCAAATATAATTTTTCTTATTCTCCACGTATTTCTTTTAAATAAAACTTAATTTAATGTGTTTGCTTACATCCAGGCTTAAGTTTTGGGGACAGAATATTTTATTGGTGGGCCTGCACTCTTTCTGTCCATGCAGATACGATTTCAGGTTGTCCCATGTAGTGAGACACTGAGTTGATCAGTTTTGTTTTCGGTGATGACATTCTGCTGTTTCCCATTGCAAAGCTTACCATCAGCCAATTTTCTTCACTGCAAATTATTAAAGGGATGGTCTCATTAGATTTGCAAAATGATGATATGCTAATGTTATCATTCCATCACCATTTATTAACTGCCAGTTTTTATAATATTCTTGTATAAACAAATAGAAATTCCATATTTTCAATCCAATGCAATGGAAAACAATATAATTTATCTGAATGTGTCTGGTTATAGCTTGATTCAACACTTAGATTCATGATAACTTTTTTTGATTTGATTCATCTCCACACTAACAGTAGAATTTCTGAGTACATGGAAAGTGCATTCAAAGTGCATGAATCTAGTCTTGCCTTTGGTGTGTTCCTTTCTTCTGATGCATCTGTGCAACTCTTTGCAAATCTGTCACATTTTCCCTCACAGAGGCAAGATGGAAAGTTATCATCCTTGGCTTAGTGCCGCAATGCTTATACAAAGGCTATGGAAGCCAGATTAATTGGTTATATTAGCATCCAGCATTTTCCTGTTCTGCCACCAGCTGTTTCTTCATGGAGGGATGTAGCCAACATTTTTGGACCGCTGTTCGCACAGCAGCTCTGCTACCAGATGGTGACTTCAAGGAATCCCATAGTTTATCATTAAATGTGGGTGTCAACATTTCTGAACATGATGTGAGGAAATTATTCAATTTTCCTTCATTGTTTACTTCTAAAAGTGCAAATGCTGCAGGTTTGTGTTAAGAACAGTTTTTAGGGGCTGAAGTGTGAAAAATATGCTAGTTCCTGTGTCCACGGCACTAAATTCTGTGGTCCCAGCAACCACTGTTCATCCTTTCTCCAGTCAAACTTGGAAAGAAATTAATGTCTTCTTTGTCTCAAAAAATAGGGGAATGCATGTGTCATAGTTAGGCACAGATGTCAACTTGATATTTGAGGGTTTGAACCCTAGAGAATTAGAGGTTGAGTTAAACCCAGAGCAAACCTGTAGCAGATTGTCTAGCTGATGGGGAAGACTCAGCTCATGGTGGGTGGGGCTAGGCCCTGGAATAAAATAGAGAACTGATTGAGAAAGTTGGTATCCTTGTGAACACTTTCAAGGATTGTCCCTCTCAGCCAGTTCCCTCCACCCTGGTGTTGGTATGAGCTCTCCTGTCAAGTCGAGAACTGTAACTGGACAATCATAAGAGAATAAACCCCTTGTTCCCTTAAACCATTTGATGGTGGTTTATTGGTAACCATACAGATGAACTGCAACAGCACATTTGTCTGAAATTGTTCCAAGACTATCAAGGACAGATTATATTGAGATAGAATAATGTTCTACAAAGGTGTCTTAGTAAAGGGCAGCAAATTGTCAAAAATCAAACAGATGAGTCTTTAGGAAGTGAGATGGTACCACCTACACAGAGGACTTTTAAATGGATATTTAACTGAACCATTCTTAAGTACATTTATTTGTTTTTGTGTATGTGCATGTGCATATGTGTCTGGATAAGAAGCACTGTGTGTACCTGTGGAGGCTCAAGGATGATTTTGGAGATTATCCTGTATTGCTCCTACCTCCTTTTTGCTTTGCTCTGAGGTTTCCCAGAGTCTGCTAGAGGAGCTCCAAGACTGGAAGTAGAGGCAGGCATTTTTATGTGGGATCCAGGATTTGAACTCAGATTCTTTTGCTTAATCCTTGATGCATCTTTGCAGCTCTTGGATCATTTCCTTTTCTGGTAGTGTTTATCTCTTTTTAAATTACTGGGCTGCAGACATACTGATGATTTGTTCACTTCTGAAGCAGGTATTTTCCTTCCTTCTGTCCTTTATATAATTTGCAATTATTTTTTTCAGGAAATAGTATCATCTCACATTTATTTGCGCTAAAGTTCACTTCCATAGAGAAATTTCTCCTAAAAAGGTTTCTCTCATGAACGATGTGCATAGGACAACTTGGTCATTCTTCCCGCAGAATGTGACGAAAGAACTTGCACCAGGCATGGCTCGCCACATTTTAGCCCTTCACTCTGCTTTCTTGTTCTTTTTAAGACTGAAAGTTACAGTACCCTCCTCTGATACACACACACACACACACACACACACACACACACACACTTGTTTGTTGTGAAATATGAGGTCCATAAAAACATTTGTTACATTTTCTGAAACAGTCTCCACAGGCATAAGTTAGAATTAAATTTTTGGTTCTGGGTTACAGAAAATATATCTAAGAAAGCCATCAGCAGGGCTGGAGAAATGGCTTGGGGATTAAATTACTGCCTTGCAAGAAGAAGAATCTGAGTTTGGATTCCAGATCCACACGACCGGACAGAAATGGTGGTGGCCTGCACTTCTGGTCCTGGAAGGCTGAGGGAAACCCCGAGCAAAAGTAAAAAGGAGGTAGAGAAGTCCAGGATCATTCTTGGAGTCATCCTTGAGCCTTCATAGTCATTACAGTGCTCTTCTCTGATACACACACACACACACACACACACACACACACACACACACACACAAGCATGCATTCTAAAAAAATAAAAATAAAAAAAGAAAGCAGTCAGCAATAGGATGTTTGCTGATGTTTGGCAAGAAGCTAAGTGTCCAACGTTAGGGAGGTGCAATGGCATCTTAAGGCCTCTCTGTTCCTATATTGCCAATGTTGGTGAGCCACTCTTCTGGCTTATGCATCTTGACTCATAAGAGGGCTGCTGTAATTGTAGACATTACGCTACAAGCTGAGCAGGAGGAGGGAGGACAAGGAGGAACTAATGATACACATCACTTTTACAACGTTTCAGCCAATTCTCTGGCAGACTTGTGCTTCTGCCACATTGAATAGAATTGGATCAAACAGCCTCTGATACACGGAGGCCCAAAGGTGACTACTTAGATAGCTAAACTCTAAAGCAGAGGTGAGAAGAGGGGAAGGGGGTTGACAGTGGCTGTTGGGATAGCCACTTGATATCATCTATGATATTAATAAAAGAGAAAGACGTCCACTAAATAAGTAAATGAATATTAAATAGCAAGAGTTTCTTCAGCTCAGTGATACAAATAGCTCAAATTCTTATTTAAAATCTCTCCCCCATCCTAAAGCTTAGGAAAATTTGTGGAAGAGAGGGCAGTAAGATTGTAAGAGCCTAAAGATGGGGAAATGCAACAATATGCAAATATTCCTGTAAGTTAAAGCCGACGTAATCATAATAGGACTTTGCATGACCTGTGTATAATTAACCAACATATTATTGAACCCCCATAGTCTAGCATGGATCACAGGCACTACGATCCTTAGGGGCAAAGGATTAACAACCACAATAGTGTTCCTATACTAAAAGGGAACACACAAAAGAGCTCTAGGCAATGCCACTGAGTCTTTACACCTCATCAGAGAGGAGGACCCAGAGGGAAGTTTGATATGCACACTAAAGAATGCTCCAAAATGAGGCTGTGGTAGGGGGCACTGGGAGAAAAGGAAGGAGGGGGGAAAGAAAGGGGAAAAGGAGGGAGGGAGCAAGAGGGTCCAGGGAGGGGTGGAGGGAAGGAGGGGAATGGGGTACTTATCAACTTTGTATGAGTGGAAGAAATAAAAAAAAAAACCCAATAGACAAAAGTTTAAATAGACAAAAGTTTTATATAATTATCTTGTTACTTAAAATAGTAATAATTTTTCTTTGCCATATAAAGAAACAGGAAATATTATTTTATTTAAATCATCAAACTACGGCCTATGTATTTTACACCTCCATGTTTACCAAGTACTTTCCAATCATTCATCTTCAAAGCTAACTGGATATAATACAGTTATGTAATTAAAAAGAAAGACTGTGCCCTTAAAAAAAAACAACCCCCCCCAAAACAAACAAACAAACAAACAAAAACTATTACAGTTTATAAGGGACCTTGAGTTTTGGGTTGATTTCTAGCTAAATATAAAGAGAGTATAATTAAATCAAATATAAAAAGCTAACAGAACACATAAAAGTCATTAATGGCAAAAGGCTCTGCTTCCTAGTGTGACCACAGAGCCATTAGAATCTGGGAGAGTCATGTGGCCTCCATAAGCCTTGTATTCTTCATCTCTAAAATACAATAATGATAAATCATCAAATCAATAAATAGGCAAAATGAATCATAGTTCTTAAAGGAAGGGCTACAAATAAACAGTAAGTATTTGAAAAAGTGCTCAGCATCTTTGTCTGTCAGGGGAAAATGAATTAAAACTACTTTGAAATTCTATCTCTCACCAATCAGAATGACCAGCATGAAGAAAACAAACAATAGGAAACACTGTCTAACTCGTGGTGAAAGAAATGCCCACATATACTGCTGGTGGGAATGTAGACTAGTATAGTCACTATGGAAATCAGTTTATAAGCTCCTCAAACAGCTAAAAATTGGGGCTGGAAAGATGACTCAGGGATTAATTCTCTGCCTCACAAGCAGAAGGTCTTGAGTTCGGATTCCAGGTCCCATGTAAAGGCTCCAGGCTGAAACAGGGAAGAGGTCTGCACTTTCCAGGCCTGGTGGGTGGAGCCTGGAAAACCGCCAGAGCAAAACAAATAGGAGGTAGAAGCAATCCAGGATGATTCCCAAAGTCACACTTGTTCCTCCACAGGGGCATACAATGCCCTCTAATACACACACATGCACACATACACACACATGCACACACACACATGCACATACACACACACACATGCAAAAAAAGTTAAAAATTAAACTATCATATGATCCATCTCTACTACTCCTGGGCATATACCAGAATGAACCAGAGTCAAGCATACCATACTTGCGCATCTATGTTTATTGCTTTACTGTTTACAATAACCAAGATAGAAGTCTGTCAATGGATGAACGTATAAAGAGCATACTTATACACAATTTAGCTTTATTCAGCTGTAAAGAAGAATAAAAATTATGATATTGGTAAAAAAATGAATGGAAGTAGAGTTATCATGTTAAGTGGAACAACCAAGACTTGGAAAAGCAAATATCACATTGGGATCTAGATTTAATTTATACATATATATGATACAAATGTAAAAATGGGGTTATGAAGGATTGGGAGGGGGAGCAAGAGAAGGCCATGGAATGAATATGACATGAAAGAGAGACTATTTGAGGAGAAGACCAGCAACTGGGAAAGGCATATCAGGGGTACCATGAAGTGTTGCTATGGCCATGTATGTAATATGCATGTTTATATGCCACAAACGCATAACTTTGAATGTTGATAAAAAATCAATTGAGGATATGAAATATATAGTTAATTTATGGACAAAAGATTCAAATTAGAGAAAATATGCAAAACAGCATACTCTACCACAAAGAATCTTACTAAAAAACAATCAAAAATTCACATGTACAGTAATCAAAAAAAGATCTAGATTTACATTTCATGATCATGTAGTTTTAGAAAATAATATTCTAATTGGTTAGCTAGTTAACCCATTTTAAACCTCTCAGCAAAAACCTAATCAATTTCCATGTTCTTTATTTTATACTTACTTTCAATAGAAAAAAAATACTTATTATCAAGAGTCATAAGGTAATACTGCCTAAGAGAACAAATGGATTTTAAAAAGAACAAATGTATTGAATATAAATTATGAAATTTTATGAGACTAATATAAAGCTGTAGTCTATCATCAGTTTTTGTGGTTCATTAGTTACAGTGCTTTGAAGCCAAATGCCACCCGGATAAGGCTGTGTTAGATTACTTTCTGCGGGCATGTCTGTCTTGATGGAGTGCTGACTCTGTTATTCTTGCATCTAATGTATTCAAGTTGGCATAGAAGTGAAAGACATAATTCTCATTACATGTGCTAAGCCAGGCAGCAAGGGAAGCCAGCCTGACTAAATGCTTGGATTTCACCCAGCGGTGCAGCAAACTAATGTTGTTTCTGAAAATGAAAACTGCGTCTGTATTTGTCAGCTCAAAATACCCAGGGCTTTAGAAAAAGTCAGCAATAAATGGAGGACACTGTTCACTAACTTGACCCCTTTTCATTCCGAAGCCCTGAGACTAAGTTCTCTGTGGTTAATAACGGTGCCCATTGTTAATAACATAGAGTACTTTGGTGACTTCTGCTGAAGGACACATTGCGTGGCATTTCATTTTAGCTTGATGCATTCCTTGGCAACAACAGCTAATAAAATTAGACTTTTTTTTTAAAAGAAAGTGCCAGAAACTGTTCAAACAGCTCCAGTAGGTCAATCATATCTTCTAGAGTTATAAAAATGGGCACTATAAAGAACTTTGTTTTTTTTCATTTACTCTAAACTTGGAACTCAACCTGTTAAAAAATTATTCTACCATATTTGTAGTTGGAGTTTTTCATGTTTCACTCTGCTCAACCCGACCATGATATTATTTCTCTCATCTATTCTTTCTGGTAGTAAGTTTGCAAAAGGTTTATGTGGAAATTCATGGTACCAAGCACCCATGTTGTGCGTTAGTGTTCTCCCCTAGCAATTCTACCTGATATGAAATTCACAGGCAGTTCTGGCTAGAAAGTACTTCAGCTGATAAGGGTGTTTTGAGACTGAGCAATTCTGCAGGTTTGAAAATTGGGGGTTGCCTTTCCAAAGTTCACAAAGATTTCTAAGAAATATACCTGAAGATAGAATCTACTACCTGTAAATATTCAGGAAGCGTCAACTTTAAAAAGTAGAATGTCTGTATATTTCCAAGAGTTTTTGTTGTTGTTGTTGTTTACAGGCTGACTGACAGCTGATAAAGTTCTGCTGACTTCATCTGTTGTATCTCTTTACCTTGAGGAAACTGTCAAGGCTTGATCCAAGGACCCAGCTGTCCACTTGTCTTCCCTTTGCAGATATTTTGTCTCAAATGCATTTTGATCTCTTTCTTTTCTTTGACTTATTGAAAACACCTTCACATGAATTCAAATTTCCATCTTCTGGCATCCCTGATCTCAGATTAAGACCTGGGTCTGCTCCGTGTCCTTTTGGTAGCCCCAAACAAGCCTCCCCTGCTGGACCTCAATCTAAAAGGATGCTTATTATGTTTTTCAGGATGATGAAAAAAATCAATTTCATATGCTACTTGGTTAACTGTAATACTTTGGTTTCCCATAGAAGTATCTCTCTTTATTCTCTTACAGTTAAAAGAATTTAAAGAGAAAATTTAACATAATTATAACAATTGTGTACAAAAGAATCTCTGAGAAAAATGGTCTACCCGTTGTGTGCCAAAGTCCATTAAAATTATATCAGGAATAACATGCAGCGCCAAGTTTCCAAGGGCTTGTTGTGTGGTAAAAAGCCAAAATACAGATTTTTTAAATGAAACAGATTTATTTAATAATAGAATGAACAGAACAATAGGAATCACAGGGAGAGATAAGTGGAGAACAGGTGGCCACATACTCTAAATCAGAATGCCAAAGGGAGATCGTTGATATTAGCAGTTCACAAATATCAATCAATACAGAAGCCATTATGATAACATCCTTCCGTGGAGAGAAAGGTTCCTGCACACAGCATTTCTTTAAGAATTGTGGAGTATTTGCTGCATACCCTCTGACTGCAACATATTAACTTCATTATGAGCAGGAACTGCTGGATGCAAGTATCTGCTTAATTATTGTTTGCTTCTGGTTTCTTTTGCAGTGCAGGGGGATTGAACCTAATCTGCATGCGTGCTACACAAGTGCTCCATCCCTGAATAACACCCCAGTCCTATCTATCTGTTTTTGTAACAACTTTATTTACTTATAACGTAAATATCATTAAGCTTACCCAATTGACTTTTGCATCTTTACAGAATCATACAATTATCTTCATAGTAAATCTTAGTATGTCTCACCAGTTCAAACAGTAGGAAACTTTGTGTCAATTTAGCTAACATTCCACACCCCTTCAATACCAAGAACACTTTTTAATGTCTACACATGTGCCTGTTCTGGGAGTTCCTATTCTGGAATTATACAATATGTCCTTCTGGGGCTGGCTCTTTCCCTTGATGAATAAGTGTTTAATTCATTTTGTAACAAAATAATATTTTTCCATGGATTATATCTTTTTATTCATTTATCAGTTGGTGAAATTGGAGACAAAAATTGACACTTACATTCTTTCTGTAGTAAAATGAAAGCAAAGATTTAGATTTATACAGAGAGCGTGTGAAATGATTGAGCAAGAGTGAAAGTTAGAACCTGAGTCGTGAAAGTAAATAAGTTTTTTAGAAAGCAAAATTTTAATATCTAAGTTAAAAAATCTTCTAAAGTGTTAATCAGCACACCTGATTACAGCTACTTCCGAATCTCCATTGAAGTCAATCACTGACAACTGACATGTAAATTGTATCAAATGTAGAGGAAGTCAAGGGGACAGGACATCAATCAATGAATCAATGAATGAATGAATAAATGAATGAATCAATCTTCCTATCTACCTACCTACACATCTTTCTTATCCATCTACATATTTATTTTGCTTGCCAATAAGTCAGAACTAGCCATTGTAGATAAAATGGTGTCTTTTTTGCATGTCAAAATCGTGAGCTTTTGAATTTGGAATTCCTTATGTATGTATGATGTATTATTAGGATGTATGTATTATCTATTATTAGAATATATCATAATTTTGGTAGCCATGTTGTTCCGGTCACCTGTGTTCCCCCATCATTTCCTTCCGGAGCTCTGAGTGGCTTGCTTCCTGAGCTGCTGGCTTATTTTCAAGTCATTAGTTTGTAAAATTCCTCTCCTAAGGATTCACTTTCATTAAAAAGATGAATGAAAGGTTTGAAATCACTTCCTACAGGACCCAGTGCAGCAGCATAACATGTTGGAAGGGGTTTCCTGCACAGATTTATCGGTTTTAGCCAATGTGCTATTTGTAGCTGGGAGAACACTTTGCTCCTGTGGTTTCATAACTTGGGGAGATGAATTCTGCTGTCTTAAGTGCATGGAATGTGAGAGCTTCTGACTTACTGTCAGTGGAGCAGCTCTGGGCCGGGTCTGTTTCCCTGGCCTGTTTGGATGCTTTGTCTGTCTGCTTCTCTCATGTGTCCCCTGGGCTTGGATTACCAGTCTAAATACACGGTGTGGATCTGCAGCAGCAGATCTTTTTTTGCACAGTCACTGCTCTGTTTCGGTAAGTGGCTGGTGTTTCCAGAGTGTAATCCCAGGTGAGGGAAGGATCATCCATGTTCAGGGTCATTGAATATGAAAGCCAAGCCATATCGTCTGTTAGATTTTAAATCCATGAGAATTTCAAGGGAGTTATAGTCCATATGTGTCTCATCTGTTTACAATGTTTCTTATCCAAGATGTTATGCTTGCTGTTGAACTCTGAGGTGTCCAGACTCAGTTATATGGTGAAAGACTCACTCGATTGTGAAGGAAATCAGTCTTTGCAAGTGAAATGGGCTGTCCCTCTCTTTTAAGTTTCATTTCTTCCTCAGCATTCAGCTGTTTTTATCGTCTTTGAAATCATGAGATTTAAGACACGAATTAATTTTCATTATTGAAAATAAACTGGTGCTGTGGAGATATTAGTAAGAAACAAAACAGGGATGCCGCTTTTTGAAAATTAATTTTATTTTATTTGTGTATGGGGTGGGGTGGATGGGTAGTGTACGTCTCTGTGTGTGGTATGCATGTATGTGTATCTGTGTGGTGTGTATGTATGTATATGCACAGGTGCTCACCTTACCGAACATGTGGAGGTTAGAGACAGATTTCACACATGGTCTCTACATCCACATTATTGAGGTCTTTCTTCTTGTTTCTATGGCTCTGTGTATTACAGGCTGGCCTGCAAGCTTCCAGCAGATTCTCCTGTCTTCACCTCCCCGCCCCACTATCTCGCCACCAGACTGCTGGATTTACAGATGCAAGATCTGGATTTTTGTGGGTTCTGGAGATTAAACTCAGATCACTGGGCTAGTGTGTTCACCCGCTCAGTGTTCAGCCATCTTGCAGGCCTGACAGCACTGTTTTCCATATGGACATCTTAACGGGACAGAAAAAAGCAGCAGAAAAAAGTAATTTCTACGTATTTTCAAAGCTTTTTCTGTGTTTCGTTTTCCAGTTTCATACATGTATACAGTGAGTCACTCTTACCCCTGCCGTCCTGTCTTCTCCTCTGAAAGCCTTCTGCAAATGACACGCCAAGGTCCTTGCTTTGTGGAGACAGTCCCTCACTGCAGTTGGAAGATCTTGTTAATGAGAGGAAATAGTACTAGGAGGGCCTTAAAAAATTCATGGTAAAATCAACAAGAATCTGTGTACTTTATGTTTTAAAACTGATTTTTAATCATTTGAGTGGCACCCGCCTTTGTACTGTTAAATAAGAAATGAATTATAGATGAAAGCTCCCCACATATCGGATTGCTTCAGCAGAATTCTTTCATGTCTGGTGAATCTTGCAGCCACTGGAAAAAGTCAGGTTTTACATTATAGAAATTAGTGATCAACTTGTAAAATCCTATTATAAGTTTACTCCACTTCTGATGCCTTTATTTGTGTGCCTATATAAACAATTTTCTTATTTTATTTTTTAACTTATTTGTTTTATATATATATATATATATATATATATATATATATATATATGATTTACACATGTATTTGTATTATCTTCACCCCTCATTTCCCAATACCAATTTCACTATTTTTCTCTACTATGAGTTTCTTTCATTCTTTCTTTTTGTGTGTATGTGTGTGTGTGCATCAGAGGGCACTGTGTGTCCCTGTGGAAGACCAAGGGTGAAGACCCTGGATTGCTTCTACCTCCTTCTTCCTTGCTCTGGGACTTCCCAGGCCCTGTCCATCAAGGCCGGAAGTGCAGGTCACTGCTCTTTCCACTGGCGATCCCAATTCAGAACCTTCTGCTTGCGAGACAGAGTCTTAACCCCTGAGCCATCTCTCCAGCTTTACTATGAATTTTCTCCTTTCCTACCTGCCACTCCTGCTGTCATGTCCTCCTTAGTGGATGTGGCTCACTAAGTCCTATCTGGGTTTCTGGGCATTTGCTGGAGCCAGGAAATTACACTAGTGGACATATCTCTGGGGAGAGTTGGTCCTTCCTCTCTACCCTGTCTTAACCGCTGTTAGTCTCTAAGGGAGGTGTGGTGCCTTTGAGGTTTTTCCCCTTTCACGATGTGAATAGGACAAATCTTGTGGCTTCATGGATGTGCATTCACCTGCAGTGAGTTCATGATGACAGAGGCTCAGTTGTGTCCAGAAACAATTTTTAAAAACTTTTCAAATGGTATGGCAATACATATTAATGAGTTAAAGTTAGCAACATAATTCATATGGATTGAATCACAGCAAGACATATATGTCTTCAAATGTAAAGCTTTTCCCCCCATGTGTCTATTTCAGTTCCTCTGTTCTATAAAAGTGATAAAGACTTGGGGATATTTATTTTCATATGTACACACACACACACCCCACAAAAATCAGTTTGCAGCTTTTGTTTACTTAGTTTAACTATTTTATTTGAGCAAGCCCATATGAGCTCTATTATTTTTATGACCGTTAAGACTCTCAACATTAACACTTTCTGATTTGTTTAGAAAGACAGTCAGTTCTCTAGTTTAGAAAAGATGATGAGAAACACGAGAAGGGGGTTATCTACTGCTTAGCACAAAGTACTTGGGTAAAATTTATAAAATCTTTCCTATGACATGCTTTCCTGAAGTCACTTTAAAAAAATCTAACTTTGCTATTTTAACCTTGTTTTCATTACTACTGAGACATAGAGGAGAAAGCTGTAGGCCATTGTCAGGAGTGTACCAGAGAAGCAAGTTGGAATAAAAAGTGGTATGGAAATTGAAAAATATCATACAAGATGGATATGCTATTGGTAGCACAATCTTTTAGTCCTATTATATATACATTATGTATGTAAAAATAAATATATCACATATGATTATATATAATTTTTTTCATGTTTGTGTAAATACCTTGTGGAGATAAGGGTGGATATACATATGTGTGAGTTTCTATATACATGAGTGCACTTGAGTGTGTACCTGTGATATGAATTATCCTAGATTACTCTTTGGTCTTATTGCTATGAACTTGGGATTCTAGCTACAGCTAGAGCATGCCATTAGGGCTAGTCTGGTTAGCCAGCTTGCTCTGGAATTTCCTCTGCTCCACCTGTTAAGTACAAAATTACATGCTGCTGCCCACATCCAGCTGACATTTTTTATGTGGGCTGGGGATCTGAATTCAGGTCCGTGTACCTTAAGCACCCCTAAACAATCTCCCCAGACCTATATTATGTAACCAAAAATTAATGTTCATTGATGAAACCAATTTTATGCTTGGATAAATATATCTCCTAACATAATCTAGCCTAACATGAATAACATGAAAAGTTGCTGTTGTAGTGTTGATGACTATGTATTGAATGACTTATACTATTATTGAATTCTATTGTCTTATTCTGGGGACTAATTCTGTGTGAAGTTGTATATTTGCAATACACAAAAGTGAGCGCGGGGAAGCATTTTTTTCACTTGCCAAATTGCCTTCCAAGATACAGGCTTGGAAAGTTTATCAGGAAAAAATTTGATTCTGATGAAATCAGAACTTTATTTTCATTTGCTGCATTTGGAAAAAAATCTCAGAGGTTTTCAATGTTCCACAGTCAAATGCAGAATTAATTTGTATGAGTTGTTTTCCCTGCATCCTGGCCTTCCAGATACACATGAGTATATTTGACTTTTCTCTGTGACCCTGAGGACTAAACGACCTCTCTGAGATGGTTTCTAACACATGAAGCAGGGATCTAGGAAACATGGCCTCAGGAGTGTTTTGAATATTAAACATGCTCTCCAGCATGAGCTGTGAATGATAGAAAGTCCACAAATGCTAGTTGTTGTCTGCTACTGACAACTGCCACTTTGTCAGTTCAGAAAGATTCAGAGAGAGGTTGTTCTCTCATGACAAGCACTTCGTTACCTGAAAATCTCTGTGTCTTTGAGACCAAAGTTCCAGTTTTGCCTTCCTTTAACAGCGTATTGTCCTGGCTGAGGAGGTGATGACAGATGGACTCTTCTATGATTGAATCAAGCTGGTTTGTCATGATGATAAGTAGACTGAAAAGCCACACTGTTAGCAGAATATCGGTTCCTCCAAGGTGGCCCGAATTCTAAGCAGTTAGGGCACTTCCTCCTCTCCCAGCCAGCAGGCAATTTAATACAGGAAGTCTGAAAGTGAGAGTTATTCTTTTTATAAAACTAAAGGCCAAGAAGAAAAATCAAATAAAAATTGCTGCCAAGGGAGAAAGACGTGGAGAACTGACGAATCTCTCTGGGGTCCGGATTGTGTGCACAATGAGGCAGGTTAGCTTTAGTGGAACAATGGGAAACCAGTCATGAGCCTGAAGCGAACCATTTGACTTCTTAACAAAAGGGGGAAGAACTGCTATTTTAAAAGGAGGTTGATCTCAGGGACCCGGTGTACAGGAAGTTCCTTTATCTTGGAACAAAATGTCAAAGAAAATTAATGGATGATTTCAGGATCCTAAGAGGCATCTGAGAGAGACCTCTGTGTGCTAGCAAGTTTTTTTTTTTTTTTTTTTTTTCCTACAGACAGTTGAAACAACTCATTGCAGCCTTTAAGGACATATTGGATAATATAATCTCAGTTTTTGAACAAAATCATTTCCTTCTTTTTCCTTATAATTATGAACTTGAGATCTAAGTCCTAGAAACTGAGTGAGGCCCAAGGCACATTGTTTTGAATGGACATAGTGTTAGTGACGGAGAAGGCACAGGTCAATGAGAAGCAGTCTTCATTAGACCAGAGCGTTCTGGGGGTCTGGTCTAGCCTAAAAGCTGGAGTGTACTCACTTAGGAATGGTAGCATAAGGTACGAAGAGGTAACTACAGAGTCAGAGGCCTCTACTTTGGGGCATGGGATGGATATCTATAGAAAAGCCATGGTCCAAGAAAGCATCAACCTATGTGACTTTTCAGGCGTGTTGGAAGATTCACATCACGTGACACACATCCATGGGGTCAGGAATATACTGACCTGGACAGTGGGGGAAGGGACTTGTCAGAAGCCACAGGTGAGGGCTGATTTCTGTGGATGCAGCTGCAGAGCTTTGATCTAACAATGGACCCCTCCCCCACTGCATTAATCATACTAAGAGCTATGGGTTTGTTTCCATTTGTGTATTTCCCATCCTCTGTGAAAGTAAATATAGTACAATCTTCATGTGATTGAATGATTATAAAGTAATAGAAGTGTTATTTGAAGAGCTTACTCTGCCATTAGCTAACTTCAAGTGATTGTCTGAATGCTGTTAAAAATCTGGATTCTGTGCGTGGATGGAATACAGAAAGGCTTGAAAATAATAAATGTGTAGGCTGAATAAAAGCTGAGGAATCTTTTCAACCAGATCCCTGATGGGCTGTGTGGCCCTCTGCCTTCTGCAAATGGCCCCTTAGATTTGCTAGTAAATTGAAGTATTTCCATGATGTTAGCATCTAACTGAAAGGGTGGAGAATAGCTTAGTAGAGACAGGATTTAAATGACAAAATTAACTCAGTTGGAAACTCTGGAAGTCATTTAGGAAAGTACTAGATTTCAAAGTTCTTTATTGGTGCTCAAGATGGCGTACTCATTTGTGTTTGGCATATAAATTGATGTTGACAGCTTTATGGACTACTTTCTCTTTTGTGGGCTGGGGAATCAGAGGACATGTGAAAACAAGAAAGGAACTCCACTCAAGACGTGGCTGCCTTGTGCCATCTGAGACATTTTGCTAACTCACTGGGGAAGAGAAGTAGGCTTCTTCCTTGGCAGAGTTCACCATTCAGCTACAAAGATCCACTTAGCTGCTGGATCTGAAAGGGTGCAACTTAGTCTAAATGGAGAATGCAAGGTCCAGATATCCCTGCTGGAAGCTGGTTTTGATGCTATGTTCATCTCATGGTGCACACTGGAGTTTACTGCCACTAGCCATAAAGCCAGGCCATTTTGTAAAACTCTTCTACTATGGCTGGAATTCCCAGAACTGATCATGTCAGCCACTCACACTTATTCCCTAGACCTCTGACCTCCCCACCATAATGAATTTCCTTTACCCCCCTTCCCCCCAACATCCCTACCACTCTACTCCTCTGGCAACTCCTTGGCAATGTCTGAAAGTTGTAAAAGGTAGAAGCCCCCTTTATTCTGGTTCTCTTCAGACCCTCCTGCCTTGTCCCTCATAGAGAGTCTCCCTTATTCTCTCTGACTTTCTCTTTAGTAGTGATGTTCTCCTACCTTAAAGCTAAGTTGTGGTTTCCTTGGCCACCAGGCCCTCATTTCTAATAAAACTCTCTCTTTTTTTTTTTTTTTTGAGCTTAAAGTGGGGAATTTTATTGAGAACAAGAGACAAGGGAAGACACTCTGGGATGGATGCTTGATCTGAGAGTGGCAAGGAGGAAACTTAAGTAGCATTAGGTCAGAGAAAATTGCTTAAAGTCAGAACAGGGGGAGAGCTGCCATACATATGGAAAGAGGAGAGAAAAGGAAGAGACTCTTGGCCACTTGGCACCAGGAAACAAGGAAGAAGCAAGAGATTAGCCTTAAAGTAGGAGAGCATTAGAGCAGAGAAGAGCTTAAAGTCAGAGAGAAGAGGGAGAGAGCTGCGTAAGCACATGAGAGGAAAGAGAGACCCGCCATGAGTAAGGGAGGAGCGCTAAAACTCTCATTTCTTATGTCTCTCCTTTGTGTTAGCTGCTCTTTATCAGCAGGTCTCTGTATAAATTGTTACAAGTCACTCTCCCAATTCTTTTTTCCCTGATCACCTAACAATCGTGCAATGTGATTCAGCCACAGTTTTCCCATCTGCCATGTAGGCCAAATGACCTCTTTAACTTCTAAAATTCTGAGACTCTATTTTCATGTTCAAAATGCTAGACAATGACCATCATAAGTAAGTTACAAATAAAATGCTGCACAGTTCCCAGAAGAAATCATTTCTAACTTTGAGTTTCAGAGTAGACCTTATAGCCATGAATTTCCACATATAGATGAGGGGACAGAGGAAGCCGCCAAGGCTTAAGGATGAGAAAGCAGGTCTGCCACTGTCTGTGTGTATGTGAGGCAGGAGTTGCTTTTTTCCTTTACCATGTGGATTCCAGGAATTGAACTCAGTCAGTCCTTGGCTTTTCAGGATACAATACTGAAATTAGCATGGACTTTGTGATCATGTTTGAGGAACTGTATTTTAAAGGAAACTGACTCTTTCGAAGGACAACAAAATACAGAAAATTTTCTTCTGTGAACAAGAGAATGTTTTGTGTGTATGATAATTCTTTAAAATTTTTTTATTTAATTTTGTGTACATTCATGTAGTGACTTTATATTTTCAACTCTTAGTCCCAAATTCTATCCCTTAACTTCCCCTGTGAGACTCCCTCCTATTTTCAAATCCTTTCACTTATGTGACCCACTGTGTTTCATCTAGTCTATGGTGACTTATGCCTGACCTGATTCATGCTCCAGAAAGCATTGTAGATCAGTAAATATGTGTATGTCAACATGACACGTTCTAGAATCATCTAAGAGAAGGGTCTCTGGGCATATTTGTGAGGAATCATTTTGACTAACTTAATTGATGTGGGAAGACCCACTTTAATTGTATGCAGGACTATATCCTGGACAGGGTATCTAGAATTGAATGAAAATGAGAGGAGCTGAGTACTAAAGAGCATGCGTGCATCAATTGATTGCTATCTGCTCTTGGGTGTGGACAACGTGACCAACTGATTCAAGCCTCTGACTCCCTTACCATGATGGACCATGACCTGGAACTATGATCTGAATGAATCCTTTCTCCCAGAAGTTCTTTTGTTAGAGGATTTTCTCACAGCAAGTGAAAAAATAAAAACCAAGACAGATACCATTCCAGTACATATTTTTCTGTATGATGTCTGTAAGCAAATCATCAGGAGTGTGGACCAGCTGAAGTGGAAGTCAGTCACATTCATAGAGAGATGTTTTCAGATGGGCATTGGTAAAACTTGAACTCATTAAATGTGTGATCCCAAAGATAAATTTGATGTAAAGACAAATAACAGGAAATGATTAGATACTAATATTATGAGGATGTGGGGAAAATTGTGAAAGTTGAACTTAAATGACAAATGTTTGGAAACATGAATTTTCCTACTTTCTTTTTTTTTCTTTATTTATCTTCTTTTTTTATTAAAAATGTAATTATACATTTAAAAATTTTTTTACCAGTTCCCTTCCTCCCCCCTCCTCCCCCGGAGCCCTCTCCTCCTCCTCTTCTCCCTCCTCTCCCTCCCCATCCCTTAGTGCTCCTACTTTCTTTTTTAATTCCTTTGATATAGGAGCAAAAACTTCGTTTCTTCTTTTATTTTATTATTTTTAAAATTTATTTATTTATTTTTCTGTTCATACAAACGTAATAGGAACCCCTGTCCCCTTCCTCCCTCCACCCCTCCCTGGACCTCCCTGTTCCCCTTACTTTCCCCCCTCCCTCCCTTTTTCCCAGTGCCCCTCCCCCCATCTCTGAAGCATCCTTTAATGTATATATCAAACTTTCCTCTGGGTCCTCCTCTCTGATGAGGTGTAAGGACTCAGTGGCAATTCCTAGAACTCTTGTGTTCCCCTTAAGTATAGGAACACTATTGTGACTGTTAATTCCTTGCTTCTAGGGATCCTAGTGCCTTTAGTCCATGCTAGAATTTGACGGGTCAATGATATGTTGGTCATTGCGCAGATCATGCAGAGTCCTGTTACAATTGCTTCAGCCCTGACTTTTGTGGAGTATCTTGCATATCATGACTCCTCCCTGTTTCTTCTTTTAAAACTTATTTTGTTTTTAATGTTTTTTAAAAACACTTATTCATATTGTGTGTGTGTGTGTGTGTATGCATGTGCACATGTATGCGTGTGTGTGCATATGCATTTTTGTGTGGCAACATCAGTGGACAGTTGGTAAGAATAAGTTCTTTCCTTCCACCATGTGAAATCCAGGAATCAAGCTCAGGTCATTAGACTTAGTGGCAAGTGTGTTTACTCCTCAGCCATCTCATAAGCCCATATTTAATTTATTTTAAATTTAATTTGAGAGAGAGAGACAGACGACAGACAGATAGACTCAGGCATGCCATGATATACATGTGGAGGTCAGGGGACAACTTGTGAGACTCAGCTGTCTACCATTTGGGGTCTAGGAACTGAACTCAGGTTACCAGGTTTATACATGGTCACCTTTACTTGCCAAATCATTTCACCAACTACCAACTACTTCACCACTTTTTAAATTCCTAATTCCTAATTAAAAACATTCTTATTCATACTGCCACACGCTTTGTATGTGTTCACTTCATCAAACAGCTAAATACAGGTAATTCACCTGGAAATTGTCTCTCAATTGTCAGCTTTCTGGTAGTGACCATAGTTAAATCTCCTCTCTTATCACCTTTCAAGTACGCAACATACTATTATTGTTTACATTCACCATAATTATGAATCTATCATCCCTAACTGACTGAAAATGTGTATTCTTTGACCAATATTTATCCAATCCCTACCTTCTTCCTCCCAGTCTCTAGCAGCCATCATTCTATTCTCTGTGGCTGTTCTAGTTTTTAGATTTCTACATTTTAGTGATCATGTGCTATTTGTATTTCTATGCTTACTTTATTTTACTTAGAATCATAGTTCATAGGTTCATCTGGCTTGTCAGAAATGGCAGGATTTATTTCCTCATGACTGACATAACATTCTATTGGATACACCTATATTGTCTTTTTAATCCACTAATTGACACTTAGATAGATTCCATATAATGGCTATTGTAAATAGTGCAAGTGACACAGAAGTGCAGACTTCCACAAACTGATTTCATTTCCCTTGGATAGATACTTAGTAGTAGGAGAGGGCCTGCTACTTCTACCTTAACCTGAAGGGAGAGGGATGAGGGAAATTTCTTGTTATTCCTTTAAAAAATCATTTATCTATCTGAAAGAGAGGGAGAGAAGGCATGTGCATGCATATGCCAAGGAGCATGGGTGGAGGCCAGTGGACAACTTTCAGAAGTTAGTTCTCTCCTTTTTTCATGTGGCCTTCTGGGGTTCCTCAGGTCATCAGGTTTGCAAGCAGGCAACTTGGCCCACTGATCCATGCAGCTGGCCCCCTGTTATCTCTTTTGTGAAGATAACCCTCCTGTTCAAGCATGATCCATCCTCCATTCTCCCCTAACACTACCACATTGGAATTTAGGATTTTAGCATATGAACATTTTGGGGTCACAGATATCTAGTCCACAGTTCTGGGGTTACTGGTGATAGACTGTGTCTGGTCACTGCGAGTTCTTGTTAGAGATGTTGAACCACATTTGTTGCTCCTGTTCCAAGTGATTTCAATGGGATGCCCCAGCAGCCCTCCATCCCCTGCTTGGCTTTTGCATAATTATTTAATTCTTCAGTGTGCTAAAGAAGTTTATAATCTCCAAACTTAGGCCACTATGGACATCAGGATAGAATCCCCCCTAAAAAAATTTAAAATAGAATTGCTATTGCAGTTAGCCTGCATATTAACAATAAATTTACAACCAAATGGCTTATAAGGGACAAGGAAGTTTTCCCCTTGGCTTATAATAGTCCAGTCACAGTTCTTGCTGAGGTTTGGCACTAATACCAGAGGCTGAGGGAACTGGCCACACCATATCCATATAGCCACAAGACTGCTAAGACAATCCTTACTTGTCAGCCAGCATGTCTGGTCAAGTATACAGAAGGATGCCCACTTTCTCAACCAGTTTCCTCCATCTCATTCACCTACCCAGGGACCAGTCCCATTCACCATAGGCTTCCCTATCAATTAGGCAATCTCCTAAAGGCTGATTGGGGCTTAACTCAACCATTAATTCTACAAATGTGCCCAGAGCTCAAACTCTCACCTGTCAAGACCTATATCTAACTATGACAGCTACCATGTATAATCCAGCTATACCATTCCTAAGTATGCAAAGGAATCTGAGCATACAGTAGAGACATGTGCACATTAGTGTCTATTACAACACTATTAACAATGGTTGAGATAAGAAGTCAGTCCAGGTACCCATTAACAGATGATTGGATAAAGGAAATGTGACTTATTTACACAGAGGGGTTTTACTCAGATATCAAGAGTAGAATGATGCCAGTTTGGGGGGCATTGATGGAACTGCAGATGTTCATGTTAGGTTAAAAAAAAGCCAGGCCCAGAGACAAAAATATCAGTTGTTTCCCCCCATATTCGTAATCTAGATTATGATTAAAAGCTAATTACGTGTGTGACATGAAAGTCAACTGGCGACTGTTTGTGAAGAGGATGAGCTAGAGGTCTAAGCTGTGATGAGACAGGGTAATGGATGAGCAGAGGACCCTGTATGCATAAACCATGTCATGTGGGAAATGTTAAAATGAAACCCACCATGTTCATCAATTAACACTAACTAAACAGATGTTTGCAACTCTAATTGGGATGACTTAAATGGCATCATATACTTTGGTTTCTAAGATATGCATATACATCTCCTTTTCAACTCTGCAATCTTTCAAACTCGAATGCAATTCTAAGGTATAAGACGTCTTTTCTAAATGAGGTGAAAGATATTTGAAGTGGATCAAACTCTTGGATCTCCATTTTTCTCATTTTTATCTCCCCGCAATCATTAAAATGATGTCTCTTTGACATCACATTTATTTCTCCTGCTTCAAAAAGCAAAAAGCAATTTTATGTGGGGCCCAGACCTCACAATTCAGGGATGAGCAGGACTTCGTGGCTTGATTTTGCTCCATCAATAATTGGCTGTTATTTACACACCGAGATATTGCTTTGTGGCCTTGCTGTGGGTTAAGTTTAATTATTTCTGATGGCTGCGTTGGGGTTGGGATTCATTCTGAGAACAAGGAATGAGTCGGCTCACTGAGAGGCACTGCAGCCTGCACAGCAAGGCTCAGCAAGACAACTGCAGGACCCACTGGAACACAAAAATATGTACAACTTGCTTTCATCTCTCTTACGGTTTCCCCTATTGTAAAAAATTTGCATTTCTTGACTTCTTTTTAGGTTAGATTATTTTCAGAAGTGAAATTGAAAAATAGATCTTTTTCTAATTTGGGACTAAATCTGTGCCCTTAAAAGAAAACATAGCATGATTGTGTGTGTATGTGTGTGTGTGTGTGTGTGTGTGTGTGTGTGTGTGTGTATGTGTATGTTTACTCATTGGTTTTGATGTCTTTAATTTGCATTTCATGAGCACACGGAAAGCAGGCGAGTCTCAGCCACAACTTATATATGTGCAGTGTCTCTCCTGCTGCAGATAACATTTCATTGCAATAAGAGGTAAGCTTTGCTTCAAGGCGCTCTGTGACACTTAGATTCCTCTGTGGAATCAAACTCCTATGTCTACAAGACTGAAGGGTGTGTGGATGTTCTCATGTTCCTCAGTGGATGTCACTTGTAATCAAGTTCAAGTAGCAAACAAGGCTCAGGGTGAACAAGGGTGTATCTACTTGTGGCACAGGCGCATGGGAGCTATTGTGCTGTCGATGTTAAGCGACAGACAGCCTCTGTGTGCTGCAAACAACGGCTCTCAGTGCAGCTTGCTTTGGAACACTGCAGTGCTCTGGAAAGGGGCACTGTTGTGTTTTGAAAATAGGTCACTGTAACTCCGAGGACACTGTGAGACCAAGGCAGAGAATCATTTATTGTGGAAGGCTGGAGAATTCTGTCTAGACTGTAAATGATCAAGGATTTGTTCAATGGCTTCCCTGGCTAAAGGATTAGTTTTCTTCTCCCCCCACCCTCAACAGTTTTTTTTTTTGATCAAGTGATAGTTTGTTCTTTGACAGGGGGCTGGATTCATCATCACGGACACTTTTAAGATTCAAGAAAGAAACTATTTATACAAAAACTTTTTGGAAAGTATACTCTAAAGTATTAAAAATTTGGCTTTTTAAAATAACTTATAAAGATCTGGGGGCATGCTAAGAAAACATTGAAACATTACGGCATCTGAGATCATGTGAAGTAGAGTGAAGTAGAGTAGAAGTGAGTGGTCCCTCATAGCTTCTATGGTGGTTTGAACGTGGCCTGTTTCCTCTGAAATGACTGTTGATGATAGACCTCTGTTGTGCGGACACCCCAGAGATGATGTTTAGAAATGGGGTTTCGGGGTGAAGTGAGAAGCATGAGACAAACTCGTGGGGGCCTGAGTGTCCTATGTGTGGATAGTGGTGGTCTTGTAAGCAGAGGAACATTGACCAGGACATGTGTATGCATGTGCACACCCGAACACACATGCACAAACACCCTGTATTGCATGTTGCTAATAAATTCACAGCCAAAGAGCTCAGGGGAAACAAGGGACTTTATTCTTTCTTACATTCTTAGTCCAGTTTAGCAGAACAGCTCATACCAACAGCAGGAGCTGAGGGAAGTTGTTACATCATATCCACAGGATTGTTGAGGGAAGGACAGTCCTCACCAAACCATAAAACTGCCAAAGCATGCCAAAGAAGAATGTCAACTTACTGAATCACTTCCATCTTATACCCAGAGAATTCACCCACCACAAGCTATATCTTACTACATCAATGAGACAATGTCCTACAGGATTGCTAAAGGACTTGCTTTAACAGCTAACTATTCATAAATTTGCCCATGGTGCAGCCTTTAATGGTCAAGGTGACACCTATATATCTAATTGGCACACCCTGTCTTCGATGTAATGTCCTACATTTTGGATTCTATCAGCCACACCCTGCATTGCCTCCAACTTCTTTTCTTTCTCTTTTTTTACTTTAATGTTTTTGTCTGTATATATTCACATGTGCTTGTATGTAAGTGTGTGTGTGTGTGTGTACACCATGGTGTGCATGTCGGGGTCAAAGCTACTTTGGTCCTCACCTTCCATCTTGTTTGAGACAGTGCATCTTGCTGATTGCGGTTGAGCATGTAGGGATAGCTAGCCTAAAAGCATTCTGGGGATTCTCTGTCTCTAGTTCCTTTCTCATCTCAGGGCTTTGGGATTATAGCTGCATAGTAGGGAGTTCAGATTCACAGGGATTTCAGGGATCTGAATTCAGTTCCTCATGTTCATGTGGCAAATGCTTTATCCGTTGTTCATATCTACCCCCTAAACCTCTTTTCTTTATGACTTATGCAGTATGCTATTTGGTTATCAGTAACAGAAAATAAGTCCTTTTCATCTTTCTGCATCTGACTTTTGCTCTGTGGATGTTCTGTTCCATATTCATCTTCCACTGGGACTGGTGTAAATGCCAAACAGCATGCTTACTTGATTATTTATGTATTTATTACAGTTTTTGGTTTGTTCTTTGAAGAGTTTCATACATGTATGAGGTGAATTCTGATTACTGTAAGGGCTCTTCTTTTCTAAGTTCCCTACCTCCCCATTAGATTTTATCCTCATTTTATTTTAATCCCTATTATACCTCCCTCCTCCCTACTACAGTTCCCTCTTCCCTATTATGTCTCCCTCCTTCTTATTGCATCTCTCTCTTCTCAATTATTCCTCCCTCCTCCCTAGTGCACCTCCTCACTGCACATGTGTCCCTTTCCCAAACTCATTTTTTTTTTTAACATGACCATTTGGATGAAACGCTTGTACCTGCCTCTGATTGTCTCAGACTTTCAGTGCCTCAATTCTAAAACCCTTACAGATTAGTCTAATTCTGAGTGGTACACTGACTAGACCTAGTTCAGGGCTCGTTTCTGACCAACCTGTTTATGAACTGTGGAAGAGGCTTGGATAGGGTAGGTGTCAAAGTAGCTGTGATCTGAGCAAGCATTGGTAATCATGCCTATTCATTACAGTCTGTGTGGTGTGTTTGAAGCAAAAGCCACAAATTTTCTAGCAAACCAACTAAAACAAACATTTTTTATTCCATTTCAGCATTCACATATGTGCAAACTTTTGAATAATACTTTCTGTACCATATGTGATGTGCTTTAATATTTCCTGTTTTATTTAGATATTGAAATATTTTATTTATTTGAGATACACACACAGACACAGACACACACAGATAGAGAGACAGAGAAAGAGAGAGAGAGAATGCATATATTATCATGGTGAATGGGTAAAAGTCAGAGAACTGGTGTGGGGTGACTCAGGGCACGGTGGCTCCTTGTCTGGTGTTCTTGCCAACTCTTGCTCTGTCTCTAGCCATGTCTCAAAAACTACCTCTGATAACTGGCTAAATTGCCCATTTGGACAGATGGGCAACTCTTTAAGGTAATTTAATAATTACAGTGGTTTTGTCTACAGACTTACTAAATGTTTGTGGGTACAAAGCTGTGTCTGTATAAAAAACAATTCATGGATTGGTCGGCCTTCCATAGTAATGTGCTATACCCAAGCAGTACAACAGAGGTACTGTGTGGGTAATGCAACACTCAGGAGGTTTTGTGGGTTCCAGACGTTCACTTATAAGGTCACAGCACCTATTTCTCAAAATTAATATTAACAATGCTGAGTTGAAATTGCCAAGTCAATTTGATTCACCATGCACAGCATATGATGTGTAGTCCTTGTATCTTTGATCATGTTTCTCAACATTTCTTTAGGCCTGTCAGAGTTAGGCACAGGTGTCAATTTGACTGTTGAGGGTTTTAGCTCTGGGCACATCTGTAGAGAATTGATGGTCATTTATCAGCAACCATGCAGGAGGACTGCAACAGAATTTGGTACCAGGAGTGGGGTGATGCTGATAAATCTGACTATGTGGATTTTATGGCTTTTGAATGGTTTCGCTGGACAAAGTTGGAAATGCTTGAATATTTTCACTTTGTGGATTACAAATACTTTTCTGCAGAGTTTAATGGGCCATTTGGACAATGAGAATGGTGAGAGAGTTGTAGATTGTTTGGGCCCAGTTTGTGATGAGGGAAATAAGGACTTTGGTAAAGCTGAATTTAAAGATGATGGACTGGTTTGCTTGACAGAGGAGAGCTGTATTGGGAGTCTTGAAGATTTTCATGAGGAAAGGGCAGGCAGCCGAATAACTGCCATTGTTGAAGAAAGGAGCATCAATGAAGGAAAATCTAGCGACTTGCACTGGGATGGTGGAAGATGTGAAAACCCAGATTCCTTCAGGGGCTGAAAGCCCAAGTTGAAGCCATTTCTTGCCCTTTGGAAGTTTGGCTGCCTAGAAAGGGGCTTTTCCAGAGTCAGCAAGCTAAAGTTGGTGTAGCTGTGGCTCAATATGGATCAAACTACGTTTTGAACTCACTTCGGAGTCTGGCAGCATCCCCCAGGTGGTACTGGTTTTGGTGAACGATTTGAGGGTTCATGGAAAGCAGCAAAAGCTTGGCACTAAGTGGCAGGCGTAGAGTTCCTGTGAGAGAAGGTGAAGCTTAGAGCTGCAGAGGTGAACCCAGAGTGTTGGAGATGCCAGAACCGTGAGATTGCTGCTGGGGATGGTTGTGAGTGGAGATTAAGCCTGGTTCAAGGAACTCTACTTTTATAATTTTGAGCTGTAAACAGGGACTGGAAATTCCTGGAATCTTTGAGCCACCTTGACTATGTGATGAGCAACAGAAGATGGACATTGAAGTACAGGATGTGGTAATTTGCTGGACTTTGATTTTAATTTAAATGTTTTATTACATCAAGATACTTCTGTTTTAATGTTTTATCTGTTTTAAAGTACTTATTTGGATTTAATACATTCTTAAGGTTAAGAAACTTTGAACTTTTAAAATGTTGGAACTGAAGTTTTAATGAGAGAACATTTTAAATTTGTTCATGAAATGTATTTATATTTTTAAAATAACTTTTAACATCTATGGAGATAAGGTTTGAAGGTTACAGTTTAAAAGTGCTATGTTTTTGTGTCAAATTGACAAGGAGTTGAGTGTCATAGTTAGGCACAGGTGTCAACTTGACTGTTGAGGGTTTCAGCTTAGAGGACTGCAACAGGCCAAATCAGAATTGTGGGTTGTTGCAGTTTGCCTGTATGGTTGCTGATAAATCACCATCAACGGCTTAAGGGAACGAGGAATCTATTTTCTTACGATAGTCCAGTTAGTCTGTCCAGCTTTGACGAGAGAACGTGCATGAACACGAGGGGAGAGGGAACTGGCCACACTATCTCTACATTGTGGCTGAGAGAGGGACAATCCTTACTTGCCAGACCAGCATGTTTGGCCAAGTGTACACAAGGATGCCAACTTTCTCAACCAGCTTTCAGTATTTTATTCATCTATTCAGGGCCTAGTCCCACCCACCATAGACTGGGCCTTCCCCATCAGCTAGACAATCTCCTTCAGGTTTGCTCTGGGCTTAACCCAACCACTAATTCTCCACAAATGTGCCCAGAGCTCAAACCCTCAACTATCAAGTTAACACCTGTGCCTAACTATGATGTGCGATAAGGAGATAGAAAAGTGAGTTAATGTCTACCAAACCCAGCTATTCTATCTCTACTCAAGTAACCCTGGAAATGTCTGTAGCAGAAACTTTTGTAGTTCATAGCATCTGGCAAAAGCTCCTCAGTTAAATTCACTTTGGTTCCTTAAAGGATGGAGCTTATGTGAATGAACATTGTACTAGACTCAGGGTGGAGTGTTTTATATGGGTTCTGATGGGAGTTACGCCTCTAGTGTTCACTCTTCATAGAGATGTCACAAGCTCACTTTCACTATCTGTACTGCCAATTCTGCTCCTGAGGAGTGAAATCCTGGTTCCCAATCTATGAGTAACCATGTAACTCTGCGCAACTGGGGGAAGATACATGTTGCCATTTTTCATTCAGAATGTATAAAGAAGAAATGATTACTCTCTCTCTCTCTCTCTCTCTCTCTCTCTCTCTCTCTCACACACACACACACACACACACACACACAATCACCAGCCTATGCTTCCTTTATATGTGTGTATGCACACACACATATTCTTCCTATGGAATATCTACAAATATTTTAATTGATGATATATATTTAGCTAATAAAACTTTGTTTGCATTCATGATAAAAATATATGTTCCCAGGAATTAGTAACTATATAGCATAAAATTAGATAAAAATAAAAAATTAATGCTTAGCAATAAATATCTTTATGTAGAATTGTGTATTTAAAAAAGCAATCATATATTAGTGATGGATGACACTAAGCTTACAGAGAAATTATAGATGTCTGGGATTTGCTTCAAAAATAATTTGGAGAATGGATAATGAGCTTAGTTATAGAAGATTCAACTATGATCATACTGGTAATAACTTGTATTATTCGGTACATATCTGAGGGTTTCACACACTTATATTTGAAGTGAATATGCGTTTGTCCTTGGCAACCCTAGTCACAGCAAGGAACTGAGATACAGGGTTCACATCCCGGACTTCTGCCAGTATATCTGGGGTATAAATGCACAGTCCATATTGTCTAGCTTTCCCATCGCCCAGCGGCACTTGAATGTACACATTCATTTACAGGAGTGCTTAGCCCATGTGTCTATTCATTTCCTCGTCATTAAATCTCAATTGCAGTAGCACGAGGTGCCACAAGCTGAGACTCAGGTGAAACTTCCTATGAAAATAAATGCAAAAATTCCCAATGGTGTCTGTTCTAATAAAAGCAAACGGAACACCTAATTACCCACTTTCTTTTAGAAAATAAAGTCACTGGCAGGGTTATAGCTCTGCTATCCAGACTGACTGCTGATTATTTTCAGCAAAAAGCAAAGATACTTTATTGTTGGCTAACTCCACAAGAATTTTCCTGATGTTTTTTTTGTCATGCAAAGTTTTCTCCACAGCACCTAATCAACTATTCTTCAAGGATCTGAGAATGACAACATATATAAAATATTTATAGGTAGAAGTTAATTTTTTCATCGTAAATATTTTGTATGTGAAGACAGGTTTACTGGGCTGAGGGCATAGCTCAGTGATAGAGTGCTTGCCAAGCATATGCAAAGCCCTGGGTTCAACTCCCAGAACTTCAAAATAAATCTGCAGAGACGTGTTTACTAAAATGTATTTCATTTATAAAGGGTTAAGCTCTTCTTGAAGTTTACAGGAAACTTACTTTTGTATTTAACATTGTTATAAAATCAGTCTCATTGTTAAAATTTTCATCAAAAAATGTCATGGGAACTGAAAATTGGAGAGGACACAACAAATTCTTTCACCTTTTGAGTTGTTCACATGCTTTCTTTCTGAATGTCTTTCCAGTCAATATTTTGCAAGGCCCACCCAGCCAGAACTGCTAAGTTCAAATCTCCCCTCCATGTTCTATTCATACTCTGCAGTACGTGACAAGGGCCTGGGAACTTAATCTACTGCTTCCATTTTCCTCATTATGCTGAGTCATAAGAGCTCTTGGCACCCTTCATTTGATTATAAACTCCATAAATTTTCATAAAGGTGCTAGGTTGAACTGTATGTTCAATAACTGTTGAGGTGGTAAGAGAGATTTCAGATAATAAAGAGAAGAATGAAGGAGGAGAGACAATGCCAGTATGAGAGAAAAATAAAGTGAAAAATTACCTTTACCCCAGATAACTGCTTAAATATGACTTGGTTTGGTTTGGGGACAGTAAAGAGTCTTGATAGTCACCTTGCACAAGAACATGAGTCCCTCAGTTAGGGAGGTGGTCAGATGTTAGCAACATTAGAGGACATTACAGGACATCTCTCATAATCAACCAGGAGATGTGACATCCTGAACTGCTTGGAAGTCATTAATTGATAACTGTCACCCTCGATTGTTCAATCCTTGAACCTTAGGAGATTCCTACCTCGCTGGAGCTTTTTGATAAAAGGAAAGTGCTCAGCACTGTGCCCTCCTGAAAGAGTCAATGAAGATGGGCCTCCCATCATCTGGAAGGGGAAATTCTCCTCAGGAAAGCTCTCCGTTCTGGAAGTTTTAGAAATAATAGGAAGCTTTCCTAAAATGTCCCGAGCACATTTGTCCACTCTCAGCCTCCTCTCCACTCCAGAGTGTGCTCGGCAGAGGTCCCTTTGCTCACAGTCTGCCCTTACCCCTTGAGGGTACCCCACTTTACTCTTTGATAAGCTGCTTGTCTCCTGCACTATGCACTGTGTGTCTCTTGGAATTTCCTCAGAGACCATGAAGACCAGTGAGCCCAGGGGAGGCTGGAAGGGAGGTAGACGGGAGAGAAGAGAGGGGGAGATGGGGAGGGGGGTGACACTGACTCCTCAGTGCCTCATTTAAGCAGAGAACTGCATAGAATAGTTTACACTCAATTTAAAAACCTGGACACCTTCAAAGGATAAGTTGATTTTCTGCTTTGAACCAAGATACAAGTTCCTTTAGTACTTCACCGTAGAATAGAAAAATGATTCAGGTTCGCGGCATGAAAAATATGCTAGGAAAGAAAAAAGATTTTAGAGATAAACCACAATAACACAGTAAGCCAAAGCCGCACAAGAAGCTATTACTCTGCCGAGAATAATGCGCGTCCAGCATTGAATAGAGTGCGGTGTTGTGATCCGCGGCATCATAAACAACAAAACCCGACTTTGAGTCACTTGTAATTGAGTTTTTCAAGATGTGATTTAATGTATTAAATGGAATCTTTCAAACATAGCAGCTCCTGAAGATCTTAGAAAAATTAGTAGGGAATGAATATTAATTTTGGGTAGTTGCCAGGCATTTTTGAGAGCATAACTTCTCCCTTACAGCACTCAGCAGTTGAAGAGGAAAGAAAGGGAAGTATCAGGCTCAGAAGAAGGACCAGTCAGCAGGAACACATAGGACAGTGTTTTGCATTTGGGATAAGAAGACACCAGTGATGTTGAAAGCTATGATGTATGCAGACAGAGAGAGAGAGAGAGAGAGAGAGAGAGAGAGAGAGAGAGAGAGAACTAGAGAAGAGTTTAGAAAAATAACTAGAAGTCCAGTTTGTGGACAGGACTGCATAGGACTCTTAACTTCAGGTTGGAGGATCTCTTTTTTTTTTAATTAAAGTATATTCATCTTCATATGCTTGTAAAACTAAAAAGTAAATTTATAAATTTGAAAGAATATATTCTGATACTGTTGGGTAAAGTGTTCTATAAATTTCAGTTATGTTAATGTGATCAGCGGTGTCCACAGTTCTATATTCTTATTGATTTTCTCACTGTTGTTCTATCAATTTTGAGAAAGGGTATTAACATAGCTGACACTAGGTACAGATTTATGTATTTCTGCTTTCTGTCAACTTTTACTTCATGCTTTTTTAAACTTCGTATGTTATGTATATGCCTGTTCAATCGCTTAACGAGCGATCCCTTAACATTATGAAATAAACTCTCTATTCATGGGAAAAAAATAAAATGAATTCATGTACATGACATTTTAGTCAACTTTTGACGGGACAGAGAACTCAAATTTACTGTGTGAACTTCTTTTATTAAATATGAGCCCAAAATGCCATGGGCTGGGAAAGTTGTTTAAGTAAGCTGCTTTTGGGTTTTCTACTGTCAAGACTCAGTGTTGGCCTGGGTCCCAGGGAGACATAGGCACAGTGTTTTCCCAGGACAACACTAAGTCAGACACACTCCTGGTAAGGATGGAGATGGCAACCGAACTATTAGTGCTTCAGTATCAAGTGTGTTCTGGGGGGTGTTTGAGGCTTCAAATTGGGGGTGCTTAATATTTTTCAATCTGTGCATGATGTAGCTTTTTTTTTTAAGTCAGTTTTTTTAAAATCTCAATTCTTGTCTACTTTGCTTGGAGCTTAGATTTAAAATCGATTTCCTATTATAACCAGCAGATGGAGCAATTTACTTTATTTATACTTCATTCCAAATAAAAAAACATTAAAGATGGTTCAGTCTCTCTCCCTCCCTCTCTCTCTTTCTCTCTCTGTCTTTCTTTCTCTCCATATATAATATTATACAATCTGTAGTATATGTGAACAAATATTGTAAAACTGGTACATATAGTTAAGTGTATACTTTGAAATTCTCAATGTCTGGAAACAACATACCAAGTATGATTTCATTTTTAGAAAATTGTTTTTTTTTTTTTTTTTTTTTGGTGGGGGCTTTAATTCAGACCTGCATTTTAGCTTTGTAGACCCAAAAGGAAGACATTCAGTAAAAGAATCTAACTTTCTAGAGTCTGTTTTCTATGCCTCTTGTAACTATACTCCTGCAGGGCTGTGTCATGGATCCTGGAGATACTCAGCTATCATCTCGAGGGCCTGATAGAGCAGATTTTAAAATTCTGATTTGGGTAAAGGACTCTAACAGAGCTTTCAAGTTGAAATGTATTTATAGAATCATTTCAGCGATTAGATTATCTATCTTAGCACTTGTCAATAGAGGATGGTTTCCGGTAAGAGATAACTAATAACTTTATAGAATTTTGGGATGTAATAGAATGTTATTGTTCCCCAGAGGTCACACTTGGCAACCAGAGGGTAATAACTTTTATTACAAGCCTGAAATAGTCTATAAATGTTTCATTAAATCCTTAAATATGTGCAGTTATTAATTTCCCAGTCTTTTTTGATTCTTGCCTCTCATGCTGAGATGGCTGGACTGTCCCAGGAAAGCTGGAGAAAATGCGATTGGGCTCTGTTTCTCACCTGCAGGGTTTCCAACCAGGATTATCTGAGTACATGTGGATTTTAGTAAGGATCTTCGCGGGAAATTTTCATTATTACTTTAAATGCTAGGCTCAGCATCTAAGTTGTGCCTTGATCATTTCCTCTTCCAACACGTTTCCACTGATCCTTAACCTGCTTGTAGAAGTAGGGGGTAGAGCTAGGAGGGAAGACATTACATTTTTTTGGCTCTCCTAGTCGATTCAAAAACATTTATGAAGCATCTGTCTGTGCAAGGCTCTGGTGTGGTGCTGAGCTGATCGAGTTTAAAAAGACATAGACCATGTCCTTGAGGCAGAGAAGCTGCCAATCGCTGACTTGAGGGACAAGTGCTTTTATTTCTTTAGGGAGGGCAGAGTTGCCATAGAGCAGGCTCTGAGTAGGTTGAAGGCGAAGGGGATGCCTACATCCCACCTATTGGAGAAAACAAATCAAAACTTAACTTCTAGACTGCAAGGAAACACAGTTCAAATTCCTGGGAAATCAGAATTATAGAATACCTAAACACAAAATATAGTTTTGACTTTCAAGTTAACATTGCAACTAAGGAAATATTGCAAAATCGAAGTCCCTCCAGGGCTCAATTTAATGGATAGAGAAGAGAATTTGAAAGGTAATAAAACAGATTCTCACACAAAAGGTGCATGGATTTTGCATCTGAATAACACTCTGGGCATCTTTTCTCTTCTTGAACCAGGGAAAGGAACTCTGTTTCTTTTACTTCTTTTTAGCATAATCCCTGCGTATAATAAAATATGCATAAGCAACGAGAATGAGAATATATTTTTGGGACCCACTAACTTGAAAGACTTGCTCAAGGTTGTTTTGTTGCAAGAATTAGGAACATTTTCAGTAGTTCAAGAACAAAGGGGTCATTTTGAAAAAAGAGAACTTCATAAATATAAAATATAGGAATAGTAGCCAGATCTTAGGACTAATCTCAGGATAAAATTTTATTTTTCTGTATGTCATATAACTTACTTTAACAAATGGTCCAAAGTAAATTTGCCAAAGCTGGGGCTGTGGTAAGGAACACTCCAATGGCCACGTATAAGCCATATGATGGCACAAGGAGGGCACAGGAAAGCAAGGCCCTCCTTGATTGAACTGAGCTGACTGAATTCTTAAAAATTTAGCTTGAAACATCAACTATTTTGTGTCTGGCTTTTGTGTGTGGGGGATGTGGGTAGAGGGTTTGAGTATATGTGTATGTGTATACAAGAGAGCACTTGGCTGTGTGTGCCTTGTGGGGGGCCTAAGGGTGGTATTAGGATTCATCCTGGATAGTTCTACCTCTTATAACAGAGGTAGATCTCTAGGCAGTGAGAACAGAGGGGGAGACCAGAGGAAATTAAGCAAGGCCACAGGTCTATGTGAGATGCAACACACACACTGGGAAAGCTGACCTGCCGCCTACGCTGAATTCAGCATAAAAGCACCCCACCAGGGAGTCCACTATAAAGCCCACCAGCAGGATTATCAAGCCTGCCCCTCCAGGGACCACCCATCAAAGACTAGAAAGGAAACCAGTAAGTTTCCATTTTCGATCCCCCCCCCCCCCCCCCCCCGTAAGTTCATAAAAGGGGCACCCAGAGCCAGAGTTGGAGCTGTCCTGCCTCTCCTCTGGCTCTGTACAGCCAGAAACGACTTCTTGCTTCCCTGAGTCTCCTCAACAATCAAGTGACCCTCCCTTCCCTGCTTTTCAATAAATTTTACTTAAGCCGTTCAGTGGCGTCCTGGCTTCAGTCTTCGAGTCTGGGACACAAGGACCTGGACAGAAATCCTGTAACACTTATTGCTTTGCTTTGGGGTTTCTCAGGCTTGGCCTTTCAGGGCAGAATTGCAGGCCATCGCCATTTCTCACTGACATTTTTATGTGGGATCAAGGGATCTGCACTCAAGTCCTTTTCCTTGTAACCCCTGAGCTATCTCCCCAGCCTGGATCAGAGTTTAGAAATACTTAGAAAACTTTGGGGCTGGAGAGGTGGCTCAGGGGTTAAGCCTCTGCCTTGCAGGCAGAAGGTCCTAAGTTCAGTTCCTAGACCCCACGTATAGACGCCAGGCGGAAGCACCGGTGGCCTGCGTTTCTGGCCCTGGTAGGGCGGAGCCTGTGAATCCCAGGGCAGAGTAAACAAGGAGGAGGTGGAGGCATCCATGGTGGTTCCCGAATTAGTCTGTGGTTCTACACACACACACATATACATACACATGCGCACACATACGTACACACACGCGCACACACGCATACACGTGCAATTGAATAAATAAAAAAAAGAAATACTTAGAAAACTTAGCATCTGTTAAGAGTTCACAGGTATGTGTCGGCTCTTGTTCAAAACTGTTTTCATGTTGTAACACATTACTTAAGGTGACTATAATGCATGGCCCAATGCCATTTTGCTTATAGACAAATTGTGATACTGCTGAAAAGAAAGCAACGTATACAGCTGTGAGCCCAGCCACTTGCATCTGGAGCCTCTGCTGCTGGTTGCTTCCAAGGATTAGGCCCCACGGGATGAAGTTCTGGAGTTGGTTTTGTGATGAGCTAGAACTACATGGAAGGCACAGTTATAAGAATGGGGACACAGAAATCATGAGTGAGCAGAAGAAATACATCTACAGAGAACATAGAACAGCTCTTCTCAGCAGCACCTTTCCAGATTGAATTGAACAAGGTCTAGTTATAGCAGGGCTCACTAAATATTTGTTGAATATTGAATGGATATTTTCATCAAGAATTGTGGGTGCAACATATCCCTTGGAAGGTCACATGCATCAGTCAATCATGATCTTTCCGATAAGTTATTTAAATGGTTCCTTGAGGACATTACTAAATCAAGTACTCATTCTCCCTCTTTAAAGTATAAAGTTTAAGAAAGGGTAAAGTTTCTTTAACCTACCTGTCATCTTTGCTCGTTCCCTTTTGCTTTTCTAGAAACGCTTTTAGACTTTGTTGATATGTTTACATCCATATATAAAAACTGTAGAAATGTAAATTGTTCCTTTGCATGCTTTCAAATATTCACACAAGTATCATAGTGTTTCCCTTGCATCATTTAGTCTGTCTTAGAAATCCACCCATGTTGTTGTGATAAGCTTCTTGCTAGCATAATTTTGCTAGATTTTTCTGGGAGATTAAACTCTTCAGCACTCCAGACATAACTAGTTGAAGGCAAACCAGCATTTGATGAAGACGCCCCTGCTAGTTTTAGTTCAGATTTTTCCTGGTTACATTAGTCTGTTTTGTTTTGCTGTGGTAACTCATTTAATAGACTACCTATAATACTAGTACTTCCTACTAGGATGCATATAAATAATTATTAAATACTTTTTAGATAGAAATCACCTTCTTCATTGTACCTAAACTACTCTGGGAGCCTACCTGTTTTCCTCTTTGGTTAAGAATGACAAATGAATAAACAACACCATTTACAGGAAGAAAAAACAAGTGGGCAGAGAGGACCAGTTAATCGTGCCACAAAAATTCATTTTCCCCTTTTATTGTGTGGGGCTGTGGCTGGGCTTCTGAGCCAGGGGTTTCTTTGCTTAGACTTGTTGGCATCTTGTAGAGCCATGTGCTAATCAGTCATCCATCAACAGTCAAGCAACTGTCAATTCCCATAGCTAATCAGGCAGGAGGTGGTCATCCATCACAAGGACTAACCAGTCATTTTTACAGCGCTGCTTACAAAAAAAAGAAAAGAAAAAAAAGAAAGCCCCTCTGTTTCAATGGAGAATTTCTCTGACCAGTATGATTCTACCATGCTAAATACTTGTTTGTGAGATATATACAGAACATTGACATTTGGCTGTGGGGGTAGGAAATAAAAAGACACACAGAGAGAGACCTGAGGTAGGAGACAAAGATGTGAATAAGCAGATACTATAAATGTAGCGGAAGCTGGTCAGGAGTGAGAGTCACAAAAGCAAAGACAAAGATGACTGAGTCATCCAAGCATATGTTGCACCTCTTGCTGCTCCGGAGGAATAGAGCAGGCTGGAGACTGCGCA
This sequence comes from Typhlomys cinereus, assembly GCA_023101885.1. Taxonomy (NCBI): domain Eukaryota; kingdom Metazoa; phylum Chordata; class Mammalia; order Rodentia; family Platacanthomyidae; genus Typhlomys; species Typhlomys cinereus. The sequence continues at coordinate 3,084,114 of JALPQD010000020.1, forward strand.
TGCGTTGTAGGATTTCAGCGTGTGAGCTGCAGTTTAGACCTCTGGGAGGTCCGCTGAACCCTGCAACGCTGCTGCGTGATCACTTCCTCTGCTTCCCTGCGTTTCCTTACAGAAAAATCTATCTTCCTGGAGGTGGCTTGAGCGATTTTCTGCCAAGCTTGCAGTCAGAAAAGCCTGGCATACCTGCGCTTCTAAGTTTTTATTAATTAGTATGTATTCTCTGCGATATAATTAAAGGAAAAAATATTCGTTATGCAAAACATGTATCGCTGCTATGATAGATTTTGTAAGTATTTTATAAAATTGGGTATGCTTATGAGGTTTTGGTCATTAATTCTTTAGACAAACATTTGCTCCTTGACAGATTATTTTTTGTTCACAGGCAAAGAGAAATGGTGGCAATCGAGATTAGGTTTGAGCCACATACTTTTCCAAATTCACTTTTTCTTTCAATATGCTAATTCTTTATGTCTGTATCTGAGTAAGAATGATCTAGGTATAAGTCTAGTTCTTAGGTTGGGTCTCTTGGATTCCTCCCCTGGATTTTTTCTGGAATGTTCTGCTCCCTTTTCAGTGGATAATCCTTCTCTTTCTTCACCAGAGTGACCCGAGCTTTGACAAGAGCTATTGCTTTTGCCAGAAGGAAGAACCAGGGAGTTCTTGAGGAGGGTACATAGCGTCTTGTGAGTTGTCTGTCTGAGCTGCAGCCTCTGCCCAGCGCTTGGCAGAGTTATGGGGTCCATGCTTCTCTCAGCCCCATGGGATTCCAAGGAGTCAGAGAGTTCAGTATGCGTCAAGAATCTTGCCTGGATGTCCCTAACCTTTGCTTCATTTTTTTTTTTTTTTTTTTTTTTTTGTCATTCAATGTAAGCAACTTGAATTTGTCCTTATGCAAAGTTGGCTTCTCTTATAGCCCTTCTGTCCTGGAGTACTGGGAGGGAAATATCTGCAAACAGTGCAGTAGGAGTCTTCCGACTCTCACAATTGCCTGAAGTGGCTAATTGGTTGAACTGAGCCTATCATTTTCTCTCTTAGTGCATCAATAACCCTCAGCAACAACCAAACAAACCCCCAGCCCTCATAATTACTGTTTCTTCCATATTTCACAAATGCCAAAGACATCGCAGAAGCCATTGCGCCTCCTCAGCCTGCCATCCATTCCAAGTCACCGCAGGTGAAAGTCTTGGTAATTGCCGTCTGCAGCCTGCCAGAGGCCCTGAACGCCAGAGATGGAGGCCTGGCTGCCATCTGGCCGGGGAGCGTTCCAACTTCAGAATTGCATCCCGGGCGCTGTTGGCAACTTTGTCTTTACCCGATCACTAATTCTGGTGGGCTGCGCAGTGTATATAGATGGTGAGGATTTACAACTAGCTCATCCTTGAAAGGAAAAATAAGGAGTAAGGTGGCAGAAAGAGAAATAAGGAGCAGGGAACAGGAGGAAAGTCATTAGCATTACACAGAGGGACAGCAACCCAGGAGGACAGAGGACAGGTGAGAGCAAGTAGAAACAACATCGATCAGGTGGCTTCTTCTCCCGAGGTAAGATGGGCCCGAAGAGAGAAATGCACACAGTGAGTTTGTCGATGTGAGCCGTGTAAGTCATAACGCTAATGTTTATTCAGCTCCTTTGGTGTGTGGGGCACAGTTCTAAATTCATGGGCAGAAATTAGTTTTCATTTAACGACCTAGAAGACCACTTTAAAACATTTCCTTTCAGGCCTTTGACACAGTTCGATATATTGCCATGGGAGAAAATAAATCAAGTGTTTAAAGCATGCCACTTTCTTACTATTAGTCCTAATTCCTTCTGTACTTTTATATAATCAAAATTTTGTTTTAAAAAAAATCATAAATTTCTCGTCACCCAATCCTTTATCTTCACTCAAATCCTTTTACTCTTAATTTGATGGGTGGCCCTAAAAGTGCAAACCATCCCTGGATGGCTCATTGATTATGGAATGAGAATAGAGAGCTGTCAACTGTTCTTTTCTCAGTGCACGGCCCAGCAGGCAGCGATTTATTGCTGCAGTTGCTGCAGAAATCTTAAAAAGGTGAGGTTTTGCCCTGAGCAAAAAGGGTAAAGTTAACAAGAAGCTATGTAGTATCTTACCACTGCAAATAAAGGGGGAAGAGTGCAGGAGTTAATGGAATGGGACATGTGCAGCGGGAGAGGGCTTCGAGATGCCGTTGTGATGGAGACTAAGCAGTATTCCTTTCCACTGAGACTATAGACGTTCTACTATTCTATATCCAGTGTTGAGTCATGATTGATGATCATTGCAATGGAGTTACTGGGAATCTAAAGATGTCTTTTTCTTTTTTTTTAACTAATCAGAGATTATGAGTCAGCTGTGAATTTTGTTCTCAGGCTTGACCAACAATATCATTCAGATGTTCCTAAGTTTCTCATTTTAACATGACAAGAGCTTAAAAGTATTTTGTGAATAAACTGTTTTTCTTTTATAAATAGCAGTGCTGGCCATTTTGAACCATTAAGAACAGATGGGTTAGGCAGTAGCACTTCACTTTGTGGTAATTAATTATTCTGTTATTATAAATGATGATTTAGCATATTAGAGTCCTGAGTTGCTATTTCCTTATTAAGGTCATTAATGATTTTTAAAATTAGTTCATACTCTAGGTTAAAAGCTTAACATAAGAATATTAAGCTAGTCAGTTCCGAACAATCCAGTTCCTAAATTCTATTTTCATGTGCATATATGTATGGGTTGTATGTATGTGTGTGGGTATGTTTGCACATAGACACATGTTTGTATAAGTGCACACATGTGTGTGCAGGAACAAGAATGGTATCTGTAATCATCTGTACTTGCTCTTCCATCTTATTCTTTTTTAAAAAAAATTATTTATTTATTTAGTGTGTGTGTGTCTGTGTGTGTCTGTGTGTACCAGAGGGAACTGTGTGTCCCTGTGGAGGCCCAAGGGTGATTTTGGAAATCATTCTGGATTGCTTCTACCTCCCTTTTGCTTTGCTAGGGGATTTCCCAGAGCTCCGCCCACCAGAACTGGAAGTACAGGCTGCTGCCTTTTCTACCTAGTGTTTTTATGTGGGACCTGGAATCTGAACCCAGGACATTCTGCTTGCCAGACAGAGTTTTAACCTCTGAGCTATCTCTCTAGCCCCCCTCTTATTATTTTAACCCAATCAAACCCAGAACTCATGGATATGACTTGTCTGTCTAGTCAACTTGCTCATGAGATTCCCAGGCCCTGTCTTCTGGGGCTTGAACTTTGGGTGGGCCACTATACCCACCTGACATTTATGTGACATTGAACTGTGGTTTTTGCTTGCATGGCAGTGCTTTAGCTGCTGAGCCATCTCCCCAGCCCCAGCTACCAACTATTTTCTTCCAAAGTTGTTCTACCTGCAGCATTCACTCTAGGGGCAGCACATGAGCAAAGTTCCAGTTATTTCTTCTTGGTTAATCGACACGTGAAAGAACTGGTATAAACAAGGGAAATCATTTAACATGGTCTGGAGTTATGCTGTCAAATTTATTGATTAGCAGAACTGGTGTACAGACTTACACTAAAGAAAACTTACGAATCTGCTGGTAGGCATCCCTCCCCCTTCTTAAAATAGAAATACCTACTAAAATAATTAAAAGCAAATTAAAAGCATGAAAAGATTTATTTCAAAATATGTTTCCAACTTTATTCAATTTTTTTTGGTTAGCGTGTATGCGTGTGCATGTGTGGTGGATACAGGTGTCCATGCATGTGTGTGTGAAGGCCAGAGGTTGACCTCAAGTGTCAGTTGTTCCCCCCTTTCTCTTTTGAGACAGGGTCTCATTGAACCCAGAGCTCATGAATTAGTTTAGATCGGCCAGCAAACCCCAGGGATCCAGATGTTTCCATCTGCTTGGTGTTGGGATTACAGGAAGGTGCCAATATGCCTGGCTTTATTTTATGTGGGTGCTGCCAATCTGAACTTTACCACCTGAACCATCTCCCTAGCCCTTTGTCAATTATTTAATGGAGAGGATGCCATTGTACTATCAGCAATGGAAGTGATCATTATGCTAGTTTCTGTAGATTGAATGGCTTGATATTTGTGTATGAAAAGATAGCTTTTATTTTTATTTTGCGTTTGAGCCTTGGTTTTTAGAGACAGATCTTATAGCCCCATATGGCTATCAACTAAAATGATCATCCTGCTTCAGCTTGCTGAATTCTGGATTACAGGTGTGTGTCGTCATGCCTTGTTTGGAAGGTATCTTTTTATGAGATAGATGATTGATGATATCAATCAATCAACATATACCAATATATATCCATACCAATCAATACTTCATCTGCTAAAATTGGCAAGAATTCACATCAAATTGTTTAAACGATTCTTTTTTTTGTTTAAATGATTCTGACAGGAGTAAAGGTATAATTGTGAATTTGTCCATATCTTCACATAAAATAAAGAACTTAGATAAAACAAGGGTAAAAAGATATAAGGAATATTTTGCATAAGTGCTCATACTTGTGTGTGTGTTTTGTGTGTGTGCGTGCGTGCGTGTACACACATGTGTGTCAGAAGACAAGCTTGGATATGTTTCTCAGGCAACATCTATCTTGGTTTTTACACAGGTTATCTATTTCACTGGCCTGGAGTTTGCCAGTTGTTTTGGCTAGCTGCCTTGTGAGTGCCAGGGGTCTCCATCTCCCCAGCAGTAACTGTGCAAGCACAGGATTTTATTCCATGAGTTACACTAAATTCCTTGTGCTTTGCAAGGCAAGTGCTTTATGACCCAAGCTTTTTCCCCAGTTCCCACTACCAGAAAATGAGGACATAGCTATTCCCACCAACACCAAAAAGAATACCCAAGGACTCAACTCAAAACCTGCAGGCTATTGCTCTCTATATGGGAGAAAGCAAGAGGAAGTAACTGAGGAGGAAAAAAAAAAGATAACCAGAAGTCCAGAAGAATGTGTTTCATGCAAGCATGCTGACTTAAGCAGCACCTAATACTGCAAGTTTTTTTTTCTAATTTAGTATAGTTGAGTGAATGTGATTGATAGTATGTATTGAAGGATCTAGAAAAACACAGCTCCATATTCACAGTTGAAATTGACCTGAAAAGATTGTGATCTCAGATAGACCCATTTTATGAAACTACTTGGAACAAGACAAAACAGGCCAATCAGGATAGACAACTGAGGCAAGAAAAGAGGTCTATGAAGAAGTAAAAATAGGGAGGGGCTGGAGAGGTGGCTCAAGGGTTAAGCTTCTGCCTTGCAGGTGGAAGGTCCTGAGTTCAGATCCTAGACACCACGTATAGACTCTGGGCGGAAGCAGGGGTGGCCTGTGTTTCTGGTCCTGGTAGGGCGGAGCCTGTGAATCCCTGGGCAGAGTAAACAAGGAGGAGGTGGAGGCGATCCATGGTGGTTCCCGAATTTGTGTGTGGTTCTACATACACACACATACATACACACACACACACACACACACACACACACACACACACACACGCACGCACAATTGAATAAATAAATAAAAAAAATTTAAAGAAGTAAAAAAAGAGAATCAATTAACATAGCAAAAAAAAAAAAAAAAGCTCCATGTTTCTGTACACTACAGGGAAACTCAGAGGATGACCTACAGGAAGTTAGAGAGTACCTGAAACTTTCACACTTCTCCTGACTCAGGAAAAAGTAATTTCACATAAAGGATAGTTCTCAAAACATGCCAAGGTGAAATTTCATGCAGTTGCTAGAAAGAGAATGAGGATCAGAATAGCATTTCTAAAAAAATAAAAGTGCCTCAGAGTGACGTTCGCTGGACAGAGTCAAGCAGTACTGAGCCCCCAAGTCTTACTGTGATGAAAAACTTGATCCTTAGGGTGCCGAGATGTTTGAGACGGTGGGAATTGTGCCCTCAAGGAGGAACAGTGGAATGGCAGTCGCTTTGACTTCCTATGTGACAGTGTGAGTGAGCTACTCGTGTGAGACAGCTGAGACTCAACCAACGTCAGCACTATGTCCTTGAACCTCTAAAATTGAGCTAAATAAACCTTTCTTTACCTCTTAATAGCCTGTCTCAGATGTTTTGCTGTAGTAATGCAAACTTGAGTAAAATGAACAGTGACTATTTCAAAGTACAACTTTGTGCCGAACAAATAAGGTATGAAAGAATAGAATCAAAATTTGAAAGAACTCAAATGATGCAGTGATAAAACTTACAGAAGAAGTAGAAATGAAAGAAAACCTTTTGTTTCCTGGAAATGAAAAGGGAAATATGATGAGCACAAAAGGGAATAAACATAACAGGTTCTGCCTCGAGGGAAAGGGAGATGAAGGAGGAGTATGTGAATAATGTAAGAGAAATGAAGAGTTAAAGTGACAGCTATTGGAAGCAGGAGAAGAAGCCCTGACAGACCGACAGATAAAGGATTCCCTAAGTAAGAAAACCTCAACAAGAGAGTAGAATCACAGTAGAGACTGTAATTGTAGAAAACACTTCTGAAACAAAAAGCTAAAATAAATTTGAATTTACATATTGAGATAGTTTCTGGTCTACCTGGGGATAGTGACCATCTATGTGCTATTAAAATCATTAGACTTCAAAGAAAAAGGGAAAATGTCCTCTGATTATCATGCTTTTCAATAGAAAAACAATAGCTATACACCAGGGGAAGTAGAATAACCTATTTATAAGATGCTCAAGGAATGAACTGTGAGCTAAAATTCTAGATCTAGGGAAGCTGACTTTTATTTGAGAAAGGTGAAAATAAATGTGGGATGTGGATATGTTAAGGGATATGTCTAGGGAGAGTGGGATAGAGGAAGGGGTAATATGTAGAGAAACCAGAGATATGTATCATGATAAGTATCGTGGATATTTCTAGAAGTTTATATTAGAGAATGAGATTCAGAATGCAAAAGGAATAGACAGTGGCATAGTGATAACAGAAAGGAAGAGGAACAAATGTATGGCTTATTCAACTTATCCTTGAGGAGAGGTAAAGGGAGAAAACATGGTCAGTATTTGGCCTAGGCTATTGCAATGTAGATATTTTTATATATCTATAAAATCAATGAAAAATGGAGATTTCATAGAAGAGCACATGTACTATACTTAGCAATCATTGTCACTAGTAGTATTGATATTTTAAAGTTCTTTTTGTGTCAATGAGTAAATATGGAAGAATCTAACTTTATTATGCTCAGCATTCCTGCAAACGAGGATACTCTGAGAAGAAAAGGGTACATAAATGCAACCTAGAAAAGTTTAAATAGAACAAACAAGAAAACAAATAAGCATTTTGTAGCCAGGAAATTGAGTGGAAAATGTGTTTAATCTCTTGAATATGGAGAGACAACCTTGAGGGCTGGAAACAAATCTGATCCCCAAAGATGCTGTCTTGAAACCTAAGGCGTCTTTGGAGAATGCTTACAAGGTGAGGCCCTAGCAACTGCTTGCATTTCAACAGAGAGACATAACCAGACATTATGTTTTCCTCGCTTAGAAAAAAATGACACTGCCTTATGTTGGTGAAAAAAGCCAGATTCAGAAAGAGAAATGGCCCATGCTTCTCTCATATGACAATAGATGGAGGATGAATGGGGCAAAGTAAGGAAAATAGAATGCAGAAAATAGGCAAGAGAGGCAATACTCAATGATCTATAAATATGATGTAAGAAGTACATGATATGCATATATAAAGAGTATAATCATGAACCTTGTTATTTTGTACAATATATGCTGAAAAATAGCAAAACGAAAGCCACAGTCATCATCACTTCCACTTAAGTCCTGCAAAGGCATGGAACACAGTGTGGCCATCTATAGATTCAGCTGCAAAAATACAGAGCAAGAAGTGTGGAGCACATGGGGCTGAACTGCATTACTAGAGTGTAGCCAGCAAACCTCTGATTGGAACCAGGCAGGTCAAATAGCTTGACTTCTTCAGAGATATAAGACAGAAAAGGAGTGGGCATCATGAAGTAAAAGAGAATCAAATCATGGTAAAAATTAATATGCAAGAGAAAATGGTAGTATCTTAGGATATATGCTTGGCATGTAAAATGTAAAGAATGATGAGAAAGTATCACTGAAATGGATATAAGGCAAAATAGTGGTTCCTTTGTCAGTGGCACGAGGAAAGATTTGAAATAAAGGCAGGGGCTTTGAGATCACTGGCATAATTTTACAATTTAAATGATGATCCATTAGTGGCATTTTTATGTAGTCTTCTATATCTCTGTTCAGTTTTATATCAAAGTGTTAGGTTTTTAAAAAGGAATTGTCTCACATAACTAGAAATTATGAGAGTAGACCTCAGGTATGGCTAGACTGAAGGATTCCAAGGTTCTTCCCAGGATGAAGATGTAGGATGCAGGATGCAGGATGTAGGGTGTGTAGGATATAGGATTCAGGATGCAAGATGCAGTTCTCTTTCCCTCATTGCTTGGCTCTCACCACAGTACTTTCCATTTTAGTTATTCTGCATGGTGGGATGATGGACCTGGAGAGTTTCAAAGCTTCTGATCTCTGAAGCTGGTGTCTCTAATGTGTCCAAATGTCTGGACAAAATAGGAATGGGAACGTGAAAATGAGAAATCTAAAGGCACAGATAATAGAGATCAAAAACTCAAGTCTTGTGAGATGATTGTGTTAAATGTGGAAAGGCATTAGGGGTAAAGGAGAAATGGTTTCACTACTAATTGACTGCTAGACTTAAATGGTGATTGTGTGCTCAGCTGTAGCAAGAACAAGCAGCAGTGACAGTGAAACATGAGGTGTATCAGTACACAGAATGCATGACAGGTCCTCAGCTCTTTTGGAGTGCACTCTCTTGTAATATGGAGATCTAGCTTGTCACTCTGGATATTTCCAGGAATTATGCAACTACACATTAGGTATAAAAGTAAAGCAATGTCTGCTAATAAAAATTATTTGGGAAAATTTATGAGTAATAGGTCGATAAATGGCTCCAAGTAGAATGTCCTTATCTTTTCAGCTCCTAAACTTTGGGAAGTCTAGTTGCAGTATGATTTATGGCTTATAAATAAAAATATTTGCTCCTGAGAAAATGTATTTAAAACAAAAAACTTTACAGAAGATTCAGATATTAAAAATAGCTGATTTATTATAAAGCATTCAGATTTTTCCCAAGAAATAAGTTCAAGACACACACATACACACATATTTAAGTGAAGGACCATTTCAAAGTACAATAAGTAGGTTGGTTATCTAGTCATATTCTACTTATTATATTAAAATAATAATAAAATAAAACTATATATGCTTATTTATATATATGGCATGCCAGGGCATTGTTGTCTTTTTCAGGTGCCATTTAATTTTTTACAATGGTCTATCTGTCTGTCTGTCTGTCTGTCTATATCTATCTATCTATCTATCTATCTATCTATCTATCTATCTATCTATCTATTATATATGTGTAGGGGCATGTATGCTACTGTACATGTGTGGCAGTCAAAGGACAAATGGCAGAAGTTGGTTTTCTCCTTTTTTGCAGTGTGGGCTCTGGGAATCAAACTCAGGTTGTTAGTCTTGGCAGCAAGCAAGTGTGTGTATGTGGTGTGTGTGTGTGTGTATGTATTTATGTGTGTATACACTATCCTTTGATAGATTCTTAGGTTGATTATGTATCTTAGTAGGTGTAGCAAATGGTAGCATGAACATGAATGCACATATACATTTTTAGTCTACTGGGTTATTCTCATTTAATATGGGGATTGAGGACATATATGCAGGACTTGGGAAAACCAGAAACTAAATAAAGTACCTTATCTCCAGAATCTTTTTTTAAATAAATTTGAAGTATAAACCTTAGTTAAAGGTGTTGTGTGGTAACAAATATTAGATGAATACATTTGTATCACCTATCGTTGCCTCCAAATTTTGTCTTCATTCTTGGCAAAAGCATCTTTCAATTTGCAATTTTTAGAGTTTGTTTTGATCTGTATAGTGAGGCAAAACCATGAGCTGAAGAGGAGCAGGAAGAGAAATTCCATCTTATAAAAATATTTCAAGAATTTATTTAATAAATCCTGTTCTGCCCATATCAATTATGGTACATTTTAAAGGTTGACTGGTAATATTTATGTCCTAACTTGGTTATATGCGGGCATATGGATTTGACAGGGATGGCTATTTTAAAGTAAATATCAAGATCATAGGCTTTTTTGTACATACCTATGAAAGTCTTCTATTAGTAACCTTTCTTGTCACTGTTGAAATTATCCAAGAGAAGCAGTCTGAGGGAGGAGAGGCTTATTTTGGTTCATGGCTTCAGTGGGCAGCATCAATCAGGGTGGGGAAAGCATGACCTTAATGTGACCCTAAAGAAGTAAGTTCAACACACACACACACACACACACACACACACACACACACACGCACACACACATTTAAGTGAAGAACCATTTCAAAGTACAACCAGGCATATTCTACCTACTATATTAAAATAATAATAAAATAAAACTATATATGTGCCTATTTATATATTTTCTTTCAGGCAAACCTTTAAAGACCCATCCTTAGCAGTTTACGACTGGAAGCTCTCAAAAATCAAAGGCTCCATAACCTTCAAAATCAGTGCCACATTAAGTTCTTAGAATATGAGCCTAAGGGGAATGTTTCAGATGCAAATCATAATAATTCTCAATGAAATAAAACCTTTAAGTAAATTTTAAGAGAACCTCCCTCCTTGTAACATGATTGCTGTTAAGATCATGATATGAACATGCCACCTTGGATAATGTATAAATTAGATTCTGAATTGCATGAACCAGAACCTAATTAGGCATAAGTAAAAAGATGCTGCTTCTTCTTTTTGTTTTTTTTTAAAGGGGGGGCAGAGATTCCAAGGCACAGTCAAAGAGGAATAAATGAGCAAAAGTCTGGAGCACAAGAACTCTGTTGGAAATAATGGGATTTGAAGTGCTGGGACTTCTCTTCACTGATCTGTGCACCTCTCTATTTACCTGCACTGGTATTTTTCTCTCTCTGTTCTGACCCATAGGGCTATGGATAGTTCAAACAACACAGTGAAGCTTTGAGCATTATTAAGAATAAGGTGAGTCTGCAGGAAAGGGACTCATTGATTCAATTTGACTTCAGCTGCTAACTCTTCGGCTATCAATGGTGGCAGGGCAGTTCTACAGAAGCCGTCTAGTTGTGTGTGAGTCTATGTGTTCAGGGCGAGGGACAGTACAGAGAAGTGTTTGGAGTATTTTTAGAAGAGTGGGTGCCAGAAAATAAGTTTTTCAGTGTAGAGATGGAAAGCAAACACTAACATGTGGCGTATGTTGTTAGAAACAATACTGCAAACATAGATAGGATTTTGATTTCTTGATTATGGTATTAACTGCATAGCTGAACATTCAACTGTGCGTAACCATGAGGTAGAATATTCCAGGACAACCTCAAAGTACTGTTTTGTCCCTTTCCAGTCCAGTCTTTGTTCGAGTCCTAGAACTCTATTATAGACCGATTGTTATAAAAAAGGTACTTTTTGAGGGAGAAGACTAGAGTATAGCATGACATCACATTATATAGGTATTAAGAAGTGGTTTCCTTAAAGATGGAGTTGAAAGCAGGGGGAATTTATGAACATAGCACAGACTAAACAAAAAGAGATCAAAGGAAGACTGGAGACATGATATTACTCTTGAGTGCCAACTGAATTAGTTTGAGTGACACCTGGGAGATTAGTAAAGTACAGTTCTGGGCATGTCTTTGAGGGTGTTTCCAGGAGGATTAAGTGCAGGGGCAAAAGCAGATGACCACAGTTTTGAATTCATGAGTGCAATGGCATGGCTCATCCAGAAGACTCCTCCCTGTCCCTAAGCTCTTCCAAACCTTTTGCTCTGTCTTCCACAGTGTCCCCTGAGCTTTGGGGGAAGGGATGATACACATGTGCTATTTAGAATATGCTATTAGAATATCTGAATATGGTTGGTGTTACTCAATAGGTTAGAGAGCAGGTGGAATAAGAGTGGAAGCAGAAGAAGCCATTGAGCTAGGTATTCTTTCTTTCTGCTTCCTGGCAGCTGTGCTGTGAGCAGCTTTGCTCTGCTCATGCCTCTGGTCTCACACTGGATTGCAGCCCCAGAAATGGTGAGCCCAAAGAAATCTTTCTCCTCCATTCAGTATTTTTCTTTCTTAGGTATTTGTCCCAGCAATGACAACTCTAACAAAGTGAGCATGTACCATTAGCTAATTTCTTGCTCATGCTATGGGAGAAGTCACAATTAGTTTTTGCTGTAAGTGGTTTCTCTCTCTCTCTCTCTCTCTCTCTCTCTCTCTCTCTCTATATATATATATATATATAATCTTCATTTTCTTTAATTAATCTTATTTCAACAAATTCAGTTGGGTCTTGTTAATTTGTATGTAAAGAATGAATGGATGGGCTTAAATGGAAGTATAATCTGTGTTGTTGTTAGCTAGGGTAGGATTCTAATGAAGGGATCAACAGCTCAAGGATGCTTCATTCAGAACACCAAAATGAGCAGTGGCTCGAATCATAGTGTAGTAGTGAGAGGATATGGGATTTGGAAAATTAGCTTCAGGGGGATCACTTAGAAGGGGTTTAGGAATGCTGCTTTCTGTCATTCTGCCCTTTTTGGGGACGGATCTGCTTGGATCAGAGAGTAAAAAAGGTGCACACACATCATGTGCTCGTGCACGTACACACTGAACCCTATGCTTAACTGTTCATCTCTGTGTGTGTATGTGTGTGTGTGTATGTGTCTAATTGTAGGTGTGTGTGTGCCTATGGAGGCCCAAGGATGACACTGGAAATCATCCTGTATTGCTTTGCTTAGGTTCCATCTTCTGAATGCAAACTCGGGTCCTTTTGCTTATGAGGCAAAGGCTTAACCCTGAAGTCATGTTTCCAGCCCATGTTTATCTTTTCTATGGGAATGTAAGAGTCTACCCATATCATTTATTATTTATTTATTCATATATATATATATCATATTCATCTCTATAATATCTCTCTTATTCCCTCTCACTCCCTAAGAACATTACCTTCTTCTCAATATATCTCACTCTTACTTTCATTTTTTTTCAAAATATAAAATTCACTGAGTTTAATTAGTTTGTCTGGGTACAAGTATGCACTTATTTACTAGACCATGGATGGCTTACCAGTGGCTACATCCATGAAGAAAAATGACTCCGTTCCCTGCAGCAGCCATTAACTTCCAACAGCTCCCTGGCTAGGACTGAACTCAGGAGCTGAGTTCAACTCGACCATGCAGGAATGTTGATGGGCTTGATGTCCTCCAGATCTTTTTCAGATGACCACAATTGTGCGCACAGTTGTGCGTTCATGAGTGCAATGTCGTCCCGTGGCTCTTCCAAACCTTCTGTTCTCTCTTCCACAGTGTCCCCTGAGCCTTGGGGGAAGGGATGATACACATGTACTATTTACAGCTGAGCATTCAACGGTTGTTTTTTCTCAGTGCTATGGCCAGTTATGAGTATCTTCAGTAGCTGCTACCCAAGCTGCGAAAGGAAGCTTTTCTGACCAATTGTCCCTCTAGCTCACAGGGTGAATTGCTGGCATGTTGCACCGAGCTGAACAACAGCAAAGTCCTCAGATCGCCCTGGCTCTAGTACGTTCCTCTTGGTGCCATGTAGGCGAGGGCAAAGAGGTCTCTTCAGTCTTTGTGTCTGCGGGGTTCTGGAGTATGGTGCTCAACTTCTAAGTCCTTTCTTGGTGGTCTCCTCGAACCCTGCCCTCCATCTTGCCCTCTCTTGCTCATGGGTTTCTGCACATGAGCAGCACTTGACAACTTCTTCTGCTGTCTCCTTGGCAGCTTGGTTCTGCCTCATGGTGCAGTTGAAGTCCAAGCTGGTCTGTGGGTCTCAGCAGTTCTGCCTGTTTCCCTGCAGGGATCCCTGGATCTGTTATTTAATATTACATTTGGTATTTAAAATTAGCATTTCATATTCTTTTGTATATTCAAAAGTATTTATTTTTTCTCTTGTGACAGTTTCTCCCTGGGTAGCACAGGCTAGCTTGTCCTCCAACCACTGCTCTTGAGTATTAGCATCACAGATGTGTGCTGCCATGCCTGGTGTATCACGAGGAGAATTTGTTTGTTAGGTAACTGGTAACTGCTACTCACTGTATTCCAGGAGCTATTTGAGCTGCCTTTCCTCAGTCTGCCTTCCTCTCCCCTCCTGTTCTTGCCCTCTCTTCTTCTCTCCCTTTCTCTTCCCTATTCTTTTCTCTCTAACTTTTCTGCTTAGAAGAGTTTTATATTGGTTGAGGTCATGTTTTAGAGAATTAGCTTTGTGTTTCCTTTTTAAGTTCTATGGCCTAGAAAAAGAGCAGTTCGAAAGTCTTTCTTCCAGAGGTAGCAGTTATGTTATTTCTGAGTCCATCTTTTGATTCGAGTAAGTAGAATTGCCTTTAAGTAGGTTATTATTTGATATCTGTCAAAAGCATTGAAAGGTTTTAAAATTATAGCCCAGCAAACTCTCTTGTTTGATACTACACCAATGTTAACCCATAGAAGTCAGAGTATTTCCACATGTAAATCTGACATTCAGGCTACCTCTCCCAAAATTTATTGGTTTGTGAGGCATCATACAGACTCCTCCTTTGGGAGTGGTGAGAAGTGATTCCCATGACAGAAAACAGATTACTAGATCTTTTGGAATCTTATGTATCATGAACTATAGTAATCATGAACTATAATGTCCATTACTTATAGATTCATGTAATAATTTCTTTATAATATAAAAATTTGCTGAATACTTAAAATTCTGAATGCAATACAATCTTGATGAGTTCTTTTGTTGTGTGTGATGGTTAGTCTCAATATGCCATGCAGATACTGTCTTAATCAATATAAGAAAACCTACCCTAATTGTGGCTGGGACTATCCCTGGACTATATAAAGTAGAGAAAACAAGCAGGCAAGCATTGATTGCTACTTGCTCTGGGCTCTGAATGTTCTCTTAAGTTTCTGCCACTGATTTCCCTACCAGCACTGTAAGTTGGAATTGTGAGCCAAATGAATCCTTTCTTCCTTAAGTTGCTTTTGCTGAGTATTTATCACAGCAATAAAAATGAAATTAAGACAATGTGTTTTACATATGTGTGTGTGTGTGTGTGTGTGTGCGTATGTGAGATCTGTGTGTTTATACATGTAGAGGCTAGATATCATTGTTGGGCATCTTCTATCATTCCACTTTATTTTTATCTATTTACTCATTTATTTTTTTGAGATAAGCTTTCTCTGGGACTGGAGCTCACTGATTGGGCAAGATTAGCTGGCAAGCAAGCTCCAGTGACCCTCTTAAGGTTTCTGCCTTCTCAATGCTGGCTTTACAGAAACCTGCCACCATGACTGAATTTTTCATAGGTCCTGGGATCCAAACTCAAGTCTTAACATTTATGTTAATGGTACTTTATTGACTGAGAAATCTCCTCAGGATCTAGAACAATGCTTTCTCTTCTAAAAATATTGAGTTGATATAGGCAAAAACAAGAGTTGGAAAATTCTTCTCCTAGTCCTGGGTCAGTAACAGAGAAGGGTAAGGAAAGATAAATGCAGTATCAGTTATGTTTTGAAAGTTTGAGACCTTGACTACTGTTAAAGGGGATTTTGGTTTGGGAGACCATTGTCCAGAACATACATGTTGGGGATTCATTCCTGGGGTCCTGGCCTTGTCTGTGTGGTCTCAACAGATGGACGAAGAAAAACTCTAATAGAGATTGCAATTGAAAGTAATGGAGAGAAAAGAGATCTTTTGAGAGAGAAATATGTATGTGGGGGTGGTGGTGGGAAGAATTCATGGAAGGGGAATTTCTGCCTTGAGAGAGATATAAAAGCTCATCAGAACACTTGTCCATCATACGTATGCACTTGTCTGCATGATCCATTCATCCATTAATTTATCCATTTTCTTATTCATTCACTCATCCAAATGCTGGAAAATTGCATTAAACTCTCAATCCCTAGAGTGAGTTGTCATTCCAAGCTGGTTATGTTCTGCTTTTCCTGTTCTCCCATCGCAGAGGCTTGGCTTCCCTTCATCTGACCATTTAAAGATTACCTATTGTCAAAATCACCAAAGAAATATACATTGAGTCACTAAGAAATAAGGAAGAATTTGAAGGATACTGAGAAGGAACTAGGAAAAAGGTTGTTGTAGCTCTATCATGTAAGTAAGAAACATTGCTGACATTTCTAGTCTCTTCTTTTGAATGTTAAAATTTGAAATTATACTAATTTTAAAGAAGCAGATGCAATAATCTGCAGTATATGAGATTTGTTCTGTGTTTTGTATTCTCAGGATCTCATGTAAAGACATATATCTAATTTAGTCAGAAAATTTATTCATGCCATTGAGTAGGGCAGAACACAATTCATAGAGATGCAAATCAGACTTGATGCTGTGCATTCGGGAGCAGAACCCATATCCTAAAGAGCTGTTCCTTTAGAGACACCACAACTGTTGCCAGGGACAGGTGGTACAACACATGCCTCAGAGAGTGTCAGCATTGTTTCTGATGACGGCTGTACTGGTTACTCTTATCTGTTACTGTGGAAGAACACCCAAAGTCAAACAACTTAAAGGGAGAAAGGGAGATTTATTGTTTACAATTCCAGAGGGGAGATACAGTCCTTCATGGAGGCCAAGAGGCATGGCTGGCTGACAGAAGATGAAGAAGGCTTAAGCCGCTGCAGATACCCTGAAGGATAAGAGCTGCTGCAGCAAGCTCAAGAGCAGGCTCACTAACTCAAGCAGGACGGGGCTAACAAATCTCAAGGCTTACTCCCTGTGACTATCTTCTTCCACCAAGGCTGTAGCTCCTAAAGGTACCATTGCCTTGCTAAACACATGATCCTGTGGGGAACACATTTCAAACCGTGACACCTGGATGGCTCTGATTTTACTAGACAATTTCCTGTTATTTGTCTACATTCGAATGGGAGATCTGAAAGGCTGATCAAGTTCCAGAACAAGATTCTATGCCTAATTCATACCATGGAGAACATGGGAAAATGACCTGGCCTGGACTCTCTAAACATGAGATGAGCTTTGAATGATACTAGAAGGACTGAAAGTATATCTTAGTGGTAGAGCAATAGCCAAGCATGCATGAGAACCAAAGACTTGAATCTGCCATATTCATCCACATGCACATATCGTTCATCCACATGCACACCCCCACACATTCACACATATACATGTATGCACACACATGAACACATTCACACATACATGCATGTACATTCACAAACACAAATGATTGGTGGTGCAAGTGACTACAATATCCACCAGTATTTCCCTTTGGCTACCCAATATTAATATACCTCTGTTACTTTTTTTAAACCTCTGAACAGGATCAAAACAAATGATGTAATTTAATAATCAAGCAAGGTTTTATCATTATTTTTAGTTCTTTGATAGTTTCATACAATGATTTCTTGTCATTTTTACACCATATCATCTTTTTTTTAATTTCTTCCACTCATACAATGTTGATAAGTACCCCATTCCCCTCCCTCCCTCCACCCCTCTCTGGATTCCCTTTGCTCCCTACTCCTTTTTCCCCTTCCTTTCCCCCCTTCCTTTCTCCCAGTGTCCCCTTCCCCCCATTCCTAGAGCATCCTTTAGTGTGCATGACAAACTTCCCTCTGGGTCCTCCTCTCTGATGAGGTGTAAGGACTCAGTAGCATTGCCTAGAGCCCTTTCTTGTATTCCCCTTTAGTATAGGAACACTATTGTGGCTGTTAATCCCTTGCCTCTAAGGAGCCTAGTGCCTTTGATCCATGCTAGACTTTGGGGGTTCAATGATATGTTAGTCATTGTGCAGGTCATGCAGAGTCCTGTTATGATTACTTCGACCCTAACTTGTATGGAGTATCTTGTATATTGTTACTCTTTAGGCTCTTACAATCTTACCGCCCCCCTCTTCTGAAAATTTCCCTGAGCTTTAGGATGGAAAGAGATTAGGCTGGTCTGGTTCCAGGTGGTTGATGTAGAGTCTCTGATTTTCTGAATTATGGTTTGTTGATTTTTTTTTTCAGTTTTGCTACTCCTGCACCATCCTTGGCTCCATCCTGATGGGTATTGGATGTCACCCCCTGGCTAGAGATAAAAGGCTGTTAAAATAGAGTCTTATTATAAGATTTTTACTCCATATTATCTTATCCCACCCTCTTCCTTTTCCCAATGTAAACCTTTTTCCCAGTCAGTCTCCCTCCTACCTTCATATCTTGGTGTGTGTGTGTGTGTGTGTGTGTGTGTGTGTGACCATGGAGTTTCATCTGGATTGCTTGTATTGGCAGGGAACATGGACAGTATATTAATAGGTATATCATTGAGAAAGCAGTTCCCCTTCCCTCAGTCAGCTTTCACCCCCAAAAAGTATCTTAGGGAAGCACGAAGCCTCTTGAGATCTCTCTCTTTCCAAGGTGAAATGTTGATAGACCAAATCTTGTGCACGTCTTAAGGAAGCACACAGCTAATGGATTTAGCAGCTCTGTCATGCCCAGAAGATACTGTCTCCCCACCCTTGGCTCTTAAGGTTTTTCAATTTTATTTTATTCTTTACAGTTTCATAAGTGAATCCAATGAGTTTATGTAATTTATGCATTCTCATCCTTCACTAACAAATTTCTTCTCCCTCCTTTTCCCACTGTAAACATTCTTCCCATCCAGTCTTTCATGTTACTTTTGTGCCTTTTTACTCGTGTGGCCCACTGAATTTCATCTGGATAGCATGCTTGCTGAAATGTGAAAGATCTATCAGTAGATTTACCACTGAGGGAAGCACCTCTTCTTCTACCATTGGGATTAACACTTGATTGTCTCTCATGGAGGTATGGTGCCTCTTAAGAGCGTGCCCTCTCCATGGTGAAATGTTTGTAGATCAAATCTTGTGCAGGCCTTGTGAAAGTAGACAGAACTGCAATGAGTTCATGGACACTAGCAGCAGCCCTATCATGTTCACAAGATATTGTCTGGCAGGACCCCTCTCCACTTTCTAGCTTTTACATTCTTACTACCCCCTCTTTGTGATGTTCTCTAAGCCTTGAGGTTGGTTCAGTTAGAAGTCCTGCATGAGTCAAGCATTCCATAGTCACTTATTCCCTGAACTTTGGCCAATTGTGATTCTCCTTATTAAATGACTTCCATTGCAAAAGGAAGCTTTTTGGTCAAGGCTGAGAACTACTCTAATGTGTGGGTATAGTGGTAAATGTTTAGATGGCAGTTTATTGTCATGTCCACATAACAAAAGAGTAATATAATAGTTTGATCTCTGCAGGATTTTCCCATCCGCATAGGTTCTTCGCCTGGTTTATAGTAATGCATTTGTGTTTCCTACTGAAAAGTGGGTCTTAAATCCAATCAGAAAGTAGTTGGTCCACCCCCATAATATTCATTCAACTATTGCACCAATGGATACCTCTTGCCATGGTGGTTGCTATTATAGTTTGCAGAATTCACAGATGGATGAGAATATTGATAGCTTTTCTCCGCTGAGCAGCTTGCACTTCTGGTACTATAAATCTAGCCCGTGCAGAAAACTTTTCAAAACTGATGCACCATCTTGTCAAAAACAAGGATTAAAATCTCAATGGATTTGTATCTGACTCCCTGTCCAGTGTCTTCACTTGGGGCCATTTGTTCCTGATCTTCCTCATGATCCTTCCCTGATGTTGAGACTCTAAAATTAAAATCAGCAATATGCCTTGAGCAGAGGAGTAGGGATAACAGAAGAGAATGAAGGAAAAAGTACTGTAAATATTAAAAAGAAAAGGAAGAAGTTTTGGAAAGGCAACCACTTCTCATTTTTGCAAAAGACTATGTGGCCATGCTTCAGACTTTGACTTCTCTCCCTCCTCACATAACTTATTTGCCATCAATAGGATTAATACCCCATTTAAAAATATCATCATAAATATGTGAGACTAAACCTCAGAATCTAAAGATCATTCTGAGTCAGTTTTGTCATCTTATATATATCATGCCACATGCAAATTTTTCCTGCCTCTGAGCATTCTATGAATATTCTAGAAGATTTTGAAATGTCTGCTCCCTTCACTTGCTATAGATACATGACTATATTCTATACTTTAGAAGTGATTTTTATTTTATTGGTGTACTCCGTGTGCTCTTTAAAGGCACTGAGCGATCCAAATCTAAGTTAAGATATAATCTCATGTGCTACTTATTCCAACAAACTCAATTGAGAGCAATGATGAGAGTATGTACAAACTCCAGGCATGGATTAAGATTCATATGATGTCCTTACTTTAACCAAAACTACTTTTCAAAATAGAAGAGTTTAAGACCCATGGACATAATCTTAAAAGTCAAGAAACCTTTCTTTAGGTTTCTAGAGACTCTAGGAAAATGGACTTTTATGAGCACAAAAATGATTAAAGTTTATGGTGTGTTGACAAAGTACAGGCAAGACAGGTGACTACAATGAGCCCGTTTCTCTATGTATAAGACTAGGCCATTGCATCTCATTGATGGGCCACAGCCATGATCTGAGGTACTTGTGTATAAAATAATGCCAAGAAGAGTACCATGAATCTGGTAGCTACTAGGTCAAGTAACAGTTGAAAGGCAGGCCTGATAGCATAGGCTTGTAATCCCAGTTACTCAAGAGGTTGAGGGGACATCTAAAAGTCAACGCCTGCCTGGGTAACAGTGTGAGTTCAAACCAACCTGGCTAATTCAGTGGGACTTTGTCTTACAAGGAAAAGTAAAATGAGATCTAGGGGTGTAGCTTCATGGTAGAATACTTGCCTAGAATACATGAAGCTACTAAAAGTACATATTAAATTCAAAAATAAATACTATTAGCTCTATTTTCTAGATCTTTATTTGCTTGCCTGTGGCTCTTAAATTTCTGTGTTAGGTCTATTGTGAGGCTAAGAGAGAAATAATACAAGATTTCTATATTATTTCTGGACTTATTCTTTATCTGGGTAAAGCAAAAAAAAAATGCCATTTCCTATTGGTCTAAACTTGACGGGTTTTAAAAATCATGTACAAGTGTTGCAAAATTGACAGTGCCGAGTTATTTGGAATAGATTATAGTTATTACCTGAGGAGGGAGGGGGACAAAATGGAGATGCTGTCATATCAAAGGGGGGCTGTGTAATTCCTACTGTCAGGAAATAGTGATGGGATGTTGGGGAGAGCCAATGTGGAAGAGTCGAGAGGAAAGGTAAGTGGAGTCAGAGTGAACAATGCTACTTGTTGAACATGTGCTAAATGAGGAGTAGGACAGGGCTAAGATCTCACTTTCATGAAGAGGCAAGTAACTGCCCAAGGAAGGTAGCAGGGTTGTCATGGTTGTTGAGATTCGTCCCTGAATGAATAAGTTGGAAAGAGCTGGTTAAAGGAGTTGGCATCCTTCTGTACACTTGGGTAGACATGCTGGTCTGCAAGTGAGGATTGTGCCTTTCAGGAGTACTGTGGTTTTGCTGTGTCTGGGTTCCCTTGGCCCTTGGTATTGTTATGAGCTTATCTGCCATGCTAGACAAGGATTCTACAACCAAAAATTACAAGCCAAAATAAAACCTCTTGTTCCCTTAAGTCATTTGGCCATGGATTTATCAACAACAATGCAGGCTAACTGCAACACAGGGCCAATAATTTTGCAGGGATTCTAGTTTGCTTCATCTTAAGAGAGGAAAGGCAGGTGTTATGAAGGTGGGAAGGAGAATAAGAGGGGAAGGGTTTAGTGGGATAGGAGATGGAAGAAATGGAAAGGTGAAAGGGTAGAGGAGGGGTGGGGGAGGGTTAATTAGCACTAAGGTACTAAGGAAGTATGATAAGCTGTGTGGAAGCCTACAAAATTATAAGCTTATTAAAAAAATAACAACATGTACCCTAGAGGTACACAGAAAAGATGAGAGCAGAGATCATGGAAACTGCCTAGAAATGTTCTTCCCAGGCGCCTTAGATGATTAAACAACACTCCCAATGTCAGGTGTGCGATACCCTCTCTATAGCTGTTGGTCAGGGAGCTTCCGCCTCCAACAATTCATGCTACTGCCATCGTTTTTGATTGTCCATCAGAACCTCATGGTAAGATCTTGTTGCTGAGGACGCTCTACACTTTGATTACAGGACATGGTGAAATCAACCTGGAGTTGACCTGGAAGCTTCCTCCCTTCTGGCTGGCTTTCATAGTACCGGAAGGCTCTCTGCAGGCTTCTGGGAGAGAAGACTTACTCGGCTGTGAATCCTATGGCCTTTTATTGTTCCCAGGTGAGTGCTGAAGGTTAGCTTTCTTGTCTGATTCAGATGCCTTGTTTGTTAGAAGCCATATTTCAGCTGAGGAAGCTATTCATGGGATAGTTTTATTAGCTTTATTTTTTCTGGGACTGTGGGGAGCATAAGCGTATTTACCATCTCCATCTTCCTCTAGACATTTAATATTAAAAAGAGGCCATATTCCAATTAAGCAACAACAGCAACCTTCAGGAACATAAACCACTCCCTTGTCGGGCCCCTGCCCCAAGAAAGCTTGCTGTTTTCTCCTCTGGGGAAGTTTCAGATGTGTCGTCTCTGGGAGGGGCTGCTTGACAGTAGTGACAAAAGTCAATTTGAATGAACCAAAAGGTGATGGATTAGTCATAAAGCTGGAAAGGGAAGAGATCTGAGTGGACATAGAACCAGAAGTGATGCTGCCAACATTCTCTCTTAACATTTGTCTGTGTTTCTCTGTGCTGCATCTCCCAAGTCCAAGCATACTCCTTTGGCTCTGGCTCCAAAAGTCCTTGGGATAGACTGTGGTTTCATTTTTTCCTATCTATCTATCTGTCTATCTATCTATCTATCTGTCTATCTATCTATCTATCTATCTATCTATCTATCTATCTATCTATCTATCTATCTATCTATCTATCTATCTATCTATCTATCTATCTATCTAATCTATCTATCTATCTATCTATCTATCTATCTATCTATCTATCTATCTATCTATCTATCTATCTATCTATTTGTCTGTCTGTCTGTCTGTCTGTGTAGTCTGTCTGTCTGCCTGCTTGCCTGTTTGTCCATCAGTCTGTCTGTCTGTCTATTTATTGAGACATGGTCTTATGTAGTACCAGGCTGGTCTTGAACTTGCTGTGTGGCAGAGGATGACCTTGAGAATGACTGATTTTCCAGCATCTGCCTCCCAAATGCTGGGATTATAAGTGTGCGCCATGGCTCCCAGCCAGACTTAGATTTTTCTTCTAAATTGACCCATCAGTTAAGTATTGTGTGGCCAGAGGTTTGCTCTTGCTAGGCTGCTAGGGCCAGAATACTTGTCTCCACATTTCTGGTTAGTTGAAAACGAATGAAGAAAGTGATAGTGGTAGAAAGTGAGGCATTTGGTCATGGAATCAACCTAAATGTCCAACAGTTGACGAGTGGATAAGGAAACTGTGGTACATCTATACAATGGAGTACTACTCAGCCATCAAAAATGATGAATTACTGGAATTTGCTGGGAAATGGATGTCATTAGAAAGAATTATATTAAGTGAAGTATCCCAAACCCAGAAAATTAAGCGCCGTATGTACTCCCTAATAGGTGGCTCCTAGTACCAAACTCACCCAGCCCACATTGAGACACTCAAAAGTAAACCTATGTAACACAGTAATTGCAAGGATTATGAACAAGAGAGATGGGTTAGGAGGGCCACACCAGAAACAAGGAGAGAGGAGACCATGTTACAGCAGAGAAAATAGGCCTCCATCAAGGTCTGCAAGTAAGTAATGAGAAACCTGGTTAAGTTCACAGACGTTCTTTCCTGATCTCACCAGAAGGAGAGGGCATATAGTCTAGCAGATAAAAAGTAATCATTTTGCAAATGGGTGATGGACCCCTCCCTCAGTGAGGTTTCCTACTCTTATTACATCTACCCTTGATTGTGCTATTACAACAAGACTCCAGATTAACAGCTTTTTGTCTCTGGCCAGGGGGTGACATACAGTGCCCATCAGGATGGAGTGAAGGGCATTGCAGGAGCAGCAAAACTGCAAAAGAAAATCAACAAACCACAATCCAGAACTTCAGAGACTCTATATCAATCACATAGAACTAGGACAGCCTAATCTCTCCCCATCCTGGAGCTCAGGGACATTTGCGGAAGAGGGGGCGGTAAGATTGTAAGAGCAAAAGATGGGAGGAGCAACGATTTGCAAGATTCTCAACAATAGTTGGGGCCAAAGCAATCATAATGGGACTTTGCATGCCCTGCGCAATGTCCAGCGCACTGTTGCCCTCATAAAGTCTAGCATCTGTTAAGGGCACCGAGACCCCTGGAGGCAAGGGATTGACAGCCATAGTAGTGATCTTATGCTTCAGGGGAACAAGAGAAAGGGCTTATGGAAATGCCACTGGGTCCTTATATGTCATCGGAGAGGAGGACCCAGAGGAGAGTTAGGCGTACACAATAAAGGACTCTCTGGGAATTGGGGGGGAGGCACTGGGGGAAGGGGAGGGGGAGGAGGGGGGAGGGAGGGAACTGGTAAAAAATTTTAAAATGTATAATTAAATTTTTAATAAAAAAAATAAATAATAAATAAAATATTAAAAAAGAAAAAAAAAAAGAAAGTGAGGCATTTGGGAGGTGATTAGATAGAGATAGGTGTGTCCTCATGAATGGAGCTAATGCCCTTACAATAGACCTCAGAGAGACGTACTGCCTTTGGATACATGAAGACACAGCAAAAGAATGCATCTGTGAAAAAAGAGCCCTTTCTAGTTGCCAACACAGCTGGTTCCAGACTGCTCAGACTCAGGAATAGGGAGCAATAAATCTCTGTGGTTTACAAATTACCCAGTTTAGGAAATTTTATTATAGCAGTCAGCATGAACTAAGTTCCCATCTGAATGGCACACTGCATGGTGGAAGATGGTATTGTCCAGAACAAGGAAATAGAGTCTGGGAACCATTTCCATGAAATAGCCCCTTGAGGATTACTGTGTGGCAATCTGCTTTCCACAGCCACCTTGTATGGAATACAAGGTGGTTTTTTAAAATACATATTTTAATCTTGGAGAGAGGAGGGAGTGGGTGTGTGTAATATAAGCATGCTGTGGCACAGGAGTAGAGGTCAGAGGACAACTTTCAGAAGTCAATTCTCTTCTTCTGCTATGTGGGCTTTGGGGAATTAAACTTGGGTTTCCCTGTTTTCAAGCAGGTATCTTACTCTGTGAATAATCTTGCCAGTATCTTTTACCTAATGCATTCATCTAACTGCCTTGTATATTTTGATAGAGATGAGCCATACTTAGAGCTTCCTGTGCTTAGACATTTGATCAGCATCATTACAATGAGCAAGAATTTTTCTGAGCACTTACTATGTCTCTGATTTTCTGACAGTTTTGGGAATGCAAAGATTGCTTTGACATAGTCTTTATCTCAAGGAACCCACAATTATTATATCACCCAAACTGCAAGGCTCTAAGTTCAAAACTTAGCTGTGTAAACTACTGTAATTATAGCTTTATTAGTATTTTCCTTTCCATTTCTCTATCAAATAGTCCGTAGATCAAATTGATCTCAACTGAGCTTAGAGCTTCCAGAGCCAAGTTTGGTCGATTTTCTGCTTTGCTCACAGTCTCCAAAAGCTATATGTGCATGGAACAATCTGTGAGCTAGTTGCCCTGGTTACACTGTGCATTTTGCCAGGCTTTCAGAAAGATGTGAACCCTAATTAACCTTAAAATTATCAGGCTAATGGCAAGGATTTCACAGCAATTCAAAAGGAGAGGCAGAAAATATCCTGGAGAATGGAAATGTAAGGTGACACATGCAGGCTTTCTGCAATGCTAAAATATTATTGGATTGTGAAAAGGTGAGAGACTGCAAAACTGCAGCATTAAAGCAATAATGAATGTGTGTAAATGTATGTGTGTGCACTTGTATGTTTGCATGCACTTGTTAGTGTTTGAGCACATGATTGCCCAGGGCATGTGGAGCCAAAGTCAAGGGCATGTGTGAGGCCCTTTCCTCCCCACCTTAGCCTGCACAGTACACATAGCTTTTTATTTGGGTGCTGGGTGTCTGAACAAAGGTCCTCATACTTACATGGCAGGAACTTAACAGGCCGCACCATCTCTCCAGCTCACTGGGGGAAAGATATATATATTTGTTTGTATATTTTCAGCTCGACCATGACATCTAAGAGCTTTGAAAGAAACTGGGGAAAAATTGGTTTATTCAGCCCAACATCTTGCAGAATAAATGTTAAGTTATACATTAAAAATGGAATCTACTCTGAAAGAATTGCTGATTGCATATTTTACCTTGCCTCCTGTTCTTGTCCTACGAGTTTCTTTGTTTTTGGTTTTCCAGAATCATTTTATTCTCTAAAGTTAAAATGAATACCTTTTCAAGGATGACTGCTCATGTCGAGTTGTAAGATTGGATGGGTGAAGCATTTTGATCTTCCAGTTTGTATTAGGTATGTTTTGGGCAGAATAGGAATAAATTAAATGGGCTATTGATTCTGATACATAGAGTTGTTGGAGAGAGATTTATGTGTTGTATATGATTGCAACCAAATGTAAGAATGGACAGTCAAGTGTGACTATCTATCCAGAAAAGGGTGGCAGTGTGGGAAGCCCTGCTGATCAAGGAAGTTGGGTAAAGTTAACAGACTGGATTTGGAAATGGGTATTAGAAAAAAATAGTTATGAGTAGATAAGACAATTTCAGAATGTTCTTACTGCAAATTAAACATTTTGATGTAATTAGCTCTAGAATCTCCTTAGTCCTGACTTTCCTTGTTTCTCATCTGTCCTTCCTGTTCATCTGGTCGTTTCATAATAGTTCAACATCAATACCTAGGAAGTGGAACCCCTGAAGGGCTTCTTCCTGTGAAAAGGTAAAATTAAATCAGATTATTCAAGCTCTCCAGTGTTAGCCTGTTTAATATGTTGCTAGTACAAAAAATTTTTTATTCAGGTTCCACAAATTCTGCATGGCTTCCTAATTTCTCCTCCCTTCAACACGGCTTCTGTTTCATGGTGAATGAAATACTGCTTTCAGCAATTTCAAAGTAACTTCACCTTATCCGCATGATTTGAGGGATCAGAGAAGAGGCCAGATTAAATATTAACCTTTAGCTGTGTTGTTCATGCTGACACTCAGGCAAATGTGACTTTTCTGGGCTGATGTTTGGCAGGGGGTCCCACTTCTTCTAGCTTTAGGCTAGAAATTATGGAATTTATGCAAAGTTAGGTCTGCTTTGTGTGAAATTAAACGATGAAATGAACACAGGGCATTCGGGCTAGGTGTTCTTTATATTTTTTTATTAACTAAGTGAAGAAAAGTCTCTCTATTACACGCTTGAAAGCTTTTTGTTCTTTTTTTTTTTTTTGGTCTTCTTTTCCTTTTGTGCCCTTCTGTCTTTTATTTGCTTTTTCTTTTTTAGCAACCAAGAGAGGGGAGCAGGTGTTTCTAACCCTGAATCCTATATGCTGGATGGAGGTCTTTAGATTTGCTAAGGTTTTTCTGACATCTTTGTGGATTGTCTTTTTGCTATTGCATGTTTTTTCCTCCTCTGATATATGGGCTGTGAAGTCACTGCGTTGATTGTGTTCTGTTTTTGAGGTTACGGTAGGTTGTGGAATGTACGCTTGCTTTGGACTGAGAGGAGTACTACTTCAGATTCTGCTCATAGGTAGAAATGCATATTACTCTTGACCCCTATAAGTAGATTTCAGATCAGGTATGAAGTTACTATTTTTTAAAAAAATTCTTTCACTGAGATTCACTTGTGAGATGAGCCATGGACATATATTCTTTAATAAATAGGATTTGATTTTTGCTTGATAAGTGGGAAATCTTTTCCTTTTGCAAAGCGCAGTCTTTATGTCATATTGTTGTAACATACCTGAGCTACTTACTAGTAGACAGGCAGGGTAGTAGGGGAAGATGGAGAAACATGTAGAGATTGATATAGGAAGGATAATAGCAAGGAAGGACTGGAAGCCCCCTGCAGCCAAGGGCACTCGACAGCAAAGCCCACATTCTAAGAACTTGGGAGAAGCAGATATCAAGTAAAAGACCCCTTAAAGGTATCACAGGCCCAGGATGCCTACCTTTTTGTAGGAGCCAGGTCTGGTCCGGCACTCTTCTAAGCTCTTCTGCATCTCTCCATTAATAAAATGTCTTTTTTCTCTTAGCTGCCCTTGTGCCTCTACACAGCTCAAGAACTTGGAAATACCAGTGGCTGTCTCTTCCTGCCCCCCCTTCCCAATCCACACCTGTAACAGTAGCATTATATCTGCTTATCACTGAGAGGGGCTAGAAAAAAAATCTAATATTTTAACCCATATATTGATGCTTCTGGTGAGATATTTATGTAGTTAAGTTTTTCCTTTAAAGATTTACAAAGTATTTATTTTTTTGAAAAAAGATCTGCTGGGCTAACTAGATGATTCATGGGTAAAAGTGCTTGCTGACAAGCCTGATAATCTGAGTTCAGTCCCCAATGTTGTGTGGTAGGAAGAATGAACTGATAATTTGTCTTCTGATCTCTACATGCATGCCATGGTACATGCGTGTGTGTGTGCATACACGCACGTGCATACACACACACACTAAATAAATTAATGAGAGATGGGCAAGGAGTTAAGACTCTGCCTCGCGCCCCGCCAGAAACAAGGAAAGAGGGGATCATGCTACAGCAGAGAAAATAGGCCACCATCAAGTACTGCAAGTAAGTAGTGAGATATCTGGTTAAGCTCACAGACTTTCTTTCCTGGTCACTTACAACTGAGGGGGTTTGATCTCACCAGTCAGGGAAGGCGTAGAGACTGGCCGACAGATAGTAACCATCCTGCAAATGGGAGACTGCTCCCCTCTCACCACGGTCTCCTACTCTTATTCCATCTACCTTTGAATCTACTCTTATGGTAAGGCTCGATTTTAACAGCCTTTTATCTCTGGCTAGGAGGTGACATCCGATACCTATCAGGATGGAACCAAGGGCGGTGCAGGAACAGCAAAACTGGAAAAAAAAACAACGGACCATAATTCAGAACATCAGAGACCCTACATTAATCACCTGGAACCAGGCCAGCCTAATCTCTCCCCATCCTAAAGCTCAGGGAAATTTGCGGAAGAGGGGGCGATAAGATTGTAAGAGCCTAAAGATGGGGAGGAGCAACGATATGCAAGATACTCTACATAAGTTAGGGTTGTAGTAACCATAATAGGACTTTGCATGATCTGCGCAATGACCCACATATCATTCACCCCCCAAAGTCTAGCATGGATCACAGGCACTAGGATCCTCAGAGGCAAGGGATTAACAGCCACAATAGTGTTCCTATACTAAAGGGGAACACAAGAAAGGGCTCTAGGCAATGCTACTGAGTCCTTACACCTCATTAGAGTGGAGGACCCAGAGGGAAGCTTGACATTCACACTAAAGGATGCTCCAGGGATGGGGGGAGGGGGCAAATGGAGAAAGGGAGGGGGGAGAAAAGAAGGGGAAAAGGGGGGAGGGGACAAGGGTGTCTGGGGAGGGGTGGAGGTAGGGAGGGGAATGGGGTACTTATCAACATTGTATGAGTGGAATAAATTAATTAATTAATTTTAAAAAAGACCCTGCCTTGCAAACAGAAGGTCCTGAGTTCAGATCCCAAGTCCCATATAGAAAAACAAAAACAAGCAAAAAAGCCAGGCAGAAATGGCAATGGCCCTGGTAGGCACAGCTTGGGAAATCCCAGAGCTAGGCAAAAAGGAGTTAGAAGAAATATAGGATAATTCCCGAAGTCACTCTTGGTCCTCCACAGGAACACACAGTACCCTCTGATACACACACACACACACACACACACACACACACACACACACACGCAAAATAAAGTTTAAAAAAATCTATAAAAATATCTATTGTTGTCACAGAGAAATTAAATGGTGGTAAAAACTAAGTTTAATACTTTGGAATAATCATTTAAACCTCTATTAGGATTCCATGCTGATATTTTCTTTATTTTGAAAAAACAGGCAATATCATATTTCTCTTTTCCTGAGATTTAGAAACTCATAATATTCTGCAGACTTTTGAATGTTGTTAATGACTCAGTCCAATTGATTAATTTTCCTAAAATGTAGGTTGGAATTGAATAAAAGCAATTCAAAAATCTCTGACTAGATATATTCCAGTTTCATAATAGATCCTTAGTTCGGAGGCTTTCATGTTCAGACAAATGCATGACCTTTGGATGAAAATCAAATTGAATGGAGTGTTTAGCACTTACAACTTTTTGTAATATCTCCCATTTAAAGCTGCTTTTTCTATAAAGAAAAATAGTTTTCTGAAGTTTTCTTTTAATGCTTAATAATCAAGATGCTTCAATTCCTGTGGAAGCATCCTGCTGGGACCGCCTGTGAGGCGCTGTAGAGGAATATATGATAAACAACCCCTAATTCCTCAGTGCGCCCCTGTCTCCTGCTTGCCTTCTTTTTCACCCTTTCTTTTCTCCTTGACCCTGAATCCTTTTCTTATCAGGCAGAACTGTTAGACTTCCTGCTGGCAAGTCTCAGCTAGAGA
This sequence comes from Typhlomys cinereus, assembly GCA_023101885.1. Lineage (NCBI taxonomy): Eukaryota > Metazoa > Chordata > Mammalia > Rodentia > Platacanthomyidae > Typhlomys > Typhlomys cinereus. The sequence goes on from JALPQD010000020.1 coordinate 3,114,670, forward strand.
CAGGACTTCCTGCGGAGGGGAGGAAATGCTGCAGCTTCTTCTTGATTGATAAGAGGTGTAGAGCCCTGCTGAGCAGCTGCAGAAAGCAAATCCCTGCTTCAGCACAAGTGGGGATTCTTAAGGCATTGATCTCAACCTCAGAGCTTGCCTAACGTGCCAAGTGTCAGGAAGAACGACTGGGTAAGCTGAAATAGTCTTTGGTCAAGATGTGGTCAGATCCACTGCGGAGTGATCAGGCCAAATTGGAAGGGGACCAGCGAGTGCTGAGATTATGATATAGGTTATGATTTATGTCGATCATAAGCATAGCTACACGACCATAGAGGCCTTTGTAGCAAATTGTTCTTGTTATGACTGCTATTGTTCAAGAACAGCATTTTCCAATTAATGGAAGTGCTTTAGGTGTGTTATCTATAATAATCATTTTCAGATGATAAGAACGGATATGGAAATTAGGTCAGAGCATAAAATTAAAGATATTTGAATAATTGCAGTGCAATCAAGTCAGAATTACCGATGTCTTTATTTGACGTCGGATTATGTGGAAAACAGCTCAAGAACATACGTGCTTTGGAAGTTGAAAGTACATCAGATTTTGACAGCACCAGTGCATAAATTACCAAGTAGTTTGGGTGATTTTCTTTCTCTATGCATCTTCATCAAGTGCAAATGATGGTTGCAAAGATGGATTGTGAACTCCATTAGAATGAATAAACCAACACTGCAAATAACTTCTTAAACTTGTTTGATCTCTGAAAGCATTGTGGTGCAGTCTGTATTTGATATAGTAGCCTGGGTAATAGTGAAATATTGCTCTTAATATGTAAAGACTGTGTGTTAACTGACTAGAGAGTGACTACAGGGAACTATAGTCAATGAAGTCAATAACTAAGCATAGAGAATGCATTTGTTTACAGAGATGGGAAGGTATAAAATACAGTTTTATAGTTTAGAAATATTTTTATGACATGTTAATACCAGAACGTAATAAGTCAATGAACTTAAAAGCACTTGACTGATATGCCTGATCCAGATGATATAAAGAGTAGCCATGAATATTTCACTTCATTGATGGCATAAATATGCAGTGAGCTAATTGTATATTTGGGATAAGACCAATGTGATAGTTATCTAGAACTAAAGTCATACTGCCTGATTCTATTCCTAGTTTCCTTGGTAAAGACAGCTGACCTTTTACGTTACGCTATTAAAAAGTTATTGGGGATGACTGTAGTTGTTCATATAACAGTTTTCACAAAGATGTTGATACTGTAACCCTAATCCTTGTATTACATGTCATAAAGGACATTGCAGATGGAATTAAAGGTATGAGCTTTAAAAATGAGGTGATTATATTGTACTATCCAAGTGAGCCAAAGATAATCATATCTATGCAAAAAAGTAAGATACACAAGATAGAAAGGAACATGAGGAGACAGGCTAGGGGGGACAGCTAGAGTCTAAGAAGGATATATTGTACTCTTATAGGCTCTGAGATATAGGAGCTTACTTGTTCCTGAAATGTAATACTACTTGTCCAAAGACAGGGAGACCAAAATTAGTGAAAAAAGATGTACTTATTCAAGCATGTCTCTGAGAAAAATGGAGGCCTTTATGGGATACAATGGGCAGGAAATTCCCATAATGGGTGTTGGAGTGTTTCTTTACAGAAAAAGCCCACATACAGTATCAGAACTCACAGTGACATTATAATAGCCATCAAGGAAATGAGGACTTAGGTGTGTCAAAGGCAAGGAATATCATGAGCTTAGAAATTGATTTTTCTAAGAAGTCCCTAGCCAGAACCTAGCTTGCTAACATTTTTGACTTGGCCCTGTGAAACCTAGATTAGAGAGACCAGTCCAATCAACCTGATTTATGAGAGAGTTCAAAGCTGCTAAATTTATGGTGATTTATATGTAGAAACTAATGTAGAAACATACAGAAAGGTGCACAAAAATTAATTATACATCTTGATGAACTTTCTTACATCTGTAATCCTGTGAAACCAATCAAATCAAGAAGTGGAGTATTTCAGGAATCTTAGAAGGCCTTCTTGTCTTTTAATATACATTTTCCAGTTTCTTTTAGCTCTCGTTTATGAGGGCTTTTGTATCACATAAGATAATAATAAATAAATCTATATATTTCCCTCTTGATAATATTTTTATTATGGGAATTTTGGCCACGAACCTTATAATAGAAAACAATATATTAACCTTTTCTTCCCTACAAAGGATTCCATTAAGGGAGTGAATACACAAGTCTTATATTGAGAGAAGTTATTTGAAATACATTTACTAAACATAAAACTTGCATCTATAGCATGTAAATAAGCAATATAAATCTATAAGCAAAAGTTCCATAAAAAGTAGACAAAAGGCTCAAATAGGCTTTCACAGAAGTGGAGAGCTAAAAGGACAATAAATATCTTCAAAAGGTGCTTAATGTCATCAGTCAACAGGAAGTGGACAAGAGCTGCCACTGCAGAGACTGAAGGCTTCAGATATAAAGACTATAAGGGGTTTATTTCCCGGATAGCTCTCTCCTAGCCATTATTCCATTTTAAATTTTATTTATTTATTTGTGTGTGTGTGTGTGTGTGTGTGTGTGTGTGTGTGTGTGTGTGTGTGTCAGTCAGAGGACACTTATGTTCCTGTGGAGGGCCATGGGTGACTTTGGGACTGGATTGCTTTTACCTCCTTTTTGCTTAGCTCTGGGATTTCTCAGGCTCTGGTGGAGTATTTTATGTGAGACTTGAGATCTTCTGTCCAGGAGGCAGAGTCTTAACACCTGAGCCATCTCTCTAGCTCCATTATTCCATTTTAAAGGTACCATGTCTAGCATGGTGGCCCATGAAGCTGCCTTGGGACTGAAAAATATGAATGATAGAAAATAGAATACACAGGCATAGAAATACAGAGAAAAACTGACTGAACCAGGCAGGGAAACCTACTGTCTTCTGCAGGGAGAAGGGTCAGAATCTGCTGCCCAGTCCTTCCAGACTTTATTTATAATCAGGAGGTTGGGAATCTGTATGCAAATCTGATTATGGGCCATCTGATTGGTCGGAAAGAGAGGGCGGATTATGAGAAAACTTTGTAGTTTTTAGTAGGCTCTTAGATTACCAGCCTGACAGCCGGAGAATCATTTCCTTCCATCTTCAGCATGGAGCAGAGAGAGAGACTGTTTAATACAACAACCATTTCCAGTCAAACGGGAATCCCTAAAATTTCAGGCTGCGACCTTATTCCAATAGGGACTCCAGAAGAATGCCGGGAAGTTTCTGTACCTCTGTCTTCCATGGAAAACTCATGCTTTTAACTGCTCTCAGCATTCATGCTTTATAGGGACTTCCTTTTTCATCAGGCAGCATCCAACAGCACTTTCTTCTAGGTCACTCTCCACAGAAGACTGATATTACTGTAACAAAAAATGTGTTTCTACCACAACTCTCATGCCACTTGTGAAAGTGAAACTAGTATAGCTTGGAAAACTCTTTAGAAGCATCTACCAGATTGAGTTATGTGAATATTTTAGCATAGATAACCTCACCAGGGGAGAGAAAAATATTCTAAGTTTTAGGGCAACCAATGGGCTTGCACTTGGTAGGTATACAAAGGATGTGAAAAATCAATAAAGGTATAGACCAATTCTATGTTCAGAGAAACAAAGGCACTTGGCAAACTTGTTTCTCCTAGAGATGCTGGCATTATATATAAATCAAATGCTTAAGAAGCAAGGTAGTCTTACCTGAGTGAGTTTTCACTGGGCTGCGTGTCAGGAACCCATCACTGGCAAAAGCCAGTAAGTTGTGCTGTCAGCTACAGCAGCAGCCCCTTGTTCTGTCTTGGAGTCCCAGGAAAGCATTGCCATCAAGGTTGCTGGCAAATGGTATCTCACAATAAAAAAGTGAAAGTTGTGAATACAGCAGTATTTTATTCTTTTTAAATAACTTCCGAAAGTACATTTAAAGGGATTTAAAAGTGCCGTACAATGAAAACATTACTGTTGGCTAGAGTTCATGTTTTCCTAGGGGGGAAAACCTCAGCTTAGATGTTTCAGTTTTTAAGAAGACATTTCCAAAGCTAGGGTTATAAAATATTTTCTGATTTTTGCTGTCTTTTGTTAAAATACATTTCTGCCCCTTCTTCCCTTAGGACTATTGCCCCTTCATGTTAATTAAGAAAAAGTTTCTGTTTTTGAGGTTCCTTTCTACATGAGGACAGTGCCTTTAGCAGCCATCAACTTATATTCTGCCATCTTATGATGTTCCTGATCAGTACTTCATTGTCCTAATTCTTTCTTGTTTTCTACTGCTTACTTTTATCTTATAACAGAAAGAGACTTGCAGGCATTTTAATGCTGAAGAGCTTTTTTTTTTCTCCTCTGCACATCTATTTTCTCTATGATATAGATGAATAGAAAGCCTCATACTTTTTGGTTGTTCTTTATTGGTCAGAGGAAGGTAAACGACTTGATTGTGCTCATGGCCTGTCTCACGCCTCATTAGGTACCAGGGTAACGGAGGGCAGTAGAATTACACAACACTGTGGAAACATCTGATTTATCTTCATGAGTAAGTTATAGTCTGTAAGACATGAGCACCAAAGTCTCTAGCAATGCCACATTCATCGTAAAAATGAAAGATTGTTTTCTTATATGTTATGAAATAACCCATGCATGTAATTCCTTTGAGGGGGGGAAATAAATAGTCTCTTAGAACAAATCGATTTTTAAGGCCATGTTATTCAGTTGTCTTTCCAAAATTCAATGATTTGGTGTCTTGACAAAATTTGTTAAAAAAATACAAAAACATCTATATCTCAGAAAGGCATGAAAGTTCAAATTTTCTCAGATTAATGCAAATTCTTCTTATTCTTTTCTGGTAGAAAACTTTCTCCATTTGAAAGATTGTACCTGTTCCTTTTCCAAGGCAAAAAATCCTTGCTTTTAGAAAGATGTATCCTTAAATGATTCTGCTGTTGACGAGTCAGTTCAATCAAATGTCTCACAGCAGAGGAGTGGCTGGAAGTTAGCATTGGAGAATGTGAGTTCAGGACAAAGTTCCATGCAGATTTATGAAATAACAATCACTTTTTGCTGTGTGATGTTTTACCTGCTTTGCCTTAATAAGCGTGATGGGTGATTTTTATTCACAATTTCTAGATCAAAAAACCCCATCCGAAATTAATTTATGGGGCTCCTAAATGTCAGACAACAGGTTAAAACTCGGTCAGCTTGCGATAGATTCCTTGTGTCTTCAGCTAATGAATGATCTGCTTAAGGAACACAGGGCGACTTTCTAGCTCCACTTTCCGCTCCCAGGTTACACAACCACCTCGTTCCCTTCAAAGCGGATTTGCATGGATCTTCATTTCTCACTGGCTCCGCAATCAAAACACACATTTGTTTTTAGCTACTTCATAATTGCAATTGGAAAAGCTTTGAGGAAAATTGTTTCTTGACAACTTGGCTTACTTCAGTATCAAACTCAGGGCTGAGCCTCAAAGGTCTAGAGTTCTAATGTGAACTCTTTAAATTCAAGGAGTATCTTTTACCCAGCAATGATAACAGATTTCTCAGGTGCTCACATAGCATAAAGTATGATGTGCGTTGTGCATCAATAAGTAGGAAAAGTTGTTCCTGTCTGAGGATCTTACAGATTTAGAATGATATTAAGGTAACACAGCGCAGCTAGGTTATTCCATCTTTAAAACAAAGCTCTAATACCTTCCTTATTTTATTCTCAAATGAGAAGCTGAGGCTTAGTAAGGTAAAACACTTGTAAAGAGGATCCTGGATCAGCTGAGTAGCTGAGTTGGGCTTGAATTTGATGCTTTGGCACCTGGTCAAGTTTTCTGCTTTACCACAATCAGCTGTCCTGGTAGTTGTGCAGACTATTAATTGTAACAATATGTTTCAAGAAGGAAAAGTTATGGGATTCTGAGAAAAGACTGTGGGGAGGTAAAATATGAGCTGTCCCTTGAAATACCTAAGGTATTTAGGTAAAAGGTATGGCAAGGTCTTTCCAAGGGTACTATGTAGGTCAGATCAGCTGAGGAGAGACTGATAGGTCTGTGTAGGCATGTTCTTGCCCCTGTTGGTAACTACTGCAAAATATAGTTTGGAAATCTAAGAGCAAAAGCTTTGCGATGGCTTAGGGAAATTCACTTCTTTTTTTAAAAATTTTTTATTATTTATTCAGTTGTGTATGTGTGTACGTGTGTGTAGAACCACGGACGAATTCGGGAACCACCATGGACCACCTCCATGCCCTCCTTGTTTATTCTGCTCCAGGATTCACAGGCTCTGCCCACCAGGACCAGAAACGCAGGCCGCCCCCGCTTCCGAATTCAGGACCTTCCGCCTGCAAGGCAGAGGCTTAACCCCTGAGCCACCTCTCCGGTCCCAGGAAATTCACTTCTTAGCAAAGTAGAGAGCAGGACTGATGTAGTGTGTGAGAAACTAAAATCAGAGTGGTCAGGTGGGAGGCTGCTGATGGGTTGAAGTCTCCATGATCACTCCTTTTTTTTTAATTTTTATTATTTATTCCAGTGTGTGTGTGTGTGTGTGTAGAACCACGGGCGAATTCAGGAACCACCATGGACGCCTCCACCTCCTCCTCGTTTACTCTGCCCCGGGATTCACAGGCTCCGCTCTACCAGGACCAGAAACGCAGGCCGCCCCCGCTTCCGCCCGGCGTCTATACGTGGGGTCTAGGGTCCAAACTCAGGACCTTCCGCCTGCAAGGCAGAGGCTTAACCCCTGAGTCACCTCTCCAGCCCCCCATGATCACTTCTTGGACATGGAAATGAAACACAGAGTGTGGAGCTCATGACTAAGGGCTGAAAGGAGTTTGCCGTAGCTTTGATATGGGAGGCAAAAGATGTCCAAAAGGAGCTTCAAGATTGAGCTGTGATGGGAAACAAGGAGGAATGAAGGGGCTGGAGAGGTGGCTCAGGGGTTAAGCCTCCGCCTTGCAGGCGGAAGGTCCCGAGTTCGGATCCCAGATCCCATGTATAGACGCCAGACGGAAGCGGGGGTGGCCTGCGCTTCTGGTCCTGGTAGGGCGGAGCCTGTGAATCCCAGGGCAGAAGGATGTGGAGGTGTCCATGGGGGTTCGCGAATTCGTCCGTGGTTCTACACACACACAGACACACGCATACACACACACACACACATACACACACAGACACACACGTGCGCGCACATACCCACAGTTGAATAAATAATAATAATAATAAAAAAAATTAAAAAAAAAAAAAAAAGGAGGAATGAAGTAGCCTTGGCAAAGAAGGAATGGTCGGGAGGAGAGCCAGAGGAGGGGAGGCTGAGGACCAGTCTGTGAGCATTTAAAAGTGGAAACGGTTGGAAAGTGGCCATGAAGCATCTCACGGTCAATGCAGGGATCGCTAGCTGCGTGATTCAGGTTTGGGAAGCAGAGGGTAGAGGGAGAGTGGGGGGACACCCTGTCTCTGGAGTGGTCAGTAGAGGAAGCCTAGGCCCCAAAGTCACCTGTCATCTGGAAAAGAAAATGATAAGACAATTCAGTTTCAAAAAGCAGAAGACGGTTGTCTTAAACAAGAAACTAAAATGTTATATATATAGTTTTTTTTTTTTAAATCAGTGGAAAGAGTATAAGAAGAAGTGTAATAAACTTTGGGCAACAGGCACAGGAGAATTACTTACTAAATCTTGTTCCCCAGTCATGTAGAAATGTATGTGGGGAAGACAGTCCCAGAACTTGGTCAGAGCATAGTTTTGTATATTTTGTAAAAAACAACAAATGAGACCAAGTAACAGACATGACAATACCAAGTAATCAAGAAGCTCTCCTAATCAAGGAGAATTAGGGGCTGGAGAGATGGCTCGGGGTTAAGACTCTGTCTCCAAGGCAGAAGATCCTGAGTTTGGATCCTAGGTCCTATATTAAAAAAATGCCAGGCAGAAATAGCCACAGAATGCACTTCTGGCCTTGATGGGCAGAGCCTGGGAAATCGCGAAGCAAGGACAAGGTAGAAGCAATCCAGGATGATTCCTGAAGTTACCCTTGTGCCTCCCTGGATTCCTGAAGTTACCCTTAGGCCTCCCTCTACAGGGACACACAGTGCCCTCTGATACAAACACACATATACACACACACACACAAAATAAATAAAATACTTTTTAAAAAAAGAAGCCTTATTATGCACTCATAGACTGGTCAGATACCTTACATAGGAATATTTTTCAAAAAAATCACTTTATTCATGAATAGCTCAATTTCCTTTGATGTGTTTGTTATTTTTTAGTCAGTGTTAAATTTCTACTCTCACTCCGTTAAGCAGAATTCCTTACAAGAGTGTAAAGAAATTGGGTGAATGTTCTTTAATTTCTGTAGCATGTATAACCCCAAAGCAAAAAGAAAATAGGTCTTGACAGTGAGACAAACGAGATTTATTTTCAGAAAAGGCTGACTTAGTATTTCCAATTAAGATGGTGACAGGCATAGGGTCTTCATTTCCGAAACTAGTTTAGAAAAGAGAAGCCTGTAAAATAAGCATAGTTTTTTTTTTAATTGGCGAGAGTAAAAAGAGGTGTGAATTACGTTACAGTTTTAGATGTGTGGCAGTTTTAATAAGAAGTTTAGTAGGTTTGCTGTGAGCTCTCAACATTCAAAGTCAACAACATTTTTCTCTTTTTTTAATCCGTTATTAGAACACACTCAAATTAATTTCTGAAACTTCATTTGCTTTGGAGAGGCCTACTACTTCTTATATGTCTTCATATATACTGCCAGATGATAGAAAATACTTCATATATGGATTGTCTTAGCCATCATAACATAAGCCGAAAGAAATGATGCTGACTCTCCTCACATATAAATAACTTCTTAAAATGTATGGGACACTTGTCGCCTTCAAGATATGAAGAGATAACATATAAAACATGATTTAGGCCAAGATACAGTTATCAAATATTCTTTCCCGGGCTGGAGAGATGGCTCAGGGGTAAAGACCTTGCCTCCCAATCAGAAGGTCCTGAGTTCAGATCCCAGATCCCATGAAAACACCAACCGAAGAAGGCATTGGCCTGCGCTTCCAGCTGCGGTGGGCGGAGCCTGGAAGTCTTCGAGCGGAAGTCCTCGAGCGGAAGTCCTCGAGCGGAAGTCCTCGAGCGGAAGTCCTCGGAAGCCAGAAGGACAATCCAGGATGATTTCTGTACCCTGTAATATGATGAATAAATAAAAATAATTAAAAAGATATTCTTTCCCCTTTTGATTCAAATTAAAATTACTTTTATACTGTTGGTTATGGGCGATGGGGATCTGAATGAAATCAATTACAAGGATGCCACTGTCATTTTGGGTCTTCAGGATTGCACCTTTGCACTGAACATCTGTTTGTGTTTTCCTCAATGGCAATATATACTTACATGCATGTGTGTGAGTGCGCACACACACACACACACACCCAGACACACAGCACGTGTGTGCATTCACACACACATTTGCCCTTCTGTTATTTTGTCCACTAACTATTGCTGCAGGAACCATATAACCCCAGCAACAGTTATCTCATTGAGTAAAATTGAGAGTGGGGTGGATGTCCTCCTGTTCATGGGAGCATGACTTAGGAGAGATTTTCCTAGTAATGTTGATTTTGACCATCACAGACCTGCTTTTGGGTCCCCTTAAAATGCATGAATTATTTGGCATTATCTCTGAAGTTAAAGAAGTACACAGGTGTATAGTTGGTAATTGCCAAGAAGCTTTGGTTTATAGCTATCTTTCAGCTTTTAATAACTCAAACCTAAGCATTTCTTTTTTAAGAGAAATGAAAATGTAGATACGTACTATCAGAAGTTGTGTTAGTCCAGACGTCAGGGAAACAGAATCAGTAGAAGGTGGATATAGCCATATCTACCTTTAGCTGTGTATCTAGATTTATTGCGTGGTGTTGGCTTACAGAATCATGCAGGTCCCATGAGCTGCTGCCTGAAACCTGGAGACTCAGGACAGCTGGTGGGATCCCATGATAGTCTGTGAGCCAGACAGCTGATAGCACAGTTGCCAATCCAAGTGTGAAGGCTGAGAACAAGGGCACAAATGCAAAGCAAGATCAGTGCTCAGCATCAGGCAGAGAGAGGACCAGTCTCTCCTTATGCTGTCTTGTGGATTGTAAGATGCTCCCCAGAGTGTGGGAGGCTAGCTGTATTACTCAGTCTACTGACAGTCAACTCTCTTAACAGAAATATCTATACACATACACACACACACACACACACACACACACACACACACACACACAGACAGAGACAGAGAGAAGCAAAGACTTAACTGGCAGGAACATCTTAGAATCCTGTGACCCATCAAGTTGACAAATACATTTAATACAGTAGGAGTCAATAGCAAACAATATAAAGTTACTTCAAAATTGATTTATCTCAGACTGGGGAGATGGCTTAGTGATTAAAGCAGTTGCTATGCAAGCAAAAGGACCAGAGTTTTGATCTCCAGATACCAAGTGAAATGTTAGGTAGGTATGGTTGGTTTAACTGTAATTCAATCCTGGGAAGGCAAAGCCTGGGAATCCCCAAAGCGAACTATGTAGCTGATATATCCCTATCAGTGAGTTCCGAACTTAAGCAAAGACCCAACCTGAATGATCCATGATATCCCTGGGGTTTCTGCATATGTGCTTAAATATACACTCCTCCCCCATATATATATCTGCACATCTGCAAGCATGCATGCATACATGCATGCTCACCCTCCCACATGTACATGAAAATAGAAAAATAATCTATTTCTCTCAATGCAATATAGGCCTAAAAGGAGTTGGATTAAAAGTCCAATATCATTGCTTTGGAGGATGAATTTTCTAATCATTTCACCTTTGTCTTTGTTGCTTTTGCTCCTCCATAGACACTTTTCTCTGTACACAGGAGCAGGCCTGTGCTGAATATAAGTTGTAAAAAAGTTAGACAAAGTTTAAAGTGTTAATGACTAGCGAAGTCATTATTTTGAAAGACCAAAAAAGAACATTATGCAAGAAAAAGAGGATCACACAACAATTTCATGAAGAAAAGCGCCTCTGTTTAATGATTTGTAAAAGAAGTAGGAAGCATTTTCAGTGAAAACTGCTAATTATTTTGGTGTTCCATAATGAAAACCTGTGATGTTGTTTAAATGTCTCTGTTCATTAGTATACTCTGCGACACTGGTGTGCTTGCCTGCTTTATGTCTTTCACTACTTCTCTGCATCAAAATGAGAGTGATAGCACATTGACGAATTGATTCTTTGAAGATTCCAGTAACAATGTCTTGATCATGAGCATTGATAGCTTAAGTTGTGCTGCTTAAGAAGGAATATTGCAATCACCCTTCGGGTTTGATGCTTTATTTTTCCATCATGTATTAGAAGATTTTTTTGCTTTTGTCAGAAAGAGCCACAAATCAAATAGTTATTGACATACACTTGGTGACTTATGACTAGAAGAAATTTAAAGGTTAGTAAAGAAATTAACCTTGGTTACAATTGTTTTGGCCATGCTAATAGCTTCTAAGGAATGATTTAATTGAGTATGTCTGTGGCAGGCTGCTTAGTGACCGCTGTTCAAAGGAGAAAAGAGACAAAGGTCTAAGGTTACAGTCACATACCAGAAATAGCATGTCCTGAGGATCCCAGAGTCCAGATTTTTCTTTCTTTTTCAAATTTATATTTTTTATTTGTTGACATTCTCATTTATAAATACAATGAATTTATGTGTTTTTATCTCTTACTGCCCAATCCCACCTCTTTTGGGTTCCATTTCCTACTTTCTCCTTTCCCGCCAGTCTCCTTCCTACTTTCAAGGCTTTTTGCCTATGTGACCCTTTGAGCTCAGGCACCTGAGTACTTGCTGGGCAGGATTTTCTTAAGATTCAGAATGGAGATTGAGATTTACAGGCCCTCTTCTGCTGCTGCTTACCTACCTGTGGCTTTGCTTTTGCTCACTGCTGATTTAGCGCTTTCTTGTATTCTCCTCACAAGCCCTGTAGCACTGAGTGGTGTGGAGGAGAGGTTTACAGCTGTGGCCATAAACACTTCCACCCTGAATTCTTGCTGTAGGCTTAGGTGCACCGATCAATCTCCTTTTTAGACTGCAGACCATCTGTACTTGCTCACCAAAGTCTGCCTGCCGTCCAGGTCTGTCTGCCTGCTCTTCAGCCACGTGCAGTTCAGCAGACTGTGTGGTCCACGTTCTGTGCAGAAATCATACCCACCTCTGCCTCCAATGAATACCATCCCACTAACTCTGAGATCCTAGGTACCTGACCTTTTTTAAGCTTGCTAAGTCACCCTGACTTTTGAGAGTTCACTCCAGGAATTTATGGACAAGAAGAGAACTGTCTACTCATGATTTTTTTTTTTCAGAAATAGCAATAAAATCTGTGACCAGGGAAAAGTGAACATAGAATCTTAAGTGGCTTATCTGTTAGAAAATGCCTCAATAAAGCAGAGACGTAATGACATTACCTTTGTGTGTTATCCATTGCTACCCTTTCCATTTAAGTATTTTTAAGCAATCCATTTGTCTTTTTACCCTGGCATGTTGTCACCTAGGCTACTCATCTGTGAAATTTGCTAGACTGCTGTTATTTTATACATTTTGCCACTATCCCAGTTTTAACTGTCTTTGGGAAGGCTTAAGCATTTTTTTAGGGAGGGTGTGTTTATACTAGCAAAGTAACCAATAAAGACAGAAGGAATGACTTACAAGTTGTGATTTAGCCAGTTTAGAGAAAAAAATTATACCTTTCAAGCAGGAATTTTTTTCATAGACAGATCATTTCTTCCATTGCCTGGAAAGACATTGTTTCTCTTATTACATGTTCACACAGTCACTATAATGGTTAATGGAGGAGAAACATAAGATTGTATTTTTTAAGTTTCTTTTTAACACAGAGGAGTACCTAAGAATCTTTCTGGAGTTGGGGCTGCAGTTCACTTGGTAAAGTGCCCAGCCACTAAACAAAAGTCAGCAAATGTCAGGCTTGGCCGGTCGTGCCCTCTTCTCGGCAGAAGATCATATGTAAGTAAATTTTCTCAGCTTTTGAAACTTACACAAATTGAGCCATACTGCATTTGTAATTACATATACTTAATAATTCTGAAGATCTACAGGTTCTCTAAAGGTCGAATGATTAACTGAAATGCTGAAACACATTGGCTAGATGATATTTGACTTAACGACTTAAAAGTGCCTTTTAACCCCTTGAACTTAACTATTATTTATCATTGATATGTATTTCTTCTTAAATTATTAAATTCAGTTATCTGTGGATCTAGTAAGGCCTGGACTGTGCCATATCTAGCTGTTGTGTGAATACTTTGGGGAAATGCCACACAACCATCTTTCCACTTCACACAGGAGCTCCACAAGAGACCAAAGTAACTTAATGAACCACTGAGTTCGTTTGGGTTGCTTACAAGGAGTATGGCAAGGTGACTTACAGGAGCAGGGACAATTCAAGGGCAGCTGTATCTCCAGAAAGACTCTCCCTCAGAATGTGTGATACTCGGAAGCTGCAGCCCTGAAGCTGTCTGCTGCAGAACTTGCTAGAAGAGTCTTCTCCAGGCTTCTGGGTTGCTCTGGGGTCTTTCTGGCTACTGGACGTTGGCTAGCCTCTCCTCCCACTCTTTCTCTCTCTCCAACTTCCTGGCTGGCCTGTTCAGCAGTCTCTCCCAGACCCAAACTCCAAAGTCTTCTTCCCACTGTCTTGATTTTCTCCAGAGCCTCTTTCAAATTGCCCTGCCTGGCATTAACTAAGTGTTTGAGTATTAGATGGGTTGGCTGTGGTCTGGTGACTACCAAGTGGTAGGATTTAAGCTCTGACTTCTTTTTTAGGTGTGATCTCTACAAATTATCACTATCATTCCTTCCTTCCTTCCTTCCTTCCTTCTTCCTTCCTTCCTTCCTTCCTTCCTTCCTTCCTTCCTTCCTTCCTTCCTTCCTTCCTTCCTTCCTTCCTTCCTTCCTTCCTTTTTCTCTTTTTTTTCTTCCTTTCCTTCTTTCCTCCATTCTTCTTTCTCTTTCTCCCCTCCTTTCTCCTTCCCTCTTCTCTTCTAAACCCAATTAAACACATGCTAGGCAAGTGCCTAGAGTTACACCTGTAGCCTGTTAAGCATGTTGAATACAAAATGGCTCAAGATGCAACCCCCACACACCATGTCCAGACAAAGGACTCTTCACAGTCCCCAGCCAGCCTAGATAGGACAGCTCCATCCTCTCTGTTATAGTTAATCCAGAGTGTCAACTTGACCACACGTGGCATTAACTAAGATCAGCTATCAGACTACCTGAAGAAATTATCCAGATCAATACATTTACAATATACAGACAAGCCTTACATCTGATGTGAACCTCTCAGTAGCAGACCATAGAACAGAAGACTTTGAAGAGAAACTCTCCACTTCTTCTACTCTCCAGGAATCCTCCAGTCTTCAGCCATCACTCACTGGCCTATTGGATTGATCAGCTCTGAGCCTCCAGGATGTTTGCAGTGACTTAACCTTGCCTCCAGCTTCAGGCACCAGCCATATTGCCTCTGCTATGAAAGGCTGTTTCTCCCCTCTGGAACCATAAACTGAATAAATCTCCCTTTCTTGCTTAAGTTGCTTGACTTAGAATGCTTTCTCACAGCAAAAGTTAAAAGTAACTAATACACCCCCCAAAGACTTCTTCACAGCCCCAACTTATCTGCAGCTAAGATAAACTGACACACTCTTCCGTGGACTTTTTTTTAACACACCCTGATGTGAGCAGCCCTTCTCATTCTAGTACTTTTCCAACTACATGTCCTGTCCTATAGTCACATGACCCTGCTCTATAAGAGATTTCTAGAACTAGATCTTGTGGCTGCCTTTCTATCTGATAGAGAGATAGCCATGGTCTCTGCCATCCTGTTTGGCCTCCTGTTTGTTTGCCAATAAATATCCTTTGTACATTATGTGCTGGTTTTGGCGTGACTTTGCATCCCTGGTCAGTCTGAGGTGGGGGACTTCCTGAAAGCCCTGAAAGCCCACCTAGATTATTGCATTTAGCCTGCTTGGTTGCTGATAAGTCACCATCAAATGGCTTAAGGGAACAAGGGATTTATTTTCTCTTACAATCTTCTGGTTACAGTTCTTAGTCCAGCATGACAGGAGACCATGCACCAATACCAGGGCTGAGGGAACTAACCACACCATCACCATTTAATGGCTGAGAGAGGGACAATCCGTAACTGCCAGACCAGTATGTCTGGCCAGGTGTACAGAAGGATGCCGACTTCCTTAACCAGCTCTCAGTATTTTATTCATCTGTTCAGGGCCTAGTCTCACTCACCATAGACTGGGCCTTCCCTATCAGCTTCCCCATCAGACAATCTCTTGCGGGTTTGCTCTGGGCTTAACTCAACTACTGATTTCTACAAATGTGCCCAGAGCTCAAACCCTCAACTATCAAGTTGACATTTGTGTCTAACTATGACATAATCCTAGCATGATTTTAGAGAAGAATGTAAACTAGAATAAAATTAAACAGAAAAATATATTATTTTCTATGATATAATATTTTTAATGAGAATTGATTGATATGTGCTTTACTTAGCAAACACTTTTAGACGCAGGTGAATATGAGCAATGTGGGATGCATTCCTTCATTAATTTTGAACTCTTATTTGGGTAGAATGATTGGCACTGAAGAAAATATTGGGGGACTCGTGTGCGTGTGTGTGTGTGTGTGTGAGAATAAGCAACAGTGCTGAAGCAACCTATAGTATTTGCCTCTATTCTTTATTGAGAACAGTTTTGAGAACATTAGAATTGATGTTTCAAAGTTCATTTTTAATGTCATATCTTATGATCATGTACGATATTTTGTGATATTTTAATGAATTCTTTATAGATGTTTTGATGGCATAATACTGTCAATAGAATGATATAGAATGCATTAAAAATAACAGGTATGTCACACATTTTGATGGATACCTGCTCAACAGTGCCAAGTGTTACAAAACTGAATAAACATTTTGTCTAGGGCAGCATCTGAAACTGAGACTCAGCAATTTTGGGGAAATAAAGTTAAACAAAGGTTCACATGTTTATCACTGGGAGTCAGACAACTCATCAAGTTTCTGCTTCTTCTTATTTAAGAAAATTATTTACACAGGAATATTTTTCAGAAAAAGGAAAAGTCTTTGGCTCATTATCTTTTCTTTTATATGATCTCCTTTGCTTTATGTCATTTTTTTCCCTGAATGACTCTTTTGAAATTGATCCAACAAACTTGTTAGTTAAGAACTTTTCATGGGTTTATGATAATCTGTATGAAGAAATGTTATAGCTCTCATCTGTTCTACTTTTCATTTGTTTAATTAAGAAAAATATATTTATCTTATAAATCATGAAATGAATAGATTCAAGTGAAAATAATAGCAAAATACAGCATAATGAAGTATTATAAAAACAAACATCTTTGTAAATGTCCAGGACAAAAATTAAAAGAATATAAATAACTTTCAGAAAAGTCCTTATCTAAGGTACTGCTTTCTCCTTACTAGAAATTAACATTATATTAACTTCTGTGATCCAGATTCCCTTATTTCTTTACTGCTTAGTCACTTGTGTTTGCATTTCTCAACAGTGTTAAAGACTCAACAGAGTCGCATTACACTACATGTAATATTTTATAGCTTTTTCTTTTGCTCAGTTTTGGATTTAGGATCCACTCATTTTTTTTTTCATTTACTTAATTTTTGTGATGGTTAGTTTTGAGTGTCAACTTGACACACTCTAGAATTATCTGGAGAAAGGCTTTGGGACACACTTGTATGGGACTGGCTTGGTTGAATTAATGTGAGAAGACCTAGTATAAACATGGTGGTGCCATTCTTTGGGCTTGAGGTACTGGGCTGGGTACTGGTGAAAGTGAATGGAGCGGCAGCAAGTAGACATGTACTGGGTCTTGCCTGGGCTCTTGGCTATGGTTGTGCTATGATCAGCTCCCTCAGGTCCCTGCTACTGTGATTTCCCTGTGGTGACCAACCATAGCCTGGAACTGTAGTCTCTTCCTCTTAGGTTTGCTTCTTGTCAGTTACTTTGTCATAATGATTAGAAACTTAAAAAAGCCTGATACATTTTAATTGTCTTCTGCTTGAAGTAACTATCAGAATTGTCTGGTGTTTATTTTTCTGTATTATTAGTAATTCACCCCAACTCTTCTTTTTCACTCTTTCAGGCTTCCCTTTGATTGAACACATGAGTTCAGATAAACTCATTTGCTGCCTGGGATCCTGTTATGTTTGTAGAAGACTTTTGATTGCTGTGTTTTCTCCAACTCTTGGGTTACAATACAGATGTATATAGAGTGCAGAGATTTTGAGCACAAGGAGGAAATGGATGTTGCCCTTGAGAATGACTGAATAAAAGTGCTAGAAGAGAATATGGTATGAAGTGCGACATGAAAGGAGTTGACCAATAATGAGATTTCAGGGAATGAGTGTGTGTTTAGAGTTTTAAGAGAAAAGTCATCAAAGGAAGATAGCACTTGGCATCTTCATGTTTGGTAACCTTTTGGCTTTGTTGCTTGGAAAAAAACAGCATTCTGACAAAACAGTGGCAGGTTAGGGCAATATGAAAGAAATAAAAATATTGATTGAAAGATTTTAGTTTTTCAGCTAGAACCTTTTTGGATAAAGACCTAATTATGTTTGATGTATAAATATGTTATAGAAAAAAATAGAAAAATCCCTTTAATTTAAAAGTTTTATTTTTAATTAGAGCTGTTGTTGACAAAAGTTTGATTCTGCAAGTCTACTAATATTTTACTGTGCATATTTCTTTCTTTTTTTTCTGCTCATACAAATATAATAGGAACCCCTCTCCCCTCCCTCCCTCTACCCCTCCCTGGACCTCCTTGTTCCCTCTCCGCTTTGTCCCTTCCTTTCCCCCCTCCCTCCCTTTCCCCCAGTGCTCCCTCCCCCCATCTCTGAAGCATCCTTTAATGAGTATATCAAACTTTCCTCTGTGTCCTCCTCTGTGATGAGGTGTAAGGACTCAGTGGCAATTCCTAGAACTCTTTCTTGTGTTCCTCTTAAGTACAGGAACAATATTGTGACTGTTAATCCCTTGCTTCTAAGGATCCTATTGCCTTTAGTCCATGCTAGAATTTGACGGGTCAATGATATGTTGGTCATTGCGCAGATCATGCAGAGTCGTGTTACAATTGCTTTGGCCATAACGCGTGTGGAGTATCTTGCATATCATGACTCCTCCCATCCTTGTGCTCTTACAATCTTACTTCCCCCTCTTCCGCAAATTTTCCTGAGCTTCAGGATGGGGAGAGATTAGGCAGGCCTGATTCCAGGTGGTTGATATAGAGTCTCTGATGTTCTGAATTACGGTTTGTTTTTCTTTCAGTTTTGCTGTTCCTGCAATGCCCTTGGCTCCATCCTGATGGGTATTGGATGTCACCCCCTGGGCAGAGATAAAAACCTGTTAAATTAGAGTCTTGTTGTAAGAGTATATTCAAAGGTAGATGTAATAAAAGTAGGTAACCGCGGTGAGGGAAGGGTCAATCACTCATCTGCGAAATGGTTACTTTCTATCTGGCAGCCTATATGCCCTCCCCTTCTGGTAAGATCATACCCCATCAGTTGCAAATGATCAGGAAGGAAAGTCTGTGAACTTAACCAGATGTCTCATTACTTACTCGCAGTCCTTGATGGTGGCCTATTTTCTCTGCTGTAACATGGTCCCCTCTGTTTCTGGTGTGGCCCTCCTTCCCCATCTCTCCTGTTTATAATCTTTACAATTACTGTAGTTATTACAGAGATTTATCCTTGAGTGTCTCTAAGTGGGTTTGGTACTAGGATCCACCTATTAGGGAGTACATACAGAGCTTAATTTTCTGTGTCTGGTATACTTCACTCAATATAATTGCTTCTAATTCCATCCATTTCCTGGCAAATTGCATTAATTCATCATTATTGAGGGCTGAATAGTATTCCATTGTATAAATATACCACATTTTTCTTATCCACTCATCAACTATTGGACATTTGGGCTGATTCCATGACTTTGCTATTGTAAACAGTGCTGCTATGAACATGGTCGTCTTGTGCTATCGAGGTGAATTTTTGCTGTATGGGGGTTATTCCCAAAAGTGGAATAGGAGGGTCATATGGCATTTCAATGTTTAACTTCTTTAAGAATCGCCAGATGGCTCACTAGAGTGGTTGTATGTGCCTGCATTCCCACCAGCAATGTAGGAGAGTTCCCCTCTCTCTACATCCTCTCCAGCATTTGGTGTTTATATTGTGGATTTTTGCCATCCTGACCCGGGTGAGATGATATCTCAGGGTGTTCGGCCTCTTTACCAGGCCTGAGGCCTGCTGGAACTTCCTGAGCCTGGCTAGAGTTTCAGGACCTGACTTTAGGTTTCGAATCTCATCTCCACAGGAAAGTTTCGTTTCCCTGGAATGATGTCACACCTATTCAACCACCTTCTGGTCACTTAATCACTTCCTATTGGTTACCTCATAATCACACCACCCTTCAGCCTTCCCCCGCTGCACAGTCTATATAATTCACCCCCTTTTTAATAAAGTTGAGTTCCTGCTTTGACAGACCTCCCGGCTCCATTGTGTTCATTGGGCCGTGACACTCATTACCCATTCAGCCCCACAGGTCACCTGGCTGGTCCGGTTGTCCCTAGCCGCATTACATGCAGTGGCCCTGAGTCCTGCATCAGGGAAGTTTTGATTTGCATTTTACTGATGGCTAAAGAAGTGGAGCATTTTTTTTTTAAAATCTTTTTTTTTTAATTTTTTTTATTATTATTTATTCAACTGTGTGCATGTGCGTGTGTATGTGTGCGCGGGGCTTGTGTGTCTGTGTGTGTGTCTGTGTGTGTGTAGAACCACGGACGAATTCGCGAACCACCATGGACGCCTCCACCTCCTTCTGCCCTGGGATTCACAGGCTCCGCCCTACCAGGACCAGAAGCGCAGGCCGCCCCCAAGGAAGTGGAGCATTTTTTAAGATATTTGTTAGACATTTTAATTTCGTCCTTGGTAAAGTTTCTTTTAAGTTCCAAGGCCCATTTTTTAATTGGGCCATTTGTTTCCTTGGTGTTTAGTTTTCTAAGTTCTTTGTGCACTGGATAATAGAACTCCATCAGATATGTGGTTAGTGAAAATTTTCTCCCATTCTGTGGGTTGCCTTTGTGCTCCAGTTCCAATCTCTTTATCTGAACAGAAGCTCTTTAATTTTACAAGATCCCATCTGTCGAGTGTTGGTTGTAGTGACTGCTATTGGATGTCCGTTCAGGAAATGTTGGCCTAGCTCAATGAGCTCGAGGGAGTTCCCTACTCTTTCAACTATGGTTTTTATAGTCTCTGGCCTGATATCAAGGCTCTGAGCTCTAGAGCCCCTACAGGAGTTACCCTTGCCTCTTGCAGGTTCAATCCACAGAAACATCACAATTGTTTTAACTGTTTAACTGTTTAACAGCTTTTTGTCTCTGGCCAGGGGGTGACATACAGTGCGCAGCAGAATGGAGTGAAGGGAATTGCAGGAGCAGCAAAACTGCAAAAGAAAATCAACAAACCACAATCCAGAACTTCAGAGACTATATCAATCACATAGAACTAGGCCAGCCTAATCTCTCCCCATCCTGGAGCTCAGGGACATTTGCGGAAGAGGGGGCGGTAAGATTGTAAGAGCAAAAGGATGGGAGGAGCAACGATTTGCAAGATTCTCAACAATAGTTGGGGCCAAAGCAATCATAATGGGACTTTGCATGCCCTGCGCATTGTCCAACACACTATTGACCTCACAAAGTCTAGCATCTGTTAAGGGCACCGAGACCCCTGGAGGCAAGGGATTGACAGCCATAGTAGTGATCTTATGCTTAAGGGGAACAAGAGAAAGGGCTTATGGAAATGCCACTGGGTCCTTATATGTCATCGGAGAGGAGGACCCAGTGGAGAGTTAGGCGTACACAATAAAGGAATCTCTGGGAATTGGGGGGGAGGCACTGGGAGATGGGGAGGGGGAGGAGGGGGTTCGGGGGGAGGAGGGGGGAGGGAGGGAACTGGTAAAAAAATTTTAAAATGTATAATTAAATTTTTAATAAAAAAAAGAAGTAAAAAAAATAAATAAAATGTACTCTGTCCAAGTTTGTGGCTCAGTGCCAGAAATACATCAGTTTTAAAGAAAAAAAAAAATTAGGCTTCCATTTCTAGTTATACCTGACTTACTTAAATTGGATCACTAGCTCATATGATTACAATTGAAGATGTCAGTGAAATTCATAAAGATTTCTAAGACTTAGGTATGAAAATATCATAAATTTACTGTATTCATGTATGAAATACTAATGAAAAATTTTAAGTTAATCAGATAAAGTGCATGTATATTATACATATTATCTTAAGAAGTATAATGGATTCACATAAAATAGTGATCTCTGTTTGGTAAAAACTAAAAAATGTTAACATCATACAAATTGCTATAAGAATTTTGCCCCATTTAAACATAACATTTTAACATATTTCTCCTCTGTTTTTAGCATTGGAATATTATTTAAAAAATCAAACTTTTGTTTTGATCTATGATAGTCAGAAAAGTTTTTTTTTTACTTTTTTTGTTATTTTATTTTATTTTCTACTTTTTTTCAAACTACCATTAGTTCTTTAACGTGGAAAAGCTCAGTCATTTTTCAGAGCATTGCTACTGTCAAGAATCCATACAAGATTGGAGAGTTTGATGAGAAATATCCAGATGTTTTGAAATGACCAAAAGAAAAACAAAAGGAAGGATGGTTGTTAGAGGTTCACAGGAGATTGAGAGAATCAAAGACATGCAAAATACATCAATGAATCTTGTTTCTTCATTGATAAAATCCCTGTGTGACTAAGTCAGAATTGTCATTTGAACAGTTTTCATTCATCAAGGTCCTCTGGGTCTGTCTGAGAGATAAGAAAGAGAGCAATGTCTCAAATCCAAGACAGTGTTTTCACCTTGATATCTTGCATGATGATCTTGTCAACTTGACAAAGGGATTTAAAATATCCTAAGAGACAGTTCTGTGTAAGGCTGTGAGGATACTTCCAGAGAGGATTAAATGAGGAGGGAAGGCCACTCTCAATGTGGTGGTATCATTGCCTGGGTTGGAGTATTGTGATGTGTGCAGAGGATAAGGAGTACATTCTGTCCATTATGCATTCTCAGCATACAGTAGGTAGGCAAAAGTGACAGATATTCTGCTTTCCATCTTGCCCCTGAAATTTCTCTGCTTTCCCTAGAGCAAGTTCTCTTCAGCTGTGACTTCACTTATGGACTGTAAGCTACTCTTCATCTTTGTTTTCTTAGCACCAAATTCATAACCAATAAGTGTCTTCAAAATGTAGCTGGTGGGTTTACAGAGATCTGGGCCATGGATCTTTCTGCCATAATGTTATGGGGTGACTCTCTAGGAGTCTGTTGTGTCCAGGTTCTTGTGTCCAGAATGGAAGATCAAAACCAGAACACATGTAGAGGATTAAGGTAGAGTTTATTAGAGGAGAGAAAGAATGGAACTCATGGACTCCAGACATGGAGTACCATGAGGGACAAAAGCACCCTGGAGAACTCATGGACTCCAGGCGTGGAATCCGTGAAGGGCATGGAGTTGGAAAAGAACTCATGGCCATGTGGAATGCCATGAGACGCAGATGCCCTGGAGAACTGATGAATATTTTCTGGTGTTCATCTTTAATCATTTCTCATAAAAAACATTCAAACTGGTGCGGGTGAGAAATGATATCTCATTGAAGTTTTAGTTTGCATTCCCCTAATGATTAGAGCGTTAATGTACCAGCTGGTCCTTTGCATATCTTTTCCTGAGAAATAGCTGGTATAAAGTACTTGTTGTAAAACCATGGGGACCTTAGTTCAAATCCCCAGAGCCCATATCAAGCCAGATACAGTATCACATACCTGTAATCTTAGTGTTCCTATTGTGAGATAAGAGGAGGAGGCCAGCTCCCCTGGCATAGGTAATGTAAACAAGAGACTTTGTCTCAAGTGAGGTGGAAGGCGAAAACTGAAAATCAAGATTGTCCTCTGACCTTCTCTCACATGCCTTGACCCACACATGCCTATACTCACATCAATATGCTCATGTGCGCGCACACACACACACACACACACACACACACACACACACACACACACACACAAAGACTAAAAAGATAAAAAGGATTTTTTCCTTGAGAGAAAGGAGTGGGGATGGGATCAATAATGTGAGGTGAACACAATTTAAATTCATTATATTCATCTATGAAACTGTCAAAGAATAAAAGAAGAAAAATCCAGAAAAATTAGTCCTTTTCTTGATGTTGAGTTGTTCAAGTTTTTCAAATACTTTGGTATCAACCCTTATGAGATGTATGGCTTCTAAATATTTCTCGGTCTGCACATACTTGCTGACCTGCAGTGTCTCCTGGCTCCAGGAGTACTTCATAAAAGCATCAGGGCTTGGCTGGATCGATCCCACCAACTGAAGCTGCCATTTGCTTTTCCTATAACAATAAAAATCTCTATGATTTCAACTTCAAGGAAAAGCTTGTGGGAGCAGATAATTCTGGATGTAGACAATGTGGGAGAATGTGTGTTCTTGAGAAGTGAAAAGTAAAATTCTTCTCTAAATTGTGTGATTTTTAATTGTCACTGTGTACTGGATATTCTAATGTTGGTGACAAAATCCTCTCTCTGGGGAGAGAAGAGAAGTCTTGTTTATTGTGGAGGCAATTGCTATTGTTACTGTGGAACTTCAATAATGTATATTTAAGTTAGCATGTTTATTACTTATCATCTAATAACCGCCTTGTTCTACACAGAAATTAATTTTCAGAATTAGCAGTTATCTTGGGCATCCCCAACATACACATGGACGTCGCTACGTGTGCTTTTTCCTGGTGTAATTTTATTAATGGTTTAGAATTGTTCAAACTCAGTATCCCTTTCCCTTCCTTTTCCTAAAATTTATTTTAAAAAGAGTTCTGGAATCCTTTCAAACTAAAGGTAAAGTGATTAATAAAATACTATAGAAATCTTAGGTATATTGATATTTTACCAAATTCAAGTGGACCCTTCTTAATAGAATCATAGAACTATAATATATTTCAGTGTGTTGTGTTTTTCCTTACTTAAGGACTTGGGTGATTATTGGCTTATTCTATTCTTTGTGCTCTAGAAATCCTTCTATTTCCTATTTTTAAAGACCATTCTAGTTTGTGTTTTAGTACTGTAGGTCTAAGCACTGTCCCGAGTGTTCTTGATGACCCAGAACCTGATGTGCTAAGTGTATGCTGGGATTCCAAGTGAACATGTTATAGTGATTAAAGTGATATAATTTTTATTTATTTGAAAAGAAGGTATTTGTAGAATGTTATCAGCCACATCTATTTCAGAGAAACATTACCTATCTGTGGGTGAATTTTTCACATTGCAGTTGTTAAACTCAAGCTTCAGGCTTATATAGACAAAGTACAAAAGAGGATAGTTGTTATTACCTTCATTTCTCTCAGATTTGACTATCACAGGGAGGCCTGGAAGTGGAACTAAGGGTCTACTTATTTATAATCTATAATGACAAGAGGGGAAGGGGAGGAAGAAAAGGAAACACTTCAAGATATTTTTGCTTGGAGGGCATGCTATTGTATTATGTATATTTTTGATACAAGGTTTTTTTTTCTTTTTAGTGTATTTTATTTTTTTTTATTTTTTATTATTATTATTTATTCAACTGTGCACATGTGCGTGTGTATGTGCACGTGTGTATGTATGTCTGTGTGTGTGTGTGTGTCTGTGTATGTGTAGGACCACGGAGGAATTCGCGAACCACCATGAACGCCTCCATCTCCTGTTTACTCCGCCCGGGGATTCACAGGCTCCGCCCAACCAGGACCAGAAGCGCAGGCCGTCCCCGTGTCTGCCTGGCGTCTATACGTGGGATCTGGGATCCGAACTCAGGACCTTCCGCCTGCAAGGCAGAGGCTTAACCCCTGAGCCACCTCTCCAGCCCCATTTTATTTTTTTATTAATACATTTTTTATTATTATTTCAGCTCATACAAACTTAATAGGTACACCAGTTCCCTCCCTCCCTCCTCCTCCCCCCGTACCCCCTGCTCCCCCTCCCCAACCCTCTCCCTTCCCATCCCCTAGTGCCTCCCGCCCCAATTCCCAGAGAGTCCTTTCTTGTGCATGCCTGATTTTCCTCTGGGCCCTCCTCTCCGATGACGTACAAGGACCCAGTGGCCTTTCCCTGAGCCCTTTCCCGTGTTCCCCTTAGGTATAGGAACACTGCTGTGGCTGCCAATCCCTTGCCTCCAAGGATCTTGGTGCCTTTAGCAGATGCTAGACTTTGTGAGGTCAATAGTGTGTTGGACAATGCACAGGGCATGTAAAGTCCAATTATGATTGCTTCAGCCATAACTTGTATGGAGTATCTTACATATCATTGCTCCTCCCATCCTTTTGGTCTTACACTCTTACCACCCCCTCTTCCACAAATGTCCCTGAGCTTCAAGATGGGGAGAGATTAGTCTGGCTTAGTTCTAGGTGGTTGATATAGAATCTCTGAAGTTCTGGATTGTGGTTTGTTGATTTTCTTTTGCAGTTTTGCTGCTCCTGCAATGCCCTTCACGCCATCCTGGTGGGCATTGTATGTTACTCCCTGGCCAGAGACAAAAAGCTGTTAAACTAGAGTCTTGTGATAAAAGCACATTCAAAGGTAGATGTAATAAAAGTGGGAAACCACAGTAAGGGAGGGGTCTATCACCCATTTGCACAATGGTTACTTTTTATCTGCCAGACTATATGCCCTCCTCTTCTGGTGAGATCATACCCCCTCAGTAGTAAATGATCAGGAACAAAAGTCTGTGAACTTAATCAGATGTCTCATTACTTATTTGAGTCCTTGATGGAGGCCTATTTTCTCTGCTGTAACATGGTCCCTTCTCTCCTTGTTTCTGGTGTGACCCTCCTACCCCATCCCTCCTGTTCATAATCCTTGCAATTACTGTCTCTAGGTGGGCTGGGTGGGTTTGGTACTAGGAGCCACTTATGAGGGAGTACATACGGTGCTTAATTTTCTGGGTTTGGGATACTTCACTTAATATAATTGTTTCTAATGACATGCATTTCCCGGCAAATTCCAGTAATTCATCATTTTTGATGGCTGAGTAGTACTCCACTGCATAGATGTACCACAGTTTCCTTATCCACTCGTCAACTGTTGGACATTTGGGTTGATTCCATGTCTTTGCTATTGTAAACAGTGCTGCTATGAACATGGTCGTGCTTGTGCTATGGAGGTGAACCTCTGCTGTATGGGGGGTTACACCCAAAAGTGGAATATCAGGGTCATATGGCATTTCAATCTTTAATTTCTTTAAGAATCTTCAGACGGCTCGCAAGAGTGGCTGTATAAGTCTGCATTCCCACCAGCAATGTAGGAGAGTTCCCCTCTCTCCACATCCTCTCCAGCATTTGTTGTTGTTTGTATTGTGGATTTTTGCCATCCTGACCGGGGTGAGATGATATCTCAGGGAAGTTTTGATTTGCATTTCCCTGATGGCTAAGGAAGTGGAGCATTTTTTAAGATATTTGTTAGACATTTTAATTTCATCCCTGGTAAAGTTTCTTTTAAGTTCCAGGGCCCATTTTTTAATTCGGCCATTGGTTTCCTTGGTGTTTAGTTTTCTAAGTTCTTTGTGCACTCTGGACAGCAGAGTTCTATCAGATGTGTGGTTAGTGAAGATTTTCTCCCATTCTGTGGGTTGCCTTTGAGCTCGTTTGACAATCTCTTTATCTGAACAGAAGCTCTTTAATTTCACAAGATCCCAACTGTTGAGAGTTGGTAGCAGTGACTGTGCCATTGGATGTTTGTTTAGGAAATGTTGGCCTAGCCCAATCAGCTCGAGGGAGTTCCCTATCCTTTCAACTATGGTTTTTATAGTCTCTGGCCTGATATCAAGGTCCTTGATCCATTGGAATTAAGTCTTGTAATGGTGACAAGTACGGGTCCAGCTTTAATCTTCTGCATGTGGAGATCCAGTTTGCCAGCACCATTTTGTTGAATATGCAGTCTTTTCCATGGATTTTTGGGCCCCTTGTCAAAGACCACATGGCTGTAGTAATTTTGTGGGCTCAATATGGGTCTTCATCCTTATCCATGATCTGTGTTGTCTATTTTTGTAGCCAGTACCAGGCTGTCTTTATAACTTGGATTTGTAGTATAGACTTAGGTTTGGTATGGTAATACTCCAGCAGTGTTTTGTTACTAAGGTTGTTCTTTGCATCCTGGGTCTTTTGTGCCTCCATATGACTTTGAGATTGTTTGGCAACCTCTTGAAGAATTTGCTTTGGGATTTTGATTGGTATAGCATTGAATTGTATATTGCCTTGGTAGATGGTCCATTTACAATGTTGATTCTGCCAATCCAGGAACAAGGGAGGTCTTTCCACCTTCTGGTGTCTTCTGCTATTTCTTTCTTTAGGGTTTTAAAGTTTTCATTGTAAAGGTCTTTTACCTCCTTAGTTAGGTTTATACCAAGGTATTTCATTTTTTTAGGAGCTATAGTAAATGGGATTGTTTCTCTCAAGGCTTTTTCACTTGTTTCATTCTGGGCATATAGGAAGGCCTCTGATTTTTGCACATTTATTTTGTATCCTGCCACCCTGCTGAACTTCTCAATTAGTTCCAGGAGCTTCCTGGTGGAGTTTTTGGGATCCCTCAGGTATAAGATCATGTCATCTGCAAATAGGGATAGCTTGACTTCTTCCTTGCCGATTTGAATCCCTCTTATGTCCCTTTCTTGTCTTATGGCTTCAGCTAAGACTTCAAGTACAATATTGAATAGAAGTGGTGAGAGTGGACAGCCTTGTCTAGTTCCTGATCGAAGTGGGAATGCTTCCAATTGTTCCCCATTGAGCATAATCCTTGCTGTGGGCTTGTTGTATACAGCTTTTATTATATTGATAAAGGTTCCTTCCATTCCTACTGTCTCTAGCGTTTTGATCATAAAAGGCTGTTGGATCTTGTCAAAAGCTTTTTCTGCATCTATCGAGAGTATCATATGGTCTTGGACTTTGGACTGGTTTACATGATGAATTATATTTATTGATTTGCGTATGTTGAACCAACTTTGTGTGCCAGGGATGAAGCCTACTTGGTCCCCGTGAATGATCTTTTTAATATGTTTTTGAATCCTATTTGCTAAGACTTTGTTGAGAATCTTTGCGTCTGTGTTCATCAGGGAGATCGGCCTATAGTTTTCTTTTTTAAGTGAATCTTTATTAGGTTTTGGGATTAAAACGATATTAGCTTCATAGAAGGAATTTGGTAGTGTTCCTTCCTTTGCTATTTGATGGAACAGTTTAAGGAGTATTGGTGTTATCAACTGCTTAAATGTCTGGTAGAACTCTGTGCTGAATCCATCTGGTCCAGGACATTTTTTGGTGGGAAGATTTGAGATTACTTCTTCAATTTCCTTATATGTTATAGGACTATTTAAATGATTCACAACTTCCTGATTCAATTTAGGTAAGTTGTGTTTACTTAGAAATTCATCCATCTCTTTTGTGTTGTCAAACCTCACAGAGTATAAGTTTTTGAAATATGATGTTATAATTCTCTGGATTTCTTGAGTATCAGTAGTGATGACTCCATGTTCATTTCTAATTTTGTTAATTTGGGTTTTCTCTCTCTTGCTTTTGGTTAATTTAGCTAGGGATGTATCAATCTTATTGATTTTTTCAAAGAACCAGCTTTTTGACTGGTTGATTTTTTCTATCGTTTTCTTAATCTCGATTTCAGATATTTCTCCCCTTATTTTGCTAATCTCCTCTCTTCTACTACTTTTGGGATCAGATTGTTCTAGTTTCTCTAAAGCTTTAAGCTGCATTGTTAAGTTGTTTATTTCTGATGTTTCCATTTTTTTGATGTAGGCATTAAGAGCTATGAACTTACCTCTTAGAACAGCTTTCATTGTGTCCCAGAGATTTTGGTAAGTTGTATTTTCATTATCATTCACTTTCAGGAAATCTTGAATTTCCTTTTTAATTTCTTCCTGAATCCAGTTCTCATTCAGCATCATATTGTTAAGTTTCCAGGAGTTAGTGTATTTTCTCTTGTTTGTTGTGTTGTGGATGTCCAGCTTTAGGCCATGGTGGTCTGACAGGGCACAGGTTAGAATTTCAACTTTTTTGTACATGTGTAGATTCGTTTTGTGGCCCAATATGTGATCTATCTTGGAGAAAGTTCCGTGTGCTGCTGCGAAAATTGTGTATCCTTTGGTGCGTGGGTGAAAAGTTCGATAGAGATCTGTAAGGTCCATTTCTTTAAGGGTTTGATTAAGGTCCAAAGTGTCTCTGTTAAGCTTTTGACCTGTTGATCTATCCCATGTTGAGAGGGCGGTGTTGAAGTCCCCAAGAATTATCGTTTGGGGGTTGATTTCTTGCTTTAGACGCTGTAGGGTTTTCTTAATGACTGTGGAGGAGCCCGTATTGGGTATGTTCAGTATTGTGAAGTCTTCCTGGTGAATTGTACCTGTGACTAAAATGTAGTATCCATCCGTGTCTCTTATAATTTTCTTTGGTTTGAAGTCCACTTTGTCTGATAGCATAATGGCTACCTCTGCCTGTTTTCTGCTTCCATTAGCTTGTAGAATTATTGACCAGCCTTTCATTTTTAGGGCATGCCTATCTTTTGTGGTGAGATGGGTTTCCTGCAGGCAGCAGATTGATGGATTGTGATTTTTAATCCAAGTTTGTAATCTGTGTGTCTTGATTGGTGAGTTAATTCCATTAACATTTAGTGTTATAATGTTGAAACTATTTTTGATTCCAGACATTTATTATGTTTAGTAGTTTTTATAAGTATATTGCTTTGCTTTTAATGGTGTTATACTTGCCTTCTGTTCTCCTGGATATGCCTGTTTTTTTCTTCATGCTTGAGTATCATTTCTAGCATTTTTTGAAGGCCTGGTTTGGTGGACATGTATCCCTTCAAGTTGTCTTTGTGCTGGAAGATTTTTCTTTCTCCCTCCATAATGACTGATAGTTTTGCAGGGTAAATCAGCCTAGGTTGACATTTTTGCTCATTCAATACTTGAAGTATGTCTCTCCAAGCTCTTCTTGCTTTTAGTGTTTCCATTGAGAAGTCATTTGTTATTTTAATAGGTTTACCTTTAAAAGTGACTTGTTTTTTCTCCCTTGAAACTCTCAGCACCAGTTCTTTATCTTGAATGTGGAGTGTTTTGACTATTATTTGCCGTGGTGAGCTTCTGTTTTGGTCATATCTGTTTGGGGTGCGGAATGCCTCTTGTATATGGATGGGCCTCTCTTTTTTTAGATGAGGAAGGTTTTCCTTGATGATCGTTTGAAAAATTTCCTCAGGGGTGGTATTTTGAGATTCTTGCTCTGGTATTCCATGAATACGCATGTTGGGCTTCTTGATACAAGGTTTCTAAGCCATTCCTAGAATTATTTAAAATGAATACTAACCAGTAGGATGCTTGAGTTTTTAGAAGTGAAATGGAGAAATGTTACAACATGGTTTTGTTTTTATGATTTCAGACCCTAATACAAAAGCTTACTGGATGTATTTAGAATAACTGGCAAAAAATGGGAGAGAGACCTTAGTCAGAAATTGGAACCCAAATGACAATGATCACAAGCAAACATTTCAGAATAATGACACCTTTGAGAAATCTGTTACACTGGCAGTTTGGAAGGTACCACTTGACTTGTGAATGATGGCTAATAAGAATTTAAAGAAGCTTCAGAAGAGACTCTGTCAATGTAGTTGGAAACACAATAAAAGAGAAGAAAAGCTAGTTTCTATGTCAGAGCAACTAAAGAAGGTCAACAGTAGGATCAAAGAGTCAATTTAACACAGGAAACTGGGGAAGCTGGTGGAGTACAGTGGGAGAGATATTTGCATCGTGAACTACAGAGGCATTATGGTATAGAGGGAGCGTAAATATCATAGGGAGCAATTAGCATCAGCAGAGAAGCAATTATACACAATAAGGAGCTCCCTTACATTTAAATTTAAAGAACAAATTGGTTTTAAAAATGGCTTTCACAAACATTGTATTTCCCCAAGTAGATGTTAGGCAAAGTTTGTAATAAAAACATGTTTTTCAAGATGATTAACCGATTCTACAATATTAAGGGCTTGCAGTACGATTTTAGGACTGTGATGATTAAAGGAATGTTCTGGAAACATTAAAGTGATAAGAAATAAAAAAAATGAATACAGAGACACTCTTTTATCTGCCAAATGAATGTCATTGTGTAAGTACAGGAGGCTAAAAATCGATCAATTCTTATTGACCAGTAAGAATGCTTTATAAATCAAGGACACTAATCTTTTGGGTGGCATGTACGCTGCAATGTTTTCCCATCATATCTTGGCAGCATTGACTACTGATGACTTGAGCGCTTTACCAAGTGCTTCAGACTTCTTAGTAATGGACCTACAGCCGTGAGTAAGCATCAATCTATCTATTCCAGGCTCAGGCTCCTTGACTCGAGTTTTTCATACATGTTATTATAAAAGGGCCTTCTCTAGTTTAATGTTGTTTCAGGGACTTTTCCTTCTCGTATGTGAATGAGTCTCAGTTTCGATATATTAATATATTGAGAATTTGTTTTGATATGTGGAACACCAAACTTTTAAACAATTTTACATTCAAGTAAAATATCACATATCTAAATGCAAGATGTGCAGAAATGTTTCTAATGTTTATTCTGGTTATTTCTGGATAGTCTATGGTAAATTTTTTTCTTCCTGAATCCTCTTCTCCATTTTATGTGAATAATTTGTGGTTGGGGATATAATTGAATCAGAAAACACTTCAAGCTTGGATGTACTGTGGATTTAAAAGTCTGTGACAGTTACAGGCGTCAATGCAATAATTGATAACTGAGCCTTCAGGCACTCCTGTGAACAATTAGAGAAAGCAAGTCTCTGAGCAAATATGTAGGAGATTATCTAATTGAATGGGAAGACCCATCCCAAGCGGGCGAAGCAGTTTCCGTAGGCAGGTGGATAAGGTGAAGAGAAAATTGGTTGGCTTTGGCACACTGGCAAGTTAGAAGGTATGTGTGGGTTTTTGTCCTTTTCTCAGCATTTCCTATGAATATGGATGGTGTGGCCAGTTCCCTCAGAACCTGCTTGTCACTTTCAACTGTTCAACTGTCACCTAGAAGCATGAATAAAGTTCTTTTTCCCTTAAATTGTTGGGATCATGAATTTAAGACAGTTTTGGTACCAGAGAAGTAGGGCATTGCTGTGAAACCAGGATAAAACCCAAATAGAAATTACACTTCTTGATATAGATAGAGCATATTTAAAAGGTAGACAACCTCCGAAGAGTTTGTCTAATGTAAATGATTTTATTAGACTTGACACATGAAGACTAAATTGCATTTCATTCATCATCTTGATTTAGTAATCCCACGTGCAAGTTTGCGATGCCCTTTAGTGCAATTGAAGATCAAAATTAAGTTGAGGGTTTATTATTTAATGAGGCAGCTAACATTGTATTCTGCTGATCTCAGAGTCCTGTGATTCCATTGCCTTATTGGGCTGAATCTTTTGTAAAGACCACTGATGGGGTTCTAGAGATTCTATGAACGCTATGTACTTTTTCAATGTATTATATGACATTTCACTAATTTGGTTTAGTGGTAACAAAAGTACCAAGTTTGAAACTTGGTACTCATTAAAAACAAATGGAAAGAAAGTTAAACATGTTTGATATACTCTTGACCTTGAACATTGCACTGACCTCTGAGTTTAGGTTTCTATATAAGTGGAAGGTGCCTGAAAGAGCCCCCTAAACTGTAGTACACAGGGCAGTCTGTGAATCTGATACTGGATGTACATTCTGTAGTGCAGTTGTTGACTTAAACTCTGGAAAATCAAATAATCCCTCACTTTGGTCTCCCTCCTAGAACACAGAGTTCTTCGCATAATGATGGTGTTTGAATATAATAAGTTACAGCTTTTACAAAGTTCGATTTTTCTTTTTTGAAGAACATTTGTTTATTTATTTATTTAGCGCATGTATGTGCCATGCTGAGCATGTAGAGCTCAGAGGACAACAACTGGGAGTCAGTTCTGTTCTTTATTTGGGTTTCAGGGATTGAACTCAAGTTGTCAAACTTGACAGCAAGGGTCTTTCCGTGCTGAGCCATCTTGTAAGACCCTAAGGCTGATTTTGTGTGTGTGTGTGTGTGTGTGTGTGTGTGTGTGTGTGTACTACAGTACACTTGAGTTTGTGTGCCTGTGGAGGCCCAAGGGTGACATCAGGAATCACCCTGTATAATCACCATCTCTCTGGCCCCACGTCTTACTTGTTAAGCATTCTCGCAGTTTCTCTTTTAATTGTGATTATTCTAATATGCCATTGTACTGTCATGCACTCTACGTGAAATTATGTGAAACAAAAACATTAACATGTTACTTCAGTCATTATATGCATAGCAATTAACATGAAAATCATTCCTTTCATTTAGTGATTAATTTTGGAATTTTTATTTTCATTTTATTATTGCTAACTTGTTAAGTTCAACAAAGAGCAAACTGATCTCTGATTGAGCTTTCTTATGAAATCCTGGTGCTACATATATCCCTATCCAGTAACATCAGGAAAAAAAAGACTGTAAAATTCTGTGTAGACAGTTCCGTTGCAATTAATCTTCCTTTGTAATTTTAGACTACCTGTGTATCTTAAGACTGGGTAGTTAATTTCTTTGTGTGTCAATCTCCTCACTTAAAATGAATATAATAATAAGACCTATACTGCACTAGGTCATTTTGAGGACTCATTCATTTGGAACATAAAAAGAAGACTGTGCATTTAATAATTTTGCTCATTATTGTTTTATCTTGATTTCCAGAACAATGCTAAAAGTTTAAGAACTTCATAAATTATTTTTTGTGCAGTCTGTGTAATTTTGAATGCCCCAAAAAAGCATGTGTCAATCTTCAGATGAAGCTAATGCAAAATCCAACTTTACCCACAAAGGTTCAAGTGGATTTTTAATGAAGTATGGGTTATTATTAGTCAAATGACTAGCTATAATTTTTACTTTTATTTGAATGGAGAAAAGCAGATTTATTTTATTAGCTTATTGTTATTTATCTGAACCACCTCTGTACTGGGCATCCTGTTCATTCAATAAGAAATTTACTAATTCACATGGTGTATAGACATCACTTACACACATCCTGATGAGCATTAGACATATATATGTATAATATAAATATACATATATCTCGTATTGTGTCCAGTGACTCTTTAGTAATTCAAAGAAAGAAAGAGAGGGGAGTATTATGGTGATACTAGCCAAGAGAGTAGTTCAGAAGGCTAGTATTTAATGTTTGTTTTTACTGATGACAGACACATGACATGTTAGTTTCAAACAGGATTATGAGTGCAAAGTACTGCCAACTGAGTTGACTGAATTCAAGGTGTCGGCAAGGTTGGTTGCTTTATAGAATCACTAGGGGGAGTGTGTCCTGTTCTTCTTTTCTAGCTTTGTGTAGGTCCTTCCTAGCAAATCTGGCATCTGTTGGCTTGTAACTACATTACAGCCTCCATTCTCATGTGGTCTTCTCATCTTCTGATAAGTGGACTAGTCATTACAGATTTAGAACTCAAAGTAGTACACTAAGACTCTTTTTTTTCAAAATAAGCACATACTCACAGAAACTAGAAGAAAAGAAATTGAAAACACACACACACACACACACACACACACACAAACACACATTTCAACCCATGTTCCTGGAAAAAATAAGGGAGAAAAATTCTTGACAGTATGAATTGAAGCAATATGTTTTGACTCTTCCTAGTTGCCTCTGTAGTCTGGCTGAATTTGGCCCTTTTATATGGTGCCTGTGACATTAGCCAATCTGAAGAGAGCTGCCTCTCAAAGAAAACTATTAAAATTTCATTTAAATTTTAGCACTGCTTTCCTTCTTTTGTGCTACTGGCAGAATATGAATGAGAGGAGATTTTATTTTTGCATATTATAAAGCTGTTCTGTAACTCTCATTTTAAAAAGAATAATGTTAACATGATCAAACCCAAGACAATGTTTCATTGTATTTTCCCATCAGCTCTTATTTTTCTTTTTTTAAATTTTAATACATTTTTTATTATTATTTCAGCTCATACAAACTTAATAGGTACACCAGTTCCCTCCCTCCCTCCTCCTCCCCCTGAACCCCCTGCTCTCCCGCCCCATCCCCCCCGTGCCTCCCGCCCCAATTCCCAGAGTCCTTTCTTGTGCATGCCTGACTCTCCTCTGGGCCCTCCTCTCTGATGACGTACAAGGACCCAGTGGCATTTCCCTGAACCCTTCCTGTGTTCCCCTTAAGCATAGGAACACTATTGTGGCTGTCAATCCCTTGCCTCCAAGGATCTTGGTGCCTTTAGCAGATGCTAGACTTTGTGAGGTCAATAGTGTGTTGGACATTGCGCCGGGGGCATGCAATGTCCAATTATGGTTGCTTCGGCCCTAACTTGTGTGGAGTATCTTGCAAATCATTGCTCCTCCCATCCTTGTGCTCTTATACTCTTACCGCCCCCTCTTCTGCAAATGTCCCTGAGCTTCAGGATGGGGAGAGATTAGTCTGGCCTAGTTCTAGGTGGTTGATATAGAGTCTCTGAAGTTCTGGATAGTGGTTCGTTGATTTTCTTTTGCAGTTTTGTTGCTCCTGCAATGCCCTTCACTCCATCGTGATGGGCACTGTATGTCACCCCCTGGCCAGAGACAAAAAGCTGTTAAACTGGAGTCTTATTATAGGAGCACATTCAAGGATAGATGTAATACTTATACCCAAAAGTGGAATTGCAGGGTCATATGGCATTTGGCAATGGGAGGGGTCAATCACCCATTTGTAAAATGGTTACTTTTTAATCTGCTGGACTATATGCCCTCCCCTTCTGGTGAGTTCATACCCCCTTAGTTGTAAATGATCAGGAACGAATGTCTGTGAACTTAACTAGGTGTCACATTACTTTCTTGCAGTCCTTGATGGAGGCCTATTTTCTCTACTGTAACATGGTCACTTCTCTCCTTGTGTCTGGTGTGGCCCTCCAACCCCATCCTTCCTGTTCATAATCCTTGCAATTACTGTAGGTAATACATAGATTTACCTATGAGTGTCTCAAGGTGGGCTGGGTGGGTTTGGTACTAGGAGTCACCTATTAGGGAGTACATACGGTGCTTAATTTTCTGGGTCTGGGATACTTCACTTAATATAATTGTTTCTAATGACATCCATTTCCCGGCAAATTCCAGTAATTCATCATTTTTGATGGCTGTATAGATGTACCACTGTTTCCTTATCCACTCATCAACTGTTGGACATTTGGGTTGATTCCATGTCTTTGCTGTTGTAAACAGTGCTGCTATGAACATGGTCGTACTTGTGCTATGGAGGTGAACCTCTGCTGTATGGGGGGTTATACCCAAAAGTGGAATAGCAGGGTCATATGGCATTTCAATCTTTAATTTCTTTAAGAATCTCCAGACGGCTCGCCAGAATGGCTGTATGAGCCTGCACTCCCACCAGCAATGTAGGAGAGTTCCCCTCTCTCCACATCCTCTCCAGCATTTGTTGTTGTTTGTATTGTGGATTTTTGCCATCCTGACCGGGGTAAGATGATATCTCAGGGAAGTTTTGATTTGCATTTCCCTGATGGCTAAGGAAGTGGAGCATTTTTTAAGATATTTGTTAGACATTTTAATTTCATCCCTGGTAAAGTTTCTTTTAAGTTCCAGGGCCGATTTTTTAATTGGGCCATTGGTTTCCTTGATGTTTAGTTTTCTAAGTTCTTTGTGCACTCTGGACAGTAGAGCTCTATCAGATATGTGGTTAGTGAACATTTTCTCCCATTCTGTGGGTTGCCTTTGAGCTCCTGTTACAATCTCTTTATCTGAACAGAAGCTCTTTAATTTCACAAGATCCCAACTGTTGAGAGTTGGTAGCAGTGACTGTGCCATTGGATGTCTGTTTAGGAAATGTTGGCCTAGCCCAATCAGCTCGAGGGAGTTCCCTATCCTTTCAACTATGGTTTTTATAGTCTCTGGCCTTATATCAAGGTCCTTGATCCATTTGGAATTAAGTCTTGTACATGGTGACAAGTACGGGTCCAGCTTTAATCTTCTGCATGTGGAGATCCAGTTTTGCCAGCACCATTTGTTGTTGAAGATGCTGTTCTTTTTCCATTGGATTTTTTGGGCCCCTTTGTCAAAGACCAAATGGCTGTAATTTTGTGGGCTTATATCTGGGTCTTCAATCCTTATCCACTGATCTGTGTGTCTATTTTGGAGCCAGTACCAGGCTGTTTTTATAACTATGGATTTGCAATATAGACTAAGGTTCGGTATGGTAATACCTCCAGTAGTGTTTTTGTTACTCAGGATTGTCTTTGCTATCCTGGGTCTTTTGTGCCTCCATATGAATTTTGAGATTGTTTGGTCAACTTCTTTAAAGAATTGCTTTGAGATTTTAATTGGTATAGCATTGAATCTGTATATTGCCTTTGGTAGGATGGTCATTTTTACGATGTTGATTCTGCCAATCCAGGAACATGGGAGGTCTTTCCACCTTCTGGTGTCTTCTGCAATTTCTTTCTTTAGGGTTTTAAAGTTTTCATTGTAAAGGTCTTTTACCTCCTTGGTTAGGTTTATACTAAGGTATTTCATTTTTTTATGGGCTATAGTAAATGGTATGGTTTCTCTCAAGGCTTTTTCACTTGTTTCATTCTGGGCATATAGGAAGGCCTCTGATTTTTGCACATTTATTTTGTATCCTGCCACCCTGCTGAACTTCTCAATTAGTTCCAGGAGCTTCCTGGTGGAGTTTTTGGGATCCCTCAGGTATAAGATCATGTCATCTGCAAATAGGGATAGCTTGACTTCTTCCTTGCCGATTTGAATCCCTCTTATGTCCCTTTCTTGTCTTATGGCTTCAGCTAAGACTTCAAGTACAATATTGAATAGAAGTGGTGAGAGTGGACAGCCTTGTCTAGTTCCTGATCAAAGTGGGAATGCTTCCAATTGTTCCCCATTGAGCATAATCCTTGCTGTGGGCTTGTTGTATACAGCTTTTATTATATTGATAAAGGTTCCTTCCATTCCTACTGTCTCTAACGTTTTGATCATAAAACGCTGTTGGATCTTGTCAAAAGCTTTTTCTGGGGCTGGAGAGGTGGCTCAGTGGTTAAGCCTCTGCCTTGCAGGCAGAAGGTCCCGAGTTCGGATTCCAGATCCCACGTATAGACGCCAGGCGGAAGCGGGGGCGGCCTGCGTTTCTGGTCCTGGTAGGGCGGAGCCTGTGAATCCCAGGGCAGAGGAAGTGGAGGCGTCCATGGTGGTTCCCAAATTCGTCTGTGGTTCTACACACACACAGACACACACGCACACGCACAAATACATACGCACACGCGCACAATTAAATAAATAAAAAAAATTAAAAAAAAAAGCTTTTTCTGCATCTATCGAGAGTATCATGTGGTCTTGGACTTTGGACTGGTTTACATGATGAATTACATTTATTGATTTGCGTATGTTGAACCAACCTTGTGTGCCGGGGATGAAGCCTACTTGGTCTCCGTGAATAATCTTTTTAATATGTTTTTTAATCCGATTTGCTAAAACTTTGTTGAGAATCTTTGCGTCTGTACTCATCAGAGAGATTGGCCTATAGTTTTCTTTTTTAAGTGAGTCTTTATTAGGTTTTGGGATTAAAACGATATTAGCTTCATAGAAGAAATTTGGTAGTGTTCCTTCCTTTGCTATTTGATGGAACAGTTTAAGGAGTATTGGTGTTATTAACTCCTTAAATGTCTGGTAGAACTCTGTGCTGAATCCATCTGGTCCAGAACATTTTTTGGTGGGAAGATTTGAGATTACTTCTTCAATTTCCTTATATGTTATAGGACTATTTAAATGATTCACAACTTCCTGATTCAATTTAGGTAAGTTGTGTTTACTTAGAAATTCATCCATCTCTTTTGTTTTGTCAAACTTCACAGAGTATAATTTTTTGAAATATGATGTTATAATTCTCTGGATTTCTTGGGTATCAGTAGTGATGACTCCATGTTCATTTCTAATTTTGTTAATTTGGGTTTTCTCTCTCTTGCTTTTGGTTAATTTAGCTAGGGGTGTATCAATCTTATTGATTTTTTCAAAGAACCAGCTTTTTGACTGGTTGATTTTTTTCTATCGTTTTCTTAATCTCGATTTCAGATATTTCTCCCCTTATTTTCTAATCTCCTCTCTTCTACTACTTTTGGGATCAGATGGCTCTAGTTTCTCTAAAGCTTTAAGCTGCATTGTTAAGTTGTTTATTTCTGATGTTTCCATTTTTTTGATGTAGGCATTAAGAGCTATGAACTTACCTCTTAGAACAGCTTTCATTGTGTCCCAGAGATTTTGGTAAGTTGTATTTTCGTTATCATTCACTTTCAGGAAATCTTGAATTTCCTTTTTAATTTCTTCCTGAATCCAGTTCTCATTCAGCATCATATTGTTAAGTTTCCAGGAGTTAGTGTATTTTCTCTTGTTTGTTGTGTTGTGGATGTCCAGCTTTAGGCCATGGTGGTCTGACAGGGCACAGGTTAGAATTTCAACTTTTTTGTACATGTGTAGATTCACTTTGTGGCCCAATATGTGATCTATCTTGGAGAAAGTTCCGTGTGCTGCTGAGAAAAATGTGTATTCTTTGGTGCGTGGGTGAAAAGTTCGATAGAGATCTGTAAGGTCCATTTCTTTAAGGGTTTGATTAAGGTCCAAAGTGTCTCTGTTAAGCTTTTGACCTATTGATCTATCCCGTGTTGAGAGGGCGGTGTTGAAGTCCTCAAGAATTATCGTTTGGGGGTGATTTCTTGCTTTAGACGCTGTAGGGTTTTCTTAATGACTGTGGAGGAGCCCGTATTGGGTGCATATATGTTCAGTATTGTGAAGTCTTCCTGGTGAATTGTACCTGTGACTAAAATGTAGTATCCATCCGTGTCTCTTATGATTTTCTTTGGTTTGAAGTCTACTTCGTCGGATATCATAATGGCTACCCCTGCCTGTTTTCTGCTTCCATTAGCTTGTAGAATTATTGACCAGCCTTTCATTTTTAGGGCATGCCTATCTTTTGTGGTGAGATGGGTTTCCTGCAGGCAGCAGATTGATGGATTGTGATTTTTAATCCAAATTTGTAATCTGTGTCTCTTGATCGGTGAGTTAATTCCAATAACATTTAGTGTTATAATGGTGAAACTATTTTTGATTCCAGACATTTATTATGTTTAGTAGTTTTTATAAGTATATTGCTTCGCTTTTAATGGTGTTATACTTGCCTTCCGTTCTCCTGAATATGCCTGTTGTTTTCTTCATGCTTGAGTATCATTTCTAGCATTTTTTGAAGGCCTGGTTTGGTGGACATGTATCCCTTCAAGTTGTCTTTGTGCTGGAAGATTTTTTCTTTCTCCCTAGATCATGACTGATAGTTTTGCAGGGTACATCAGCCTAGGTTGACATTTTTGCTCATTCAATACTTGAAGTATGTCTCTCCAAGCTCTTCTTGCTTTTAGTGTTTCCATTGAGAAGTCATTTGTTATTTTAATAGGTTTACCTTTAAAAGTGACTTGTTTTTTCTCCCTTGAAGCTCTCAGCACCAGTTCTTTATCTTGAATGTGGAGTGTTTTGACTATTATTTGCTGTGGCGAGCTTCTGTTTTGGTCATATATGTTTGGGGTGTGGAATGCCTCTTGTATATGGATGGGCCTCTCTTTTTTTAGATGAGGAAAGTTTTCCTTGATGATCGTTTGAAAAATTTCCTCAGGGGTGGTATTTTGAGATTCTTGCTCTGGTATTCCATGAATACCTATGTTGGGCTTCTTCAGGGTGTCCCATATCTCTTGGATATTTCTCTCAAGTATCTTTTTGGCTTTAACAACCTCTTCCATTGAGCTGGTTAGTACTCTCACTTTATCTTCAAGGTCTGAAATTCTGTTTTCTGCTTCGTTAGTTGTTGATAAGACTCTCTGTGGAGTTCTGGGTTGAAGATAACTTGTCTTGTAGCTCAGTTTTAAACTCTGCTTGAGTCTGTTTTAACTGCTCTATGCCAGTTTTTGTCTCTTGCATTGTTTTTCTCAACTCCTCCAAATGTCTGTTGTGTTCCTCTTCAAAGCGATTGATTCGATTATGTAATTCCTCCCTGATTTCCTCTTTCATAGTATTGAACATGGTAATGATCATATTTTGAAAGATTTTATCCTGGGTTAGGCTTTCTTGGCCTTTTTCCATGGGTTTGTTCTGGTTGGAGTCTAACATTATGGGATTAATTTCTTCAGTGGGAAATTTGTTTACTTTAGTGTTGCTTCGCATGGATTTGCACTTTGACTTTGGCATTGTCATTTTAACTCTTAAGATCTCTCAATTTCACTAAACTGAATTATTTGGCCTGGGGTACTGGTGGGCGGGGACTGAACGGGGACTTACCTAGGGCGCGGGGTGCGCCCGGGTGGACCGCGTGAGTCCTGACCAGCGGAGCGGAGTGGGGAAGGGAGGATGGGGGCGTCGGTGCAGAGCTATTTAACCCGAGGGGAGCTGGGGCGGGTCCCGGGCGCAGGGGGAGGTCCTCCTCGTCCCTCGGCCCTGCGCACGGCTCCGGCTAGATGGATGGGGTAGGAGCTGGGTCCCTTTGGGCTGACCTGGGGTTCTGGTGGGTGGTCGCGGGCGGAGCTTACCTAGGTCACGGGTTGAGGCCGGGCTGGACCGCGCTCGCGTGTCCCGATAGGCGGAGTGGAGTGGGGAAAGGGAGTCTTCTTATTTTTCTATTAACGGAGATTGCTTTTTTCTTTTATTCTTTGACACATGCATACATAAATACAGTGAATTTGTGTGCTTTCATTCCTTATTACCAAATTCCATCCCCCTTGTGTCTCGCTCCATACTTTCTAGCAGAGATTTCCTGACCAAACAAAGCAAATGAACTCCTAAACATTAAGGAAAAAGTATCTGGTTTGGAGAGTCAGATACATAAAGTAGTCAGCATTATAAAAGTTGTAGGGAAGCTGATGGCTATTGTCTAGGCAGAATGAGAGTAGAACTTATGAACTCTTTACACCTAGAATTGGAAAATCAATGGCGAAATGACTTTATTTTACTAGATGTGCCTGTTGAGCAAGATATTTATTCTTATTTTCAAAAGAAGAAAGACACTCTGAATTAGAAAGCAGCAACTTTCTTTCTGTGGAGATTGAAATTACAGGAAAATTTGTCCACATCATCTTAGAAATAGTGGAAGAATTTTAAGCAGTAACTATGGAAGAAAACAATAGTTGAGACAGTATGTTACCTTTTCCAGTCCTTTTTTTTTTTGGTAACTGGTGAATGTTTTCTTCAGTGCATTAACGTATGTCATGAGTTTTTAATCACAGAAAACCATTTTTATTTTCTTTGGATAGTTCAAACCTGTCTTTGACCAAATAAAATCTTCACTCATTATAGTTTAAAGTTATATAGAATCAGTAATCTAGTTATGAAGAGAATTTAAATGTTAATAAAAATTAACAAAGCAATTACTCAGTTTTTCAGCAGCAGAAGTAATGTGATTCATTGCTGTAGAATATGCAACAGATTTTAATAAAAACATTATCAAGTAGGTAAAGGAAGAACATACATTTTCTGACATAGTCAATGTATATTAGTGTGCTAGCTAGAATATATTATCCATTACTCTATTAAGTAGAGAGAAAAATTTCAAAGATGTTATTAGACTGTTTAGGAAAATAGGACCAAAAACTGAAATTTCCTTGGACCACAGAATTAAAGAAAAACTATAACATTTGGTTTTTATCAACAAGCTGCATTAGTTGAAAAGATGTGCATCTTACATAGATATTTCACTAGGCTTAATAGCTTCTCTGACTTCACTTTATCTTATCCTTATACATTCATAATTTACATGGAAAACACGTTGAGAAAACAATCTGCAAAGAATGAGCTTCTCAGATGCTTCTCCTGACTCCTTGTGAAAAATGTAATCACGCAGACAGAGCAGGATCACTTCCGTCTACAAATCAGTCATTAGTGCTGGAAGGTCTTAAGCCAAGGGCAAGTACTTTTTAAAAAACATATCAACCTTCTAGGTTATCATTACTTTTGATTAATATGATCTGTGTATGTGGAAAAAAATCTGTGGGCATATTTAGATAGATTGTGATCTAAGTCCTATTAGAGCATGTCTTTTTAAAAATGAGATCAAGGACTGACTCAGAGGCATGCATTTGATGTATTTGCAAGTCTCGGTTATATCAGAAGATCTCTAATAATGAGAAACTTTGGCAGAGACTCATCCATCCTTCACAGTCTTTTAAACATGAGCATAAGTTACCTAAATTTTTTGTGCTACAGTTCAATTTTTCAGGTTCTGAGAGTAGTAAGGTACCATAATGAAGCCACCTTCCAATTTTTTCTCCTAGTATACTGGAGGGTCACCCTTTACAGCTTAACTACTACAAGGTATTTTTTAAAAAAATAATAACTAATGATTTTTATGATTGGAATTTAACTTGTAATATTAATTTACAAATACAGATATGGGATAAATATAGTTAATTTAAATTGTCTACTTCATTAAATTGAGAAATACTTTGACAGTTAGAGAAGCATACCTATGTATATGTTTGTGAGAGAGCTTCCAGCTCTCTCTCTCTCTCGTGTGTGTGTGTGTGTGTGTGTGTGTGTGTGTGT
This sequence comes from Typhlomys cinereus, assembly GCA_023101885.1. Taxonomy (NCBI): domain Eukaryota; kingdom Metazoa; phylum Chordata; class Mammalia; order Rodentia; family Platacanthomyidae; genus Typhlomys; species Typhlomys cinereus. The sequence continues at coordinate 3,158,513 of JALPQD010000020.1, forward strand.
GTGTGTGTGTGTGTTATGGACAAGAAAGCACTTGACTGGGTGTGCCTGTGTAGGCCCAAGGGTTGATTTTGGGGACTATCCTGGATTGCTCTGCCTCCTTGTTGCTTTGCTCTGGGGTTTCCCAGGCTCTACCTTCTAGGACCAGAATTACAGGTATCCATCATTTTTATTTAGCCTTTTTTATGTGGGAACCAAGCTTAGGTCTTTTTGCTTGTAAGTCATCTCTGCAGCCCAGATGATTAGCTTTTGAGGGTTCTGAATTAATTTAATCACCTGATGGATTAATAATACGATGCTGTCACTGGGAAGCATGAAAAGCAGGAAGTAGAGCTTGTTAGAGAATGTAACTTATTTATGGCCTGTCCTTGGATGCTATAGTTTGTCCCTTTTTGTTTTCTCTCCATTTGTTTCTTATTTAACACAACATGAGGAATTTTCTCCTCCACATGCTTCCAATATTATGCCCAGTGCACAGTTAAAACATCCATGGACTGAACTGTCCCACCGTGAGCAAAATAAATAATCTTCCTGCTTTAAGTTGTTTATGTCACGTATTTTGTTACAGTGTTATAGTGTTGAGGAAAGCCAAGACAGGACTCTGTGGTGTGTGTGTGTGTGTGTGTGTGTGTAGAAGAGAGAGGAAAGAGAGAGAGAAGAGAGTTGCGATAAAACATTGCATGAAATCTTGACAAATGCATTAGTTTCTGCCCACTGTGTCCCCCAGATGGACCATAGAAGAGTATTTTGCTTACCTTTTGCTCTTTGATTGGGGTCTGAGTTTACTTTTCTTTATTGTTGCCACCCCACTTGTTCCTGAAATCATTATCCCACACCCTCTGTCTTCCCTTTGCTCATTTTCAAGTTGTCATTTGCAGTTGTCTCTATGTTTAACATTTCCTCTCCCATGTCTTGAATGTGTCAATAAACCATCAAATAAATCTGGTAAATAGCCCTTTGGTACATGCAAACAAATAATAATGAAAGATTTCTGGATTATAATTTCCTCTGCAGAAGTCGAACTTTCTAAATTCAGGGCATATGACATATTGCACAAACATGGAATTCATTACATTCATATGATATATATCTTGTGCTTTGCATTTAATGAAAGAATTATCATAGTGATTTCATTTGCTATATATCAAGTTCTATGTATTGCTCATTGATTTTATAAAATACGACTAGTATGATCTTATTATTTGGTGGAATTATTATTGTTTTTATCATTGTTCTTAGCAAAACTCAATAATTACCTCACATCATGCTTTATGCTGACTTCCTGGGCAAAAATTAATCAGAAAATAAGAAGAAACAAATGTCAACATACTTGTTCAAAACAAAATCTCTCAGTGATTTTCAATATAAGATGTTAGAAAGCTTTGTCTCTGAGCTATCGTATATCTTTTCTGCAAATGGTATCAGTCCAATTCAGAATCCTCATGCCTACTAAAATTAGATTTTTACTGCTTATAGCCTGTCGATTCTCAGATCCATAGATTAGTCATATATTTATTTACCTGCTTTCCATTGCTGCCTGCTATAGAAGAAGATATCAAATTGAGAAGGTAACTGCATCTCTCTCCCCTCTCATCCAACCACCTTTTCTTTCTTAGCTCTACCCCCACACCCACGCTGCCAAACTCACCTGCTTACTTTACCTTCAGAGTATATCTGGATTCTATTTCGTCTAGCTGTCACCATCTAGCTGTCACCACTTCGAGAGCAAGAAATGTACTCTCGAAAAGTTTCAACCATGAAGGTTCAAGAGGCCCAATTGAACTACAAAGATGCTTTCACTGTTTCTTCCTGACACATCTGTCAAGGTGCCATTGGCCACAGGAGTCACATGATAAAGTACATGGATGGGGTAATATCTGTATTTTACCAAGATCTATAAGATGGTAAGACTGACAAAAACATTTGTAGAAACAATTAGTTTCCATCTTTCTGCCCCTGACTCCTCCCTATCCAGTCCTACCTCAGGCAGCCAAAGTGATATTTTTAGGAATTATTAATTCTACCACCTCTTTTCTTTCAAATTTTCTAGGACCAGGAAATTTGCTGGTTGCTACTAGGATAAAACCTCAATATTTATATAAGTTAGGCCACTAGGAACATCTAGTTTATACATACTAGAACCTGCCTTACTGATTATGGTATACACACGCCTATCTCTTGCCATTAATTTTTGGTTTGATGGGCTTTAAAATTATTTTAATATGGTGACCCTGCATTTCCTTAGGACCTATGTATAGCTAAACAATTATTCCTTCATAGCGACTGTCTGCCAGATTGCTCTGTAGCCCTGAATCTCTCATATCATTACAATTGAAACACCTAGTTAAAGATAGTAGAGACTTTTTATACTGAGTAACTGTTGTCAAAATACTCTGCAGCCAACTTCCACACTGGATTACAATAAGAAATGGTTTCCAAATTATTATTCCAACTGTGTAGATTCAAGGATGTTTCACATGTCACTTTGACCTATGACCTGTATCCTGTGCTCTTGAAAAGTTTCAGCCATGAAGGGTCAAGAGCCCAATCGAACTACAAAGATGCTTCACTGTTTCTTTTCTTGTCACGTCTGTCAACATGCCATTGGCCACAGGAGTCACATGATAAAGTACATGGATGGGGTAATATCTATATTTTACAGAGATGTATAAGATGGTAAGACTGACAAAAACATTTGTAGAAACAATCTGAACACGTCCTCTCACTTTTCATTGCTGATAGTCATACCTAATTAATCACTGCATAAAGGTAGACTGCTAAAACTTAATATGAACAAATGTAAATTAATACCAAAGCCTTATCAAATAATACAACTTCTATGGAGAATCTAAAAGTGTTAGCCAATATATGCATTCTATAGAATGCATTATATAATGGAGTAAAATTCAAATCTTTATTCTATTCCATCAGAAGTATTTTTATCTTCTTTTACTTCCATTTTAATGTTCCTAAGGTTCTGAGTTACAAGCTGGGAAAGTGGATTCTGTATGGTCTGAATATGAACAATGTAAGCCATCTTTGTCGGAAAGACTTCCAACAGAGGTTATTTTTTTTTGTTTTTCCAACAGAGGTTATTTCTGATGGAATATTCTCACATCAAATTTGCTTAGAGAAAGAACCACCCCCAATTTCATTCATTATTTCCAAGAACTCAGGTCTTCCTAGGAGAAAACCTATATAATAGGCTACACAGTTTCTGTTTTCTTACTGGAAACTAGAGCAGAGCCAATTGCTTTTCTCTAGATTCCACATGCCAGTGAAGCTGATTTTCTAGCAGAGCTCATAACTTCGCTCATTTCGTACATGACTGGTCAAGACTGTACCTTTCTGGCTAGCCGTCCTATTTCCTCAGGTGGAGTTTCTATTTCAGGCTCCAGAGAATACTGTGTAGTGTTCTTGCCCTCTGTGACCTGTTCAATACAATCTGGATTTAGAGCAACTATCCATGGTCAGAATGAGTTCATAAGAAATTCATGCTATTGGTAATCATAGATAGCAAGGTCATGAATTCAACCATCCCAGAGGGGCAAATGACCGCAGAACTTTTCCTGTCTAAAAAGCCCCAAAATGTTCATTCTCTTGCTCATTCTTTGGAGAATTAAGGGCACTTACGATGATGCGCTTCCCACTGACTCATCCATTGACGACAGCTAACAAGCAAAGTCAGGTCAAATTGAGATAATCTTTGAAAATTCGAGGTTAAGAAACTAATTAGTGGCATAAGTAGACATGATCTTGGAGGGAGAAAAATGTACTGCTAAGCTTCAGGGTTCCTGCAGGATGGTCTTAAAAGTAGTTTCAGTCATGTCCCTTCTTAAAGGATAGAAATTCAAACTTGGGAAATCATTGTGATTTTTTTTTGGCTAATGTCTAAAATTTAAAAATTATGCTAATTTGCAGAGCAATACTGCAGATTTAATGATTCTGCTGCAGAGAGAAAATTTGCCTGTGGTCACAGGTTCTGTCGCAGTTAATCAGCACGCTTTTGCCATTTCCCGATATGTAAACATGGTTTTACCCTAGTGTGCAAGGGATACAATTTCACTGATATGCACAGAGTCCCAGTGGATGGCAGACCTTACTAGTGCAGACCATGACTTAGGCAAGGGAGGTGAACTTCACAAGTTCTGCTGTTGGTGCCAGGCACAGTGTGCACACTGGAGGCTGAGGCAGAAGAACTTAAAGTGAAATTATAGCTTGAGCTCCACTGTATGACTCTGTCTTTAAAGACCAAAACAGCAACAAGCATTTTATGACTGACATCATTCTAAAAATTCCAGGTATTGAAATCATCATTATTTGTATAAAGGGAGTTTACTGGAATGCATATTTGAAGTGAAGCTGGATTCTAGTTCTGCTTCTTCGGGGTTTTCCGGTCGGCCTGGGTGAAGTACATGCTGTGCATCATTTAGATAGAGATGAGCTCAATTTCTTTTCCTACCTTATAGACTTACTGAACTCATAAAATGAGAACTCTGGTAATTCTAGTACTTTGGAGGTAGGCAGGAGGATCATGAGTTCAAGGCAAGTCTGGGCTAAATAGGCTAATAAGGATTAGGTAGATAGCTCAGTGGTAGAGCAGTTTCCTAGAGCATTCACAAAGAATTGGGTTCTGTAGCCACTAATGCAAAAGAAAAAAAAAGTATAAGATAAAAGTGTTTTGAATCTCCTTAATATAGAAGGAAACATGATATAGAAGTGTGTTTGTGAAATTATGACTATTGCAGTAGCGCTAAGAGTTTGAACAATGTCAGACTTTTTCAGTCATTTTCAGTTTGCAGCCGTGGTGTTTTTAGTCAATTTAGATATTTTGTGTGAGCGATCACTGCAAGCCCTCTTCCGAGGATGTGGGCAGCGCTCCCACACAGCTGCGGAGTCCCACTGACAAAGGAGAAGCTGTCGTCTGGGTTTGTCCCCCACCCCTCTTCCCTGCCACCACACAGCTGCAGACGTTGCAGGTGTGGGTAGTAATGTCTGTTCCCATGAATGATCACAATTCGGTGGTGGCGATTGCGATATGCTCCTCTGTTGGTCATTATTGTTTCTCTGCCCAACACCAGCTGTCCATTAGCTTCCTTTGTGTTCCTGGCTCGTAGATGCTGGCTCTCCCATGCAGGTTTGTGGTCTCTTCTAGAGAACTCTTCTCTTAGCCAGCTCTCCAGCAGGGATTCTTTCCAGATGGAGCCCCTTTGTATCTTCTCCATGGGAAGCCCTGTAACTAGGTCTCCCTGATTCCATAAGCAGTCCTTACAGGAACATTGACAAATGTTTACTCCCCATTTGCCTTCAGGGGTGCTTTTAGACACAGGGATGGTTTAAGCATCTGCACAGGCTGGATAGTAAGACTGTAGGCCATCCTGGGCGAGCTTCTGCAAATTTTGCTTCTGCACTTATCTCCATTTTCAGCCATAGCAGATCCATCTTCAGGTTGGGGGCTCTGCAGCTTAGGAGCGGGGAGAGACACACCCATCCCCCTAGAATAGAGATGGAAGTGGGCACACAATCACAGTTGACAACAAGCTCTTGTTATACTTAGAAGCGTGAGAAGGGACAGTTCTTGTTGTAACATTTTTTTTAGAAATTTCCTACCCCGAAAACTGTATGTTGGAGTTTTAATCTTGCTTTTCTTTGCATTTAGAAGGTGAGTGATGTATTTCCTTGTTTTCAGCCTTGAACTCTTTCCAGTATACTCTCTTCCCAGATAGCTAGAGATGCACTTGCCAGTTATATTTCTTATACATACTTCACTGTCCCTGTGATACTTGGTTCATGTCAATGTAAAGACCAAAGTTGCATCGCATTGTCTGTCAGTCAGCCAAGTGCCTGGGAGTTTCCTGAGGGTACAGGCATTGGCTCTTACAGGAGGGGGTATAAAGAAAATTCTGGAACTGCAAGTGTAGTTAGTATCTTCCATTCATTTCTAAGCAGTCACAAACAGCTCTCAGGATGGTTAGAGTATGATATTCCTGAAATCTACTAATTACTTCCTCATCAATGAGGACCTTACAAATGCACATAAATCCATATGTAATTGTCATTTGCCTTGCACAAAGCAAAAATTAGCTTTGCTCCACATAGAAATATTTCACCTCATTTTTCCCCAGAATCCAACAGCTGGTGAATGTATGAGCAAAGAAGTAATGAATTAAGCCTTTTCCTTGCAACAGAACTACATGGTAGAATTAGACCCTTTAAAACAAAACAAAACAAAACAAAACAAAACAAAACAAAAAACACTGAAATCTAGAGGTGGGTTTCAGATATTAAGATCTTCAGGGAAAACATTTAAAGATCCTTTGCCTTGAGGCTTTGGCAGTGCAATTTCCTCTTAAACAGTCTCCCCCATGACCTTTTAGTGGTAAGGCTCTTTAAAAAAAATTTATCCTTGTAAGAAATCATTGCTTTTTTCTGTTTTCTTAATTTTTGTGTATATTTGTCTTTCCGAATTTCAAAAGTGACATTAACTTTTTTTTTTTTTTGGCCTTTTAAGGATTTGAACTTAGAGAAACCTCAGTAAGTTGTTCAATTATCCTTGACATTTCACAGCGGTGGAATGTAAACTCTGTTCACAGAGTTTTCTCACCTTACCAGCACTGCTGCAAAGTTGAGTCCGTAAGTGTTTTGCTCTGTGAGCCCCCTGGCAGCCGCAAATGTGTTGTTATTCGCATGCTTCGATTTGAGAGGTTCCCTGTACCCCATTACGCAAAGTTTTCTGTTACGTTTCCTTAACATGGCTGGTATATAATGACGCATTAGTGTCTGTCAATCTCTGCTTTCAACTCTTGTTTTTTTTTTTTTTTTTTGTAGTTGTTCGACATGAGACTATTTGCCCATCTTAAGTAGCTTGGAAAGACGAAAGAGGATTGATTCCCCCCATCATTCACTTTTCTGTAGAGAAGGAGTCCAACAAGAATGTAGAGGAAGGTTCTGGATGAACATGACCAGGAAAGACTGGAGCCAGCCTCATGCTTTCAAGTCTGGTGACCTTGGAACACTGTCCCTTCTGTCATCCTTATTTTTTCCCTGTAAATAGGACAATCACATTGTTCCTATCACAGGTCTGTTAAGACGATCAAGAAATGTAGGTTCTGGAACAACTAACTCCTGGCATACAGTAAGCATCCAGGAGATGCTGGCTTTCATTATCCCTAAATGCCAAGTTAGGAAATGAGGTCAAGGTGGGGATGCGAACGAGGTTGTATTTGTGACATGTAACTGCCATGCCTGGTGTCCACCTTGGCTAGTGTGCTTACGTCTCTCACTTACTTCAGCCGGCACTTCTGTTGCTAGCTCTGCTTGAAGGTCTTTTTCCAGTCACTGCTTGTTCACATTCTTCCCATTTTCAAATGTCATTTCAAATACCACCTCCTCCAGAGAGTGGTCATTCACTCATCAAAAAATATTTATTGAGATCCCTCTTCTGAACCCATATCATTTTATCTTGGCAATTTCATTTTTCATACTTTTAATATATTTTTTAAAATAAAAATGTCAGTTTTTGGAAAGCTGGGTATCTTTTTTTTATTAATCTTTATATCACACACTTTAACAAAAAGCGGGATAGACACATAGTAGGCAGTAATGTATTCTTTTATCCAAAAAGAAAATGAACTTTTCCAGGAATTCTTCTGCACTGACTGAGGAATGTAATTACAATGGCAGCAATGTGCTCTGCTGGATCCAGGAAATTTATGCTCTTTGGGAAATGATGCCTGTGTTTCTTTTCCACAGAGGTGATTGACACATCCAAGCCACCTGGATAATTGTGAAGCTGTGGGACTCATCAGCATTGTGAGGATGATGCTCTGTAAACATCTGAGTTATTCAAGAAACTACAAGATTCTCATTTAAAAAAGTCTCCAAACACTAATAGATTAATACACATTAAACTTCCTAAATAACTTAAATTTTCTGCTAAATTGTTGACAAGGCACAAACACTTTGTGTTTGGATCAGACAGTTTCTTGATTCTGGGAAGGTTAGCATTCCTGCATCTTATTGTAATATGAACTTGAGCAAGTCATGTTACTTCTGTAGATATGCTTCTTCACATGCATCAAGGGATATTTCACTTTTGTGATACTGTTCCCAGACTTTTTATGTGGCTCTACTCTGTGAAGACCTTTCTCTAATCAGTAGTTCATCTTTACCTATCGATTTCTTCTAAGAAGGGCTCCTTTACCCCATTTGTATACAAGGCTAAAGGCAAAAGTGCAGGAAGAGAAAAAGGTAAAGTTTGCATGTGTTGAGTGAAGAATTTGGGGAAGGGTATTTTGGAAGAGGAAAGATAGTACAGTAGCTGTTATATGTGAAGAAAAAGAAGACAAGTATTTCTGTAAATGAGCCTGGACTCAGGAAGGAACAAGATGTTAAAAATATGGCTTCCATGCTGTCCTCAGTGGTACACCCACTGATCTACAATTCATGCTTCAGCAAGTACTCAGGCATATGTTATCATATGTCGCACATGCCAAAAGACTTAAAAACAGAGAATCTGGCACGGGAGAAGAGTTGTAATAGGAAAAGGAGACGTGATGAGATTGGGGATTAAGATGTGAAAATATCAGAAATTCACTATTTTCAAGTATGAAAAACTAAAAGAATAGGATAGTGGGGGTGGGGGAATACATGTTTTGGACTTCAGAGGTCTAAAGGCTGAGAGTTTGTTGATTTCTCTTTTGCAACAAGGGGCTTGATAACTTGGGTGGCACTTGCAAATAGGAAGCCTGAAATGGATTTTCTTCACAATGATCCATCACTGAGCTCACATCTGTGTGAGGGAAAGTGGAAGAGTCCAGGACAGAGGCTTTGTCCTTGTTCAAGTGTCAATATGCTAGATGGTGTTCCCTCACCCGAGGTCATGCATGGAGAGTGCTTATTTATTGATTGGAAAGTATCCTTAGGATATGAAGGACTCTAATGCTGGAATTTGATCCATTGGAGGCAGAAACTGTCTGTTCTGGCCATTGAGAAACAGAAGTGGAAAGGAAGTGAGCGGCAGGTTAAGCAGATATGAGCAAAGGCAAAGCTGTTGAGGGTAAGTGTGGAGCTCAGAGATATGAGGTCCAGAGATGTGTATGTGTGTGTGTGTGTGTGTGTGTGTGTGTGTGTGTGTGCGCGTGCTCACAAGCATGGGGAGGCCAGAGGTCAGGTAGAATATCTTTTTCTATCTGTCTTTACCTTATTCTTAATTATTTTTATTAGGAATAAAATTCTATTTGTATTTCATTATAAATGAATTATTTTATTTTTAGAATAATTTAAAAAAATGTTTTTCAGACAGTGTCTGTCAGTGAAGATCATGGATTTTACAAGGCTAGCTAGCTGGTGAGCTTTAGGGATCCCCCTGTTCCCACCACAGTGGTCCTTGTAGTGTTGAGACTGAGGGTGCTGGGTTGGAATCAAGTCCTCAGTTTGCAGAGCAAGCACTTTTTCGACTAACTCATCTCCCCATGTTTGGAGACTTTGTTTTTCCATTATCTATCAATCATCTATCTATCTATCTATCTATCTATCTATCTATCTATCTATCTATCTATCTATTAATTAATTTTACAAGCATATTGAGTACTAAGAGTACTAAACCCTGCCTCCCTCCATCCCCATCCCTCCCACCTCCTTCCCCTCTCCCTCCCTTCCCCTCATCAATACACTCCCTCCCATCCTCCGGACGGTCTACTTCTAGGGACCCCAAGGTTCCCTTTGGCTTGTCTACTCTTGTGGGGGTTCAAGCCTCTGTGACATACCAAGTTGCCCCTCCTCGGGACAACCCATTGATAAGCATGTTTCCCTTCCCTCATCCAGCTCTAGTCCCTAAGACTTCCACTGTGTGTTCTTATCTCTCTTCAGTTCCTCATAGTCTATGGGGGCATGTTGGTGTTTCAGTCATTATGCAGGTCTGGAAATGACAAGTCTCACTACAGTGAGTTCTGGAGACTTTTATAAAGCTACTCTGTCCAGGAAGACTCTTGTGACCCAAACAGGGGCATAAACAGACTTCAGCTGTTGGAAGTATACTGAAGAGCACCAAGCTGCAGGATGGGTACTGGGTGAGACATTGGGTATGCACATTTTCTGCCTGGGAACCCTATCTAAGTTCTCTCTGAGGTGACTCCAAGGTTTCTTTCCATGATAAGAGGATTAGCTTTAGCATCTGCACAATACTATGAACACCAATCCACTGTGTGGCTGGGACACTCCAGGATGGGGCGCTTAGGACCAGAATGCTCATATTCTCTTCCTTCTTTTTCCTTTTTGAGCCTCCTAAAGGAGAAACAGGACAGGCTTCTGCATGGCTTCTTCCTTGCTCAGGCTTCCAATCCTGGGTCAGATGTGATTCGGGAGGCTGAAACTCATTTGAGTTTTGTTTTTCACATTTCCATGTAAAAAATGGCTGGAATTATTTGATTTTTATCCTGGGCTACATCTTTAAAAAATGCCAAAAAAGTTTAACATGCAAGAGTAATTGGAAAAGCTAAGTTACATGAGTGGGATTCCATTCCAAAGAGGGGGAAGAATCAGTCTATGGAAGGTTTTGGTTTTCAGACAATTTGTTCCAGACTTTTGTCCATTTTTAGAAAAGAAATGTGTTTTATTTGTTATATATATTTATTATACATATTTTACTGTATTTATTAGTGTGTGTGTGTGTGTGTGTGTGTGTGTGTGTGTGTGTGTGTGTGTGACAGCGGTGCATGGAGACCAGAAGACCACTTTGTGGATCCTTCTACCTTTATGTAGATTCTAAAGATTGAACTCAGGTTGCCAGGTTTGCTTAGCAGGTGCATTTACCTGCTGCGCTATCTTGCAAGTCTTCTTTGTCTGTTTTTGATTGAATTTCTTTTTTTTTTTCTGTTATTTGTAAGAGTTTCTCTTTTCCTACTCTGTAGATGGCCTTTTCATTTGTAATGATTGTTTCCTCTGCTGTGGATTTTAGGGCTTCAAGTCTTTCTCTCTCTCCTGAATGAATGAAGATATTCTGCTTGCTTTTCTCCTACAGCATTTGGAGATTTTTGTCCTTCTACATTAAAGTTCTCCTTGTATAAGTGTTCTATAGTGTAAGGTAGTCAACATTTTTCCCCAAAGGCTAACTGATTCTTTAAAGTACTATGTTTTGATTTATTTCTAATTAATCAACAATACTATCTTATATAATATGTCTTTTTATTACCACTAAAATAAAAGTCAACTAACATCATACACTAACACTTCCTTGGTTTTGAGCTCCTGGAAGTCAAGAAAGTTCTGTGGTGGCAGCAAAGAAAAATGAATCATCAGTAGCTGATCTTTATTAAGATCATTAAACATGAGTGACAGCATAATGGTTTCTGCTAAAAAGGATGCCTATAACTTGTTTGCCAAAGTTTTAAAATACTCTTTCAGATGAAATTACAAAAAGGGACATAATATCCTGTCATTTTCCTGGAATTAGAGACATTCAAGTTTTGAATCCTGAAAGAATTTAAGTATCCAAACATAGATTATTCAAACAAAGAAGCTAACAAGCAAAGAACTTGCTCATTAAGACAGTTCGAGTAAAAGTCACACTGGTAGTGCATGCACGTCGTTTTAAATAAAAATTTATGGTTCAAAAAATTAACAGTAAGAAAAGTACACATATCCTCAGTTGATTTCTCTTGGAATTGACGAACTAGAAAAATGAGACAGACATCAAAAAGGATCCCCAAATTGCTAATGATGGACCTTCTCTCGAGTGTGCTTATGATTGCATCCTGAGCATTCATATAGGATGTTTGACAAAATATATGGAACTGAATTAATTTCCCTTAGGATTTATTATTATAAAGTATGCTCTAAATGGTTGGTATTAGACAAGTTGTGAATTTTGTGGTAATACTGTCTCTTGTTGGGGGCAGGAGATGTACCTCCTCCTCCTCCTGCTTTTAGCAGTGTTTTGTGTATCACAGGTCTTGAGTTCACTACGTAGAGTAACTTTGAATTCCTGATCCTCCTCCCTTTACCTCTTGAGTAATGGGAATGCAGGCCTTACTCTACCTCCCCCGTTTATGCAATGTTGAGAAGTGAACTCAGGGCTTTGTGAATGAATGCTAGATAAACACAGTCAATCTAGTTACAGTCTCAGTCCTCTTTAATGTTTGGAGTATCTAGAATGTTCTGGGTTAATTACCTCCTTCAAGTCAATGGAACTTTGCTAATGAAAGGATGATGTGTTTCATCCCCTTTCCCAATTTGGTGAAATGGACATTTTGTTAAAAGGCATTGTGTTTCTTTGTTCTGTCTTTTGGACCTATAGCCAGTGACTCCTTTGTTGTCTTTCTTGGATGCTATTGCAGTTCGGCTGCATTGTAGCTCATAAATTCATCATCAAACGGTTTAAGGGAACAGAGAGTTGTCATTTTTGTTTTACATTAGTCTGGTTACAGTTCCTTGTCTGGCTTGGCAGCAGAGTACTCACCAATTCCAAGGGCTGAGGGAACTGGCCACAGCCTATCCACATAACAGAGAGACAGAGGGACAATCCTCACTTGCCTGACCAGCATGTCTGGCCAAGTATACAGAAGAATGTGGGCTTTATTAACCAGTTACCTCCATCTTATTCACCTGCCTGAGGATTAATTCCACCCACCATGGGCTGGGCTATCTGCTAGACATTCTGCATGCTTGCTTTGGGCTTAACTACTAACTAGATTTCTATACATATGCCCTGAGGAACCCTCAACTGTCAACTTGACATCTGTATCTAACTATGACAGATGACTTTCTCTATTGCCTCTTCCCATCAAGGCACTTAAAAACTCTCTTCTTGGGTTGGGGAAATAACTCAGTGGTAGAGTGTCTAACATGAGAGAAACTCCAGGTTCAATTATTTGCCTGTCTTCTTAGAGACCAATGGAAGGTTTTGCATCTCCAAGTCCTGTAGGGACCAATCCCTGTGGATGCAGATTATAATAGAGTGTGCTCAGTGGACAAACATTATTATTTTATGTCCCAGATATTATATGGGACAAATTTATACTAAGCAAGTCCTTGTGTTTTAAAACCTCAACTTAACTGAATGACCTGTATTTCTGCTTGATGAGAAAATTCTTTCTCTGTAACTAAAATATTTTAAGAGGCACATAATCAACTCAGCATAAGCTATGGACAGCATATGTACAAGATGGCACATGCTAATTCAGATTATTTATTTATTTATTTAAATTAACCTCTTTCATTCTTAAAATCCTTCCCAAGTGAGAGTTTGGCATGCACATTAAAGGATGCTCCGGGGTTTGGGGGGGATGCTCTGGAGGATGGGGAGGGAGGGGGAAAAAAAAGGGGAACAGGGGGGTTGGGAGGAGGTGGAGGGTGTTAAGTTTGTATGAGCAGAAATAAAAAAAAAATCCTTCCCAAGTACTCAGAGCATATTTGTCAGGAGGTAAGATGAGAGAGAGACTGTCACAGCGTCTCCATCTTCTCACCAAGCTGTTGTAATAGCAAGGTTAAATTCCTTTATCACCTAGCACCTGTCTTAGATTTTCTCACCATCAATAGATTCTTCTTATTACATCATTGCTTCTTGTTATGTGCCCTAGAAGCTACTGATGGATTCAAGTTTCTTTAGGAATCAAGTGGAGAGGAAGACAGCAGGAAGAATACAGGCCACAGAGCACAGGAGTCATGGAACCAGTCCTGGGCGTCTCACACCGCTGGCTGTTGAAATATTCAGGAGACAGAGCAAAACCTCCTGAGCCATAGACTTAGCAACATTCATTCTTTAGATTGCTATAAAAGTTGGATTCTCCTTATTAAGTTATATTAGAATCAACAAATAAAATGTGCATGACTATTTTGGAGGGAATCAAGGTGTAGTAGCACTTGTAAGTAGCACTTGTAATAAGATGTAAAATGAAGTAGTTTAAAAAGTAGAACAGTGTGTGAAAGAATACTAGTTAATTGGAACCTATAGCTACTAACAAGAAAGGCAAAGACTGTAGTATTTGGATACTGAGAAAAGTATTCTTAGCAATGAGTAATGGTGTTTTTAAATTGGAGTAGGACAATTAAATTTGGAGCTTTAAAAATACCCACTTTTAGATCAATAACCATAAAAATATGAACACAACATAAAATCCTTTAATTTTTAAAAAAAGAACAAGCATTGCTTGTTCTTAATAGATTTTAATGAAAATTATATTTTGCTTCAAAGAAGTGCCCTTTTAACTTTTCAATATATTCAAAAGAGTTTCAATCAATACCCAATGGGAGTCCACGATAGCACAATTTCAATGTCATTATGATCTTACATCTTTGGGGGAAGTAATTTGAAGCATTTCATTAGATAAACCATTTGACAAGACAAAAATAGTTTGGAAAGGTGACAGATTATCTTAAAAAGTTAGTGCAGAGGTTCAGGGGAGATGATTTGGGGGTTAAGGCCTTTGTGCCCCAAGCTAAAAAAAAAGGATCTGAGTTCAGATCCTCAGTCCCATGTAAAAGAATAGTTTAGAAATTGTGGCAACTTACAATACCAGCTCTAGAAGACAAATTCTGGTGTCATAGCTAGGCACAGGTGTCAACTTGACAGTTGAAGGCTTTGTGCTCTGGGCACATTTGTGGAGAATTAGTGTTTGGGTTAAGCCCAGAGCAAACCTGCAGGAGATTGATGGGGAAGGCCCAGGTGGTGGTATTAGGCCCTGGAATAAAACACAGACAGCTGGTTGAGAGAGTTGCAATCTTGTGTATACTTGGGCAGACATGTTGGTCTGGCAAGTAAGAATCGTCTCTCTCTCAGCCATTATGTAGAGATGGTGTGGCCAGTTCCCTTGGCCCTGATGTTGGTGCATGCTCTCCTATCAAGCTGGACAGACTGCAACAGGACTATCAGTAAAAAAATAAACCTCTTGTTCCCTTAAGCCATTTGATGGTGATTTATCAGGAACCAGGTAGGTGAACTGCAACACCTGGGAATCCTAGAACAAAGCAATAAAGAGATAGAGCAAGCCAAGATGATTCCCAATGTCACCCTTGGGTCTCCACAGGCACATATGTGCAACTCAAGTACCCTTTGACACACACATACAAACACACACACACAAATAAGTTAGTGCAAGGAAACATATATAATCACCACACAATGTGTTGCCTTCACTTGAAAAGCAAGACTCGGAATTCACATTCGTATTTATAGTAACTAGTAAATAGATGCATGTCATTACAAAGGAAAACAATTCTTTTGTTTGGCACAAATCAACCAAATTTTAAACTTTAAATCCTAACAGTTAATGAGAATATTTTGTCAAGAGCAACTTTGACTGAAAAACCTGCTTTTATCCAAATTAACTATTCAAATAAATAAAATAAGTAAATTCAATAATCATTAAGAAGTTGTGGAGAAATATCTACTTGTCCTTTCCTGAGCTTCCACAAAGGTGCACATGTCAGTTGGATGCTGGATTGTCCAGATACCTGTGAGACTTACCTAAAGGTTCCACGTGTTTCAAACCATTTCTCTATCAAGAACTAGTAATTGAACTTGAGTCAACTCAAGTGTTACGAAAATAAATCATTTATAAGTACACTTGGAACAAGAGGAGCCGAGCGTTTCATTGTGTCTGGATCTATTCTGAGGCTTAAAGCTATGACTTTCTTACTCAAGTGCGACTCATTTGGATGATGCAGATTCCCCCAAGAAATCTCAATTTTGTAGATTGGTTGGACTTTTGAATTTTAACTTTTAACAACTGTTCAGATGATTCTGATAGCTGTGGCTCTAAGACCACACTCTGGGAAACACGGATGCATGTCTGCAGCTGCTTGTTGCATGTGCCCTGATATGATTCTATGTCTGCCATTAACAGCATAAAACCAACATGGATGTAGGAAAGGCATATTTCACATTCCATTTTGATTCATATCAGTCTATTTAAATGGATTAAACTACTTTCATTCATCTAGTAATTGACTGGAAAAAGAAGACATACAAGGAAAGACAGACACTAATGAAAAATTTGCAACTAGGAATTCTTTAACTTTTCGATTTTCAATATTAAGTCTAAAAAATTTACTACTTTTAGTAAAAGGCGAAAAATTTATACAATCTGAAGAAAAACTAGAGTATGAAAGTTTACTACTTTATTTGTTACTGGGTCACCAACTCTAGGAACAATGCCTATCAATTAATTGGTGTTTGGTAGACATTTGTTGAATGTTCGATGAATGAATTACAAAATGAAAATAATGTAAATATGTAAGCAATACTCTCAGAAATGAGTGGATGTGTGGCTGTTCATGTTTCTAAAACCATTTCGTCCTTCTGGTTGCAACATCCTTCTATCTCTGGATGCTTTAAGAATATGGTAATCTTAACAGCTCATTGAATTTTACTAAGACTTTTCTGACCTACTTGTTTAAAATGGACATTGTAGAAGAATGGGTAACTGTGTCAGATGTTCCGATGACTAACCACATATGGAGTGTCCTAATTCTTTTGCTGGGTTGCATTGGAAGGTGCAGTATGACTGGGCTAGGTCACAGGGTAGATGGCCAATGAGACTGTAAGGAGGAGAGGACTTCACAATTGAAGAGGGACATGAAATTATGAGTTCCTAGGTTCTTGCTGGTGCTGAGCACATGTAGTACTCTGTAGAGTGGTTTTGTATGAAATGGTGCTGGCCCTTTCTGGTGCTGCCCTTCCCTGTAATGTGCTGCTGCTACCAAGGCTGCCACAACACTGCTTTCTCTTTCTGGAGAACCATTTGCAAATGCCGTGTCTCTCGTTCCCTCCCCCACATTCTCTTCTGTTAAAGCAATGTTTTTTTTCTAGTATTAATAAACTAATGCTATTAAAACTTTAATGAAAATTATAATGTGATATTTTATTTGAGTATTATAAAATTATTATGTTTTAATAGGCCCTACTAGATTTATTTCAGTGAAACGGTTCTAATTGTAGAAATTACTGCCACCATGGAAAACACATTTATTTTCTGAAGTAGGCAACCTTAGTGCCCTGAAGTGAAATAATTTATATATTTAAAAATGTGCAGTTGAGACAGTCTTTTCCTGATTCTCTGTGAACTAAGGATATGACTTTAAATAAAATAAAAAAATTCTAGCTCTCATAGAGATTATACTCAGTAAAGAAGTAAATAAGCAAACATATCAGTTGACGACAAATACTCTGCAGTGAAAGCCGACTTGTGATAGAGACTGACAGGTGCTTCCTGGTGCCAGGAAAACTTTGTTGAAGTGCAAAGTGCTGATATTTAAAAGACTGTGGAAAAAATAGCCCTTATTCCCTACTAGTATAATGTAGCCACTATGGAAATCCCTAAGGAGATTTCTCAAACACTTAAAAATGGAATTACCATAGCACCCAGCTGCAGAATATTTTGGCATATACCTAAAGAACTCTAGAGTCCTAGTCCAGAGAAAATGGCACAACTGTTTACTGTTGTATTATTCACAATAGATATGAAATAGAACCAGCCTAGATGTTCTTTAGGACATGAAGGGACAATGAAATGCAATAATATTCTCAATGGAATTTTATTCTGTCATAAAGATAAATGAAGGCATCAAATTTGTAGGAAAATGGATGGAGCTGGAAATTATTATCTTAAGAATTCCAGACCAAGGAAACAAGTATCACATGTCTTTACTCACATGTGGACTCATGATTTTAATTTTTATATCCATGCAGATGTGTGTGTGTGTGTGTGTGTGTGTGTGTGGGCACGCGTGTGCACGCATGTGCGTATGTGTGTTGTTGGTGTAGTCATGAAACTAAAAAAAAAAAGGACCATGAGTAGTATTAAGAGAGAATTGGGGAATAGGAAACAGAGAGGGGAACAACATACATGTGACATGGAAGAGGAAGGTGACTTGTGGGGGGGGAGAACAGCAGGAGACGGGCTTGTGGCTGAGGGAGGGGAGGGGAAGAAGAGAATCAAGAAACACAAAGTGAAAAAAAAGTGAAAAAAAAAAAAAACACCACAAGGTGTGCGTGAGGATCCTGTGGTCAAGCTCATCACTTTAAAAATACTTAAAAAAACTTATCATCCAAACAAACATCACACACCACACACACACACACACACACACACACACACACACACACTTAAAAAAAAAGGAAAAGAAAAGAAAAGGAAAGGAAAGGAAAGAGAAGAAGAAGAAAAAGATCTATGTGGCCAGATGCCAGCAAGTGAACCCAAAGAAAAGAGGGGTTCAAGAAGAGAACATAGCTCCATGATATGGATGCAGTAAAATGCTTGATGAGAAAGTCAAAGAAGAGTGGAGAAGCCAAGGACAGAATGATCTAAAACAAGTTGAAGAGTTATGTGGGGGCCAAGGAGCATAGCAGTGTGTGATCCCTACATGAAAAATTTGGGTTTTAAGTGCAGGAGAAAGCCCCTGTGGAGTATTAAACTGGACTGTGTGTTATATTTTTTGAGAAGTTATTTGGCTGCCTTGGGGCCTGAAGTGTTTTTGGAGACCAAGAGGTGATATTGGAAGGCACGTTTGGAGATTGACTGAAAGATGATGCTAGATGGAGTGGAATAGAGACAGGCACTGAGGTTTCTCATGCTTATTTGGTATTTGGTTAACAGAACTTACAAACTGAATAAAGTCATGGAGACAAGACAGCATGTACCAGATTCTTTGTATGACACTGTTTGCCTCAAGGTCAAAGAGAACAGATCAATTATCTTTGGTGACTTGATCACTTTTGCTAAGTAATTAAGTTTTCCATCTGAACTAAATTCATCTTCTTGGGATGCTGTAACCAAATGCCATAGATCTGGTAGTATAAGCAACAGCCACTGATTTCTCAATTCTGGAGCCCAGGATTAAAGTTCTTGCTTATCACATCCTTCCCTGCCTCTCTGTTCCTTCATTCCTTCCTTCTTTCCTTCTGTGGCAGTTACTCTTTCTGCTGCTGTGAGACAGCATTTAAACTCAAGCAACGTAAGTGGAGAAATGGAGACTTATTTGGCTTATGGTTCCAGAGGGGAGATGGCAGAAAAGGCATGTCTGGCTCGCAGAAACTAGAGGAGGCTTAAGTCATGCCCATCCTGGAGGCTGAGAGTTCACTGTAAACTCAAGAACAGACTGCTAGTGGAACAAGGGTGGGGCTAACCAACCTCAAGCTACCCCCACCCCTACCACATGCCTTCCTCCAGCAAGGCCCCACATGCTAAGAGTGCCCTGACCTTCCCAAATGTCGATTAAGGATTCAAACACATGAGTTTCTTTTTTTTTTTAATTTTTTTTTATTATTTATTCAATTGTGAGTGTGTGTGCGTGTGTATGTATGTATGTGTGTGTTTGTGTGTGTAGAACCACGGACGAATTCGGGAACCACCATGGACGCCTCCACCTCCTCCTTGTTACTCTGCCCTGGGATTCACAGGCTCCGCCCTACCAGGACCGGAAACGCAGGTCGCCCCTGCTTCCGCCTGGCGTCTATACGTGGGGTCTAGGATCCGAACTCAGGACCTTCCGCCTGCAAGGCAGAGGCTTAACCCCTGAGCCACCTCTCCAGCCCCTCAAACACATGAGTTTCTATAGGACAACTCACATTCAAACCATGACACTTAAGTTGCTTGACTTTTTTTTTTTTTTTTTTTTTTTTTTTGCGACAGGCTCTGGTTTATCCTTGGCGGGGTGGTCATAGGTGTCACCCTGTCCCTGGCAGAGGGAGGGCCCAAGGACCAATTAAGGCCAATAGTAGGAGAAGTAGGGGAGCATGTAGCCCCTGGAATGAAGTGAATCTAGGATGAGAGTGAGAGGCAGCTGTGGTAGGCCAGGACAAGGTACCCCTGGCCCTTAAGGTGGAAGGAACCAGATTGGGACCGAGCCACTACTATAGGGCTGTGGGCCCAGGACACACGGGCACCCTGAACAGTGGGGCACAGGGACACATGACCCAGAACGTGAAACACAGGCATGTGGCTATAGTAAGCACATGAATAAATGGATGCAGATAAACAACCTAGAGGGACACCCAGCCAGTGTGAGGTTGAACACAAACACAATGATCGCGTCGCATACAGAGGAGACTCGGCACTCTGAAACGTATCATAGTCACTGTGAACACACCAGACCACGGAACACGAGGGACAAGGAAAGCGCCTTTTGGCCTACTGCCCTGGAATCATGAAGCCTGAGTTCTCAGGGGGCTGGTCTGGAGGAGCCGGGGCACCCTGCTGTACCCTCTGGACTTCGTCTGTTTCCCACACTTTGCTGAGAGCTTCACCACCTCATGCTAGATGAGAGGCATCCAGGCAGACCCGGCCAAGTGGAGGACAGTGCCCTTGTAGAATGCCTTAGACTCCTTGTTCCTCAAGATCTATACACTACAGCCCAGTGTGTTGCGGTATTTGTGAGTCTCCAGGCCCTGCATCCGGGTCTTGATCACATCCAGAGTTGTGTTCCTAAGGACACTAGCAGGACCAGGCATACCTCCAAATGCCCCTGTGATCAGTGGGCTCACAGGCTTATTAGGATGGTCCTCTCGGTACCAGTAGCGAGGTCATAAGGAAGAAGCAGATGGCCTGATTCGGCACAGTGGCTGTTAGGCCTTGGTATGTCCCCTTCAACTCTCGCTCCGGTACAATCTCTCTACCCTCATGGAAGAATCCTTTGCACTTGAGGTTGGGGAATTCTGGTCACGGATGAACTTTATCTTGATGGTCTCCACGGGGCACACGAGCCACACAGCGGCCCCCGAGTGTTGCCGAGCTGATCCTGGGCATCCTGCGTGTGGTTGCTGAGGAACCTCCGGAACCTAACAGCCTCTTTGGGGATGGAGCCTGTGTGGGGGGAACTGAGACCCTGGTCCAGACCCAGACACCATGGCTGCGGACAGTCTGCTTCACGCAGTCCCGGGTGCCTGGGTAGCGTGGTGGGTGAGAGCGCTCGTCCAGCTGTAGCTGTGTCTCCATTACAGTCAGGAACGTGATGCAAATTTTGATGCTTCCAGGCAGGCCTCCTGCCAGGATCGTCTTCCAGGGGTGCGTCAGCTTGGTCTTCCAGACACCCGCGTGGAGGCAGCCAGAGAGCAAGGGGTGCGGGGAGCCGCGTGGCAGGCAGGAGGCAGGGCGCCCAGCATCCGTCTCTGGTCCGAGCCTTCAGGACAGGCACTAAGGAGGCAGTAGCAGCGGCTGCAGCCAAGTTGCTTGACTGAGTGTTGCAACACTCCACATCAAGGAGATTCTCATCGTCAGTCTTGCAGGCACAGCATCTTCTCAGGAACTTACATTTACTCTATCCATATCTGATTGTTTACTTCTGAGAACTCTCCAATCTGAGGTACATGCTTTCATGAGAATTTTCCTAATATTACAAATAGAACTTGTTTTTATAGATGTTGACACTCAGATTTAGCACTGTGAGCACTTAGAGCTGTAAGGAGATGAAAAGGGAACAGTCTTAGACTACTGCATAATCCCCAATGATTCCCAAGTCTGTGCTTTTACATAATCCTGCCAGAATTTATGATATGTTGGGTGAAATAGCCCTAACTTCTAAAACCCTTTCTAGCCTAAAACTGATAGGAACGATGAAGGTCAGATAAAGACCTCATAGCTACACTCCCCCTTCCCTGTCTGCCAGATCTTCAGCTGAGGATGGATAGCCAGGCAGAGAGACAGTCTGCAAATGCTTTCCTGTCCTCTGCCTTTGGGATAAAAGGTACGCTAAGACCAGCTCACTAGAGCTGAAAGTCAGAGCCGAATGATGACGAAAGATAGGTAAAAAGAAGCAGCAGCCCCAACCAACGAGCCTCCTTCTACATGTAAGGAGTCCCTTGTAGGTTAATAATTATGTATTAAGACTGTTTAGGCCACAAAACATAATTTCCACATACACTTAAGTATCAGTCATGCTAGATGGCTGGAATGAAGATATTTAGGAGTAGTTAAACTTTGCATGCTGGTAAAGAATTGAATGGTTTTCTTTTGCAGTACTCAGGGGTGGGTAAGGCATCTCTTCCATCCCCTGCTCTGCAGCCTTGGCACACTGCCTTGGCCCTGTGCCACTCCGCAGTGCGGAGCAATACAGAGCTTCTCTTTGGAAAAGATCCAACTTTACCTCTGACCTTAAATTGGAAATAGAATTTTATAGATAGACTTGGAAATGAAATTTGCTTCCAGCACCTAAAACTATTATATATATATATATAAAATTTTAAAAATGGGAAAGTGACTGGAAGATTCACCAGGAAGAAACAGTTCAGAGAATTGATTGGGATACTAGAAAAAAGCAGTTATATAAAAGGAAAGCAGAAATTATATAAAAGGAAAACAGAAATTATATAAAAGGAAAACAGAGGGGAGATGAAAATGGAACCAAGAAAACACTATTTCCCCTCTCTTTCACCTACTGCGTTACCTGGGGAGGGCTGGGGGAGCCACTGAGAAGAGCAGAGTGGTTTGAATAGAAGACTGAAACTGAAAACCCCTGAGGCAGCAGTAGTAGCAAAAGATAACATAAGGCAGAACCCTGCCTGCTCTCCTCCCTAGTCCTCACCATCTTCTGCAAGACCGGGGTCATAAGAAGGGAGAAAAGGGCAAATTGTCCGTCCATTCTGTAAGCATTGTTAGATGCTATATTTTTTTATTTGTCTCCGTTGACTTTATTAATAATCTTAGGTGTCACAAGTACTTGAAAGATACTGTATGGTATGAACACCATCTAAGTGTAAGAATGCTCATGGTTTCAATACATGTTGAAGACCATGGTCCTTAGGAATCCATCCAACTATTTGTTCTGTGTAAGTGCCTTGGATAACAATGTTTCACAGATGGCTTCAATTGTATTAATTGAATCAGTTCCACACTAACATTTTCAGTTGCTCAGCTAAATTCTAGACCAACATATTCAATTGGTATAATCTTCAAGTCCCTTTAAAATGGGATGGTGATGGTGGTGGTGGTGGAGGTGTGTATAATGTGTTGTACTTACATCATAAGCTTGGTATCTGCCACTCTGAGTAGCATATCCAAATGAATTTATATTCAGAGAAGTGATTCAAATTCATATTGTTGAAAGACACTAGAAAAATATGTCAGTAAAAAAGAAAAATAGAAGAAAAAGGGATCATCTATTTCTTCATGGAATGTGTGATTCATAGCTTTAATTGCTCATAGTCAGTACCTGTTTTGATGTCACTTTAATTTATGCTGCAACTATTTTGCCTGTGTCATGTCTTTCCATTGTCTAATGTCCAACTCATGTCAGTCTGTCCTCTTGATTAGCAGTCCAAAGACTGACAATAGCACTTCTTGAGATGAAGACAGAAGACTGTCACCTGTTTGGGTGACAGTTTTACTTCTGCAGAACTGTGATTATGATGCAAAAAAAGGAATTGTGGGAGACTTCAGGGCCAGGTCTTGTATGTAGTCTGTATATCCACTCAGCATCCACGTCCAGGTGCTAAGTGATGTTTTTTGAGTGAAGCAGCAAAAGACAACAAGAATGAATGATATCTGAATCTACAAAAGCTGTTTGTTTTTTGCCAGTGCATGTAGTATTTATGTTTACGAAAAGAATCTTTTTGTGTCATGGTAATAAATATCTAAATGTGTAAAAACACTTATGGGAACTACCAGAATGGCTGGGTAAGGTGTTGATCAATTGTCAGCACCTGCAACTTCTCTTTTAGTTCCTGGCTGTGAACTAAACTCGTGCCTTCTAAATACCCCCAGATGGGTTTTTGACAGGCAGGTCATACTAATGATGTACAGTATGGCTTGATCACTAAAAAACTCAGGTCTGTGTTAGATTTCTGCATCAATATAATTCAAGATCATATTTAATAAAGCATCACTTTGCATGACATATTCTTTTTTCCTCCCTTTGGACAGATTCTCCCCTGTATAGCCCAGATAGCCAATCCTGTGTCTGATTCCTAAGAGCAGATTACAGTCATGCCCCAGTACACCTGGCTCATAATAAATTTGAATGTCCCCTCAGTATTTTCCCAATGTAAGTCTGACTTCCATTTCCTCTGGTTTATTACAACTTTTTCTTGTATTATTTTAGTAAGTTGCTTTTTCATCTCCCTGTTGTCAGTGTGATCTTTATTCCAAATGAGACTTGTCCAATAGCTTGATTTTGAGATATATTGAGTAGCACTAGAATATTAATATATTTTCATATATTGTTTTATTTTTATTCATAGCTGTTGAGTTTAAAAATAATCCCTCCAGCTATATATGTATATATATATATATTGAGTGTTCAATGTGCATATTATACGTGTTAACATCTATTACAATTAGGTGTATTTAATATTAAATTAACTATTTTATTACAGATCCTGAGCATATACGTTTAAAGTAAAAAATTTGACTATCATTGATTGCTACATGGTACTTGTATATACATTTAAACATTTTTATTAAATGTGTGTAAAATATAGTAGTCTCTCATATACATTCCATTGATCTGAAACATGGTAAGGATGTCATTAGTAACACCCAACTAAAAATTTATCTAAAATATCTTCAAAATCTTAAAGTTTTCCTTGAATTTGGGCTTTCCTTTTAAGTTTGCTTTTGACGAACTATGTAATGGTTATCTCTTAGTAAAGACAACTTGACCTACAGTATTCTAAGAATGCTTTCTAGTATATGCATAAACTCTCATCTGGAAGAATCAGGCAAGTGCTTCCCTGTGTCAGCTGTCTTCTATGTTCCCTTCCAATTCTTCAGTTTTCCATCCATCTTTACACAGATTGTAGCCCCTGTAGACAGCAACCTCTTCTGCTAGCTTCCGATTAGATTAGGCTCCAGCTATGTCTAGCAGTAGAAGGGAGGCGGTGAGAGTCAAGATGGGGGATTCATTTTTACAGGTTCCTCTCAAACTCTTGTCTATACTACTCTCCATGGTTTTTTTTAAATTTTTTTTATTATTTATTCAATTGTGCGTGTGCGTGTGCGTGTGCGTGTGTGTGTGTGTGTGTGTGTATGTGTGTGTGTAACCACAGGCGAATTCAGGAACCACCATGGACCGCTTCCACCTCCTCCTTGTTTACTCTGCCCAGGGATTCACAGGCTTTGCCCTACCAGGACCAGAAACGCAGGCTGCCGCCGCTTCTGCCTGGCGTCTATACGTGGGGTCTAGGATCCGAACTCAGGACCTTCTGCCTGCAAGGCAGAGGCTTAACCCCTGAACCACCTCTCCAGCCCCTCCATGGTTTTAATAAATGCTTCTTCCTATCATTTATTTGCATCTGCAGATGTGACAGCCCTGTACCACTAATTCAGCTCCTGTACTAAATCTCATGTACTTTCCCTGTATAATAAATGAAGTATTATTACTTGAGTCTTTTTTTTTATTGAGACCCTGATGAAACCTTTATATTCCAAGGAACATACTGGCCATTTTATCACTGTTTTTGCTTACTTTTGGTTTGATAAGAAATCACTTTTAATAATTGACTGTGCTCTTAATAACATACATGATGTCAAAAGAAAAGCAATAAACAAAAGCATTTCTTATCCCTTTTGATGCTAGATGGGGCTATGTGATAAGTTCTGATTAATGAAAGGTAAGCTGAATTATGTAGTAGTGATAGCTATTGCTGTACCTCGAATATATTCAACAAAGTCCAGCCTCTGGCAACTGAGGAGACTTTGAGATACAGTGGATGTAGCTATGACATGGTAGAGCCTCTGCTTGTCCTTTGTATGTGTGTGTGTGTATGTGTGTGTGTGTGTGTGTGTGTGTGTGTGTGTGTGTGTGTGTGTATGTGTGCATGTGGAGTATGCTCCTTGCTGATCTGTGCTGAACTTACAGGAAGAGTAGGAACTTTTGTGGTTATTACTGTTATATTTCAGTCCTGCAGACTGAACCTCTTTCACTGAGCTTGCTAGACAAGCATTCCACCACAAGACTATACTTGTAGTTTGTACTAATTTGATGATCATAAGAGAACTCTTGATGTTCTGTTCCATGTCAGTAAACAACATCATATCTGCTTAATAAGTTAAGAAATATTCTTGAGTCTTCTCTTGGCCTTATTCCACCCACAAAATCCATTGTCTGTGTGTTTCTATCAACAAAATATCCACTCATAAATCTATTCCTGGCTAGTGTACTATCATGGCTGCCTTACAATAACTTTGTGCCTGATGACATTTGTCACAATCATCTACTAGCTAGGGTGACAGCATTGCTGTCTACAATAATTTTGTAGTTAGCCATTCTGATATTTTTCACATAATGCTTTAATATTCATGAGTCACCCAAGAGGTCTTTTAAAAATATAATTTGAGACATTTCTTTCCTACTTACAAATATCTGATAGTGTCCCTTCATACTTAGAAATAGCTACTCAGTCTAAAGTAGACATTACACATATCTGTCTCTCTCACAGTACCCTCTTTAGTTTCTTTATGGCACAAAGCACGGAGTGAAGTTACTTATAATGTATTTGTTTTTTGCTTTGTCTTCAAGCATAATGTAAATTTTATTAGAGGAGATGGCCTTTATTCCGTTTTGTTCATCTCTACATTTCCAGTAAATAAACAATACAAAGTTAAAACTCAATAAATAAGTGTGGAAAGAGTGATAAATTATAGGGAAAAATCATCCAGGGCATGTTTATTAACCTTAATGTAATACTTTTGTTTTTATTTTTTTCTCTCAAATTTGTATCTAGAAAATTAAAGTCTACCACAGCCAGACTCCAGGCCCTAGGAAAGATTTAATGCAACATCTCATTAGTCAGAAAGGGAGAATAAATGGGGTGAAAATATTTTGTTGTATCATTTTCCGAGGGGTGCTTGTAAGAGTAGAGTCACCCCATGAGTTTGTGTCAATTATTGCCGCAAATATAAAGTTCTATTGTAGTTTGTGAGGTCCTTAAAAATGGTCAAGGACTCTAAACTTATTAAATATTTTCCTCTACATGATCAACTTTTTCCACACTTATCTTAGAAAACGTGTGGTAGTAACAGTGGCATTTTGGTAGGTGGCTCATTATTGCTGTAAGGCATTAGAAAGCTAGGGTGTGACTAGTGATAGGTTTGTATTGGGTTCCTCTCAACACTTCCAAGCATGGTGGCTCACCTTTTACATAAGCTGCAGCTCATTTATGTTCCTATTATGCCAGTCATTTGCTAAGGAAATATTTCATCTCTTTACTGAGGTAGAAATTTTCCAAGTATATAACAGACTAGCTTGCTAAATTCTTTACACCCTTGTGGGCTATTGAAGCTACATTTTTCCTTTTAAATCCTTTCATAGCTGGTTTCTCAAAATACATTCTCTTTCGTGTTATCCATATAAGACTTAATTAAGGAATTATTCTCATCTCGATTGGTGTATATTAAACATTTTATGGTATCTTTAAATCTCCAGAGAGTAAGATGTTTTCCTTTAAAGTCTTCCACTGAGATGTGAAACGTGATTATCTTACATTCCTATGCCATAATACAACAAGAGGATTCTATGGCTCCTCATTAAATTCTGAAGATGCCGTATGGACTGGGCACATCTGAAGGATGAATACTGCTCATTGGGTCCAATTATGTATTTCTATTTCCAACAAAGTATGGAAACAGCTATTTATCCTGAAGAATGAACCTGCAGGGAAGCAAATGCCTTTGAAGGAGAAAAGGCTGTTATTACCCAAAGAACCCACAATTAGGTACTCCCTTCAGGCTCCATGGTCAAATGGAATTTTTATGTTATAGATTAAAACTGATGAATGTTCTTATACCCATGATTGAAAATATAAATGGAATCATTAAAAGTCAGTCACAATAATTAATTTAGCAACCAATAATTATAGATGCCTATCAGTATTGATAGGAATTAAACTGGATAGAAACGCTGTAGTCTTGCCATAAAATATTAGCTATTTATAAAAAAGCACACACACACACACAAAATATCATATTAAAATATATGTGAATAGCAAGGTAATGGCTGAAAGAACATAGTCACAAAAATTCATGTGTCATTTGTAGGTTACATGTATTCATTTTCCAACTCCCTAAACTGTAGAGAATCATAAATAAAGTTAGGTGTGGGTTTACAAATGAAACCTTCAGAAAAATTATCTTGAATATCTTCAGCTTCCTTGTTTGGGTAACTATATGTCAGTTTTTCTTTTCCTTAACTTGTGATTTCAGCTGTGGGCAATCATTTAGACTTACTTTGTGACTATGTTTTCAAGCATAATAAAAGTGAACTATTTAAAAAATAGTTTATAAATAAAAATTTCATCAGTGGAGCAAAGTAATTTTTTCTTCTGGTAGAGAAATATAGCTGTTTATGTACAAAGTTAATAATCCTTCAGGTTAAAATCATCTTTTGGTTGACTGGCATTTCGAAAGCCTCTCTCAGTTTTGTCTTTCCTACCTTTTCAAGTTTCATTTAATTTGACTGCATCAATCATTAGAGTATAGACGATTTGGCAATCTCTCTAAGAGAGTCATATGGAGGGGACATGATTCAGAGACTCCCCAGATTTACTGTGATTCATATGATTCTGAGAATGGGCAGTACAAAGACTATCTGGACCATGTAATATGCTATGGAAGGGAAATAAACTGCCAGGAAGATATATTCCTATGTGAGTAAGCATACCACATGTCTTGGGACTTATGGATAGCTAAAGCTATTTTCCCATAAGACTTGATCAATTTTGCCATTTTGTGGACTGTTTTCTGTGGAAACATACATAAGACTTTTTTTTTTTTTTTTAAAAACAACAACAACAGGTATTTACAACATGATCTTGTGACCCTTATAAACTGTTTTGCTGAACACAGCTACTTTTATAAAGTGAGGAATGTCA
The DNA here is from genome assembly GCA_023101885.1 of Typhlomys cinereus. Classification (NCBI taxonomy): domain Eukaryota; kingdom Metazoa; phylum Chordata; class Mammalia; order Rodentia; family Platacanthomyidae; genus Typhlomys; species Typhlomys cinereus. The sequence continues at coordinate 3,187,308 of JALPQD010000020.1, forward strand.
TTTATTTGATGAGCTATGCTTCTTACTACATTTCATAAGCTTACAGTTCATTTCAGAGATGGATACCTTAGTTCTCCTGGAAACACAGCTGAAACTAATGCTATGTCACTGCTGGAATGTTTTCTTTCCCCTGAAGCCCAAGTAACTCTTTTCTGTGAATTGGTTTCCACAGAATGGAATAATATTTATAAGCTAATTCTCCAAGCAGACTTTTGCCCAGATGAACCGTATGGGGTGCCAGAGCCACATGGTCATCCCTTGGGTAAACAGCTGGTATCAGAACAATCACATTGCTCTAATTCTTCAATAATTTATTCATTGCCATGCTCCTTTACTAAGGCAACCAAAGGGAACATTAAAACAGAAGCAAATGGACTGAAATCTCAGGGAATCAGGTCCTTTCACTTATTTCAAAAACATTAAAGCAAGTTGGTTAAGTGAGCAACTGAGGAAAGACTTTTTATCTTGAGACTGATTAGAAGAAGACTTTTGAACTGGGCATGTGCAGAATTTCGAGACCTATATCTGAGCTTCCTTATGATGAGGCCTTTTTTGGGCTCTCTGAGTTCTGTAGAAATTCCCAGGGATGCACTCTGAGTGAGAAGCTTCAAATATTCTAATGGTAGGAGGTAAGAGACCAAAGCATTTCTGAATGCTGTTCCTGTCTGTTTCTTATTGCTCTCTTGTCGGGGTTGGTAGGACATTCATGGAACATTCCAATAACAATAATGTCTTAAGTATCTGTTAACACTATATGTGTCTAGAGATATAGAATAACTTACAAAGAAGTTAAATTCCAAAGATCCCAGATTAGAAAGAAAGGCTGCATAGGGCCATTATTAAAAGATAAAGAATTTTTTTCAGTTCTTGTTGTTTGGTTAGGTAAATGTTCTTTTTAAAAAAATTTATGTGTGTGTGTTTGTGTGTATATGCGTGAGAGAGAGAGAGAGAGAAAGAGAGAGAGAGAGAGAGAGAGAGAGAGAGAGAGAGAGAGAGAGAGAACTGTGTGTCCTTGTGGAGGACCAAGGGTGACATCAGGAACCAAAGGTGACTTTGGGAATCATCCTGGATTGCTCCTACTCCTTTTGGCTTCCCTCTGACATTTCCCAGGCTCTACCTTCTAGAGTTGGAAGTGCAGGCTATCACCATTTCTGCTGGCATTTTTATGTGCTATCCTGAATTTGAACTCAGGTCCTACTTATAAGGCAGATTCTTAATCCCTGAGCCATCTCGCCAGCCCAAGTTAGGTAAATATCCTTAGGACAAGTTTGGTAAATGATTTAAGTGTTCTGTGGTGGCTCTTTACAGTGCAACTTGAATAAGAAGGATGAGGAGCGTAAAGGTTACTTGGTCATCGCTGTCTTAGACAAGGGAAAGAAAAAAAGAACTGCCTTATGTTCAATTATTATTTCAGAGCTTTTATATGTTTTTGTATTCTTTATAATGAAGCAGGAATATAGCTTATAAGTTTTGTTCTCTAATTTCATGCATATCCAGAGTGAAGCTTTGAAATGTCATCTATAGCCCAATGATACCTATAACAAATCAATAATAATAGATGGACTGAAATAATGGAAGCATTATTTTCCTTATTACTTATGTAGCAAATTAGGGAACTATGAAGAGTTTAGATGTAAGAATATTTTTCAAAGTAATGATCTATTTCAAGGCATCATTTAAAAATCTTTTATAATATAGAAAGTACTAGTGCATTTAGGTAATTTCTAATTTTAAATGCCTAATGCCTATAATCACGAGTAAATTATATAGAACACGCAGAATGTATTTCTCCCTTCACGCTTGTCTCAAGCTTGAATTTATGATAAATACATGTCTCTGTCAGGTTGGAGCCATCAAAAGAGACAGTTTAAATGGTAGTAAGAAGTTGGAGAAGAGGGCAAGGAACCACTATACGGATGAGCACACTAGCTTATATACTAATTATACTTTCAGTAATTTCAATGTTACTGAATTGGATTTCTTATATTCAGAGAAAAACACTGAAATATGAGCTTATATAGAGTTTCATTATTAGGTCCAGAGATTTTGTTAGACAATTTTTCCCATATAGAGAGATATTCATATCAAACTATTTATAATGGACGTTTGTTTATTTGTTCATTACTATCTTCTTTAATACCATTATTTTTCTTGTTAACTGTGCACTAACTATTCAAAGTGGGGATAACTTGAGAGGTAGACTCAGTCCATGTGTTCTAGGGCTGGGTACATGATAAATATACAAGTATTTAATCACAGTGGTTGTTTTGCTGTTAGGTATGTGACTCAAACTGTCTATGAGGCAACCCTAGGACTTCTGCTGTAACTTGGAGGAAGGAGATCATTTCATTTAAGGTGGTTTCTAAATCTAATTTACTTGTGGACATCTTTTAAAGAAAGCTTTTCTGTTAAAGAAGGCAACACTGAAAAAAAATGGGGATTGAGAGATGGAGGTGGATCAAAGTGATATTCCTTGAGTAACTGGGTTACCAAGTCCTTGAAGTACCACTTGTGTGCTTTTTAAATCTATCAATAAATTCCTCTCTGACTTAAGGAAGCCTGGCTGGATTTCTGTCATTTTAAACCAAGAGACCTTATTCATAAATGTCAACAGCTTTATAAATCTGTGAGTTATTGTTATAGAGCTAACTCCTTTAAGAAGTTGACCAATAATTTGTATCTGTGGTGATTCTAGACCTTCAAGTATTCCTAGTGTAATACTCATCTGTTTATATGAAATATTTTGTGCACACACATATCTATACATGTAAAATTAAAGTTTATATTCACATGTTTTGATTCATTTAATTTGCTAAGTGGTTATGATATACATAATGAATTTTTAGGTATAGTCAGACTAATGACTTGACTAGCTTAAAAGATTCTGTGATATACTTTGCATGCCCTGCGCATTGTCCAACACACTGTTGACCTCACAAAGTCTAGCATCTGCTAAAGGCACCAAGAGCCTTGGAGGTAAAGAATTGGCAGCCACTAGCAGTGTTCCTATACCTAAGGGGAACACGGGAAAGGGTTCAGGGAAAGGCCACTGGGTCCTTGTACGTCATCGGAGAGGAAGGCCCAGAGGAAAATCAGACATGCAGAAGAAAGGACTCTCTGGGAATTGGGGCGGGAGGCACTGGGGGATGGGGAGGGAGAGGGGTGGGGAGGGGGAGCAGGGGGTACGGGGGGAGGAGGAGGAAGGGAGGGAACTGGTGTACCTAATAAGTTTGTATGAGCTGAAATAAAAAAAAATAAACTGATGAAACATAAAAAAAAGATTCTGTGATATAGATTATGTTTTATCTGTATTATGATGCTGTGGTTAAATGCTTATGGTGTCCAAAATCTGCTCTACTAATAACCTGTCACTTTGAATAGTTTTTACAAAGTGGAATTGTGCATAAGAAGCAACAAAACTGATGCCTAAGTGCAAGTTTGGGGTCCAAATTTAGAACTTCTAATGATTTTCAATTGCAGAATTTCAAACTGAATTAGAGCGCACATTGTATTACTGCATCCATGAGTTTAAATTTGGGATAAGTCTGTCAGTGAAAAGAAATTATTTGTGGAATCAGTTAATCTTTTTTTTTTTTAAAACTGTAGTTTATTTTCTTGGTTTTTCTCCAAGGAGCCACTCACTGTGTTGAACTTTCTGTTGCTGCTGTTTCCCAGGGTGGTATCTCTATGGAGATTTCATTACTCAACAGTTACATGAATGTTATTTTATAATTTAGTTTGCAAATGCTGCCTAGGCAATAGTACAGGAAGCTCTAGGATCCTTTGCTTCATGTGGATTGTGACCTTGTTTACCAACTCACTATCAGTAGTTTGTGATTGGAAGTAGTACTAAAGCAATGTAGAAAAGATGTATATTAAGACATCTGTGGAAAGGTGTGATTTTCCAGTTTTCTTATTGTAATAGGATTTGCCATGCCAAATCCACATCTTTAAGAGAGAGGACATTTTGAAAAATACAAGGCAGTTCCTTAATAGTTTCTTTTAGTGGATTGACTGGCTCATGAGGACAACAACTTAGTGTGTTTAAATACTTAATAATATTACATGCACTGATCAGTCACTTCTCTACAAACTTTAGTGTAACTATATGAAATGAGGTCATATCATGATAAGCCTGGCCATGTATTTTTTAAGCCTTTGGAACTATTTTATGTGCGGCTGTGGAAGAGTTCAGAAGTTTGGGCTAGAAAAGTCATTTAATGTTGTAAGCAGAACTTAATGGGTCTTTTTGACGGGGGCTTGAAGACAAAAATTGTGAGAGAAATGCAGACGGTGAAGGCCCAATTTATAAGGTTTCAAAGGGAAACAAGGATTTATTTGGGAATACAGGTAGAGGCCATTTTATCTGTAATCCAGCAAAGAATATAACCACATTTTCCCATGTTCTCAAACTTTCATGAGGCTGAATTGAAAAGAAATGGACTGATGACTTTGTGGAGGAAATTTTAAGATAGCATGGTATTAGTCTGCGGACTGACTACTTGTCAGTATCTTGTCCAGATCTATAGAGAGAAAGAGCAAAAGGATAAGAAAAAGGTACAGTTTGACTTGGAAAGGTACATGCAAGTTTATAGTTTCTGATCAGAAGAGTACAGACAACAAAGAGACTGCTTCTGTTAAAGAGATTAACACCACTAAGAGTCACATTCTATGACTGTCACGTAGATAGACACAGAGAAATAGATAGATTAGATAAAGGTGTATTGTGACAACAGACCTTGAAGGTGGAATCATTTAAGCCCTTTGGAACTGACAAAAATTATAAAAAAATCTAAAAGTGAAGAAGTCTCACATATGAAAATATCCTAGAATTTTCATAAGTAAAAGAATGTACACATCTGTTAGAAGTCTAGGCAGGTTGATTTTGAGGTAGATGGAAGGTTTAGCTGTAAGGCATGAGTCTATCCATGACACTTTGAAGGGAACTCAGAGACAATCAATGCTATTTCAACCAATAATTTCCTTAAACAGGGTCTATTTCTATTTCTTCCACCTCAGAACCAGGTTGGCTTCAGTTTGAGAGGACTTTCTTTCTCCATCCCTGTATCATTGTATTTTAAGTTTTCTTTTTCTTTGGTGCTACAAGTCATCCATTTTTCTTCAGCATGCCTTGATTAAATTAATCATTCGTCCTTTGTTTCAGTATTGAATATACATTTGTACAGGATCTTTCATTCTTTTTTGCCTTTTCTTTGTACAAATCAATGTGATTTATTGATACCAGAAGTAATGAAAAGCAAAGTAGTTGGATCATCTTATTGACTAGAGACATAAAGCTATGATAACCTGATGGATTAACTTCCTCTGGTAAAGAATTGCCAATGAGACAGTTTTATCAACTGGTATAAAGAAGAGACAGATGAAGAAAGAGATGTGAAAAGTGTGAAGTGTTAGTTTAATGCTAACCAAACTTAAAAATCACCAGTCACAATCACATGTTTCAACGTCACCCACTGCTTTGACATATTGGTTCTTTGCTTTTTAAAAGAATTTATTATTAACTTTAGAGATACTCAGTGTTCAAAATAATGCAGTTATGTTGAGTTCTTTTGAAAACACTAAGATTTTTCAGCTGGAAAAGATCTCAGTATCTTCAAATGTTGCCTTAAAAATATCATGCCTCTAACCAGACAGAACCTGGAAATCTCCAAAGCAAGCTGGCTAACCATACTAACCCTAATGGCCCACTCAGGCCTTAGAGACCTAGGCTTAAAAAAATAAGGTGGGAGCTTCCATGATGGATATACTTAAGCTGTCTTCAGCATCTGCTAGCTAGCCATGCCTTTCTAGCCATAATGGACTATATCTCATTTCTGGAATCTAAACCAAATAAATCTCCCTTTCTCCTTTAGGTTGTGTTTGAATGTTTTCTCACAGCAGCAAAAGGAGTAACTGACAGAAATTGGTACCAAAAAGTGGAGCGTTGCTGAGATATTGAAAATTTTGTACCAAAAAGTGAAATGTTGTGAGAGAAATTGGTAGCAAGCAGTATGGCCATTACTGTGTATGACTAGTGTGCCTTTGGAACTGTTTGTTGGGAGAAATATAGAGAATTTTGGAACTTTGGACTGCAAAAGCCTTTGTGTCTTGGAGTCAGAACTTAAAGGGCCATTCTTGTGATCGCTTAGGAGAAAGTAATACTGTGAGAATTGCAGACAGTGAAAGCCCAGCTTATGATACTCCAGAGAAGAATGGAGTCTGTTTTCGGACTGGGAACAAATGTTGTGGCTGAAAGTTTGGCCAACCTTTGCCTATATCCTGAAAGCTTGCCTGAAGTTAAATTCAAGTGTTTGGCAGAGGAAATTTTAAGGCAATGCAGTCTTACCAGTGTGGCATGGCTACTTTTTAGCACTCTTGTTCACAGTTACAATGAAAAATAGAAAGAATCAGTCATAAAGAGATGAAAACTGAGAGGTTTGATGAAAAATGTGAGATCACATTTAAGGAGAATATATATATAGTAAAATTGTGGCTATTGTTAAAGAGGTTAACTCTATTAGGGAACCAAAGTCTGCTGTTTATTTGGGTAATAGAAAAGACTGTACTCAAGGGTGAAATCCTCAATAAATACTCCCACCTATAAGAAGACAAATTCTTTTTTCAGCAAAGAGTTGAAGGTCAGAGTTTCAAAGGAAAGAAGCAACTGCCCAGAAAGGCACACTTCCCAGTGTCAGCACAGAGAAGCTGAACCAGCTGTTAGTCAAGGGGGCCAATCTCCACTTCGAGGTATAGCAGAACTGGACAAAGTCATTCACATGACACTGTAAAGATACAAGAGAAGGATGTAGATTCCTCCTCTAAGGTTTCAGAAAGTGACTGAAGCCAGGTAGTGTGTATCAGGATTATAAATCATGCAAAGGGGCCCAGGAAGTGCATTTTGTGCTGTGTAATTAAAGCCTGGTTTGCCATGGAGATATGAAGATGTTAGAGATGCTAGAGAACACATGGGATATTTGCTAAGGAGAGCTGCACATCATGGGAGGAATCAGCCAAAAGAATGATGTGTTCTGTGGGCAGCTGCACTGCAGAAGTGAAAACAAAGACTTTTGGAACTGACATGATCTTGACAGAAGGTTCATTTGCTGGACTTAGAACTGCAGGATTTGGAGTTTTCCTTGATGGTTTCCAGTCTTGTAATGGACCAGTCTTTCCTAGATATGCCCCTATTCCACTATTTTGGAATGAAAATGTTTATTTTGTGCTATTGTGTGTTGGCAGTATGTAACTTGTCTTTGATATTACAGGAGGCTTTTGAACTTTGGACTTTTGAAATGGTTGGGGTTATTGATGTAGTCCATGGAGACGTCTTGGACTATGTGTGGTTTGCATCATTAGATGGCCATAAACCTGAACCCAGGGATGGAGTGTCATGGTTTGAATATGAAGTGTCCCTCACAGGTTCATGCATTTGCATCATTGGTTATTGTTATTTGGGAAGGTCTTGGCATTGGGGTTGGAGTCTTATTGAAAGAAAGGTTGTCACATTGGGCAAGACTTGATATTGATTACCCTGCTTCTGCTAGTATTGTGCTCTATCAGTCTACAGCTTGACTTTCTCAGTCTCCATGATGGAGACTGCCTCCAACTTCTACCAGTCTGCCATGCCTTTCCTAGCATAATGGACTGTATCTCTCCTCTGGAACAATAAGCCAAATAAATATCCATTTTCTCCTCTTAAAAAATAACATGGAAGGGGGTTGGAGAGGTGGCTCAGAGGTTAAGCCTCTGCCTTGCAGGTGGAAAGTCCTGAGTTTGGATCCTAGACCACACGTATAGACGCCCGGCAGAAGCGGGGGTGGCCTGTGTTTCTGGTCCTGGTGGGCGGAGCCTGTGAATCCCGGAGGCGGTCCATGGTGGTTCCCGAATTCGCCTGTGGTTCTACACACACACACATATGCACAAACACATGTACACACACATGCACGCACAATTGAATACATAATAAATAATAATAAAAAAATAAAAAAATAACATGGAAGAGCGATTAAGGATCTTTGGTCCTCCATAGGCATGTAAATTCATATGTGCTAGCATGCACACATATGTATGTGACCTCCCACATCCAAACACACATGGATGCCATACACACACATCATGTACACACACACAAGAAAATTTATTGTTCAAAAATACCTTTGGAAACATTAAATATTTTTATGTTCTATGTTGCTTTATCATTCATAAATGCTTTATGAATTCTATATTCATTCTCAAACAAATGATGATATCCTCATTTCTGCTTTCAAAGTAATCAACAGAACTTCCTTTAAAATCTCAATTTTTCTTGCTTTTAAAGAGAAATGAAGTCGTGAAAGTGTTTATAAACCATCTATTTCCCAAAAGCAAAAGGGATGCAGGCTGCATACATAGACCTAAAGGGTGAACCTAGAAACAGTAGAAAAAAGGGTCACGGATTTTCCGGTAAACTGGCTTTGTGAAACTTTGTGGAGAGATTGGGCTTCAGGACTTGTACTTGGCAAAAGGCAATGTAGAAATCAGTGCTACATGCCTTGATCTCAGAGAGATCTGTGGTTAGTTTAGCTGCAAACCCTGTAAGTGTAGGATTTTTTCCACATTGAGATATTTGCATTCTATATGATGTAGGAAAAAGGGCAGCATGGCTGAGAAAGCATGTTTGGTTTTTAATTCAAAATACTTGTGTTCATTCATGTACATCAATGAGCATTCATATCTGCAGGTATTTGGACAGAGATGTACATGTATCTCCATACAATCACTATGACTTTTATGACAATCTAGGTGAATTTATTTTAATTTGATTTTCCTGATCTCAGATCTTGTGTTCTGAAATGTCAAAGAGTACTTCAACTGAAAAAGAAAGCAGTTATAGGGCTGAAGAGATGGTTCAAAAGGTTTAAACCTTTGCATCATGTATAGAAAGATCCGAGTTGAATCCCAGTTTCCATGTAAAAACACTGGGCAGAAATGGTGGTTGCCTGCATTTCCAGCCCTGGAAGGTGGAACTTGAAACCCCAGAGCAAAGCAATCAAGCATGATTGCTTGAGCCTCCACAGGTATATACAGTGCCTCGGATACACATAGACACAAAGACCCAGACCCAGACCCAGACATAGAGATGGTAGACATACACAGATACACAAAGGCTTACACGCACACACACACACACACGCACACACACACGCACATGCACACACACGCATATACACACACACACACATGCACACACACACATGCACATACACAGCAAAAAAAAAGTTAAAAATTAGGCAGTTAGATCAGCCCCAAAATAGACTTCAATTTGATGGGAAATTTCTAAGTTGTGTCGGACAAGTCAAGCAGACTTTTTCCAGGAAAATCTCAAAAAAGAAGTTCCTACTTATTGGTATGTTATAGCACATTATTTTTTATATTTGTATTTCTAGGAAAACAGTGAACATAAGCATAAGTTTAAACATGTGATAAATAGTGCACAAATAGGTGGATGAATCAGTATAGTCTCAGTGTTGCTGTGAGACGAATATATGGGATGAATTAAACAATTATTAGGACATAATTTATATGAATGTTGTGTTAAACAAGTTATATATTCCCGGAGGAGAATTAAATAAATACATAAACCTATCATTATCTTGCAACAACAACTCTTTGTAATGCTACAAAACTTGATCTACTGCTAACACACCTGCTTATGACCAAGAACTCCCATGTAAACTAAGGCTCCTTTAGCTCAGCGGCTTCTCAGCACATAGTCACCCACAATGTCCTTGTCACTCCAGTCACCATGTCCTTGTCATCAGGATGAAATGGCTCTTGCTCTCATACCTAACTGGATGTGAGTTTTTCCTCTTGAAGGATTACCCTCATGCCAGTGCATAACATGGAAACATTTCTCTGTTTTGTTCTTCATGTGTCCTTTAAAAGCTGAAACAAAAAGTCAAATGAACTAAATCGTATATTTTTTAACCTCTGTACCTTGAAAGAATCTTCAGGATGGCTGCTCATGCCATCAGTATACATTCCTTGACTGACTTCATATTCCTAGCTATTTTGTGCACTGATTGAAGGGTGGTTTGCCCTTCTCCGTGTTCTCTGCAGCGTAACTGCTGTAAGGTGTATTTAATTTAAATTAAGCAAGGCATTGTAGACAAGACCTGGTCTGGAAATTCTGGCTGGAGTTAACTTGCATTTTTAGTCAACTGTATAGACCTTATGGTTCATTCTGCCTTAAATTGTCTGTGATTCTACTATATATTTGGCACATTGCATTTGCAGTTTTTAGCAAGCAGTTTGAACACAAATTTGGGAGTATTATGCTTTGAGCTACAAAATGGCTTTCTGACACCTTTGGTGTTTTTTGGGGGGATAGTTTACATCCAGATTTTGAAAAGCTGGTTCAAATTTGCTCGTTAATAGGTGTATATTGCAGTTCCACCACGCTATCATTTTTCTAAATCCCATCATGCTTCTTGTTTTGAATGAAAGATTTAGTTTAGAAAATATTTCATTAGATACTTTGCATTTGCTTTAAAATAAGTGTGTCACCATTTAACAAGTCATCTGGTAACTCAGGAATATGACTTCTGGTCTACTGACTGAAGTCTTTCTATTTAAGGAAAATTCCGTGAGTCTGGTATGGTAAATACAAGGTGGGTAGAATTCATATATTATGAATTCTCACAGGGAAGAAGATAAGTGTAGGATTTTTTTTCAGCAAAATTCTTTTTTTAAATTTTTTTCATTTTTTATTTTTTCTACTCATACAAAATTAATAGGTAACCCGCTCCCCTTCCTCCCTCCACCTCTCCCTGGATCTCCTTGCACCCTTCCTCCTTTTTCCCTTCCTTTCCCCCCTGCCTCACTTTCTCCCAGTGACCCCTCTCCCCTTCCTTAGAGCATCCTTTAGTACGCATGTCAAACTTCCCTCTGGGTCCTCTCTGATGAGGTGTAAGGATTCAGTAGTAATCCTAGAGCTCTTTCTTGTGTTCCCCTTTGGTACAGGAAAGTTATTGTGGAAGTTAATCCCTTGGCTGTAAGGATCCTAGTGCCTGTGATTCATGCTAAACTTTGGGGGGGGGTGAATGATATGTTGGTCATTGTGCAGGTAATGCAAAGTCCTATTATGATTACTTCGGCCCTAATTTGTGTGGAGTATCTTGCATATCATTGCTCCTTCTCATCCTTAGGCTCTTACAAGCTTACCGCCCCCTCTTCTACAAATTTTCCTGAGCTTTAGGATGGGGAGAGATTAGGCTGGCCTGGTTCCAGGTGATTAATGTAGAGTCTCTGATGGTCTGAATTATGGTTTGTTGTTTTTTTTTTCCAGTTTTGCTGCTCCTGTACCACCCTTGGTCTATCTTGATGGGTATCGGATGTTACCTCCTACCAGAGATAAAAGGCTGTTAAAATAGAGTCTTACTATAAGAGTAGATTCAAAGAGGGAATAAGAGTAGGAGACCCTGGTGAGGGGGGGGGGTTCAGTCTCCCATTTGCAGGATGGTTACCACCTATCTGCCAGACTCTATGCCCTCCCTGACTGGTGAGATCAAACCACCTCAGTTGCAAGTGACCAGGAAGGAAAGGCTGTGAGCTTAACCTGATGTCTCACTATTTACTTGCAGTACTTGATGGTGGCCTATTTTTTCTGCTATAGTATGATCCCCTCTCTTCCCGTTTCTGTCAAGGCCCTCCTTTCCCTTCCCTCCTGTTTATAATCTTTGCAATTACTGTAGGTATTACAGAGGTTTATCTTTGAGTGTGTCACTAAGTGGGTTTGGTACTAGGATCCACCTATTAGGGAGTACATACGGCGCTTAATTTTCTGTGTCTGGGACATTTCACTCAATATAATTTTTTCTAATTCCATCCATTTCCTGGAAAACTTCATTAATTCATCTTTTTTTTGATGGCTGAGTAGTATTCCATTGTATAAATGTACCACATTTTCCTTATCCACTCGTCAACTGTTGGACATTTGGGTTGGACAGTGCTGCTATAAACATGGTTGTGCTTGTGCCATTGAGGTGAATTTTTGCTGTATGGGGGATTATTCCAAAAAGTGGAGTAGCAAGGTCATATGGCATTTCAATCTTTAACTTTTTAAAGAATCACCAGACGGCTCACCAGAGTGGATGTATGAGCCTGCATTAGGGAATCTTCTTTTTTTAAATTTTTTTCATTTTTTATTTTTTCTACTCATATAATGTGGGAATCTTCACATCCTCTCTAGCATTTGGTGTTGTTTGTATTGTAGATTTTTGCCATCCTGACTGGGGTGAGATGATTTTTCAGGGAGGTTTTGATTTGCATTTCCCTGATGGCTAAGGAGCATTTTAAAGATATTTATTAGACATTTCAATTTCGTTCCTGGTAAAGTTTCTTTTAAGTTCCAAGTTCCAAGTTCCAATTTAGTTTTCTAAGTTCTTTGTGCACTCTGGATAATAGAGTTCTATCATATATGTGGTCAGTGAACATGTTCTCCCATTCTATGGGTTGCCTTTTTGCTCAGATTACAATCTCTTTATCTGAACAGGAGCTCTTTAATTTCATAAGATCCCATCTGTTGAGTGTTGGTTGTAGTGACTGTGCTATTGGATGTCCATTTAGGAACTGTTGGCCTAGTCCAATCAGCTCGAGGGAGGTCCCTACCCTTTCAACTAAGGTTTTTATAGTCTCTGGCCTTATATTGAGGTCCTCAAACCATTTGGAATTAATTCTTGTACATGGTGACAAGTATGGGTCCAGTTTTATTTTGGATTTTTTGGGTCCCTTTGTCAAAGATCAAAGGGCTGTAATTATGTGGGCTTATATCTGGGTCTTCAACCTTTATCCATTGATCTGTGTGTCTATTTTGGAGCCAGTACTAGGCTGTTTTCAAAACTATGGATTTGTAGTATAAATTAAGGTTTGGTATGATGATTCCTCCAGGAGTGTTTTTGTTACTCAGGATTGTTTTTGCTATTCTGGGTCTTTTGTGCTTCCATATGCATTTTGAGATTGTTTGGCCATCATTCTTTAAATAATTGCTTTGGGATTTTGATTGGTAAAGCATCGAATCTATAAATTGCCTTTGGTAGGATGGTCATTTTTATGATATTGATTCTGCCAATCCAGGAACATGGGAGGTCTTTCCACCCTCTGGTGTCTTTTGTAATTTCTTTCTTTAGGGTTTTAAAGTTTTCATTGTGTGGCTCAGGGGTTAAGCCTCTGCCTTGAAGGAGGAAGGTCCTGAGTTCAGATCCTAGACCCCACATATAGAGGCCGGACAGAAGCGGGGGCGGCGTTTCTGGTTCTGGTAGGGTGGAGCCTGTGAATCCCAGGGCAGAGTAAACAAGGAGGAGGTGGAGGCAATCCATGATGGTTCCCGAATTCGCCCGTGGTTCTACACACACATATACATACACACACATATGCACAATTGAATAAATAAAAAAAAATAAAGTTTTCATTGTAAAGGTTTCTTATTTTCTTGGTTAGGTTTATACCAAGGTATTTCATTTTTTTTTATGGGCTATAGTAAATGGGATTATTTCTCTTAGAGCTTTTTTACTTCTTTCATCCTGGGCATAGAGGAAGGCCACTGATTTTTTTGTATGTTTATTTTGTATCCTGCCACCCTACTTCTGTATTAGTTCTAGGAGTTTCATGGTAGAGTTTTTGGGATCACTCAGGTATACTATTTTTTTTTTAAATTTATTCAATTGTGCATGTGTGTGTGTGTGTGTGTGTGTGTGTGTGTGTGTAGAAACAGGGGTGAATTGGGAACCATCATGGACTGCCTCCACTTCCTCCTCATTTACTCTGCCCGGGATTCACAGGCTCCGCCCTACCAGGACCAGAAGTGCAAGCCTCCCCCGCTTCTGCCGGGTGTCTATACCTGTGGTCTAGGATCTGAACTCAGGACCTTCTGCCTGCAAGGCAGAGGCTTAATCCCTGAACCACCTCTCCAGCCCCATCACTTAGGTATACTATTATGTCATCTGCAAATAGAGATAACTTGACTTCTTCCTTGCCAATTTGAATCCCTTTCATCTCCCTTTCTTGTCTTATGGCTTCAGCTAAGACTTCAAGTAAAATTTTGAATAGAAGTGGTGAGAGTGGACAGCCTTCTCTAGTTCCTAATCGAAGTGGGGATGCTTCAAGTTTTTTCCCGTTGAGTATAATCCTTGCTGTAGGCTTGTTGTATACAATTTTTATTCTATTGATAAAGGTTTCTTCCATTCCAACTGTCTATAGGGTTTTGGTTTCCTACTTTTATTACATCTACCTTTGAATGGGCTCTTATAACAAGACTCTAGTTTAACAGCTTTTTGTTTCTGGCCAGGGGGTGACATACAATGCCCATCAGGATGGAGTGAAGGGCATTGCAGGAGCAGCAAAACTGCAAAAGAAAATCAACAAACCATAATCCAGAACTTCAGAGACTCTATATCAACCACCTAGAACTAGGCCAGCCTAATCTCTCCCCACCCTGAAGCTCAGGGAAATTTGCAGAAGAGGGGGCGGTAAGATTGTAAGAGCAAAAGGATGGGAGGAGCAATGATATGCAAGATACTCCACACAAGTTAGGGCCGAAGCAATCATAATTGGAGTTTGCATTCCCTGCGCAATGTCCAACACACTATTGACCTCACAAAGTCTAGCATCTGCTAAAGGCACAAAGATCCTTGGAGGCAAGGGATTGACAACCACAGTAGTGTTCCTATGCTTAAGGGGAACACAGGAAAGGATTCAGGGAAATGCCACTGGGTCCTTGTACGTCATCGGAGAGGAGGGCCCAGAGGAGAGACTGGCATGCACATTAAAGGATTCTCTGGGGATTGGGGGGGAGGCACTGGGGGATGAGGAGGGAGGGATAAGGGGAGGGAGAGCAGGGGGATCGGGAGGAGGAGGAGGGAGGGAGGGAACCGGTGTACGTACTAAGTTTGTATGAGTGGAAATAATAATAAAAATGTTTTTTATAAAAAGGCTGTTGGATCTTATCAAAAGCTTTTTCTTCATCAATCGAGAGTATCATGTGGTCTTGAATTTTGGACTGGTTTATAGAGTGAATTACATTTTATTGATTTGCATATGTTGAACCAACCTTGTGCCTGAGATAAAGCTTACTTGATCCCCGTGAATGATCTTTTTGAGATGTTTTTGAATCCAATTTGCTAAGATTTTTGTTGAGAATCTTTGCATCTGTGTTCATCAAAGAGATTGGCCTATAGTTTTCTTAAGTGTATCTTTATTAGGTTTTGGCATGAAGACGATATAAGGTTCATAGCAAGTATTTGGTAGTGTTCCTTCCTTTGCTGTTTGATGGAGCAGTTTAAGGCGTTTTGGTTTTATTTGTTCTTTAAATGTCTGGTAGAACTCTGTGCTGAATTTATCTGGTCCAGGACGTCTTTTGGTGGGAAGATTCAAGAATATTTCATTGATTTCCTCATATGTTATAAGATTATTTAAATAATTCAAAACTTCCTGATTCAATTTAGGTAAGTTGTGCTACTTAGGAATTCATCCATTTCTTTTGTGTTTTCAAATTTCACAGAGTATAAGTTTTTGAAATATGATCTTATAATTCTCTGAATTTCTTGGGTATCAGTAGTGATACCTCCATTTTCATTTTAAATTTTGTTAATTTGGGTTTTCTTTCTCTTGTTTTTGGTTAATTTAGCTAGGGATGTATTAATCTTACTGATTTTTTCAAAGAGTCAGTTTTTTGACTGATTGATTTTCTGTATCGCTTTTCTTATCTCAATTTTGGATATTTCTCCCCTGATTTTGCTAATCTCCTCTCTTCTACTGCTTTTGGGATTGGATTGCTCTTGTGTCTCTAAAGCTTTAAGCTGCATTGTTTTTTTTTTTAAGCTGCATTGTTTTTTTTAACACTTTTTATTATTATTTCCGCTCATACAAACTTAATAGGTAGACCAGTTCCCTCCCCCCTCCTCCTCCCCCCGCACCCCCTGCTCCCTCCCCATCTCCCAGTGCCTTCCCCCCAATTCCCAGAGAGTCCTTTATTGTGTATGCCTAACTCTCCTCTTGGTCCTCCTTTCCGATGACGTACAAGGACCCAGTGGCATTTCCCTGAACCCTTTCCTGTGTTCCCCTTAAGCATAGGAACACTACTGTGGCTGTCAATCCCTTGCCTCCAAGGATCTTGGTGCCTTTAGCTGATGTTAGACTTTGTGAGGTCAATAGTGTGATGGACATGGTGCAGAGCATGCAAAGTCCTATTATGATTGCTTCAGCCCTAACTAGTGTGGAGACTCTTCAAATCATTGCTCCCCCCCATCCTTTTGCTCTTACAATCTTACCGCCCCCTCTTCCGCAAATGTCCCTGAGCTTCAGGATAGGGGGAGATTAGTCTGGCTTAGTTCTATGTGGATGATATAGAGTCTCTGAAGTTCTGGATTGTGGTTTGTTGATTTTCTTTTGCAGTTTTGCTGCTCCTGCAATGCCCTTCACTCCATCCTGATGGGCACTGTATGTCACCCCCTGGTCAGAGACAAAAAACTGTTACTGGAGTCTTGTTATAATAGCACATTCAAGGTAATGTAATAAAAGCAGGAAACCTCAGTGAGGGAGGGATCAGTCACCCATTTGCAAAATGATCACTTTTCATCTGCCAGACTATATGCCTTCCCCTTCTGGTGAGATCATACCCCCTCAGTTGTACATGATCAGGAACGAACGTCTGTGAACTTAACCAGGTGTCACATTACTTACTTGCATTCCTTGGAGGCCGATTTTCTCTGCTGTAACATGGTCCCCTCTCTCCTTGTGTCTGGTATGGCCCTCCAACCCCATCCTTCCTGTTCACAATCCTTGCAATTACCGTATTACATAGGTTTACCCTTGAGTGTCTCAATGTGGGCTGGGTGAGTTTGGTATTAAGCTGCATTGTTAAGTCATTTATTTGTGATGTTTTACTTTTTTGATGTAGGTATTAAGAGCCATGAACTTACCTCCTAGGACAGCTTCATTGTGTCCCAAAGATTTTGATAAGTTGTATTTTCATTATCATTTGCTTCCCAGAAATCTTGAATTTCCTTTGTAATTTCTTCCTGAATCCATTTCTCATTCAGCATCATAGTGTTTAGTTTCCAGGACTTAGTGTATTTTTTGTTGCTTGTTGTGTTGTGGATGTCAAGCTTTAGAGCATGGTCGTCTGATACCATATAGGCTAGAATTTCAACTTTCCTGTATATGTGGAGATTCACTTTGTGGCCCAATATGTGATCTATTTTGGAGAAAGTTCCATGTGCTGCTGAGAAAAATGTGGATTCTTTGGTGCATAGATGAAAGTTCGATAGAGATCTGTAAGGTCCATTTCTGTAAGAGTTTGATTAAGTTCCAATGTGTCTCTGTTAAGTTTTTTACCTGTTGATCTATCCCATATTGAGAGGTCAGTATTGAAATCCCCAAGAATTATCGTTTGGAGGTTGATTTCTTGCTTTTGACGCTGTAGCATTTGCTTGATGAATGTGGAGGAGCTGTATTTGGTACATATATGTTCAGTATTGTGAAGTCTTCCTGGTGAATTGTACCTGTGACTAAAATGTAGTATCCACCTGTGTGTTTTATGATTTTTTTTGTTTGAAGTTCACTTTGTCTGATAGCATAATAGCTACCCCTGCCTGTTTTCTGGTTCCATTAACTTCAGCAAAACTCTTTAAAAATCCATCTTACTATATATACCTTCTTCCGAAATCATTTCAGTGATGATTTTTAAAATTAATCATTCAAGTTTGATAAAATACATTCAGTGAAAGTAAACTTACAATAGTTTAAGGCTCCACTTTCATCAGAAAATTCATTGTCAGAAAACCTTCCCTCAGGAGCCGGTGAGGTGACTTAGCAAGTAGAAGCACCTCTGCACATATCTGGTGATCAGCAGCCCACATGGTGGAAGATGGAATCCACATGCACTATGACACACACACACCTGTTCTTGGCTTCTCTCAAATAATAAAGATAAAGCATTTTTTATCTTATACTGATCTGGCTCTCTTGAAAATTTCTTTCTTTTTAAAAAATAATTTTAGCATTTGGTGCTCTCCAGAATAAATCTAACCTTACTACTGCATTAAATAATATTAAAATATATAAGGAATATAATAATATGTACTATATAGTGTATCTATAACAATTTATATAATATATAATTCAACAACTTTGAAGTCTTTTATGACCTCTTTTCCTGATTTCTTTTCAAGAATATTTTGGTACTCTCTCAGGCATGCCACTTTACTAATATCTTTTACTTAACCCATCATTGTGAAATTATGTTAAATTCACAGAAAATTTCAAAGAAATATATATGAAGCCTCATATACCCTTCATTTACCTCCCTGAGGGGTAATGTGTTGTTTGACTGTAGTACATGGTCAAACCCATGGATTACAAAGGCTCATGTGTGATAGAGAAATATACTGTGTAGAACTTTTAATGAGAAAAATGCACTTAGATTTCCAAATAATTAGATTACACATGGCTATTTTGAAACAATAAATTTAAGTTGGGCATAACTTGGCTTTCCATGAATTTCAATTGTATATTTTCATTAAAAAATTACTGAGATTTCAACAGCGTATGTCTCTATGTTTTGTTGCCAATATTATGCTATTCTGAAAACTATTATCTTCCTTGGTAACCATGGAACCCAACTGGTAATCACAATAAGAGGTTTTTGACAGCCACATTACTTAGAGTCAAAGTTCAAGTAATTTGTTCATTTGGAGCAGGATAGTAGCCATCATTTAAGGATGTGCAAAGAGAGGGCAAAATGTCTTTGCCACCTTGGAGAAATAATTGACAAGAAGTAGGTTGAAGTTCAAACCTAGGAAATAAACAGTGTTCCATTTTCAGCTGAGAAAACATATTTGGTGGAAACAGAAGCCATAGCCCACTGGTGACAGCTGGAATTAGATGATAGCAATACTGTGGCAGACAGGCAGAGAGGGTGGAGATGAAACTAGCACAATCAATACTAAGATGTGGTAACTCTGAAGATCCCATTTATGTTCATGAGAAGTGTTTTCTTCTAATACATTGTATTGCTCTTGGACATTACATTAAGCATTTCAGAGAGCTATTGGAGGACAGAAGTAATATTTACCAAGCACTAACTAGTGTGGATACTGTTGTACTAGCCTTTGGAAGTTCCAACAATCAACTAAGTAGAACTTCCTATTATTTCAAATTGCATAGGTGAGGTGTTAAGCCTTGAGGTGATTGCAGAGTTCTGTAAGGATCTTGTGCTATTATGCTATCCCAGGGTTGTCTGACTCAGAAGCCAGCCCTGCCTTCTGTGGTATTTTGTGATTACAGCAGTATAGGGCTTGGAGAATAGTGATCGATGCCATGTCGGTCTTTCAGAAAGTTACCACTATTCTTACATTTTTCTTGAAAGCTTTTAAAATCATTGCCAGAGATTTAGGGCCAGATTGGAAGAAACTGCAAGACAAGACTTAGGTACACATAACTCTTAGGTCCTACGGTTCTGTGCACATCTTTTTGTTATCATGTGACCTTCCCTAAGAGAATACACACTGAAGCAAATGACAGAAATTTCTACTTCTTATCAATGAATTTACAACTGGACACTGAAGCAAAATCTCTACTTTTTTGGAGCTTGCTTTATCATCCATTTGAAACTTTCTCACTTATTAAGTAATATTTACTCATTATAAAAAATCTAATCCAGAAAAAATAGGGCCTAAAAACAGTTGAATGACTGATATTTATAAAAACTATAATTCTACCCAGTGTATGTCAATTTACATTATGGAGAGCTTGCATGTAATAAAGATACATCTACAAATGTATGGTCATTAAATAAAAATAATTTGTTTTTATACGATTTGTGTATGTTAAAAGTATTTAAAATACTATTGTTGGTATATATTTCCTAATTGTTACAGGAGAAATTTCTTGGACCTTTATTACAAATATTTTCATCTGTCTATATACTAAATATGGGAGAGTTAGTTGTTCATACATTGGACTTACTTTAAACACATACACCATTTGTATTTATAGTTTTCATAAAAACAAAACATGTATTTTCAAGTGTTATCCATTATGATATTTGTATGATGGATACTTACCAAAGGAAATGTCTATTAGAGTGGTGAACATGTGCATTATCCATTATGTATTTATTCCACAAAAATGGAATTCTAGAGAAATATATTGTTTGGCAAGCAGTCAAACAATCTTGATGTAAAATTTAATGTAACAGGATGACATATTTTAGTACAAATTAATTAGATTAGTGAAATGAAATGGCCTGAGTCAAATAAAATGCACTGCATACATGAGATACTTTGCAGTGATTCTTAGGACATCGATTCTGTTATCTTTTAATTTGAATCCTATTTAGATCATTAAAAATAATATAAAACCAACTTTTGGCTTTTCTGGGTGCTTATATTAAAAGTATAGCAAGTTCAATTTGTAAGGAAAATGAACAGAACATCACTTTCTGTAATAAAAGATTTCTACTTTGTAAACAGCTTTCATATCTTTGTCAAGTAACTATCATTGTTCCTTGCTTGTCTTTGTACTGTGTTAAAGTCATACTTATTTTGTGTTGGTATTTTCTTCTTTGTTGTACCAGATAATTTATTCCTTAGCTTGTTATGCAAGTACGCAGCGGTGGTTTGCAATAGAAATTTGAAAGAAAAAGTGTTTATGCCTAGAAAAAAAAGATAGAAGTGTAAATGAAAAAAATTGGACTTTGTTAAACTGTGACTGAAAGTGTGAGCCCTGGAAAGGGAAGAACTTCCTGAAGCACCTCTTCTCACTGAGGAACTATTGACGGTTAATGCTGACTGAGGGAAGGAAGGGTACTTTTGGTGGTGTGTCATTGATGTATCAACCACACTCCAGTTAGCTTCCTGGTACATGCTAATTCAGGCAACCTTGATGAAACTCAGTGGCATACACACAAATGAAGGCATGAAAATAGGGAGATTGGTTGAGAACTTGAAGGTTTTCAATGGAAGGAGTGGGAACAGGATCAGGTCATATGGGGTAAAAGGGACTTAAATTCACTGTATTCATCAAATGAAACTATTAAAGAATAAAAATAAATGTTAAAAAGGATGGGTCATGAAAGTTTATCTAATTTTTATGGTGGAATTTAAGATTTGACTGTAAATTCTTAGCTGTAAAACTAAACAATGGCAACCATTGTTTTGATCATGAAGAATGTCTTTAGTTCATATATGTCAAAAGTAATAGAAAACCAAAGTCAAACTTATGAAACTGAAAACGTGCCTAAGTTAAATAGTGGTAAGATCTGATTTAACTTTAACTTGGTCAGAAGGATTCAGATATTCTTTGCATGTTTTTTCCTTTTGGTGTTGGTTTCATATCAGTCTTATCATGAGATGAATGCAGCAGTAGCCAGTCTCACACACATTGTGTATCTCTTCTGACATTATTTTAACATTTGTCCAATGAATCAGCCTTATGTTTTCCTGGCCAACTCATGAGATCAATAGCTTGATATTTAAAAAAAAAACTGTTTTAGGAGGTGAAGGCAGTCCATGGTGGTTCCCGAATTCATCCGTGGTTCTACACACACAGAGACACATACACACATACGTGTGCGTACATACATAAGCACACACGCACAATTGAATAAATAATAATAAAAAAATTTTAAAAAGCTGTTCTAAATTATCTTCTCATCAACCTGTCCTGTCAAGAAATATGTTTTGTGAATATTTAATTAATTTATATGTGCACATTGCCATGTGTGCACATATGTTTGTGTGTGTATGCCACAGAACATGTATAGAGGGTGGAAGACAACTTGTGGGAGTAGAAATGTCCTTTACTACGTGAGTTCTAAAGATTAAATTCTTTCCAGGGAATGAAACTAATAGATGAGATGAGCTCTCAGCTCTAAACGAGGCATTTGTACCATCCCTTCTTATACTCTTAGTGGAAGAGAGGGTGGAAAGAATGTAAGAATTGGAAGTCAGGGAGAAGGGCTGTAAAATGCTATGTTTGATCAAGACATAGCCATTGTGATCATAAACTCAGCAGTAGCTACAGATGCCTGCACTAGGTTTTCTCAAGAATGGACTTTCAACAGTCAGGTATGGACAAAGCAAGGTCCCCTGACTACTGGACTGCTTGTTAGTTTTGCCTGAATATTTCCCCCCATTTCACAATATTATCAGCCCTAATGTTGCATAAGCATGGGAAAGTCATTGATAAGCTATCAAATATGTTGACATTTATTAATAGGAAAGATACCATCTTAGATGAAGAAAATTTCAGCAAGAGTTTTCAAAATAGTGCTATAGTTAAAAGTTTGTATTTAAGTATGTTCTTAAAGACAAAGGTGCTGTATTTTGGTGTGTGCATACATACACCACCTTTCTACCCTCCAGGATAATGATCCATGACATTGAGAATAATTTTAACTATTATTTTTCCTTTTAAGTAATCTGTGGGCTTTCTACAAGTGTGATGTCATTGCTTAGAGTTGGAGAGTAAAGTCAACAATAAAGAAACATCTTAAAATGCAAATGAAGTTTCAGGACCAATTGATGAGGATGATGTACCTTGTACTTCTATGATTCCATGTCTTTGAGGGCAAAGTTCATATTTAGACAATTGTTTCTAATTTTCTGGAGTGGACTTGGGTTAAGATGATGCTTTTCTTGATGGACAGTTATCTTGGCCTGTAAATCAAGTCTCAGATGTAGAGTCTTACAGAATGAGAGCAGGCTTATGGTCCTCTCTGGAAGGAATCCTAGCCAGCATTTCACTATCTCTTCTAAACCATGACACTCAGTGAATTATGGAACTGATAAAAGATGCATTTACTTTAACAGCTAAAGAGAAAACATAAGAGAAAATGAGCAGTTTCATCATAAATTTATCTGTGAAGTTACCCAGGGAGGCTTGGTGATGGTGAAATGATGTCACAGCCACGGCAACCACATGTCACCTTATTCATGACTGATACACTAATGGAATCTCAGGCTGGCTTAGCTTACTGTCAGTATTTTCTCTCTTAAGTGCAAAGCAATGTTACTGGTTTGACCCACTGTCCCAAGCCAAGTAGAATGTTTCTTTGGCATTGGCCCAAAGGACAATAGGGATGCAATGTAACTCGAATTACATATTGATCTCTCCTTCACCAGCATCCCTTCCAGTTAAATTACCCTACTTCTTCTTGAAGGGTTGACTATGAGCTTTCAAAACCCACTCACTCAGCTTCTTTGAAGTGATTTTTCATCTCATAGTCTTTGATTTAGAGTCTTACATATTTAAATAACTGCAGTGTTACAGAAAGAATACTGATTTTAAAGCATTGTGGTGGAGGTGGTCAATAAAAACAATTCTAGAAAGAAGAAAAATTAAACATTTGCATATATATTAATGGGCCTTTAGGGAAGAAGTTGTAGAAAGTGGGACTTTTCTTCCCATGCGTCTTACCTGATGTCTTAGTGATCAGTTTCCCATACACTCATTAAGACCCTTGAGGTTTGAAGTGCACTGCTAATTTTCCTCCTTTCCCTCTTTATAAATTCTAAAGCACAGACTTGAGTTACCCATATTCTTTGGTTTATGGCACTCTCTCACTGGACATCAAATCCCTTCCCTGATAGATGAAGCAGGTGTTGGATGGTGTTCACCCACTGATTAAAGCCTTGCTACTTCAAAAACTGTTCCACTGCAGGATAATAACCAGAACTGCTTCATTTACTACACATCTAAGGAGTTCCTTACTGAGGAGTTATACAGGAGAAATGCCATGTGTGTGTTATATTTTATTATATTACAAATGTTAAAGTACATTTCATTGAAGGAATTTCATCCAACTTCTGTGATTCTGTAGTAAGTTAACTACTAAAAGCATTTTTACAGATAGATGCCTCATCTGGTGAGCTCTGACTACTGGTCCAAGTGAAGAACACTTGTTTGGAGTCAGTGTAATTAGCAAGACTATACAAACTATATGGAGTTTTGTCCTAGCAAGGGTTGGTTCTGTTTTGATGGTGTAAGCTACTCAGGTATTATTAAACCTCATTTAGACTTGTGTTTCATGACGCTGATGAAAATTTAAAGAGGGCCAATCAAACATATTTTGGGGAATAAAGGTGGTCCCTTGGTGATATTTATTTCCTTGTCTGCCATAGAAGTTCCTAAGACAGTATTTCTCATGCACTTTTGTCTATGTCAGTAAATGAGAATTTAATTTTCTTTGTTATTCCATGTTGTATATTTGTATACTAAAAAGTTTCAGCAATGACATTTTCCACTATATCTGATTTTATTCTATCCTACTCATTAAAATTTAAGGTGAGTGGGGAGATGGCTCAGCCAGTAAAGTGTTCACTATGCGGGCATGTGGACCTAAGTTCAGATCCTCAGCATCCATTTGAAAAGTTGCTATAGTGATGCATACCTGCTTTCTTAGTCCTGGGAAGGTGAAGATAGGATCCCTCCCTGGGTTTTTTGGCCAGCTAGTCTGGCAAAATTGGTGAGCTTCAGGTTTAGTTAGAGAACCTGTTCTCTATCTGATGTCAACTTTTAGCCACCACATGAATGTGTACCTAGGTGCATGTTGCATGTGCATCCATTACACATGAACATACATACATACTAAATATACACACATATATCCTATTTAGTTCATATAATTAATATGTCTAAAATATCATTAAAAAGAGTACTAGTATTTTAAATGGACCATGTAGAAAACACATTTGAAAGAGCATTTAGGTTTTAGAAAACAAAAGAGCGGGGAACAGATGAGCAGTAAATCAAGAAGTAGTTTTCACAGGGTAAATTTTCTTTAAGGTGGATGCATCAGATTTGTCTTAAGACTGGTAATAAACATACAGCTTAAGAACATTTGGATAGCATAACTTGAACTTTATGTATGGCAGAATACATAGATTTTTATAGTTTTCTTATACAATTATTATGCTGAATAAAATATTTGCTGCCTTAGAAATGTACATGGAAATTGGTAGAATTAATTTAAAATCATGTTAATAGATGTATAATATATACAAATTCATAGCAATTCTTTTGTAATAAATTTTTAAAAGTACATTTCATGCATATGAAATTATATGTTTATACAAGTATAAGGTTACACACACACTATGTGCATGAACTTCATCTGTTAGAAAGCATATGACTGCATTTTCTGTTCTGCTCTGGATTCCATCCCCTTTACTTTCTTTTTGTTTGTTTAATAGACAAACCCAAAGGTTTCAGGCATGTTGCTTGCTCTGCTCACAGTACATCTACACCCTCTCCTGCCTCTACATACATTGTTTAGTGTGTATTCTCTAAAATATCACCATAGAAATCATATTCTGAAGTCTATCTTGATTTAAAAGTAGATCATATCTGTTGTCTTAAAGTAAATCACTTCTTGTAATCTTTATGGCAGCATGTTCATGCTGATTCACTAATTTTTCTTCAGTGATTTATGAAGTAGTCAATATATAATGCTTAAATATATTTTGTTTGATTCAATGGATCCTAAAAATTAACATGTCAGTTACTTAGAGAAATTGTACAAGTCAGCATTCATGACTTGCTAATTACTATGCGGATTCTCTGTAACTTTTTTCTAAATCAGTTATTATTTGTGTGTGTGTGTGTGTGTGTGTGTGTGTGTGTGTGTGTGTGTGTATGCATATATTACTCTTCTATATCTCTATCCATCAGATCAAACTTGGTATAACTTGCAAAATGAATATTGTTAAATTCATTCAGAAAAAGTCTAGCCTCTATGTATCTATCTTTATATCTATTTTCTATCTATCTATGTCTATCAATCTCTTGGTATGTTACTCAGAGTTATATAATGGGACTTGCAAAAATGGGAATGTTTCTAACATGGCATTAGACTAAATTTACATAGTCATTATGATTGTGTTTATTGATTTTCATCTTTTAGAATCAATCTAATGAGAAGCAGAAAGAATGTTTAGGTACGAAAATGCTTATGTCACAAAATATGTTCAAGAACTTCTGGGAAAAATCAATGTAATGAGAAATATGTGTTTGCTGTTATTTATAGCTAACAGTTAACCAATACAAAAGCTAAAAATTGGAACATAAATATCCAACCCTGAGAAGATTAGAAGTGGGAGCAAGGTTTTACTTCTCACATTTCATAACAATGGCAGTTGAGAGGTATAAAAGTTAATAAATCAGAATAATAGAAAGAAGCAAGCAATATTGAAACTTAGATAGCCACCCAAAACTCTGCAAACAAAAGCAGTTAAGTGACATTACCCTGAAGTGCATGTGTGACAGAGGGAGACTGAATGGGACTGTTGCCTCTTGTCAAGATCTTTAGTACTAGCAATATAAAAAATTGGGAGAAGAGTGACATAGAACTATATTTTAGAGTTTAAAATCTTAAGGCTCATTTTATAAGCCTATACATCTTCTTTGACACTGGCTGTTTCTCAGTGTCTTATATGAACCTATTACTGCTGTCTGTTTCTAGGGACAGGCTGTCACTGTATAGCCCAGGCTAACCTCAAACATGTGTTCCTGAGTTCTGGCATGTACAAGCATGTACCACCACCATCTCCAATGGGCTTGGCAAGTAATAGCTTGGCAAGATACAGTCAGGCTTTTGTGCCAGAGCACTGCTGTAGGTGGAAGTCTGGGTCCCAAGAAAGCTGGCTTCCACGTTGGTAGAGTTCAGAATTTCTGTGGATTCTGGAAACATGCTTCCAAAACTTTCTTATGACTAGCAGAAGCATTATCAGACCTATTCAGAAGTTCAATGTTATTCTTTCTAAGAAAATGGGTTTTTTACTTACTTTATGCTGCTCTGCTTTCAACACCTAGGAAGACCTCTTGAAAATTCTTGCATTTGTGAGTAGAGCGTCACAGGAATGCTTATGTGGAGGACGGCATATGCTTTCAGTTGCTAAGAAGATCTATCTATCTATCTCTCATCTATCTATCTATCCATCTATCTATCTATCTATCTATCTGTCTGTCTGTCTGTCTGTCTGTCTGTCTGTCTGTCTGTCTGTCTATCTATCTATCTATCTATCTATCTATCTATCTATCTATCTATCTGTCTGTCTATCTATCAAGAGAAAGAGATGGGGAGAGAAAGGAAGGACATAGAGACACACACACACACACACACACCCTGAAGGGGGAGACACATAAACATGCTTTGGTGATGTTTGGAGGGCAGAGAACAACTTTCAGAATTCAGTTCTCTCTTTCCAACCTGTGGGCTTCTGGGGATTGAACTTTGGCTGGTAAGTTTGCAAGAAGGTGCCTTGCCAGCTAAACTTACTCAGTGGGTCTCAGCTTCCATTGTGCATTGTGATTTTTGGAATTATATCTAAATGGAGGATGCAGCTCAGTACTGTAGTGCTTGCCTAGTAGATGCAAAGTCCTGGGTTCAATTCCTCTCCCTCCCTCCAAAAAAGGTGTTGGCTACTGTAAGAGCCAGAAAATTCAAAAAGGACTAATGAGTGGGAAGATGGGAAGGAATGGTTAGGGTAAAACCCCTTTTAAGGGGAGATTTAGGATACCATGGAAAGTAGGGTGAGGGAAGGAATAATTGGGAAAAATGCACAGTGGGGAATGAGGGGATGGGAGGTAGGAGGGACAGAAGAACTTATCGAAAAACCCTAAGATTATGGGAAGTAACCCCACAGGAACCTCCTATGATAATGGCATGTCCCAAAAAACCCATGTCTTTTTTTTTTAGGTAAGTTGTATTTATTTAGGAATTCATCCATTTCTTTTTTTTTTATTTCCACTCATACAAACTTAAGAGGTACACCGGTCGCCCCCTCCCTCCAACCCCCTATCCTCCTGTGTCCCCCTTTCTTCCCCCTTCCCTCCTCATCCCCAGTGCCTCCCCCTCCCATCCCCAGAGCATCCTTTAATGTGCATGCCAAACTCTCCTCTGAGTCCTCCTCTCTAATGAAGTGTAAGAACCCAGTGACATTTCCCAGACCCCTTTCCTGTGTTCCCGTTAAGCATAGGAACACTACTGTGGCTGTCAATCCCTTGCCTCCCAGGATCCTAATGTCTTTAGGAAATGCTAGACTTTGTGAGGTCAATAGTGTGTTGGACATTGCGCAGGGCATGTAAAGTCCAAATATGATTTCTTCAGCCTTAACTTGTGTGGAATATCTTGCATATCACTGTTCCTCCCATCCTTGTGCTCTTACAATCTTACCATCCCGTCTTCCTCAAATTTCCCTGAGCTTCAGGGTGGGGAGAGATTAGGCTGGCCTAGTTCCAGGTGATTGATATAGAGTCTCTGATGTTCTGGATTATGGTTTGTTGATTTTTTTTTCAGTTTTGCTGCTCCTGCAATGCCCTTGGCTCCACCCTGATGGGTATTGGATATCACCCCCTGGCCAGAGATAAAAACCTGTTAGAGTTTTGTTATGAGAGTATATTCAAAGGTAGATGTAATAAAAGTAGGAAACCACCGTGAGAGAAGAGTCAATCACTTATCTGTGAAATGGTTACTTTCTATCTGCCAGACTATGCATCCTCCCCTTCTGGTAAGATCATACCCCATCAGTTGGAAATGATCAGGAAGGAAAGCCTGTGAACTTAACCAGATGTCTCATTACTTACTTGCAGTCCTTGATGGTGGCCCATTTTCTCTGCTGTAACATGGTCCCCTCTCTCCGTGTTTCTGGTGTGGCCCTCCTACCCCATCCCTCCTGTTCATAATCTTTACAATTACTGTAGGTATTACAGAGATTTATCTTTGAGTGTCTCTAAGTGGGTTTGCTACTAGGAGCCACCTATTAGGGAGTACATATGGCACTTAATTTTCTGTGTCTGGGATACTTCACTCAATATAATTGTTTCTAATTCCATCCATTTCCCAGAAAATTCCATTAATTCATCATTTTTGATGGCTGAGTAGTATTCCATTGTATAAATGGAGCACATTTTCCTTATCCACTCGTCAACTGATGGACATTTGGGTTGATTCCATGACTTTGCTATTGTAAACAGTGCTGCTATGAACATGGTCATGCTTGTGCTGTTGAGGTGAATTTTTGCTTGCTGTATGAGGGGTTATTCGCAAAAGTGGAATCGCAGGGTAAGATCTTTCAATCTTTAATTTCTTTAAGAATCTCCATGGGGGCTGGAGAGGTGGCTCAGGGGTTAAGCCTCCGCCTTGCAGGCGGAAGGTCCTGAGTTCGGTTCCCAGATCCCATGTATAGACGCCAGGCAGAAGCGGGGCGGCCTGCGTTTCTGGTCCTGGTAGGGCGGAGCCTGTGAATCCCTGGGCAGAAGGAGGTGGAGGCGTCCATGGTTGTTCACGAATTCATCCGTGGTTCTACACACACACACACACACACACACACACACACACACACACGATACACAAACACATGCACACAGTTGAAAAAAATAATAATAATAAAAAAAATTAAAAAAAAAAAAGAATCTCCAGACGGCTCGCTAGAGTGGCTGTATGAGCCTGCATTCCCACCAGCAATGTAGGAGAGTTCCTCTCTCTTCACATCCTCTCCAGTGTTTGTTGTTGTTTGTATTGTGGATTTTTGCCATGCTGACTGGGGTGAGATGATATCTCAGGGAAGTTTTGATTTGCATTTCCCTGATGGCTAAGGGTGTGTAGTATTTTTAAAGATATTTGTTAGACATTTAATTTCATCCCTGGTAAAGTTTCTTTTAAGTTCCAGGGCCCATTTTTTAGTTGGGCCATTTGTTTCCTTAGTGCTTAGTTTTCTAAGTTCTTTGTGCACTCTGGACAGCAGAGTTCTATCAGATGTGTGGTTAGTGAAGATTTTCTCCCATTCTGTGGGTTTCCTTTGAGCTCGTGTTACAATCTCTTTATCTGAATAGAAGCTCTTTAATTTCATGAGATCCCAACTGTTGAGAGTTGGTAGCAGTGACTGTGCTATTGGATGTCTGTTTAGGAACTGTTGGCCTAGCCCAATCAGCTCGAGGGAGTTCCCTATCCTTTCAACAATGGTTTTTATAGTCTCTGGCCTTATATCAAGGTCTTTGATCCATTTGGAATTAAGTCTTGTACATGGTGACAAGTACGGGCCCAGTTTTAATCTTCTACATGTGGACATCCAGTTTTGCCAGCACCATTTGTTGAAGATGCTGTTCTTTTTCCATTGGATTTTTTGGGCCCTTTTGTCAAATATCAAATAGCTGTAATTGTGTGGGCTTATATCTGGGTCTTCAACTCTTATCCATTGATCTGTGTGTCTATTTTGGAGCCAGTACCAGGCTGTTTTTATAACTATGGATTTGTAGTACAGACTAAGGTTTGGTATGGTGATACCTCCAGCAGGGTTTTTGTTACTCAGGATTGTCTTTGCTATCCTGGGTCTTTTGTACCTCCATGTGAATTTTGAGATTGTTTGGTCAACTTCTTTAAAGAATTGCTTTGGGACTTTAATTGGTATAACATTGAATTTATATATTGCCTCTGGTAGGATGGTCATTTTTATGATGTTGATTCTGCCAATCCAGGAACATGGGAGGTTTTCCACCTTCTGG
Organism: Typhlomys cinereus; assembly: GCA_023101885.1. NCBI lineage: Eukaryota > Metazoa > Chordata > Mammalia > Rodentia > Platacanthomyidae > Typhlomys > Typhlomys cinereus. The sequence continues at coordinate 3,217,845 of JALPQD010000020.1, forward strand.
TGTTTTCTGCAATTTCTTTCTTTAGGGTTTTAAAGTTTTCATTGTAGAGGCCTTTTACCTCCTTGGTTAGATTTATACCAAGGTATTTCATTTTTTTAGGGGCTATAGTAAATGGGATTGTTTTTCTCAGGGCTGGCATATAGGAAGGCCTCTGATTTTTGTACATTTATTTTGTATCCTGCCACCCTGCTGAACTTCTATATTAGTTCCAGGAGCTTCCTGGTGGAGTTTTTGGGATCACTCAGGTATAGGATCATGTCATCTGCAAATAGAGATAACTTGACTTCTTCCTTGCCGATTTGAATCCCTCTTATGTCCCTTTCTTGTCTTTTGGCTTCAGCTAAGACTTCAATTACAATATTGAAAAGAAGTGGTGACAGTGGACAGCCTTGTCTAGTTCCTGATCACAGCGGGAATGGTTCAAGTTTTTCCCCATTGAGTATAATCCTTGCTGTTGGCTTATTGTATACAGCTTTTATTATATTGATAAAGGTTCCTTCCATTCCAACTTTCTCTAGAAAACCCATGTCTTTTAAAGAACTGAACAAGAATGGGCAGTCCCTATCCAAAGAAACACAGAGTGAAGAAAAATCTCTCCCCATCCTGAAGCTCAGGGACATTTGTGGAAGAGGGGGCGGTAAGAGTGTAAGAGCAAAAGGATGGGAGGAGCAATGATTTGCAAGATACTCCACACAACTTAGGGCCGAAACAATCATAATTGGACATTGCATGCCTGGCGCAATGTCCAACACACTATTGACCTCACAAAGTCTAGCATCTGCTAAAGGCACCAAGATCCTTGGAGGCAAGGGATTGACAGCCACAGTAGTGTTCCTATGCTTAAAGGGAACACAGGAAAGGGTTCAGGGAAATGCCACTGGGTCCTTGTACGTCATCGGAGAGGAGGGCCCAGAGGAGAGTCAGGCATGCACAATAAAGGATTCTCTGGGGATTGGGAGGGGGGAGGCACTGGGGGATGGGAAGGGAGGGGTGAGGGGACGGGGAGCAGGGGGTTCGGGGGGGAGGAGGAGGGAGGGAGGGAACTGATGTGCTTATTAAGTTTGTATGAGCGGAAATAATAATAAAAATGTATAAAAAATCTAAAATGATCCAGATTCTGAAAGTATCTGGCTGACACGATGCCATCAGTGGAGAATCCTTATCTGACCTCACGTGCCTGTTTGCCATCAAAATGCAGGCTTGCTAAAAATAACACATGGAATTACTGCAGCCTCTATGTCTGCATTATGTACAAAACATAAATGAATTTCAAATTTGACTTGGTTTGTCATTATGTTCATGCCAATAATCCACAATCAAAAAGATTGTTTCAAATACTTCTAGTCCTACATATCTAAGATAAGATATAGTCATCCTGTATTTAACATCATGAACGTTACCTTTAATTATCTATTCATATAATCTACACAATTAAGATAGTTTACGAAAAAGTAGTATGCAGCATTTTACAGAACATGCCTTATTTAACTAAAGTTGAAATCTTGGAATATATGAAATCTGTAACAGCAGCCTACTCTTTTACTATTGCAACAGCAATGCTTCCAGCTAAAAATCCAAATGTCTAATCTGTCCTTGCAGTTAATGTTAGGAATCTTTACAGAAAGAAACCTATGTAAGAAAGATAGATAGAGAGAGAGACAGAGAGACAGAGAGACAGAGAGAGACAGATAGATAGATAGATACAATAGCAGGAACAAAACATACAAGCTTAGGACGAACAGAGTTTGCTCCCTCCTATCTGATTTTTGTTACATGAAGGTAGATGTTACCAGCTTCAGAATAGGTCTTCCCTCAGTTTTCTGATCACAAAACAATCATCTCTTGGAATGCCAACACATGTGCTTTCCAGATTTCTAAGTGTCTCTTAGTTCACTCAGTTGGCAACCAAGATGAACCATCACAGGTTGCTAGTGGGATTGGAAACTGTAGACTTAAAGTCACTAGGAAAGTTATGTCAATGGGATTATTAACCTGTCAGGGATTCTTACTCCATTTCTCCCTCTCCCTGGCTAGAATGAAGCAGCAGTTGGGTGACTGTGAGAAGAGAAACTGTCACAGTTTGCCTACAATTGCCAACAAATTCACCGCCAAATGACTTAAAAAGGGATTTTATCCCAGTTTAGAGTTGTCCAGTTATATTTCTTACTCCAGTTTAGCAGGAAGTTTCTAACACCGCCAGGAGCTGAAGGAGGATACGCATGGCTCTAAGTATTTCCACTCACCAAGGCTGACCTGGCTACAGCTACTGCTGAGTACCAAACCTTCAGTAGCAGAAACCGCTACCAAGAATGGGCCACACTGCATCTGCATGACTGCTGAGAGAGGGGCAAACCTCACTTGCCAGCAGCATGTCTATCTAAGTATGCCAAGGAATGCCAACTCACTGAAGCAGTTAAAGTATGGCAATGGGCTCATGCTCATGGAATTCACTAGTCTTACCAGTGAGTACACTAGTCACAGTGTAGTGCTGAAGAATGCCAAACATTACTAAACCAGCTTCCCCCATCTTATTCACCTGCCAGGGAATAGTTCCATCTGCCACAGACTAGATATTTCTCCATCAGTTAGACAACCTCCTATAGGTTTCAGGGTTGAACTATTGATTCTTTACAAATGGATCCAGAGGGAGAGCCTTCAGTTGTCAGATTGACCCCTGTATCTACCACAGAAACTAAGGAAGATCAACAGAACCTTTGCAGAAATCCAAGAGGTCACAGGACTGCTGACTGCCAAAATTCTTTTATATGAGGGGAAAATAGTTTTTGTTGGCCAAAAACTTAATTCTTGAGAACAAACCTGATGCTTCATTCTCAAATTTGGGGAGTGAAGTTTCTTTAAAAAGCAAGGTTTATTAATGAAAACAGGTGCTAAAAGGGGCTAGAATGACTGGTCATGCAGGCACAAAAGAATGAAGCTAAACACAAACTTTACCTTAGTCCCAAAATCAATTCACCATGGACTGGAAACAGAAATGTAAAATTCAAAAATATAGTTTGGACAGAAGATAACATAAGAGCTCTAGATCACCTAATCTGACAAGCACCTTTTTTATTATTATTTTATTTTATTTTTCTAGTTTTATAAGCATATTGAGTACTTATCTCTGCCTCCCTCTATCCCTTCTCCCATTTCCCTCCTTCCCTTCATCAATCCATTCCACTCCCTTTCACCCTCCTGCTGGTCTGCTTCTGTAGACTCCAGGGTTCCCTCTGGCTTGTCCACTCATGTGGGGGGTTCAGATCTCTTGTGGCATGAGAAATTGTCTCTCTTCAGGCCACCCCACTGACAGGATCATTTTCTTTCTCTCATCCAGCTTTAGTTCCCAATATTTCCACTGTATGCTCTTATTTCTCCTGAGTTCCTGGATAGTTTATAGGAGCATGTTAATATATCAGTCATTATGTAGGTCTGGCAAGGACAATTCTCTTTACACTGAGTTCCTGTATGCAGCAGTCCTACCTTGAATGAAATGTATTGTCCAATGGTGAACCTTCCCATTTTTAGGTTCTTACAATCTCACCACCCCCTCTACTATGAGGTTCCCTAAGCCTTAAGATGAGAAGAGATTAGGTTGGCCTGATTCTGGGTGAGCCTTGCTGGGTCACTGGTACTCTGCATTATGGCTGGCTGTTGCTATCCACTTCACTATTCTTCCAGTGTCTTAGGCTGCATCCTGTCAGAGTGTTGAGGTCCTCTACCTCTGTTGTAGAAGAACACTTCCAGGCTGAGTGTTAAATGTTTTTCAAGTCTATTGGTATAATAGCAGCTATTTACAGAGCAGTTTGGTGCATTGTCTTCCTACCTATAAGTTCATTGGCATTTTTCCCTATTAATCTGTTTCCTTTTATTTTTTAGACTCTTATTCCAGTTAACAGTAACAGGAATGTGTTCCATTCTGACAAGCAGGTCTTGAGTCCAATCAGAAAGCTGTTGGGTGTTGCTTGATACTCATGCCACTAGTACACTGGTGGTTACCTGTTGTTATGGTAATTTTTATTGCAGCTTGAAAATCTCACAAGTTGATGCCTGTGATTATTTCCCTCCCCCAATAGCTTCCACAGTATTCTATGGTACTGTGTAAGCTGTCAAAGCAGGAAGGATCCTCTCAGACTAGTTCCACTTAATGTATTTTGCCCATGTTTTGTGACCCATATGCGTTATGTCTTCAGTAATAGGGTCTTACTGACAATTTTTTGGAGAGTAATCAAGAGCAATGGCAAAATCCTATGTCTGGGGACATTTGAGACCTCTTTGACCAACATTTTACTAGAAAGTGTAACATTCCTGTTACTTCTAGCATAGTTTTGTTATTGGGTTCTAAATGCGTAAGTTGAGGACTTTATTTTTTCCCTTGTTTTCTTCACTCTGTGTTTCTTTGGATAGGGACTGCCCATTCTTGTTCAGTTCTTTAAAAGACATGGGTATTAGTCTGGCCTAGTTCTAGGTGGTTGATATAGAGTCTCTGAAGTTCTGGATTGTGGTTTGTTGATTTTCTTTTGCAGTTTTGCTGCTCCTGCAATGCCCTTCACTCCATCCTGCTGGGCACTGTATGTCACCCCCTGGCCAGAGTTTCCTTTGGACTCAATTGAATTCTGAGTAGTAGTGTGTCTTCTGTGGACCACGTGCGTAGGTCCCCGGTAGGCTGGAGAGGCAGAGGGTCTGATGTTGATGCTGAATTCTTCACCTGGGACCTGGGGGGGCAGCGGAGGCGCACGGGGGCAGGAGAATGCGAGGGGCTGGGGTGCGGGGTGGGGCCCAGACAATGCCGGAAGCGGCCTGGGTGCTCGCCGGGAGGCGGGAGGGGGGGGGGGGAATTTTGGATTTTTTATTCTCAGTCTGAATTACCATAAGTTATTCCGTTGTCAGAACAGGGGGCTTGTGACAAGCTTTTCTCTAGGACTTGGAGAAACTCTTGCTATGCAGAATACAGTTTTAATTTTCTATTACTGCTCTAAGAAGTTACTGTTGTAGTCCACTCAGGCAAGAACATACCACACTGAATGTCCAAGAGCGAACTTTAATGTGGTAGGATGAGTGGGTAGGCTAATGCCAAGAAACCCAAGAGCCCAGAATGAAGTTTTACAGAGCTTTTTATTGGTTATGGAACAAAGGCAGTAAAACAGAAGCATGGCAAATTTTAAGATTGAATCTTGGCATAAGTACACTCACATAGTTACATGATTCAGCGTTACACGGTTTAGGGTGAAGAGTTATCTCATGGGAAACGGTGAGATGCAGCTGGGTTTATGTTGTTGCGGCATATGAGGCAGGAGGAGCTGCAGCAGGTATGGCTGCATACTCATCAATTTACCTGCAGGGTTATGACTGGTTTGTCTGTGAGACTGGCTGGGTTTTATCCAGACCAATGTCTTATCTCTTGAGACAGGATGGGTCTGCACCATGGCTGCATGGCATGCACCCAGATGAGAGAGGTAGGCAAATAAGGGAGATTTTCTTTAAAGCAGAATTTTAATAAGCAACAGGGCTGAATGTTATGTTTTTAATAAGCTGAAAATACCCTCACTTATTTGGCTAAGTGTCTATTCCATTTAGATACATGTATTGGCCATGAACAACTCTATTATGATATGACTCTGTAGGAGAGAAGTCAGACACTGGCCTGGTAGACTGAAATCAGGGTGATGGAAAGGCTCACTGCTTGCTGAAGGTCCCAAGGGACAACTTCTTATGGCTGTACACATTTCTTGGTGCTTCCTCCTCCTTTTTCTGAATCATGGATCGGAATTTTTATGCAATAATTCTTTTTAAGTTTGCATCCCAGAAAACTGGGAATGTTCAGCAATGGGAGTGCACAAGAAAATTCATGGAGTGTGGTGGTGGTGTGTGGGTGGGTGGGTGGGGGGTGCAACAACACATAGAACAAGCAAAGAAACCCAGAGTGTTAGGGCCAACAAGAGTGTCATGCTGAAGCTTTTGATTAGTCTAGCCTCCAAACAAGCATCAATTTTTTTAAGTTTTTTTGGAAGAATAATTTATTCTGTGAGAAAGAAATGCTTACATGTATTTATTCATAAATACCTTTTAGATTGCATCAAGCCCAATCATAAAATCTGGGACAATATCCATATTTTAAGGTCATGTGTTTAGCAACTATAATTCTATCTGCAAATTTAATTTTTCTTTTCATCTAAGATAATGAATTTATACATTCTTTGGATTAGAAAACAGGGATTTCTTGGGGACCTATATTCTGCCAGTGAATTAAAGATTAACTTTTCCTTGTGTTAATTCATAACATACCTTATCTTGTCTCACTGTATCATTTCATATGAATTGGAATTCCATGAAATTGTGCTCGGTCCTTTCCAGTTCACACTTTGTACCTCTGTGATTCTTCTTTTTTTTTTTTGATTTTGCTGTGACAGATAAACAGGCTTCCATTCTGTCTTTTTCTGCTGTTCTTTCTGCCAGGATGGGAGAGAGACCTGTGGGCAACAGGTTTCTCTGGTCTCACAGGTTATTTGTGAAGCCTAATGCTTGGTGACAGCTAAGAGGTGGATATTGACGGATGGAAGAGGCACCTGGGAGCTTCCAGTATTTAGATTCCATGGTACCTGGCTTGTTAACAAAACATTTTCAGCACTTTTTCTTTTCTGCTGAGCCTTCTAGAGATGGTAGACTGCTGAATGGCTCTTTCAACAGGCAGCTTTGTCAGAGAATTTATTTTGAGCTCCTGAGCGGTACTTTAGTACTACTGTATGCTGGTCTTTCTCTTGTAATGCCCAAACTTCAGTTTGCTAATCTTCTTTTTATTTGTTTAAATGGGATCATTTCCAGTTTGCCTGTGACATCTGTGGTTAATACCTGCTACATGTCGTAATTGTCAGTGGTGACTTTTTGTTGTCTTAATTGACCTTGATTGGACATTAAGGAGCAAGAGTACCTGCTAACTTAGTTCTTTCACCCCTGAAGTGTTTTCATCTTTGTATAACTAAGGATTTTTGGTCTGTGTGGAGGCTTAGGTATTCAGAGTTCCTATCCTTCTCCTCCTTTTCCTTTTCTGGGGCATCCATATACAGATGAATAGTTGTACTCAATTTTCTCTAGCCTGCTATAGAAAAACAAAAAAAATTAGTTGAAAAACTCTGGGCTAAAACAGGTGAGCTTTTGCCACCAAGGGTTAGTATGGTAGAGCAAAATTAATTTTAATGATAAAGATGCAGTTTTAATTTTTGAAAAGTAATCTGTAACCTTCTCAATGTGAAAGGATATCAGTCCAACATGAATGAGGGTGCAGAAGAATTCTGCAGTTTCTTACTTTCTTGTAGCCATCTTTTTCATGAATCCCCAAGCGCCCTTTCTTACTGTATATTTCAGGGGTGTGTAGATGAGGAAAAGACTGAGGCTTATAGGATTTATATCTCGAGCACATAAAACACATTTGAAAAGGAACAAGGACAAGGATATGTCAGAAGAAGGGCACATGCCAGGTTCTGCAGTCTTCCCAAGGGGGCTGGAATTGAAGGTCGTCATTGGAGCTTCTGCAAGTAGACATGTTTGATAAAATCCTTGGTGGGAGAGTGTGATCTATTATCTGACATTGAGCCTGCCCAATTTTAAGAAGAATAGAGGAAGGTGTGGGTGAGGTGATTGGGTTAGGAAGCAAATTTGCAGTTCTGGAGGTAGAAGAGTCTGATCTTTCATCTATCTGGCTTTCTATGACATGTACCTTTGTTGGATTTTGAATATTTCAAAAACTTTTATTTCCTTAGAAAAGTTTTACACTTGAAATGAATCATGAACATATTGAAAGTAAAAAAGTTCAATGGTGCTCCAGGTAGCTTTATGTGTCTGTGTCTCTCTTTTAACCTCTTTGGCAGCATTCAGAGCACAAGGGATTCAAGTGGAAGTAGAGTGCATGCATGTGATTTGGCTGCTGCTGGCTTTGCTCGGGCTGGCTGTATGCCCACCAGAAAAACTATAGACTTTGTTCTGAACATAGTAGAGGTGCCAACTTTGGGTACACATCTCTGGGCTCTGTTGTGACAAGTACAAATTCTTCAGGGACATTCCTTATATCCCATGACATGGGAGACAGGAGGGAGGGTATAAGTCACTACTGGGACACACATTATTAGATGTGCTACCTGGAACTTTTTAATTCATTCAAAGGAATGTGGCTTCTAGCCTTTAATGTCAGAGTTTGACCCCTATTCCAGTAGACCTATTTATCAGCCGAAGTGGGATTTATTTTCATGTTTCACCTTTTATCTACTTTTTTTTTCTTCCTAAACTGTTAGTCTTCGGGTTTCTACAGATAAATTTCCTTTGGGTATTCCTAAAAGACACAATTGATTTTTTCCTTCAAATTATTTTATGTTATTTTCCTCTGCTCATCTTAAGTGTTTTACAGGCCTAGGTTTATATTCAAATACGTATTTCATTAGTAAAAACTATCAGTGTATCCATTCAGCAAATGTTTAGAGAGCTTCTGTTTGCGTTCCTCCATCGGTTAGTTTCAGTTATCGACTGGGCACTTGATAACTGAGCTTCTTGGCACACCCATGAAGAAGTTGGTTAAAGCAAACCTCTGGCAAATCTGAAGGGGATTGTGTTAATTTTATGATTAATGTGAGAAGGCAGGAAGATCTGACAGGAGGCTTTTAGCTCATAGTGGGTGGAACTATTCTGTGGGTGGGTGGATAAAGTGGAAGGAGAACTTGCTGGGAAGTTGGTAAGCCAGAAAGCAGTACTGGTCCTTGTACTTCTGCTCTTGCTGCAGATTTATATGACTGGTTCCCTTGGCTTCTGTTGGTAACTCTCCTGCCATCACGATCAATTGTATCAGTAACCGTGAGCAATAAAAATCCCTGTTTCAGGTTCTGGAGGTGTCCCATTCATTGAAGCCTTTGCCTTGCAAGCAAAGGAACTTGAACCCCAGGTCCCACATAAAAATTTCAGATACCCATCTACTATATAATTTTAGCCCTGGAAGGTGGAGCCAAGGAGTACCAAGTGCAAACTTGCTAGCCTCACTAATGATATCCTCTGTGCTTAATTAGAGACCTGGACATTAACTATGCCTAGCAATAAGGTGAAAGAGTGATGGAGGTATCACCATTTAGTTTCCACAGGCATGTGTGCTCAAGTGTACTTGTTTACATATATCTCCTACACATGTATGTCTTCCTTCGTGCAAACATAGGCACGCGTGCACACATGTGCGCGTGCACACACACGCGCGCGTGCGCAGAAAAAAAGGAAAAATATGCCTCATTGTTCCCATAAGTTGTTTGGGTCATGTATTTATTACAGCAGTAGAATGTGAAACTAAGAGAGCATCAATCTCTACTGTAGATGTTGGGTGCAGTGTTGAACAGGAAAAACTGAATCCACATTCATGGGATGGAAGGAAGTAAAGACTCAGCCATAATCTATAAACAGAGGAGATAATTGTGCAGCAAATTAGAGACTAAAACCAGATCCAGGTAAGAGGCACAGGGAATGGAGTGAAAAGGGGACAGTTGCAGCAATAAATGATGTGATTAGGACAGGACCCATTGGCAAAGTCAACTAGCCACAGACTGAAAGGAGGCAAGAGACACTCCAAGCAGTCATTTCACAGAAGGGAATTCAGCACAAGGCGGCAGAGAGCAAAGGTTGGAAGCACAGCATGCCTGGTGTGGTCAAAGCACAGGATGAGGCCAGGAGTGAGCTAACTAAAGGCAGAGAGGGAAAGACCAAGATGTACTCAGGGGCCTTGAAAACCTTTGCAGAGTCTGTGGATGATTTCTGTGTGAAGTAGGAGAAGCTTCAGAATTTGTGGCACAAAAGTGTCATGATCTAAGTTATTTGAGTATTTTGCTTTATGTTCAGGACAAAGCAGAGGCAGAAGGTGAGTGAAAAAGGGGACAGAAGCAGGAAGATCTAATAGGAGGCTTTTTTTCTGGGCGAGAGATGTTGGTAAGGCTGGACTAAGAGCATAGCAGAATAGTTAGAGTCTCTGGATATCTTTTGAACAAAAAGATTGACTAAATTTTCTCATGATCTTGTTATAGAGTGTGAGAGACAGAGCAGAGTCAAGGACCATTCTCTGAGTTTTAGCTAATGCCTCATCAAGGGAGTTAAATATTTTATTATCAATGAAACTATTAATTTATAGCTTGGAAGCATTCTCAAAATGTTTTCTCTACAAAACTTCTGGAGTGGAGATTGGGCCAGAATGAAGAGAAATATGGTAGGTAAGGTGTCTGGCTAGTGTGGTTTGCTTTTTGTAACCCACTACATAAGCTGTACCTCAATATAAGAACCATGTATTCTTTCTCTGCATTTTTTTTGCCATTTACCACTTATTTGATTATCTGATTGATTTTAAGATGAAGCATTATTTTAGAATGGGCATATGCTACTATGATTTTAACTATGCCTTTCTTTAAAATATATAATATGTAAAAATAAATATAAAAGATAAAACTAGTATGTTAATAGATATATTATAATTTCAATTCATGTATTTGATGTTTGTGTCTAATTATGTGGTGTTGGTGTTGGATTTCTGACATCATGCATGCCATGCATAAGTTATACCGAGTACTTCATCCCTTGCTATCTATTGGCAGTGCTGTTTTGGATTCTGTAGACATGGTGCTCTGTCATGTGATGTTGCTACCTTTCAGGGCACTTCTTAACATCGAGAGGCAGTACTTTCCAATGTAGCATACAAAACAGCATGTCACTTTTTAATTTTGTACTTATTTATTTTTTGGTGTGTGTGCAGAGCATGTGTCACACAGCATGTGGGGAAGTCAGAGGACAACTTGTGCAGTTGGTTCTCTCCTTCTTCAGCAAGCCTTTGGGCACTGAATTTGGGTCATCAGACTTAGTGGCAAGCAGCTCAATTACCAAGTCCTCTTGCAGGTCCTATATGTAGGTACCATACTTTCTTAGGCATCAGAAAACACTAAATGTTTCTTGGCAACAGAACAAATCAAAACAAGTCCCCCAAAGCAGAATTTCTTTTTTTTTATAATACAATTTTTATTATTATTTCAGCTCATACAAACTTAATAGGTACACCAGTTCCCTCCCTCCCTCCTCCTCCCCCCTCCCCGAACCCCCTGCTCCCCCTCCCCTCACCCCTCCTGCCCCATCCCCCCCGTGCCTCCCGCCCCGATTCCCAGAGTCCTTTCTTGTGCATGCCTGACTCTCCTCTGGGCCCTCCTCTCCGATGACGTACAAGGACCCAGTGGCATTTCCCTGAACGCTTTCCTGTGTTCCCCTTAAGCATAGGAACGCTACTTGGCTGTCAATTCTTTGCCTCCAAGGATCTTGGAGCCTTTAGCAGATGCTAGACTTTGTGAGGTCAATAGTGTGTTGGACATTGCGCCGGGCATGCAATGTCCAATTATGATTGCTTTGGCCCTAACTTGTGTGGAGTATCTTGCAAATCATTGCTCCTCCCATCCTTTTGCTCTTACACTCTTACCACCCCTTCTTCCGCAAATGTCCCTGAGCTTCAGGATGGGGAAAGATTAGTCTGGCCTAGTTCTAGGTGGTTGATATAGAGTCTCTGAAGTTCTGGATAGTGGTTCGTTGATTTTCTTTTGCAGTTTTGTTGCTCCTGTAATGCCCTTCACTCCATCGTGATGGGCACTGTATGTCACCCCCTGGACAGAGACAGAAAGCTGTTAAACTGGAGTCTTATTATAAGAGCACATTCAAGGGTAGATGTAACACTTATACCCAAAAGTGGAATCACAGGGTCATATGGCATTAAGCAATGGGAGGGGTCAATCACCCATTTGCAAAATGGTTACTTTTTAATCAGCCGGACATATGCCCTCCCCTTCTGGTGAGTTCATACCCCCTTAGTTGTAAATGATCAGGAACGAATTGTGAACTTAACAGGTGTCACATTATTTTCTTGCAGTCCTTGATGGAGGCCTATTTTCTTTACTGTAACATGGTCACTTCTCTCCTTGTTTCTGGTGTGGCCCTCCAACACCATCCCTCCTGTTCATAATCCTTGCAATTATGGTAAGTAATACATAGATTTACCTATGAGTGTCTCAAGATGGGCTGGATGGGTTTGGTATTAGGAGCCACCTATTAGGGAGTACATACTGCGCTTAATTTTCTGGGTCTGGGATACTTCACTTAATATAATTGTTTCTAAATTTTTTTTTTAAATTTTTTTTAAATTTATTCAACTGTGCGCGTGTGCGTGTGTATGTGAGCGCACGCGCATGTGTGTGTGTGTCTGTGTGTGTGTGTGTCTGTGTATGGGTAGAACCACGGACGAATTCGCGAACCACCATGGACGCCTCCACTTCCTTGTGCCCCGGGATTCACAAGCTCCGCCCTACTAGGACCGGAAACGCAGGCCGCCCCCGCTTCCGCCTGGCGTCTATACGTGGGATCTGGGATCCGAACTCAGGACCTTCGCCTGCAAGGCGGAGGCTTAACCCCTGAGCCACCTCTCCAGCCCCAATATAATTGTTTCTAATGACATCCATTTCCCAGCAAATTCCAGTAATTCATCCTTTTTGATGGCTGAGTAGTACTCCATTGTATAGATGTACCACAGTTTCCTTATCCACTTGTCAACTGTTGGACATTTGGGCTGATTCCATGTCTTTGCTATTGTAAACAGTGCTGTTATGAACATGGTCGTGCCAAAGCAGAATTTCAATTGTTCTCCCAATTGTGTGTCTGTGCTTCACATGACTAAATGTATATATGCTTTGCCATATAGATTTCTTTTATGCATATGTAACATCTTATTTCATTGAAATGAAAGCACTGATCTTTCTAAATGTATCTTAAATATATTAGAAACAATATCAAGTATCTAGAAAGATATTTTAGACAATAAATTAAATTCTACAAGTATCATGGTAACCATGAACGTAATTCAAGTAAAGAAATGAAAACATGAAAACTCTGACTGAGTTCTGTACAGACTTTGAAAACAATATCAAAGCTGCCCTCTGGCTGACAGCGATTTCAGAATGTCATTCTTTGTAGGAAGTAGACTGATAGTCGAGCTGCTAACATGTGAAAAATGATCCCTAGAATCAATGAAATATAGTAGAAGATCTTCAGCTATTTAACTGCTTGAAGTGTGTATGATTCCCTTCCCCTGCTACCCCACGTGTGTGCCTCTGGCATTGGCCATACTTGCAAAGCAAGTCCTGTTGCCTTCTTTCATGCACTGCTCTGTTTTTATTTTTCTTACATCCCTCTGATGTTGTGCCCCTACAGTGGTGGGGGTTGAATTTCAATGCTTCATTCTCCTAGAACGGGATCAGAGGAGGACATGCCACGGATCAAGGCCAGCCTACTCCACCAGGTGACTGACATAAGCAAGGGATGATCACAAAATCCAAACCAGGTTGGACCCAGGCTTGCTTTTGAGTGATGAGGATCTTTGGGAGCACAGTCTCTTAGGAGCTTCGAGTCGACACTTCAGGCTGCTTCTTTTCTGATGCAGGTGCAGTTAGACAAGCAGAACTAAGATTCAGAGAAAAGACAGTGGGGACTTCAGAGAAAGGACACTAGCAACCTAGCTTTTGAATATGGCTATCATGAAAACAAGAGCTCCTTCGGTATATGGCAAATTTAATTTTTATCCTAAATTAGGCTGATCAGTTACTTTGATTTAAAGTGGCAACCGTCCTCCTTCATTCAGACACAAAATAATTCTTTGTTGGTCCCCAAATTCCCCACAAGAAGTGTCCCCTGCAGGGGTGGGGGAGGGGACAGGCAGGCTGACATTCTTTTACTGTCCTGGCTTTGCGTGATTCCAAGTCTTTGGAGTTTCACTCCTGTCCTTTGGTTATTTCTCTGGATTACTCTGCTAATCTACACTGATTTTTAAAAAAACATTCTTTTGCTTATTTTCATTTGTGTGTGTGTGTGTGTGTGTGTGTGTGTGTGTGTGTGTGTATAAAGGTATTTGACTTTGTGTGTCTGTGGAAGCCTAAGGGTGATTTCAAAAATCATCCTAGATTGCTCTAACTCCTTATTGCTTTGCTTTGGGGTGTAAGCCATTGCCATTTCTGAGAGACACTTTTATGTGGGATCTGGGGATCTGAACTCGGGTCCTTTTACTTGAGAGGCAAAGACTTTAACTCCTGAGCCATCTCCCCAGTTCCATATAATGCTATTCTTTAAGTGCTTCTTGTTTGATTTGCTCTCTAACTTTAGTTTCTATCATTCATGTTTGCTTATTACTTTTCTCAATCTTTCCCATGCATAAATTTCCCAAACTCAAGAACACTCATACTTAATCTTAGGCAGAAAACTTTGAATCCTTATCAAACAAAAATCCTAATATTGCAAATGAATCCACATATCTTGCTCAAAAATAAAAATAGAGAAAACTCAAAAGGCAGAGTCATAGTGGTAACATAATTTATTACCTAAAAGACAGAACTTGGCCAGGTTTTGCCATCTCTTGTAGGTTCAATATGTCTCTACAGAATTCTTAGCTGCAGATAAAATAATCTTGCTTGATTTATATGGTCCTGGTTTAAGAAATCTACAAAGGGAAGGTCTGTACCAATTCTTTATCTTAGGCACTTTTCTGGCAGTGGTTTTGTGTTCAAAAAGATATGAGATAAAAAATAAAGTACTGTTCTCTCTATGTAATTTTCATTTGCACAGTTCCTTTCTCAATATGTGGTGATATTTGCTGAGCTATATTAATCAGCTATATTAAACACAGTTTTAATAATACTGAGGAAAGTTCTAGATTGATTGCCAGGAAGTGTATGTCCTCTTAATGTAGCATAATTAACTAAATTCAGTCTCTTATTTGCCTGCTTCTCACACCTCCGAGAATTACACAGCCCTAGGAAGAACTACCAAACTTTGAAGTCAATCATCACATTCCTTAATATCAGGAAAGTAGGAAAAAAAGCCATGATTAAAGTTTTATACCTAAGGTAAAATTGTTAAGAACCAGTTTGGTTCTTAAATTTTATAGATCACACACTCTTTACAGAAATTAATGTGGACACATCACTGAAGTGCAAAAATTTACCCAGGAAATATCGCTGTGCCTAATTTCCTTTTTTTTTATTTCCACTTATACAAACTTAACAGGTACACCGGTCCCCTCCCTCCCTGTGCCCCCTCCCCTTCTCCCCACCCTCCCCATCCCCAAGTGCCTTCCCCTTCCATCCCTGGAGCATCCTTTAATGTGCATGCCAAACTCTCCTCTGGGTCCTCCTCTCCGATGAGGTGCAAGGACCCAGGGGCATTTCCGAGAACGCTTTCCTGTGTTCCCCTTAAACATAGGCACTTTACTGTGGCTGTCAATCCCTTGCCTCCAAGGATCCTAGTGCCTTTAGCAAATGCTAGACTTTATGGGGTCAATAGTGTGTTGCACATTGCGCAGGGCATGCAAAGTCCAATTATGATTGCTTCGGTCCTAACTTGTGTGGAGTATCTTGCATATCATTGCTCCTCCCATCCTTGTGCTCTTACAATCTTACCGCCCCCTCTTCCGCAAATGTCCCTGAGCTTCAGGATGGGGAGAGATTAGGCTGGCCTAGTTCCAGGTGGTTGATATAGAGTCTCTGAAGTTCTAGATTATGGTTTGTTGATTTTTTTTTTCAGTTTTGCTGCTCCTGCAATGCCCTTGGCTCCATCCTGATGGGGATTGGATATCACCCCCTGGCCAGAGATTAAAAAGCTGTTAAACTAGAGTCTTGTTATAAGAGTATATTCAAAGGTAGATGTAATAAAAGTAGGAAACCTCAGTGAGGAAGGGATCAATCACCCATTTGCAAAATGGTTACTTTTTATCTGCCAGACTATATGTCCTCCCCTTCTGGTGAGATCATACCCCATCAGTTGTAAATGATCAGGAAGGAAAGTCTGTGAACTTAACCAGATGTCTTTACTTACTTGCAGTCCTTGATGGTGGCCTAGTTTCTCTGCTGTAACATGGCCCCCTCTCTCCTTGTTTCTGGTGTGGCCCTCCTACCCCATCTCTCCTGTTCATAATCCTTGCAATTACTGCTGTGCCTAATTTCTAAGACATTATGATGTCTTGAAGTTCATTTAAAAGGAGAAACTCAGTGTACTTTCTTGAAACCATAATTTCAGAGATGAACATTAAAGACTACACAGATACAACACAAAGATTTTCAAACTCACCACTATGGATTTTGGATCAGCTCATTTCTCATTTTGTGATACTGTTCCATGAGTTATGGAGTGATATGAAGCATCTTTCCTCTCCTCTTCAAACTAGGCACTTAGGGTATGAATGGGGGCAGGCCTGGCAACCAAAATGTTTCCAGTCGTGAACTTGTGAACCACTGCTTGAACGTAAAAATTCCTTCCATGGTTTTGATAGGAAGTGATCATCTAGTTCCTAAGGTTATGCTTATTATTTCCAAACTGACTTATCTTTTTAAAGCTAGAAACCATAGACATCAAAAAAGATCAGGCCTTGAGTGTTAGAAGCATATTTGGAAAATGACCTTTGGAAAGGAAGAGAAGGTGTGTGTGTGGGAGTGTTAGTATGGAGATCTCTTTCATGAGAAGTGTGTACTATAGGTTACTATAGTTGGGTACTGTGGAGATTCACTGACACGCAAAAAGGACCTATCTTAAAAACCTGTTATCCTCTTGGGGGAGGGAAATAATCACAGGCCTCATCAACCTGTGAGAATTTCAAGCTGCAATAAAAATTACCACAACAACAGGTAACCACCAGTGTACTAGTGGCATGAGTATCAAGAAGACAACCAACAGCTTTCTGATTGGACTCAAGACCTGCTTGTCAGAATGGAACACATTCCTGTTACTATTAACTGGAATAAGAGTCTAAAAAAGAAAAGGAAACAGATTAATAGGGAAAAAAATACCAATGAACTTATAGGTAGGAAGACAGTACACCAAACTGCTCTGTAAATAGCTGCTATTATACCAATAGACTTGAGAAACACTTAACACTCAGTCTAGAAGTCTTCTTCTATAACAGAGGTAAAGGACTTCAACACTCTGACAATATGCAGCCTAAGGCACTGGAAGAATAGTGAAGTGGATAGCAACAGTTACTATAATGTAGAGTACCAGTGATCCAGCAAGGCTCACCCAGAATCAGGCCAACCTAATCTCTTCTCATCCTAAGGCTTAGGGAACCTCATGGTAGAGGGGGTGGTGAGATTGTAAGAACCTAAAGATTGGAAGGTTCACCATTCCATTCAAGGCAGGACTGCTGCATCCAAGAACTCACTGAAGTGAAACTTGTCCTTGCCAAACCGCAAAATAACTGGCATACTAACATGCCCCTATAAACTATCCAGGAATTCAGGAGAAATAAGAGCATACAGTGGAAACATTGGGAACTAAAGCTGGATGAGAGAAGGGAAATGATCCTGTCAGTGGGATGGCCTGAAGAGAGGCAATTTCACATGACACAAGAGACCCGAATCCCCACAAGAGTAGACAAGTCAAAGGGAAGTCTGGAGTCTATAGAAGCAGATAGGCAGGAGGGCAGGAGGAAGCAGAATGGATTGATGAAGGGAAGAGAAGGAAATGGGAGGGAAGAGGGATAAGTCCTCAATAATGCTTGTAAAACTAGAAAAAAATAATAAAAAACCTGTTCTTCTAAAAGGAAGATAATTTTTAAAATTTAGACTATGTTGCAGTCAGCCTGCATGGTTGCTGATAAATAACCATCAAATGGCTTAAGGGAACAAGGGGTTTATTCTCTTACGATTTCTGGTTACAGTTCTTAGTCCAGCTTGATGGGAGAGCATGCACCAACACCAGGGCCGAGGGAACTGGCCACACCATCACTGCATAACGGCTGAGAGATGGACAGTCCTTACTTGCCAGACCAGCATGTCTGAACAGAAGGATGCTCCCTCTCTCAACCAGCTCTCTGTGATTTATCCAGGGCCTAATCCCACTCACCATGGGCTGGGTCTTCCCCATCAGCTGGACAATCTCATTCAGGTTTGCTCTGGGCTTAACTCAACCATCAACTCTCTACAGCTATGCCCAGAGCTCAAACCCTCAACAGTCAAGTTGACACCTATGCCTAACTATGACAGACTATCAATAAGATAAGATAATATCTGCAACATGCAGAAATTACATAGTATTAAAATGAGTATTTATAATTAGTTTTCTATTGAAAATTCTCATGCATGTTAATACATTGTGCATGTTTACTCTCCTATCGCATTAGTAACATGAGTGTTTGTAACATAGATTAAAATTCCTACAAGGTATATAGTAATGGTTTTCTAGTTGGCCTATTAGAAAAAAACTTGCTAACCCTTGATCTATAGCAACTATGAGTAATAAATCTACTTTTTCTTTACAAATGGCAGTGTAAAACTATTTCAAGATATTTCTTATTTCCTTCCCCTTCCCTTTCTCTTTTTCTTTGTGTGTGAGCACACAGGTGTGCATGTGCACGTTAAGATCAGAAATTGATGCTGGATGTCTTTCTCCATTTATTTCCACTTTACTTTTTGAGGCAGGGCTTCTCTTGAACTGGGAACTGACTGATTTAGCAAAGTCAGTTGGCCAGCCAGTCCCTGGGGAGTCTCTTACTTTTACCTCCCCAGCTCTGAAGTTACAGGAATGTCCTTTTGTAGGTTACCGGAGTGCACTGCTGTGCATTGCATTTTACATGGGTACTGGGATCCTCACCCAGGTTCTCAGGCTTGTATGGCCAGCACTTTCCTGAGTCATCTCTCAGCCTATTTGCCTTCTTTTCTAAGACGAGAGTCCAAAAGTCTTTAAATGTGTATTATCTAGTTTTTTTCTCCAAAAGCTTTCATTTTCTTGATTACTTTCTTGTATATATATTCCGTTTTTTCAACTTCCTCAGAATAGCATATGCTTTGTATTATGTGGCTTAAATAGTTAAAAGAAGAGTGATGCTATTTCATTAATTGGATAATCTACTTTTAAAATGCACTCTGATGTCACTTCATAAAGAGCCTTGAATCAAATTCATTTTTTTGCATAAATTAGTCTCAGTATATGTGTATTTTTAATCACTATTAAATATTTTTTCCTTTTAACTATTTGGATTAATCCATCACAACAAATTAGCTCTAAGCAACCACTTTAAAAAATTTCTTATTTATTTATTTTTTATATTTGTTAAAAGTAAATATTTATTGTAAATGAAAGTCTTTGTATTCATATTCAGTGCATCCTGATTTGGGATCAAGTTCATTCCTGTATAACAACCTTAGTGTGGACTTAGTAGAATTTAGTCTACTTATGGGGCACAACAGTCTACTTTTTGACATAGGATGTAGCTATGTAACTTGATTTGATAAATGGGAGAGTAGGAAAAAAGAAATCTGCTTGTGTGCTAAATTTGCTCTCAGGGAGAACTTGATGGTTACCATGACCAAACCAAACCAAACCAAACCAAACCAAACCAAACCAAACCAAACCAAACCAAACCAAACCAAACCAAACCAAACCAAACCAAACCAAACCAAACCAAACCAAACCAAACCAGGAATGAATCAAACTGAAACAAAACACAATGATTTATCTAGGAAGCCTTGACCCAGGTCTATGGGATTAGATGAGATTAGATAATTCAAAATTTCTAGGGACTAGTGATGTGGCTGTCATTCTCTTCCTTTTTAAATGGGAACTGTGGAATTTGGAATACCAAGATCAAGGTGTCTCTGGTGTCTGGCAAGAGCTTGTTTACTGTCTCTCACAGGGTAGAAGTACAGAAGGGCTGTGTCCTACATGTGAAGGAGAGAAACCGATGACCATCGGCCTTTATAAAAGTAGTGCTAAGATGGTCAGATAGGCAGAGTATTCATGACCTAAATACGATCCATTAAACTTCATTTTCCAACACTACTGTATTGGTCATGAATACTTTCAGATCACAGCGGTGGGAATATAAATCAGAAAGAAGATAAATTGTAGTGGATTATATTAGTTTTTCTAGTTTTAAAAACTTTACTAAGGGCTGAGTAGATATCTTATGGGTTAAAGCCTTTGCCTCACATGCAAAAGGATTTGAGTTCGGATTTCCAGATCCCATATAAAAGTGTCTGGTGGATATGGTAGTGGCTTACAATTGAGGCTGTGAAAGGCAGAGTCTAGGAAATTCCAGTGCAAAGTAACAAGGAAGTAGAGCAGTCCAGGAAGATTTTGGAATTCACTCTTTGGATTCCTCAGGCAGATGTTTTCAAGTGTCCTTTGGCATGCACATGCACACACACACACACACACAGACACACACACACACACACACACACACACACACACACACACACACACACAACTTCTGTAAATAATGTTATTATGGCTTAATCAATTGTGAGACAAATCATTACCTGTGAGTTAAGCCACTTGCAGGATTTTTTTTTTTTGTTAAAGTTTACAGCTAATATTGATCACATTCTTTTAAAATCTTTAATAACTTCAAAGAATAATATGAAGAAGGAAACCTAAGATATTTTCTATCTGATTCTTTACAGAATGTTTGCTAATCCCTGGCCTGATGCAAAATGCTAGGTTTTGATAACCTTGGGCCTTGTGCCATGTGACTTGATTTGGCCATTGGGATAGTTGCAGATGGGATGTAAGCAGGAGGTTCAAAAATTTTGGGAGCATGAAATTGGCCTTTAGGTTTTTTCCTTCCCTTCAAATTTGTAACAATTTTATGTGTAAAATAAAACATGCAAAAATATTAAATTCATTGCTGAATAATTCATTAAAAAGAAAAAGTATATATCTCCATGAATCATTGTCACAATCAAGATAATAAAGTATAAAAAGATTTCCTAGGACCTTTTGGTATCTTCATTCTGATTACAGTATAGACAATGACTTAGGGCAATATATAAGTCCACGCATGGTGAGTTTCTAATGTCCTTCCAAGACAAAGCCAAAGAAAACAATATTATTCACCAACCAGAACTTCTTCCCATTCAGACTTTTGTGAACATTTTTGATCTTTTTCTCATATCTTGAAGTTGAACTATGCAATTAATAAGGAAATGGTCTCTTTTACAAGGACGGTGGAATTCATAAAGTTGCAGCTGCTTTAGAAAACAGCTTGACATCATCTTAAGAAATTCAGTGGAGCTGCCTTGGACTCAGCAGTTGTGCTTCTATGATCTGCCTGAAAGAAAAGTAAACACGTGTTCATGCAATCTATGGTCTTCTTACAAAGCTATTTAGGTCTAGATTTTGTGCTATCTGGATGAAAAGGCATCTATTCAGTGAAACTTAAGGACTGCATGTTTTGTATTAGTCAAAACTAAAATTTAAATTCTTAAAAATTGATGCAGTTTACATGTTTATTGTATCTAT
This sequence comes from Typhlomys cinereus, assembly GCA_023101885.1. Taxonomy (NCBI): domain Eukaryota; kingdom Metazoa; phylum Chordata; class Mammalia; order Rodentia; family Platacanthomyidae; genus Typhlomys; species Typhlomys cinereus. Next base: position 3,239,163 of record JALPQD010000020.1, read on the forward strand.
CCTTGTCTATATTATCTATCTATAATCTATTTATTTATCTATGTTTCTATTGTGTGTGTTGTGTACTTGTAGTATATATGTTGTGGGGCATATATCCAAGTGTGAAGTTGTATACACCCATGCATACTTAGAGGAGGATATTGGGGGTTTTTCTATATCATTCCTGGGCTTATTTCTTTGAGGCAGTATCTCTCACTGAGCAAGAAATTTTCTGGGTTTGGCTTCACCGACTGGAAGACAAAGTTCCAGTAACCGCTTGTCTCTGGCCCTCTGATGCTAGGGTAATGAGCACATGCAAACATGCCTTGCTTTTTATATGGGAACTGGGGTTTCAAACTCAAGTCCACATGCTTGCACCAAGCACTTTTAGGCACTGAATGATTCTTCCCAGCTCTATATATTATTATTGGAGCAGAAAGGAATTGCTCAAGAGTAAGTTGCTAGTTTCACTTGCATAAAGATGTTTGTGAAACTTGAATTCAGTCCTAATGATATAGTAATTGTTCTCTACCAGTGTTGTTCACTGAGTTTAGTCTTTACCATGTGACTTAGTTAAGAAACGCTGGGATGAAGTAGAGCTGTCGCTGAGCACAAAAGTGTCCCACTTTAGCATTGAGATTGATCTCCTGTGCCACATTAAAGAGAGAAGAAAAAGATTATTCTTAGGAGTGCCATATTAAACCAGAATATATACATTTTTTTTGGCTTTTCCACAGTTTCTTTGTAGAAAACAGCAAAGAAAATTCCAGCAAATAGTTTAAGACTGAACTACTTAACCCATCCCTTTCGGATTTTTGCCTCTCTTCTGTACTAACATCCTCCTTCTCTTGTATTTTTCTTTCCTCATCCTTTCCTCCCTTTCTTCTGTTCGTTATTGTCCAAACATAATTTCCTCAGGGAGATATTACCTCATCCAGGAGCCTAACTCAGGTTCATAAAGTTCTTATGTTATTTCAGTACATTTCATAACTAAATCCATCTCCGTTATTACACGATAAGTCCATGAAGTTAGAGTCTTTGACTGATTGCTTTGGCTGTGGGCTAGATTCAAAACTTAGGTATATCTGTATGTTCAGAACAGAGAAGAAATTCAGCAAATATATACTGAATGGATAAGGCATGTGAATCGTGTGTGTGTGTGTGTGTGTGTGTGTATGTTTGTGTGTGTGTGTGTTTTGAAATAGACTCTCTTGTAGCCCAAGCTACAAGAAGAAAACCTTGAACTTTCTCTTGTTTCTATTTTATATTTTTTTAAATGTGTGTGTGTGTGTGTGCGTGCGTGTGTGTGTGTGTGTGTGTGTGTGTGTGTGTGTGTATCAGAGAGCACTGTGTCCCTATGGAGGGCCAAGGGTGACTTCTGGAGTCATCTTGGATTGCTTCTACCTCCTTGCTTCGCTCTGGGATTTCCCAGGCTCCGCCCACCAGGGCCAGAAGTTCAGGCCATGACTTTTTTTTTTTTTTTTTTTTTTAACATGAGACCTGGGATGGAAACACAGGACCTTCTGCTTGAGAGGCAGAGTCTTATCCCCTGAGCCATCTCTCCAGTCCCTTCCCTCTTACTTCTACTCCCAAGTGCTGGGGTTACAGGACTGTGCCACTGTGCCTAGTTTATAAATAATTTCACACAGTGGAAAAAGTATAAATAAAAAAGTGTGCTAATGATAGAGAACCGTTGACCAAGATTTTAAGAGTGAACTCTGAAGTTAGGTTTCATTTCCCTGCGGTGAGGGGGATGTGAAGAGAGTTGGAGGCATCAGACAAAGGGAGAGAGCTGTATGTTGATAGAGACGGGATGTGGATGTGTGACAGACAAGGGAGTAATCGTGAGACCCGAACACAGAGTGTGGTGAGGCAGGGCTGGAATGACTTGTGGCTCAGCTACTGAAGGTTCTCCTGAGAGGAGGACTTGAAGCAAGGGAGATGACCATATTTTATTTTAATGCAGAAAATCAAGTGAATTTGTAGGAATGAGAGTGGAGTCAGGGGACTCTTTTAGAAAGTGTAGCAGTTTCTAAGGCTAGTGTGATAGAAATGGCACTGGAAAGAAAGACATAAAGTTGAAAAAATATTTCATAGGTGCTGTCTGTAGGATGTGATGGCTAATGAGACACACATGATGAGGTGTGTGGATACATGTAGCATGGACTCTTGTTTTCCCCAAAGGTGCTGTTATGTAGCTATTGGAAGAGATCAGGCAAGAAAAGAATAGAACACTGAATTGGGAGCCTGCTGCATTTTATTAATAGCCATGCTAGCTTTTTCTCTGTTTTCATGTGGGCTTCAAAGCATAGAGGAAAAGTCACAAAATTTAAGCAAGGAAGACTTTTAATTGGAAGAGAACATTACAAATAAATTTTACTTTACACCTAAATTTAAGCCAGAGTTTCTTTGTGGAAGACAGAATTGAATCAGAGATAGAGCTTCTATCAATCTCATCAAGCAGAATGGATAAAATATGGGAAATAATTGATAATCAAGTTATGTTAAAAGTTGCAAAACTGGTTGAGATGCAGTGGCAGCATATTCAAGAATAGCACATTCTCTTTGTTCTGTGGTACAGGTATTTGTACTAGAAGAACATGTTCTAAGATTCAAAATTTGGTGGATGGTTTATTGCATTTAGAATATGATAAGAAACCCAAAATTGTGCATACAAACTCCAAATGAGTGACTATTGTTGCATACCCTATCCATGGAAGAATTAAATATCACAACTCCAATTTGAAATACAGAAACAACAAATTGATTTGATTTGTCAAATCCAAATATCTTCCGAGCTCTACTCCTGGAGCATGTAGAAGTTAAGTCTCTTCTCATGCTACAGACACAACATGTACTTTCTAATAGCCTCCTTTCATTCAAGGCCTTCCTTCAAATTTATATAAAAGCATTAAATTGGCTTTTAAAGGTGTGTCCCTGCAAAACAAGCTCTTCTGGAAGTAGCAAAGCCAGCTCACTCTCTACCAGAGAGCAAATTTCCCTGAGACTTAAGAGATCTGAGTTGTTGCTCCAGCTCTCCAGGGACTAGAAGGAATGTAACCCTGATCAATTTCTGGTAGCCTTGTTTACCATTATCAATGTGTAAAGTCCAGGTAATCATGTTCCCACTGACATCCCTTGTAGGAAGGCTGTGCTGACAGATGTCATATCTGCAGAATGCTATGAAAGAAAATCTCCTCATGAAAATAGGAAAGCTACGTCTGGCTTGACCTGGTGCTCTCCCTCACGGTTTGATACAATATGACTTCAGCACATTCTCCATTTAGTGCTCAGAACCATCTAGCAGAAGACTATAACTGAGAAAGACTTGTTTGTAGAATGGCTTTCGGATAGTAGGTATCTTGGCTGCCTGTGAGAAGCGTGAGGCAGGCTGACATATAATGTAGCCATGAAGTTAAAATTGATGTCTGTGCTGATGCTACCCAAGTATCTGACACAGAGAAGCAAGATCTGATTAAGCTGCAGAGTCATTAGCTAGCTGAAGGCCTGACTGACTGAGCAGGCTCCAAGTGATTGTGCATATTGATAGGTTCGCTTACCAGCTGTGCTCAGCTTCGAGTGAGTCCTGGGACTGTGTTAAGTATTCCTATCTTGAAGTCTTGAATTTATATCCAGGGACTATCAAACCTTTAGGACAATAGCAAATTGAAGTGGATCTTCTTAAAATGAACCGATGCTGGCCTGTCAGGTGGCTATAAGCGGCTTTGCGAAAGCTGGCAATAATCAGTCCATCTGATGGTAAGTGAAAGCACTTAATTGGATACTGCGATGTGCTTAAGATGCAACATCAAGGGGGAAAGTAAGAAATTCAAGGTCATTGACCTGCCCAGTCTCATTTGAAAAGAGATATATGTTGGCAAGATCTGTGGCTTAGCAATCTAGATTTGGCATTAAAAAGGAGTTTCAAGGCTTAATAGTTTTAGCCGTGGACTCAAATTATATCAAATGTGATTACTTTCTTTTCTTTGGCTAGGCAAAGAGAAAACCTTTCACAAATAAGAACTTACTTGGAGGAACATTAAAGTTATAGCTATATGTATATTATATTTATAACAATATGAATCATTCAATAAAACTGTGAAAGAGAAATTACAGAATGATATATCTTATATTACAAGCAATTGTATTTGTTTGAATATTTAACCAAATGTATAAAACATTTAAAATGGCACTTCTGTTCTCTAAAGTAAGTAGGTGTAGTGTACTAGCATTTCAAATGGCCTATTTGTTGAATTTGTCTTGATATTTAGTCTCATAATACTTTGTGTAACATGTATGTGCACTAAGATCATCTTCAAACTACTTGATCATTGCTAACTTGAGGCCTTCCATTACTTGGAAGCTGTTGCACATGAGATTGGAGCTTTTCCTTTTTTTCACTTTAATAGCAAACTCTGAGAGGTTTCATTTATTCTTATGTGTATAGTACTGCTTGGGTTGGTTGTGAAAAAGAAAGAAAGCCTTTCAATTTGTACTTGATTTTATAGCACCATTAGTACTAAGTAATATTGGAGGGTAAAGCAGTGGTTCTTAGCAGAAAAATATCTCAATTTAAGTGTCAACAATAGTACAAGTGACTGTTAAGTAACTGAAAGGCAAATTCTTAATGTTTCCTTCTGCAAATTGAAGATTTTACCTGAATCATAAAATAAATAAAGAAGTCAGGGAAGCTGTGAGTCAGTTGATATTGGAGGTTTACTTGTGACAGCCCTTGCATAGTGAAAGCTTCATCCTCTGAGGTCCCTGTATACCTTATGGAAATTGTTCTTGCTTATCTAACCTTGTGGGGGTGGCCTCGTGTATCTTATAATTCTCCCAGCTTGCTCAGCTGGGAGGTTGCATGAGCTTCTCTGCTTCCTTGAGAGAGACTGCTTCAATTTGGAGGAAATGGCTATATGCTACATTGTCCTCCCTGTTCAGGGGAAACTATGCTAGGATAGATTGGTGACAAGACAGAAGCCTTAGATTAATGCAGTTAGATTCATTCAGACTTCAGCTCTGACCTTCATAGCTGCTCTGCAGACTTAGTGATTTTTGTTGTCTCATCTCGTCAACGCGAAGGCTAGACTTACCTTTCTCACAAGGTCACTGCAGATGTCTAACACAATGGCAGTTTCTTTAGGGATTAAGACAGTCAATATAGAACTGAATATAATATTTGCTAAACAAATAAAACTCTCTTCTCCTTCATCTGCCCTTATAGTTTTAGTACATCTGAGGGTTTTCTGGCTTCTTCTTATTGTCTCCAGTGTGACTCTCTATCGATGTTCATGAGCTCTCTTGAGTTATTTTAGAGCTGAAGTAGAACTATGCTGAGTAGAGGTCTGAGGCTTGTAATTTTCTCCTAGTTTTTCCACATATTCAAGACCCCAAATACATGTATTTATTACACTAATTATATAATTAATTTTTTTTTCAAATTGTATATCCCAAGTTTCAAATGGGCTATGTTTCAGGTTTTATGGACTTTAGTAGCCAAGGAAAAGTCAGATGAACAGCATGAAACATAACAAAGATCTTCCTATAAATGTTTTTATTCTCAGGAGGCTATTCAGAAAGATGTGTTCACATGAATAGACTGCGCTAATTGGTTTAGAATAATATTCACCCCAAATAGTGCCATAACATTAATCACAGTGCAGTTTGGGTTTATTTCCATAAAGGAGCAAAATTAGAATAATTTCCTAAGAATTTTTTAATTGTTTGCATTATAGCATAGTCTGAGTTGTTTAATGAAACTAATGAGATAGTCTATAGTATTATTTAAATATTATAGATATGTATGAGTAACTAGTACAGAAATTGGTATCAAGAGTGGGGTGTTGCTGTGAGATTCAAAGCATCTGGTACCACAGCATGAAGTGCTTTGAAGTTGCAAGACATTGGTACCAGAAAAGTGGGGTGTTTCTGGGTGAGACTAACAGGATCCAGTATCAAAAAGTAATGTTGTTTGTGAAGCCAAAAGAAGTTGGTAACTAGCAGCATGGCCAATGCTGTGATGTGTTTGTTGGGAGAAATTTGGACATTAGGACTTTGCACTGGGAAAGCCTTTTATGTCTTGGAGACAGAGCCAAATGGGCCTTTCTTATGAGAGTTTTGAAAGAGAACAAGACTATTAAAAACCCACACAGTGGAAACTCAACTTGTGATGGTCCAGAGGGAAACAGAAACTGTGTTTTGAGCTGGATGAGGGGCAAATACAACCACATGTGGGCAGAGAGTTTAATTGAGTTTTGCCCTCATCCCAAAAGTTTAACTAAAGTTAAACTCAAGTGCTTGCTGGAGGAAATATCAAGACAATACAGTCTTTACACTGTGACATGGCTACTTTTCAGTGCTTTTCTTCAGAGTTATGAAAGAGAGCAAAAAAAATCAAGCAGAAAGGAATGAGCTAAAGGGTGGAGTTCCAAAACAAGGGTCTGTTTCTTCCCTAAAGAAACTGCCCAGGAGAGAAAGAAATTTTTCCTACTTTAGCACAGAGAAGCTAAATCAGCTATGATTAGAGGGAGTCAGCCTCCAACCCAAGGTTACAACAAAAGTTGACGAAGTTGTCCAATTGGTTCTGGTTTCAGAGGCATCAAAGATGCAAAAGGAAGGAGGCATGGATACTCATCCAAGGTTTGTAAGAACGGCAGAATCCAGGCAACTTGTCACAGAAAGCCTGCAGTTTAGAGGCCCAAGAAGGTGGTTTGTGCTGTGGAGTTAAAGCCTGATTTGCCATTGAGAAGTGAAGATGCCAAAGACAACATGGAATATCTGCCAAGGAGAGCTGCATACCTTAGGAGGAGTCAGCCCAAGAGAGTGATGTGTTCTGTGGGCAGCTGCATTAGAGGAATGAAACAGAAGCCCTTTGATTTCAACAATAGGCTCACCCGTTGGACATGTTGTTGCAGGATTTGGAGTTTGTCTTGCAGGTTTTCAGTCTTGTTATGTACTGATCTTTCCTGAATATGCCCCTATTCCTCCCTTTTGGAATGGGAATGTTTATTCTGTGCCATTGTATGTTGGAAGTATGTAACTTGTCTTTAGGTTTTATAGGAGGCTTTGGACTTTGGACCTTTGGACTGTGTTTGGACTACTGATGTACTCTGTACTGAAACTTTCACAGTTGGACTGAGTATGCTTTGAATAATAAGATGGTAATGAGCAACAATGAGGGGGTCAGGGGTGGAATGTTGTGGTTTGAATGTGTCTCATGTGTTTGGGAAGGTCATGGCATCTTTGAGAAGTGGAGCCTTGCTGAAGGAAGGTGGTCACAGGGGGTGGGTCTTAAGGTGGATTAATCCCATCCTACCTCCTGGAGAGCTAGCTCTGCTTTTGTAGCAGGAGTCTTATAGCTCTCAGTCTTGTGGATGGGTGTGACTTAGCCTATCTCTAGCTTCTCCCAGTCAGTCATGCTGCATCTGCCATGAGGGACTGTATCTCCCTTCTGGAATAGTAAGCTGAATAAAATTTACCTTTCTCCCTTAAATTGCTTGACTTTGGGGGCTCTCTCATAGCAACACAAAGAGTAACTAGTACAAGATATCTGAGTAGTTGTAGATCAAAGCAGGTTTAAATAATATTAGAAGGAAAACTTGTAAAGAACCTGAGCACTGTATTTTAATACCATTTCTAATTAGAAATTGCATGTGCAATAATTTTGGGAAACTCTCTAGAGAATTGGTGCTATGTGTTAAGTTGATTTTCAGAGGTCAAGATATGAAACCAAGTTCCTTAAAGTTCTGTATAAAAATTTCATGTCAGTGATATAATGTTTCCATGTTGCATATGTTGGAATTATTCATGTAAGATAGTACATTAGTGTAGAAAAGTAACACTGTCTTTGGTTTAGAAACAAATACTTTTGAAAAAAATTCAACTGAATTACTGAAAGTCCAGTGAATTGTTCTATAAAAGGGAGATTTGTCACAGTGTATGATTGTATATTAGCATACAGTACCATGTAGTCATTCTCCACTAAAGGAAAGAGCAATAATTACTTCATTAGTTATATAAGGAAGTCATAGGTCTTAAGCATAAGATGATTTTGATTCTCAAAGATATTATTAAGCTGTCAAAACCTGTCAATATGCACTGTGACAACAACATACAAAATTCCATTAAAGGGTCATTAGCAAGGTCTCTGAGCTCATGCTTAGCATTTTATCTGAGTTCCTAATGGAACTTTGCTCAAAACAAGATCTAAATCAGATTCTTATGAACTTTAATGCTGGCTGTTTGAAGTTTTCTGTTGAAAAGGAAAGTATTAGTTTTTTTTCCCCAAGTTTTTCAGTTCTGTGTCAGGCAAAATGAAACTGCAGGTAAGTACAACTATAGTAATTTTCAATTGAAAATTACTTGAAAATAAACATGTTATTTTTTAGAATCTGGTGAGCCCTGAAGATGGGCTGCAGTTGGAAACACTAGTGAAGACTTACACACTCCTCAGTAGTCATTATTAAATTTTGCTTTTACTTTGATAGATTCGTTTTTCTCTAGAAGAAAAGGAAGTGCAATTTCTGATGAAAACTAACTTTTTTCTTTTATCACACTGCCAATTGCTAGATTGGTAGTATTTTAAAATTACAGCATCCAACAAGAAAGTCAGTAGAATGGATGCACATTTTTTTTTGGCTTTCTCTAAAGCTCTTTGAAAGTCTTAGAAAGAAGCAAAGCATTACCATTTTCCTGAGTGCTATAAATATTGCTGAAAGTGCCAAACTGATCAACCCAAAGCTATGCAGGTTATGGCAGTCATAATCCACACAACTTGATTCTTCATTTGAATGGCAGACATGTAGAATTTTCATTGAAAACAATAATGAAAGTTGCTAATGTCAAAAATTCATGAAAGTGAATGATTAAACATAACATCCTATGTTCATTCTTTGTATTTTCAGAAAGATAACCAAGACATAGATTGAAAGTTGATAAACACTAGATGAGAAGATACTCTGGAAATTTCAAATGGGATTTTCCAGATGGAATATACCCAGATGTAATTTATTTAAGGCTCTGAGCATTGGGATAGTTACTCACTGATGGAGGAGAAACTGGGAGGATGTGTACAGTTGCCAGCAAGGATTAATTACAATTTTGGGTGCTGAGCCAAGTGAAAGAGTGAAAGCTGAAGAATAACCTTGAAAACCAGCTTAAGCATAGTCTGTAGGGTACGGCATTGCATAGGGATCACACCAGGAGATTCCAAGCAACTAGCAAAGTATGCTATACAAAAGAGAAAATTTAAGTATTTATTTAAAGTCATATTCAGTTTTGGACTTAAAAGTAGAGCATGATTCCTAGCCTACATAAAATATAGTAAAAACTTAACTAACTTATTTAAAGAGATTGTGCTGGTATCCTGACCACTGCTGTTTAATTAGAAGCTGATTGCTGATTATCCTAATTTTTTTTTTACCTTAGAAGTTTCCAATGGTGTGCTTAACAACCTTTGCAACTCATTTTCACTTTGTGATTGATAATAAGTGTCCACTGGAGGACTGAAAAGAAAGGTGGAATCATAAAAGTTATTCCTTTATGTTCAGAAGAAATGGGATCTCTTTGGCATTGAGCACATATCATTAGGGACTGGACTAACGCATATAATATTTGACAGGAAGTATTACCAAAATTTTTTATATTATAACGATGAAGAGGGTTGTCTTGGCAGTTCACTGGCATCAGGGATAGTTATTTTATTGAGCAACTGATGAAATGCACTTTCTAACTAACTGTGCTGAACTTGGCTCTTCAGGGATGGTCTGCTGCGTTAGCTAGTGTGATCTGAACAGAGCAAATTCCATTCTAGATGAGTCAGCAAGACTGGAATATTAATTTCCCACCAGCATAAAAGGTTAACATCACTGAATGTCATATATATATATATATATGACAGAGAAAAAGAGAGAGAGAGAGAGAGAGGCAACACTGTTACCAGGGATTGAAACTGATGATTTTTATACTTATTTTATTCTTTGACAATTTAATATGTTTCTGTAATTTTTACCCTAACTATCTGATCCCAAGCCCTTCTTTTTCCACTGCAAATGTTCTTCTCCCCAAACAATCTCACTCCTACTTTCATATCTTCCTGCATGTGTGGCCCATTGCAAGTCATCTGGATTCCCTGTGTGACTGGATTGGTATGTGACTGAGCACTTCCCGGTCATAGATGATGCATCAGTGGGTATGCCACTGAGGACAGTGCTCCCCTGCCCTCACCCAGCATTAACCCTTAATAGTTTCCAGAAAGACGTGGTGTTTATTGAGATCTTCTCCCTTTCATAGCGAAGTGTTGATAGGTCACATCTTGTGCAAGTCTTAGGGAAGTAGTCGTAGCTACAGGAAATTCATGTCCAGAAGACACTGAATAGCAACATTCCTGCCTGTCTTCTGATTTATTGAATGACTTTTTTTGCCAGAATTTTACATATGTAGCAAGTCAAGTAAAACTTTAATAAATCCTATAATTTTATTTTTCTGAGCCAAAATTTTTTTTCTCAGAGGGCATTGTGTGTTCCTGTGGAGGCCAAGGGAAATTTCAGGAATCATCCTGCATTGCTCTACTTCCTTTTGAATTTGCTCTGGGGTTTCCCAGACTCTGCTTTCTAGAGCCATAAGTGCAGGCTGCTGCCATTTCTACCCAGTATTTGTACAGTGATCTGGGATCTGAACTCAGATCCTTGTGCTTATGAAGCAGAGACTTAATCCCTTAGCCATCTTTCAAGCCCCTAATTATTAGTTTTATTAAACATTTATTTGCTGCATGTGTGAGTGTGTGCAACTGTGTGTAAGGGGATGTGGAGAGATCAGAAGACAAACTGTTGGAGCTGATACCCTTCTTCACCATGTGGGCTTCAGGGATTGAATTCAGGTTGTCAAGTTCTGTGACAAGCTTCTTTACCTGATGAGCCATCTTGCTGAAAATTAATGATTAATTTCTTCAATTTGTGCTCATTTCTAAGTTTTTCAATTGTGTTTTTCTTATTTATTCATTTTAAGTGTTTTTTTCTTTGAGTGCATAAACTGATGACTTCTATTCATTTATGTATAAATAAAACACATACATATGTATATATACATGTATCTATGTATAATTTAAGTTAATTTGAAATTTTAGTTAGAATAATTAACTTTAGTTTCAGCATAAACACTGAAACAAATACCAGGAAAATGGAATTTCTTTGAGTTATTGAGAGGGAGCAGCTATTTTATATTTTAAGATTCCCACTGTGTCTGTCAGTTCTGCTAAGTAAGGTCGGTGAGGGAAATGGCAACTGGCAAAAGGTCAGAAAAGAGGTGGTGGTGATGTGCTTGAGCTCAAAGTGAACTCAGGAAGTGGAACGAATTTATGATAACATCAAAAATGCTGTCGGTTATCCAGGAACAGAAAGGCTGGTGTCAGATAAATCAGATCTATTGCATCGGATAAGGGAATGGACCTGTAAAATGATTAGGTGACACTTTGTATAGAACTGACAAATTAGAGGCCGGAGTTGGGTGTGAGCCATGATTTAATTAATTAAATAATTAATTATTTAGATGAAGACAACCAGCAGGGGTGCCTCTCAGACACTAGAGACTTGGACTCTGAAACGTGCTGGAGTCACATGGCCGTGCAGAAAGCGAGCATCACATCAGTCTTGGGATCACTTCTCCAGCCACTGGTGGCCATGGAAAAAGTGGCAATGGACAAAAATTTTGAACTATAACTGATGCCCAGTGCAGTATCTCAGTAATGTGCTTTGGGCTCATCTCTTTTATAGCTCCCTTGGGGCAGATCAAACTATAGTGGAGCCAGTTGTTCACGCTAATGAAGTACTTGGATTCCCTAACAGACCAGGTTTTCTTGGAAATAGGGGATGCACAGTAACCTCCCGGTCTGCTTGAGTCAGTGGAATGAAGAATAATCCCCTGCATTAGCCCGTATAAGGATGAGGAAGTACCTTATGCAAACCAACTCACTTTTCAACCTGTTTCACTCTTCTTATCTTTAAAATTAGTTGTTTTGTCATGCCCAGTGGATGAAGTGTGATCAGATACTAGAGTTGCTGAATAAAGTCAATAAGACTGTCAATTCAAACTTCTTATAATTTTGTCTTTAGAAACTTTTTTATTTTTCTACTTTTACAAGCATATTGAATACTCATCCCTACTTCCCTCCATCCCATTTCCCGTCTTCCCTTCCTCAATCCCTCCCACCTCCCTACCATTATGTTCTATGGACCCCAGAGTTCCCTTGTGGGTTTTCAGGCTTCTTGTGGCTTACTAAGTTGCCTTTCTTTAGGCCACCCCACTGATAAGATCATTTCCTCTCTCTCTTCCAACTTAGTCCCCAAAGTTTCCACTGTATGTTTTTATCTCTCTTGAGTTCCTCAATATTCTGTGGAGGCATGTTGTATGTCAGTCATTACACAGGTCTGGTAAGGACCCGTCTCACTGTAGTGAATTCCTAGATGCAGCAGTCCTTCCTTGAGTGAAATGTCTTGTCCAATGGTGAACCTTCCCATCTTTAGATTCTTACAATTTCACCATCCCCTCTTTTGTGAAGTTCCCAAAGCCTCAGGATGGGGAGAGATTAGGTTGGCTTGATTCTGGGTGTGTTTTGCTGAGTCGTTGGTACTCTGCATTATGGTTGGCCATTGCTGTCTACTTCGCTGCTCTTTTATTGCCCTAGGCTGCATCCTGTCAGGGTGCTGAGATCCTCTACCTCTGTTGTAGATGAAGACTTCTAGACTAAATGTTAAGTGTTTTTTGCAATCTATGGGTATAATAACAGCTATTTACAGAGCAGTTGGATGTACTGGCTTTCTACCTATAGGTTCATTGGCTATTTTCCCTATTGATCTATTCCCCCCCCCTTTTTTTTTAGATTCTTGTAACTGGAATGTGTATCATTCTGACAAGTGGGTCTTGAGTTCAATCAGAAAATGGTTGGTTGTCTCCTTGATATTCATGTCACTATTACACTGGTGGTCATCTGTTGCCATGGTGATTTTTACTGCAATTTCCAGATCTCATGTGTTGTGATTATTTCTCTTCCCCAGCAGCTTCTATAGTATCCCTTGGTACTGTGTAAGCTATCCAGCAAGAAGGAAGTTCTCAGACCAGTTTCAGTTGATGTATTTTGCTCCTGTTTTGTGATCCATATATGTTGTGTTTTCAGATAAAAAGGTCTTACTGACAGATTTTGGAAAGCAACCAAGAGCAATGGCAAAAGGCATTACTTGATCAACATTTTATCAGGAAATGTCATATTCCTGTTACTTCAAGTATAATTTTGTCTTTGGGTTCTAAATGGATCGGCTTAGGACTTTTTATTTTTTCCTTACTCTATGCTCCTCTGTATAGGGACTGCCCATTCTTGTTTCTTTCTTTCTTTGAAAGACATTTCTTTTTTTACATATTACTAGCATAGGAGGTTCCTATGGGGTTACTTCTCATAATCTTCTTTTTCCTATCTCTTGAAGAATCTTCCAGAAGCATGGTGCTGGCTCTTTATAGAAAGATGTTTTCTCCTCTGGCTGCTGCCGTGCCTTTTGAGCTAGTTTACCTTGGCTGACGTACATGTAAAGCTATGTAACTGAGCCCACCATTACTGCAGATGAGGTTTTATTTTGTCAGATGGATACAATACATAGGAAGAGTGAGGTAGTGCTCAGATGAGACCCAGAAACTTCCAAACGAGTCTGTACATTATTATGCAAGATAATGATAATAGTACATACCCTTTGGTATGGTGGTTATTGAAGGGGAAGGCAGCTCCCTCCCACAGACCACACCTGCGTTTGTGCTAGAGATTTATTCCTGAGCTAAGTGAACCGAGTGGCTGTCTCAATGAAAATGCATGGAACAGCAACTGCTTTCATTTTCTCCCGGCTTATATGGACTACAACCCAGGAGGGAACTAGGGGGCATGGCAAACATAAGGAACAGTCTAAGCTTTATCATAGAAAGAAAAACTTGGCTACTAAAGACCTCTCATGAGATCTGGGGCTTGTCTGCTGGAACACATACACGAGGTGGGAGGGGCCAGGGTACCAACATAGGTTGGGGAAGAGCATGTATGCCTGGAGCGGTTTTCCTCCAGAAGGGAGGGGTTACTGCATTGATGCAGTAGCCTAACAGTTATAAGAACAAAGATGTCCTTTAATAGCAAACAACTAATCTATTTTTTTCTTTCATGTCTCTTTTTTCTTGGTGTATATGTATACATCAGTGTATGTGCACAAGAAGGTAGTGTGTGCCCGTTTTTTGGAGGCCCAAGCTTGACATCAGGAATCATCCTGGCTGAATCATCCTGGCTTCTTCTACCTCCTTATTGTTTTGTTCTGGGGTTTCCCAAGGGCCAGAAGTGCAGGCTACACCATTTCTGCCTGGCTTTTTATTTTCTTAGTGTGGGATCTGGGGATCTGACTTTAGGTACCCTTGTTTGAGAGGCAAAGACATTAACCCCTGAGGTATCTCCCCAGCTTACAAATAACTAATCTAAGGATGAAAATTCTTAAAATATGAAACTCACATATGTCTTCGTATGTTTTATTTCTCAAATGATTACATCCTTGCTTGGCAGATAGTTGTATTGTCTAAATTCTGACCTTCAGAATAGTTTCACACTGAAATGATTGACAAAAACAACACAGAGATCAATATGCTACAGAGACCACAGATAGCTACAAATACTCAATATACACTCTCTAGTTTTGCATAGGAAAGTGTGGCAGTTACTTCTCCATATGATTCAAATTGCTCTGTCCTCATCCTTGTTTCCCTGCAGCTCCTCACCACTTCCTGCACCCATTTTAGTTCCTATAGCTGTACCAAATGCTCCTCAGCTTCAGCAATGTTGTGACTAATTCGATCATCTCATGAGATAGGTAGGTTGGATTCAGAAAATGGTATCTTCAAAATGTAGTACTTTGGATCTCAGAAACAGGTCCCACCAAAAAACTTCTCTAGGATTTACCTGATTTCCTCTCTTCTCCTTTTTTCTTCCTCTCCACCCTACCAGGGGAGCCATAGAAGGCAGAATTTCTTATCCTCAAGTCAGGTCATAGAAATAAGAACCCTTGGGCTGGAGAGGTGGCTCAGGGGTTAAGCCTCTGCTTTGCAGGTGGAAGGTCCTGAGTTTGGATCCTAGACCCCACGTATAGACACCGGGTGGAAGAGGGGGCAGCTTGCGTTTCTGGTCCTGGTAGGGTGGAGCCTGTGAATCCTGGGGAAGAGTAAACAAGGAGGAGGTGGAGGCGTCCATGGTGGTTCCCGAATTCGTCTATGGTTCTACACACACATACACACACGCCCACACATGCATACACACACAATTGAATAAATAATAAATAAAAAAATAAAAAAAAGAAATAAGAACCCTTTTGTCCAGAGCAGAGTGCCCACATAAGGAGCGAGTTTGATGTCAAAGTTTGAAACAGATTTTTCTGAAAAAGAGAAAAAAGAGATCACAAAAAAAATTGTGTTAAAAAAAAAAAGAGTAAAGGTGTTACTCTTATAGGCTTCTACTGCTTTGTGCTGGAGCTGACCATAACAAACTCTCTGACTTGCCTTTCTGACAATAGACCATGACATTGCTATTTCAGAAGAGGGTCTGTGCCACATCTGGGAACAAGAACTTATAGAGAAGCTAAGTAGATTCTGAGTAGACATATCTTGTGAGTTTTCCTCAGTTGAGCAGCATTAGATCATACTCTAGTCATATTTCTATGTAGCTGTCTATGTCTCATAGAACCTCAGTACAGAATTAACAGCTCATATTGGGTCTTCAAGTCTCCATTCTGATGGCTCCAGCAGTGTATTATTTGATGAAATAGCTTAGTTTGGTTAGGTTAATCTGTCTTTTTATAGAGGCATCATCCATGACCCTCATACAATTTGTCCCTTATGATGTTTTTGTACATTTTATGCTCCTCAATTTTTGTGATCTGTGTTTTTTCTGCTATTTTCCTGTTTTAACTTCATATCTCTTATAAATGTCAATGTGTACAATACCGGTATCTACTGAGCACTGTGAAATTATTCAATCAATCAATCAATCAACCTACCTATCAGTCATATTCAATAAATATTATCTAGACAGAGATAAAATTATAGACACTAAAAGGAAAGCTAGGGACTATATCTGGCTCCTGTCTTCTGTTCTATTGCTGTTACCATCTTTCTTCTTCTCCTGCCTAAGTTATTTACACTCAGCATAATAATGCAGTGCTCATTGTCTGATTTTTCTTTTCTCATTTGTGTTTTGTTGGCATATATATCTTTCAAGGCACAGAAGAAAAATAGAGCTCAGGATCTTGAAGATTAGTGGCCCAGTGTTCTAAGCAATAGTGGTTAAAGAAGATAACATTTCAGGAAACAAAAAAAAACAACTTGTAACAGCAAGCAGTTTTGCATGGAAGATATATGTCTCACAACGTATGCATTACGGAAAGGGATTAATATTGTTAACCACAGTCAGCCAGTTTAAACCCTGAGCATTGCTAGGGCTGCATTAAGAAATCCATTGTGGTCACTCTTGTAACATAAACAGTGGTTAAGGAAATTTAGCACACTTAGATATAGATATAAATAGTAAAGTGTTTGTTTGCAAATTCAAGAAAGAGAGCAGAAATTAATAGATTTGGCATCCTGCCAAAAACGGAAATTAGGGATTGAAATGAACTTAAGATAATTGATGTAACCAAAGGTACAACAGAGAAGAGGTAAAAAAACCCCACAATATAACATTCTGTTGTGAAATCTGGTGAGAGATGCTAATATTAATGTGAAGGAAAGTGGAGCAGGAAATAAAGTAAATATAGTATCAAAGGGAAAATATGAATAGTCCTCTTTTTTTCTTCCCTTTTTGGTATTGGGTCTTGAACTCACAATCATGCATATACATCTTACCAACTGAACTACACCCTCAGCATAGCACCAAAAGTTTTTAAGTGATACCACAGAAATCATGAAATCACAAAGCAGATAAGCAAATTCCTTCCCATTTTGAATATCTTATTGCAAACACTGCTGGAATTTTAAGTTATAGGAAAGCAGTTTTTCTTGTTCATTGCCTGTTTTTGCTCTGACCTTTCTAAGAAATCTGATTCTGTAGCTACCCAGCAGGTCTATTCTTCAGTCAATGTCATGCCTTCATTTCTTATTCTGACTTGACCTCAATTTTTTTTGTGATCTCTTTTTTCTCTTTTTCAGAAAAATCTGTTTCAAACTTTGACATCAAACTCACTCCTTATGTGGGCAAGTAAAAGTAGCAAGTTGATTTCATTTCTCTTCCTATCCTTGAAAAGACAGCCACCTCATTGTTTATTGAGGTTAAAGTTAGAGTAGATGTTGCAATTCTTAGGACAACTCTTTCCTTAATTAGTTGCAGAACATTAAAATAGAATGTCACTGTTGTTTTGAGGTCAGCAAGTTAGTTTGTACCTGATACTCAACTTACAAAACTTCTGATCTCATTTGGTTCTCGTACTTACTAAACTATTTTTTTCTAATTCAAAAAGAAATACATCTAGTTTTCATATTTTTAAGTCTCATTGATCTATGTTGAAATTATTTTTGTGCATTTTTCCTCCTAGTGAACTTTGAAATTTTCTTCAGACACTCTGGGAATTGTATTTAAGCATGGGTGCTCATTTCCTGGATGGACCTGAGAAAGAAGCTTCCCAACATCACTAATCAGATCTGTTTGGATGGGGTGAGTCAGAAGGTGCTGCATTTCCTTTCACTTTTTACTTTCCAGAAGTCTGTGGAGAGAGCAGTCAGCGAGCTTGCTGGAACCATTATTCCTCATAGTATAAAGCAGATCCATTCACTTTTAGTCAATTGTTTGAAAGTGGTCACTCTGACTCAAGGTCAGTCTGTTTAGATGGCTGCCTTTATGTGGCACTCACACAGATAGATAAGTTTGGAACATCAGATCTCCTTTTAGTATTTTTAAAAAGTATTTTGCTTATTTCACACACACACACACACACACACACACACACACACACACACACACAGACACACACACATCATGGTGCACAGGTAGAGGAGGTCAGAAGATAACTTCCTTTCTACCATATGGGTTTGAAGGGATTGAACTGAAGCTATCTTAACCCATTGAGCTATCTTGCTGGACAAGCCAAGCCAAGAAGGATGCAAAGAAGGGATCTGCAACTTGACATTATGGGTCATGAAAATCTATGGAAAAACAGGAATTGTAGTCTAGTATATTTCACAAGGAGGGAATGAGAGATTGTGTGATGTGTGGCCTTTCTAAGAGGACAGAACCCTGAGCTGGCTCTGTGTCTGTGGTCCAGTTTCGATTTCTGATTATGTAGTTTTATAATCTGTCTATCAAATGTTTTCCTCCTGAATTGGTTCAAGTTATTTAGAGTCAAAAGATCTGCCCAGAAACAGATGAATAACTTGTCATTTAGACCTTCCTCACAGAGCAGGGTAGCAGTACTGTCTATGATACGGCTCTGTGAGTGCAGTCAGTATGCACTGTGAGCGTGGATTTGACAGGCTGCCATTATCCATTCAGGCAATGACCTGCTCTTTCTGCTTCCTCTTGGACAGCTGGTCCCCAAAGAATTGTAGCACTGTCAAAACCTAACCAGCTTGCAGTTCTCCTTAAATGTATTTGTGTGTGAAACATGTGGTCTCTGTCCTTAATGGGCTCTCTCTAGCTATTAGGGATTGAACTGAATTGCATAATTGGTTGTGGAAGGAAATACCTTTTAGGTAGTTGAGGGTCAAGAGTCTGATTTCATTCTCATCCCGACCTCTAGATTGCGATGCTGCACCTTTCCCTTACTTGCTTGAAAGGTACAATTCTGCAAGTTAAGATCGTTTTTGAGGAAGAGCTGTCTCTACAGGGGTCTTTAGAACATGAGTTTGGTGATTACTCTTCAGTTTTCTGACAATCTTGTGGCCTTTTATCAGGGCAGCTGTGGCTTAGGCCTCCTATGGCAAAGGGCTCCAATGCGCACATTGGCAGACAGTAGCAGGACACAAAGTAAGCCAGGTAGCGATTATGTAATATGAATCTTTATTAAATTTGTAAACTGTGTCAGCCTTATGAGCTTTGCTTTTCATGAGGAGAGATATGGTGAATATGTAAATAGGGATATAAATAATGGTCTTAAGGTGGCAATATGCTTGATCTCATTTGATCTTTATAAGAATTCATAGAGGTAGATCTTTCAACCTGTGTTTTATAGATGTAGAAATCAAGGCTCATAGTCATTAATGGATATTGCTCAAGGACTGTTAAGAGATAAATTGGAGTCCACATCTGATTTATTCCAAAGCCTATAATTGTTCCATCTTGTCATAAAAATATCAGAATACAAATGAATCTTCCCATCATCCCAGCAGTAGTTAGAAGCACCTTTAAGCGTCCATTTACTTTCTTTTTTTTGTAAAATTGATTTAAGAAAACACACCTTAAAAACTCATCCTCACCAGTGACATTTCATTTCTTAAAAAAAAAAAAAACCCTTCTAAACTTAGAGGCACTGGCCATAAGTAACAGCAGGCTTCTAAGGGTATAACTCATTGTTCCTAATCAGGTGCTAGAAAGAATTTTTCTGTTGCTGTGGCTCAAAGTAATTGCATATCTATCTATTTATGTGAGCAATTAATCAGAGACCCAAGTAATCAAAGCAGCAGCTGGAATTCCCAGGTTGGATTTCCATGTTACGTTTACCAATTCTCAGCACTTTAAGTGATTTCTTACCCAAGCCATCTAAAACCACATGAATCACATGACCAAGTACCAGCCATATGAGGGATGATTTAACCATCCTGAAGAATGCATTTCAGATGACTTTGCAGGAAATATAAAGAAAAATGATTTCACTAAAGATTTTAAACTGCAAAGTATTCAATAGTTTATATCCCTAGCACAACAATATTGGGTCTTATGCTTATACTTTAAAATCATGTTTCACAGAGAAACAGATATAAGATTCAATTGTTCTAATAAAAATTTCTGTAAAAAACTCTTTGCTTAAAAACATGAATTTTTGCATGACTCGGAAGTAACATAATGGCCACTGTCTTTAGGTATTTGTGGGTTAATAAGAAAATTAGATTCATAGCTTCTAACAACTGAGATTCAAAAATATTAGAACAGGCCTTGACTAAAATGTTGAGTGGATGTTTAATTTGAATGGGTAGCTTTGTGTGTGTGTGTGTGTGTGGTTTCAAAATGAGTTGTTATATTAATCTAAATTAATACTGATCTATTTAATCTAAATACCAAATTTAATCTAAATATTAATTTAACTATTTAATTGCCAAAAATTCATCAGGATGAGACTGACTGAGGTTGGAGTGCAAATCCTGCTAAAAAAAGTGGTCTCTCAAAGGTGTTTTGTGTGAGGCCTGTGCAGTGATTTTAAATTAACACTCCATAGGATGATATTATATAAAAACCAGGATTTTGATGCCTTATATATGAAAAAAAGATGATGAAGCAGGGCCTTTTTTCATGGACGCTATGAAAATTCTCCACAGCCAACTGAACCGATTGAGCTACCTGCTTATTCCTGTAGGTGCTTGAACTTCAATCAGTATGTAAGGCTGGACTGCTTGCTATAAGTGTCCAAAACACTATCCCTGTAGGTTTTTCTAAGTTTTTAGATGATTATAATAATTTTTGTGATGTGTTGCTCTTATTATTCAATAGTAACCTTTTAGATTTGCAAACCTCAAGAGCAGCATGATTGACATGAAAAAAAATAAAATGGTATTGTTAGAATCAGGAGGTTTGGCATCATTGTCTGTTATGGCCTTTACGTGAAGAGATGGAGTTGGAAGACATGTGTTGCTATGTGGGGATGGAGGAGGAGGGCAGCATGGAGTGATGTGCCTCAGTTCTGCCTCTCTTTTCCTTGTCCCCCTGTCAAGGAAAACCTTGGTAATGGATTTGAAATAAAGGTCCATTCTACTTCATTCAGCAAGTTAGAACTTGGTATAGATAACAGGAGAACTTTCAGGCTTGGAGGTAAAAATATGGGCTGCCCAGTTAAATTTGAAGTCCAGATAAAAAAACAAGCAAGTGTGTTTGTGAAATTGAAGGTACATGACCTACTACTAAAGTGTAAAATTCAAATGTAACTGGGTCTTCTGTGTAAAATTCAAATGTAACTGGATCCTCTGTGTTTAATCTGGCATCTCCAGACAGGGGAATATGCTGCAGAGAATTCTTGGTGATTATTGTCACCATGGCTCAGTCAGAAGATTCATAGGCCAGGGGAGCCTGGTCCTGAACTGAGAAGCTGAACCTGAGGTAGTGGCAGTTGTGAAACTTGTTTTCTGATACACCAGGCATCTGATCATTAGAAAGGTTTGGACTGGCAAGCTATAAGTGGGAGTTCTTCAAGCTTTAGAGGCATGTTTCCATGTCATGCCTATCACAATAACAATGATGGTCATGTTGTCTTTAATACATTTTAGGTACTTTTCTAGATTTTTCACACACAACTGCCTGATGAAATGTATCCTTTTTTTTTTTTTTTAAACCTCCTATTACAGGCAAAGATACTTGAGAACCAAGAAGTCAATTAATTTGTCCACATGGCAGTTGAATGGCAGAGTCTGGGTCTTTATTTCATTACTTACTCAGAAAGAGATATGACAAATCGAAGCAATTTATTATCATGTTAAATACTTTATAAATATCTCATGTAATTTTTATGTCAACCACATGAGGTAGACAGTATTGCCAAAGACAAAACAAAACAGACCATGTGTTGTTTTCAGGGCTGCAAACAGTTAGAAATAGCGAGAAACTTCTTGTTGTGGAAGGAAACTCTTGCTGTGGAAGAAAGCTCAGAGTAATAATACTTTTCAGACTCCAGGAATGATGCTAAGTTTTCACTTCTGGAGGAAAGATAGAGAACTAGTAAGGAGAAAGTAAAACAGAATGATTAGAACACATTCATATACATGTTAAATGATTCGAGGAGCAACTGCAGTCTACCCATATTGCTAATACCAGTCATGTGCGATTACTCTATGCTTTACAAAGAGTCTCCACAACACAGCTGCTATCTATACACACATGTAAATGAATGCGCTTACATGTGTGTGGGCATGTGTGCCCTCATACACGTGATCCCATTGTGTGTACATCCATACATTTTCAGACTTTCATGTATTTTAGCAAGTATTATATCTATTACTATGAAGGTAGCTTGCAGAGAGCACTTATATTCTTGGGCCAGGACTCTCAGAAGATTTAGGAGAGTGAGACTACTGAGCAAGGACAGAGAGAGCATTGAGAACTGCTCATAGACTGAAGGGGTATCTACCAGCCTTCTTGGCTATCCCAGACAGTTCTGCTCATTTCTAGGCTAGAAACAACATGCCTTGGTGCTTGTGGGTAAATGAAAACTTCACAGGGTGCCTTCAAGTGAAATTTTCTTTTATTAAAACTGACATTTTTTAAAGCAAAATCATATTCCTGATTCTATATTTGCCATTAATAAAGAGCAGGCTTATTATTATTTTGGGTTTGCCATTGTGCTTTAAGATTGTCTGAAGTTTTGGGAGACTTTCTTCTTTGCACCAGATCTGATCTTTAGTTGCAATAAAAAAATCTAATCAGAAAATACTGTGCTCTCTTTCCTTGTTTTAAAAGCAATGCTTAGGGCTTGTTTTCAGCTCTCTGCCAGCAAGTGGAAGACTTCAAGTATCCGAGGATCCTATGCTGAACTAATGTTAAAGGCTAATGTTCAAAGACAAAATGAGAGGGTGAAACAAAAAGTTTGCTGCTGTAATTTTGTGTATCACTTTTGGCAAATCCTCATCTAATGACTTGCTATGCCATTTCCAAGGTTCAGACTGGGGAGAGAATGAGTGTGAAGAATAAATATTTTGGAATCCCTCTAAGCCTTAATCTTATCAGCTCTGTTTCTCAAATCTGTTTCATAATGTCATTTAAGAAAATGTGGGTCCCACACCTCCCTGAGGGACTAATAAAAGTTCATGATGGATTAGAGAAGGGGAGCTACTTTACCCAATGGTGTATTCACTGATATATCATTCACGCTCTAGCAAATGCCCAAGAACATGCTATTAACAGCAGTCCAGAAGAAACTTAACTTTGTCACACACACACACACACACACACACACACACACACACACACAGATGAAAATAGGAAGAAGAATGATGGGAAAGAAGGTAGTGGGAAAGAGAAGGGGATTTGGATTAGGAAATAAAGGGTGAAAAGCATGACTTCATTGCATTCATATCTGAAACCCTAAAATAACGTAAGGAATAAAAATTAATAAAAATATATGAATGAGTCTTTTGCAGCAACTGGTTGCCCGTGGACATGGGGTTTATGGACTCATTCATTTCTTTGAGGGATTATATGAAATTGCTATGTAAAAGCATACAGATCCAGAATAATGGTCAGATGCTTAGTAAAATTTCCTTTTCTCTTAAGTGGGAAACATTAGTCATTGTATGCATGGAAATGGGAGGCTCAGCTTTATAGTGCTGTATCTGCTCTCCCAAACTCCCACTATATGTTCTGATTTCATTTTATGAATGAGAAAGTTGAAGATACAGAGGCAAAGTGAGCATGTTCAAGATTACATTGCTAGGTCATGATAGGACTGTTCAGATTTGGTCAACTCCAAGGTTATGTGTTTTTCCTGTAATCCTCTCCCGGGATAAAATGCTCAAAGTATATGTGAGTGTGTGCATGTGTGTGGGTGTGTACATGCATTTGTGAGGGAGCACATAGAGGCCAGAGGTTAACATTAGATTTCTTTTCAATCACTTCTCCACCTTATTTTTTCTGAGACAATGTCTTTTTCTAAACCTAGAGTTCGCTGGTTAGGCTAGACCTACTGCTATCAAGCCCTAGGAATCCTTCTGTCTCTACTTTCCCAGTGCTGGAATTACAGGCATGAACTGCTGTACTGGCTTTTTATGTGGATGCTGTGAATAAAATTCAGATCCTTATGCTTATTTAGAAAGCATTTGACCAACCGACCTATCTTCAGAGCCCCTGCTCAATTTTTAGACTTATCACTAGTAAGACAGTGGCAGCCACCATGTATGTGACGGTGAGGATTAGAGGAGATGTATACAAGTTTCTAGTGCAATAACTGGCCCCATGCTATGCTCTGTGGGTAAGAGTTTCTTCTGCAGTAATCAAACAATAGGTGTTGCAATTGCTCTGCATGTTGCTAATAAAAATCACCATCAAATAAATGGTTTAAGGGAAAAAGGGTTTTGTTATCTTACGATAGTCTGATTACAGTTATTAGTTCAGCTTGACAGGAGAGCTCACACCAACACCAGGGCAGAGGGAACTGGCAACACTATCTTCCCATAATGGTTGAGAGAGAAGATGATCCTTACTGGCCAGATCAGCATGTCTGACTAAGTATACACAAGGATGCCAACTTCCTCAAATAGCTTTCTGTATTTTATCCACCTGTTCAGGACCTAGTTTCATCCACCATGCGCTCGGCCTTTTCCATCAACTAAATAATCTCCTGCAGATTCGCTCTGGACTTAAATCTACTAATTCTCCACCAATGTGCCCAGAATTTAAATCTCCAACCATCAAGTTGACACCTGTATTTAACTATGACAATAAGTCAGTGTCCTATTGGCTAGGTAGGCAGAACACAGTGCTAAGGAAGTTACCATAGAAAGCACTAAACTGAGGTCTTTATTGGTGTGTGAGAGGGTCATATATCTGAGTGTGTTGGAAGGCTGCACTAAGAACCTACAAGGAGTGATCTAAATTTCTCAAAAATGAAGGTAAGGTCCTGAGAAAGAAATGTTTTGACCTTCTCCATCGGAAAGAACTGGACCACCAGCCAGATCCTGCGAACTATGGAATATAGCACTGTAAATCCACTGGTGTTACAAAAGCATTGAATTATTAAATCATCAAAATGATTCCCTACAAAATAATGTATTTGCTAACAAAATAATACAATTATTTCTTAAAACCTAAGCCTGAGGTCAACAGGGGCCAGCAATTTTTTTTTTTAAATGACTTGAATTTAGGTTGGGATCACATGTAACCACAAATAGGATTTTCTTCAGTGATTTTTATGCCGTCTAATAGAGGTTTGACATGTTTAAAAAGCAGTGCTGCGTGGTAGTGGCAAGAGAGCTTTTGTGTGACTATATAGCCTGTCAAGGAATTTGCATCTGCTCTTTGAAGTGTTGTCACTCCCATTCAGTTGAAAGGCCCTTGAGCCTCTTGCTGTCCCTCCAATCAAGGCTGCCGCCCAGTCAGCGCCAATTTCATCCCTCTGCAATACCGCTGATGCATGTCGGGTTCTTGTTAAATTCACTATGGGTCAACTACCTAAATGTTTCGTTTCAATGATTGAATCATAACACATAAGGCCCAGAAATAGCCACAGAAGCGTGACAAGTGGCATTTTCATGAGAGCTGCATGAGGAACCCAAAGAATGGGGCTAGAAACTGAACCCAGCACAAATGTCAATAAGAATGAAATCATAGAATTTCAAGAAATCACTTTTGTGAATTCATGTATTTATACAAAGGTGTTTGGTTTGAATAGCAAGTGTCTGTCTGGCTTCCTTCTACTGAAGGAGAGTGGTTTTAGAAAGTAATTGACTTAGATTCTGATTATCATTCCTTCACTCCCTCAAATTTGCCTTCTGTCAGCAAAGAGTATGCAGCAGAAACTTCAGACTTGGGTCTCAGATCTTCTACAACTGTGAGAAAGTAAATTTGCATTGGATTGTCAACAAAAATTACTGTTATTTTCTTTTGGAAATTCCCCCTTTTGTTTATTCTGTGAAGAAGTCTTTCTTGGAGTAATGTATTAAATGTGGAGTGCATCAGAACACATGACTGTCAGGAAGTTGTATTTTCTAGTTACTTCCTAGTCTGTATCACACTGCATTTTTTTCCACTTGTAATTGAATTTACTTACATTTGACAGTGATGACATAGATGGAGACAATGTTTGTGCTAGGTTAAGGGTTGCTTGCTTTGGAGATTTTTTCTTAATTTTATGTACTATAGAATTAATACATTTTACCAAAGATTGCCAAATGAGAGAAAGAACAAAACAAATATTTAGAGCACTATTGCAACATGAATAGAACCATTGTTAACATCTAGTTCAATACTTAGTTATCCTTAGTGCACACGTACATATATAGTTTCCCCTCCCCCATTCCTGGGATTAAGCCAAGCATCTTGTACATGCTAGGAAAATGCTAGGAAGTGATTTCATACATGTATACAAGGCATTCTGGTTACTCTCACCTATTACTCTATTCTCGCTTTCAGCCCTGTCAATCTTCCCTCCTCCTCTCCAAGTCCAGCTCACATTCCTGGTTTTGTTCTGTGACTCACTGAGTTTAACCAGAGCCATTTGTGTGACTGTGGATTTGGAGCTATCCATTGCAGCCTAATGTGTACATTGTGTATACATTGAGGACAATGATTAACCTGCACTAAGCATTTTCTAATATCTGAGCACTTTTTTATTATTAAATTGAAACAGAACCTTACTAAGTGGCCTAGCGTGGCCTTTAATTGACTCTGTATCCCAGGCAGACCTTGCATTAGGATTACAGAACTGCACCACCAGGGCTGGCTTAGTTTTTCTTTAAATGAAATTGGATTTTAAAGGAAAATTTTTAGAAGCAAAGCTGGATATGATTTATAAACATTCTAAACCTTCTAACCTTATTACTAATTTTTATCTTAAGTCACTGAGCAATTTGTACTCCACCATCACAAGTGGCTGCATTGCTGAGTTTACCAAGATGATTATCTTTTTTTTGTAAATGTCAATTTGATAGGTGGGCTTTTTCTATTTTTTTAAATGATTCCAGATTCAGTCCTTGAGCTACTGATTGTCTATTGGTTGTCTTTTATCAATAGACCCTAAATGTCTTTTTTGTCTAGAGATATTTTTATTTTTATTTTTTATGCACCCATCTGTGTATATGTATCAGAGTCCACTTGAGTATATCTGCCTGTGGAGGCCTAAGGCCTATTATTGATAGATGAATGAAAATACAGAAGTGACCAGCTTACAATTAATTCTCCTTCTGACTAAAGACAGAAAATCTAAGGCATACATAAGGCAAAACCAATAGACAAAGTAACTACCAATAACACAAACAGATTTCAAGAAACCAGAGCAAGTTTCCATGAGGGATAGAAATAAAATTAATCATAATTTCAAAAAATCTCAAGGAATGGGAGATGGTTCAGGGGTTCTGAATTCTTCTACCTCCTTTTTGTTTGCTCTGGGGTTTCCCAGACTTCATCTTCAAAGGCCAGAATTGCCGGCCATGGTTACTGCCATTTCTGCCCTACGTTTTTACATGGGGTTTGGGAATCCAAACTCAGGCACTTTTGCTTGTGAGGCAAAGCCCTTAACCCCTGAACCATCTCCCATTCCTTGAGATTTTTTTGAAATTATGATTAATTTTATTTCTATTCCTCATGGAAACTTGCTCTGGTTTCTTGAAATCCGTTTGTGTTATTGGTAGTTACTTTGTCTATTGGTTTTGCCTTAGATTTTCTGTCTTTAGTCAGAAGGAGAATTAATTGTAAGCTGGTCACTTCTGTATTTTCATTCATCTATCAATAAGCCAGTAGAGAATGGTTACTAACTTCCTAGGAAGGTATAATTCTTGCACCCACAATTGTTCAATTATCTGTCCAAAGCTCTCTAACTGGAACAATGCAGTCTGGTTATTTGATCAGAATCCAGCCTGAGGATCTTAGCCAAGATAGAACTTAATTGAGAGATATACAACCTTACATAGAATATGAATAGATAAAATAGGAGTCAAGTTTTCTGCATAGAATATGTAGCAGTTTGCCTGCATTGTTGCTGATAAAATCATGACAAAACAGTTTAAGGAAACAAGGGGTTTATTCTCTTACAATAGTATGGATAAAATTGCTTATCCAGCTGGACAGGAGAATCTATGTCAGCACCAAGGGCAGAAGGAACTGGCTACACCATGTCCATACAATGGCTGAGAGAGGGTTGATACTTGTCAGACCAGCATATCTGGCTTAGTATACAGAAGGATGCCAACTTTCTAAATAAGTTCCCTCCATCTTCTTCACCTGCCTGGAGGCTAGTCCCACCTACCACTGGCTGGGCCTTCCCCATTAACCAGACAATTTCTTGCTCTTGGCTTAACCCACCTACAATGTGCCCAGAACTCAAACTCTCACTTGTCAAGTTGACACTTTATCCAACTATGACAGAACATTTATGCTTGTCCATATCATTGTTTGAACATAGGCTATTTCTAAAATGAGCATTCATCCATTTACCTATATGTTTGTATTTCAGAAGTGTTTAGTTCTTTAAGACTCTCCACTCTCTTTTGCAGGCTGTAAGCATTTTTTCACAGAACAATAGCCACTTCACCTCTGAATGGCATGCTCAGATTGGCTGATCCGTGGCAATTACTGTTTCATGGCAATATTATGTTTCTTGATGTTGTATCTGGGCTTTTCCGATGCTCCTTCAGCCCTCTTTGCAGGCTGTCACCCTCATTCAGGTTGCTGCGCTGAAACTTCTTGATACCTGGCTGGCGTCCACGCTGCTCTCATATCCGTCTCTGATGGAGTGCTGCAGCGAGCAGAGCTGAGCTGTAAACTGGCTGTGCTCCAGCTGCTGCTGCTAGATCTGCCTTGGCATTTGATGTTAAGCATAGCTCTTAGAGGATGACTCTGTTTTTTTGAAGCTGCATGGAACATTTTGATCGGCTGCTATTATAAACCAGTACCTAAGAACTAGAGATGGGAACGGGAAGGAACTTTCCATGCACTGAAGTCTGTTAGCAGTGGTTGTTCTTCTTCTGCACTCATTAATGTAGAGTTCAAGATTTTTCATAGAATGTGAATCAATAATCAAAACTGACAGGGTGGGCACACTCACCCTCAGGGTGACTTGAAGTTGTGGCCTTGGAAAGCAGCATTATCAGGCACCTAAGATGTGTTTGAAAATCGTCTAGCACGCATACCCTCAAAAGGAAGCGACACCAGACACAGACATACAGGGAGCAAAGATGTGGTTGGCTATACAGCATTTTGATTTTGTTAACTTAGGGCCAGTATTTTCTAGAGTATTCTTCAAACTTTGAGTTACAGATGGATCCTAAAACAGGTTTTCATAAATAGTTTGGGAAGTAGATTTTTTTTTACCATTTAAAGACTCACAATTAACATTTAAAAACTTCTGATGTCTTTCAGTAGCAAATCTATTTGATTTTATTTGACTTAGCATCTTCAAAATATGTCACGTTTTATCTTTCAATATTTTGATAGAGGTATGTTGAAAACGGAGATCCTGCCCAACCAATTCTATTATATCCTGAGGCAAATTATTTAATTTCAGATGACCAAACCTGAAGTTCTTGAACTTCTGAGAACTGACAAGTATTTTCTCCTTAATTTCAGTATTCTTCTCATGTGTTTGCAATCTGTGTTTAACTTGCTTTGAATTTCCTTAGCATTCAAGATGGTAAGATAATCATTTTTCAGTGAATTCAGAAAGTATTCAGCCATTTTTCAAATCTATATTTTTTGTCCTGTGTCTCTTTCTTCTTGTGATACTCCAAGAAATACAATATTTATTTGCATGAACACTGGCATATTTAGTGGTGCCCACATTTCTACAAAATTGCTTTCAATATTCTTTTCTCATCCCCTTTGTCTTTCATAATTTTCACTGATCTGTTTTCAAGTACACAAAGTCTTATCTCGCTTGTAGAGCCTGTTGGTGGATTTTTAACTTAATTTATTGTTCATTTATGCATTCACTAAATTTTGGTGTTTTCTAAAATTTTTAATTTTTTAAACATTGTGTGTGTGTGTGTGAACACTGTGTGTTCTTGTGAAGATCCAAGGGTGACTTCAAAAATCATCCTGGACTGCTTCTTTTTGCTTCATTCCGGGATTTCCCAGGCTCAGCCCACTAGGGCCAGAAGTACAGGTTGCTGCCATTTCTGCCTGGTGTTTTAAGTGGGACCTGGGATCTGAACTCAGGACCTTCTGTTTACGAGGATGCTGAGCCATCTCTCCAGTCCTAGACTTTGGTGTTTTGAACTGATATCTCACTATGCAATTTAGGCTAGCCTTGATTTCATGATCCTCCCATATTAATCTCCTAGGAGCTTCGGGTTATAGGCTAGGCTTTGGTGGACTTGTAAATTTCAGTATTTTTCTTTTTCTTTTGGAGATTGCCATTAGGCTTATTTTAAGAATTTCTCTGTCAGATTGATGCTCTTGGCAACCATTGTCATTGCTGTAGTCAGTTGCATATGGAGGGCAGTGTCATCCCATCCTCAGGGTTTGGATTGGAACAAGGGTTAAGTTCCTCTATGAGCAACATCTCCAAAAACTGAAAGCCTACTGGAGGGGGAACTGAAGGCTAGGCCTTCTTGGCTTGCTTTTGTCAACATGGAACCATTACTTCTAGAGTTGGTGCTAACATGGCTGGGATCTGGCACCTTGCCTAAAGCCAGCTCAGTTTCATCTGGAGAGTGTGAAAGGGGAGAACTATTCTCTGCCTTGCACACAGCAGCCTTCAGCCTGAGCACCAAGCATCTGGAAGTAGGGTGCAAAGAAAGGGAAGAAGCAGGGTGGCAGAAACCTCTGGCCAGTGTCTAGGCATAGTGGGGCTGTTCCCTTGCTGTTCTAGGAGAGGGATGAAGACAAGGTCTGCCTTCAAATACCACAGACTTCTCACTTCCTTATAGAATTGGTCTATATTCTTCTTCAATTTCTCTATATTTTCTATTTGTCAAGGTTTTTGAATGGTTATTTTAAAATTAACTTTCACCAATTTTTCTGGGGTGTGAACTGAAGAAGCTCCTTGTTCTATGATGTTAGAAACCAGTTTCTATACAGCTGTGTTTCTAATAACACTCACACTTTAAGAGATGAGAATAAAGGAAGTGTGCATTTTGTTATATTTATAGCAACAACAATGTGATATGAGATTCGTGTGTTTGTTACTGGTGGAAGAGTCTTCTGTCATTTGTCACCGATGCTCATAAATCCAGGAAATGATAAATTTCAATTAAAGGCCAGTCTCCTATCTGAACATTCTGATGTCTTACATGTAATTCATAGTCTTCTTAGGGGTCCAGGAAAGATTACCCATGAGACTCTGGACTACAGGAGAATCTTGAGAAGGACTTGGATCAACCCATGTGTTCTGTGATCCCAGAAGTTGCTCTGAGTCTTCTTTTCAATGCATATAGTGACACATCTAGGCCTCGGGACCCTCAAATGAATGGGGGGATGGCCTCTGGGATGTCACTTCTCAGCATCTTTGACTACATGAGCCTTGGCAACCATGGTGCAAGCACGGGGAAGGAAATTTGGGAAAAGAACCACAGAATGCTTTCAAGAATGCCTTCAAATAGTTGAGTAAAGTATCACTGACTCAGGAATATGCAAATTTGAGTCTTTAAACTGTAAACATCAGGCAACACAAACCCAGAGAGATTTAACATTAAAAAATTTACTTAAATAACAGCCTTCTAAAACTTTAGTCTGCAGAAAACATCCCTGGAAAAATGTAATACACTTGAAAATTGACCATAATTCACTTATAAAGTCCTTTAAGAGGAAATTTATCTAAGTCTTAAAGATAGAGAAAAAAGTTATTCTTTAGTCATTGCTTAGCTCAGTCTTTAAATTAATTCAGATTTCCCTTCGGCTGCTAACTGTAAATATTCATATGATACAAAGTTGCTTTTAAAATGACTTCCTTTCAGGTTGTATAGAACGATGGCATGTTAGGTGAATACGCTGAGTTCATGTTACTTGTTTATATTGCCTTAATAGATGATCTGTTATTTTTAAGAGGCAATTATTAAATATTTGGAACTATAAGGTTGTTGTTGCAGTTTGCCTGCATGGTTGCTGATAAATGAATATCAAATGGCTTAAAGGAACAAGGGGTTTATCTCCTTACCACAGTCTGGTTACAGGTCTCAGTCCAGCTTGAAGGGAGAGAATGCACCAATACCAGGGCCGAGGGAATTTGCCACACCATCACCATATAACGGCTGAGAGATGGACGATCCTTACTTGCCAGAGCAGCATGTCTGACCAAGCATATAGAAGGATGCAAACTCTGCCAACCAGATGGCTGTATTTTATTCCAGGGCCTAGTCCCACCCACCATGGGCTGGGCCTTCCCCTTCGGCTAGACAATCTCCTTAACCCAGAGTAATTCTCCATAAATGTGCCCAGAGCTCAAACCTCAACAGTGAAGTTGACACCTGTGCTTAACCATGACAGTTATATAAATTGTGAGTAACATAAATTACACATATGTAATTTTACTTTCTTCATCAACGTCACTAAATTGGTTACTGAGAAAAATTCTAATGTGACTTGCCACAAAGCAAAAAGTTCTATTGCTTATTGTGCCATTGAATTTTAGGAGTTTTAGGCTAAAGTATTTCCTTGAATCTTGGGTTTGTCAAATATAAGAAGGATGCTGTGCCTTCTCTCAAGGTTATTTAAAAACTCTTCTATCCACAATAATTTGAGAATCTGAAAATAATGGGTCCAAGTGAATTTCTTCTGAGTGCCTTGTGTGGTCATTTTATTTATGATTCTGTGTTGTGATGTGCAAAGCCTTTGGTATATTGTTGTCCAAATGATCTGGTTTGAATAAATCACATCTGAGCAGCCTCACTCTCATTATTTTTCTCACCAATCAAAAAGAAATTTATTTCAGAGAGAGAACGGGGGACATTTCATAAAATGAAAAGAAAAGGAAAAACAAATTTCCTATTTACTACTGAGGCTTTGCTGTGTGGTTCCATTGGCAAATTGTGTCTTCTTTTTCTGCACAGTGAACTCTTTTTTTTTTAGCAGTATTAAAGGTTACCAAGAAATGATTTTGGAGAAGTACAATTGTTCTTCTGGGATGAGCATTGTAAGGTAATTAGTGTTCCAGGGACGCATGAGACCAGTGTGAAGGCTTGTGTTTCCATGAGAAATCACCTTCCTCTTCAAAACCTGCAAATCCCTGTAGAGTTATGACTCACCTGGCCCACTGGGAGGGCGGAGAGGGGATGACTTCCCACCAGGATGTTGGGATAATTGAGGACCACTGAGACTTTAGAAGGCAGACTGCTTGGGTGGAAAGAGAAACATTAAAAGGAAGTACAATGTAAGTATAATCAAAGTATCTCTAGATAAATCAGAAAGTAAAATAATGTAGCCTAATGGTGCAAGGCTCTGAAACAGACGACTCATACTCAAAGCTGTAAGTTATGATCCTAGCACTGTGATTAGCTAGATGTGTGTGCACCTGCGCCCACAACTCACCTCCCGAGGTTCCCGAATGTGTGAGATTCAGCTGTTCCAGCTGAATCAGGTCAGAAGGTGATGACATACCTAATGGGCATCTTTCGCTCTTCAGTTACAGAATTGCTGTCTTTATTGGGAAATGAGGAGAAACACTACTCACTTTCCTTATGGCATTCTCTGTTCATGGCCACCACCTCTCCCCCTCTAATTATGTTGGAAATGGTGAAAGTTGGAAGTTGAGATACTTTCCATAGAGATTCTTTGCTTGCTTCGTGGGTCTAGAAGTCATTGCTGCATGCATCCACTTTGACCTCCACTGGCTACCTCAAGACCCTCCCAGGACACATTCTCACCATATGATTATTTAAGTCAGTTCCTGGCAGGTCGATAACTTTCATCATTTCTTCTCAAGTGATAAACGCACAACTTGTCATTAGCTCTATAGAGATGGGGCTTACCTATGACACTTGGAAAAGCCTGTGAATCTGAGATATAAGCACCCACATCCTGGCTTCACAAGCTCACATGGCAAAAAATATAGAGAAAAAATTGCAAGAGCAGGGAGCATGGTGCAGAGAGAGCAAATCTTCATTTGAGTGTTATTGATTGCTTCTGACTCACTTGGTATCTTTGCTGGTCATTTCTCAGCCTTTACCAGCTCTTTCTTTTGAGCACTCACTAACTTTCCTCTTTCCTACATTAACTCTAAAGTTTATTTATTTATTTAATTATTCATTTATACTAAGATATTATTCATGCTTTAAAATTAATGCTTTAGAATGTGTATTTCAAAACTAAAAATTGAACACTACGAATTTATGCAACAATGGACACTCAGAGCACTACCTACATTCTACTTTGGAAAGAACATATAATGTCTATAAATGATTTGTACTTATTTTTACTCAGCAACAATCTTTGTCAGTATAACTCTTTCAATTCTCTAAATAAACCAGTGAGGACAATTAGACAATAAGCTACCATGCTCATTAAGGATAACCTTTTACCCTGTTCCTGATCCTACTCCTCCAGGAAACATTCAGAATTTTGACTCACCAATTCTACCTTCTTGCCATCTTTAGATGTTTTCTTAATTTATGCTAGGTATCTTCTGTATATTAAACACTGGCTTATGTAATAAGAAAAAATCATGAATGAGATGTTAACTGTTCGTGGGCTTATAATCTAGTGTTGAAAAATGAGAAGGCAATAGGCCTTGTTAGACATAGGATTGAATGTTTCGTGAGCTCGTGACATTAACACAGAGCATATAGTCCTAGTTCTTCCCATTATGTCAAAAGGATGCCCAGGACTTTCCTAGGTAGCTTCCACTCAAGTCCACTATTGTTTTATGTATGTTTTTCTTACCAAACTTTTCCATAGGACATGGCCCCTCTCTCTTATTGCATTGGTTGCAATAATATGAATATTTGTGTTCCTCAAACTCATATATTGAGATCCTAACCCCCAAGGTAATGGTTTAGAAAATGGGGCATTTAGGAGGAGATCAGATTGTGAGCAAGGAGCCCTTATGACAGGCAGAAATGTCCTAATGAAGAGACCCCAGAGAGCTCACTGTTCTTTTCTACCAGATGAGGGCGCTGTGAGTAGATTCCATATGTGAACTAGGAAACAGTCTCTCACAGACACCAAATCAGCTAACACTGATCCTGGATCCTTTACACTGCAGAACTGTGGGGAGTGTTGATTGCTTATAAGCAACTCAGTTTATGGTATATTATTATAGCAACCTAAACATATTATGATATTGGTCCATTTATTATCTCTGTCATCCAGGCTTTTCTCTTACTACTTGAGTGCATTTATGATCGAAGAATACCCCTTTCTCTCTCCATGTAAGCATGTGTGTACTAAATCATAGTATGGAGGTGGATGGAAACTTTGAATGTTGGTCCTTGCCTTCCCACCTGTTTGAGAATGTGTTTCTTCACTGTTGCTGTATAAACCAGGCTGGCTGGCTTGCAAGTTTATTTAGACTTCTTTGGCTCTCTGTCTCCCATTTTCCATAGGTTCAAGGATTATACCACTTATACCATTGGGTCTGGTGTTTATGTGGTATCTGAGTACTCAAACTCTGGTAGTCATGCTTATTAACCAAGCTTTATCTACTAAGAAATCTCCCCAGCCTAAAGAACATATGATCAAGTCTGTTTTTTAAATTAATTTTATTTTAAATATGCATTTTAAAAATGTACAGTTTTGTTCTTTGACTGTTTCAGATATGAACACAATGAATTTATGCCATATTTTACCACAGATTGCCCCATTCCATCCCATTTCTTCTTCCATAGAAATTCTTCCCCCCCAACAGGCTCATGTGTTTGAATTTTTAGCAGGTATTAATGTATTGAAAGGTTACAGAAGCTTTGAGAGATAGAAGCTTGTGACAGGAAGGAATGCCAAGGAATTGGATATTGTGGTTGGGTAGCCTGACTCTGCTTCCTCTTGTGCTCTTGAACTCTGCTCTTTCAATGACTGTAGTGACCTGTAACTAGATTCCTTCCTCTCACTCCAGAATCATGCCTTCTGCTACGCAATTCCCACTACATGGATTATATATACCCTCTGGAATTGTAAGCCAAATAAATCTACTTTTCACCCTTAGCTTGGTTGTATAAAAGTACTGTTTCACAACAATAAAAGGTAATAGCAACATGCAATAAATTTAAATTATTTCCACCCTATACTATCAGATCATATCCCTTTATGCTCCCATTGAAATCCTTGTTTCAAAGCAGTCTCTTACATTCATGTCTTTTTGTGTGTGTGAGTCACTGAATTTCAACTGAGTCGTTGACATGTAGCTGAACACTTTTTTTCCCCTTGGTATTATCTTTCTGACTTATTGAAACACTCATTATTATTGATTATCCTAAATTCATTGGCTGGATCTTTGAGCAGTTGTCTTCTTTATTCTATTGTTGTCTTTGTTCCCATTTGCTTCTAAGGTGATAGCCACCATCTCTGGACTCAACGCCTCTTCTGAGTTTCATCTTTCAAATGAACGCATCCCTCTGCATCTCCTGTAAAATCCCAATTCAGATAAAATGCAAACTCATTGTACTTTAGCTATTAAAATTTCAAAGAGTATATCTTTGATATGACACAATTTCTTTTATGATTATTTATTAAATTTCAGAGTATATCTTTGATATGACACCGTTTCTTTTATGATTATTTATTGGTTCACAATTGCACACTAAATTATATACGAGATGTCTAGCACCATGTTCAAGCCCTGGATGATGTATTCTCAAGCCATATTTCAAGGCTTTTCTGTTTCATCACTGTCTTGAAGACTGAGTTAAGAGATTGTTGAATTTTACATGTGCCTGTATTTTTCCACTCCCATTCCTCTGCTCATTCTTAATCATTGATCTTGAAGTCTACCTGCCTTTCCACCCTGTTGCCACTGTGCTTCATCTCCTACAGAATTCTCCCAATATTCTGTACCATGAAACTCTGTCTTCTCTCATCTCTCCATAGAGACATACCACCTTTCTTTTTGAAATGAAGTATATGTTTTCCTCTATTATCTTCTGCTATACATATGTAACGTATGTATGTGTGTGTGCATACATATCAACATACCTTAATAGATAAAGTGTTTTCTGAGAAACCTTGTAACCCTAGTTCAGTTCCTGGAAGTCCACATGGGGGGAGGAGAGAACTGAGTTCTGAATCTTGTCCTCTGATCTTCACCTGTGCACCATGGCATTCTTCTCTCTCTCTCTCTCTCTCTCTCTCTCTCTCTGCTTCCCTCCTATTTTCTCACTCTTTTCCTTCTCCTTTTTCATATAAATAAAACACATAAATAAAAATCTTAGATATTATTAAAGCTTATCTGTGGTGTTCTTCAAGCCCCCATCTTTTCGTTACTTACCTATTTTTGGCTCCATTTCTTATTACTGAGATATATATTTTTTTGTCCCAGTGACTTGTATCTGTGACTGATAATAATTTGTCAAATGGTAGCTAAGTAATCAGGATGTGTTTTAGTGAAAAGCAGCTAAATAAAATATTGGCATCAAAGAGACCATTGGCTTAAGAACTAAGTAAAGAAGAAATAGTTGTATAGTAGGCTCTGTCACAAGAGCATTTAAGGATTGGACTCTGGTAAAATCTAAGTAAGTTAACAGTGTCATTTATCAGTTTTACCATTTATCAGTAATTAGACTTGAGGAAGTCATGAACTTCTTAACACCTGTACTGGTTACTCTTTGTGTTGCTGTGGGAGAACACCCAAAGTCAGGCAGCTTAAGGGAGACAAAGGAGATTTATTTAGCTTACAGTTCCAGAAGGGAGATACAGTCTTTCATGGCAGAAGTGACACAGCTGGCAGCAGAAGTTGGAGAGGAGCTAAGTCACCTTGTCCTTCATAGAGGCTATGATCTGCAAGATTGTCAACTGCAAGAGCAAACCTGTTCTGGAAGCAGGGTGGAACTAATCCACCTCAAGGCCCACCCTCTGTGGTTGCCTTCTTTCAGCAAGGACCCACATCCTAAAGGTGCCATGACTAACTGAACATTAAACATTCAAACACTAAAGATTCAAACACATGAGCTTATGAGGGACAATGCACATTTCAAACCATGACAATATCTTCACATTTTTATGTCTTCCAGATTCTTGAGCACTAGAGCTGTGTGCCAGTTATTTATAGAAACTGGATTTCCCAGCATCAGTAAATGCTTGGTCCTGTCCTTATGAACTTACATACATTAGTGAAATTATATTTACTTCAAATTGTACTAAAATGGTACTCACCTAAAATTGTTTTTATGTGGATTAGATTAAAGAGGGGCAAGATAATAAAGATAATAAAGATAATATTATGTGAAAGACTGAAAAATATATTCAGTAATTGGTGTGAAAAAGTCTCCTGCAGTGGCTGGATGTGCTTTTGGTCTTGATGTGATTTTGGTTTTCCTGTGATACATCAGGGTCTGAGTTTATGTATGTGCCTGGTAGTAGAAGAGCACTTTGGCTCTGAGATATATGTACTCTGCATTAGAAAATATTTTTGCCGTTGCTTCAAAATATTTCTACTCCTGTAATTTGCTTTCTTTCCTTCTGGAACTCCTAGTTTGTGTATGTTAGGGACTTCATCTCTTTTATATTTCTTGATTGTCCTTTGCTTCTTTGGCTAGTTTAGATTATCCAGTAAATTGAAGTAAAAAGAAATTTATTTTTGATAATTTCATGCACATATACAATGAATTTAAGTAATTTTAAGCTTATATTATCCAGTTCTATCCCTCTTCTCCCATTGAAAACCTTTTTCTCTGCCAGTCTTCCTCCTACTTTCATGTCTTTTTGTGTATGTGGCCTCCTGGGTTTCAAATGCATTACCTTTTTGTAAGATTCAAGGAACATTTTGGAAGGATGTGGAAGAGTACAGCCAAATAGTGTCTTCTAGGTAGCTCCAGCTTTCATTTATAAAGCTTCTAATGTATGCTTTTTCCCATATGTCTGGTAGAGTTCATTTTACTCATTTATTTTTTAATATCTTTTCATTTTTATGCACATTATTAACACATTATTTTTGAACAAAATGAATTCTTTTGTATCTTTGCATATTCTTGTATGCTCCCTTTGACTGATTATGATTTATTTCCTTTTTTCTTTTCAGAATTTTAGATTGCGACGTGTTTCTGATACAGATTGTTAAATAGCTCTAGATCGTCAAAACAAGGGATGAGAGATAAAGAGATAGCCCAGTAGTTAAAGGGCTTGCCACACAAGCAGGAGGACTAAAGTTCATATCCCAGATTCCATATAGCCCTGACTATAATCTGAGCCTCTAAAAGCAGAGATTAGAAATCTCCAGAGCAAACTGGCTAGCCAGATTAGCCATACAGGTAAGCATTAGGTTTGATTAGAGACCCAGCCTCAAAAAGTAAGGGGAGGGGCACTAGTTCAGACGACTCAGAGAACTTCTGGAGGGTGGGAGGGAGAAGGGGGGGAAAACACCAAGAGAGGAGAAGGAGGGAGGAAAGGGGAAAGTGAGAGAGGGAAGTATGAGAAAGAGAGAGCAGGATGGGGATAAAAGGGGAGAGGGAAGGAAGAAAAGAAAGGGAGGAGGGGGTGAGGGTACCTACCCATTGAGCTTGTATATCTAGGTAAAAAATAAAATAGAAAAAAGTCAGGGGAGGAGGAAAGATGGATAATTCCCAATATCAACCTCTGGCCTCCAAACACATTTGCACATGTGAACATGCAAATACACATACTCCCTTACATAAAAAAAGAACAAGAGATAAGGATTTTAGTATTCAGCTTCATCTGAGCAATGAATCTGACAAGTGGTATCATTTCACTAAACGTGGGCTTGTTCTCTGCAGGAGCAGAGGCCAAGCTAGTAGGAGCAGAGTACAGCTGGCTGGTGGCTCTACCTGCATGTTCATTGCTTCCCAGGCCCCACGATGTCCTTGTAAACTTTTCTCTGTCTTTGTGTTTAAGTAATTTTTTTCTCACTCATTCAACATGCATGATCTTTTTCAGAACGCTTAAATTAGTTAATTAGAACCAGAACTAAATCAAGGAACAGATGACCAGCTGTGCTGGCAATCGTCCAGTGAGGAAGAAATTATTTATCTACTTGCGGGAGCTCTACAGCTTGACATTCGCACGTACCTGTCACTGTAAAACTCCAACCAACAGCTAGGTCACTTGCTCCTTAATTTTTTCTAATATCTTTCTCTGATTTCTTTTTTTGGAGCCCCCTCTTTGCTTTTTCATGGAAACTTTCTTATAAATGGATATAATTCTGTAAAAATATTGGGAGAGGGGAGAATAAGAGTGTAGTACTATCCAATTCTTCATTTGTCTCAAAATCCAATGAACACTTGTTAAATAAAACTTTGAAAAAGGTTGAATGCTTTCATTTACAGGATTGTAAAAGTATGGCACATACATCTTAAGTTTCCAAACACTTCTTTTTTTTATTAAAAATTTAATTATACATTTTAAAATTTTTTACCAGTTCCCTCCCTCTCCCCCTCTTCCCCCTCCTCTTCCCCCAGTGCCTCCCCCCCAATTCCCAGAGAGTCCTTTATTGTGTACGCCTAACTCTCCTCTGGGTCCTCCTCTCCGATGACATATAAGGACCCAGTGGCATTTCCATAAGCCCTTTCTCTTGTTCCCCTTAAGCATAAGATCACTACTATGGCTGTCAATCCCTTGCCTCCAGGGGTCTCGGTGCCCTTAACAGATGCTAGACTTTATGAGGGCAACAGTGCACTGGACATTGCGCAGGGCATGCAAAGTCCCATTATGATTGCTTTGGCCCCAACTATTGTTGAGAATCTTGCAAATCGTTGCTCCTCCCATCCTTTTGCTCTTACAATCTTACCGCCCCCTCTTCCGCAAATGTCCCTGAGCTCCAGGATGGGGAGAGATTAGGCTGTCCTAGTTCTATGTGATTGATATAGAGTCTCTGAAGTTCTGGATTGTGGTTTGTTGATTTTCTTTTGCAGTTTTGCTGCTCCTGCAATTCCCTTCACTCCATTCTGCTGGGCACTGTATGTCACCCCCTGGCCAGAGACAAAAAGCTGTTAAACTGGAGTCTTGTTGTAATAGCACATTCAAGGGTAGATGTAATAAGAGTAGGAAACCTCACTGAGGGAGGGGTCCATCACCCATTTGCAAAATGATTACTTTTTATCTACTAGACTATATGCCCTCCCCTTCTGGTGAGATCAGGAAAGAACGTCTGTGAACTTAACCAGGTTTCTCATTACTTACTTGCAGACCTTGATGGAGGCCTATTTTCTCTGCTGTAACATGGTCTCCTCTCTCCTTGTTTCTGGTGTGGCCCTCCTAACCCATCTCTCTTGTTCATAATCCTTGCAATTACTGTGTTACATAGGTTTACTTTTGAGTGTCTCAATGTGGGCTGGGTGAGTTTGGTACTAGGAGCCACCTATTAGGGAGTACATACGGCGCTTAATTTTCTGGGTTTGGGATACTTCACTTAATATAATTCTTTCTAATGACATCCATTTCCCAGCAAATTCCAGTAATTCATCATTTTTGATGGCTGAGTAGTACTCCATTGTATAGATGTACCACTGTTTCCTTATCCACTCGTCAACTGTTGGACATTTAGGTTGATTCCATGACTTTGCTATTGTAAACAGTGCTGCTATGAACATGGTCGAGCTTGTGCTATCGAGGCGAACCTCTGCTGCATGGGGGGTTATTCCCAAAAGTGGAATCGCAGGGTCATATGGCATTTCAATCTTTAATTTCTTTAAGAATCTCCAGATGGCTCGCCAGAGTGGCTGTATGAGCCTGCATTCCCACCAACAATGTAGGAGAGTTCCCCTCTCTCCACATCCTCTCCAGCATTTGTCGTTGTTTGTGTTGTGGATTTTTGCCATCCTGACCGGGGTGAGATGATATCTCAGGGAAGTTTTGATTTGCATTTCCCTGATGGCGAAGGAAGTGGAGCATTTTTTAAGATAATTGTTAGACATTTTAATTTCATCCCTGGTAAAGTTTCTTTGAAGTTCCAGGGCCCATTTTTTAATTGGGCCAGTGTTTTCCTTGGAGTTTAATTATCTAAGTTCTTTGTGCACTCTGGACAGTAGAGCTCTGTCAGATATGTGGTTAGTGAAGATTTTCTCCCATTCTGTGGGTTGCCTTTGAGCTCGTGTGACAATCTCTCTATCTGAACAGAAGCTCTTTAATTTCACAAGATCCCAACTGTTGAGAGTTGGTAGCAGTGACTGTGCCATTGGATGTCTGTTTAGGAAGTGTTGGCCTAGCCCAATCAGCTCGAGGGAGTTCCCTATCCTTTCAACTATGGTTTTTAAAGTTTCTGGCCTGATATCAAGGTCCTTGATCCATTTGGAATTAAGTCTTGTACATGGTGACAAGTACTGGGTCCAGCTTTAATCTTCTGCATGTGGAGATCCAGTTTTGCCAGCACCATTTGTTGAAGATGCTGTTCTTTTTCCATTGGATTCTTTGGGCCCCTTTGTCAAAGACCAAATGGCTGTAACTTTGTGGGCTTATATCTGGATCTTCAATCCTTATCCATTGATCTGTGTGTCTATTTTGGAGCCAGTACCAGGCTGTCTTTATAACTATGGATTTGTAGTATAGACTTAGGTTTGGTATGGTAATACCTCCAGCTGTGTTTTTGTTACTCAGGATTGTTTTTGCTATCCTGGGTCTTTTGTGCCTCCATATGAACTTTGAGATTGTTTGGTCAACTTCTTTGAAGAATTGATTTGGGATTTTGATTGGTATAGCATTGAATCTGTACATTGCCTTTGGTAGGATGGTCATTTTTACAATGTTGATTCTGCCAATCCAGGAACAAGGGAGGTCTTTCCACCTTCTGGTGTCTTCTGCAATTTCTTTCTTTAGGGTTTTAAAGTTTTCATTGTAAAGGTCTTTTACCTCCTTAGTTAGGTTTATACCAAGGTATTTCATTTTTTTAGGGGTTATAGTAAATGGCATGGTTTCTCTCAAGGCTTTTTCACTTCTTTCATTCTGGGCATATAGGAAGGCCTCTGATTTTTGCACATTTATTTTGTATCCTGCCACCCTGCTGAACTTCTCAATTAGTTCCAGGAGCTTCCTGGTGGAGTTTTTGGGATCACTCAGGTATAAGATCATGTCATCTGCAAATAGTGATAGCTTGATTTCTTCCTTGCCAATTTGAATCCCTCTTATGTCCCTTTCTTGTCTTATGGCTTCAGCTAAGACTTCAAGTACAAGTGGACAGCCTTGTCTAGTTCCTGATCAAAGTGGGAATGCTTCAAGTTGTTCCCCATTGAGTATAATCCTTGCTGTGGGCTTGTTGTATACAGCTTTTATTATATTGATAAAGGTTCCTTCCATTCCTACTGTCTCTAGCGTTTTGATCATAAAAGGCTGTTGGATCTTGTCAAAAGCTTTTTCTGTATCTATCGAGAGTATCATGTGGTCTTGGACTTTGGACTGGTTTACATGATGAATTATATTTATTGATTTGCGTATGTTGAACCAACCTTGTGTGCTGGGGATGAAGCCTACTTGGTCCCCATGAATGATCTTTTTAATATGTTTTTGAATCCGATTTGCTAAGACTTTATTGAGAATCTTTGTGTCTGTGTTCATCAGGGAGATCGGCCTATAGTTTTCTTTTTTAAGTGAATCTTTATTAGGTTTTGGGATTAAAACGATATTAGCTTCATAGAAGGAATTTGGTAGTGTTCCTTCCTTTGCTATTTGATGGAACAGTTTAAGGAGTATTGGTGTTATTAACTCCTTAAATAACTCTGTGCTGAATCCATCTGGTCCAGGACATTTTTTGGTGGGAAGATTCGA
Organism: Typhlomys cinereus; assembly: GCA_023101885.1. NCBI lineage: Eukaryota > Metazoa > Chordata > Mammalia > Rodentia > Platacanthomyidae > Typhlomys > Typhlomys cinereus. The sequence continues at coordinate 3,282,829 of JALPQD010000020.1, forward strand.
GATTACTTCCTCAATTTCCTTATATGTTATAGGACTATTTAAATAATTCACAACTTCCTGATTCAATTTAGGTAAGTTGTGTTTACTTAGAAATTCATCTATCTCTTTTGTGTTGTCAAACTTCACAGAGTGTAAGTTTTTGAAATATGATGTTATAATTCTCTGGATTTCTTGGGTATCAGTATAGTGATAACTCCATGTTCATTTCTAATTTTGTTAATTTGGGTTTTCTCTCTCTTGCTTTTGGTTAGTTTAGCTAGGGGTGTATCAATCTTGTTGATTTTTTCAAAGAACCAGCTTTTTGACTGGTTGACTTTTTCTATCGTTTTCTTAGTCTCGATTTCAGATATTTCTCCCCTTATTTTGCTAATCTCTCTCTTCTACTACTTTTGGGATCAGATTGCTCTAGCTTCTCTAAAGCTTTAAGCTGCATTGTTAAGTTGTTTATTTCTGACGTTTCCATTTTTTTGACGTAGGCATTAAGAGCTATGAACTTACCTCTTAGAACAGCTTTCATTGTGTCCCAGAGATTTTGGTAAGTTGTATTTTCGTTATCATTCACTTTCAGGAAATCTTGAATTTCCTTTTTAATTTCTTCCTGAATCCATGTCTCATTCAGCATCATAGTGTTAAGTTTCCAGGAGTTAGTGTATTTTCTCTTGTTTGATGTGTTGTAGATGTCCAGCTTTAGGCCGTGGATGGTCTGATAGGGCACAGGTTAGAATTTCAACTTTCTTGTATATGTGTAGATTCATTTTGTGGCCCAATATGTGATCTATTTTGGAGAAAGTTCCGTGTGCTGCTGAGAAAAATGTGTATTCTTTGGTGCGTGGGTGAAAAGTTTGATAGAGATCTGTGAGGTCCATTTCTTTCAGAGTTTGATTAAGTTCCAAAGTGTCTCTGTTAAGCTTTTGACCTGTTGATCTATCCCATGTAGAGAGGGCGGTGTTGAAGTCCCCAAGAATTATCGTTTGGGGGTTGATTTCTTGCTTTAGACGCTGTAGGGTTTTCTTAATGAATGTGGTGGGGCCCGTATTGGGTGCATATATGTTCAGTTTTGTGAAATCTTCCTGGTGAATTGTACCTGTGACTAAAATGTATTATCCATCCGTGTCTCTTATAATTTTTTTTGGTTTGAAATCCACTTTGTCTGATAGCATAATGGCTACCCCTGCCTGTTTTCTGCTTCCATTTGCTTGTAGAATTGTTGACCAGCCTTTTATTTTTAGAGCGTGCCTATCTTTTGTGGTGAGATGGGTTTCCTGCAGGCAACAGATTGATGGATTGTGATTTTTAATCCAAGTTTGTAATCTGTGTCTCTTGATCGGTGAATTAAGTCCATTAACATTTAGTGTTATAATGGAGAAACTATTGTTAATTCGAGACATTTATTATGTTTAGTAGCTTTTATAAGTATATTGCTTCGCTTTTAATGGTGTTATATTTGCCTTCTGTTCTCCTGGATATGCCTGTTTTTTTCTTCACGCTTGAGTATCATTTCTAGCAGTTTTTGAAGGCCTGGTTTGGTGGCCATGTATCCCTTCAAGTTGTCTTTGTGCTGGAAAATTTTTCTTTCTCCCTCGATCATGACTGATAGTTTTGCAGGGTAAATCAGCCTGGGTTGACATTTTTGCTCATTCAATACTTGAAGTATGTCTCTCCAAGCTCTTCTTGCTTTTACTGTTTCGACTGAGAAGTCATTTGTTATTTTAATAGGTTTGCCTTTAAAAGTGACTTGTTTTTTCTTCCTTGAAGCTCTCAGCACCAGTTCTTTATCTTGAATGTGGAATGTTTTAACTATTATTTGCCGCGGTGTGCTTCTATTTTGGTCGTATCTGTTTGGGGTGCGGAATGCCTCTTGTATATGAATGGGCCTCTCTTTTTTTAGATGAGGAAAGTTTTCCTTGATGATGGTTTGAAAAATTTCCTCAGGGGTGGTATTTTGAGATTCTTGCTCCGGTATTCCATGAATACGCATGTTAGGCTTCTTCAGGGTGTCCCATATCTCTTGGATATTTCTCTCAATTATCTTTTTGGCTTTAACAACCTCTTCCATTGAGCTGGTTAGTACTCCCACTTTATCTTCAAGGTCTGAAATTCTATTTTCTGCTTCATTCATTCTGTTGATAAGACTCTCTGTGGTGTTCTGGGTTGAGGATAACTTGTCTTTTAGCTCAGTTTTAAACTCTGCTTGAGTTTGTTTTAACTGCTCTATGCCACTTTTTGTTTCTTACACTGTTTTTCTCAACTCCTCCAGATGTCTGTTGTGTTCCTCTTCAAAGCGATTGATTCGATTATGTAATTCCTCCCGGATTTCCTCTTTCATAGTATTGAACATGGTAATGATCATATTTTGAAAGTCGTTGTTCTGGGTCAGGCTTTCTTGGCCTTTTTCCGCGGGTTTGTTCTTGTTGGAGTCTAACATTATGGGATTAATTTCTTCAGTGGGAAATTTGTTTACTTGAGTGTTGCTTCTCATGGATTTGCACTTTGACTTTGGCATTGTCATTTTAACTCTTAAGATCTCTCAATTTCACTAAACTGAATTATTTGGCCTGGGGTACTGGTGGGCGGGGCCTGAACGGGTACTTACCTAGGGCGCGGGGTGCGCCCGGGTGGACCGCGTGAGTCCCGACCAGCGGAGCGGGGTGGGGTGAAAAGGGAGGATGGGCGCGTCGGTGTGGAGCTATTTAACCCGATGGCAGCTGGGGCGGGGCCCAGGCGCAGGGGCAGGTCCTCTTCGTCCCTCGGCCCCCGCGTGGCTCCGGCTGGATGGCGGGAGTCGGAGCCGGGTCCCTGTGGGCTGACCTGGGGTCCTAGAGCGCGCGGTGAGGCCCGGCTGGATCACGCGTGCGCGTTCCGACATGGCGGAGCGGGGTGGGGTGAAAAGGGACTCCAAACACTTCTTAAGGATACTATGAAAGATGTAGCTAGTAGGAATAGTCACTTTTCTTTTTAAATTTTTTATTTATTTGCAAGAGAGAATGGGGGATTGTGAAGACATATACACGCATGCTATAGAACATGGGTGGAGGTCAGAAAACAGCTTTTGAAACTCAGCACTTTCCTAGCCCCACGTGGGTTTTTAGGGATTGAACTTGGCAGCCAGATTTACAAGCAGATGCGTTACATGCTGTCGTATTTTGAAATGTGTCCTCCACAGTCTCATGTGTTTGGGAAGGTCGTGGCGCCTTTGAGAGGTGGAACCTTGCTGGAGGAAGGCAGTCACAGGGAGTGGGTCTTAAGGTGGATTAGTACCACCCTACTACTGGAGAAGTCTGCCTTTTGGAGCAGCAGTCTGGCAGCTCTCAGCCTCTCAGATGGGTGTGACATAGCCCGTCTTCAGCTTTGGCCAGCCAACCATGTCGTCTTCACTGTGAAAAACTATATTTTCCCTTTGGAACTATAAGTTGAATATATCTCCCTTTCTTCCTTAAGTTGCTTGACTTTGAATGTTCTCTCACAGCAACACACAAGAATAATTATTACACCCACTGAGATATCTCATAAACCTGTGTCCTCTATCTTAATGGAGTTAGCAATACACTATGATACTATATTATGTGTTCAATGTCATAGTCCTCATGACTGCTATTATAAGGGTCAAACTCTTTTTATATTTGATATGTCTTTTCAGAAAATAACAATGGCTAGACTATAAAAATATTCCATGTTATATTTTCCCAAAATATATGAACTTCTATAGTATATTTATAATACTGTTTGAGTTAGATAAAGCTTTACAGGCACAGTCTAAATCTAATTAGATGAAATGGCTATTGTTACACTATTAAAAATAGTGTTTTACTGGGGATCAAGTTCTCTAAGTTTAAAGATGGTGAAGGAGATGCAAATCATACAAGTCCACCCTGAGGACATATAATAAGTTTTTTTTCTTCTGCATAATCTATTACTTTGTGCTTACAAGGCAATTGAACTTTGTTTTGTGTCATTTTCTCATTTGAGCTTAATTCTGAACAAGCTAAAGAAACATAAGCTTAAGGCTAAGAATATAAGCTACAATTTCCCCTCTTCAAAATAGTTCTTATTGCTAGTATGACGAAGGAAACATTTCTATGATTAGTTATAAATACTTATCTTAGTTTGCTAGGTACTGTGCATAAATTAGAGTAAGTTCATGAATGATATTTATTTATTTTTAATATTTATTTTGTGTGTGTGTGTGTGTGTGTGTGTGTGCACGTGCACGCACGTGCGCGTGCCCTGTGGATGGTCAAGGGTGACTTCACGAATCATCTTGGATTGCTACTACCTCCTTCTTCCTTCACTCTGGGATTTCCCAGGCTCCACCCACTAGGGTCAGAAATGTAGGCCGCTGCTCTTTCTGTTTGGCATGTTTTATGTGGGACCTAGGATCACAACTCAGGACTTTCTGTTTTCTTTCTTTCTCTCTCTTTCTCTCTTTCTCTCTCTCCACTCTCTCCCTCCCTCCCTCCCTCCCTCCGTCCCTCCCTTTCTTCCTTCCTTCCTTCCTTCCTCTTCTTTTGTCAGTTTCATGCATATGCACAATGAATTTTGATCATTTTTACCCTGTCTTACCCCTATCACATCTCACCTCTCTCTTTGAAAACCTTTTTCTTCTCAAAAACTCCCACTTGTAAGGTCGGCAGAGGGAGATGCAGCAAGGAATCAAGTGAATCTATCACAGCACAAGTTTTATTTGAGAATAAGACCTATGGAGGTTGTCACAGTTAGGCACAACTTGACGGTTGAAGGTTTGAGCTCTGGGCACATTTGTGGATAATTAGTGGTTGGGTTAAGCCCAGATCAAACCTGTAGGAGATTGTTTAGCTGATGGGGAAGGCCTGGCCTACAGTGGGTGGGACTAGGCCCTGAACAGATGAATAAAATGCTGAGAGCCAGTTGAGGATGTTGGCATCCTTGTATACAGTTGGCTAGACATGCTGGTCTGGCAAGTAAGGATCATCCCTCTCTTAGCCATTATGTAGAGATGGTGTGGCCATTTCCCTAGGCCCTGGTGTTGGTGCATGGTCTCCAGTCAAGCTGTACTATGAACTGTAACCAATCTATTGTAAGAGAATAAACCCCTTGTTCCCTTATGCCGTTTGATGGTGATTTATCAGCAACCATGCAGGCAAACTGCAACAAATTCTGTTTGATGTTATAAACTGTGATAGCTATAAGGTAGGAAAACGGAGAGAGAGGAGGCAGATGCAGAGGTGAAGCTTTTCCTTTTGTTGGGAAGACAAGGACAAGATACTGAAAGAATGGTGGGTGACCAAGAGAGACATTGGTGACTTGCCTCACTAACGGGGCAGATAGTGTTGCCAAGGGTGTTCCTAGGGATGTATTTCTCATAACAGACTCCCTTATGGAGGTCTGGAGGAACTCATAAGAACCAAAGGTTGAGTGTGGAATAGGGATTGAATGAGCAAGAAGGACAAAAACTATTTGAAAAGAACCATTAAAGCATGAAGCCCAGAAACCTGAGGAAAAAAAAAGTCTAAATTTCGTAAGTCAAGAAAGAGGTGGATTTAACAATATGGTGGGCTAACGGCTAACACACACCGCCTTGTGAGTGTCTGATTGCCTGTTTGTCTCACGGTTTTAATAGGGCTTTGCCTGCATGTGACAAGTTGTCACATGTTGGAGCAGAGGAAGCTTTAGGTGTTAAATTCTATGATCTTACTTAAAGGATGCCATTTTGTCTTTGTATTGTTTTCAAATATATTGTCATAGCACTAGTTTAGTTCTCGAATGCCTTTTCTATTGAAATTCAGTACTTTCTAGCTGGTTTCCTTATGTAGACTTTTCTAATGGCTCTTAACATTTATGGGGTGCAAGGCCTTTCTGAGAATCTGGTAAGACTATACCACTTCTTTGAAATATGTATTTAAACCTACCTTTTATAAAAACTCAAGTGCACATTTTTATGTATACTTTTGCAGGACTCCTAAATTCCTGGAGCTGGCGTGTGGGCTCCTGAAACCACTTTCATGGAATATATCATGTTTGTCTGTTGCATTCCCCATTTATCTACTTCATACTTTTGAATATATACTAAACTCAGTATGCTTGTGATAAGCTCTAGAAATGCAGAGATAAGTAGAAAATTAGATTTTTTTCGAGGAACTCATAGTCTACACAAAAAGAAACAAGTATGTCCCATTTAGGCACTGCAGTGCTCTAAGTATTGGTCTACTATAGAGGAGGCCCAAACCAGAAAAGTCTGATTCTGTTAGAGGCCTATGAAGTAAGGAATTTAAAGAAACTTAATTTTTCTAAGTTATAACTTTATCATTTCACTCTTATCCTCAAATATTCACAACAGTAGATAGATTATTGGTAAGTTCAATTTCTAAACTCGGAATATTAGAACCTTATTAACTTGATTTTAACCTATTTTTGTTCTGCCAGTTCCCAATCAAGTCATATGTGTCTAAGTACATCAAAAGTTTATATTTTTTAGCTCTCTATCTTTATGGAAACTGTATCTGTAAGCAATAAAGTAGATATTTAGAGCTATTATCTTTTGTGTATGTAAATGACTATGATCTATGTGGACGTTGCCATTTTTTTGTCTCTTTGACTTGGGACAAACAATTTAATTTGCTTGTTTTCTGAATTGAATGGTGTGCTTGTAGGACCAATAAGGATGAAGTGTTTCGAAGCAAGTAATCTGAATATGGTTATGAACACAATATTACACATTACTGTTACTATTGGAAAGTGCACTTACCATCTTTTAAGATTAATAAAAAACTGAAGTTCATAGAATTTTCATACACGGACAATGAATTGTACGTTTGGGAATCAAATTTCTCTAGCTTGAAAGGCCATGGTTAACTCAGGGTATGGGGATTGCTGCAAGAGAAAAAGGAGAATGTGTAGGTACAATGTAACTGGCACATAGCTATTGGTTTCTTCCCCTTTTAATCAATGTCTTCCAGTTTGAATTTTTTCCATCAGTTGTACTTATTCTTCAGAGGCCCACATTTGGTACCTGTGTGGATGCTGTACCCCATCTGTGCTATATACCTCAATTTGTGGTTCTTCTGTTACCCTGGAGAAGACAAATTGTCTTTGGGAAACTGAGCATTTTCTGATGCTTATAGTTATTTTGTTACAATACAAACAAAGCGAGGAAAACTTAAAAAAATCAGTGGGAAAGAGGAAATGTTTATCTTATTTCACAGTTTCAGAGATACCAGTCCATAATCATTTGGCTCTTTTAGGTCTGTGGCAAGGCAGGCAAAAAAGCAGGCAGGTGAGTCTCTACCCTAGTCACTGGTGCCATACTTTCTCCAACTAGCTCTCATTTCCTGTTTTCTACCACCACCACCAAATAATGAAGAGAATCATGAATGCATCAATGGATTATTAGCCCATTGATGAAGTCAGAGTCGTAGGATCCACCATCTCTCAACATTACCAGCAATTTGTGAACAATCTTTCCATACATGAGTCTTTGGGGGCACACTTTGTATCTGATCATAATAGACCTAGAGTCTATACCACTTATATCCTGTATTAGTCACTTATTGAACTATTTATTGTTGTCTTTTAAGCTCATACATATTTATCATCCTCACAGAGATGGCACCTCCTTATAAGTAGAAGCAGAACCATCTTTTGAACTGATATGGCTTGATGTACTGCCTAATGTTTACTGGCCATTAGTGGTTTTCTATATTGATTGTGTTTTTTATCCTTTATCCTTTTTTTCTTTATGCTATGGGAAGGAATGCATTTTGTTCCCAATATGCAGGGCTGTATGCATGCTAGGGTAGTACTCCATTACTGACATACAACCTTAACCCAGTTTTTAGAAAAGGTAATTAGGAAAAAAAGCCTTTTTTTTCAGATTAAATAGAACTCTAAAATAAAACCTTCAATAATAGATTAAATACATTTCTATTCGTATAATGAGTTTCTTTAAAAATACAGCTAATGTGGAGCATGATGAACACATCTTTATGTTTGTTGTTATAGATGAGTATAAAGATAATAAGGTGATGGATTTGTAGAAAATCATGCTACTGAAGAAGATACAAGAAAATGTTAGTTTATTTTTAATTTAAAAGTATACTGTGAAAAATAGGTTACTACTGAATTTTCAGAGTCTATCCTTACAGACTTGATCAAATAACAGTAATGTTTGTTACAGCGTTCTAGTCACACACCACATGTGTCAGACACTGGGTAAATTCTTTATGTTAATCCTTATGCATAAAGTACATTATGTTGTATGGTTTTGGGAAAAAGGTACCCCAGGTATGAAGTAAAGACAATATTTCAAGAAAGATTGTTTTCGTCTTTAGGATATTGCCCTTACAATTTATGTTAGCTCTGGAATTATCTTTCATTCTGTCTTTTCTATTTTGTCAGATCATTTTCAGTAGATAGGGAAATACCAGGGAAAAAAGGTCTGGAAACAGATGGGCGTGGAGCCTGAGGTCTGATCTTAGCATTCAAACTGCATCTTGCCTCATAGGAAATGCTGTTACTGAGCTAACTAAGCATAAGGCATTATGGTCATGCCATGTTGATTTTTGGAATCAAAAAATAACATTTTCATTTGTTTCTGATAGAAAAGAAGTTTCCTTAATAGTTTTGTCCTTAAACTTAAGTGGAAGAAGATGAGAGTAGCAAAACTTAAATTTATATGCTATGTTATGGTTAGACCCTGCTCATGGGGCAGTTTGGCATTGGACTCGTGGAAAAACTCAGTTTTTCTCATTCGTTTTCAATGGCCAGTTCGCATTTTACTTGACCGTACTTGACTTATGATATGCTTCATGTGCTTTCTTACCCGGCTTCTAAGACATCATGCTCCTGTGGTGTCCACTATGTTGTACTGGCCAGTTCTTCTAATTCTCAATAGCTGATGCTTCCTTTTCATCCTGTCCTCTGACTGCTGGAGTGGCTTAGCACACCAACTCTTGGTGATGACATCCATTTTCATGGTCACACCAAGCTATGCCCACATTATATCACTAGTCTAGAGCTTTGGCCTGAACTATAGTCATGCTCTTTACTTTGACTTTGCATTGTTATGATTCCCTAACATTCACTTCAAACTGGAGCTGCTCAAAGCTACTTGCCAAATTTATACCTTCAACAATCTTCCCTGCAGCATTTGATGACACGTCCACGATTATAAGTAAAATGGAGGATTCATTCTTTGCTTAACTCCCATCGTGAATCCATTGTGAAATCCTCTTATCTGCAGTTTCAAAATATATGCTGACTTCAGCACTTTTCTACCACTCTGATCCAAATCATCATTAGCTCTTGCTTGGAGAGTCAGAATAACCTAACTTGTCTTCCTCTTCTGACTATCGCTGTATGTCCTGCCCTGCTCAATGTTTAGTCTGAACACAGCAGCCAGAGTGATCTTTCTAAAAAGTGGGTCACATCATGCTGCTGTTTACTTCAAGCCCTGAAATAGTTTCTTTTTCTATGCAGAGAAAGTCAAAGTAATTCAGTAGCTCTCAGACCCCACATGACGTCACCTCTCTGATTTTGTCTTCAGCTGTCTTTCTCCTTATTCTGCATTTCCACCATTATTGGCCTCTGCTTTTTCTTTATATAGAGATACATTCTAGTTTTTTTTCCTCGGTCTCCAGCATCCCTCCCCTAAGTATGCACTTTGCTTATTTCCCAAGTCTTTTCCTAAAGGGCAGGCTCCCAGTGAGTCTTATCTCTAGAACCCCTTATATAAACTGGCAATCTGCCTAAGCATGCAACTCTCCACGCTCCCTTTATCTGCATTTTTCTTTTAAAAATAGAATTTTTTAACCTTTTAGCAAGCCATGTAATTTACTTATTTCCTATAGGCCTTTAATTGTTACATTGTAAGTTTCATATGCCTAAGAAATATTGAGACCAGAACACATGTAGAAGATTAAGAGAGAGTTTATTAGAGACTAGAAGAAGGAACTCTTGAACACAAATGAGGGGCAAGGAAACTGAAAGGAACTCGGGGATGTGAAGTCCTCGAGGGGCAAGAGAATCAAAGATGGCCCGCAGAGTCAGGGGTATTTATAACCTTGGGCAAGCTCTAGAAAAAGTAGCTTTTCCTCACTGTTGAGTTCTAGCTTCTGTAAACTTGACTGGGTCTTTTGATTTCTTACATCTGATTGGGATCCAGTTAGGTAGGCCAGACCTAGTGACTTACTTCATGGTTGAGCTATTTCTTCTGAGGAATTTAGCTCATCTGCATTTGAGGAATTCATATTTATATCTATTCATAAGCAAAGGAGGAAGTGGGTGACCTTATCTTAGTGGGGTTTGGCTCCAACTTCTGTATAGCTATGGAGGTAACCTTAAAAAGACCTACCTAGCTTGGCTACTCTGTTCTAAAACACTGCCTATTAGATGCTGTTCTCTATCTCAGTCCCATCCCTAAGGGACATTTCTCCATTCCTGCAGCTCAGGTCAGTACTTACAGCTGAATGAGTGACCCCAGTCCACACCATTTGTTCTACAGGTACTGTTATAAGAAATAATAAGCAAAGTACTGTTTTAAGGAACTGATAAACCTGGGTTTCCATCATTGGACTTGATAACAAATGCAATAGACTTTTAGGGGGCCAGGCAATTTTGCTTTAATCTTTAAATTTGGATCTTGCTTGAAGTTATTTGACAGGTTTCAACAAACTTAAGAGAGGTTTTTGCCGTTTGGGAGGTATTCATCCTGGGTTACTAGAGCCCATGACTGTTGACATGTTCAAAAAATGTCAAACTTCTCAAGGGTGTCTACGGGTGAGGATACAAGGACCATGGATATTTCTCATGGACCTACTTCACTTCAAACTCATAAAATGGCTTGGGGTTAAGTGCGGGAGATATTAAAAAGTTAAAGGACAAAGAAAGACTAGAAATGCCATTCTTGTTTTGGGGCAGGGATAGATATAACTGGCTGCAGTATCAATACATTAAGACCACAGTGACTCTTGGTGAAATGAAATCTACAGATAGCAGCACCTTATTTACTGTGTGTCAGTGACAGATGTGTAGGGGACAGGTGTTCACTTGTAGGTTCAGATATAAATTTTAATGCCCCCCCCAATACCTTCCAATAGAAATAATGATATATTGGAAATTGTTTGATGTGTATTTCTCTTCTTGAAAAAAATCCTTGCCTATTACAGATTCATTTCAGCTCCACATTTGAAAGAAGATTGTTGTTCTTGAACTGCAAGATGGAATATATTAACCTTTAATGTAAACGCACTCACTCATAGAGCGGTTGGTTACTCTTACACGTTTCTAACATGACCTTGATGATAGAGAACCACTTGCTCATTTTTTTTTTATCTTTAATGCTTACTAGGGATTTTTTTTTTTTTTATTGAGAGTTACCAAGCCATCTGATCTGGAGAGTTTAAAACATAAAAGTCAGAAATAAATCAGCATTGCTAAGGTACTCAGGATGAAAGGGTTGTCACTACTCTGTAATCTTGAGTTGTAAAGAAGCAATTTGAGTTATCTCCTACGTGGGTTGACAAGTGAGCTTTTTTAGTGGGCTGGAGTTGGTAAAACAAAGACTTATTCAAGCTGTGAAATGCACTCAAGAGTAAATAGCAAGAAATGACAAGAGGCCTGTTTTGTCAGATATATTTTTGATGGTTGTGCGGGCTTCTGATTATGAGGAAAAAAAGCCTGTTTCAAATTTGGAAATGACAGGTCTCTCATAATGGGACAGGTTGGGTTGACTGCAAAAGAGAAATGATGGAAAGCTTTACTCTGGACTAGAGCTACTATTTTTTTTTCTTTATTTTTAAAACATCATATGGTCTCATTCTTTGTAAAAATTTTTTGTTCTGATTTTATAAATTCTACTTTTACTTTTAAATAACTGTCATTTTCAGGAGACAGTCCATTCTTTAAAAATTATACTTCAACATACCCAGAAATACAAAATATCAGAATTTTATTCCAAGAATTAGTTTTTAAGTCGTGTTAAGCTATTTAGACCTTTGTAAAAAATCAACTTAATGGAATCCAGCAAAGTTCAATAAAGCTGTGGCCAAATTCAACAAATGTTGAAGCTTTATTTGTTTTCATTCCCCTAGGTATTCTGAAGGAATAAAGCAAGTCAAAATTATTCACTCTTTCTAGGTTATGACTACAGAGGAAAGATAAATAAACATGTCAGGATAAAGTGCTTTATAGTGAGGTAAAGTGAAATGCCTTGGGGTTGACTATAGATACACAAGTTAAAGGTGCATGTGGAATTAGGTGAAAGAGAAAGTGTCTTTAGAATTTGACTTTTATGTGAAGAAAATGAGCCATATTTCAATGTAAATTCAGTGATTTCTTCCTCATTACCACATATAAGCTCTGTTTATGTAAAGATTCCAAGGACATTAACTTCAACTAAAACTTTTCCTTTTAACCTGCATTAAGAAATTATATTCTTTCTAAAACTGTGCTGTGATTTTAACCTCAGCAATTTTGCAAAGCGTAGTTTTCACATTACAGGGACAGGGTTGAAGAGATTTTTCTGACAACTTAATTGATTTGTATTTGGTGTTCTTTGGCTTATGTGTTTGAACTAAAAATAACTTTGAGGTGATCTCATTTAAGCTATTTGAAGTTTCAGGTACACTGAATACCAGATCTTCGTCTTCATTTAGGCTTCTGAAGATTATTATTGGTGATTACAGAATTTGAGTCTGGTATTGTTTGTTGTTATTTCATTTCTTGTCAGAAAGGAGATTTAATAGTTTAAGGGAAAATATCAATAAAAGTCGCTTGCTTTCCTGATTTGATTTCATCTATCAGCAAGAAATATTGATGCTTGTGGACAGAAACTGCTTAGATTCTTCTTCCTGACCAAATGAGTATGAGGTGGCATTCATTACTCTAATGGATAAATGGCCCAGTGCCGATTACTATTATTCATGTGTTTGTGCACTCATGAGCACACATTTTATTTCTTTCAATATTATTTCTGAGATAGTAGTCAATTTGGCATTGTACTATCTAAAGAATGCAAAACTTTACTCTGTCATTTCTTTAAAAATATTAGTTTCTTAAAGTATTAAATCGGTTTAGTGAAAACTGATCCAAGGTGAATATTATACCAATCTTTTCACCTTATTTGTTGTTTGCTTGGAATATTTCACAATTCACTTTATTCATTAAGTTTTCTTCACCTTTAAAGCTGGCAGTAATGCATTAACTAGAACTTCTTTTTTATTATTATTTATTACTTATTCAATTGTGCATGCATGCGTGTGTGTGAATGTGTCTGTGTGTGTGTGTGTGTGTGTGAATGTGTCTATATGTGTGTGTGTGTGTGTGTGTGTGTGTGTGTGTGTGTGTGTGTGTGTAGAACCAAGGACGAATTCGGAAACCACCATGGACAGCCTCCACTTCCTCCTTGTTTACTCTGTCACAGGATTCACAGGCTCCGCCCTACCAGGCAGCGCAGGTCGCCCCCGCTTCTGCCCAGTGTCTATACGTGGGGTCTAGGATCTGAACTCAGGACCTTCTCCCTGCAAGGCAGAGGCTTAACCCCTGAGCCACCTCTCCAGCCCCCTAACTAGAGCTTCTTAAAGTGTTATAAACTTCAGCATTTAGGTTAGTGGTAAATATGGGTGAACTTAAAGTCTCAAATTCCCAGCAGTTTAGATATAGGCAGGAATACTATTATGCCTGTATAGTTTATGTATTATAGTAAGATGTAAAATTAACATATAAAATCCATATCCTATTACTTTTTAAAATTTTTTCCACTCATACAAACTTGATAGGTACCCCATTCCCCTCCCTTCCTCCATCCCTCTCTAGATCCCCTTCTTCCCTCCCCCTTTTCCCCTTCCTTTCCCCCCTACCTCCCTTTCTCCCAGTGCCCCTTCCCCCCCATTTCTGGAGCATCCTTTACTGTGCATGACAAACTTCCCTCTATGTCTTCCTCTCTGATGAGGTGTAAGGACTCAGTAGCATTGCCTAGAGCTATTTCTTGTGTTCCCCTTTAGTTTAGGAACACTATTGTAGTTGTTAATTCCTTGCCTCTAAGGATCCTATTGCCTGTGATTCATGCTAGGCTTTGGGGGGTTAATGATATGTTGGTCATTGCACAGGTCATGGAAAGTCCTATTATGATTACTTCAGCCCTAACGTGTGTGGATAAAGGTCTGTTAAAATAGAGTCTTATTTTGAGGGTAGATTCAAAGGTAGATGGAATAAGAGTAGGAGACTGTGGGGGGGGGGAACGACAGTGTCTCATTTGCAGGATGGTTACACTCTATCTGCCAGACTATGCCTTCCTTGTCTGGTGAGATCTAACCCCATCAGTTGCAAGTGACCAGGAAGGAAAGTCTGTGAGCTTAACCAGATGTCTCGTTACTTACTTGCAGTACTTGATGGTGGCCTATTTTCTCTACTGTAGCATGATCTCCTCTCTCCCTGTTTCTGGTGGGGCCCTCCTTCCTCTTCCCTCCTGTTTATAATCTTTGCAATTACTATATGTATTACAGAGAGTTATCTTTGAGTGTGTCACTAAGTGGGTTTGGTACTAGCTTCTACTTATTAGGGAGTACATACGGCACTTAATTTTCTGTGTCTGGGATATTTCAATCAATATAAATTTTTCTAATTCCATCCATTTCCCGGCAAATTTCATAAATTCATCATTTTTGATAGCTGAGTAGCACTCCATTGTATAAATGTACCACATTTTTCTTATCCGCTTGTCAGCTGTTGCGCACTTGGGTTGATTACATGATTTTGCTATTGTAAACAGTGCTGCTATGAACATGGTCATGCTTGTGCCATTGAGGTGAATTTTTGCTGTATGGGGGATTATTCTCAAAAATGGTAGAGCAGGGTCATATGGCATTTCAATCTTTAACTTTTTTAAGAATCACCAGACGGATCACCAGAGTGATTCCATGAGTCTGTATTCCCACCAGCAATGTAGGAGAGTTCCCTTCTGGCCACATCCTCTCCAGCATTTGGTTGTTTGTATTGTGGATTTTCACTATCCTGACTGGGGTGAGATGATTTGCATTTCCCTGATGGCTAAGGATGCGGAGCATTTTTAAAGGTATTTGTTACACATTTCAATTTCGTCCCTGGTAAAGTTTCTTTTAAGTTACAAGGGCCATTTTTTATTTGGGCCATTTGTTTCCTTAGTGTTTAGTTTTCTAAGTTCTTTGTGCACTCTGGATAGTAGAGCTCTATCAGATATGTGGTTACTGAAGATTTTCTCCCATTCTGTGGGTTGCCTTTGTGCTCGACTTACAATCTCTTTATCTGAATAGAAGCTCTTTAATTTCATAAGATCCCAACTGTTGAGAGTTGGTAGCAGTGACTGGGGTATTGGATGTCTGTTTAGGAACTGTTGGCCTAGTCCAATCAGCTGAAGGGAGTTCCCTACTCTTACAACTATAGTTTTTATAGTCTCTAGCCTTATATTGAGGTCCTTGATCCATTTCAAATTAATTCTTGTATATGATATTTCGCCTTTTATTTTGCTAATCTCCTCCCTTCTACTGCTTTTGGGATCAGATTGCTCTAGTGTCTCTAAAGCTTTAAGCTGTATTGTTAAGTTATTTATTTCTGATGTTTCCATTTTTTTGATGTAGGCATTAAGAGCTATGAACTTACCTCTTAGGACAGCTTTCATTGTGTCACAAAGATTTTGATAAGTTGTATTTTCATTATCGTTCACTTTCAGGAAATCTTGAATTTCCTTTGTAATTTCTTCCTGAATCCAATTCTTATTCAGCATCATGTTTAGATTCCAGGAGTTAGTGTATTTTCTGTTGTTTGTTGTGCTGCAGATGTGAAGCTTTAGACCATGGTGGTCTGATAGGGTACAGGCTAGAATTTCAACTTTCCTGTGTATCTGGAGATTCGTTTTGTGGCCCAATATGTTATCTATTTTGGAGAAAGTTCCATGTGCTGCTGAGAAAAATGTTATTCTTTGGTGCATGGATGAAAAGTTCAATAGAGATCTGTAAGGTCCATTTCTTTAAGGGTTTTGGTTGAGTTCCAAAGTGTCTCTGTTAAGCTTTTGGCTGTTGATCTATCCCGTGTTGAGAAGGTGGTGTTGAAATCCCCAAAAATTATTGTTTGGGGGTTGATTTCTTGCTTTAGACGCTGTAGGGTTTAATGAATATGGAGGGGCCCGTTTTATGTGCATATATGTTCAGCATTGTGAGGTCTTCCTGGTGAATTGTACCTGTGACTAAAATGTAGTATCAATCTGTGTCTCTTATGATTTTTTTGGTTTGAAGTCCACTTTGTCAAATAGCATAATAGCTACTCCTGGCTGTTTCCTGGTTCCATTAGGTTGCAGAATTTTTGACCAGCCTTTTATTTTTAGGATGTGCCGATTTTTTGTGGTGAGATGGGTTTCCTGAAGGCAGCAGATTGATGGGTTGTGATTTTTAATCCAAGTTTGTAATCTGTGTCTCTTGATTGTTGATTAATACCATTGACATTTAATGTTATAATGGAGAAATTATTTTTAATTCCGGACTTTTTTATGTTTAGTGGCTTTTGTAAGTGTATTATTTGGCTTTTAGGTTTTGGTGGTAATATGCTTCCCTTCTGTCCACCTGGATACGCTTTTTTTTTTCTTCAAGCTTGATATCATTTCTAGCATTTTATGAAGGCCTGGTTTGGTAGACATGTAAGCCTTCAAGTTGTCTTTGTGCTGGAAAACTTTTCTTTCTCCCTCGACATGACTGATAGTTTTGCTGGGTATATCAGTCTGAGTTGACATTTTTCCTCATTCAATACTTGAAATATGTCTCTCCAAGCTCTTCTTGCTTTTACTGTTTCCATTGGGAAGTCATTCGTTATATTAATAGGTTTACCTTTAAAAATGACTTGCTTTTTTTCCCTTGAAGCTCTCAGCACCTTTTCTTTGTCTTGAATGTGGAGTGTTTTGACTATTATTTGCCGTGGCGATTTTCTATTTTGGTCATATCTGTTTGGTGTGCGGAATGCCCCTTGTTTTTGGATGGGCCTCTCATTCTTTAGATGAAGGAAGTTTTCATTTATGTTAAGTTGAAAAATTTCCTCAGGTGTGGTATTTTGGGATTCTTGCATATTCCATGAATGCGCATGTTAGGCTTCTTCAGGGTGTCCCATAACTATTGAATATTCCTCTCAAGTATCTTTTTGGCTTTAACAACCTCTTCCATTGAGCTGGTTAATACTTCCACTTTGTCTTCAAGGTCTGAAATTCTATTTTCTGCTTCTTTAGTTCTGCTGATAAGACTCTCTGTTGAGTTTTGGGTTGAATATAACTTGTCTTTTAGTTGGATTTTAAACTCTGCCTGAGACTGTTTTAATTGTTCTATGCGTGTTTTTGTTTCTTGAACTGTTTTTCTCAACTCCTCCAAGTGCCTGTTATGTTTCTGTTCAAAGTAGTTGATGCATTTATTTAACTCCTCCTGGATTTCCTCTTTCATAGTATTGATCATTGTAATGATCATACTTTGAAAGTCGTTATTTTGGGCCTGGCTTCTTCTCTATTTTCTGTGAGTTTGTTCTGGTGGAATCTATCATTATGGGATTAATTGTTTCAGTGGGAGATTTGTTTTCTTGGGTTTTGTTTTTCATGATCTCCACTTTGACTTGGGCATTGTTTTGTCTCTTAATATCTTTCAGTTTCTGTGTGTTTTTGACTGAACTGAATTAGTTGGTATTACTAGTCTTAGGCAATTATTACTAGTGTTTGCCTTGGAGTTGGATACGCTTGTCTGTTGTTACTGTTATTTCCTAGATGAGGCTATTAGTTAGTACATCAGTTAAGGTTTAGTAGGTAGGGGTTGCATAATGGTATGGTAGTGCACTTTTACGATTTAGTACCTTGGTGATATATGAGAGTGAGTGGTATAGTCCCTGAATTTGTATGTGTTTTGGAGGTGGCTATATGGAGAAGTTAATCTACTGTGATTAGTAATTGAAAGGAGCAGGGTGGTAAAGAGGTTTACTTGTCTTTGGGCTGGATGTGAAGTATCACTCCCATGTGATAGGATGATTTTAGAGGAGTTCATATGTATGGCCTTTGTCCCCTAGAGCTTTGCTTGGGTTTTCTTTGGACTCTGTTGACTTTTTTTTTTTTTTTCATTATTTATTCAACTGTGCGCATGTGCGTGAGCGTGTCTGTGTGTGTGTGTCTGTGTGTGTGTGTGTGTAGAACCACGGACGAATTCGTGAACCACCATGGACGTCTCCACCTCCTTCTGCCCGGAATTCACAGGCTCCGCCCTACCAGGACCAGAAGCGCAGGCCGCCCCCGCTTCCGCCTGGCTTCTATACGTGGGATCTGGGATCCGAACTCAGGACCTTCTGCCTAGCAAGACGGAGGCTTAACCCCTGAGCCACCTCTCCAGCCCCCTTTGGACTCTGTTGAATTCTGAGGAGCAGTGTGTCCTCCCTGGACCACGAGCAACCTGGGCCAGCAGAAAGGGCAGAGAGGCTAATGGTGATGATGTGCACTTCACCTGGGACTTGGGGCATGGCCTAGTGGCCCACCCTAGCCAGGACAGCCTGGGTGCTGCTCAGGCTGGCTGATGGGAGGAGCTGGGACAAGTGGGTGACCTGGGAGCTGGTGGGATTTACCTGAGAAGCAGTGTGTGCTCCCTGGACCGTGAGCATCCTGGGCAGTCGGGAAGGGCAGAGGGACTGGTGAAGATGGCAGAGCTCTCCCCTATTACTTTTTTTTGGTACAGGATTGGATGGATCTATCCTATAGGCACTGCATATGTAAATGTTATGCTAGATGTTTACAAAATTGCTGTGTCTATGTTTAGTGTTCTGACCTGTGAATATTTGAGTGATTAGTAGTCTGACATGCCACAGTGCCTACCAAACCCCTGAACTATAGCTGACCTCCTGCAGGTTGAGCTCTGTGAGGTATATGGTCCTCCCAAGGGCCATGGTCTACATAAGCACATTGCATAATCACCTCCTGTAGGCCAGGCTCGGTGAATTCAATTGTAGATGGCTTCTCTTGGGCAAGTTTCTATGTGCCCATGCCATGGATGGCTTCGGCTGAGCTAGAGTTCATGCTCTCAAATTGTAGCCAGCCTCATATGGGCTGGGCTCTGTAGGATGAATTGTGGATGATTTCTTATAAGCAGGACTCATGCATTCA
Organism: Typhlomys cinereus; assembly: GCA_023101885.1. Lineage (NCBI taxonomy): Eukaryota > Metazoa > Chordata > Mammalia > Rodentia > Platacanthomyidae > Typhlomys > Typhlomys cinereus. The sequence goes on from JALPQD010000020.1 coordinate 3,301,943, forward strand.
AACTGTAGACAGCCTCCTGAGGGCCAGGGTTTGTGTGCTCACACTGTAGCTGGCCGCCCGTAGGATGGGCCCCATAAGCTCAACTGTGGCCAGCCTCCTATAGGTGGCATCCATTTACCTACACTGTGGATGGTCTTTCTTAGTCAGGATTCCGTGTACTCATTTGATGGACAGCTCCCCCTGAATCAGAGACCATACATTCATATCACCGGCTTACTCAACCTTTTAAGAGGTCAACAGAACTGCTGTTCTTCAGCTTTATTATGGTTTCTTAACCATGTGGAGTTAGAATTTCAATCATGACAACTATCTATGTTTTAAATGTATTTTTTCTTATTGTTCATGTATTACATTATCTCATAGTCCTTGTTCTGGAAAGAAAAGAAAAAGGACATGAATGTGGAAGGAGACATGTTGCTGGGTATCTAGGGAGAGTGGGAATGGGAAGGGATTAATGTTATCAAAGTGCATTCTCTAAATGTTTGAAATTTCAAATGAAGGAAAATTTTTTAAAAAACAAAGACAGCTTTATGGAGAAAACTCATGCACAACAACAATATAATAGAGTATACAACAAAAATACTTTGAAGAAATAAATAGGGATTATATGAGGAAAATCTGGAAAAGTCGAAGAAATGAAATGACTTTTTTTGCTCTTATGTAAAATAATTCCGATTTATGGAGAGGTCTGTCTTTCTTGTATTAAAAGGGATTCAACATGAGCTCAATGGCAAGAAAACAGTTTTGTCATTTTTCTGGAACTATATAATGTGATAATAAAGGTCATATGAAAAATCATGTAAAGGAACACCGATCAAAGAATATTAAAATATACTACAAAGCCTCCATAATTAAACAAGCAAGTAACTAGTGCTTGATTAAATGGTCTAATGGAACAGAGCAGAAGTTCCAGAAAGATCTAAATATGTATTGAAATTTAACATCTGATAAAGATGGCATTTAAATTCTCTATGGAAACTATAGGCTTTTAAAACAAATGATAAGAAAACTATTTCAAAAGCATAAGACATAATATTGGATCTGTAAACCCAACAGTAAAACAAACTTCAAATATATCAGTGATTTAAATGTAAAAATGTAAATGAAAATAAAACTTCAGGGAATATTGTATGGGAAAGTCTTTTTATGTCTCAAAATTTAGAAGTAATAAAAGCTTGATAAATTTGATTATATAAAGCTTTTCCATGGGAAAGAATCAAGAAAAATATGATTGTGGAAATATAGAACAGAGGAAAGACCAGTGTATTTAATATATGAAAGATCTAATAAAAAATCTCTACAATTAATAGAAAGCAGTCAAAATTTGATATAGCAAAATGGACAAATGATTTAAACAACTTATAAGAAAAGTATCTAATGACTCTTGACCATGAAAAAGATCTAAGTACATTTTTTACTTTAAGATTGGCAAAAATGCCAAGTTTTTGAACACATCATTTAAAGTAGTGGACAAATTGATATATCTTATTGTCACTAAGCCAAAATATTATATACACAGAGGGTCTTTTTCCATTCATTCTGTTTGTTATACTGGCACATATGTGTGCATATGTGTTTACATGTATGTGGATGCACATGTGTACATTCATGTAGAGGATTGAAGTTGATGTTGGGAATCGTTCTGAATTTTGTTCTTCTACTTGATTCTTTTTGCTCTGTTCTCTAATCAAACCCAAACTTCAATGATCACCAGTTTGCTCTGGGGATTCCCAGATTCTGCCTTCCCAGGCAGTTGCCTTTCCCACCTGCCAGTTATGTGGGGATCCAGGAATCTGAATTTATGTAACTTTGCTTGCACAATAAATGCTTTAATCACAAGACCATCTTCCTAGCTATAGAAATTTTGATAATATCTAATAAAATGAAAAATCTGTTGACTAGCTTCACTGATTTACTTTGATGTTACTTCCACACAAACAGAATATATGGAAAGAGTTTAACAAGACCAATATATTTTTTATTTTTTAATACATTTTTTATTATTATTTCAGCTCATACAAACTTAATAGGTACACCAGTTCCCTCCTTCCCTCCTCCTCCCCCCGAACCCCCTGCTCCCCCTCCCCTCACTCCTCCCTCCCCATCCCCCCGTGCCTCCCGCCCCAATTCCCAGAGTCCTTTCTTGTGCATGCCTGACTCTCCTCTGGGCCCTCCTCTCCGATGACGTACAAGGACCCAGTGGCATTTCCCTGAACCCTTTCTCCTGTTCCCCTTAAGCATAGGAACACTACTGTGGCTGTCAATCCCTTGCCTCCAAGGATCTTGGTGCCTTTAGCAGATGCTAGACTTTGTGAGGTAAATAGTGTGTTGGACATTGCGCCAGGCATGCAATGTCCAATTATGATTGCTTCGGCCCTAACTTGTGTGGAGTATCTTGCAAATCATTGCTCCTCCCATCCTTTTGCTCTTACACTCTTACCGCCCCCTCTTCCGCAAATGTCCCTGAGCTTCAGGATGGGGAGAGATTAGTCTGGCCTAGTTCTAGGTGGTTGATATAGAGTCTCTGAAGTTCTGGATAGTGGTTCGTTGATTTTCTTTTGCAGTTTTGCTGCTCCTGTAATGCCCTTCACTCCATCGTGATGGGCACTGTATGCCACCCCCTGGCTAGAGACAAAAAGCTGTTAAACTGGAGTCTTATTATAAGAGCACATTCAAGGGTAGATGTAATACTTATACCCAAAATTGGAATCACAGGGTCATATGGCATTTGGCAATGGGAGGGGTCAATCACCCATTTGCAAAATGGTTACTTTTTAATCTGCCAGACTATATGCCCTCCCCTTCTGGTGAGTTCATACCCCCTTAGTTGTAAATGATCAGGAACGAATGTCTGTGTACTTAACCAGGTATCACATTACTTTCTTGCAGTCCTTGATGGAAGCCTATTTTCTCTACTGTAACATGGTCACTTCTCTCCTTGTTTCTAGTGTGGCCCTCCAACCCCATCCCTCCTGTTCATAATCCTTGCAATTACTGTAGGTAATACATAGATTTACCTATGAGTGTCTCAAGGTGGGCTGGGTGGGTTTGGTACTAGGAGCTACCTATTAGGGAATACATACAGCGCTTAATTTTCTGGGTCTGGGATACTTCACTTAATATAATTGTTTCTAATTACATCCATTTCCTGGCAAATTCCAGTAATTCATCATTTTTGATGGCTGAGTAGTATTCCATTGTATAGATGTACTACTTTTCCTTATCCACTTGTCAACTTTTGGACATTTGGGTTGATTCCATGTCTTTGCTATTGTAAACAGTGCTGCTATGAACATGGTCGTGCTTGTGCTATCGAGGTGAACCTTGCTGTATGGGGGGTTATATCCAAAAGTGGAATAGCAGGGTCATATGGCATTTCAATCTTTAATTTCTTTAAGAATCTCCAGATGGCTCGCCAGAGTGGCTGTATGAGCCTGCATTCCCACTAGCAATGTAGGAGAGTTCCCCTCTCTCCACATCCTCTCCAACATTTGTTTTTGTTTGTATTGTGGATTTTTGGCATCCTGACTGGGGTGAGATGATATTTCAGGGAAGTTTTGATTTGCATTTCCCTGATGGCTAAAGAAGTGGAGCACTTTTTAAGATATTTGTTAGACATTTTAATTTCATCCCTGGTAAAGTTTCTTTTAAGTTCCAGGGCCCATTTTTTAATTGGGCCATTGGTTTCCTTGGTGTTTAGTTTTCTAAGTTCTTTGTGCACTCTGGACAGTAGAGCTCTATCAGATATGTGGTTAGTGAAGATTTTCTCCCATTCTGTGGGTTGCCTTTGAGCTCGTGTTACAATCTCTTTATCTGAACAGAAGCTCTTTAATTTCACAAGATCCCAACTGTTGAGAGCTGGTAGCAACAATGACTGTGCCATTGGATGTCTGTTTAGGAAATGTTGGCCTAGCCCAATCAGGTTGAAGGAGTTCCCTATCCTTTCAACTATGGTTTTTATAGTCTCTGGCCTTATATCAAGGTCCTTGATCCATTTGGAATTAAGTCTTGTACATGGTGACAAGTATGGGTCCAGCTTTAATCTTCTGCATGTGGAGATCCAGTTTTGCCAGCACCATTTGTTGAAGATGCTGTTCTTTTTCCACTGGATTCTTTGGGCCCCTTTGAACAAGACCAATATTAAAATATGTTTTTGACCATGTCTAAATTGTACATGTTAGTGGGAATCAGTGTGACATTTCAATTCACAAGTCTAGTTTCTTTTATTCATCTTCCTTTCCATTTTTCAATCCAATCATTAGGAGTCAATATGTACAGTCAACTGGAATTTTCTTTTTTTATGCTTTCTTGTATGACACAGAATATGCAATATTTGTTTTTCTGTTATTATTTCACTTAACATGATATTCTACAGTTTTTTCCATTCTGTTACTTTTTCCATTTACGTTATTCTTTGTGATAGTAAAATATGGAAACAATGTAAATTGCAAACTCTAAGAATGATTTAAATTTAGTATAGCATACAATGAAGCACTGTGCAGTAATAAAATCCTGTATAAACTGACACTAAGGACATTCTGCAATCTATTCTTATGTGAAAGAAAAGATGCAAGAGCATGTGTAGATGTGTAAGTGTTACCCCTGCTTCCCGTGTCATCTCTGTCTGGAAAGAAGCAGCTTTGTGTAGTGAGCAGTGGTTTTCAGACTCATAACTGGTTAAAGGACTAGGTTTAAGTGACTTCTGAGTTCTCAGCCCTAAAGGGAACATCTATGTCAACCTGTACCCCAAGATTCAGAGAACATTGAAGAAATGGGGGAGGAAAGAACTTAAGCACTGGGAGGGCTGAGTGAAAGTTGTAAAAGACATGTGATGACTGTTGGGCAAAGGAACTCATAGCACCTGTGCTTACCCACACAGGACATACACAGAACAACCCAGTCAACATTTTAGCTTGTTTGATAAAAGGGCTCAGTAGGCCTTACCTAACTGAGGAGGTGGTGACAATTGATAGTTGTTGGTTCAGAAAGAGTAATTTTTCTTTGGGGGGGTATGGTCACTGGTAGGATGCCCAGGCTTCTGTGGGCGGCCATATATGCACACACATGTGAGAAACACTGATGGAGCACAGTTAGAGATGGGGAATAGGATGTGAATAGGTGGTGGTGGGAGGTCTTTGAACAAATGAGAAGGGGAGGTAGAGTAACTGTAATCAAGACACATTGTATAAAATTGTCAAAGAATAAATAAAGACTAAATAAAAAAACTATTAAAAATTTGAGTTAAAGGAGGCTAGTTTTTGCTAAGACATATTTACTGCAGAAGTTTCATAATTCTTAGAGATAATTTTTTAAAGAACTGTGGAAGTGTTTCATACAAAGAAGTGATTATTTTTTTTGACCGAAACTTCTAATCTAAAACATACACAGTTTGCAAATAAGACACAGGTTGTAAGTTTCAATAAGTCTGTTCCCAAGTCTGTTTCTAAACTTTCTGGCCATTTTGGTTTTGGAAAGATTTGGCTATAATGAAAGATAATAAGCCAGTGAGGCTTTTGTGGAGGAGTTAAAAGAGATTTTATTAAAATATCTGGGAGCATTTACAGGAAGGAAATATAGCTCTTATGTAAAGGAACATTTGGAAAATTCTGAATTCACCTCATAGTATTGCTAGATTTTTTTTCCCCCAGAGCCATGCAAGTTCAGATGAGCCAGTAACTTTTAGTTTTTTTTTCATTTTCTGTTGAGATTATTCAGTGTTCCTTTATGTCTAAATTCTTGTCGTATATTATCTATATGTCTATGGGCTCAGTCAAAACTAAAAAAATATGTCATGTATTTTAGCTCTTTTTCTTAAAGGTTGTCTTTTTGGTAGATGTGCTAACATTGGCACTGCGGGCCAGAGCATGTAGATGCTCATTTGTGAAAGGAAGTATATGAGAGGATTAGGGATGATTGTCTGTGATCCCTGTGCACTTTCTCTAGGACCGAGAGAAACACTTTGCAGACACAGTCCAAGGCTCGGTTTACTTAAATATAACTACGAAGAGGCAGGTATAATTTTCTGTGAGTTTGAAGCACTGTGCGAGTGAACCCGTTGTGGCAAGACTGGCAAATTAGATATTTCTGTCCGCTCTCCTATTTGTCTATTGGTTCTGTAAACAATCTTTGATTGATTTTTTTTCCTAGGGAGATTATATGAAAGGAAAGAATAACCCAGGCCTGATTGCTTCTCTAGCACACCCCAATTCTCACTCAATAATTTTTCACTTGGCCTGAAAAGAGCATGATGCTCATCCCTACAGAAGGAACAGAATCAGTTGCAATCACATTCAAGCTAGATCGTGGACAGTTCAACTGGGGAGGTGGGGTGGGTACACATTGCTGACTTCATGGCCTTTTGTAAATATCATCATTAATGACTCAGGTTGTATGTGTGCTTGGGTAAAATAACTTGAACTATATGGAGAGATGATATTCTCTGAGCAGGAGAAGCTGCCCAGGATCAAGTTGATGGTGATTTCCGAGGGGCTAGAGCTGAGGTCTGTGGTCAGCTGCGGTTGTTTGAAGGGAGAAACAGAAATGACAAGATCATCTGGAAGAAGGAATGAGACACATCCCACATCTTGATGAACACAACAAATGAAATAAATCTGTGACAGTGCAGGCAGCAGCACAGATGTGAAATGGGAGCCCTAGAAAAAGAGGAAATAGAACATAAGGCTTTGGCTACACATGTGATTAAATCTCATGAGTCCACGGAGAGGAAAATTGAGATGCCGGAGAAACAAATGATGCTGTAAAAGCTGAAGTGTACTGACTGTGCCAGGGGTTGAAGATCCCTGAGGGAGATAAAGTTGTTTTAATGATTTCACCTCGGAGCTAACTATGAGGATAAGCTGCAATGCTGCACCATGGAAGAATGTAGCTAATCAGCCTTTCCTTATAACCACAGGTGGCCAATATTCTCGTTAATACTACCTACTCCTCCTAGACAGAAAAACAACAACACTTACAGCATTTCAGCAAATTCTTACCTTTAAATATTCTGGCTTCATTCAGTTATTTGCTGGGCACAATGGGAAGACTTTTGTTTTTTATGAAATACTCTTCTGTACTTTCTGCTCCTAGATTTTTGACATTTTTTTTGCTGTATCTTAATTTTAAAGCCCAGTTATAAGAATCTTTCACATGAATTCTTATGTTAAAAGAGTTTCCAGTAATTGAGAAGTGAGCGAATCTATGTGTGATACTTATAAATCTTCAAATTTATATTAGTGAAAAATATTTTAACTCAAATCATACTAAATATGTGGAAATTTTGATTCTAGGGCCAAGAGAAACAGATTGCAGACACAGTCCAAGGCTCAGTTTACTAAATATGCCTACAAAGACGCAGGTACAATTTTCTGTGAGTTTGAAGCACTGTGCGAGTGACCTGTTGTTGCAAGACTGGCAAATTAGATATTTCTGTCTGCTCTCCTATTTGTGTATTGGTTCTGTAAACAGATGTAAAATTTTCTTATCTTTTGGTCTTTAAGTTGTTGAGAATGTTTAAACTTTTATATATACATATACATATATTATAACACACGTACACATATTTCCAGATATTCAAAATAAAGAATGGGCTCCTAATTTTGGCCTCATTTTTTTAAACTATTAAATCGATTTAATGAACCCAATTACGCTCATATAGAACAATAGTTTGCAACAGTCTGAGTGCTAGATAAACCATTACAGACACAGTTGGGGCTGTAGACACTCAGGCTCTGCCCAAAAATCTAGAAAGGCCCAGGTACCCTTCTATCCCCAACCCCTGTGGGAGCCACAGCTCCACCAGTGGGAGGCAAATGGGGAAACAAGTACAGAAAATTCTCCCCACTTGCTCAGTTCCAGGGAAGCCCCACCCAGGCTGAGTTGTTGGGAGTATAAGGCGAATAATGGACAGGGACAAAGTCAGGACATCTTTGGTGTGAAGACTGCCCTGCCCAACAGGCCGCACATTGGAAATTTGAGTAAGAATCACACAAGTGGTCCTGCTTTGCCCACAGAGGGAGGGGATTGATGCCCCCAGTCGGTGATGGCGTTCTTCTTGATCTGCAGGCCCGACTTGACAAAGAACTGGGGAAATGCAGCGGTAGCTGTATCCCTGCTGATGGCGAGGGGTGTGAGGGAGTACAGCCCGGGGTCTGGCCTGGTGAGTGGGACAGCATAGTGCGACCAGGATTCGTGTGTGGAGGTGGGAGGGCTGCCCCTCCTTTGGCTCGGAGGATCCTGCCACGTTTTTATATTCCCAAAGTCCGTTGTCTTTCCATTTTGTGTTTAGGATTCTCTTGCCTCAACCTTTGGCATTATATCTTTTAGTAAATGAAGGCAGGAGTTAAAAGGACGTCTTTGAGTGTTCTGATGATAGATTTTTAATAATAAACATAGCACTTGACATCTACAGCGATGATCCTGATGTGTGTAGAAAAAAGAAAAAAAGGCAACATCAGGTAATCCAGTGTTTTAAACAGAACATGTCAATATGTCTTTCCTCCACTCTCATCAGTTCTAGTGCTGGCTGCAGAGCAGTATCCTACAGAAAGTTTCCAGTGATGGAAATTCTACCACACTGTTCAGTACTAGAGCTCATAGCCACATGTGGCTTTCAACACCTGAAATGTAAGTAGTAGGAATGAGGGAATTTAAATTTTATTTATTTATTTATTTATTTATTCATTCATTCATTCATTCATTTAATGAATTTTAATTTTTTAAAAATCTATTTTATTGAGAGAAAGAGAGGGAGAGTGAGCGAGCGAGTAAGAAAGAGAGTGAGAAAGAATGCACATATATGCTACACTACAGCACACCAGTGGAGGTCAGAGAACAACTTCCAGAAATCATTTCTTTCCTTCTATCATATAGACATCAGGGCATCAAGCTCAGGTCACCGAGGTTTGTGATCAAGCACCTTACTTGCTGATCTATCTCACTGACCTGAAGAAATTTTGCATTTTAAATTCCATTTAATTTTATTTTAAAAGTTTAAATAGCTACTTGTTTCTAGTTACCAGTTCCTGAGGCAGTACAGACTTGGGAATGTGGAGCAGCTTTATGGCCATGGCTGTCTTGTTCTATTCCTATTCTACACTGTCATAGTTAGGCACAGGTGTCAACTTGACAGTCCCTCTCTCAGCCAGTATGTAGAGATGGTGTGGCTAGTTCCCTTGGCCCTGGTACTGCTGTGAGCTCTCCTGCTAAGATGGACAAACAACTCTAACAGGGAATCATAAAAGACAATAAATCCCTTGCTCCCTTATGCTGTTTGATGGTGATTTTATCAGCAACCATGCAGGTTAACTGCTACAGAATTTGTTAGTAGAGTGGTGGAGTGTTACTGATAAATCTATGTGGATTTTGAATGGTTTCGTTGGACAAAGTTTGAAATGCTTGAAGATTTTGAGACTGTGGATTACAAATACCGTTCTAGAGAGTTTAATTGGCCATTTGGATAATGGCAGTGATGAAGAGAATAAAGACTTTGGTAAAGTTGAATTAAAGATGATAGACTGGTTTGCTTGATTAAAAAAGAAAGCTGTGTTGATGACTGTGACGCACTGGATGTGGAAAGGAGAGAGAGCAGAACAGCTGTCATTGTTGTAGAAATGAATATCAGTGAAGGAAAACCTAGTGCTTTGCACTGGGAAGGTAGAAGACATAAATACCAACAAATGGCAACTTTGAGGTTTGAAAACCTGGATTCCTTCAGGGGCTGAAAGCCCAAGCTGAAGCTGTTTCTTGCCCTTTGGAAGTTTCAGCTGCCTAGAAAGAAGCTTTTCTAGAGTCCATACAACAAAGTTGGTACAGCTGTGGTTCAAGTGGACCAAATTTATGTTTCAGCCTTGCCGCGGAATCTGCCAGCATTCCCTAGGTAGTACTGGTTTTGGTGTACAATTAAGGGGTTCATGGAGAGCAGCAAATACTTGGCACCGAGTGGCAGGAGTAGAGTTTCTGCAAGGAAAGATCAAGCTTTTAGTTGCAAAGGCAAACCCAGGGTGGTGTTGGAGCTGCCAGAACCATGGTGTATGCTGAGGATGGCTGCCAGTAGAGATTCAGCCTGATTCAGTAGAACTCTGCTTCTACAACTTTGAGCTTTGGGCATATTTAGAAAATTAGTGGTTGAGTTAAGCCCAGAGCAAAGCTGCAGGAGATTGTCTAGCTGATGGGGAAGGTCCAGCTCATGGTGGGTGGAACTAGGCCCTGAAATAAAATACAGAGAGCTGGTTGAGAAAGTTGGCATTCTTGTGTACATGCTGGTCTGGCATGTAAGGATTTCCCTCTCTTAGCCATTATGTGAGATAGTGTGGCCAGTTCCCTCGGCCCTGGTGCTGGTGTGAGCTCTCTTGCTAAGATATACAAACAACTGTAACCAGGAATCATAGGAGAAAATATATCCCTTGCTCCCTTAAGCCATTCTGCTTTTTAAATAACATTTTTATTTGTTCTTTAAATTTTCCATATATGAATACAATGTATTTTGATTATATCCTCCTGTCCTCACTACTACCTTCCCTCAGGCCATCCAGCATGTCTCCCTCCTAACTTCATGTGCTCATTTTCATTTTTAAAATAATTGACTGAGTCCTATTAGTAATGTCCATAGGCATATGGTTGTGGGACTTTCTTCTGGGGCACGGGCAATCTACCAGTGCCAGTGCCTCTCAACAGAAAAGCCACCGTCTCCAATAGTTCTTCAGTGAGGGGCAGTAGTCTCAGGAGCTCCTCCACCACCTATCCTGGAATTTGGATGGCTTGTTCTTTTATTATTATTATTATTATTTCTGCTCATACAAGCTTAACAGGTACACTGGTCCCCTCCCTCCCTCCGCCTCCCTCCTTCTCCTCCCCTCGCCTTCCCCCTGATTCCCTTACTTCCCCTCCCCTCTCCCTCCCTCCTCATCCTCCAGTGCCTCCCCCCTCCTGTCCCTGGAGCATCCTTTAATGTGCATTCCAAACTCTCCTCTGGGTCCTCCTCTCTAATGAGGTTCAAGGACCCAGAGGCATTTACAGAACCCTTTCCTGTGTTCCCCTTAACCTTAGGAACACTACTATGACTGTCAGTCCCTAGCCTCCAAGGATCCTAGTGCCTTTAGTCCATGCTAGACTTTGTAGGGTCAATAATGTGTTGGACATAGCACAGGTCATGCAAAGTCCTATCATGATTGCTTCGGCCCTAACTTGTGTGGAGTATCTTGCATATCATTACTCTTCCCATCCTTGTGCTCTTACAATCTTACCGCCCCTCTTCCGTATATTTCCCTGAGCTTTAGGATGGGGAGAGATTAGGCTGGCCTAGTTCCTGGTGATTGATATAGAGTCTCTGATGTTCTGAATTATGATTTGTTGATTTTTTTTTTAGTTTTGCTATTTGTGCAATGCCCTTGGCTCCATCCTGATGGGGATTGGATGTCACCCCCTGGCCAGAGATAAAAACCTGTTAAATTAGAGTCTTGTTATAAGAGTATATTCAAAGGTAGATTGGAATAAAAGTAGGAAACCACAGTGAGGGAGGGGTCAATCACCCATTTGCAAAATGATTACTTTCTGTCTGGCAGCCTACATGCCCTCCCCTTCTGGTGAGATCATACCCTATCAGTTGCAAATGATCAGGAAGGAAAGTCTGTAAACTTAACCAGATGTCTCATTGCTTACTTGCAGTTGGACACCTTGTTCTTGTGCCGGTCTCGCAGTTACCCACAGTTGCTGTGAGTTTCTGTGTGCAACAGTAATGCCATGTTTGTCCGACAGCATTCCTCCCCATCCCCCAGATTTAATTTTCCTCCTGTGACCTTACCTGTAATATTCCCTGAATCTTAGGGTTGATTGGAGGGGGTTAGTTAATATGATGTCTCATTTAGACAGCTGAACACTCACATTCGTGTATTCTCAGCATTTTGACTGCTTATGAGTTTACAACTAGCCACTGCCCATTGAAAGAGAAGCTTTCTTTTTTTAAAATTTTTTTATTATTATTTATTAAATTGTGCATGTATGAGTGTGTGTGCATGTGTGTATGTATGTATGTGTGTGTAGAACCACAGACGAATTCGGGAACCACCGTGGACTTCCTCCACTTCCTCCTTGTTTACTCTGTCCCGGGATTCACAGGCTCCGCCCTACCAGGACCAGAAACGCAGGCTGCCCCCGTTCCCCCCCCCTTGGCATCTATACGTGGGGTCTAGGATCTGAACTCAGGACGTTCTGCCTGCAAGGTAGAGGCTTAACCCCTGAGCTACCTCTCCAGCCCCCGAGAAGCTTTCTAATTACAGCTGAAAGTAGCACACATATGAAGGATGGGGGACATGATCAAAATACATAACTAAACATAAATATTTAGAAAGAAGTTTGATACCATAGCCATGTAGTTAGAGAGTAATAGTACATTCCCCCTTAGGACCTATGATCTTTCCAGCCATGGGATTTGGAATAGGATGAAGTACCAGGCATGAATTCCCCTCTGCTAAGCAGACCTCAATCAGAAAACAGTTGGTTACCCCTACAATAAGCATGTCACTACTGCTGCATCAGTGGGTGCCCTTTGCTTGGCAGCTCAAGATGGTAGTATGCATGGACCAGAATTGGGTAAGAATGTTAATGCCTTGTTCTGTCCTAGCGGCCCACAAAACTCCTTCTGCCAGTATGAAAGCTAGCCAACAGGAAGGAAGTTCCTGGTGAGATTGAGATTGATCTTTCTACTTACTGTATCCAAAAAATATGGTGTCTTTCATAACAGGGTCTTACTCTCTGATTATAGTGGACAATAAAATCATTGGCTTGTGTTGTTTTGGATGCTTTTGGGGTCACCCCAACCAAATAACCAATAAGGAAGTATCTATCTTGTGCTGGCAATGGGGTTCATTTCCTTCAAAATTTTCTTCAGGGTGTCCTTACAATAGGAGGCAGAGATCCTTTTTCAGAACTAATTCTACTTCTCTAAAGAGTTCTTTTCCTTGAATCCTGCTTCCGAATCCATTCTAGTGAAGGAAATAACACTTTAAATGAGTTCAGAAGTCAGTGTAAACACAGCATATGTTGTTGGGTTTTTGCTAAAGTGCACAATTGAACTGATATTTTCCAGCAGATTCCTATTCCTGTTTTAGCACATAGGTTCAGCCTTCAAAAATGGCTTCGAGACTCACTGTTTTTTCTCTGTGTGTTTTAAAATAAAATACTCACTAATGGGCAATATTGAAATGTGAGAATATTCTTTTTTAGGTCTAGTAAACATATGGAGAGCATGCGTTTTCAGAGAGGAAAGAATTAAGAAAGTAAGATTCTATTGCATATGTACACAGAGAAGCAACTTTACAATACAATGTAGCTCTGACTGATTATGATTCAGTCTTTTAGCAAGATTCTAGATGATCAAAGCATTGACATTCAGAATTATTTTGGTGAAATGATTTGCAAATAATGTCACTATTTAAGCTATTTTATCTTCTGTCTGTTCTGATCAGTATCTATTGGTATGCAAAAGTGATTCTGTCCATCTCTGATTATACTAAATTTATTATACATATTTTCATCAATACATAAGAATCTTAAACATTTACCCTAGATTTATGTTGCTAGCAGGATTAACCATTTTGCCCTAGAAATATTAATGGCTGAAGACCTGGCATTTTTCTTTCTGTTTTGAAATTCTTCTGCAGGGGGTTAATCATAAGAGATTTTTTTTCCTTGTTTCATTTTTCTTGGAGGAAATACAATATTGTATTTTTATAGAATTATTTTCAAATCTCAAACAGCAGATATATTTCATTTTTTAACATGCTGAGTTTTTAGTTTGCTACATTAACCATAATTTCATTCAATAAACACATATGGTAGAATAATGACACAGATTCATCAATAGAAAAGGGAAAGAACATTACACATGCCTGTGCATCTCTATTTAAAAATCATGTCCATTGGCCTTGCTTGGTACACACCAGTCACCAGGAAAGCCTCAGACTTTCAACTTCAAACAAGATATAACACCTTAGCTGATCTGTCTGAGTATTCTGATTGGATATATTAAGAAAAAATAAAACATTATGAAATGTAGAAGAACTCTGAAAGGTAGTAGAAGGAATTAGAAAAATCCTTCCCCTTGGTCTAATTTTCCTTATTTAGTATTGATGAGTAAAAGAATCTTGTAGGAAAAGAAACCATCAGCTTTACTTAGCAATATTTTTCCAGAATCCATTAGTCAAGTTATTCACAACTTAACTAGAACATTTTACCCAGAACTTTTACAATCCATAATAAATAGTTTTGTAATACAAACAAACATACACAGACACACACACACATACAGACAGACACGCACACAGACACATATTATGACTGAAATTTAAAAGTTAAGAATATTTTATTCAGTAAATATTTAATACATGTAATTTGTATGCATCAATGAAATAGAATATGCCTCAATGTAAAAAGATCACATATTTACATGTAGCTACTTTTGTGAAATTTAGTAGTTAAGATTAAAAAACAACCTACTATATCCCCTCAAAATATGTGTAATAAAACCAATCTGGTATATGTTATTTGAATATAAACTTTCCTGAATTCTTAGGTAGTTACAGAAAAAAATAGTCTGTTCTAGTCTTCTAATTTACTACCTAATTGTATTCTGAGGTGATATTTAATTTTCCCTTCTTTCTACAATTTAACTTATCTTAAATCACATTATGCTAATACATGTGAATATACAAGTAGTCTGGAAATTATTATGTTACTATTTATCCTTTTTATTCATTTTTTTTACATTTAGAATATTTTTTAAGGAAAGTATTTTATGTGCTAATTTTAAAACTCAGGGGGAAATTAGTCTTTTCAGTGATTTGGACCATACAGCACAGTGTGTGAAGTTGCAAAAGTTCTTTGGGGATGACAGGATACCACAGCAAGGGGAGGATGCCTTGGGTCAGTCAGCACCTTGACTCCATTCCTAGTACTCTGAGTTGGAAAGTCCTTCACAGTCCCTAGCTCCAGTTTCACTGTGGGAACTGGAGGTAAAGTGCCTTGAAGTTCTTCTGCTTGCAAGATGATGATATTTGAAAATGCTTTACAGCTAGAATATGTCATGCAAATATAAAACATTACTTTTAGTCCAGGAATGATGTTAGTAATTAGTTAAAATCATATATTTTGCATGAAGTAGGAAAAGTTGCTGGTTTTGCAACATGTTGACAGACATTCTTTTGGAAACTTCCATAGCTTTCGCCTCTTTGGGATGATTTTGGGTAAAAGCTAAGATACTTTATTTTGCTTTATTTTAGTGCTGCATATTGTTATCACTATGATCTTTATAAGGGTTAATATCAGCAGTGAACCATGATAAGTGGAATTATAATAGGAGACTTGTCCAGTGTAATGCTGATTTACTCAGTTGTATATTAGAGAAGGATTTTAGAACTTATCCTCTAAAACAGATACACATTTTTTTTCATTTGTTGTATATGTGTGTGTGTGTGTGTGTGTGTGTGTGTGTGTGTGTGTGTGTGTCCCAGTGGAGGACTAAAGATGACTTCGGGAATTATCCTGGATAGCTTCTACCTTCTTGCTTCACTCTGGGATTTTCTAGGTTCTGCCCACCAAGGCCAGAAGTGCAGGCCACTGCTGTTTCTGCCTGGCATTTTTGTTTGGGACCCAGGATCTGAACTCAGGACTTTGTTGTTGAGACAGTTTTAACGTCCGAATCATCTCTCCAGTCCATATTTACTATTATTATTGTTGTTTTTGTTGTTGTTAATTACTGCTAATGGTACCACTGATATAAATTATATACCATAAAATTTATAAATATATGATTTTTTATTTTTAGTAAATTCTGTACAATCCTCATCACAATGAGCACTTTAACTTAGAACATTTTCTCTTGCAAGTCTCTGTTCATCTAATTCTTATCCATAACTACAGATAGCTACTAATCTGACTCTGTCTTGGTAGATTTGTCTTCTACAAAAATCTCATTTAAACCATATCATAGAGTGTTTAGTCTTTCCTGTCTGGCTCCTTTCACTTAGCAACATGTTTTTATTCATGTTTTAGCACACGCCAAGAAGTCTTTTTCATAAAGCACAATTACGCTGAATATACCACATTTTGTAGATTTACTTGCTAGTTAACACTTGGATGGTTCCTAGTTTGGGGAACTTGTGGATTAATTATACATATCTGAAAACCTCCCAAATGTAGTCAGACCGGAAATAGTCTGCCAGAAGGATTCTTCTTCTCTTGCTTACTCATCCTCCTCAACCTCCACAGTTTCTCACCCCCTCTTGTCCTATATGGCAGGTAGGCTTGGCCTTTTGTTAAGTCCATGCTGGCCTTGAACTCTAGATTTTCCAAAGGGCTGAGATTACAGATATGAGCCCCTACACCCAGTGTCAGAAGACTCTTTAGATAAGGAATTAGAACATAGAAATGACTGTAAGGGAGTCTTTTTGTTGTTTGGCTGACAGGGAATTCCGGCTGAGTCTAAACCTGCCTTAGTGTCCCTGTGAATTTAATCTCTTTTCTTAAATTGGATAAGCTGAACTATACTTTATTTAATTTCCTCCAAAGATTACTTTTAAGCTTCCCTAGAATATATTTAAGCTTTAAGTTAGGAGCCCATGTGGGGGAAGGAGAAAACCGTCTTCCGAATGATGTCTTCTGAACTCCACACGTGTTATGAGTCTTTCTCTGCTCTGTTTTTCTCTTTCTCTCTCTAGCAAATCAAAAACAAATAAAGTATTTTTAAAAATCATAGAAAACAAGTGGAGCTCAAGAGAAAATATGAAGCTTTCTGGCATCATTCTAAAATTGTATAAAATTACTTTTACAAGGTATTATGGTATGACAGTGGTTACTTGAGGCTATTTTACTCTGTGACCTTGAATTCAGAGCTTGAATATAAGCTTCAGAACAAATCTTTCCAGCAGTAGCTGGAAATGTCAGCTTTGGGGGATAGCTCAGAAGGCTCTTTAGAGAGCTAAGACATGGATGTAGCTCCTGTGGACCCCCGGACTTCAGGAGGGCAGCTCCCACTTGTTCTGCAGGGAGCATTGCAGAATACAGAAAGCGGGTGAAACACCCATTTGGAATGGCCAACCTTCTGACTCAGCTAAAGATATCAGTGCTCTTATATATCTTCCTTGCAATCTATATTTCACGATTCAATAAGAAAACATAAATCGACTTCTGAAACTATTGACTTTTCTCATACTACCCAAAATGAAGCTGTCTTCCATATAACAGGGGCCTAATAAATGCCTATTGAATTGAATGAGTGGTTAAACACAGTTGTCAGATACGGCCCTGAAGAGGTGAGATGCTTAATTTAGTATGTATATTCCGTTCCATTTTGTTAATAAGAAACTACAAACTGGAGCTGCAAGATAACCTTTACTAATGAGAGTGACACTGCATAGACAAACAACTGAAACCTCTTTACTAGACTTGGAAAGTGTTTTCATTTTATAACCAAATTTGATTTGTCCTATCAAATTTGCATTGCTATGCTCATTATTACCAATAGTAGGTTCTTTTTTTTTTTTTTAACACATTTCCATTTAGATCATGGACTAAACTGCAACTTTTTCAGTCACAGAATTTTTAAGTTATTTGGAAAGTAATGCTGTAGTGATAATTGCTGCCAGTAAATGAGAGTTTTGAAGCCTGTGGGCTGTGGTACAGACAGTAATTTCAGTTACTCCATGGCAGGAAGACATCATTAACCTTCCTTGAAGCCATATTTTGAATGGACGCATGTGCTGCAAGCCTTTTGCCTTTTGCATTAATATTATATCTTCCCATAAGTTCACATTGGCTACTCTTTGAGGCATTGTGTGTAGAAACATCCATACATACCAGTGATTGAAGTCTTATAACCAGAGCCTAGTGTCGACATAATTTCAAACATGAAGTCTGGGCAGATATTAACTGACTCCCAGGCCACAGAATCTTTAGATTTAAAGGAACACAACCAATACATTGTTATACACATCGTGTTTGCATTTCAGCCTCTGGGCTCACAATTCATGTGTGGTCAGCACAGTTCCACTCCCATTTAGAATACAATGATGTGATCACTTGTGTTTTAATGAGGGTTTGATATGTGTCTTGTTAATTGCAAAAGCACAGTTACTTCTTTCTATGAGCACATTCAAATTCTTACTTGAATTCAACTTTTTTGTCAACACCAATCCATTTAAGAGTGAGATGAATAGAAGATTCTTTAATAGGCAACCTTTCAACTATACTGATTGATTTAGTTAAGAAAAAAATGTATATCATATCACAGATTCTTTTTTCTATGACAGATTCTTATTTACACAAGAGAAATATATATTTTTTAATGTGTGTTAATGCATGTATGTGTGTGTCAGAGAGGTTACTGTGTGTGCCTGTGGAGGCCCAAGGGTGACTTTGGGAATCACCCTGGATAGCACTAACTCCTCTTTGCTTTATCAGATTCCCACTTTCAGGGTCAGAAGTGCAGGCTGCTGCTATTTTTGCCTGGCCTTTTTATATGGGATCTGGGATCTGAACTCAGGACCTTATGCCCACTGAGAGAAATATATCTCTCTAGCCCACTGAGAGAAATATAATAGACAGAAGCATATACAATAGATATCCATTATTTTCCTAAATGATGTGTCATGTATTCTGGATACAACTTTTTACCTGAAAAAGAACGTTTTAGAGGACAGGCATCAGGAAGAAGATACACATTAGAAGGAAGAAATGCTAAGCTTCAAAATGCATTTTAATACAGTTTCATGGTAATTATATATACTACTACTTGAAATCATAAGCAAGTAGGGGTCCCCTGAAGCAAGCTAAGAGAACAGACTTCTATGTACATGTATCTAAAACTTATGATTCAAACAGTGAGAATAGTGGTTAATATAACTGTAGAGGAAAACTGAATTTTGAATATAATAATCAACAACTTAAAAGATATTATATTTTTTGCATTGTTTCATCTTGCTTTCAAAAGAAAAATGAGAAATGCAATTAATGCAGTTTAATGCTGCAGGATAAATATTATTATTTAATGATCTGTAGAAGAATTCTAACAGTTTCATGCTGGGTATGGAAATGAAAAAAATACAAATTTATGTTTATGTAAATATGCATTTAGAACATTTAGTTCCTTATTTTGAGAACACAGATGTGCTTAACTTTGTCACCCGCCAACTGAATGTTTTGAGTGGATTCATATATGTCATAAAATCTCTGAAGCTCTACATGTCACCCTGAATAAGGACTGAAACCAAAACATATCTATTAAGCTGCAGGCTATTTCCTTTGCCCACCTCACTAATTCTACTAA
This sequence comes from Typhlomys cinereus, assembly GCA_023101885.1. NCBI lineage: Eukaryota > Metazoa > Chordata > Mammalia > Rodentia > Platacanthomyidae > Typhlomys > Typhlomys cinereus. The sequence goes on from JALPQD010000020.1 coordinate 3,321,261, forward strand.
TGGTAAAGATATGTCATTGTAAATAATGAAGCACTTGGCACTGCTGAATGAGCATCAGTCACGACTAAAATGCATCCTGAACTCAGCGCATGTTCACCTGGCCTACATGATCACAGGCTCCAGAATTAAATTTCAGTTTCTGAGCCAGGCACCGGAATGCTGTCACAAATCAAACTCTATCTCCCCTTGAATGCCCTTTGTACCCTCACTGTGCTACCCACTAGCCAGACCAAGCATCCGTGCATGTTCGCTTTTCCATGTCTTGTTCCTTCCACCTGAAATGTTCTCATCAGTGTTTAAGTTTTCCTGTCTGAGTTGTGCTTTTTCTGGAATATTTTCTTTATTCTTTTTTTTTTTTTTTGGCAGTGCTGGGATTGAGCCAGCTCTTCTTGCATGCAAGGATTCTGGATCATTTCCTTTGCATTTTTTCCCCCTAGTCAAGAGCAAGTCTATTTTTGTGGCGTTTACTTCTAATTTGAATTCTGGTTATTTTACAGCATGTTCTATTATTCTATTAGATGAAAAGATTTGTGAATATGTAGATCATTTGTTAACTATTCTGGTCTATTCTTTATATCACCTCCAATAGTAGCTCCAGGGACCACTTTTAAAGAAGACATGACATTCCAGAGGCAAATGAGGAGGAATGAGTATCAACTCTTTCTTATAAATTCTTTAATTTTTGTTCTTGATGCTCTTAGCATGAGTCCTTTCACTTGTAAAGCTTCCATATATTTCAAGGAAAAAATTTGCAAGTGAAAAAAAGTCAGTATTTGTAAATGGATCACCCCCCACCTTCATAAAGTAACAACAAAAACTATCACCTGCATTTACCGAATGATAATTTGGAGATCAAATGCCTCACAGGAACTGCAGTGCTTGGGAGAGAAAGTTTACTAGTGACTTCTTGGTTTGGAGATATGTTTGAGAATGTTGATCAGCTATTATGAAGATCAAGATGCAGTAAAAGTATCCTTTTTGTCTTTCACAGCAGGTGTACAATACATTGGGCTCAGCTTGATGATCCTGCCCATCTGAAAAACACTCTTCATTTATGACCACAGTATCATCACTAGGTAAGAAAACATGGTTTATTTTAAAACTTAGCTTAAGTCATGCATCAATTAAGAAAATAACAAGACTGCTTAAGTTCAAAAGTTGCTATCCTCATAAAATCTAACTGTTCTACATTTTGTTTCATCATTTATGAGAATGGTCTTTATCTGCGTACTTTGTATAGTGTGTTACTGCATATGTAAGGCATAGAGTTTCTTGTTACATTGCTATATTTTTTTTCACAGTTCAGTGCAAAGGTACAGCTTTCAGCAATTGCATTTATTAGATTGCATAAAGAGCTTCTCATTGTCATTTATTATGCAAATTTATTCTTTCCCTTTTCTGGGAACTTCAGGGGAAAAAACTTCCATAAGAACTCTGCACTAATACCATATTTTGTATTGCATAAGAAATGTGGCAACTTAATTGCATTGGAGACTCTTTATTAGAATATTTAGCATGAGAATTTTTGTTTTCATTAAGCTGTAAATATCCTGTATTTGTCAGTGTGCTTAGAACTCACTATACTTAAGCAAAACAGTTTTAAAGACAGAATATTGACATACAGAATCATTACAAGGGCTGCTGGGAAAACTGGGTGTTCACATGTATAATGAAACTGTACTTTGATCTCTTAGTTACAAAACTAACTCAAAATGGATGAAAGACTTTAATATAATCTTGGAAACAATGAAAACACCAGAAAAAAACATAGAAATATATCTTAGGACATTGGAACAGACAGGATTTTTTTTTTTTTTTTTTGCTTAAGACGCCCAAAGAAAAAAAAGAATGGAATAGACAAATGGAATTCTATGTGACAAGAATAGCTTCTACACAGTAAGAATTAATTAGTAGTGTGAAAATACAACCTACGGAATGGAAGAAAATATTTGTAAACTATACATGTGATAAAAGTTAGATAATTATATATATTCAAAATCTCCATAGCAAAAAAGCAACAGAATTAAAATGGGTGATTGTTCAGGGAAATGCTAATTGACATCACAATGCACATCAACACACTCAATGAGAATAGCCCTTAGGGAAAGACAGTGATAGTGCTGAGGGGATGTACAAAAGAAAGAACGCCTACACACTTTTGTGGGAATTTTAATTAATTCTGACCTTATGGAAAACACATTGATCTATCAATCCCACATCTGGATATATAGCCAAAGGAAATCAGAATGTCAAAGTGGTCTCTGTTTTCCCCTGTCTATTAGAACACTATTCATAGTAGCAAGTGTATGGAAACCACCAATTTGTCTGTTGCTTGGTGAATACATTAAAAAAAGAGCAAACCAATGTGGTACATATACCCCATTGTTGTATTCGACTGTCTTCTGAGCTTAAAAGTCATTACCATCTTGATCAGAGTAGCTGTAATTACTTGCAAAAGGCCTCCAGGATTGGGCCTGTTGAATTTCCTCATAGAAGCAGTGGGTGGGAAGGGTCATTAGACCTTCATCTGAGATTCCAGAAGCTCCTTCCTTTGTCCCAGATCTTTGTAATTCTGCACTAGCTACACATAGTCTCCTTGTCTCAGGAGGTGCTAGAATATACAGAATGTGCAAGGTTTCCTTAAAGCAGGACTCCTATTCAATTACGTGAAGGTCTTTTTGGAGATGCAACTACTTTGTGTTCCCCCATGCTTCGGTAAGCAACTCCTCACCTATGCTTTCTGTAAATAAGCCCCTAGAACTCATTGGTACACCATATGAAAATTTAGTAGAATCATTACTTTTGTCAGTCCCTGGTGCCCTCTCTGGGGTCAGCAGACATTTGTTTTTAATCTCTTCTGGGAAAGTTCATGCAATAATTATGAAACACTATCCAGCCACCAGCAAAGAATGAAATCCTTTCATTTATGGCATGAATGGAAATTGATACCATTATGTTATGTGAAACAAGCAAGGCACAGAGATTATAACATGATCTTATGCATAAGTGGAATCTAGAAAGTTTGACTTCACAGATGATGAGAGTGGAATCGTGATAACTTGGGTTAGGGGAAAGCAGAAGGAGAGAGTGGAGATGCTGATTGACAGGCAATAAGTTGTGGCTAGATAGGAATAAGAAGCTTTTTGTTTTATGTTTTTTGCTTGTTTTTGAGACAGTAATTTAAGCTTGCCTAACTCTTACTATGTAGCTGAGAAAAACATTAGGCTTCTGATTCTCCTGTCTCTGTCTTCAGTATGCTAGGATTGTAGGAATGCACAGTTGTATGATTTATGCACTGCTGGGGATTGAATCCAGGGCTTTATGCATGTAAGACAAGCACTCTACCAAATGAACTACTCTCTATTTCTAAAGCAAAGAGTTCTATTTTTTTGTGTTAAAATAATTAAAGATAATGAAAATAACACTGTACAGAAGGAAAGGAAAGCAGTTTAAACGTTTTCATTATAAAGAAAGTTTATTTATATATGTATTAGTTAAAATAAGTTAAAATTAAAGACTATTTTGGGCTGTGGATGTACCTCAGTTAGTAAAGGGTTTTCCTAGATCCATTCCCTGGGATTACATAAACCATACATGATAGTACATGCCTGCAATCCCAGAATATAGGGGACAGAGTTAGGGATCAAGAGTTCATGGCTTCCCAGTCTGGGCTATTTGAGAATCTGTCTTAAAACAAAGCCAACCAAACAAACACCCTTCCCCACAACCTTTCCCATTTCCGTAAATAAATATATAATGGGAATGCTGTAATGCAAAGCAAAAGTAGATATCTGGCACATGCATGACTTACTTACAAGAAATTCTCTTTAAGTTGAATTGGCAAGTTAAGACAATATATTTGATTTGACAACTTTTTCTAAATGCCCCCCCCACAGAGGTCACCAGCAATATATATAAATGCCTTTCTACTCATATTTTTTGCCAGCATAGAATATTTGTAATCTTCTGGAATTTGCCTGCCAACTAGACAATATGTGTTTTGATTTGCATTGGTCAAGTTTTGTGCCTTTTTAAAAATTAATTTTAACTTCTGTTCACTGTCAACATTCTTATTAAAACTTGTTCTTTATTGATTTATGGATGTTTATAGTTTAGGTATGCTAATTTTTATATTATAGATAAATTGCATATGTTGTGGAACCTGGCAGAAGTTTTTCTCATGTTCTTTGGCAATTGTCTTCTGGCTTCACTTTTGGTGCTATTCATTAGGGAGAAATTCATTTCAGTTTTTGGTTCACCAAATTTGCTAATCTAACAAAAACTCCAAATGTGGAGATGGTAGTGAACTACGTTCTCATCAGTGCCTCCTTTCCTTCCTTCTGATATGGCTTCGTATTTTGTGCAGAGATATATTATGGCCTGCACGATCACACGTGATAATTTCTCCAGTTCACCTGACATCTTCAGGGCCATGCCTTATATAACATTCAGCTCTCTTAATGGGTCACAAAAGTTAAGTTTTCTGATTTGTTTTTGATTTAGCCCTGCCAAGAAGTATCTTTCTCTCTCTCTCTCTCTCTCTTTCTCTCAGATGTTCTCCTTGCTTTAGTTATTTCTCTCTATTCAGTTTATTCTTCAGATCTCCTGTCTATTTTTTGATCTTTGGTGACTTGCCATTTTCTCTAGAAGTTCTAAAATTCCACTCCCAAGTCAAGGCTGTTCATACTTCTCTTGTCTTAAAACCATCTTCTTTTCCATGTGAGAATTAGGAATGTAGACTATTCCTAAGAATTGAGACCATTGATACTAACTCTGATAAGATTTTGTTGGGGTATGGGTCATAAAACGTAATGTTGCCTCATATAAAGTAGAATTTAATATTTTTAATCCTTTGCAGAGGTCTACTACTGTTCTTATAATCCATTTGAGGCCATTTTTCCTGACATCAAAGGAATTCCATTCTCAGTCTCCCAGCCCTTCTCCCACTAGGCAACATCACTAGGCAACAGCTGGCTAAATTCTTTCTCTTTAGATTCATTTATGAACACATCAGGGACTTTTCACATAACTAGCGCTATGAGTCATACTGAAAGAAGCTTACGGCTTCTTTTTCCTGAGTTCTCGAGAACTATTCTCAGTGCAGTCATTCTTTCTTGTGGCTGAACAATGTTCTGTGATGTAGAGATCTCATATTAATATGCATACACTGCTATGGATTTTGAAGTATTCTCACTTTTTGACTGTTGTGGTTAGTGTTACTATGAATATCCATGTACCAGTTTTCATGATGTGTATATTTTTACTATTTATAGCCATGTATATCAAATGATAAATTGTGAAAAATAGCAAACCATTTTTCTACCATAGTGTCCTAAATATTTCTGAATCTAGCATGAAGTTTCTGAATTTTCCTCTCTCATCAACATTTATTATTATCCATAATTTTGTACTATACCATTATAGTGGGTACAAAGTGCATCTCTGTGATTTTCTGTATTTATTTGGCCCAAAAATGTTAAACATTTCACATACATTTGTGAACCATATATATGTATATATATGTATATTAGTGCTACATACATGAATATAGTGAATTTATGATACTTCACTTCTTAATCCCCAATCCCATCCCCTCTCTTTTTCCTCTTACAAACTTTCATCTCCCCTGCTGCACTTCTTCCTATTTTCAAGTCTTTTCACTTATGTGGTCCACTGTATTTTATTTAGTTTGCCTTTAATGACATGTATCTGCCATGATTCATGCTCTAGCAAGTATCATAGATCAGTGGGTATACCATGGAGGAAAGACTTTTCTCCCCTGTACACATCAGTCCTCATCATCTCTCACTGCATTATTTTCAGAGAAGATTGCTTGTTATTGAGTTTTAAGTGTTCTTTATATGCTCTAGATAAAAGATAAGGTATATGGTTTGTAAACATATCTTCTCTGATTTTGTGAATTGACTATAAACTTTTTTGAAGGCAGTTTCAAAAAGCATGGTTATTTATTTATTTATTTATTTATTTATTTATTTATTTATTTATGTGTGTGTGTGTGTGTGTGTGTGTGTGTGTGTGTGTGTGTGTGTGTGTATGTGTGTGTGTATTAGAGGGCACCATGTATCCCTGTGGAGGGCCAAGGGTAACTTCGGGAATCATCTTGGATTGCTTCTATCTCCTTTTTTGTTTCCCTCTGGGATTTACCAGGCTCTGCCCACTAGGGCCGGAAGTACAGGCCACTGTTTCTGCCTGGCTTTTATACGTGGGACTTGGGATGGGAACTCAGGACCTTCTTCTTGTGAGACAGAGTCTTAAACCCTGAGCCTTCTCTCCAGCCCTATTTTCATTTTTATAAAACTATTTGTTCAATTAATTTATATGTGGGCATGCATGCATGCATATGGACAGGTGTGGTGTGTACGCAGGTATGTGTGTGTGCGCCAGATAGGTCTCTTACTGAACCTGGAGGTAGGCTGGTGGCCAGGAGGCCTCAGTGATTGTCCTGTCTTGTTCCCAATATCTGGGGTTGCAGGCTTGTGTGGCCATTCTCAGCTTTTGCATATATGCTGGGATTTGAACTCAGCTGCTCAGACTTTCACAGCAAGTGCTTTTTCCATGGAGCCACCTCTTGTCCCTTGAAGCCCATTTATAGTGCTCAAAGTATTTTCCTTGTTGTCTATGGTGTAGATAACACATCTAAACATCTATTGCCTGATCCAAGAGCTTGAAGATCTATAGCTTGTATTTTCTTTTTGCATGCTTGTGTGCTTGCGTGCATGAGTGTGTGCGTATGTGTGTGTGTGTCCCTGTGTGTTAGAGAGCACCGTATGTGCTTTTAGAAACCCAAGGGTGATTTTGGGAATCATCCTGGATTGCTCTTCCTCCTTTTTGCTTTGCTCTGCAGTTTCCCAGTCTCTGCCTTCCAAGGTCAGAAATTCACTCTGCTGCCGTTTCTGCCTGGTGTTTTTACATCGGATTTGAGGATCTAAACTCAGATTCTTTTGCTTGAGAAGAAAAGACTTTAACCCCTAAGCCATCTCCTTAGCCCCACCTTGTATTTTCTTTGGAGAATTTTGTAATTTTTACCCTATTAGGTATTTCCTCCTTATGAAAAATGGTAAGCAAAACGGATCAAATAATTAATGTCCTCCCAAAGTTCTTTTGCTGAAATCCTAACCTCTGAGATAATGGTAGTAGTAAGCGAGTCCTTTAGGATGTAATTGATCAGGGAGGCAGGTACCTTATGGTTGGGATTAGTACCCTCTAAAAGAGAACCAGGGGAATCTCCAGCATGTGCAGACAAAGCAAGAAGTTGGCTGTTTACAAACAGAAAAACCCCTCAAGAGAAATCCCTCAGGGTTGAACTCTGATCTCGGGCTTCACAACTTCTGAACTTGGAGAAAATAATTTCCTGTTGTGTGCAAACTCCTCAGTCTATTGAGTTTTGTTATAGCAATCCTAAGGGACCAAGACGGTGAAAATCTGACTTTATTTATAAAATGTGGCTTTCCAGTTGTCCTGGAACAACTGCATTTGTTCATTTGTTGAAAGACTATTCTTTCCTCATTGGTTCTTGGGCACTCACATGGGAAATCAATTGGCTGTAAATATAAGTGCTTATTTCTGGATTCTGAAGTCTATTCCATCCATCTATGTGTCTATTTTTATATTGGTAGGATCCTGCTTGCTTCCTATATCTGCATAGTAAATTTTGAAATCAGGAAGCCTATGCCTTCTAACTTTTCTCTTTTTAAAGATTGCTTCTTTGTGACTCCATATAAATCTTCTTATAAGCGCGCTAAATTTCTAGATCAAAAAAAGCTTTTTACAATTTTGATAGGAATTGTGTAAACAGAAGTGTTTTCAGTCATATTTTCTTTTGTCTTTTGTTTAAAATTTTATAAGAATTTTTCATGTTTTTTGTGTGTATCAAAAATGATCATGTGACTTTTGTCCTCTTCTCTGTTGATATGAGTAACATATGGATTGGTTTTGAATATTTTATCTACCCAAGTTCCTATGATGCCTCACATTGCCTTCTTACATAACAATATTTGTATTTTGCTGGATTTGGTGTGTTAGGATTTGACTTTAATGGCAACTTTTACATATGCTCCTAAGAAATACTTGAGAGTAGTTTTCTTGTGATATCATTGCATGGTTTTGTATTAGGCAATATAAGCTCATAGAATGAACTTGGAGGTGTTCCCTCCCTTTAGTGTTTTGGAAAAAACTTGTGAATAATTAGCATTATCTTTAAATGTTCCATGCTATTTAGCAATGAAGTCATATGGGACTTGACTTTTTCCATGGATGGTCTTTAATTTCTTGAACACAACTGTTTATTTTTAGTCTATTCAAATTTCTGTTTTTTTTTTTTGAGTTATCTTTTGATAGCTTGCCTTTCTAGTCATTTATTCATTACATCTAAATTGTCTCTGTGTGTGGATAGTGATATAAAAGGCATACACTTCCTTTTCTCAATGAATTTTAGTAGACTTTCTTATACATGTTTCTTCTTTTCTCATTTGACTTAGGAAAATGTGCAGTCACTTAAAGTTTAAAAACATTTTTTACAATTATTGCTAGGAATAGTGTTTGCCTGCCATCTTAGACTGCCATTCTGAAAATCCCCTTTATTCCTTATTTGAGTCTTGTGTTTCATACTGAGCTTGCCAAATGTGAGCCTCTAATGAATATGTATCCACTGGTTCTTTAGTGGGTATTAGTTTCTTTTGGAAGAAGAAGACAGAGGTTGTCTCTATCACCCCTTTTCATTGTGCTCTTAAGGAGCTCAAGGCTGACCATTACCCAGGAAAACCGATAAATTCCTGTTCTATTTCTGCTGGAGAGTTGGTTCACTTACCTTATCTAGTTTCTTATTCTGATAACTAGACAGATAGATCATATCGGTATTGTAAGAAACCTCTGTATACTCTTTCTCCTAGATGAATACTCTAATCTTGCCCTTTCAAGCCTTCATTCTTTTTATTTTTTTTTGTGGGAAGAACAGCAAAAACTAAATAAATCAAAAGGTGCAGTTTACCAACATCCCTAGGGTATTAGCACTGTAGAAGCACTGCCTTTGAAGAACTCTTTAAACTTCAGTAGGCAAATGGAAGCCCTGGAGGAGCGAACTAAACACAGAGTCTCAAGCTCTAATCTCTCAGATTTTAGATTCAGTAGGTTTAGGCTGCAGCTGGACTACTGACACTTCTAACAGGTTCACAAATGGTGCCCATTCTACTGGTCCATTCTGACAATTGGGCAGCAGACCGAGGTGTACTTACCACAGAAGAATGGGAATGGAGAAGAAACACTCTCCTTGGCTTAAAATGCAAGAAGAATTCATTTTGCCTGGGTTCTCACCCTTCTCCCCTTTGCACTACTTAGTAAGACCAGAGAAGAGTGAGAGACTTAGAAAGAAGGATTGAGAAACTCTCTCTGATGCTTCTGAAGGAAGGAAACATCTCTTCTGGGACAAGGGAGCAACCCAATGTAGGGGCAGAGGGTGGCTCCTCCCCTCACCCCAGTCTGCCAAGTGGTGTGTTTCAGGCCTGTTATTTATTTTTTTAATACATTTTTTATTATTATTTCAGCTCATACAAACTTAATAGGTACACCAGTTCCCTCCCTCCCTCCCCCTCCCCCCGAACCCCCTGCTCTCCCTTCCCTCACCCCTCCCACCCCATCCCCCCCGTGCCTCCCGCCCCAATTCCCAGAGTCCTTTCTTGTGCATGTCAGGCCTGTTATTATACCACCAATATCTGGCAATATATAAAGTAGATGAGATGAAAGTGTCATTGGTAAGAAGTGGATTTGTCTTTTTGTTGATGTTCTTTGCATAGGCAGCGTTGATTAGCAGAGACCTCAACATGAAAGAAGGCTACTGGTGATGTTTAGAATGGACTGGAACTTCATCCAGTGGATTTTGCTAAATTAAAAGCAGCAGAAAATTAAGGAACCATCTCTCAGTTTGACTTTTCTGCTTTTCCCTCCCCAACATCATGAGGCTCATTATGTTTTGCCATTAATTTTAATGGGATTTAATGTACAGTGGGACCAGCCCCTGATTTTACAAGCTGAAAGTGATTATAAAAGCCATGTTTAGAAATTTAAAAAAGCACCTACTTGTCATAAAAGCATTTGACAAATTTTTTGAATTCCCCAAAGATTTTTTATTGTATGTGCTTTATTATTTCAAATTAGCAAATCCATAGATCTCATCATAGCCATAGAGAATAATTTGTCTGATACTTTTTTCTTTTAATGTATTTCATTTATTTATTTATCCCAGATTTTAAAACAGTTGTTTTCTTTGGTAGAAATTCGCCTGATGTTTTCCATCTCAGAGCTTGTTCTACATTTAACTTATAGATTATAATTAGACCCTGACTATAGCATGACTGAAATAAATATGTCAGGTTTGTCACAGAAAAAAGCAACCGACTTTGTAGTGGTTTATCTCCAGAAAGGCAACTAATGATTAAGAGAAATGATAGACAGGGAAACTTATGAGGCAAGTAAGGAGATTACGGTCATCAAGAAATGAACCTGAAAGATTGACACACGGTTTCATGGAATGGGCAGAGAAGGTTGTAATGGAGGCTCATGAATAATCAGTGTCAGAAAGCACATGGTTTGACTAAGAATACAGATCACAGGGACTGGGTGGAATGGTGGAATGTAGACACAGGTTTGCAAAAGGAATCAGGCCGGGTCGCAGTTGAAAATGTTATCACAGCCATTTCTACAGAACTGAAATAAAACACACGAGACAGATCGGGTCACTGTTCTTGTGATTAAGATATGCAAACATATATTCTTCCAGTATAATACAAGACTGAAGGGTAGGTTGGCAAACATAATTTTGCCTTTAAATATTTTAGAAGCTGTCAAAAAGAAGAATTGGGTTGACTCAGAGTTGAGTTTCTGTCAGAACAGTGAGCATGGAAGTAGATTCCTTTGGAGTAAAAACAAAACAAAACAAAACAAAACAAAACAAAACAAAACAAAAAAACAACAACAACAACAAAAAGAAATGTCCTAACCCAGTGTACTGAGAGCAAAGCCTTTAGGGTGAATTGCCACTTTGTTACTTGCCTGCTTGCCACCAGGGTCAGTTGAAGTGTTTGACTTGCATGTTCTAGATTTAGAAAATGGGATAACAATCACCTTATAGCACTATCTTGTGACTTAAATGAACAGCGTATGTGAAGAGTCTGGCAGAAGATTGGACAAAAATAATTGGATTTCTCATGAATACCTCAAATAAAGTTCTCTTAAAATAGTTCTCATTTAAATATATTGCTTGTCCCAAATTTTTTGTTTTGTATTTATTGTTCAGGTTTTAGATGTCAGACTAAGCTGTGTCTTCTATAACCACTCAGCTTTCCTAATGCAGCATTTTAAACAAAAACAGATTACTGAATCATATGTTGATAGTTTGCAGGTACAGGAAGAGGACAGTGTGTGTCATATAACTGTGACATTCTTAAGATCCAGCATAGTGTCTGGCATTTAGTAAATTCTTCATGGCTTTCAGGAAGCAAGGATGACTGTCAAATCCCTGCCTTCCTATTTCCTTAACCATTTCTCTCTCTATTGCCTTGTGAAATTTTGCCACCATCACTCTTGTAATTCTATATCTCTTTAACACTCCAACTAACCCCAAGTTAGTTTATGATTAAGTAGTTTCAACACTTACTTGTGTGATAAACTTGAAAGACTACCTGTTTATTTACATGCTATGTAGCCTAAGAAAATCCTTGCTATGCTACAAGGAGAATTCTGGGACAGTCAGAAGCTGGTTTCTCCCTTGCTTCTTTTTATCAGTTCATTTCTCAGCACCCGCTTATGACATCTCTGGTGGTTAATGAGACTTTCCTTAAGTGCATATTTTATCACTGATTTTCTAATGATATAAAAATGCCTCTGAATCTTCATAGTCTTTTGCAGTGAACTAGCTCCTTCTTTGAATCGTGCTATCAAAAGACTACTAAAGCTGAGTATATAACCAGTGGTAGAGAGCTTGGCATGCATGTACAGGTCTAGTGTTGACATTGTTTCCCAGTATGGCCAATAGAAAAGTATATTTTATTGAAGGAAGAAAATGTTTCAGGTCTAGTGAATCGAAATTGCACGAATGGATTAACCCAATAAATCCAATGAAAGCACTTAGAAAAATGGGAAAAATGCCTCTGGCAAACTTCAGAGCATTAATATTCTTGCTACCCAAAAGTAAGGGAAGTGTAGTAAGAACAATTATAAGCGTTCTCAAAAATCAGTTTTGGCATCCTGCCTGCCTCTCTATTAGGGGGCTTCTCTTCATGCTAACAGTGCAACTAAGTAAATATAATTGAGTAAAGTGGTATCTGGTAGAATTGGCATTTGATAGTAAGTTCTGGGAAAATACTTTGGATCGCCAAGTCTGAGGTCACAAGTGTACCAACATATGCTTGGTTTTATTCCCTGGACACTGCAGGAGGCTAGTCTCCTCTGCCTGGTGACAAATTAGATTGAGGAGTATCATTCTAGTTGTCCCATGTGTGCCACTGGATAGCTTTCTGCAGGGGAGGGAACTCTGTGATATAATCAGCTTTGCTGTTTTGCCTTTCAATATTTGCATACACCTCTTTGTTCACATGTTGTTCCTCACTCCTAAATACCTTCTCTCTCTATTCAGTGTACTACCCTTATTTGTAACGGCTTGGAACAGAGTCACCTCCTAAAAGTCCTTGTTGATTAGCTACTCATGATGTTTCCTTGTTTTCTTGCCATTTTACGTTTGCGGTCTCTTGTGCACTTCCTGCCATTTTTGACTCTCCTAGGGCGAGGACATGTTGTTTCTCTTACAGCTGCAAGTAGATGAGTATGCTTCTGTGAGTATTCATTTCTTTGGATGATGTTTGTAACAAAATCCACTTCCACCTTCATGGAGTATGTGATTTCAATTAGTAGATTATATCTGACATTTAAAAAACATGTCTTGGGAGAATAGACTGCTTTGCTGCAAGGAATCCTGTGTTCTGTAAGCCGAGGAAAGTCAGAACCAGACAACTGAAGCACTTGCACAATGAAGGTCATTCAGAATGGAATCTGGTCCACGATATCCAGAGCTCAGGATGTTTTAGCTGCAAAGTGCTCTTTTACTGATGAGAGTCAGGTACAGCTGACAATTACCTTTCCTGCGGACATGCTCCATAGCAAGTGCTGCACAGTGAATGAGGATGGAGGGAGCTGCCATCATAGTCTGAAATTACTCCAAAAGGAATATGACATGGCTATTTAAAATGTTTAATTTCATAAAGCTTGGTGGATCAAAGTAATTACAGAGTAATAAAAGGTAGAGTTGAAACCTTAGAGGGACCCTAGGAAGAGATAAGGCTAGGCCTTTTAAATGAGCCACAGTTCTTCCACAGAACATTTTCTGGTTTTGTTTTCTATTGTGTAGCTTTTATTAAACCGACTGGGTTGCAAACAAAGCCTTGGTAATATAATGTGAGTGCAATTTATTCATGAACATATCTTTCCAAAAACAAGGAAAAGCATCTATTTAACTAACAGGAATGTTATTTTAAAACTTTTACAATTTATGCTTATGAAATCCTTACAGCACGTTGAAAAAGTACATTTTTATTTAGTTGATAATTCATTTGTAAATTCACACTTAAATAATTTAGCAATTTCTTCTTTAACTTATACAGCATGAAGAAAAAGTTCAGTGGTTAAGAAATTTTGTTTTCAACACTAAATATAATTCTTATATTCCAGTTACAAGAAAGAAAGAAATCCAGGGAGAAATTCCTGAAAGAAATCCAGGAAGTAAGGTCACGATGTGACCATCATATTTCATTTACAGGCTGCAGGTTGAGGTAGTGGGAATATTTTTCTTTATCAGGAGTTGACTAAGGTACAGAAAAGAAATCAATGTTTTTAGAGAAAATTATAAAACTTTTCAACCTCCAACTTTTAGAAGTTGCATCTCTTCAGTAACTGCAATAAGAAGCATCAATTTCAATCCTATACAATGGCTAGTTAATAAATTGAAACAGAGTGGGAGAGAAAAAAGGAAAAAATGCTGCTTGGAGTGGGAGAGGATGAATGAAAAAATGTGGTAGCATCAACAGAACAGTACAAGCACATAGTGAAGCCGAGGAAATAGTTTCGAACTGGATCCTTAAGTAAAAATTCTTAAAACAACGTTAATTTTGAGATGTATATCCAAGTATAGGCATCTCTGTTGTTGAAACCATGAGGAATCTGTTGCAAGCTCCATTACTATGGCGGCAGAGGTTGGAAGCCTGTGAACCTCCACCCACTGGTTCAGTAGCAGAGCTCAGTCATGCAAGTGGCTATGTTCCAGCCTGTCTTTCAGATTTTGGGCAGGTAGCTAGCTCAAATGGGAATGTTATAGCTTCAATGAGGGCTCTGGAAATGAAAGCATATGTAAAGCTTCATAATACTTAGGAACACAAGCAGGGTAAAGTAGTAAGGCAGCAAGGGCTGTTATATTAAATACTTGCAATACTTTTTTTTTTCCTGTGTGAATTCCTGCCTATTTCCTTTCTTGTAAAGATTAAGAAGTTTTCCCTATACATACACATATGTATACATATACACACATAAAATTGGTGCATATATAAATATATAAATAGATAAAATTGTTAATGCATGTAGTATATTCGTAATATGCAGTTGTATGTATATTCATGTATGTATTATATTTAGTCCACAGAGTTTTATTTTCTTTGGGAAAGTAAATTTGCCAAAGTTCACTTTAAAATGCTGCTGCTCACTGCTTGGAAAACTAGGCAGGATATATCAATAAAGATTACATGAAGAGATGCAATACTCTTTGAGGGAAAAAGAGTTAATATAGAGTGTACATTAGATTCTTGAAAGGACTCTGCCGAAGAGCAAAACAGGGTGATTGCCTCAAAAATCGCTGCAAATTCTATGATTTCAAGACAATGTCTAAAGCTGTGATCCAACCACAGAAAGCATCATAAATAGGTTTAGCTACTCAACAGCCTCTGATCCAATAAAATATTTGGTTAAGGATAATGGGGAATATTTTAAAGTTTTTTCTTATTAGTATACTCATACTATTTCCAAATCTCATACACCCCAATTTACACTAAGAGCATAACTGAGAATGAATATCTCCAGTGAGGAGGGGGATCCTATAGAGACAGAAGCTGAATTCATGCTGTCACCACACTGAGATGCCATTAAATGGCCATGTACAGAGGGACTGCTTAGATATCATTTCCCTCATCTTCCTCCCCAAGGGCACGCTGGTATATGCAGAAAAGTGAAGTGAATTGATGTGGTTTATGTTGATACCTTCAAATAAGAAGCCACATATTTAAGACAAGAAACAAATCCCTATATGTGAGCCCTGATTTCAAAGACTTTAGGATCTTCTAATAGTGAATTTCTGACTAGAATACAATTAAAAGGAGAAAGAAGATGAGATAATTAAATACGTAAAGTTTATTATTATAAATCTGATACTTTTGAAGGGAAAGAACGTGAATTTTAAATTACATAAATTTTTATTATGGTGAAAGTGGTAATTAGCTAGGTAAACAGGAGCAACAGGAGTCTCCACATAATCTCTGGCCAAAGCCACCTGTCTTATGGAGAGGCAAATCATGGAAAGTAGGAGAATGCACAGAGACTTCCCTACCTTGAAGGAGAAGAAGCCACGCCCTCAAGCGACCCATGTTCCTTACTGGCATCTCATCAGCATTGCCGCTCTCATCTCATCTTTTTTGCTTAGGTCCTCATGGGAAGAAGATAGAAAATTGGTGGGCTGGAGCAAAAGTAGGAGGTGTAAAGTTGAAGTCCAGGGGAGGAACTTGCCTCTGACATCACAGACGGGAAGGAGGGAATTTTTAAGATGCCCATGTTTCTGAGCTGAATTCTTTCCTCTAATAAATCAAAAATCAAGAAGAATTCAAGCCTGGAAACAAACAAACAAAACTCATGTGCTATTATGTAACATTTTTCTTTCCTTGCCATTTTTGAGCATCACTGTAGAAAGAAAGTCTGTCGCCTGTTGAGCATTTATTAAATGGTGTAATGCATATGAAATGTAACATCTCATCTCTCTAGCAACTTTATAGTTTATCTGAAAATGACTTCTTTGATCTTCCAGTGATGCTACTTAGTCATTTCTGCAATGGGAAACCCTGCCTAGAACAGAAATTAAGTTCACATCAAGGGAGCGGCAATGTGTTACAGATAAAGATCAATGATGTTGAAGTAAAAGGACATTGTGGGTGGCATGGATTGAAAACAGTGTTGTCCTGGAATTCTAGGAGGGCCATTAATTAGAGACCTTGGAAGAAAATTCCTTTGAATGTATTCTGATGGATGATAATGTATTTCGGTCACTCTCAAAATAGATTTTTTGGGGTAAAGCATAAAATATTTTAAGTATATAAAAATGATAGGTTTTCTTGGCATTTCTCATCACTTTTTGGAGAGGGAGCATTGTTATCATTTTTAATGCAAGGTCTTTCTTTGCAGCCCAGACTGACTGGTCTTGAACTCATGACCTTCCTGCCTCAACTTCCCAAATGCTAGGCTTTATAGGTGTGCAACACAATACCTCCAGACTTAGGTGCATTTCATCCTCTCTTTTCGTGTTCAGGTATGAATCTATGTTAATTATGGAACTTTGTGAATAGCTTAATGAACTATGACATTGAAAGAAAAATGTCTGCTAGAAAGATGACTCTTAAAAGATGCATCAGTGTATCAGTACATTGACTTTTCAAATGCATTGTCTGTTAATAATAAAATTTCATTCCAAGGCATCATGTCTAATTATTTTTCCCTTACTCACATGCCACAGCCATCATCTTTCTATATCCATCTGCTGGATAGAAATCAAGGGGTTATCATTTTTTTATTTTTTATTTTCTCCCACATTTTATTTTTTTCCTAATCATACAAGCTCAATAGGTCCTCTCTCTCCTCTCTTCCCTTCTCCATCATCCCCCATTTCATTCTCCCTCTTCCCCCTTCTTTCACCCCCTCCCTATTTCTAGGTGCTTCCTCCTTCCTTCCGCCCATCCCCTGGTGCATCCATTTATGCGAGCACCTAATCTCCCTCTGAGTCCTCCACCTAGTGAGGGTTCAGGATTGAATGGCATAGCCTGGGGCCCTTCTTGGGCTCCCCGTTACTATGGAAACTCTATTATGACTGTTTAATCCCTTGCCTTTAAGGATCCTACTGCCTGAAGCCTTCTCCCCTGTGATCCGTGCTAGACTTTGGGGAATTGCTGACACTCTTTTATTTATTTATTTATTTATTTTTATTTATTTATTTCTTCCACTCATATAAAGTTGATAAGTACCCCATTCCCCTCCCTCCCTCTACCCCTCCCTGGATCCCTTTGCTCCCTCCCCCCTTTTCCCTTTCCTTTCCCTCCCCTCTCTCTTTCTCCCAGTGCTCCTTCCCCCCACCCCATTCCTGAAGCATCCTTTAGTGTGCATGTCAAACTTCCCTCTGGGTCCTCCTCTCTGATGAGGTGTAAGTTGTCAGCAATGCTCTTACTGAAGCTCTTGCCCTGCTAGACTAGCTCCATTAACCCAATATTGGGTGGAGTGCATGTTCTGGCATAGCAATTAGGTAAATTCATGATTTGTAAAATTATTATTCTTTTACTCTTTGCCATTTTCATACATGAATATACTGAATCTGTGTTTTCAACCCTTACTACCTATTCCCATTACCCTTCTTCTTCAGCCAATCTCATCAATGGGTGACTCATCAATGGCTAAATTTGTTTCCTTATAACAATTTACAAATGTATTTGAATAAGCCACAATGTTCTGAATTTGATATGAGCAATTTGTAGTAGTGAAAAAGCTCTGATTGTAATTTTTTCATTTCGTTGCTTAGTGTAAGATGGGCATCCATGTTTAGTTATATCCACAGTTTACCTCAGTGAATACAAATGTGCTACATTCTCTTTAAGTGAGTGAATGTCAGTATCTTCCAAGGTAACAGAAGTAATTGTCTATTGATAACAGTCATTATTGTAAGTCATGGTCTCTAGAAGGAAATGTGCTCATATTTTTAATAAGATGCAGCATTGTAAGCTATTTTTAGATGCTAGTTTTCTATTTCACATACAGAATACAATATCACTTAACATAGCTAGCAGATCCGACAATAGATAAAATGCAAATATAAGCACAAGAATATATAAAAAAATTAATCTTTTGCAATGGAGATGATGTTGTGCATTTCTTAGGAAAGGTCATGCGAAGGTGCCATTGTCTGTGGCAGACTCTCAGAGCTTTCATTCATTCTTCAAATAAAGAAGATAACAAAAGCCAAGCCATTATCTTGGATTTCTGTAGCAAGAGGCTTTCAGATTTTATATGGAGGCTTACAATAGTCAGCAAATCAGCCTGAAAAAAAATGCTCCAGGTAAAAACTGCTCCCCCCACTCCTAACTAGAATAAAATGACAGAGAAGGGACGAGAATAGCCCACCCATAATTTCTGCTCTGGGTTTTTGTTAAATGGGTATGATAGTACCATGACGTTGTAAAATAGGATATTGTCAGAATTACAACCTGATTACTGGAGTTCTGCTGCACACACACACACACACACACACACACACACACACACACACACATACATGCAGGACCACACATGGTAGGTTAAGTGCCATAATCTCCAGAATATTTGTGGGAATGAAAAAAGAGGGGATGACATTCTACTGAGAAGTTTTAGAAGTGTCCCAAAATTTACTATTTAGCATATGAATATTTTCCTCATGTCTTTGTTTTAAAGTATAAGCATCCTATTATAATGGGATTTAGCTACAAGGTCTGAATATTGACCCCAGGTTCACTCTTACTTGTGTGATTCCAGACAGGTTATTTCACATTCCGTGACCTCATTAGACTCCTTCACACCATGTGGGATTTGTACCATATTCAGGGCTTGCAAACCTTTTATTATTACCAGTGAAAACCCTAAGGCTCAGCAAAACTCAACTGCAAAAACAATTAGATTATTTGACTATGTTTCCTCTGCATATGTTCTAATACCTGCAACTTCAATCTTGTAGTAAATATGCTTAAGTAGATTAATTTGATTGATGGATTGCCAAAGTGACTTTTCTCTTTTTCAAACTCAGAGTATATAAAGCACTGTAATCTCATACCAGTTTTGTGCTTATTTTCAGGCAATATAATTACAGGCCATATTTAATTTGGGAGAACCCTCAATTTACTAGTTCAAGAAGTTCTGAAGTCAGACAGTCCTGTTTTAATGAAACTTTGCCACTTACTAGATCTAGTCCATAAGCAAATTATCAATTTTAAAGTCTTTATTTGCTAAAGGAATTCTATTATTCAGCTTCTATTATCTTTGGGAGAATTAAATGAGATAAAACATGCAAAATGTTGGCAGAGTTTTCCACTGAATATTATGTTATATGTAGAAATGAGGGAATATTTTCCCAAATGTGTCACGAAAAAAAAGGTCACAAAAGAAAGAAGCTGTTTTCTTCCTTGTTATAGGTAGAAGTGTTAACTTGATGATTGAGGATTTGAGCTCTGGGCACATTTGTAGAGAATTAGTAGTCGATTTAAGCCCAGAGCAAACCTGCAAGAGATTGTGTAGTTGATGGGGAGGCCCAACCTCTGCTGGGTTGAACTCGGCCCTGGGCAGGTGAATAAAATGTAGGAAGGTGGTTGAGAAAGTTGGCATCCTTGTGTGTACTTGGCCAGACATGCTGATCTGGCAAATAAGGATTGTTCCTCTCTCAGTTGTTACATGGATATGGCGTGGCCAGTTCCCTTGGTCCTTTGGTGATGGTGCCTGCTCTCCTTCCAACCTGGACCTGAGAACTGTAACCAGACAATCATAAGAAAATAAACCCTTGTTGCCTTAAGCAACAGTTCAGGGAAAAAGTGAAGGGAAATCAAAGTTGTATCACCTTAGTCCAAGTCTATAATTCTTTCTCCCCACATTAAGCAACTAACTTATATTAAGCATTTGCTTTTACCAGTAGCATTGTAAATGCTTTACAGCATTTTTTCAATGGAAATTGAAATTTTTTTCATTTTTTCATTTTTACAATGAAAATCCTTTCATTGAATCTTTTCAACCCAGTTTTTTATTTTTACATGAAAATCATTTCTTTGAATCTTCTCAACCTAGTGAGGTAAATCAAATAGTGTCCTCATTTTACAAGTGAAGAGTCCAGATAGAGTGTCATGATTTGAATGTGAGTCCCCCATTCTTGGCGAGGGTAGATATTCTGGAAGGTTGTGGCATGTTTAGGAGGTGGAGCCTTGTTGGAGGATGACTGAGGACAGGAAGCAGGCCATGAGGTTTGCTCCCTTAGTCCAGCTTCCTCTCAGCTTGGTCTCACTCTCTTTGCCTTCCTAATGATGGGCAGTGATCAGAAATGGTCACCTGTTTCAGTCTACAGGCATACCTTGTGCTTTGTGATTCCCACCATAATGTAACTGTATGTCAAATCTCCCTTTCTCCCTTAAATTGTGCGTGAGTGTTGTCTACAGCAGTGGAAGAAGTAACTGCATCACACAGAGAACTTATATTGCCTAAGGTTATAGCTTTAAGATATGGTTGACCAAAGATCAAACTCAGGAATCTTACCCCAGGGACAAAACTACTTAATCTAATACTCTACCTGGTTTGAGATCTTTCTTTACCTTGGAGGAACAGTAAGAAAGAAGACAATAACAACAAAAACATCAAGAGCTATTATACTGTTTGGTCAGATGTAAGTATCTCTAGGGTAAATGGATCGCATTTGACGGTACTATTAAGTAACTTTTAATGAAGAAATGAAGAACAGTCTGTTTTTGAACTTTGAACTTGCTTTAGCCAATGCAGTTTTAGTAGATGTAATAGAAGCAGAAGTTTGAAGTATATTTGTGCAGTTGGGTTTGTTTTATGGTCTTTGTATATTTCATCAGAAGAGAACTTGACCTGGAGTAACCACTAGTTAATTTACCTGGATACATCAACCTTGACTGGTCTCACTTGAATCCCATTAGACACACGCTTACCAAGTAAAGCTTATGATTATGTGACAGGTTTTTTTTTTATCCTTGATAGTATATGACATAGTAATTGAGTACAATAATCTCATCAGTATACATAAGTCATCATGTATATTACATGCACATCAATACATAATATATAGCAGTATACTGTGAACTCATCAAATAACATTGTTCTTCAAAATTTGATGCGGAAATTTGTAACAGCTGCATTCTCAAAATTGTATCAATGGATGATTGAAAACAGTTTGTTTAGAAGTGAATAACTGGGGAGTAATTTGAGAGCAAGTGGGAAATAGGACAAATAAAAAAAGAAATGGACAATCTGTGCTGCTGTAGAAGACGCAACAAGTATATAAACAATATTAAAACACAAATGATAATTAAGGCAAACAGAAAATACTGCAAAGATGATTAGTAGGCTCAAGCTGAATGATCCCAAAATGAAAAATTGCTAGAAATAGTTGAAAAGTGCTTTTTTCAATTGGCATTTTAATTCCTTTGCTGACCATGCTTTAACTTTGGCTTCATGAAAATCTACTGGGTGATTTGAGTTTGGCTATCCTTTGGCTCTTTATGAGCAAGGTTTTGCAAACATTATTTAGAATTTGCCTTGAAATTTACTTTGTTAATTCAGTTGAGAATTGTCTCATTACCTCATTCTGTTATTATCATGCATACAGCACTTAAGTGCTTGTTTGGAGAAAAAGTCATGTAAGGTTCAAGTTAATTTTAACATCTTTGCTTCCTTTGGGCTACATGTATGTGTAATGCTAGTGTAAGGGGCTTGGTGACATCCTTTATGATATTTTATGGTATTCATTCATGCTTAGAGACTGGCAGCAAGACAGGGAAAATAAAACCTTCAAAGGTTCTCTGGTATGTAAGTGTGAAGGATGGTTGATTTGGCTTATATAAAAATGCAAATGGAATTGATAGGTCAGGACATCTATAGTTAGAAAACAAATTAAGGTGATATTGTATAGTGGACTTTGAAGTGCAAAGTTATTTAATATTAAATTGCAGATTTTTCCCCTTTATATATAGAATTCTTTCTTTATGCCAAGCTTTGGTAGGGTCCACAAATCATTGAAATTCTACTTTTTGAGTGATTTAGAGGTAACAGAGTGTTGATGAAGTGGAATAAGATCTGCCTCTGAGTCAGTAAGGGATAGTGGGTAATGCTGAGAGAAGCACTAATAATGCTAGTCACTGCCTGCCACAGGGTAAATCCAGCTGTGTTTGGATTTACCTTGTGAGCTTTAAAAAGATTAATGGAACATTTGTCTCACTTCCAATTATTATAACACAGAGTAATCCAGGTTACAAGAATTTTCCAAATTTCTTGAGATGCTTTTAATTTGCAGGTAAAATCGAGGTGAACTATCCATAACATCTGTACAGAAGTTTCCTGCTCATGCTTCCATTAGAATCACCTTGGAATTAACAAATGCCGAGAGTTGAGTCATTTACCTTTAGAAGTTTCCATTTAATTTCTGAGGGATGTAAATAAGGTAGCATATGTATTCAAAGGTTCTCAGGTCACCCCATGTAGAAACAAGATCATATACACTCTAAGAATATTGGGATCTCTTAGCTGGAGTGTTTCAGAGTACAGGATATTTCTGGGAAGGTAAAACTTTCATTTTAGTTTGAGGATTGGACTCAGCTAGCTTGCAATTCCACAAACATTTAACAAAGGCATAGAAGCTTAGTTCTTGTGTCTTATCTGGACTCACAGGTATCAGGAGCCTGAATTGAGGTGAAAGAATGAAGGATTTACAGACAGTTCAGGATCATATTTGTGTCTTGTGGTCAGAACAATGGAACACATGAAAATCAGCCTTTGGTTTAGCAAAGGCATGGAATCAACCCAGATGTCCAACAGTTGACGAGTGGATAAGGAAAATGTGGTACATCTATACAATGGAGTACTACTCAGCCATCAAAAATGATGAATTAATGGAATTTGCAGGGAAATGGATGGGATTAGAAACAATTATATTGAGTGAAGTATCCCAGACCCAGAAAATTAAGCACCGTATGTACTCCCTAATAGGTGGCTCCTAGTACCAAACCCACTTAGAGACACTCAAGGATAAATCTCTGTAATACTTACAGTAATTGCAAGGATTATGAACAGGAGAGAGGGGGTAGGAGGACCACAAAGTGTAGCATGGACTAAAGGCACTAGGATCCTTGGAGGCAAGGGATTGACAGCCACAGTAGCGTTCCTATGCTTAAGTGGGACACAGGAAAGGGTTCTGGGAAATGCCACTGGATCCTTGCACCTCATCGGAGAGTAGGACCCAGAAGAGAGTTGGGCATGCACATTTAAGGATGCTCTGGGGATGGGAGGCGAAGGCACTGGGAGATGGGGAGGCAGGGGGAGGGGAGGGGGGCACAGAGCAGTGGGAGGTCGGAGGGAGGGAGGGGACGGGTGTACCTGTTAAGTCTGTATGAGTGGAAATAAAAAAAAAGAAAATCAACCCTTGGACAAGAAAAAAAAGTAAGATCAACATTAATATTTGAATTTGAGATGAATAGAAATTTTTTTATTATTATGCTTCATATAAGTTGGATATACTTCCATTAAATAATTTATTGCTTGTATGGAATTTAAATTAATTGTGTCTTAAATTTAATTGGGAAACTTAGGGATAGAGAACTTGAGTTTAAAGCTCAAGGAAAAGGACAATCTTGGAGATGCTTTCGATTAGAATGGGGACATCCACTGTTTGCAGGGCACCGTAAGGAATCCTGTGAAAAACTGAATTATCTACTATTGTTTTCCTTGGCTTTTTGGACTTTAGATTTTATTAGTTATTGAATAAAGGGGAGAGAATTGTTTAGAAGCAGTAAACATTCCCAAGTGCTTCTTACTACATTTAAACTCAAAATCCCATTTGTAAGTTGTATTTTTCATTGTCATGGTAGAAACACAAGAGAGAGCTAAAAATACAAAATATTGCAAACAATGTTGGGATTCATTTAATTTCAGTTTTCAAATTCATGAATATTGTTTACTCTGAGTATGTATTTCTAACAGAGATAGAAAAAGTCTGTGATCTTTTTAAAGAATAAACTGATTAAAATTCTTACTCTTGCCCAATTCAATAATAATTAAGTTAAGCTTAAAGCCACTTTTTATTCTTTTATGGGATCTTTCATTTCAACTGTATAGAAATTCATAGCTTAAATAAAAGGAATGCAATTAGCAAACATAACAGTGTTTGAGTAGATGAAATTAACATGCTAGAGATTTAGTGTAGAATATAGAATGATTCTGAAACATTGCAAAATTACCATTTACTTCATGTAAAATGAAATTAAAATAATATTTAGAGATTTTCTTAGTTCAAATGTAGAGTTTTAGTGGTGGGAATGAAATTTCACTTCTTTTAGAAGTGAAATGAATATATATAAAAATAAGGATTGATATATCAAAAATTCATTAATGATACTGAGGAGAGCATGACAAGCAAATGTTACTAATTCATGGGAAGTAACCTAACACTTCTAGTATCTTCACAATACAAAATGATTGAGTTAGATACTGCAACCAGATCATTGAAAGTGTACAAAGGAAAAATAAAAATACCTTGAACAATACATATGTGGTATTTAGAAACCTTGGTAGGAAATTAGAGGTCTGAGACACAGGTGTTGTTGAGTTTCTTCTAACTGAAGGTCATATCATTGGAAAATCCAGAAGGAACTGAAAAGTGAACAGCTGGCTCTTGGAAGGTATCAATGAACAGAATTTAGTTTCTGGACCATGATTCTTGATTCTAAACTAATGCTGCTGGCAAAGGACAGAGTACATCTAATGAAGAGTGGGAAGAACACACTTGGCAGAAGTTTTGCTGACCAGAACAAGAAGGCATTGATATATGAGTAGGGTAGAAGAAAAGGACTGAACAAGCTGTTAAATTATACCCTATGGAGGGAAGCAAGCTGACTTAGGAAGATAAAAATAGTCCTAGGATGATTAGTAAATCAAGGAGGATAGCAGGAAAGAAGATGAAGGAGCAATATTTGTGGCTTTATGGAATATTTGCATAGTCTAGATGATGGCATTTTAAATAGAAAGGTAAGCAATGTTGACAGGATTTCCTTATGACTTGGTGGTTTGAGAACCTTCACAAGGCCATGTGATGGGGGAACCAGCTGGTCCTATAAGCCCAGTGTGTGTCTGTCATCAGGAAAGATACTATGTGACACATAGTTTAATGGGTGGTACCTAGGAAGCAGATCAGGTAACTCACTGATAAGATAGATGTTGTGAAAGGGCAGAACAAACAAACAAAAACAAATAGATCATAGCATAAAAACATTTTTATAAAGGAACCATATATATTAGCCTTTCTCCTTTTTATCTGATTAAACTGTGATTTGTCAACAGATAAAGAAAGGGGAAGGAAAGAAAGGAAATAGAAATAATGGGAAGTGGGAAAAAGAGAAAAAGAAAGAAAAAAAGAAAAAAGAAAGAAATGCAAACTTCAGCTCAATAACTCTGAATAGTGGTGGTGGAGAGGGTGGAGAAGAGGAAAGGATGATAATGATGACCAAGTTAACAGCCACTGGGACCATTGTGAAAATGGACAGATTTGTAATTGGCTAACATCTGGCATTACAGCCTCCGCATGATTCCAAATGCTTGCTGTGGGCCTGATATTTGTGCGATAATCACACATGGCAAAATTGCAACTTTATTTTCCCTTAGCTGAAGTTTATTTCTATTCTGAATCTTTATTTTTGTCTTCCTGATAGCAGAAAAAGTAGTCTGGTGTCTTCTAGCAAAGTACTGTCATGTCAAATTTATAGCCCAGTGGCATTTGTGATGTTTGCCAACTGCCCCATGCTGTGCTAAGTCACTGGTTGGGGGGGCATGAAGCACTACTGTCCTCTCTCTTTTTTGCTTCTGACATGCACAATTGCTCAGCCATGACCCAAACTTACCTCTACCATCTTGGAATTTGCAGGTAAATTCATGTTTTTATTATTTCAGTATGAATGGTCAGTTGCATTGCATCCACAGTCCATAACACTCCTTCTGCCTTTCAGTTTTCTCTCTCAAGATTCTTGATTGTTAAAAGTATGAATCAAGTTAAGTTAATAACCCATTCTTGTCCTAGGGCTGTGGGTATATAGCTACTGAGACTTTCTACTTCTCACATCAATTTTATTTATCTATCTTCTTCTTTGTGCTATTGTAGGTGAGAGTAAAGGAAAATACTTTTTTCTGGAAGAGTTCTAAACACATAGGCTTATATTTTTGAATTGCTAAATGTTGGAGAGACATTATAAAGGATTATGTATAATAATGTAATTTCTCTTCTATCTCTTTCTCGCTCTTTCTATTCCACTCTTTCTTTCTAACTCAACAGAGAGTTCCTGAAGCAAGCTAGGTAGCTAGACTAGGCAAAACAATAAGCTCTGGTTCAAGTGTAAGACCTACTACAGCATATAAAGTGTTGGATGATTAGGAAGATAACCAAGCATCCTTCTCTGGTCTCCATAAGCATAGGTACATATATATACATCAAGTTGTATGAACATGCATAAACACATACACATACAAAAAAAAAGAAATTCAATACTTCTTTTATATTTGTGTATGTCCTTTGAACTTTTTGTGGTGGAAATGTAATCCTCAAGTTGCTGAATGTTGATGGCATTTGTAGCTGAGAACTTTGGCAGTTTACTAGTGTTAGATGAAGTCATCACTTTCCACTCTCTCCCAGTAGTTCCCACTTCTCCACCCTCTTTTATAGAAAAAGGTAAAGAGAACAGGTCCACCATAGCATGTGCCTGATTTCTTGCCTTGTGATTTTTTCCCCATATTGTAATGTGACAAGGTCAATTCTGGATATCCCAGCTTCCAGAACTGTAGAAAAATATACTTTTCTTCCTCGGTTGCCCAATGTATTAAAGCAATAGAAAGCAGATGAAGCCATGATTTCATATGCCATGACCAATGTATTTCATAAAACAGTGATTAACTAAAATGATTTAATCATGAACTTTCTATTTCAATGCAGAAACATGTTCCCTATGTGTCACCATTTCTCTCTTCACCTCCCATGCCCTCTTGTTGCTTTCTTTGGACTTTCTGTCATCATCCAAATGATTTCTTACTCAATATACTTATTTCTTACTTAATATACTTTCATGTTATTAAAGAAATCTAGATTGTGTATGTGAGGAAAACATGTCTTTTAGAGTCTAGTTTGTTTTGCCTAAAACAGTGATCACCACTCCATTTATTTTTCTGCACATAAAAGCTTCATTATTCTATGCCTGAGTAAAATTCCATTGTCTATGTATACCATATTTTCTTTATCCATTCCATGTCTTTCCAGTTAGATTTACATTTTGAAATTTGTATTATGGACCTGAAAAAGTCTTCATAAAAAACCTGTCTATAACTTACATATTTACATGAGGTTCTACTTATTAGTACAGTTAGAGTAAAATTATGTATGAAAGCCTCTTGGAGCTTCTTCTATTATGTGATTTTTCTTGAGAGGATTATTGTTTATTTCATCTGTATATCAGGAAGAGTAAATCGTAGCTATATATTTCATGACACTTTCCCAAGGGTTGTTCATTTATAAAATATTTAAATAAATGCCTAAAAAGTAATGCCTGAATCATCAACTAATTTTGCTTCACTGTAACTGACCTGTTGTGAGACAGTTGAGTGGCTAAGGCCTTGAAATTCAACATGGTGGAAGGAAACATCTGACTTCTGAAAGTCATCCTCTGGACTCTGCTGTACTCCACGACATGCATCTTTGAGCCTAAGAGAGGAAAAACATGGTGGAAGCACACCTTTATGAAAACTGTGTAAAGAAAATGGTTGAATGTTGGTTGACATTTGGAGTGTCTATGTTGATTTATGACTGATGGTGTAATTAAGAAGTACGAATGGGCTAAAGAAGATGAAGTCTGGTGAAGACTTGTAGCTTGATTCCAAACAAAATGCTTTAGTGTATGACGCCCCCCCCCCCAGCCTCAGTGAACTGGAGGTGCATTGCTTAATTTCTGTGAGGATTTCTGTGAAGAAGTGGACGTAAGTGTGCCATCAATATCTTTTATTCAAGGAGGATACCAAAGGTAGTCTCTTCTCTCCATGTTACAATGGCGGGAAGGATGGTGATAGCATTGATAGTCTCACCACCATTGTCTTTTAAAAACAAATGTTGGTGTTTATTTTCATGACCCTTTTTGGGTCCTTTCTTTGGGGAATCTGTATAAAGATAAAGATAATCGATTTTTAAAAAATCATTATGGAGCTTCTCAGGAAAAAGACTAACAGGTTTCTAACAGGTTTCAAAGTAGAAAGGTTGATGGGTAGTGTGTGTAAGCTCTGCAGAGATGAGAGTAGGTGTGAAGTGGACAGGAATTAATGAGTATAGAACCACAGTCCAGATATTTCCACAAGAACAAGCTGATTCTACAAGCTGATTCTTCAACCCAGATGCTGTGATTAAGGGTGAAAATTAAAACACAAAATCACAAATTGTGTTTTTTTGTTTCTTTAAGGTAGTTTAGGATCATGATAAGTTTACTAGATTGTCTATTTTAATAATAATTGAATTAAATAGGGGTAATTCTAAAAAATAATATGCACTAGCTTAGCTGTAACTAGTGTGATATAGAAGCATCAATATTGAGGAAGCAAAAAATAATCAGTGAAATCAAATGTGGTAAAAACTGAGATGATAGTTTTTTATTAAAAATTGAAGGTATAATTTCCCTATGGATAGTGCCATTGTTTGAGATGTGTGTTTGGCAAGGTCATGGCATCTTGACAGGTGGAGCCTTGCTGGAGGAAGGCAGTCACATAGGGTGGGCCTTGAGGTGGATTAGTTCCACCTTACCTCCAGGAGAAGTCTGCCTTTGCAGCAAGCAGTCTTGCAGCTCTCAGCCTCCAAACTGTCTGCAGTGACTTAGTGTCCTCCAGCTTTGGCCAGCTAGCCAGCCACCATGAGAAAATGTATCTCCCCTCTGCAACCGTAAGCTGAATAAATCTACTTTTCTCCTTTAAGTTGCTTGACTTTGAGTGCTCTCTCACAGCAATACTTAAGAATAACTGCTACAGACAGTATCAAGTGTAAAGGCTGTAATATATGTGCTGCCCTGTAATCTGTGTTTACTCAAGTGGGGTTTATGTGCTGGTTGAATATGTGTAGTTCTGGCTTACCCTTTAAAGACTACACAGCATTTCAAACCCACAATCAATTCCATCAGTCTGTAATTGTTGATTGATTAGTTTATGTCCAGTAATCATTTTCTCAAAGATTTCAGTGAACGTTGTCTTTCACATATTTTGGGCACTTATGTACATCTCTAAAATCTAAAATTCTAGAAGTAGAACTTTGGGTCCAATAGGAAGAACTGTTTTGGAATTTGAAAGTCATTACCTTTGGTCTCATTAGAAATTTGGCCCACTTCCTATGGCACCACAGAAGGTGATGAGGGCCCCTATTCCTGTAGTTCAGATATATTTGCTGTCATGAAGGGGGGCCCTGCAAAATCCAGTTTGCAGACATGGATTAGATTTGCCAAGGTCATATAAATGTTCTGCTCCAAAACCCTGAAAACAGAGGACAAGGTTGTTATTTTCTGTATTTTAGGTATTTTTTAAAACGTCTGCTAATGGGGTTGGGAAGTCTTTGCCTGACAAGCAAAAGTGGCTGAGTTTAGATCCCATGTAAAATTGCCAGGCAAAAATGGTAAAGGCCTGTAATTTTAATCCTTGAAAGTGAAGCCTGGAAACCCCAGAGCAAAGCAAAAGGAGGTAGAACAATCCAGGATGATTATTGAAGTCACTTTTGGTCCTCCCAAAAGACACACAGAGTGCCTTCTGATATATATACATACACATACATACACACACACACACACACACACACACACACACACACACACACACACAAAAGCTTCTGTTAATTGTCACATAATGAAATAATTGAAAGTCCAGTGTTAAGGTAGTGGTAACAAAAGCTACCAGTTAAAAACCTTGGTAATCACATGATTTGATAAATAGTGTTGTTAAGTCAGATGAGTATTCTTAAAGATGACCTAAGGCATAAAACTTCAGAGTATTTTTAATTCTTTTTTATTGTTTATTCAATTGTGCGTGTGTGTGTGTGTGTGCGTGTGTGCGCGCGCGCGCGTGTGTGTGTGTGTGTGTGTGTGTGTGTGTGTGTTGTGTAGAACCACTGGCGAATTTGGGAACCACCATGGACGCCTCCACTTCCTCCTTGTTTATTCTGCCCCGGGATTCATAGGCTCCGCCCTACCAGGACCAGAAATGTAAACTGCCCCCAGCTTCCGCAGGGTGTCTGCCTGCAAGGCAGTTTAATCCCTGAGCCGCATCTCCAGTCCCGGTACTTTTAATCTTTACAGTGAATTTGGAAAAAAAAAATTAAGGCCAAATGTTATTTTCTTCTCTAAAATGACAAAAACATATTAGAAAACTTAAGTTTTCTGAGTATAATTATTCTTTCCAAGTAATGTGTTGAGTTGAAATTTTAATACCTGAAAACAATGGAAAATATAAAAATTCATATAATATGGATTAGTTGTCATTAGAATTTTAAAAGATATGTTTTGGATTGTACATAAATACTCTGCCTATTTGTCTCAATTAAGTGTTTTGAATCTATTGGGTAAATTGATTGGTATTTTAAATATAAATGCAGTAATTCTATAAAAATTAACTTTCTTGACAATGTGTTGCTGAAAGCCAGTTTTCATTGATGTACTCCATCTTACATCCCACACAGAGATAAGCACATGTGCTAATTGCATCTAATGTCTGCATTCCCTTTGTATTTTAACAATCTAAGTGAAAAAAATTTCAAGCCCACACTGGTTACTTCCTTGACTTTTTTCTTTCTTTTTTTTGTTTCATTTTTTATTGCTATCTCAAAAAATAAACATAAAGGCATCAGGACATTGGACTAAATATATCAGAGAACTTGTTTGTTATCTCACAGTTTGGTACATCCTTAGGGTACTATGTATCAAAGGATGAAAGTGGCACATATTTGAACAGAGAAGAAGCTATTTTCAGTCATGTATCTGTAACAAATCTCTGTTGTAGACAGGGAAGAAAGCACCATTAAGGACTTGTTTTAACTGGAAAATTGTGTGGAGAAGGACAGCAGTCAAAGGACAATGGAACTATTCACTTTGTCATAGAAATAAAAGATTTCTCTTTGTCATAATTTTTCATAAAGCTAGACTCATATTTGCTTGGTTATCCTAGTGTGATAGAACATGGAATTTGGGTTTATATATATATACCCTTTTAGGCTGTGATTCTTGTTCTTTTGCTATTTTTCAGCTCAGTGACTGATCAGTAATTTATCACACTGAACTTTGATTTTATCATTCATAAGATGGAGCTAATAGTATCTGCTGTAAAGGACTGATTCAAGAGACATGACACATTGAAAACACTTCAGATAGTATTAGCAATGAAGTAGATTCTCAGTACAGTAGGTTCTCAACAGTTGCTTAAATTGGGTACCTCCTCCTCTTCTGGCAATTCCTATTCTGTACCTTACCTCTCAAGGTATTGGATTGATGCATTATAATATCTCCTCTCACATAACACCTGCATGCAAATATGTGTTTTGCCACTTTGGAACCAAGGCAGACACCCTCATAGGATAGTGACTTGTCTGTTAAGCCTTAGGGAAAAAATTTTCAGTCGTTCTTTGGTGATGATTGCATTGTGTCATTGCTAATCATGTTTTATTAAATAAAGGATTCTAGTATACTTAGTAGATGGCATACTTTAATATTACTTTAATCTTTTATTTGATTTATAATTATCCAGTTTTTGTCTTAATCCAATTTGACAGGACAGTTCACATCGATGCCAGGAGTAAAGGAAACTGGCCATATCGTATCCACCTCACTTGCTAGACAGTATGCATATATGTTCAAGTATGCAGAAGTATGCCAACTCACTGAATCAGGTGAAGAAGGACAGCAGTGGGCTCATGCTCATGGAATTCACTGGTCTTACTAGGTCAGTTCAGAAGCTGAACATCTCAGCAGTTTAGTCTAGTGCTACAGAATGCCAGACTTTACTAAGCCAGCTTCCCTCTGTCTTATCCACATCCCTAGGGCCTAATCCCATTCACCATGTGCTGGGTTTGACAACCTCCTGCAGGCTGCTCAGGGCTTCATTCAACTGCTAATTCTTTAACAATGTGTCCAGACCTCAAGTTTTCAGTTGTCAAGTTGACCTATATACAACTGTCACACTCCTCATCTAGTTCTTGAAAAGTGCTAGCTTCATATTTTTCCCTTAATTACTTTTCCATGCTCTTTGTCATCTCTCTAACCACTGACTTCCTCCAACTCAGTTATACATTCAGTTTGGAGATTTGACTTCTTTAATAAGTTAACTTTCAAAATTTTCAAAATCTTAACAACATATTAAGTGCAAATATATTTTGCTGAGCAAGCCTCCTTCCATCCAAGGCAACACTTTGAGCAAGCCTTTTGATTCTTTTCATGTTCTCCCTCAAGTCTGCACTCATTCCTAGGGAAATTGTGCCAGTAGATCTTGATTGTGTTACTTTAAAAGTGTGGCTTCGTTTGTGACTATGATTGATAAGACTTACAACTGCTGTTACAGACTGGATGACTGAAGTTCAAAAAAGATCACTCCCATTCGTATAAAATTGTTTATTTCAGAGCAAGTGGTCAGTTCCTCAAATGGTGAATTGGCACTTGCTCAAGTCCCACTGGCCCTGGTCTATGTCTACTTGGCAGGTCAATAGAGGAAAGGCTGCTACAGCAATCCATTCTTGAACTTCTGGAAAGTCTATTGAGAATAAGAATGAAATCAGGCCACTTTAGATATAAGTGTACTTTCCAATGGCTGTCAAGAGACCAGTCAATTAAATCTTGGTTTAATGCTTCTGGGAGTTTAATGCTTCCCAGGGGATGGGAAGGGGAGAACTTCAAACTTGGGTGCTAAAAATCATCATTCATCCACAATAAATGAGAGTGTATCATGCATGCGTCAGATCATTTGTTTTCATTTGCAGGACTTGCACACTCATTTGATGCTCTACCTCAAGAATACAGGTGCCTGGAACTGGGCCAGCCTAATCTCTCCCCGTCCTGAAGCTCAGGGAAATTTGTGGAAGAGGGGGCGGTAAGATTGTAAGAGCACAAGGATGGGAAGAGTAATGATATGCAAGATACTCCACACAAGTTAGGGCCGAAGCAATCATAATAGGTCTTTGCATGACCTGCGCTATGTCCAACACATTATTGACCCCACAAAGTGTAGCATGGACTAAAGGCACTAAGATCCTTGGAGGCTAGGGACTGACAGTCACAGTCGTGTTCTTAAGCTTAAGGGGAACACAGGAAAGGGTTCTGAGAAATGCCCCTGGGTCCTTGCACCTCATTGGAGAGGAGGACCTAGAGGAGAGTTAGGCATGCATATTAAAGGATGCTCCGGGGATTGGGGGGGAGACAATGGGGGATGGGGAGGAAGGGGAGAGGGGAGGAGAAGAGAGGTTGGGGGGAGGTGGAGGGAGGGAGGGGACTGGTGTACCTGTTAAGTTTGTATGAGCAGAAATAATAATAATAAAAAATGTTAAAAAAAAGAATACAGGTGCCAACAAAAAAACATGAATTTTTTGCCATAGGAAAAGAATTCACATATTATGGGAGCCAACACTGAGACTTCAATATGATTTCATAAGTTTATGCATGTCA
This sequence comes from Typhlomys cinereus, assembly GCA_023101885.1. Lineage (NCBI taxonomy): Eukaryota > Metazoa > Chordata > Mammalia > Rodentia > Platacanthomyidae > Typhlomys > Typhlomys cinereus. The sequence goes on from JALPQD010000020.1 coordinate 3,355,064, forward strand.
CTTAATATTTCAAATAGCTCTTAGAAATGGGTATTATTAACTTGATTTTAAAAATAAGAAAATCAAGATGAAAGAAAACATTGGGCAGGAATTTCAGCTCAGACTGTAATTTCAATCCTAAAATTTTCCTAGCAGGGCTCGTGAAAATGTACCTGTGAAATTAAGTGGTGAGAGTGCAAACCTACTACCACATTGCAGAGGAGACACACTTCCAGAGAAATGATGCTTTAGATAGATAGAAAAGACTTTAGATGGATAGAAAAGACTTTCTTTTTAGAAAAGACTGCAAGAGCACTTGAGAAAGAGGGCATAATCTTTCCATTCAGTGCTTGGCCTTTGCATCTTTCTTAAAAGTATCCTAGTAGAGCGTTAGCTTTGGAGTGATATCCAGTAAGGTCCTAGTCATATTACCTTCTGTTAAAAATGACTGTAATGTGACTGAACTTTTCATTAGTTTCTATGTTTATATTTAAGACCCTTGGGATTTGCTATAGTGTTTGTGTGGTTCCTTATTCAAAGCAAGAATTTCAATATAGCATGTGCAAAACATTAACCAAGTCTAAGGTCCTGCTGAATTCCTGTGAACTGGCCCTGCTAATAGAAAAAGCACATCAAAGTCACACATAAGTATTCTATTTGCTTTTAGAGACCCTTTTATAGGTTATGTAAATTATAGCTCTAAGTTTGCTAATGTATGTATATAAATAGCAAATTTCTGTACCTAGAGTTCATTCAAAAGCACACATGTCTAGTTACTAAATACATGCTTATTCTTGCCTATTTTAAGAAGTTAAAGGTGGCGTTTTAGGCTCAAAAAGTAAAGACAGAACTCTTCAGAAATATAGAAGTTTGAAAATAATTCTTCAGGTAAGGTGGTTGTAATTTCTGGACGATGTAAAATTGTACCGTTCTTGGGGAGGAGACTTCAGTGGGATGTGACCATACATATCACAACCCCATATGAAGCATATGGGACTTTATTTTATCCTTTTCTCCATCATGAAATACTTTCTCCATGTAAATATGTCAAAATAAATAGCATAGTGAACTCCAGTGAACACTTAAATTAGAAATACATGTTCGGCATATAATTAGAACATCTTATGATTTATTCCTTGAATATTCCTTGAATATTTCTGGCATATCAGAAAGCCCCACTATTACAAATTAGATAATTTGATAGTCCTTTTCATTTTTAAAATGATACATGTCCTTTAAACATATGAGGCCAATCTTATACATTAATTCATTCATTCATTCAGCCAATATTTATCAAATACCAATGATATGTTCATGGTGCTGTGTTCTGAAGAACAGCATTTAGCAAAGTCCATTGAAAGTATCAACAAAAATAATAAAAATACTAACATTTTGTACATTTTTTCATTTGCTTTTGTGTCACACAGACAAGAATAAATTATAGAGAATGTGTCATGTTTTTGGATTTGAAATCTCATCATCAATATGTCAATTTTCTCTCAGTTTATTTATAAGTTTAACAAGGCTTAAGAGAAAAATGCCAACTTTCCTCCTCCATCCTGGAACTAGTATGATATTTTAAATACATAAATAATAAAGATAGTTATGAAAATATTACAATTCAAGCTTTAATGTTGAGCTTTAATGTCTATTAACAAAGGTCATGAAACTCCAATCATTAAAATTGAATTAAATTAAATTGAATAAACTATGTAAAAATGTAAAATTGAATAAACAACATAAAAATGTACATGAAAATTTAGGATCTTTTTTAGACTAGAAAAGTAAAGATAGAACTCTTCAGAAAATATAGATGTTTGAAAATAATTCTTCAGATAAGGTGGTTGTAGTTTCTGGAAGACATGAAATTATGCCATTACTGTGGAGGAGAATTTGGTAGGATGTGATTATACATATCACTTTAATTATTAACCTGATAATCAAGTTTATGAAATGTTTAATACAATTATTAGTAGAAATTCAAAGTTACTAATTATTCATTGTAGAATTATTTAATTGTCACATGGTCAACAGAAGAGAATTGATTGAATAAGCAATACATAGACTCACACCATGAAATATTAAGCTTTAAAAAAAACAAAAGTATCCTTTATTTATTTTGATAAGAAGGTGATTTATTGTTATCTCAACTTATAATGGAAACGTAAAATTAAGGACAGCATGAATTGTGTTTTGATAAGGTAAGATAAGGTAAGAAAATTATTTTTTCAATACCAAAATAAGGGTAAGAAGAAACATGTAAAAGGCAGAAGAAAAAGAATGAAAAAGGCAGTAAGGGAAGTATGTCTGTCTTCTTGGTATTTGTCCCCATTGTTGTATCCATTTTCTATTACTCTCAAATATTTATTTTGATCAATATCTGCATAACTTCAATGTAAAAAAGTTACAAAAAAAGTTACATACATTTGTGTTGAAGTCTCAGACTGTGAAAAGACTAGTTGAAAGTAAGAGGTGACTGATGAGCTTTTGACACATGCACTTTGTACCTTGGATGGGTAAGGAAATTACTATTGTAATAAGTAATTTATGTGTATGCACTGGTTGTTTTGTGTTTAAACATTCAAGCATAATTAAATAGCAAATTTGAACTTTATTTGGCAGAAACAGTGAAAGGTACACTTGATCTCGAGCTAAATTTGGGCATAAATTTTTAGTTTTTACCCTTAAATCATAATTTCAAAATGTTTAGACACAGCACATCATGTCCTCTGTTTGTGATTATGTGTGTTTTCCCTCTGTTATTATGGTTTATTCTTTAGTGCCTTGTACAACATTTGTTGTAATTTTTGAATCATTGAAAATAAATTCTTCTGTACTATAAAATACAGCTCAGTTTAATAAATTCGTATATTAAAAGCACATGGAAGCAAATGTTCAAATAAGTTTGACTGGATTTGAAATTGGTATCATAAACAGAGACTTATTTCAAATGACTTTATTTAATTTCAAGACAGGATCTCTCTATAGAGATCATGAACTTGTGCTGATCCTCCTGTTTTGGTCTCCTGAGTGCTGGGATTACAGATGTTCATCAAAATATCTGACCTGAGTAACTTTGGAATGCATATTTTGATTCTGCTTTAGTAATCTCTGTGGTTTAGATTCTGAAGACAAAGAGAGTTTGTCATAGTTGGACACAGGTGTCAACTTGACAGTTGAGTGTTTGAGCTCTAGGCACATTTGTACAGAATTAGTGGTTGAATTAAGCCCAGAGCAAACCTGCAGGAGATTGTCTAGCTGATGGGGAAGGCCCAGCCCATGGTGGGTGGGAGTAGGCTCTGGAATAAAATACAGAGAGCTGGTTGAGAAAGTTGGCATCTTTGTATTCACTTGGCCAGACATGCTGGTCTGGCAAGTAAGGATCGTCCCTCTCTCAGCCATTATGTAAAGATGGTGTGACCAGTTCCCTCGGTCCTGTATTGGTACATGCTCTCCATCAAGCTGGACTAAGAACTGTAACTGGACTGTTGTAAGAAAAATTCCCTCGTTCCCTTAAGCCATTTGATGGTCATTTATCAGCAATCATGCAGGCGACTGCACAGAGTTACAAACTGGCTAGTGAACCAGGGGATTTCAAGGTCAGCCTGGATCATAGTCAGAAAGTTTCAAAACATACTTCAAAGATTCATTTTAATAATACTTTCTTAAATAAACATATTTGAGTTATATACAAAATATGAGATTTCATACTATACAGAATATGAGGTAACTTTCACACTTGACCATAAGGATATCATTTATGCACATATGTCATATTTTCTTTATACTTTTTCACTCATCAGTGGACTGACTCTGGGACTTGATTGTTGTGAACAGTATCATAATAAGCACAATTTCTATTTGATTTGGATTGGGTTTGGCTTTTCTAAGACATAGAGATGCATCACTAACTTATCCTGTTGAGATAATTTTTTAAAAATTTGAACGCTCATAGTTATAAACTTTATAGCCCTCTTTATTGTACTGAAAAGGTTCTCATGAGTTACCTTTCATTTTTCAATTACTTTAGTTCTTAAATTTCATTCTTGATTTCCTCAATGACCCAGTGATCATTCAAGAATATATTATTCGAACTCCTCATATTCATGTAATTTTATCATCTTTCTTGCTCTTTTTTCTTAGTTTCTCCTCTATGTTCTGATAACATGGGTTATGGTTTTTACTTTTTGAAGTTGTTTAGATTTAGCTTCATGGCCTAGAATGTAACCTGCTATAGAAAACATTGATGGACTGCTGAGAACTTTGGGTATACTACAGCTGTTGGGTGGAGCATTGTACATTTTTGTCCAGTTTATCCATCAACTGGTGAGAGGGGGTATTAAAGTTTCTCACATCCATTGTATTACAATCATCTGAGCCTTGTTTTATGGGTTGTGTATATTGTGATAGTGCACATGAGTTTATAATTGCTATGTGTCATGATGGAATGTTGCTTAATCTTACTTAAGATGGAGACAAATTCTTTGTTCTCTGTGACTAATTCAGTTTTCAAGCTGTTTTTTTTTTTCAGATATAAACACAGTTATTTGGCTTGCTTTTGGGCTCCATTGGTTTGGAGCATCTATTTTCTTTCACCTTTATTCTGTTTTGTTTTTGCTAGTCAGGTATGTTTCTTGCCAGCAGTGAACAACTATGCTTTCAACTTATATTTTATCCCCTACTGCCCCCTTTCCTCCTCCCATCTCGCCCCACTCCTCCTTTCTACCCAGTCTCCCTCCCACCCTGCCATCCCCCTGCTTATGAGATACATTGGTCCCAGTCTAGGATACCTGCATTGGCAAGGACCTGACGCGTGCAGCCTAACATTGGACAAATCGTGGAAATAATACCCCCCGTGACTTGTACCAGTCCCATACAGTCTGTCAGGATGGCACTGTATTTCTTCAGAGTCTTACCTCTCTGTGGTGAGATTTTGACAAGTCATTTACTGTGGCAGTCTCACAGAGGAAGGTGTGGCTGTACTAAGTTCTTAGGTGTGTCAGTCCTGATGTAATTATTGGCTTCAGACTGGAGGTTCTTGTCTCCACCTTCAGACTTCTATATTCTTAATGCTTCCTCTTTCATAATGTTTCCTGAGCCATGGGATGTGGGTGATTCAAATTTTCTGTTCCTAACTCTGTTTTTCACTTTCACTTTGGCCTGTTATGGTCCTCTGTAAAGCATCTCCTTTACTGCAGAAGGATGTGTCTTGATTGAGTGTTGAGTGCTTCTTTGATCTTAGGGTATAAAAATAATTGTTAGATTGTAGTCTACTGTTGAATATTTAAAGTTATCACTAAGAAGTTTGTTCTTGCCTAGGACCTATGGTCTCCCCTCTCTCAGGTATTTGGTTTGGTTTACAGTTTCTAGGTTGCATACCCTACTTTGAAGAAATCCTTAATGCCTATCAGACAGCAATTGGTTGACTGTTTTAATCCAGTCTGTCTTCAGCCTATGTCTTTTAGTGTGGAAAATTGAAGCCATTACTATTCAGTTATTATCAAATCATGCATTAATTACTTCCATTCTGTGGGTTTTGTAATATTAGTTTTCCTAAGAAGATTAACTTGCTTTTCACCAGCTGGTTCTACGAGCACCAGCAATCATTGCCCTACTCATGCACTTTCTGTGTTGCCCACCCTTCCCAGCTTAGCTCCTGAAGCTCTGAGGACCTCCCACTCAGAGTGCTGGTAGTTCATTTCCCTGATTGGCAGTCTCAAATAGTAAGTGACTTTCCCTCCTCCTTTCTGTTTCAGTTTCTCACCATGTGGAACTCCCCATGATTCTGATTCAAAAAGTCTTCTCTTAGCTAGACTGTTAGATCAATGTCTTCCCCTTGCTGAAGGTTCTGAGACAAAGAGAACAGTGAAGGCACCTTTGACTTCTCCAAGCTTCTCGTCATAACACCAAGGGTGAATGCCCAGAAGAGAGAACTTCTTCCACTGTCCACAGTGTCCATATTCTATACAGGCTCCAGATCCTTCAAATCTAGCAGTGATATTAGTGTTATGTTATTTTAGGGGTGTGTGTGTGTGTGTGTGTGTGTGTGTGTGTGTGTGTGTGTATGAATGTGGGGGCCAGAAGACAAATTCAGGTATTGCTCTCAGATACCACTCACCCTTTCTTTTCTCATTTTGTGTGTGTACGTGTATATTATCTGTGCTCATATGTGTGAGTGCATGTGTTTATATACATGCCTTTATTTTTAATAGGGTCTCTCACTAAGTGTATTCACTAAGTAGGCTAGGATGACTGACCACCGAGTCTCAGTATCCATCTGTCTCTGCCAACTCAGTGCCGGGATTATAAGCATGTGCCACGATACTCAGATACGTGAGTTCTTGGGATTAAGCTCATGTTCTCTTGCTGTTGAATAAACACTTTGCCAAGTCCTGTTAATTTTCTTCCCTGAGTCTCTCATTCTTTCTTGTTTCATCCTGGCCCCTGCTCTCTGCTAACACACAATTGTAAATTTCATGTGCCAAAGTTACCTTTCTGTCTCTCCATTCTTATTTCTAATTTTTTCTCTTTAAATAGGATTCTGTTTGCTACTGAAGCTTCCCTGACTCTCTACCATAACCCATCTTTTTTTTCTCTCAGAAGCATATCATTTTAATTATAACCAGCCTGATACAGAGAGAACTAACAAGTGTGTTTGTTTTTAAACACATCATTGCAACATTGTATGCCTGATAATTTAAGTATACCAAACTATGAGTAAGTGAATGACATATGCCTATAAAATATCATAAGTTATACTTGTAAGTTGCCACTGAATTTAGGACTAGTCCATTCTTTTGTAAAATAAAAGTTTTAATTTTGATTTGGCTCAGTTTATTAATTCATTCTTTTATGGTTGTTACTTTAGGCACTAAGTTAAACTCTTCATCTTCTTGGGATGGAATTTTTTTTAAATTTCCAGGTTTACTCTTCACATTAAATATTAGATTTCAAGTTAATTTTTAAAATAAGGTACAAAATCAATACTATGTGTTTTACTTAATCTGTGAGTATATAATTTTACCTGTACTTTTTTTTTTGAGAAAACTGCCTTTTCTTCATTGAATTACTTCTGCCCTTTGTCAAGAATCAGTTGGGTATATTTGTGTGATTCTATTTCTGGGTTCTTTGTTCCATCTCATTGATCTGTGTTTCTGTTCCTCTGTCAAACCATGCTTTCTCTGTTGCTGTGGCTTTACAGTAAGCTTTAATTCAGAGTAAAATAATTCTTCCCATTTCATTTTTTTCAAAATTATTGCAATCAATGCAGGTACTGTATCATTCTGTAAATGCATAGCTGTGTCTTAACAATAACCTTTATGACAGATTAACATTTAAAAAGTAATATTTTTATTATTACATGGATATTATTTCTTTACAGTATTGGGTAAAAATAACAATATGTGACAAGGCAAAATTTAATATAGATTACAAATATCAATAAAATAATAAAATATAATATTTAAGTTGTATGTTAAATACCAAGGCAAAGTAATGACTTTTAAATACATATATTACTAGCCACTGAAATTGCTTAGATACCATTTCATCCTAGTAACAGCGATTATCCGTGGCTCTTGGGGTTTTGTCCTCTAACACTGAATTTACCTCCTTGGAGAAATGGCTGACTTAAAATATGGGTCAAGGAAAGTATAAGGTGATCTTGAGATATCTAATTATGCAGAGATCAAGGAGGTTTCAAAGATTAATGCAGTCATGTCAAAAAAAGAACATGCGTGCATACACACACACACACACACGCACACACGCACACATACATCAGCTCAAAGAGGCTACCAATGGCCAAAATTTTGACAATATGTATAAAAAGAGTTATTAAAACTATTGGAATTGTTATAGTTACCTTTATACTATACTTTATATTACAAAAATTAGAGAGAAAGAGAGGAGAGACAGGGAAAAAGGAAAAGAGACAAACACAGAAATTCACATGTGACAATTTGAAACCATCTTTTTATTTTGAGAAGAAAAATAAAAAGGGAAATCTAAGCACATATTATTTCACAACCTTAATAGGTAAATATTAGGATTTGTGTTAGGACCATTGATTGAATGCCTGATGGGGGAAAGAACATTTGTCTGGTGTGCTTGCCAAGCAGAGCAATGCTACTTCAACCCTCAAGATGTTAACATTCTGGTCCTTGAAACCGAATTATAATTTTAATGGCAAATGGGACATTGCAGAAATGTTTAGGTTAAAAATACGTATGAAGACAGATAGATCATAGGGTAAGAGTGACGAGAGCAGAATTAGAAGTCAGAGTGACACAGGTGTGTGAGCCATGGAAAGCTAGATGCCTCTAGATGCCTCTAGATTCCAGAGAAGGCAAGTAATACATTCTCTGCAGACTTAGCTATTCTGGTATGTTGTAGATTTCTGACTTGCAAATTTTCATTTAAGGAATTTATGCTTTTTAATTCAGTAAGTTTCTGATATTTTGTTAAAGCCTCCATTGAAAACTAGTGCATTCCCACAACTATACCAGGGAGCTTACTTTTGTTAGTGAGATCGTGTAAGGATCATGTTACCATCCCTAATTTAGTGTTTCACTATTATTTTAATTCAACCAAGTGCTTAGACTTCAGTTTCAATTTGCTAACAATGCAGGAGTTGGCGAATCAAGCTGAACAACTGAGAAATTGAAGACAATTGGTCCAATTTATTCAAGTGTGAATAAAAGAAACTTGGTATTCATCACACTGAGGAAGACTGAATGCAGTCAATTTAGAAGGTTGTCTGAAGACATAGTTTGAGCATGTTAAGCATTGGGTACCTGTTAGACATTGAGTTGTTATGTTTAAGCAGTGATTCCATGTACATGAATCTGGAAAGCAGAGCAGAGTCTCAGGGTCATCTAAGAGTCAACAGTGTAGATGTGATATTGAAAACCATGAAAGGAAAATCAAGAAGAGACAGCAGAAATCATCAAGAGAAAATTTTCAAGGAAGATTCTTGATCATTGCTTGAAATATAATGAAAACAAAAATAGGCAGATTTGTCAGTGATGTAGGAGGATGTCTAGGAGAGTGTGAGGCTTAGAAAACCGAATGCAATAATGGACTGGAGAGTGAATAAACCATGTGACAAATTTGGATCAAAATGATGTGCCTGTGCTAAGTCCTTACACCTCATCAGAGAGAAGGACCCAGAGGAAAGTTTGATTACATTAAAGGATGCTTCAAAGATAGGGGGAGGGGGCACTGGAAGAAAGGGAGGGAGGGAGGAAAGGAAGAGGCAAAGGGGGGGAACAGGGAGGTCCAGGGAGGGGTGGAGGGAGGGAGGGGACAGGGGTTCCTATTACGTTTGTATGAGCAGAAAAATAAATAAATAAAAAAAGAAAAAAATGATGTGTCTGTGGTGCAATTATGTTTGCAAGATGCATCATATGAGATGCCAAGCTTAGTTAATTTTCAGTGTTTTAAAATCTATCATACATATAATTTGGAATCCAGCCACATTTTTTTTCCTTTTTCTTTTGCCATATTTGTGGTATATATGCACATGTACATATTTGCATGTATGTGGCTGCATATTGCATGAATATGCATGAGTCTATAGAGACATCAGCTTGATGATGGGTGTCTTTTGTGATTGCTTTCCACTTTATATATTGGGGTAGCATCTCTCACTAAATTTGGAGCTCACTGTTTCTGCTAATGTGGCTAGTCACCTTGCTTCTAGGATCCTTGATCTCTGCTTCCTTCTTATTGGGATTATAAGTGGGTTCGCACAGTCACTTGACTTTTATGTGAGTTCAGGGGATCCATCCTTTGGCACTCATGTTTGTTCTGCAAGTGCTTCCCCTGTTGAGCCACCTCAGTTGGTCAACTGATGTTCTGTTGATGATTACTTACTATGTTAAAATGCATTTATTAAAACATGTTTCATTTTGCATATGTGCAAGTTTCCTTTGAAACTATACTTAGGGGGTGTGATTGTGGGTGATGGATGTAGGAAATATAAAAGTTCATGGATGCCTTAATAATCTTTATAGAAAGGAAATAAATTAAGTGTAAATATTTTTAAGTTCTTACATATTTAGGAAGAAAGAAGAAATTTATACAATACAACTTTAGCACAGACTCAATATTTTAAGTATTTTAAGATGTAGTTTGTTTAGTCCATACCTTAAACTCAACGATATGACCATTGCCAATTGACTGTAAAAGTGATAATGCATTTGCATTCTAATAGGAATAAGCATGGATTTAGCCTCACTGAGTTCTGACCAAGTTAATGGAAGATATCTAGTGGAATCCAATATTTTTGAATGTGTGCTTTTCTTACAAGTGAGATAAGACATTCTTTTCTAAATTGCATTTTCTTTGCCATGTATTGATTGATAAATTTTTTGCTTATATTGCGATTTGACTATCTTTTAAGAATTGCCCTGTAGGGTGTATTTATAAATTCTGAATAGTAATTCTTTAATAAATACATGTATTGAACATGTGTCTTTAGAGTTTAAATCATAGCTACTTATTTCACATTTTATAGAATCATCTTATGAACATATACTTAAAATATCTGAGATATTGAAAATTCAATGTTTTCTTTGTTTCATTTTCCACATTTGTAAATTACTTGTGAAAATGGCCACAGCCTTATGCTGTATGGTGTGATATGATTCAGTGAAATAATGCACGCAAAGCACTTAGCACAGACTCTCTAAATATTTTGATCACAGGAGAGTAGTAACTATTTCCTGTTGCTATTTTATCTTTAGTATGCAAAGAGCTATGGATTTAAACAAAATGATTTTGTATCTGGGACATGAAAATGAAATGACTATACCAGTATCAATTCTAACCCTGTTCTATAACAATCTCCAGACATCACACAGAGTATTTCTGGACTTCTTATTCTGCTTCAGTATCTCCTAATTTAATTATGAACTGAATTAAAATTACAGTATGATAAATCTTGATATATGGCAGAGCAAATCTCACTTTGAGTACTTTTTTTCCTCTCAAGGTAGTCACAGAAATTTCTGACTGTGCTTTTCTGCTGCATTTTAAAGTAAAAAAGAAATAGTTCCCTTCCATGGAAACAAACAGCTCTGGTTTATATGCCAAAGATGAAATACATTCAGTAAGTCTAAAATGCAAATCAGATAAGTGCCTTGCCACCATAATTATGGATGGGGTAGAAAATCGTACATTAGGGGCACTAATGTTGGAGGAAAGTGCTTTAAAATTCTCTAACGTGATTTAGGTTTCCAACATGCAGTTAGCATTTTTCCTAATGAATGTTAATCCAGGAATAATTAAATAGACATTGAACTACAGATATTATAATCACACTATTCAAAAGATTTTGTAAAAAGTAATAGTTGGCTATAAAAGGCAAGTGACTTATTTTGGCAAGTTGGTTTTGCTTTCATAGTGTCAAACTATTAAAATAATGTAAAATATGTTATTTTAGTGTAATATAATCTAATGTTATGTGTAAACAATATACCATTAATGATCCTAAAGTAAAAAATGCAAGCTCAAGCCTTAATGTTGAGTTTTGACAACTCCAGACTCTTGAGGAAAGAATTGTGACTCATTTTTCTCTTGCATATCATTTAAAGGCTCAGAAAATCATATAGAATTTAAAAATATAATTAATATGAAAGATTATACCTTGTCAGCTAGTAGGTTGATCATTTCTACTTAATTTGTTTTTATATGCTTTATGAAGAATATTAAGTGTTTTAAGCTTTCCAAAAACAATCTGTCTTGCCATGTAATAGAAGACAAGCTACTTTTTCAACGAAGAACAAGTATAACTTCTTAGCATTTGTATTTTTGTATTTAATGATTGCTTTAAAACTAAATTTCTTAGGCTTTATTTTAGCGACCTCGTTGATGTATGATTTGACTAAAGAGTAAATATGCAAAGAGGGCATAATTTAGTGGATTGTGCACGTGCATTCACTTTTGGTGCAAGTAGTACAAACAAGATACTGAGCATTTCTATTCTTCCTCCAAAGTTTCTTTGTCTCTGTACCAAAAGGCCACCATTGATTTGAGACTGGCAACAACATCACTGAGCTCCTTGGTGACTGTTCTTTCTAGGCCAGGAGAGAACACTCCTGTGGCTCAGCTCCATGTAGATACAGAGGTCCTTCTATGTCCAATAAGGAAGGTTGCTACCAGGGGATACATAGTTAACAGCCTTTGAATCCGATGCTTAAACTTGGTTCTATGAGACAGCACAACAGGAATTCAAAGAGTGACCAGTTTCATAGGAGGAAGAAACTCTAATTATCAAAAGAGTAAAAGATTGCTGCCATGTAATTTGGGCTGGTTAGTCTATATGAGATAACATGACCTGAGTATCTCTTTGTACTTTGGAGTCATTTTTGAAGATAAATGAACAACCCTGGTTGTTGTAGACTGTAAGGGATGATCACTGGAGCTCATGTTCCTCAGGGTTGAAGATTTGCATCCCTATCAGATAAGTCACTGGCAGTAGTGGAGGTCTGCATAAGATGAAAATTTATAAAGGAAAGCAGGTAAATCATATTTGGAGACACGCAATCTGAAATCAGCTGCAGTGGAAGAGACCATTAGGTTATTGTAAAGTTTCCTTATGAAGAAAGATCAACCATAATCCTGCCAGAGTTTTGCAGATGAGATGAAATTGAACAAAGCAAGTATTTCCAGTTGGTACAAAAGTTGCACCAGAGTGCACACTGTGATATGCCACTGTAATTTCTTGAACAAGAGACAAGTATTTTATTAACTTCTTGTCAAAGTCTTGCAGGTGGGTCCTTCCCTAGATGGTCCAAGGGAGCTACCTTTCTTAGGGATATGCTTCTTCTGCGAATACAGGTATGATTCCAAGACTGATTGGGTACAGAGGACTTCCTCTTGAATACACAGGTAACCCTGAATGCCCTGGGTATGCACCAAGTCCTTTGATGCAGCTGCCTTGCAGTCTACTCTTTATGCTTCCCTTGCTTTTTCAGCCGTGGTATGTCTTTAGAACATCAAAATCCAAGAAAGCTTATGTGCAACAATGTAAAATGCTAGAATATTTTCTTAAGCCAGACAACAAGCTAGAAAAAAATGATCACTCCATTTTCTGCTGCTATAACAGAATTCCTGAGGTTGAGTAATTCACATAGAATAGAGAACAACTTAAAGAAACACAGGGAATTAACATCAAGCAAGGAACTTTGTGCTCTGCCCACACATGGTGGTAAGTGTGAGAGCCATGAAAAGTGAACATGAATAAGCAAGGGAGGCCAAACTTGCTATTGTTAATACAGTCAGGGATATGAGTCCCTTACTAACATTGTTCTGTTCATGAACTTAGAACACTTATGACTTAATTACTTTTTATTAATCCTCATACCCCAACACTGTGAAATTGGAAATTATACTTTCAACTATCAACCTTGGGGGAGCATATCCAAATCACAGTGATTATTATAAGCTGCATTATTTTTTATTTGGGTATAAATTAAGTGATACAAGGTATGTATAAGTATTAATATCTGCACATGCATATGTAAATACTTCTGTTTAAGTGGTAGGAAACGTGGTGCTTTATGCTCTGACTCTTTTAATAGCTTGTCAAGGGAAAATACTTTGCGACCTGGCCTGGTTTTATACTATTGTTGCGTTAATTTTCTTTGACTAAACATTTTATATTAGATAAACTGAGTGTTACCATAGCTCGTATTTACATATAGTGTCTCATTGTGCAAATACACTGCAGTGTATGCACCCATTCCATACTAATGCCTTTTGAGCTGCTTCCAGTTTGTGCTTGATAAATTATAAAACTGCAAATTTGGCATTACACTGGGTGTTTAAAAATACTTATTTCTGTTGGGAAACTCAAGAGTGAAAATGCTTTTTTGGTTTTCGCAGATACCAGCAAATAGTTTCCAACATAGCTTATATCTCTACCAGTAATATCTAAGGCTTGTGTATTCTCCTTGCCTACCAAGACTTGGCAACCTTATTCCTTTATAGCAACACTTATTCTTTGAACAATGCAAAAAATTTTGTAACAGTTTAAATTTATTTCCTTTCCATGATTCCCTCAATATTTTCACATAAATACCTTATACATATGTAATAAACTCAGAGAGACTTTATCTTTTTTGCTTTTAAACAACAAATATTCATTTACATTTTGCCCTGCTCAGCCTGCCTTCACAGTGTGCTTGATTCTTTGCAGGATTTGCATGCTTTTACATATGATCATCTACTTTTACCCTGAAGAACTGTCTTTCATTTTTCTTGTACCACAAGTCTGCTTGTGAAGAATTCCCTCAGATTTTGTTCTTCTGAAGTACTCTCATTTTACTTTCATTTTAGATATATATTTTATAAGGCTGACATGTTAAAATTGAGATATATTTTACATAGCATAAAATAGCCCCACACCCCACTCTTTCTGAAGCAGACTTACTTGCTATACCTGGTACCAGGCTGGGCTCATACTTAAAATTCTCCCACTTCTGCCTCTCCAGTACTGAAATTACATGTGTGTGTCACAATTTCTGGCTTGAACTCATTCTTTTAGAGTGTATGACATTTAAAGTATATGACATTGTAGAGTGTATGACATGTATGGGGATTTGTGTGCCATGGAGCATGTGACATCAGAGATAACATTGGGGACTTGGATTCCTTCCTTTGATCTGTACAAAGGGTTTTGGACATTGAACTCAGGTTATGATCCTTGCATAGTAAGCATTTTACCCTTCTGAGGCACCTTATCAACTTGAGTTGAGCAAATTTTTGTATGTATTGTATAACCTTACCACTCTGATTTCAGGGTATTTTATCCCAAAAGATCATCCATTCTTATTATCAATCACTGTCTATTTCACCTCCCCATGCACTGTGATCCTCTTATCTCACTTTATTTTGCCAGAAATGGACATTTCATTTAAATGAAACCACATATCACATTCCAGTCTGACTTAACTCACAACATTTTAATTCTCAAGTCTTCTTTGTCGTGAGTTCCCTTCTCTCCACATCCTCTGCAGCATTTGGCGTTGTTTGTATTGTGGATTTTCGCCATTCTGACTGGGGTGAGATGATATCTCAGGGTAGTTTTGATTTGCATTTTCCTGATGGCTAGGGGTATGGAATATTTTTAAAGATATTTGTTAGACATTTCAATTTCGTACCTGGAAAAGTTTATTTTGAGTTACCAGACCCATTTTCTAATTAGGCTATTTATATAGATTCATTTTTTAAAATAATGACTGTGCAGGTTCTTCCTAAGATCACTTGTTTACATCATTATTTTTTATTTCATAGAAATGTCTTAGTACCTCTATCAATTATCAATTGACTATTTAGGTAAATGAGTCTAATTTTTAATTTCTAAAGCTCTGCTTGTCTATCCATGTGCAAATACTAGATTTCATTCAATTTTGTAGCTTTAGCAAAAGACTTGTAACTAGAAGAGATGAGCGTTCCTATTTTGTAGGTATTTTTAGGGCATTTTCTAAGTGCTTTGAATTTACATATGAATTTTAATATAAGCATCAATTTCTTCCCCCAAAAAATCACTACAAATTTGGACTTAGAAGCAGTGAAAATTAAATCAATATAAGGAGAATTTTTATAGCAATATTCAGTTTTTTAGGTCTTGAACATGATACATCTCCATCTATATGGACCTTTAATTTCAGCTACACTTCATAATTTTTAGTAGGGTTATGTTTCTTTTGCTAAATTCTTTTCTAGATTTTTTTTTTCTGGTTGCAGTTTGAAAATTTCAATTTTTTTTTGTTAATATGTTGAACTATACTGGGTTTTAAATGTTGATTTTATATCTTTCACAAACAATTTCATTATTAGTTTCATTATTCATAATTAGCTGTTTGTTTTTCTGGTTGATTCCTTAGGATTTTCTACTTAGCCATATATCTGGTGAATAAAGGATATTTTAATTTTATTTATTTTTTTCTCACCTCATCACAGAGAATAGACATTTGAATTTAAATATGATTGTAAGCAGCAAAAAATAATTGAGCATGGAAGGGGTTGCTATCTTGAGTTGACTCGATTAGATAAAAACCACTATTGAAACATACAGCATATTAGCAGGATCATTGTGTACATGCATTTTATTAAATTGAGGGAGTTTACTTTTTATTATGATGTACTTATTCCCTTCAGCTTGCATATGTATTTTAAAATATAAAACTCTTACAGTGAAGAATTGAAGGTTTTGAAAGGTGGGGTAGACATTTAATTCTGGACAGTTTTAAATATATATTTCCATATTCTCAACCATTCTTCATAATTTAAGTGCACTTAGTTACAAAGTGATTATGTGAGATGTCTGGTAGATACATCATGATGGTTTTTCATGTTGGCAGTGTCAATTAGACATCATTTTAAGTGACTCTGTGCCAATAGAGTCAAATTGGAATGTCCTTTTATTCTCATGAAGATTACTGTGACTATTTTAACTCAATGTTTCCTTAAGTCCGCTTTACTGTAGCTCAGTGATTCCCCCAAACTAATTACTGCCTAAAGGTTTGGGATTTTTTTTCCACTTAATTTTGGAAAATTAATATTCTGTAGAAAAGTGTTAGATAAGTACTAACTTTGATATTTGATGTTAATCTGTATGCTGTTACCATTATTATTAAATTATATAGTTAATTGATTTGATATTTGCCATCTAGGATAATAATCAAGTAAAATGAAATATGAACATAAGTGTGGATGCTTTCTTCAGAGTTCACTACTATAATAGTTCTCTAGGGCTTTGGTAACAAAGTACCACATGCCAAATAACTTCTATCACAGAAATGTACCGTTTCATGGTTCTGGAATCTAGAAGTCATAGATCTGAGTATGTTAGCAATGTATTACTCCTGGGTGCTAGGAGGAAAAAAATCTCTTTCCTAGTGTCTCCTCTCCTCAGTTTTTCCATGTGCATGTGTGCAAGGGGTGTATCCATGTATGTGTGCTTGCATGTGGGTAGGTGTACATGTATGTGTGGGAGCATGTGGATGTGAGTGCATCTGTGTATGGAGGCCAGAGAGGGTGATATCTGCAGTCATCCACAATTTCTGTACTATCTTACTGTTTTGAGACTCATTCTCTAAATCCAGAGCTTGCTGATAGGCTATCCAGCTTGTTCTGTCTGGTTTTCTTAATCTTTGCCTTCCAAGGCTGAACTTACAGGGGGCTGTTGCACTGACTTGGCATTTTATGTGTAATCAGAGGATCCAAATTCTGGTCCTTTGTTTGTGCACAAGTTTTTAAATTCCTAAGCTTTTGTCTATATATTAGGAATTGGAGGCTAGGACTTGTCATGCAGTCTCAGTGGCAAAAAGGCTGTGAAGTTATTTACTGAACACTCAGAAAAATTCTTGCTTCTCCTCTAATTTCTGACGTCTTCTGACAGTCATTGTCACTACTATCTCTGTCACAGCTTCCTGAAGGATCCTCCCCATGTCTGTGTTTGTGCCCCAATTTCCTCTTTACATAAAGGCAGCCACATTAGAACCCATTCCTACTAACCTCACCTCCACTTAGCTGATTACCTCTGTGGTTACTCTCCTTTCAAATAGTTCACTGAGAGGAATTGGAGGCTAGGACTTGAATATGTGATTTTTGGGGAGGGCAAAATTTAACCCCTAAAAGTTACTTTTCTAAGAGAAGAAATGACTGTCATTTAAATCATGTTAGGCCAATTTGCTATGAGTATACTCACACTCAAGAAAAAGGCAAAGAGAAAAATATGAGAAAGTTGGATACTGATGAAAGTAGAGACTGCTTATTCAAAGGTGGAAGGGGGAGACTATATTGGGCATAAAAGAATGGAATTATCAAAATGTGGAAGGAAAATTGTATGTGCCTTGAAAATTTTAGGCAATTACATGATCTTTTCACTACACTGTAGTTATGCATCAATTAAATAATTAGGAACTTTTTGTTAATATGTTATATAATTTTAATCTCTATTTTTAAGAAGCAACTCATATCTTGTTATCTTGCAAATTCAGCAATGTTTTTGTCTATATATTATTTAACTGTAGCATTTTTGGATTTATTCAATCTGTAATAACCTCAGAAAACATATGGAGCAGGCCTGTTTAGTTATATAGAACACCTGGTGCCAGATATATGTGGAAGGCTGTGTTTAGAAATACAGAGCGTGGAGCTTCTGAGGAAAACCTTTGTCTCCTGTCAAGCAGGAAGCATCTGCTGTCTTTTAAAAGCAACTCACAATTAGGCGTCTGTCATGCAGTCTCAATGGCAAAAAGGCTGTGAAATTATTTACTGAACACTCAGAAAAATGCTCTCATTTGTTTATTCCCCTAAATTCCTGTTATGGAGAACTGTGAATGATGTTTTCAATAAATTTTTATGCAAAATCTGGATTGAGTGGAAAAATAAAAGAATTGTGTTACATGTATATAATATATATTTATAATGCTCTGTCATAGTTAGGCACAGGTGTCAACTTGACAGTTGAGGATTGAGTTCTGGGCACATTTGTAGAGAATTAATGGTTGAGTTAGGCCCAGAGCAAACCCGCAAGAGATTGTCTAGTTGATGGGGAAGGCCCAGCCCATGGTGGGTGGGACAAGGCCCTGGAATAAAATGCAGAGAGCTGGTTGAGGAAGTAGGCATCTTTGTATTCACTTGGCCAGATGTGCTGGTCTGGCAAGTAAGGACTGTCCCTCTCTCAGCCATTATGTAGAGATAGTGGCCAGCTTCTTTAACCCTGGTGTTGGTGTGAGCTCTCCTGTAAAGTTGGACGAGGAACTATAACCAGTCTATTGCAAGAGAAAAAACTCTTTGCTCCCTTAAGCCTTTTGGTGATGATTTATTGGCAACTATGCAGGTGAACTGCAACATACTCTTTTGTAGGCACATTACTTAACAATTCCTTATGAATACCAAAGAATATGAATTGTTATATGATTATTCTGGGATCAAATCCCAACCTTGGCTTTTTTTTTTTAGCTGTTGTATTTTTAAGTTAAGCTAAAATATTTTGAGACTCCTTTTCCTTATATGTCAAAGCAAAGTGATAATTACTGTATCATAATGAAATAGCAAGAAATAAAATTTTTGCTACTTTAATACCAGTCATCATCATCCTTATACATTAACAAGATATAAACTACAACTTTGCAACTGGTCTACACAAATAAATCATGATGCCGTCCAACAATCTATTCCCTCTCCAGAAGCCAGTGATATCTCTGAAATGAAAACTCCATCCTATGTGCCTGCTACGAAGCCATTCCCAGTCTTTCCTCATTGTACTAGGTCTAAAGTCCAGGTTCCTTGGAGCTAGGTATCATTATCTACAATATTAGTCTCCACTTCTCTGTTCCTGGACAATTCTCTCCAGTTGTATTAAACACCATTTCCCTGTAACCACTATGCTTTCTACATTTTATAACAAGTAATATATCATGTGCCTATAATGGTCATTATGCAGGTCTGTATATGAGTCCTTTACTTTGTATATACTTTACTGTGTGAGTCACTGTACTTTGTACATTGTGTACAAGTACTTTGTACTTGTGGGCTTTCTTTGATGCAATACTGAACATAGCGGTACTCACCTTCCTCCAGCTCTGCTGTATGCTAAGATCTCTGTAGATGTAGGTGTGCATTGAATAAATGAATGGGGAAAAATGAGGTTGCTATTGTCACATAATAAATGCCAGGGATGAAGAAAACTCCACCTAAGTAATAGATTTATAAATTATTATAATTAGTTTCATAGTAACTGCAGAGGGAGATACAGAGACTACTATTGCAAGAACTAAATGTTATCCTGAATTTTTTCTGTTATAGCACATGAAGTACACAAAAAGCAGTTAATTACAAGGAAAGAATATGTGAAAACAGAGATCTATTTAACTTCACTGGCTTTTTTCGTATGATCTCACTGTGCAGCTCAGGGTGGCATCTAACTATTTTCCTTCTTCATCCTCCCAAGTGCTGGAATTACAGGTGTGTACAGCACACCTTGCTCACTTTACTGACATATAATATGATTGATAATAAACTAAATTTGCAAGTTATGGTTTTATTCAATAAATAAGTTTATGATTGTTTCAGGCTACATAAAACATATTTCAGAAAGTTGAATTTGTGTTCTTGCAGCGAGTTGACAAGGCTAGAAAACCAGCAGGCAGCAATGCAGACAGAATGTAAAGGAAGAGACAAGTAGTCTAATTTCCAACACTTCCTTCCGAGTAGGGCAGTAAAATCACTTTTTTTTGTCCTTACTGAATGTGTTTAGTTTCACTTACTAGCACAGAGAAGGGGACTATATTTCCATACCTGACTATCAAGTTTCTTTGAGGTATGGGAGATATTTATCTGTTCTTTTAATCATAGATAATTTCCTCCTATGGAGAAGACTCATGTTTTTGATAAACTTACTTGTCTCTAAGATGTGACTTCGATTTTTCAATTTTTAATATACGATACATTTTCCCCAGTCTTTTGGTCTATAGAGATTGCCTAATTTTGAGATGCTGAATTTTCTATACTATCACCTTTACCGCCAGATATTCATTCTAGCTTTTCCAAAAACATCAATCTCAGACAATACTCGTTTTTAGCTCTATTTCAGAGATATTTCATTTAATCTTGGTGACATATTAGAAATTCTGGGAAAAGTACTATGGATTGAACTTGGCTTACATCCCTTTCATACTAATTTCGAAGCTATATCTGCACTATGAAGTCTTAAGAGGGTGGAAATTCAGCTATGGTGTTTAAAAGTTGGGGCTTCAGGGATGTGATCAGAATTTAATAAGGACATTAGGATTAAGTCCCATGATATAATACTGGTGGGGAGAGGAAGAAAGAGAAAGAAAGAGAGAGAGGAGGAGAAAGAAGGATTCATGAACATGTAGACATATCTTTTTGTCTATTGCAGTGTGATGCCTTTAACAACCTCAAAGTTGCACTAGTGAAAAGGTTAGCTCCTGGTATCCTTGACTCAAGACATCCAAATCTGTAACCTCAAATACATATCTTCTTTTTTTCCAACTGAATGTTTTTCCAACTAAATGTCAGTCTGTATTTCTGGTTCTGGGTGGCAGAGCCTGGGAAAACCCAGAGCAAAGCAATAAGGAGGTAGAGCAATCCAGGATGATTCCTAATGTCTCCCTTGGTCTCCACAGACACATACTCAAGTGTCAACTGTACACACACACAAATACACACGTTCTTTCTCTCTTTCTCTCTCTCTCACACATGAGTGTATGATCCACATACAATTAACTTGGAGTACCAAAAGATGGGACTTAAACATGAGACATTTCCTCTTAGCTCCCTCCAGTGATTATCAAGTATGACCAAGAAAGTCACCCAGTGTCTTGGATCCTTTATCCAGTATAAAATCAAAAGAACTTGGCCTGGTTTTCATTCCAAACCTTCTAACACTTTCAGAAGTTTCTGGCACTATAAGTTATGTCAGCATCTTTTCTTCCTTTAAGAAAAGTTTCTGATTTCCAAAGGAGAGAAACAGTGCATGGAAACTGAAGGAAGACATTAAATAATACCTTTGATCATAAAAAAGTAGCTCATCACTAAAATATTATATTCTGACACACATTTAAGAAATTTCCTGTGTAAAATTACTGTTCTCTGTTTTATGACTATAATTCCAAGCTCATTGTTGTTTTAAGAGTAAAATGAGCTAGGTGAAATATCAAAAGATGATATAATTCTAACTTCTTCCTTTATTAAAACCCAGAAGGTACAAGTAAGAAGCAGACAAGTAACATAACTTTCTCAATGAAACAGCTTGCAAAATATGCTGAGGAATTTTCCTCATTTCCTCGTGGCTTTAGGAAGGTGCCTTGTCTTTTAAATTACTGTAGACTTTTTCATCCTTATGAAATTACCTTGAACTCACACTGTCTTCTTACTAGATACTAACATAATTATGTCTATAAAATCTGTCTGCTTAAACCTCTGTCATTTGTCTTTGCACTGCTAGTGATTTCTGTTGAGGCTTATTAAGATTCCTGACACCCTTATGAATTACACTTTCTAACTTTCAGGGCAGTTTTGACCCATTGACCATGAATTCTAGAACAGTCTTAACCTGTAAATCACATTAGTGTCTGTTAATCAGCCAGCCTATGCACAGTATAGGAAAAACGGTCTCTTCTCCTACTAATAAGTACATTATTTAATGAAAATCAGATCATTGTATCAAATAAGTGAAGTTTGGCATGAGTGTTTTTAGTGTCATTTTTCCATTGCTGTATCTGGCCTAAGCAATGTGGAGGAACAAATGGGATTTATTCTAGTTAAAATTCCAGGTTGAAGTTCATCCAGGCAGAAGTCATACCAGCAGAAACTAAGGCACTGGCCATAGTTTATCTAATGTAAAGGTTGAGAGAGGGGCAAGGAAAAAAGTTACATATTTGTTTTCTAGCTTGTTAACTTGCCAAAAGCCAATTAGCCCTCTCTCTATCTATCTGCTTGTGGGCATTTCTTCCTACTTCAATTAAAGCTACTAAAACAGTCTCTTAACAGATCTGTCCAGAAGTCAGCCTTAACTTCCTCATAGTTATGGCCAGAGCCATAACTCAAATGTCAAGTGGACATCTGAACCGAACAAGCACAGTGACAAAGAATTTGAGGAATTCACTCATATCCATCTTAATTATAGCTGTGCAAGTCATATACTCTTTTAAGTGAACAATCACTTCCGTGGCTGAATTTTATAAGTTGAAATTTAAATAAGAATGGCTCCAATGTTACAGTGAACTAAATAATGTTTAATTAAGCCCAAAGTTTGAGTAAATTTTTTCCAAACTGGTCTAAGCATTAATGAGATAATAATCACCCAGGAGAGAACAGCATGGTATCAATGGTTGTGGCAGCAGCTGCCTGGCTAACTAGAATATTTTCCTTTCATTTCAGATCCCTGGCATGCTTCATTGACTAAGAATATTATAGTCCAAATGGATCCAAGGTCACTAAATGTGCCTATGAGTAGAATTGAATTACATTTGGATTGTTTAGTCACAAAGTTATGTGCAGAGTTGAAATAATGTGAGACATTATACGGTTGGGCATAAGCATTGGCTCAGCTATCCTGACAGAGGATCAGGAACTCAGGAAGTTTGTTCAGTCATATGTTGTATGAATACTTTTCCTGTGCAGATACCACACACCAGCCTTTCCAACCCAGATAGGAGTTCCATGAAAGATCAAAGTAAAGATTACATCAAGTTCCAACTTGAAAAACCGATGAGTTTATTAGCGTTACCTACAGGATTGGAGTGAGGGGGTACTTAGAGGAGAGGGACAATTCAAGGGCAGCTACATCCCTTCAGCATGGGTGAGACTCAGGGAGGCTGCACCCCTGCAGTTCTGCTGTAGGACTTGCTAGGAGAGTCTCCTTCAGGCTTTTGGGCCTCTTCTAGGGTCTGTCTCCTGACTGCTGAACTGTCCACTGACTTCTCTCCCTCTTTCTTGGCTGCCCTGCTCGGCAGTTTCTTCTGGACTGCTGCTCCAGAATTTTCTTCACATTTGTCTCGAACTGCTTCAGGGCCTCCTTTGAACTGAACTGCTTGGTGGGCCTCCTGTACACTACTTGGCTTCCTCAGTGCTCAGGGGTCTCCATCTGACTGAACTGGTTGACATGGCTGACGGAAGAGTCTCCTTCGTCAGGTGTTGTTTGCTACGTTTCCACATCCTGGACACCTCTTTCACCTCCATACCGCAGCTGGTTAGTCTCAGAAACTTCTTGAGATTATTGAGCTGTTTATTTACTGGGACGATCTTCAGGGTGAGATGTTTCAATATCCTCTTTAGCTTAGACTGGGACAAAGTCTCGAATGACCCAGGTGAAAAACCTGCTGGCTGTGCTCACCAAATGTCATGGGATCATTCTCCTGGGGTCTGTAGGTATCCAGGTTCTTGTGTTTGGAGTTGAAGATTAAAACCAGAACAGGTATAGGGGATTGAGGCCAGGTTTATAAGAGGAGAAAAGAAAGAACGGAACTCATGGACTCCAGATATGGAGAACCATGAGGGAAAAGAGCACCTTGGGCAACTCATGGAATCCAGATATGGAATCCATGAGGGACATGGAGCTGGAAAAAAACTCATGGACTCTAGATCTGGAGTGCCACGAAGGGCAGGTGCCAAAGATGGCTGCCAAGGTCAGGCACATTTACATATTTAGACAAGCCCAGGAAAAATGGCTTTTATATGTTGAGATCCAACCTAGTTGGTCTTGTGTCTAACTCATAATAGGGCTACCCAAATCCTTCCAAAAGCAAAGAGTTGGGGGAAGTTGGTTGCCTTATCTCTTGTGCAGGATTAGAGTTAGTTCCTCCCTATCAGGAGGATGTGGTTCTTCTGGTATAATCCCAGCAGTGGGGGACTTCCATGACCTTCAGAGACCTTCCCAGCAGGGCTGCTCTAAAATGTCTGTAAATACAACACCATGTTAATAGCTTCACCTTGTGAAGTCATAGTTTTGACAGAACTTAAATTAGTGTATAAATGATTGGCTAAAATAAATCTGGGGAGAGTGTCTTGGCTTAAAAGTATTTTCCAATGAAGTAATTAAAATGAAATTATGGATAAATGCAAAAAAGTCAAGAATCATGTTTTACCATAGCAGGCAATAACCATTAATACCTCACAGTTTTATATTCTTTTTTTTTTACCCCATGTTCTTAAAGCTGATTTTATATTGACTACAATTCCTTTATATACTTAAAAATAGATTTTGATAGAAATCTTTGTTAGGAAATATGTTTTGTGTTATAATTTAAACTGTTTTCTTGTTCTATTTTAAAAATAAATATTTGATATTTGAGGGGAGATAACATTAATGCCATGGTACTGGTGGATGTCAGAGGATAACATTTGGAGGTCAGTTCTTTTCTTCTGTCTCGTGTGCATCCAGGGATTGAATTCAGTCATCAGATTTGCCTGAAGGCACCTTTATCCACTTAAGCTATATTGCTGGCGCCTACTTCATGAATTTTAAAAAAAGATTGGTCTCAGTATTTTAGCTTCATACCAACATAAACCAAAACGAAGGAATTGGAGTTTTTATGCATATGCTACTAAAAATTCAATATAACAGTATCTCCAATACAATGAAAATGAACTGATTTACAGGGCAGAAAGCAAGCAAAGAGGATAATGTTTTGAATATATAAAAAGCTTTTTACCAATAGAACAATTGTGTTAGTCAGAAAATAATTCACAAACTTATGTGCCAGAAAAATATTTGACTGTTAGTGACGTGGCAAATAATTTAAATGAAATTTTTTATGTAGTAAATTTGCAAATAAAATATATTATTATAGTCAACTGTAAAATAAAATGTAATAAACTTTCAGAGAAGATCAGTTATCTGTATCAAGTTTAAAAATGGGAATACCATTTTACCCAGAAATTAAACTTCCCTTAGTGAAATAGAGATATATGCATAGACTATAAAAAGTATAAAAGTATTATCTGCTTTTTTTGTGATACATGTTTCTGTCCTGATCTACAGAGTAATATATTTGCAATACTAAAAGAAGAAAATAAAGTGAAATAAAATCAATTTCAACAAATGGTGTTGGTACAGATGGATAACAATTAGGAAAAACATTAATCAGTGTTCAAACTTATCTCAGAATAAAATCACAGAGTGAAGTTTTTTGTGGATTAAATTAGAGTTTATTAGAGGAGAGAAAGAAAGGAACTCACAGACATGCTGTAGGCATGGAATTCACAAGAGATGAGAGAAAAATCAGATAGGAACTCATGGACTCCAGATGTGGAGTCCCATGAGGGGTAACGGAGCTCCACAGAATGGAATTTACGAATGACCCAATAACTTCTCCAAAAATATAAAAAACTGAATGATTTATTAAAATGAAGTATATTAAAAGAAAATATGAATATATTGAAATTTAGAAAGCACTGTGGCAATTGAAACACATTGCTAGTAGGGTGGGAAAGATAAGCCAATAATGGCCTTGCCTAGCATGCATGGAGAACCTTTGCAACTTATTTAAAAATGTATAAATTAGTAAGAAAAATGGCCATAAGATTATAAGAACTACTTCAACACATATAGATGGCAAATAGCACATGAAAAATGCTTAGTGCATGCTAGTCTCTCCAGCTAACAGTTTGCAATGGCTAACATCTAAAATGGTCAACCTTGTTCCATGTAAAAGGAATGTGTAGTGGCAAGAACACTTTTGAAAGTTGACATATATAGCAATACAAAATTGTTATAAATGTGTATAACATCATTTTTGCATGAATAATTAAAAACATGTAAAATCTATTTCAATTGAGTATGAAACCAAATTCAGGAACATTCTATAAAATAAGTGGATTTTCAAGTTTCAGGATTTTGAGACTGAGGACTAAGATCTGTTTCAGACAGAAGTCTAGGGGGAAATGGCAGCTAAATGTGGATTCTTGTTGAACTCTTAGGACGGAAAAGGTTATTAATAAAAAAGGAATGAGATTCAAATTAGGTCTTCTTTCAGTTATTTCATTGTGTCAGTGTTAATTTCCTGCTCTTGATTGCAGTAAGGTTATATAAGTTGTTTAAAATTAGAAATTGGGTGGAAGATAGGAACTTTTCATCCTTTTTATTTTTATAAATTTACCTTAAATCTACTATTAGTCCAAAATCAAAAGGTAAGGATATTATAGTAGAAAAACCAAGCAAAATATGAGACATGATTCAATCATTGGCTTCCATTTTAGTTTGTAAACACCCCCCCCCCTTCATGTACTTAAACACTTGGTATCCAGATGACAGCTCTGTTTTGGGAGATTATGGAACCCCTAGGAAGTAAGACCTAGGGGGAGGCAGTAGGATTTATTGGTTACATCCTGTTCCTGCTTCTAGCTAGGCTCTGGGGTATCTGTTCTGCAAAGATGTGAGCATCCCATCTTGCATTCTCACTGTCAGAACAGAAATTGCTCAAGCCTCCGTGCTTTCTCTGATATTAAATTGTTGACTGGACTAAGTCCTTCTCCCCTAAATTGCTCCTGG
Organism: Typhlomys cinereus; assembly: GCA_023101885.1. Classification (NCBI taxonomy): domain Eukaryota; kingdom Metazoa; phylum Chordata; class Mammalia; order Rodentia; family Platacanthomyidae; genus Typhlomys; species Typhlomys cinereus. The sequence goes on from JALPQD010000020.1 coordinate 3,382,077, forward strand.
GAGAGAGGCGCAAACATAGCTAATACATACTCCTAGATTTTTAGCTGTGAGTCATAAATGCATATGTCCATACATGTGCATTCAGTAATAATTAACAACATTCACACTAAAGGATGCTCCAGGGATTGGAGGGGAAAGAGGGGGACACTGGGAGAAAGGGAGGGAGGGGAGTGAAAGGAAGAGGAAAAGGGGGGAGGGAGCAAGGGGGTCCGGGGAGGGGTGGAAGGAGGGAGGGGACCGGGGTACTTATTAAGTTTGTATGAGTGGAAAAAAATAATAATAATAAAAAAAGAATTCAAAACTAAAACTAAGTGGAACAAAGCTAACAACTAAAAATATGTATAAATGAAAAGTTAACTGTTATAACTTAGCAAAAAGTAAAACTAACAGTGGCAGTTTTCAGTCTCTTAACTTGGAAATCATAGGATTCCCAGATTAATTTTTTTATTGTAGCACATGTTTCTAATCATTGATTGCCTATGTAATTTTTTCCCTTAAATTTATTTTAGTTATAGTCTCTAATGATTTAATTTCAATAAAAATCAAACATGATAGATATAATTAAATATATTCATACACTTTACAGCCAGTAAATTTATTGGAAACTAGTCCATAAAGTATGAGAGCACAGAGTGTGGGAACATTCCTTAGGGAAAGGTTTTTGGGTTAGTTCAAATTGTCCAGATAGTTTGACACACAGCAAGGAGACCTGTGTCTCTGTGTGATTCTGAGATAACGAGTTGCCATGCACATGTTATTTTTAAGACTTAGTTTTCAGTTTGCATAGTTTTCATTCCAAGTTAGACACAGCATTACTACAACATGAAGTTTAAGATTACCACCCAATGCTTTTTCTATGTTCCCATCAGTATGGGATACTCTTCACTTTAAGGACACTTCCTTCTCTGCAAGGACTACACATTCACTTCACTCTCTTTATAAATGGCAGATGCATTTTTTCACATCCATAGATGCAACCACCTTACAAGATTAAAAATAACTTGTAATGTCTTAAAGTTATACTACTAAGTAAAATACTTCTTTAAATGGATGTTTTCATGTAAAATACTTATCTTATTTAAAATTCCATTTCAATTACTTGCAAAGATGAATTTGCACTTAAAATATAATCACTACTGTTCATGATTTTGATTTTAAAAGTTAGTTTAATAAAAATTGGAGTAAGCTAATCAATATAACTTTGATAGAGTAAAGCCACATTGGAGAAGAAAGTGTTGCATGGAGAGTGCATTAAATTAATTTAGTTGACTCAAAATATGATTTTTCATTTTGTGTGTGTGTGTGGGTATGTGTGTGTATTAGAGGGTACTGTATGTGCCATTGGAGGCCCAAGGCTGATTTAGAGAATCATTACTCTAATCTTTTGGCTTCTGCTTTGGGGATTCTCAGGCTTTGTTGTCTAGGGCTGCAAGTGCCATCTATTGCCATTTCTAACTGGCATTTTTACATAGGATCTAGGATTTGAATTCAGGTCATTCTACTTGCAAGGTGGAGACTTAATCCTTGAGCCATCATTCTAGCTCCCAAACATGATTTTTAAAAATATTTCTTAAAAAAACACATGTATACCATAACGTGTATATAGAATTCAGAGGGTAACTTTTTTTACACTTTTATTATTTTTTTGTTTTACAAACATATTGAGTACTTATTCCTGCTTCTCTCTCTCCCCCTCCATTTTCTTCATCAATCAATTCCACTCCTTCACACCCTCCTGCCTGGATGCTTCTATGGACTTCAGGGCTCCCTCTGGCTTGTCTGCTCTTGTGGGGGTTCAGGCCTCTGTGGCAAGTCAGTTTGCCCCTCCTCAGGTCACTGTGCTGACAGGGCAATTTCTTTTCACTCATCCGGCTCTAATCCCTAAGGTTTTCCCTGTATATTTTATCTCTCTCGAGTTCATAAGACAACTTTTGAATGTCCAATTTCTACTTCTACCACAAACATGTTTTAAAACAAATACTCCCTTAGAGTGTATTATGGCATATTTAATTGGTAGTAGAATTGTTTCTAAAAGCCAGTTCACTAAAAAAGGGAAGGAAATAGATCAATAGGAAAAAACAGCTAATAAACCTGTAGGGAAGGACAGTATAACAAAATGCTTTGTAAATAGCTATTATTTTACTTATATATTTGAAGAGCACTTAGCACTTAGCCTAGAAATCTGCAAGAGAGGTAGAGAATCTCAACACCTTGACAGGATGCAGCCTAGAGCAGTGGAGATGCAGTGAAGTGGACAGTTGTGGCCAGACATAATGCAGAGAGCCAGCAAACCAGCACAGCTCACACCAAATCAGATCAATCTAATCTCCCCATCCTAAGGGTCATTCACAGAAGAGGGGACAATGAGAATGTAAGAACCTAAAGATGATTACGTTCACCTTTGGACAAGACATTCTGCTTAAGGCAGGACTGCTGCATCTAGGAACTCACTACAGTGTGACTTGTCCTTATCAGACCTGCATAATGACTGACATATCCACATGCCCCATAGAATATTGAGGAACTCAAGAAAGATAAGAACATACAATGGAAACCTTGGGAATTAAAGCTGGATAAATGAAGGGAAATGCTCCTATCAGTGGGGTAGTCTGAAGTGAGGCAGATTGATATGCCACAGAGGCCTGAACTCCCACAGGAGTAGACAGGCCAGGAACAACCCTGGGATCCATTGAAGCAGACATGCAGGAAGGTGAGATTGATGGAGGGATGGGAGGGAGACACAATGGAGAGAAGCACTCAATATGTTGTAAAAGTATAAGAAATTAAAAAATAGAGTAGACAGGCCAGAGGGAGCTCTGGGGTCCATAAAGAAGGATGAGTAGGAGGATGGGAGGGAGTGGGATGGATTGAAGAATGAAAGGAAAGGGGGATGGCTGGGAGGGTTGATGGAGGGAAGCAGGGATGAGTACTCAATATGCTTATAAAGCTAGAAAAACAAAATAAATTTAAAAAAGGCCAGTTCAGATGACATTACACTTTGTGCTAAAGGCTATCTAGAAACACATATATTTGCTGGATTTGGTTAAGGAATTTGGAGTAATTAAAATGAAATTATCTTAACAATGCCTGGGACATTTGACTATCTATGAAGTATCCACCTAAATAAATTATAAAATGTGGGGGCCTCAGTCTAAGAGACCTCAGTAATCTGAAGAGCTTAGACAAAGATGTTTTGATGGAGGAAGTCAGGATGGGGCAGCTCAGTATGTTTTGAATAGCTCAGGATGTTTTGATAGAGGAAGTCAGGAGGGCGTAGCTCAGGATGCTTTAAAGAAATTTTGCTACGTACAGCCTGCATGCTGGCTTGACCTTTAAGATGATTGGTTGCCCGTTTCCCGCCCTGGAATTGCCTTACTGTTTCTACCTTTATAAGATGACTACAGACTTATAATAAATGAGTAAAACTCCCTGTCGTGTCTGATTGTCCTCGGAAGGAGGGCTGGGAGTGGGTGGACATCTCACTCACCTTTCCTGGATTCCCCTTGTGGAGGACCCGTGGGACGGGCCTGCAGGATGGAGATGCAATCCCTGGGGACTCCCACATCTGGCCCCAATGTGGGACACAAAGAACAGAGTGTTGAAGAATTCAATTGGGGCCAAGTAGTCTATGAGGTGAGTGAGACCCTAAGAGATGGTTAACGCAACTACTAATTCTGAAGACCCGGTGCTTAAAATGGTGAGATATATGCTTAAGAGTAGAGGGTTCTCTGTTCTTTAAAAAAAATGGGCAACCTCCCCTCCTACTGTAAGGATCCCCAAATACGTGTCTTAAAATCTCTCCTAGAGACTAGACGCCTCAAGGTTAAGACTGCTGGCCTAGAGGAATTTTAGAATGAGGCTGTGGTTTTAGCACCTTAGATCTCCCCAGAGAATATGTGGGAACCAGACCTATGGATAAGGGTGCTTTTCCTTGCTAGGTGTTTTTCATAATTACACTAAGTTGCTGGATTTAACTAAAGAGGTCTTGTTTTCAATAAGATTTTCCTAAATGTTAATCTGCCTTTGATAAAGCTTTCAAGGGTAATATTAAGATAGTTGTCGGTAAAATGCCGGTAAAATGTTGTTCATGTGCTGGTATGTTTATATGTTCTGTGCTTACATGTTGTGTATCTTGTGTTTCCACAAAAAGTCTGGCCATTTTTTATTTCTGTTGCATGCTAATATTATAATTTTGGCATGCCATTTTTAAATACATGTATACATACTTAAAAATAAGAACAAATAATTTTGATCTGTTTTCTGATAGCCTTTAGGTAATTAATCTCCTCCCTGGGCTCCTAAATTCTTACATTTGCCTGGACAGAAACCCCATCATGCCCTTAATGATTCAGACCCAAACTTTCCTCAGGGAGAGAAAACAGCCAATCTTCTTACAGCACCTTAGGGGACATCAAGGACTACCTAGTTTTTTATCTCAAGGTAATAATGAAGCAGATAAAATGAGCTCTGCCCATATTTTACCCACCAATTTGGAAGGAGCCCAAGGTCTACATGACCTCACTCATATTAATTGGAGGGGACTTCACAAGAAATTCCCTCAAATTCCCATCAAAGACCTAAAAAAAATTGTGCATACCTACAAGCTTGCCAGCTATTCTCACAGATGCTACCATTACATCAACCAGGTGTGTAAATCTCCGTGGACTGAAGCCCAATTCTCTATGGCAGACTGATGTCACACATTATTCTCCATTTGGTAAACTTAAGTGTTTTTGTATCTATTGACACAATCTCTGAAGCCTGTTGGGCTCCAGCCCACACAGGAGAAAGGTCTAAACATGCTCAAAATCTCATTCTTTACAATGTTTTGCTACACTAGGACTACCACAAAAAATAAAAACTAATAATGGGCCATGCATTATAAGCAAAAGCCTACAGGACTTCTTCACATTATGGGGGATTCAACACAGTACAGGAATTCTTTACAACCCACAGGGCCAAGCTATTGTAGAACACAATCATTAGAGGGGGCGGTAAGAGTGTAAGAGGAAAAGGATGGGAGGAGCAATGATTTGCAAGATACTCCACACAAGTTAGGGCCAAAGCAATCATAATTGGACTTTGCATGCCTTGCGCCATGTCCGTCACACTATTGACCTCACAAAGTCTAGCATCTGCTAAAGGCACCAAGATCCTTGGAGGCAAGGGATTGGCAGCCACAGTAGTGTTCCTATGCTTAAGGGGAACACGGAAAGGGTTCAGGGAAATGCCACTGGGTCCTTGTACGTCATCGGAGAGGAAGGCCCAGAGGAGAGTCAGGGATGCATATTAAAGGACTATCTGGGAAATGGGGGGGAGGAGGCACTGGGGGATGGGGAGAGGGAGCAGGAGGGGTGAGGGGAGGGGGAGCAGGGGGGTCGGGGGGGAGGAGGAGGGAGGGAGGGAACCGGTGTACCTATTAAGTTTGTATGAGTGGAAATAATAATAAAAAATGTTAAAAAAAGAAAAAAATATTAAGGCCAAATTACAAAAACAAAAAGGGAGAATAAGCCCCCACCAACAATTAAATAACATTCTCAATTTTCAAAATCAAATAGAGTTCCGCTTCCAAAAGCATTGGGGGTGACAAGAACAGAGATCTGAAATACAGGTAAGATGGGAAGACCCCATTACGGAGCAATGGAGAGGCCCAGACCCATCATTAACAATAGGTCGAGACTTCCTGTGTGTCTACTCTATAGGAGACTCAAACCCCATACAAGTGCCTGCTAGAAATCTTAATTCTATTGTCAGGGGAAGATGACTCCAATCAACCACAGTCAGACACTGCCAAAGACTAATAAGGACAAAAAGAAAGAATGGTGGCTATACAACAGGCTATTGACTAATACTCATAAAAAGGGGAAGAAGAAAAAAAGTAAAACAAACATAGACTTAACCAGATCCATGGGCAACATCATAGGTTTTATTACTTCCCCACAGGCCATAGCGAAGGCGGGATGGAGCATCACAGTGATCCTCATTGGAGAAGCCATCGTCATGGGGCTTACCTTGATCCTGCTCCTGACTACTTTGATCCATCGGCTTGGAGGGATCAGGTCAACCCTTTGAGAAAGACTAAAATCATCTTGACAGTGTTTCTCACCTAGACATACTGCTATGCTCATGGGTCATCAGAGAAGGCTTACAGACTATGGACTTGTGATGCTTTTGCTACTGCTACTGGTAGAACTTATGGGGGGGGGGATTGCTTTAGAGCTATGTAATTAATCTCAGTATGCTACAACCAATGGGTTGGGACTTAGTCCCCCAGCCCATGGCCTGTATCGTTGGGCTTGCTTTGCTATGGATTATATACACCATAAGAAAGATAATACAAAACAATTGTACTACACAACAAAAGATAATTATGCTTGCACACATCCTAGAAGAGACACCTGCTGGAGGCCCTCAGGACCCTTGGATACAATTGGCCCTCCACGAGGGCCATTGATAGAGACAACTACTCTAAGGGTGTAGCTACCTTCATGAGGTGCTGCCCCTGGGGTTTGCTTGAGGAACAACCCTTTGAGCCCACCTCATTACAAAACAAAAAGGGGGGACATGTGGTGGCCTCAGTCTAGGTGACCGCAGTAATCTGGCAAGCTTAGACAAAGATGTTTTGATGGAGGAATAGGACAGGGCAGCTCAGGATAATTTGGATAGCTCAGGATGTTTTGATGGAGGAAGTCAAGAGGGGGCAGCTAAGGATATTTTGATGGAGGAAGTCAAGGAGGGCAAGATGATTAGTTGCCCGTTTCCCTGCCCTGGAATTCTTTACTGTTCCTACCTTTATAAGATGGCTATGGACTTACAATAAAAGAGTTCCTACTAGACTAAACTAGCTGTTTCGTCTGATTGTCCTCCAGGAGGGCTGGGAGCGGGCGGACAGGGCACTCACCTTTCCCCGATCCCCCTTGTGGAGGACCTGCGGGACCAGCCTGCAGGATGGAGTTGCGATTCCTGACGACCCCCACAATAAAAGATATACATCTACTCATATATTCACATACTTAATGATATAGATGTCTATTTTTCCTTATTTGCCTCCTCACAACTAAATACAGTTATATACAGTGCATGCACATACATGCACATACACAAAGAGATGCACACATGCACATACACCAGATATGCAGCAGATGGATAGTCTGGACAGCTGTTAAATATATGTTTTTTTCCCTTTAGTTTTTGATAATTTTTTTCTCTGTGCTTATTTAAATATTACTTGGATCTTGCATTCAAATTTGGAAATCTCATTTTCTCCTTAGATTTTTGGATCACATATCTTCATTTATAAATCCAAACTAATATTTTCTTTATTTGAGGACCAAATAAAAGAATGAGTGTAAGATACTTTACAGAGTGTAGATTACATGACAGCTACCCTCACATGTTTTTTCTCTGCATCTGTCTCCTTTCTTTTAGCTACATCCAAGATTATCAATGTTTTTGCTGTGATCATTGAGCTCCATGAGCTTAAATTTTATTTTGAAGGATTAAAATGAGCAATAGAGATGTATTCTGTAGAATCACTTGATGTGTGGAGTTCATTAAGCAAAAAGTCATATCGCCAATTTTGTTTCATTGTGGTTTTCCAAAATTAGTAGTTTGAACATGTAATTTTTGTTATGCAATTGAATTGAATCAGTCTCTTGAGACTATTTACTATTTTAATGATGGCATTAAAATTATTTCATCTGACAAAGTAAATTTTTACATTATTATCAGAGTAACAGTTATGAACTATAACACCAAAGTGATGGTAACATAATAAATGATAATGATAACTGATGTGTAAGTCAAATATGTTTTTACCTAATTCTTATCCCTTTACAACAGCTAATAGCAGATCCCTGCTAACTGACATAATAGAAACAAATGCATTTAAACTCTCATGACCCTTACCTGAGCTGTCACTTCATTTCATAAAATATTTTTCTTTTTTTTTTAAACTTTTATTATTATTATTTATTCAATTGTGCGTGTGTGTGTATGTATGTGCACGCGCATGTGTATATGAGTGTGTGTAGAACCACGGACGAATCGGGAACCACCATGGACGCCTCCACCTCCTTCTGCCCTGGGATTCACAGGCTCCGCCCCACCAGGACCAGAAGCGCAGGCTGCCCCCGCTTCCGCCTGGCATCTATACATGGGATCTTGGATCCGAACTCAGGACCTTCTGCCTGCAAGGCAGAGGCTTAACCCCTGAGCCACCTCATTCTTTGTAATAATTATCTGGGACACTTACCAAAATACATTCTAAGTACTACGTACCTGCAGTCATATGAAGAAACAGTCATTTAGGATATAAGATCATAAAACAAAATGTCTTCAAAATTAGAGCATATACTTATGAATTATTGGATAAAGGTAACACTGTTACCTGTTTTAGTTCTTCAGTTAAATCATTGATGCTACTACATAAATTTATTTGTAGCAATAAGATTTTTTTTATAAATTCACAAAAAGTACTACATACTTAGTTGCAGATGTGAGAGCAAAATAGAAAAGGCAGTGTTTTAACTTGGATACTGAGCAGTTGGTTATGATTGGCCACTATGTGACTGCCATCCTCTTACCTATTAACTCATAAGGTGCAATTCAGATTAGGCTTGAACATAAAAAGATTTTATTATTGGGCATTAATTCAGGAAACTGTATTCTAGAGTTAGCTATAAATTTTACATATCTATATTTGTTCATAGACATATGAACATATCTATATTATATATCTATATTTGTTCATATTTATATGCATAATGTAGAATGAGATAATATTTTGAATACTTACATGAATTTTCTGAAAAGTTACATATTAAGCTGTTTTAAATGTAAGTAGTTGTATATTCTACCATATATATGCTTATGTTGTTTAGATTTTTTTGTTTCTTTCTATTACACTTATTTTCAAATCAATGTAAATATGTTCAGTTTTGTGATAAAATAATGTGCATATTTTTAGGACTCTTCTTGCATAATGTTTTTCTAACAAGCTTAAGTGATTTGTCATGGATAATATTTCATTGAATATAGCCAATTTTATTATTCAGATCTAAAGTCTTATTTTATATTGAATTGGTTATATAATGGTGTAAATCTAATTATTTAATTCAGCAGAATATGTGTGAATCCTGAAATATCTTGTTGAAATACAGTTTCAGTGTTAGTAAGAAATTATGACTTAATTTCATGTGCATGGAAGATTACCAAATATACAGAGGAGGAATATTATAATAAGTAGGTTATGATTAAGCAGTTTACAAAAGTATTACATCTAATTTTCAGGTACTTAAGTATGAAAAAGTCAGTGTTATTGCTACTTTTTTAGTGACAGTTCCTAGTTCTAGAAAAGATCTGTAAATCATATATTGACTACATGAGCTGCTATTTCTCAATTCATATGAAATAATGAGTTGTGAAAACACTTTTTGAGAGGTTATAGAATTTATAAAAGTTATTTTTCTATTCCAAAAGCAATGCAATGTGATTGCTTAAATTAATGTACAAAACTTTTTATCATAAGACAAATTCAATGTTAGGATGTTGATTAGGGTAAAAAGATTTTCTGCAATGAATTCGGCTAACAGTCTGATCATGAAAATCTCTAAAAGAACCTACTCTCAGTACAGCAATATGTAGCCAGAAGACAGGTTTTCAGTTTAGATCTGATTGTTTGAAATTCTCAAATCAAAATTCATGCAATATCTAAGCACATTTTCACTAATAGTGTCATGTATGAATGAGATGGAAGGTGAGAGAAGCTCTATATTAGAATTGACCATGGGGCTAGAAAGCTAACTCAGTGGTTAAAATGGTTGCTGTACAAGCGAAAAAGACCAGAATTTTGATTCCTAGATCCCAAGTAAAAATGCCTGGAAGATGTAACTAGACTGTAATTCCAATCCCAGAAGGCAGAGCCTGGGAATCCCCATATCAAGCTGGCTAGCCAGACTAGATCTCATGATATGTTCTAGATTTAGCTAATCTTTCTCTCAAAAAGAATAAGACTAAACAGTAATGGGGGATGATTCATAATATCAACCTTGGGCCTTCGCTCACTGTGCTCACTCACTGGCATACACAAGTATAATCATACACATGCAAATACATGTCCACATACGCATGGAGGAACAACTCAAAGATCATCACAGACAAGGTCTGTAGAAGTCTTTGCTTTCTAGAAAAGCCTTTTGAGTTCAATTTAGTCAATAAACACACAGAATGACCTTTCTAAAAAGAAATAAGAAATGCCTTGAGACATGAAATTTGGAAAGGGATTCAGAGTACATTTTTTCCTTTTGAAATGCATATCTCTATTGTAAAATGAATGAATTATATTTCTTAGAATTTGAAAAGTTAATTCTTAAATTGATACACTGATTATACATACCTATGGGCATACTGGTACTTTGATAACATGTACAATGTATAATGATCTAGACAGCACAGCTATCACATCAAGCATTTACTAATTTGTTTTCTTTGAGAATGTTAAAGCATTTTAGCTATTTTATTTTTTAATTTATATTTTATCACTTTATATTTCTATCCCTACAATAAGAATAAATAACTCTACCACATATTCTAACATAAAAAATAGTAAAGCAGACTCAAATTGGTAATACTGAGCACATGGTGTCAAATTCAAAATGTTGCAAAACATTATTATATTAACTTTACACTTGAATATGAAAGTAGTATATATGAAATTTCTTTAAAAGGTATTTCAAATAGAGTTACTGAAGAGCTTCTCATGCAGAGGCAAAAAAGTGCCTAAAAGACTTTAGATTTTTCACTCACTACTTCATGTTTTTGTACTATTTTATCTTTAAAATAAACAATATTTTAAATTCTTCATACTTGAGAGGGGAGAATTTGATGTCCTGTCTGGAGTTCTAACCACTTTGCCAGTCATCAACTATTGCTAAACAAAACATCTGGGCTAGAGGTTATTAATTGCACACATCTAGAGGCTTAATGTTAGTATCTGTATATAAGAAAGAATATGCAGTACTTATCTTTCTGGGACTGAGTTACATTACTTGGTATAACTTTCTCCAAATCTGTCCATTTGTTTATGAATTTCATGATTTCATCTATCCTAATAGCTGAAAATGTGCATGTGTACCACATTTTCATTAGCAGTTGATGTGTATACTCTAGTTACTTTATAATATGCAGTAGTCTATTGTTAACTTACTACTTATTGAGCCATGGGACATAAGAAATAACACATTTTGAACAAGGAATATAATTTATATAACTGGGATTAGCTTCCTTTATTAGTCAGTTTGATTGACCAATGTCTCAGATAAACAATGCTTTTCTTTCTTAAGTAATTTCTAGAATGAATAGGAAGACCATGTTGCATACTAAAGCCAAGTGAATGTTTGTAATGGTGATGTAAAGATATTGTCTTCTCTTGGAACAAAAGTAAGCTGTTTTTTTCAGCATAAAAGAACTTCACTTCCGGAGCAAGTGAAGAGACACTTGGTGATTATAAAAACTCTATGTTCATTAAGTTTAAAGTTTCTTTCCTGAGATGTAACTCTCAGTGTGGAACTGCTACCTGACTGCCTTTGTATTGGTTAATCAAAACGGGATTCAGGAAAATTGTACCAGAAATTGCTAATGTTCTGGTCACGACTAATGTTGTGAGTTTTAAGTGCTATTTTCCTCTGATCTGAGAATTTCATGTCTTCACCTAGTGTCATAAAATCATGGAAAGTAAATATTTTTCTTATCAGTAGGGTAATTCAAATCCTTGGCAGTTTGGGTGACAAAGATCAGATAGTGTTTAAGACATTGACTTAAAGAGAAAGAATGAGTGTTACAGACCAATGAGTGTTTGAATGACAGAGATTGTCAGTGATCACATAATCAACATGTGGTCAACTAATGATAAAGTATCTTTTATTTTAGTGTCTAAGAATAAGGAATAAAAAACATGGTTTGGCTCAAATATTATTGATATATTTACATCAGTGTTCAGTAGTGAGGATGAGACAGAGAATTCATTTGCATGAAAAGCCTTGCTACTAATATTTGTAAGATATAATCTTGTTACTCACTAGGTAGTCTATACTGCTTGGAATTAGCTGCATAAATTCATGCAACTGTGAACATTTCAATCAATTGTGGTAAAGGGAAATATTTTATCTTTTATCTAAGATATCAGTAGGAAAATAGTCCTCAGATGTCATACTTATTTTAAGAATGCATTGATAACTGGTATAGTAGCACATACCTGTAATTCTAGCACTTGGAGGTAGAGGTAGGAGCATGAGGAATCCAAGGTCATCCTTGAGGCTGTGTAACAATTTCTAACCAGACTGGGCTACATGACACTCCATATACCAAGAACAGATGTATTACAGGTAATTCTTGAGAAACATGTGCCTGCACTCCTATTCTAGGGTATATACTACTATCTTTCTCTTAAGACAACTCTCTTTGTCTTAACATGTGTACTTAAATCTGCATTCAAAGCTTTTCTCCTTAAAAAAAATTTTAGCGTTGCTTCACAAAATAAAAGAGAATACATTTAAAACAACGGAAATATATTATTCCACAACATGTACAATATTTTCTAAAATGATTTAATATTCATGAGAATGTTACTTTAGACACACCTACAGATATATGGCATATTTTTGCCATCTAACTTTTCCTTATTTTATAAGTCGCCTGCTTGTTGAGTCTTCTTTGGGAACTAATCTGTTCAGTTTCAGTCTGCCATCTCATGCTAAGGTGTGTAATGGGGGAGGCGGGGAGGGCTGAAATCTCATCTTTGTTCAGGCCAACAGTTAATGAATATGTGTCTATGCTAATTATTTTCAAGACAGAAATCTGACCACTATGAGTAGAAAACATGCAAGGAATTCGAAATTTAGTTGGAGCCAAATCTTAGATTTGTACTTTAGTACTTGAGAAGAAACAAGGCTCAAATCCTTCCTGCTCATACCCAGTGCTGAGATCCACTCTGAGATAATCATAGAAGGTCTGTGTTTTCTTTTTAGTAGGTACTAGTTGCTTAAGAAATGGTGAAACTTTTATATAAATATCTATGAAATGATAAACGAATAATAGGTAAGTAAACTGGTGTTGGGGCTCTTACTTTCCTTAGCTGGGTTTGCTATACTGCTAAGAACAAAGCAACACACACACACACACTACCACTACTACCACTACTACCATTACCATCACACCCAGAAGGAAGGAAAGAAAGAAAAACAAAAACCATGAGGATTCACTCAATGAATTTCAGATAAAAACTCGAAGTTGGTGCTATTTTTCTAGTGAGCTGGTAATGCAACTCCATGGTGACATGCTTGCCTAGCATGCACTCGACCTGGAAAACAATGGAGGAAACAAAGGAGGAAAAACAATGAGACGAAGCTCCCTGCTCTGTTTTCAATTCAGGAAAAAACTAATGAGATATTGATATGAAGGTAGAGAAGCAGAGACCAAAATTAGGGTGAACTTCTTAGAAACAATTGCTTCTCTATGAATGAAACTCAGATCGGTTTTGGACTACAAGTCAGGTGACCCTAGCTTGACAGCATCTGTCTGCTTAGTCAAGGGTTACACAAAGCTGAAGTAAATGATGTCAGATATAAAGATGTTGCCCTCTGAGAGACAGTATTGAATGGACCCACAAGAGAAAGTTCTTTGGTCAGATCTAAAGCAGATTTTCATAGTCAGTACGAATACAAATCTGGGATTTATGCCAACAGCATCCTTTATGCCTCCAGGTTTTGCTTCCTTCCTTACTGATCTCTATCCTGATTTCAACAGCTTTAAGAATAATGATCTTTATTTTAGAGTTTTTTTTTTAATTCTCTTACTTTCTTCTGGTTTCACAAGTATGTTTTTAATTGCCATGAATTTTTTGCTTTTTCCAGTTTTCTTCTGATTTTATATTGTGGCTGGAAAGGGTATTTGTTATGATTTCAATCCTAAATTTGTTATTTGGGCATATGCATTTGTGAATGAGCATATGATGAGTTCTAGAGACTGTGCCATGGACACTTAGAAGGCACATTTTGCCATTGTTATAATATTACCTTTGTATCTTTCATGACCATATAGTTGTTCTATAATGGATTTTTCAGCAATGTTGTTACTGACTTCTGTTGGTATACTTTACTTTTGAAAAGTCGGTACTGAAACCAGTTCAGATTATTGTACCCTTTTCCTCATATCAGTTTTGTTTCTGGGTGCCTTTTGTATATAAATATTCTAATATTTTGTCTAAAAGTTATTTTTTTCTCTGATTTTCCTTTGATTGGTCATTGTATGATTGCAAAGTGATCTGTCTTTGTGACAAAATTTTCATCCTATAGTATATGTCATCTGAGAGATGTGTAGCCCCCCTGGCTCTTCTGGTACCATTCCTGTAAGGAATCTTTGCCATCTATCTCTTCATTTGTAGTCCACATGTGTCCTTAACTAAAACAAGTGTCTTACAGGCTATAGTTTTAAATATCCATCTAGGCATTCTATGTTCCTTGGCAAATTTAATCAATTTTTTAAAAAAATAAATGCTTCTAAGTATAGTCATGCTTTCCACTTGACTTGTAGTTCTCTGACTTTTTAAAGTTTCTTTGCTCCTTCCTCCTCTATTCAATATTTTCGTCAGTTGATTGCTTTTGGCCATTTTCTATACTTTTTATAAAGTGCAGTCATTAACAAAATGTGGATAGTTTTCTGTTATATGTGCTCTTCTCTATATTCTATTCATACTCAAGCAAGATAGGAAAGAGAAAGTGAGATTTATTTGGCTTAAAGTTCCAGAGGGGAGGCACAGTTCATTACGGCAGATCTCATAGCAGAGATATAACTTGGAAGCAGAACAAGCAAGATCAAATTGCAGAAGCTGGGGTGGGTTGCTAAACCTCAAGACTAGCCCCCTCCCATAATGTGCCATCCTCCAACAAAGCTCCACTTTCAAAAGGTGCCTCAGCCTTCCCAAGCATTGACAACAGCTAAGAATTCAAGCACATGAGTCTGTGGGAGACAATTCACATTCAAAACATGATAAATACTGTTTTTAGAATTGTTTTCTCTTTAAGACATGTAGTAGAGGTAAAAGTAATTCATGTCCCACCACTACAGCATTATACTTTTCTAGAGTTGAATGAGTTCTTTGCAGTGAATTTTGTTATTGCATGTGTTTTCTGGTGGTTAATTTTCTTTCATTTTTAATTTAGCTTTCCTTAACCTATCTTTTAAGACAGGTCTAGAGATGATAAATGTCCATAGCTTTGGGCTGATTGGTCTTGCTCCTTTTCCAGAGGAAAAGTGTTCTTGGTTGATTTCTTCTGACTATTGTACATGTTGGCCCAAATGCATTTGTTAATATTATTTGGGAGCATTCATAGAACTTATTGTGGATTTATCCTTCCAGGTTTCGAAAATTTCCTATCACAGTATGTTTTTAACATAGATTTTATTTTATTAGTATTACATAAATGAATATAGTGAAATTTATGATATTTTTATCCCTTGATCCCCAATCCAATCCCCTCTTCTTTTCCCCTAACAACCATTCTCTCCCTTATCATACTCCTATTTTTAAGCTTCTTCACTTGTGTGGCCCTCTGTGATTCAACTAGCTTGCTTTTGATGACATATGTCTGAATTATTCATGCTCCAGCAAGTATAATAGATCAGTGGGTATAATTGAGGAAGTTATTTTCCTTTTCTTCCCCAGTCAGCATTAGTCCTCATTAATCTCTCAGGGAGGAGTGGAACCTCTTGAGATCTTTCCCCTTCCATGATAGGAAAGTTCCTGTGCAGTTCTTTTTAAAGTATGCCTATCTGCCATGAAATCTTGGATATCACAATCCTGTCATGTCCAGGGGATAATGTCTGTCCCACAACTGTCCCACTTCATGCTCTTTCAATTTTACAGTAGTAGGGTATTACTGTCAGTTTCTGGAGGGCAATCAAAAGCAGTGGAAATGGTCTATATTATTTGGAGGGGGGTCATTGAGACCTCTCTGATTAACAATTTATCAGGAAGTATCATATGCCTGTTGCTTCTTGTATTGTTCAATTGTTGCTGGGTTTTAAATGGAGCATCCCAGGACATTTATTTATTTTGTCTTCCCAGGGCATTTTTTCTTTTGCTCTATGTTCTTCTCTATACTCCTCTGCTGTGCAGCGACTGTTAGTTTTTAAGCAAATTTTTTTACATATTAAAATCATAGGAGGTACCCATTTGATTGCATCCCACATCCTTGGGATTTTTCTAGTACTCCTTCTGCCCTTCCTATACTCTCTCTTGTCATCCCCTGATTTAAATGAGCTCTCTTTTTTACTTTTTGTTCTAAGATCACCATGATATTGATTTGTTTGATGCTGTCTTGCGTTCATTCTTTGTCTGCTTTCATTTTTCTCTTACTATGACTTTACAAATGCTTGCCTTTGCGTTTGATAGATTTTTCTTCTGTTTGATAAAGCTTATTCTGAGGCTCTTCATAGAACTTTTCAGTTTAAACTTTGTGTTCTTCAGCTCCATTATTTGTACAATTTTAGCTTTACTTGCTTTTAGTTTCTCATTGATGAACGTCCTGTTTTGTTTATGCATCATTTTCTTTTTTTCATTTGTTTTCCTGACTGTGTTCTCTTGCAACACTATGAGCTTCAGAATAACAATTTTGAACTTTTATTGTAAAACATTTGTAGATCTCCATGTCTTTACAGCTGATCATTTGCAACGGATTTTGTCTCAACATGGAGCCATGTTTTCCTGATTATTCCTCATTCTTCTGAAATTTTGTGTTTATTTGAAGAAATTGCCTATTCCGAGGCCTTTTCCCACAAACTTTGAATGGTAAAGCTCTTGGCTATTAGCACTGCAGAGATTTGGAAAGGGCCACCTTTTGGGTCCATAAATGAGTTTGACACTGGTATCCTAGATAGTTTGACTTAGTGCCAGGATCATGGGTGGTGAACTTATTGCTTGATGAGTGGGGTGGCCAGGTACTTGGGTCTGCTTTGAAACACTTGATGTCTAAAGATGGAACATCCTAGCACGAGGAAGGTTTCAGAAGATCCAGCTTCTAGGTACACAGGAAGGCTTATCACATGGCCAGCTCTGGAGCTAGAGTTCAGGGAAGACCTACAGAGGGGGTCTGTACATTAGCTGTGATGCTGGGTTCCAAGGCAAAGTCAGGTATTCACTTCAGTCTTTTCTTTCTTTTTTTAAAATTTTTTAAATTATTTTTTCAATTGTGCAGGTGTATGTGCGTGCATGTGTACGTGTGTGTAGAACCACGGGCGAATTCGGGAACCACCATGGACGCCTCCACCTCTACTCTGCTCCGAGATTCACAGGCTCCTCCCTACCAGGACCAGAAACGCAGGCCGCCCTCGCTTCTGCCCAGCGTCTGTATGTGGGGTCTAGGATCCGAACTCAGGACCTTCTGCCTGCAAGAGGAAGAGGCTTAACCCCTGAGCCACCTTTCCAGCCCCACTTCACTCTTTTCTTAAAGAGAAGATATCTCCACACAGCATAACCCAGACTTCAAGGTGACGTGGTAATGAGAAGTTTCACTTTTTCCTTTCGTCAACTTGACCTTTCTTTTTTCTTTGTTTAATCAGACACTGTAGTTTCTCACCAGGGTTTTTGTTTCTTATGAAGATATTTTAGTGTGTGAATAGTTCTTCAACTGATTTCTGTGGATGCATGAGTGGTGGACACTCTTACTTTGCTCTCTTGCCCAATATGTCTTGTGAATTATATTATATTTTATTGTTGGGAGAGTGTTTATACCTCAACTTACCTGACCACTGAGGCTTTACAGCAAACATAGTCAGGATACTAAGGCTGATCTTGTTACCTTAGATAGACTTTTATCCTTGAATGTAAGTTCTGTAGGAGTACTGCTAAGTATAAGATAGTTTTGTAAAACTATTGAGAAACAGTGCTAATTAAGCAGCAAATGTTGAAGAAATACAAATGTAACCATTTATATTTGTTTCACAATGCTTGAAAAGCAAGAAAATTGTATTTCTTTAGTTTTATAAATCATATTAGATACAGCTATGGGTGTTTCAAATCAGAATCTAGTCAAGTTTTTGAAGCAACTAGCTTTGCTTTTTAGTTTGTGCCAAGTTGAAGGCTGTGGTTAAACAAAATTAGGGAGAGGCATATGGTCATTTGTCAATTAGAAAGCCACAGACATGCTTCTGGCTCAAGACCAGCTGCCTAACTGGTGGACTCCTGCCATGCTCATGGAGTTCCAGCATAGAACCTTCACTGCCTCTCCTAGGTTGGCATGCCTGGTGTTCAGATGCCATGTAGCCCTACTCAAGGTCTTGCCATATCAATTCTTTGCAACTGAGGAATGATTTACTGCAACAGAGGTAATAATAGCTTCCAATTTCTCTCTCTTTCTTTCTCTCTCTTTCTCTTTCTTTCTTTTCTTTCTTTCTTTCTTTCTTTCTTTCTTTCTTTCTTTCTTTCTTTCTTTCTTTCTTTCTTTCTTTCTTTCTTTCTTTCTTTCTTTCTTTCCCTTCCTTCCTTCCTTCCTTCCTTCCTTCCTTCCTTCCTTCCTTCCTTCCTTCCTTCCTTCCTTCCTTCCTTCCTTCCTTCTTTCTCTCTCTCTCTTTCTTTCTTTCTCTCTCACTCTCTCTCCTTCCCTCCCTCCCTCCCTCCCTTCCTTCCTTCTTTTCTCTCATATTCAGACTTTTTTTCTTACATCTGCTTACCATTCCAGATATTTAGAACCCAACATGCCAATCTGTGGACTTCTGTCTCAGGCCGAAATGATTGCAATTCATGACAAATTCACTCACCTTTGGGAATGAACACTTGGATATTCTGATCAAATTCTTTTTTTCTTTTTAGAAATAGTCTGGAGTTCCTATGACTGAAGTTTTTAGCAAAGAATAGCTATAGTTAGTTCTCAATCAGATTATTATGCTGTACAAAATTTTGAGTAAATCAGTCTACTACTGAAAATTCATCTATGTATGTATGTATTTGTTTGAATATGATGAATTAAAGTACAAAAGATGCACAGTTAGAGATCAATAGGAGCCATTGTTTTATCTCATAGGAACTAGTTATAAAAACATTGAATATATAATAAATGGCGATAAAGACTAGGTTTATAGTTTATCTAGTAATGCTAGTAGTATGTAAAGAAGCAGTAATTAAATAAATGAAAAACAAAATCATGTTGTGATGTGAAAAAGTTATTATTTAAACACTTCAGCATTATTTTTGATAATTTCCCTAGCAAGAACCATCTTGATTTTGAGAAATCTTTTAATTCTTCAAATAGAGACATAAATAGAGATATAGTTAGGTCAATAAAATAAACTCAGAGTAAAATTATATTAACATGAAAGTTATATAGAATTCTCTGTCAGAAACTACCAAAAATAGAACAATGATGTTAATAACAACCAGGCATTTGGCTTGTAAAATATACTGTCCTTGCTGGTTTATTTTACCATGTACATGTTATGTAGCCTTTACTGAGTTGACTACCCTATAAAATTATCATCTGAGCTACTTAATATTGAATGCTGTGTTCTATCTTATAGAGAGTGTACAAATGAATACCGGACACCAGTTATAAACCTGGGACCATTGCCTTTAAAAATGTGAGGTAGGTTTTTTCAGTAACATAATAGAGGTCCTAAAAGCAATATAAAATAAGGTGTTGGTGCTCTGCAAAGTTACAATTTAAGTCAGGGTTTATAATATACATATGCATCTTTATTTTTTCACTTTATTAGTGAATTTTGCTCTTTCACAACTTAATGCATATAAAACACTCTGCTAACTCCTCCCTTTATCCTTTTTTCATCTTCTGTCCACTGAACTTTCTCCTTCTCTTCAAGTCTTTTACATTCATACCTTTTCGTTTTGTGAACACTGGGTCTATCCAGAGCCTCTTTTACAATTCTAGGGTTGGTATCTTCTCTTGGACTTAGTAGTTTCTTCCTTAGGCACATAATTGAATATTTCTCTCCCTTCCCCTTGGAGTCTGTTTATTGCGCATTGTTTATGGGTACTTTGTATGGATTTTTCCTCAGTACATAGCTGATAGTTGGTCAGGTAGGTCCCCATGTCTCCACGTCTATTGTGGGCTCACAATTGTTCTGGCTGTGTCATTTTTGGAGGATAGCACTTTGCAACCATTTCCTTCCTCTGTCTCCATGTCCTTATACTATTTCTATTCCTTCTTTCACTGAAGTCCATGAGCCTTTAGGTGTAGTATATATATGCCTTGTAATGATAATGAATAAGTCTACAGCTTCACTTATTGTTGGCATTTGGTGCAAATATAGTTCTTTGTATTCACCTTTTGTCATGTAGACAAGAGGCCCCTCCACTTCAGGCTGAGTAAAATCATTATATTTTTTTCTGTTCTCTCTTCCGGGATGTCTCCTGATTCTGGAAGGGAGAGGGCTAGATATTCCTCCTTGAGCCGAGTGCTCCACAATTATCTATTTCCTGTTAACCATCATTTATTACAAGGAGTTCTGGGATGGAGGCTGAGAACTGCACTGATCATTGCGTATGATTTTTTAAATAGTGGAGTTTAGTTCAGGCTCAATGGGAGGGTTTGCATAGTGGAGTGATGACTTGGTATATGTTTGGTCAGTTAATACCATCATCTTGAATCTTCACTACTGCTAAGGAATGGTGGAGGTCTTGGGTGAGTTGTAAAGGAGATCCTGACACCCTGAGTATAGGTCACAAGTGCCAGTCCATTGAATCCCTGATGTCCTTTTGTTGGGATAGAGTGCCTTGAGGGGAGAATTTTTTTAATAGAAAAATATTTGTATGTAAGTTCTCAAGAAAAAAAAAGGCAAAAAATTGATGTAAAAAGGCAGTGAGGAAGAATAGCAGGTCATCTAGTACCATAGCTGTGGTGTCTTATTTATTAGGCACAAGCCAAATTTCACAGGGAATTTAGGATACTGGAGTCAAAGCTGCAGATATTGGGATGACAGTATATAGCAGTACACACACACACGCGTGCGTACACACACACACACACACACACACACACACACACACACACACGGAGGGGGGGACCAAAGAGTGAGCTGATTATGTATGCAAGGTAATGTAATTATTTGTAATTACAAAGGCGTAAAGCAGCACATAGAGGAGCTGTGGCATTAACAGTTAAGTAATGTGAGGCAACAGGCAGAATCCTAGCAGATTTAGTATTGAAGATTCCCAGAGTGTATGCAACTGAAATTAGGCTTGACATTTGGCATCTGTGCAGTGTTTTCTGTGTACTTGCAGAATATTGGAGTAGGTGGTTCTCTGTATTTTTATGATACTTATAGCTTACAACTTGGGGAATTTGTGCCCTTTAATATATAAACACCAAAGAGGCTTAGGGAAATTAAGGTTTCTGCATCATTTTCAGGCAAAGAAAGGAACACTTACCCATGAATTGGTTCAATTTATGTCATTGCAAAGATGTGAACTCCATATCATTTTGTCCTGATATTTTCCTACAAGATATTCAGCAAGGAAAGGGTCTCAGTTTCTGTTCTAGATCCCTATGTGCCAGAAGGACTTCCAAGTAAGGTAAAATATGCAAGAGGTGATCAAAGAGGTACATGAAAGGAATCTAGTTCCTCAAGTTCATTTCTGCAAACTAGATTTAGGGTAGACACTTGAGCTGATAAGTTGTTAATAAAACTTTGTCAACATTTACTGCTTTCTGTAGTGATATCTAAGCTATAAATAACACAATCAATTGCTCAGGTCCCATTTAAATGGTCATGAAAAGTGAAGAAATGAAGAAAGTGGTCCACAAGAACTAGTAAGGCCAGAAATCATTTCTGTCCAAGCATCTAATCCAACTTCTACATTGGCCTACATTGCTCTAGTGTATTAGTGTTACAATAAAATGATAAATATTAACTACATGATGAGACAGAAAACTAACATATATTATATTACATATTACATATTTTATATGAGGTATATAATTTGCATTTATAATTTAATATGTGAGTGTGGAGTCACATGTGCCACACTATTTGTGTGGAGGTAGAAGACAATCCTTGAGTGCTATTCCCCTTCTTCTTATTTTGTTTCAGATGAGTTATGTCAACAGGGCTGGATAAATCAGGCTATTGACCCCAGAGCTTCTGGAGGTTTTCATGCTTCTGCCTCCCATGTCCTGTAGGCACACAGGGATTGCAGATACTTTATGTTTCCATGGGATCTGAGGATCTGAAATACAGTTCTCAGACATGCATGGTAAGTGCTTTATTTACCAAGCCATTCCCCTAGCCTATAAAATATTTTTTATTTTCATGTATAACAATTATCACACATACTGATTTACTATTCTTTCTATTTTTTATTTTTTTGTATTGTCATTCCTATTTTTAAATTGTATTAACCATGAATTCATATGTTCTCATAGCCCATTATCTACCCCCATTCCACATCACTTCCCACCCTTCCTTTTCTCCCCTCTCATTCACATTCTTTCCTTTCCTGTATCTCCCTTTATGTGGAACTGGGCTCTCTCTAGGATGCCTGCACTAGCTAGTGCTTGGGCACTTGTCAGGGAACAAATAGCCCATCAGTGCATAGACTATTTCTTTCCCTATTTCTAGCACCAATTTCATGCAGTCCCTCAATATTATTGACTAAATTAAGAACTAAAACTTATATCTCAGTTTCAGTTCTACTTTTCTACTGCCTTTGTGTGGACAATAGGAACAACCCTTATCACGAATATAAGGAATTCCTGTACAACTATATAGAAATAAAAGTGGGACAATGACAAAATATATTTGATATATAAGTAATAGAGTCTTCCTAGTTTGGTTTTCTAAAATGCCTTTCCAAACCAGGCAGAGTGATATATGTAATCCCAGAATTTGAGAGACAGAGACAGAGGGATTAAAGCAAGTTCCAGGGCAGTCTGGGCTACACAGTCAAATCGCTCTCAAAAACCAAAAAAGGCTTTCCTACATTATAAAAAAAGAACAGTTATTAGTTTCTCAGTTATGCGCTTGAAAAGAGGAATCTCCTTATAAGAATAATATTAATGATTCATTTTAGGATTAGTATTTAATTCAAAATGAATGCTCCTTTGATCTCTTGTACTATCAAAGTTTGGAGGGTAAAGTTGAAAATAAGGCTAAATATATTTGTAGTATGAACCTTTCAAGGAATTTTTTTTAAAGTTAAAAGCTCGTATAGACAGGTAGATTGCAGAATCTCAGTTAAAGTCTTCCATGGACCTCTGTCACCAATTCCTTCTCTATTCTTAACTTTGAATTGAAATTCAGGTGTGTTAAGGTGTTACAACATCACAAAAATTTGATAGTTAAACTGTCCATGTTTAGAAATCCTTTTTTTAACCTTATAAAAATGAATATGGTTGTTTTTAATGTCTGAAAAGTACTTGTTAAAGTCTACACATGGGCCATGCATTCAGCTTTTAAAATTACCCCAAGTAAAATTTGGTTGATGGTTGAGGCTTTAATGTCTCTGCATTCTAACTTCAGGTCTCAAATTCGACAGCATTTAAATTGTTTTTAATTGGTAAGATATAGTGTAACATTGCACTTGATTGATAGGAAGATGATAAATACTGATAATTTTAATACAAGGAGACCCAGCAAGCTAGAAGACAATAAAAATTTGTTTGACCTTTAGAAAGTAAGACAATTCAATAGGGCTGTTGTGTTACAAGAAAACACCAAAGCAGGAAGTTTCACAATCCATTTCCTGGTTGCAATTTTTCTTTTTCATTTTCTCTTAACAGCATTACATATAGTTGGTATATGCTCAAAATATTAATGCTTAAAAATAAAAAGATTATAGGTTTTTTATGTATTTCCAATCATTATCATGCCAGGTATGCTTTTTTGACCTAGTATCCAAAAATTCTCTATTTCAGAAACGAATGTTGAGATTTATAAGTCAATAGTTCTAAAATTTATTAAAATTGGAGGTTATTAAAATATTTTTTTATTTCCACTCATACAGACTTAACAGGTACACCCATCCCCTCCCTCCCTCCGACCTCCCACCGCCCTGTGCTCCCTCCCCTCCCCCTCCCTTCCCATCCCCCAGTGCCTCTTCCTCCCATCCCCGGAGCATCCTTAAATGGGCATGCCAAACTCTCCTCTGGGTCCTATTCTCCGATGAGGTGCAAGGATCCAATGGCATTTCCCAGAACCCTTTCCTGTGTCCCACTTAAGCATAGGAACACTACTGTGGCTGTCAATTCCTTGCCTCCAAGGATCCTAGTGCCTTTAGTACATGTTAGACTTTGTGGGGTCAATAGTGTGTTGGACATTGTGCAAGGCATGCAAAGTCCAATTATGATTGCTTCGGCCCTAACTTGTGTGGAGTATCTTGCACATCATTGCTCCTCCCATCTTTGTGCTCTTACACTCTTACCGCCCCCTCTTCCACAAATTTCCCTGATCTTCAGGATGGGGAGAGATTAGGCTGGCCTAGTTCTAGGTGGTTGATATAGAGACTCTGAAGTTCTGGATTATGGTTTGTTGATTTTGTTTTCAGTTTTGCCACTCCTGCAATGCCCTTCACTCCATCCTGATGGGTATTGGATGTCACCCCCTGGCCAGAGATAAAAAGCTGTTAAACTAGAGTCTTGTTATAAGAGTATCTTCAAAGGTAGATGTAATAAAAGTAGGAAACCACAGTGAGGGAGGGGTCAGTCACCCATTTACAAAATGGTTACTTTTTATCTACCAGATTATATGCCTTCCCCTTCTGGTAAGATCATACCCCATCAGTTGTAAATGATCAGGAAGGAAAGTCTGTGAACTTAACAAGGTGTCTCATTACTTACTTGCAGTCCTTGATGGAGGCCTATTTTCTCTGCTGTACATGATCCCCTCTCTCCTTGTTTCTGGTGTGGCCCTCCTACCCCATCCCTCCTGTTCATAATCCTTGTAATTACTGTAGGTATTATAAAGAATTATCCTTGAGTGTCTCTAAGTGGGTTTGGTACTAGGAGCCACCTATTAGGGAGTACATACGGTGCTTAATTTTCTGTGTCTGGGATACTTCACTCAATATAATTGTTTCTAATTCCATCCATTTCCCGGCAAATTCCATTAATTCATCATTTTTGGTGGCTGAGTAGTACTCCATTGTATAGATATACCACATTTTCCTTATCTACTCATCAACTGTTAGACATTTGGGTTGACTTTGCTATTGTAAACAGTGCTGCTATGAACATGGTCGTGCTTGTGCTATCAAGGTGAATATTTGCTGTATGGGGGGTTATTCCCAAAAGTGGAATAGCAGGGTCATATGGCATTTCAATTTTTAATTTCTTTAAGAATCTCCAGACGGTGGGGGCTGGAGAGGTGGCTCAGGGGTTAAGCCTCCGCCTTGCAGGCGGAAGGTCCTGAGTTCGGATCCCAGATCCCACGTATAGACGCCAGGCGGAAGCGGGGGCGGCCTGCGCTTCTGGTCCTGGTAGGGCGGAGCCTGTGAATCCCGGGGCAGAAGGAGGTGGAGGTGCCCATGGTGGTTCGCGAGTTCGTCCGTGGTTCTACACACACACAGACACACACACACACACACACGCACATGCGCACAGTTGAATAAATAATAATAAAAAAAATTAAAAAAAAAAATCTCCAGACGGCTCGCCAGAGTGGCTGTATGAACCTGCATTCCCACCAGCAATGTAGGAGAGTTCCCCTCTCTCCACATCCTCTCCAGCACTTGGTGTTGTTTGTATTGTGGATTTTTGCCATCCTGATCGGGGTGAGATGATATCTCAGGGAAGTTTTGATTTGCATTTTCCTGATGGCTAAGGATGCGGAGCATTTTTTAAGATATTTGTTAGACATTTCAATTTCGTCCCTGGTAAAGTTTCTTTTAAGTTCCAGGGCCCATTTTTTAATTGGGCCATTAGTTTCCTTGGTGTTTAGTTTTCTAAGTTCTTTATGCACTCTGGATAATAGAGCTCTATCAGATAATGTGTTTAGTGAAGATTTTCTCCCATTCTGTGGGTTGCCTTTGTGCTTGTGTTACAATCTCTTTATCTGAACAGAAGCTCTTTAATTTCACAAGATCCTATCTGTTGAGAGTTGGTAGCAGTGACTGTGCCATTGGATGTCTGTTTAGGAACTGTTGGCCTAGCCCAATCAGCTCGAAGGAGTTCCCTACCCTTTCACCTATGATTTTTGTAGACTCTGGCACTCTCACCACTTCTATTCAATATTGTACTTGAAGTCTTAGCTGAAGCCATAAGACAAGAAAGGGACATAAAAGGGATTCAAATCTGCAGGGAAGAAGTCAAGCTTTCCCTATTTGCAGATGACATGATCTTATACGTGAGGTATCCCAAAAACTCCACCAGGAAGCTCCTGGAACTAATACAGAAGTTCACCAGGGTGTCAAGATACAAAATAAATGTACAAAAATCAGTTGCCTTCCTATATGCCCAGAATGAAAGAAGTAAAAAAGCCCTGAGAGAAACAATCCCATTTTCTATAGCCCCTAGGAAAATGAAATACCTTGGTATAAACCTAACCAAGGAGGTTAAAGACCTTTACAATGAAAACTTTAAAACCCTAAA
The DNA here is from genome assembly GCA_023101885.1 of Typhlomys cinereus. Lineage (NCBI taxonomy): Eukaryota > Metazoa > Chordata > Mammalia > Rodentia > Platacanthomyidae > Typhlomys > Typhlomys cinereus. Next base: position 3,408,668 of record JALPQD010000020.1, read on the forward strand.
GAAAGAAATTGCAGAAGACACCAGAAGGTGGAAAGACCTCCCATGTTCCTGGATTGGCAGAATCAACATCGTAAAAATGACTATTTTACCAAAAGCAATATACAAATTCAATGCTATACTAATTAAAATCCCAAAGGAATTCTTTTTTTTTATTTCCACTCATACAAACTTAACATGTATACCAAGGCAATTCTTTAAAGAGGTTGACCAAACAATCTCAAAATGCATATGGAGGCACAAAAGACCCAAGATAGCAGACAATCCTGAGTAACAAAAACACAGCTGGAGGTATCACCATATCAAACCCTAGTCTATACTACAAATCCATAGTTATAAAAACAACCTGGTACTGGCTTCAAAATAGACACACAGATCAATGGATAAGGGTTGAAGACCCAGATATAAGCCCACACAACTACAGCCATTTGATCTTTGACAAAGGGGCCCACAAAATCCAATGGACAAAGAATAGTATCTTCAACAAATGGTGCTGGCAAAACTGGATGTCCACATGCAGAAGATTAAAACTGAACCCGTACTTGTCACCATGTACAAAACTTAATTCCAAATGGATCAAGTACCTTGATATTAAAATATTTTTACTAGTTTAGAATAATAAAAATAGACCTTCAGATTTCATTTGGCTTATAATGATGACTTGCTTCATTATAGTTATATTTTGGTAAAGTGGTAAAAATTGTAGAAGTATTAGAAATTTAAATTGATTTTACGATGAACATTGTAGAGTTTGTAATGATCAAATCATTAAATATTACTCTTCAGTTTATCTGAATGGAATTTTATTTCATGGCGAAAGCCTTCCTTTTCCAATCTTAGAGATGAGGAGTAATGTGATCAGGTACTTTACTTGACATTTTAAAGAAAGCCATTATTTGAACCAGGATAATAAGACTTGGCTGCAGCTTTTATACTATGATGGTTTGACTACCTGTTTTCCATGGTTCCAAACAAAATAATCACTTTTTTTTAAAAAAGCCTACATAATTACATGCACTGTTACACAAGAAAATAGCATTGAATTTATTAGCTGACAGGATGAATGTATGTTATTAATAAATCATATAATTAAAAGCAATTACAGAGTGAGAAAAAACGCTCTCTCCTTATTTGTGGAAATTTTAGTATCTTTTCCAGGAAAATATTTAATTTTTGGAGAAATATATCCTCTACCTACCCCTTACAGTATGAAAATCCTGCAATATTAGCTACCTAGTGCATGATGGATCAGTGGAAAGCTAATGAAGTTTTTTTCAAAATCTCCGGAGTATGAGAGTATGTAGTACGATGGGGACTTTTGTTCTTTAGGTAAAGCAAGCATGAGAACTCTTACTTTTAATTAATAGAGAAATGGTCATACTTTTTTTGCTTCTTAGGTTAATATAAGAAATCTTTGTAAAAATGCATCTAATTCTCTGGACTGAGTTTTATGAGTTCTGGTTATTCATAGTAAAAAAAGTTACATATCTAGTATCACAAAAGTAGCATCTGTACTTCTTTCCTAAGTCAGATGAGAAATAGGCCATATTAAACAAAATTATCATGAGTAAGATTATCACATTACTCCTCATCTCTAAGATTGGAAAAGGTATTGACACAGTTTTAGTCTTTTCTGGAAGGTGTAGGAGAGAATGTTTACTTGGCTTCTCTACCATGTAAAGTTTATTCACATCCACACGAGGGTGGAGGTCAGAGGATAACTTTCAGAAGACTATTCTATCTTTCTACTATGTGTGTGTGCTTCCAAGGATGGAATTCAGCTCTCCATGTTTCTAGCAGGCATCTTAAGTATTGAACTCTTGACAACTTCATATTGACTCTTCTGACCCTGTCTTTCTCATTGAAGAAACTTTGTGAGTACATTTGACCCACTTGGATATTTAGGATAATCTCTTTTTAAAATTTTTTTATTATTTATTCAATTGTGCATGTGTGCGCATGTGTATGTATGTGTGTTGTGTAGAACCATGGATGAATTTGGGAACCACCATGGACGCCTCCACCTCCACCTTGTTTACTCTGCCCCTGGATTCACAGGCTCAGCCCTACCAGGACCAGAAACACAGGCCACCCCCACTTCTGCCCGGCGTCAATATGTGGGGTCTAGGATCCGAACTCAGGACCTTCCACCTGCAAGGCAGAGGCTTAACTCCTGAGCCACCTCTCCAGCCCCAATATAATCTCTTCTTTTAAAGACAATTGGTAACAATCTTTATTTTTTTTGCCATGCTCATAGTTCTGTAGATTAGATGTGGGTATCTTTGCAGTAGTACTTTACTTATCATTGTAATTTTAAGTATTCAGTACATAATTAAATCAAGGATTATAAACTTATGCTGCATGGGTAAGATATGACTCCCAGATAAGTGACTTTTCTATTTGACATTTTTTTGGTGTTGTAATTTGATAATATTCATATTAATTAAATTATAACATTATAAATGTAGATTTGAGATCATCCTATTTCAGTGATAGTTGGCTCTCCCGTATCCTGTCTAAATAGGTGCCTTCTTGCTCCAAAAAAATCTCTAAAATGAAGGCTTTGCTTTAGCATGTGTTCTGACTTTATTTTATCCATTTGTTTGATCTATATTACTTATCCAGATATCATCAGAAATTGAAATCATGTTACATAAATGAGTAACTGCTTAAGTTATAACAATAAGCAAGGAAATGCATAATTTTAATAAATTTCTTTTTCTTTAAATTAGTCTCTCATACTCTAATCCTAATGACAAGAATTTCAGGCTAATTTACTATGGTGGTCCAATTTCTAGGAGGAGTACTTTGGCAAATTCCAGACTGTGTGAAAATAATTATATTTATGTTCCATGAAACACTCTTTTGCAGAATATTCAAACACATACATGTGCACATACACATATGCTACAAATAATGGAAGAATGACACACTTTCTATTTGAAGATGGAAAAATCTTTCACAGGCACATTGAAAAAACTTATTTCAAATAAGAAAAGATGCTCCATATGTAAAGTATTACAGAAGAAAAGCAATTGAAACCATAATGAGTGTATCCATCACTACATACTCATAAAAATACTACTACATATTCAAAAAGCAATTAGAGACTGATAACTCATATTTTGATAGAAATAGAGCAGGTAAGCTCTTATGCTAATGTAGAATAAGTTGATACAACTTCTTAAAATCTCACACCTAAAGTAAAATGTAGTTACACTTGCCTATGCTCCAACAATTTTATTTTTTATCAAACATGGAAATGAGAGCATATGTTTTTCAGAGGCCAAAAATCATTGTAGTAGTTTCCATTGTGATAGTTCCAAACTGGAAGCAACCATATGTTAATCAATAGAAATAATATATTACATAATATTCACATATTGAAATGCTGTTATTATTTTAAAAGTGAATTACTTGAGTGAATTCAAACAATAAAATGGGAATGCACAATTACAATTGTGTAAATAACTTAGATATGAAAGATCTATTTTTGGATTTCATTCATGTGAAATTCTACGACAGCTAACTAACTTATTGCATATGAAAGAAATCTTAATAGAATTATAAGTGAATATTCAAATATTTTGGAAATGTGTTTTAATTTGAGTGGTAATTAGAGTGTACATGCTCATGCTAACATTTATTGGACTATATTTTTGATTTATATGTATGTATTAATCTTTAGTTTGAAACTTTTCAAAAGTCAGCTTTATTTCATTTAATTCATTTTCCAATCTTTGTATCATACTCTTGTTTTTCTTCCATATAGGTTTCAGACTTTTAGATCATCATTATTTTGTTTTGTGCACACAGTATTCATTTATACTTATTAACATAATTATCCTTTAGGTGTGTTTCCTTAAGGTATGTTTCAATAATTTGAGTTCAGGTTTTCCTTTGAGGTCACTTCCCTTCTACTAAAACAAGTCCCTTTAATATATTTTACATTTATTTGTTTATTGTGTTATACATGTGTGTGAGTGCATGTGTGTGTATATGTACATATTGCACAGTACACATGTTTCACTTAGAGGACAACTTTATTGATTTGCTTTTCTTCTTTTTTCCTGTGGGTTCTGAGGGTTGAATTTGGGTCATCAGTCTTTGGAAGAAAGTACTTTTACTTGATGAGCAAGAACTCTGTACTTTTTTTATTGTATTTTATTGCAAGTTTTGTAATAACAAATTCCTGTTTTTGTCTGAAGATAAGTTCATTCTGTTCTCTGTGCATAGAAGTCATTGTTGTATCTAGGTTTCCCCAGCACCAGAAAATGTTGCTTTATTTTCTTTTGGAATCTAAAATTTTTCGCAGGAGGTTAGATGTCATTTTAATTGTTGTCTAATTGCCTAATTTGTTTGCCTAATTTCTGATACATTTCAGCATGTGGTATTTGACATTTAGAAGCATTACGATGATCTATCTAAGTCTGGTAAACTTTGTATGTACCTATTTTGGGATTGTAGATCTTTCTGAACTTATGCATCAATATTGTCCATCAATTTTGGAACATTTATAGATACTATCACTTTAAAGAATGCTTCCTTTCTATTCTCTATGAACATGGGATTATAAATCCCATATGATGAGTATTAACATAATCTGTGCATAGTTGACACATATCATCTTTGTTTTCTTCTTTTATCTTTCTTTGTGCTGTGGTGTGAATGGTTTTCTTCCAATGAATTGTATATTGGCGTTTGGACCCTGTTGTGGAGGGATTGAGCAATGCAGCTTAGTAGAAGGTGATCATGTCATGAGGGCTTCATCATGAGGGACAGATGTAGTTCCTGCAGAACCCTGTGAGTTTCTGCCACTGTAAATTCCTATTAGAGAGAATGATGCTGGCTATACTTCAGTCTCTTGAATCCTTTCTGGCCACATCATCTTCATAGCATGTGATTCTGTCTTGTGATGCTGTCTGCCACGTTAAGACACAATCAGAGGGAGGGACAGACCAGTGAGGTATCACCTGGACCTTCAGCCTCTTAAGTCTGAGATAAATAAACATTTCTTTGTAAAGTATCCAGTCTCAGATATTTTCTAAAGCACACAAAAGAGCCTGACATACTTTTCTTTGAAAATTTTTTCTCAACTTCCATTCCATTGTCTCCAGTGTTATATCCAGTCTTCTCTCTGCAACAATCTACTCAATTATTAATGCCATATCTTTTTATACCGTAATCTTTTTATACCAAATACTCCATTTTTTCTTTTTTAAAGGTTCAAATTTCCTGGTAAAATTTCTCAGGATAAAAGTGGTTATAGATACTTGGATTATTTTTCTATGGCTTCATTTCTTCCAGAATTAGTATTTGTAATCATTACTGCTTCTGAGCCTCTTTGATGCTTTTAAGAATGTAAGATTATATTTATGCTTGATTTTCTAGTTGTTCTTGGCATGCTCTTTGTCCACTATAAGTGATTTTAGTCAGTTTTCAAACCTCCATTATTTTAAACAAGGAAGTTTGTACAACATGTGAGATTGAATGCTGGGATTTCAGAAGAATAAATCTTGGTTTTTCTTTGGTATTAAAATATTCTATAATTTCAGGCATGTATATTATGTTCTACAAAAGGATCATGATTTTGAGGCAAAACTATATTCCATGGCAGGAGTCTGTATCAACATGTAAACAAAACTGCCAACAAGCAAAAACAACAAATGTAAAACAATATTTCTGATGTAACATACATTTCACAGACAGTACAAATAAATCTGACCTCAAGAAAGACATATGGTTAAAGTCAACTTTAAAGAAGGGTATTGTGAAGCATAGCATATATTAATTAAACAAAATAATGGGTTTCAGAGCTAGTAAGATAGTTTAATAGGCAATAAGATTTGCTGTACAAGCATGATGACCTGAGTTTAAATCCCTAGAATTCCAAAGAACTGGACATGGTTGCACATCCCTGTTATCTTCAGTGCTGGTGCGGTGAAGACAGGACAATTCCTGGAGCTTGGTGGCTCTAAGTTTAGCTTTAGAGTCAGTGTGAGACCCTGTCCCAAAGCAATAAAGCAGAGAATGAATCATTAGGGTCCCCAACATCCACCTTTGATCTCTACATGTGTGTGCACAGTGCACAGGAGTGCATACAGTACACATACATACACACACCACACACACACACCATTCTCATACATGCACATGCAAGTAAAATATTTAAATTACAAACATGGGTTTCATTAGGGAATTTCATAAATATATATACTTTGATCATATTCAACCTCCAAAGCATGTTATTTTGGCAAAAATGTACACAAAAATGTATTTGCAATATTTTTAAATTCACAAAAGTCCAAACTTGAAAATAAGCAGATATCTATCCAATGTTTGAATTTTATAAAAGTATTTGAACTTTATAAAATATAAGATAATTCAGCAATTTAAAAGATTGAGGTAATACATGAAAAAACAAAGATATATCTCAAATGCATTGTTAACTAAAACACCAAACATTAAAGAATATGAATAGTGTGATTTGGAATGGAAAATGATTTAGAGAACTTAGTTAAAAGCAAACTTATAAGTTTATCAATGCTGTAACTTAAAAGAGAAATTTCATTTTTAGAACTTAATATTAAAAAGTTTTTTAAATGAAATCAAATTACAAGTAGTGATATGATATAAAAAAATCAAATAAGGATCAAAGAAAAAGAGAATATGTGCAAATTGTGGGGCCAATACCTCTGTTCTTCTCTGGATGGTTTATATTGAGTTCTCATTTTCTAAGAAAGTCTTCTTTACTTCCATGAAAAATATTAGAAAAATGTAAGAACATAATCCCAGATACTTTCAAAACACATAAAGGCTACAAGGAAGTAAGAATGAAATGGCAATGAGCAACAGCAGATGTTTCTTTCTTGGATGAGTAATTAGAGATGGAAATAGCATCTTGCAAAAAGCAAAAAGGGCTTTATCACCAACTCTTCAGGAATTCAGCAAGATATTTCACACATGCATAATCTTAAGATATAAAAACGTGAGGAAGACATGCAGATCTATAAGCTTCACAAGGTTGTGTGTTGGTCCCAATCTTGTGTATTGATGGAGAAAGACAAAGCTGCAAAACATTCTCCTTAGCAACATATTTCAGGATCTGAAATCTTATCAGAATAGACTCTTTCATCTACAGGAAAGTTTAAATATCTACAGTTTACCATGCAAATATCCATATCTTTGGGAATGCCAATATGCATCTTTTAAAACAAGCCTTTCCACACTGATGTCTTAGGAAAAATGCAAAGAATAACTGATTGAAAGGGAATGGTATGTGGTATGTGGTATTTTGCAGAAAAGAGATACAATGTATGTTGGCACTGATGAAAAAACTTACATCCTTGCTTCTTATATTTGGGTATCTTCTGATGCATGGATCTGATAGAGATCCTGGATATTAAGGACTGTGAGCTATAAAAGATGAGAGTTTGTGAAGGAATGGTGAAATAACTGAGGAAGACCAGCTACTCGGGTGGCTACTCTACACAGTTTAGCTTCACTGTGTGGGAAACACAATGCTGCAGAATATCATTCTTAGTTTAGTTTTAGTTTATTAGTCTTAGTTTCTTCTGCATGACCTATCTGCTCTTAACATTTCTGTTCGGAGATCTGATCAGATGTATTTATATACCTCTATATGTATGTGCACAGCATGCTGTCTTCTGCTCTATCCTGAATTCCTTCTTCGGCAGCATCTCTTCTCATCCACGGCACAGAAAGGCACCAATAATGTGAATCTTGAGATGTTGGATACTCACGGCTTTCAATTTTGATTGCATTATTAGGTAAGTCAGTTTTATTAATTAAACCACACACTTGGAATTTATAATCAATTTTTCTCAATCCATGTTTTTGGCATTTTAGGGCATTGTTTCTGTAGTACTTCATGATTTTCATTTATGAAGAACAGTCTTAGTATTTTATCATCACTTTAGTCCCCTATAATAAAAGCCATGGCCTGGATATTGTTTTGCATATGTATGTAATATAAATATGTATATGCTTATTTTGTATTTCATTTAAATTATAATGCCCCACTGCAACTTTCTGGAATTTTGCTGTGGTTCTGTGCTTTGCCTGTTGTTAGTAGTCATAAAAGAACCACATGCAGCTTGCAGATGCCTGACTCAACATGGTATTTGAAACAGCCAGCCCTTGGATGTGTGTTCTTATTTATTATCATAGTCAAGGTTACCTCATACCTTTGTGCCATAGTTTACAGTTTTCTTAATTTTTATTCTTAACTGTAAATTATTTTTTCCTGGGATTTCAGGGAAATACAAGTACAGAGAGGTAGTCACAAATTTTTCCTGATGACAGAACTTAGGGAAGAAAATAGTCATGTTTTATTAGGCTGTATATGGATTTTATTAGACAGTGTTTTATTAGCCTTTCATCTCTCTGACACCACACTCACGAAAATGTAATCAGTTATATGAACATTTCTTAGATAATGTCATCTTTTCTATTTTGAAGTCTATCCTCACAAAAGAATTTTAATACACTAAACAAAAACAATTTGCATTTTTACTTTTGAAATCTGTAGTAAAACTTCCAAATTGTGCTTTTCTCACTGATAGCTTTTTAATAGTGTTTGAATATGAAGCCACAAATTGTAGTAATATATTCTTGGCGATGAAAAGTGGCTGTGTCAAATGCTGTATGTACGAGTTACTTTTCTTGTTGCTATGACAGGGTACCTGGCAGATACAATTTAAGGGATGGAGGAGTCATTCCGGTTCTTTAGCTCAGGGGACATAATCCCCCTGGCAGCAAAGGTATGGATGTGGAAGCAGATTTTGGCTGCCTCAGTGGAAGCAAGAGGTGGCTGCTTATGTCAGGGCAGCAGTCAGGAAGCAACAGCTCAGGCTGGAAGCTGTGTCAGGCTCTATAACCAAGGGCTACCTTCATTGGTCTATTTCTGCCAGAAAGGGCCTCACTTCCTAAAGATTCCATAGCCTCCAATACATTGCCACTGGCTGGGGCTTAAATGTTCAAATAGAAGAGCCCATGCAGGACACTTCACATCAGATAGCAGAATTCTATTTCCCGTCTCCTAGCCTTTATACAGAGTTCATTTAGGTCAACCTTAAAAGTCTTCATAGTTTTAAATTCAAAGTCTCTTTTGAGAATCAGTCATTCTCTCAACTGTGAGGTGCTGTAAAATAAGATCAGGGCTGGTGAGACAGCTCAGTGAGTAAGGCGCCGCTCACAAACCTGGTAACTTGAGTTCAATTCCTGGAAGTCCATATGGCGCAGGTGTGAGCGTCTCTCTCTTTCTCTTTCTTTGTCTCCTTCTCTTTCTCTGTCTCTCAGATGAATAGAAATATTCAAAAAATAAAAATAAATAAGAAAAACTCACAGCTTGCATATTTACAATACATAATGGCCCAAAGTAAATACTCCTACTCCAAAATGGAGAAATGTTGGCATAACAAGGAACAACTGTACCTAAACAAGAACAAAACCAAGCAGGGTAAACACTAAACCTCACAGTGTCATTTCTATACCCGAGGCTTATGATAACAGCTCAGGGGCTGCAATGGAGTAGCCCCATCTGCTCCTGCCTTGAAGCCTGTAGCACACATGGGTTTTTTCTTGTATCAGCTCTACTCACTGAAGTTATTTTTTGTTTTTTTGGAGGGAGGGTGCAGATGTCCCACATTCCTGGTCTATCTGATAACTTGGATTTTCTATTAAAACCTAGTTTTTCTTTCTTTTCTTTATTGATCCATACAAAGCTATCTAGGGCCTCCTTGGGGGAATCTGACTCCTTCAGACACTCACTGCCTTTTTGGAACCTTGGTGCTACTTGTACTCTTGCATTTGGCATGTGTGTGAGGTTAGCACTATGTGGATGCCATTGACAAATACAGGGTCAATTTGAAACGTGACCTGGCTTCCTTTCACTACTGCTGTCATGAAGTCTTACTCGCGCCTGCTTGGCAGAACCTGGGAAAACATTTATCTAGGCTGTGTTATCAATAGGTTACTCTGAAGTCTTCCATGGTGGAGTATAGCTCTTAAGGCACAATGCAGACTCTGAGTTTCTCCTCAAATGTACCAATCTCTTTAGCAATCACTGCCATATTGTCTGAAGCCATTTTATCTGCAACTTCAAAATCACTCATGCTACTTTTCTCAGAAAGCTATACATGTGACATCTTTCTGCTTCAATTCATTTTTTTTTCCTCTCAGAATCCTCACTGTAATCCAAGCTAAAAGCACTCAGCAACAACTGTTGGGCAGCCTCAATGCTATGTTGGTCCTAAAGTTTTCCTCTGCCAAACAGATTCGTCTATTACTTTTGAATTCAGCCTTACTTGAAATTTCTACATAAAATGTAGCCAGATGAATTGCCAGAATTGTGCACAAATTGTCTCTAGCCTAATTCCTGATAGAGTTCTTGTTTTCTTCTGAAACTTTGTGAATCGTGCCTTCACTGTCTATTGATATCAACATACTGGTCGTCCTCACTTTACCACGCTGATATCAAGCTCTATTAATTAGCATGCTATGTCTTCTCCAGCCTGTAGCTTCACAGTCTTCCATAGTCTTCTCACAAACCAGTTGAAAGGCCCATGAAGCACAGGGTCATATATATCATAGCAATGACACTATTTCTCAATACCAATTTTCTGCTTTAGTTATTTTTGTCTTCACTGTGACAGAACATCTTGCAGAAATAGCTTATGGAAAGAAGAATTTGCTATGGTGCATCGTTTATAAGAGCAAATCAATCCGGAAGGCATGATGGTGGGAATGGTTCATGACAGGAGGGTAAGATTTTGCTACTTGTTACACTGCCAGGAAGCAGAAAACTCATCTGGAACACAGGACATAACCCAAAGTCTGCCCACATCCCGGCCTATTTTCCAATACCAGGCCTCTGTTCTAAATGTTATACAACCTCCCCAAATAGTACCACTTGCTAGAGATTCAGCACTCAAACACATGAGCCTGTGGGGGACTTTCACATTTAAACTGTAGCATTCTATTTCCATTGCTGGGCTGTGACACAAGAAATTGAAGGAACATTTGAACATACCATTTCAGGTGGTTCAACCATTCTCCTAATTGTGATCCATCGAGAAGTCATAGGGTTTAATGACCCAGAAACTTAAACTGTACCTCCCCGACCTTCTGTACTCACATAAGTGATTTAATAAAATTTGTAGCACTGTAGCCTAAAGCTAGGAATTTCCAGATAGTGTATCCTCAAATATTTTTAGCATCTTGTTTTTTCTCCTTCATACTATTTAATACATGATGTTATTATGTATTTGTTTCCTCAGATATGTCATAAAATAATGATCTTACAAAATCTCCAGTGAGATAGAGTACACTGAAAAAAAAAAGACTTGTCCACTCCTTTTCAATCCCAATAAAGTGTAATGAATCAGAAAGCATTGCTTAGGAAGTTACAACATATTACTGATTTTTTCTCCGTTGCAGGTGGAAACATTAAATATCCCATACATAGAAAGTATAAGTTGTTTTGTATGTCTGAAAAATTTCACAGTCCTATTAAATTTGTTTTTTTGTTTTTATTTTCCCTTCAAATATTGAAGGTCAATGATTTTTTTTAAAAAGTTTTTTCAAAATTTTTCACTGTTGGTGTAGCAAGGATGAATATATATATGATAAGTTTTATATCATGGACATAAGTTGTTCCAAATGAATTCATAGATTAAGTGATTGAGAACAAGTAAGCACAATACAAAATTTTTAAAAAACTAAATTGCAGTTTTCTTGGAAGTACCATAAGTAGCACAGCACACATGCCCACGCCAAGAGTGGGGACAGCACTCAGGTTTCTTCAAGGCATGAAGGGAGTATGCTCAGGTTGGAGGGGTGCTGTGTCACAATGGAAAGAGACAATTCCCTGGAATATTTATCATTCTACTTTTGAATATAGCTAGTTATATAGCTTCAAGTATATTTAAGACCAAAGAGAAAATAGCTTAATCACAGAATGCCTGCCTAGCAAATGTGAGGTGGAACATTCGGACCACAAAAAACATGTCACTTCCAAATCTAAATAAAATTAGAAGGAATATACAAATATAAAATTATCATATAAGTTTTTTACTTTAATTTTCACATATCAAAATAGACAAAAGATATAAATGAAAGGATATCTATGGAATTGGTCAATTGGAGTAGCTAGATGCAGCTAATTTCTACTTGCTGTTGGAGACAGTATACAGTATATTTTAAGATAGAAAGGGAGAATTATTTGGCTTTCAATTCCAGAGGGAATATAGTTTGTAATCACGGCAATCACACAGCAGAAGGCATACTTAGAGGCAGAAGCTGGGGACCTGTTGAGGTTACCACAGCCACTGTGAAGATGGAGAGGAAGAACAAACTGAGAGGAAGCAGGGGTAGACCACAAAACCTCAAATCCCACCCCCTGTGAGATTTTCCTCCAGCAAGTCTCCGCCTCTTAAAAGTACCACAACCTGCCCAAACATCAAGAGTCAAGCACATGAGGTTGTGTTGTACAACTCATATTCTAACCAAGACACTGCCCATCTGGTGAGATTTCCATAGTACTCAAATGACTTGATTCATTTCTTGGGAAGCTGAGGAGATCTGATTGTGGCACTAAATATGCCACTTTTTTTAGTTTGTTTATTTCCATGCAGGATTGGCACACTAACTTTAATTCATAGGGAGTTGTAATTAAGAAAAGATATCTTTAATTTATAGTAGCATTAATTTGGAAACTGTTATAACAGCACCTGCTTATCTAGCAATGTTGCTCGTAGGTGCCTAAACTGCACAGATCACAGGGATCTGTATTATTAGTATCTGCACTATTAGTAGCAGGTAAAAGGATAAGTGTTGATTTGTGGTTCAACTGTGACAAGAGAAGAAAACTTTACAAATATTGTGAAAAGAGCAACATCAATAGTATGAAAAACCGAAATTCCTAACATCACTGCCATACTGAAAGGCAAGATCAGCATTCTCAACCCATAGAATGAATTCTAAACAGAAGACATATGTGAAGAGTTATCTGTGGAGTCAAGAATAATTGAGCAATAAGGAGTGCTTAGCAAAATCTATTTTGGGAGTGTTTAGTAAATTTCCAGAGACACAAAAAATTCTATTAATTTTGGGGGTGAAATGTCTTAGAACGTGCTATAATTAAGAGATTTTTGAAATTTTAAGCCAGATGTTTGCTATAAATTATGAAATGTACTTTTATCCCCCAAACTAAATTCAATAAAGCATTTTCATGTAAGTTAATTTGGAGAGTGGGTTTTATAGCAGATAAGTGTCTGAAGAGTTAGCATATGGTCCTAAATGTAGCTCTGGGAAAACACTATATTCTCATCTGTTCTCTTCCTTAGTTGAATAAGTATCATTCTAAATGATTTGATTTTTTTAATTTCTCAATTTTTAGACGTATTTAAATCGGTATGTGCATTTCTGAATTCCTTGAACCAAAATAATCCTGCATACAGTACTTGTGTGGGTGGTTCTTCGATATTTAATTTTATCTCCAGCTCCATCTATTCATTGTATTAGGCTGGTATATCCTTCTTGGAGAGATTCTACCATTTCGAACTCTGTATAGCAAAAACTCCATATAGCACAAGATATATCCTCTTCCTAATGTTCCTTTTAACTAAGGAATTACGTCTAAATTCTTAAGTTTGGAAAAGAAGAGTGATCTTTCCAGTTTTTTTAATTAATGTTATTTATTTTTAAATTATACTAACGAGGAGGAGTTTATGTGTTATCACTGCCTATTACTTACTCCCACCCTGTGTATACCTCCTCATCCCTCTGCTCTCCCTTCCTACCTGCTTTCCTGCCTTACCCATATATGTCTTCCTATATGTTCAAGCTACTGGGATACCTCAGAGAATAACTCAGTGATCCCCCTCAACTTATTCTTTACTTGGTCCAACAGTGATCCTAACTATCATGAAGATGACATAGTTCTTTTTGTTTTGATACTGTTCTTCTGTTGATGATAGTGCTCCTGAAGTAAAGATCATTGATACATTTTTGTGATCTATTTCATAGTCTTTTTAAATCCTTTTCCAAATCTCTTCAGTCAAAAAAATCCTTTTTTTTATATCCTGATTCTTCATGTGTTACTTCTATCACTGAAGAACATTTATTCCTCTAGTAGATTAAACATTCCTGATCATCTATCATATCCTATCTTAATATTATGGTGCCTAGTATGATATCAGTAAATTTTGTAAAGATACACAAGGTATATATGTTTTAGATTAACTAATAAGTAATACGATAAATGATGTGCTTTTACTTGTAGATATATTGAAATTTTTTGAGAAAGTAGATAAAGTTTCTATTCTAGTGAAGAAAAGTTATTCTCTGTGAGTGGTCCCACCATGCCTGCTTTAAAATTCTAACATAATATTATCTTAATGCCCAGTAGTCTTATGGTAATGCCATAAGCATCTGTTGTAGTTACTTTGCATTTTCCCATAAATCCATGACCAAAGGTCTTATCAGAGCAAGGAGTTTATTTTTTCTAGCAATGGTCAGATTACAGTTCCTTGTCTAGCTTGACAGAAGAATCTACACTAATACCAAGGGCTAAAGGAACTGGCCACATTAAATCCATATGACTGCTGAGAGGGACAATCTTCACTTCACATCCCTGGCCAAGCATACAGAAGGATGCCAACCTCTTTAATCAGTTCCCTCCATCTTATTCAAGGGTCTTGTTCTGCCCACCATGGACTGGGTCTTCCCTATTAAGTAGACAATCTCCTGCAGGTTTGCTAGGTATTTAACTCAAATACTAAATCTCTACAAATGTTCCCAGAGCTCAGACCCTCAACTACCAAGATTGACATCTGTCATATCTATGACAGCATCTATTGATGAGTGTGCCTTTTTGCTGAGTGCTGGCACCAAAATGGAACTGTATATCATGTGAAAAAGAATGTTGATAAATGGTAAGCTAAGAACAAGGACAAATTCACTTCAATATTTTTAAAATGTATTTATGAAAGTTGACACTTTAAGTTTGACAACTTACCACATTAGTTGAAGTTCTTAAAACAAGCAAGAACCCTATAAGGCAAAACTACATCATAATTAACCCATTTATTTTATGGCACCTCTCTGAGAACTTGACAGCTTTAATGTATTTTTTAATGAACTTATCAAAATTTTTTGAAATTCTTTTGACATGAAACCATCATATGCATTAGAAATCTCTGTGATGAGGTTCAGTCTGAACAATGATTTTACCTACAGCAGGAATGTTTTAATGTTTCATCTGTTTTTTAAAACCATTTTAGTCATTTCAGAGATAATTCTGTCAGATTGGCAACTAAATAAATGCTAATAAGTTAAGAAACCTTATATGTGATAGATTATTTTTGCATATTTGTTTTCAGGCAATCTTATGAAAAATATTGGCATGCAGGCAGAAGTAAAATAGTGCTGTGTTCTTTTGCTTTTGATAAATCAGTAAAGTTATGTCAGCATAAGTCCCTCAAGCTGCTTTTAAGAATCTACTAAGAAATGCATTTTCCCTATTCATCACTCCTACAGACATCAACATTTATGGCTTTTTGTTGAATTAGTATTTATTGAACCTGGGTCTGTTACTTCAAGTGGTTGCTGAAGAATTGTTCCTTTCTTTTAAATGTGATGATTGAGATGAGAAATCCATTATGATTACTGAGGAATAACAGAAGAAGAGCTGTAATCTGAAACTGTTACTATGAATTCATTCTGGTTTCTGAGAAAGCTGCAGATATGTTGTTCAATCATAATTCTCATCTCAAGTTTAAATGAGTTGTCATTCTGGTAGAAGGAAAGAAAAAACTTTGTGTTTTGTTGGCTGCAATATTCACTATCAGTATTAAGCTTTCAAAAGCAGTTTCTGAAGAAGCAGATATCAATTCACAGACACGAGTGTCTGAGAGGTAATCACCATTTAATGTGTTGATGACTGACTGCCATGCTGAAGTGGTCTTGCATTATCCCAGCTTGTAGATCCAGTCCACTAACAAATGTTAAAAGAATTGAAGCCACTCTCTCTGACCACTAGAGTGGAAACTGCTGCTTTTCCCTCCATTACAGCAAAACCTGTGGTTATATTTTGTTGAAAGCATCCATTTATCAAGATCCATTTTGTAGTATAGTGCCTCTTCCTGAGAATACAGTCATCAACAATGAAGTTATTGTCTTGAATGCAAAACGTTTTTGTGGTATCTTAGTGGAATCAGGTTGCTACACAGGTTACTATACTCTAGATGGTTAACAAACAATAGAAATTTATTTTTCATAGTTATGAAAGATTAAAAGTCAAAGCTCAAGATGCCAATAGATGTTGTGGCTGGTGAGAGTCTGCTTCTTGATTCTTAGGAGGTGCCTTCTGAGTGTGTGCTTGTAAATACAAAGTCTAAGGGAATGCTCTGGGGACTTTTGATGAGTGTTGCCTTAATTTCTGTTCCTGTTACTATAATAAAATATCCTGAAAGTGACTAAGTAACAAGTGGCTAACTTTACCTTACAACTTGAGGGAGAGTCCATCATTATGGTAAATTCAAAGTGTCAAAAACTCGAAGCAACTGGTCGCACTTCATAATCAAGAAGCAGAGAGCTATGAATGCTTGTGCTCAGCTCACATTTTCCATTTCATACAATTCTGGATTCCAGTCAGTGAATGGTGTAGCGCACAGTGGGAGTATACTCCCACTTTAATCAACCTAATCTAGATAATCCCCCATAGGCATGTAAAGATACATATCTCAGGTGTTTCCAGAGCCAATAAAGTCAAGAGTAAACACTAGTCATGCTCTTACCTCATTCATAGTAGCTCAATTGTTCAAAGCATAAAAAAAAAAACTATTATGTTGAAGGTTAGGTTTCAGCACATACATTTTTGAGGGGCATAAATAATTTGTTCTTTATCACCTGGGAAATAACAATTTAGGAGCAGCAAATATTATTTTATATGGTTAAGAAAAACTATGTGATACAATTTATATGTTGTTAAAATATAATTATTTTATATTTATTTCTCATTGCCATAAAATGTGCCACGTATGTTTCAAAGAAAATCATCAAGTGTTTTGGTTATCTATAATTACTACTATCTTCAATGATGTTTCTTAAATTTATAATTATAACAAGTTGTTGTTTAGTAAAATTTAAACACATACAAAGAAAGGCAAACATTTATTAACATTTAGAGGATATTGATTAAAAATGAAATTAACTTGCTAACAATGTGCCAAGGAATTTCAGAATGCTTTTTCCATGTTGTGGATGTGGGTCTATTGAACAGGGCTTGAAATGTTCATGTATATAACCTTTCAGTTTCACTTCGGTTGGACTTTTATTATTTTTCAGTTGGTTTGATTCATTGTCTTCTTCTCTCTAATTATTGATTGAGGTTTCTTTTAGAATTAAGCAAAATGTTTTTCCATACCCACACTTTGTAGAAGGCATAAAAGGCTATTCTTATCAGCAGTTTCCTTGAAACATATTTTCTTTTTTTTAAAAAAAATATTATTTATTCAATTGTGCGTGTGTGCGTATGTATGTGCGCGCGCATGTGCGTATGTGTGTGTGTAGAACCACGGACGAATCGGGAACCTCCATGGACGCCTCCACCTCCTTCTGCCCCGGGATTCACAGGCTCTGCCCTGCCAGGACCAGAAGCGCAGGCCGCCCCTGCTTCCGACAGGCGTCTATACGTGGAATCTGGGATCCGAACTCAGGACCTTCTGCCTGCAAGGCAGAGGCTTAACCCCTGAGCCACCTCTCCAGCCCAGAAACATTTTCTTTACATCTCATGACACATTTTGATTCTTACTCATGTGCATTTTTTTTCCATTGCTTCCCAAATTTGACTGAAGTTATAGATTATTGTTCAACATTTTCTATCACATCTGCTTATGAGAAAGAGTTTTTGGCACTGGCTTTGTGACTCTTGACTGCCATCACAAATAACTTACACTTGTCATTGTTGCTTAATTCCTCCTGCTTGGATTATAAATACATGAAAGATACTTGAAAAGGAACAGTATCTAAGAACTGCCTTGTAGCTTTCAAAATAACTAATATTTTTCTGCTTTATTGGTGAAACTTCCTTATGGTTTAGAAAAAGTAGATTTGCATTGATGGAGGTTTTTTTTTTTTTTTTTTGTCCTCTGAAGATTATTTAGTCTAACTGATTCTGCAGGGGAGGTTAACACCACACCCACATTGGTTATGTGAGGATTCAGAGGATCTGTCATATTTTTGTATTATGCAGGAAGATCTGGCACAGTAATTCAACAAAACGCACAACTGGATCAGCAAAGTATTAAGCAATCAGAATCCTGAGGAGAGTGGTCATGAATAACCTGTGGTCATTTTCTCCCTCCTAAAGTCACATAATGAATTTCTTCTGTTTAGTAACACAAGTTGCAGCTGGATCTCATCAGTTATTTCTTTTAGGTAAGCCACTTGAGACACAGTCCTTAGTTATGAACTTGGAACCAGTCAAGTCCTAACATATACCCCGAATCCCAAAGAAGGGACCAGTATCAGGTCTGAAGTTTGGTTGAGTAAACTAGTAAATCAATTTTATTACTAAGAGAATGATAGGAAAGTCAGTTTTAGAATGCCAGCCAGAGCTAAGTTACCCTCAGTACTTACTAAAAGATAACTGCCTCATGCTTTCCTTGTTAACTTTCTTCCACACAAGAGCATACTTTGATTCACAATTTTTTATGGTGTATGATCTTCTGAGAATAAATGATCAAATGACTCCCTCAGGAAAGAGTTTGTGTATAAGCATAAGGACCTCAATTTGGGTCCTTAACATAAAGGTTAAATGGCTTAGTGTGGTGGTGGCACATGCTTGTAACCTCATCATTGGGTGGAGAGTGGCTAGAGATAGGTTAACCCTAATTGACCAATCAGTCAGGCTGAATCAATGAACTCCAGGTTCAGTGAGAGACTAAAGGTGGGAACAATAAAGAGACCCCTCTGTGAACCCGTTGTTCAAATGCACAGACACACACACACACACACACACACACACACACACACACACACAAACACATATAAACACATATATGATATGTACTCACATACACACATGTACTCACATATACCCACAAAGAAGAAAAGACCTCTGCTGACACTTGTGGGTTGTGATATACAAAAATAAACTGTTAATTTGTTACTAGGTAAAAATCATAGCAAGAGTTAAACATAAATTAGAAAATTGTTGCCAAGCATGTGTTAGCAGAAAAGCTTCTGACTCCCTGAGTCACACCCTACTCCTGCAGACCTGTATCTGGGTTACTTAGCAGCCACTGAGAGTCCAGTAGAGTAATGAAAAGTCTGAGTTTAACCTTCCCTGACTATTCCTAAGTAGCCATCACTGTAGTTTTTGTATGGCTTGCTTGGATTTTCCTCATGACTAAGGCTTCTGCTTTTCTCCAGCCTGCTCCATTCCTACATTATAAATTAGAAGATCAAACAACTTCATCCCTGTTTTCAGACCATTGGTGAAAAATTAAAAGATACTCTTCCTCCATCCTTCGGTGTGTGAAAGATTATTCTGGAGTTGCTTCCAAAATAGTTGCCCTCAGATTCTGTTGATGTATGTTGTGGTGTAGAAGTATAAAGACATTTTCTGATTCCACAAGATAGATGACGCACCAAAACGGCTGAATGGAGATTTGGTGGGTGTTTTTAGTTATTTACACTTTTACTATGATAAAAATGCTCTGACAAAAGCAACTTAAGGGAGAAAGGGTTTATTTCGGCTCACTAGTCAGAGGCTACAGTCCGCCATGGCAGGAAATTCCTGACTGCAAAAGCTTGAAGCAGCTGGTCACACTCTATCCATGATTAGGAGAGTGTATGTTGGTGATAAGTTCACTTTTTTCTTTATATCCTTTTCAGGGTCTAACTGGGGGTTTAAGTGTCTACTTTAAAGGTAGGCCTAAACACTTCAAGTAACCTAATCATGATATTCCCTCATAGACAACCTAGAGGTTTGTCTCTTTAGCGATTGTGGTTCTGTCAAATTGACAAGCAATATTAACCATCAAAGGGAAGGACAGGAATTTTCAGGCATCTTTGGGATTTGGTTGCTGAGAAGAGTAATTCATTGATGGATTTTCCATGATTTATTCATCTTATACATTATTTTACTTCAAATATAATTTTACATAGACTGTCAAGGAAAAGATGCTTTGCAACTATTACTGAAAAAGCATCACATCTTAATGAAGTGAGTCAACATGTATGATATTTTCTTTGCCCAATACTGCTTATTTTTTGTGGCATAGTATTGGAGTGTTTTTATTTTTGCCTTGTTCTATTGTGGCCATTCATGGAGAGTCCCCATGAGACATTTATCTTTATAGAGTAAATATTTACATATTATATACATTTTTGTTAATACATATTTATACATTATCACTAACAATAGTTGAAAATAAATATTGTTGTGGACTTATAAAATATACTAGAGCTTTGTGTACTGTTGTTAGTCTTGACCAACAATCATAAATTATATTCACACTTAAAGACAAGGATCTGCACTGTATCAATCATTTTGCCTAGTCATAGCCATTCTGGTATTCTTTTTAAAAAGGATATCTGATGTAAACCAAACTGTTTCTTCAAAAGGTATGACAAGTAGTTGTTAATATTGCAGGGTTTAAAGACTGAGTATTCCACGTACTATGTATTTCATGATGTACAAAGGAATTAAAGACATACTTCTTAAGTCGTGTATGAGCATGCAGTGAGTCCTGAGTACCAGCATGTATATCATGGGGTGTGTGCCACAGTGCTGAGTCATGCTGCCAGCACAGCAGTTAAACATTTTTAAGAAGCAATTTACATTCTGTGAGTAAAATTACCATAGACATGAGATAACATCTCTCACTGCCCTATGACTAAAATTCTCACCACTTGGAGGCCACAGATTTGAGGGAGGGGCATTATTTTTGTGGTGGCTAATCACACCTATTAAACTTCTCCCAATGTTCACATACATATGTTCTTGCAGCCTTGGAGCATTCTGCAGTACCAATCCCTATCTTGGCTCTGAGAACCCATTCTCCTGAATTGCTCTCTTTCTCTCCTTTCATCTTTGGTTATCTTTTCCTTGGTAATCACAGCCATGTTCGCCCCCACCTGGAAATCAGCTCTGTTATCTCACCTGTCTGGCCAGGGCTTCCTGTACACACAACATATGGTATCTTTAGCAATAGGGTATTATCACTTAGTTCTGGCATATAATCACTAGCAGTAGCAATAGCCTTTACCATTTGGGGGTTACTGGGATCTCCCTGGCCAATAACTCACATCAAGGCACTTCATTCCAAGCACTGTGATCCTCCTTGACACCAATATGATCTTTGGAAAATCTTTCCACCCACACAAGTGTTTATTGCAGTTTTCTTTTTGACCATTGCTTTAGTTCCATTCACTTTGGTGAGTATCATCTGTCTTACCCAACCTTAAATCTCCCTAGAGCTCGCACTCTTCTGCAAAACACTTTTTCATCCTTGCTCCTTTGGATGGATTTGCATGCCTCTCACACAGGCTTCCAAATCTGCAAAAACAGTCAAGATTATCAGATTATCATTTGCAAGGAGTGGGAAGAACCACCAAAATCTCACTGCAGTCCATTGCAAGCATCGGTGATCTCAGGAATCAGATGTTGATGGGACACTAAAAGAAAACATCAGAAGATCCCAATACTGCACACTGTTGTCTGTCTGGCTACTGAGACTTCACTCTTTTCACCTGAGTTCCTCTTGCTCCATCTGCTTGTTGACCAGTTGATGCTCATTGCCTCTGATACTCCTGAGGCTGCACCAGCCTCAAGACACACCCAGTTCAGAACCTCTCTAAGCCTAAATATCTTACATATTAGTGGAGAACCAATAGATCTGTACTCCATCATGGGATCTCCACTCATGCTGCATGGTCCTCATCTGGAACCCCAACCCCTCACCTCATCAGTGAAGTGGCTGCAGTAGTTCTCACCTAAGAATAACTTTTTTCTTTTTAGTGGGCTGCTGCACTAAGGAACCATTCTTATCTGTCTTCTGTTTCCTGCCCCTCCTTGGTGAGCTACTATTCTAAAGTCTTCCAAAGGCTCAAAAGCACAGAATTTGGCTTTCTATCAATATTTTCCTTAGAAATTCAGCTTCACTTCCTGCCGCATCTGCCTTCTTGCAATTCAAGGGCCCTCTTTTCTGCGCTGCTGTTCCTCCCTCACCCGGTCACCGCAATCTGAGTGAGGCTCACCTACAGGAATCTACTGGTCTACTGGGTCTTTCCAGCTGTACTGCGTCTCCTTTTCCCAGACAGAGCACTATGAGCATAGTTTACCAAAAGAAGCTTACCCAGTGCCACTGCTCCATTATTCAAACTGCAACAACGGCTCCTTCCCAATCTACCTTTGGTTCTGTTGTGATCCTGCTGAGTACATGTGTTGTGTGAATACTTTTCCTGAGGAGATACAACACATAACCACCTTTCCATCCCAGGCGAGTTCCACAACAAACCGAAGAAATGATCAACACCAAGCTCTGTCTAACTTGATATACCAATGAGTTTTTTGGACTTGTTTACAGGAGCAGGGGCAAGGGTTACTTACAGAAGAAGCAGGGAGGACCCAACATGGGTGATGGCTAGCCTCTGGCCCACTGGATGGAACACCCTTAATCATTCTATGTCTACCCTGGAGCCTTCTATAGCATCAAGGTCCAGAGGGCACAAAGCAATTAGTTGCAGAATCACTAACGGTGAGGCCAGAGCTACAGATAGGTGAGGGCTCTCACCTGTCTCTGAAGAAGAGTTTAAGGACAACAGGGCACTTCTGATGGTCTCAGACACGGATGGCAAGTGTTCTGTTCAGAAGTATGTGGTATACAACAATGCAACACTACTGCCCTGCATCTGTATCACTTATTTAGTGTAACCATACTTCAACATGCTAGTACATACTTTGGTTTTCCATTCAATGTGGTGTTTTGATATTTACCTAAGTTGAGACATGTAGATATAGCTATTTGTCTTAACATAACAAATAGGGGTTTCTAGCTTCTGGATAAGTATTCAGTGTCTTTAATCTTCCTCGCTTTAGAGCTGCTTTCATTTTAATGTGAGAATCTTCAGCGGCAGCAGATTACGGCACAGCCTTCTCCCAAAGTTCATCTGAGGATTCCAGTAATGTTCGCACCCAACCAGTTGTCAGCTATCCGAGGAACTCACGGGTCTTCAGTGACTTCTGAGGGAAGATATTTGTTGATACCAGAAAAGAAAAGAAGATTCTTGATTGAATTAAATTAACCTCAATTTTATTTTATTTCTTCTCTTTTTTTTTTCCTTCAAATTTGACAAACATTCACAAAAGTGCTTACCTTTTCCCCTGGGTTCAGCTGAATAGAGTATTTGTCCCCAGAAGCAAAAAGAAACCTGTTCCCTGACTTTCATAATAGTTAGGGAAGTTCAGAAGAATAATATCCAAAGATATTATTACTGTTATAGCACAAGTTATAGATAGATAACTCGAGGATGAATTATTTTTGCCATGGCTTGCATCTGTTGTGCCTGGCATCTGTTTACAACAAGAAGCTTGTGATTAAGAATAAAGGCATAAACATTACACTGCAGTTACAGGTCACAAAAAATATGATTTAAAGTGACATGCTGCTTGAAAATATGTTATTTCTTTCCTTTAGTTGTGTCTTGTGCCACCTTCGAGACTAGCTTTGTGGTTTGCTTTGTTTTCTTTGCTTTTTAAAATCTATTCTTTCAAGTATGGCAGGAAAAGATGTCATAACTTTTTATTCTCTCTGAAGGAAGTTTCTCCACTTTTGTCAAGAGGCTGGGGAAGTCTTTTTTTTTTTTCCCTTTCTTTTAAAAATGTGAATCCGGTCCACGGACAGGTGGTGTGCTGAGCTTTAAGCATCTGGATGAATGATTTGGCTGTGCATAGCGGTGTCAAATAATGTATCTCAGTTGGCAGTCTCAATGAAACAGAATCAGGCAGCCAGTTTTTGTTATATATTAGGAGCCTTGTGCCTACCCGACTTCCAGCTGTGCAGGCTGGGCATAAATCCTGCCTTTCCGTTCTTGTGTGGCAGTAATTCACCCAGAGCTACTCATTCAGATCTGTTTGCCTAAGAATTGCTTTACCATCGGGGGCAACTCTAGCCTATGGGCAGATATACATCCTTTAGTTGCTGTTGTTTTTAGTAACCTTTCTAATCAACCAATTTTCTGTTATTTATACTTTGAGTAGAGGGAATTATTGGTTGAAACTCTCTTTTATGCAGAACAATTGATTTAATTTTAGAAAGCTGGTAAATTCATACTTAAATTTTATTTTTTGCTGACAGCAGTAATACTCAGTTTTCACCATTTTTTTTACTAAAATTCTGCTTCAGCGAGTTGAGAAAAATCAGTTCTTTCTGCATAAACCAACAGGATAGAATTAACCTGAAGAGGAGCAATATATCACATAAGTACATGATGAACTTCTTGAGATGATACTATCTTTTATAATTTTCTTTGTGTGGGTGAATATAGGTATGGGTGTGTATGTGTATAGGTGCATGTAAGTATAAAAGAGGGCAGTGTGTGCACCTGTAGAGGCCACTAGGTGACATTGAGATACCTCCTTATGGCCTTTGCCTAGGTGTTTCTCACGCTTTGTCTTCCAGGGCCAGAAGTGTAGGCTACTGCCATTTCCATCTCATGTTTACTATCCTTTAATTATACTGCTTTACACAAGAAGATGCTTGTGAGGCTTGTCATTAAAGATCAACAAGATATCCAAGAATCAGACCTTTGTGGCAATACAAGAGGAATTACCTTGGTTGCATCAATGAATGAGTGACATCAGTCCCTAGGCAGGTGGGCGAGGATTGTAGAAAGGTGGACTGAGCAAGCATGCATTCATCTGTTGTTCTCTGCAATTGACTGTGGACATGATGTGACCTGCTCCTTCAGGGATGCTGCTGTTGAGACTTTCCAGTCATGATGGACTGTAGTCTATAACTGTGAGCTGGGATAAGCCCCCTCTTTTTCTAAGTTGCTTTGGTCAGATATTTGCTGTAGTAACGTGTGATAAAGCTAAAATGATGCTTAAGAGAATGATGAAATTTTTGTTATATACATGTCTACTTTTTATTGTAAAAAGTCACAAAGATATTCCTATGAGGTAATAGAAAATATGTTGGAATGTAGACCAAATGGAGGCAAAGGAAAAGTATAAGGAATCATGGAAATAGTATTTATCATGGATTATAGCCTGTTTCAACTATACAAATAATAGAATACTCAGAAATAAAAGAAATCTCAGTAGGATTGGCTTATTAAATAAAAATGGGCACTGGATACAGGGAGAGGAAAAAAGAACTAATTCTAGGGAGATGCAGATGTGAAAGAAGAAGATACCGAACTTCATTTAGAGTACTAACTTGAGTTAAATACTAGAAACTAAAATATTGATAAACCATGGAGTACTTGGACTGGGTTTGCATGCTACCTGGGTTGGAGAATCACATTGGTCAAAGTCATAAATGTGTTAGTTACTGAAATAAAGAGAAACAGGTAGATTGCAAAAATATTACAATGAGTCTGTAGTTACACTCTGTAAATATGGTGGGCACAAATCCCATGTGGCTCTTGTGCATTTGAAAGAGTATAGATTGAGATGTACTGAGAACTGGATTATAATAAATAGCACAAAATAACAGAATATTTCATTGCACATTTTGTATTCACTTATTTGAGCAACAATATTCTACATCTATTGAATGAAACAAATTTCGTTAATTCCACTATCTTATATAACTTCTAGATTTTGTGTTGGTGTGCATTTGAATCCATATATGAAAGCCTTAGTGTCTTCTATCAGTTTTCACTTTGACAGAGCTCAGTGAGAAGATAAGAGACCCTTAGATCCTCATGTTTTCTTTCAAAGAATCAAAATTACGGGCACTTGATGTTATGTCTAGGCTTTGGGAATCCAAACTCAGGTCCTCATAGTTGAAAAGCAAACATTTTACCTACTAAGTCATCTCCCAGTTCCTCCATAACATCTTGTGTGTGTGTGTGTGTGTGTGTGTGTGTGTGTGTGTGTGAGAGAGAGAGAGAGAGAGAGAGAGAGACAGAGAGAGAGACAGAGGGAGAGACAGAGAGAGAGAGAGAGGGCACTGTGTGTGTCTGCCGAGGCTCAAGGGTGACTTTGGTAATCATTCTGAGTTTCTCCACCTCCTCTTTGCTTTGTTTTGGAGTTTCCCAGTTTCTGCCTTCTAAGTACAGGGTGCAGTCATTTCTGCCTGGAGTTGTTTTTTATGTGGGATCTGAATTCATTTATCCAGGATCTGAATTCAGCAGGACCTTCTGTTTGTGAGATGGAGGCTTATCCCCTGAGCTCTTATGTATGTTTGGAAGAATTTAGTCATTTGACTTGTAGTACAGGGTGCAGTCATTTCTGCCTGGAGTTGTTTTTTATGTGGGATCTGAATTCATTTATCCAGGATCTGAATTCAGCAGGACCTTCTGTTTGTGAGATGGAGGCTTATCCCCTGAGCTCTTATGTATGTTTGGAAGAATTTAGTCATTTGACTTGTAGAGTTCACATAGTATTTTTTATCTGTTCCTTTTTATCTTCTTGCCCTGTCCATATCTTTCATTCTAAAAATGCTTATTATTTGCTAGTTCTAAAAGTGTTAGACTAGGAATCTTTCTTTAAATATAATTTCATGAGTGATTTATGTTCTATCAAGCAGAACATGTTTGGTGATTTTGTAATGTAATTTTATTATTATGGTTTTTAATGATGTTAACAGCTCCTTGTCTATCTTATCTGTTATTTTCTTAGGGATTGAAAAATGGTGATTTTATTATTCTACTTATATACATTTTTAAATTTTTGGATGGAAAATTATAAAAAGAAATGTCTCTTTACCCGTTAGTAGCTGAACTTTCAGATTAGTTTTATACAGAAAATAATAAATTTATGATTCTTTCACAGTTAATTTTTAAAATGATAGAGTGACATTTGCAAGTAATTTTCTATCTTCACTAGCATTCTTCAGTAGTAACTAAGGACTATTTACTCTTACTAACTCATGGCTAACAGACAATTGTCCCTTCTTGGCCAGAGGTAACTTCTAGTTTGATGAGTTTCTTCTCCTATGCTCAAAGGAGATTCTTTTTGCTCTGTTGTAATAACATATTTCAGTATGATGTGTGTGTTTCCTGAGACCGACAGACATGAAATGGAATCAGTCATTGTGTCTTTTGTGGTGAATGTTATTCCAACACTAATGTATGATTCTCAGGAGTATTCATCCTTACTGGAATGATTGTTACATTACAATCGCATGGATTCTTTTTAATGTTCCCAAATAAAATTCTGTGGATGAGTCAAATGTGGGAAAATAGTACCACAAGAACTTCTATTCATCCAACAATGCTCATTGTGAAATGTGTCCTGTATTTCCATTGTTTTTTCATGTAATCTACCTGCTCATCTGTTTTTCACTCACCACCTTCCTATTTATAACCATCAAAGCCTCTTCTTCACAAAGAAATGACTGCCTTCCATATGTTCTAAATGATTTTCCCATAGCAATGTGTACATGTACATATATATATATACATACATGCCCTTCATTTTTATAATGACAGTGAGCTCTGTTGTTCAGCTCTACCCTGATTTATGCAGTCAGTCCCCTGTTGATGGATATTTTAGTATTTTGCTTTTTTGTTATTACAAACAATGCTGCATTGAGTAGCCTGGAATACAAATATTTTCATACATTTGCTTTAGTATCTTTGGTATAGGATCCCAGAAGAGAAATTTCTGGATCAAAGAGCAAGTACATTGTAATTTTAACAGATGGTTCCAAATTTTCCATATCCCCTAGGATTTATACAATTTTACATTCTTTTCAAAATGTGTGAATATGCTTGTTTCTCAATGGCTCTATGAGTAGAAGCTATTGTCAATGGCTGTATGAGCAGAAGTTGTTGTCAATGTGTGCCTTTATAAATCTGATGACTGAAAAATTATATTTCAGTACAGTTTTAATAAGAAGAAATGTAATTACCTTCAGTAGCATGTACAAATCTTCAGTGTTCACATCAGTGAGTTTTAGAAAATGTATGTATATGTGCAACCTGTATTTTCATTGGTGTATAAAATATTCCTTGAGGAACAGCCAATATTTTGATTTCCATCACCATATATTAATGCTTCAAACCCATTGCCTTGATATAAATGAAGTCATATAGTGTGTATTCTATTGTTTTATTGTGTTTGATCAAAATATTAGACATTTATCTAGATTGTTGTGTACAGTGTTTTTCTTGCTGAGTAATATTTTATTGTATAACAATCACTTATTTACTATGCTTTTAGTGTACTTGGGTTTTTTCTAGTCTCTTTTGAATTGCTTTAAAACCATGAATAAGTTATCAAGATGAAAAAGATTAACATAGAGTGTCTCAAAAGTTTTGGTCTCAATAATGGAGCTACCAACATTCTTGTACAAATCTTTCTGTAGATGTGTTTCTTCTGCTTGGATTAATGAAGTCAGGTCTGTGAAGTTTATATGGGTTTAAATTCATAAGGTAATATTGACTAGTTTTGCAAAGTTCTTAGATTAATTTGCAATTTTACCAGTATCATGTTCTAGGTCTGGGTGATTTGCACTGTTTATTTGAAAATTTAATATTTGCTTTTAATTTCTGCCATCATAATGGGTATATCTTTAGACATTTGTTGTAATTTTTAACTTGCCTTTACTTAATGAGTAAAGTGTGAAAAGATTTAATTACATACATATTGTGTGAATACATACATTTGGAGAAGAGCATTGCTTTATGTATTCTGAGTATTAGTCCTTTCCCTGACTCCCCCATTGCCTTCCTCCCTTCCTTCTAATTGCTCTTTGTTTCAGTTATAAACTCACGTTTTGAAATTTTCTTGATTGTTCATTTTCGCCTTGGTTGGTTTTAATAAGAAAAATTTTGACTGTGATGAAAACAAATTTAATGGGTAATGGTTTTTGTCTTCAGCTTTGCCTAACCTCAAATTACATTTTTATTATTTAATGTATTCTGCTAGGACTTACAATTATTTTATTGTTATCTATTAGGAATCACTCAAGACATAACATTTGTGTGTATATGTATGTACATATGCATGCATAAGTATGACCCTACTTTGGGTTAGTCAAGCTATGTTTTTCTTCCACACCATTACTTAATTAGTCCTGAAAAATTTAACAGCAATATTCCCTAGTACCCTTGGATTTAACTGTGAGTTTGTAGAAATAAGGTATGCTTGTTTCTAGACTATTCTGTTTGTTTTCTTTGATTTTACTGTCCTAGCACTCTGTCTTCAATATTATGGTTTTGTCATTAAATATTATAATCACAATGGTGTTAGTTAGTCAATTTCCTTTTATAGATTAACGATGCTGAAGATCACAGCTAGGAATTGATACATGACAGGCAAGCACCATCCATTCAGTTGTTTCCTTAAACTTACTATATAATTCTATTCATTTCTTAAATTTGTGTTGTTCTAGTCTCTCTTTCTCTCCCCCTTTCCTTCTCCCTCCTCCCTCTCCTGCCATTCACTTTCAGCCTATAAGAAGTATTCTTGAGATTTTAATTTGTATAATGCAAGTCTCTTTGTAAAAGTTCGTTTGCTTACATTATATTTTTACCCTTTAAAATGATAAATCTCTTCATATTTTGGGTTTAGTTCGGTTCCTCTCAGTATTATGTTTGTCTTATATTGTACTACTGAAAACAAATTTCTTAAGCAAGCTTGCTCTCCAAATGTCTTTTTTTTTTTGCACAGAAATATGGCTGCTTTTTTAGATTGATCGATGAATCAATATAGTCATGAACTAGATAGAGTAGTTTTCAGTGGGTTCCCAAGGAATAAAGACATTTTTACTCTTTCAAATCTGTTATGTCTATTATTTATTTTACAGACATATTTTATAGACCTCTGCTCAAATATTCAGAATTGTTAAAAATTGACATCTTTATTCCTGATTTCAGAATAAATTTCCTTTTCATTTTTTAGAAAGTAACTGTGAATAATTTTAATTTTTAACTATCTCATGCAATAAATATCACAAACAATGAGTTGATTAGTAATTTTTTGATGTTTACCGTTTGTGTAACTGGTTTTTGAATTTTTCTTTTCTTTCTATGATGTTATTTCAAGATTATTGCTGAAAAGTAGATGTTTCTTTAGCTAACAAGAACACTGGGAGGTGAAGCTCTTTTTCTTCCCTTCTAGTCATCTTCCCCAGGTGCCAGGTCATGCATTTATTAAAGTATACATGCAATTTGCATTAATATCCTGTCTTATTGTCTTCTACATTTACAAGTAAATCAAATTGAAACATGTAAGAATAAAATTAAGATAATGAATACTGTTGCATATTTATTTCTAAAACAACCATCAAAGACAGTAGAAATTGGTTCAAAATGCTCTACAGTAAAACCAGAGCAGTGGCAACAGGTCAGGGTATTCACACATTTAGAACAACCTCGTGAGGAAAATGCAGAGAAATTTTGGCTTAAAGATTGGGAGAACTAAGAGAGGTTGTAACAATTGTTTTATGATAAATGATGAGAATCTAAATTTTTTTTGTAGTGTCACTGGTTTGCAGAGAAAAATCATACTGGAGACACGTGGTCTCATAACTCTGGATTTTTGGCAGTATACTATGAAACAGATGTCAGATGACATATTTTCAGATTTTTGACATCACTGTCTCCCACAATCTGCAATGGTGGCTTTACAATGTACTCTATGCAAATGAAGTTTTCTGGGAGCATAAATTACAAAAACGCTAAATGCTTCATATCCTTCTGGAGATTACCATAGTCATTTGGGTTTAGTGACTCTGCCTCTTAGTTTTATGTCTCTCCCCTCAGATAAAAAATAATAAGAGCTATTTTGGTTATTTAGTTTCTCTAAGGAAAAAGAGTTTGCATACATCATATATTAAAGATGGTCACTTGAGTATCTGTAGTGATTTTTGTTTGCCTGGCCTGAATTCTACCTTTAGGATAATAATTCTCAAAGAACCTTTTGAAGTGTGAAGCTGAAGATTTTCTTAAAACCCCACAAAGTTTGTGCAGTGCACTGAGACATATTGGCATGAGCTTGTTTCCTGGACATATGGATTGTAAAGTAAGAGTGTTGGGAATTAAAAGAGATAATTTATGCAAAGTCCTCCTCACAGGCACATAGTAGGCTCCCGTAAATAGCAGCGATACGATTTAAATTTGGAAATCATTCACTTAGAAGCTGTAGTTACAAGCATGAATATGGATTGAACTATGCAGGAAGAGTACTGAGCAAAAGAGAAATATAAGAATGTTAATCTGTGAAAGACTGGTGTGACAAGGAGAACCAGAAGTGAGGATCCAATGAAAGGGTCTGAAAGTGATGGTCAGGGGCTGAGATGCACAGCAAGAAATGGGTCCATGACAAAAAAGGAAGGAGAGGGTAGAAGGGTTGGGATAGGACTCAGAGCAGCCAGAAAGGGCAGTGATGGTTAACTAGCCTATGTGAAGGCTATTAGTGAGTCGAGCTAAAATGGTAGCGGAGTGGGGATGTGAAAAATTCAGGCTGAGTGCTCCTGGAGTTATGTCTATGAGAATCACACAGAATGACTCAAAGTAGGAGAAACAGGCTGCTGGCTTGAAGGAAGGAATCTCCCTGCATCCCTCCCAGCTCCGTGGTAACAGGTAATAGATAATTGGTGACAGGCCCTTGGCAGTTCAGCTGCCACAGTCAAACTATAGGAGTCATAAAGCTTACTAATGAAAGGATCTCCTTGGGTAAATCATCACAAGTCAAGACAACATCATAAAGCTGCTGACTTTGAGTTGCTCAAGGGCAAAAGCTCCATCTTATTCATCTATGTATCAAAAGACTATCATAGGACCTGTCACTTAAGCGATGCATAAGAAAAAGTCTTAAAGATTTCAAGTGATCTGGTAGGATTGACACTAGAACCAGCACTATAATACTGTGGCTAATTTAAAATAACACAATGTGGCTAATTTAGGGACAGACTAGTAGGTTTAATTCAGAGCACATAGCTGTCTTAATTTTCACTAGCAGAAATCAGATCAAAGACTTTATTATAGTCATTTTCTGTTGTAAACACTTGTTTTCATTATGCAGGCTTTTGAGTTCTTTACTGTGGAACTTGGCTTTGAATGAGTGGTAGGAGTAGTGACATGGAAGTAGTCATGTGAACCAAACTTGACAGGAGTAGGAACTTAATTGATTTAAAAGAAACAAAATCAAACCTTGGTATCATCTAAAGAAAAAGGCAAAATTCAAACTGCCTGGAAGACCTTTTCTCACAACTACTGGGCTTTATTTTAACTTCTTGTTCACAGACACATACCATCCTCTGTGTTTCAGTGTCTGAGGAGTTCAATGGTATTTGGAGTTTTCAAATTTGTAGACAAAGTCATGTTATACCAACAGTGCCTTTAAAAGAAACCCTTGTACTGCTTTTCAAGACAATTGAGTATTTGCCTTCCTACCAACAGGTGACAGTTACCTTACACCCTCACTCTTGCCAACACTTTGACAAGGTTTTATTTTTGCTATATAATTTGAACTTTCTCAATAGACTCTAATGGTCTCTCTCATTGGTGCTTTAGCTCTCATTTACCTAATAACTAGGAGTGTTGAATGTTTTCTCATGTACTTGTTTGTCATTTGTATCTGTTGCTGTGGTGGGAGTGGTATATATATACTCAAACCTTCAGGGCATTTGTTAAAAAATTACAATCTTTGAAGAAAATTTGATTTTGTGAATTCTCATAGATCTGATACAAGTGTTATCAGATATGTGTTAGTAACATGTTTTATGTGTTTGTGACTTCTTTTTCATTTGAAGGTTAGAGAATTTAAGTTTTGTTGAATTTATATTCATTATTTCTTTACTTCTATTTTATGGATTATATTTTGCAGTCATATCGAAGTTCAACATATACCTACTACATGAAACACTGTAAATCTTGACATTTATCAAAAGAAATAATTTCATGTTCCTTGAAAAACTTGTGCCTGAATACTAATAGCATTTCATTTGTAATTATGCCAAATGGTACATAATCCATATATCCATTGATCATTGAAAGGAGAACGAACGATACTGGTATACAACAGAATACAATGAAGAATAAGAACAAAATGATCACACCAGCAAGATAAGTGTATCTTAAAATAATTATGCCATGTGGAAGGAACCAGATAAAAGGTATAGATTACATATTTCCATTTATATAAATATAGAGAGACATCTCTAATGGAAGAACTGAGATCATGGACTGCTTAGACCAAAGGGAAATGTTGGGGTAATGCACATAGTTTTATTTTTATAAAAATAGCTTTGTAAAAATAGTGATAGCTTCTGTTCCAGTAGTTCTTCTGTTGAAGATATGATTACGAGATTCAAACAACATAAAAGAACACAGAGTTTTTCCATTTTGTGAGTCTCAGATATACTTCATCATCATGGCAGGAGAGTTCTGACCTACATCAGAAGCTGGTGGACCTGGCCAGGCCAGATCCACATGAAGAGCTGAGAAAAGGGCATGCTTTCTCACTTGCCTGTCTGCCAAAACACTCAACCAGCTTTCTCCACATCATCTACTTCATCTTCCACAGGCTTGTCTTATCCAAATATTTCTTCACAGACATGCCTAAAGGCTCAATATTCAATGAATTTGCCACATGTTACTAAATGTCAGTACTTTACAGATATATTTTGGTGTTGTGACATCATATTGTATACTTCAAATCATGTACATGTTGTGTGCCAGTATCTACTGGAACTATAGTTTGCCAAAAATTCTACCCTATTATTTTCCAGAATGATCTAGCAGAATGTAAATGGCTTATTTCTAAAAGCAAACCTACACCTTTTAACATTCAACAGAGCAGTTATTGAGAAATATTCATGAAGCAGATCCTGTAGATCAGTAAAAGAGAATGCCTGTGTCCTTGGTTTAAGCCTTAGTACAGGAAGAAGAGTTGCTTATAGTAGGTAGGAAATTGTTTTTGTTTCCATAATGAATAAATACACACACACACACACACACACACACACACACACACACACACACACACAAGTAAAGAAGCCTGAATTGTAACATAATTTAAACACAAAAGTAAAAACAATTGCATGGCTGATCAGAGAAGTAGTATAAGTGAATATTGTTTATTGAATAACAAACAGAAGTTAACACTGTAGGCATAGATGGTGAGAAGAATTCATGAGAAAATACTTCTCATGATCAGAGAAGTAGTATAAGTGAATATTGTTTATTGAATAATAAACAGAAGTTAACACTGTAGGCATAGATGGTGAGAAGAATTCATGAGAAAATACAGATATTTCATGTACAGAATAGAGCGTCACAAAGAGTTGGTGTAGTTCTTGCTTAATAAAGAAAGATGCAGGTAAGTGGAGTTGAGTGAGAAATGGATCATTAGCCGTCAGAAAGTACATGTGATACAGAGAGATTAATGATGACAGTGACAGTGTCACTTGTGATAAATGCAGAAGCAATTGCACTTTCTAAAATGTCTTCCTAATTGCCCTTCCCAGACTGAATTCACAGATTTAAAAAAAAATTTCTGGTGCATGTCAGTGGCCTTACTACTGTGATGATTTATAATTACCAAGCAGTCATTGAAAGCAAGAAGAGCATAGGAATAGAAGGAATCATAAAATTGTTCTTTTGTTTAATAAATTTTGTGAAAAGTTTTCAAAGTTCTATTACTTATCATACTTCTGGTTAATAAAATAGACTCAGAAAATCACTCATTTGTAAGACACTGATTTAACCATCTCTGCATTATAAATGTCATAAATCATTGATAGTGTTTCTAGAATTTACTGTATTGATTTTACGTAAATTAGAACACTATTACTAAGTTGATGATTGTAATAGAATTTTGCAAATGGATAGCTAATATTAAATGATGATGTATTTAATTGATAGTTTTATTAAAAAGTAATATGTAATGAATTTAGAAAGTTCTAAAAATACAACATTCAATATTTTTAACTAAAATTCTACTGTGTAGGTACAATCATGATTGGCAATTTCCTAGTTTTTTTACATTTTTTAAAATTCATAGTGTATATGAATTTTACACGTAAATTATAAATATGTTTATAATTGTTCTATGTTTATAGTTTTGCGCTCTATCCTTCAGTAAATATTAAGTAACAACTAAAGTCTTTTAGAAATAAAATTCATAGACTTTTTTGGAAAGTGATTTTGTTGGAGAATGCATTATGTACATTTTTTACTCCTTAATCCTCTTTAAACCTAATAACACACACATTTTATGCATGCATTTACTTCATCACAGCATTATACAAAATTAATGAAAATGAGAATAAAATGTCAATAATAGTCATTGTTTTATTATTCCAAGAATTTACTATAAAATTTTTGGAACTTTGTTTTCAAACAGTAATTGATATTCTGAGGAGACAATAGTGTCAATATATCTTTCAAGATAGTCTTGACATCTGAGCCATCTCTCTAGCCCATATCAATATATCTTAATACATAATGTAATCTATTAGTATATTCACTAATACATGTAAATAAAACTAGACACAATATATAGTTCAAAATGTGTGCATAGATGTGTTTGTGTGTAACTATGTACTTCGTCCGACTTTCAGAATGGAAGCTGTATGCAGTGAAGTAACATGAAATAATGGGATGTGACTATAACAAATAACTTAGATTTCGGCTTCTAAAGAGAAGAGCTATATTTTGGCTTACAAATCATAGTTGAGAGTTTATGATCAGTTGTTCTATTGTTTTGGAGACATTTGAGAAGCAGATGATCTTGTCTGAGGTGGTGTGGTAGGATAAAATCACTCATCTCTTGGCTAGGGCATAAGAGAAAGGAAAAAGAAGTGAGTAGAATTTCATTATTTTCTTCAAGAGAATACTTCCAGTATTCTCAAAATATGCCTCCTTCTAAGCTCTACTTCTTAAAGAGTTCCTTGACTTCCCATAATTCTATTTTGGGAACAAAGCTTGAAACCTATGGTCCTTTAGGATCCAAACAGCAGGTGTCAGTAGCTAGAGCCCTTTGCCTGGTGTGCATGAAGTTCTGGGTTCAACTGCATAAAGTTGAACTGCATGAAGTGAATGTGATGATGGTACATACCTGTAATCCAAACACTCAGGGAGTGCAAGAGTTTCAAGTCATGCTTGGCTACATAGTAAAGCTGAGGCTAGTCTGGATGACATATGCATAGTTACATTTGGTAGTTTCTGAATTTTGTGTGTCTCTTTCAAGATCATTAATGTGAGTGAAACATCTTAGATA
Organism: Typhlomys cinereus; assembly: GCA_023101885.1. Classification (NCBI taxonomy): domain Eukaryota; kingdom Metazoa; phylum Chordata; class Mammalia; order Rodentia; family Platacanthomyidae; genus Typhlomys; species Typhlomys cinereus. Next base: position 3,445,098 of record JALPQD010000020.1, read on the forward strand.
ATTTCATTACTTTGTTTTTCATGAAAAAGCTGAGTTCTAATCACTATTTAGGAAATACAGAGTTTAGATTATAATTTTGATGAAGAAAACGACAAACTGTTTCAAGCTGATTAGACCGAAATTGGGCATTTTTGGTCATTTGTGTGGGAGGCTGTGGAAGACGGAGCTGATGTGGGTGGAAGGTTGCCTTAGCATGTCTGTCATGATCTCTACATGTACACTGCCTTGGAAACGCTAGTCAAACTCTCCAGGAAAAAAATTTCTGTTACATTCTTTGTGTTTTTCAAATGCCCATAACTTCAAGAATTGCTAGCAAGAAAATTTACATTTGGAAAAGTCACAGAAATGAAAAAACTTACAGTTTTTCAAATAGCTTAGCAATTTTTGTTCCTATATATACATTTGAAGAACTTAGTACTATTTTTTTAATTTTTTTATTATTATTATTATTTATTCAACTGTGTGCATATGTGTGTGTATGTGCGTGCACGTGTGTGTCTGCATGTGTGTGTGTGTGTCTGTGTATGTGTAGAACCACGGACGAATTCGCGAACCATCATGGCCGCCTCCACCTCCTTCTGCCCCGGGATTCACAGGCTCCGCCCTACCAGGACCAGAAGCGCAGGCCGCCCCTGCTTCCGCCTGGCGTCTATACGTGGGATCTGGGATCCGAACTCAGGACAGGCGGAGGCTTAACCCCTGAGCCACCTCTCCAGCCAGCCCAGAACTTAGTACTATTTTACAGAGGGAGTTTCAAATGTTTCATAACTCTTGTGTTGGTAGTTAAAATGAAAAGATCTCCTGTTAAATTCTGCTAATCTAAATAGAGAAGAAATTGTTTGTGAAAAGGTAACATAACTTTTTCATAAGATCTTTTGTTTTTTAATAGTTTCTGACATTTCTTGACCCCAATGCCAGTATTTAGAATATAACAAACTAAAATGATCAAACAAATTTCAGTTCTAGAAAAACTGCAATAGTTTCTTCTTTTATAGTTTCTTATTTTTCATAATAATAGCACACAAATTTAGGAATATGCTTAATAATTTAACCTTTGTGTCTTGCAATTAATAGTACATGGACTGTGGCAAAGATTGTAGTAATTTCTCTCCATTCTTTCTTATCAGAAGCTCAGTGTTGGGGCTAGAGAGGTAGCTCAGGGGTTAAGCCTCTGCCTTGAAGGCAGAAGGTCCTGAGTTCGGATCCTAGACCCCACGTGTAGACGCCGGGCAGAAGTAGGGGCGGCCTGTGTTTCTGGTCCTGGTAGGGTGGAGCCTGTGAATCCTGGGCAGAGTAAACAAGGAGGAGGTGGAGGTATCCATGGTGGTTCCCGAATTGGTCTGTGATTCTACACACACACACACACACACACACACACACACACACACACCCCACATGCACACACACACACAATTGAATAAATAAGAAATAATAAAAAAAATTTAAAAACAAGAAGCTCAGTGTTGTATGGTCTTCTTGTTGTCACCTATCATGAACATTTAGAGTTGGCAGACAGAATGTATGTGGAGATGTGTGTATGTTCTAAGAATCTCCTTAAAGCCTGAGGGCTATCTTGTATGATTATTTTCTACAACTGCATGTTAAGATGAATGTGGTAGCTATAACTATCTTGTTTCTGGACTTGAGAATGTGCTTTAGTGTGTGCATCTACACTTGCCTTTGAGCATTCTGTTACTTAAATTGATTGGAGCAGGCTTTCTATCTCATGCTACCGACAGAGTGATGATTAATAAAGCTATTTCATTTTCATGGTGAGTTATTAAATGATGTAGCAAGTAAAGTGGAGGATGAAAGGAGGTCTTCACCTTTATTCATGCTATGTTGTTATGTATGTATTTTCTGTTAAATATTCTGAGACTCTGCTTTCTCTGGCTTTTGGATCCCAGTTTACTGTCAACATAGGCACTGTGTAAATGATCATCAGACAGGAATGCTTCAGGATCAAGCTGTAATGTAACGAAATGTCACAATTGTTTGACCAAGCAATTAGAAGACTATTCCAAAATAGTATACTGTTTTTGATCACTTCTGTGACAAGTGAAGACTCTCAGAGTGAAGATTAGCTATTTTCAGAGTTTGAATCTCCTCATTTTCTTTGCCAAGATACCTTATTTCTTAGGTAATTAGATAGAAAAGCCAGTTCAGTATTGCATTTCCCTGGCTGGGATGGGAAATTCCTTTGGCTTGGTTTATCTTAGAATCTCATTGTCCTGCATTTAGCAAATGACTGAAGATTGCACATTTTCGACCAGACTGAACCAATGAAAGACATGCTTTTCTTTTAAAAATTAATTGGTATATAATTGCAATATATCCCTACATATATCTGTAATATATGCATATAATATGTAAATATACATATATATTATGGCAACATTTTTTACATAATTTTAAAGCTTCTTGCAGCTACTTTTTTGTACCTTACATTTTCTGTCTTTTCTACTTATTAGCACCACATGGAGAAACGCTTGCTTGCAAGAGATGAAGGTGTCATACAATGGCATATAAACAAGGCCAATAGCCAGATATAATAACCTCATTGTGAGAGTAACATAGACATATTTTAAAAGTTGTATTATGGATTTCTGTCTTCACTAATAAAATACATTTGGGAGCCCTGTACTCGAACAATTAAATATCAGTCCAGTAAATAAACATTGACGCATCAGCAAGGGAGTATGGGTATGTATGTGTGAACATATATTTTTGCAGTTGTGAGTCTACTGAAAGATATCTCTGAGAAATGTTAGCTACAATGACAAAGTTAGTTTTTCTAAACTATATTCTAATCTGATTTATGGGAACTCTTTCACCTAATAGCTTAATTGCTTAATAATATTACATTCTCTATAAGTACTTTCTGTCTTGTACCCCAAGGGAAAAAAGTTTTGAAAGTGTTATAGCTTTCTTGACAAGATAATCAGAGCTAAACAAGACAGAACATTTGCAAAGTGCTATGAATTTGCTAATGTTTCTTTTTATGGTTAATTTTAAGGTCAAAGGCTTTGGTTACATTTTAATGAATAGTTGAAATGATGTTCTAACAGTGATGAAAGTGGTACGTGACAGAAATTAAATACTAAAATTGCTAATGCCATTTTAAAAACTAGTTTAGGGTAGAAGTTGCATGCTCAAACAACTGGATGCAATTTAAAAAGCCAAGTCATGAGCTAAACCATAAGATGGAGGAAGCTAATAAATCTTTGTTATAAATTGTTTTCTATTTGTAATAGAATGTCTATTCTAAGCAATATGTGAGTGAGCATCCTATGACTTTGAAATGTGACATGTCTAGATACAAAGCATGATTCAGGCCAGAAGAAAACTGAGTCCTGTAGTTCTGTCTTCTCTTCTTCTTCTTCTTCTTCTTCTTCTTCTTCTTCTTCTTCTTCTTCTTCTTCTTCTTCTTCTTCTTCTTCTTCTTCTTCTTCTTCTTCTTCCTCCTCCCTCCCTCCTCCTCCTCCCCTCCGCCTCCCCCTACTCCTCCTCCTCCGCCTCCTCCTCCTCCTCCTCCTCCTCTTCCTCCTTCTCCTTCTTCTTCTTCTTTTTTGCTCAGAAATTTGTGTTAGGAGGTAAAGAAGGTTCTGTTCTTCAATCACTGGCCTTGACCTACCTCTGAACAGCAAATGACAAATCACTCCCTTCCTTTTTTCCTGTGTTGTCTCCTTCTGGCAGGACACATGATCTTAGGTGTAAGCTGCAGACCCTGTATCAATAATTAATTTATTGCCTCTCAGTTGAAAACCCATCCTCTTGTGCTTATTTTGAGATGATAAATTTGGCTCCTCAGTCTGTATTTATTCCTGTACATGTGCTTGAGTTCAGCTTTTCCAAAGAAACATTAGAAGGAAAAACTGACAAGGAGAACTAGAAGTGAAGGGGAAGAGAGACTGTCTCCTTACCTATGTTTCAGTTTCTCCTTTGTTTATATCCTTTAGGCCTCAGGGGACATTAACTTTCTTTGTTGTCTAATACATTACTAAAAGTCCAGCGGCTCAGCACTTTCCTACTTTCTCAGCCTAGGAATTCTGGCATTATTTATTTAGATCTTCTTCCCTGGGTGCCACCCATCTTCATTCAGGCTTCAGCAGGGCTATGTTCTGATCTGGAAGCTTCTTAGAGAGGAATCATGTTCCAAACTCCTTCATGGTTTGGAAGGAATTCATTTCTATGGTTATGGTCATGTGACTCAGAGCCACAGTGTCTTACCGACTGTTGGATGAAGGGCACCCATTACATCCTAGTGGCCCATAGAGTTCTCTGCCCTGTAATTAATTCATCCTCATATAGTTCCCACGTGATGGTCTGCTTCTTCAAGGTCAGTAGGTGGGTTTCTTGCTGCTGTTGACCAAATAGAAATAGCTGAGTCAAAGCTATTTTCCAAATAATACTGGTTAGAAGAAAACTGCAGGTTGTAATATGCTCAATTAGACAAAATAGTATCAGGGTGCAAGGTACTGAGGAGCAACCTAGGTTATGTGAGGAGCAACCTAGGTGGGGGCTGTTTCTTGACACTTCTGTCTTTGAATTTCTAGAGAGTTCTCTTTTTACACTTCTTGTGATTAATAAACTTTACCAAATTGTATTAGTCAGGTTCTCTAGAAATGCAGAATCAACACAATAATATATAAATAGGGAATGTATTGAATTGGCTTACAGATATGGCCAAGGTAATCCAACAATGGCTGCCAGTAGCTGCTAAGTCCAGTAGTCAAGCAGGTGATGGCTGAAGGCTGGAGGATTCCTAGAAAGTCTTTAGTCTAGTCCAAGACTTGGAGGGTTGGAAGGCTGGAGAGTCAAAGAAGCGAAGAAACCAGGCGGCTGGAAGGAAGAGCAATTCCTAGCACAGCTACAAAAGCATCTCTTCTCTTTGGTGGTTCCCTTTTATATGGTCCATTACCTGGAGGTTCCTATGAGATCTATGGAGGTTCTGACGGGATCTAGGGCAGGCATAATCCTTTTGGGTGGCCTCAGTTGATCTTTCCAGGTTTGGTCTCAGCTGATTTTAGTTGACATCAGGTGTGTCAAGTTGACATCCAGGACTAACTATCACACAAATTAATAATTGCTTTTATTGTTAGTCGTCAAAATTACTGGTATGATTTGTCTCATTACACGATTCTGAATGATATCAGCTTTTCTGCTGATATGGCCTCAACACCATTTACTAATTCAGTCAACTCACTCATGGAGCTCCAATGTTCCTGTCAGTGAGTCCCTAATCTCTGCATCTCTGAGTTGCCCCTCGGACAAAAATTTCCCGGTGGTCTGTGTTGGAAGGAAAAGTCAGGGGGATAATCACACTCTGTTGCTTATATTTACGCAGTGTCTTGTAACATGGAGCTTATTACTGATAACTGAGCTACTCAAATGCTGGCCTTCGTTTCCTCTTCTGCCTAGAGGGCAAGTAGGACCAAGTCATCTGTGAGTTCTGGAGGGCACATGCCCTTTCAGTGTGATAAATTAGTTAGCTGTTAAACTAAATGCTTCTTGACTTTCAAAATGAGAACATTAGGATGGTCCTTTAACATATTTATTTGCCTTGCTGGGAAGGTAGTCAAGGTCTGCTGGATTTGTGATGTGCTAAATGAATGTGTGGCTGAGGTGCTCAGGTGGTTTTATTGGTAAGGTTAGCTACAGAAATGAAGGCGTGAGGTTACCGGAGGACAACATGACATCCGTTAAATTAAATACCTAGTAAATTTTCTGTTTGGGGGGAGGATTTCTTAAAAGTCAAGAGGGAATGAAACTCTCTAAAAAGGGAAGCGAAAATATATCTTTTGACACTATTTTTGGATTTTTTTTACAGCAGTTGCAAGCAGCTTGTAGATGCTGATGAAAATAAAACAAAGATGAGTAAAAGGGAAATGACTAGGCTATTTCAGATACCAGGAGCTGATATCATCATTTCTTACTTCTCTGCTTGCTTTTGCTGTGTCAAAATGGTTCGCATCAATCTGCTTTGCATTTTCTTTTTATGCCTACCATGTAAACTTTCAAAAGTAAAGTCTTATAAGGTTAATTAAAGAATAAATTGGTAGAAATGCATCAAAAGAGACCTACAATACTGCTTGGATGTGCTTTGTTTTTGAAGAAAATTTGTGTTTTTAATACAATAAAATGATTGTGAGTTAGGTTTAGTAATACAGCCATATTAACTCTTTAGACACAGACATGGTCTAATCTTCTTAGGCTATGGGGAAGAAGTGCAAGTAATAGCATAAGTCTGATCTTGCATTAGCCTTCCCTCTGGTCACTGAGAAGCAAAAAGTCACTTTGAGCTTTGCAATTTAGTTTCTCTTCTATTGGAAAGATATTTCTTACTGAGGGTGAATTTTTTAACAGCATGTTGCAGTGATATTACTTTTGTGTGTACTTGATCCTCTGACTTGCTTTTCACTATCATGTTGCTTCTGAATTTCAACGAATCCTTGAATACATTAAGAAAATATTCGACTCAAAGACAATTTGACTCAGAGCAGAGTCCACATGACATTTCTATGCTTAACCAATAAGGAAATGTGGAATTTTTTTGAGACAGTCAGACTTCCTCTGGATTGGTTGTCTGAAAAGCGAATTGGCAAAGTATTTATGAGGTGTTTTACGTGAGATTCTTTTTTTTTTTTTTTTTGCTTTTGTAGTATAAACAATCAAACCACTTTTTTCAAAATTATGTCAAGCACAATACTTTAAAAATCCTGTTAGAAAATTAGGAGACAGCAGATTGTATCACTAAGAGGTCTGTAATAGTAAGAAAACAACTTACAGAATTTTATCATATGGACATGCTATTTGAAAAAACAGGAAATCTTAGCAAATTCACTAAATAAGACAATAGAAATTGTATTATCTACCTTTAAAAAGTGTGTGTGTGTGTGAGAGAGAAAGAGATGTATGTGGTCACACATGACTTGCCACATGTATAGAGGACAGAAGGAAATTTTTGTGGAATCGGTTTTCTCCTCTCTCTAATGTGGGTTTTTGAATTGAATTTAGGTTATCAGGATTATGTGGGAAATGCTTTACCTACCAAGTCATACAAGATTATCTTATAAATCATGCTACTGACAATAAGTGTGCTGGCAATTTAAATAAAAGTGTCTAGTGCTGGTGAATAGGTTTGAGGTGAGCATATATTTTGTATCTAGACCACTTAGGTCTAATTACAGAAGATACACGTTGATTCTTCTGGTGGAGTTCCACTATCCCTCCCTCCATCTGTTGTTTGAAATGTTTATGGGGCAATTGAGGGGAAAACAGAATCTCTCAACCTTTGCAATTCATACACATATATATCATTGAGTTGTAACTTTGGTTATAGAGATGACAGAAACAAAATACTGAAATGTTAGTAAGAAAAATTTGCCCTAGGAAAATGAAGGAATATGATGTAGGATGATGGCTTTTAAAAAGTGGTTATTTGGTTTCAATATGGCAGCTTATAAGGAAAGCCATTTATTTGTGTACATCCTGCTGGCAATTATAGGCTACTAGAAAGAAAAAACTCTCTATAAATTCAGAGTCCATGTTACCATATTCACTCTCCACTCACATCTTACACAAGCACATATAAGAACATTCTCTTTACTTCATGTTGCAGCCATCAGCAAGATCAGCAGCTTTTTAGATAGTCGTGTTTTAAGAGAGTCTTAGTAGCTTAGCTCTGAAGTTGTGGGAGAGATGAATAGCAGCTCTGGGGTTGCATTACCAAACCTCAGGCAGCACTCATTACATAAAATTACATGAAATTTTCCTGGGTGCTTTCACAAATACTTGGGGAAAAGAGACTTCATAAAAAATTGTGTTCTCCGTTTGTGTCTGGACTCTTAAATCATTACCCGAGGACTCTGATAATTTCCTACTTTGGATTCTAAAACATTTATTTCTATACTAGAAAAAATATTTTATTGAAAGGATTCAGGTTCAACTGTCAGAGAAATTTAAATTCTATCTACAGTATTGTGAATTCTGGAGGGATTTGATTAAAATGTCAAATGATGAATCCAACTAAAAGTCAATAAAAGGCCAAGCAACATACTGTGAATGTTTATGTTTTCCAAACAACCCAGGAAGCTGGGTTTGGTGGCACACACCTCTTGCTTGGGAAGCCGAGTTAAGAGGATTTTAGCTCTTTACCAACCTGGACTATAAAGTAACATGATTTGGCTGCAACAAAATAAAAACAAAAATAAACTAAATGAAAAAATTGCATGAAATCCTCTCATCTAGAATATGTCATATAAAATTATATGAAATTCCTATTTAAAAACTTACATTGAATCTAGTGAGAATGGGTAAAGTATTAATCAATGATTCATACCATAAATATGATAAAAGTCAAAAGGTAAGAAATTTCTTTTGGGGGCTGGAGAGGTGGCTCAGGGGTTAAGCCTCTGCCTTGCAGGGGGAAGGAAATGAGTTCGGATCCCAGATCCCACGTATAGACGCCAGGCGGAAGCGGGGGCGGCCTGCGCTTCTGGTCCTGGTAGGGCGGAGCCTGTGAATCCCGGGGCGGAGTAAACAAGGAGGAGGTGGAGGCGTCCATGGTGGTTCCCGAATTCATCCGAGGTTCTACACACACACATACGCACACACACAATTGAATAAATAATAATAAAAAAATTAAAAAAAAAGAAATTTATTTTAAAAAGAACCTTGAAAAATACAGAACTCTGAAACTTGCAGGATAAGGAAAAACTGGATTAAGACTAGGAATGCAGATGCTATAAAATAAAGATGTAGCCTTAATACTGTAAAAGTCAAAATATTTTACAGATTATATTCTATATTAAAGTAAGAGAAAACCCAAACTCTGATGACTAAGGCAGGATTATCATTTGATGTATAGAAATCTCTTACAAATTGGAAAGGACAACACACTATGGAAAAATGGTTAAGAATTAAAACAGAATAAAGAAGTATAAGTCTGTATGTTGAACAAAAATATAAAAGTTCTAAAATCGCCAATTAGAATATGGATAAAGTGACACTGCCTATTTTAGGCATTTTAAAAGTTTGTTATGCCTATTAAACTGAATAAGTTACTATTAAGTTTAATATCAAAGATGGAATTGGGAGATAGGTGCTATTTTGTATCTTACACTTTCAATGAAAATATAAAGAATGCCAACATTTTTGTAATACGGTATGGCAACATACATTAAATTTTTTAAAAGTATACATATTTCAAATCAATAGTTTCATTACTAGAAATCTAAAGTACAGAGAAATAAATATATTGAAGTTTAAGTACCTGCTCAAAAATGTCACTCCAAGTTGTTCTACTCATCAATAATTGGACACAAATTATGATGGGGTTACTTCCATCCAAAACTGATATGGAGACTTAGTATTTTTACCTTTATTTTAACTAAGTGTGTGTGTGTGTGTGTGTGTGTGTGTGTGTGTGTGTGTGTGTGTGTGTGTTGGGGGCATTACATGAGATGATAGATACTTGTGGGAATTGGTTCTCTCCTTCCACCATGTAGGCTCACTGGCTTCTCTTGCTAAAATTTAAATGTCAATTAATGAACATAAGGTGGATTTAAAAGCAAAAGTCTTTAGCATGTGGGCGCTCTACCTTTTGTCGTGTCCTTACAAAAGGCAGGTGTGGTTCCTCTTACCTGTTTGAATTTTGCTATATAGTGATACATCAGGCAAGCCCAGAGGTTATTAAATCTCATGGCCATGAGCTTCAGTACATTATGAATTGTCCATACTCAGATGTTGCAGTTTGCCTGCATGGTTGCTGATAAATGACCATCAAATGGCTTAAGGGAACAAGAGTTTATTCTCTTACAATTCCTGGTTACAGTTCTTAGTCCAGCTTGATGAGAGAGCACACACCAACACCAGGGCCGAGGAAACTGGCCACACCATGTTTACATAACAGCTGAGAGATGGACAATCCTTACTTGCCAGACCAGCATGTCTGGCCAATTGAACAGAAGGATGCCAACTCTCTCAACCAACTCTCTGTGATTTATCCAGGGCCTAATCCTACCCACCATGGGCTGGGCCTTCCCCAAGAGCTAGACAATCTCTGAGCTCTGGGCTCAACTCAGTCACTAATTCTCTACAAATGTGCCCAAAGCTCAAACCCTCAACAGTGAAGCTGACACCTGTGCTTAATTAACTCTGACACCAGGTAGAGCAGCATGAGATGGAGCAAGACACAAACTATCAGGAGAGGAATGACCAATGAACAGACAGCCTTAAAAGAGAATACAATGCCACCTTGTTTAAAAAAATAAAGCAATATATTTGAACTGAATTAGGTATTCTATATGGATTTATAGTCTACATAGAATTATCATTATGGGAATAAATTAGTTAGAATAGGCTTTTCACATGACTTTACATTGAAAGCTAGGACATGGAGCTGATAGTTCTTTGGAACAAGTGAAAGAGTTAAGAGAGTTAATACAATAGAAATACAACATAAGACAATTAGTTTAATATAAAATAGTGCATATTACTATGATACCATGCATATCACACAAATTATACAACAATGCATGTTGGGATGAGTACTAATGTGTCAGCAAGCTGAGGATTTCTAAGATTTGCCAATCAACTAACTTTGGATTTCTTCTTATATTTGCATGTTCAGCTTGAATAATTTTTCAACAGTGTGCTATTCATATAAAAAACTATTTTTACTGTGTGAACAGAAGGAAATATATATCTAGGTTTTGAAGCTATATTTATCATATTTTAAGAAGTGATAGAATTAATCATAAAAAGGCAACATGCAGAACTCATGTGAAAAGTGGCATTTTCTACTTTTTGATTTTGCTAATTATGCTACATTTTTCAGTGATTTGATCTGTACTCAGCAGTAGTCCTCATGAATGCTCCAGGAAGGAACGAAATAACAGTTTGAGTAAAAGTTTTTAAAATGCTTATTTTAAGTATGTATTTATTAACATGAGCAATTGAACTTCAGTTTTATCTACATGGTAGCTCAGAAATCAGAAATTATCAGGTGTATGTTCTTTCTGGCAAGATAGAGTCTTGTGTTGCTTAAAGATGGGGATACATTCTGAGAAGTGGATTGTTAGTTGGTCTCATCATTGTGTGAATATCAGAGTGCTTACACAATTCCTGGATTGTATAGCCTGCTACCTGCTTAGATTATTCCAGACAATTCAGAAGTACATTTGTATACATGTGTATATAAAATAGCTTACTGATACTGAAGTCATGGTAAACAAACAATAGGAGCATAGATCATGCATGAGGAAAAAATAAAGCATTTAACAGAAACAGTAAACATAAGATGGCATGCTGGTTTTTAGGAATCAATTTTTATATACTTATGGAAGAATATTCTAAAATAATGATAGAGAGTTTATAGTAGGTATGTAAATCAGTAACATCATCATTTACTCCCAAGTATTTATGTGTTATACATACTTATATGCTCTGGATTATTCTATGACTGGTAATGTAGTCTACACTAGCATTATTACAAACACACGATGTTTTGTGCTGAGATATTACAACAGATATGCCATTATGCAATAAGCCAATTCCAGTTCTACTATGTTTTTATGAATTCACTATTGCATGCATGACTTATAATTGACTAAAAATTGTGTGCATGAAATTACAATTTTAAATATCGTTGCTAAACCTTATAACACAAAGAAATGAATTGCTTTGTTATGAAAAACGTCTACTACCAGAGAAGTCTGTTTGTCATAAGCCACAATCATGGCTTATGTGTCGGAGGAGGGACTCAGGGGCATGCGCACCAGAACAGAGGACATCCTCAGGTGTTAGTCCCCACTTTCCATCTCTCTGGAGATAAAGACTCTTCCTTGCTGCCCACTCCAGGACAGCTCAACTGTAATTTTGGGGATTTGCTCATTTTTACCTTATATCTAACCATTTGCTCTGAAATTACAGCTGTGTGCCTTTGTCTTTGGCTTTATGTAGATTTCAGACACTTGATCAAGTATTTGTGCTTCTTCAGTAAGGGCTTTACCCCCCTGTGCCATCTCCTCAGCCTCCCTGTGGCTTTGACTTAAATTGCTTCCACTTAAATGTACCTTCTACCAATTTAATGTGTAATTTGTAAACTTGCTTGATGACTCAGTTTCCTCACCTGTGACATGTGTGAAACAAAGGAAAATGACAATGAAAGCAGCACTACAGTCTAGAGGCCTCTAGGAGACAGAATGCAACATTCTAGCTGTCACCTAGGATGTGGACTTCATATCATCTCATCAACCCCTTCCATGTTTCACTGCAGGCATGAACTGAGCATCCAGAGAATCACGACTGTGACAGTCTCAAGATGCACATCATGCTGTTACTGAGCTTTTGTGTTCCAGACAGTTCATTCTGCTTGTACGTTCTTTTCTTCTGTGTTCTTTATCACAGCTGTCTGAATCTGTGTTTCTTGAATTTCTCTTCCTAAGACGCCAAACACTTCCTTTTTCATTCTACAACTTCTAGGTCTGGATTAACTGAAATTGTGACGATTAAGAGGTACAGATCTATTCATGACTCAAAAGCCAATCTGTGACACAAAATTAGGAAAGAAATCAGGTTTATTGATTGGCTGTCACTCTGAAAAGATTGTGTTTAAGATAGGAGGTTTGACAAAAACATGGTCTTTGGGAAGGAGAAACACACAAGATCATGGACACAGAGCTATAGATGCTAGGCCAGGTCTTCATTATCTAGGACATGGCTAGAGTATTGAAATTGACCTTGAATGCCTAGGGTTGGTTTCTGCAATTCTTTAGATAAACCCATGCTTTTTATGTAAGTTAAGCATCAATGTACACATTCTGATTGAATCTGAAGTTCATCAGATGTTCTGAATTCTGAAGAGTTTAGATTATTTAACAGTTAAGATTTAAAATTTTTTTATTATTATTATTTATTCAACTGTGTGCATGTGCGTGTGTATGTGTGTGTCTGTGTATGTGTAGAACCACGGACGAATTCGCAAACCACCATGGACGCCTCCACCTCCTTCTGCCCCAGGATTCACAGGCTCCGCCCTACCAGGACCAGAAGCGCAGGCCGCCCCTGCTTCCGCCTGGCGTCTATACGTGGGATCTGGGATCTGAACTCAGGACATTCCGCCTGCAAGGCGGAGGCTTAACCCATGAGCCACCTCTCCAGCCCCAACAGTTAAGATTTTAAAGGCATTTAGGTATGACTTTTCTTTAGAATGTAGAAATCCTAGCAAAAAAGTGTCAGTAACTCTGCAAAGAACAACTTAAAAAAGAGTGACTACAATTACAAAAATGAGTGTAAAATTCTTGTAAAGCAACATTATTTACTGTAAGTACATAATATGTGCTTATTCTTTTTGCCATTATTAGGATCATGTACAAAATATTCACCTTGTGTTGCTGATTGTTAAGTAGAAGAAACAAACCTCAGAAATATAGTCAATGCTAGTCTTACAAAATGCACCAATTCTAAGAAGCTAAGGTATCAAATTCATGAAACTGAATCTGCTTATGTTATAAAATGAACTCATTGTTTTTAACGTTGACTTAGCCTATCATACATTGTACAGATAATTTTGCTGGTGAGGAAAATTCAGATCTATTTGAGTTTCTTCTTTTAGAATGGCAAGCTACAACAATCATATGATTCACTAGTAACATGATAGGGAACTTAGTTCATTCTATAATCATAAACTATAGGGAGAAAAGGTGAAAGGATGCAGGTAGAATAAAGGAAATGCCATTTTTTGATAGATTATTGTTAGTGTTGTAAAATACTAAAACTGTAAATTTTATGTAAGAATCTTAAGTATTGATACTGTGAATGCACCTATGATGTCAATTACAACTAAAATCTAGTATCTTTAGGAAATGGAGGCCCTAGAGCAAAACTGTGTTGGTCCCAAGTCTGATTTCTTTCAACTGCAAACTAGTGAAATTAGGCAAATGAATTTCTCTAATCCTTCCTTTCTTTTTTTCTGCAAAACAAAAATAGCACTCTCACCATATGTTGTAAGAGTTACATAAAATAATCTATGTAGGGACATTTGAGCAGAACTTCTAACATATTTAATATTGAAATGTTTTCTATTATCTCTAGTACTAATATTAATTTATTGTTGCTCTTCATCCTCTAATTCCATGTATAAGTATTGTAAGCACTGCCTAACTAAATCTATTCCCATTCCTACAAAGCATTTTATATTTAGTAAATCTAAAAGTGAACATATTTCTTTCTTTTCCAAACCTTCTCTATGTTTTATTTCCTTTCTAAGCAAATAACCAATTTTATTTGTTGCTCAAATTAGAAACTTGGAAATGTCCTATATGTACATTTTTTGACAATCGACTAGTTGCCAAGCAAGAGAACTCTTATTGCCTTGAAGTCTTTTAAAAATCTTTGCCTGCCCTTTTCCAAATCCTGCACCTTGATCCTTCTGCAGGTTTTAACATTCAGGTCCAAATTTGGCTTGAACCCCTGTGAATCCCTTACAATAGCTCTGAGGTATTGTCATACTGAATCATAAAATCTGAAATGGCTAGACACAGAGTTCACGATTAGATTCAGACTCTGAATTGACACCTGGTCTTTTAAATCCTGTCTCTTCTCCTGCCACTGCCTGTAGGACATCCATAGGGAGGCCCAGAAGGTCTCGGAACATGCAGGGTTACTCCTTGTTCCTTCCTGCTTAACTAGCACCCACTTTCCTTCAAAGTTCTGCTCAAGTGTTGATCCTGCTGGGAAGCCTCTCTAAACCCCCTGTCTGATTTTCTGTTTCTCTTCTCTTTGTCTGTAGAATTTTATGAAAACTTTTATCAGAGAACTCTGGATGCAGATTGTAGCAGCTAGAATGAAGACAGGGACTGTGATTTTTATGATTTTGACTCTGAGCATAGTGTCTGAAATGGTTGCATGTGGAAAAACCTTATCCACTGTGAAGAGGCAAACTATGCATTTTTTTTCCTTCAGAAGGGTTAAAGAATAAATATCATGTGTCCCATTCCCAAATTGCTAGTGCACAGCAGCTGAACCACAGATGAGAATGAAAATAGTACTTTAACCTTAATTTGACTGGGAATTCATGAAGCTCAGAGAAACTGCAATTCCAAAGCACTTTTTATGTTCTTAAGATATATATGTTGGATAAATCAATCTTCCATGGATAAAATCTACTTATACCTTTTATTTCTGGATCATTGCTTTCATAAAAGAGAGCTAGTTTGCTCCATTAGCACATATCAGAAGTAATATTACAGTAAATCTATAAAATGACCCTTTTAGACTTCAGAAATGTGAAAAGTATGGGAGGAGAAGACAGGAGTGCTTTCTTTGGACATTTTGCTGTTTTCTAGTTTTGTGGCTCTTGAAAAAAGCAAAGAAAACCCAAACACAGATTGGCACCCAAGCTCATGATTTGTCCTTATTAGTAACTGTTTGGAAATGTTATGAGGACTCCTTGGCTTTCTCACTTTCTATTTACCTTTGAGGCACTTAAAATTGTCTGCGAAAGTACTAATTTCTTGTTCTCCCACATAAAGATTTCCTGATCAAAATAATGGCCATTTATTTTCACCAAAGGGCATTTCTATAGGAATTCTGGAATAAGAACTTGTAGGAATGATTCTTTTTATGAGAAATGGAAAGCTTGATGACCAAGACAAAAAGAAAAAAATAATAGTCCAAGTGTTATTTCTCAGTTCTTTCTTAGGCTTGACATCTATGTCTTTGGCTATTTTTTCAGAGTGTTACAGAAACTAATGGTCTCTTTTTCTAAAATGATTTCTCCTGACCCTAGGTCATATCTCTAAATTTTAAAATTTCCCAGGGATTAAAGCTAAGTTTTACTCTTCGGACACAGAGAATAAAGTGTATTGGCAAATTCAATCTTCTAGTTGCTAACTGTAAAAGTAGGTTGCATGTGTTCAGTGCAGAATGTAGCCACCATCGTCTTTCACTAAGTGGAATCATTGAGAGATGTATCATTTCAGCATCTTTTCAAAGTCTATCACTAAAGCCGAATTTGGGCTGAAAATACTTTTTTTTTCTAACTAGATGCCATGACTGCTTGCATTTATTTGAAAGGAAAATCAGAAGAACACTAAAAAGTGATTGAGAAAAAGCAGTTCTTAAAAACTGAAAATATAACCTACGGTAAAGTTTTACAGTAAAAACAAAACAAAAACATAACAACAACAACAAAAAAAAAACAGGCAAATAGCTATTCAATGATTCTTTGGAGAGGTGTTTTCCAGAGTAGAACTCCTATGGATATTAAAAACTCAGAGCTTTTATTGCCTAAATAATATTTTGCTACTGTGATTAATTGAATCAAACATTTAGTAAATATTAATCATAAGTTGTTAAAGTGGGTTTTAGGTGTAGCACATGCCTAGAATGAGTGAGGCCCTGGATTCAGTTCCATTATCATTCAAAAAAAGCAAAATAAAAGGAAGGAAAGAAAAGAAAAAGGAGGGGACAAAGAAAGAAAGAAGAGAAGAAATATAAAAAATTAGGTTTATGCATTTCAAACCATGTGTTCAGATACAGACAGGTGTGTTCCAGATTCAAGACCATACTGGGTGGGCTATATAGACCTCGTGCTGCCTAATCCCCGCAGCAGCTGGATCCTCGGGGTTCGAGGGGAGGGGGCGAGCCCAGTGGAGTCACCACAAACCCTGGGAGTCAGGCAAGGAGCCAGCAGGGGACGAGTTTGCTGCAGAGTCAATTTATTTAAGGAAATGCTTAAGATTATAGGGTCAGGGGTCCAATCAGGTGTTGCCATCATCTCTGCTCCTAGATAACCATTGCAGAGGCAGGTTAGATGGCCGCTTTCCATTGATTGTTCATTCTTCCGCCTGCATGGTTCCTCTACTGGGACATGTCCATGTCGCAATTTGTTCAGGCTTGTCCTTAATTCGGGAGCCCAGGATAGGGCCTCCCTAAATCGATAACGCCACGACCTCACATCAAAAGAAGTAAATAAGGGCTGGAGAGGTGGCTCAGGGGTTAAGCCTCCGCCTTGCAGGCGGAAGGTCCTGAGTTCGGATCCCAGATCCCACAAGACGCCAGGCGGAAGCGGGGGCGGCCTGCGCTTCTGGTCCTGGTAGGGCGGAGCCTGTGAATCCCGGGGCAGAAGGAGGTGGAAGCGTCCATGGTGGTTCGCGAATTCGTCCGTGGTTCTACACACACACACACACACACACACACACACACACACACGCATACACACACGCGCGCACATACATACGCACACATGCACAATTGAATAAATAAAAAAAAGAAGTAAATAAATGAACAAATAAGTGGAAGCTCATCTGTTTTACTTCAGAACAAATATTTTTGAAGTAAATTCATTTTCATTTATTTTGCCTTTGCCTTAACTTTTCCTAAAAACTCGTAAATTTTTCAGAAATATAATAGTAATTTTTCTTCAACTTCACTTTGTCTGTCTGTTACTATTCATAGTTGTTGTATTGGAGATGGAGGGCTTGGCACCGATGTGTTCTCCCCTGGGCACTCCATCCCCTTCCTTCTCTAAGTCAGCGTATCCTGGTAAAGGACACTGGAACAGTCACCTGAGAAAGCTAGGAAGGACGCACTGGACTCCAGAGGGGGCTCTCCTCACCCATGCCTTCACAGGCAGATCCCTACGAAGCAGATTTTCTCTTTCAGTGATGGATATTGCCAGTATGACTGATCTTACATCTGTACGCTGTGGGGAGAGACTGTATAACTTCCCATATCCCAGGCCAATGACCTGAAGTCACATCTTCTGTTACTAATAAAAAAATACTTTGACATCAATATGTTTTCCTCTTCTCCTTTGTTTGGAGAAGGATATTATTAGTGGGAGGGAGATGGCTATTATTAGTATTATTTAATATTTTATTAATTTATTTTATATGTGTGTGTGCGTGTGCATGTGTGTGTGTGTATGTGTGTGTGTATCAGAGGATACCTGTGGAGTGACTTCCAGAATCATCCTGGATTGCTTCTACCTCCTTCTTGCTTCCCTCTGGGATTTCCCAGGCTCTACCCACCAGAGCAGGATTTTTCTCCACAACTTACAATACTGGATTTTGTTCGTGATATTTTTTTTTTTTGATGGGAGGGATTAAAGATTCTGATCTTGAAGGAACAACATTCAATCTTTCACTATTGACAGTGATGCTATCTATAAATTCTGAAGAGACTTTTATGGTATTCAGGGTATTCTGATTTTGAAGTTTGCAAGGGTATTTTTTAATTTTTAAAATTTTAAACTCTGTGCATGTGTATGTGCTTTTAATTTAGGGTGCAGCTGTCTGCCCATGGGTTTCATTCCCCTCTGTCCGCCTCATTTTTAGACTGCTGACTTGTGCTGTAGTTTAGAGAGGTTTCATTCACAAGTTTTTGTCCCTCTGAAACAGCAGCCTCTAATTATTTGACCATTCTTTGCTGAGCAGACCACAACAACTTTACATTGCTCCTCCCTTTTAGCCAAGCAATGTTTTCCTGAAGGAAACGTTGAAGGAACATCTTTCTAATGACTCCTTACCTCCCTAATGGATTTTTGATCTGCTCAGTCATTTTTCTGTCCATTTCTGCCAACCGAATTAGCTCATTTTAGTTAAAGGTTTTCTTTCTTGCCAAGGTGTTCAACATTTTGATCTGCTGGGGAAGTAGTAATGGTAGTAATGGGGAGAATACCTGTTTCTTCTACCATGGTCATTGCTGTTCATTGCCTCAGCACTATCTCTGCAGGGTTCTTCTTAGATTTTCCCACCTTATTTAAGTCCGACTACCTGGAAAGTTTTAGGGAGAAGAGCTTTCAAGTGTGTGTGCATTATAGTACCTGTCGTCCCCAGGGATTTTATATTCTCTTACTACCACATATTCAGCATTCAGACATTTATTAACAGAATAATTATTGAAGTATTCTTAGTAATATCAGAAGCATCTGCCTAAGCAGTGCTCTATCAATTTTTGGCCTATTAGTTGAATAAACAAAAAATGTTAGATGTCATTTCTCTGGTGACATCAGGAACACTGTAAAATTTTAGATTGTTTTCAAAGTAGTAATTTCCATCGCTATTAATGATTTTCCTTTCCAACTTTGTATATTAAGGTTAGAATCCAGAAGTATTATTTTTGTTTCTTAGAATGAATCCTCACAAAGTATTGTCAAAGGAACTGTTTATTTATTAAACAATTATTATATTATTATATAATTAGTGTTATTGTTGTTAACTTACCCATCCATGCACATAGTTTCAGAATGAAAATGCTCCAGGACATCAAAGTAAATAGACAGTCTCTTCCTGGAACATCTTGAAACCAGTTGCTTGTTTTGCAAGATGAACTCTTTCTAATTTTGGCAAGTAAGAGCATCATCATCATAAGATGTATTTCTCAAATTTTAATTGGCAGAGCCCTTTGAGAAGTAAGCATTTTTATGCACTTTTAAGTATAAATATTTGAGAACTATTTTAGAAATTGTCCAATTAAAATATTCCTGAGATGCAAATTAGATTTAAAATTATGCCTCTATTAGAAGCCAAATAATTTAAAAATATTAACATTAGGTTCAACATACAACATAAAGTTCTCACAGACAGGTGTTTAATTATGTCTGCATCACTTTTTGCAACAGTAGACTAGGTCAGAACTTGTTTCTGACTTTGTAACTCTCTTGGTAGCAAAAGAATGAATGAATGAAATGTGAAGAGTGAGTGCAATGTTTTCAAAATCAAAGTTCTTTCTGAAAATAGAATTTTTCTTCTTTTAGTCATAGGGTTGCAATTTATTTTAACTAGGTCAATGTCGTTTGAATAATTTTATCAAGTCTCTGTAGAACCAATCATAACTTGGCAAGAGATCTAGAAAGGTTGGCTGGTAAATAGGAAAATAAGAGTGCTGTCAAGTTGTTATTAATTTTGTGAGTTAAATGGCATTGCTGTCAATTGTATTGAGAGAGCTGGAAGTTAAGTAAATAGTATCATAGGCTTGTAAATGAACAATCCTACAGTAGTGATATCCTTAGCATTATAAATAGCGAAAGTGAATGTCAGTATTATTGGGAATACTGTGAATCATGCTTTTGGATGGAAGTCCCAATGGCCTTATAAATACTGGGAACAAGTGATAGGACTGTTAAGTATACTCTTAAAACAGTTTAGCATGAAATAGTTTAAAATTCAGACCCAGTTTGATGACTCATAAATTCTTTGGAAATCTTTAGATAATTCTTTAGAAATCTTTTTTAAAACTATATTTATTTATTTATTATTTATTTGTGTGTGTGTGTGTGTGTGTGCATCAGAAGACACTGTGTGTCCCAGTGGAGGACCAAGCATGACTTCAGGAATCATCCTGATTGCTTCTACATCTTTTTTTGTTGTTATTGTTTTGCTTTGATTTGAGATTTCCCAGGCTCCTCCCACCAGAGCCATAAGTACAGACCACTACCATTTCTGCCTGACAGTGTTACATAAGATCGGGAATCTTGAACTCTCTACTTTCTGCTTGTGAGACAGAGTCTTAACTCCCAAGCCACCTCTCCAGATCAATCTTAAGATAATTGATTTAAGTCTTTCTAAAATCATCTAAAATTACAATGGACATTTTTACCATTGTGAAAGTTCATATAGATGATCAATATAGTCCTAGCTCCTTCTCACATATTTTCAGAGACACTTTAGAATACTGTAGCTGGGTATGGTAGTGCATGTTTGTAATTCTAGCAGTTGATGGACTGAAGCATGAAGATTTTAAGTTGGAAGTCTGACTGGAAACCTAGATAAATAATTGAAGCAGTAAGTGAGAAGTATGCATAAACATTTTGTAAAACTTATATTCTAGCGTGGAGAGATAGCTCAGCAGTTAAAATGCTTTCCATGCAATAGAAAAGGACTGGAACATGGATTTCCAGATCCCAGATAAATGCTAGATGCAGGTGGCAACCTGCCCATGGTTCTGGTATTGAAAAGAAGAGACTGTGAATCTCCAGGGTAAGCTGCTTACCCAGACTAGCTCTACCATTCAGTTCTGGACTTGACTAGAGAGCTTGTCTCCAAAACAGTCAGGAAGAAGAGCAATTGAGAATGCTTTATAATATCAATCTCTGGCCTCTATACACATAGGCACACATATATCTACACAAATAAACCCACATACATGAGAACATTTATATATATGCATATATATATGTGCATGCATGCACCCTGTACATATATACACATAAAAATGGAAATAAAATCCACATCCTTTGCAACTAGGCACAGTTGATGCTTGTCTAATGCCAGCACTGTTTGGTATGTCATTGTAGAAACAGATAAGAAGTAGTACCAATATCTTTAGGGTGTACTATGAAATATCATCTGACTTTTCAGAAAGTTTTACCCAAATAACAAAATGTTTTGAAAAGAAAATATACTTTTCTAAAAAATAGTTTTTCAAAAGGCACATTACTAAGAAGTCTAAGTATTCATAAATCTTTCAATAATCAGCACTAGTAAATGAAACAGTGACCTCTAGAAAAAGGGCAAAATGATGGTGGGGAGAGGAACCAGTAACGACTAAAATTACATCAAATACAATTCACTTTAGGAATTGGATGAAACATTAACCAGTAAAGGGACATTAGTGATGGTGATGTAATGCACATACCTCTCAAAGACTCAATATGTGTGTAAGTTACTTTGAAATATTAGTAAGCAATAACCGAAAATTATTTCTGTGATAGTACACTCACGTTGTCAAGGTATGCTGTTAAATTCATTTATATGGTTTGTTTATCCATATGGTTGGTCAATGAAGGGAAAGAATGGCAATAATGCCTTTTTAAAAAAATATTTATTATTTATTTATTTATTTGTTTGTTTTTTGTTTATTTATTTATTTATTTTCTGCTCATACCCTGATCCCCTCCCTCCCTCCACCCCTCCCTGGAGCTTCCTGCTTTTTTTGTGCATATCACAATGTTGGAGGAAGGGATTACTATTTCTGTTGGGTGCTTTTGGAACTACTGATGCCAAATACTTTACTATGTACAAGATGCTGCACATTACAAAGTATTGTCTTGCTTCATGTGAGGAACATGAGGACCAGAGTAATCAGTGTGCCCATGTAAACTACAGAATATTCCATGGCAAGCATTTATTTTTTGCTCTGTCTCTGCAAAGTTTTCTCAGATACGTAATTATCTACAGATAAAGGATAACACTCTCTCTGTAATTTGGACAAATGAGAGGAAAGCAGGTGTTCTGCTTCTAGTAAGTTTGAATAGAAGGATAGTGTAATATGCTACACTTTGAATACACTTCCCATTCTTTATTATACTGTTTGGTAAGGTCATTATTTTAAGCTACTCTTAGAAATAATGTGAACAAATGAGTTTATGCATAAAGATTTTATAGTAAAAGGTTGTCAGATCATAGAGAGTTGATGCCAGTCCTATTGGAGATAGTAAGAAGAAATAACTGGAAGTAAGAAACTGAAACCAGCACCGAGACAGTAGAGACAAAGAGAATTTTTCAGGGAGCCCAGAGAAAGATGGAAAGAACTGAGGAAATTAAACTGTTGCCTTACAATCATGCTCACATTTCATTCTGCACCAGGGATTGGCTCTGAATATATATTGCACCGATGAACAAAGAATCTTCAGTGGGGTATTACCATCTCTTTCATAAAACTGGAAAGGCTCCATCATTTAGATAGAGTTCAGGTGTTTATTAACACAAGCTGTTTTGTGTCCTTGGTACAAATATATAGATTGAGGAATTTCTAACTGGGAAGTAAGCAGGATATACTGGTCTGTAGTTTCCAGTGAGGAACTGTGGCATAAGTAGGTGAAAGAAAAGTTATGTCTTATCACTCATTTAAAATGCACAACAATGTCCTTATGTGATTGGTAGTGAGTTGCTTTTTATCTGGTTCTCAACAAAGATGAAAATGTTCATGAGACTATATGAAAAAGGGTCTGGATTGTTAACTGAATTTTTCCACAATAGAGTATTAATAGAACCTAAATTAAGCATCTTAATATTTTTCATTTTATACTAGTTATTCATATGCATGGCATATATTTTAATAAACATTCTAATTTTACCCTACTCATTCATATAATTTATATTACTTTTTATGTCTTATGACACTATTTTGGGCTCTGACTTTAAAAATTTTATAAAATATTTATACTAGTAATAATAACTATCATTTGTTTAGAGTTTGTATGTGAAGAAACTTTACATACATTATCGCTAGTTCTCATAACATTTTAAGATACTTTCATTATGCCTAGTTAAGAGATAATTGTTACTTTATAAGCAAACTGTATAGAATTTCTGGCTTTAAAAGTTCAAAGCAACACTTTACACTTTTACTACACCATTATGTATAGGGTAAAAAGTATCAGATATGAACAAAGAAGTACAGTTATCATGAGGAATTCAAATAATTTATTTCAGAGATTTGCTCTTCCACATAATGAGAGTTGGTGAGTAACTGCATGTGAGTCGATTTCTTTCATGTTTGGTGCTGGGCCAGAAGTGAGCAGCCAAGCAGCAAGGAATAGGACATGATTGTGAGATGGAGGAGCGCAAAGATAAAGTAAAAGCCTAGAGGCCGAGCGGGATGCATCCTGGGTAACAAAGCTGCATCTGTCCTCTGCCACCAACTTTAACAGTGCCAATTAATGCTTTCAGATGAAGCTGCTATAACACATGGCTCTGAAGATTTGTGTGTACCTGGACCAGAACTTCTGAATGCTAATGGAGGAGGCTAGATAAAATATGGAGATGCTGTTGTCCCGAGCCATAAATGATAAATAAGCATGTCACCTTGGTTTTGTGCAAGTCACAACAGGCTACGATTGTGCACTGGACCTCTGAGAAAAAAACACTGGTGTCATACTTCACTGCAGCTTATAGAGTCTCATGAATGTCCCCTCTGTGGTCAGTCCTCACACAGAACCACACAGACCAAAATGCAGAGGAAGCACTCCAGTCTTTCTGCAATGATACAGCACAAAGTTATTATGGTTAGTTACAAATACAGTTGATTTTTCCAGCAGGAAAATTATGCAGGAGTATGTGAAACATATCTATATTTCCTCACATTTATTCTCTACTTATAAAATTGAAGCATTATCGCTCATTTTATTAAGCAAATGGGTATGTGCAGATTATAGTCTTGGTCAGGAAATAAGAGAAAAATACAATTTTATTTGCTATTCAAAATATTATTTTGTATGAAAGAGTTAAAAATGATGATATCCATTGACTATATTGTTGAAGTATGGAAAATTCTGACTGTAACATTTTTGCAGCTCAAAACTAGAGATGTCTTTAATTTTAATGAGTTCTGCTTGAATGGGGAAAATGATAATGAATAGCAGAGAAAATGGGTTACAGCAGTTATTTCTGTTCTACTCTGTGGTTGCATTCTCCAAATAGGAGCAGAAAGTTTCTGTAGACGAGCACTCCAGTAAAAACATTTTAGATATGACATTTTGGTACAAAGAAATGAATCTATCTCTAAAGAAAAGAATCTAATGTATCTATAAACAGGCATGCTACTTTGTGGGATAAAGGAGTTAAGACTAAGAATATAACTACAAATACCAAATGTTCATGTGAAAATGGAAAAAGAGTTATCTAAGAGCACACCCAGAATTTATATGGAGTACAATTCAGAAATTGCAGTAGTCTGTGTGCCTCTTGAGTGCTTCTGACAATACTGTATTATGAAGATGTCCTGAGTTATCTTTGGGCTACATTGCTATTCTAATATAGAAGCTTTCATTGATTTCAATGAAACTATTACAAAAGTCTAACTTATTGAAGAAAGTAGCGAAAAGAAGGCAAATGCTTAAAAATACAACCCAAATGATATTAGTCAAGGGAGATTATATAAAATAATTCAAATTTTAGCTGAAATTCATGCATATTTTGTTTTCTTGGAGTGCTTCTTGGTCAGATGTTTGTGAATAACATACCAAGATTTTCTGATTATTCTTGGAAGATACTGCCAGGTGTTGGCAACAATCTATGGTTTGGAGAAAGTTGACTGGGCAACCTTCAGTTCTTAACAAGATGTTGTTCTAACCTGCTGAAGTTGCTTTCAATTCCTTGCCACATGTATTTCTTCCCCAACAGCCAGATTATTAGTCAAAACTCTTAAATTAAAAAATAATGGGGTCTATTAATGAGATGAGAGCCACTAAATGTTGTAACCCAAGCAAAAAAGTGGCATCCTCAATGTCATGGTATTCTAGTTACTCTGAGGAAGCGGTTGCATACTGCATTTAGTACCTGAAAGAAAGGGTCATTTTCATCATCTTGGAGCTGCTGATCACGGTCACATATGTGTCATCAGCCTTTAGCCAAGAAGTAGAATCACAGGCAAATGTGATCCAGTTTGCAGAACTGGTTACATTAGAAGTGGAGGCCCAGTCTTGTAGAAATCTAAAATTTTAGTGGTTTAACATAATAGTGTAATATTTTGCCTTTTTCTGAAAATTTTTAGAGCAAATAGTTTTCGTTTCAGGTTCTATCTCTCTAGTACCTCGGCTGACAAACATTTGTAACTATTCAGATAATAACTTTAACATTCTGGCTACTGCACTCTTCACTCTTCATTTCCCTTTCCATATATAATATATATATATATATATGTTGATTTTTTAAAAAAATATTGAATTAACATTCATGCACACACATACAGAGACAGAGACAGAGAGACAGAGAGAAAAAGAGAGAGATAGAGAGAGAGAAGGAAATCATGGTGCATGTAACTTTTGGAAGTCGGTTCTCTCTCTCCATTATGTGAGCTTTGGGGATGAAACTCAAGTTGCTGGGTTCATGCTCAGGTGCCTCTTCCCACTGATCTATCTGCTATCTATCAGCTCTAGATCAATTCTTTCATACCACTTACTTTTATGCTAAAGATCATTTGGCTCCTGACTTCAGAGGTGTTAGTGTATGCCTCCATTATTTTTAGAATCATAATGAAGGAGGGGCAGAATAGAAGTACATAGATTACCTAGTAGCTTCCAGGATGCAGGAAGAAACAGATTTCCCGGGGGTAAGGCATGGTCTCCAAAGGCATGTCCCCAGTGACTAACTTCCTGTGCTAGGCCCTGTGCCTCAAATCTTGCAGAACTTCTGACAGTAGTTCTACCAGTTGAACTAATAGTCCAGCACAGGAACTGATGGAGGCCATCTCACATTCAAACCATTACATTGTCTACAATAATACACACTTTAGTTCTGGGTTAATTCAAATGAAGGCTTTAAATGAGTTCTAGTGATCTTATGTTTATAGGTCGGACAAATACCAAATCGAAGGAACTGTTTTGTAGCCATTGCCGTGTCCCTCTATCTGGACTGATGCACTTCAACAAAGCAATTTCAATAAAGGACTCTCTACCACTTCAAATTCATCTTTCCCTTATTTTAAAACCTTTTGCTTCAGAGGAAAAGAGATTTATAGAATACTTACAGAGATTGCTTATGTTCACTATTGCCCAACTTTGTAATTTCTAACTTTAAATAACTATAGTTGAGCAATGAAAACAGTAGTGTTAACAGAAATATTAACAAAATTAGCAACTATCCAACCTCCCTAGTTTTCCTGCCAATATCCCTTCTCTCTCCCAGATTCCAACCCGGCTTATTACTTTACAAATATTTATCATATTTCTATTGCAACTTCTTAGTATTAACTTGTCTTAATATTATAATACTTTTGAAAAGTACTTTTTATAGATGCATTTCATTTTTAATAAAATATAGAAAGTGTGTGTGTATACATATTACCTGAAATATATATTATTATAAATATGAGTTTATAAAATATGAGTTTATACTAGTGTTTTTGATTCAAATTCAGGAGCACAATGTTTAGGCTATAATGGTCCCTTAAATTATTCATATTTTATCCTGGAATATTCAGATATTTGTCTGTGATTATCTACACTATGTTTTCATTTAAACTGTAGATATAAGAATGTAGATAGACAAAAATTTTGGTAGAGCCTATCTGATCAAGTGGAGAAAAAAATCTATTCAGAATAATTCTGTCATTAGTTTTCACAAGCATAAGCATGAGTTTAAGTCCTTAGAAACCACATAAAAATCCAACTTTTGACATATGTTTGTAACTTGATATTGTGGAGTGTCAGAGACAGGAAGATTGCTGGCACTTGGCTACCAGTGTAACTCCAGGTTCATGAGTATTGCAGTTCGCCTGCATGGTTGCTGATAAATG
Source organism: Typhlomys cinereus (assembly GCA_023101885.1). Lineage (NCBI taxonomy): Eukaryota > Metazoa > Chordata > Mammalia > Rodentia > Platacanthomyidae > Typhlomys > Typhlomys cinereus. The sequence continues at coordinate 3,472,344 of JALPQD010000020.1, forward strand.
ACCATCAAACAGCTTAAGGGAACAAGGGATTTATTCTCTCTTCCTTGTTACAGTTCTCAGTCCAGCTTGACAGAATTGCTCACGGCAACACCAAAGCCGAGGGAACTGGCCACACCATTTCTATGTCATGGCTGAGAGAGGGACGATCCTTACTTATCAGACCAGCATGTCTGGCCAAGTGTTTTAGTCATCTTTTCAGAGCCTAGTCCCACCCACCAAAGGCCGGGCCTTCCCCATCAGCTAGATAATCTCTTGCAGGTTTGCTCTAGGCTTAACCCAACCACTAATTCTCCACAAATGTACCCAGATCTCAAACCCTCAACAGTCAAATTGACACTTGTGTCTAACCATGATAATGAGAAACTGTCTTAATGGAATGAAGTACAGAGTAATAGACCGTGAAAACTGACATTCTCCTCCAGTGTGCATACATGCACACACGTATCTCTGTATATACCATACATGTACATATATCTGTAATAATGATTTCAAAGTTTGTTCATAATCTGAGCTACTAAAAATTAGAATCACAAAATATGAATTTTGTAGATTTGCAATTCAACTTTTCACATTAAGATCTTAATGTTAACCCCACTAATAATATATCATAATTATGCTCTTTGTCTCAATATTATACAGTAAAAGGAGTAGAACTCTTTTGTGATATTCTTCCAGAAATGTTATAGCTTTAGATAAGTCATGGGAAAACATAAGTGAAAAGTAGATGAGCAAATTTCTATACTCTATTCTATGGATGGATATAGGGTAATTTTGTCCCTGTCTTGGGATATTAGAGTTACATTGGGTTTTTGGCAATTATGAACATCATTGATATAAACATTAAAGGACAGTAACTGCATAAATATTTTTAAATTCACTTTGTTAAATACCTAGTAGTAAGATTCCTAGATTTTTCCTTGCCAAAAATTTCTTATCTAGTCAGTCTTTATTCTTGGGAATTTTCTCTAGGTGCACAAACTGCTAATGAACAAACCTGTAAATTTTTGTGCAGTAATGGTCAGAAATGGGTTTTAGAATCCCTCTTCTAGAATAATAGCAGTTGTAAACAAAAGTTATCTTCCTAATTAAAAATTTTTGCAAATATATTTGATTTTCTCAATGACTCTAACAGTAAGAAGAGATATTTGACAGGTATTATGGAAACACAGTGTGAGAATTTCACATGAGAAATTCTTTTATATTTTATAATAAATGTAAATATTGTATTAAATTGTTAGATTTAATATGTATAACTTTATGAATAGGAAATAAATAATATTTATTTGCATTATTGTAAGGTAAATAGCTAATCTTAAATATAATTGAGTAATTTATGTGGATTACTTACTGTACTGAATTTTAAAGTTTATTGACTTATAAGTGATAATTTTGTTTAGAATATTTCTAAGGCAAATCTCACATCAACATTCGTAAAATTGACCTCAGATGGATTCTTTCCAGTTTCCTTTGTCAATTCATCTATCCATTTAATATGCCTAATATTTTTTTCTTTTAGGGGTTTTTCCAAGCTTTCTATAGTCAAGTTTAATCTAATAACCCTCTAAGGTATGTGGAAATATTAATTTCCTTTGTAGATTAGGTCTCTGAACCAAGGGATGCATAGTTAATGCAAAATTAAAATTAATTGCTGGTTAATTTTATTTAATTTTCTTCCCTTAATTTAAGAAAGTTTTTGCTTATCATAACTTTCTTTGATGGAACACATGGCATTCTCTCACTATTACTAGTTGTCCTATCATGGTACTTTGTAGAAAGCAGAGATCAATGTATACCATATTATTTGAAGTTGTTTAGAGTACATTAGTGAATAAGGATTGTCTTATTCTCATAAGGCTTCAGTGCTTTATTTCTTCAAATAGTGTTTAAATCAGATAAATTGTCAATAAGACTTAATGAACATATATTATCATAAATATTAGAGTGAAAGACATAGCAAGTAAAATGTATTATGGAATTAATGAATTTTAGTATTGTAGACACCTTTGAAATCTGGTCCCATTCACAATCCATAGTATGATTTTCAGAGGTGGCAAGTGACTTAGTTCGAGTTCACTCCAGTGGAAATTTGGTGAATACTCAGACTCTTTATGTGCATTTTTCAGAAGTTCTCACTGTGGCTAACACCATTAATGTCTAGATATTCAAAGAAATACTAGATACATGTGTCACAATGTCCATTTGAATGCCTTTGGCATCTCGAATTGAACTACTTGTAGGTTCTTGCTATACAGTGTATTTTTATTGTTCTCAACTTTTAGGTTCTTGCTATACAGTGTATTTTTATTGTTCTCAACACAGGCCCTTTTCCTTCCAGATTAAAAAATAATCCTTCCATTAATCTTATAGTCAAGAAGAAATCAGAGAGTATCTCGCAACAATGCATTTACCCCAAGAATACGCATTGGCTTTGGTGGATAACATAAGCGATTATGAACCCCCTCTTTCCAAACTAATTTTAAAAACTCTGTTCTGTTTCTTGTTCTTTTCCTTTTATAACCACAACTTTCACTTATGAAAGCTCCTTCTCTTCAATTCTACTCTATTTCTAGATTTACTTTTTCCTTTTCAAAAATTTTCAAGAGTTCAGCAAATAAACTGAGTAAAGAAACTTTCTTTTTATATTAAAGATCTTGCAACAAATATTTTTTTCTATCCTAAAATTTAAGATATTGTCCAAGAATCCATTCCCAATGATTGTAATTGATACATGTATCTTTGTTTTATCAGTTTTGCTCTGTATAGTTGTAGGTCAGAGTTTTTGGTAAGATCTGCGTTTCTCAGGGTAGAATTTTTTATGGAAAACCCCATTAACTAAAAATATGCCTTGATATCTTGGTTTATTAAGTATTCTGAGTTTAAATAATAAACAGATATAATATACAATTCAAGATGTATGAATGAATTAGAACTTATTTAGATGAAACAGTTCTGATTTAGGACCCACATGTTTCTAATTTTAGCACCTACCCTAGAACTATGAAAGCATTTAGATGAGAGATTTCTTTACTACCTACCATGTCATCGCATTTTATTTCCAAACTTATTAGCATGAATATTCATTGAACTTGCTAGAAATTTTATGTTAAGTATTTGAATAGCACATGATAATATATGATTCTTAAATACTCAAAGATAAAATATTCTCTCAAAAATTCTATGAATAATTGAATTAAACATTGCACATGACCACAACATTGCAAATTATCATCTACAAGTCTCTCTGGATGAGTAGTTATTTAAAAATAGAAAGCAGTTTGATCAATTGTACATGTTTCTATTTTTAAATTATTACCACAATGTTTCAGTAGATAATTTTCAGAAAGAAAAAGTCAGCAATAGACTTCAGACAGTAGGGCTTGAGCTCTGGAATAGCAACAATGACTTGAGATAGTTGTACATCTGCTTACGTTTTGCTTAGTACAACCTCTGTGGAAAATGCAGCATTGGGATAGAACAGCTTTTGGACTTCTAGCTGTTTGAACAGAGGGCATCCATCTGGTTGTCCACAGCACAGAATACAAAGCATTTGTGGTTATTACAAATAAAGAGGTTTAGTGATATATTGAACCCACAGTGAGTCACCTTTAAGATTTCTAATGCTTGATAAAAAACCAGTAGGAAATAAAGCTTTCTAGCCTTAAAACAGAAATGTTGATTAGTGTGAAAGTGCTTTAAGAATTGTTGAGACCATTGTTTATGAAGGACAACTTATAAATATTACAGATTATACTAAGCCAATTTTATTTTCTCTGTTGCTGGGATTTCTGGGGAGAGTATTTACTAACTTGAATATATTTTGGACTGTGCTGATACTATCACTTACAATATTTCTTTTGAATTGTAATGCTTGTGAGCACCTTACAAAAGCAAATAACAAGTCTGCTCTAGGATTTTTCTATTCTTTAAAGCCATTTTTAAGACTTTTAGGATAGAAATTTACAAGGTAATACAAATAATAATTTTCATGTTATCTCTAAGAAGACTCAACACAGCAAAGGATTTTCTTCAACTCTGTAATGAGTTGCGCTTTATAGTTTTTTAAAATAGCATACTCTATAGAATCTTTTAAGCTAGGTTAATGAACATACAAGTTGGATAAATGAGGAACTCAATTTAAAAATAGTTTGCTTATGTTACTTGTGTTTTATACTTTAAGACTTGTTTATGATTACTCTTCTTAGATTCACAGTTCACCAAAATTAAAAGGGTAAACGAATCAGCTTCCAGTGGTAGAATACAGAAACTGTCTCTGAAAGGTTAAGAAAGAAGCAGTTGCTGTAAGAAAAGCATTTCTCAAATATTTGAGAAGACTGGAGAACAAACTTTCAAGTTTAGCCTTCAGGAAGAATTCTAACATGTGTCATTCAGAGCTAACCCTTTGCTTCTCCAACTGTGAAGCTCCTGTCTACTGCTGGATTCAGCATCTTTGTACCCCAGCTGTGGTCTTGAAGTAGAAAAGTCTCGGGCAGGAATTTCCAGCAAACTAATCTCCCATATGACAGAATATATCATATTAACGCTTAGGCTTTGGAAAGATATGAACATATATTACACAAAAATCTATATTCCAGACACCTATGATTCACCTCTACTTACATGACCTCTAGGTATTTTCAGATCCTCAATATCTCAAATTTATTATACTCATCTAACAAATACTTTGGAATAACACTGTCCTCACAGTTATCTTCATATGTGGACTTGTCCATCCTTAATCTTTGACAATTTTACAGATGCAGACTTGCATACTATAGTGAATCCCACAACTCAACCTAAACCACATTCTTCTGCTGTAACTGGAATGTTAGTTTCTCAGCTTCATCAGATTCTAGAAGTTCATTGCTAGTATCTCTTTTGAATTATGAGCATACAGATATTCATATTGAGCAATATCTTGGAGCCACCTAATAGTAGATCACAAAAACTCCTTTTTATTTTTATTTTATTTTTGTCTCACCATTAACTAACATGCTTATTATTAAAAATTAATTTATACAACTGTACAATTAAACTAGCAACCTAGGTAACAGAAACAACCTGGAAGAGATTACAATGGTGACTCAAAGCATTTCTGTCTAAGAGATGAGAATTTGTAATTAGGCTTAAAAGCATAGATAACAGGGGGCCTGAAGAGGTGGCTCAGGGGTTAAGCCTCTGCCTTGAAGGCGGAACGTCCTGAGTTCGGATCCTAGATCCCACGTATAGATGCTGGGCAGAAGCAGGGGCAGCCTGCATTTCTGGTCCTGGTAGGGCGGAGCCTGTGAATCCTGGGGCAGAGTAAACAAGGAGGAGGTGGAGGCGGTCCATGTTGGTTCCCGAATTTGCCCTGTGGTTCTACACATACACATATACACACGCACACAGGCACAATTGAATACGTAATAAAAAATTTAAAAAAAAAGCATAGATAACAGCCCAATGAAAAAAAAACTACAAATTGAGCTTTAAGAATTTTTTTAACCTTTGTGTATGTTTCAACCACTCTTCTTTACCTGTAAGACATTATTAGATGAGACAGGAAAAGGCAAAAGGTTATTTATTTGGCTTATGATTCTAGAGAGTAGGTATGTAGTTCTATAATTGGCATGGATGGCTGTAGGCAGAAGCAGGAGACTGAACTGATTCCCTGCAGCTATTAGGAGGCATAGAGAGCAAGAAGGCAAATGAAAGAAGGATGGGCTACTAAATCTCAGACTTGTCCCCTTTGACATGCCTTTCTCCAGCAAGGCTTCAATGCTTTATTTATTTTTAATTTGCTGACACTTTCATACATAAATGCAATGGATTTAATGTTTTTACCCATTATTACTCCATGTCATTACCTTTCCTGTCTCATTTCATACTTTCTTCTTTTCCAATTAGTCTCCTTCCTACTTTCATGTCTTTTTAATATGTGACTATAGCAGTTTGCATGCATCTTTGCTGACAAATCTACAAACAAACTGCTTAAAAGGAACAAGGAGGTTTAATTTGACTTAAGATAGTCTGGGTACTTGTCCAGCTTAACAGGAGAGCTCACACCAGCAACAGGGGCCATAAGAACTTGGCCACACCCTGTTCACGTAACTACTGAGAGAGGGACAATCCTTATACTTGACAGATTAGCATGTCTGGCAAAGTACACACAAGGATGACAACTTTCTCAAATAGTTCCCTCCATCTTATTTACCTGCCTAGGGACTAGTCCTGCCCACCATGGGCTGGGCTTCCCCATTAACTAGACAATCTCCTGTAGATTTGCTGTAGGTTTAACTCAACTGCTATTTTTTTTGCAAATGTGCCCAGAGCTCAAACTCTCAACCATCAAGTTGTGACACCTATATCTAACTATGATAGTGACCCACCTGATTTCATCTGGAATGTGTATGGGCAAGTGCCTGAGTATTTGCCATTCATAGATGATTTATGAATGGGCAAATAGTTATATAAAGAAGCTCCCCTTCTCTGATCAGGCATATTCTCTCAGGGAGATGTAGTATTTCTTGTAATCTTCCCTTATCCACGGTGAAATGTTAATAGGACAATTACTGTGCAGTATTAGTGGAACTGGACATCATTATGTTGAAATCTTGGGTGTGGCAGTCCTGTCATGATCATAGGATACTGTCTGGAAGCACCATTCCTCACCCTTGGCCTCTAAAATTCATCCTATTTTCTCTCTCCACGAAGTTTCCTGAACCTTCAGATGGGGGGGGGGCTTGTTTATAGCTGAGAACTCCACAGTCATTTATCTGCATGTTGGCTCATTGTGGTTCTATGTGTTACATGTCTTCTATTGCAAATGTATATTTTTTTAGTTGAGGGCTGAGAGCTTCTCTTATTTATGAGAATAACATTTAAGTATTGTTATGGTAGTTAACTATCAAGTTAACATTAAGTAGTTTTATTCCCTCCTAGGAGCGATAGACTCCTATTTCATGCTTATTTGACAAAGTTTGCATAACAGAAATATGCTCCTGCTGAAAAGAGAGTCTTAAATCCATTCAGAAAACAGGTAGTTACCCTATACCTTACATACCACTATTGCACCAATATTCAACTATTGCTACAGTGGTTGTTGTTTTTGCTGGGTAAGGTTGTTGGCTTTTTTCACCTGCAGCCTACATCATACCTTTGGGCAGGATGAAGTCTAGCCAGCTTATTTTTCATATTTCCTTTGATCATTGTGTGTGGTGTCTTCAGCAAGCAAGGTCTCACTATAAGGTTCTGGATGGTGACCAAGAACAACAGCAAATGCTTATATTGTTTTGTGGGTTTTGAGGTCTCTAGAACCAAGAGTTTTTTAAGAGGTATTTCATACAGGTATTGGGAAATTTATTTAATCACCATGGAATCTCTCTTGCTCTCTGTGTGTTTTCCTGTGTAGGGTATATCAGCTAAATTTTTAATTGCATTTTTGATAGAATTGAAATGTAAAAAGTTTCTGTTTGGCTATATTTTACAAACTTATTACTAATTTTTACTTGCCAAACCTCTCCTTTTCTCCATCTCCTCTCTTTCCTGTCCCTTAAAATTTTCCTCCCATTATTTCACTTGACACCTTCACTCTCTATCATAATTAGGCACAGCTGTCAACTTGACAGTTGAGGGTTTGAGTTCTGTGCACATTTGTGGAGAATTAGTAGTTGAGTTAGCCCAGAGTGAACCTGAAGGAGATGGTCTAGCTAATGGAGAAGGTCCAGCCTATAGCAGGTGGGACTAGGCCCTGGGATAAATCACAGAGAGCTGGTTGAGAGAATTGGCATTCTTGTGTATACTTGGCTAGACATACTGGCCTGGCAAGTAAGGATCATTCCTCTCCCAGCCATTATGTAGAGATGGTGTGGCCAGCCCTCGGCCCTGGTGTTGGTGCATGCTCTCCCATCAGGCTGCACTACAGAGTGTCCAATAAGAAATAAGAAAATAAACCCTTTGTTCCTTTAAGCCGTCTGATGGTCATTTATCAGCAACCATGCAGGCTAACTATAATAGAATTTGGTACCCAGGTGTTGCTGATAAATCTGACTATGTGGATTTTGTGGCTTTTGAACGGATTTGCTGGACAAAGTTTGACTTTGTGGATTACCAATACCATTCTACAGAGTTTGGTGGGCCATTTGGAAAATAGTGATGCTGAAAGAGTTGTGAATTGTTTAGGCCCAGTTTCTGATGACAGGAACAAGGACTTTGGTGAAGTTTAATTTAAAGATGATAGACTGGTTTGCTTGACAGAGGAGAGCTGTGTTGGTGGCTGTGAAGTTCTGGATGTGGAAAGGGCAGGCAGCAGAATATTTGCTGTTGTTGGAGAACTGAATGAAGGAAGTGACTGAAGGAAAACTTGCACTGGGACGGTGGAAGATGTGAAAACTACTGTATGGCAAGTTTGTGGTTTGAAAACCCAGATTCCTTCAGTGGCCAAAAGCCCAAGTTAAAGCTGTTTCTTGTCCTTTGAAAGTTTGGCTGCCTAGAAAAGAGAACAAGCATATCCAAGAAGACAGAAGGGAAGTATAATACCAACACAACCTACAAGCTAAATAATATACTGATGAAAGCCACTAAACACAAAAAATGTCAGGAACTTTTGCTTAAAGGGAACACAGAAAATGGTTCTGGGAAATGCCATTGGGTCTTTGCACCTCATCAGAGAGGAGGACCCAGAGGAAAGTTTGGCATGCTTATTAAAGAATGCTCCAGGAATGGGAGGGGGAGACCTTGGAGGATGGGGGAGGAAGGGGGAGGGGAGGGGGACACACAGGGATGGGGAAGGTGAAGAGAGGGAAGGGACTGGTGTACCTGTTAAGTTTGTATGAGTGGAAATAAATAAATTAAAAAATTAAGAAAAAACAGAAAGAAAAGAGGCTTTTCCAGAGTCAGCGCGCTAAAGTTGGTATAGCTGTAGCTCTATTGGACCAAGCTACATTTCAACATCGCTTTGGAATCTGGCAGCGCCCCCCAGGTGATACTGGTTTTGGTGTACTACTGAAGGGTTCGTGGAGAGCAGCAAAGGATTGGCATCGAGAGGCAGGCATAGAGTTCCTGCAAGAGAAAGTGAAGTTTATGGCTGCAGAGGTAAACCCAGACTGTTGTTTGAGATGCCAGTACCATGGGATATATGCTGAGGACAGCTGCGAGTAGAGATTCAGCTTGGTTCAGAGGAACTCTGCTTTTACAACTTCGAGCTGCAAACAAGGACTGGGAATACCTAGAATTTTTGAGCCACCTTGACTACCTGATGAGCATAGAAGATGGACATTGAAATACAGGATATGGTAATTTGCTGGACTGTGATCTTAACTTGATGTTTCCTTATTGTTACAATGATTATATTTGCAATATTTAAAGAAAGACTCTGAGTTCCAACATTTTAACAACTGAAATTTTAATGAGAGAATATTTTAAATTTATTTATAAATGTATTTTTATTTTTAAGATAACTTTTAACTACTATGGGGACAAGGATTGAAGGTTACAATTTAAAAGTACTATGTTTTTGTGTCAAGTTGGCAAGCTGTGGAGTGTCATGGTTAGGCACAGGTGTCAACTTGACAGTTGAAGGTTTGAGCTCAGGCCACATTTTTGGAGTAGTTGATTTAAACCTAGAGTGAACCTGCAGCAGCAGATTGTCTAGCTGATGGGGAAGGTCCAGCCTATGGTGGGTGGGATTAGACCCTGGAATAAATCACAGAGAGCTGGTTGAGAGAATTGGCATCCTTGTGTATACTTGGCTAGACATGCTGGTCTGGCAAGTAAAGATCGTCCCTCTCTCATCCATTATGTAGAGATGGTATGGCCAGTTCCCTTGGCCCTGGTGTTAGTGCATGTTCTCCCATCAAGCTGGACTACAGACTGTGATTGGACTATCAATAAGAAAATAAACCCCTTGTTCCCTTAAGCCATCTGATGGTCATTTAACCATTCAGGCTAATTGCAACACTCCCAGATACTTTATCCACCCATCTCTCTTCTTAAAACCATTCTAACACTTGATGCAATCTCTACTCACAAAACTTATACAGCTCAAATAGATTTTTTGTATAATTATCTCAGTTTCTCCACCCAGCTCTTCATAAACTGCTATATACTTCACCCACACCTTACATAGCTACAACTGCTGGCTCTTAAGTCCTTCCTTGCCTCTTCATATTTATATCCTACAATCTGTCATGACAACTTGCTAATTACAATCTCACAGCTTGAGTAGCCCCTAAGATCTACGGACACAACCTACTTTGTCTTTTCAAAGGTATACTATACTCAACCTAATTCTCAACTCAAACCTGACTCCCAATCCTAGTTTTATCAGCTAAAATCAAGTCTAGACCCGACCACCTCTGTATCAGCAATAGGCCTACAAACTCCAGATGCAGTTACAAATCAACACCTGATGGCTTTAGACTGGTCCTCAAATAGCACCAACACATCCAAATCTAGGGAAGCAATTCCAACAACTGTCAGAGATTGACAGCACCATCTGATACTGGATTGCCAGAATCCATACCAAGATCAGTCAAAAGCTAACTCTAGATACCCAAGTGATACTATGAAAACAAATTATACCAAAAAAGGGAAATATATCCTTTTTAAAAATTACCGTAGCAGCCTCTGATCAAAATAGCTTTTTGAATAATAATCAAGAAAGCAACAATCAAGACAATGAATTCCAAATATCAATTATAAACATAATTAAGAAATACTGAGCAGAGATGAATGAAAGTATAAACACTGGAAAGAGCACAAAAACAGTAACAAGGAGCTAAATGAAATGGAGAAGACAGTACAGAATAGGAAAATAAAAGATGAAGTACTGAAAAAAAAACAAACTGAATTAAAAATTTCAATAAAACTCAAGAAGTACCACCATAAACACAGTGGAAAAATCTTAGCAATAGAACAGATCAAGAGAAGATAGAATATGAGAAGTTGAACTACATATGGTGAAATTAGATTGGTTTATCAAAGAAGCTAATAAATTAAAGAAAAAACAAAGGAGTATGAAGAAGCTTTGGGACATCATGAATAGCTCATACTTATGTATTATCAGAATTTTGAAGCAAGAAATTCAGGAAAAAAGAGATAAAAGGGCATCACATAAGGTAATAATCAATCAAGAGGACAATGTAATTTTGAGTATATACAATTATTGGCTCTATAGCAAGGGAAACAGCAGAATTCACATAGATTCATGGAAACAGAACAGCATGTCAATGAACAAGAACTGGATTATGGACCTAATGAGAAAGGAAATTTAAAAATTTCTAGAATTGAATAATAATGAAAATTCATCATGTGAAAATCTATGCAGCACATTGAAAGCCATTGTAAGAGAAAAGTGTATAGTACTTAATGCTTACATAAAAATCATAAATAAATAACTAAGAATTTGACTTAGAGATTTGGAAAAGGAAGAATAAGCCAATCTCAAAGGCAAATGGAAGAAATAGATGGAATCTGGGGTGAAATTAATGAAATAGAAATTAAGAAAAAATATAAATAATCAAAGAAACCAAGTTGGTTCTTTGGGAAAATAAACAAGATTGACAAACCCATAGTCAAATTAACCAAAAGCAAAAGAAGAGAAGACCTAAATTAATAAAATGAAAATGAATTATAAATGAAAAAGGAAATAACACAACATATAATGAGAAAATTTAGGGTATCATGAAGGCATATTTCATAAATTTATATTTCATTAAATATGACAATAAAAAAGATATGGATAAATTTGTATACACATGTTTCATCAAAGTTGAATCAAAATGAAATGAATGATTAAAACAAACCTGTAACAAGTCATGAAATTAAAACCGTAATTACAAATTTCCCAATCCCCCCCAAAAAACAAAACAACCCAAGACCAATGGATTAAGTGCAGAACTCTACCAGACATTCAAAGAAAGACTTATACTATTCTCCTCAAATTATTTCACAAAAATAGAAAAGGAAGGAACATTTCTAAAGTCAGTATTATTCTGATCTGAAAACCAAGTTAAGCCCACAATAAAGAGAATTATAGGCCAATCACATAGATAAACATCAAAGCTCTTAAAGGTGCTTTTAAAATAGGAGGGAATCTGACAAGGTAGATGAAGGATTGTAAGAAAAAGAAGGAGGATTTGGGACTTGGGACTAAGAAGTGAAAATTGAAATATTCTGAATTCACTATGTTCATATATGCAATATTAAAAAAAGAGAAGAATGGAAAAAAATCAATTTTTTTAAAAAGGTACTACAGCCTTTGTAAACATCAACATCAATTACGTCCTCAAATGCATGAGCCTGTTTTGGGAAACACAGATTCAAAATATATCAGTGTCTATGATTACCTGTATGTTGACAAGAATCTAATGCCTGTTTCTGTGTCTGACTCCAGCAAGCTTATCCTCCTGTTCAAGAACCTACAATACTTCCAGAGTTGTGAATACAGTCTTTTCCTATCATTAAAGGCAAGCTGTGAAGCAAGGCTATTTCAATTCTAGTTCATTTTAATCTCTGTCTTTTCCTGTTCCCTGCTTAAGCCTAAAGGACACAATTTTCTAGTCCATTACCTTCCTCTAACTTACCAAAAGAACTACCCACCTTTCTGCTCCTTTACTCTCTGGGTTTCCAAATAAGGGTTTAGGAAAAGTAATTTTAAAATGACTTTTTCTTAAATAGTATGCTTACCAGTCATCTCTAAATGATTTGGTATATACTATTAGTTTTATGCATTTATGTATTTTAGGAACTTGATTCTCTGGCTATTACTTTACCATATGCTACTCAAGTGAGACCATACAGTCATTTTTCACAGAGGAGACATTCTATACTCATCTATCTCCTAAACCACTTCTTCCTTTCATATAGTCTCTTAGGATACTTATGTGTGGTTCCTTTCTTTCTTTTTCTCTTTGTTTTGGTAACTAAATGTCTCCTTTCTGGGTTTTAGACATGGTGGTAAATAAACAGACTGATCACTGATGAAACCAGATAGTGCATGGACAAGAGTCCCTGCTATGTTTGTCTTTCTAGAACACTCTAGTGTTCAGTTCTCAAATAAAAGTGACTAATGACCAACATGTTGGCTCAGTAGATTAAAAAGTGCTTCCTATGCAAGCTTGACCAACTTTTGTCCCCAGAATCTACAAGGCAGAAGGAGAGAATCTACTCCTGAAAGTTGTGACTTTGTAGTGCACTTTGATATGTACCTATTCTTGTGTTTACACACACACACCCACACACACACACACACACACATACCACAGTAATTAATAAAATAGAGAAAATAAGTTGTATGTTATTAATGTGCTATATTTAGAAGAGTTATCATACTATTGAAAGAGGCAAGTTATCCCTCAGGTTTCCACATCTCTAAAGATAATTCTCTCAACATAGTTCAGATAGGGACTATAAACTAAGTTCCATGAAAGAAGCTACAAGTATCAGGCTGATTGGCTGATTAGAATTTGGTGACTGTGGAGTTTCAGGCCCAGAGTTTAGCCTCTGTTGAATAGACATTTAATTTTCATCTCTATGTATGACCTAAGTCCTCATGACTATTTGCCAAATCTTTTTGGAATGTAAGTGGACCTCCTTTCTTCTACCAGTGAAAAAATTAAGAATGTGGTAAGATAGCATTTGATGCCTATAAGCAGAAATTTCCATACTTTGCTGCTACACATCTAATTGGCATATGCACCAATGTGCTTAAAATTATCTGGATTTATGACTTTCTTGGTTCTGTTTTCATTATCAATTCATGATAATTCATGTCATATTGGAAAACAGAATTTGGGTCAACCAAAATTTGTGCTCCCAGGCCATAGTCACTTTGTATTTGGCTCTAGAATAAATTATCTCTTACCACTTTGGGGTGAGAGTTGTGTCTTGTGTAGCAATGGACCAGTTCTCTTTGTTGACATGAGTTCTTTTATTTCATTTTATCAGGTCAGGGTGCCAATCTTTGTTTTTCTTTCTAAGGAAAATGGTAATGCTTGAAAAATCACCCACTGGGGACCAACTTTTATTCTATTAATTGAGCAATTGAGCACTCTTTGTTTTAACTATCTTTTATAAAGCTCAGAATAGACTGGTTGTATTATTTGTTTCTCAAACTTTTTTTTTTGACCAGATACACTTTATTTTTCTAATTAACCAAATAATACTCTTCCTGCCACATCACCCCAAATAAGAGTTGACTTTCTTTGAAATCTGGTGTTTTCAAGTTCAGTTCTGATTCCCTCTGTAGTAAGCAAAACGTTTCTGCTTGTACATGAGATGAGATTCTAAACATTCCAATATGATTTTTTCTGTGTTTTCTTTTTCATTTGTAAAAATCTGGATACATTTTTCTTTGTCCATGGAAGCATTATTGAATAGAGCCTCAATATACTGAACACAGGGAATGCCTGAAGCATCTCAGGACTGCTAAGGGCCAAAATATTTAAAAACACTCAGTAGTCTGACAGTAAACTTTCCAATCACCACTTAATTACCTCTGTGCTTTGGAGGGTTATGAGACACTGTAAATGTCAAATGTTTTGTCTCTCTCCTGGATTTCTTTGAGGGGCAGGTATACCTCAGGCATGGTAGAAAAAATTGAATATAAAGGGAAATAATTCTAAAATGTTAGGTGGGGCTAAGGGTCACCCTGAGAGAAAGATTGCTTAATTACATTATAATAGCCCTCCAGGATGTACAATCTATGCTAAATTTTCTTTCACACTGGCACAGAATAAGCACTGCTTTAAAAAATCTCTTTTGTTCAGGAGAAAAAACAAAACAAACAAAACCCCACCAAACTAATAAGAATTACTTGATCACATTACTGAAATACACATTGCTATGTTCTTTTGCTACACATAACTACTTGTATAAAATTATAGCCTTTCAAACTTCTTAACTAGAATTCAGAAATAATAAATATGCTAACTTGAGACCAATGCATTTGTTTTACAAGATATAATTTTCGTTGTTTAATGAATCTTAATTCAGTGATTTTTTAATCTGCACATTGTAGGCTGAAAATAAGTTTGTTTCAATCATTTTAAAATTGAAAGAAAATTTTCATCTAAAACTCTGACAGAAATCTGTTCATAAAAGATTAATATTGCAGCTCCTATGTTGATATAGTTCCTATGCTGCACTTTAAAAAGTAGAATAATGCTACCCAAATCCTTGTAACTGAATAGTTACAAGATGATAAACTTTATCAAATCATAATATATTTGTCCTAAATTCTGCATAGAATGTCATTAAAGGGAAATACTTGCTTTTTAAACATTGAAGATACCTGGGTTCTTCTGACCACAGTGATGGTTGATGAAATCGATGAGTAGCTTTGTTCACAGACTCCTACACTCAAGCACTGATATTAGTCATTTTGGTTGTTTTTATTGAGTGGCTAGTTTTGTTCATAGGAAAATGAATTGAATGTTCCTAAAATTGCAAGAATAAGATAAAGAAACAAATTAAACATAAAATTAATTCACATAAATGAGGAAGCTAGCATATGTCATGAATTAAGAGAATTTCAATAAAGAGGAGAGTAAAGTATCTTATTAAATGACTGTTAAGAGAATCCTAAGAATAGATAATTGAATCCAAAATGCTTAAATTTTGGTTAGTTGGCTATATGACCCATTTGTAATGGGTTATATGACCCATCTGTTACTGAGCCAAGACACTGTGGAAATTAATTAGAACATGTTTCAGCAAAATAGGAAGAGTCTATTCATGAGATAGGCAAATATATAGACAAAGGAACCAATCTCAGCTTCATTTCTTGGCTTCGGCAATTGAGTGGTATTTAGAATATGGGCACAGGATGGTCTGAAGCATGAAGAAAGAAGCTAAGGAAAAGTAACTAGTGTTCTGCACATGTGTAATCAAGCGTCATAGTCCTTGGCAGGCATGTGTTCAAACATGTTTGCATCTTTTTTAAAATGTGTTTTATTTGACACTGTCATATTAAATACAATGAATTTATGTATTTTCAACCCCTATTACCTAATACCACACCCCCTCCTGTCCCACAACATTCTCTTTCCTTTCTAATCAATTTCACCTATTTTTGCATTTTTTTGAACATGTGGGTCACTGGAATTCATTTCTGATATCTACTTGCTGGGGCATCAATGACATCAAAAAATGAATCACTGAGTAATGAAGCTCCTCTTTTTCTACAGCAATTAACCTTAAGTAGTCTCTCAGGGAGATATAGTGTATCTTGAGATCTTCCTTCATCCATGGTGAAATGTTGATAAGTCAACTATTGTGCAGGTCTTGTGGAAGTGGATATCACTACAGTAGGTTTTTGGTTTTGTTATACATGGAAATATACTATCTGGTAGCATCCCCTCCTGACCTTCAGACTCTTAACATTCTTAATACTCTCTCTTCCCATAGGTTCTTTGCACCTTTGAATTCAGGAAGGGGGGTGATTTCCACACACCGTTGAGAACTGAACACTCCATAGTCGCATACTCTGCATTTTGGTCCGTTATGGTTCTCTGAATTGATCATCTTCTAATTCTGAAAGCTGTTTCTTGGTGGAGTGCTGATAGATTCTTAATTCCAAGGATATAATGGTAAGTGTTTTGGTAGCAGTTTACTATCAAGTGCTTATAGTGAAAACTTAGTAGCTTGTTCCACAAGCAGTTACTCCCATGCAATAAATGCCTCTGTTACATCTGTGGTCACCTTTTTCCAGAGTGATTATCACAGCTTGTCTAGCTGGGTGAGACCACTGATTGCTTTTTTTTTTTCCTCCTGAGAGTCTGAATCATACCTTCTGGCACTATGCAGGCAGACATGGTCACAGTTTTGGCCTCTGACTTCAAAAGGCAAACATCTAGTTTAGGCTGCCTCCAAACTCCTCCAAAAAGTGACTTGAAAAACAGTTCCCACTATCGTTTATAGGCTTGCCTAGATGACCTTCAAAGTTACTTGCTTTAACTTAAAGCAAGTGAAGTCAGAGAGTTAATTCAGGTTTTTGTTGATTTCAAATCCACTGTCCTTTGATAGTTGTCTTGTAGAAAAGAAAACTTTTGGGTCAGAAAACTGCCTCATCTGAAAACCAGCTAGCAACTTTGACTCCTGTATCTTCTTAATTATCCAATATACTTCCTAACAAAACACCAAGTTCACCTCAAGAGCAATGTGTGTAACTTGTCCCATCCTTCTGCTGACCTTTCCTGATATCATTACCTCTCTTTAGATTTTTATGAAGTTTTCCTCTTCAAGAGTTTTCTTATTCCTTGCCAGAATTCCAATTCTTCCCACTCCAGAACATTCTTTCTTTTTCCAAATATGTAGTTATTATCCCACAT
Source organism: Typhlomys cinereus (assembly GCA_023101885.1). Classification (NCBI taxonomy): domain Eukaryota; kingdom Metazoa; phylum Chordata; class Mammalia; order Rodentia; family Platacanthomyidae; genus Typhlomys; species Typhlomys cinereus. The sequence continues at coordinate 3,489,650 of JALPQD010000020.1, forward strand.
TTGAGATTTAGTTAACTCCATATGCAACACTTAGGCTAAATGAAATCTAGACTACTTACTATGTTCTGTTGTGTGAGACAAGACTCAAATTCAAGTAACTTAGAGAAAGAGAGATTTATTCAGCTTGGAACTCTGATACTCTGCTCTTACATTCAAAAAGAATTTTCATTCTTATGCATGGTAGCGTTCGCTGAGGATTTTGCCCTTAGGAAGCTGCCTCTCCTATTATCCAAATGAGCAGCAGGATTTGGTTTACTAATTAAGCTAAACTCTTTAACAATAGCCACAATTTTACTGTCTGCCTTCTCTGTAGGTTGCCTTCATATTTTGCTTCCAACTTTACAGTTTTTACTTCTTTTTGCCTGATTTCTTGCTTTTTTGTTATAACTCTGAACAAGAGCACTATAATGTAGTCATACCACAATTGTTAAGACTTTATTACTTTAAAACTAATTCTGTCTGCACTTGAATTTAATTTTGGACAAGCATTGAGGATAAGGGCAAAACTTGATTAAATTCTCTGTCAACATATTGCTGTTTATTTGCATCTTGTTAAGTTTCCAACACAATGTCTGTTCCCCTCTGGACTATCACAAGCTGGGCTTCTACTGTCTGTATCTATCACATTACTCTCTTCATTCTATCAGAAGAATGTCCCTTTTGGTCCCGTTACCAAGACACAAAGGTTTTCCCAGCACAAAATCCAAACTTCCTTCATATTTCTCCCAACAAATAACTCCAAAGGGTTACAAGCCACATCTCTGCAAAAATCATACTTCTTTACTTCTTGGTACCAATTTCTGTCAGCGTCACAAAAGTTTTCTGGTACCGGGTTTATAGTCTCACAACACCCCAGTTCTCTGGTACCAATTTCACTTCAAAACACTTCACAATCTGGTACCAGATACTTTTAGTATCTCACTTTTTGGTACCAATTTCTGTACCAGTTATTCTGTTGTGTCTCTGTGAGACAAGACTCAAACTCAAGTAACTTAGAGAGAGAAAGGGACATTTATTTAGCTTACAGTTCTAGAGGGGGCATACAGTACTTTCTGGGAAAAAGCATGGCTGGTGGTAGAAGCTGGAGGCAGCTAAGTATTGTAGACATTATGGAGGCTGAAAGCTGCTGCTAGCTCAAGAGCAGACTCACTAACTCAACCAGGATGGGGCTACCTGACCTCAAGGTCCACTCACTTGACTGTTTTCTTCTAACAAGGCTACACTTCCTAAAGGTGTCATGACCTTCCCAAATACTGTTAACAGATAAGGATTCAAACACATGGAGCCCATGGGAGGCATTTCACATTTCAAATCACGAGAAAGCCTAAATATTGAATATCATGTAGATGTTTAGTGAGTATTACCTGGAACACATGAATTAATGGGATGATAGATGACTTTTCATCACTTCTGTAAAATTGATGTTAAGTAATCACCATTCTAATGGATTTGGATTTATTAGTATAATTATGATTCAAGTTAAATGTAATTAATATCCATTGAACTTCAAGAATCTTTAAAATTATATCTTAAACTTGACACTATAAATTACTAAGTAAGGAAAATATAGGTGAGAGTATATGATTCTGATACTTTGAATCACTGATTTAGTGTTCCTTTCCTAAAGTGGATTATCTTGACACTATTATCAATCAAAATGCATGTAGGTCATTCTCATGTGAATTTCTATCACAAAAACCAATTTTGGAAGCTACAATAACAAACCCAGATACTTCTCCTTTAAATGTCTTTCTGCTATCTACAGGTGTACAATATCCCTAAACATATTTTTTGAAGTCTTTCATATTCTTAAATTGTCATTTCTGTCCCTCTGTTACTTTTTCTGCCCAAGTCATAGCCATAACATAGAAAACAAGAATCTAACTCTCTATCAAGTACCTCGCCTTCACTCCTGCATTCCTTTCTCTGTTCTTGTGTCACTGGCCCCTTCCCTTCCTTGCACTTTGAATGAGGGATTCCTACCAACAGGTTTACTTCACAGTTCCCAAGAGTAATACTATTACTCTCTTTTGTGAATCCCAACAACCCAAGCAAAGCACATGGCCCACTGGAAATACTGAAAATATTTTCAATTTTTCAAAGACAGCATAAGCTAGGACTGCCAGGACAGTTTTTACATGAAGGTGGCATGCTCTAAACTTTACTGAAAGATGTTCAGGTCTAGGGAAAAAATAGGCAGAGATAGATGGAAGTAAAGGAAATAGTTTAGAGACTAGTGTTTGAAATAAGAAGCTTATGTGAAAAACAATGCTTGACTGCTGCTGATAAGCAAGGCAGGATCAGAGCTGAAGTTCAGAACAAATCTGATACATTCAATGGGAAACTGATAATCTTATTTTCAAAGCAGTGTGTGCTCAGGCAGGGTGTAGACACTTATGAAAAAGATGCAGATCACCATTCAAAGGAGATAAGTATTTTTGTCTTTTGTATTTGTTTTCATATTAGCATACAAGGGCAGCTAGCTTTCATCATGGCATTTTATACAAACTTTATTTACTTGAAGTCTTTGTTCAGAAATAATCCAATTAAAGAATCAAAGAATTTTAGAACAATACATATTTAGCCTTTGCTGTCACTAAAATTCCATGGTAAGTTTAGTTTTCATATGAAAAAAAATGTTTTTTGTATAAATAAGTTTTTGGACACCAGGCCAATTTTTCTTTCTAAAATGTAATATATGAATAGGGTTTTAGTTATAATATTCAGGAAGGGAAATTCAGTAAACAAATTTCCCGAAATGTTTTGCTATAATCCCTCAACATGTCATTGGACAACTAGTACTTTTTACTTTGAGCTTTAGTTTAAAAAGCATACTCTGGAACAATAAAAACTCAAGCTACCTAAAGCAATTTTGAGCAAAAAGGAGAAATCGAGGGGGCAGTATATTATCTGAATTTAAAAAGTACACTACAGGGGAAGGTGAGATGGCTTAGCAGGTGAATGTATTTGCTGTTCAAGTTTGAGCCCTGAAACTCACATGATGGAAGGAGAGATCCAGTTCCTGAAAGCTCTTTTCTGACTTCAAAATGTGCACCATGCCATGTACATCACACACACACACACACACACGCATCAAATAAATAAGTAAACAAATAAAAATGTAGTACAAAAATGATGTGTTTTTAGCGTGAAAATAGACAAACAGGTAAATGGAGCAGTATGCCACAAGTAAGTTTAGAAGAAAGCAGAATTTGAATAAAGACGGTAAAAATATGTGTTCAAAGTCACAGTCATTTCAATAAGTGGTGTTGGCAAAGTTGGTTGATCAGATTCAAGAGAATGAAACTAGACTTATCTTTCACCATTTATAAAAATCAACTCTAAATTAATTTCACGCTGAATTACAAGAAGAAAATAGGAAATATTTCAGAGTATTGGAATGTGCAATTGATTTGGACAAGAACCCAAAAGCACAGGAAACAAAACATAAAGGAGACAAATAGGACTTCATAAAACTAACCGACTCCTGAATTGCAAAGGAAACACTCTGAAGTGTGAGAGGCCATAAGGAGAGCCAGATTCACATTACATTCTTTCATAGAAGTGATTATTTCTTGGCACAAATATAAGATAGATGATATAAAGACTTCTGTCCTTTAGTTACTTCAGCTGTACTATATATAAAAGAGTTTATTAACAAGACGAGCTAGTCTTCTTAGGCAGGTTGGATTCAGGTAAACTTATGGTCAGAATCAAATAACAGGTAACAGAATCCTCTCCTCCCCCTGTACTCCTGATCCTTTTGTCTCCACCTCCCAAGACCTTGGATTACAGGCATATTCCATTTGTTGGAACCGAGGTTCCCTTTGGGCCCCTTACCCAGACCCCCGAAGGAGACACGAGGACCACCGGGTTGCTGTAAAGGCAAGAGGCAAGCTTTATTAAAACTAGCGCGCCAGGATCGTCTCCCTGCTCAGGCAAAAGAGAACGGCCCCGACTGGATTTGGGGCAAGGTTTTTATAGGAAAGCAACTGCATTGAGCAAATACATTCTGCAAAAATTTCCACTACACATAGGGAAGTTGAGTTGGTTCACAGATGTTCTGGCCGATAACCTCACCCTGGGCGGTTCCCGGCACGCCCAGGGGGAGAAGCCCAAAGGGCGAGGCAGGCTCTGGTCAGCACGCCTGCAGTGAGTTGGCACCGGCGGGAGATTTGAATTTTGCGCCGGCGGGAACTTGGGCTTCACAGAGGGAACCTGGGTTCCACATTCCCCCCTTTTCTTTTGGCGGAATTTTTAATCTTAAAAAAATATGGTTAGAGGGGAGACAGGGGAGGCCGAGCCAACCATATGGGAACTGGGGCGACGACCGCTCTAACTTCTTCCTGCTGGAAAGGGTCGGTGTCCTGGGGTCGTGATGGCTCGGCTCCTTGTCTAGTCAACCTTTACCGCAGTGCGGGTGGTCAGCAGTACGGTATAGGGTCCTTTCCAGCGGGGCTCTAAGGTGCGGGTCTGGTGTCGTCGGATGTAGACGAAGTCTCCGGGGCGGAACCGATGTCTCTCTTGTCCAGGTTCCCCTGGCTGATAGGTGGCTGACACCTGGGTCCAGAGATCGTCTTGTACTGCCTGGATCCCTTTAAGCCTGGTAATCAGAGTCATATCATTAGTGGGGAGCCCTGTTCCTTTTATCTGAGTTATGGGAGCCGGGGATCCATAGAGGAGTTCGAAGGGGGTAAGTCCCAACAGTTTGGAAGGGGTATTCCTGGCCCGGAATAGGGCCAGTGGTAGGAGCGTCACCCAGTCTGATCCGCCAGTCTCCATGGACAATTTGGTTAAGGTCTCTTTTAGAGTTCTATTCATTCTTTCTACCTGTCCTGAGCTCTGGGGTCTATAAGCACAATGAAGTTTCCAATCAGTCCCCAGGAACCTGGCTACTCCCTGACTTACCTGAGCAATGAAGGCTGGGTCATTATCTGACCCGATTACCTTGGGTACGCCGAACCGAGGGAAGATGTCTTCTAGGATCTTCTTGACTATGACCGTTGCGGTTTCATTTTTGGTTGGAAAAGCTTCTACCCATCCTGAAAAGGTGTCTATGAAAACTAGTAGATATCTATACCCATATTTGGCAGGTATCATTTCAGTAAAATCTATTTCCCAATAGGTTCCTGGCCGGTCCCCTCTAAGTCGTTGCCCTAGTTTTCCTTTTGTGGGCTGAGGGTTTACTGATCTACAGGGTTTACATGCTGTAATAATTTCATCAACGAGGTGGGACATCCTAGGGATCATGAATTCAGTATCTTTGATAATATCCCTTATTTTGGCTCCCCCTAGATGAGTCCATTGATGCATCTGCTGAATTAATTCCCTTGCGTCCTTTCGGGGCAGAATTATTAGTCCAGTAGGGGTCCTCCAAGCCCCTAGTTCTTTGTCAAAGGACTTGTCAATCTTCTCCATTAATTTTAAGTCCTCTGGTGAGTACTCATAGGTAGGCCCTTGTTCTTCTAGTATTAGCATAGGAGTCACTTGTAAAGCTGCCTTTCTTGCCTCTTGGTCAGCCATGTTATTTCCCATAGCTATCTTATTACTGTTCTTCTGATGCCCCGGGCAATGGATAATACTCACTTTTGCCGGCAGGTGGAGCGCCTCTAGAAGGTCTAGGATCTCATCTTTGTTCTTGATTTCCTTACCTTCCGATGTCAGCAGTCCTCGCTGTTGATAAATGGCTCCATGGACATGGGCCATTGCGAAGGCGTAACGGCTGTCTGTGTAGATGTTGATTCGCCGCCCTTTGCTCATCTCAAGAGCTTTGGTCAAGGCTATCAGTTCGGCCTTCTGAGCTGACGTACCAGCAGGCAATGGCGCCAGATGACTCGAGTCCCATCCACAACAGCCGCCCCAGCCTTCCTTTCCCCATGATCTAAAAAACTGCTTCCATCAGTGTACCATGTCATCTCAGCATCAGACAAAGGCTGATCAGTTAAGTCTTTCTGCCATCCATGTGCTTCAGCGAGGACTTGTAAGCAGTCATGGACCGGGGGTCCAAGTCCGGCTCAGGCAATAGAGTAGCAGGGTTTAATCCGGTGGCTGGCCGGAAAGTGATTCTATCATTATTTAGCAGCAAGGCTTGGTAATGAGTCATTCGGGCGTTGCTGAGCCATCAGTCTGGAGGTTGCCGGATCACATTCTCTAGAGCATGGGGTGCTGCTACAGTCAAGTTTTGCCCCATGGTCAGCTTATCAGCATCCTTCACTAAGGTGGCCGTGGCCGCTATTATGCGCAAGCAAGCTGGCCATCCGGCCGCAACTGGATCTAGCCTTTTCGACAGATAGGCCACTGGTCTTTTCCATGGTCCCAGTTGTTGTGTCAGTACCCCCTTGGCTATTCCCTTATTTTCAGCCACATAGAGGTGGAAGGGTTTGGTTACATCTGGCAGGCCCAGGGCCGGTGCTGACATAAGGGCTTTTTGATATTATCAAACGCCAATTGTTCTATTTCAGTCCAAGTAAAAGGCTTAGTATTCTTAGTCAGAGCATATAATGGAGCTGCTAGTTCTGCAAAACCTGGTATCCAGAGTCTGCAAAACCCCGCGGTTCCCAGAAATTCCCTCATCTGTCTTGGGTTCTGAGGTGGCGGAATGTGAAATACAGTCTGCTTCCGTGCTTCTGAAAGCCATCGCCTTCCTCCCTCCAGTAGGTACCCCAGGTAACTGACCTTTCTCTGGCAAATTTGGGCCTTCTTGGCTGATGCCCGGTACCCCAAGTTTCCCAATTCCTGAAGCAGCCGCTCGGTGCCTTCACGGCATGTGGATTCATCGGGGGCAGCCAGCAGGAGGTCATCTACGTATTGTAAGAGAGTTACCTGGGGGCTTTCGGCTCTGAAAGGTAGGAGATCCCGGTGTAAAGCTTCGTCGAAGATGGTGGGTGAGTTCTTGAATCCTTGGGGAAGCCTCGTCCAGGTGAGTTGTCCAGAAGTGCCTGCCTCTGGGTCCTTCCATTCGAAGGCGAAATAGGGTTGGCTAGCAGGGGCCAGCTCCAAACAGAAGAAGGCATCCTTCAGGTCCAGTACTGTGTACCAACTCTGGTCTGGAGGAAGAGAGCTCAGGAGGGTGTAAGGGTTTGGAACAGTCGGGTGGATATCTGTCACCCATTTGTTTACCTCCCGGAGGTCCTGTACTGGCCTGTAATCATTAGTTCCTGGCTTCTTTACAGGCAACAGAGGTGTGTTCCATGCCGACTGGCATGGACGAAGGATTCCTGCCTTCAATAATCTAGTAATATGTGGCTTTATGCCAGCTTTAGCTTCTGCAGTCATGAGGTACTGTCTGACTGCAATTGGGGTTGCCCGAGATTTAAGCTCAATGTGGACTGGGGGCTGTTGTATAGCCCTTCCTGGACCCCCTGTCTCTGCCCATACTTTGGGGAATTGGCGCAGCCATGATTCTATTCCTTTGGGGGCCTTAAATGGAAGTTCAAATAATCGGTGCTCATCCTCTAGTTTGACAGTTAGAACTTGTAGGGGCCGACCTGCAGTGTCAGTTACGGTTGTCCCTTCTGGGGAGAAGTAAATATGAGCTCCCAGTTTGGTTAATAAGTCTCTTCCCAAAAGTGGGTATGGACAGTCAGGAATGACTAGAAATGAATGGGATACCCGGCCCACTCCAAGGTCCACCGTTCTTTGGGTAGTCCATAAGTATTGTTTGTTTCCGGTGGCCCCTTGTATCCAGGATTTCTTCCCAGAGCGTTTTCCCTGGTCTTGCAGCAACACAGAGTGTTGGGCCCCAGTATCTACAAGAAAGTCCGTTTTCTTCCCCTCCACATACAAGGTTACCCTGGGTTCAGGGAGGGGTGCTGAACCCCGTCCTCCCTAGTCAGATTCTTCCCCCAGGGTTAGCACTCGAGAGGAGTTACCTGGCGGGCGTTTGTGGAACTGGGGCTTCTTGGGGCAGTCCCTTGCCCAATGTCCTTTTTCTCCACAATAGCGGCATTGGTCCCGATCAGCTGTACTATATATAAAAGAGTTTATTCACAAGACGAGCTAGTCTTCTTAGGCAGGTTGGATTCAGGTAAACTTATGGTCAGAATCAAATAACAGGTAACAGAATCCTCTCCTCCCCCTGTACTCCTGATCCTTTTGTCTCCACCTCCCAAGACCTTGGATTACAGGCATATTCCATTGACTCTCAGAACTTTTCTCTGTGTGTGTGTGTGTGTGTGTGTGTGTGTGTGTTTTCAGTTGAGTATGTATATATATGCACATATATATGAAGGTTGGAAGTTGGTGTCAGGTGTGTTCCTCAGTCAATCTCCATACTATATTTTGAGACAGGATGTCTCAGATGTAGTCCACCTATTCAGCTAAGCTGAGTTGCCAGAAAGCTTCAGAAGTCCCCATCTTCACTTCCGCCAGTACTGCAAATATAGTTGTGTGCCACACATGTGACTTTTATGTTGTTGCTGGGGATCCTGACTCAGTTCCTCATGATTGCACTGCCAACACTTTGTCTATCAAGTCATCTCTCCACCTACCTTCCAATTCTTTCTTAATGGACGAACATAGCGTCTAGCTCTCAGACAGTCACAGTCCTTCAGCTAACCCCAGCTTTGGTTGGGCCCACAGAACTGTTACAAGTGTACAGTCTGTTGGAATAGATCTTTAAGGACTCATAAATCCAGGGCAGAAATACCTGTAAGTATTTTTCACAGTTCTACTTACCTGTTTTAACACTGCTATATCAATGATAATCTCTTCTACCACTACATGCTAATTAAGAAAATCTTGAATGTTGATTGGACAGGAAAACTGACCAAGCTTAGTGGTAGGCCATAGAATGTAATCATGACTAGAGTTCATCAAACATCAGGACAAAAGTTTGAGTATAAATTCTCAAAGCAAGTTTAAATTCTGAAGTTCTATATTATGAGTTAAAATGAGTTAATAGACAAAATATTTAATGGGCAAAATATTTAATAAGTCAGAGAACATAACACTATTATTTAACTTACCATTGTACATGCTAAGTCAACCTAAATAAACTCTACAAACATCAGGTACTTAATCTGAAAAATGAGCATAGTGACTGATTTTATCCCATTAAATTATGGGGCAAGTGCCTATCAAAGGCCTTGATGGACAGTAACCCTTAAGAAAGTCATTTGTTTTATGCCATTTTGCAGATGATGTAACACATAACTTGGAGTAAAAGTTTCCAAGATACCTCATGAAAAAATAGGAAAAAAAATCTAAGCTGTAGGTTCTCAGTCTAGTCCTGCCAGTACAGTGCCATCTTATAAGCTAAGGACTATATTTTTAAACTGGTGCAACTAAATTCAAAGGCTGTATTGATGGGACTTATTTACTCTCAAGTGTATGTGTACTGGGCTAATTAGTTTGAATATTCATGCCTACCTTAATGTCAACCAATTGATCTCTCTCAATATAAACATCTGGGGTTTCTTTTAGCAGAGGAATAGGTAAGATAACTTTATTTTGGATAATTAGAGTCTAAATCAAAGATTTTGAATGTACAGTGATAATACCAGCATTAAGGATAAGAGATTAAATATCTAGATAAAGGAAAGGCATGAATTAAGGGTACAGGAGCATTCAAGAAAACATAGTTTGCCAATTTGGCTTATTGGGTATTGCTGCACGTATTACTAGTGATTATCTAGTCTAGGACTCTGCAGTAAAATAGATCCCTCTTATCTCCACCTCCATACTGAGAGTGTGTATGTGAGAGAAGAGATGGGTTATTATGGAATTTTATGATTTGATTATAAAACCCAAAAGTCTAACACTTTTCTGTTCATAACTAGGTATCTAATGATGTAGCTCTCCACATAACGTTGAGAGATTGAGAAAGGAGTGAAGCAGTTGCTAGGTCCTGGAAAAGTCAAGGGCCCCAAATTAGGAGTTCTGCTGTCTAAGGGAAAGAGAATGTTGCTTCCCACTTCCAAAGGAGTGAGATCTTCCCTTGCTCTGCCCTTCTTCTTCTATGCTGCTGCCCTCTAAGCAGATTAAATGGTTCTGACAAAAATCGCATGACTTTACTAAATGTGGTGTTTCAAATGCTAATACCTATCAGAAATATTCTCATGAGACATCTAGAAATAATGTCTTCTCACATATATGGACATCTTTTAACCCAATGAAGTTGCCTCATGAAATTAGACATAGTGTCATCTTTCTTTAACATTTTTAATATGGTACCTTTTATACTGCCTGTGAAGCATATATCATCATAAGATAGAATATATTTAGGCTTCTGCTTTGAAATATGAATAATTCTTCTAAGTTGAAATAGATATATTTTAATTATTTTTCATCTGTTGCCTTTAATAAAACAACATATTGATCTAATGTACAGTTTTAGGATGTGATAGCTTATTGATTTCTACAAATAGTACATCTTATCTCATACCATTATGCTTCATTACCAAGCTAGTGTACCTTATTCTAGGAATCATACTCAGGGTAGGACCTTATTCTAGAGCTGAGAGTCTACTCATGCTGATTAATTTTGGGAAACTTTTATCTGTGTATTGTTTTTCACACATAACAGAATCCAGGAAGACAATGGGGCTTACCTACAATCACATGTTTACTTGTTCTCTAGTGTTAAAATCCTTTCTGTACACTATTCTATATAGAGATAATATCCTGATTATAGTGACCTCATTATCCTTTTTTGTATTCCTACAGAGAAGATTATTATAATCATCATCATTTGATTACTTATCTCATGCCTTCTTGTACATAGCTTCTGAATGTATTATAATATCATATTAAATTTAGATTTCAATTATTGTAATTATGTTTTGACAATGTGTAATACACCAATTCTAAAACATTTCATTTGTCTGATTGTACAAATTGTGTATCAATTACACCTGATTGATATCTAATACAAGAATAATAGTTAACATCAAAAGTGGTATTTTTAAAGTAGAGAATTATTGCTAATATCTTCATATGAGATAGGGTTAAGTCAATTTTTTTCATTGGAAAGCATTGCTATTTTGCTTACAACTTAAGAAAATAGGTTAGGAAGGTATTGATGGTATTGCTTTGCTTATATAATGTTGATCATATGCATATCATAGGTATACATACATACATACATGTATTATAAGTACATATGATTAATATACAGATGTGTAGTTTTACATGTTTGCATTTATATACTATTCTCTCACAAAATTTCAACTCATTTCTGAACATCCTGACATTGGAGATAGACTCATTAAATGAATATTAATAAAACCATTCACAGCATCTCTAACCAAGAAGTCAGTAAAATTTTTAGTTTAAAATATGTTTGTTTGGAAATAAATAGCTCATTCTAAAATTTTAATAAGGTTTATTGTATTCTTTTATTTTTATAACAGTTTTTTTCAGAAGATTATTAATCCGGGGTCAGGATGATCTTGAATCTAATTGTAGTTACAAATAAAAAATAGAAATTATAGAAGAAAACCATTGAGGTAAAATAGGATCAAAGAGGAGACAGTGTTGAAGTGCATGGAAATGACTCATAATGCTAATTCAGTACATGTGGACAGTCATAGAGATGATTTGATAAGGCATTTGTTTTCATTTTAGCCAAGGTCCAGTTCAAATGTTTCATTAGATATTCTCTCATACACTTTCACAGGCTAGTGTGTAATTTAAAATATCTCTTTTATTGGAGAATTTTTTTCAGTTAAAACTATTGCAATTCTTCCTCCAAAACAGGTAAGTTTCTATGGAATAAGTTTGTAAAATATGTACAGTAAATCTATCACATTTTCTATAATCCAATATGCAACACATTTATCCATTAAAATGTCTCATAAATTTAGAGCAAGCAGTTTTATGTGTTTTACTGAGCTTAGATAAATTCAGTGAATGAATTGTATGATTGGATGAAAGTCACAGCGAATAGCTCAGAGTCAACTGTGAAAGAGGGCAGAATGTGGCTTTCTCCAGTTTTGAAAATCCTAGTTTATGCTAATGACTCTCACTAGTAGAATGAAATTCAATCCCTAGCACTTTAGTGCTATTTTGTACACCCATAGAGTATGCAGTCTAGAACACTGAATTGTTCACACCACAGACTCAACCTGTCTTTAAAAAACAGGAAAAAATTTCCCAGAAAAACATATCCAAACCAATAAACCTCCTTTTAACAAATCTCTCCATATTGTTGAAAATAGGAGAAACACAAAAGGAAATCTAGCTGATCATAGGCACCATCTCTGTCTCTGTTTCTTGTAAAGTAATGTGACCAGTTGTCTCAGGCTCATGACAGGATTTTTCTTACCATGATGGACCATACCTTTGAATTGTGAGCCAGACAAAACTATTTTTCTATATTGCTTTTGTCAGAGCATTTTATCAAAACATCAAGACATTAATTAATAGATGCTATGAATTTTTATTAGGAATCTATATATCTACACAAGAATTTCTTCTGTGGTACACTATTGTTAATAACATAAGTTTTATAGTTGCTTTACTTGGGTAAAGGGAGACCAAAAGAAAATTTGAGCTAGTGAAATTAACCACTTGCTGGAAAGTTTCTTAGTTGAACCCCCAAGTCTATAGTTTGTTTTATTCTTGTGGATATGTTCCGTGACTGCATTATTAATTAAGGCTGTCCAAGTGTCCAATTTCTGGTTCAATTAATTCAAATATCTGCCAAACATTTTCTATATCTTTTTTGATGATTCAAAATAGTAATAAGACAGAAAAGTATTTAGTTTTGACATTTGAAAGGAAGAACTATATGACAAACCTGAGCCCTGAGATGACTGTGTTTAAAGATAGAACTATCTGTCTGCTCTGAGTTTTAATGTAAGGAAGAACTAAGTCACTGTTTTATTCTTCAAACAATGAAATGTATAGTTTCTTGGCTACTATAGTTTAGGTTTCAGTATAACTAATGTAATTGCTTAGGTAACCATATTATGTAAACCAGGAATTTTTGAAATAAAAGGAGATTCAATTAATAATTGAAAAATAGGTATATGTTGAGAGCTAGTTTGAGTGTGAAGGTGGATGAGAATATAGCTGCTGCTGCTTTGAAGACAGTTTATTTCTCTAACAGCACTTTTAATGTGTCAGTCATCCAAGCATTCACCAATTGATACATTGCTCCATCGGTTTTATGATAAGAAGAAACTATTACTTCATAAGTTAATCATTCAGATATTGGGCAGTCTACCCTACCATTAAAAGTCCTTAATAATAAATTGGAAGAAAAACTGAATTGCTTCAGTGATCACACCTTTAGCAAAAACATTATTGTGTCCCCAATTGTCATATGACTTTAGTACACAGCTAGTCTAGGTCTCTTTCTGTGTAATATTGTCTTATCTACTTAACCTGTAAGTTTGATATTCCTTTGAGATTTTCTTCATTACCTGGTACTGAGGTTAGAACTAAGGGTCTTATGTATGATAGACGAATGACCTAACATTGATCACTGTAGCTCAGGATTTCATCTAATGAAATAAGATGAAAGCTACATGCTTTTCACTGTAACTGTGAAATTTAAAAGATTAACATAGTAAGCTAATCACTGCATGTAATTATGAGACTAGTCAAAATGAAATGGTATAATAATAGCAGATGCATACACAGCAGAATTCGTCATTTAAAAACCTGTGCATGTTTCTATAATAGCTGGAAAATAATACCATGTCTCAGCTAAGTACTATCATCTTCTCTGTCATTCATCAATTACAGTTCATTCCCATGACTTACTATCACACATCTTGAATCCTGTCCTTTTTTCTTTTTTGACTAGTACTATAGTAGAGTCTGTACTAAGGAATGAAATTCTTTTATCATTTCTTTGCCTTCCTCATCTTTTTTGTTATAGTAAGTCATTCACAAAGATTTTAGAATTATTTTCTAAGGAAACAACATTGCTTTTTGGATAAAAAATTATGTATGAAGACTATATTTGAGAACATTATACTCTTTTGTGCTTGTATGTAGCCTCTGTTCTTTTTCCTTCCTTTTAGTCTGCAATTTCTAGGCATGGATAGCATCTCTGTCACAGGCTCCTGAGATTACTTTTTTTTTTTTTAACCCAAATGTGACTATTAAGCTATAGTTCATATTCTTGGGTGTTTATCTTGGGGGATCATCATAGGGCAACGTGTTCTTGGAGAATCAGAGGATTCTCGGCAGCAGTCCCCAACTCCTGATTCCTTGCTACAGCTCTGTTTCTGAGACTGCTTTACCTGGCTGCACGGATCATGGTCAAGATTCTTTTCCTAATGTTGTTAATTAAAAACATGTGCTGATATCCTTGGGACATGTCTGTCTTTAGTGCTTCTTCAGGAAATCTCTCCTATGTGTTTTAAAATACTTGCTTAGAATATTTTATGAAGGGCTGGAAAGATGACTCTGATCTTCACGTCCCATGTAAAAATGTGGTGCAGAAATGAAGGCAGTATGCAGCTCTGGAAGGTGGGGCCTGAGAAACTCCAGAGCAAAGCAAAAATAAAGTAGAACAATCACACACACACACACACACACACACACTCACAAACAAAATTTATGTTGTTTATAATTGATACAGCAATGGCTAATGTTTATGATATACATTTTGGTATTTTAGTGCAAACACATATTATTTCATGACCAAATCACAGTAATTTTCAGATCAAGTAATTCTTATCATTTTTTTTTAGTGATAACATGGAAAGGAAAGGAGAACAGGTTAAATTGTAGAAAGGAAAGGTGAGTCAACTTGTAGACATGGCAATATAAATTACTAAAAATAATTTTATTTTAAAAGCAGAGGAATACATAGTGTATCAGTGAGCATAGGATGGCATTTCTTTATACTTCCATATGGTATTGAAAGCAAGTAGAACTTGAAATCTAACATTTTACAATAACAAATAGGACTAAAACTGAAATATCTCACTACATAGAATAGTTAAGACATTAAAAACACAGATGTAAAAAATTAGTAATAATTACAAAAGAGATAGGGCAAATCATATATAAAAAATCAGGCCCATTAGAATAACTTCTGATTATTTGAAAGAAACACTTAAAGCCAGCAGAGACTGACAGATGTATCCCAAAGAATGAAAGACCACAACTGCCAATCAGACTACAATATCCTACAAAACAATCCATAAAATTTGGAGAAATAAAAAAAGAACTTGCCATGACAAAATAAATTACAGGAATATATTAAAATTTAACAAGCATCACAGAATGTTCTATCAGAAATTCTATGCTCAGAAGAGAAATGCAGTCACTTCCCCCAAATCACAAGAGACTAATAAATAGGAACAGATAACCCAGAAAGTTCAAACATAACCAAACACATAGTAACAGGAATCAATTATCATATCTCAATAATATCACTTAATGTCACAATTCAAAGACAGACAAGCAGACTGGTTAAGAAATAAAATCCACTTTCTGCTGTCTCCAAGAAACAGATATGACTATCAAAGACAATACCACAAGATAAAGAAATGTAAATCCATATTATAAGCAAATGGATCCAGAAAACAAGCAAGCATTGCTGTTCTAATATTTGACAAAACAGATTTTAAACCAATGCTAGAGATAAAGATGGTTACTTCACATTCATTAAAGGAATAACTCATTAAGATACCATAATTATGAACATATATGTATCAAATATTGTTAGATGTAAAACCACAGATTAACCTCAATATAATCATTGTTGAAAGATTTTATTATCCCACTTTTACCAACAGATAGGTAGTGTGAACCAAAAAGAAATAGGTAAACACAAGAATTAAGCCATTGATCAAATGTCTGTAAACAGACATTACAGAACTTTCCACCCAAACATAATAGACTCTCTCCTCAAGAGCTCTTGGAACATTTTAAAAACTGGATTCATATTAGGACAAAAATAAAATCTAAGCAAATACAAGAGAATTGAAGCAATGTCATGTATCCTTTCAGATCTTAGTGGAATAAAGCTGTAACTTCACAGCAAGAGAAACAGTAGAAAATATGCAAACTCATGAAAATTAAATGGAACTCTATTGAATGATTTTTAGGTCACTGAAAAAATTTAAAAGGGATAAAAAAATTCTTAGAATCCAACGAAAATGAAAATACAACATATCAAATCTATGGAATGCCATGAAGAGAGTCCTTAGAAAGAAGTTTATAGCTGTAACTCCCCTCACTAATTGATCAGAAAGATTGTAAGTAAACAACTGATAATGTACCTCAGGGCATGGAAAAACAACAGCAAACCAATTCCCACAATAGCAGATGGTGAAAACTAATCAAAGTAAGGGAGAGAATTATTGAATTAGAAACAACAGCAAAACCTATAAAAAATGATTAGTAAAATAATGGCTTGTTCCTTTTTAAAAAATTTAAAGAGCAGCAGACTCTTCGCCAAACTTAGCAAAACAAGACACTGCTACCAAATCACATCTTTTAGCATTCTCTCGTTCCCATGTGGCCACAGTGAAGCTTAAACTCAAAATATGGATCTTTAAGCCATATGCAAACCAAGGCACACAATCAGAAACATAAAATTTCATAAAAAGAAGCAAAATGTTTGAGCGAAAATTCACTGAACATTAATGATGACATCCCCAAGAGGTATTTGCTGATCCCTGGTAAATGTGAAGATGTCACTTTATATCAATAGAGAAGAAAACAACCAAGGAACTTATAGGCAGGAAGACAGTACACCAAACTGCTGTGTAAATAGCTGTTATTATAGCCATAAATTTGAAAAACACTTAACATTTAACCTAGAAATCTTCTACGACACAGGTATAGGATCTCACCACCCTGACAGGATGCAGGTTATGGCAGAAGAAGAGCAGTGAAGTGGACAGCAATGGCCACTGATAATGCAGAGTATCGGTGGCCCAGCAGGGCTTACCCAGAATCAGGCCAAACTAATCTTTCCCCATCCTAAAACCTTGAGGAAGAGGGAGTGGTGAGATTGAAAGAGCCTAAAGATGGGAAGGTCACTATTGGACAAGGCATTCCATTCAAGACAGGACTACCGAGTCCAGGAACTCACTTCAGTGAGACTGGTCCTTACCAGACTTGCATAATGACTGACATACCAACATGCCTCCAAAGAATATCAAGGAACTCAAGAGAGATAAGAGTATACAATGGAAACCTTAGGGACGAAAGGTAGATGAGTGAAGGGAAATGCCCCTATCAGTGGGGTAGTCTGAAGTGAAGCAACTTGGTATGCCACAAAAGGAGTAGTAATACAGTAAAATTAGAGTAGTAGACAAGCCAGAGACAACCCTGGAGTCCATAAAAGCAGACAGGCAGGACAGTGGAAGGGAGTGGGATGGACTGATGAAGGGAAGGGAGGAGAACGGGTAAGGGGGTACAGAGGGATGCAGGGGTAAGTACTCAGTATGCTTGTAAAACTAGAAAAATAAAATAATTTTGATAAAATTATTTTACATTGAAAATGGTGGCACTTGTAAGAAAGGAGTCTAGTCAACTCATTAAAATAGGAAGAACAAAATATAGTCACAGAGTCATTAAACATGTAAAAGCATAAAGCTTTAAGTCAAACAGAGGCAGTATAATTATTTTCTAGCTTTGAGCTGGAAGAAGGGACCATGAGATAAAGAATAAAGACAGTCTTCAGAAACTGCAAGGCAAGAGAAGAATCACTTTTAGGTCTTTCAAGGAAGGAGTGCAGCACTGCTGATGACTTCATATTAGCAAGATCCTGTTTCAGGCTTCTGAATTCTAGAATAATAAGTTTCTGCTATTTACGCCACTGACTTCATTGTCATTTGTCACAGCAGCAAAAGGAAACTAATACATATGGGGAAAATTTCCATTCAGATTCCTTCAATATTAGCCAATAGACAAATGCCAAGTAAACCCTAACTGAGATAATTGTTATAATTGCTGAAATTAAAAATGTTTTTTGTTTCAATTTGTCTGACAGTCAAATTTTCACTGTTAGATTTGGAATTCAGAAGAAATGCTGGTATAGGTATAAAATTTTACAAATGGAACTTTCTTAACAATTTAATAATATATATCTACAATGCAAGCTATCCATTAAACTCCTAGGTATTTATTTAAGTGAAATGAAAGCATGTTTATAAACATTTTATGATGGTCATATTGACATTTCTATTAGTCACAAATACAAACCATTTGAATTATCTTTCATTTGGTGAATGTACCAATGACATCTGATATATTTCAATAAACTATTATTCAACGATGAACAGAAATGAGCTAGTATTGCATCATACAGAGTGGTATATTATAAGTGACAGAAGCCAGGTTCTACTAGCAGATGCTGTCTGATTCTATTTACATTAAATGTTAGAAGATGCAAATAAATCTGGAGATAAGATCTCTTCAGAGAAAAAAAAATAGGATGAGAAAAGGGTCCTTGGAGCTTTGGGGTTGTCAGAGAAATGTTTGTGTTGATCCTGAGGGTAGTGATGATTTCATGATGTGATTTAATCATACTACATGTTGTTAAGTCTTTTATAATCAAAAAAAATTCTAAGGATCAAAACTAAAACATGTAGCTTAGTTGTCCATGCAAGAAGAGTGTCAGATCATGTGTGTACTGACCTGTTTTGGTGGGAACCTTGGCATTTATAACTGACTTTTCCCTATTTGACATGTCTAAAGCATGAACGACGATGGCTTGACTACTGAGCTATGGCAGCTCATCAGAAGAGCCCAGGGCACTGATAATGCAGAGTATCGGTGGCCCAGCAGGGCTTACCCAGAATCAGGCCAAACTAATCTTTCCCCATCCTAAAACCTTGGGAACCTTGAGGAAGAGGGAGTGGTGAGATTGAAAGAGCCTAAAGATGGGAAGGTCACTATTGGACAAGGCATTCCATTCAAGACAGGACTACCGAGTCCAGGAACTCACTTCAGTGAGACTGGTCCTTACCAGACTTGCATAATGACTGACATCCCCAAGAGGGATGAGTTATATAAAGTCTACAGGCTTTAACAGACTTTGCAGTTGTGCATTTGAACCACATGGAAGGGAGCTGACTATGAGTTTTCTTGAATGGGATTCTGGTTACTCAATTCCATGGAGGATGATACCAAAAACATTATTCTGTTCCAGGGTAGATTGCTACATATTCAGAAAATCCACAACTAATGTGGATTACAACCAGTGGAAAGAGGCAATGCCCATTCCAGTTATTCCATAAAGAATAACAGTTAACATGAGGTACTTTATGGCAAATGACAATCCCCAGATACTTTTTGTTTTTCACACCAAGAGAACAAATGATGTTTTCACTTTACATATGTGGTCAGGTCATCTAGAAGTTCTTAACACTGTGACTACAGAGAAAAGACTTAACATTCTTCTGTTCTTTTCTCCTGCCTTTAGAAGATGCATGTACTGATCTGAATGTTTTAACCATATTAAGTTAAGGTTAAAATTTCATTGCTGAGAAATTTGGCAACCTGGTAGAAGGGGCCCGAGTCCATGCAGAATCAGCTGTGCAAATATGGATTGCTTACTTTTGACTTCCCATGAAAGAGAAAAAGCTTATTTTTTTTTATAAAGACTATGGAAATTTCATGAAGCAAATCAGAACCTAATAGTGTTAAATTCACAATGTAAGACAGAAGTAAGCTGGGAAAGGACAAAACTTCTCTTCATTGGGTAATATTGAGGCTTTATATTGAATGGACTTGTTAACACCTGTAAAATGAGACTTCTTGCTAATATCTAAGGCATCATATCGTAATCTGTCTTTCAGGTATAGATGTGAGATCCATTGAAATATGAGGAAGGGGCTGTGGAGATTGCTCAATGGGTAGAGCACTTACCTCACAAATTTAAGGACCTGACTTTGGAATCCTAGTACCCACATACATGCTAGACTGATATGGTGACCCACCTATAATCTCAGTACTCAAGAAGTGGACACTGTATCTCTGGTACAAACTGGCTATTGACTAACTGGACTTGCTGAGTTAGTGAACTCTGTACTCAAGTAAAAAGAAAATAGTTTCAATATATAAGGTAGAAAGGGATTAAGGAAGAATCATAAGGTCCACCTTTACATGTATACCTTCATACACACACATACACACACACACACACTCATGCATGTGTACATACACAGACACACATACACACATGCTGACCACATATCCCTACATAAAGAAATACAAGGAAAAGCAGTAAAGTTATGAATAAATTTATATACATTTGCTTTCTACCAATTAGGCAAACTTACTCATAAAAAGGGCTATGCATGTAATTTTTCTAATTGATTAAACAACACATAATATTAATGAATTTAACTCAATAACTGGATATTACACCTTGAATTACTCAGAGGAATTTAACCATTCTGGAAAGTTGTTTAATAGGTAAAGACATTACTGTTGCAGTTTTAGTATTTATGGTAATCATAATAACTAATGTAGAGCTTAATTATTTTCAACTTTATTTATCACAGAGTATATATACTGCAATTGGCCTCAATGAATTAGAATATTTTATAATAAAGGGATCACATATTCTGAATATTTTTATTGTCCACTTTTCCACTGATCAATATTGCATGGTTTTTAAACAAATATATGTTTAAATCAAATCAGTTTTGATACATGATTCATATTATTTTTCACTTTTTCATAGACTTAAATAGAAATTTCTAAATACAAACTTGTTTTTAGTAGCTAATACCTTTGCCTCCAAAACTAAAGGACCTGAGTTTGGATTCCGTGTGACAATTCTGGGCAGGTGTGGTATGTTGTAGAGCATTTCTTCTGGGCACAGCTTAATGCCAAATCTTAGACTTTGCCCCAGTCTAAGTTGAGAGAGAGAGAGAGAGAGAGAGAGAGAGAGAGAGATAGAGAGAGAGAGAGAGAGAGAGAGAGAGAGAGAGAGAGAGAGAGAGCTGAGAGCAGTAAAGAAGTCTGGAGTAGGCTCTCCAGCAAGGTATGCAGCAGAGAGCTTCAGGGTTGCAGCTTCTGTGATCTCATTCATATCAAGGTTGGGGTTTGGGGATGTAGCTGTGTTTGATTCAGTCCTGCTCCTGTCATTCCCACTCATACCAACTCTTGTGAGTAATCCCAATGAACATATTGGTTCATCAACTTCTGCTGTAGTGTAGATGTTACTTAGATCTCCTGTCAATAGACTGTTATGTGGCATCCATCCAGAAAAAGTGTTTGCATAACAGAGCAATCGAGAGTGGTTGGTTATTTCCCTTGGGTCTCCACATTCACACACATTCAAGTATACCTACACTTACTCATGTCTGCCCACCCACATGCAAGCATGCACACACACTACACACACACACACACACACACACACACACACACACACAGACACACATGTACACATTTTGGAAGGTTCTGTCCTGCATGCACACAAAATACATCTTTTTATGTTTGGGATCTTGCACAATTACAAAAAGAGCCCTTTGAGAAAGACTGTGGTTTTAAATTGTCCTTGAAAGAATATGCTTCTCATAAGCAGTCACACGAGCCTCTCGCCACACTTCAGTGTCATCCATTCTCAAAGATGATTGCCTCTCTGCTCAAGTTACTCAAATGTTCACCTGGATGCTCTTGAGAGAGCATGTCCCTCTGCCTGTGATTTTATATGCTGGCTTACTTCTCAAAGGGAGTTTTATGCATCCTATATAAGCTATACTTTGTTATGCCATTCCAAATGTATTTTCCAAATTCAGCAATCAGTGTCTTCTGTTTCAATACCAAATGGACTTCAATGTTCCAAAAACAATTCTTCATTGTTTCACTCTGTGTCTTTGGGTTATTTTTTGTAATTATAACTGACATAATACATGAATTTTTTTCTATGCCACATAAAATTATATACAAAATCATTTTGCTGTATTGTTTAGCTAGATAAATATTGTTTAGACATTAATGACAAATGCCCATTAGTGTTTAATTCTTTCTATGTATTAGGCTACAGGATTGAAACATAAGAAACAAACACAATTGAAGTTACAGTACTGTTAATGACTCTCTTAAACATATGAAAGAATCATGAAATAGAGGTATTACATAAATTGTATGTGATCCAACTTGGATTTGAGTATAATATCTTATCTGTGTTCTTGAAACAAGGCATTATTTGAAGTTATTTTTTTAAAATGGAAATCTGACTCTGATATTCAACATTGATTTTTTATACAGTTAAGATGCCAGACTAAACTTGACTGCAAGATATTGTTGAAAATATCAGCATGAAATACATTTCTAATACTCATCAAAGTTGTTGGGCCCACCCAGGATTTGCCCTAGGGCATGGCTGAGCACATGGGACTAAAGATGGCACTGAGGGCAAGTGTCCTGGGCGTGACCTTGATCACTTCACAGAGAGTCCTAATTGGCTTTCAGGTATCTACCTGCCTCCTGTGCTGAGTGACATTGAACTTGGCCACTTGCACCTAAAGGATGTTTTGACCTTTGACATAATTGGCTGGCCATTTGGCGCTTTTTGTCTTTTGCCTATGTAAACTCTTTTGTTTCCCCCAATAAACTGAGATCTGCTGAAGACCAGACAGACTCCCCTGTCCGCTACGGAGTCTGTGGGGAATGGAGGCGGAGGTGGGAATGGCCTTTTCGTCAATGCAGCCAGCAGTTGTGTAATAGAGTGTGTGAATGAGTGTGTGAGTGGGCTGAAACACGCCATGCCGTGGGTGAGTGGACACTACAAAAGTTGCCTGAGGCTTGCAAGTACATATGCAAATGCAAAGATGTACACTTTTCCTCTATCCGGAACATATGTAAACTGTCTGCTCCTTTGTGCCTCTGTATTTCTCCTGTTAATATCTATCTTACTTCATTCACCTGAGTCTTTTCTACTCTACTCACTTTTTAATCTTCATCTATGAAGAATTTTCTAAGTCTCAAGCATATGCAGAATCAACTTTATTTTCTAGATTGGGGTGTGGGTGCTGCTATAAAATAACTTTTTGAAAAAAAGCTATTATCATCAAGAGAAATGAGTATCTTGAGTAAAATATATAGAGATTTTATTTTATTTTTTTTTTGGTAAGATACATTCAATTTATGTAAATGCTTAGAGGAAGTTTCTAGTAAGATTGAGGCTAACATGGAAACGGATAATCTTTAGTAAATAGTGTCTTACACCATTCAGGAAGGATTTATCTGGTAAGAATGATACTATTTACAAATGAGGAAAGGAGGAATCTGATATGTCTATTTGGGGCCTGGATGTAAGTTGAACATCCTAATTTTCTGTGAAGAGTCTAGGTCACTTTGAGTCAACGAGACTTGCAGCATTAGAATGAGTAAGTAGGTCAAAATCTTCATTCTGTTTTTACAGTGAAAAGTCCTTTTGTAGATATAAGCACATCACATGCAAAATGAACATGGTAACAAAACTAAAAAACTTAACGGTCAGCATAAATGATATTTCTTTAATCATGTACTGGAAATATTTTCACTACTCAAGATTCGAAGCATGTGGGGCTGGAGAGGTGGCTCAGGGGTTAAGCCTCTGCCTTGCAGGCGGAAGGTCCTGAGTTCGGATCCTAGACCCCACTTATAGACGCCAGGTGGAAGCGGGGGCAGCCTGAGTTTCTGGTCCTGGTAGGGCGGAGCCTGTGAATCCCAGGGCAGAGTAAACAAGGAGGAAGTGGAGGTGTCCATGGTGGTTCCCGGGTTCGTCCGTGGTTCTACACATATATACACGCGCACAATTGAATAAAAATTAAAAAAAAAAAAAAGGATTCGAAGCATGTGATGAAGAGACACCCAGGAACCTGCCAGCTGTCCTTCCTGAAGTGTGGCCTCTCTGTGGCTGACTGGTGAAGCCCTTGTTTCTCTCTTAACTTTCTTCATCACATCAGTCTTCATTTTGACATCAATAACTTCTACAGCAAAAAGAAGTGGGGCTTCTTACATATCAAATGCTTCTTACATATCAAATGTGTGATCCAGATTTTCTCTGAAAACCAGCTTCAGGAGGAAATAACAAAACAAGAAATATTGTTCTTTTTTTTCCCTTTCTCTTTAGTTTCTCTCTAGTTTCTGCTCAACAAATCCTAGTTGAGAGGCTTTTCATGAGAACAGTGACTCTTATTTCCTCTTTGCTCTGCAGCAGGTAGATTAACACTGAAATTTCAGTGGCCCTTAGGAGCAATTCTTTGATTTTCATTCCATTCTCTCAGGGATACTAGGGACACAGTTCAAAGCACTGTTTTCTACTTGCTTAGAAGCTTGGGAGTTTTACTCTGGTAATTTACAGAATTATTTAGTTGTTCAAATTCATTCGAACAATGGCCAGTTCTGACATGAAAACATTTCTTTTCGTTATTCTTTGTTTGAAAAGAGAAATATAGAGCTCTAAAAATATTACACAGGGAGTCAGCCATGCTTTCCCTGGGAGAGATTAACATAGCAATAGGCTGCTCAGAACTGCAATCTACTACTTTTCAAATGAATGTCAAGCTATGCTGGCCAGTGTATTCAAATGCTCTCATCACTTCATCTGTTCTGTCTTCTGCTTTCAAGAACTAAAATGCAGATCTTAATATGTGCCTCACCGTCACTCTATCACCAAGGATACCTGATACAAAACTCACTGCTGTGTGGAATTACAACAAAAGGCTATGCATCTTCATTACTGACTTACGTAACAAGCACTGTGAACTTTCAGAACACTGCATTTTTGTGTGTAAGATTCTGTAAGTCAGTCATCGCAGATGATATTTATCTCATGTATGTAGTATGGACAATAAGTCAATGGTGTATACAAATCACTATATATCATTATATATTGTTTGCAAAAGTTCCTGGTCAGAGATATGTTCCAGGAATACCAAAAAATAAGATTTGGCTATCTGCCCCATCAAGAATCCAATGAGGGGGCTGTGAAGATAGATCAAGGATTAAAGCCTTTGCCTCTCAAGCAAAAAGATTTGAGTTTAGATCCATGTATCCCACAGAAAAATGTCAGGCAGAAAGAGCAGAGACCAATAGGGTGGAGTTTGGAAGCCCCAGAGCAAAGAAATGAGGTAGAGGAACAATCCAGGATGGCTTCAGATGTTACCCTTGGGGCATTCATGTGTACACTAAGTGTCTTCTTGTACACACACATACACACACACACACACACATACACACTCCTACACAGACATATCTACATAGATTCATGTCGTCACACACAAGAAAAAAGAAAAAGAATCCATATTGAGAAGTGGTAATGAAGTAAGGACAGAAGTGAGGTGGGCCATAAACACATAGGCATAAAGGGTCTGGCTGACCATTATTCAGTTAGCGTCTCTGGGATACTTCAAAGCTTGCCGCTCCTAGAATTTTGAAAATATCTTAGTATTTGTAATCTTACTATGCTTAGTCTTATACATGGACAAGAGAATTAGGCAAACGGGGAGCTATCAACCCTGTATTAATGTTTTTTGGGCAACAACTCCTCAATAGGTTATAGCATTTAGTTACGATGTTAAATTTGATCAGAGTTTAAAGTAGCAAAGGAGATAGAATTTAAAGGCAGTGATATCAAGCTTTTATCCAGTGTTTAGTGACCTATCAAACATCTACACCCCCAAGTGAGCAGTAAGCAGTTTCGGTAAAATCAGCTTTGGAGTACCTGTTACAATTGTAAATTGATTTTTAAATCAGTAAGTTCTGTGGTAATATTTCTTACAGGTAAGTTTTTTATTGACTCATACTCTATATATGGAATTTATAGATTCATCTTCTAAGTCCCAGAGTCATATTTAACATTCTTAATTAAAAGTTGTTTTATATCAACTTTCATGTTATAGTCAAATTCAAAGAATAAAAGCTTATGCTAATTTTTCATGTATTAAATATTAATCTGATAAAAAGACAAAAACATTCTGATTCACTAACCTGACCTAGGCATTGGCAAGATTTGGTCTTTAGCATGTGGCGGATTGTGGAATGCAGTGGTGACTATGTTAATCAGATTCAACAGATCCCTAGATGGTGATGGAATCAGATGGCTGAAGTTCAGAAAGATTGTATAGTGACCATGGGCTTCAGTTTCAAGTCAGAGGTTTTGATATTTCTCCCTGTTCTAAATTCCATACTGCTGGTTTTGCCCTTGCATATGAAAATTTCTATATTCCCATATGTGTTATTTTAAACTGCTGGTAATATTTCTATTATTCATGGATGATAATTAACAATGTGATAATTGGGAATTATCATTTAGTGAGTTCCTTTTTTCGAAGAAAAAGCCTCTACCAGTAGTTCCAAAACTAAAAATGATATGCAATTCAATTGCATATTTTATATATTAACAATATTTTCCAGTTCTATATATGTCACTACTTTTTACATGGCTATAGATTTTCACATTCTATTAATATTTACCATTAAAAATGTACTTGGACACAAGCCCCACCAAAAGGCTCAGGGAACATTGTGGAGGAAGGAAAGAAAGAATATCAGAGTCTGAGGGTGGGGAGAAGTACCATCAAAGTGTTTTCTACACATGCAAGTATTCCACATTCATGAATACACTGCAGGTATGGTTATACACTTGGCCCATCAACATTATGTTATGGATAGAGGAAACAGTCAAGTGACCTCACTCCCTCCTGAATGAATACTGATGGCAATGTTGGCTGTGGAGCTCTCTTGCTTCAGAGGTATTGCCACTGATAATGTAGCGTATGCTACAACAAGTACCCAGGTACACGCTAAACTCAGTGGGGCATGTACACACACACACACACACACACACACACACACACACACACACACGTGCACACAGACTTTAAAGTTGGAGAGAAACTTGTAGGAAAGAAAATTGCCATTGAGAGAGACGATATCATAAGACATATGAAGATAAAAATATCAAAAACTCACTATACTTCCATGAAACTTAAATAATATATATATATAATACAAAGAATAACTTATTTTTTATTAAACTAATATTAATTGAGTACATATGTATTCTATGGCATTTCTTGGAAAGATGGCAAAGAAATGTCTATTCAACCCACATGGAGAGGGCACTAATAAACCAAGGAAAATAATTCCATCCACTCCCAACTTAGTGAACTACTGAGTTTAGTGTGAGTTTATTGTGGCTACTTAAAGGAACATTGAGTCTCATGGGCAGTTATGCTATATGAGAATCTTCTGGATAAATTATGGTCAATTGTGCTTTGAGAAGTTCAAATGTAACCTTTCCCCTTCTATGTATTCCTGCACTTTCAGCACCACATAGAGCTGGGGCAGGATTAGGTGTATCTGGAGCAGAAAGGAATGATAAGTGGAATCTCAGGTGACTACTGTCTCCTGATATTTCCTGCTCCTTCCAGCAGGGACTATTAATTGTCTCAGACCTAGCTATCATTTATTTAGATTTATAGTCTTATGAATAAGACAAACATTAAGTCAGAATAATGACAGGGCAGAAAGGTGAGTACCAGATATAGCTTGCATGAAGATGCTACAGGACACAGAATGAAGCAGTAAGCTCTCTCTTTCTCTCTCTCATGATTGAAGAAATGGAAAACTTCTACACTGCAATGGAATATAATTCTAGAAAAAATATTACTGAAATACTAAAGTCATGTTTTTCTCTTCTTGATTAGGAGACAGTCAGATACCTGGCATGAAATCATGAGCTCACTGTCAGACTAGAGTTGATACCATTCCCAGAAATTATAAAACCACCTATGAAACCTACCATTAGTCTTTATAGTTGGAATTCCTTTTACTCTGGGAAAGCATTTTCTTTCCCAGTCTACAAAGGGCTGCACTGTAGGCATTACAGAGGTATTCTAATAGATAAATATATGAGAAATTACATTTTTCTATGTAATTTTCCTCCAGCAATGCAATCAGGAGACATCTGGATGGCCTTTGGGAAGAAGAGGCTTCTGGACTTCTAGGTTTTTACATCAGTTTAGGATGCTTACCACATCCACAAAGTCCTTAAACAAGGAATAAACCTGCCCAAATAGTTAAGGCAGGTAAGTACTGGGGAGGTCTTGTATTAGTTACCAGGACTTACTGCCTCCTATTTCTCTGGTCGGGGTTAGAAGAAACATTCAGATGCATGTAAATTTCATAGAACATAATTGCTATAGACAGCAGAATTTCAATAACAGTAAAAAGAAAAGTGCACTTGTTTGTGCTTGAGCTACTTATTTCAAAATTATTGATAGTCATAAAAACAGATATATAAAAGTTATTAAAGCTATTTTGCCTTTTGCTGATGCTATTTTGCTTTTTAGCTGTTGATTCATTTTACTTTTTAACAACTATAAAAAATTTAACTTGGTGCTTAGAGCAAAAATATGTAACAGAATGAATAAAGGTATTTATCTTCTTATTATATATTTTTCTTATTAGAAAAATAGAGAAATACTTGTGTTTTTCACTCAGAAACATTCCATTATTTTAAAAGAAAAATCAATGCTAATTGTATGTAGCAAAGCAAATTTTTTTCCTTAGTCCGGCATGCATTAAGCTACTTTTCACAATTCTGTAAGTTTGACTAATTTCCTGATGCTTTTATAAGTGTCTCTGAGACCTTTGCTTCAGGTCTTTTTCTTTAATTGTCTGCTGCTGTCTCTTAATATTAATTAGATTTCCATCACTAAATTACCATATAGTAAAAGAAAATAAATTAAAATACATGAGAAAGCTAGAAACGACATTGCCATCTCACATATTTCATGTTTTTCTGTTCAGCCAGTGACCTAGAATATTCTTTGCAGGAAGGTGGCTGTGCAGTGGGGGAAGGGTCTTCCTCAAGAATTGTAAAGGTTTAATGATTTTAGCAAATCATCATTAATCTTACTAATGAAATTTTTGCATTTTACATGGTAATCACAACGTTTCAAGCTCCATAATATTTTCATAATTTACTTGTTTTTGACCTTTCCTTCAGTTTTTTTTTAATGTGACAAATTTGAGTGTGCTATTTATGCAAATTGTTTCTCAGTTTAGCAAGCATGTGGAGGCTGCCCAGGCTTTCTCAGTGGAATACATATACTGTCAGGAGCTTACTTGTTGAGTGTTGATATTTTACATTTTAATAATGCATGTTTTCCAAAATTCATAGCTTAACTAATCAGAAACTTTTTATTGAGAAGTTTGACTCTGATTTGTACATGTGAATTCATAGTCAATACATAACTAATTAAACTGTTATTTTGTTATTATACTTGAACTTTCTTCTTTAGCTCATTGTGATATTAATCACAATTTTCAGTTTAAAATACAAACAGTTCTACCAATGAATAGTTTAGGTAGAAATTTGAGTTACTCAGTGTTATTATATAATTGTAGTACCTTCATTCTTTAAATAATTGGTCAGGTCTATCCCTATCTTTTTTCTGTTTTGTGAGTGTATGCTATGAATGTTGAAATGCTCATAGCCCAAATTTTCTTTTTTGTTAAAGATTGAGGAAACCTTTCATAATGCTGTTTTATTTTTAGCTGTGGATACATTTTATTTTTTTCAGGTATATATTATATACTTAGATTCCCTTGTTTATAGCAATAATTAAATTTCTAGCCACCATTTTAAAGTCTGAGCGTGATGGAAATTAAGTTTTATTTAAAATAATTGCAACTAAAGGTTGTACTGCTCAGATTTTCATAACTCCTCTTAGGTTTGCTTGTTCTTATTTTCTGTGTTTTTCAAGAATATAACATTTTTTCTGGGAAAAAAATAAATATAATAAAAAAATTTTTTTTGCCATTTTTAGCAAGTCTGGCAAGCTTTTCCTCTTAAGTAAAATGGTGAAAAACATAAAATACAAACAAAAGACTTAAATCCACCTTCTCTTAAAAAACAGCACCCATTAAGAAAGATTTTTTTTTCAAGTCTTAATTGAAACATGCTATGAAGGACTCTACATTTTCTTCTGGGAGATGTAACACAGAGATGATTATATTTAGAATGGCATGAATCAGGGTTGGGATTTTTCTTTGGTCATGCCCAACAAAGCAAGACACTACGCATTGGCAGCACACTTTGGATGAAGATACAGAATTCCCTCTTACCTGGTTTGGGGATGCTTCCTAAGTAAGAAACAAACTTCATGATTTTCTTTGCAGTAGTGAAGCAGTAGTCACTCATACCTTTATTAACATAGGTGGAGGAGTAAAGGATTTGAGAGTGTCTGTTTAAACAAAAGGAATTATCAACAAGGCAAGGGACATACAGACAAAACCAATGAATGATAGCAATAATAAAAACCTCCTCGAAAATTTTGAAATATAAATCATTAGCTTAATGTGAATTCTAGTCTGTTCACCTGCTATCCAGCTGAATGTTTTTGAATAGCAACAAGTCTGGCAAGCTTTTCCTCTTAAGTAAAATGGTGAAAAGCATAAAATACAAACAAAAGACTTAAATCCACCTTGTCTTAAAAAAACAGCATATTTCATGAAAGCTCAACTGATTGATCATATCACTAAATATATAGAAGCCAGTTTTTGTATTAGCAGCAGAAAATATTATTTATAGACTCTATCTATCATCTGTCTATCTATCTATCTATCTATCTATCTATCTATCTATCTATATATATATCTATCTATTTATCTATCTATCTATCTGCTTATCTATCATCTATCTATATTTTGTAGAATATCTATATCTTTGGGAATATTTAAGTGCCTGAGCACTTGCTGGAGTGTAAACTGTATGTCATAGTTAAGCACAGGTGTCAACTTGACTCTTGAGGGTTTGAGCTTTGGGCACAGTTGTAGAGAGTTGATGGTTGAGTTAAGCCCAGAGCAAACCTGAAGGAGATTGTCTAGCTGCTGGGGAAGACCCAGCCCATGGTGGGTGGGATTAGGCCCTGGATAAATCAGAGAGAGCTGGTTGAGAGAGTTGGCATCCTTCTGTTCACTTGGCCAGACATGCTGGTCTGGCAAGTAAGGATTGTCCATCTCTCAGCCGTTATGCAGTGATGGTGTGGCCAGTTCTCTCGGCCCTGGTGTTGGTGCGTGCTCTCCCGTCAAGCTGGACTAAGAACTGTAACCGGACTGTCGTAAGAAAGTAAACTCCTTGTTCCCTTAAGCTGTGTTCTGGTCATTTATCAACAACTATGCAGATGAACTGCAACACTGTATATCAGTGGGTATACCACTGAGGAAAGGCATTTCCCCCCATCAGAATTGAACATCATTCTTTCAATGAAGTGTGGGGCCCTTTCATGATGATACATTGATTGAATGTGTGTGTGTGTGTGTGTGTGTGTGTGTGTGTGTATATATATATAATCTACTGTTTGTTCTTAGATGTGACTGCCCTTTCATGTTCAGAAGATAAGTCTGATTTCACTCCTTCCCTTTTTTACTCCAGCCCTTCAGGGTATTGCAACTTTACTCTTCTCTCTTCCATAATGTTTCCTGAGCCATGAGTTATTTGGATGTTCTGATATTCTGTGTAGGTCCAAGCTGTCTACCATTCTTCATTTTCTGTACTTTTAAAATGTTATTTTCTTTAATAAAACATCTTCTATTTCAGAAGGAAGATTCTTGGTTAAGTGCTGAGAGTTAATCCAATCTATGGACATAATGACAAATATTTAAAAGACAGTAAATACAGTATTTTCATCACTAAACATTAATAGTTTGCATCTCAGTAGTTTGCACTTCCCTTTCATAAGTTCTTATTCTGTTTTACAATACCAGCAATATTATTCCTTCTGAAAAGTCGATCTTAGATCTAATCAGAAAGCTGTTGGCTGCCTTCTTGACTTTCATGCCACTATTATTTCAGAAATACTTCCATAACATAACTAGAAAGACAATCTATGTTTTCCTGGAATTGCATTATTTTATTATAGTAAATTTTTTAGATATACTAACTTTACTCTTTTTTATATTGAGTTATAAAACAGGGACAAATTATAGCATTATTTGATCAACAATAAAACTTCTATACTTAATATTGTTTACAATTTTCTTATTAATCATCCTACAGGCATGAGTATGCATGTATCTGTTGTGTTGTTTCAACAGTCATTATCTGCTTAGTATGCAGATCTTAGTATCTTTGAAGTTCTATGTGTGGAGATTAATCAATAGTTCAGAAGAGGTTTCTGAAATGTTGTGGTTTATTTCACACTCAGAAAAGAATAATATACATATTTTAAAATAATTATAATACAAAAAGTATGTCCTTGCTTGTTAGATTATGAAATAAAACATTAGCCAATTAAAGACTAATCTTTCTCCAGCGTTTTAGTATCACTGCCTTTGTGCTTGAAAATATACTGATAAAGAATTTGTGTCAGATCACTGAATCTCCAGTGAGAAATCCTCTTTAAAAAATGAGGTTCTCAAACCATAATTCAGAACACTAAAGACCCTATATTACTCATCTGGAAATAAACCAGCCAAATCTCTCACCATCTTAAAGCTTAGGGAACTTGACGGAAGAGGGGGCTCCAAGATTATAAGAGCCTGAAAATGGGGAGGACCAATGATATGCAAGGGGTTCAGCAGCCAGGATTGGACTTTGCCTGACCTGCACAATGGCAGACATTTCAATGACTCCTAAAGTCTAGCATGAATCACAGGTAGTAGGATCCTTATAGCAAGGGATTAAACAGTCATAATAGAGTTCCCATGCTAATGGGAAGCCCAAGAAGTGGCCTGGGGCTATGCCACTGAATCCTGAGTGCTTACTAGGGTGGAGGACTCAGAGGGTCCATAAATGGATGCTCCAGAGGATGGTAGATAGGAAGAGAGAAGCACTAGGAGAGAAGGAGGGAGGGAGAGAGGTAAAAGGAAGGGGGTAAAGAGGAAGAGTGGAATGGGCAACAAGGGGAGAAGGGGAGGAGAAGACAGGGTGTAGCAGTTAGCCTGCATGATTGCTGATAAATGATCATCAAAAAGCTTAAAGGAACAAGGGGTTTATTTCCTTATGACAGTTCAGTTATGATTCATAGTTCAGCTTGACAAGAGAGCACACATCAACACCAGGGCTGAGGGAACTGGCCACAGCATCACCATACAATGGCTGAGAGAGGGACAATCCTTACTTGCCCGACCAGCATGTCTAGCTAAGTGTACACAAAGATGCCAACTTCCTCAACCAGCTCTCTGTATTTTATTCACCTGTTCAGGGCCTAGTCCCTCCCACCATGGGCTGGGTTTGCCCCATCAATTAGATAATCTCCTTTAGGTTTTCTCTGGGCTTAACCGAAACATTAATTCTTCATAAATGTGCCCAGAGCTCGAACCCTCAACAGTCACAAGTTGACACTTGTGCCTAACAATGACATGGGGGTACCTATTGAGCTTGTGTGATTAGGAAAAAAAATAAAATGTGGAGGAAAAAAAGGAAAAGGAAGAAAAAGATGGAAAAGAAAGGTGGATCTCATGGATCTTAGTATTTAGCATTTTGACAAGGACCTTTCTACTAAGTGCAATATACAGATTCGCTGAAGTTTCAATCAAATCTCCAATGTAATTCTTCATAGAAATTGAAAAAAAAAATTTAAAAATCATGTAGAGGCATAAAAAGCCTTGGATATCCAAAACAATCCTGAGCAATAAAAATTCTGCTGGAAGAACTACCATACCTAATTTCAAGCTATTCTATATATCCATAGTAAGAAAAACATCATGGTACCAGCTCAAAAACAAAATCATTGATCCGTGGATAATAACTGAAGACATAGATATATTCTCATGTCCCTACAGCTACCTGATTTTTGGCAACGGTTCCAAAAATACACATTGAAGAAGGGACATTTTTTTTAAACTTTTTTTTATTATTATTTATTCAATTGTGCGTGTGGGTGTGTATGTATGTAGAACCATGGGGGAATTCGGGAATCATCATGGACAGTCCCCATCTCCTCCTTGTTTACTCTGCCCCAGGATTCACAGGCTCCGCCCTACCAGGCCCAGAAACGCAGGCCACCCGCCCCCAAGTCCTGCAAGGCAGAGTCTTAACCCCTGAGCCACCTCTCCAGCCCCAAGAAAGGACATTTTTAAGAAGTGGTGTGCACGCACGGCCTCCAGCTTTGCCCCCAGCCCCCCTCCCCGCCGAACCCCGACCAGCGAACAGGTGAGAGAGAGCCCCTCCCAGCCCAGCCCCCCAACCCGGAGCCGAGCTGCCCAGCCAGTAGCACCCGCGCGTGGCCGCCAGCTTAGCTTCTGGGGCCCCGCCCCGGATGCCAGCCCCTTGTGCCCTCCCGCCCCCGTGCCCCTCCGCCACCCCCAGGTCTCAGGTGACGAATTCAGCCATCAACATCAGACCCTCTGCCTCTCTGGCCCACCGGGGACCTACGCACGTGGTCCATGGAAGACACACTGCTACTCAGAATTCAATAGAATCCAAAGGAAACTCAAGCAAAACTCTAAGAAACAAAGAGAACACAGGCCATACATCTGGACTTCACTACAACCATTGTATCACATGCGAGACTCTTCACATCCAGCCTAAAGATAAGTAAACCTTTTTTTTTTCTTTTCTCTCACCTTACTGATCCTTTCTAGTATCAATGTTGTAGGTCAGCTTCCTCATACAGCCAACCCAAAAACATACAACTCCAGGGAGTACACCACCCACCCTCACATTTCACCAAGACACTAGATCGTAAAAGTGCACTACCATACTTATATTCATCCCCTGGTTACTTAACTGAGGTACTAACATCCTAGTAGTCTCGAGAATCTAGGATATAACAATACCAATACACAAACATACCCAATCCAAGGCAAGCACTAGTAACAACTGGCAGGTGTAACAATACCAACTACATCGGCTCAGTGAAAAACACACAGAAACTGAAAGGTCCTAAAAAACAAAACAACAATGTACAAGTCAAAGTGCAGATCCACGAGAAACAAAACCCAAGAACAATCTCCCACCAAAAGAATCAATCCCATAACGATGGATTGCGACCAGAACAAATCCATAGAAAATAGCCATGAAAGCCAGACCCAACATAACGACTTTCAGAGTATGATCATTACCATGATTAATAATATGAAAGAGGAAATCTGAGAAGAGTTAAATAACCGTGTCAACCACTTTGAACAGGAACACAACAGGAACCTGGAAGAGTTGAGAAAAACATTTCAAGAAACAAAAATAGGTATAGAGCAGGTAAAACAGTCTCAGGCAGAGTTTAAAATTGAACTAAGAGATAAGTTATCTTCAACCCAAAACTCAACAGAGAGTCTTATCAGCAGAACAAATGAGGCAGAAAATAGAATCTCAGATCTTGAAGACAAAGTAGGAGAATTAACCAGCTCAATGGAAGAGATTGTTAAAGCCACAAAGATACTGGAGAGGAGCATTCAAGAAATATGGGATACCCTGAAAAAGCCTAACATGCGCATTTATGGAATACCAGAAAAAGAATCCCAAAATACCACACCTGAGGAAATATTTCAATTCATCATAAATGAAAACTTCCCACAACTAAAGAATGAGAGGCCCATCCAAATACAAGAGGCATTTCGCACTCCAAACAGATATAACCAAAATAGAAAATCGCCACAGCAAATAATCCTCAAAACACTCCACATTCAAGACAAAGAAAAGGTGCTGAGAGCTTCAAGAGAAAAAAAGCAACAAACTTTTAAAGGTAAACCTATTAGAATAACAAATGACTACTCAATGGAAACAGTAAAAGCAAGAAGAGCTTGGAGAGACATACTTCAAGTATTAAAGGAGCAAAAATGCCAACCCAGACTGATATACCCGGCAAAACTATCGGTCATGATTGAGGGAGAAAGAAAAGTTTTTCAGCACAAAGACAACTTGAAGGGATACATGTCTACCAAACCAGGCCTTCAAAAAATGCTAGAAATGATACTCAAGCTTGAAGAAAAGAACAAGCGTATCCAGGAGGACAGAAGGGAAGTATAATACCAACAAAATATAAATATCAAACATCATGCTTACAAAATCTACTAAACATAAAAAATGTCCAGAATTAAAAATAATTTCTCCATTATAACATTAAATATCAACGGCATTAACTCACCGATTAAGAGACTTAGATTACAAACTTGGATTAAAAACCACAATCCAACAATCTGCTGCCTTCAGGAAACTCATCTCACCACAAAAGATAGGCACCTCCTAAGAATGAAAGGCTGGTCCAAAATCTTGCAAGTTAATGGAACCAGGAAACAGGCAGGGGTAGCAATTCTGCTTTCAGACAAAGTGGACTTCAAACCAAAGAAAATCATGAGAGACACAGATGGATACTAAATTTTAGTCACAGGTACAATTCACCAGGAAGACTTCACAATACTGAACATATATGCACCCAATATGGGCCCCTCCACATTCATTAAGAAAACCCTACAGCGTCTAAAGCAAGAAATCAACCCCCAAACGATAATTCTCGGGGATTTCAACACCGCCCTCTCAATATGGGATAGATCAACAGGTCAAGAGCTTAACAGAGACACTTTGGAGCTTAATCAAACCCTTACTGAAATGGACCTTACAGATCTCTATCGAACTTTTCACCCACGCACCAAAGAATACACATTTTTCTCAGCAGCACACGGAACTTTCTCCAAAATAGATCACATATTGGGCCACAAAATGAATCTACACAAATACAAAAAAGTCGAAATTCTAGCCTGTGCCCTATCAGACCACCATGGCCTAAAGCTGGACATCCACAACACATCAAACAAGAGAAAATACACTAACTCCTGGAAACTCAAAAATATAATGCTGTATGAGAACTGGATAGAGGAAGAAATTAAACAGGAAATTCAAGATTTCCTGAAAGTGAACGAAAATGAAAATACAACTTACCAAAATCTCTGGGACACAATGAAAGCTGTTCTAAGAGGTAAGTTCATAGCTCTTAATGCCTACATCAGAAAAATGGAAACATCAGAAATAAATAATTTAATGATGCAGCTTAAGGCTTTGGAGAAACTTGAGCAATCTGATCCCAAAAGTAGTAGAAGAGAGGAGATTAGCAAAATAAGGGGAGAAATATCTGAAATCGAGATTAAGAAAACAATAGAAAAAATCAACCAATCAAAAAGCTGGTTCTTTGAAAAAATCAACAAGATTGATACACCCCTAGCGAAACTAACCAAAAGCAAGAGAGAGAAAACCCAAATTAACAAAATTAGAAATGAACATGGAGTTATCACTACTGATACCCAAGAAATCCAGAGAATTATAACATCATATTTCAAAAACTTATACTCTGTGAAGTTTGACAACACAAAGAGATGGATGAATTTCTAAGTAAACACAACCTACCTAAATTGAATCAGGAAGTTGTGAATTATTTAAATAGTCCTATAACATACAAGGAAATTGAGGAAGTAATCTTGAATCTTCCCACCAAAAAATGTCCTGGACCAGATAGATTCAGCACAGAGTTCTACCAGACATTTAAGGAGTTAATAACACCAATACTCCTTAAACTGTTCCATCAAATAGCAAAGGAAGGAACACTACCAAATTCCTCTATGAAGCTAATATCGTCTTAATCCCAAAACCTAATAAAGATTCACTTAAAAAAGAAAACTATAGGCCGATCTCTCTGATGAACACAGATGCAAAGATTCTCAACAAAGTCTTAGCAAATCGGATTCAAAAACATAGCAAAAAGATCATTCACGGGGACCAAGTAGGCTTCATCCCTGGCACACAAGGTTGGTTCAACATACGCAAGTCAATAAATGTAATTCATCATGTAAACCAGTCCAAAGTCCAAGACCACATGATGCTCTCCAAAGATGCAGAAAAAGCCTTTGACAAAATCCAACAGCCTTTTATGATCAAAACGCTAGAGACAGTAGGAATGAAAGGAACCTTTATCAATATAATAAAAGCTGTACACAACAAGCCCACAGCAAGGATTATGCTCAATGGGGAACAATTGGAAGCATTCCCACTTCGATCAGGAACTAGACAAGGCTGTCCACTCTTACCACTTCTATTCAATATTGTACTTGAAGTCTTAGCTGAAGCCATAAGACAAGAAAGGGACATAAGAGGGATTCAAATCGGCAAGGAAGAAGTCAAGCTATCCCTATTTGCAGATGACATGATCTCATACCTGAGTGATCCCAAAAACTCCACCAGGAAGCTCCTGGAACTAATTGAGAAGTTCAGCAGGGTGACAGGATACAAAATAAATGTGCAAAAATCAGAGGCCTTCCTATATGCCCAGAATGAAAGAAGTGAAAAAGCCTTGAGAGAAACAATCCCATTTACTATAGCCCCTAAAAAAATGAAATACCTTGGTATAAACCTAACCAAGGAGGTAAAAGACCTTTACAATGAAAACTTTAAACCCTAAAGAAAGAAATAGCAGAAGACACCAGAAGGTGGAAAGACCTCCCATGTTCCTGGATTGGTAGAATCAACATTGTAAAAATGACCATCCTACCAAAGGCAATATACAAATTCAATGCTATACCAATTAAAATCCCAAAGCAATTCTTTAAAGAAGTTGACCAAATAATCTCAAAATTCATATGGAGGCACAAAAGACCCAGGATAGCAAAGACAATCCTGAGTAACAAAAACACTGCTGGAGGTATTACCATACCAAACCTTAGTTTATACTACAAATCCATAGTTATAAAAACTGCCTGGTACTGGCTCCAAAATAGACACACAGATCAATGGATAAGGATTGAAGACCCAGATATAAGCCCACAAAAATGCAGCCATTTGGTCTTTGACAAAGGGGCCCAAAGAATCCAATGGAAAAAGAACAGCATCTTCAACAAATGGTGCTGGCAAAACAGGATCTCCACATGAAGAAGATTAAAACTGGACCCATACTTGTCACCATGTACAAGACTTAATTCCAAATGGATCAAGGACCTTGGTTTAAGGCCAGAGACTTTAAAAACCATAGTTGAAAGGATAGGGAACTCCCTCGAGCTGATTGGGCTAGGACAACAGTTCCTAAACAGACATCCAATGGCACAGTCACTGCTACTAACTCTCAACAGTTGGGATCTTGTGAAATTAAAGAGCTTCTGTTCAGATAAAGAGATTATAACAGGAGCTCAAAGGCAACCCACAGAATGGGAGAAAATCTTCACTAACCACATATCTGACAGAGCTCTACTGTCCAGAGTGCACAAAGAACTTAGAAAACTAAGCTCCAAGGAAAACACTGGCCCAATTAAAAAATGGGCCCTGGAACTTCAAGGAAACTTTACTAGGGATGAAATTAAAATGTCTAACAAATATCTTAAAAAATGCTCCACTTCCTTCACCATCAGGGAAATGCAAATCAAAACTTCCCTGAGATATCATCTCACCCCGGTCAGGATGGCAAAAATCCACAATACAAACAACAACAAATGCTGGAGAGGATGTGGAGAGAGGGGAACTCTCCTACATTGTTGGTGGGAATGCAGGCTCATACAGCCACTCTGGCGAGCCGTCTGGAGATTCTTAAAGAAATTAAAGATTGAAATGCCATATGACCCTGCTATCCCACTTTTGGGTATAACCCCCCGTGCAGCAGAGGTTCGCCTCGATAGCACAAGCTTGACCATGTTCATAGCAGCACTGTTTACAATAGCAAAGTCATGGAATCAACCTAAATGTCCAACAGTTGACAAGTGTATAAGGAAACTGTGGTACATGTATACAATGGAGTACTACTCAGCCATCAAAAATGATGAATTACTGGAATTTTCTGGGAAATGGATGTCATTAGAAAGAATTATATTAAGTGAAGTATCCCAAACCCAGAAAATTAAGCGCCGTATGTACTCCCTAATAGGTGGCTCCTAGTACCAAACTCACCCAGCCCACATTGAGACACTCAAAAGTAAACCTATGTAACACAGTAATTGCAAGGATTATGAACAGGAGGGATGGGGTAGGAGGGCCACACCAGAAACAAGGAGAGAGGGGACCATGTTACAGCAGAGAAAATAGGTCTCTATCAAGGTCCGGAAGTAAGTAATGAGAAACCTGGTTAAGTTCACAGATGTTCTTTCCTGATCTCACCAGAATGGGAGGGTATATAGTCTAGCAGATAAAAAGTAATCATTTTGCAAATGGGTGATGGACCCCTCCCTCACTGAGGTTTCCTACTCTTATTACATCTACCCTTGAATGTGCTATTATAACAAGACTCCAGTTTAACAGCTTTTTGTCTCTGGCCAGGGGGTGACATACAGTGCCCAGCAGAATGGAGTGAAGGGCATTGCAGGAGCAGCAAAACTGCAAAAGAAAATCAACAAACCACAATCCAGAACTTCAGAGACTCTATATCAACCACCTAGAACTAGGCCAGACTAATCTCTCCCCATCCTGGAGCTCAGGGACATTTGCGGAAGAGGGGGCGGTAAGATTGTAAGAGCAAAAGGATGGGAGGAGCAATGATTTGCAAGATTCTCAACAATAGTTGGGGCCAAAGCAATCATAATGGGACTTTGCATGCCCTGCGCAATGTCCAGCGCACTGTTGCCCTCATAAAGTCTAGCATCTGTTAAGGGCACCGAGACCCCTGGAGGCAAGGGATTGACAGCCATAGTAGTGATCCTATGCTTAAGGGGAACAAGAGAAAGGGCTTATGGAAATGCCACTAGGTCCTTATATGTCATCGGAGAGGAGGACCCAGTGGAGAGTTAGGCGTACACAATAAAGGACTCTCTGGGAATTGGGGGGAGGCACTGGGGGATGGGGAGGGAGAGAAGGCAGAGGAGGGGGTTCGGGGGGAGGAGGGGGGGAGGGAGGGAACTGGTAAAAATTTTTAAAATGTATAATTAAATTTTTAATAAAAAAATAAAGGTCAGAACAGAGATAAGTGAGACAAAAGATCAATGAATTAAGTTCCTTCAAAAAAGATAAAACTGACAGCTACAGAAAGAAAAAGAGAGATCAAGTAAATAAAATCAGAGATGAGATGAAAAGGAAAAAAAAAAAACAAATGAAGTGGTGCTGGGAAAGTTAGATATCTTCGCGTAGAAGAATGAAACTATGTCCTCTGTCTCCCCTGCATAAAAATTAATTCCAGGCTGCAGAGATGGCTCAGGAGTTAAGACTCTGTCTCACAGACAGAAGGTCCGAGTTCAGAACCCAGGTCCCATGTAAAAATGCCAGGTGGAAACTGCTGGCCCTGGTGGGTGGAGCTTGGGAAATCCCAGAGGGAAGCAATAAGGTGGTAGAAGCAATCCAGAAAGATTCCTGAGTGGATTAGGATTAGACCAGAATTGTTAAAACTTCTGTAAGAAAGTAAAAGAAGTACACTTGAACTGGTTGACCTAGGTAAAGACTTTCTGAATAGACTCCAGTTAGCAGAGGAAATAATACCAGCATCAACAAGTGGGATTTCCTGAAATTAAAAGCTTTTGTATTGCAAAAAAACTCACTGCCACAAGATCTGCACAATAATTGACCTATCAGTGTTTTCCAATGGATGAGGATAGAGCTAAAGAAATACTAAACCTATAGGAGACACTACTTAAAGCTAATGCTAGACAAGAGAACTGGAGTTTCTTACTCAGTGATTTACACATCTATGCCCCAAAAAGTACTTAGGCATTTGACATTACAGATATCTCAGAGGAAACCAAGTGGGTCAGCGTTAAAAAAAAAAAAAAAAAAAAAAAAAAAGACTTGCAAATAAGGGAGACTAGGTGTAAAAAAAAAAGGATGAAGTTGGACAGAAGGGTTATGGGATTAGGTAGCATGGGGTGGAAAACAGTCATCATATTTATGTCTCAGTCTGTCAAAGAATAAAAAAACAAGCAAGTAAGCAAACAAAGCAAACAAACAAACAAAGCAAGGTAGATAACTACAGAGAATGGACATCTGAGGTCAGCTCTTTCCTTCATGTGGATATGTGCATACATGCATGTGCACCTGCACAAATGGACTTCCACATGCACTCACACAAACATACCGAACATATGTTTGTACACAAAGTAAAATAAGAAAAATTAAATGGAGATTTGTAGCATATTAATTTACAGGTAAACTTAAGATATTAGAATTGAATAATGAATTCTATTAAATATCTTTTAAAAAAATAGCACAATTGGAGTATAGCATTATTTTTATTTGGGCAAACCTCTTTAATATTTGGCTTAGTAGATATGGCAAATTTTAATATCTGCCTCTATTTCATCTGTTGTAATACATTGCTTTAGTTGGAAGATAAGAAAAAAATTCAGTGTCAGGGCTGTCATTTAAAAAAGGAGTATTTTTGGCTGGAGAGATAGCTCAGGGATTGACTTTGCCTCATAGCAGAAGATTCTGAGTTTGGATTCCAGGTCCTTGGACCCTGGTTGATGGAGCCTGGGAAATCACAGAGAAAGAGAAAAAAAAAAGGTTGAATCAGTTCAGGATGATTCCCCAAGTCACCCTAGTCTTCCACAGGGACACAGAGTGCCCTCTGATACACACACACACACACACACACACACACACACACACACACACATTGTACATTTGTTATTTGGAAAGTTTTCGTTCCCTAAGTTATACAATGAGAGCATGGGAATAAGAATTACCTATCATGTTGTTTTAGGGGAGGTTTTTAATGTCCAGGTTCTTGTGTTCTGGAGCTGAAGATTGCACCAGAACACACATAGATGATTTGGTTTCATAGATCTTCTTTTTCCCTTTTCCTTCTATCCGTTCTTTTAATAAGAGGAAAGAATGGAATTCATGAACATGGATTTCATGAGGGGCAAGAGAGCCTTGTGATGACTGGCAGGGTCAAGGATATGTTAAGAATTAGGCTTGCCCAGGAAAAGTAACTTTTCCTTATTGTTTTGCTCTAGTTTCTGTAAACTTGATTGAAGTTTTTGGTCCTACATTTCATTGCTCTGTTCATATCATGGCCCCATAGAGTGACCTTGAGACAGACCTTTAGGTGGAGCTTATCTGCAATGGAGAGCTCATTTCCATATCTTTTCATAAACAGAGAATTGGGGGAAGTTGTCTGTTGATCTTATCTCCAGAGGATTAGAATCAGTTTCTCCATATTAGTAAGGACTGTTTCTTCATGATAACCCTTAAGATGACCTTCAGGACCATCAAAGACCTTGAAAGACTTTCCCAGCATGGCCTTTCTACTCTGTTTAATCATTTTAACAAAATTTCTCTCTTTCAATGTTTGATGATTAATGTGTTTTTGATCACATATCTGCTTCTTTTTTAAAAAAATTATTTATTATTTATTCAATTGTGCATGTATGTGTGTACGCATGTGTGTATGTATGTGTGTGTGTGTAGAACCAGGGACTGAATTCGGGAACCACCACGGACGCCTCCACCTCCTCCCTGTTCACTCTGCCCCCGGGATTCACAAAGCTCCGCTACCAGGACCGGAAACGCAGGTCACCCCCGCTTCCGCCTGGCGTCTATACGTGGGGTCTAGGATCCAAACTCAGGACCTTCCGCCTGGAAGGCAGAGGCTTAACCCCTGAGCTACCTCTCCAGCCCCACACATCTTCTTCTGACTGGGTTAGGAACCATAAAGAAATGCTCAGGATATGCTTGAAATTTTCTGTTTTAATCCCCAAAATATAATATTGATTTCCATGGTCAACATTT
Organism: Typhlomys cinereus; assembly: GCA_023101885.1. NCBI lineage: Eukaryota > Metazoa > Chordata > Mammalia > Rodentia > Platacanthomyidae > Typhlomys > Typhlomys cinereus. The sequence continues at coordinate 3,533,145 of JALPQD010000020.1, forward strand.
ATCTGTTCACTGGTAATTTTGTCTGCTTATCATCTTTCTATCCTTATCCTTTGTCTGAAAAGTATTCAAGAATTCTCTTTCGATTGGAAAAATACTAACATTTTGCACTTATTTTTTGGTTGCAAATATTTTATCTTTGTTTTGGTAAAGGTATGAAAATTTGGATATACTTATTTTCTTTCAAACATTTGACCTATTGTCATATTCCTTCTGGTTTTCACTCTTATTACCAATCATTTGATTCATCTTTAGTCACTTTAAAAAGGCTACTTCTTGGTTTCACTGTGGTCTATATGGTTTTAGAGTTCTTTTTATATTGTAGGTAATCATTTGGTTTCATAGATCTTCTTTTTCCCTTTTCCTTCTTTCTGCTCACGCTCCTCCTCTCCCCCCACCCCCTCAGACCTCTCAGAGAAGTAGGGTGGAAAAAAACCACCTCAAGACCCACCTATTGTGACTGCCTTCCTCCAGCAAGGATCCACCTCTCAAACAATTAAAGATTCAAACACATGGGCCTTGGGGTGGACACCTTACATTTCAAACCATGATAGCTACTATATAGGCTGTGTGTCTTTGGACTCTGACAGGAACAAACATTAGAGGGATATGAGATTATGTTCATGAATTTCATTTTTTTTTGCCCTTGCAGTTGCTCTGTTTTCATAAAAAATAAAGAATATATGTAGAAGTTATTTTTTAATACTTATTCCCTATAAAATTCATAGTCCCTTTCAGAGAATCATTCAGGCTATGCATTTTGCCATACTGCTGGAACAAAGGTGATTTTAAAACTGCAATGTGGTGTTTTTGAAACAAAGATTATTTTTCAAAGCTTCATCTTAAAGAAAGAAGAGTAAAAGAACATGAACTCTCAAAGAAAAGAGGTTAATTATTGTTTGATGGTTATTAATCATGCATTTATATAAGGAATCCTAATTCTGTATTCGGAATTTAAATAGAAAGTGCAATTAGAAAAAGTGTTTATGATAGTTAAAGCTTTTACAATGGAAAAAAATTATTGCTAAGCAGTGTAATAAGAATTAAAAAAAAAGGCTATAGTTCTTAGCAGTACCTAAAATGAGATAAAATAAATTCTGGAAGAGTTACTTCCTGGTAGTTTTTTGTTAGGTCAGCTTGGTTATGCTACAGTCTCAGATATTCGGCCAACACTGATCTAATTGTTGCTGAGAAGGAATTTTGGAGATGCAATTAAAGTCCCTAATCTGATAACTCTAAGTGAAGAAGATGGATGGGGCTGAATGAAGCATTTGGAAGATCTTAAAAACATCACTGATCTCTCTCTCTCTCTCTCTCTCTCTCTCTCTCTCTCTCTCTCTCTCTCTCTCACACACACACACACACACACACTGGAGGGAGGGAAGTAGGCAAAGAGAGTATGTAGTTTTGTCTGTATTTTGGCCCCCAACAAGTAAATTGAAACCTATTGTGTTCTCTTCCTCCTGACTGTGTTCTATGATCTGAGTGCACTAGCTCTGTGCAAAAGAAATATTGCTGTGGTACTGTCACTCCACTGTGCAATGACATGCTCATGTTTCTCTGATTACACAGTAAACCTACCACCCAAAACAATTATTTTAAAAGATTTTCTACCATGTTTCTAATAATTTAAATTAGCAGATGTATTTCCCATGTTCTCAGAGCCAACTGATAAAAGTAGCATAATATTTAAGGAGGATCATGACTTCAATTTAAAAAGAAAATTGAAAAAATAGAAAAAAAATACAGGAACTGATAGATTCTTGGAATACAATCATAGAGAATATTCATCTATGTTTTTCTTTGCTGTAGATATTTGATAATAACATGGACAACTAACATTAAAGCATCATAGCATTCAGCACCCATATTGAACCCTTTTCTAGTTCTCCTTCCTCACTGGAGACTTTTCATGTGTTCTCCTTTCTTCTATTTTTCTGACTGTTTTGATGGTGAAACAAGTTCCATTTCAGTCTTGCTATCATTCAGGTTCATGAATTAAAAATCACCTCTGTGCTGATGACTTTGAAATTTAAGTCTTGGCAGTAATGCTCCTCTAAGTGGAAATTCATGTAAGTGGAGATGCATATCTCCATTTTTGCCAGTCAGCATCTGCTGCTGATTGTCTCAGGGCACCACACTGTCTCCTGTGTTGCTTCTCATCATCACGGTCACCATCATCCCTAAACGTGCTCATTTTGAAGCATCTTTTACTTGAATTATTGGTAACATTGTTCTCAGGGTCAATAAATAAATGCTACAGTCCTCATTCTCTTTTCTCTCATTGCACATCTGTCCTGTTACCCAGAAAGTCCTCTAGCTTTTGTCTTTTAAGGCTTGTTTTCTGGATCATCTCTCACCCTCACTGTCTCCTTCATTCTCTCATCCTGTAGTGGTTGTAGCTCATCAGTAGCCTACCTTCTGGCTTTGCTGCTTGCATTGCATTCCATTTTGTGCTCTGTGATGATGCTTCTGATGCTTCCGTTCTACACCAAGAGTTTCCGGGTTCTTGCCTTCTTAGTAAAAGAATTGTGATAAAGACACACAGAGATTCTAAAGTAGCAAGGACAGTTTATTCGAAAACAACACAACCATTCAAATTGGAAGAAATGTATTGTCAAGAGTGAGTGAGAGTAGGCCATATGAGTGACTGTACTCAAGGGTACTGGTTATTTGGAGGGGGTTGTTCCTTTGCTATGATTCAAGAGAAGGAGGAGTTTGGTTGTTGAAGTGTGTACTCAGGGTGAATCATTCTTTTGACTAATAGGCATGAGTTATGTAAGCTTTTATTTACTGTTTATATCCTTTCCCACAATACATCTGATTTTAGTACTATGTATAACCAGTTATAACAAACACAAGATAGTAAATAGTTTTCTACTAAAAGTGCACACCAAGAACTCAATTTCCCTTACTGTTCACACATCAAAAGCAATTTGTCTAATCTAGGCCAGATTGTTCCTTGCCATCTGCACCCAGAAACATTCTGGAATATGTTTGCAGAGAAACTACTAACGAAAAGGAAGTACTTACTAGGTGGTTGTCAAGGGAAAAAGAAAGGAGAACTTCATTTTTTGGAGTGGGGTGAATGCAAGGGTTGAAATTGCTGAGTGTATTGTTAAAGATGCCTCTCTCTCTTTCTCTCTCTCTCTCTCTCTCTCTCTCTCTCTCTCTCTCTCTCTCTCCATAGTACATTCAGATATGGTTCCTAAATTGCAAAGTGTAGTTACCAGAGGGATATATACATAGCCCAAATGAAGTGGAGTCTCAGATGTTTTTCCCTGTTCTTGCTACATTCACTAGGACACTTAAAAGTCATATAAATTCATTCTATATTTAGAATCTTTGAGTACCTGACTTATTGATGCTTGTTTCTCATAATATTGATTATCTAGCCATGAATTCTCTCCAACATGTCAGATAAATACTATACTCTTCATTATATTGTTTAATTCCAGTCTTATAAGCTAGTTTGTCATCTAACTGAAAACAAAACAAAACAAACAAAACAAGTATTTCCAATGATGTCCAAATGCTATCATCTGATTCTTTCTTGTTGTATTTTCATTAGACTAGTTTAGAGAAAGAGTACCCCTCCTCTCAATCTACATTTTTTTTTCTAAGGGAAAGTGCTTCCAACTAATCTTTGGTTACTGATAAATAAAATTTTAGAGAGTAATAATTTTAGAGACTGAATTTTAATTTGGGGACACTGACTTAGGATTCTGAAGCTGCAACTGAGGGAGTGCTTCATTTTTTTTTAAGAATAAAGAGGATGAAGAAAAAAAGAACGTTTAGTTTTAACAACTTGATTGCCAACAACAGATGTGCTGAGAAAAACTGCATAGTGATAAGGGCAGAATCCAACCTGGCGTGGTTGTATAGTAACAGGTGACAACAGTAAGCACAGAAAACTGTGTCCTGAATGAACTGTTACGTTATATAGGAGAGGAAGAGTGAAACAGGAAGAAGATGTGGGAGTCAAGATGTGAGAAATGCTCCATACATATAAATATGTATGGTAATGACTAAACTGAGAGAGAGGCAGTAGTTGAGTATACATTAAAAAGGTTATTTGATGGTTCTTAATTTGGCAAAGAGATATAAGATTGTAAATAAGAATAGCTTGATTTTCTTCTGTTATTCTAAGTGTATTGGGGTTTCTCCACAGAGAGAAGCGAGTTAGGATGCCCTGAAGGTCAGTCAGGTTGGAAAGGGGTAGGAGATTGACAGTATTTAGTATTCAGAGCAAAAGGTGATTGGTAATGTCTGTGATGGATATGAACTTAGTTTCACAAATATGTTTACTCATTTTTAAGAAGCATTTCCAGTAATTTTAATAAATTGGTGTTTTTCAGGTACTGGTTACATAATTTATTTCAAAGATTAGACAGGTCAGTGTAATAAAACTCACAGAAAAGAGATGGTCTTTTTTCTTTAAGATATGCTTTCTTTGAATCTATTTTTATGTTTAACATGTCATAAATTTTGAGTAATAGGATGCTTATTTCTTTCTTCTTTAAATCCCTTATTAAGATTAGTAATAAAAATTTACACACAGAAAATTTGCTTGCTGAATTCCAGCAACTAGTACTGCAACCCGTGAAAGACATACTGCATGTGTTTTTGATATATAAATAATATTTATAAAAATAGTTGATGTAATATTAAACCAAAGACAGGTTGCCATCAGATTATTTTATTAAAAAGCCTATTTTATGTTCATTTTTATGTATGTTTGTGGTGTGCATGCATGTGAATATGTGTGTGTGCGTGTGTGTGTGTGCGCATGTGTGTAGGTCAGAAGTTAATGTTTGATATCATCCTTGACCACTCTGCATTTTATTCCTTCATGCATTTTCTCACTGATATGGCATATATCAAAGACTATACCTGACTATATCTACTCTGTGAACCTACATCTCATTCTCTTATTTTCTTTATATACACGTGTAAAACTTTATCTATGTATCATACAATGTATCATACAGGAAAGGTGTGATTTTTAGAATGTTAGCATTTTTTAGAAATCTTGTCATTAGCAAACCTCATTGCATGATTAAATAGCTGGTTTAAGAGGATGAATTGTTCTTGATGTAAATGTTCATAAATGATAGTAACAAATGCTATTGTCAAACTTTAGTGAGATGGGTTGAATCTTTGCACTTTTGCAAGTTGTGATTTTCTGAAATGAACACCGTTCCTTGCAAAAGGAAGATTTTTGGTTGAGTGCTAAGCATTCTTCTAATCTACAGAGAGAATGATGAGTGTTATCAGTCAGTTTTTTTATAAAGTCTTTATAGCTAAGCCTTAATGTTTTATATCCCATAGGTCCTATGTCCTCCTCTATCAAAGCTTCTTGGCCTGGTTTACAGTACCAGAGATATGTTCCCTTCTGACAATTGGGCCTTAAATCTAATTAAAAAAAGTAGTTAGTTGACAATTGTGCCTTAAATCTAATAAAAAAATCCCCCAGTTAGTTATTCCGTTAACATTCATCCCACTATGCACTAATAGTCACATCTTGTCTTTCCATGTTACACAAGCTGGCCTCTAATTCATGGTAATTGACCTGCTTTAGTCTCTTTACTGCTGTGATTTCAAGTGAGTGCCACCATGCCTGACTGTGGTTATGTTTTCAGTGAAGCAGAAGAGGAATTAATCAATTTGGTTTTCAGTTCTCATGCTTTATATGTCAGGATTCAAGAAGATGTGTTTCTGATTTATCCAGTGCTTACTCTTTGAAATATGCAGATCAATTTCCCACTACTTGAAGAAAGAAAGTTCTAAGACTTTTTGTTTGTGGGTACCTCACATTTATTTTTCATATCACAGTCCATCAATTTCAGATGATATTTTTACTTTTCTCTTTATAACTTTAAATAGACACTATTCTGTTTGTATATCCTTTGTCCCTCTTGAGTTCTTAGAATTTTATAAAAACTGAAATATTGAAATCAGAAATATATTTTCTGCTTTCCATAGTTTTCAAGATAAGAAATCACCATTTGTTGAAACTCCAAGTATGAACTCCCAGAATTTCATCATATTTGCTTATGACATTTCTATAATCTTTTGAAAAGTATTGAGAAGGTATTTTATGAAGATAACACATGGAAAACATTTTTGTTTTTATTTGGGAGAATGTATTACTGAAGACAATTTTCTGTTTGCAAGGTTCCTGAAATCATTTTAAAAATAATAAAAATCTGATGCATGGGAAAACAATTATGGTCAAGGTTACTGGAAAATATCTTATTAAAGTATATTTTTGTATCTGATTTTCATTTAAGGATTGTGATAATTACCCAAACTTTAACATTACGTTTTTTAGTTTTATACTAAATTTCATTGTGATGCTATAATGGCTTGAATATTTCAGGACCAGAAATTTAAGCAACACAAAAATTGTAATATAAACTAGATTAAAGTTGTGCAACATTTTTGATACATGGAGTTTGAATGGAATATGTAGCTTTCCACTTAAATTGTATATTCTTTGTATTTCATAGATGAAAGAACCTCTGGTCTTTGAGAGAAAAATAACCTTTTTTAAATAATAATAAAGGAATGATAATGATAATTGCTTGCAAAAATATATAGGATTTTGTATAGAAGAGTTTAAATTAAATCTGAAAGAAGTTATATAGTTCTTGGTCAAAGGGTGCTTCAACTTGGAGGAATTGTGTTATATAATGTTGATAATAGTATAAGGAGGAAGTCCAAAATGCTTGTTGGAAGAATAGTTTCTAGAGGCTGTGTGCCCACAGTTCACATACTTGTTCAGTATCATGGGTGAATCTAGTGATAATATTTAATTTTAAATGTTTTCACTACAGCAAGGTAGTATCTTAGATTGAGAAGTAGACAAAGACAGGTATTAAGGACAATAAAGTTAAGACCAAAGGAGTAGAATTGAACCTGGATATAATCCTGTAATGTATAAATTCAGAAAAAATTGCAAATGCCAGTTGATTTAACAGTGAATCTTTTACTAAACTAAATTTTTTCTTTTAAGGCCATAGCAAATCTAGATCTAAGGGTAGTTAAGTATCTCTAGCACTAAATGAAGAAATATATAGAGTTAGGGTGCTGAAAGAATTTTCACATACATTAAAAGTGTTTAAACTTCATTCAAAGGCACTGGAATAGGAAAACAAGTTAATGAGAATAAACCTGACCCTGTCTCCTGTGCACTTTAAAATATGAGAGCATTGAAAATTCTCAACTGCCCCTGGTGACCTTAAATATTCACTTACTAGAAACTATTTACTTCCTCCTTCAGCCAAGGAATTTTTGGTATATAAGCAGAATTTTCTGTTGACAGTACTTGGTTACAGGAGCCAAAATGTTATATCAAATAGCAGCAATACTAATTCTTATGTCATTTATCTCCATAGAGGACCAGTGCCTGAATTGGTTTGGGTATTAAATAATTATGTTTATGAGTAGCAACACACACATGTACATACATACAGAGAGAGAGAGAAAGAAGGAGAGAGAGAGAGAGAGAGAGAGATTAAAAGAAGCACTGTCTTATGAAAATAAGCAGGTTTTTGTTATTGTTCAGGTTTTCAGCTCAATTCATTTTGTTTGAGAGAATATTGAACTATTTGAGAAATGAGTTCTTTAGCATGGTGCTTTTTATTTTTAAAATGAGAGATAGTATAAAAAATAAGCCTAAGAAACAAACACAGAAAACTACCAGTAATGTACAAAAGTAATGTAAAAGAATTAAAGATCAAAAGATTTCAATACTGTAATTTTTGAGATAAGGACAAGTGGATAATAATAACCTCCAGATCCCTCCTCCTCTCATTAAACATCTCAAAATGAGGATGGCTTGTTACAAGGGGATAAAAGAGGAAAGACATAGTTATATATTAGGAGGCTTTCCTTTCTTTACTCTGAGAAACTCCTTTGTGCCATGTCCTGAGTCTGTCTCTAGTATTTAGATAAGGAAAAAGCTGCTCTATTAGCACAGGGAAAGGTCAATGTGGTGCCATTTCCAATCTCGCTGCCACTAAGTTATGAATCCATGGGTGATATCATTCAGTGATAGTATTATATACTGCCATGGAGAGCTGCATGTCATGGTCCAGGGTAATCTCAAGATTGGGTTTCTGTCAAGCTCTCGCTCCTATAAAATTGGCCAGAGGAATTATTGTCCACTGAGTTCTAGGTAAAGTAATAATTAATGTCAGTTGGTAGAGTATATAGAAGTGATCACATTATTGCTGAATATACACAAAAGAGGTACTAGTTTAATTAGGTGGCAGTAGATGTATTCATGACTGGAATTTGAATGGGAATCACAATTGGTAGCTTTGGCCTTTGGCCAAGTCAGATGAAAGCGAACATGAAGAACAGTTTGAGAATGAAAAGCGGTTTAAGAGTGAAGACTAGTTTCAAGGATTACTAATGAAGAATTTAGTGTACAAGTAAAATAACTTGAAAGAGAGAGATTGCCTCTTCTAATTCCAAATGAAGCAGGCTGCACTCCTTGTTTCTCCTTCTTACTTAGGGTCAATGCCATCTGTTTTCTCAGTGATATTTTGGATTTGGCAAGGGCAAAACAATCCAGGAATCAGTGCCTAGAGCTATAATGCTTGAACAATTCACAAAGTAGAATGGCAGTATGGATAGCTTGAGTTATGCTGTAGTGGTTGCAATCATGTCAGTGTCCTGATATAACATTTTTTTTCTCATAGTGTATTTGTCCTTTAGAACTGAATGACTCTCCAAGCTAAGTGATTCTGGCAACTACCAGTGGTTCCACCATTTTACAGAAGACCATGTAGGGTCACTTAATAGTATATGCAAGGTGGGGATGGTGGCACAAGTGTGAGATACTGGCTCTTCAGAGACTAAGGCAGAGAGATTGTCGGTTTCAGGCTTGTTTAAGCTCCATCGCAAGTTCCAGACCAGTCCCAAGGAAGCAGCAAAGTCTTTTGAAAGCAGAAAACAAACAAAATCAAGGAAAACGATGAATAAATCGCTATAAGCTTTGACTTGTTCATGAGACACAGTCCATTGCATGAAGGCAAGTTCAACCTTTCTATGTACTTCGAGGTGGAGATGAGATCTGGGTATGCAGAAGTGTTAACATTCACAATAGACATTCACCACAAAATGCTAGCAATAGCCTGTACAAGAAATGACTGTTGGCTACACTGACATTTAAAGTCTTCCCAAAAAATTATAATCCAAGAATATATATTCTTTCTATGAATCTTTGACTAGGATATACAGGAGCTGATTTCCTATAGAGAGTATAGGGCAAACTCGTTTTAGAGTATAAAATCAGAAAAATTTCAAAGCAAAGTCACAAAGTTAGCTAAAAAGAATTCATTGTTTTGCATATATGGAAATAAATAGATTTTAATTTAAATACTGAAAGAAATCGACTATTGTTTTTCAGAATAATATCTCAATATTGCAAATTGGGTGGAGTTAAAGTATCAAACAACCCCCAAATTCTGGATGCATATTAAATAAAAATTTGTTGCTGTAATACATACCAGGAAAAAGAAAACTAATGACTTGTAGTTGGAAAAAGTAAACAAATAATTTATTAGTGATAACCAAAACTAGATATTTAATTTACTGCTTTCCAAGTTTATTTACTTGTGATTAACAGCCTTTGATTTCCCAAGCAAAAATAATTTTTATATCCAAATTCTTGCTATGAGAATGTAACATCCTCTATTCATTTTAGGATTATTTGCATGCAGCGTCAACATATTGTATGAATTGATTTGACAATTACTATTCTTATTTGTGTTTCATTACTGTTAATAAACATGTTTTTAAACACTAATCACTGAATAACAGGAATAAAAGGAGTTATGGTGTGGGAAAAGGGATATGATGCAGCTATTGACTTTTGTTGCGGTGAACATAGAGATTTATCGACCTGGAAGATACAGTCAATATTTGCCTTGAGAGATAATAAATCAACATGTTCAACAAAATATAAAGTCAATATTTATATTAATACCTGCGTTTTGAATACCTGTCCAAAAATCTCTGGGCATTTCAGTACAGTCGAATTTCTTGATCCTAGAAATGTATTTGGTTCAAAGTAGACTTTGAAAGAAAGTATGAAGCCAACACCAAAATAAATATCAGGGAAGACCTCAGAAGTAGATTGACACAAATTTCCAACACTCTCTTTTTTTCTTTTGTAAGACTGGCCTTTTCTTTAAAATATGTAAATTTTTAATAGAATGTGACCCATTGAGATATATAATTTATTGAGTTAGCATCATCACCCTAAAATCCCATTAATAGTTATAGTGCCTACATAACAGATCAAGATTGTCCAAGTGCACAAATAAGTGGTGTGTCTCCTAGTCTTTAACTGTTACTTTCTATTGTTTCTTTAAATGTATAGGGTTTTCTTTGCAGATATATCACTGCCTTTTTAAGTACAGTGCTTATAATGTTACCATATGGCATTTTCCCTCCTCAAGTGTAGTTATTTTTATGGTGCATCCACATATCAGAATAGAATGTTCACTGTATTAAAAGAAATCAGTTACATACAGATGACACAGTATTGATTTCAGAGGCAAATTTACTATTGAGACCTCAGAAAGCTATCAATATAGTGCTAAGCATTTTCACCCTAATCTCTTGCCGTATCAACATTCTGCCCGTTTGACTACTTTCCAACTCACCTGGGCTGGTGCAGGGTTCCTTGGCTATTCTCTGTACTTAATCCTTTTTTATGCCCAACAAATGTCTCAGCCCATGTACCTAACTATCTTCTCACTCCAGTACAGAAATAGTCAAAAACATTTTTATACACAAAGAGAGAATTTGAAAAGTGGAAAAGAGCACTAGAAACTAGATGAAACAACTCAAAGTATCAAGCAAGGAAGATGAAGCTATGCTACAGATAATTAATGCAAGGAAATGTTTATTTTACACAGTTTTTGGAAAAGGCTGTGCTTTCATGTTCAAGAAGAATGAAATAAGTCTGCTATTCCATTGCAGGGAGGACAAACTAAACAAAGCATTTGAAGCTGGTGCTGAAACATACATGTATATAACAAAACACACAAACATATGCTCCTAGAGATTATTCATCTATGTGCCCAATCATTTATTGCTTATAAAAAGTATTTACTTTCTTTTTGGATTCATTCTGGTGTCTTATCTGGGCTCATAACTTTGTTAAATCTTTCCTAGTGAAGTAAATACAGGAAAAGACATTAATAAAACAGTGAGGTAAAAGAATACATATTGACAAAATGTAGTGAAATTAGATCACAAAATCCATAGAAGATGGTAAAACACAGACGCAGAGGAAATACCCTGGCCTTACTAGAAACCAATGCTAGAACTAATGCTTGAAAGACAATTACAGCATAAATAGGCAAAAAAGGTGAGTAAGGAGGGGATTCCAACGGGAGAAATGCATTATTTACAATCCTGAGGTTTGCAGGGCTCACCTTGGTACATAAGCTAAAATAAGGGCTTGTGGAATCAAGTGAATGTAAAATGATCTGTGTTGGGACTGAAGGATCACAGAGAAAAATGCTCATCCATGTCCTTATAGAAAGTGGGGTTTAACACTATCCATTTAGCAGGACCTAGAATCACCAAGGACATACATCTGTGGGCATGCCTGTGAGGGGTGATCTAGACTAAGTTTGTTGGAGGTAGGAAAGCCCATCTTTGGTATGTCTGCACTATTCTGTGGCAGGGATCCAGAATGGAATAAAAGGAAGAATGTAAGCTAAGAAGCAGCATTCATCTCCCTCTGCTACTTGAGTGCAGATTCAGTGTGATTAGCAACCTCATTCTTTGGGCAGCATACCTTCCCTGGCATGATGGACCATATCCTGGAACTGTGAGCCAAAACAAAGTCCTTTTCTTACGTTTATTTTCTCTGGTGTTTTGTCCCAACAATCTATAAATTTACTAATATATAAGTCACAGGTTTTTATTTATTTGGAAAAGTAAGCAATAATTTTCAGGTGGGCTATAATGTTTTCATTTTAGATGCCTTTATTATGTAATAAATGGATTAAGGGGAAGCAAGAGATGCTGTGGAGACATATAGTGGCGAGTGATTACATGGTCCTTGCCAAGTATAGCAATGAATGAGGTATTGTAGTTTGTCTGCATGTTGCTGATAAATTACTATCAAATGGCTTAAGGGAACAAACGGTTTATCATGTCTTATTATTATCTGGCTATAGTTCTCAATCCAGCTTGACAGGAGAGCTCATGCCAACACCAGGACCAAGGGAACTGGCCATACCATCTCTACATAATGGCTGAGAGAGAGACAATCCTTACTTTTCAGACCAGCATGTCTGGCCAGGAAGCCAACTTCCTCAACTGGCTCTCAGTATTTTATTCATCTGTTCAGGGCCTAGTCCCACCCACCATAGGCTGGGCCTTCCCCATCAGCTAAACAATCTCCTGCAGGTTCGCTCTGGGCTTACCCCAACCATTAATTTTCCACAAATGTGCCCAGAGCTCAAACCCTCAACAGTCAAGTTGACACCTGTGCCTAACTATGACATGAGGTTCGGAGATGGAAGAAACTGATGCATATGAGAAATATTTAGAAAGTAAAATTCAAGTGACTTATGAATTACTGGGAAGGAAAAGGTGGACATAGGCCACAGAAAGATTCCATGGTTTGGGTCCCCTGCCAAAAAAAAAAAGTTTAGAGAGGAGAGAAAGTGTATAATTTTACACAGGTGAACTTTGAGATTTTATTGGAATATCCAAGTTTTTAAATTTTTTTAAATTTCCACTCAAACAAACTTAACAGGTACACCGGTCCCCTTCCTCCCTCCAACCTTCCACCGCCCTATGCCCCCCTCCCCTCTCCTTTCCTCCCCATCCCCCAGTGCTTCACCCTCCCATCCCCGGAGCATCCTTTAATGTGCATGCCAGACTCTCCTCTGGGTCCTCCTCTCCAATGAGGTGCAAGGACCCAGTGGGAATTCCCAGAACACTTTCCTGTGTTCCCCTTAAGCATAGGAACACTACTGTGGCCGTCAATCCTTTGCCTCCAAGGATCTTGGTGCCTTTAGCAAATGCTAGACTTTGTGAGGTCAATAGTGTGTTGGACATTGCACAGGGCATACAAAGTCCAATTATGATTGCTTTGGCCCTAAGTTGTGTGGAGTATCTTGTATATCATTACTCCTCCCATCCTTGTGCTCTTACAATCTTACCGTCCCCTCTTTCGCAAATTTCCCTGAGCTTCTGGATGGGAGAGATTAGGCTGGCCTAGTTCCAGGTGGTTGATATAGAGTCTCTGAAGTTCTGGATTATGGTTTGATGATTTTCTTTTCAGTTTTTCTGCTCCTATAGTGCCCTTCACTCCATCCTGATGGATATTGGATGTCACCCTCTGGCCAGAGATAAAAAGCTGTTAAACTAGAGTCTTGTTATAAGAGTATATTCAAAGGTAGATGTAATAAAAGTAGGAAACTGCAGTGAGGGAGGGGTCAATGACCCATTTACAAAATGGTTACCTTTTTTTACCCTCCCCTTCTGGTGAGATCATACACCATCAGTTGTAAATGATCAGGAATGAAAGTCTGTGAACTTAACCATATGTCTCATTACTCATTTGCAGTCATTGATGGTGGCCTATTTTCTCTGCTGTAACATGGTCCCCTCTCTCCTTGTTTCTGGTGTGGCCCTCCTACCCCATCCCTCCTGTTCATATTCCTTGCAATTATGTAGGTATTACAGAGATTTACCCTTGAGTGTATCTAGGTGGGTTTGGTACTAAGAGCCACCTATTAGGGAGTACATACGGTGCTTAATTTTCTGGGTCTGGGATACTTCACTTAATATAATTGTTTCTAATAACATCCGTTTCCCTGCAAATTCCATTAATTCATCATTTTTGATGGCTGAGTAGTACTAAATTGTGTAGATGTACCACTTTTCCTTATCCACTGGTCAACTGTTGGACATTTGAGTTGATTCCATGACTTTGCTATTGTAAACAGTGCTGCTATGAACATGGTCATGCTTGTGCTATAGAGGTGAATTTTTGCTATATGGGGGATTATTCCCAAAAGTGGCATTTCAATCTTTAATTTCTTTAAGAATCTGCAGACGGCTCGCCAGAGTGGCTGTATGAACCTGCATTCCCACAACAATGTAAGAGAGTTCCCTTCTCTCCACATCCTCTCCAGCATTTGGTGTTGTTTGTATTGTGGATTTTTGCCATCCTGACCGGGGTGAGATGATATCTCAGGGAAGTTTTGATTTGCATTTCCCTGATGGCTAAGGATGTGGAGCATTTTTTAAGATATTTGTTACACATTTTAATTTCATCTCTAGTAAAGTTTCTTTTAAGTTCCTGGGCCCATTTTTTAATTGGCTCATTTGTTTCCTTGGTGTTTAGTTTTCTAGGTTCTTTGTGCACTCTGGATAATAGAGTTCTATCAGATATGTGGTTAGTGAAGATTTTCTCCCATTCTGTGGGTTGCCTTTGTGCTCATGTTACAATCTCTTTATCTGAACAGAAGCTCTTTAATTTCACCAGATCTCATCTGTTGAGAGTTGGTAGCAGTGACTGTGCTATTGGATGTCTGTTTAGGAACTGTTGGCCTAGCCCAATCAGCTCACGTGAGTTCCCTACCCTTTTACCTATGGTTTTTATAGTCTCTGGCCTTATATCAAGGTCCTTGATCCATTTGGAATTAATTCTTGTACTTGGTGACAAGTACGGGTCCAGCTTTAATCTTCTGTATGTGGAGATCCAGTTTTGCCAGCACCATTTGTTGAAGATACTATTCTTTTTCCATTGGATTTTTTGGGCTCCTTTGTCAAAGATCAAATGGCTGTAGTTATGTGGGATTATATCTGGGTCTTCAACCCTTATCCATTGATCTGTGTGTCTATTTTGGAGCCAATACCAGGCTGTTTTTATAACTATGGATTTGTAGTATAGACTAAGGTTTGGTATGGTGATACCTCCAGCAGTGTTTTTGTTTTTCAGGATTGTCTTTGCTATCCTGGGTCTTTTGTGCCTCCATATGAATTTTGAGATTGTTTGGTCAACCTCTTTAAAGATTTTCTTTGGGATTTTAATTGGTATAGCATTCAATTTGTATATTGCCTTTGGTAGGATGGTCATTTTTATGATGTTGATTTTGCCAATCCAGGAACATGGGAGGTCTTTCCACCTTCTGGTGTCTTCTGCTATTTCTTTCTTTAGGGTTTTAAAGTTTTCATTGTAAAGGTCTTTTACCTCCTTGGTTAGGTTTATACCAACGTATTTCATTTTTTTAGGGGCTATAGTAAATGGGATTGATTCTCTCAGGGTTTTTTCACTTCTTTCATTCTGCGCATTTAGGAAGGCCATTGATTTTTATACATTTATTTTGTGTCCTGCCACCCTGCTGAACTTCTCAATTAGTTCCAGGAGCTTCCTGGTAGAGTTTTTGGGATCACTCACGTATAAGGTCATGTCATCTGCAAATAGGGATAGCTTGACTTCTTCCTTGCTGATTTGAATCCCTCTTAAGTCCCTTTCTTGTCTTATGGCTTCAGCTAAGACTTCAAGTACAATATTGAATAGAAGTGGTGAGAGTGGACAGCCTTGTCTAGTTCCTTATCAAACTGGGAATCCTTTAAGTTTTTCCCCATTGAGTATAATCCTTGCTGAAGGCTTGTTGGGTACAGCTTTTATTATATTGATAAAGGTTCCTTCCGTTCCAACTGTCTCTAGGGTTTTTATCATAAAAAGCTGTTGGATCTTGTCAAACGCCTTTTCTGCATCCATGAAGACTATCATGTGGTCTTGGACTTTGGACTGGTTTATATGATGAATTACATTTATTGATTTGCATATGTTGAACCAACCTTGTGTGCCTGGAATAAAGCCTATTTGATCCCTGTGTTTTTGAATCCAGTTTGCTAAGACTTTGTTGAGAATCTTTTCATCTGTGTTCATCAGAGAGATTGGCCTATAGTTTTCTTTTTTAAGTGTATCTTTATTAGGTTTTGGGATTAAGATGATATTAGCTTCATAGAAGGAATTAGGTAGTGTTTCTTCCTTTGTTATTTGATGGAACAGTCTAAGGAGTATTGGTGTTATTAGTTCCTTCAATGTCTGGGAGAACTCTGCGCTGAATCCATCTGGTCCAGGACATTTTTTGGTGGGAAGATTCAAGATTACTTCCTTGATTTCCTCGTATGTTATAGGACTATTTAAATAATTCACCACTTCCTGATTCAATTTAGGTAAGTTGTGTTTATTTAGGAATTCATTCATCTCTTTTGTGTATCGTATTTCCCAGAGTATAAGTTTTTGAAGTATGACGTTATAATCCTCTGGATTTCTTGGGTATCAGTAGTGATAACTCCATTTTCATTTCTAATTTTGTTAATTTGGGTTTTCTCTCTCTTGCTTATAGTTAATTTAGCTAGGGGTGTATCAATCTTATTGCTTTTTTCAAAAAACCAGCATTTTGACTGGTTGATTTTTTTTATCGTTTTCCTAATCTCGATATCAGATATTTCTCCCCTTATTTTGCTAATATCCTCTCTTCTGCTGCTTTTGGGATCGGAGTGCTCTAGTTTCTCTAAAGATTTAAGCTGCATTGTTAAGTTATTTATTTCTGACGTTTCCATTTTTTGATGTAGGCATTTAGAGCTATGAACTTACCTCTTACCAAGTTTTTAATTTTATTCATTGTTTTCATTAATTAATTATTTTATTATTTAGTGTTTCATACACAAATATAGTGGATTTATGATATTTCCATATGTTAACCTCCATCCCATTTCCCTCATAGGAAGCTATAATAACCCTTCTTTGCCATTTTGGTATCTTTTTGCATGTGTGGCCCACTGGATTCCTTCTTGTTTGCCTTTGGTAATATGAGTACTTGCTAAAGCATGAATCATTTGTAAGTGGGTAAATACCTTTGGGGAAAGCATCCTCATTCCCTCCCCATCAGCATGAGCCCTTATCAGTTTCTCAGGGAGGTGTGGAGAGTTTTGCGCTCTTACTTCTTTCATGGTGACATGTTGATAGGTAATTCCTGTGCAGGTTTTGTGGAAGTATATGAAACTACAGGGAATTCATTTATAAAACAGCTCTGTTGTGTCAAAAAGATATCGCCTCACCATACCCCTTCCCTACACTCTGCAGAGAAAATTCAAGTTTTTTTTAAAATTTGAGTTGTTAATTAGGGGACATTCCAAGGAGGAGAATACATAAAGATCTAAATTATGAGAACATTTATTCTGAGAATGTAAATGTATAATTTTACTCTGAATAACTTTGTTTTGGCAAGATGATAGAGCTGAACTCATCAGCTGAACTCAAGACCAGAAATAGCTGACTTTGAAGTTACCACCAAAGGTTCATAAGCACTGATGCTTTATCTATGCATTGCCATACACATGTTCCCTGGGCCTATTCATGTAATACATCTACATGAATATGCGGATAGATGGACTTTTATTCCCTTAAAGCAAGGAAGAAAGGCCCAGGCCTGAAAAGAATATAATATGCTGTTGGCCCATTATCTTTTTCTTACTCTCCTGTGTGCCTAAGTGTTATGTGATAATAAGTGGCTACTCTGAATGGGAATCTCCATGTGTTTTCCTGACTTGAGTATTATGAGAAATTAGCTACAATATGAAAGATTGGAAAATTGCATGTTCCTCCTTGTGAGGCAGAAGTAAAGACAATACAAGAGGAAGTAAATGTCTCTAAGACAGAAAATATGTTCAAACTTAGTTTAGAATTCATATGTCTGAAAGAAGAACTCTTATAGGCAAATGCAGACTCAATGAAAGGTTTCTATTTTCAGTCGCCACTTTTTAGGGCACTGCTGTGCACTGCAGTGGCTGCTTGGGGACTTGAAGCTACAAAGTTTTGTATGTTCCAAAAGTTGAAACACATCTGACATCAACCACTGTTAAAATTGGTACCTTTAAGTCATTGTCATCATTCTGCCATAAAGTTTCAGTTGACTTGTAACCCATGGTGAGCTTGGGGAGAAGATGATGCACACATAATTCACTTTTAAATCACACAGAAAACTTTGATTCCTACCATCCTTATTGTGAGACTCTTAATGCCTGGAACATATGGCTTTAATGGCAGCTGGTACTGAATTTCCAGAGAATTCTTTCTGTTCTCAGAAATCCATCAAGTTGTGATCATATTTCTTTTATCATTATGAATTGATTTCTATGTATTATAAATACATAGAATACATAATAAATAATGAAACTCATATTTGGAATGGGGGATTTTATGAAAACATTTTTCTATGTCTTTTTATTTGATTTTCTTTTACAAACTACATTTGTAGCCCTTTTATTGAAGGTTATGAGAATTGCAATCTGAGATCCTAGTAATAATGTGATAATGTTATGAACCGACCTTTTAGGAAGAGATTTAGATCACAAAGGTGTAGATGCTAAGAGTGGATTGGTGCCCTTATAAGAATCCCCTCTGAACAATCTCCATCCCTTCTATTATGTGCGGGCTCCACACAAAGTGCTAATATTGATTTCACATATTTGTGACTAGTAAGATTTGGATAAGAATTTTTATTTTGGTTTTTAAATTTCCTCCCAACTTTTCTTTGTTGGTGAATTTTGCTTCTTCACAACTTCATGCATTCTTATTGCTTTCTCCTCTACCTTTTCCTGTCTCACTTTGCCCCCATCAACTCCTTTCCCTACAAGTCTTCTTATCACATTCATATTTTGTGTGATCCTGGGCTTGAGACTCTCTTTTTGTTTTTATTAAACTTCCCCACGGGTAAATAACTAGTTACTTTTCTATTCCTTGAAAATCTCATTTGGCCATTGTTCATTAGTTTTAGTAAGATTAAATAGGATTCTCTTCCTTCCATAGTTGGAAGTGGTCAAGTCATTGTAGTCAGTAGTTGATATTAGTAACCATCTTTCTTATGGGTTCGTGACTCTACAGCTGTGTTGTTTAGTGGATGGCATTTCATGCTCCTTTTATTTGTCCTTTGGTTCTTACATTGTTTAAATATTTTCTTCCTCTTTACCACATATATCCATTTAAGTTTGCATTCTGAGTACTGATTTCTTCAGTGTAAACTTATTCTCAGCATCTTGTACAATTTCAGATCTCCACATTAACCTGAGAGGATCACTGTAATGAGGGGACCCTTTGCTTAAGATTGAAGTAGGCTGCACCTTTTATGCTCTGTCTTCTGTGATGTTCTTTGACCTTTGAGAGGAAAGCGTTTGATATTTTACCTAGGATCTAGTTGTCCACAATCATATATTCTCTGCCAACTACTATCTATCCTAATGCTGAAAACATTACCTACTTTCATTATAGAAAACTGAAAAATCAAGGTGGAACTGATATGGAAGCTTCCTCTTTACTGAATAGCTTTCATGCTATTAGAAGTTGCTATATGAGATGTGGGATTTAAGACCTGTTCTAGGGGCTGGAGAGGTGGCTCAGGGGTTAAGCCTCCGCCTTGCAGGCGGAAGGTCCTGAGTTCGGATCCCAGATCCCACGTATAGACGCCAGGCGGAAGCGGGGGCGGCCTGTGCTTCTTGTCCTGGTAGGGCGGAGCCTGTGAATCCCGGGGCAGAAGGAGGTGGAGGCGTCCATGGTGGTTCGCGAGTTCGTCCGTGGTTCTACACATACACATACACATACACAGACACACACACACACACACATTATTCTTGGTACTATAAACCTCACTAAGAATCTGTAAATATAGAGATGATATGCTCAATGGGAGAACCAACCACGACTATTTTTTCTGAATGGACATGATGTCAAACTGACTTCTAACTACTTACTTAAATATCTACATACATATACTTTATCATTATGACCTACTCTTTAATTGTGAATGTTTTAAATCAATGACATAGTATACCTTAAAAGCTTTAAACTTCAGTATGTGTGCTTTTATTTAAGATTGAATAACTTTCTTAGCATTTCTTATGTGGCAAACTTAATGGTTGTATTAGTTTCATCTCCTGGTGATGAACAATTCATGACCAAACAACTTAGGAGAGCAATATATTTATCCTTACTTAAGATTGAGTTACAATTCATAAAAGCTAGGTATAGGAGTTTACAGAAACATTTGGAATAATATTGTTATGAATTCATATATTTCCATATATGTATATATACTGATCACAATGTGTACAAAGAACCGAGAAAGGGACAAATTTTCTGCTTGCTACCATGCCCATATTTTGAAGTATGACAAAATAGGGAGCCAGCCTTCTCATTTTTTTCTACTTTCTCAGGGTATGGTACCACCCGCCATGAGCTAGGTATTCCACCATTTATTAGATAATCTCTCACAGGCTTGCTTAGGACTTGCTTTGACTACTAATTTTCACAGATGTGCTGAAGGTTCAGCCTTTAATCATCAAGTTGGCACAATTGTAATAAGTTTTCTCAGCCTTTATTTAAGGATATCTGTATCTTCCTTATTTTCAAGTCCTTTGAGTATAATAAGATTCTTGGTTAGCAAAACTCTATGATTATAATTGTGTCCATCTTTTTATTTTCTTGAGATTGTCATATTTTTATATATGGAATGAATGACTATGTAAATAGTTAAATGGTATATTAATTCAATCTTACATGTCATCTAGATAGAAGGAAAGCATTTGATATTTTACCTAGGGTCTAGTTGTCCACAATCATATATTCTCTGCAAAATATTCTCTATGTAAATATGAAAGTTGGTTACAAAAAATAAAGTGAATTGGGATGACAGTGGCATAATAGACACCATTTTGTTATGAATTCATATATATTTTTAAAAATTGTATGTTTATTTGAGAGGAGAGAGAGAGAGAGAGAGAGAGGGAGGGAGGGAGGGAGGCATACATGTACCATGTGGGATTCAGAGATCAAATTCAGGTCTTCATGTTGGCAAGGAGATACCTTACCTGCTGAGCTATTATATTACATTCATTTTCTTATCATTTAATTTGCTTTATTTTCTTAGCATTATTGAATGGTTTCTATTCACTTTGGTCATAAGCTTTTTTAATCACATATTTTCTTGTAATGCTGTAATTTAAAAAAATATCTGTTGCAACTACTTTGATTTTTAGTTTCTTTAAATCAGACTTGTACTATAATAGAATTTATGACATTTGTTGATCTCAAGCATACCCTGACATAGTATTTTAGCAGGATCTTATTTCTTTGAGAATATATCATTTGCTTTTATCTAGATGACATGTAAGATTGAATTAATATACCATACAGCAAGAAAATAAATCTTCACATATTTTAAGATGTTTGTAGAACACAGTGTAAAAGGATATGTTAAAAATGGAAGATGTAAGTTTTAAAAGACTTGGAGAAAGTATTAGCAAAACCTCAATTAATTATGAGACAATTCTTCTTAGTCTGTTTCTAATTAGTTAAGACATCACAGAAGGCATACGCTTATTTCAAGGACAAAGGTGACTTTACTTCTTCTATTGGGAAAAGGAATAATAGCTTCCAGGTTTACTGTGTGATGAATGTTGTGCTTTGTAAATACTATTGGTATACTATAAACTGTCACAAAGCTCTTTAATTTGGTACTATTATTATCCATTGTTTAATGATGGAGAAAGGGAGGCCTGGAAAATCTAACTACTTTTTAAAAATTTTTATTTTATGTGTATCTGTATCTGTGTGTGTGTGTGTGTGTGTGTGTGTGTGTGTGTGCACGTGTATCAGAGGGCGGTGTGTGTCCCTGTGGAGGACCAAGGGTGACTTCAGGAATTTTCCTGGATTGCTTCTACCTCCTCCTTGCTTTGTTCTGGGATTTCCCAGGCTATGCCCACTAGGGCCGGAAGTAAGAGCCACTGCCTTTTCTATCTGGTATTTATTTATTTTTAAATTTTTCTACTTTTATAAGAATATTGGGTATTCATCCCAGCTTCTCTCCCTTCCCCCTTCCCTTTATTTCTTCTCTTTCCTTCACCCTTCTCTTGCACTCCCTACCACCTTTCTGCCTGTGTGCTTCTACAGACCACAGGATTCACTCTGATCTATCTACTTCATCCTCTGTGGCATATCAAGTTATCTCTCTTCAGGCCACCCCACTGATATGTGCATTTCCCTTCACTAATCCAGCTTTAGACCCAAAGGTTTCCATTTATAAGTTCTCATTCTATGGATATAATAACAGCTACCAATGGAGTACGTTAATGTACTGCCTTGCTACCTATTGATTTATTGGTTGTCTTTCCTATTGATCCCTCCCCTTTTATAGGTTCTTGTTCTAGTTTGCAGTAATAAGGATACATACCCTTCTGACAAGCAGGTCTGTATCCAATCAGAAAGCTGTTGGTTGTCTTCTTGATATTCATGCCACTATTCAACTGGTGGTTACCTGTTGCCATGGTGATTTTATATTGCAACTTACAGATCTCATGCTGCTTATGGTGCTTGTTTTTCTCTTCTAGTAGCTTCTACAGTATTTCTTGGTACTGTGTAAGTTGTCCACCAAAGAGAAAGTCTACAGACCAGTTCCAGTTGATATATTTTGCCCATGTTTTGTGATCAATTTATGTTGGATCTTCAGTAATAGGTCTGCCTGGCGTTTTTAACATAGGACCAGGAATCTGAACTCAGGACCCTCTGCTTGCAGAACAGATTCTTAACTCCTGAGCCATTTCTTAAGATGGAAAAAGAGCTAGACAGTAGTAGAAAAGGGAGTGGTAGTTGGAAGTTGGTTTTAGAGTGCAAATATTTGATACTGTGCTAAGGAAGGTGCCTGTAGTTACATTCTACTTGCTGTGAGCTGACTTCCCCTTACTGAATTTTGTCTTGTACATGGACCATAGAAACACCTGCATGTATCACCATTCCCAATTTGAACACTGCTTTTATCTTTTTGCTTCCTGAGAATTGTCTTTGCATGTGGTTTTATATTTAAAATTTTCAGAACTTTCCAAAAATTTTCCCACCATTTCCACCTCAGTTCTCCAACAGACACTGTCCAAATTAAGAAGAAAACTAAGTTTCATAGCAAATACTGTTATTTTTTTCTTACCATTAATTCCTAGAATACATATGACAAGAGAGTGTCAGAAAATATAATACTATAAGCTTTCTATTTGTTCCCTCTTATACAAAGGATTCGTAATGCTAGGAGAAGAATAGAATTTATGAGTAAATGAAAAAAATAAATATTGCTTGTTATCTAAAAATTTCTGAGGATAAGTTCATATATGTGTATTATATCCTTCTACTACCCATTGGCCACATCAATAAGCCCTGGTCATATATAACAAAAGGAGAATGCTGAGTTAGGAAGAAAATGAGCTGTTTCTGGATACCAAGCATGGCAAGATATCTAAAATTATCTCATCAGATAGGAATGTACCACTGAGAGTTGGCATCTCCTGACCCACCAATTCACTACAAAGCATCCCAGCAAAGAAAAAAAAAACTGGTGAAAATGAAATTCCATATAATAAAGGCCAGATTTGAAGCTCAACTATTATGCACATGCTAAGATGTGAATATATTGTGTGTATTGAAGAGCAAAATTGATTTTGTACACTTTGTTGAACAAATCTAGATTCTCATTGCATGTTGAAAAGTCAGCTGACAACATGGAAATTTTCAGTCAATAAGGTCTTATGGGAATATCTATGAGACAAAAACCAAAGGATTTAGATTATCACCTTCAGTTAGAATGAACTTCAGGAAGCCTCCCATTTCTCTCTCATGGATAGAGTTTTAGAATGATCATATCTTGTGCAATAGTATTTTATATTTATTTTGAAATAGTTTTTCAAATTGGAAAAGCATGATAACTTTAAAATTCAATGTGTTTGATATAATCTTTTTACAATTTATCATTTAGGTTTGGATTTGTGTTTTCTATATTTACATGAATTTTTAATGAGATGTTTGTAGTTTTCATGTCTAATTTATATAATTTTAATTTTTATAGGAGATAGAAGGAAAATAACAGTTATTTTGAAAGGTATTTTTGCTTTTCACTATTTTTTATGTCTTTATCTTTTTACTTATATTTTCAAGAAGCATATTTAATATCAAAATTTATCAAACCTATTCTTTTGATTAAAAAGCTAGAAGCATGAATTCCAAATTTAGTTATAGAGCTGTGAAAGGTTGTAAAAAGTTTCAGATGAAAGCTTATGAAAAGACAACATCAAGACATGATACAAACAAAACATACATGAGCTCACATCAGCTATTGTCACCTGCACTGGATTTCACTGGACAATACACAACCATCAATGGAGGAGATGCTCGTGGGCTCCTATTCATCACTGCTGAACAGATTTTGAAAGAGGATCGGTTGATTTCAGCTGTATGCCCACTATTGAGCCTACCAAGTTCCAATGGACAGTTCCAAACTTAACATCATACAAATGGTTCTAGGGGGCTGGAGAGGTGGCTCAGGGGTTAAGCCTCCGTCTTGCAGGCGGAAGGTCCTGAGTTCGGATCCCAGATCCCACGTATAGACGCCAGGCGGAAGCGGGGGCGCCCTGCGCTTCTTGTCCTGGTAGGGCGGAGCCTGTGAATCCCGGGGCAGAAGGAGGTGGAGGCGTCCATGGTAGTTCGCGAATTCGTCCGTGGTTCTACACACACACACACACACACACACACACACACACAGACACACGCGCGCGCACACACATACACGCGCACAGTTGAATAAATAATAATAATAAAAAAAATTAAAAAAAAAACAAAAAACAAATGGTTCTAGGGCTAGCAAATTGGCTCAGTGGGAAAAAGTACCTGTATGCAAATCTGGTGACCTGAGTATGGTCCCAATACCTATATGCTGTTTAAAAAAAATGCAGACTTTGGAAAGTTGTCTTCTAATGTCAACACCTGATCCATGACACACATGTAACTTCATCCTATCTTTTTGGTGTGTGCATGTGTGTGTGTGTGTGTGTGTGTGTGTGTGTGTGTGTGAGAGAGAGAGAGAGAGAGAGAGAGAGAGAGAGAGCACTTGTGTGTTAAATAAATGCAATATTTATAAAAACATTCAATGGGGACATAAAACAAAGCAAAAATTTGACATAAATCTGAACAATAGACTTATAGGGAAGAGAGGAGCTAACAGTTGTAATGGTGTTAGGGGAGAGAGTAGGTGGTGAAAATGACTGATATACATCATTTTCTTTTTTTAAAACTTAATTTTTTATCATCCTTCACAGAATACTCATTTCCTTTACACTTGGAGTCCTCTCTTCTCCCTGTTAAGGAGGACTTTCTAGAACTTTTGCTGTGGTTTACAGGCTGGAGAGAAATGTGTCTCCCTATCTGTCTTCTCTCCAAGTCATTAATCTCCATCTCATCTTTTTTTTTTAATTCAATTGTGCATGTGTGCGCATGTGTGTGTGTGTGTGTGTGTGTGTGTGTGTGTGTGTAGAACCACAGGCAAATTTGGCCTCTA
This sequence comes from Typhlomys cinereus, assembly GCA_023101885.1. Classification (NCBI taxonomy): domain Eukaryota; kingdom Metazoa; phylum Chordata; class Mammalia; order Rodentia; family Platacanthomyidae; genus Typhlomys; species Typhlomys cinereus. The sequence goes on from JALPQD010000020.1 coordinate 3,558,575, forward strand.
CCTCCTTGTTTACTCTGCCCCAGGATTCACAGGCTCCACCCTACCAGGACCAGAAATGCAGGCCGCATAGCAAAAGAAGGAACACTACCAAATTCCTTCTATGAAGCTAATATCGTTTTAATCCCAAAACCTAATAAAGATTCACTTAAAAAAGAAAACTATAGGCCGATCTCCCTGATGAACACAGATGCAAAGATTCTCAACAAAGTCTTAGCAAATCGGATTCAAAAACATATTAAAAAGATCATTCATGGGGACCAAGTAGGCTTCATCCCCGGCACACAAGGTTGGTTCAACATACGCAAATCAATAAATGTAATTCATCATGTAAACCAGTCCAAAGTCCAAGACCACATGATACTCTCGATAGATGCAGAAAAAGCTTTTGACAAGATCCAACAGCCTTTTATGATCAAAACGCTAGAGACAGTAAGAATGGAAGGAACCTTTATCAATATAATAAAAGCTGTATACAACAAGCCCACAGCAAGGATTATGCTCAATGGGGAACAATTGGAAGCATTCCCACTTCGATCAGGAACAAGACAAGGCTGTCCACTCTCACCACTTCTATTCAATATTGTACTTGAAGTCTTAGCCGAAGCCATAAGACAAGAAAGGGACATAAGAGGGATTCAAATTGGCAAGGAAGAAGTCAAGCTATCTCTATTTGCAGATGACATGATCTTATACCTGAGTGATCCCAAAAACTCCACCAGGAAGCTCCTGGAACTAATTGAGAAGTTCAGCAGGGTGGCAGGATACAAAATAAATGTGCAAAAATCAGAGGCCTTCCTATATGCCCAGAATGAAAGAAGTGAAAAAGCCTTGAGAGAAACCATGCCATTTACTATAACCCCTAAAAAAATGAAATACCTTGGTATAAACCTAACTAAGGAGGTAAAAGACCTTTACAATGAAAACTTTAAAACCCTAAAGAAAGAAATTGCAGAAGACACCAGAAGGTGGAAAGACCTCCCTTGTTCCTGGATTGGCAGAATCAACATTGTAAAAATGACCATCCTACCAAAGGCAATATACAACTTCAATGCTATACCAATCAAAATCCCAAAGCAATTCTTCAAAGAAGTTGACCAAACAATCTCAAAGTTCATATGGAGGCACAAAAGACCCAGGATAGCAAAAACAATCCTGAGTAACAAAAACACAGCTGGAGGTATTACCATACCAAACCTAAGTCTATACTACAAATCCATAGTTATAAAGACAGCCTGGTACTGGCTCCAAAATAGACACACAGATCAATGGATAAGGATTGAAGACCCAGATATAAGCCCACAAAGTTACGGCCATTTGGTCTTTGACAAAGGGGCCCAAAGAATCCAATGGAAAAAGAACAGCATCTTCAACAAATGGTGCTGGCAAAACTGGATCTCCACATGCAGAAGATTAAGGCTGGACCCGTACTTGTCACCATGTACAAGACTTAATTCCAAATGGATCAAGGACCTTGATATCAGGCCAGAGACTTTAAAAGCCATAGTTGAAAGGATAGGGAACTCCCTCGAGCTGATTGGGCTAGGCCAACACTTCCTAAACAGACATCCAATGGCACAGTCACTGCTACCAACTCTCAACAGTTGGGATCTTGTGAAATTAAAGAGCTTCTGTTCAGATAAAGAGATTGTCACACGAGCTCAAAGGCAACCCACAGAATGGGAGAAAATCTTCACTAACCACATATCTGACAGAGCTCTACTGTCCAGAGTGCACAAAGAACTTAGAAAATTAAACTCCAAGGAAAACACTGGCCCAATTAAAAAATGGGCCCTGGAACTTCAAAGAAACTTTACCAGGGATGAAATTAAAATGTCTAACAATTATCTTAAAAAATGCTCCACTTCCTTCGCCATCAGGGAAATGCAAATCAAAACTTCCCTGAGATATCATCTCACCCCGGTCAGGATGGCAAAAATCCACAGTACAAACAACGACAAATGCTGGAGAGGATGTGGGGAGAGGGGAACTCTCCTACATTGTTGGTGGGAATGCAGGCTCATACAGCCACTCTGGCGAGCCGTCTGGAGATTCTTAAAGAAATTAAAGATTGAAATGCCATATGACCCTGCTATCCCACTTTTGGGAATAACCCCCCAAGCAGCAGAGGTTCGCCTCGATAGCACAAGCTCGACCATGTTCATAGCAGCACTGTTTACAATAGCAAAGTCATGGAATCAACCTAAATGTCCAACAGTTGACGAGTGGATAAGGAAACTGTGGTACATCTATACAATGGAGTACTACTCAGCCATCAAAAATGGTGAATTACTGGAATTTGCTGGGAAATGGATGTCATTAGAAAGAATTATATTAAGTGAAGTATCCCAAACCCAGAAAATTAAGCGCCGTATGTACTCCCTAATAGGTGGCTCCTAGTACCAAACTCGCCCAGCCCACATTGGGACACTCAAAAGTAAACCTATGTAACACAGTAATTGCAAGGATTATGAACAAGAGAGATGGGTTAGGAGGGCCACACCAGAAACAAGGAGAGAGGAGACCATGTTACAGCAGAGAAAATAGGCCTCCATCAAGGTCTGCAAGTAAGTAATGAGAAACCTGGTTAAGTTCACAGACGTTCTTTCCTGATCTCACCAGAAGGGGAGGGCATATAGTCTAGCAGATAAAAAGTAAACATTTTGCAAATGGGTGATGGACCCCTCCCTCAGTGAGGTTTCCTACTCTTATTGCATCTACCCTTGAATGTGCTATTACAACAAGACTCCAGTTTAACAGCTTTTTGTCTCTGGCCAGGGGGTGACATACAGTGCCCAGCAGAATGGAGTGAAGGGAATTGCAGGAGCAGCAAAACTGCAAAAGAAAATCAACAAACCACAATCCAGAACTTCAGAGACTCTATATCAATCACATAGAACTAGGACAGCCTAATCTCTCCCCATCCTGGAGCTCAGGGACATTTGCGGAAGAGGGGGCGGTAAGATTGTAGGAGCAAAAGGATGGGAGGAGCAACGATTTGCAAGATTCTCAACAATAGTTGGGGCCAAAGCAATCATAATGGAACTTTGCATGCCCTGCGCAATGTCCAGCGCACTGTTGCCCTCATAAAGTCTAGCATCTGTTAAGGGCACCGAGACCCCTGGAGGCAAGGGATTGACAGCCATAGTAGTAATCTTATGCTTAAGGGGAACAAGAGAAAGGGCTTATGGACATGCCACTGGGTCCTTATATGTCATCGGAGAGGAGGACCCAGTGGAGAGTTAGGCGCACACAATAAAGGACTCTCTGGGAATTGGGGGGGAGACACTGGGGGAAGGGGAGGGGGGAGGGAGGGAACTGGTAAAAAATTTTAAAATGTATAATTAAATTTTTAATAAAAAAAAAAGTAAACCAGAAAAAAAAAAAAACTTAATTTTTTTGTGTGTGTGTTGTGTGTGTGTGTGTGTGTGTGTGTGTGTGTGTGTGTGTGTGTGTATGCATACACGTGTATCATAAGGCACTGTGTATCCCTGTGGAGGACCAAGAATCATCTTGGATTTCTTCTACTTCCTTCTTGCTTTGTTTTGGGATTTCCCAGACTCTGCCCACCAAGATTGGAAATACAGGCCACTGCCATTTTCACCTGGCATTTTTTAATGTGGGACCTGGGATCCGAACTCAGGACTTTCTGTTTGCGAGGCAGAGTCTTAATCTCTGAGCCATCTCTTCAGCCCTGGATTATTGTCACGTGTGAGATTGTCAGAGGAGGAAGTAGTTAATAAAAAAATTAAAAATTATGATACAAAACTACTAAGAATCAGGTGATGTCTACTGGATGAGCTAGCTTTATTCACTCAGTAATCAAGTATGTAATGTAGAATTTTTCAGCAACTAAAAGTTAAAAACTAAGAAACATAACTAAGGTTTTTAGGGAAATAAAGAATATAGTATAATTCCCTCATACAAAAAACCTCAAACATGTAACCGAAGACAACAGAAATGACTTCAGAAGAAACTTTATAGGTACAGAGGATTTTTTTCCTTTAGATAATTTCTTGTTGCATCTGAATATCTTTATTTGTAATATATTTGTAAAGGAAGCTCATTGCTACAGATAATTATGAGAAGCTAAGAAGGTCTGAAAATAGAATTATAATGTAGAAGGGAGTATGGCATACAATGTACTGCTTTTAGTAGATTTGGTTGCTATCTCTTCCTAGTGGCTCACTCATAATTACTGAAACCCTCTGGGGCACGTGGTAGAGAATGGAGTTTTATGCTGATACCCTACGTCCCATCATTTTTAAAAATTCATTAATAATGCATTAAGAGGAAATTATTCCTTGGGATAATGTAACTGGCCTGTTGCTACTGGTTTAGGGATCATTGTGTATACTGGAAGGACGACAACTTGTATTTGTGAAGAATCTCATATTGACCAGAGAAATGTACTTAAATCATGACCTTGCCTAGAAGAAACTGCAAGGATTGCTGTGAGAAACAAAATAAGTTAGGTGGCTCTACCTTTTTCTATGGCTAGATTCCTTCTTATCTTAACAGGTTTTTTTTTTTTTATTTCCTTTTAGAATGGCATTCCTCAATAAACAGAGCGTGCAGAGCATAATTTACCCATTCTCGATGACTCAGACTCATCATAATGAACACTGGTTAGTACACTCTGCTGTATTAGAAAGATGCCCTTAAGAGCCATTAAGGTATGCAGTACTGCTTGCCCTGACTAACTAACTGCTCCCATGTGACCTAAATGTTCCAGACTGCAATAACTCCTCAGTACAATGTACACTGATTAGAAAATGTGTTTTGAGGACTTGAGGGAGAAATGTGTGGGACTAGATCCAAACAGGATTGTTTTCCTCTTTCTGCTCTTTGAAGTTATAAAACTTCTAAACTTTTACCTACTTCATGAAACTCTGCCATTATCATGCCAAATTTATGGAGGATTGCAAAATTACCATTGCTAAGGGTATTAAGAGAATTGGACATTGACTTTCAATTTGACTACGCAGAGGACATGATCACAGTGAAGAAATATGTAGGGCTCAAGTCATAACTTAAGGTGTCTAGAATAATTTCCTCTTCATATTCTTGTTGCAAATATAAATTTAATTCTTCAGTGTCCCATGAATCCATCACAGAAATCTTGGGTTCATATATGCTACAAATGCAAACATCATAGGAATGGTTACATAACTGTTTTTTGTTAGTATGAGCAACATTCATGTTTCATTTTCATCTTGACCTTCTTACAGAGCTATAAAATTTTCAATCTTTCTATTAATTTTTAAAATATGATAATGACAAATTAGTCATACAGAAGGTGCGATTGTAAATGCAAGATTGGGCCTATAAATGTCTGTCATGGATGGGAGACACTCATAAGGTTCTGTCTTTCCCTAGCAATTATAGGCAGTTACAGGTTGATGGAGGGAGACACATTTTCTTTGGTGGTGTAGCCTCTGGTACGGCACTAGTAAAGATACCTGTAAATAACCCCACACTTACACAAGATTGTAATTTTTGATGGGTGGTAAAGTTCAGGAAAAAAGAAAGATAAAGTTAAAGGTCAAACATTTCAGAAGGACATCTTAGAAAGGAGTGTTTTAGAGGTATTCTAGGTTATGAAAGAAGGTTCTGCGGGAGACACTGAACACTTGACAAGCAAAATTACTAAACTGCAAGGGAAGAAATCAATGAAGAGAAAGGAAAAGTAAAGTTCTAGTAATTTATTTTTCCTTCTAGTTTACCTTTGATAAAACAATCATATTTCACTGGGTATATTCCAATATATAAAATGCAAACAATTGCACTTGAATGAGTAGATCACATGTGAATGCATTCAAATTATTTTATTCTTTAAAGAGAATCCATTTTAATTTCTTGTTTTTTGATCATTCAAATTTCCAGTTATAAAAATTTCAGTTATAAATGCAGAGTGTTGTCAGTAGCAGTTATGATGATCGATGTCCCCACTCATTGATCATTTTCCTTTGTTCACATCCTATCTCTCTCTCTCTCTCTCTCTCTCTCTCTTTTTGTAGTAATGCCTTGTCTTGTAGTGATGCCTGTCTTAACTTTGGTGATATGATATCTAATTTTTATTTCGGTTTCCATTTCCCTGATTATTAAATAGAATGAGCACTTTAAAAATTCACCTGTTGGTCACTTGTGTGTCTTCTTTTGAGAAATACCCACTTAGTTCTTTGCTATTTTTTAAAATGAATTATTTGTTTCCTTGATGTTCAGTTTTTTGAGTTCTTTAAATTTTTCTGGTTATTAAGTCTTTGTATGATAAATAAAAATTTTTTTCTCTTATTTTGTAGGCTTTTGCCTCAATTCTGTTGAATATTTCCTTTCCAGTGAAGAAGTTTTTTGATTTGATATGATTACATTTCTCTATCCTTACTTTTGATGCCAAACTTTATCCATTTATACTTTTATGAGTTGAAGTTTTGCAGGGAGAGGGAAGGGATCTTGTTTTAAAACTTGAAGATATTATCTTTTTTCATTGTGCTCTTTTTTGCCTTGGGCAAACATCAGCAGTATCAGTGTAGATTAAGTTGTGATTTGTATTTTCTGTTCCATTGGATTATATCTTCCTTTATGTTAGCACATCTAGCAATTTTTACATAAGTAAAATCTGCCACACTTGAAGATTGATTTAAAAATAAATCCATATATATATATTATATACAAAAAACAGACAAAACCAACCTCAAATACTAGAATTTCCAAGTAATTAATTTGTAAATTATGGGGAAATTAAATTTGGCAAAGGCTGGCCATTAGGGTGCATAGTTTTATTTTTGAGGTTCAGTCAAGTAATTTATGAGTTTGAGACCATTTTTGGCTTATTAGATGGAATACATCTAAAAAATCAAAATTGGACCAAAATTGAAAGAGAAGAATCTGAAAAAATGGAAAACAGTCAATTCAACAAAAGCAGAACAGAACTATTCAAAATAAAAGAACAAAATTTGCCATTCAATCCCCTTTAGTTATTGATGACAAAAACCTAACATCTTTTCCCATTCTATACTTATACTAGTATGCCTAAACTATTATAATTAGATGAAAATGAATCTAAATTCTATTTTTATATAAAAAGAATGGCAAGTATTCACTACTGATAGAACTTTTAAAATGTCATTCTGAAACAGTTGTACTATATTTAACTTACCTTATTTTTTTTATCTACAAACTTCACAAAATTCCATGAGTCATCCATCTAAGAAATAAACAAAAAATTATTTTAGCACTAATTATTAATTCCCCAGAAATTACCTTAAAATCCAACAATTCAGCTACTGGGTATATTTTCAAAGAAGATAAATCCCAAAAAGAAATTTATACTCTATATACATTGCTGCAGTGAACAGCTTTCACAATAGCTAAAATACAGAGCTGATTTAGGTGCCTAGCAGTTGTGTGTATAATTAATTAATATATGTACATTAATTAATACACTGTACATGCTACCTTGTTGTGGAACTAAGTAATGTTACTCCTATAGAAGGGAAGAAGGGTGTGTGAGAAATAAAAACTGTTCAAAAAGTGGTACTAAATCACAAAATAAACTTCTCATTTTTTCACCAATAACACTAATAAATATATAAAGCAATTCCTCTCATAACAAATATAAACAGAATTCCAGAAATGACTCACCACATTATTAGTGAATAATTACAATTTGAGGAGGTATTGTGGGACTTCAGTCTTATAAACTAAAATAACTACAAATTTCAAAAGCAATTTACTAGCAAAATAAACCAAGAAGAAAAGAGTAATGAAAAACACATCTCAAAGACAAAAAGGCTATTTCATAGTTAAATATCATCACTACATACACTTATTATTGGAGATAAAAATCAGCATTATTATTATTATACTTTTGTTAAAATAAGATGAAGAAACAACAGACAGATTCATTAACAAAACATTACTGAAGTGTCAAGGCTGGTAATGGTGTATTTCTGTAGAAAACCAACTGAGAAATCAGTGGAAAAAAATAATAAAGTGGCAACTCAGAAAATTTTTTTTTAGAAAAATGTACTATTCTTTAATTACTTCAGAAAAAGAATCCACTAAAGCTATTGGCATACAATATTTAATTTAGGAATTGGAGTGTAAGAAGTCTGAAATAGTTTTTGTAGTTTTCTGCCTGCTCTCTTTGCTCCAATCAGGGCTATGGTGACCTTAACCAATCTTCCAGCTCCTACTGCCTGCCATGCTTTTTCTACCGTAATGCATTATATCTTCCCTCTGGAACCATAAGCCAAGTAAGTCTCCCTTTTTTTCCCCTTCAGTTGTTCAAGTCTAAATGTTGTCTTGCCTCAGCAGAAAGAATAACTTCAACAGAAATTGATACCAAATAGTTGGGGTATAGCTGTGAGATTAAGAGATTTTCTATCAGGAAGTGAAGTGTTGCTGAAAAACTGAGAGCTTGGTAGCGAGTAGTATGGTCATCTCTGTGATATGGCTGATATGCCTTTGAAACTGTTTTTTGGGAGAAATACAGAGAACTTTGGGCAAGAAAAGTCTTTGTGTCATAGAAACAGCGACTAATAGATAATTCTAGTGAGAGCTTGGAAGAGAGTAATGCTGAGAGAATTCTACACAGAATGTTGAGACCCAACTCATGGTGATCCAGAGGGGAACAGAGATTGTTTTGGGAACTGAACATAGGGCAATTGGAGTTATGTTTGGTGTAGATTTTAGGCGAGTTTTGACCTCATTCTGAAAGCTTACTTGAATTTTAAATAATTATTTGCTGGAAGATGTTTAAGACAATATGTTCCTCACGATATGTCATGGCTACTTTTCAATACTCTTGTTTATACATATAAGAAAAAGCAAGGAATCAGTCAGAAACATGAAAACTGAAGTTTGATAAGTAAAAATGTGAGGGAAAACTGAAAGAGATTGCAAACAGAAGAATGGTAGTTATTGTTAAAGAGAATAGCTCCATTAGTGAGCCAAAGCTTATACTTCACAGGGATGATAAGAAGGGAAAATCCTGAGGACAAGACTTTCAGGGAAGTCTCCCACCCATAAGAATGCAAATTATTTTGGAAGTAAGGTGCCAAAGGTCGCGTTCCAAAGGATTATTATGCTCTTACTCCTCTGATACAACTGACAAGTAAAGATTCTTCCCAAAATAAGCACAAAGAAGCTAAACCAACTGTGATCCCAGGGGGCATGTTTCCAACTCAAGGTTATAGCAGAATTCGTTAATGTTGTCCATGTGATACTTGTTCTAGAATATTAAAGTTGTAAGAATGATTAGGATATGGGTCTATCCTCAGTAGTTGCAGAGAGTGGCTGAAGCCAGGAAGTGAGTGGTAGGATTGGAAAGGCAGCAAAGGGAAAGGGCATTTTATGCTGCAGAGTTGAAATCTGGGTTACTGTTGAGAACTGATGATGTTAGAGTTTCCAGAGTCATTGTGAGTTGGATATCTGCCAAGAAGAGTTGTATACTATGAGAGGAGCCAGCCCAAGGATAGTGATGTGTTCTGTGGGCAACTGAACTGGAAGGGTGAAAAGAAAATTAGAATTAAGATAATTTCAACAGTATGTCACATGTTGGACTTAGAGCTGCAGGACTTGAACTGTACCTCTCTTTCTTTTTTTTTTATATACATTTTTTATTATTATTTCAACTCATACAAACTTAATAGGTACACCAGTTCCCTCCCTCCCTCCTCCTCCCCCCGAATCCCCTGCTCCCTCTTCCCTCCCTCCTTCCTCCCCATCCCCCAATGCGTCCCGCCCCAGTTCCCAGAGAGTCCTTTCTTGTGCATGCCTGATTCTCCTCTGCGCCCTCCTCTCCGATGACGTACAAGGACCCAGTGGCATTTCCCTGAACCCTTTCCCGTGTTCCCCTTAAGCATAGGAACACTGCTGTGGCTGCCAATCCCTTGCCTCCAAGGATCTTGGTGCCTTTAGCAGATGCTAGACTTTGTGAGGTCAATAGTGTGTTGGACATTGCGCAGGGCATGCAAAGTCCAATTATGATTGCTTCGGCCCTAACTTGTGTGGAGTATCTCACAAATCATTGCTCCTCCCATCCTTTTGCTCTTACAATCTTACCGCCCCCTCTTCTGCAAATGTCCTTGAGCTTCAGGGTGGGGAAAGATTAGTCTGGCCTAGTTCTAGGTGGTTGATATAGAGTCTCTGAAGTTCTGGATTGTGGTTTGTTGATTTTCTTTTGCAGTTTTGCTGCTCCTGCAATGCCCTTCGCTCCATCCTGCTGGGCACTGTATGTCACCCTCTGGCCAGAGACAAAAAGCTGTTAAACTGGAATCTTATTATAAGAGCACATTCAAGGGTAGATGTAATAAAAGTAGGAAACCTCAGTGAGGGAGGGGTCAATCACCCATTTGCAAAATGGTTACTTTTTATCTGCCAGACTATATACCCTCCCCTTCTGGTGAGATCATACCCCTTAGATGTAAATGATCAGGAACGAACGTCTGTGAACTTAACCAGGTATCACATTACTTACTTGCAGTCCTTGATGGAGGCCTATTTTCTCTACTGTAACATGGTCACTTCTCTCCTTGTTTCTGGTGTGGTCCTCCGACCCCATCCCTCCTGTTCATAATCCTTGCAATTACTGTAGGTAATACATAGATTTACCTATAAGTGTCTCAAGGTGGGCTGGGTGGGTTTGGTACTAGGAGCCACCTATTAGGGAGTACATACGGTGCTTAATTTTCTGGGTTTGGGATACTTCACTTAATATAATTGTTTCTAATGACATCCATTTCCCAGCAAATTCCAGTAATTCATCATTTTTGATACCTGAGTAGTACTCCATTATATAGATGTACCACAGTTTCCTTATCCATTCGTCAACTGTTGGACATTTGGGTTGATTCCATGACTTTGCTATTGTAAACAGTGCTGCTATGAACATGGTCGTGCTTGTGCTATTGAGGCGAACCTCTGCTGTATGGGGGGTTATTCCCAAAAGTGGGATAGCAGGGTCTTATGGCATTTCAATCTTTAATTCCTTACCTCTCTTTCATACTTGGTCATTCTGTAAATAACGGCCAGGCATTTTACCTGTGCTTCTGAATCTTGTACTTTGTTCTTTATTTTCAAAATTTTGTATCATGTGGAAAAGTACTGGGAAATATGCACCCATCTTCATTTGGAAACAGTCTTGCCAGTTGGACAACAAACAGTGTCAACAACACAATGAAGCACAACATGAAAATGTATTCTTGCAAGAAAACTGATGGTCTGTATGTCTTTATTGCTGATTCAGATTAAGCATTTTAAAGAATCAAGATTAATTTCACAAGAACTCAAAAAGAGAAGCAAAACATCCTTCAAGTCATTTTATGAGACACAATCTTGATGCCTAAACCATATATAAACATTAATTCTTAAAAAAGTAAGAACCAGAACCCAGAACCTATATCCCAACAGGTATCATGACTATTGTATAAAATATTTGTTATATTAGCAAATTGAATTCTTTAGGCTATTCAAAGGATAACATATATCAAAGAAAGGTTTATTCAAGGAGAATAAGGCTTGCCTAGCATTCAGATTAATGAACCAAACTGTTTATCCTCAACTATAATTTACATCATCGACAGAATGTAAAAGACATCTTCTATATTTGGTCCATCTATGTAATAAAGAAAAATCACTAAAATAAGACATCTTGAGAACTTCCTCAGTTTATGAAGGGCATTTATAAAAATTCTTAATTTACACTTGAATGTAAATACCACATACATTGAAACTTTTATTCATTATAATGCTGACATCTTTGTGAGTGAAAGAAGAAACATGTTGCATGAAATATAAATTAGGAAGGAAAAACCAGAACTGTCTTTGTTCATGAGTGACTTGATTTTGTATTATACAAAACCCTAACACAAATTGTCCTAAGATAAATTATTGGAGTTCATAATCTAGTAAGGTTTCAGGTTATAAATCATCATTACAATCAGTAAAATTTATTTTTACTTATTATTAACAATTGAAAACAAAGTAAGATACTATTTATAAAAGCAATAAAAGACTTCTGAATTTAATGACATGAAATGTTTGTGTTGCCTACATGCTATAAATTAAAAGGTAATGAGAGAAATTTAAGGTGCTGTCAATAGACATATCATTTTAATGATCTGGGAGATTGTTCATTCATTTCAACCTCTGAGTTAATGTCTACACTCAAAGCAATATTATTCATAATTCAGGAAGCTTTGTGTGAAAATTGCCAAGAGACAAAACATTTTTAGGAATAAAGTCAAATGGGAGAAAACAAAAACAAAACAAACAACTGCTTGCACATTATTTTATAAGGATGGGCAGGCAAGTAGTTTGTGGAAACTTACAAAAAAGGAAAAGATAACTCAACACTTTTGATCAGTTGTTTTCCAACACAAGTACTGAAGCAACTCATTGGAGAAAAGGGGAAATATTCATAAGAAGCAATGTGGGATTCACAGATAATTCATATCAGAAACAAAACTGTGATCCTATCTTATACTATATATAGTATTCATTGAATATAAGTTATAACTAGATAGAAAACTAAATTCATATACTTTCTAGAAGAAACTATTAGATTGTATTATGTAATCTTAGGATGGCAAATATTTCTTAGGACACATAACACACTAATAAAAAAACATAAATTAGATTTCACAATACATAGAAACACTCTTTAAAACAGAATATGACCACATACACTGAAAGAAGTTAATAGAATGTCAACAAATTTCATCCAAAGCATTTCAGACGTATCTTGTAATCAATAAACAAGACAATCCAACCGAATGGGCTATACGTTTTTGGCAGATGCTACAGCTGATGACAGCCCCTTACCCACACAAACCATGCAGTGATTATGATTAAATATGCAGTGAGAGGCTGTAGTTTAGATTTTCTATGTCTTCATAACATGTGTGTAAAGGCCCGCCTTCAATTCAGAGTTATCGGGAGGTGATGGGAATGAGAAGAGGAATCCACTCAGAGATTTTCTCATCACTTGGTCTATTTGTGATAGCCTGCATTAGGTCCTGGCTGCATGACTCATTTTCCATTGCTACATGCTCCCACCATGATGTACTGTCTCCCAACAGGCCTGAAAGCAACAGGGCCAACCAACAATGCATTGAAACCTCGAAACCTGTGAAACAAGATAAACCTAGTAATTTTTATTGCAATTAGTTATTTCTGTGTTTCATTTTAACAAAAATGGAAATCTGGCTAATACTACCAACAGAATGGTTAAAAACACAGCACTTCTAAATATTTCTGTGAAGTTAAAGCAACTGGAACATTCGTCCATTGCCAGTGTGCTTATATAATTGAAGAATCTTTGGGGAAAACTCTTTTGGCAGCTAGCTATTAAAATCAAGTGCATTTTTCTCTGCAACCAAGCAACACCGAAGTCTAACCAGCAGACAGACCATACAGTAATTTAGAAAAGGAAAAATAAGTATAAAACCTTAACACAGTTTGGAGTCATGGACTTCAATTATTAAAAAATAATTCTAAGAATCCCAAAAATGAATGCTATAGAACCGAGGATTATGATGAAATTGCGATTAGAGCCACAGAAGCCCATCTTCCAAATACAGGCTGAGATGTCTGAAATTCATCAAAGATTGTTCACGACTCATGGGATGCTTAGAAGCTTGTTGAGAGGAGAGCCTAAAGGAAGTTGTTGGCAGTATGCCCTTGGATGCAAGGAAATTCTGTTTCCAGAAAAAATCCATGTTTTATTTTTATTCTTTTAATGGTCTATTCATTAAGTAAGAGAGAGAGAGAGAGAGAGAGAGAGAGAGAGAGAGAGAGACTATGTGGGCTTTTTAAACTCAGTTTGACAGGTTGGAGAGCAGGCACATTGCCCACTGAGCTATCTCACCGGCCCGTGTACTATGTTTTAAAACTTTGCTGTCAAGCACCAGAAGAATATTCTACTGTTTGTGCTGTTGGCGACTGCTACCATGGATATTTAGAAAAGCTGTGTGCTCCATGAGAACATAAGGAGATGCCCACATTCATACCAGGGCAAACTACTACTACCTCCTTCATTGTTCTCTATTCAAAACCTCATGCCTGCTAGCAAAGCACAAAAGTACAGGATTGGTAGTGTCATCGCAGACCTGGAAAAGGAACAGATTTGAAGACAAGTGGAATTAAACTGGAAATGTCACACTAGCCATTTCATACCTATTTACTTATCTAAGAAATGAAGTCTTCACAAACATTACTCACAGAAAAAATGCTTATAGCAGCTTCATCCTGCCAGACCCAAAATGGAGATGTCATGTGGTATAATTACTCAGACATAAAGGAAGCAAAACTAAAACTGAGCCAAGGCTTCCAGTTACAAAGTGTATTGCTATACTAGACATCTGATACTTTTAAAAGTATGCAAGATGCAAAATTTATCCAGAGTGAGCAGCAATAAAATGAACTAGCCATTGGTTAAGGTAGAAACAATGAAATAAATACCAGAATTTGGGACAAAGTAAAAACAGTATAAAATTATAATATCTGGGCAAGATTATGTCCTAGCAAGAACACCAGGAAAAGAATGACAGAAGAAATTATTGATCAACTTTTATACATATTTGAGTTATTATAGAAAAATATATTTGTTTGAATTTTGTGGGATGAGAAATGGTAGGCATAGCTTTGGAGAAGGCATACTTTTTCTTGTTTTAGGTATTATTCAAAGAAGTAATTCACTGCAGGTATAAGTATAAATGTGGACTTTTTGTATATCAGAAAAACTAAGATATTGAAAAGAATATTCTGCTTATTATACAGTGAACTTAACAAGTGTTTTGCTATATTTATTGGAGAATATGTTTTTCAGGAGCATAGTGCCAACACAAAATAGCCTGTTATCTAGTGAACACTATAGATCATTGTTATGGTGGAGGTATTACTTCAGCTTTCCTTGTAGGAGTTGTGAGCTGCTTCTAAGAATTTACTCATTTGAAGACTGCCTACCTTATACAGAATCTTAAGCTTAGACTTTTTCTCCATGCTTGTTTCTTATTTAACCATCTCTAAGTAAAGCTGTTATTGCTTTCTTGACTGTCATTTAGTAACATCATTATTTCTCACAGTGAGTTGTCTTTGTCATGTAATAAGTGTACAAAAAATTTTAAATTTATCAGGGATTTATTGATATAAATGAAAAGTTAGCTCAAAATTAGTGACTGAGTTTTTATATAAGATATGGGAATAATTTTTTAAATAATTCATTTTAAATGGTTCATTTTAGGATATATGGGACTGCCATGCAATATTATCTTTGTTCTATGACTGTTCTCTGAATTTGAAATGTCGATATTCACTTGCTGTACTTTGTGATATAGCTAATAAAACTGTAACAACTTGGATTGCATAAATAAACAAAGGCTTTTTTATTGTGAAATTCAGCACTTCACTTCAAGACTGTTGCAGGTACAACTCAATGATCATCAACCCACATTATTTCAATTTAAGGAATCTTTTGTTCATTATCAAAGTGAGCTACAACAAAAAGCTTGGACATGATAAAATGAGTTATTCACAGAAACCAATCAGGTTCTCATTGTCCCTAGTAATTTTGGTAAATACACAGTTTAAAGCTTTATTGCTCTCTTGTTTCTCATCAACAGAGAAAGAGGAAATAGAAACTGCAGAAAAACATAAGTTTATTTGTTGTCTCAAATTTTTAAAGTCCCTTTGGAGTCATTTTGTCGATAATAACCAAGTTTCCCCAATTGGAGAACAATCACCACTTATGTGCTTAATGAGTCTGAGAAATATTGTTGATATTTGAATGGAAAACCACATGTCTGCTCACACACAAATGCTGTAATTGCTGGCATTGTAAATGAGTTTGTAACCTATAGTCAAAATTCTTTCTAATGTTACTTGAGAACAAATTCTAAGTTATTTACTTTATATCCTACATTTTCTACTTTTATATAAAACCTTTCTGATCTGCACTTTACTATTCAAAGAAATAGTTTCTAATGATTTAATAGCTTCAGAATAAGAGGAAAAATAAAAGTAGATTCAAATTCATTGTCTGCTGAAATGCCACTTTAGAAAATAGACTTTAATTTATTTGAAAGGTTGATTCAGTGACAGTAGAAGAAAGTAGTTTCAGGTGAGAAAACAGATTTAATGACCTCGTAGCAGTTCTCCTTTCCTTTAGGGGTCTCAGGAAATGACCATACCTAGACTTTTCATTGCTGATAATGCCATTAAAAATTTGCAAATTTGGGAAAGGGATGAATTGTTCAGTATTCGTTTTTCTATCTGTTGAATTTGTTGTTTGCTACCTAGCATTCACTCTGATTTTTCTCATAAGTGTTTACAAATGTACTTATGAGTCAACCTGGGTATTGGGAATACAGTTTAGATAACTCTCACACACAAAAAACCAAAACTAAACCAAACAAATAAAAGGGAACAAAACAAAACTGTGCAAGCTATAAAATGCCATATGACTATAGCTCTGTTTCTAATATCATTAAGTTTCAGTAAAGGTAAATACCATTAAGGTTTTGAGCTGAAATTTTATTCAACTGGTTCAGTAAACAAGTGCTGTATTAAAAGTGTTGGTAGATACTTGTTTTTAAAAAGAAACCCATTTAGAGCTAGAGAGATGGCTTAGGGGTTAAGACTCTGCCTCCCAAACAGAAGGACCTATGTTTGGATCCCAGTTCCCAAGTAAAAATGCCAGATAGAACCAGCAATGGTCTGCATTTTTTATCTTGATGGGTAAAGTCTGGGAAATCCTAAGATGAAGCAAAAATAAGGTAGAAACAATTCAGAATGACTCTAGAAGTCACCCTTGATTCTCCACAGGAGCACACATTGCTTTCACACACACACACACACACACACACACACACACACACACACACACTCATAATAATTGTAATAATAATAATAATTAAAAAAGAGACCCACCTCATAGCAAATATGTTTACATTTTAAAAAATGATTATCTTGGTTATTCTTAAAGATAAAATTATAAAGCAGTAGGTTTCTTAACATTTATCCACTAGCATCACATGTGCAGAAGTTCTATGATATGGTCAATATCATGTGTAAAGTTGCCAAATTGATTTTTGTCAGCTGCCATGGACGCCCTTACATAATTTTGACAATGTACTTTTATTTGGGAGTAACTGAGATTATTATAAATGCCAAGCTTACCAAGTACTTGCTGCTATGACAAGGTGTGAAGAAATTGGCAGCAGTTTTTGATTTTCTGGGCTTTGCAGATAAGAGTTCTGAGCTTTGATCTTGGGTATTTTTCCCAAAGTCAATCAGTGTATTGATGCTTTGCTTTTCAGACTAGAAAGCTGTATTGATTAGCAAAAGGCTTCAAATATTTTGGGCTAGTTGAATATCGTGGGAGTGTTAATCCTAAATGCCAAAAGAAACCTAGTCTCTCAAGCTTGTTCCTTCTTCAGACTGTATGTTTCTGCTGGAATCACCAAATCCTCCTTTGGCAGTGAGGAATGTGGATGGGATTGAGGAATCTCACTGTGCTTATGATTTAAGCTATTGAGTTCCCTATGATTTCCTTCTCTTAACTGTGATAATATAACTTATCAATCTGTAACAGAATGCTATTTAAAAGATACATATTGGCATCTAAGATTTGCTTTGTTACCAGGAAACAATTATGTTTTCATTTCAGCTCTTTTTTCTTCTTAGTTTTGTTTTTTTCTAAGAATGATTCACTTCACTATAAGATTCTTTTAAACCACAGAATATCTTTATTAATATTGAAAAGATCAGGCTATAAAATCCTGAACATTTTAAAACTTCGGTGACAGGAATGCAACTGGCAGTAATTATATTTTGATACTGCATATTTTTCTTTAAAAGATGTATATAGCAACAATGGCAGGTGTATGATTTTCATTCTTTTTTGCTATATTTCAGATCTAAAATAAAGAAAAGTTGCTATTCTTTTAAAATAACATTTTCTTTCAACATAAGAGCTAATATGTTTATTATGGGAAAAACGTGAGATTCAAAAGAAGCAAGAACATGTCATCCATAATTATACAGCTTTGCATTTGATTTCTCTTTTTGTATCTTTTCTGTGTCTGATACAACTGAGCATTTTAGATGGTTGAAGCTCTGCAGATGTGTCATGTTTAAATTTCTATACTATGAATATTTATTCATTCAGTTTTTTTTCAAAGCTATGAACATTTTGACAACTAATACACTCTACAGCTTAATAAAGAAAAATGATGCAATCCTTTTACCATGACAAAAATTTATGAAGGTCAAGTAATGACAAAAGAATAAAGATGTTGATAAAGTTACAATAAAGTGCTACATTGACTTGATTCTTAACTTAAAAAGAACCATAAAGGCATAGGGAAAAGTGTGTGTTTCTGCAAGAATTTGCTATCAGATTTACAATATTGAAATATTAGCAAAAAAGTTTCCATTAGTGTATTTAACAGTGCATGTGTATTATGTGTATTTTATAACCACAAGAAATGCTCATGCATTAAAGGTTGTAAGTTATACATATGAATACAATTGCATGCTCCTTCCTGCCTTCCCTTCTGACCTTCCAGTCCACTGAACAAGCTCTAGCCTATGTCCAGAGGTGGCTTAATAAGTCTTTGTTTGAGGTCTATTTTTCTGTTAATTATAAAATATAATATTTACAAACTGGTTAATTCAACACCATTTTAAAAACAACCACTGTTACTTAAAAAAATTTAAACCACCAGGGTTTAGAAGAGAAAGAGGAGGAAAGAAAGAAAGATGCCACAATTAATATAGAAAGATGCTGAAAATTTTCTGTAGAAATGATAGAAAACTTTGGTAGCTGCAACAGAAAATACCCAAGAGACACAGGCTTAAAACTTGAATGAAACATCATGAGCCTTTGATTCTCTGCCTGTAAGAAACACACCTCACCTTGAAAGATAAACACTTTCTCAGGATAGAAGGATGGTCAAAAGTACTGAAAGCAAATGGAAAAAGGGATATCGCACAAAATAGATTTCAAACTAAAGCAAACTATATGAGATACAAATGGATACTACATCTTAATAAATGGAAATTTCCCGCAAGAAGATCTTTCAATCTAAACCATATATGCACCAAATATGGAAGCATCTAAATTCATCAAACAACTACTACAGGAGACAAAACAACAAATGAACTTCAACACAGTAGTAGTAGCTGGAGACTTCAATACCCCATTGGACAGGTCAACAGCCAAAAGCTAGACAAAGACACATTGGAGTTAAAAGAAATCATAAATAACCTTACAAATATCTACAGAACATTTCATCCAAACACTAAAGAATACATATTCTACTCAGCAGCTCATTGGACATTCTTGAAAACAGATCACATACTAGGACACAAATCAAACTTCCATATATACAGAAAAATTGAAATCATTGACTGCATACTATCTGACCACCATGGAATAAAAGTAGATATCTACAATAAAGGAAACAATAGAAACTATACAAACTTATGAGGAAGTGGTCAAAAATGAAATATAACAGGAAATTAAAAACTTCCTTGAAGCCAATGAAAATGAAGACACAACTTACCAAAACCTGTGGGACACATTGTAAACAGTTCTAAGAGGAAAGTTAATAGCACTAAATGCCTACATTACATAAAAAGAAAGATCCTGAGTAAATAACTTAAAAGTATATCTGAAAGACTTAGAAAAAAAGGAACAAAAAAATCCCAAAAATAGCACATGCGAAGAAATATCTGAGATTGGAACAGAAATTAATGAATTGAAATTGAAAAAAAATACAAAAAAATTAATGAAACAAAGAGCTGGCTTTTTTGAAAAGATAAATAAGATTGACAAACCGCTAGCTTCACTAACCAAAAGAAGAAGAGAGAACACTCAAATCCACTAAATCAGAAAGTAAAAGGGGGAAATTACAACACACTCAAAAAACAAAATCAGATGATCCTCTGAATCGATGCAAAAAAAGCATTTGACAAAACCAACATCCCTTCATAATGTTCATAAAGTTTTGGAGAAAACAAGAATGGGGCCTATCTTAACTTGATAAAGGTTATATTTGACAAGCCTAAAGCAAACATCATCCTAAATAGGAAAAAACTTGAAGCATTCAACCTTAGATCCAGAACAAGACAAGGCTATCTACTATCACTATTCCTGTTCAATATTGTGCTTGCAGTCCTAGCTAATTCCAGAAGGCAAGAGAAGGAAATAAAAGAGATGCAGATAGATTAGAAAGAAATCAAAGTATCCTTGTTTGCAGATGATATGATTCTATATTGAGAGATCCATATGGCTCCATCAAGAAACTACTCAAATTAATAAACAATTTCAGTGAAGTGGCAGGCTATAAAATCAATATACAAAAATTAGTAGACTTCCTATACACCAAAGACAAACAAGCTGAGAAAAAAATGAGAAAATCAATCCCACTCACCATAGCTACAAAGAAATATAATACCTTGGAATAAATTTAACCAAGGAAATAGAAGATCTGTACAATGGACACTACAAAACACTGCTGAATGAAATTAAAGAAGATACTAGAAGGTAGAAGGACAGTCCTTGCTCATGGATTGGTAGGATCAATATTGTGAAAATGGCCATCCTATCCCAAGCAATATACAGATTCATTGCAATTCAAATTAAAATTCCAACATAATTCTTCACAGAATTGGAAAAAAAATCTCAAAATTCATATAGAAGAACAAAAAAATCACAACTAGTCAAAACAATTTTGGGCAATAAGAAGACTGCCGGAGGAATCACCATACCAGATTTCAAACTATATTACAGAGCCATAGTAATAAAAACACAAACAACAGATATTGCTGGCAAGGATTTGGAGGAAAATGGACACCTATTCACTGCTGATGGGAGTGTAAACTGGTTCAACCTCTGTGGCAATCAGTGTGGAGGTTCCTCAGAAAGCTAAAAATGGAACTGTTATATGACTTAGGAGGGACAAAAGGAGGGACAGAAGGATTTAAAAACTCAAAGATGGTAGGAAGCAGCCCCAAAGGAACACCCTATGCTAGTAATATGTCAAAAGATGTATTTTAAAGAAAGGAATAAGAGGGAGTAGTCCCTCTGCAGAGGAGCATAGAGTGAGGAAAACAGGGAAAAAATAATAAAAACCTTGACTTGATCCACTTAGAACCCAAGGACAAAATTATTCTAGAAGTAACACTTCTAGATAAAATGACACTTCCTGACAAAATGTTGGTCAGAGAGGTCTTAAAGACCCCTAAACATTGTAGGCTTTTGCCATTGCTCTTGGTTGCTCTCCAAAAACTGTCAATAAGTCCCTATTACTGAAGATGCAACACAAATGGATCATAGAACAGCTTGCTAGACAGCTTACACAGTACCAAGGAATACTGTAGAAGCTGCTAGGGGAAAAAAATAATCACAAGCCCCATCGACAGCATGAGATTGGTAAGTTACTATGGCAACAGGTTACCACCAGTGTAATAGTGGCAGGAGTACCAAAGAGTCATGCAATAGTTTGCTTATTAAACTCAAGACCTGCTTGTCAGAATGGTACCTGTCCCTATTATTAAAGTAGAACAAGAACCTAAAAATGGAAGTAAATAGATTAATAGGGAAGACAGCCAATAAACGTATAAGTAGGAAGACAATACATCAAATTCCTTGTAGGCAGTTGTTATTATATCCATAGAATGGGAACTCACAGTGGAAGCCTTTGGTCTAAAGCTGGATGAGTGAAGGGAAATGCACATACCAGTGAGGTGGCCTGCAGAGAGGCAACCTGTTACACTACAGAGGTCTGATCCCACACAGGAGTAGACAAGCCAGAGTGAACCATAAGTCTATAGAAGCTTACAGGTGGAAGAATGGGATGCAAAGCTGAAGGGAAGGGAATGGGAGTGAGGGAGGAGGGAGGGAAGCTGGGATGAATACTCAATATGTTTTGTAAAAGTTGAAAAAATTAGTAATAAAAAGTGCACAGAAATTATAAAAATGGCAGAAATAAATACAATGAAGAAAAAACACAACATATATATTGACTCTACATTTGAGTGGGTGTGGGTGGTGTGTAGGATAGTCAGGAAAGTAGAAAGAGTCTGTTAGAGGGGAGGGAGGAAGGAGGACAAAGGAGAGTGTTAGAATACACACTACATGAATACAGAAGAGCTGGATAGGTAGGGAGCAGAAAGAAAGCAAGGAGCATTAGGAAGGCAAGGAATCTACTGACAAATTTTAAGGAATATGAAAAACAATGGAAAAGCAACCTCAAAACAGCAGAATAAAAGAATTACTCAAAATCTGGATGGGGAGAAATAGATACTAGAAGGAACAGATCTCTTAATGTAACTATTAACACTTGATAGTAAACTACCATATAAATGCTTCTTATTTACCTATAGGTAATAAAAGGTCTCACCCAACCAAGATGCACCCTACTGCAATGGAAAATTAGAGTCAGAAAACCACAACTGACCAGAGTGCAGACTGTTGGCATTCATGGAACATCCAGCCCCAATCAGACAATCAAAATTTTTTCCCATCCCAAGTTTAGGGAACCTTGCAGAAGAGGAAGCTGCAAGATTGTAAGAGCTTAAAGGTGGAACATTGTTCTGCCTACCGAGACACTCCAGTCACAACAGGGCTGCTGCATCCAGGAACTCATTGTAATGAGATCTACTACCACCAGATCTATACAAAGGCTGACATGTCAACATTTCCCAATGGACCAGTAAATATCTCAGAAGAAACGACTCAGGAGCAGGTGCTGGACAAAAGAAGGGGAGCCTCCCCGCTTGCCAGTTTGCCCATTAATGGACTGACTATATTTACTATAACAGAGACCTGGTTCCTTACTAGTACAGGCATACTAAAGGGAACCCTGTTATCCACATTTCTAGAGGGACAGGAGGGTGGGAGGGACATGGAGGAATTGGTGAGGGGAAGGGAGAGAAAAGGGTAGGAGGAGAGAGAGATGGGTCAAGGACATAAAATGTATTTTGTTTATGAAAAAATTCTCAATAAAAATCAGAGCAAAATCATTGCAGAAATTAATGCAATAGAATTGAAAAAAAGAAAATACAAAGAATCAATGAAACAAAAGTTGCTTCTTTGAAAAGATAAATGAGATTGGCAAATTAACCAAAAAGAGAGGACACAAAATAACAAAATTAGAGATGGAAAGGGGACATTACAACAGATTCTTAAGAAATTCAAATAATCATAAGAAAATATTTCAAGTCTACACTCCACTAAACAATAAATGAAACATATCAATTTCTGAATCTAAAAAGTCAATAAACATATATGACTTACTAAAGTTAAATTAAGAAGATAGGAATTACTCAATCAGATCTATAACTAACAATGAGATTGAAATATTATCTACACTTCTCCCAAATAAAAAATGTCCATAAGTAACTGGATTTACTACAAAAGTCTACTGGACATTCAAATAAAGAATTGTCACTAATTTACTACAAATAATTTCACAGAAATGAAAAGAAAGGAACACTTCCAAACTCAAAACTGTTCCCTTCTCTCCTTCTAGCACCAATCAAGGGGACTATAGGGCTCACACTATGAATTTAAAGATTAGATGTATTTTTAAATTACATTAGTAGTTAAAGAATGGTAAGATAAATTTTTTATTCAAGGAAGGGAGCTTATCAGGTTATGGTAGGCAAAAAAGTCAGATTTAACTCTGAATACAATGAGGTAACACTGATATTAAGGAAAAGACTGGGGTAAGAGGACACAAATTATAAAGAAGAAACACCTAAGAATTCATGATAAATTGATTTCACACTTTGATAAAGATAGGTAAAGTTGATATGAAAAATAGAGTATTGAAGTTGATTAAATATCAATAATTATTTTCATTAAACAGATATAATAACATGGTTATTTTAAAAAATGGACTAAATGGATGAATGACAAAGCTTATATTTGTAGCAAGTTAAACAGTGGATAAAGAGAAACGAGAGTCATATTTGGTCATTTAGCAGTCTAAAATTTTTCCATATTCAGGAACAGATTTTTATTTGGTTTGTTGCTTATCTGTTTATTTCCATACACAAAGCACTTACTATATTTTATTATAAAATTATTGGTGCAGAAACTTTTGCACATAATTTCTCTCTTTTTGAAATCAGTACACAAACACAGGGTACTAAAGGACAATAGTTTGGGCATCCATCTCAAGCAGAACAATATCTCAAGCAACTTTCATGAAAGATACCTACTGCTATACTTATATATAGTTTTTAACACATTAAATGCTTCAAAATATCTTGAAATAATAGTAGTTGGAAATACTCAACATGAATACAATATACTTTAGTAAGGGACAAAACATAACAGAACAGTGATTTCATGTAATGTGACTTGAGACATGATCAGTCTGTCACAGAAATGTTTCACATCAATTTCACAAAAAAATCATATCTAAACATTCTGTGTTCACTTTGGGGTTTTCGTATGATAATGTAGTGTGTGTTCTCTCTTACGTTGCTTATAATTACAGACATTTTTATGAACATTGGCATTGTATTAGCTTTTAGAACATTCCTATATGAATTGAATATATAAGGCATACTTTCTCCTCTACACACCAATTATAGATGAAAAATTCCTCCAATTTTCTAATCAGCCTCTTCATGGTCTGCTGCTTTGTCTCCTCTTCTCTAACCCATTGTTCATGTGTGGAAATGTCACTTCTCGAGATGGTCTAACAATTCCATTTCCAGAAGTCATTCCCAGAGGCATTTCTTTTCTATGACTTCATTTTCTTCCTCTTTTTTTCCTTTTTGTCAAAATGGCATTTACAAGCTGTATGATTTTTAACTTGGTTTTATTACATGTCGGGAAATTCTTTATATCTGTAAGTCTTTGAAGTGGAAAAATGAGTTGCATTTTTAGAACATTTGGACTTTTTCTTTTAGAAAGTTAAGCGCAGCTTTCCTTTTCTCTAGAAAGCAGTGTATTTTAATATTAATAAGTGATTGTCAACACTTTGTGTTGGTAAACTGGTGGGCAATTCACTCTACCCCATCTCAGGGCAGATATCAAGGTTGGGAAAAGGAAAGATTAGTCATCTGCTGTTTACTTCCTCGCATTCATTCATCATCCAGGATTCTGTTAATTTCCTTGTCATCCTTGTGTTCACATACAATCTGTGTCACGCTGGATCTGAGAGAAGCAGGCTCATATTTCCCATTTTAAGTCCCTCAGCTTGTGCTTTCTGTCCATGGTACCATTACAATCAGGTCCTAGCAAGCAGCTTCACAGTTTGGCCGTGGCCCAGCACTGCAGTATCAGGGAGGGATCTGGGTCACTGCAGAGCAATGAGCCATAGCTCGCTAAGTAAAGAGATGGGAGGTACAGACACATGTTCATGTAATCAAACTCTCCAACTCCACTGAAACTTGCATTTTTTAAAAAAATACTATCAATTAAGTTATTTGTATTAAGAACATATTAAAATGAATTAAAGCTTATTCAGATTTTTCAACTGGCTTATACGATTTCTCTAATATTGTAGGGCAAAATGAAAGAGTTATGAGCTTTGCCAAATTTTGTGAGCATTATTCATTTAAGAAAATACACACTGGAAAAACAGGAAATATTTTAAAACCTGAAAGTAAAAATTTTTTAATGAAAAGAGTGATCAAAAATGTGTGATGTCATATCTAAAAGACTTAATGTCTATGTAGTTCCCTTTTTGCTAAACTGAGTTTAAATGTTTAAACGAGTATATGTTAAGCCATGTGAGGATTGTATTTTGGGATACTAGATGTAAAGAGTTTAATGCCCATCATTGAGATGCCTGGAAATATGTGATACACAGTGGCATTTAAAAACTGCATTAATGCATATTTAACTATGAAGCAACATCAAGGGTTCTTCTAACCAGGTGCCATGGTGATTCCATAGAACCTAACAGAAATCAAAAGATGACTCTGTCTATACATGAAATATAAACCACTTGGTCACAAAATCTTATGTAATATCAATCTAGATTTTTTTCATTATAATGAGATGCAATTATGACAGTAAGCAAAAAAATTTTTTAAAATAACAAAATAGTGATTCTCTTTGTCCGAAGGCTGGAGTTTGGAGTGTTATGATGGTGTTTTGGTTGCACAGAAGAATGGCAGCCAAATCACTGTAGGAACATAAGGCACACTTCGATGATGGGCAAATCCTGCCTGTGTGAGATTTTAAGAAGTGTAGGAGATAGCTAGATGGAAGAGAGACAGATTCCTGGTAGAGAGAACTGTGCTGAAGGATTAAGGAAACATTTCCAAGAGCTGCATGATGCCTTGAGAGACTGGGAAGAAGAGTATGCATTGGGAGCCAACCCCGAATACGGTAATATACTATTGTCCAAACATGGAATGAGTTCATTCAGAAATAACAGATAAATACCTATTAAATGAAAAGAGTTTCATCTTCTTTTTGTCTCTGATCATAGCTTTGAAAGAAACTCCTTATTCTGAGGCCCTTCACAATAGAAAAGACAATTATAATCCTATGTTTAAGACACTGGAAATGTTAAGATGGTAAATAAACACAAGAAACATCTTGCCACAAGGGCTCTGTATCCTACAATTCAGCGTCAATTTAATAGAAACTCTGAGTCTTGCTATAAGCCTCAATGAGATTACTTTCTTGCTCTAAGAGCCAGGCAGCAATGATTGACTTACACTAACCCTCTGTATGTTAACAGAAAGATGCTAAGTAAGTCACAGTTTTTGGTGTGTTCAGTATATCACAATGTAATGACTTGGGGCTTTAGTTTGCTTTCATTCTTTTAAAAACATAGGGAAAATGGAGTGCAATGTTATTAATGTGGAATGAGAACAGAGAAAAATGTCATTTTATGGATCATGATCTTTATGCTTGTCAATTTAAAAAACTTAATTGTTGATAGTATAACACAAATGGATATATAAGGTAAGGCTGGCACTTGAATTACCTTCAGGTGTTCATAGGAAAGAACATAATAACATGACCATTGTAATCACTGTCACAAAAAAAAAACTATGCAAAGATAAGCAGGACTTTTCATAGTTGAACAAATAAGGATCATCATACATGACTGGCTACCATTCCTTTAGGAGTGAGATGTATCACAAGTTATACAGACCATCCCCAAGTTTAATAGTGCATTTGGTCTCCTTTTTTCCTTTGCAATTGACTAGAAGCTCACAGATATCACACTGTCTTACCTTGAGGCATTACATTCCAAAAACTACATTATATTTGATATGCCAAAATTCTCATAACATACTTCATATAGAAAGTTTTATGCTTTAGGGACTTGCTTTTCATTTTTTCTTTTCACTACCAACTAATGAAATTCTAGTAATTTTCCTTAAAAATCTTCCCTCATTCTACTGAAGATAAGTGTGCCATACCTACAACGTCATTGTTATTTCCTTTTTCATAATAGCAGTAGGAAAGCAGTTTCTTCTTGGCTCTACAAAATTAGTTTTCATAAAAAATATAGTGATAAGATTACAAAATATTAATCTTGCATCTCTACATCATGGGGACTCTGAAGATGAATCATCAATCCCTTTCTTTTTTTTGTTAATAAAGTTATCTTCAGAAATATTTGTAAACATAAGCCTCTGAATAAATATGTGAGGATTTTAGGGTCATTTCTATGACTTATGAAATACAATCAATAACCTCAAAAAACTAGCACTAAAAATCCCTGTATTCTTCTGAGAACATTCAAAATCACTTTCTTAACTGTGGATAACTAAGGTCAAAACAACCTTTCATCATTTCCTTCCTATTTATTAAAAATATTTCACTCCCTGATTCTTTACTGGAAGAATTGTAGAAAGATTGTGTCATTTAACTACAAAGAGATAGTCAGTGAAAAAATTTTTTAACAAAAATATAACTAAATATTTGGCAGACTTGTGTCTGAGTTTTGTTTTCCTTCTGATAGTATTCTGCCTCACAGGATGAAGGAGGGTCACATGACTGATTCTTGGGGTGGACTATATGTATTTTGCCACAGTGATTTCCTTCAATCTTCTACACATGGAACTTGTGGAACACAATACAGAAAGGAAGTTGAACCATTGGAGTTTTTTTTGAGGCTATTTTTTTTTTTTGTGCATGTGTCACCAATGTATGGTGCCATGTTAGAATTTGGTCTGAAATTTGCTTCTGTTTTGGAAGAATGGACCAATGTTATCTGTGCCAATTGATAGTTCCCTGAACTTTCAAAGTATGTTTGTCCAAATTGAAGATCAGTTTTATATACTGGACCACTGAACCTCAAAGGCATATAATTTTCTCTCTTTCTTATTTCTTTTTGTTAACCTTTACCTAAATCAATTCATAAGGAGTAATTAATCTCTGGAACAGAGAAGGACTAGAGAATAAAAGGAATTACTCTAAGCAAACTGATATTTAATAATTTAAAACATTGACTGAATGCAAATATTTTCAGATATTAACATTTCTTTTAGTAAAAACACTTTCAATGTTTTTATAAGAATATATTTGGAGCATGGCATGAGGACCCAAGTTGGGAGACCAAAAACCCACCTAAAAAGCCAGGGGTAATAGTGTCCATATCTCCATCTGGATGGAGAAAATTGAATCCCTAGAGTTTGCTGGTCATCTAGTCTGTTTAAATTGGTGAGCTACAAGTGCAGTGGTAAAGGAGTGGAGAATAAATGAGGAAAATACTTGATCTCAATCTATGGCCTCTACTCACAAACATACAAGTGCATGTGCAACTGCACACACATGTGAACACACACACATGCACATACAAACACATTCCTTCACAATAAAGTAAAAAGCATCTATGATTTTGTCTCAATTCATGACCTTCCTTAACTCTCTTACACCAACTGCTCCCCCCAATTTGTAATACTTGGACATTTATATCTTTTTATAAGTAGACATATTTAAAATCATGTTATGCCTCTTTGATGGACTTCTCTTCTAATTTTCTCAACATTCAGAGAAACATAGTCTGCTCTCTATTGACTCATACCTATGGTTAAAGATATCCATGAAAATAATAAGGGAACTTATGTCTTAAACATATTTCTGTTGTCCTCAAGTACTTACAATCTTTTTTTTTTTTTTCTTTTTGTTCTGGAAACTCATGAACTTCTTGACAATACTGTTGAGTTGATTGTGTATTACTATTTGTGTTTAAATGGGTACTGAATGATTTAAGATGAGATTCATGACTAAGAAATATCTCTATTTAGGATCATCTGTATCTGTTGCAGGAAATGTCTGAAATCTCATCCTCAGAACTTAGGAAATTCTTCCCACACTGAATTTCCCACCTAAGACATTCATACATCCTCCAGGGGATCATAGTTTAATCTTGTGTGCAGTATCCTGGCATGTAATATTAGCAGCTCTTTCCTGACTTAGCAGAAGGTCAGGCCTTGTGCTATTCCCTCAAAAACTTAATGTTTACACTGAGAATCTCTGACTCTTGTTGTATTCAATTTAGATATTTTTCTTGCTTATTTCTGTTACATCGGCTTGCAATGCAGAGGGGCCAAAAAAATAAAAAAAGATTCAATTTCCTCATCTATAAAATGAGGGTGATGATGTTAGGTGGTCTCCAAGGTCTCTTCATACTCTAAAGTTTTATGATTCTAATAATGAAAGTTTAGATTACATTAGTAAGAGTAATAGTTTTTCCTAGCTGAATCTGTGTTGTTATTTTCTTAACTGGCTTACTTTGCTTTAGAACTACTCCTGAAGTTATTGTTTTTAGTTCCCAAACTTATTTATAGTATTACTTGTTCTCTAGTCCAGAAATGAAAATGTATGATAGGATAATGGAAATTTGATTTTTTATATACATCTGACTTTCCCTCTAGGAAGAAGAAATTGTCCTTATCATCATTGCAATATGTTGTCTTGTCCCTAGGAGCTGTTTAATAAAGTCTGTTGAATGAATGAAACATAAACTTTGAATTACACATTGTGATTTCTTGATTCTCTTAATGTCCATTTTGAATTTTTTTTATTAGTTATTCAACTGTGTGCATGTGCGCGCGCGCGTCTGTGTGTGTGTGTGTGTGTGTGTGTGTGTGTGTGTGTGTGTGTGTGTGTAGAATCACGGACGAGTGGGATCTGGGATCTGAACTCAGGACCTTCCGCCTGCAAGGCGGAGGCTTAACCCCTGAGCCACCTCTCCAGCCCCCTTAATGTCCATTTTGTAGTTTAGAACTATCTCCTTTTAAATTCAAAGGGACTTTATCAAGGGCTCTGCCATTGGTTCCCAACAGAGAAAATTTTGCCCCCTAGTGGACATTGGTTCCGTTTGGAGAACTTGATTTTCCTAACTGAAGGATGGGTGTCAATGAAAATTTGTGTGAAGTTTACCTCTAATGAGGCCAACGACAACAGCTGCAACAACAGTAACAACACAACAATAATCAGCATTCTCTTAATATGTCAGCAATGAAGAAATTGTGAAATGCCACCCTTATATTATAAAATCATGGATATTCTAAAAGATTACACATAAACATTTGGAGTAATTTAACCTCAGTGGATTTTGTGCAATAAATTGATTCTGATTTAAGTCTTGCCAAGAAGATGGAAACTTTTTGTTTTTTAGTTTTATAACTGGGAAAACAGAAAGCAAATATTTGGAAGAGTATTAGTCAATGCTATGTTAGTCAAATGCTCTGTGTTTGTGAATACAGTAGGTCAAAAATGATTTGCGATGTGCAAGAGAGTAAAACTATACTATTTTGCTTTTCCTAAGAGCCTGATCATCATGCACCGAGCTCTGTGAAATGTCACTGTGCTTCATTGCCAGATATTACACTATTGCCCTGTGTGGATTCAGGTTGTCTATAAACTTGGAGGAAAATGGATAGAAATGCTCATTTTCAGTACAATGTGCATGGTGTGTCTGTGTACTCAGTGAATAATTGAGTGGATGATGAGGACACCTGATATTTCTCTTCAGCTACTAGTCATTACTCTTTTCTGAAAAAAAAAAAAAAACAATTAGTTGCCTTTTTTCCCCACATCTTTTCAAACCACGCAGGTCAACAAAATTGAGCATAAAAAATCTTTGCTAGATAGCCATGCACTACATTTTGTTGGACAGAGATAAATAGGTAGCTACATAGACAGATATATACATAGACAGATAGATGCTTAGATAGTGAGTTCTTTTTTTTTCTATGGCACTTTAATAGGGGCTTGCTTGACCCAACTAGTCTGGGATCTTCCTTTTTAGTAACTCATCTGAAGAGTCTCTTCATTCTAATTATCTTGGCCTTAAATGTCTTAGATATATTCCATAGGAAACATAATTCTACTCTTTGTCTTTGAAGAAAAAGACAATTTCAGATATCAGTAACAGTGCTGGATAAGTTCTATGGTAGATGCTAGGAAAATGACCTTTCCCAAGGCCATGAGGGAAAGGAGGAAGACAGAGGGACAAAGACCAGCCCTTATCATTGCCAGGTCATTTTTGCCATGTTAACCTTTCAAAAATCAAGAGAACCAAATATGGGGCTTTTCTAGCTTGTATAAGGTTCTGGGTTTAATCCCCAGCACTATGCAATAAATAAATTAGTCTTTCTGTTCCCAGCACAGCCATGGCTCTTGGTCACAAGAAACATCTGAAGCGTGTAGCAGCTCCAAAACATTGGATGCTGGATAAACTGAGTGGTGTTTTTGCTCCTCGTCCATCTACTGGTCCCCACAAACTGAGAGAATGCCTGCCTCTCATCATTTTCCTAAGGAACGGACTTAGTATGCCCTGACTAGTGATGAAGTGAAGAAGATTTGCATGCAGTGCTTCATTAAAATTGATGGCAAATTCAGAACTGACATAACCTACCCTGCGGTGTTTATGGATGTCATCAGCATTGACAAGACTGGAGAGAATTTCCGTCTCATCTATGACACCAAGAGTCCATTTGCTGTTCATCGTATTACACCTGAGAAGGCCAAGTACAAGTTGTGCAAAGTGAGAGAAATCTTTGTAGACACAAAAGGAATCCCTCATCTGGTCACCCATGATGCCCGTACCATTCGATACCCTGATTCCCTCATCAAGGTGAACGATACCATCCAGATTGATTTGGAGACAGCAAGATAACTGACTTCATCAAGTTTGACACCGGAAACCTGTGTGTGGTGACTGGAGGTGCTAACTTGGGAAGAATTGGTGTGATCACCAACAAAGAAAGACATCCTGGCTCCTTTGATGTAGTTCACGTGAAAGATGCCAATGGCAAGAGTTTTGCCACTCGACTCTCCAACATCTTTGTTATTGGCAAAGGCAACAAACCATGGATTTCTCTTCCTCGCGGAAAAGGAATCCGCCTCACCATTGCTGAAGAGCAAGACAAGAGGCTAGCGGCCAAACAGAGCAGTGGGTGAAATGGTCTCTAGGAGATGGTGCTGGAGACGTGATTTTTAACTCTGACATAATTAAATGGCATCATGAACTCAAAAAATTAATTAATTAATTAATTAAAAGGTGAGTCATGGAAGAAATGTGCTTAAAGGAAAATCTTGTCAATTCATGTTCATACATCTTACTACATACATGGTCCACAATCTTAAAGATGTATGCTTCTAGGTGATCATAAACTCTTTGTTTATGATGTATCAAAGTCAGAAGGTTACTACCTACACAGGCAGATATGTATTCTCATACTGTGGAAGAAAGCTATGGTTGCTTTCAAATTGCTTTAAGAACAGGAAGGAAAATGTTATATGTGTGTGAAAGAGGAACATGAATATAAGTGAAAATATGAACATTTGTGGAATAGGTACTAAAAAGCTTTAGACAGCTTCCCAAATTATTTTTCTACATACACTGATTTATCTAAAAATTTGTTTTATTAGCTCTACGAAAAACACCATTATAGCAAACCTTCTGAAAGTACATTAATAATATTTTTCCAGAACTATAAAGTTCCCCTAGAGCAAAATATCATTTTATACTTATGTGAGGACAACTTACTTTTTTCTCAAATTCTGAGAAAATCGTTTTATTTGTACTCAAATGTTCTCTTATGGTTTTATGGTATTAGTGCTAATATTTATTTTTATAGGACAAACTTTGTTATGAGTCTGCAATTTTAGATTATGTTAGTTGGTTTTGTAACTAGAAATTATCTGTCTGTTCTTCAACTCATTTTTAGCAGAACAAATACACCGATTCCCTTAATTTCATGCATAAGTAAAATATTCCTTCAAAGTAGAAAATGCTCATGCTCATTTGCCTATTCATTCTTGTAATTCATATGTGAGCTTTTTCTTTAGAGCACATTTTTTATTATGGATCATTTTAAATATGGATAGTAAAAAAATGAAAACATAAAAAATACATTAGAGCAGCATTCTGTTTTATTCCAATATCAATTTGGTCATTTTTGTACTTTTCTAGGGCGAAAGTCAGAGTATTTAGGAAAGCAAAATTATGCATTATAACACTCAGAACAAGTGGGCAGTTGTTTCTGAATTTTCATGATGGATAGAAGAAATGCATAGTTAGTCAACAATAAAATAATTTGTTTTATTTGTGCGTTTTGAGACTAATGTGCTTTGGTTGCTTCTTAACATGAAATTTAAGATGAATTCCAAGTTTTATGGTAGATTAAAGGCAGTCAAATGATTTTTTCCCTTCTGTTTCTCTCGAAAAGCATATTATTTAGAAATTGTTGGCTATTTACCAGGGTATCATATATATTGGCTCATAGAGAACATGTTAGAGCACTTTCTATAAAAGATGATACAAATATTTTACATGAACCATATTCTTTATAATAGTATTTGTCCTTATATTAACATCATTTACAATTCAAATATTCATATTAAAATGGAGATAGTTTAAAACTTATATTTTTATGCATAATCTTTGGCACAGTATATTCAGTGGGACTATGTCGAATAGTTGTCTTGTGTTTTGCCTGCCACCCACACATTCTGGTGCAGATGTGTAGATCTTTCAGGCTTACATGTCAACACGTGATTAAAAGTATGTACTTTTAATATCACTTTCAGAGTGACCTTTCATGTAGTCAAAAGGAGACTCCTAAGAGGCACAGGAATTTTGAAAAGCACAGAGGAGGAGATATGATGGGACCACTAAAGAAACAGCTGCAACTTCCTAACATACATATACATACTGTTTTGTCTACAGATGGATATAACTTCTTTTCCTAATTGAAAAGTTCAATTTAACACACAAGCATGCATTCATAGCTTAAGACAAATATGAAAAGAGATTAAGACATTCTACTTTTTAGCTACTATAATTCTAAGTGTTCATGCACATATGTTTAATATATTTAGTGATTCAAGTCAGGTTTTTAATGAAAATTGCTTCTTGCCCAACTTTTACTCTCCAAATAATTCTCCCTTTTCTGTATATATGTTATTTCCATTTTTTAAGGAAAATCTCTTTATCGCCTCCGTCAAAGTCATTACTAAGGGAAATTTTATTTTGCTTGTAATTGTTCTCTTTACCAGAATCAAGCCTGTCTGGATACTGAATTCTTCCTGGCTTCATGGTAACAGACCAAGAATAGAAACTTCAGAATGAGTCCTCAGTCTTTAAGGAAACATTTACTAGGGACTTCAGCCAGTGATGATTCTTGATTTTCAGAAAAGAATTGCTGAAAACAAGTGCTTTTTTTTTTATCTGTCCTTTGTTACACACGAGTTTCAAGCTTGGAACTATAGAAGTTAACGTATTGCCATCAAAGGAGACAAGGAATAGACAGAGGAAGGCACAAATCAAAAGGATGCTCAAAAATGGCACGAGAGCATTGAAAGAATCAATGTGATTCAGTCCTCATCACCTGATTACCTTTCTAAGTGTATAAACTAGTAATATGTCTTAAATGAATCAAATTGAATTTCTAAACGTTTTAGACTAACATCCTAAGTTAAAAATACATTTCGAATCCATTTTGCAACCTATTTCCCAGTCCTTACCTAAATTGCTTTTCTTATAGGTTTAAACAAACTGTTTGAGGACCACCATAATAATTGTTGTATCTGAGGTTTGCATTGCCACGTTTAATATTGAGGAAGATTGCACTCAGGAATCCATTGCTGAGAATCCTCTAGTTCTAAAAATTGGAGGAATGGCCTCATTCATATGCAACTTGTATTTTGTACAGGGTTTAGAGCTTTGAAGATTTCTTGCTTGGTACATTGCTTGGCTAACATTTTGAAATTCACAACAGTTTTTTTCACAACAGACCCTAAAAAGATTGCACTGTAATATATTCTTCCATTGCAAGCAAAGTTTTGGAGGATAAGAGATAAAGTTCAGTGGCAGTCTATTATGCTCAAATCCCTGGGTCTGATCTCCAGTATAGAAAAAATAACTTTACCTATATGTATTGTGAGTTAAATGGTGGTCTCCAGATATGTTCATGCAGTAATTTTGAGAGGCTGTGAATTCTCTTATTTGCAAGTGTGTATAAATAGTCTGAGAGGATCAGCATAGTGCATACTTTCAGGGTGAGCCTACGTGGAGTCACATGTATGTTCCTGCAAGTCAGAGGGACTTTTGACACAGAGGAGAAGCAGATATGAAGATGATGTCAGAGAAGAAAAGGCTCAAACCAGATCATGAAAACAGCCATCAAAAGCAAGAAGAGGCAAAGAATGGATTTTCCTCTATAGTCTCCCCAGAGAGCATAGTTCTATTGGTACTTCAATTTGGCTTTATGGAACTGATCTAATTCTGGGTATGAGAGGATAAATTCTTGTCTCACGTAAGCAAGACTGAAGTCAAAATTGTGGTCATGTTTCATGGTGTCCCCAGAAAACGTGTGTAGAGGATTCTGAGGCTTGAGGATGCAACTCAATGTTTTATTTAGAAATAGATATGCCATTTTATATGCAGGCATGGAAGATGAATCCAAAGTATCATTCAAAGGTCAATATCCCACAAATGTTACTAAAGGCATCCAATTTAATGTCCAGAATGAAGCTGTGCTAAGGTAAAGTGCTGTGTTCTCAGTTAAGGGATCTAGTCCAACACCAGAAGCTCTGCATGACTCATTGGCACTGGCAAAGTGCTTATGAGCTATGGTAAGTGTTTTCAGGACAGAGATACAGGAAATTGATAGTTATTAATATTAAATGATTCATTTTATACTTGGCAGGCCACCTATCTGAGTACAGAGAAGTTCACCCACGGATTTTTTTTTTTTGGTCTTGAAAATATGTTGACAGTTGTATATATTGGTAATGGAATTATTTTTAACTCAAACATTTTAATCTGTGACTGCATATTAGCATAGCTTATCTGAAATGCTTATTGTCTATTCATTTTTATGACTTTGGAAACGATAGATGTAATTAATTAAATATATTTTACTTAATTACAGCACAAAATTGAAAAGATTAAGAGATTAAAAATTCATCATTTTTTTAACTGGGAAGAAAATGAAAGTCCTTATTGGGAAAATGCAGAATTTGTGTTTGGCACTCTATTAGTTTATATAACATGAAAACCTTAGCCATTTAGGTGATTTTTTCACATTTTCTTTTATGCTTTTTTCAAATTGTTTTTAAGCCTGCTTTACTTAGAGATATATTTGTGTATATTGCTGCATTTCTGTTAGTCTTCTTTTATTATTAAAATTAAAATTGCAAAAATTTTAAGGAATTATGGGAAATAGCATTCATGCTGACTGAACAGAAAAGAGGACTATTGGTTCAAATAAGTAGTCCTTGGGTAACTGTCTTTCAAGGACTATGTGCTAAGGCTCCATCTCCTACTGGAAACACCAACTGGTGGTGATGCAAACTTAAGGGGTAGAATCTAGTTGTTGGAAGTAGTACTAGGGAAAGCCCTCAGGGTCCCTGTGAAGCCTGGCCTCTCTGGACCCTCTCTTTCTCTCTTCCTGTGTACTTTGAGTCAATTAACTTTCCTTGGCCATGTTTTTTTGCCCCAAAGCATTGTCTCACCTCCGACCCAGAAATACAAATCCAGGTGACCCAGAAATGAAACTTCTGAATGTGGGAGCCAAAATAAACCTCTCTTTATAAAGTTATTTGCTTCTGCCGCTCTGTTGTAGAAATAGGTGACTAACACAGAAATCTAAAAAAAATGGTAATTTTAGAAAGTATTTACTTAGCATCTGAAAGTAAAGATATCAGGACTGGATGAATGAGTAAGACAGAGCCAGGGTTCTGAAGCCTTAGAGGGGCTAGTGACTTGGGTGGGGAGGTGAGAGGTAGAGACAATCAGACCAATTCAGACAGGGTTGACCTCTCTGATGTCATTTCTTATTGTCTTTCTCAGACCTCAGCCGTGTGGGCCTTCATTTTGGACCCAGGCATATCGACATTATTCCTCCTTCATGGTGTGCCTTCTATTTCCTCTACCTGGATTCTCATTTCTCCTGTCAAAAGTCACATCCTCTCAGAAGTAGATTTCTACCCAATGAGTCAAGACGAGGTACGACTAGGTGGAAAGATTTTTGAGGAAAATGCCACTTGTCTCTGAAGCACAAGGGTCATTTCCCAGTCCCAGAAAACTGACTGCAATTCACTGAGGGGAAAGAAGAGGTCAGGTGACTGTCATTTCAACTCTAGTATTTCTTTGCCTAGGAGGATCTCCATGGCTATCCAAATGAAGCCAAGCAGCAAATAGCTGTGATCTGGTTGCTCACTGAGGGAAACCATGCATGTCCACAAGACTTGTTTCTCATTTTCTCATGGATGTCCTGTACTGTTTTGCCAAGGCACAGATTAATGTCCTTTATCTTCTCCTCTTACTTCATGCTTTCCATGTAGTACTTGCTTGTTTCTATAACTATATATTTATGAACTTATTAATATGTAATAAATACATATCATTTATTTATTTAATAATTATATAGATTTTATTTATTTATAATCATTATAATTTATTGATCAATTGTTAAATTTATAATTTATTAATTAATTCTGTTTTCCCATGCTACTTCCTAGCTAAGATAGGGACCTTTTGTTGATGGTTATGCATGAAGATATAGATTCTTCTGATTGAAAATTACTAAGAGAGATTGTTGGGACAATAAATAAAAATGGGCCATATTGGCATGGAGTGGAGTCAATTTGGATAGAAAAAATAACATCTGAATTTGTGAAGCCAGGTAGAAGCTGGGCATAGTGGTATTCCAGAGATTCAGGCAGTAATTTTGCCTAAAGAGTAGCCTACTATATTTCATGAGATCTGTGTCTCTCACACTTTGTGTAAGACCTTGACTAAAATAATTTAAAAAATTAAATGGCATATTTAAAGAAAAGTTAAAGACTCCAGAAAGCTCTGGATATTCTGTCATAGGTGAAATCACGAATATTTTAAAGTCTTTTAATTTAAATTTCCATCTTATTGAGCATATAATGAGTTTTTATTTCATGCCAGACATGTTATGATACTACCATATTCAAAACTAGGTGCAAGGTTTTGTGGTCCAGATGTTTGTGTCCCCACAATATTCATGTGTTGAAACATAGCTGATAATCTGACACTAGAAGACAAGGCCTTTTGGAAGTGATTAGGCCATGGTAAAGAGACTTCCTATGTAGGATTAGTATCATTACTAAAAATGTTCCTGGAAACACTGAAGCAATTTTACCGTGTTGGTGACACTGTGATGAAAGCAGGACACCAAGCATGCTGATACCTTGACCATGCCTTCCCAGCCTTTAGAACTGAGACAAATAATTTCTGCTACTTATGAAATCCTTAACCAGTGGTATTTTAAATATAGTAAGCTAATACAGAGAATTGGTGCTAGGAAATAGATCAGTTGCTTTAACAAATACCTAAAAATTTGCTAATAGGTTTAGTAACTGCATGAAAAGTAGAGGCCAGAAGGGTTTTTAGACCAGAAAATGTCTACCTTACCTGAAAAGATTTTGAAAGGTGATTTTGGTGAGGGATAAGATAGAAAATGAGTTTTGGTGGCACATGATATGTCCACACATAGGACGCTGAGGCAGCAAAGATGAAAGTTTGAGGCCAGCCTGGCTGCATAGTAAAACCATGTTTGAAATACACAAACAAGTATCGTCCTTAGACAAAGAGCTCAGTTTCTTAGTGTATACATCTACATGCTAGTTGAATCTGGCTAGGAAAGGTCTGGTGAGTTCTCAGACAGAAGCAGGGAAAGGTCATCCTTATTATCAGAGATCTTTCCTTATTGCTGCCCAAACAAAGGAAGTCATGTTCCTCTGACCTCTTAACCTTTAGTGCTCAGACATTGTCAGGGTGGTAATTATATTAATATGATTTACAGTTTTCTGGCTGTATGAAAGGATCAGCTTTCAGACAGAAGTAACATAAATGGAAGAAGACTAGAGTGTGACTTCTTTAAACTTTTCATGCTGCTGTATTGAGGCTGGAAACAGAAAGAGTGAGCAAGAAGGCTATTATTAAAGCCACCTGAAGCCACCTGCTTCTAAAGTCAGAACTCAGAACACGGTGGTAAAAGGATGATAAGCTCTTATAAAACCCTGTAAATCAAATGATGAGAAACAGAGCGAGAGAGAGAGATAGAGAGAGACAGAGAGAGAGAAGAAGAAGAAGAAGGAGAAGGAGAAGGAGGAGAAGGAGAAGGAGAAGAAGAAGAGTCTGTTTTAGTAATTTTAGTAATCCAAAAAAGTGTTGGATCTGGTTGTAGCAGCCCTTCCTTGAATAAATTGTCTTGTCTATCTATGGACTGTCCCATTTTTAGGTGTTTACAATCTTAGAGCCCCCTCTTCCACAGGGTTCCCTGGGCCTCAGGATGGAGAGGGATATGGTTGACCTGATTCTGGGTAAGCATTGCAGGGTCACCTGTACTCTACATTCTGGTTGGTCATGGTTGTCCACTTCATTGCTTATCCACTGCCCTGGGCTGCTTTCTGTCAAGGTGTTGAGATCTTCTACTTCTGTTGTAAAAGACGGCTTCTAGGTTGAGTGCTGAGTACTCTTTGAATCTATTGGCATAATAATAGATATTTGCAGAGCAGTTTGGTGTACTATATATTTCTACATATAGGTTCACAATCTGTTCTTCCCTAGTAAACTATTTCTTTCCCTTTTATAGGTTCTTGTTCTAGTTATCAGTAACAGGAATGTGTTTCATTCTGACAAGCAGGCCTTGAGTTCAATCAGAAAGCCATTGGTTGTCTCCTTGATATTTATGTCACTATTACATTGGTGGTCAACTGCTGTCCCTGTGACTTTTATTGCAACTTGCAGATATTACTTATTATTATTGATAAAGTGTCATGGTTTGAAATGTGTCCCCCCATAGTCTCATGGGGAAGTTCATGGCACTTTTGAGAGGTAAAGCCTTGCTGGAGGAAGGCAGACACAGGGAGTGAGCCTTTAGGTAGATTAATACCATCTCCTTTCTTTCTTAAGTTGCTTGACTTTGAATGCTCTCTCACAGAAACAGATAAGAATAACTATTATAATAATTATTTTTCTCCCCTGTTACCTTCTAAAGTATTCCTTTGTACTAGGAGTAAGCTCTCAAACCACTTCTAGTTGTGAACCATATGGTGTTGCATCTTCAGTACAGGTTCTTACTGTCAGTTTTTTGGAGGGCAACTGTGATATTTGGGTGTCGACTTGACCACATCTGGCATTAACTAAGATCAGCTGTTAGATTATCTAAAGAGGTTATCCAGATCAATAAATTTACAATACAAAGTGCAGCCCTAGATCTGATTAAAACCTCCCAATAGCAGACCAGATAAAAGGAACCATAGAACAGAAGACTTTGAAGAACAACTCTCTTCCTCCTGCCGCCCAGCTTCTTCACTTCTTTGACTCTTCAGGAATCCTCCAGCCTTCAGCCATCACCCACTGTCCTACTGGCTTGAGCAACTCTGAGCCTCCAAGATGTCTGCAGTGACTCAGCCTGCCTCCAGCTTCAGCCACCAGCCATGTCACCTCCACCATGAAAGACTGTCTCCCCTCTGGAACCATAAGCTGAATAAATCTCCCTTTCTTCCTTAAGTTGGTTGACTTAGTTTGTTCCTTATCAGGAACAAACCAGAGATTTTAAGAAAGTGTAATGGTTGGATTTTTTCAATTGTGAATGTTGGGTGAAGGTATTATCTTCCATGAAGGACTCTTTGGATTGTTTTGAAAAAAAATTAAAAGGTCTTTGATTTTAATTGCTTTTAAATAGGCTTATATATGCATACCTTACATGACTATGTGTATAAATACATATACGTGATTTCATCTTGTTCAATTTTTTGAGACATAGAAAGCAGAGTTATTGAAAGCATACTTTTAAAATACATAACGTCACTGAATCATTCTCCCTCAACTTATTTATTCCTGTCACTTCAAACATATATTATGGTTCCTTTCTTCATAAGAGGCATCTGTTAAGAGTTTTCACTCATGTCTTGCTTTCTGCTGCCAGCTATGTCTAATTCTCATAACTGTTTCCATTTCAGTTGCCAAAATACCTCTACATATTGAGCTTGAATGTTTTTTAGCTCCATTTGGCCATTAGCTGCATGAAATGAGATTTTAGCTTATTTATTTAATCTTCATTTTTTCTTCTTTCTTATTCCTTCATTTCATTTATAATTACTTTAGGTTCTCAGTTTATCTTCTTTTGAAAGAATGTCAATGCTCCTGTATTTCACATTTTGGCATGTGAGTTCTAAGTCTAGAAGTATGTCTAACAGGAATAGGCGACATGCAAAATCATCTAAAAGGATGGTTAGATATTAAGAATGTCATGCATAATTTTTCTCTTACACTTACTCAAAGTTCAAATCATTTAGTTTGGCACACTTATATTTCTTCCCTCAATGAAGCGTATATAACTCTTCTTAACATTGGATAGGACTTTAGTTAGCTTTATCCATAAAGAATGCTTTTCTCAGTGACCTATGAGTCATCATTTGGAAATATAATCATAAATGAAAAAAGTGAACAAATTCCCTAGATCTGGGAGAAGCTGGGAGCTTCAGAGACTTCTTGTTCCAAGTCAGAAAGCAATCTGCTGCTGAAGACATGGGCAAGGATGAACTGTGTGTGACAAATTGTGCTGTTGATTCCTCCTACTTGAAGACTAGATATTATTTATCCTGAAAATGCCTGTGTAATGGGGTGTATCCACTCAGCTATATAAAAGGGTGAGATTTCTTTCTGTCTTCACAGAATCCTTAGCAGATTGCTTGTGATAAATATCACATTCTGGTTTAATGATTATTTAGTAATTTTTTAAAGTGTTTTTCTTTGCTGCAACTTCATGGAGATAATTTTGGCATGAGGAATTCTAATTTTGTTTCCTTTCACTTTATATTGGAGTTTCCTTCTAGCCTTTACTTAATTATCATCATTTATGTGTTATGAAGGTTGCTAACAATACTTTATCTGGATAATCATAATTAAGTTCTCTGTGTCTTTACATTAGGAAAATCCCTGAAGAGTGTCATCTGATCCAAGTATTGGTATAAACACTATTCACAACAGGGCATAGTTCACTTATTCTTCTATGTGCTAAAAAGTACTTAGCTTTGAGTTTTAATTGCTTCCTTATAATAGTGAATTTATTTTTCATTTGGCAAACACCTGAGTCAAACAACTTAAGGAAGAAAGATTTATTTTGGATCAAAATTTCAATTTTTATTTTTTTTAATTTTTTAACATTCTTGAATTACTTTTAATTGTACAAAATGGAAAAGTACAGTTTCGTTTATTTTTTTCTACTTTTACAAGCATATTGAGTACTCATCCCTGCTTCCCTCCGCCCCCCTCCCTCCCACCCTCTTCCCTATATTCGTCTATAGACCTCAGGGTTCCCTCTGACTTGTCTACTTTTATGGAGTTGTTGCAGGGAAATGGTCTCAACCGTCCCAATGCTGTAGGGTTCTTGTGTTCTGGAGTCAAAGATTGAAACCAGAACACATGTAGAGGATTAAGGTAGCGTTTATTAGAGAAGAGAAAGGTTGCAACTCATGGACTCCAGACGTGGAGTGCCATGAAGTGCTAGGGTGCCTCCATGAGAAGCAGGCAAGAAACAGAACTCATGGCTAGTGCCATGAGGGGTTAGGGCACTGGAGAATTCATGAGAAACAAGCAGTTAGAAATGGACTCATGGCATTAAAGGGCCATGAGGGGTTAGATTGTCTCCATGAGAAGCAGACATGAAACAGCTCATGGCACTAAAAAAATGCCATGAAGGATTAGGGAACCAAAAATGGCTGCCAGGGCCAGGCATATTTATACACCTAGACAAGCCCAGGAAACTGGCTTTTTTTTCCCATTGGTTAATACCCACTGGGGCCCAACCCAGTTGCTCTTGGGTCCATGTGGGCTAAAGGTCAAGTTGTTTCATATGGAGAGCTCATTTCTATAATCCTTTCATAGGGAAGTTGGTCATCTTATCTTTGGGAAGATTGGAGTCAGTTTCTCAGCAGGTGTGTTCCTTCAGGGTGATTTCAGCAGTGGGGGATAACCTTTAGGAATTCCAAAGACCTTGAGAGACCCATCCCAGCATGGCTGCTCTAATCCTGCCTCATTCCCCCCAAACCTATTTGAGGACTCAGACTGCTCTAGGGATTAAGGGTGATGACTACTCTGGTTACTTTTTGCTGAGTTGGGGCGATGAAAGTAAGGGGAGTTTAATGTTCTCATCTATGAAATGCTGGGATGGTCTAGGTCTTTCATATATGGTTTTATTACTTCAAGGTCTGTCTTAGCTGCTGGAGTCTACCTTTCCTTTCTGAGTCCCTTCGTAAGTCCCTTTGTGGTCACCATATGTTGCAGGGAAACAGTCTCGACCATCCCAATGTTGTAGGGTTCTTGTGTTCTGGAGTCAAAGATTGAAACCAGAACATGTGTAGAGGATTAAGGTAGTGTTTATTAGAGAAGAGAAAGGTTGAAACTCATGGACTCTGGACGTGGAGTGCCATGAGGGGCTAGGGCACTTCCATGAGAAGCAGAAATGAAACAGAGCTCATGGCACAAGAGTGCCATGAGGGGCTGGGGTGCTGGGAATTCATGAGAAACAGACAGTTGGAAATGGACTCGTGCCATTAGAAGGCCATGAGGGTCTAAATAGCCTCCATGAGAAGCAGACATGAAACAGAGCTCATGGCACTAAAAAAGTGCCAAGAGGGGCTAGGGAGCCCAAAGTTTCAGTTTTTAAATTTAATTTTTTTAATTCTACAAACATGAATATTTGTTCCTGCACTCCCTCCTTCCTTCCTCTCTTCATCCCCCCTTCCTCTCCCACTCTCCTCTCCCTTCATCAATCCATCCCTCTCCCTCTCACCCTCCTGCTTGTCTGCTTATACGGGCCCTAGAGTTCCCCTCAAGTTGTCTGCATTGGTATGGGCTCAGGTCTCTGTGGCAGA
Organism: Typhlomys cinereus; assembly: GCA_023101885.1. Classification (NCBI taxonomy): domain Eukaryota; kingdom Metazoa; phylum Chordata; class Mammalia; order Rodentia; family Platacanthomyidae; genus Typhlomys; species Typhlomys cinereus. The sequence continues at coordinate 3,602,943 of JALPQD010000020.1, forward strand.
TTATGTGGTCCTTTCTTGGGTAGACCCATGGATAGGCACTCTCCTTTGCCTATCTAATCCTAGTCTCTAAGGTTCCACCTGCATGTAATTATTTCTCCTGAATTCCTCTCTAGTCTTTGGGGGAATGTTAATATGTCAGTCATAGTGCACATCTGATGAAGATAAGCAAGATTCCCTGAGCCTTAGAATAGGGAAAGATTTGATTGACCTAATTCTGGCTGAACATTTTGGGTCAGTGGCACTCTGCACTATGGTTTGTTGTCTTTGTCTATGTCACTGCCTTCCACTGAAATAATCTGCATCTTGTTTCAGTGTTGAGATCTTTTCTTTTCTAAAAATTAAAATGAGAGGTGTTTAGATAGAAGTTTACTTTCTGATGTTTGTGGCTAGTATTGAGGCATGTAATGGTTACTCTTGACTATTGCTATGAGACAACACCCAAAGTCAAACAACTTCAGGGAGAAAGGGAGATTTATTTGACTTACAGTGCCAGAGGGGAGATGCAGTCTTTCATGGCAGAAGCAGCATGGCTGGCTGGCTGAACCTGGAGACAGGCTACTTTCACACCCATCTGAGAGGCTAATGGGTGATGGCTAAAGGATTCCTGGAGTCTCTCTTCTTCTCAGTCTTCTGTTCTGTGGTTCCTTTCATCTAGTCCAGTCCTGGGAGGTTCCAATGAGGTCCAGGGGGGGTTCTGATTGCACCTAGGGCTGGTCTTTGTATGTAAATATGTTGATCTGGATAATCTCTTCAGATGGTCTCAGCTGATCTAAGTTAATACCAAGTGTGTCTAGTTGACACCCAGGATTAACTATCACAAGATATCTGTTCCTGACTACTCTCAGTTTTCTCCCTCTTCTGTTGTTTTACATCCACTGGTTTGTATTGCTGGGCATGTGCTCCCTGTCATTGAGGGGTTAGGAGTTAACTAGTAAGTACGTGGTTAGTTACTTTGAGACTAGCACCACTCTCTACTGTGTTCTCCTTACTCTTCCCTCCCTTAAAGACCTTTCTTACATACAACCCTTTTAAAACTGTTTACCCTTGTTCTTTTGTTCCTGTTCTTTTGGGATCATCTCCAACCCCACTGGGTTGTGTTCCTTTACATCTGTAGGTGCTGTTAGAGTTTCTGTTAGATTACATCAAATTCAATGTTTCATGTTAGATTCTCTTACCAGGGAAGACATACCACTCCTGTCTTTCTGTGTCTGGGATATTTCACTCAGTATGATGTTTTCCAATCCCATCCATTTACTGGCAAATTTCATTAGTTCATCTTTCCTGACAGCTGAATAGTATTCCATTGAATATATGTACCACATTTTCATTAATCATTCATCAACTGTTGACCATCTAGGTAGGTTCCTGTGATAGTCAAATTTGGGTGTCAACTTGACCACACCTGACATTAACTAAGAACAGCTGTCAGACTACCTAAAAGAGATACTTGTGATAGTTAATCTTGGGTGTCAACTTAATCACACTTGGCATTAACAAAATCAGCTGTCAGATTACCTGAAGAGGTTATCCAGATTAATACATTTACAATATAAAGAGAAGCCCTAGATCTGATTGGAACCTCCCAGTTGCAAACCAGAACAGAAGACATAGAAGAGGTCTACTAGACTGAGTAGCTCTGAACCTCCAGGATGTTTGCAGTGACTTAGCCTGCCTCCAGCTTCAGCTACTAGCCATATCACCTCTGCTATGAAAGACTTTTTCTCCCTTCTGGAACCATAAACTGAATAAATCTCCCTTCTCCCTTAAGTTGTTTAACTTTGGGTATTCTCTCATAGCATCAGTTAGGAGTAACCATTACAATTCCATTTCTTCGCTATTATAAAAAGAGCTGCTATGAACATGGTTGTACATGTGACTCTGTTGTAGGATGCAGTGTTCTTTGAAAATATTCCTAAAAGTGGTATAGTGGGGGTGTATGGAATTTCAAATTTTAATCTTTTTAGGAACTTCCAAATTGATTTCCAAAAGGGTTGTACGAATTTAAAATCTATCCAGAAATTTGTCAGTGTCCCCTTTTCCCCACATCCATGCCAGCATTTGCTGCTGTTTGTGTTTTGGAACTTAGCCATTAGGACTGGAGTGAGATATCTTAGATGGTTTTAATTTTCTTTAAAGATGTTTGTTAGACTATGTTAGACATTAGAATTTCATCTTGTGAAAATTTCTTTTTAGTTCCGTAGTCCATATTTTTAACAGGGTAATTTGATTCTTGATAATTAATTTTTCAAGTTCTTTGCGTGCTTTGGATATTAGACCTCTTATGAGATGTGTGGTTAGTGAAGATACTCTCCCACTCTGTTTTTTGTCTTAATACTCAATTAATAGTCTCTTTTTCTGAGAAAAGCTTTATAATTTCACATAGCCCACTTGTTTAGTGTTGTACTTACTCTCTGGCCTTTGGGATTTTAGGCAAGGACCTATCAATTAGAGATTATTCCCTACTTTTATTCTACGAATTTTATAGTTTCTGGTCTAACATTGAGGTTATTGATCCATTGGAGTTGATTTTCATGCAGGGAGACAAATAAAGTTCCTGTTTCATTTTTCTGCATGTAGATAACCAATTTTGCCAGCACCATTTGTTGAAGATGTTGTTCTTTCTCCAAAAGTTTTTTTCTTTTTTTTTTGGCATCTATGTCAAGGATCAGTTGACAATAATTAGATGCACTTAAATATTAAATATTTGGGTATTTGATCTAACCCATTGATACATGTCTCTTTTTTGAAGCCAGTATCATATCGTTTTTATTACTATGACTTTATAGTATAGTTTAAGGTCCAGTATGGTGATACTTCCCATGGAATTTTTATCACTTAGAATTGCTTTTGGTATCCTGGGTCTTTTATGTTTCCATGTGAAATGTGAGATTGTTTCATTAATTTCTGTGAAGAATTGGGTTGGAATGTTGATTAGTATTGCACTGAAACTGTGTATTGCTTTAGATAGAATGGTCATTTTGGTTATGTTGATTCTGCCAATCCAAGAGCATGGGAGGTCTTACCATCTTCTAGTATCTTCTGTAACTTCTATCTCTCTTTTTTAGGATTTTAAAGTTTACATTATACAGATCTTTCACCTCCTTGGTTAGGTTTATTCCAAAGTTTTTCATTTTTTTAGGGGCAATGGTAAATGATATTGTTTCTTTCATATCTATCTCACTTTGTTTATCCTTGGTTTATAGGAAAGCCACTGATTTTTGAACACTATTTTTTTTTCTTCTGCCACCCTTCTGAACTTATTAGTTCAGGAGTTTCCTGGCCAAATTTTCATGGTCCTAGAGTTAAAGAATCATGTCATCTGCGAATATGGATAACGTGATTTTTTCTTTTCCAAGTTGTAACCCTTTTATCTCCCTCTCTTATCATATGGCTCTATCTAAGACTTCAACTACAATGTTGAATGGAAGTGGTGAGATTGGACAGACTTGTCTAGTTCCTAATCTGAGTGGGTATGCTTCCGGTTTTTCACCACTTAGAGTATTTGTGCTAGAAGCTTGTAGTATATGGCCTTTATTATGTTGATAAATATTTCTTCCAGCTACATGTCTTTATCATAAAAGGGTGTTGGATTTTGTCAAAGCTTTTTCAGCATCAATTGAGATGTGGTTTTTGCCTTTGAATTTTTTATATGGTGAATTATGTTTATAGATTTATGTATAGTGTATCAACCTTGTGTTTCTGGAATGAACCCAATCTGATTATGATCTCTTTGATATATTTTTGTATCCAGTTTGCTAGAACTTTGTATAGCATCTTTTCATTTGTGTTCATTAGTGAAATTGGCCTATAGATTCCTTTTTTATTTATTGTTTTGTCTTTATTTTGTGTTGGGATCAGTGTAATCTATGTGTTTGCCTCATAGATTGAGTTTGGAAGTGTTCCTTTTCTATTTTGTGGAATAATTTAAGGAACATTGGTGGTAATTGTTCTTTAAGTATTTGGGAGAATTCTGTGCTGAATCCATCTGGTCCTGGACTTTTCTTGCTAGGAAGATTTCTAATTACTGCTTATAGGACTACTTAAATAATTTAGTTCATTTGCAGTTGGTTTAACTTTGGTGTGGTATATAGATATATAAATTTGTCCATTTCTCTGATTGTCAAATTTGGTGGCGTGTAGAATTTTAAAGTATGACCTGTGATTTTTTGAATTTTCTTGATATCTGTTATGATGGTTACATTTTCATTTCTAATTTTATTAATTTGGGTTTTCTTTCTTTTGGTTTGGCTAAATGTTTGTCAATCTTGTTAAGTTTTTCAAAGAATCAATTTTTTATTTGATTGATTCTTTGCATTATATTCTTTTTCTCAATTTCAGTTATTTTTCTTCTGATTATGCTAATCTCTGCATATTTACTTCTTTTGAGGTTGGTTTGTTCTTGTTTCTATAAAGTTTTACCATGTATTATAATGTTTTTCACTTGTGATACTTCTACTTTTTTGATGCAGTTTTTGAGAGCTATGAATTTTCCTTTTAGGATCACCTTCATTGTATCTCAGGGGTTTTGATATGATGTCTTTCCATTATAATTGAGTTCTAGGAATTTTTAAATTCCTGTTTTTATTTCTGTACAGACCTAATCCTCATTCAGTAGCATAAGCTAACAAGAGTTTGTGTACTTTCTGGTGCTCTTGCCTTTTTATGGATATCCATCATAATTTGCTGGTGGTTGCATTGAGTACAGGTGTGGGGGCTTATGTGGCATAGTATATGATCTATTGTGGAGAAAGTTCCATGGGCTACTGAAAGGAATGTATATTCCTAGATGTTAGAATGGAATGTTTGGTAGATATCAGTCAGGTCCATTTGGTTTATTGTTTGGTTTAGTTCCAATTTGTCTCTGTTCAGTTTTTGTCCTGTTGACTTATCAGTGAAAGTGGGGTGTTGAAATCCCCTACTTTTATTGTGTTTGGTTTTGTTGTTTTACACATTGCAGTGTTGTTTAACGAATATGGATGAGCCTATGTTAGGAGCATAAATGTTCAGAATTGTGAGTTCTTGATGCATTGCCCTTTTGATGACTTGTAATATCCTTCTGTATTTCTTATGATTTGTTTTGGTTTGAAGTCTATTTTGTCAGATGTAGTATTGCTACTCTTCCTTGTTTCCTACTTGTATCTGTTTCATGGAAGCAGTATATTAATGGGTTGTGGCTTTTAATCCATGCTGTTAGCCTATGTCTCTTGATTGGAGAGTTGCTCCCATCACTGTTTAAAGTTACAATTGAAAAGTATTTCTTGATTCCTGTCATTTTTTTTTAACTATAAGTTCACTTTATTCATGTATGATACACAGAAAGAATGATAAAATCCCAAGCCCTCCAGACATAAAAATTGTTGATTGGTAATAAAAATATAATTATGATTATTGAACATATCAATTACTGATATATTTTTAAACATTTTTTATTATCTCTGCTCATACAAACTTAATAGGTACACTGGTTCCCTCCCTCCCTCCTCCTCCCCCGAACCCTCTGCTCACCTTCCCCTCATCCCTCCCTCCCCAACCCCCAGTGTCTCCCCTCCCCCAATCCCTGGAGAATCCTTTAATGTGCATGCCAAACTCTCCTCTGGGTCCTCATCTCCTATGACGTACAAGGACCCAGCAGCATTTCCCTGACCCCTTTCCTTTGTTCCCTTTAAGCACAGGAACACTATTTTGGCTGTCAATCCCTTGCCTCCAAGGATCTTGGTGCTTTTAGCAAATGTTAGACTTTGTGGGGTCAATAGTGTGTGGGACATTGTGCAGGGCATGCAAAGTCCAATTATGATTGCTTCGGCCCTAACTTGTGTGGAGTATCTTGCATATCATTACTCCTCCCATCCTTGTGCTCTTACAATCTTACCGGCCCCCTCTTCCGCAAATTTCCCTGAGCTTCAGGATGGGGAGAGATTAGGCTGGCCTAGTTCTAGGTGGTTGATATAGAGTCTCTGAAGTTCTGGATTATGGTTTGTTGATTTTCTTTTGCGGTTTTGCTGCTCCTGCAATGCCCTTCACTCCATCCTGATGGATGTCACCCCCTGGCCAGAGATAAAAAGCTGTTAAACTGGAGTCTTGTTATAAGAGTATATTCAAAGGTAGATGTAATAAAAGTAGGAAACCACAGTGAGAGAGGGGTCAATCACCCATTTGCAAAATGGTTACTTTTCATCTGCCAGACTATATACCCTCCCCTTCTGGTGAGATCACACCCTCTCAGTTGTAAATGATCAGGAAGGAAAAGTCTGTGAACTTAACAAGATGTCTCATTGCTTACTTGCAGTCCTTGATAGAGGCCTATTTTCTCAGCTGTAACATGGTCCCCTCTCTCCATGTTTCTGTGTGGCCCTCCTACCCCATCCCTCCTGTTCATACTCCTTGCAATTACTGTATTACAGAGATTTATTGTGAGTGTCTCTAGGTGGGCTGGGTGGGTTTGGTACTAGGAGCCACCTATTAGGGAGTACATACGGGGCTTAATTTTCTGGGTCTGGGATACTTTACTCAATGTAAAGTTACTCAATATAATTGTTTCTAATGACATCCATTTCTCGGCAAATTCCAGTAATTCATCATTTTTGATGGCTGAGTAGTACTCCATTGTATAGATGTACCACATTTTCCTTATCCACTCGTCAACTGTTGGACATTTGGGCTGATTCCATGACTTTGCTATTGTAAACAGTGCTGCTATGAACATGGTCGAGCTTGTGCTATCAAGGTGAACCTCTACTGCGTGGGGGGTTATTCCCAAAAGTGGAATTGCAGGGTCATATGGCATTTCAATCTGTAATTTCTTTAAGAATCTCCAGACAGCTCGCCAGAGTGGCTGTATGAGCCTGCATTCCCACCAGCAATGTAGGAGAGTTCCCCTCTCTCCACATCCTCTCCAGCATTTGTTGTTATTCGTATTGTGGATTTTTGCCATCCTGACCGGGGTGAGATGATATCTCAGGGAAGTTTTGATTTGCATTTCCCTGATGGCTAAGGAAGTGGAGCATTTTTTAAGATATTTGTCAGATATTTTAATTTCATCCCTGATAAAGTTTCTTTTAAGTTCCAGGGCCCATGTTTTAATTGGGCCATTGATTTCCTTGGTATTTAGTTTTCTAAGTTCTTTGTGCATTCTGGACCGCAGTGTTCTATCAGATGTGGGGTTAGTGAAGATTTTCTCCCATTCTGTGGATTGCCTTTGAGCTCTTGTTACAATCTCTTTATCTGAACAAAAGCTCTTTAATTTCACAAGATCCCAACTGTTGAGAGTTGGTAGCAGTGACTGTGCCATTGGATATCTGTTTAGGAAGTGTTGGCCTAGCCCAATCAGCTCGAGGGAGTTCCCTATCCTTTCAACTATGGATTTTATAGTCTCTGGCCTGATATCAAGGTCCTTGATACATTTGGAATTAATTCTTGTACATGGTGACAAGTACGGGTCCAGCTTTAATTTTCTGCATGTGGAGATCCAGTTTTGCCAGCACCATTTGTTGAAGATGCTGTTCTTTGTCCATTGGATTTTTTGGGCCCCTTTGTCAAAGACCAAATGGCTGTAACTTTGTGGGCTTATATCTGGGTCTTCAATCCTTATCCATTGATCTGTGTGTCTATTTTGGAGCCAGTCCCAGGCTGTCTTTATAACTATGGATTTGTAGTATAGACTAAGGTTTGGTATGGCAATACCTCCAGCTGTGTTTTTGTTACTCAGGATTGTTTTTGCTATCCTGGGTCTTTTGTGCCTCCATATGAACTTTGAGATTGTTTGGTCAACTTCTTTGAAGAATTGCTTTGGGATTTTGATTGGTATAGCATTGAATCTGTATATTGCCTTTGGTAGGATGGTCATTTTTACGATGTTAATTCTGCCAATCCAGGAACAAGGGAGGTCTTTCTGGTGTCTTCTGCTATTTCTTTCTTTAGGGTTTTAAAGTTTTCATTGTAAAGGTCTTTTACCTCCTTAGTTAGGTTTATACCAAGGTATTTCATTTTTTTAGGGGCTATAGTAAATGGGATTGTTTCTCTCAAGGTTTTTTCACTTCTTTCATTCTGGGCATATAGGAAGGACTCTATTTTTTTCAAAATTTATTTTGTATCCTGCCACCCTGCTGAACTTCTCAATTAGTTCCAGGAGCTTCCTGGTGGAGTTTTTGGGATCCCTCAGGTATAAGATCATGTCATCTGCAAATAGGGATAGCTTGACTTCTTCCTTGCCAATTTGAATCCCTCTGATGTCCCTTTCTTGTCTTATGGCTTCAGCTAAGACTCCAAGTACAATATTGAATAGAATTGGTGAGAGTGGACAGCCTTGTCTAGTTCCTGATCGAAGTGGGAATGCTTCCAATTATTCCCCATTGAGCATAATCCTTGCTGTGGGCTTGTTGTATACAGCTTTTATTATATTGATAAAGGTTACTTCCATTCCCACTGTCTCTAGTGTTTTGATCATAAAAGGCTGTTGGATCTTGTCAAAAGCTTTTTCTGCATCTATCGAGAGTATCATGTGGTCTTGGACTTTGGACTGGTTTACATGATGAATTACATTTATAGATTTGCGTATGTTGAACCAACCTTGTGTGCCGGGGATGAAGCCTACTTGGTCCCCGTGAATGATCTTTTTAATATGTTTTTGAATCCGATTTGCTAAGACTTTGTTGAGAATCTTTGCATCTGTGTTCATCAGGGAGATCGGCCTATAGTTTTCTTTTTTAAGTGAATCTTTATTAGGTTTTGGGATTAAAACGATATTAGCTTCATAGAAGGAATTTGGTAATGTTCCTTCCTTTGCTATTTGATGGAACAGTTTAAGGAGTATTGGTGTTATTCACTCCTTAAATGTCTGGTAGAACTCTGTGCTGAATCCATCTGGTCCAGGAGATTTTTTGGTGGGAAGATTCGAGATTACTTCCTCAATTTCCTTATATGTTATAGGACTATTTAAATAATTCACAACTTCCTGATTCAATTTAGGTAAGTTGTGTTTACTTCGAAATTCATCCATCTCTTTTGTGTTGTCAAACTTCACAGAGTATAAGTTTTTGAAGTATGACGTTATAATCCTCTGGATTTCTTGGGTATCAGTAGTGATAACTCCATTTTCATTTCTAATTTTGTTAATTTGGGTTTTCTGTCTCTTGCTTTTGGTTAATTTAGGTAGGTGTGTATCAATCTTATTGATTTTTTCAAATAACCAGCTTTTTGACTGGTTGATTTTTTCTATCGTTTTCTTAATCTCGATTTCAGATATTTCTCCCCTTATTTTGCTAATCTCCTCTCTTCTACTACTTTTGGGATCAGATTGCTCTAGTTTGTCTAAAGCTTTAAGCTGCATTGTTAAGTTGTTTATTTCTGATGTTTCCATTTTTTTGATGTAGGCATTAAGAGCTATGAACTTACCTCTTAGAACAGCTTTCATTGTGTCCCAGAGATTTTGGGAAGTTGTATTTTCGTTATCATTCACTTTCAGGAAATCTTGAATTTCCTTTTTAATTTCTTCCTGAATCCAGTTCTCATTCAGCATCATAGTGTTAAGTTTCCAGGAGTTAGTGTATTTTCTCTTGTTTGATGTGTTGTGGATGTCCAGCTTTAGGCCATGGTGGTCTGATAGGGCACAGGTTAGAATTTCAACTTTCTTGTATATGTGTAGATTCATTTTGTGGCCCAATATGTGATCTATTTTGGAGAAAGTTCCATGTGATGCTGAGAAAAATGTGTATTCTTTGGTGTGTGGGTGAAAAGTTCGATAGAGATCTGTAAGGTGCATTTCTTTCAGGGTTTGATTAAGTTCCAAAGTGTCTCTGTTAAGCTTTTGATCTGTTGATCTATCCCATGTTGAGAGGGCGGTGTTGAAGTCCCCAAGAATTATCGTTTGGGGGTTGATTTCTCACTTTAGACGTTGTAGGGTTTTCTTAATGAATGTATTGGGTGCATATATGTTCAGTATTGTGAAGTCTTCCTGGTGAATTGTACCTGTGACTAAAATGTACTATCCATCCGTGTCCCTTATAATTTTCTTTGGTTTGAAATCCACTTTGTCTGATAGCATAATGGCTACCCCTGCCTGTTTTCTGCTTCCATTTGCTTGTAGAATTGTTGACCAGCCTTTTATTTTTAGAGCGTGCCTATCTTTTGTGGTGAGATGGGTTTCCTGCAGGCAGCAGATTGATGGATTGTGATTTTCAATCCAAGTTTGTAATCTGTGTCTCTTGATTGGTGAATTAATTCCATTAACATTTAGTGTTATAATGGAGAAACTATTGTTAATTCCAGACATTCATTATGTTTAGTAGCTTTTATAAGTATATTGCTTCGCTTTTAATGGTGTTATATTTGCCTTCTGTTCCCCTGGATATGCCTGTTTTTTTTCTTCACGCTTGAGTATCTTTTCTAGCATTTTTTGAAGGCCTGGTTTGGTGGACATGTATCCCTTAAAGTTGTTGTCTTTGTGCTGGAAAATTTTTCTTTCTCCCTCGATCATGACTGATAGTTTTGCAAGGTAAATCAGCCTGGGTTGACATTTTTGCTCATTCAATACTTGAAGTATGTCTCTCCAAGCTCTTCTTGCTTTTACTGTTTTGACTGAGAAGTCATTTGTTATTTTAATAGGTTTACCTTTAAAAGTGACTTGTTTTTTCTCCCTTGAAGCTCTCAGCACCAGTTCTTTATCTTGAATGTGGAGTGTGTTAACTATTATTTGCCGTGGCGTGCTTCTATTTTGGTTGTATCTGTTTGGGGTGCGGAATGCCTCTTGTATATGGATGGGCCTCTCTTTTGTTAGATGAGGAAAGTTTTCCTTGATGAGTAATGATCATACTTTGAAAGTTGTTATCTTTGGTCTGGCTTTCTTGGCTATTTTCTGTGAATTTGTTCTGGTTGGAATCCATCCTTAAGGGGTCGATTCTTTCAGTGGGAGATTGGTCTCCTTGGGTTTTGTTTCTCATGTATCTGCACTTTGACTTGGGCATTGTTGTTTTGTCTTCTAGGGCTTTTCAGTTTCTGTGTTTTTCTGACTGAACTGATTTAGTTGGTATTACTACACTTGGGCAGTTGTTACTAGTGCTTGCCTTGGGGTTGGGTATGTTTGTCTTTTGTTATTGTTATTTCCTAGTTGAGGCTATTAAGCTGTTAGTACATCAGTTAAGTCAGGTTAAGTAGACAGGGGGTGAATATTAGTATGGTAGTGTACTTTTACGATGTAGTATTTTGGTGATATGTGAGAGTGAATGGTGTATGTCCTGCAGTTTTATATGTTTTGGGAGTGGCTGTATGGAAAAGTTAGTCTACAGTGATTAATATTAGAAAGGAACAGTAAGGTGAAAAAAAAAAGGGAGGTTTACTTATCTTTGGGCTGGATGTGAAGAATCTCTCCCATGTGATAGGATGATTGTAGAGGTCTTCAGATGTATGACCTTTGACACTTAGAACTTTGCTTGAGTTTCCTTTGGACTCTATTGAATTCTGAGTAGCAGTGTGTCTTCTGTAGACCACATGTGTGGGTCCCCGGTGGGCCAGAGGGGCAGAGGGGCTGATGTTGTTGGCAGAATTCTTCACGTGAGGCCTGGGACTTGGCTTAGTGGCCCTCCCAAGCTCCAGGGATGGAGGAATGTGAGCAAGTCCTGTCCAGTTGGTCGGACAGGTGGGCGGGAGGAAGAAAAGGGCTGGGTCCCCCAACGCTGCCCAGGCCTAAGCCAGAGGCAGGCTGGGGCATGTCGCAGGGACCGGGGGCGACCTGCGGGGGCTGTGCGGGCAGGACAGACTCACTCACCTGGGGATGGCGGCAAGGGATTACTGTCATTTTTTGTGTTCCTTGTTTTTCTCTGTGTGTTTGCAGTTCTTTGTCATATTGGTATTATTTTTCTTTTATCTTCTTGCGTGTGTTGATCAATCTTGAGAATTTCTTCTAGTATCTTCTGGAGGCCTGGTCTGGTACATGAGAAGGTTTTAATTTATTTTTGATGGGAAATGCTTTTCTTTCTCCTTCAAACTTGACTAATAGTTTGACTGGACATAGCAACCTGGGTTGGCATTTGTGATTGTTCATTGACTTGAAGAATACCTTTTCAAGCTCTTCTGACTTTTACTCAGAAGACAGTTTTTATTCTAACAGGATTGACTTTAAATATGACTTGGATTTTCTCTCTTGTAACTCTTAGAATGTTCTCTTTGTATTGTACCTGAGATGTTACTATTATTGGTCTTGTGCTCCTATTTTGCTCATATCTGAATTGAATGCAATATACATCTTGTTCTTGGACGGGGGGGGGGCTCTTGCAAGAAATTGTCCTTTATGATTTACCAAAAGATGTGAGTTGGGATTTTTAATTGGGTTTCTTGTTCTGGGATTCTTGTTCTTTGGCTTCTTCATGATATACAATAGTCCTTGAAAATTTCTTTCTTTATTTTGTTTTGGACTCTTCAGCTTCTTAATTAATCAATCCTGTTCTATCAGCTTATCTTCCAGAACTGATAGTCTTTCTGCTTGATCTATTCTGCATGTGATACTTTTTGGGTCTTCAATTTCAGGTACTTTAGCTTTGAATTCCACCTGAAATTCAGTTTGGTATTTTTTTCTCCTGTTCTAAATTTGCTCTTGTTTCCTCTATTTCCTTTTTCAACTCAGATAATTTTTTATTATTTTCCTTTTCATATAAGGTCATAGGTCACCCATTTCCTTCTGAGTTCTTCACATTCCTTTTGTCATTCTTGAAGTTCTTTTTGTAATTCTTCTAGAAGCTTGTTGACCATGTCAATAGCATTTCTTTTTTTTAATTTTTTTATTATTTATTCAATTGTGAGTGTGTGTGCATGTGTATGTATGTATGTATGTATGTATGTATGTGTATGTATGTAAGTGTGTGTGTAGAACCATGGACAAATTCGGGAACCACAATGGACGCCTCCACCTCCTCCTTGTTTACTCTGCCCTGGGATTCACAGGCTCCGCCCTACCAGGACCAGAAACTGCAGGCCGCCCCCGCTTCCGCTTCCGCCTGGCGTCTATACGTGGGGTCTAAGATGCGAACTCAGGACCTTCGGCCTGCAAGGCAGAGGCTTAATCCCTGAGCCACCTCTCCAGCCCCATCAATAGCATTTCTTTGGAAGACATTTTCCTCAGAAATGCTAATGCTTTCATGACTAATACCATGAGGTTGTTCTAACTGGAATCTAAAGTATGGAAACTGGTGTTTTTTGTTTCCTGGTACTTACTGTATTTTGTGTTTTTATGATGCAACTTGGGCATTTTCTGTTAAGTCTGTGACTGCTTTCTTTGGTAGTTGTTTTTGGTGCTCCTGAGTCATATGAGGTTCACTGACCTGAGCTATTGTTGGGAAAGCTTCTCTAGATATGGATTAGAACTGGCTGTGAGATATAGACCTTCCCTAGCTCTGTGCACTTCTTACCTGGCTGAAGGTTTGGGTCTAAAGTGGTGTGGCAGGGGGGAGGACCTCCCACTGGCTCCACATACCTCTTACCTGGTGCCCAGTCTGGTTCCCAGTGCAGGGGGGCAGATGGGTCATAATTTCATAGATTTCATTCTATAATGTTAAGGAATGTGTCATAGTTAGATAGAGATGTCAATTTAACAATTGACGATTTGAGCTCTAGGCACATTTGTAGAGAATTAGTAGTTGAGTTAAGCCCAGATCAAACATGCAGTAGAATTTCTAGATAATGAGGAAGGCCCAACCCATGCAGGTGAATAAGATGGAGGGAACTGGTTGATAAAGTTGGATCCTCTTATATACTTGGGGAGATGTACTAGTCTGACAAATAAGGATTGTTCCTTTGCTGGTCAATATGTAGATAGGATGTGACCAGTTGCCTTGGCCCTTGGTGCTGGTGTGGCCTCTCTTGCAAAGCTCGAAAAGGAGTTGTAACCAGAGCATTGTAAGAGAAAATAAAATTCCTTTTTTCTTTAAGCTGTTTGATCATGATTTTTATAAGCTACACACAGTAAGAGATACAGACATAAGAGATACAGTTGGTGTTGCAGAACAGCTCATAGCAGTCCAGGTAGAAAGTAGGTGGAATACTGAGTCCTTATACCTCATCAGAGAGGAGGACCCAGAGGGAAGTTTGACATACACATTAAAGGATGTGCCAGGGATTGGGAAGGGGGCACTGGGATAAAGGAGGGAGGGGGGAAAGGAAGTGGAAAAGGGGGAGGGATCAGGGAGATCCAGGGAGGGGTGGAGGGAGGGAGGGGACTGGGTACCTATTAAGTTTGTATGAGTGGAAAAAAAAAAAAGAAAGTAGGTGGAATAAATGTGCTCTCCTTCCCTTTTTGTTATGTCTGGGCCTCTAACTTATCCTATCCTATGGGATGGTGACTCTTATGTCCAAGCTGGGCCTTCCCTGGGACTGCTTATGGAAGATCTTTAGGTCATTTGTCCCTTCTATTTCATCTTTGGAAAATGAGTGTGTGTACTTTTTTTAAGGTATTATTTTTACTTTGTTTTTCTTATTCTTGTGGAAAATTTCATATTGAAAATATGTATTTTTGTTTTAAAAGCACAGTTTTAGAAGTGAATTAATAATTTCTTTTTTTGCATTTTCTCAAATAATTTTGATTATATTATAGTTTGAGGTTGTTTTCCTTTTTTCATGCAAGCCTGTGTGCGTGTTTGTCTGTGTGTGTGTGTGTGTGTGTGTGTCTGTGTATGTGTGTGTGTATGAGTATACAAGAGAACACTTGAGTGTGTGTGCCTGTGGGTAACATCAGGAATTTTTCCGAATTGCTTTACCTTCTTATTGCTTTGCTCTATGACTTCCCAGGTTCCATCTTACAGGGATGGAAGTGCAGGTCACTGCCCATTTCCTTCTGGCCTTTCTATATGGGATCTGGGCATTTTTTTAAATTTATTTTTATTATTTTCACTCATACAAACTTAACAAGTACACCGGTTCCTTCCCTCCTTCCAATACCACCTTCCTCCCCATCCCGCAGTGCCCCCCCTCCCATCCCCGGAACATCCTTTAATATGCATGCCAAACTCTCCTCTGGGTCCTCCTCTCCAATGAGGTGCAAGGACCCAGCGGCATTTCCTAGAACCCTTTCCTGTGTTCTCGTTAAGCATAAAAACACTACTATGACTGTCAATCCCTTGCCTCCAAGGATCCTAGCGCCTTTAGCAAATGTTAGACTTTGTGGGGTCAGTAGTGTGTTGGACATTGCACAAAGCCCAAGCATGAATACTTTGGCCCTAACTTGTGTGGAGTATCTTGCATATCATTACTCTTCCTATCCTTGTGCTCTTACAATCTTACCATCCCCTCTTCCGCAAATTTCCCTGAGCTTCAGGATGGGGAGAGATAGGTGGTTCCAGGTGGTTGATATAGAGTCTCTGATGTTCTGGATTATGGTTCGTTGATTTTTTTTTCATTTTTGCTTCTCTTGCAATGCCCTTCACTCCATCCTGATGGGTATTGGATGTCACCCCTTGCAGTCTTGATAGTGGCCTATTTTCTCTGCTGTAACATGGTCCCCTCTCTCCTTGTTTCTGGTAGTGGCCCTCCTTCCCCGTCCTTCCTGTTCATAATCTTTGCAATTACTGTAGGTATTACAGAGATTTATCCTTAAGTGTCTCTAAGTGGGTTTGATACTAGGAGCCACCTATTAGGGAGTACATATGGTGCTTAATTTTCTGTGTCTGGGATGCTTCACTCAATATAATTGTTTCTAATTCCATCCATTTCCTGGCAAATTCCAGTAATTCATCATTTTTGATGGCTGAGTAGTACTCCATTGTATAGATGTACCACAGGTTCCTTATCCACTCGTCAACTGTTGGACATTTGGGTTGATTCCATGACTTTGCAATTGTAAACAGTGCTACTATGAACATGGTCGCACTTTTCAAGGTGAATTTTTGCTGTATGGAGGGTTATTCCAAAAGTGGTATAGCAGGGTCATATGGCATTTCAATCTTTAATTTCTTTCAGAATCTCCAGATGGCTCACCAGAGTGGCTGTATGAGCCTACATTCCCACTAGCAATGTAGGAGAGTTCCCCTCTCTCCAAATCCTCTCCAACATTTGTTGTTGTTTGTATTGTGGATTTTTGCCATCCTGACGGGGGTGAGATGATATCTCAGGGAAGTTTGATTTGCATTTCCCTGATGGCTAAGGATGTGGAGCACTTTTTAAGATATTTGTTAGACATTTTAATTTCATCCCTGGTAAAGTTTCTTTTAAGTTCCAGGGCCCATTTTTTAATTGGGCCATTAGTTTCCTTAGTGTTTAGTTTTCTAAGTTCTTTATGCACTCTGGACAGTAGAGCTCTATCAGATATGTGGTTAGTGAAGATTTTCTCCCATTCTGTGGGTTGCCTTTGTTCTCCTGTTACAGTCTCTTTATCTGAACAGAAGCTCTTTAATTTCATAGATCCCAACTGTTGAGAGTTGGTAGCAGTGACTGTGCTATTGGATGTCCGTTTAGGAACTATTGGCCTAGCCCAATCAGCGCGAGGGAGTTCCCTACCCTTTCAAGTAAGGTTTTTGTAGTCTCCGGCCTTATATCAAGGTCTTTGGTCCATTTGGAATTAATTCTTGTACTTGGTGACAAGTACGGGTCCAGTTTTAATCTTCTGCATATGGAGATCCAGTTTTGCCAGCACCATTTGTTGAAATACTTTTCTTTTTCCATTGAATTTTTTGGGCCCCTTTGTCAAAGATCAAATGGCTGTAATTGTGTGGGCTTATATCTGGGTCTTATACCCTTATCCATTGATCTGTGTGTTTATTTTGGAGCCAGTGCCAGGCTGTTTTTATAACTATTGATTTGTAGTATAGACTAAGGTTTGGTATGGTGATACCTCCAGCAGTGTTTTTGTTATTCAAGATTGTCTTTGCTATCCTGGGTCTTTTGTGCCTCCATATGAATTTTGAGATTGTTTGGTCAACCTCTTTAAAGAATTGTTTTGGGATTTTAATTGGTATAGCATTGAAGTTGTATATTGCCTTTGGTAGGATGGTCATTTTTACGATGTTGATTCTGCCAATCTAGGAACACGAGAGGTCTTTCCATTTTCTGGTTTCTTCTGCAATTTCTTTGTTTAGGGTTTTAAAGTTTTCATTGTAAAGGTCTCTTACCTCTTTGGTTAGGTTTCTACCAAGTTATTTCATTTTTTTAGGGGCTATGGTAAATGGAATTGTTTCTCTCAGGGCTTTTTCATTTCTTTCATTCTGGGCATATAGGAAGGTCACTGATTTTTGTACATTTATTTTGTGTCCTACCCCCCTTCTGTCCTGCTGGATACGCTTGTTTTATTCTTTAAGTTTGAGTATTGTTTCTAGCAGTTTTTGAAGGCCTGGTTTGGTGGACATGTATCCCTTCAAGTTGTTTTTGTGCTGGAAAATTTTTCGTTCTCCCTTGATCATGACAGATAGTTTTGCTGGGTATATCAGTCTGGGTTGGCATTTTTGCTCATTTAATACTTGAAGTACATCTCTCCAAGCTCTTCTTGCTTTTATTGTTTCAACTGAGAAGTTATTTGTTATTTTAATTGGTTTACTTTCAAAAGTGACTTGCTTTTTTTCTCTTGAAGCTCTCAGCACCTTTTCTTTGTCTTGAATGTAGAGTGTTTTGAGTATTATTTGCCGTGGGATTTTCTATTTTGGTCATATCTGTTTGGAGTGCGAAATGCCTCTTGTATTTGGATGGGCCTCTTATTCTTTAGTTGAGGGAAGTTTTTATTTATGATAATTTGAAAAATTTCCTCAGGTGTTTTATTTTGGGATTCTTTTTCTGGTATTCCATGAATGTGCATGTTAGGCTTTTTCAGGGCGTCCCATATCTCTTGAATGTTCCTCTTAAGTATCTTTTTGGCTTTGACAATCTCTTCCATTGAGCTGGTTAATTCTCCCACTTTGTCTTCAAGATCAGAAATTCTATTTTCTGCTTCGTTAGTTCTGCAGGTAAGACTCTCTTTTGAGGTTTCGGTTGAAGATAACTTGTCTTTTAGTTTGATTTTAACCTCTGCCTGAGACTGTTTTAACTGCTCTATGCCTGTTTTTCTCAACTCCTCCAAGTGCCTGTTGTGTTCCTGTTTAAAGGGTTTGATGCAGTTGTTTAATTCCTCTTGGATTTCCTCTTTCATAATATTAATCATGGTAATGATCATACTTTGAATGTTGTTATCTTGGGTCTGGCTTTCTTGGCTATTTTCTGTGAATTTGTTCTGGTTGGAATCCATCCTTAAGGGGTCGATTCTTTCAGTGGGAGATTGGTCTCCTTGGGTTTTGTTTCTCATGTATCTGCACTTTGACTTGGGCATTGTTGTTTTGTCTTCTAGGGCTTTTCAGTTTCTGTGTTTTTCTGACTGAACTGATTTAGTTGGTATTACTACACTTGGGCAGTTGTTACTAGTGCTTGCCTTGGGGTTGGGTATGTTTGTCTTTTGTTACTGTTATTTCCTAGTTGAGGCTGTTAAGCTGTTAGTACATCAGTTAAGTCAGGTTAAGTAGACAAGGGGTGAATATTAGTATGGTAGTGCACTTTTACGATGTAGTATTTTGGTGATATGTGAGAGGTGAGTGGTTTACTCCCTGGAATTGTATGTGTTTTGGGGGTGGCTGTATGGAAAAGTTAGTCTACAGTGATTAATATTAGAAAGGAACTGTAAGGTGAAAAAAGGAGGTTTACTTATCTTTGGGCTGGATGTGAAGAATCTCTCCCATGTGATAGGATGATTGTAGAGGTCTTCAGATGTATGGCCTTTGACGCTTAGAACTTTGCTTGAGTTTCCTTTGGACTCTATTGAATTATGACTAGCCGTGTGTCTTCCGTGGCCCTCGTGCCTGGGTCCCCGGTGGGCCAGAGAGGCAGAGGGGCTGATGTTGATGGCAGAATTCTTCACCTGGGACCTGGGACTTGGGTTAGTGGTCCACCCAAGCTCCAGGGAAGGAGGAATGTGAGCAAGTCCTGTCCGGTGAGATGGAGAGGCAGATGGGAGGAAAAAAGTGGCTGAGACCCAGGGTGTGGCCCAGGCAAAACCGGAGGCAACTTTAGTGTCGCTGGGACACGGGGCCTCCTGGGGGGCTAGGCGAACTCACCTGGGATGGAGGACTGGGAACGTGGTCCGGTGGACAGGCGGGCAGGAGGAAGAAAGGGGCTGGGGTCTCATGCTTGGGCCAGACAAAACCGGAGACAGCCTGGGTATCCCTGGGGTTGGTTGGTGGTAGGAGCTGGGACACGGGGCCACCTGGGGGGCTGGGCGAATTCACCTGGGATGGAGGACTGGGAGCATGGTCCGGTGGACAGGCGGGGGGGGGGGGGGGGGGAATCTGGGCATCTTCACTCAGGTCCTTTCAATTGGGAGGCAGAGGTTTTAATACCTGAGCTATTTCTGCTACCCATGAGGCTATATTTTGCCTCATTTTCATGTTTTCTGTCCTCTTCTTCTCTCTCTTTTTTCTATCTTTCATTTAGCAGGATTTTATGTGTTAGCTTTCTTGTGACATCTATTCCCTTTTAGAATAAGGAACCAAATGGCTTGAGATAGTTTCAGGATGCAAAAGAGGTTTATCAAAAAAACAGGATGCTCTTTAGAGCCACCTATTTTTTTAAACATTTTTTATTATTATTTCCGCTCATACAAACTTAGTAGGTACACCGGTTCCCTTCCTCCCTCCTCCTCCCCCTGCCCCCCCTGCTCCCCCTCCCCTCACCCCTCCTCCCCATCCCTCAGTGCCTCCCCTCCCAATCCCCGGAGAATCCTTTAATGTGCATGCCAGACTCTCCTCTGGGCCCTCCTCTCTGATGACATACAAGGACCCAGTGGCATTTCCCTGAACCCTTTCCTGTGTTCCCCTTAAGCACAAGGACACTACTGTGGCTGTCAATCCCTTACCTCCAAGGATCCTAGTGCCTTTAGCAAATGCTAGACTTTGTGGGGTCAATAGTGTATTGGACATTGCCGTGGTGCATGCAAAGACCAATTATGATTGCTTCAGCTCTAACTTGTGTGGAGTACATCCTTGTGCTCTTACAATCTTACCGCCCCCTCTTGCGCAAATTTCCCTGAGCTTCAGGGTGGGGAAAGATTAAGCTGGCCTAGTCCTAGGTGGTTGATATAGAGTCTCTGAAGTTCTGGATCATGGTTTGTTGATTTTCTTTTGCAGTTTTGCTGCTCTCCCTCCTGATCGCATTGTATGTCACACCCTAGCCAGAGACAAAAAGCTGTTAAACTGGAGTCTTTTTATAAGAGCACATTCAAAGGTTGATGTAATAAAAGTAGGAAACCACAGTGAGGGAGGGGTCAATCACCCATTTGCAAAATGGTTACTTTTTATCTACCAGACTATATGCCCTCCCCTTCTGGTGAGATCATACCCCCTCAGTTGTAAATGATCAGGAATGAAAGTCTGTGAACTTAACCATATGTCTCATTACTTACTTGCAGTCCTTGATAGAGGCCTATTTTCTCTACTGTAACATGGTCGCCTCTCTCCTTGTTTCTGGTGTGGCCCTCCTACCCCATCCCTCCTGTTCAATCCTTGCAATTACTGTAGGTATTACAGAGATTTATCTTTGAGTGTCTCTAGGTGGGCTGCATGCGTTTGGTACTAGGAGCCAGCCACCTATTAGGGAGTACATACGGTGCTTAATTTTCTGGGTCTGGGATACTTCACTTAATATAATTGTTTCTAATGACATCCATTTCCCGGCAAATTCCAGTAATTCATCATTTTTGATGTCTGAGTAGTACTCCATTGTATAAATGTACCACATTTTCCTTATCCACTGGTCAACTGTTGGACATTTGGGTTGATTCCATGACTTTGCTATTGTAAACAGTAGAGCCACCTATTTGTATAGAACAACTTATATAGGCTTGTATAGGCTCATCTAAGTAATGGTCTAGAGTATTCTCACTTCTTGATTATTTCATACCTGGAGAAGAGTTGGCTATAGTGCATTTAAGAGTATTCATTTTTATGGACTAAATTTGTAAGTATAAATTATAGGCAATTTTGCATGTGCAAATATTCAACTAAAAACATCATTTTTAAATTCCAAACATATATTCTATTCTCACGTGATATTTAAAAATTACCCATCATTGCAAACATTTCTGGTATTGTCCCAATACACATTTAAGTTGTAATTTGTATTTAGTTGTAATCTCCCTGATTTTCTCTGCTCTCTTCAATTATCTTTCCCATGCTTGCTTTATGCTATTCATATGTATGATTACATAGATACATATTACCTTATTACTCTACACACATTAGGATTTCAGTATCAATATAATAAAGTAACTGGCAAAAGCCCAAACACTTTTAAAGTTGAAAACTTCATCTCACAGTTTCATATGGTTCAGTCTGCAGTTTCTTGGCCTCAGACTTTTAGGCAGATAATCATGACAGTGAGAATGTGTGGATAGAGTTCACCTCATGGTAGACAATCAGCAGCAAAAGGAAGAAGAATCCAGGCTTTAGAGAGAAACTCAAATCTATTTTTATAGTTTAGTGTATCTTCCCAAAATTTTCACCAACATAGTGCTACCAGCTGCAACCTCAGCAGTCAACAAATTAGATATTTCATAGTTAAACCACAAACTTAAAAATATCCATTCAACATTGCTTTTCATTCTTGTGAATTTAATCAGTTCTATTTCTTTATTGTATTTTGTTGTATCAGAAGAGATAGTACATAAACAGTCCTTGATTTGAAATCTGAAGTCCCACTATTAACTTCTTCCAGTTTAAAAAAAAAAAGCAAAGGAAGCAATTAAAATCACCTGCTTCTTCCTAAATTAGATAATTTATTCTTTAAAAGCAATTAGGTAACAGACAAATGTACTTGCAAAAGGAAGAAAATTATATATGATAAACAGTTATAGTTGTTTCAGATCACTCAATAGATTTTCAAAGACTTTAAAATTACAACTTCTTTGTATTGACTGCTGTAGAATGAATTTCATTTATTGTGTCATGTAATTAGAACTTGCCCCTCTTTTCAAAAAACTGAAGAATTTCTCATATTGCTTTATATCTTGAACCACTTGGAGGCTATATCAACTCCGAGGAGCCTGATTGAGTCTTTAAGATTCAGGCCAGCCATTCTGATATTCTAGCAACAAACCGTAGACTCAGAATGATTGTATTCTTTTAGGTTTAGATTTCTAATATTAAGTTAAAATCATATTTTGCATTGGGAAATAGCACACCTCCTAGCTTGGACTTTTAATTTGTTGTTGTTCCTATATTACTTGTTAACTCTTTATATCTGTGAAGCACCAAAATGCTTATGTGGACCAACCCTCACTCTCATGTCACTTTCCATTCCAGTGCAGACTTCTTACTTACCTGCCAAATTCTTTCCATTCATATTTGTACATTTGTTATACATTTGTACAGTGTACAATGGTTTCTGCCCTACAGAGTTTTTGAGAACAGACATTACCCCCTCTTGTTTATAATGCCTCCAAAGTCCTTCCAGAACGTATTCCTTCCTGCATGTTTTCTTTTTTGTTTTATTCTGTTGTTAAAAGCATCCATATACTCACCTCTTGTTTTATAATATTACTATGACTTCACTGTATAGGAAGAATTTTTAGCTCTGTTAAAATCTTATAAAACTACAGTCAAACATGCTATCTGATATTGATAGTCATGTTATGTGCCACATGTTTGAACACAGAATAATTACTCTTTGTCTTTTTGGCTTTTACTTGAGTTATTGTTCTAAGTCTTTTCTAATTAGTATTAGAATAGGTTGAAGTTTCTGAATTTTTGTGTGACAGACATTAGATTCTTTATGTAAAGGGAGCCATAGATTCTGTTCCAGTTTTTAGTGGGATATTCATGTAGACACTTGTGACAAAAACCACCTATTAATTGATACAAAATAACCTAATGGTAAGAAAATAACTTGAAAGAGAATTGTTAGCATTGCCTTTCTAAGTGGGGCATGTCCCCTTCAGCGATCTTCCTGTCACTTCATCTGACAGCTCAGGTGTCCCAAGAGGAGATTTTGTGCCTGATTTTATTGACTTTCTCACTTCCCATGTTCCCGTGTTCAACTCACCATCTGCTTGTCCCAATCCCTTTTGATCCTTATTAGCAAGTATTGCTTAAAAATATGTCAATAAACATTCTTAACATTCATAACTCCCTCCCTTCAAATTCCCTTCAATGTGCCCTCTCTTTGCATTGCCTTTAATCTGCTTCTTTGTTCTCTTGTATACTCTATTATATTTGACTTTCGGTCAGTAAGTAATTGCTTAAATTTAGAAAATACAGTTCTTGAATATTAAAGAAAAAAAATCTTTTCTATGGGAAATCTAGACCCAAATCCAGTAACATAGATTAACATAGTTGTATTATTTTAAAGTGCTAAATCAACATCATTATTTTTGTTTTTAAGAAGTATTGGAGTCCTTAGACTCAGAATTCAGAAAAGATAGCAAAGTGCACATACTTTTGCCTAATCTTAAATAGAAGAAATAATAGGTTCATTATAAATGTCATAGTATGCCTGCCCTTTTCTAATCTGTCTTCTTTAAGATGATGATCCTGGTTAATACATCCTTTTTTTCCCCTAAATAATCTTAAATAGAAGAAAGTCTAAAATTAAGAACCATATCATATTATAGATTGTTGTGAGAACACCTATCAGAAAGTGAATTTTTCACTAAATCACAAGATATGACAGATAACTTCCAGATCTCACTACTCTATGTAAAGTTCTCTGGTATATTTCTGAAAATTGCCTGAAAGAAGTACTTATAAACTTGTAAAAGTAAAGAAGTATCAAGTCTATAAGATTCGAGAGGCAGATCCACATAACCAACCACCTTCTTACTTGCCCCTAAGCCCTCTTTAATGACAGGAAATACAGCCCAGTAATGTAAACCAGTTTAAACGACAGTGAAAGAGAAGAAAATTGCCAGTATATAGGATCAAATGTCTCAGTACTAACTGAAACACCTGATGGTAAACCACCATCTAACTACCTCCATTGTATCTTTTGATAAGAAAAGAGTTCAATACCCAAAGAAGACACAGTCTATTGCAATGAAAGAGCAGTGAGTTCGACAACCAACCAGAGTGCAGAGTATCAGCAATCTTAGAATGATCAACCCAAATCAGTCCAACAAAACCTTCTCCCATCCTAAAGCTTAGGGAATTTTGTAGAAGATGGTGTGGTAAGATTGTAAGAACTTGAAGGTGAGGAGGTTCATTGCTGATCAGGTCATGCCAGTAACCACAGTGCAGCTGCATCCAGGATCTCACTGCAGTGAGACCTACCCTCATCAGACCTGCACAGTGACTGACATGTTGACATCCCCATGGACCAGTGAGAAACTCCAGAGAAATAACTATAGGCAGTAGGAACTTTAGGAACAAGGGCTAGACAGGTGAAGGCAGGCAGCATCCCTGTCCATGGTCTACCCCAAGGAAGGGCCACTTAATCTGCCACAAAGGTCTGAGCCCCCACTAGAACAGACAATGTAAAGGGAACTCTGAACCCACACAGGCAGATATATGTAATGTATGTACAAAATCTCTTATAGAAATTAGATAGTCATTTCTTACTGATACTCTGATACGAAGATATCATAGTTTATCATAATTTTTTTTACTCATTCTATAGATATTTGGTTTGCATGAACTTTTTGGTACTATATAGACAAAGTGATTGTATAGAGTTGTTATTTTATTTGGATATATTTACATTTTTAATGTTGATTGTGTTAAAGGAGAATGTGAGGGAGAGGGATGGATTGGTGAAAGAAAGGGAAGATGGAGAAAGGAAGGGAGGAAGGAAGGAAGCTGAGAAGGGACAACCACTCATTGTGTTTTTATAAAAGGAGAATTCTTAATTCAAAAAAAAGTTTCACAAGGCAGAGTACAAAGCAAGTTGCCAGTGACCACAATTATCCAGCTCAATAGAAAGTAACAACACCTTAAATAGACAAGACAAGTCCAAACAGGTCCATTGGTCAAAAACAAAAGAGCAATACCCAAGTAGAATATAGTGACAACAGATTAGAAAAACTGCAATAAAAATAAAAAAAAATCAAATTTAAGATGCTTAGTTCACTTGGCACACCATTCTTCTGTTCCTAAGCTATTAAAAGATAGATATGGCTATGAGTCATTCACTTTATATCTTACAACTTTATCAAGTTTCAAATTTCCAAGATACTCTGGGCAGCATCCACTTAAGAGGTTGAAGAGAATCCAACCTCACTTTTTAAGGGAAATATCTAATCTCAATAGAAGCAGCTTCATAAAAAAGTAATAAAATGTATTCAAATCAAATATATCTTTAAATATTTTTAAAGTAAAGGAAATGAATGTAATAGACATCAGATAGAAGTGGTACTTAGAATAATCTCTTTTTTGCAAATCAGAAATATTATTTCAAATAATTTATTAGAAATGAACACAAAGAGAGTTAAAATGTGACCTTTCATAAATAGCTGAATTAACAATTGCAAACAAAGAGATAACATATAAAGTGAGATGAACAGTTGACAAAAATGTGATGTTAGAGAAAATCAATAAACAAATAATACAAAATTCTTATTTAACATAGTGAAAATGAAGCCTGTTAGGGATATTTGAAAAAAAGAAGATGAAAGAAAATAAAATTTCAAACATGCCAGTAATAATAAAAGCCAGAAAATGATTAATGAACATAAATAGAAAAAGAAATGGGTGTAGTGCATGTTTATAAATTTGAATTTCAGGGGACTAAGGCAGGAAGCCAGCCTGAATTTCTTATTGAGAACTTCCTGTAAGATTCATCTTATATTTTCAAAAAGTGAGTATGAGAAGACAGAAACAGAGACACATACAATAATATATGTAATATATGTACAAAATTTCTTACAGAAATTAGACAGTCATTTCTGATGGATGCTCTCTTATATGAGGATATCATAATTTATCATTTTTTTTACTCTTTCTATAGATATTTGGTTTGCGTGAAAGTTTTTGGTACTACAGATAGAGTGATTTATATACATTTGTTATTTTAATTGAAAATATTTATATTTTTAATTTTTCTTGTGTTTAAAGCTTGAGTTGCATTGATGGATCACAATATGAGACACATTTAACTTATAAAACATCACTAACTTTTGGCAAATAGCTAAATTATTTTATATTCTGCCAGCAATGTCTGTGAATTCCAATTGGTTTGTAGCTCCATAGATACTAGGAAATGTTACCACGAGGCACAGATAGACTCTATAACCCATGACAAAGAACATCAACAATTCATGCTGTATTGTAGCTATTTTTCCCCCTTCTTCTTCTATGAGCTAACACTTGTGCACAACTTAAGGGGAGAAAAGAGATTTATTTGGGTTATGATTCCAGAGAGGATATAAGCTATTATGTCCAAAAAGCATGGTGGCTGGAAGAAGCTAGAAGCAGAGGAAATAAGAATCAACTGCAAAGCAGGGCTTGACAATCAAAACTTAAAGCATACCCTGCTGTGATGTCTTTTCTTTCCAGCAAGGCTCCATTTCCAAAAGTTGTTACAACTTTCCCAAACATTAACATCAGCTAAGGATGCAACCACCTGAGTCATTAGGGGACAACATAAATTCAAACAATGACAGTTAGAATCTTTAACCTATGACAATAAACATCTTAATTTGTGTTGCCTGAGTATTTTCAAGATAATTTATTGTACTAGGTTGCAAAATTATTATGAAGATGATTATAAATTTATTCCATTATACAGTTGGAAATGAAACAAATCCAATAACTTTGAAATTTGGGAATATTACAGACTTTTCTGAGACTTAAGCAATAATGTTCACAAGCTTTCTTGTTATTATTTTGTTATTTTATAAAATAACTTTGTGCAGGACTGTAGCTCATTGGTAGAACACTTGTCAAGTATACACAAGACTGAATTTCTTTCTACTACTCCTTTAGAATAATTTAAAACATAGAATATCAAAACTGTGGACAGCTTTTAAGTCATTACTAAGAGAAAAATACAAATTCTTTAAGCTTTGCTTATAGTAATGTGAAACCACATTAAGCATTCATTTAAAGGAAATCTAAATGAAAAGAAAAATATCCGTATGTAAAAGAAAAAAGATTGCACACATATACAAGCATAATGAAAAAGTTTTAAAAAGATATGCATAAGGAGTAACTTAAAAGGATTGCAGATACAAAAATGTTATTAATGTGAAGCTATTGGATAGACTAAAATGATGATAGTGGTGGGGTTACCTAACATTCCCAGAGTCAACCTTTTCTCAGTGCTTTTTCCTCAAAAATGTTACTTCAGAGCTGGGATGAATGTTCTAGGGTTAAAAACATTTGCCTCACAAGCAGAAAGACCTGAATTCAAATTCCACACAAAATGCCTGGTGGATATGACCTTGACCTACAATTCTGGCCCTGAAAATCAGAACCTAGGAAGCCCCAGAGCAAAGCAATAAGCTGGAAGAACAATCTATGATGATTCCTGATGTCTCCTTGGGATGTCCACAGGCACACACACTCAAGTGCCCTCTTGTACACACGTGCACACATACATACAAGGAAAAAATTAACTCCAATGTATTTCAGAAAGAAGTTCATTCACAACTTCTTATAATAGTTCTACATTTAAGAATAATTGTTATGGAAAACAAAAATATGATTCTCTGTTTCCTAACATTAATATACCTCTAATATCAGCACCTAAAGAACGTAAAATATACAATGTCATTTACAAGTATTAAAGAAAAATAACTGCCATCAGAAATCATTAAAAGTAATATGTTTTAGTTGATTTGAAATTTGGTGGTAAATTTCAAAAAGAATTTTTTAAATTCTTTATTTTGAGTGTGTGTGTGTGTGTGTGTGTGTGTGTGTGTGTGTGTGTGTGTGTGTCTGTGTGTTTATGCACGTGTGCTCACACATGTGTATCAGAGGGCACTGTATGTCCCTGTGCAGGACCAAGGGTGACTTTGGGAATCATCCTGGATTGCTTCTATCTCCTTTCTGCTTTGTTCTGGATTTTTCTCACCCACCAGCACTGGAAGTTCAGGCTGCTGCCTTTCTGCCTGGTGTTTTTATGTGAGACTTCTGCTTGCTAGGCATCGCTCCAGCTCCAAAAGGAAATTTTTTATATATATAAGCAATAAACTTTAAAATTTAAGCAAAATAAAATGATCTACTCAATGTCTTTTTATTACCAAGTGATCATAACAAGGGAATGATCAACTCAGAGAGCTGTGGTTGTTTGGGCAAAGGATAATACAATTATTGAATATTGAAATATTCAATAATTAGAATCTTATATTTTTGAGATGCTATAATATTTAGAATATATTTTATGAAAAAATAAATGTATTTAACACATATGAAATCTACATATGGAATAAATTTCTGTGAAAATTAAGACAAGTTACATATAATGAAAACAGCATAAATACCATAATTTTTTTCTCATAGTTGTATTAATTATATCCATAACACAACCTAATTTCTTTAGAATAGCTACAAGATTATTTGACTTTTCAAGGAATTGATTCTTATTGAACAAAACTTTTTTGTTCAAGTTGTTAATGTAAAATCACCATGCTAATTATTTTGATGAATTTTCAGCGATACTAATTACATATCTTCTAAGCAAAATGTTTGGCATTTAGAAATAAAAATCTCTGGTATCAAGCTCATACTTTCTATTATTTACTTTAAAACAATTTTGATTCTTTAATGGAATTCTAGTGAACATCATCTTTCTATCATTCAAAGCATTTTACCCACTTATTTGCAAATGCCATTATATTTGGTGCTATTCAGAGTAAGTTGAAACTTAATTTTGCATTTAAGGAGTATAAAACATAACACAGAAAAGTAGCCTAGATAGAAAGTATTAGAGATTTCAGAAAGTGACAAACTGCTCAAATACAAAAACCCTCTTGCTTTTCAAAACCTAATACAGGTTTTCAGAAAATTAAGCTGCAGGTCTAAAGCTTTGAAGTGGGAAGTATAAAAGAGAAGGGTTTAGAAAGCTTGTATTCCTGGATGCAAGCCAAAATTGCTCTCGCACATGGAATGTTTCCTGCTTATTTAACAGTGTCCTAAATCATTTCAATCACAAGCAGATCGAGACAGATATTCATTAGGTTTTCTGAAGACTACAAATGTTTCTCAAGATATGATTAGTAGGTAAAATATGCCTATTACGGTCGCTGAGTGTGTAGCAGTCACTCTGGGAACCTCACAGCTCCAGAACTGTGCTGACTCCATTCAGCCCCTGCCAAATTCATCCCTCTTCATTTGATCAGCAAATTGCCACTTGTGCCTTGCTCTGTACTTTACTAAATTTGATAATAATACTATCTCACTTCCAGCTGGGATTTTTGAAGATTACTTACAAATATTATTTCCTGAAGAAACTATTTTTAACCGCACAATGTTTCACACTTGAGTAATTAAGACAACATATTCAGAAACAATTTTCTCATATGTTTGCATTTTTAAATGCATCTTTGGCAGCTAAATTTTCCCAGAGTTTAGGCAAAAAAGACAGAGGTAGTGATGATGAACAAATTTTAGATTTCTCCTCTCCGTCTTGTAACATTACACATGGAAGAGTTTTGTCTCAACAGTAGTTTCATTTGGATGTTCATGCTCTTTTAAGATTTTGGATTATCTAAGTTTAACTTACTTTAGTGAAATAATTTGAAAGCCTTCCAATATTATTCGGCTATGTTGCCCATGGATCAGCTTTTCCTGCAAAGAAAATATTAATATGTCAAAAAATGAAGTCAAAGTATTTGGAAATAGAAGTAAATACAGATATTTAAAAAGTGTGACAGTTATAAAGTGCTGTTCTTAAAATTTATATTTATATTTTTGGACTTTCATTGATGTTTCTATATATTTAAAGAAAATATAGACATCAAACCATGTAGCATCAAAAGAAAATGTTTTCATGGATAATTATTTCTTTCAATTATGCCAGAGTTTCTGAAAAATGCTACTTTTGGATATATGATACAGGTTATTGATATATTTATTGTTTATGTATTTAGTCAACTTGTGTTGACAGGATGATTAAGAAATGAAAAAGCAGACAAATAAGGCATAATTATCTTGGAAGTCTGTGAAGGATTCAGTCTGCATCCATACATTTGGTCAGATGGGAGTAGCATAACTGACCTTGTACTTGGCATGGAGTTCATACATTATTCATGGGGATGATATTGTATCTTATGAGTAAAAGTTGGTCTCAGTGGAGGAAAAGAAATCTTATATGGCATAGGCTTGAGGAAGTTCAATCTTATTTTATAAAATGATTATTTTATTCATGTGTACCTGTGCATGGGGTATGTGCATGTGTGTAGGTTCATGAACCATCTTCTTTCCCTATTCTACCTTATTGTTTTGAGTCTGCATACCTAATATACCCAGAATGTATCTTTAGAACTTGTCTGGCTAGACAGTTTGCTCTGGGGATTTCCAAGACTTGCCTTCCAGGGTTGGAATTATAGAAGAGCTGCTATGCTCATTGACATGATCTGAAATCTGGATGTGAAAAGGATTGAAATCTCATCTTTTTGCTTGCACAAGCACTATGCCATCTCCTACACATTCAAAGTATTCAAAATTATAATTTTTAATATTTAATTTTTCTCATGGGATTTGTTGGAGCCATGTGCATGATTCATTGACATTGCATTCTTTTTTTTTAAATGCTTGTCTGAGCTTTTTTTAAAATTATTATTATTTATTCAATTGTGCGTGCGTGTATGTGTGTGTGTGTATAACCACGGACGAATTCGGAAGCACCATGGACGCCTCCACCTCGTCCTTGTTCTCTGTCCCGGGATTCACAGGCTCCGCCCTACCAGGACCAGAAACGCAGGCCGCCCCGCTTCCGCCTGGCGTCTATACGTGGGGTCTAGGATGCAAACTCAGGACCTTCCGCCTGCAAGGCAGAGGCTTAACCCCTGAGCCACCTCTCCAGCCCAGACATTGCATTCTTTAAAGTTAAATTATGTGCAGGATAAATTGTACAAAATATGGTGAATAAATGATGTCAGTGAGTTTTCTTCTGATCACCTGCAGGATCTACAATTCATACCAGGAGCACTGTCAACAAATGCTGATCGGCTGCCTGTCACCTCTGATAGTTCATGTTGAATATTCTGTGTATTTGTGTATCCTTGGCTTTGGGGTTAATTAAAAATGGTTTGTCTTTGGTTATTACTGCAACATATGTCAACCCAGAATTAATTAAATACAGAGAAAAAATGTCAGGAATACCTGAGTGACTAGTAACCAATAAAATGTTATTTTCACATGTTAAACAAAAGTTAAAAGTTTAGACCATTAAAAGTCATTTAAATTTATTAATTTGTTATTCAGTTTTGCTGGAAAGTTTTTGAGTCATTAATTTAAAGTTTTATTCCCTAGTTATTAAATATTTTATTATATATTATATATTTTATACATACATTTCAAATTTGCATGTGAAATTTTATACAACTTTTCAGTAAATGTAATACCTTAAAGGTGTCTCAACAATATAAACATAAATTATAAACTTTCAGTACATTACTATAAATTTTGTCACACTAAAGATAGAAAATATCATCCACATATTCTATAATAAACCATTTATGCTGAGTAAAAACATATGAAAACATTAGTATGTTTTGCTTAAATTTATCTCTTAATGATTCCAAAGTGTATGAATCCCAGACTCTTTCCTAACCTCAACTTCAACTTCAGTATAGATTCCTCAGGAAGATTTTGGACTTTAAGATATTGGACTCTAGCTTTTTGTCTAATTCCATTGTCATTTTCTTCTTTCTAGTCTCACTATTTTTTCCAGAAGCATCCAATCAATTGCTTGTGTCAAATTGGCTTCTCATTAAGTTTTCCTCCATTCCCATATCAAATTTATCAAGTTTAGTTCAGACAAATGGAAGGGAGCCCCGTGGTCCATACAAGCAGACAATAATCACGAGGACAGGAGGATTAGAGATAGATAGATTGGGAAAGAAAAAGGAGGGTGAAAGAGGAGGTAGGATGATGAGAAGGAGCAGAGATTACAACTTATTTTGTTTATAAATATGTAAAAACAACACTTATCTCAAGCATCATTGTTTATTTTTTGGTTCCTGCAAAAATCAGTTTGATTTCATGCTTTCATTTTTTTCAGCAACTGTTTTTACATGAAAAGAGATACCTGATTACAATTTTGTAATGGTTCACTGTTTGAAACTTTAAAAAACATCCCACTCTAGTTAGAGCACATCCAAATTCTATACCGTGCACTGAAATTTCTTTCATGCTTATGTCTTTGATGATGATATTAAGGTCTTTCCTTCAGCTTTCTCCTCACTCCAAAGCAGTTGTCAAACTCAATTATTTTCAATTCTTTTTACAAATACCAGTCTTTGTTTTTTTAAAGTTGTTGCTTTATGCTGCTTTTATTGACTGGAATGCAATTTTCTGCCAAATTTTGGGTTAGGTATCCATTTTTGTGGCTGAATTCCCAATGAGAAAAATTATCTCTTTCTTGGAATTGTTCCAGAGATTCTATCAACTGAGGTCCACAACTTTCTTACTTTATGGATTTCTATATAACTTATTTAAAAATGGCATCTTCAGTTACAAGGTTACTTATTCATTCTCTACCACTCAGCAGTGCGCTTCCTAATACCTTTTCTTTTGTTCATTTTACATCACTAAAAACTGAGGTCCAAGAATGTTACACAGTAGGAAAAATTTAAATAGTCATAAACAGCAAAAATCCCTCTCAAAATAGTAGCTAAAGCTTCATGTATCCTATTAATAAATTTTATATGGCAAGAATTTCAAAGTATGAATAACACTTCTGTGACTTATCTGAGTTCAGGGAAATTGATGTGTTGAAATCCAGAAGATCTTGTAATTCTATTGAAACTTGATGAGAGCATCATGCATGAGTGAGACAAAACAGTGTAATGAACTCTAGCTTTTCTCTTTTGCAAAATGCAACCATGTAGCAGAGAGATCATTATACAGAGCTTTGTATAATATATTGGTTTCATTATACAAAGTTGGTTTTAATTAGGTTACCTGTTACTGAGCTATATGAATTATGGGCTAAATGGATTTTTATAAATTTCATATCTAAATTTGTAGTGGTGGGAATTATGACTTATGATATGTATCACATGACTAATTTGGTATATGGACACCTGAAAGTTACATACATTTGTACTGGAATAGCTGAAACTGTAGTAAAAAAAAAAGCCTGCATTGCAACTGTTGGAACAGGTAGACATGGGTAATAACTGATGGTGAACAGTGGGAAAATGAATTTAACATGAATGCCACCTGAGGGAAAATAAGAGGTAGTATTCCAAATAGCTTATATGCAGAATGGCTATTCTTCACATAGACATGGATAGCAGCAGAAGGGTTATTTATCACGCGTAGAACAATTGTACAAGGCCAATTCATTCCAAATGGATTCTGTTTCATTATCTTTAGTTACTTTGATTTATGATAGCCTATGCATAGACAGGAACATGAATATAATTTCCTTTGTTCCAGAAATACATATTTGGTTTAAACCAAGGAAGAAAAACTTGCCCATATTTACAGAAAACAACGTAGCAAGACTGAGCATGGATCTTAGTGGTAGAGTGCTTACTTGCATGTACAACAAATAATGAAATTGGTTTGCTCATGGATCAGTGGGCTTAAGGTTATGAAAATGCCCCCCTACAAAAAGCAATGTACAGATTCAGTTCATTCCCTTCCAATTCAAAATACAAATTTTATAGAAACTTAAAAAATAGTATTAAAATTCTTATGGGAGCACAAGTGTCCAGATAGCTAAAATAATTCTGAGCAATACAAATGTAATGAGGAGTATCATCATACCTTCCATATAATTTCAGATTATACTACAATGCCACAACATATACTGACACAAAAATAGACCCACCACTCAATGAATCAGAAAGAAACTTGGAAGTCCATGTAA
The DNA here is from genome assembly GCA_023101885.1 of Typhlomys cinereus. Taxonomy (NCBI): domain Eukaryota; kingdom Metazoa; phylum Chordata; class Mammalia; order Rodentia; family Platacanthomyidae; genus Typhlomys; species Typhlomys cinereus. The sequence goes on from JALPQD010000020.1 coordinate 3,636,900, forward strand.
TTTTAACTACTTGATTTTGATAAAGTTTTAACACACACACACACACACACACACACACACACACACGCACACACACACGCACACACACAGTTAAAAGACAATTTCTTAACAAATGGTGTTGAGAAAACTGGCTGGGTATCCACAAGTAGAAGGTGACTCTCTATTTTTTTTTTTTTCTCACCTGACACAAAAATCAGTTCAAGTGGTTACATGCATCAATGCTAAAGGTGAAATTTTGAAACTCCTAGAAGAGAGTAGGGGTTTTAAAACCTCTAAAATGCAAGCAATTTAATTTTTTGATGAGCTATTTTGAGTGTAATTAGCGTTTTTAAAGGGAACAGCATTCATCATTTACAGTAGGAAAATAATACATGGAACATGAGAATACAGACCTCTCTTACAATATTTTATACAAAATAATGCTTTTAAAAATCTTCTGGAACTCTGTGCAATCAGGGAAATTGAACTGAGAAACTCCCTGATATTCAGCAGATCAAGAAAATATCTAGCACCGAAACAAATTCCCATGTAGACAGCAGTATAATGTGGACGTCATGCAGTCATTAAAATAGTTTTTGTCTTCATTAATGACCTCATTAATAGCTCTTTTCTTTCTTTTCAACAGTAAAGTTGGGTTTTTCAATCCATTGTTCTAATTGCTTCCTTTATTGTTACACTTTCTTAGTCTCCTTTTATAACTTTTAAAAGTCATATGTAGGTTACTTCTGGTTCTTGTTTACTTTCTTTTTGGCAATATCTCTCTAATAATTCATGGGCATATTATATAATGTGTAAATCAACAAAATAAAATGAATTTTTAAAATTTCAATTTTTCCTTTTTTAGCATGTAGTACAGTGTTCTATGGGATTTCAGGACACCATTGGAACTGTAAGTGATAATCTACTTTTACACATTTTTAATTTTAATCATATTAATAAAGAATTTGTATTTTTATCACCCACTCGCTAATGATGATCAATCTTGTCATGATTGTTCTCACTTTCAGTGATTCATTTAGTTACTCATATTTAACTATTTTTATTTTTCATGGACTTCCAAATATTACAAACATTTTTCAAGGTAACAAATTGTTTTAGGCAATATGTGCAGAATGCAGAGCCATCCTGTATCACTAAGCTTTCCAAATAGACAGAACCAAAATAATAAATGCACATGTATATTACTAACTACAAAACTAAGTTCAGAATTTATCCTTTATTTATCATCTATTATCTATCACCTATCATCTATAACAATTTTATATTTACAGACAGATGTAGAAAGAGATAAGAAAGGATTTCTTAGGAGAGTTTATTCATTTTTTCATGGTGTCTGATAAGTGCTGTGATAAGCAGCCTGCAAGAACGTCTAAGTGTTTGTACATCTAATTTATTTCAGTGATTTATAGCATGGGGCTCTGTGTGACAGGGAAGCGGATAGCTCAGAACCCATCCAATGACTGCTTAACTAAGAGAGACTATAAACAATATCTTTATTTGCAGCTGAGGACCTGAGAGTCTCATGGGTGATTTTTGGCACAAATTATAGGTTTCCAGATGTATGGACCCTGATGTACTGACATACAGGGGCAGGAAAAGAAGGACTTTCCCACTTCAGAAAAGAGAAGGCAAGATTTACCCTTCTTCTATTTTTCTTTAGTTTTATCTAGGCCCTCACTGTATTAAGAAGAGGTCTTCACTCTTCAGTCCACCAACTCATACATTAGTTTTCTATGTAAATTTTTGGAATTTAGGCCACAGAATAAACTTAAGTGTAAATCAGATGAGTTTCCCTTTTAGTGAAAGGACAGATTTACTGCTTATTGAAGCTTTAAGGGTAAATAATATTTCACCAGCTATTGTAATATCTCTTAATCCTGCCAAGTTCAAAAGCAAAATCAACTATCACAAATTAATCCATAGGCATAATCATATTTAATCTTTATTTTTTATTTATTTTATTTTTTTAAAGCCTCTTTTCTTTTTTATTAGGACTAAGTAGACTTTGGGTTCAAAATGTGATTTATTTCTTTTAAATCCACTTGAAGATCACCTTTACAACAAAGGTTAACTGTGCCTTGAAATGAGTTCCCCATGCAACTTTCATAAATCCCTGGGTTACAGCATTTCAAGGTTAATAAATATTGTAATCATGTGGTGGTATCCATAGGAATGGCAGAATATAGGATTTTGGAAGGCCTATGGTTTTTCAGTTAAAAGGGACTGGTTAGAAGGAAGTCATCCTAGCTGCATATTTAATCTTTAATCCTTAATCTCATTATTTAATAGTTACAGCTTTTGTTTGCTATATTTAGAGATTAAACACAACCTTATAGTTCCAACTAGTGCAATACAATTGTTATGTGTACACTTAAAATGAATGGAGTCAGAATGTTTTCTGATAAACTGTTAGCAGATTCAATTGGAAGAATCTACATAGACAACTTTGACACAGATGTGTTGGCCACACTTGTCTGGAGCACACAATCATCCTTCTTCAGCCTCCTTGTTACAGGAAAAACAGACAAGCATCATTATATCTAGTACAGATTACTTCTGAAAATGATATATTCAAATCTAGAGCTTATAAATACATGGCGGTATCTATTACCTATCTATCTATCTATCTATCTATCTATCTATCTATCTATCTATCTATCTATCTATCATCTATCTATCTACCTACCTATCTCTATTATTGTTTACATATTACTAACATATCATAGATCATGAAAATTAAAGTGCATGGGTAAATGCTGTAATTTAGGGTTAAAGTGTTTGTATGTAGGGCTGAATTTGTGTATAGGGCTGTACTCCTAACTACAGACCAACCTGCATTTTATAAAAAGGCACCAAGTGTGTGTGTGTGTGTATGTTGTTGTTGCTTCTATTTGATTATGTATTTATTTGACAAACAGCATGCCATAGCACACGGGTAAAGGTTAGAGGGCAACCTTCTCATTTTGATATATAGACAGACTTCCATAATTGACTTCAGATCTTCATAATCAACAGACCTTCATAATTAACCAACTTCTTTAACTGAGATCTGGACTGCATTTCTTTTGCTTGAAGGACAAATCCTTCAAATGGTGAGTCATTTTACCAGTCACTAGAAGGGTTTCATTTACTTATTTAGGTATTTTATAACAAAAGTCAAATAAAGAAGCTTTTTTGTGGAATAGCAAATAGTTTCAAATTTTCCATTTTTGAAAACACTATGTAAAGTAAAACTATGAAGTCATAAATAAAAGTTGTGTTGACTTGGAAGTTTTACAAGATTATGAAGACTACAAGTTTCTCAGCAATTACTTATAGCATATAACTTTAATGATATTTAAAATTTCTATTATGAATAGCTGAGATTTAATTAAAGACAATACAATTAGTACTAATAAGTACAAGTTTGATTTCTACATTCAAAAGATACTTTCTATTTAATATGTATTCTTTTCACAGACATTTGATTGCAATTTAGATTACCATGATCATATTTTTAATCTGCTCTTATTTTGTAAGTTTTAAAATTACTTTATTTAATAATAGTCATTTATATTTTATAAAGTTCTGCTTAAACACATATGCATCTGACTAGAAGTTTTAAGCAGATAAAAATGATAATGGTTTATGCTGTAAAAATATAAAAAAGTTCTCTATATTCATGTATAAAACCCTAAACTAATAAGAAAATAAAAATAATGACAAATTGGGTTGGGTAGATGGTTTTGTCACTAAATGCTTGTCACATAAGCATGAGGCCTTGAGTTTTGATTGGATACTTAGTACCTAAATAAAATTCCAGACATAGAAGCACATGCCTGTACTATCTGCACCAAAAAGGAGACAGGAGATCCCTGGAGCTTGCTGGCAAACTTATTTCCAGATCCCTGAGCTTTAGATCCAGTGAGATAACCTGTCTCAAAATAAATACAAATAAATAAATAAAAATAAATAAATTAATTAATTAATAGATAAGAGGATTGGTGGCATTCATCCATTGATTTCTGATCTCCACATGTACATACATCAGAATGTGCTCACACTCATGGACACAAACATGCATGTCAACCATTTATATATAGATGTATACATACAATGATGACTTTAAAAGTTTTAGAAATATCCCAGATAGTGATAAATTTGCCTACAGTCATATCAAACTTCAATTATTCAGGTAAATATCTCAAACAAATTTATTTTTATGACTGGATATATTGAATAAAATAATAATCTGTTTTTATAGTAATAAGTTTCTATCAATATGACAAATTACTTGAGATATCCACCTTACCGTAAGGAAAGCTTTGTTTTTGTCTCTTAGTTTTGGAGATTTCCACCCAGCAGAGGTTTCTTTGGGCCTCTGGAGACAAAGCATGTTATGGGAAGCACATGAAAGAGAAGCTGATCACCTCCTGTCAGGTAGGGAACAGAAACAGGAACTGGTCCCCGAATCTATTTTAAATTCATGCCTTTCTGACACAATTTCTTCTACTGAGCTCATCTTGTTAAATATTTTACTACTGCCTCTACTTGACACTGCTGATGAACAAGATTTTAAATAGAGACTTTAAGAGATACACTGCACACCTCAATCCAAAGGCTAACACTTGCCTTAGTATTGGCTTAAACAGGGAGACAGCAGCAAGGGGGACTGCACAGTATTTCCTCTTCCTGACTCCCACTCTGGGTGAACTGGGAGGTCCGGTAGCCACTTAGACTCCATTATTCCCATTCATTCTCATGCTGACTTTTCCCCTCCCCCTCCTGCAATAAAATAATGAGAGAGGCAAAAAAAGGATACTCAAACTGCAGCAGTAGTCTGTTATTCTTTTTGAATGATGAAAAACATCATTAATGCTAAATTCTTTTCTAACATCACACAATGTCATCGTTACATGAGGGAAATGCCATGTGAGACATCTTGAACATTAGCCTAATACAAAAATAGCTTTTGACATGACTGTTGCAAATGAAATGATAAATAGTTTTAGATTATTCTTCATGATGTAGTTCATTTACCCATATTCTGACCCATAATGTGTTTGAATTAAGTATCTCTCCAATTTGTGTACAGACCTAGGTGGAAAAACTTGACAAAATACATTTCAAAGAGAAAAATATTCCTCAGAACCATAAGTATGTATGTATTTTTGTTTTTTCTTTTTTTTTTTTAAAGAGAATTCTGTGTTTAGAGTTTTGCTTTCATAAAAATTTCAGTGGCAACAGATAACGTCTTTTGAAAACGGAACACTGAGAACACAAAGATAAGTACAAATGACAATAACAGAAAGTTAACAAAAACAGAAGTTAAAAATAGTGATAAAGATGGTGGCAATATTAAAGTATGTGATGTCTTTCTGAAGAACACAAACACTTCTTAGTTTACAGAAGTTCTTTGCAAGCTTTTGCTTCATAGACTCCATGACTGTGTTAGTTCTCCATTTACCCTATAGATCATGCTGCTGCTCTCTTCTATTCTGCCTCTGTTCTCTACAGTGCTGACTTCAGTGAACGCACCTCCTAAGACCCCCTTCCCTGCCTTTCTTTTTGGGCTATGTGAGAGAGCTTGAGGAGGAAATGATAAGTTACTGTTTCTCCTTTTCTTTCCTGGACAGGCCATATTCAGTGGCTGCTCTTGTGCCATGGCCATATCCTGCAGCTGCATCCTTTTCTGGCTTTGAGTGACTTCCTTCTTTTTTCCCAGGGATTGTGGTGGTATGGGTGGGTGGGTATATGTCCTTTCTTAGTCTTAATGTCTCCTTGGTGGTCCTTATTCATGTTGGTTCACGTAAACCGTATCATTTCTTCCTTAAACCTTTCTCAACCTATCTTTGGTTGTGCCACATATATCAGAGTCAGACACTGAAAGATGCAATAATTTTTCTTAGAGAATTTACATTGACTAGCGACCTATGTAAGAATAAAATCTGTTTTGTTATAACTGCCTCCTATCTAAACGCATGAAGTAGATGAATTTTTTCCTTTTTTACAAGTTATGTAAAGGCATTGATTCAGTACATACATAATATGAATACGTTAGTGTATGGTGTTTTGGCTCCATGTTGTGTTTCTCAGGCTTGGGTTTGTGCAGATGTAGAGCATTTACCTAATATGCATAAAACATCTAGATTCAATCCCCAGCACGAGAAAACTAAAGACTGCTATTATTATATTTCTGTGATTAACTCATGTTGTTAAGTATAATTAAATTAATTCATTCTCATTGCTCTGTAGTAATCCACATGAGTTATCTATTTTTAAGCATATAAGTGTTCCCAGTTGTGAGGTTGTGAGTAAAATGGTCATGAACATTTCATGATTATATTTTAGTGGTTATATAGTCTCTTATTCTGGAGTGTATACCTAGGACACAACTGTTGGAATATAGGAAGGTTTATGTTAAACTTAAGGAGAGACTGTAGGTAATTCTCCCACCATGTTATACTAATTTAATTAACTAATTAAAAAAGACATTGAAGCACCTTTTATGCTACAATCTAAGTAGCATTTGAAATAGTCTTCATAACTCATTTTTCTTATCCTAGATTATGATGAGAAGATCTGATGTCTAAGATTATCAGTCACATGTATAGAGTCAAACAAGAACATTTTGAAATTTTCTATGGTAGATAAGACTGCATAAATAGGAAATTGTATGCAATATCAAATCGTTTGCAATATCAATGAGTGGAATTGGGATTTTAGTAGTGTCTCAAAGCATCATATGTGATTTTCGGGACAGTTTATGACAAGAAGGCATATTGTGGATTAGGAGTTACAAAAACAAAAAGAAAAATTAGCAAACTTATATTACATATCCTAATAGTTTTAATACAGGGGGTTGGATGGAAGTGGAGCTGGAATTGTGAAAGGCAAGGAGAGGCAGCCCGCCATTTGGCCAGGAGGCATGATATTTACTCACTGTTATGGTCGCGTTATGTTCTTCTGTTCAGCTTTGTTCTATTGTGGCATGTAGTGATGACACCAGACGCTGATCTTCTGACAAATCACTTACATTCGGCAGGGAACATCATGGCATACTGGTGTTTGCCAAGTCTGCTTCCAGTTATCAGCTGTCAGCACTGTTTTGTGATTCTCAGTTCCCCATATCGATACAAAGAGTCCTGAGCTCCACGGCATTAATCTGTACAACTCTTATTGTACCATTGCCCAAACTATATTATCTGGGAGATTCTTTAGAAAGGAAGTCTTTGCTGTTGGACTAAAGCTAGGCCTATTTAGAATAACAGTATCCTTGAAGGCATGTCCTGAAAAGATAAGCTTAACCCTAGACCTCTTCCTCCCTTTGTATCTTGAATTAAACAGACTTCTATACATGTTCTCACCATCATGAGATGAAATCAAGAACAAAACTTAATCTATGTACATTGTACATCATTTTTAAGTGTTTGTCATAACAGTAGAAAGCTTATGCACTTAGTTTTCTTCTGTGTTAACTAATTGTATTACTTCAACAGTTCCCCAGGCAGGAAATTGATATTGACAGAATGCTGACTTCTGGTTTCATTAGTTTTAATTACATCATTGGATATGTCTTTATTTAGGTCTGCTCAATTTTGTCATACTTGAAGATTTATATTACCTTCACTAGTATCAAAATTCAGTATTCTTAATAGTAATCCATTATATTACCATTTTAGGGTGAGAATTATTTCATTCTTCTGAATTTCTTGCAGCTGTGCAGAATGTAACACTGGATATTTTCACTTAACATAATTCTTATGATTCATACAAGTTGCTGGATGTATTAATAGTTTAATCCTTTTTATTATTGAGTAACATTTTATAACATATAGTCAGCACATTTGAAGGACTTTTGATATTTTTTTCAGTTTTCGATTATTCATACTTACATAAAATATTTCCTATGCTAAAATCTGAAGAATTCACTGGATCGTGAATTATGAGCAGTTCTATTCCATAACACACTGCTGTGTTATTTCACAAGCTTCACTATTCTACATTTCCACTAGTTAGTTAAAAGAAACCTATTTTTACCTAATCTTCACCCATGCTTATTGCTATCACTAAAATTTTTGCTTATTCTGATAATTTTATATTGCTTCATTTTAGTTTTATTTTAAATTTTTGAAATGGAAATGCTTTTGAATATCCACTTGGTGGTCATGAATATTTTTAAACTGTTTTCTATAAAATTTGATAATATCTCTGTCACTATAACAAAATTTATAGATTAGAATTCACCTCCTAAATCTTTCATGTTCTGTGATTCTTTTTAACTTGAAATTTAATAAGCCATGTATATATCATATCGCTTTTTTTAATTTTTTTTATTATTATTATTATTTATTCAACTGTGTGCATGTGCATGTGTATGTGCGTGTCTGTGTGTCTGTGTGTGTCTGTGTGTGTAGAATTCCTACCCTACCAGGACCAGAAGCGCAGGCCGCCCCTGCTTCCGCCTGGCGTCTATACGTGGGATCTGGGATCCGAACTCAGGACCTTCCGCCTGCAAGGCGGAGGCTTAACCCCTGAGCCACCTCTCCAGCCCCACATATTGCTTTTTTGAAATTTTACTTAAAAATTTATTTATTTGCTTATTGTGTGTGTGTGTGTGCGCACAAATGCACATGTCATGGTGCATGTGTAGAGAACTGCATGAACTGGTTCTTTCCTTCTGTCATGTGTCCTTCTGTGATTAAATTCAGGTCATTAGAGCTGAAACAAATGCCTATACCTGGCATGCCATCTCACTGATCCTGAATTTTGCTTATGTAATATGATAGAATATATAGATAATTTTTCCATTAGGTTATATAGCATAATTAATTTCCTGTGATTTCTTGTGAAACAGTGAAAACCAGTGTCAAAGGATTGACTACTTAATTAACTATCATACCGATTGACACTTTGCCATAATTTTGCTTTGCTGTTTTAGTTTTGGTTTCAAAGAGGACAAACTGATAGATATCAAGCAACATCACAGGTTATGTGGCACAACAATATGAATTTTTTTTATCTTTTCTTCCTGACATTTGTGATATTCTCAACAAAAACACAGCGATTTGGATATAAATGGAATTTAAAGTTTTCATCTAATTCGAATTTTGCACATTTGACATTGTCTTCTTAATGAACATTGAGTCTTTTTTTATTTTTACATTTTTTTCTTTCATTTTCATGTATATGTGTATGGGATCACATGTGTGTGGATACAGATGTGTGAATATATGCAAGTGGAGGCCTGAGGCTGATCTTGAAAAACAGCTTTTATCATTGTTCCATCTTATTGTTTTGATATAGAATCTATAGTCAAGTTTGGTCTGACTAGCCAGCATGCTCTGTAATTTCCCAATGTTTGCCTTTCAGTGTGGAATTCCACACAGCCTCACTTGGCATTTTGGATGGGCCCTGATGATCTGAATTCCAGGTCTTTTGCTTGCACAGCATACCTTTCAATCACTGAAGCATCCCTAGGGTTGAGGAACTAACTCCAACAGCTCTGGAGAAGAGGAGAAAATTGGGAATGAGATTTCAGTCTGATCAGCATGCTATGTCTTGAATAAGGTCCATTGTTCACAGAAGTTTGTAGAAATGTTAAAAGAAGTGGATTAGGAAGTTTTCAGGTCATTAAACATGCACTCTTGAAGGGAAGTCTAAAATACTATTCTTTCTCTTCTTTTCTGTATTTCAATCATGTCTTGAGTGGTTTTGCTACTTGCTGTTGTGCTGGATGTATTGCTTTGCCAGTGGACCATAAGTGTATAAGCCAATAAATCTTAGAAAGAAACATTTATTAACTGTAAATCCAGTTTAAACTTTTTTATATAACCCTAATTTTTTTATATAGAATACCAGGTTATCCCAGACACGTGTCAAAGAATTGGAAATCTGACTAGCATAAAACAAGTTGGAGAAAGAGGGCATAGTATTATGTAAGCGGCAAGAAGACAAACACATGATCTTTTTGAGGATACTCAAACATAGCATACTCCTACTCAAAACATAGCAGCAAGTAAATAGAAAACTGATAACAATAGATGATGCTTAACAGCTTCTTGATCTTTGCCACATATGTAATACTATGCCCTCTTTCTCCAACTACATTGCTACAGATATATATTCACTTAAATTCTATTCTTGTTTTATGCTAGTCTTCTTGGTGTTGACCTTTGGAAAAGTTATGGCACCTTTGAGAGGTAGAACTTTGATGAAGGAAGGCACTTCACAGGGGGTTGACCTTGATGTTTGGTAGCCAGACTTGCTTCTTCTTAGTTTTTTCTTTCTCTTTCTACCTTGATTGTGATTGTGGTGACTTGAATTGGCCTCCTGCTTGTGCCTTCAGTCATGCCTTCTGCTATGGGCTTTTTATCATGTAAAACTGCATCATCTTTGGAAACATAAGCTAAATAAATCTCCTTTTCTTCTTAAGTTGTCAATGAGTATTGTCTTACAGCAGCAAAAAGACAAAGAACAGTAATCTTTCTCAGCAGTTTTTGAGAGGCAAGTGCAGATGTATGTAACTGTGGATCAGAAATTTTTTTTCTGACTTCAGCCCATAAAAATTCTTGCCTCATATGTTTCATGACATTCTTGATATATTGATCCCTTTTTCATTATGGCATCAGTTTATCTAGGAAATATTCTTGCTTTTACACCTGCATTGTATATTAGTAGGGTAATTCAAGATTTAAAATTTTTTCTTTGACATGTATTGTTTTCATCCTTTTACATTAGAAATTCATTTAATTGTGCACACATTGCTGTAGCTTAAGCAATTCATACAAGTATTTATATGTTCATCTTGCTAACTAACTTAAAAGTATTCATCCTTCAATTAGTGTTTATCTCTTAAAGTATTCCATGATGTTTTTAGGCAGTTTTAGAGCAGCCATGCTGGGAAGGTCTTTCTTTGTAGGTCATCCTCACTGCTGGCATTATCCTGGATGACCACTATTAACCTGGAGGAACTGTTCTAATCTTTCACAGAGATAAGGTCACCAACTTTCTCCAATCTTGTGTTTATGAAAGGATATGAGATGAGCTCCCCATTGCAGATAAGGTCTATTTATCTTGTGGGCCATAACATCAATTGGGTTGGGCCCCAACATAAACAAACCAATGAGATATAGGGGAACAAAAGCTCCAATCAGGTCTATAGAAACTGGAGCTAACCAATGAGGAAAAGCCACTTTTTTCTGGCCCTGCTTAACTCTATAAATACCCCTGCCCCTAACAGCCATCTTTGGCTTCCTTGCTCCCCATAGATATTTCTGTGAAACATTCATGGCTAGAATCTGTAAGTTCTGGCCCCTCATGGATTCCGTGTCTAGAGTCCATGAATTCTTTTCTGGCTTTCTCTTGCCTCACGTAGATACCATATCTGAAGTCCCTGAGTTCTTCTTGGCTCTTTTGCTCTTCATGAGTAAGATGCCTGTGAGTTCTGTTCTTTCTCTCCTCTTTTAATCCTCTTGCACTGCTCTCCCACTTCAATCCCTGGACACAAGAAAACAACATTGTAGTGCAGTCCATCAGATAGCTCTCTTGCCTCTGGCGGAACCCAAGTCCCTGATTTCTTGTTCGTTCTTTCCTCAAATAATCTCTACCATAATCCTCTGGTTTCATGCTCATCTTTGACTCCAGAACATAAGAATGTGGAGACATTAAAAACTCCCCTGTAGTTATTTCATCCATTGAAATTGTCATTATTTGAGACTTTATATCTATCCTTGTCTTGCTCGCTTTTGCTTTAACTGTTTTTGTAGCTCTTCCGTTTATCTTCCAAACTTTGGTATGAATTTATTTTATGAATGTATTTGATCTCTATAATTAGATTGGCTACTCTATTTTTGTCTTCTTTTAGCGAGCCACTTAAAAGGATTTTTTTTAAATGAGAAAATTGCAATTGAATTTTAGTTCATATTATGATTTTTCATTTACTGCAATCATTTCTGTAGACAGAACTTTTGTCTAATACCATTTTCCTTTTCTTTAGAGACCTTCCCACAGGGTTGCTTAGAGCTTTCTTAACTACAGATTCTTTCTGGATGTGCTCAGTATCTCAACTCTCAACTATCAAATTGGTATCTGTACCTAACTGGTCCAAATGTTCTTTATCAGCATTTGTTTTATCTTTGTGAACATGAAATTATGACAGTATTTAGGCATCTGCAGACCAAAATGAAGAGTGCATTTAGGAAAACCAGCCATTAATTCATTACTGTAATAAGTGTAAAAGCTTTGGAATCAGACTATGTATATTTGGTTTCTTATATTTATGACCTTTGTGGCTTTGGGAAAGCCACAAAACTTTACTTGGTACTATATTTTCATGCATAAAATGGGAAAACAAGTACACAAAGTTCTTGGGAAAACCATTTATAAATGCCAGTGGCTGATTGTGTTTAAGAATGCTGGGGCACCTAGGAGAAGCTGCCAGCAGTCTCAAAGCCTTATGTTTGAAGATTCTTCAAGCATTGGTCAGTAAACAGTTTTCAAAAGATTGTTGACTCCAACTTGAAGCAGAACTGTAGAAAAAGCTTAGTATAAAGGTTATTTTTAAATCACCTTCAGCTGGATCATTGTGTGATCTACTTTAAATATGCTGAATCTTTTATATCTGAGTTTTTGTATTGTTTTTACATAAAAGAAGTCCTCATTAACATCACTGTTATTCTTCCTGCATTGGCCTTATCTAAATAGTGAATCCAGATTAGTAGTAAAAATAAACACTGTTGAAGACTGCTCCCCAATTGTGAACTATTTTTTAATTTGCATTTATATTTTTTCATAATTGAAAAGTTGAAAATTAATTTTATCCATAATATGTTACAAACACTAAGTAGCGTGAAATATCTTTTTACTTGGATAGCTCTTATGTTTATAATTATGGATTGCAAAGTATGCTGTTTATCAAACTAAATGTCAGATGAATCACAAAGACTGGCCTTAGACACTGTTATTATTAATTCATGAATCATTCAACTCTTATTTTTGGGTGAATTTCTTTATTTTGCATGATAGCATTAGAAAATGTTTTAAAGCAAAAGAAAAGGCTATTCTCAATAACCTTTTCAGTTGCCATCTTTGGAATCTTAGGTAACATTTAATATTAATTCAGCTCTACAGTGGAAGGTATCAATGTAATTACCTCAAAAACGCACCATACCACATACTAGATGGAAATTTTTAATGGAGTTCTGGAACTGCTGGACTAATCATAAGAAGAGGGAGAGAAGAAAGAAAGAGACAAAGAAAAGGAAAGAATGGAGAGAAGGGAATAGTGGGCTTTATACTCTCAGAGTTGGTGGGTAGGCTGAGGGGGCAGGGTCTGATGATTTCTGGGATCATTGTCTAATCCAGGAAGTATGGCCAGGATCAGTCTTGGACCTTGACGCTGCTAGCACTAAGAGCCAGGCAAACATGTGCTCTTAAAAGTACCAACTATTAGGGGGGCAGAGATCATCAAGTAGGACATCCGTCCTGGCTATGGGGGGCTAGAGGAGGGGTTTCTATCATTTCAGCCTTTTGTTAGTATTAAATGGAGATGCATTCATTCTTAGCTCCTTCTTGTTGGAAGGGGTCAATGTGGGAATGATTACAGGCTGGAGTGTTGGAGTCCTCATGGTGAAGGTGACGACTATTGTGGAATGGATCCAACTGGGTTATCAGCCTATGGTACAAGGTAGATGGATAAGTGGTCAGGAGCATTTAGTTGAAAGAGCATCTGGTTAATTCTCTTATCTTGTCCTGGAGGCATCTGAACGGGCAAGACATGATGAAAACAGATAAAGAGTAGCTAGACAGCCTACAATGGGGAGAATCCATATTGTCAAGGGGACCATAACTTTGAGCTGTCCAGTGAGCCCCTGGCAGACTGGATTTGAACTACCAAGTTCTGGAGGATGTTGATCCTCTCTTCTTCTTCTCCGGTGTGATTGATATAATAGCAGTTGATTCTGAAGAACAACTGAAGCCAACAAATTGAGTTGAACTTGTAGAAGCGAGGTGGCCAGGGTAATGCTGACAATAACTGAAAGTCCTAGGTTTCTCCTGGAGTGGTAGAATGGTGTCAGGGGTGCAGTTAAATAGAGAGTAAAACCTGTCCTTCAGGTAAATAGAAGACAGAGTTGAATTTAGGAGAGACAAAATGGAAAAGAAAGTTAAATTGATGGTTTGATTAAGGGAGGGGGGAATGAACTACTGTACCCAGGGGGATAGGGAAAGGGTTACATTGAGCTAATTAGTGAACTAGTTTAGCTTATCTATTATAATAGTCATCAGAATGTTAGGCCATATACAGAGGATGGCAACATAATTTTTTTAATTTATTCAATTGTGCATGTATGCGTGTGTGCACTTGTATGTATATATGTGTGTGTATGTATGTGTGTGTGTGTAGAACCACAGACGAATTCCAGAACCACCATGGACTGCCTCTACCTCCTCGTTTACTCTGCCCCGGGATTCACAGGCTCCGCCCTACCAGGACCAGAAACGCAGGCCACCCCCACTTCTGCCTGGCAGCTATACGTGGGGTCTAGGATCCGAACTCAGGACCCTCTGCCTGCAAGGCAGAGGCTTAACCCCTGAGCCACCTCTCCAGCCCCAGAGGATGGCAATAGATAGATATTAGAGCTTTAAATGGGTACAAGATAATTTGGCTCCAGATTTGTAGGATTTCAGGTCTTTCCATTTTATTGAAGTCTCCAAATAAGTCAACCAGCCTTACAAGTTCAGCAGTGTCTTTCCACAAACTTAAATTGTTTCCTGTTGGTAAAACATCACAGTTTGTATGCAGAAGCCACATGGAGTTGGCTACATATATCCCGCATAGCTAGGAAGACTTATTCCTAGTGCTCATGTAGATGAGGCTGAATATCAGGTGATATAGATGAGGCTAAGTAACAGGTGGGAGAGCAGACCTCAAGAGCGAGATAGATAGCTAAGTGGCAAAGCCATTAATAAATACTTGGATCATATTAAATTTATTAGCCATAATGATCTGGAGCTGAGATATATATATCTCAGAACATATATACATATATATATATATGTTGCTTTTCATCCTCTGCATCTGACATAACATTTGCATATCTAACCTGTGATTAGAAACTATATATATATATATATATATATATATATATAAAATGTATATTATATATATAAAATTAAAGTAAGCAGTTCAGTTGCATTGTCTGGCCCAGTGAGGTTGAAGGTGGTGGTGAGGGAAAGCAGCATTTACCTTTAGGCAAGCAAGCTTTTCTTAAGAATCCATAGCATCATATTAAGACCTTTTCAACTCATGGGATAAGCAATCAGACCCTTCAGCAATCAAGATTTTATGAGTCTCATTGGCATAAACAAATCTCTGTTAAACAAGATAGAGACAATTGAAAAACACTTAATTGCATGAAGCTTCATTCTTAGCAGGTATATTTCTGAGGCTCAGTGCCTTTTCAGCCCTCTAAATCATATTTCCTACAGCATAATATTCTAGGTAACCATTAGGCTAGCAAGGATGTAGCAGAACATAGTAGTACCTATGCAGGACATGTAATTGGAAAGACAGATTATAGCAAAGAAGTTGTTCTCCTCTCAGAAAGGGAGACTATATGTCTTACCACAAGGAAAATGAAGAAATTCCAATGAATTTCTCAGAAGACATTTGCATTTTCTCAGTTGTTAGACTTGATGGGACAGATTCCATAAAAGAAGTCAGAGGAATGAGCAAGTTTAACTAACCAACATTCACATTGGCTAAGTGATGCTAGAATATTGGCAGTAGGACATAAGTCTGAAGGGGTTCATCACAATCTTGGTAAGAACACGATGGTATCTTTATTTGAAGTCTTATTGAAATCAAAACCAAACAGGAATGGTCATGTTTGATTTAAAATGTAACTTACATTAGATTATTATGTACGTAGGTCTTTTTGATGTTATTGAAGCTGTTTTTTGTTTTTTTAAGTATGCACACATGTATTTTATTTGAGCATGCCAAAAATAAAAAAATATTAGCATGCAATAAGAATGAGGAAAAAACAAATTGAAGTGGTCATAAATTTGTTGTTTCAAAACACACAAATACAGTGGTTAGATAGACACATAATAAGATTATCTGAAATCTAGGTAACTGAACAAGTATCATTTGATAGATGTTTCCTATAGACAAGGACATATAATTCAGTGGAACAACTTTAAAATTAGTCATTAACTCATGACACAGTGGAATGAGATTTTATTTTGTTCATTGTTGGAAACAGACATTGTAAAATATCATTAAAAGCAAATCAACATTTAGCAATGCCTTATCATTAAGTTCAAATGAAACATAGCATTTGACCCAGTTATTAATTACTCCTGTTTAAAACAGACATCAAAAAGAAATTATAAAACTCTTATGGCATCCATATATTTAACATGATACAGATCAGACAGGCAATACATATAAGACTCTTAGAAATACGTGTAACGGCTGCCTAGAAAAGATGAGAAGATCCAGGACTTTGCTATGAAAAACACTATATTGGCATTGGTTCCCATTTTTAAGGTTTTGTAATTGAGAGGGGTGGCCTCTGTGTAGAGCCTGACTGCAGAATGAAGGTACCAGGCCCAGAAGCCAGTAGAGTTTAGGAGATCCTGAAAGGTAGAACAGAAGGATTAGAGAAAGCATTTTTCTGTTTCCTTACAGTCTATATGAAAAAGTTAGCTTTGAGGAATTGTTGACAAGAAACCCTCTGGAAGTTTTTGTTTTATAGATCCCAATTCATTCAAAAAACCAAAGACCAAAACAGCAAAATAACCAAGTTGGTTGGAAAAAAACCAACAAAGCTTCCTAATGTATATTACACCTCCCCCCATACAAACAAACAAGTAATTGGCTTTTCAAATGTATCTTAGGTTAGAAAAATATCTTTTATCGAGGGATAAAATAAATGAAGGCACTTAATGCAGGAGTCCTGAAAGTCCATCATGTTTTAAATTCTGGCAAGAATTCACAACTCAAGGAGGGAAGAGAGGGAAAACAGAAAGTACAGAAGCAAAACCAAACCAAACCAAGCCAAACCAAACAAACAAACAAATAAACAGAAATGAATCGGGTGTAAATCAAGGTATATTTATTACTTCATGTTAAGAAAATATAACTTTATCATAGCTCATTTAACCAGTATAGCAGAACGGACAATTCTAAAGATCTGTAGGGACTGTCTAAATTGGTAGACTAGGAGAAGAAAGGAAAAAACCGTGATTTGATTCCAAACAAACATATTGCAGCCTACATTTTCCCCTGCATAGAGGGACCAATAGGAGAGGAAGACAGCTAAGGGTAGATCAGTGTCTCAGATGTGCTTCCAGGCTCTAGGAGCAGCTGTCTGGCTGTAAAAGGATGGCGTCCTTCCTAGCTGGGACTGCTGGGGAGCTGGTTCCGGGAAGTTTCCCTGCACCAGTGTGACTGGTCCCATCCATGGTGGATACATGGGGTGCCCAAGGAAAGGATCCCAAACTCCCACTCTTAGACAGATGGTTCCATATTATCCTGGACTTGGTTCCCTGTGCCAAGTCCATCAAACATTATCAAAAGCAGACTGAACTTTTAAAACCACTACCAAAAGCAGATTAGCATTTCTCATTATAAATGGTTGTTAGAATTGGTAGAATAATTGGTGAATTTGAAAGAAAGAGAGGTAACAGCTAGAAGTTTGAAAGCTTAAATTATGGAGGTTGAGGTGGGAGGAAGATGTATTGCCGGGTTAAGTAATGCTCATGTAGTGTTGCCATGTTTGAGTGTTGATTGGCAAAGAAACCAGAGCAGCAATCTTTGGAAGTCCATGTGTGTTGGGCCTACCCAGGATTTGCCCCAGGGCATGGCCGAGAACATGGGACTAAAGATGGCGCTGAGGGCAAGGGTCTTGGGCCTGACCCTGATCACATTACACAGATGCCTAATTGGCTTTCAGGTATTGGCTTGCCTCCTGTGCTGAGTGGCACTGAACTTGGCCACTAGCACCTAAAGGATGTTTTGACCTTTGACATAATTGGCCGTCCATTTGGTGCTTTTTGTCTTTTGCCTATATAAGCTCCTTTATTTCCCCCAATAAACTGAGATCTGCTTCATACAATCTACCCGTCCCATGCCGAGTCTCTGGGGGGGAGGGTAGAGGCAGAGGTGGGGATGGCTAGAACTTCTTTCATCACACCCAGCAGCTGTGTGTTGAGTGAAGTGAATGAGTGCGTGAGTGGGCACTGGATCCCACACATGTAGTGTCACCATGTTGGTTAAATACACAGGGCAAACCAGAGGATGCAGGGGGTGGATGTGGAGGAAGAGCAGGACAGTACATGGAGGCTGAAACAGGAAGGGGAAGGTATACCTTATCAGACACTGGGCCAGAAGCTGAAGGGTAAAGGAGTAGGGGTTGAAAGCCTGTGTGGGAACTGGAAGGGCAGAACCAGAAGTGGGGAGAGGGTTGAGCACTGGTGGGCTGAGGTGGGAAGCTGCCTGAAGCCAGCGGTCAAGATGGGCAGAAATGCAGAAGGAGCAGAATCAGGCTGGGGTGGAGGCAGGGTGGAGGTACAGAGAAAGAGGAAGGAGCAGGAGATTACAATAAACAAATGACTTGGATGGATGGGAGGGAATTAGGATCTCTTGAAAACCAAGCGTTCTTAAGAGATTTAAGAACACAGGTGAGAGGCATAGGCGGATCAAGCTTAGAGTGAGAGTTACCCACTTTGGACAAGTTGGAGCAGAGAGGAGCAGAGAGAAGGTAAAGTCTAGTCCATTAGGACCTAAGGAAGCGACCAGCATGCAGCACTGCAGCTTTGGAAACAAAAGGTGAGATAGTCACTCCAGATATGGTGCCCCTGGGGGAGGGGGGAGAAAAGGGGACTCAGTGCCGCCTGAAGTAAGTCAGGACCAAACAGGCTGATCAGAAACATGAGGGGGGATCTGCCAGAGTAAGGCTGGCCACACCATTCCTGGTAAACACCTACCTAGTGAGTTAGGAGTGGGGAACGGGAAGAGGAAGGCTTGCTCAAGAGAGCGAAGGGGTGTGTGTGTGAGAGAGAGAGAGGGAGGGAGAGAGAGAGAGATTGAGAAAATGGAGAGAGATAGAAAGGGAGAAACAGAGACAAAGAGGAGACAGAAGAGAGAGAGAGAGAGAGGGAGGAGGAGGAGGAGGAAGAGGAGGAGGAGGAGGAGGAGGAGAAGGAGGAGAATTGTAATAGATAAAACTAACCTCATTGTGAATAGAGATGTCAGCAAAAGGAGATAGTTCTTTGTCCATAGGGAGATGGGGTGGAAAAATGGATTCAACTTGGGTCAGAAGATGGAGGTACAGAATTGGACAGAGGAAACTTACCCCTTTGAGTCATAAGTATCCCAGCAGAGTCAAGGCACCATAAAAGTAAGGTATCTCAAATAAATAGCTACCTCAAACACGCACCACACCACACACTAGAAGGAAGTTTCTAATGGAGTTCCAGAACTTCCAGGCGAATTGTAGAAAAAGGGAGAAAAGAAAGAGAAAAAGAAAAAGAAAGAATGGAGAGATGGAAATGGTGGGTTTTATATCTTTAGGGGTGGTGGGCTGAGGGGGCAGGGTCTGAAGATGATTTCCAGGACCTTTGTCGAGCCCAGGAAGTGTGGCTAGTCAGTCTTTGACCTTGACCCTGCTAGCACTAAGGGCCATGCAATCATGTGCTCTTATAAGCACCAAGCAGAGATTATCAAGCAGAAGCTTCCTCCTGAGTATGGGATATGGAGAAGTAGATTTCCTATGATACAGTAACGCCTTACATTGTAAAAAATGCTCAAAATATAAGTTTGATAGTCTATTAGATTCTGGATGTTTACATTTTGTACTTAAGTCATTGATTATATATATATATATATATATATATATATATATATAATAAAACATGAGAAGTTATAAAAAAATCTAAGCTAAATATTACTCAAATCTCTCTTCCCCCACTCTGAAATAGGTATTCTTTCATGGTTATCTATATTTTCACTCTTGTTTATTCTGTAACCTATGGTGTATATTCTATCACTGTGCTGATAAGTTTGTGAAAAAAGAACCTTTTTGTTTGCTTGTAAGCCTCACTTCATCCCACAAAACCCTTATGAAAGAAAAACTCCTTTGTTGCCCTAAGCTCATTGGTTGTAAATCTATGGCAGCATGTAGGCAAACTACAACAGGACCTATAGTTATGCTCTTTGGTCTCATCTACGTTACATCTGATGGCAACTGTGTACATCTCCATGTCCCACCTACTTTACCCTACATATGAAGACTAAATTTCCTTAAAGTACTATAATCTAATTTCAATGACAGCATTGAAGTTCACATATTCCTAGATGGTATTTATAAACCAAGGGCCGAATTGAAATTCACACTTATGTTGACAGACTTACAATAGGGTTCTAGAACATTACACATACACACACACACCATGAGCAGCAGGGAACTAATTGAGCTTTGATGCCACTTTTGCATCACTGTGCAAATATATGACAGGATTAGCTAAAAGGAGGTGGGGTTTATTTTGAATCATTATCCCAGGGGATTCAGTCCCTCATGGTGGGGATGGCACAATAGAGCAGTTTAGTTCATATCATAATAGGTCAGGAAGCAAAGCATGAGACAGAAAATAGCTGTGGATAAAAAACCCTATAGCACCTTCCCCCAGTGGCCTATTTCCTCTATCCTAGTCTCCATTACATAAAATTCCAGAACTTCCCAAACAGAACAGCAACCCATGAATCAAGGATGCAAGACTTGAGCTTATGTGGCAATATTTCCTACTGTGTTCATAATGAGCCTTGGGATAGCTAGATTTTATTTTAACGAATCTTCTTAGTAATTACACAGAAAACGTAGACTCAGATCTCCTTGTCTTCCACATATCTTTGGCCAGAAAATGCTTTCTTCCAAACTCTCTAATTATGATCAAAATATTTATAGCATATCCAATCCCCAAAGGAGAATATAGTCGGAATGAATTATCTACCTGTGCTGTGCATAATAGTGATAGTTACATAGGAAAATAAAAAAAAATGTGAAAAAATACAATCATAAGATAATTATACATGTATGGTATAACTTTAATTTTAATTGAAAGCTATATCCTGCAAACCAAAACTAAACAATAATATAATTATAGTTCTAGTTAATGATTAATGAAGAATAAGATAGCATAACAAAATATGTGGTATTAACCTGAAAGTGGTTGACAGGTGAAAAAAACAGAGTCAACTAAACAAACAAACAAAAAATCAGAAAAAATACTATTGGTGGTCATGCTACACAAATGCTCTTCCACTGAAATCTGTCCCCAGTAGAATTTCTTTTGAGGCAGAAATATCATTCAATAATATTTTTGTACGTTACTCAACTGATGGATACTTTGGTTGATTATGGTCAGTACTTCTGCAATCTGTAAATAAATACAGACATGTAGATAAATGTCTTCATATTTTCTATATATTCATTTTATTTCTTTTGGGTATATATATCCCGCAAATGGGATTACTATATCTGATGGTCGATAAATCTTTATGCTTTGAAGAAGCTTTTTACTTCATTTTATAATGACTGTATTCATTTCAGTTGTATGTAGGGGTAGATTAGATGTCATGTTAGGACTGAACAGTTCACAGTCACTTATTTTATACATTTTTGACAAATGAGGTTTTCTATAATAAAAAATGCAAAAGGAAGCTTCTAGATTGAGTGCTTTCATGCTCTGGTAATCAATGGGTTTAATGATAAATGTTTAAAAGGCAGTTTTCTATCTGTCTTCATAGCTAAACCTTACAGTTTGTACCCCTCCTAGAATATGTTCCATGATGAAAAGCAGTGTTTCAAATATAATCTGGTATAACTTTAATTTGGTTGGTTACTAACTAGGCATTCATGCCACTATTGTACTGATGATCACCCCTTACCAGGTTGGTTTGTTACTGTAGCCTGCAGCTTTTGCAGGTTGATGAGATTCCTGATTGATTTTCTTCCCCAGCATTTTGATACTACCTTCTGATAATATGGAAGTTTGTCAGCAAGGAGTATTTTGGGAGACTTTGAAGTCTCTTTGACCAACAACTTATAAGGAAGTATCATACATCTGATGCTGGGAATTTTGCTTAATCGCCTGTGACTTCAAGCAGGAACATCATAGTGCATTTTCCATTATATCTTTCTTTCTCTCTGTATTTTCCTCTATAGGGTTTGTCTGTTCACACTTCTTTCAGAAAAATTTAAAATATACTTAGTGTGTATGTATGTGTATCAGAAGGCAAGGTGTGTCCTTATGGAAGGCCAAAAGTGACTTCAGGAACCATCCTGGATTGCTTCCATCTCCCTTTTGCTTTGTTTTGCGATTTCTGCCTGTTTTTTTTTAACCATGAGACCTGGGATTCGAATTGAAAACCTTCTGCTTGCAAGGCAGAGTCTTAATCCCTTAGCCACCTCCCCAGCCCGAAAAAAATTTTTATATAGTTATAATATAAGCAGTTTTGTTCAGCTGTATCTTACAATTTTAGTGCTATTGTTATTCTCCAGACTTTCCGATTCCTATTCATAAAGATGTAAGATGATATTTCATTGTGAATAATTTCTATTTTGATAATAATTAGTGATATTGAACAAATGATTATCAATGGATATTTGTCTGAATTTGAGAAGTGTCTATATCATTTGTCCATTTTTGACAGCTGAGTTGTTTGAGATTCTTGTTTTGTATATTAGTCTCATATATTTTGCATGTTAATCTCATAAAATATATAGTGTCAATGTGTTCTCCCATTGTAGAGTATTTCTGATCTCTTTTTTCCATATACTGTTTCCTCTTCTACACAAACTTTGCACATTTTACACAGTTTCATTTGCCTGTTTTTACTTTCTATTGCCTGTGCAACATTGTGTGAACTAGAAAGTATTCTGGAAGTATTGTGCTAGGAAGTATTCTGTTACATTTTATTATACTTGTATAGTGTCATGTGTCTAGCTATGTGTGTGTGTGTGTATGTGTGTGTTTAATACAATTGAGTTTTATTTACAATAAAGGGCAAGATTTGTTCTGGGTTCATTGGGATGACCCCAGCATTGAGTTGGACCAGTATATTAGCCAAAAAAGATATTGTCTTGATGTCTTTATACACCACAACTGATTTGATGTCCTGGGTTACAGGATCCTGCCCAGTACTAGTCATGGTATAATGGAATGGTGTCATCATGCCATTTGAAGGGTTAAGTTCAGTAATTATGTCACTTATTTCTTCCATGGAGGGTCTCTCATTGTGTGCAATGCTGTATGTAGCTAAAGACAAACTAAGTTTTATATTTTCAATGATTTTTATTTCTGTGCTGCATACCAGTGCTAATCTTTTGCCTGGCTTTATTAATATTTATAAGGTATTTTTCCACATGTGGATCATATTGTGGAGAGTAACAACATAATCACTTCACTGTAGAAGGAATCATGTCATATAAAGTATCACTGAAGATCATAGTGGAACAAAGTAGAAATCAGTTTAGCAAGATAGATGTAGAAACTTCATATGTCTGCAAACTAAAAGACAAAGGAAACACATGTACACATATGTCCAAATACAACATAGAGCAAATAAGAAATATAAGCAAACCTGAAATTCATAGTAAAGAAAAAGTAAAAAATGTTAAATTTTCTTTTTTCTTTAATTTTTTTATTATTATTTATTCAATTGTGTGTGTGTGCTTGTGTGTATGTACGTGTGTGTGTAGAACTGTGGGTGAATTCGGGAACCACCATGGACCGCCTCCACCTCCTCCTTGTTTACTCTGACCCACACCACCCTACCAGGACCAGAAATGCAGGCTGCCCCTGCTTCTGCCTGGCGTGGGGTCTAGGATCCAAACTCAGGACCTTCCACCTATAAGACAGAGGCTTAACCCCTGAGCCACCTCTCCAGCCCCCCCAAAATGTTAAACTTTCTAAAGCAACATGTAGCAATAATTTTATCATTAAAATCAAACCACAAGAGTAAAAATAAAAGTGATAAAGAGATTTATCAAATTGAAAAATAGTCTCTGAAAAGAGCATTTTTTTCAAAACAGAAAAAGCATAAATAATGGCTTATAGGAACAAGGTAGAAATGTCATCATTGCACTTTCACACACGACAATCTAATTGAGGATGACAATTTATGGTATTTTCTGAAATTTGCCTTCATGGTTGCTGATAAAACATGACAAAAACAGTTTAAAAGGAAGAAGGGTTTTTATTCTTTCTTATGACACTTTGGTTGCAACTCTTTGCCTAGCTTGGCAGGAAAGTCCACATCAACATTAAGGGCTGAGGAAACTGGCCACACCATATTCACAAAACGGTTGCAAAGGACGATTCTTACTTACCAGATGATATGTCTGGTCAAACAGTTTCCTTCATTTTATTCACCTGTCCTGAGACTAGTCCCACCTACCATGGGCTGGGCCTACCCCATCTAAGACAATCTCCCGCAGCTTCACCAGTTCTCTATAAATGTGCCCAGAGCTCCAACCCTCAACCATCAAGTAACACCTATATCTAACTATGACAGTACTGTGCAAATAAAGTCAGTAGTTCTAGTGATACTGATAATTTGTAGCAGAGATAATTTGAGAAAACAGACAAAAATCATGTTATTAATAAGTTACATAAAAATCTATACAGGCAGAAGGGCTGGAGAGGTGGCTCAGGGAATAATCCTCTGCCTTGCAGGCAGAAGGTCCTGAGTTCGGATCCTAGACCCCATGTATAGACGTCGGGCGGAAGCGGGGGTAGCCTGCGTTTCTGATCCTGGTAGGGTGGAGTCTGTGAATCCCCGGTTAGAGTAAACAGGAGGAGGTGGAGGCGTCCATGGTGGTTCCAGAATTCGCCCGTGGTTCTACACACACACATACATACACACACGCACACACACACACACACACCCACTCCCCCCACACACACAAGCACACATGCACAATTGAATAAATAATAAAAAATATAAAAAATCTATACAGGCAGAAGGGTGAAAGGGAATAGGAAAGAATGGTGAAGGGAAGGGAATACATGGAGGGTAGGCGAGAAGGGAGGGAAGCTGGGATGAATACTCAGTATGCTTGTACAAGTAGGAAAAGAAAAGAAAAAATATACAATGGGTAACTAGAAAAAGTTCTGATGTATACCACTTATGAAATTACTTTAGATAAAGCTTTCCAAAGTCAAACATCCCAACACAGATCCCTATGCCTATTTCAACTAAATATTAATGCAGGATATATGCTTTTCTATATGAACCTTTTCTAGAAAATAACAGAGAATGGAATAGCTCTATGACATCAGTGTATTCTTCATATCCAAAACTAAGAAGGACATTAAACAAAAATAGCAAAAGAAACTTTGAAGACAAAATATAAGTTTTTAGACACAATTTTAATAAACAAGGTCCATTAATATTATGTTAGAATGCAGATAAAACTATGTCAACTCTGTTTATTAGATATAGGCTGATTTCATCAATGTATTTAGTTATGCAGTTCATCATCCTAATATGCTTAATGAGAAATCTCATGTGAGCTCTTATTACTGAAGAAAAACATCATTCCACAAACTACCCTTGGGAAACACCTGATTCATCTCAGATTCAGGCATCTGTCAGAGAAATGACAGTCCTTTCATGGTGAATTTCTCCTTCTTCATATTCCAGAGGATAATCCTAAGTCAACACTTTAGCTTCACTATGTCTTTGCTAATATACAATTGCAAGTTTTGAAGGTTATACACATCAGTAGGATTATTAATTTCTAGGTAATATTGTATGTGATTTATGGTAACAGTTGCCTAGGTGATTTCACAGGAATCTAGTATCACACTTTTAAAAATGCTTACTCTTCCCTTGGTTCAGTGGATAACTGATAGATAGGTGAGTGGAGCATGATACAGATATTTATCATTGCTCTTTTTATTTTTTCGATGAGACATTTTACCCACCAGTTCATGTAGAGGTGGTAAATATTTAGGATAATTTTTGCCCAATATTGACCCAGAATTGCTTACTTTCTCTTCAAGATAAATGATATTCTCAGCTAAACTCAATGGAGTACAAAAGAAAGCAGGAGGACATGAATATGGGAAGAAGACTTGTAGGGAATGGACCCAGTGGCATCCCTTGTCCTTCCCACCCTTTTCTGTAACTACTCTATTCCTGTAGTTGAGTAGCTGATTTTTGAAAAGAGCTTTTATGTATCATAATATACATTAATGTATACTCAGTAGAGTGTCAAACTTAAATATTGCCCACTGAAGTGTTGGTTGGGATGAGGTTCTGTTGCAATGCCATGTGCTTTCTATGAACACAAAATTTACAGTCTTCTTAAAAATTGTTGTTTCTTTCCTCTCTGACCTTACACACCAATTCTAGACTTTTGCCTAAAAGTAAGCATAGTTCTACAAAATAAATTGGATTTGATGTTAAAACAGCTTCATTTGTAATATTCGAAATGTGAAACTAATCAAAACTGTGTATCAAGAGAAGATATAGATGAACAATATGTCCTGTACCCATACATTGAAAACTTCCTGGTAATTAGAAAAACAGCATTTTACATATACAAAACATGGATGGGTCTTGAAATACTTATGAACATAGCCAAGAATAGAATGTTAACAAATTATTATTATGATTATAACCTTATAAAATTCTAAAACATGCTGATTGTATTCCAAACCACCAGTCTCAACCTGGCGTTTTGCTTGAGAGGACAGAGATTAATAAGAGGAGTGTTGCTGAGGGGTAAGAGAAGATTTTGGAGCCTGATGGAAATGCTTTTAATTATTATTGTAGGCAGAGATACTCACTGAGTGTGTGTGTATATAGATAGATACATAGATAAATAGATAGATAGATAGATAGATAGATAGATAGATAGATAGATAGATAAATAGGTATCTCAAATATCAATTTGGATTTCATATGCAGCTATATATATCTCAAATATATATATCTCAAATATATATATCAAATATCAACTTGGATATGTTACTCACATACAGCTAAAACATGTCACTTTGATATCACTAAAACCATTCAACTCATGGTAGCATTCTGTTTTTAGTTACAAATATAATTGTAGGTCCATTTCTACAAAGTTGACAACATTCTTATACTAATCTTTCCACCTATAAACATGCTACACTTCTTGATTTCTTCAAGTTGCTTTAATGTTTCCCAATAAAAATTTTATACATGCATGTATTTCACATATTCATATATTTTCCATATATTCATGTTTCACATATACATATATTTTCATATATTTATTTGTAGCTATTGTGTTATTTAAAACAAAAGCTCATTTGCCATAAAAAGAGATCAGCATTACAATATGTGACAGAAATTTAAATTATGCTTTTTTTAAGAATGTATGTTTGGAGGCTAGAAAGATGGCTCAGGGATTAAGACTCTGAGTTTGGATCCCAGGTCCCATGTAAAAATACCAGGTCGGAAATAGAGGTGGCCTGCACTACTGACTCTGGTAGGTGAGCCTGGGAAATCCTAGAGCCAAGCAAGGAGGAGGTAGAAGCAATGCAGGATGATTCCTCAAGTCATCCACAGGAATACATAGTGCCTTCTGATGCATGTGCACGCGCTCACACACATCACACACACACACACACACACACACACACACGCACACACACAACATAAATAAAATATTTAAAAAAGTATATGTTTGAGTCAAGTCTTAGTTCATTTTTTGCTGTGATTGAGTACTCCAAATAAAGCAACATTAGGATTAAAGGGTTTATTTTGTTCACAGTTCCAGAGGGATAGAGTTCATCACAGTAGGAAAGGCAGGGCAAGCAGAGCCTGAGACTACATCTTAACTGTCATCAACAGTCTGGAGGTAGTGAGGGAGCAAGAAATGTATGGGGGCAAGAAATGTGTGGGGACAAGAAATATGTACAACCAAGTAGTCAAACACATAAGCCTGTGGAGACTGTGGGTTAATGCCATATGGGAGAAGGGGAGCTACTTTACTTAACATGCCACTGATGTCCATTCATGTCCATGTCCTGTGTGTGCCCACCGAAACATCATCCTTGTTCCAATAAGTGCTCAGGTACATGCCATATGGAACCAAGCAACCAAACCCACATGGAAGTTGGAGACACATGGCATTGTTTCTCAATTGATTAAAATGCTAAAGTATAATTTTTTTCACATGATCTGCTCTTTCTCTCAACCAGCATTAATCCTTAATTATTTCCCAGCAGCGGGTACATTATGAGATCTTCCCCCTTCAAGGTGAAAAGTTGATATTCAAAATGTTATGTAGGTCTTATGATTATAAATACAGAGGTGAATTCATGGTTGCAGCAGTCCTCTCATTTTCAGATGCTGCTATTTGACAGCACTCTCCTCACCCATTCTTTTATTCTCACTGCCTCCTCTTCCATGATGTTCACTGAGCATTGGGGTGGGGAGGTGACATTGTTCTAGTTAGAGTCAAGTTTGCCACAATCACTCTTTTCCTGAAATTCAGTGGTTCTCTGAATTAAAAGTCTTTTATTGCACAGTTCAGAGACCTTCTCTAATCTAGGGGTATGATGATAAATGCTGAGAAAGAAAATTGATATCACGTTCATAAAAGAAAGCAATAGTAGTTGCTCTCGTCTTGTGCCTATGGTCTTCCTAATAATATGTTCTTGACCTTGCTAATAGTACCAAACATATGTTCCCTTATGAAAAGTTGGACTTACATCTAGTCAGAAAGCGTTTGGTTACCCCCCATAAAATTCATGTCACTATTGCGCTAATGGTCACCTCTGGCAAGAGAGGTTGTTGTTATAGCTTGCAGAATTCACAGCTTGGTAAGACTTGATGAGTTTTCCCTCTAGCAGACCTTCTGCCATTATGAAAACTGGCTGACCAGTAAGAAGGAAGTTTTCTGATCTGCTCTAATTTTTTTCAGTGTCTCGTGATCAATGGAAACACACATATTCATTTCATACATTCATATTCTTATTTCAGAGCCTACAATAGCATATTCTTCTTCAAATGGAAATGGAACGTCATTTACAAATGTAGAAGGGTTTTAGATGCTTTCTTTTCCCTTCTCCTATCTTTAAGTGATAACAGAAGAGTTTCTTGTTTTTATTGTGTATGTCTAAGAATGATTGCAATTTCGGTTACATGGCCTTCAATGTAGACCCCTTGTGCTAGATCTTTTGTAGAGGTTTCTTGATCAGCCACCTTCTTTGTATCTCATAAAAATTTCTTTGACTAAGTCATGGGAAAAAGGAACTCCTGTGATCACAGCATATTTCTCTTGATATTTCAGATTTCCATAATTTGAATGTGATTTGTTCCCCACAGGCACATGTTTGAATCCTTAGTTGTTTGGGAAAGTCATGGCAACTTTGGGAGGTGGAGCCTTACCAGAAGAATGCCATAAAGAGTGGTCCTTGAAGTTGTTTAGTCCTGCCCTGCTTTTGAAAGGAGTTTGCAGTTTGCTGCTCTCCATGATGTCTGAGATGACCTAAGCCACCTCCCGTTTCTGCCAGCTAGCCATACTCTTTCCACCATAGTGAACTGTATCTCCCTTCTGGAACTGTAAGTCAAATTCTCCCTTAAGTTGTATATGAGTGTTGTCAGAGAAGAATAACTGGTACACAGATCCAGTCACTCTTTTATTTTATTTATTTATTTTTTTCAGGAAAGTACTATCCATTGGAGCCTTCATTCTTCAGATTCCAGGATGCACACATCAAGGTATTCTTCTCTTATCTTTCTCATCTGGGTCTCACATATCTGAGAACTTCAACTTAGCAAACTACATATAGCAACTAGACTCTGAGGTGAGGTAGCTAACTAATAGCTAAGTAATGTTCAAAGTTCAATACCTAAGAGAAAAGGAAACTTACAATTTTACATCTCATTAAAACCATAATAAAGAACATTTTTTAATTTGCAAACTCCTGAGTAATGGCTTGGAAACAAATTGTCATTTCATTTTGGCTTAAACCTTTAGAATTGATTACAAGGTGTTAGCTCACAGTAATCAAGTGAGCACCAGTTTGTGAAAGATTAATTTCTTTACATTATTCTTTTGTACACATTGTCAATGCTATTAATTTTTTCTCTTCTAATTTCATTCTGTCTTTCACCAAAGATTGACCCACATTGGTGACTATGGTCATAACACTTTGAAAAGATTGGGACTTCCATGTTTTGTTGGGTACTACCTACTTGTATAAATACTCCTTCTCGAGGTAGATTCCTTAGGTGGCAATTTATTATGCTGACATGTATTAATAAAAATATTCATCTTCCAGGAGACTCAGTGGTAATTATCATGCATACTTCTGAAGAATTATTTTATGAATATTTGTTGCATGAAACACATTGCATTAAGTAATCAAAAGTAAATCAAAAATATGGTCCACATAAAATATACAATAAGCAATAGAGAAATATACAAACAGGAGTATAAAGCTAAAATAAAAATAAATATTTCTGCATTGCATAAACAGTTAAAACAACTAATTTTACTTTACTTTAATTGGAAGATATGCTATTTTCTCTATGAGTCACATACAAGGAAAGTGAGTAAGAGTAGCCTAAAATGCTCTTTGAAACTATGGGAGATTAAAATGCATTCCAATGAATTGACTACTACTATTTGGCTAAATTAATATGGAACTAAGATACTTTCTAAATATTTATGTTTTTATCCATTTGCAAATTTTGCTCCCAGACTTATCAAAGAAAGCTTCTTATTGCTATTATGGCGATAAGAATATGTGATGGTTAAGAATTCAGTTTTAAGCAGTGTAAAAAAGAAAGGGTGAATTTGCCATTCCTAGACAAAGAATGGAAAAAACTTATTGGTACATAGTTACACGGTTGGTGGACTAGTCCTCAGAAGGAAGAGGAAGTCAGGATCTTAAGGTGGAACAGAACTTTTTGTCTCTGGGAATGTGGGTGGGGAGGAGATGGAGTGATTTATCCCATGAGTTACCTCCTCAAACAAGGGCTTTCCAAGTACTTTCGCTCAGTGACCAGCAAGCAGAACTTTCTCTCTAAATGTAGAGTTTGGGAAGAAAGGAAATCCTAACAAACAGGACATTTAAACCATTCACTTTATGCTTCAGGGAACATTGTAGAATATTGGGCACCAGAAAGCATGTAAGAGCCAGAATAGAGAAAAGGGAATTGAAATACTGTCTTTTGGGAACAGTGAGCTAATGTTAATGCAAACAACTCAAAGTAGCTGTGGTTGTCTTTAATGAGCCCTATACAAGACTGGGCCTGCCAACAATCAATCATATGTGAGGGAGGGGATCATGACACCCTATCCCTCCCTGCTGAGCTATTTGGACTTGATAGATTCTGAGAGAGAGCCAGATATTGTGAATCAGTTGTGTATCTACTGAAGTTCCCAACAGAACTCCTCTTCAGTACACATCAGGTACAAACAGGCATCTTTGATGCTCTTCATCTATTTTATGTACATAAAGGGATAGTCACAGAATGTCACATATTTTCTTAGGAGCACTGCCTGTGAGATTTCAGCTACACAATGAGATAACATCCTTTGCTCATGGGATATTAACACAGTCCTCATCTTCCCATAGCCTGTCTCTCCCTCCCCTAAAGAGTTCTTGCCCCCTATCTGTTCTTTAGTTTGAAATATTCTTTAAACTACAACCTTAATGCAAACACCAACTCAAAGTAGCTGTGGTTGTCTTCAATGAGCCCTACACAAGACTGGGCCTGCCAACAATCATATGTAGGGGAGGGGCTCATGACACCCTATCCCTCCCATTAGCTCGACTGTTCCCAATCTGGACCTTAGTGGCTCTCATTCCTAAACATGTAAATTTCATTTCATTCTTTCTCCTGTTAATGAGTTTACCCCTTGCTCTCTATTCATCAACTAAATTTATTAAAACTTTATAAGCAAAAAAATTAACTCTTCCAATTTATTCTTTAAAGAAGATAAAACTTTCATTCTATACTTTAGATTTCTGATTTGGTTTCGTAAAAGATCTTACTTTGAGGAAAAAATGTTCTGAACTGAATTTTATTTTCACATTTTTCCTTGATGAGAAATGTGAGCAGTAAATTACATGACTGAACTCTGCTTTTCCTCAAAATCACATTCATATTTCTCTTGTTTCTTCAACCATAAAAAATAGAAATAATATCAACAGACGCACTTTACATAACTATATAATATTTTACTTTTTGCATTAGCTTTTTTTTTAATTGTATTAACCGTGAATTTTTTGGTTTTCATCAACTTTTACCTTCCCCATCCCTTATTCTTTCTGTTTCCTTCTCCAACCTGCCCATTTTCCTTCCTCTCCAGCATTCCCCTACATGTATAGTATTTTATGCTTTGGGACTTGTGAGATAAACATAAAAGAATTATGTTAAAGGCTTACTCTGTTACTTTTGTACTCTTTAGAACTTGTGCAAATAATTTTGAACAATTTCTACTGAATTTGAAGTATACTTGATATATTGTTGGAGAGTATTGTCAAACCTAATATATTTAAAATGAATTGATTCCATAATCCAAGAAAAATTTCATTTTCCTTTCCTTAGTATGCAGACGAATACAATTCCACATTGTACATTAGCTATTAGAATGGTTAATAATATTTTTCTATAGTTGGGATATTATTTTTTATGTATGATAAAAATTACTATTCACTACTCTTAGCTAGCACTTTTAAAGCCTATTTCATGTAGACACTCCAAATATTTTTAAAAGTAACTTTATATTTTTAATTATCACTGACTAGGGATCACTTGACTTCTTCATTAGGATTTTTTATAGAGTCATACATGATAGAAATTTGCCATTAAATTAATTAGATTATAAGTATAATACTTATCCCATTACTTTAAAAGCTAAATTTATTTAAAGTTAAGTTTAACGTTATGAAGATTAAGTTTCTTTGACACATTGATTAGTAAAACCCTATTCTATTAAAGTGCAGATTAATGTTTTAGTAAGAATTAATTACTATGTCCCTCTAAACAAATTTTTGTCTAATTTTTTTCATTTTAAATATATTTACAGTGAATTTATGCATTTTCATCACCTGCTACACACATTTTTTAAGAGTGAAAATAGAGGATCAAGTATAAGTCTCTTATTCTACTTACTTATTCACAAAATATTTTATAACTAATGATCTGTAAAGATTTTGTAGTTGTTCTCATTTTGTGAGGGTAACAAAGAAGGCTTCTCTCAGAAGGTTTACTGAAAATAATGGCTACTGGACAGGCCACAGAACACAAAGGGTATATCAACTATGTGCAGACAGGCAGCCACAAAATCGCCCCTTAGCTTAAAATTCAGAATCCTTACAATTACGCTTTTTCACAGGAAAGAAGTAGAACATTAATTTAGATGATTTTCAAAGAAACAGAAAATGATTTTTAAGGGAAATTAATGGACATGGAGAAGCTCATCTTCTGGAACAAAGTCCTTAAGTCACAGGATGGATATTTTATTCTAAATGGTCCTCTTTCAGAGTATTCAGTGAGAAGAAAAAGTTGCATGGCAAAGTCTGTAAAGGGGTGGTGATAGACATCAGTCATTGACCTGCCTACAGTATGAATTTGGCAAATTAAAACCCAGAGAGAGACAAGACTTTCTTCTCAGTCAGGTTGAGACTTTAGGTTGACAGGGAAGTATCAAACTACAGTTTCTTCTACTATCTGCTAATTTCAGATACATTTTAGATTAATCAGCAACCAGGTTGTCTTATAGTCCTAAGGTGTGCTTCATTGTCATGCTTTGCTAGTGTTGGTCTTCTTGACATTGGACAACAGATAAGAATAGCATGTGAGAGATAGAGTAGGGAAGATGTCCCAGAGGAGTTAGAGGAGAGGAAAACCAAGATACTACAGTTGATCATCTTCCCTGTGGAGGAACTAGGTTAGATATTTACAATAAGAAGGTAGAGCAATACAAGATGGTCCCAGAAGTCATCTTTGACCTCCTACAGGCACACACTGTGCCCTCTTCTACACACATCTGCTGTTGCACACATCCATGCTTACACAAGTACATATAGCACACACTTACAAATAAAAGAGGTCTACATTGAATAGGAAAAGTCATTAGCTATATAAAATTCTAAGTAAGGTTTGGTATGAGAGAGAAAGAGAAATAATAAGTAGAGACATAGCTAGGAAGAGACACCATGAAAAATATAATACCAAGACAAGATAGCTATCTTCTTATTAATCCAGTTTATATGATAGTCAAAAAACATAAAAATACTATATAAAATGAACTGATTCTATCAGCATGTTCAAGAGCCATGGAGACCTCAGACTTAGTGGTAGGGAGATAGGAAGGAGTTTAAGGTAAGTGTCAGGTAACAGCTCTACCACTTATCTAGGATTCATAACCTAAATCCATTCCACTTACATTGTAGCGTACAGCGGATTCCATTCCTGAAGTTTGGAGAAGACTATTTTCAACTCAGAGATTTACTGTTTTAGGTGCAAGGAAACAAATTAGAGTGAATTTCTGAAAAATGAAAAGCAAAGAAGGAAATAGGGTAACAAAGGTTAAAGCGTATCAGAATCTGTTTTATTGATAGTTCAGTTAGCAAGAATCAGAGCAGAAATACCTCTACCATGTATTTCAACAGGTCACGATCAAATTTCTTAAATTATCAGTTTTTTCAGTTGTCAGTCTTCTTAGAATCATGCTAGAGGTAAATCATCTGCTGCTTAACATTTTACAGTAACTGTATATATTGAACCTTAGGAATAAATTAGGAACAAATATCTACTTCTAATTGAAGATGTTGCAACCATATTACTGTTTCCTAGTTCAATTAAAGTTTGTCACAAAGATGCTGAGAATTATAGATGGATTTAAAGTGAAGATACCCTCACTCTTACTCTGTTGCTGAATTTTTTGCAATTGTGCAATTCTTAGTGTAAGATTTTTATCGGTACTATTGTAATGGCAGCTAGATTTTTCTGATTTTATGTATTAGAGTTACCTCATTGAAACCTTACATGAACTATTTTCTGTTTTGCAAATCTTAAATAAGTTCTAAAGTTTTCTACCTGAATATTTTTAATAGGTTAAATTGGTTTAATGAGTTAAGCATATTTATGAATAATTTTAACATCAAGTACCTGCTTGTAGTAATGATGAAAAAACATGACTTCTACTTCTATATTTAAAATGTAATTATAATTACTGAATCACCCATTGAATACATTGTAGACTTTGAAAGGTTGTATCTCATCAGTAATAAAAGCTCTACCTTTTATTTTTCATAATCCTCATTTTACAGCTAACATAAAACATTTTCGTGTCTGGAGAACCTTTCCAAGTTTAATACTTCCTCCATTCTTATTGCATTTTTGCAAGTAAGTAGAAAATGATTTATGTTTTTTCATTTCTAGCTTTACATAAAGTACAGAATTTCAATAAAAATGTATTGTTTTGGAAATCTTTCTGTACTAGAAAGTTTCCAGACCAATATCTCTCTAAAGGAGAAAGGTTGTATAATAATGGGCTCCAATGTCATTATCATACAATGTGTAAGTATTTGCTATATGAAGAACAGCCCACTGGGTGCAATTGATTTAACAGAATGCACTTGGATTGATTTCTGGGTTCTCTACTTTGGAGCCTTTCTTTAATGAATATGCAGGATGGAGTGAAAGGGAGCAGAAAGACAATTTATTAAAGACAATTACAGAGTTTGAAACTTTTTTGCAAGTGCATTTATTATCTTTTGTGAAGTCCCCAAGAAATAGGAAGTTCTGACACAGTCTTTTATGATAACGTGTAAAAACCTACTTAAGACTTGCAGGAAGAAAATGAGAAATTAAATAGCTTAGCTGTGAATTATATTCTTTCATACAGCATTAAACATTAATAGGATAATATTTCTATTTAGAACCAAGAAGCAGTATCTAATTAATATAGCAACATATTTATTCATGTGATTCATATAATGTATTAATAACATTTTTCTTGATCTCTAAAGAAATTGCTCTATTAGCTATTATTTTCTATGGAAAAAAGAGACAATTTCTACTTCTAGATCTGCTTGTAATATTTATTTAGGAAATATTTATACAAATGATGTTACTGCCTTAATTCTTACCATCTTAAAGTCAAGTAGAATTTTTTTAGGCCAATTGTATTGCTTTTTCTCAGAGTGAATAAAAAGGCAAGGTTTTCACCTGTATGCTGTAAGTTCTTAGACTGCCAAGTACCACTCAATGCCCAAGTCAACAACACAGGAAACTCCTGCCCCATGGTTTTGGCTGACTTTGCAGCATTGTTGGAGGGAGAGAGAGGAGAGAAAGGGGGGGGGGAGGGAGAGAGGGAGAGGGAGGAGAGAGAGAGGATTTTTTAACTATAGGAATTTTTGTCTATTTTTAACAACCAATGCTAATTGAAGAAGTAATTGATCAACAAGTTTAGATGCTTTTTATGGCAGAAATTCTCAGATTTTTACTGTTTTCAAATCCTTGTTAAGTCTGTTTTATCTATTGTAGGTCATGTTGGAGCTTGAATTTTTGCAATTCTTACAACCTTCTGACACATCTATATCACGGTAATGCCCAGGCATACTTTAGAAATACTGCTTTGGGAACAACAGGTTGATTCTGTACATAAGGAATAATTCTGTAAGTAAAACCAGAGCTATCCCAGAGCTAACCAGAGTATCCCTGGTAGTAGATTCCTCAGCTCAATTCAGTAAAAGAAAGTTTTTTCCCCAAGACAAAAAAAAAAAAATCTTCAATGATTTGTGTAAAGAACTCATTCTTTGGTCCATTCTGAAAATTCAGCATTCCGTATATTCTGTTTCTCAATCATTCCCTTTGTGCCTAAAGTTTGACCAAACTGTTATTACTTTAATGCCTTCTATTTCCAATTCCGATGACCTTCCCCTAAGCTTTCTAATAGATTGTTCTGCTGATCAATACTTCAAACTCAGCTTAATCCTTTAAGAAATAAGAAAAAAGCTCTTATTTTAATTAAAAATCCTTTATTTTCCTAGACAGAATTGAAAAAAAACATTGCAGAGGAGGATGTCTCCAAACATATCTAAAGAATTATTTTATTGCACATGGAATTTGGGTTGGATAGAATCTAGGTCATTCCTTAAACTATGTATTCCTGCAAAAAAGAATTTCAAAACTCTCTTCTGTGTATTGTGGAGGTATTGATAAGACAAATGAACTTGTGAATAATTTGCATATCATACCCACACAATTTTTTCCTTAATCTGAGTCAGTTGAT
This sequence comes from Typhlomys cinereus, assembly GCA_023101885.1. Lineage (NCBI taxonomy): Eukaryota > Metazoa > Chordata > Mammalia > Rodentia > Platacanthomyidae > Typhlomys > Typhlomys cinereus. The sequence goes on from JALPQD010000020.1 coordinate 3,674,198, forward strand.
GATGGGATAGATCTACCATTTTCTTGGTGAGAAAGATTCCCTTGACTTCTATACAACAGCCTTTCCATGTAACCTTAAATAAAATGCTTCTCTTCAATTCTTTACTTTGAGTAAGACATATGCATCTCACAGTTCAGTAGCAGGCAATGCGAGAATTTATCCAGTTTATTTTAGTCCCTTTCCCTGGTTATTGTCTTTTACTTTCCTACCTGCTTCTATATTTCAATGTATACATGAATCTGTATATGATGTTAATGTCCTTTATTTTCTCTTTGTCTGTGATTGTTCTAGCTGTATTAGTATAGTAACATCAACTAGTATAGTATACACTTACATCTTTCAGCTGAAAAATCTTTCAGTTTAAATAAGTTCACTATGGATTGGGAGTTCTGGCAAGTGCATTGCAATTTCAGAATTCTGCAGATCGTAATGATTCTATTAGCATGTACTTATAACTCACTTTAGTAAATGTGATAATTTATAGTGATAACATATTTGTTATACACAACAAACTCCTGTAAGTACCATGATAAACATTATTAATTTTATAAAATGTTCTGAGTTCAAAATATGCCCAAATAAAGAGTGCTCATAACATATATGTTTATTGTAAAGAATATGTAATTCCTATTTTACATTCATCATTTCTGAATGTCTGTTCATATAACTCCTCAAAAATAAACTGAAATCTGTTGATGATTTAAATATAACCAGAAAATGAAGTTAAAAATAAAAGTGAATAAAATAAATATGGATTTAATGAATAAAGCTCTTGCTTTTATTCACTTCAATTTTGTGACATTGCTGTTAAAATATATAAGATATTTGTTCATTTTTATTCTTTAAAGGAATCAGTTTGATTTTTCATTATTAAGTAATCACCTTATTTTTCTCACTAATCTGTTTTATTAGCCATTATATATACAGCTTTTTAGTTTGAATGATATCTATTTTAATCTATATTAGTTAATTATTTGATGTTATTAGTATTTCTAAATTATACCATAAGACTTCCAGAATTCACCCTTAACCTATAAAAATTTCTATAATTAAAAGCATACCGAAAATCTTACAAAATAAAGATAACAGCTAATGTAGACAGCAACAATCATGTCTGGGTAATAGCACAAAGGCTAATGGTTCAAGGAGTCATATGAGCCTTTATCAAAGGAAAATATGTATATAATAGCAAGAAAATGGAATCACACTAATACCTAAAAGCTGATGGATGGATAATGATAATGTGGCACCTATAAAAGTTGGAATAATATTCGGTTATCACTAAAGATGAAACTACAAAATTTGCTGGTAACTGGATTGGATGGAACTGGAAAATACAATACTGAGTGAGGTATCCCAGGCACAGAAAGTTAATTACCACACGTTCTCTCCCTTTTATGTGAATGTTTCTATTGGCACTTTAGATTTAAGTACTTAACAATGAATACCTGAAACATCTAGAAAGGGATCATAAAGAGGCTTGGGAGGGGAGAAGAAGGGCCTTGAAGGAGGGGAGAAGAAGAGCCTTGAAGGAGGGGAGAAGAAAGGCCTTGAAAGAGGGGAGATTGAGCCCTGCGCAGCCTTCGTGCCAACCAGCCCCAGGGCCCCCACAGCTGAATCTGCAAGACCCCAGAGCCAGGCGGAGCGGGTACTGCAGCGCACCAGGACCAGGGCAGAACCGAGATCGGATCGCGAGACAGATGACGGAATAAAACATTTCACATATATACAAAAAAAAAAGAAAGAAAGGGGAGATTGAAGACTACAAGTCATATAGGACTCAAAGGAGAAAATAGAAGGGCTAGAATTCAGGGTAGAGGGAGGGAAGAAGGTAGGGAACAGGAAAGAGAGGGTAAGTTATTAATAACAGTAAGGACATGAAAACAGAGATAGAAACCTTATGTAGGATGAGTCTTCCTAAAAAAAAAAAAAAACCCTAAAAAGTGAGCAGGTATCCCATTTAGGGCAATATAGAGAAAGAAATAAAAGAGATAAATGAATCTTCCATGAGATACTCCTCCCAGAGAAAACTAAACATAACTCTCATTATCATGTATACAATATCTCTGACTTAGCTGGTGGCCAGAGAGGCAGAAAAACCCTTACAACATAGGCTTTTGCTTTTGATTGCTTAACTGAACATGGCGATAAGAGCAGTAAGAACCTATTGATGAAGATACATGCACATTGATCATAGAACATGGCGAAAACAAGCCAGAACTTCCATGGAAATCTCCATGCCAGCCAACTTTTGTAATAGCAGAAGGATTATACATGCTGTTGGGAGAGTATAGCCAGCAACAAGTCTCACCTATATGTAAATTCAGAAAGCTTCAGGAACAACCACTGTGGCTAGAAGTGATCTTTAGAATAGTGTCATAGGGGATAACCAACTGCTGCCTGATTGGAGTAAAGGCCCACTTCCCAGCATGGAATATACATGCCTAGTAATGTAAAACAGTTCAAGAACTTATAGAAGTACAGGCCCTAGGTCTAAGAAGGAAAAAATGACTAAGATTTACCTATTAGAACATAAACAAACCAAAACAACCATTTATACCTTTATTCTCATATCTTTGGATTACAGGAACTCTCAGTACTTGACCTACAAGATTCTTTTTACAATGAAAGGTATTTAATGCATAGAATTGCAACTCATTGAAGTTCAGTGAGTAGGTAACAGTGGACTGCTCAATCCTTAATAGGGCATGTGAATCACCACCAACCCAAAACTCAGGAAAAATCGAAGAGGGAAATGAGAATATGAGAGTCTGATAATGGATAGGAATGCTGCCAGAAAATATTTTCTGTCTATGGAAGAACTGCTGCATCCATGAGCTCCCTGGAGCTATGTTCCCTTTCACAACACCTGCACAAAGACTTTTGCCTGTCAGTATGTTATCATGGAAGGGACATGCTGTCAAGAGACATGTTGCCTTCATGAAAGATGATTGAGGATTAGTTTAGGAATGAGGAGGTGGATAGTGGGGTATCATTTTCCTTAATGGAATGCCTGTGGAAGTGCTCTAAGAAGTGCTCAGAGAAGCACATCCAAGTATATACAACCACATGAGGATGCATGCACTGCACATGTAGAAGGGAGACTGGTTAGGAATGTTTGCAGCAGAAGTAGGAGGGAGAATGGGATTGGGGAATAAGGGATGAAAATGTTGCACGTTCATTGTATTCATGTTTGAAATTCTAAAAATATATAAAAGGGACAATATATATACTTACAGAAAAGACAAAGAAACAGAAATTAATTAGAAAATTTTCTTAGAACTAAAATTGCTGAGATTTTATAGTATTACATTCTTTATAGAATATAATGTAGATTGTATATTATAATGTATGTACTTACAATTCACAACTTAAAATATCTTCTCCAAATTTAGCTCAGAATTAGAAGACATTTAGATTTGTGGTCAGGTCTATCAGTTGGAGCAGCCACTATGCATCATCACCTAATAGCCATGAAGATAATCTTTCCGGAGAAGTCAGCAGACATTCCTCAAGGGGATTCTTCTCAAAGAGCAGTCATAATATAGGCTATTCTTGCTAATTTAATGACCATTTGCAAGCTGCATAGAAATGTACTAATAAGGATGTCTTGAAGATATTATTGCCATGAAAATGCAGGTGTAAGCATTTGAAACCTTCAATAAATATTTTATTTTCTGGGAATGGTTTCCCAGGTTTCAAATTAGCTTTGATTAATAATAGATGGTAGGCCTATGAGAAATACAAATTCCTATAGATCAGTTAAATTGTGTGTACTTTAGAGATCTTCTTGGTATGGAACATGTAATATAGACTGTGTGTTGGTATTTGTTGTCTGCTTCCCTTTTAACCTATACACATCTTCTGTATTGTTGGTTCTCCCCTTGACAACAGCTTTCTCATACAGAGCTGAATTCCTGAAGGTTCGTCTGCATGCTGCAAATAAATTCATTACCAAACACCTTAAGGGACTTTATTTCAATGTACAATTTTCTAGCTACATTTCTTACTTAAGTTTAGTAGGAGAGTACATACCAACATCCTGGGTCCAGAGAACTGGTCACACCATATCCACAGTACTTCTGAAAGAAGGACAGTCCTCACCTGATAGTATAGTTGAACAGTACAGTGAAGAATGGGAGCTCCCTGAATTAACTCTCACCGTCTTGCCCAACTTGTCTGGGGAAAAGTCCTAACCATCATGGGGGGGGCTCTCTCATCAACTAGATAATCTCTTGCAAGCTTGCTCAGGCTTAACTACTAATTCTTCACAACTGCACCCAGAGCTGGAGTTCTTAATTGTCAAACTGACAACCTGACTACCTGTCAGAGACTCTAACTACAGAGATTAGTAATCAGAGTGAAGATTCTAAATCTAAATAAATTACTCAAGAAAGAAAGAGGAGTTAGCTCATAGTTTGAATTGATTCAATTCATGTACCCATTAAATGTCTGAAAATAAGAACACTATTCGAAAAATGATGATGAGATCTGTCCTTTTATTAGGCACTGTTACTCATCTGCTTATTTTTCACAATGAACTTCATATATGTTTGGTACTCTATGTGCAGAGCTGGTACACTAGTGGCTTGAAACCACTACCCTACTTCATTTTGGTTTTATCAGATAGTATTCTGTCAAGTCCAAGCTACGGAGTTTAGATTAGGTTCTGATACATAACCTGCATCCTGATGGGTGCAAATGCATGCAATTTGCCTGAAATTATATTCTAAATCTATTGTGACTTTGTCAAAACATGTGGTATTTTCCTTTAATGTTTAGTTGATAACAAAGAAAACTGTTATGCTAAGTAATTCTAATATGTATTTAAAAAGGTGTGCCAAACTGTTAGTGGTATGAGTATTCAATTGAATCAATCAATACATGAGACGGCAAGTACTCACAGATATCTGCAAGAAACATGGCCCTCTTGAGTCGTATATGAATAATTTTATTATTCATAGCCCCAAAAGGAGCATGAATATATGCATTTACATCTATGTTCTTCTAGCTCAAGCATAGATAGTCCTAGTTGTTATGTTTTTATATGCACAGGAGATTGTGTTAGGGAAAGCCTTGAAAATGGGAGCCAGAATTGTGTGTACATGTGTATGTGTGTGTATTTGAGATATAGTCTTATATAGCCCAGGTTGACTTGGAACTCCCTTTTGTACTGCAGGCTGGCAGCCAACTCTTTATGTAGCTCAGGCTGACTTCAAACTTCTGTGTTCAGAATGTTTTATAATATAGAGTGTTCATACTTTTAACTTTTTTCTCAGTGAGATAGTGTTTCTATTTTCTAATATACAAATTTCTAGAAAATGAGTATTTAGTACCTACTTTCATATGTAAGGAGATCATGTAAAGCTGTCTTCCAAATAGGAAGATTTTATCACCATTTGAAAAGCTTAGAAACCTTTGCCTTTTCCCTCTCCTTTGAATCACCATGCCCTTTAGCTTTCCCATATACTTCTGTTAATAAACCAAGATAGTACATATTTGATAATACTGAACATAAAATGATCTAAGACATCATGATTTTTTGGAAGAAATATGGTAGATTTTACAGAAATGAAATATAAGGACACTAATATACTGTGGTGATAGAACTATCTGACCTACATAGTCCATGTACATAATTTCAAGAATATTATGCTTGAAATTGATTAGAGGTCTACTGTGAAAATTCTTTTTAAAATTCTGCCAAAGATAATTTCTTCAGGTATAAATTTATATATTTATAAACAAGTATCTGTAATTTTAATGATTCTCATATTTGACAATCTTTAAGTAGCTATTCTAAAATTAGATAAAATATTGTCATAGTTAATTAAGCACAGGTGTCACCTTGACTCTTGAGGGTTTGAGCTCTGGGCACAATTGTAGAGAGTTGATGGTTGAGTTAAGCCCAGAGCAAACCTGAAGGAGATTGTCTAGCTGCTGGGGAAGACCCAGCCCATGGTGGGTGGGATTAGGCCCTGGATAAATCAGAGAGACCTGGTTGAGAGAGTTGGCATCCTTCGGTATACTTGGCCAGACATGTTGGTCTGGCAAGTAAGGATTGTCCATCTCTCAGCCTTTATGCAGTGATGGTGTGGCCAGTTCCCTCGGCCCTGGTGTTGGTGTGTGCTCTCCTGTCAAGCTGGACTAAGAACTGTAACCGGACTGTCGTAAGAAAGTAAACTCCTTGTTCCCTTAAGCTGTGTGATGGTCATTTATCAGCAACCATGCAGATGAACTGAAACAAATATGATTGGTTCTTCAAGTTTTACTTGTTATAAAAATTAGAGTACATAATTTGATGAAGCATAGATATCACAAAATAAAAAGATTTCAGACAAAATTAGCATATTACACAGTTTAGGCATAATAATCTAATATTCAAGCAGATATTTAATTCTTAGTTTTGTGGAGAAGACACACTTTTGAATAAATTACTTTTGTAATTTGACAGTTACAAAATGATAAAAACACTATACTCTCACGCTTCTTGTTTGTAGTACTTGAAGGCAGGTACTATGAATATGGAACAATCATGGAAAATCTTGATGAAAACCATAGGAAAATATCACACATAATTGCAGATAAATGTTTTGGGTTTCTGCACCTGTGAACCCATATCAATGAAAGTAATTAGAAATAAAAGGTGTTATTTGGAGTTGTTACATAAGCTGGTGTGAAAATACAAACTGTTAGGAATGCTAAAATTTCACAGATTATTTTTATCATTTTAAGAGAGAGCAACAGATGTGAAAGCTAGGGTCAAGCTTAATATGATTATATTTGGTTACCTCTAAATGATTTTTCCTTATCACAAGAATAAATTTTTCATTTTTATTCTTTGAAACTTTTCTATACAAATGCAAGGCGTTTGTTTGTTTCCATCCTCTACTGCCCACTCTCCTCCCAATAAATTTTAGGGTTGAATTAGCTTTGCTCCTACATTTCTGCCATGAAATAAAGATGTCACCTTATGTTGCAGTCAGCCTGCACCATTGCTGATAAATGACCATCACACAGCTTACGGGAACAAGGAGTTTACTTTCTAACAACAGTCCAGTTACAGTTCATAGTCCAACTTGATGGGAGAGCATACACCAACACCAGGGCCAAGGAACTGGCCACACCATCACTGCAGAACAGCTGAGAGATGGACAATCCTTACTCGCCAGACCAGCATGTCTGGCCAAGTAAACAGAAGGATGCCAAACTCTCTCAACCAGGTCTCTCTGATTTATCCAGGGCCTAATCCCACCCACCATGGGCTGGGTCTTCCCCAGCAGCTAGACAATCTCCTTCAGGTTTGCTCTGGGCTTAAGTCAACCATCAACTCTCTACAACTGTGCCCAGAGCTCAAACCTTCAACAGTCAAGTTGACACCCGTGCTTAACTATGACACCTTATTTTAATATTTTTTGTTACTTCTGTTAGTTTGGATTGTCATCAGCAATTTCTATTACTGACAAAAGAATTGAAGGTAAACTTACAAACAATTCTGTTGTGTTTTGACCTTGGACACTTTTTGGTTCATGCTACCCTTCCATTTGTGATACAGGATAAGCTAAATGTCTCCTTTATTATGACAACAAACTTTTTATTCTATTACAATACTAATTAAGGCTCAGAGTTACATGCCTATCATCCTTTTCTCTTGGCATAGTTTAACAATTTTGGCTCTGAAAAACGTTAAACGTGAAGACACATTCTTCTTAGACAGTCTATGGCAGTTTTGCAGTCCAGATTCAAAGACTCCTATATATTTTATTTGATATCAATTGATATTTGAATCACTGGCAGTGATTCAGTGGTTAATAGAGTCCATGAGCATACTTGGTGACCCAAGTTTGGTTCACGGAATCAACATGGTGAAAGGAGAAAAACAACATCCAAAAGCATGCATCCTCTAACCTCCAAATACATGCTGTGGTACAGTTATGACTACATTACATGTTTCTCTCTCTCTCTTTCTCTCTCTCCTTTTCTCCCTCCCTATTTTTCAAATAAATATTAATTAATTGATATCTGAAATGTGGATTTACTGAAGCTGATATTTATTGTACCAGGGATAAGGAGAATCTCTTTTTGAGACTCCCTTAATTAGCCATTTATTTATTATATCCTTAATTATCATAAGGACCCTCTTCTCTTTTCACTTACCTCTTATTTGTGTAAACTTTAAAGATTCAATAATGATTGTTTCTTGGCATCTTTTTCCATGCTGAAATTTTAAGTTATCCATGTTCAAAGCTACTTCATGATTCTAGAAACCTACTGGGAAAAGGAGGAAAGTTGGATGGAAGTAGAATCAGTTATCAGCTATGCTGATCCAACTTAAGGAACTATATAGCAAGTCCAACAGAGTTTCATCTACTTAACTGTTCCTAGCTACTTTGGAATTGGGTAATATACTATTTTATCTGTTTATCTTTTTGCTAACAATACAAATTATGATACTTGTGGAGTGAAGGCAAATATGCATATTGAAAGGAGCTAGAAGTCTTTTTAACAAGTTGGTCATTTAATTAATCCTTTTTTTCTGGTAGTGGGATTCACTTCCATTATTGACTGGGGAATGATTGAAAGCTTCTCATGCAACTGAGAGGAGAAATCTCAAAGTCATTTCTGAAATGTATTTCACTTCTTCACCTCATGTAAGGGTTTAGATGTGATTTCCCCATCCCACAGTCTCTTAAACTTAAAAGTGTTGATGTTTATAAATGTTGTAATGCCGTTGGGTGGTGGAGCCTTGCTGGAGAGATGAGCATCACAGGGGGTGGGCCTTGATATTTGGGAGCCTGGCACTACTTCTGCTTGCTCTTGTTTTTCTGTCTTCCTAAGGGCAGAAATGTTCTACTGCTTCTGTCTGCATTCATACTTTCTGCTATGTGATTTACACCATAATGGTTTATATCCCCTCAGGAGTAAAAATCCAAGTAAATTCCACCATCTCCTCTAGGTTGCTTGAGTCTGTGTGTTTTCTCAGAAAAATAAAAGAAGTAACATTAACATAAGTATTTCTTAATTCTCAACTACATCAATCATGGACCTTTAAATGAACATATTTTGACTGTGGTTGTTGTTAAGTTTTCTTACAATTTTAGTTTACAATGAACTATTAAATATATCACGAGTATTCTCACCACATTCTTGTTTTATTGAAATATGCATTCTATTGCTTCCCTAACTCTGAACATTTCATAGAAATCCCCTAATAATTATTCAGTGGAATCAACTTGCTAATTGAAATGAAAGTTTTATTTTGATGTCATTTTCGTTAAAGCTGTAACTTACATTGCCCACTTTCTTCTTTTAAACCTCTCTTATTGCTTAGATTTTTAAATTCAATTTCTATCCTCTATATTTTTTCTTCTTACAAAAACAAAAACTTCTATTTTTAGACTTTTTCATCCCTTTAGTCATGCAAACCATAAGCAACTATTTTTCTTCTTAATATTTAATTACTCTTAATCATAGTGTCATTACCAACAATATTCAAATATATTATCTTAAGCTGAATTGTTCTTTGAAGATTTTCATCATTTATAGAACTGGTTGATATTTTATATTACATTGAAGAACAGATTTTCATATGTAAATAAAATGAGAGGATTAAATTGAATAATCTGTGAGGCTCAACCTAGTCACTTGAATCTCTACAGGGAAATATAAAGAAGTGAGAGAGAGACTTGACTATTCAGAGCTGTTGAGAAGGCCTGATGGACAGAAAAAATGGGAAAGTATGTAGATAAGGTAGTTATCAGAAGGGAGACACGATCTTAGTCCTGCAAATATATGGAGCCAAATGCAGTCAATACTCTGAGTGTTGCTGAGATGCAGCGAGGGTCCGGGGCTTGTCTTCTGCCACTCAGGCTTTGTTTTTTTTTCTTTTTCATGTTTGTGTGTGTGGGGTGCATGCATGTGAATGTATGTGCTGCATTTCGGTGAGTGTACATGTGTGAAATTGTATATTTAAGTGTGCATTTGTGTGTGCTGTGGAGGCCGTAGGATGACATCTGGATTCATCTTTGATTACTCTATCTCCTTATTACTTTGTACTTGGGATTCCCAGGCTTTACCCTCCAGAGCTGTAATTACAGGTTACCACCATTTCCACCATGGGATCTGGGGATCCAAACTTAGGTCTTTTTGCTTGCAAAGCAAATGGTCTTAACTATTAAGCCATATCCATAGCTCCAACTGAAACTTTGGCCTACAGTCTCATCTTTATGAGATCCAGTCATGCTTGTTTAGCTTGTGACAGTTATCTAGATAGTAATAGGAAAGTATTACATGTGTGTCAAACCTTTCCCTTTAACACAAGCAAAAGTTGTTCAAATATGAAGCTGTTGTGGCCAGCCTGCCTAATTGCTAATAAATCACCATCAAATGGCTTAATGGAACAAGGGATTTATTGTCTCTTATGATTAATGGTTATAGTTCTTAGTGAGCTTGACGGAGAGCATGGACTACCACTAGGGCTAAGGGACTGGTCATACCATTTCTATGTAATGTCTGAGAGAGAGAGATGATCTTTACTTGCTAGACCAACATGTCTGGCCAAGTGTACAAAAGGATGCCAACTTCCTTAACCTACTCTTATTGTTTTATTCATCTGTTTAGGTCCTAGTCCCACTCACCATAGACTGGGCCCTCCTTATCAGCTAGATAATCTCCTACAGGCTTGCTTTGGGCCCAACTCAGTGACTAATCCCCACACAAATGTGCCCAGAGCTCAAACCCTCAATCATCAAGTTGACACTTCTGCCTAACTATGACATTCCACCCCTTATCAACTTGATACAAAAACATAACATTTTTAAATTGTAACCTTCAATACTTGTTCCCATATGTGTTAAAAGTTATCTTAAAAATATAAATACACTTAATTTTATTAATCTTAAATCTCTAAAATTTCTCATAAAAATTTTAAAATGTTCTGTCATTAAAAGTTAGGTTATTAAATGTTGGAACTGAAAGCTTTAAAAAAATGTCTCAAATCTTTTATGTGTAAGAGTCCATCAAATCAAAATATGTTAAATACTGCAACAAGATAAAACATCAAAATAGAAGTATTGCAATAAGAAAACATTAAATTAAAATCAAGTTCAGTAAATCAATTACTGCATCCATATTTCAGTGTAAATCTTCTGTTGCTCATCATGTAGTGCCAGTGGCTCAAAGATTCTAGGCAATCCCAGTCCCTGTTCACAGCTCAAATTTGTAGAAGCAGTGTTCCTCTGAGCCAGGCTGAATTTCCCCTTGCAGCCATCCTCAGCATACATCCCATGGTTCTGGCATATCCAAGAGTACTCTGGGTTTGTCTCTACAGCTATAAGCTTTCCTCTATGCCTGCGACTTGGTGCCAAGCTTCTGCTGCTCTCCATGAACCCCATAATCATACACCAAAACCAGTACTGCTTGGGGGATGTTGCCAGACTCCTAAGTGAGGTTGAAATGTAGCTTGGTCCACTTGAGCTATAGCTGTACCAACTTTAGTGTGCTGACTCTGGAAAAACCTGTAAGTGGCCAAAAATTCCAAAGGGAAAGAAATAGCTTCAACTTTGGCTTTCAGCCTCTGAAGGAATCTCGGTTTTCAAACCACAAAATTGCCATATGGTGGTATTCATGTTTTCTACCATTCCAGTGCAAATTACTAGGTTTTCCTTCATTGATACTCATTTCTCCAACAATGACATCTATTCTGCTGCCTCGCTTTTCCACATGCAGAGATTCACAGCCATCAACACAGCTCTCCTCTATCAAGCAAACCAGTTATCGTCTTTAAATTCAAATTTACCAAAGTCCTCATTTCCCTCATCATAAACTGAGCCCAAATAATCCACAACTCTCTCAGCATTTTCATTATCCAAATGGACCACTAAACTCTGAAGAACAGTATTTGTAATCCACAAAGTGAAATATCTTCAAACATTTCAAACTTTGTCCAACAAAACCGTTCAAAAGCCACAAAATCCACATAGTCAGATTTATTAGCAACACCCCATTTCCTGGGTACCAAATTTTGTTGCGCTCGGTTTAAGGGAACAAAGGGTTTATTGTCTCTTATGATTACTGGCTATAGTTCTTAGTTCAGCTTGATGGGAGAGCATTCACCACCACCAGGGCCAAGGGAACTGGTCACACCATTTCTACGTAATGTCTGAGAGAGGGATGATCCTTACTTGCTAGACCAGCATGTTTGGCCAAATGTACAAAAGGATGACAACTTCCTCAACCTACTCTCAGTATTTTATTCATCTGTTCAGGTCCTAATCCCATCCACCTTATGCTGGGCCTTCACTATCAGCTAAACAATCTCCTGCAGGTTTGCTTTGGGCCATACTCAACCACTAATCACCAACAGATGTGCCCAGAGTTTAAACCCTCAACCATCAAGTTGACACCTGTGCCTAACTGTGACAGTAGCCAACATAGTTCTCCCTCTTCACTGATCTCCCCCCACCCTCCAGCCATACTTATTGTCATAGTTAGGCATATGATGGTGATTTTATCAGCAATATGCAGATGAACTGCAATACTTATGGTTTTTTGCCTCTCCTGAACCATATGAGTCTTGATAACTGCACGCTGTCAGACATAGCCTAGTCCTGAAGATTTATGGATGTCCCTTTAGAGAATGAAGCAAAGACCAGAAATTGCCTGGAATGTAGCCCAAAAGTCCAAAGGCATTAAGGAAAGTAAGATGTTCCTTGAAATAACTTTTGTGAGGTCATTTAGTGAAATTCAGATCATAATGACTTCAGTGAGATGGTTAAGAGCTAAAAACAAACTAAAATACCAGCCTGTTTTTTCCCAAAACGCAACAGCATAAAAGAGGCAGGTTAAATGTATATGAAATGAGTGTATAGAAATTTGCTGTAGGTGACCAAACAGGAACTAGTATTCGTTCTGAATTCTAAAAGTGACAGTGTCTATCTAGTCTCTTGCCATTCTCACCTTACTATCATCCCCTATTTGAAAGTGAGTGCACAAATTAATAAATGCACAAAATTCATATACTTCTTTCACATCAGAAAGGAAAGGCTGAGGAATGAAATGTGCCTAGTAATGTGAAAACACTTGGGTGAGTTTATCTGAATAAATATTGAAATAAACCAACAAAACAGAAACAACACTTAAATGTTCTGGCTTTATGTGTGTATATATAATGAGGAATAAGTAAAGAGAAAATTTAAATTATTTAGGAAACATAGCAAAAGTTCTTTGTACCAAAAATGTTTATAGGCTTGGACTAGTGGCTTAGTGCTATGTATGAAATCACCCAAAAACTTTCCTTGAGAATAAATTTATTTTATATAATAGTTTCTGTAAACAGACATGAGGGAATGTGTGGTACAGGTTATCCAAGTGTGTCTCTAAAGGTGGGATTTACAGGTCATTAGGGATTTTGCCCTCTGCTGGCTTTAAGTGACTTGCTTATGCAGCCAACAAGTTGATCTGACATTTCATCACAAGACTATCTCTGCAGTTTCATGTACATGAAACTATGTGGTGCTTTCATAATGTGGCAGGTATCTTCTCCATGTGAGAGATTCAAGGGAATAAGGCAGAATCTTTAGCTTTTTACATGTGTGTGTGTGGGGGGGTATGTTTGTATATTCATGTTCACATGTATGTGCATGTGCATGGCTGCATGTGTGCACACTGGGTGTCTTTCTTAGTTGCTTTGCATGTTATCACTGTGGCAGAGTGCTTCATTTGAACCCATTCTTGTTAGCCATCTTGCTCTGCAGATCCCCTGTCCTGGGGATCAAAACTGTTTCTCATAATCATGTGGAAAGCGCATTATTCTCTAAGTCATCTACTCAGTCTACAGTCCAGTCTTTGAAACCTACTATGAGAAATTACATTCTTACTTACATCTGTGTGAGAGAATTCACTAAGCATTGTTAAGATAAAGTACTTTGAAGGTGATGATTAAATACTTTAAATGCCCTCATTCCTAAATCTTTAAGAATTTAAAAAAATGAATTTGGTACTAATCTTAAATAAATGATGTGAAAAATGAACTATTAAAATTCATAAAAGAAGGATTAATAAAAATAAAGCCAGATATTGGTATTTTAATAATAGAATTATCAAATATTTAAAATATTTACTGTTAAATAAATTTTTAATTTTTTAAATATTCACATAATTTTGAAAAGAAGAAAGGGAAAGCACAAAGTCAGATTAGCAATAACAGAAGATTTAATGGTTATAATAAATGGAAAAGTAAAATTAATAATTTACAATTAATTTTAATTAACATTAAAATGCTTTTATAAAAGGTACTCTTAAGAGAATGAAGAGACAAGTTTCATCCTAGGGAAAATATTTGCCTAGGATGAATCTTATGAAGGGCTGTTACAAAATGTATGACAATCATTCAGAAATATCTTCTAAGAAAATAAACAACACACTTATTAAATGTGCCAGTGGTGTTGGCAGACATCTCACTAAAGATAAACAGATAGCAGGAAAAAAAAGCTATGAAAGACAATCTGTTTCACCAGCAATTAGGGAAATGCAAATTTAAATTAATAGTAACCACTACTATACACTTACTAGATTGCCCAACATTTAGAACATCATATTCTGACAAGTGTGTGAAACAACTGGAATCCTCAATTATCACCAGTGGGTTATAAATTTATATGTCCTTTCTGGAAGACAGTTCTTTTGCAAAGGTAAATACACTATTAACCTATAATCTGGCAGTATTTCTTGCTTGTCTAACTTTTCCTGTTTTCCCAATCTTCTCCTATCTGTCCTTCTTTATTTTTTTCAAACCTCTCTTTTTCTGTTCTTCCTTTCTATACTGAATTTGTTGTCATTTCACTTTAGCTAGTTTGCAAAGACATCTTTTGAAAGTTGAGAATACCTTTGGTTTTGAGCAATTCAAAGTTAACCACAGTGACTTAGGTAATCACAGTACCACAATGTTTATTTTTCTTACACTAAGAATAGTATGAAGGTTCATAATTCCTACTTGAGATGGTATTTCAGTTACACCATTGATTTTCAGAATCCCTCCATCTTTTCCCCATCTATACTTAAATTATAGATTTGTTTGTTATGTTCCTAAGATGTAGTGACTGGTGAAAGCAGAATTTCTCCACTGAGGATTATCTTTACAATAGACCCTGAATATTCTAAGTCAACTACAGGTTAGATGACTAGTGAATGTTCTGTTACAAAATGACTCATAATCATTTTCTTTTTGTAATAGCATAACTCCAAAACTCAATGATTTGCACAAATACTTAGTTGTCATGATTTGAATGTGAGTTGTCTTCTATAGGCTAAAATGTTTGAATCCTTAGCTTTTGTCAATGCTTGGAAAGGTCATGGTGCCTTAAAGTGATGGAGCCTTCCTGAACGAATGTATGTCACATGGGGTGGTCCTGAAGATTGGTTATTCCTGCTGTTTCTGCTAACAGTCTGCTGCTTGCTTTCTTGGCCTCCATGACTTCTACCACCTCCAGCTGCCATACCTTTTCAACCATAATCCACTGTATATCTATTCTGGAACTGCCTGCCATACCTTTTCAACCATAATCCACTGTATATCTATTCTGGAACTGCCTGCCATACCTTTTCAACCATAATCCACTGTATATCTATTCTGGAACTATAAGCCAATAAATCTTCCTCCTTTTTCCCCTTTAGTTGCTTGAGTCTCAGTGTTATCTCACAGCAGCAGAAAGAGTAACTTCAACAGGTGTTTAAATATATTTTTTATTTGTTGACATCTGTCTACTCAGGAAATATGGGAACAGTACAAACTAAATATAGTTCTGAACAAAATCTGTTCAAAATTCAGATGGAAGAGTAAGTAACAGAAACTTCCAGTACTTCTTAAAGAGTCTTCCTAGACCATATGTATATTATCCACATTTACAGTCTGTGGATGTAGACAAGTCATACAGACAAATCTGACATTTGGAAGGAACTATTTTGCATGTCCAGAGCATGCAAGACACTATATATATATATATATATATATATATATATATATATTATATATATATATTATATATATATTATATATATATTATATATATATATATAATATATATATATATATGTGTGTGTGTGTGTAGAGAGAGAAGTCCAGTTCTTTTAGAGGGAAATGGAACACAAGGTTCCTGTTCTAATTACTCTTCTGTTGCAGTGATTAAAAATACTTTGGCCCACAAGCAACTTAAGGTAGAAAGAGTTTATTACTTTGGGCTTATGGTTTCAGAGTCTACAATGGCATAGAAAACATTGTGTCATGCCAAGAAGATATAGAGGCAGAAACAGAGACTAACTCAGTGTTGTGTCAGTCCTCAGGAGAAAGGATAGGAGAGAAGAAAAGCATAGATGTAGAAGAAATGGATGGATGGATAGATAGAAAGATAGATAGATAGATAAATAGATGATAGATAAAAAAGTAAAATGAGCATGAACATGAATATGAAGTAGGACTCAGTTATCAAATGTCAAGGTCCACCTCCAGTGACAGACTTCCTCTAACCAAGTTCCAGCTCCAAAAGATTCCATAACCTTCCCAAATAACACCACCAGCTAAGGTAATATTTGTAGTAATGTAGCTCCAAAACTCAATGATTTCACGAATAAACTCTTTAAGGGACATAGTTATTTATTGCCATATATTTATTTTGGGTATCTAGTAAGGAGAAAAAACAAATTTGGCTCTGAAAAGTGTACTGAAATACATGAGTGTGTAGGGAATATTTCAATTTTCCTATGAATATGACTATAGTTAGAGAATAATTATGTAAAGTACATAATGCAATGGGATTTGAAATCAAGCAATTCAGCTCAGATGATTGATTACAGGTCAGTTCTGAGTCTTGAATCTTTTCCTGGCAAAATATGTTAATTTCTTTGATAAATGATGCATTATGGAATATGTCATAAATGCTTTGAAAGTTGCTGGCACAAGTAATCACCTAACAATTTGTTATTATTTCTTATACTGTATGAAAATATTCGGTCTTATTTTTCAATGGAGATATCAACCATGTAATGATAAGATGATGATAAATATATCCATAGACACCCATATGACTGGATCTCCATGGTGTATTCTGTTTAGACAGGAAAAGGTGAAGTTTTGACATTTGTATGGGGAATTGAAAGTTAAATAAAATAGATAGCAGTGTAAACAAGTCATGTTAAATTCAGAAAGCTGAATATTTTATGTGTTCACATTTGGCCTTATGCAGTCTATATAGCTTATGAATTTTCATGAAATGTCTCTATTTCAAGATTTCAAAGATTGATTATGTCTTTTGGATTTCAACAATCAGCAAAGCATGTATTAGTTTATCTAGTCATTCTGTAAGCTTGCGGCAGATATATAAAATGTATTTATAACTAAGGAAAAAGATGTTATTGATTAGTCAAGATTTTAGCCCATTTATTCGCCTCTATTAGAACAATCCTGTATGGTTTTTCAAATTAGTTTTAAACAACTATTGACAAAAATGAACCACAATTCAGTTTTGTGGCTTCTGGTTTTGGAAAGAAACTAGACTATTGATTTTTATGTGTGTGCTTTTAAGTTTCTTTTCTGTATTGATTCAGTGAGTTTGCTTTAATCAAATTTTTTGACATAGTTTTGCTAATTGAAGATGTTTCAAAACAGCCAAGTAATATTGAGCTTATCTTTAGCTAGGAAAATTTTCATAATCTTTAATTTTCAGTACCCTTTTAATTTAAAATTTACAAGATTTTCAGAAGTTGATTTTGCCTATCTCAGTATGATAAGTGAATATTTGTAATTTGTTCCCCAATTATATACCTTAAGATATTTACCACATTACATTAATGCTGGAACGGAAGTTAGGAGTTTGAATTTTTAATGAGTGTAATTTTCTTTCCTTTGAGAATGTAAATCTCTGGACTTTATCAGACATATTATAGACAGTTATAATGTATTATTTTCCTTTGCTGTTGGGGTAACAAAATATCCTGATAAACGTATTTTAAAAGAGAAACTATTCTTTGGTTCATAGTTCCAGGTTAGACTCCAAAACAGCAAGTGCTAGGGAAATCTGTTATCATTACATCCACAGTCAAGAGCAGAGAGCAATAAATTGATGCCTGTTTGATTGCTGTCCTCAGCAACATTTCTTGTACAGTTCCCAGAGAATGTCCTCACCCACAATTGTTGTAATCAAGATAATGTTTCTCATGCAAGCTCAGACGTGTTGTTGATTGTGTCAGGTAGACAGTTGATAATGTCACAATAAGAAAAACATTTGGAATAACAATTATTTTTACATCACAACAAATAACACAGGGGCTCAGGGAGCAGTTATACTTGACTATCAGACCATTAGATCTATAACTCTCACTGGAACCTGGGTATCTCATTAGACGATAGTAAGTTAGTAGCTACAAATAAAATTCAGTAATGCTCTGTCATAGACTACTTTCACTGAGTCAGATATACTTCTATGTTGAGTCACTCTTTCCATATATCATCAATTATTAACATATAAAGGAAAGAAGAAAAGGGAGGAAGAAAGTGAAGGGAGGGGAAAGGTGAGGGAAAGAAAGAAATTTCCTGACTGATTGGAACTTTGCTACTTCTCTAGATATGTGTGACAATCAAATTAACACACAGAAAAAAAAGGATATGGTTAAACTAGACAATTTTATAGACTTTGAGTGTTGTATTTTCTATTGTATCCAGTCCCTTCATTTCTTCTGTGATAAATTATAATCTCAATATTTATTCTGCATATAAAAAGGCATTAGTAGGTAAAGTTTTAGTGTTCTTTAAAGATGGAATGTAAAGAAATTGCTAAAGTTAATTTTAACTTAACCTAGTAGATTAAGCAGAGAACACAGTCCTCCTGTAAGATATGTCTCAACTGTTTCTGAAACTACCTTAATTTTCCAAGTCCACATTTATAAGATGTAGAGAAGGAAAGGTATGGAAATATAGTGTATATCAAAGAAGCCTTAGGTTATAACTGAGTTTTACTGCATTTTTAATTTATGCAATTCCTACATGTATTTATAGGTATAGTATAATGTCATACATTTATACAATATATGATTATAAAATGAGACTGAGTAGCATCTTTTCATTTCCTCAATGGCTATTACTATGAATTGGGAATCTTTGGCCTCCTCTTTCATAATGATTATGAATATAGAATAAAACAGATTACTTTTATTCTTCCATGACAAAGAATGCCAAAAGTAACAATTGTGGTCTAATTTCAGGTTGGTTACTTGACGTCTCTCTTGCTATTTTTGTCAAAGTGGACTGGAAGTCATCATGTTAAGTGTAATAAGCCAGAGAGAAATATCATCAATCACTTACATCCTGAGATGAAATGTCTAGCATGATAAATTGAATAAAAAAGGGGTTGGTGTTTTGTCTGAGGATTTTAGAGGTGACCTGGCAGTATTGCTTTGGACCCGTGGTAGCATAATATGTCACTTTGGGAGCACATGGTAAAGGAGGCCTGTTTACTTCATGGTAGCTAGGAAGTAAAGAAAGAAAAAAATGGATGGGTTTCCAGACCCCGATAAAGGTCATGTCCCTAGCAATCTAACTTTCTTCCATTCAAACCCATCTCTTCCATTCAACCCAGTAATGCCCTGGGCTGATCACCAAGTTTTTAGCACAAAGATCTTTAGCATAAGGAAAACATTCAAGAATAAATATTTTAGTATCAGTAAATTCTGAATGTTCTCACTTGTTTGTGGAAAACAAAAGTAAATTATCCTCTTAGAAGAAAAGAGTGTGAAAGTCAGGCAGGGATTTCATCTGTATTCTTGTTCATCATGTTTTAGAATCATAGATGACATTTTAGGATTGAAGAAAATTTAACTATGGCATTCTGAAAGTTTTACAAAAGCTTAATAATTAAATAAATGTTGGAGAAGACATTATGTATTTCCTTATGACCACTTATCCATAAGTTTGTTTGACAGAGAAAGAGATAAATAAATTACCTATTTATAAGGTATTTTGATTGGAGCTGGAGAGATAGCTCAGGGGTTCAGGTGCTTGCGTGCAAACCTGGTAACCTGAGTTTGATCCTAGGAAGCCCACGTGGTATTTCCTTTCTCTCAGAAATAGAAATAAATCAATAAAATGTTAAAGAAATAAGGTTTTTTTGATACTTGCATCAAACTTGCTAAAAATTGCAAAAAGTAGAAATGGATTCAAATAAATTTTCTTATAAGATATTCTTGTGCATTTAAAATAAAGTATTTTTCAAACATTCATTAATACAATAAGTTGACTCCTCGTGAGGACTTTATATAACTTCACTTATTTTAAGTGAAAGAGTCAGAAATTGGACACCAAGAATTTGGGGGATATACTTTCTTTTCATAGGAAAAGTAAAGTCACATGTTGGCCTTGTCATAAGATATAATAGACCCAGTGAAAATCATAGCAGGTAGATTTTTTTTTCCATGTTGGAGATTTTCTTGAACACATGCAAAACGTTAAGATCAAAACAAGATTAGACACTGACCAAATTTTTAAGCACTGTGCTTTTTGGCATGAAAAGAAAAAACTCAAAAACAGTAACTCAACAACAAACTGCTGGGATCATTCATTTAGAAGTAAACGACCTAATTTATGTTACTTCTTTGTTTCATTTGAGTTATAAATTGTTGAATGTTGCAAGTAGGAAGGACAGTAGATTAGATATGCAGGGAGAATGCAGAGAATCTCACTAGTTACAGAATGTTAGAGTCATGAAATACTGATGGTCATGGTCAGGACTCACTTGCATACCATTTGCTTCTCTAGGCTTCTCCCAGGTTTTTCTGTACTTTTTTTTTTCTGTTTCCAAGCCTGAGCTGCAGTGTGGTTGTTTTAGAGAACCTGATGAAAAAAAATTGCTTAAACTTAATTAACTGTAGCACTACTTGCATGCTTGTGGCTTTGTCAATTTTAAATCTGAAGGTATAGACAGATCCTGAGCTGTGAAAAATGAGGAAGATTCCGGATTGATATTTGGGTCTGTGGTTGTTGAATCTAGCAGGAGTCTGTGGATAGCACTGACATGAGAAGTAAATGCCAATGCAGAGAGTTTTATCACTTGTACTTTTTTTTTTAAATTCAGTTGGCGTGTGTGTGTATGTGCGTGTGTGTAGAACCACGGGCGAATTCGGGAACCACCATGGACGCCTCCACCTCCTCCTTTGTTTACTCTGCCCGGAGATTCACAGGCTCCTCCTTACCAGGACAGGAAACGCAGGCCGTCCCCGCTTCTGCTGGGTGTCTATACGTGGGGTCTAGAACCCGAACTCAGGACCTTCAGCCTGCAAGGCAGAGGCTTAACCCCTGAGCCACCTCTCCAGCCCCTCATTTGTACTTCTGAATCTCACATTTTACTCTTAGTTCAATTCTTTTTGCTCGTGACAGTTCTGTTCAAATTGTAGCATAATAAAGCTTATGTTATGATTCCATAAACAGCTTTATGTTGACATAAAGACATGAGCAGGGATTATAACTTATTTAGGCCGCTTCATAGTCTTTTGGAAAACTTAGACCTTTGTGTTATCTAAGTGTTTTATGTGAGAATCTAAAATTAATGATGTTTTACCATTTGTTAAGGACTTGCATGTGTGTGTCAGACAGTGGTACAATTGCTCCGTACTTAATGATTCAGTGATATTCAATACTTGCTCCAATCCCAGAAGTATAATATTATTTCACTTGTATGCACAGAAAATGTTTTTTTTTTTTTTTTAAGTGCTGAAATGTTAGACACACAATTTCCTAAGAGGACAACATTTTCAGGTGTCTTTGTAGGAACTGAAGTTCAGGAAGTCCGCCTGTAAGTGCTGTGCCCCTGCATCAGTGAGCGTGAATGCTGCAAATCCACACAGAAAGAAGTTTCAGTCAGTATTGACTTATACATAGCAGAAGCTGGTCTGTAATTGTAACAAAATGCAATGTAGTAAGAACAGGTCCAAAATGTTTAAATGCAAATATTTGTGGCTCTTTCCACTGTGGATGTGATGGTAGTATTTGCTATAGAATTTGCAAAACACAGTAAAAATATAAGTAAAGACTAGAAAGATATCCTTGCCATAGATCTGAATAATTATGCGTTCAAATCGATTTTCACAACAAAGGAGAGTATGTGTGCATGTGTGTGTTTGCAAGTGTTTGCATGTGTGTGTGTGTGTCTGTGTGTGTGTAGTTTTTGAGAAAGGGTCTTACTCTATAGCTCCAACTGACTTCCACTCAAGACTATCTGAGAACTCAGGAGCTCCTACCTTTTTGGCTTCTGACGTCTGAGACAGCAGTGGTGTACCATCATTCCTGGATCCAATGGCAATTTCATGCAGAAACCCTTGGAATTCGAGTCAGACACAGGGAGACCTGTGTTTATACAGAATCAGGACAGACCTGTCAATTCTGTCTCTGTCTCCTGTGATGCATCACTTCATGGCAACCCAGAGAGTTGAATCCCTTCAGCAGGCCTTAACTGATAAGCTAGAAGATTGCCTGCCCTCTCATCCTTCAGGTTAAGTAACTATATGGTGTGTTTGATATGATGTTCCAGAAACTTCCAACTGTATTAATCATTCAAAATGTAATAGCTTCCTTAATGATGTGCTTGGCTTTTTTTGAAGTCTATTGATGCCTAAAGAACATTTCTTAAAAAAAAATCTAAATCTTAGAATCTTCAAACAACAACCATTTTCCTGCCTTTCAGAATTTTGCAAGACATAAACTTCTCTTGAGCCTAGTTGTATATATCAATTAGTTCATTTGCCATCAGCTGGGGACTTGGCCTTGTTGGTGGCTGTGTTGGTGAGAAGGATTTCAATTAATTCTACTCTTTTTGTTCCCATTCCTGGTGCTCCATGGACACACCTGGAAAACTGAGCCAAGGGGTTTCTCTCTTCCTCCACGAATAGCCAGCATCTCTTCCCATAGTCTCTGCAGAAGGAAGCTAAACTTATACAAAATGTTTTATTTCCTCCAGGCCAGGTGTTCCAAGAGGCAGAAAATGAAAGATGCCAGAGTTTTCAAGTTTCAGCTGAAAATTGACATAATATCTCTCTGTCATGGTGTGGTGTGGCTCAAATAAATATTATAAAGTTATAACTTCTCTTTTTACCTGTTTGAGGAAGCAGGGGAAAGTGAGCACTCCTCCATCAACCTCAGGTGACCTAAGGATTTTTATCCATTTTTTTCACTGTCTCACTTCTCTCTCTTTTGCTTCCTTCTCCTTCTGATATGATATTTAAAATGTGCCTGTTTGTGGAGAGATGGAAGCAAAATGAGGACTTTCAAATTCCCCCTAAAGAAGTATTTTTAAAAATTAACTATTTATTTGTGTGTGTGTTCATGTGCAAGTGTATGTGTGTGTGTGTGTGTTTTATGTAAGTGTATGAGTTTATATGAGTGCTTTTGTATGTACCTGTATGGGTTCATGTGGAAGTCAGAAATTTATATCAGGTATCTTTTTGTTTTTTTTCAGTCTGGAGTTCAACAACTTTTTTGATCAGTTGGCTAATTATCTCTGAGACTTACTCTGCCTCAGTCTTCCTGGCACTGGCATTATAGGTATGGTACCCATTCTAGGGATCTGAACTCAGGCCATTTTGCTTACAGCCATCTTACTGGCTGAGCCATCTCCCAGACACCAAAGAATGGGTGTAATTAGACAATACTTATTTGATTTTTGTAGCAGCACTATGAAGCAGCTGCATTCTACTTCTTTCTCAAGGTCAGAAGTGGGAGATGCTACCTGCTTTGTCTAATAATCAGTTGGAGTGAATGAAGCTTTTCATACCTATACTCCCAATAGTTTTGTTTCTGTATGTATGTATGTATGTATGTATGTATGTATGTATGTATGTATATATGTATGTATGTATGAAATAACAAAGAATATCCATGAAAATAATTCTTAGGTAAAACAAGGTTAAATAGTAAATGCTGAGCAAGGTGGTATTTTTATTTATTATTTTCTTTCTTTTTCTTTTACTGAGCTGAGAGGTTCAACTCAGTTTCAGAAAGTAGTTCTTTTCTGATGATTTATCAGTTGTCATGGAGTTAAAGGGCTAGCTAATTGGCTTACTGAACTCTGTGTCAGCAAACACTACAGCATCCCTCATGCTGACTTTGATTTGCCCAAGCAGTGGGAGCAAATCCGGATTACCTTTTGCATTGCACTTGTACTGTTTCTGGGTATGTGATCCTCTCATACACTGCTCTTTTATTTAATCCCTACTCCACACATAGTATCCACATTCTTTTGAGGAAGAAAGTAAGGCTTCAAGCCTAGTAGAAAGCAGGAATTTTGATGCAACCTATCTGGCCACGGAGTAGATAGATTCCAGCATACTTGACTCTTTCCAATATGAAGAAAATGCTTCCTGGAGATTTCCTGTGGGATAAGTGAATGGCAGGCCCTGGGATACCATGAAATTCCTCTGCACTGCAGCTAGTAGTTTTAATGTCCTGCTGGGGGAAGTTGAAGCAATTTTCTCCTGTCTGCAAGGTCCTTGGGCTTTATTATTTTTAAACGGTTCCTATTGAGGTCAAGTTTGACCTACTCCTGATATGATTGCTTCTCTACTTCTCCATGCTCTCTAGCTGTCTTTATTCTTGGCTGTCATGACTTAGAAATCTTGTTTTTCCTTTCTAACTACTCACAGTCTAGCTCTTCTTGCTTTTGTTCCTTTGTTTATTTTGTGCTAAAAGTGATTTTTGGAACCTTAACAACCCCGATGGATATAGTTGGTAAAAAAGAAAAAAATCTACAAAAAGAAGCACACTACACTCCTGATTGTAGGATAATCAAAGGACCCACCCATTTCTTACCTTTCTTAGCTTGGAGTTAAGGATTGTGAGGTACTTCTCAGATGATTGATATTTTTAAAGTGTTTATTGTATGGATCTTGTAATTTTTTCCATTCAAATAAAATAATTAATTTATTTGATTTCTGATTGAGAGCTGCCAAAATCTTTTTGTTGTTGTTGTTTTTGCCCTGCTTTTATGAATGGGGGCTGTCAATCAAGTAACCCCATTTTCAGTGACTAGGAGGACTGACCCTGTGAGTATAAGCCAGCTGCTTTGAACACTTCAAAGACATCCTAGGGAAACTCTGTTCTAGCTGCAAAGTCCAGTGCTTCCCTGGCTGCTGCTAAGCCACAATTTCTGCCATGGGAGTCCTTGCTCAAATCATGACAGTTTGCGTAGGCTCAGCAAAATTACTGTGGTCAGGACCCATCTTTGTGAACTCTAGGTAACCTTTCTAGAATTAATATAAATGACACAGCTTCCCTAGTGACTCACAAATAGCCTTTGCTCGACAGAAGAGAGGTGTACATATTTAAAGCTTGTGGTGGGTTATTGTAAAACTTGTGGCAGTGGAACTAATGACATATACAAACAAGGCAGTGATTGGTAGAATCAAAAGTTGTGGATAACTGGGGCATGTCTTTCCACTGCATGTATAAGCCCGTAACTAGTATAGGGATGTTCTTTTTTCTGTACTATCTACAGTGTTAAAATTATCAGGCTTTAGTATAAGTTTCTCCAAATAGTTTTTTTTTTTTGTCTTCAGGATGAATGTAGAGAGCAAAGTGCTCATGAGAACAGGAGGACACAGACCATTGAGCTGTCATCCCAAGCAGTGGCAGTAGCAGCATTGAGAATGTTACTGAAGGGTTCATTCGCCAGAGCGCACACTTAGTAAGGAGAGTTAAGACCTAAAAGATTTGTGGAAGCACTTAGAAGGGAGTCACTACAAACAGATGACCATCATCCTATCTCACTGGAGCAATTCCACAGGCTTTGCAGGGACAAGAGCCGAGGGACCTAGCATCTAAAACTTGGAAACTAGCTGCTAAAAGATAAAGGTCTGACACCTAAAGTTCAAAGATTGCATTTACCTGATTCTCAGTAAAAACAAGTTCCCTATTTATTTTTCTCTTTTCTTGTTTTTGAATGCATATTTTTAATATTCCAAAATTAATTTTCAAATATCTGTGCCAATTTGAATTTTGGATGACAAGTACTGTACCCAGTTTTTAACATTCTCATGTATGCATGTAGACACATACATATATAACACATGTACACACTTGCACAAATATATACATACACATGCACACATATACATACACACACAGTAAAGGAGGAAAGAAACTAAAGATGATGCTGAGATACTCCTTGGTCATTTCCCAAATTATAGTTACCTTTAAGATATATATTAACTGGGTACATCTGTTTGTACATTTATCAGAACTCAACTAAAGCTGAAAATATGCTGAAATAATAAACCAACAAATAGAAATTGCTATGTAATAGAGTTAATATTTTGCAGGCATGGATAGGGAACATATGTGCATTTATTTTCAACTGCCATATGCATTGGTTGTAATAAAAGGAAGAATATACACCAATTTGTACTAGTTACATATGATCAAATGAAGAATTGTAGAGAAAGGAGAAAAATCATCCTCCTATGTGTTACTAACTCAACTTTATGTAAAAGCATTGTTTATATTGTTTAATTGAAGAACTCATAATAACCATAAAAACTCAGTGCTATCAACCCTGTAATTAGGTTACATCCTAGTGTTATATTTATGGCTTCTTTTACTTTAGTTTTTATAAACATATGCACCTAAATTCATTCAAGGAAATCTTCACCTTAGCCAAATTATATAAATACTTATTTGTATAATAATATGACCTGCTAAGAATATACCAAGTAATCAAATAATCCTCATGAGATCATATGATCAATAAGAGAAGAAATTTGGAAAGAATAAAAATGCAAGTATTTGAATTTAAAAGTTTATTGTTGAATTTGTGAGCTTTTGATTAATTAGCTGCTGATAGCTTTCCAGATGTTATTTTAATATTTGTCCTTAGCATTTATGGAATGTAGTTAGAATAGCCTTCAGTTCAAAGTAGGATTGATTCTGAAGTACTTCTTACTCAGGCAGAGTCCGTTGTACTGGGCTCTGCTCAGTTTAAATATTCCCCAGCCAATACTGGCCTTCTGTCTGGTTTTGCAATTAACCTCTAGCTTATTGATGAGACCATTTTTAATTATTATGCTCTGTATTTATGAAATAGAGTATAGCCTCCAAAATCACAGACTATTGATTCCAATTGCTATTTAAAATGCATTTGGAAAACCAATAATTTTTGAAAGGCTACTGAATATTCATTTGCTCTTCTTTTTTGAGCCATCAATACAAACTGTGATTTATCTTAGGATATGCTGATAACATTTTATTCCGCATTCTTTATATAACCAACACTTAAAAGGCCAGCATCTTAGATTATCACATGCTTGTGTATATATTTTATCTAGTACCACTTATCCATTGTATTTAGAACTTCCATTTAATGGTAGAATATCTATCTAATGACCTGACATACCCTATTCATTCTGGTTCAGTCCTTGTACATACATACATCTCATCCTTAGTTAATTCTTTGATGCTTTCATACATTTTTGTTGGGTAACCTGACAGTTGCTGCAAAGTTGTCAATTATTTTTTTGTTGCTCTAGGACTTATGTTTTAATAAAATATTTACAGTAAGCTAAATGATCACATTTTAACTAAAAAGAGTTGTGTCTAAATTCAGTTAATTTTTAGATATTAAATTTTCCAATATATTGTTTTGTCATTGATATCATTAAATTATTTTGAGAGATTATTATGTATTAAAGCTTTTAGTCTTCATGAGTTACCCTAGTAAAGTATATTAACTATACTTTAAATACACAGACTTATTTTTTCAATGAATTTAAGTAACTTACTCTGAAATCCAAATATAACCCATGTGATCAATGACAAGCTTTATGTTTTAAACAATCATAAACAGAATTTATTTTTAGTTATTTATGACAGGAAGCTGGATGAGATTTGATTTCTTCCTGTCCATATTTTTGAAGACTGCAACACATGACACTCCATCCATTTTTCTGTGATCTCTCATTTATCCAATAAATATTTATTCTAATGTCATAGGCATTCACTGCATGAATGAGGATGAATCACTTTCCATGATCCAAAGAAACTTTGCATGCAGTAGCATTAGCAGCCATTTTTTATAATGAAATTTGAGAACAAACAGGACTAAAGAGACCATGTACAATTATGTCCATTTGCTATGGATGGATTGCAGGGTAAAGAACAGGAGGACAAGCAGGAAATTAGACACACCAACAGTGTGTGTTGAGACATTGAAATATGAGATACAGAAAATTGTCATAATTCCATGTGAATGAGATACCAGATTCAAAAATAAGCATATCAGGTAAGAAAATTAAATAAGCAAGGTGGGATGAGATCAGAAGTTCTCAAATAGCTCTAGGGACATCGATTTATCTTTTAATGGTTAAGGAGATTGGGTTAAATGACCAACATTAAACTTTAGTTAAATAACTCTAGAAGGTTAAAATGTATTAGGACAGAATGAATGAAAGGGTCACAGGATAAAGTTTTAGTTACTTAAGTGAGATTAATAGAGAATTACCACTAAAATAATCTTAATTCATGGAATGACACATTGTAGAGAAATCCTGGCAAGTATTTTAACAAATACCTGAAAATTTGAAAAATTTGGTTATGAAAGATAAGAAAAAGGAAATATAAAAGTATGAGCAAGAGGCAAACTTTATTGTATTTGTTAGGTTTCTAGCCTTGGTGCACGTATATCATCACGGAATGTCAGATTTAAATAACCCATTGATGAAAGAAATCCAAGAAATAATTGGAAAGATGGTACTGCAGTTCTCTTGCATGATTGTGGATAAGTCACCATCAAATAGCTTGAGGGAACAAGGAGTTTATTTTCTTATGATAGTCTGGTTACAGTCTGTAGTTCAGCTTGACAGGAGAGCATGCACCAATACCAGGCCGAGGGAACTGGCCACACCATCTTTATGTAATGGCTGAGAGAGGAACGATCCTTACTTGCCAGAACAGCATGTCCACATGCTGACTTTCTCAACCAGCTATCTGTTTTATTCCAGGGTCTAATCCCACACATCTGGGCCTTCCTCAGCAGCCAGACAATTTCATGCAGGTTTGCTCTGGGCTTAACCCAACCACTAATTCTCCACAAATGTGCCCAGAGCTCAAGACTCTCAACTGTCAAGTTGACAACTGTGCCTAACTATGACAATCCACCCCTTGTCAACTTGACACAAAAACATAGCACTTTTAAACTGTTACCTTCAATCCTTGTCCCCACAGATGTTAAAAGTTATCTTAAAAATATAAATACATTTCATAGACAAATTTAAAATGCTCTATTATTAAAACTTCAGTTAATAAAATGTTGGAACTGAAAGTCTTTAAATATCTCAGATCTTTTAACTGTAGAAGCCTATCGAGTCAAAAAAAGTTAAATACTTTAACAGATAAAACATTAAATAGAAGTATCTTGACATAATAAAAAATATTTAAATTAAGATCAAAGTCCAGCAAATTGAAGTACATCCTGTACTTCAATGTCCGTCTTCTGTTGCTAGTCACATAGTCAAGGTGGCTCAAAGATTCTAGGCATTCCCAGTCCCTGTTTGTAGCTGGAAGTTGTAAAAGCAGAGTTCCTCTAAGCCAAGCTGAATCTCCACTCATCCTCAGTATACAGCCCACGGTTCTGGTATCTCCAACACCACTCTGTGTTCATCTTTACAGCTATAAGCTTCACTTTTCCTGCAGGACTCTAGGCCTACCACCTGGTGCCAAGCTTTTAATGCTCTCCATGAGCCCTGTAATCCTATACCAAAACTAGTACCACATGGGGGATTTTGCCAGATTCTGGAGCATGTTTAAACATAGCTTGGTCCACTGGAGCCACAGCTGTACCATTTTGTGTGCTGACACTGGAAAAGCCTTTTCCTAGGCAGCCAGACTTCCAAAGGGCAAAGTGGGATGAGCTTGTCCTTGAAACTCTCTAATTTGAAGAGTCTATAGTGAAGTTCTGTACAGGGAAACAGGAACTTATTCCTGGAACTGAGGATTGGTGTGAGCTGGAGTAGCTGTGCCTGCATGCTATTGCAGTATAATTATTAATGGAAAATAGTATGTGTGTGATGAATGGGTCAGATTTTGTGTGGAAATTTTCTCTGAATTGGAATACTGTGTCATGGGGGATATACATATAGATTCAGGAAGTAAATAACTCACAAATTTCAGGCAGTCTCCAAAACTGCAAGATTCACAAGGTCCCTCTTTCTCCATCTTGTGTAAGTGATAAGGCCTTCAAAGGTGAAAAAAAAAAAAAACCCTTTGGTTATGGGGCTGCCTGTAAATTGTGCAGGGCGCTCTAGGGGTAGAAATTCACCTTGCGCAGGCTGGGGTGGACCTTCCAGTGGTGCAACTGCCGTGAGTTATCCATGTTACTATGAACAATCACCCAGGCAAATCCTATAAGTAAGTAAAATATACTTAATGGATTGAAAAGTTGCATTAGTTCACTCATTGTTATCTTCTGTCATTAGTGCCCTATGTGGGACGAGTAGGATATTGCTCTTGTCTTCATAGGAAAAACTACTTAATGTTAAGCTCTGCAGTATATAGAAAGAGTAACAATAGTATAGTCAGGGTTTTAGTAATTTACAAAGTAGCACCAGTGATAGAGTGTGCTTCTAAAAGATATGATGAGCAAGTCAAATCCTAGAAACCTGTGAGAAAGGTAGATTGTAGATGACAGACAGATGAAAATGTGCATCCTTATGATAAGCTGTATTGACTCCAATTAAAATTCACTTTCAGATTTATATAAATCTGAATAATGGTATATATTTCGTATAAGTTAGATTGGTATAAATGCAATATCATTCTTATTTCATATAGTTAATTTATCCTGTCTACATTAATGCATTTGTTACTTAGAAAAATCTTGAAAAAATAGTTTTATTTGGCTAACTAGATCTGAAAAACAGCAATTTGCTCTTTTTCTTAAAATAATATTATACAAATTGGGCAGATAAGGGAGGGATGGAGGAGAAATTCAAGTATTCAAGCAGAGAAGATTATCAGTACAAATAACCACCATAATCTCTCTAAAGGACACTGTCAATAATAACAAGCTTATGATACAAAAATAACTGATTATAGCTGGGTACAGCTTGTCTACTGTCCCTACCTTCCAGAGGTCAATGTAGCATTGCACGTTTGAGGTCTCCTAAATTGTATTATGATGCTCTGTCTCAAATGCTAGAGAGATAACTCAGTGGTAGATCACTTCTATAGCATGACCTGGGTTGGGTCTCCAGCACTGCAAAAGTAAAAATGAATGGATAATGAAAGTAAACAACAGAATAAAATTCACATCATTTTATACTTTGTAGAGGGTGAAAGATCATGATGATTTTCTCTCTCTGATAATTCTGCTGCATTTTCTATCACTTCTGTTGTCAGTATACACTTGGATTTAAGTTGTGCAAGACATACAGACATGAACTAAAGAATGCTTGCTTTGTATCTTGGCTGTGGTGTAGCAGTACTTTATGACACATGCAGGACTCAGAGCTAATTCTCTTTCATCAGCATTGATAGGAAAAGAGAAGAACAGAGATTAGTTGTATTTTTCAGCATAATTCCACATAGGAAATTGACAAAAATTAGATTATTTTCTCCAGAAAACACTTAATGTGATTGATGTTTCCTCTGATATATACAAATTACTCTTGAGGACTTATAAATTTAATATAAGTCAGAAAGTACAATGTGTTATAATTGGAGTTTATTATGGACATCATTTACAAATCTGGTAAAACTGCTTTCTTAATTGGTAGTGCTTACCTATCTTATCTGTGTATCAGAACTTTAAGAAAGAGAATACATTGTTGTATTTCAGATCTTGATGCCTATTTAAAATCACACTTTTATGATTTTTCTAATTGACAAAATAGTTATTAAAGGATTAAGAAGCCAATTTTATGGGATAGGAATGTTATACTATTTGTAAAATATGATTTTACTAATCAGTTATAAGCAAAAGCAACATATTGAAGTCCTGTGCTTAAAATACCTCACAGAAACATGGGGAAGATAGTGGTCTTTGTCTCTCTTCCTGTCTATATTAATTCATCAGTACTGTGATTAATTTTTTGTAGTTCTTTTTTTTTATTAAAAATTTAATTATACATTTTAAAATTTTTTACCAGTTCCCTCCCTCCCCCCTCCTCCCCCTCCCCTTCCCCCAGTGCCTCCCCCCCAATTCCCAGAGAGTCCTTTATTGTATACGCCTAACTCTCTATTGGGTCCTCCTCTCCGATGACATATAAGGACCCAGTGGCATTTCCATAAGCCCTTTCTCTTGTTCCCTTAAGCATAAGATCACTACTATGGCTGTCAATCCCTTGCCTCCAGGGGTCTCGGTGCCCTTAACAGATGCTAGACTTTATGAGGGCAACAGTGCGCTGGACATTGCGCAGGGCATGCAAAGTCCCATTACGATTGCTTTGGCCCCAACTATTGTTGAGAATCTTGCAAATCGTTGCTCCTCCCATCCTTTTGCTCTTACAATCTTACTGCCCCCTCTTCCGCAAATGTCCCTGAGCTCCAGGATGGGGAGAGCTTAGGCTGTCCTAGTTCTATGTGATTGATATAGTCTCTGAAGTTCTGGATTGTGGTTTGTTGATTTTCTTTTGCAGTTTTGCTGCTCCTGCAATTCCCTTCACTCCATTCTGCTGGGCACTGTATGTCACCCCCTGGCCAGAGACAAAAAGCTGTTAAACTGGAGTCTTGTTGTAATAGCACATTCAAGGGTAGATGTAATAAGAGTAGGAAACCTCCCTGAGGGAGGGGTCCATCACCCATTTGCAAAATGATTACTTTTTATCTGCTAGACTATATGCCCTCCCCTTCTGGTGAGATCAGGAAAGAACGTCTGTGAACTTAACCAGGTTTCTCATTACTTACTTGCAGACCTTGATGGAGGCCTATTTTCTCTGCTGTAACATGGTCTCCTCTCTCCTTGTTTCTGGTGTGGCCCTCCTACCCCATCTCTCTTGTACATAATCCTTGCAGTTACTGTGTTTCATAGGTTTACTTTTGAGTGTCTCAATGTGGGCTGGGTGAGTTTGGTACTAGGAGCCACCTATTAGGGAGTACATATGGCGCTTAATTTTCTGGGTTTGGGATACTTCACTTAATATAATTCTTTCTAATGACATCCATTTCCCAGCAAATTCCAGTAATTCATCATTTTTGATGGCTGAGTAGTACTCCATTGTATAGATGTACCACTGTTTCCTTATCCACTCATCAACTGTTGGACATTTAGGTTGATTCCATGACTTTGCTATTGTAAACAGTGCTGCTATGAACATGGTCGAGCTTGTGCTATCGAGGCGAACCTCTGCTGCATGGGGGGTTATTCCCAAAAGTGGGATAGCAGGGTCATATGGCATTTCAATCTTTAATTTCTTTAAGACTCTCCAGACGGCTCGCCAGAGTGGCTGTATGAGCCTGCATTCCCACCAACAATGTAGGAGAGTTCCCCTCTCTCCACATCCTCTCCAGCATTTGTCATTGTTTGTACTGTGGATTTTTGCCATCCTGACCGAGGTGAGATGATATCTCAGGGAAGTTTTGATTTGCATTTCCCTGATGGCGAAGGAAGTGGAGCATTTTTTAAGATAATTGTTAGACATTTTAATTTCATCCCTGGTAAAGTTTCTTTGAAGTTCCAGGGCCCATTTTTTAATTGGGCCAGTGTTTTCCTTGGAGTTTAATTTTCTAAGTTCTTTGTGCACTCTGGACAGTAGAGCTCTGTCAGATATGTGGTTAGTGAAGATTTTCTCCCATTCTGTGGGTTGCCTTTGAGCTCGTGTGACAATCTCTTTATCTGAACAGAAGCTCTTTAATTTCACAAGATCCCAACTGTTGAGAGTTGGTAGCAGTGATTGTGCCATTGGATGTCTGTTTAGGAAGTGTTGGCCTAGCCCAATCAGCTCGAGGGAGTTCCCTATCCTTTCAACTATGGTTTTTAAAGTCTCCGGCCTGATATCAAGGTCCTTGATCCATTTGGAATTAAGTCTTGTACATGGTGACAAGTACGGGTCCAGCTTTAATCTTCTGCATGTGGAGATCCAGTTTTGCCAGCACCATTTGTTGAAGATGCTGTTCTTTTTCCATTGGATTCTTTGGGCCCCTTTGTCAAAGACCAAATGGCTGTAACTTTGTGGGCTTATATCTGGGTCTTCAATCCTTATCCATTGATCTGTGTGTCTATTTTGGAGCCAGTACCAGGCTGTCTTTATAACTATGGATTTGTAGTATAGACTAAGGTTTGGTATGGTAATACCTCCAGCAGTGTTTTTGTTACTCAGGATTGTCTTTGCTATCCTGGGTCTTTTGTGTCTCCATATGAACTTTGAGATTATTTGGTCAATTTCTTTGAAGAATTGCTTTGGGATTTTGATTGGTATAGCATTGAATCTGTATATTGCCTTTGGTAGGATGGTCATTTTTACAATGTTGATTCTGCCAATCCAGGAACAAGGGAGGTCTTTCCACCTTCTGGTTTCTTCTGCAATTTCTTTCTTTAGGGTTTTAAAGTTTTCATTGTAAAGGTCTTTTACCTCCTTAGTTAGGTTTATACCAAGGTATTTCATTTTTTTAGGGGCTATAGTAAATGGGATTGTTTCTCTCAGGGCTTTTTCACTTCTTTCATTCTGGGCATATAGGAAGGCCTCTGATTTTTGCACATTTATTTTGTATCCTGCCACCCTGCTGAACTTCTCAATTAGTTCCAGGAGCTTCCTGGTGGAGTTTTTGGGATCACTCAGGTATAAGATCATGTCATCTGCAAATAGGGATAGCTTGACTTCTTCCTTGCCGATTTGAATCCCTCTTATGTCCCTTTCTTGTCTTATGGCTTCAGCTAAGACTTCAAGTACAATATTGAATAGAAGTGGTGAGAGTGGACAGCCTTGTCTAGTTCCTGATCGAAGTGGGAATGCTTCCAATTGTTCCCCATTGAGCATAATCCTTAACCAGATGTCTCATTACTTACTTACAGTCCTTGATGGTGGCATATTTTCTCTGCTGTAACATGGTCCCCTCTCTCCTTGTTTCAAGTGTGGCCCTCCTTCCCCATCCCTCTGGTTCATAATCTTTGCAATTAATGTAGGTATTACAGAGAACAATCCTTAAGTGTCTCTAAGTGGGTTTGGTACTAGGATCAGCTTATTAGGGAGTACATACAGTGCTTAATTTTCCATGTCTGGGGTACTTAACTCAATATAATTGTTTCTAATTCCATCCATTTCCCGGCAAATTACATTAATTCATCATTTTTGATGGCTGAGTAGTACTCCATTGTATAGATATACCACAGTTTCCTTATCCACTCGTCAACTGTTGGACCTTTGGGTTGATTCCATGACTTTGCTATTGTAAACAGTGCTGCTATGAACATGGTCGTGCTTGTGCTATTGAGGTGAATTTTTGCTGTATGGGAGGTTATTCCCAAAAGTGGAATAGCAGGCCATATGGCATTTCAATCTTTAACTTCTTTAAGAATCTCCAGACAGCTTGCATTCCCACCAGCAATGTAGGAGTGTACCCCTCTCTCCATATGCTCTCCAGCATTTGGTGTTGTTTGTATTGTGGATTTTTGCCATCCTGACAGGGGTGAGATGATATCTCAGGGAAGTTTTGATTTGCATTTCCCTGATGGGTAAGGATGTGGAGCATTTTTAAGATATTTGTTAGACATTTTAATACCATCCTTGGTAAAGTTTCTTTTAAGTTCCACAGCCCATTTTTTTTTATTGGGCCATTTGTATCCTTGGTGTTTAGTTTTCTAAGTTCTTTGTGCACTCTGGACAGTAGAGCTCTATCAGATATGTGGTTAATGAATATTTCTCCCATTCTGTAGGTTGCTTTTGTGCTCATGTTACAATCTCTTTATCTGAACAGAAGCTCTTTAATTTCACAAGATCCCATCTGCTAAGAGTTGGTTGCAGTGACTGTGCCATTTGATGTCTGTTTAGGAACTGTTGGCCTAGCCCAATCAGCTCAAGGGATTTCCCTACCCTTTCAACTATGGTTTTTATAGTCTCTGGCCTTATATCAAGGTCCATGATCCATTTGGAATTAAGTCTTATACTTGGTGACAAGTACGGGTCCAGTTTTAATCTTCTGCATATGCAGATCCAGTTTTGCCAGCACCATTTGTTGAAGATGCTGTTCTTTTTCCATTGGATTTTTGGGCCCCTTTGTCAAAGATCAAATGGCTGTAATTTTGTGGGCTTATATCTGGGTCTTCAACGCTTATCCATTGATCTGTGTGTCTATTTTGGAGCCAATACCAGGCTGTTTTTATAACTATGGATTTGTAGTATAGACTAAGGTTTGGTATGGTGATACCTCTAGCAGTGTTTTTGTTACTCAGGATTGTTTTTGCTATCCTGGGTCTTTTGTTAAATCCATATGAATTTTGAGATTGTTCGGTCAACCTCTTTAAAGAATTGCTTTGGGATTTTAATTGGTATAGCATTGAATTTGTATGTTGTTTTTGGTAAGATGGTCATTTTTACGATGTTGAGTCTACCAATACAGGAAAATGGGACACCACCTCTTGGTGTCTTCTGCGAATTCTTTCTTTAAGGTTTTAAAGTTTTCATTGTGAAGGTCTCTTACTTCTTTGGTTAGGTTTATACCAAGGTATTTCATTTTTTTAGGGACTATAGTAAATGGTATTGTTTTTCTCAGGGCTTTTTCACTTCTTTCATTCTGGGCATACAGGAAGGCCACTGATTTTTGTACATTTATTTTGTATCCTTGTACCCTGTTGAACTTCTCAATTAGTTCCAGGAGCTTCTTGGTGGAGTTTCTGGGATCACTCAGATATAAGATCATGTCATATGCAAATTAGGATAGCTTGACTTCTTCCTTGCCGATTTGAATCCCTTTTATGTCCCTTTCTTGTCTTATGGCCTCAGCTAAGACTTCAAGTACAATATTGAATGGAAGTGGTGAGAGTGGACAGCCTTGTCTAGTTCCTGATCGAAGTGGGAATGCTTCAAGTTTTTCCCCATTGAGTATAATTCTTGCTGTGGGCTTGTTGTATACAGCTTTTATTATATTGATAAAGGTTCCTTCCATTCCAAGTGACTTTAGCGTTTTGATCATAAAAAGCTGTTGGATCTTGTCAAAAGCTTTTTCTGCATCTATTGAGAGTATCATGTGCTCTTGGACTTTGGACTGGTTTATATGATGAATTACATTTATTGATTTGCATATGTTGAACCAACTTTGTGTGCCGGGGATGAAGCCTACTTGATCCCCTTGGATGATCTTTTTGATATGTTTTTGAATAAGATTTGCTAAGACTTTGTTGAGAATCTTTGCATCTGTGTTCATCAGAGAGATTGGCCTATAGTTTTCTTTTTTAAGTGAATCTTTATTAGGTTTTGGGATTAAAACGATATTAACTTCATAGAAGGAATTTGGTAGTGTTCCTCCCTTTGCTATTTGATGGAACAGTGTAAGGAATATTGGTGTTATAAGCTCCTTAAATGTCTGGTAGAACTCTGTGCTGAATCCATCTGGTCCAGTACATTTTTTGGTGGGAAGATTCAAGATTACTTTCTCAATTTCCTCATATGTTATAGGACTATTTAAATAATTCACAACTTCCTTTTTCAATTTAGGTAAGTTGTGTTTACTTAGGAATTCATCCATCTCTTTTGTATTTTCAAATTTCACAGAGTATAAGTTTTTGAAATATGATGTTATAATTCTCTGGATTTCTTGGGTATCAGTAGTGATAACTCCATTTTCATTTCTAATTTTGTTAATTTGGGTTTTCTCTCTCTTGCTTTTGGTTACCTTAGCTCGGGGTGTATCAATCTTATTGATTTTTTTCAAAAAAACAGATTTTTGACTGGTTGATTTTCTGTATCATTTTTCTAATCTCGATTTCAGATATTTTTCCACTTGTTTTGCTAATCTCCTCTCTTGTACTGCATTTGGGATTGGATTGCTCTAGTTTCTCTAAAGCTTTAAGCTGCATTTTAAGTTATTTATTTCTGATGTTTCCATTTTTTTTGATGTAGGCATGAAGAGCTATGAACTTACCTCTTAGGACAGCTTTCATTGTGTCCCAGAGATTTTGGTAAGTTCTATTTTCATTAACGTTTGCTTTCAGGAAATCTTGAATTTACTTTTTAATTTCTTCCTGAATCCAGTTCTCATTCCGCATCATAGTGTTAAGTTTCCAGAAGTTAGTGTATTTTCTGTTGTTTGTTGTGTTGTGGATGTCCAGCTTTAAGTCGTGGTGTTCTGATAGGGCACAGGGTACAATTTCAACTTTCTTGTATATGTGTAGATTCATTTTTTGGCCCAATATGTGATCTATTTTGGTGAAAGTTCCAGTGTGCTGCTGAGAAAAATGTGTATTCTTTGGTGCATGGCTGAAAAGTTCAATAGAGATCTGTAAGGTCCATTTCTTTAAGGGTTTGATTAAGTTCCGAAGTATCTCTGTTAAGCTTTTGACCTGTTGATCTATCCCATGTTGAGAGGGCAGTGTTGAAATCCCAAAGAATTATCAGTTTGGGGGTTGATTTCTCACTTTAGATGCTGTAGGTGCCTATATATTCAGTATTGTGAAGTCTTCCTGGTGAATTGTACCTGTGACTGAAATGTAGTATCCATCTGTGCCTCTTATGATTTTTTTTTTTTGGTTTGAAGTCCACTTTGTCCTTCAGCATAATGGCTACCCCTGCCTGTTTCCTAGTTTCATTAGCTTGCAAGATTTTGGACCAGCCTTTCATTTTTAGGATGTGCCTATCTTTTGTGGTGAGATGAGTTTACTGAAGGCAGCAGATTGATGAGTTGTGGTTTTTAATCCATGTTTGCAATCTGTGTCTCTTGATCGGTGAGTTAATACCATTGACATTTAATGTTATAATGGAGAAATTATTTTTAATTCTGGACATTTTTTATGTTTAGTGGATTTTGTAAGCATATTGTTTGACATATATGTTTTGGGAGTATTATACTTCCCTTCTGTCCTCCTGGATACGCTGTTTTTTCCTTCAAGTTTGAGCATTATTTCTAACATTTTTTGAAGGCCTGGTTTGGTAGACATGTATTCCTTTAAGTTGTCTTTGTGCTGGAAAATTTTTCTTTCTCCCTCAATCATGACAGACATTTTTGCCGGGTATGTGAGTCTGGGTTGGCATTTTTGCTCATTTAATACTTGAAGTATGTCTTTCCAAGCTCTTCTTACTTTTACTGTTTCCATTGAGAAGTCATTTGTTATTTTTATAGATTTGTCTTTAAAAGTGACTTCCTTTTTTTCTTTTGAAGTTCTCAGTACCTTTTCTTTGTCTTGAATGTGGAGTGTTTTGACTATTATTTGCCGTGGTGATTTTCTATTTTGGTCATATCTGTTTGGGGTGCGAAATGCCTCTTGTATTTGGATGGTCCTCTCATTCTTTAGTTGAGGGAAGTTTTCATTTATGATAATTTGAAAAATTTCTTCAGGTGTGGTATTTTGGGATTCTTGTTCTGGTATACCATGAATGTGCATGTTAGGCTTCTTCAGGATATCCCATATCTCTTGAATGTTCTTCTCAAGTATCTTTTTGGCTTTAACAATCTCTCCCATTGAGCTGGTTAATTCTCCCACTTTGTCTTCAAGATCTCAAATTCTATTTTCTGCTTTATTAGTTCTGCTGATAAGACTCTCTGTTGAATTTTGGGTTGAAGATAATTTGTTTTTTAGTTCAATTTTAAACTCTGCCTGAGACTGTTTTAAGTGCTCTATGGCTATTTTTGTTTCTTGAACTGTTTTTCTCAACTCCTCCAAGTACCTGTTGTGTTCCTGTTCAAAGTGGTTGATGCGGTTGTTTTACTCCTCCAGAATTTCCTCTTTCATAGTATTATTATCTTGGGTCTGGCTTTCCTTGCTGTTTTCTGTAAATTTGTTCTGGGTGGAATCCATCATTATAGGGTTAATTCTTTCCGTGGAAATTGGTCTTCTTGGGTTTTGTTTCTCATGGATATGCACTTTGACATGGGCATTGTTGTTTTGTCTTTTAAGACTTTTCAGTTTCTGTGTTTTTAAGGGAACTGATTTAGTTGGTATTACTATACTTGGGCAGTTATTACTAGTGCTTGCCTTGGAGTTGGGTACATTTGTCTTTTGTTATTGTTATTTCCTAGATGAGGCTATTATGCTGTTAGTACATCAGTTAAGTCAGGTTAAGTAGACAGGGGGTGAATATTAGTATGCTAGTGCACTTTTATGATTTAGTATCTTTGTGATATGTGAGGGTGAGTGGAGTACTCCCTGGAGTTGTATATGTTTTTGGGGTGGCTGTATGGAAATGTTAATCTACAGTGATTAATACTAAAAAGGAACAATAATGTGAAAAAAAGGATGTTTACTTATCTTTGGACTGGATGTGAAGAATCTCTCCCATGTGATAGGGTGATTGTAGAGGTCTTCAGATGTATGGCCTTTGACCCTTAGACCTTTGCTTGAGTTTCTTTGGACTCTATTGAATTCTGAGTAGCAGTGTTTCTTCCGTGGACCACATTCGTGGGTCCCCGGTGTGCCGGAGAGGCAGAGGGGCTGATGTTGATGGCAGAATTCTTTTTTTTTTTTAGGATGTCCTTAGATTTTTTTTATTATTATTATTTCCGCTCATACAATCTTAATAGGTACATTGGTTCCCTCCCTCCCTTCTCCTTCCCCCAATCCCCTTGCTCCCCTCCCTCCCCATTCCCCAGTGCCTGCCCCTGAAATCCCCGGAAAATCCTTTAATGTAGCATGCCAGTCTCTCCTCTGGGCCTTCCTCTCCGATGAAGTACAAGGACCCAGTGGCATTTCCCTGAACCCTTTCCTGTGTTTCCCTTAAGCGTAGGAACATTACTGTGGCTGTCAATCCCTTGCCTCCAAGGATCTTGGTGCCTTTAGCAAATGCTAGACTTTGTGAGGTCAATAGTGTGTTGGACATTGCGCAGGGCATGCAAAGTCCAATTATGATTGCTTTGGCCCTAACTTGTGTGGAGTATCTTGCATATCATTGCTCCTCTCATCCTTGAGCTCTTACAATCTTACAGCCCCCTCTTCCGCAAATTTTCCTGAGCTTCAGGTTGGGAAGAGATTAGTCTGGCCTAGTTCTAGGTGGTTGATATAGAGTCTCTGAAGTTCTGGATTATGGTTTGTTCATTTTCTTTTGCGGTTTTGCTGCTCCTGCAATTCTCTTCACTGCATCCTGATGGGTATTGGATGTCACCCCCTGGCCAGATGGCAGAATTCTTCACCTGGGACCTGGGACTTGGCTTAGTGGCCCATCCAAGCTCCAGTGATGGAGTAATGTGAGCAAGTTCTGTCGGGTGGGGTGGACAGGCATGAGGGAGGAAGAAAGGGGCTGTGGCTCGGGGCGTCGCCCAGGCAAAACTGGAGGAAGCCTGAGTGTCACTGGGACATGGAGACACTTGGGGGGGGCTGGGTGAACTCACCTGGGATGGAGGACTGGGAGTGCGGTCAGGCAGACAAGTGGATGGAAGGAAGAAAGGACCCTTTTAATATTTTTGTTAGCAATATTATGACCAACAGCTTGATAATTTTTCCAATTGCTCAATACTCATAATGTCTAAAATAGGACATTCTTAAATGTA
This sequence comes from Typhlomys cinereus, assembly GCA_023101885.1. Taxonomy (NCBI): domain Eukaryota; kingdom Metazoa; phylum Chordata; class Mammalia; order Rodentia; family Platacanthomyidae; genus Typhlomys; species Typhlomys cinereus. The sequence continues at coordinate 3,715,845 of JALPQD010000020.1, forward strand.
TATTTTTTAAAAATATTTCTCATCATTGTTATTCATAACTAGAGTTATTTTTTCAAAAAATGCTTAATGTCACCTATTATTTCCAAATATATTATTTTATTTTTAGAATGTATCTCTTTGGTTTCTCCCACTTTCTTCTGATCATCTTCATAGTATTTCTTCTTTACAAAATTCTCCAGAATTGTCTTCTGCAATGAAATGATTTTATTTACACACCTTCCTTTTAGGCAGATTAATATTCAGGCAGTGTCTGTACTTAGTAAATGAATTTTTCCATGTCTGGAGAAAAATAAGAGCATTATATCTTCTTGACACAAATACACCAAGTTCATGCTTATAGATAGTGTGTTTATTCAACAATATTCTTTTATTGAGTTTAAAAGGGGTTTTTTTCCAGACAAAAGATAAGAAAAGAAAAAGAGGCAAGAGGGATAAGAGAAATTCATAGTACAAAGAAGGCAATGCTTTCTCTCTGTCATTTTTGTTATATTAGTTACTGGGATTCTGGGCTTTGGTGGTGCTGATACAGCTGTAGCTTCCCCAGAGGGAGAGGACTATTTTATAAGGGTGCTGTTTTAATGACAGCAACGGTATAGCTAGAATCTTTTTCTGGAATGATTAATGATAGGCATTCAAGGAATAACCCAAATTATCGATGAGAAGGACAGGGTGTGACTTTCCTTTAGCTGCTGTAGCTGGATCAGCATGTTACTTGGTGTCCATTTGTATGCAGTGAAAATTTTAGCCTATTACAGGCCATTTCAACATTAAGAAAAGTAAACATTTACAATTTTACAAATTGAATCAGGGTTTTTCTGTCCAGGAATGGAAGGTCAATTGAACATTTTATATCCAATGTATTGAATTTTCTGTATTCCATCCATTAGCATTCAGAATTAATGATACATTCTGTAGGAAAACTCACAAGTGGGTAGGTTCCTCTTTCCTTATCCAACATCTGACCTCAAGACTCTCTCTCATTGCAGTTGTTTCTCCTGAGATACTTGAAGGTCCTTGGTAGAATGTGGCTGTGTTGGCCATTGTGTAGATCTGGTGGTAGAAGTTTTCATTGCATGGTCTTGAGTTCAATCAGAAAGCCGTCAATTGTTTCCTTGATACTCATGCCACTATTACACTGGTGGTCACCTGCTGCTATGGTGATTTTTATACTTGCAGATCTCATGTGTTGATAGGCCTAGGTAAAGATTTTCTAAACAAAATAGAAAATGACCAGGAACTAAGACCAATAATCAATAAATGGACTTCATGAAATTAAAAGCTTCTGTTCTGCAAAAGAAAACTGTTAATTGTACAAAGAGACAACCCACAGAATGGGAAAAAAAAGCTTTGCTAGCTATGAATCTGACAAAGGGTTAATCTCCAAAGTATATGATGAGCTCAAAAAACTAAACACTAAAATAGCAAACATTGCAGTTAAAAAAATGGACCCTAGAGCTAAACAGGGATTTCATCAAGAAGAAATTGAAAAGTCAAATAAATATCTTAAAAGATGCTCAACTTCCCTGATTATTAGAGAAATGCAAATTAAAACTACCCAGTGATAGCCTCTTACACCAGTCATAGCTGAGATCAAGAATACAAACAACAAAGAATGCTGGTGAGGTTGTGGAGAAACAGAGACACTTATTCACTGATGGTGGAATTGTAAACTGGTATAGCATCTTTAGAGATTTTTGTGGAGGTTCCTCAGAAACTTAATAATGGAGCTCTTACATGACCCAGCTGCATCACTCTTAAGAAATATTCTCAAATGTCTCTATATTTTATTACAAAACACTAGTTAATCTGTGTTCATTGCAGCTCTATTCACAATAGCAAGAAAATGGAATCAGCCAACATGTCCATCAACAGAGGAATGGATAATGAAAATGTCATACATGTACACTATGGACTATTACTTAGCCATTAGAAAGGATGAGATTATTGAATTTGCTGTACATGGATGGAACTAGAAAATTTAATATCGAGCAAGGTATTTCAGACACTTAAAGTTAAGCACCACATGTTGTCTCTTATATGCAGATACTAGCACTAATATATTTGTCAATTTGTTTGGTTTGGAATAATTGTAAGAGTCAGAAAATTTGAAAGGGACCAATAGGTGGGAAGGTTGGGAAGTAATGTTTAGGATGAAACCTTTTAAAGTGGAGATTTAGGATACCATTACAAGTAGGGCGAGGGAGGGAATAACTGGGAAAAATACATAACGGGGAATGGGGAATGGGAGATGGGAGGGCCAAAGGGACTTACAGAAAAACCCTAAGATTGTGGGAAGTAACCCCAAAGTGGGCAGTCCCTATGCAGAGGAGCATAGAGTGAGGAAAATGGGGGAGGGGGAACCCTCAGCTCATCTACTTAGAACCTTATGACAAAATCATACTAGAAGTAACAGGAATGTGTCATTTCCTGATAAAATGTTAGTCAGAGAGGTTTCAAAGGCCCCCAGTATTATAGGCTTTTGCCATTGCTCATGTTTGCTCTCCAAAAAACTGTCTACAAGACCTTATTGCTAAAGATGCAACACAAATAGATCATAGAACTTGGGCAAAATACATCAACTGAGAACTTCCTCCTTGCTGGATAGCTTATACAGTGCCAAGAAATAATATAGAAGCTACTGCAGAGAGAAATAATCACAGGCCTCATCAATGCATGAGATCTGTACGTTGAACAAAATATTTTTAGAATACGAATGATAACTGTGTAATTAAGACAAAACCTTCAAGAGGCAGCAGTTTAATTTTATAATTATGAAAACTGGGACACTCAGAAAGGAAATAATTATCTTCTGAGTTCATACACTTGCTTAGCAATACATTCTGGAATCAATTTCTGTCAATTTAACTATGTATTCTGGTCTGAACCACTACGTCATGCCAGGATGTCTTGGGTTTGGCGGAAGCAGATTAGAAACATTTATGTTGATCTAGCAGTAGATGTTGGTTTCAGTACTTTTGAGCTATTTTGATAGGAAGATTAGGGTTTAGGGCTTTTGAAACTATTCTTCAATGCTAGTTGAATATTTTTTATAGAAAACGATAACAAAACAGAATGAACAAGTGGATTTTTAATTTTTTTATTAACCTGTAGATTGTATGCTTTCATTACTTTCAATAGAGTATAATACATATTTTCTTAAATGAAATGCTGTTTTTCTTCTGTATTCTGTTGTATTTAGTATTCCTATTGAGGTCCAGGAATAATATTTAAACTACACACCCTCAAATCAGAACCTCTTTTTGATACATTTATTCACAATGTGCATGAGTGCCCTTGACTAGCAGTAGCTCTTTCTGCTAGTGGGCTCTTGGTTTCTACTCAATCTTCCTTTGGTTTCAGAAGCTGTATCATGACAGCCACTATACAGAGACCTCCTCAGTTGTTCCCAATGCAGCCTCACTCTAACAGGGATTTTGTGCTCACTCTTTTAACAAGTGATTGAAAAATACACTGGGGATCAAATTCAGGTTGCTAGGTTTATAAGCAAGCACTTTCCCCACTGAGCTGTCTCGCCAACCCTGGATTTTATTTATTTACTTAAAAAAATTAATGTTGGGTTGCGACCAATTCAAGATAATCATTGTATATATCACTTTATTCTTTACTGTAAATAAATTCTAAATCCTCTCTTCTATTTTTGAGACATATACTGCATTAGTTTTACCCTGCTGTACCAAAGAGCATGAGAACTCATTCCTATCAAACTCTAAGATTTTATTCCTCTATTAATATATCTCCATATTGATCTCTCCCTTCTCTTCTTAAGTCAGGGGATCATAAGTCTAATCTTAACTTTTATGGGATCGACTTTTAAAGACTCCATGTATGAATGAGATCATGTAGTGTTTTTTTTCTGTGCCTGACTTATTTCATCTTACAGAAGTTTATAGAAAAAGAAAGGGAATTAAGCTTTTGGGTATGAGCAGAAATAAAATAGAAGATAATGATGTCCTAAGGGTCTCCAGAAATTCACCAGATTAAGTCCATTCAGTAAGTATGATGTTAGTAGGAAGTAGAAAACATGACTTTAAGTCTGCCAATATATCTTTCTATAAAAATATAGTAAAATCTAGAAATCATGACTATGAAAAGAGAAATTTTGAAAATCATAACGACATAAGGGTAATGATAATATTAGATAAAGAGATTAACATGTTTTTGTTCATAAAAGAATTTTTTCACATGTTTTATAGGGAAATGGCAGCTAAGAAAGTTTACTGTGATGTAATAAAGAGATTAAATGAAGCTGGGGAGATAGCTCATTCTGTAATGTGTGTGTCTCATAACCAGGAAAACCTGAGTTCAATTCCAATCATCCACATAAAAAGGCCAACAGAGTGGCATGTATAAATGTTGGCACCAGGGAGGCAGAAACAGGTGGATCTCCCTGGTTTGCTAGCTGATAGCTGATAACGAGACAGTCTCTAGACTAGCAAGGAATTTTTCATACAATAAAAGCATATATAGAGAGAAAAAATAAATAAAGATGGATAACTTTTGAGCACAAGTGTCTTCTGGCCTCTACATGTACATATACCTGCACACACACACATATATACATATATTATGTATATATGTATGCATATGTATATATATATTACATATACAAAAAGATTCTATTATGGTCTAATCTTGTCAAATATTAATATGAATATATATTATTGATATAAACTAGCATGCACTTGGTTAGGAATCATGGAGGACACTGGGCCAATATACTCACAATAATTACATTTAAATTTCTGTATACCAAGTCTCTAGGCCAGTGCTTGAGCCATGGTAGTTGCTCCATAATGGTTTAAATAAAATAAAGAAAAAAATGCTTACAACAAATTATATAAATACCCGGTCAATTTTTTAAAAGTAGCACATTATGAGAAATTATTTCTAAAACAAGTTTGGTTGATTCCTTGACTACAAACTTAATGCTTGTGTCATATCACAAGGCTGTTTTACAGAGTCAGGCAATTACTTTACATTGCTGATGTATTTTGCATAGGTAGGGCATTCCAAGAAGATGTTACTCTGCTATCAGCTTCTATATAGCCTCAGTAAATGTTTGCATGTACTCGCTTGGTCCTGATGGAAGATCCCCAAGCCCAAACTGTCTTCCTGCCTTTGTGCTGAGGCAGGTACACATAGTCCATTACAAACTGGAAGGTAACCTTTTTCAAATGTCAGGACACTTACCTTTCTGTCTTTACAGGTACCAGAGATGTACATTTATTCAGTAGTTTCATAGCTTTAGTACTATGTAAACTTTTATTCTCTGAGAATCTCTTTTTCAAGGATGACCAATCCAGCTCATATTTAAGAAAGTTGCTGACAACAGACCATTTATCTGTATGAATAGAGCAAACCATGTTTCAATGTCTTCTCGCCTATGGTTAAAGAAATTTTCCAATTGACAGTAAGCGAATCTTTCAAAAAGTCTCTTTGTCCATTAATTAATTGTGAACTTTTGGTGAGTTGAGGTTGATTGAAATTAGCATGTGTGTATTTTTAAATTTATAATTTTTTTAACATTTTTTATTATTTTTTTTTAACCAGTAAAAAGGCAGCTTGCTTTATTTTTGAGATGTAGGTGGGGGGACAGCAGAGACAGCCTGTCTGCCTCCACACTCTGGGCTTCGTCAACCCTGAGGGACACCAAATGGGTGGCATGTTTGCAAATTGCATTGCCTAGAAGAGGTTTGGGGCATCTCCCTCTTTATCACACCTTCCTGGCCCTGAGCCCAAGCATCAGGCCCCCTGCAGGTCTTCTCCAGGCCACATGATCCAAGATCTTCGCTGTCACTCATGAGAATTGGCTTCCTGACCCCTCGAACATCTAAGTGCCCCTTCTCAGACCACTAAGAATGGCCTGCTGCAGGTGGCACAGAGTAGGGCTCAGTCCTTTCTGGATGGATGGTGCCCCCTTGCATCCTCGCAGCCTCACTCTCCCATCACCAGAGTGGAGACCATCAGGATAGCTGCTTTAGTCCTCCCACCCCTCCTCTCCCTCCCACCCAACCCTCCCTATCTTCCTCCCTGCACCTCCTTCCCAGCCAGCACTAGGTGGGATCCGCCCTTGTCAGGTGGCCTGAAGGAGTTGCCAGCCCCCAGAGCAGGTCCACAAAACAGAAAAACAACTATTGGCAAGCACAGAAAAGGAGAAAAACCACAAAATTCAGGTTTGCCTTTGTCTACGAATAACTGCAGCTCACAGGGCAGGGACAGGCTGTGCTCAGCAATGAAGCCGGACATTTCTGTTGTGCTTAGGGTAGTCTAACTCACCTCCCTGCACCAACTTCCCAATCCCTGAGCACTCGGCAAGAGTGCTGCGTGTATGCTACATGTATACATACTCGCCCATGCATACATACTGGGGTGCCCCTATGGATGTGGTGTCTTTTCTTGAGGAGAAGGGGTGATGGAAAAGTGTCCCTTCGGGCTTTCCATTAGCAAAGTCCTATGCACACACACAAAGACAGGAGTGTGCATGAGCACAGCGTGCAAGCACACACACAGACATACACTAGAACCTAAGGGAGGGTGAGGGTCAGGCTCCCTAGGCCTGGGCCAGGCTCTTTTGAGGACAGCTCAGACGGTGGTAACCGAAAGCAGAGGGTTGTAGATTCGTTTGCCATCAGCTGAGCGGGCACCATGGGCCAGCATCTCCTGGATGGTGATCCAGTTGTCCAGGATCTTCTTGTTCCTTTTCTTCATGGTCTTGCGGTGGCTCAGAGCGATGATGTTGCGCTCAGGCTTGCTGTCGCCATTCTGTTGTTCCCTCAGACACTCAAGCCGGTTCTGCATCATGAACTCTCGACACTTCCGCTGCTCACGGGCCCGGATCAGGTGCTGCTTCCGCTCCTCCTTGCTCCAGTAGCGGCCCACCTTCATCTCACTCACGGCATCGTCATCGGTAGTCATGCCACTGCGCTCCTCCGGAATCTTCAGGGCCCGAGCCTTCAGCAGCCGATCGCGTACAGGCCGCTTGGTCCCGTCACTCCGCACCATCACCTTCCACTCCATGCGGGCTCTTCAGCAGCCGCAGCCACCACGCCACCCATCCGAGGGCTGCCAGCCAAGCTCAAAGAGCCGTGGCCCAGCTCTTCCAGGGTGCGTGGCGGGGCCAGCTGCACACAGCTGTGGTAATGCTCGCTCTCTTGGCTCTGGCCACGGTGGCGCCTTGACAAGTACGGGCTGCCTTCGGGGCCTACTCGATCCAGGGTCACCCCTGCGGCGGACACGCTCCTCCGTGTGCTGTCTCCGACCCACCTCGGGATCCCGAAAGAGTGATAGGAACTTGGCAGGGCTCCTGAGTGAAAGAGCTGCCTTGGAGTGGGTGGCGATTGGAGGGGTCCGGTTGAGGTTCGAATTGCCAGAAGTAGGTCGCTTCAGGGGGCTCCGGCAGCGGCTCAATGAGCAGAGGCGTGCTGCGGCAGCTCTCCCCAGTGTTGTAGGCGCTGGTGCTGTCCTTGTCTGACTTCTCTGGCAGCTCAGAGATGTCAGATAGCTCGTGCTTCTTAGGCTCACTGGGTGCCAGGTCATAGAGGCTCTCCTCATCCAGCAGCCAAGCCTTCATGCAGCGCTCTCGCAGCTGCTGCATCTTCTGCGCCCGCAGGATATTGCGACACTTGAACTCCAGGTGCCTAAGCTCCTCCTCCAGCATGGCCATCTCATGGCCCAGGCTTTCATTGAGGTTCACATCCAGGGCGCTGTTGCCACTGGAGGACCGGGAGAAAAGGATGCCCAGCTGGTTGCCATTCTCAAGGTGACATTTGATCTCCGGCAGCTACCGGTAGCGTTCATACTCCTCATCCGTGAGACCTGGTAGGTCAGCCCCTCACAGCCCTGCCCCCTCGGCCAGCAGCGAGTCCATGCTAAAGTGGAAGTCCCGACTCTGCAGAGTGTCCCCTTGCAAGCCAAACTTCCTCAGGCTCCCGGGAGTGTTGATGGTACTGGGAGGCTCATTGCCCAGCAGGTCGTGTTCAGAGCTCTCTTCGTCTCGAGTACTCTCGTCAGTCCGGCCCACCCCACTGTCCAGCTCCTGGCTATTACTCAGGCCCGGGCCCCCATCTGGAGCCCCCTTCTCCTCGTCATTCCCAGGCTGCTGGGCAGGGGGTGACTTCAGCTTCCGTGCACGAAGGTCGCCTTCATTCTCAGAACCAAAGTCATCCAGGAAGTCATCCCGGTCACTGTCCTTCCACCGCTTTGCCAACTGGCTCTCAGGTCGAGCCACCAGCAGGGAAATGTTAGTGTTTTCCTCCTGGCTCAGGATAGCTACTACCTCTTCTCGGTTCTGGACATCCATGCCATTAATCTGGATGATTCGGTCTCCCTCACGGATCTGGCCATCTTTGGCTGCAATGCTGTTGGGATTTACCTCTCCAACGTAGATGCCCAGGTCCTCCTCGTCACCAGTGCGGTAGCATACCATCAGGCCCAGCTTGTCTCGGTGGCTGCTTTTACACAGCTACACCTCCTCATACTCCACCTCGTTCATACGTTCTGCCTCCTGCGGGCCGCCCTCCATGAACTCCGCCGGGTCATAATATTCATGGCTGATGGGGGGGAGCTCAGAGAGGACGTACAGCTCCAGGATGCCCATGGGAGGGGTGGGCGGCCGCAGCTTGCCCAGCGCCATGATATGCTGGAAGGTGATGTCGGTCTGAGTGCCACTGTCCACCAGCTGAAGATCATGGCAGGAGCTGTCGCCTCGCAGGCGAGGGCTGCGTCTCAGCGCCTGGATCACCAGGGGCTCCTTGGAGGCACGCAGGGCCTCTAGAGTTTGCTCCTGAGACAGCTTGGAGAGCTCCTTCCCGTTCACCTGAAGCTTCACTTTGTACTGCTCCTCCGGTTTCTGGACCATGCACATATTACATCCCATGGTGCTGGCCGGCAAGGGAAAAGGAGGGCAGGATGGGGAAGGGGTCTTTCACTGGCCCGTGGGTGGGACCTAACATTTTTTATTATTATTTCTGCTCATACAAACTTAATAGGTACACCGGTTCCCTCCCTCCCTCCTCCTCCCCCCGGAACCCTCTGCTCCCCCTCCCCTCATCCCTCCCTCCACATTCCCCAGCGCCTCCCGCCCCAATTCCCAGAGAGTCCTTTAATATGCATCCCTGACTCTCTTCTGGGCCCTCCTCTCCGATGACGTACAAGGACCCAGTGGCATTTCCCTGAACCCTTTCCCGTGTTCCCCTTAAGCATAGGAACACTACTGTGGCTGCCAATTCCTTGCCTCCAAGGATTTTGGTGCCTTTAGCAGATGCTAGACTTTGTGAGGTCAATAGTGTGTTGGACATTGCGCAGGGCATGCAAAGTCCAATTATGATTGTTTCGGCACTAACTTGTGTGGAGTATCTTGCAAATCATTGCTCCTCCCATCCTTTTGCTCTTACACTCTTACCGCCCCCTCTTCCGCAAATGTCCCTGAGCTTCAGGTTGGGGAGAGATTAGTCTGGCCTAGTTCTAGGTGGTTGATATAGAGTCTCTGAAGTTCTGGATTGTGGTTTGTTGGTTTTCTTTTGCAGTTTTGCTGCTCCTGCAATGCCCTTCACTCCATCCTGCTGGGCACTGTATGTCACCCCCTGGCCAGAGACAAAAAGCTGTTAAACTGGAGTCTTATTATAAGTGCACATTCAAGGGTAGATGTAATAAAAGTTGGAAGCCACAGTGAGGGAGGGGTCAATCACCCATTTGCAAAATGGTTACTTTTTATCTGCTAGACTATATGCCCTCCACTTCTGGTGAGTTCATACCCCCTTAGTTGTAAATGATCAGGAACCAAAGTCTGTAAAATTAACCAGGTGTCACATTACTTACTTTCAGTCCTTGATGGAGGCCTATTATCTCTACTGTAGCATGGTCACTTCTCTCCTTGTTTCTGGTGTGGCCCTCAACCACATCCCTTCTGTTCATAATCTTTGCAATTACTGTAGGAAACACATAGATTTACCTATGAGTGTCGCAAGGTGGGCTGAGTGGGTTTGGTACTAGGAACCACCTATTAGGGAGTACATATGGCACTTAATTTTCTGGGTTTGGGATACTTCACTTAATATAATTGTTTCTAATGACATCCATTTCCCAGCAAATTCCAATAATTCATCATTTTTGATGGCTGAGTAGTACTCCATTGTGTAGATGTACCACAGTTTCCTTATCCACTCATCAACTGTTGGACGTTTGGGTTGATTCCATGACTTTGATATTGTAAACAGTGCTGCTATGAACATGGTCATGCTTGCGCTATAGAGGTGAACCTCTGCTGTATGGGGGGTTATTCCCAAAAGTGGAATAGTAGGGTCATATGGCATTTCAATCTTTAATTTCTTTAAGAATCTCCAGATGGCTCACCATAGTGGCTGTATGAGCCTGCATTCCCACCAGTAATGTAGGAGAGTTCCCCTCTCTCCACATCCTCTCCAGCACTTGTTGTTGTTTGTATTGTGGATTTTTGCCATCCTGACGGGGGTGAAATGATATCTCAAGGAAGTTTTGATTTGCATTTCCCTGATGGCTAAAGAAGCGGAGCATTTTTGAAGATATTTGTTAGACATTTTAATTTCATCCCTGGTAAAGTTTCTTTTAAGTTCCAGGGCCCATTTTTTAATTGGGCCTTTGGTTTCCTTGGTGTTTAGTTTTCTGAGTTCTTTGTGCACTCTGGACAGTAGAGCTCTGTCAGATATGTGGTTAGTGAAGATTTTCTCCCATTCTGTGGGTTGCCTTTGAGCTCGTGTTACAATCTCTTTATCTGAACAGAAGCTCTTTAATTTCACAAGATCCCAACTGTTGAGAGTTGGTAGCAGTGACTGTGCCAAACCCACTGTTTAAGAAATGTTGGCCTAGCCCAATCAGCTCGAGGGACTTCCCTATCCTTTCAACTATGGTTTTTATAGTCTCTGGCCTTATATCAAGGTCCTTGATCCATTTGGAATTAAGTCTTGTACATGGTGACAAGTACGGGTCCAGCTTTAATCTTCTGCATGTGGAGATCCAGTTTTGCCAGCACCATTTGTTGAAGATGCTGTTCTTTTTCCATTGGATTCTTTGGGCCCCTTTGTCAAAGACCAAATGGCTGTAATTTTGTGGGCTTATATCTGGGTCTTCAATCCTTATCCATTGATCTGTGTGTCTATTTTGGAGCCAGTACCAGGCTGTCTTTACAACTATGGATTTGTAATATAGACTAAGGTTTGGTAGGGTAATATCTCCAGCAGTGTTTTTGTTACTCAGGATTGTCTTTGCTATCCTGGGTCTTTTGTGCCTCCATATGAATTTTGAGATTGTTTGATCAACTTCTTTGAAGAATTGCTTTGGGATTTTAATTGGTATAGCATTGAATCTGTATATTGCCTTTGGTAGGATGGTCATTTTTATGATGTTGATTCTGCCAATCCAGGAACATGGGAGGTCTTTTCACCTTCTGGTGTCTTCTGCTATTTCTTTCTTTAGGGTTTTAAAGTTTTCATTGTAAAGGTCTTTTACCTCTTTGGTGTGGTTTATACCAAAATATTTCATTTTTTTAGGGGCTATAGTAAATGGGATTGTTTCTCTCAAGGCTTTTTCACTTGTTTCATTCTGGACATATAGGAAGGCCTCTGATTTTTGCACATTTATTTTGTATTCTGCCACCCTGCTGAACTTCTGTATTTGTTCCAGGAGCTTCCTGGTGGAGTTTTTGGGATCACTCAGGTATAAGATCATGTCATCTGCAAATAGGGATAGCTTGACTTCTTCCTTGACGATTTGAATCCCTTTTATGTCCTTTTCTTGTAGTATAGACTAAGGTTTGGCATGGTGATACCTCCAGCAGTGTTTTTTTACTCAGGATTGCCTTTGCTATCCTGGGTCTTTTGTGCCTCCATATGAATTTTGAGATGGCTTTGGCTAAGACTTGAAGTACAATATTGAATAGAAGTGGTGAGAGTGGACAGCCTTGTCTGTTCCTGATCGAAGTGGGAATGCTTCCAATTGTTCCCCATTGAGCATAATCCTTGCTGTGGGCTTGTTGTATACAGCTTTTATTATATTGATAAAGGTTCCTTTCATTCCTACTGTCTCTAGCGTTTTTATCATAAAAGGCTGTTGGATTTTGTCAAAGGCTTTTTCTGCATCTATCGAGAGTATCATGTGGTCTTGGACTTTGGACTGGTTTACATGATGAATTACATTTATTGACTTGCGTATGTTGAACCAACCTTGTGTGCTGGGGATGAAGCCTACTTGGTCCCCGTGAATGATCTGTGTGATATGTTTTTGAATCTGATTTGCTAAGACTTTGTTGAGAATCTTTGCATCTGTGTTCATCAGAGAGATCGGCCTATAGTTTTCTTTTTTAAGTGAATCTTTATTAGGTTTTGGGATTAGGACGATATTAGCTTCATAGAAGGAATTTGGTAGTGTTCCTTCCTTTGCTATTTGGTGGAACAGTTTAAGGAGTATTGGTGTTATTAACTCCTTAAATGTCTGGTAGAATTCTGTGCTGAATCCATCTGGCCCAGGACATTGTTTGGTGGGAAGATTCGAGATTACTTCTTCATTTTCCTTGTATGTTATAGGACTATTTAAATAATTCACAACTTCCTGATTCAATTTAGGTAAGTTGTATTTACTTAGAAATTCATCCATCTCTTTTGTGTTGTCAAACTTCACAGAGTACAAGTTTTTGAAATATGATGTTATAATTCTCTGGATTTCTTGGGTATCCGTAGTGATAACTCCATGTTCATTTCTAATTTTGTTAATTTGGGTTTTCTCTCTCTTGCTTTTAGTTACTTTAGCTAGGGGTGTATCAATCTTATTGATTTTTTCAAAGAACCAGCTTTTTGACTGGTTGATTTTTTCTAGCGTTTTCTTAGTCTCGATTTCAGATATTTCTCCCCTTATTTTGCTAATCTCCTCTCTTCTACTTTTGGGATCAGATTGCTCAAGTTTCTCTAAAGCCTTAGCTGAATCATTAAATTATTTATTTCTGATGTTTCCATTTTTCTGATGTAGGCATTAAGAGCTATGAACTTACCTCTTAGAACAGCTTTCATTGTGTCCCAGAGATTTTGGTAAGTTGTATTTTCATTTTCATTCACTTTCAGGAAATCTTGAATTTCCTGTTTAATTTCTTCCTGAATCCAGTTCTCATTCAGCATCATATTGTTAAGTTTTCAGGAGTTAGTGTATTTTCTCTTGTTTGTTGTGTTGTTGATGTCCAGCTTTAGGCCGTGGGTTGTCTGACAGGGCACAGGTTAGAATTTCGACTTTTTTGTATATGTGTAGATTCGTTTTGTGGCCCAATATATGATCTATTTTGGAGAAAATTCCGTGTGCTGCTGAGAAAAATGTGTATTCTTTGGTGCGTGGGTGAAAAGTTCAATAGAGATCTGTGAGGTCCATTTCTTTAAGGGTTTGATTAAGTTCCAACGTATCTCTGTTAAGCTTTTGACCTGTTGATCTATCCCATGTTGAGAGGGCAGTGTTGAAATCCCAAAGAATTATCGTTTGGGGGTTGATTTCTCACTTTAGATGCTGTAGGGTTTTCTTAATGAATATGGAGGGGTCCGTATTGGGTGCCTATATATTCAGTATTTGAAGTCTTCCTGGTGAATTGTACCAGTGACTGAAATGTAGTATCCATCTTTTATAATTTTCTTTGGTTTGAAGTCCACTTTGTCTGATAGCATAATGGCTACCCCTGCCTGTTTTCTGCTTCCATTAGCTTGTAGAATTGTTGACCAGCCTTTTATTTTTAGGGCATGCCTATCTTTTGTGGAGAGATGGGTTTCCTGCAGGCAGCAGATTGATGGATTGTGATTTTTAATCCAAATTTGTAATCTGTGTCTCTTAATCGGTGAGTTAATACCATTGACATTTAATGTTTAATTCTGGACATTTTTTATGTTTAGTGGATTTTGTAAGTGTATTGTTTGATATTTATGTTTTGGTGGTATTATATTTCCCTTCTGTTCTCCTGGATATGCTTGTTTTTTCTTCAAGCTTGAGTATCATTTCTAGCATTTTTTGAAGGCCTGGTTTGGTGGAGATGTATCCCTTCAAGTCGTCTTTGTGCTGGAAAATTTTTCTTTCTCCCTAGATCATGACGGATAGTTTTGCAGGGTAAATCAGCCTGGGTTGACATTTTTGCTCATACAATACTTGAAGTATGTCTCTCCAAGCTCTTCTTGCTTTTACTCTTTCGACTGAGAAGTCATTTGTTATTTTAATAGGTTTACCTTTAAAAGTGACTTGTTTTTTCTCCCTTGAAGCTCTCAGCACCAGTTCTTTATCTTGAATGTGGAGTGTTTTAACTATTATTTGCCGTGGCGTGCTTCTGTTTTGTTCGTATCTGTTTGGGGTGCGGAATGCCTCGTGTATAGGGATGGGCCTCTCTTTTTTTAGATGAGGAAAGTTTTCCTTGATGATCATTTGAAAAATTTCCTCAGGGGTGGTATTTTGAGATTCTTGCTCTGGTATTCCATGAATACGCATGTTAGGCTTCTTCAGGGTGTCCCATATCTCTTGGATATTTCTCTCAAGTATCTTTTTGGCTTTAACAACCTCTTCCATTGAGCTGGTCAATATTCCCACTTTATCTTCAAGGTCTGAAATTCTGTTTTCTGCTTTATTAGTTCTGCTGATAAGACTCTCTGTGGAGTTCTGGGTTGAATATAACTTGTCTTGTAGCTCAGTTTTAAACTCTGCTTGAGTCTGTTTTAACTGCTGTATGCCAGTTTTTGTTTCTTGCACTGTTTTTCTCAACTCCTCCAAGTGTCTGTTGTGCTCCTCTTCAAAGCGATTGATTCAAATATTAATTCCTCCTGGATTTCCTCTTTCATAGTATTGAACATGGTAATGATCATATTTTGAAAGACGTTATCCTGGGTCAGGCTTTCATGGCCATTTTCCGTGGGTTTGTTCTGGTTGGATCTAACATTATGGGATTAATTCCTTCAGTGGGAGATTTGTTTATTTGAGTGTTGTTTCTCATGGATTTGCACTTTGACTTTGGCATTGTCGTTTTAACTCTTAAAATCTTCTTTTTTTAATTTCTGTGCATTTTTCACTAAACTGAATTATTTGATCTGGGTTTCTGGGGGTGGGCAGGGACAGAGCTTACCTAGGTCGTGGTGAGCCCCGGCTGGACTGTGCATGTCATGGGCAGTGGAGTGGAGGAAGGGAGGATGGGGCATCGGCGGGGAGCGCTATTTAACCTGGGGGTAGCTGGGGCGGGGCCCAGGGCACAGAGGGGTTGTCCTGCTCCTCCCAGGCCCTGCCCGGCTCCGGCTGGATGGCAGGAGGAGCTGGGTCCCTTGGGCTGCCTGGGGTTCTGGGGGTGGAGGGGGGGGGCTTGGAGCTTACCTAGGTCATGGTGAGGCCCGGCTGGACCGTGCACATCCCTAAATTTATAATCTTAAAATGAAAGATTATAGAAATTTAGAGGAGCAAGTTTGTAGAAAGCTTTACACAACATGACCATGAAATTCAATAATGTCTTCTGAATTATGCTGGGCTGTACATTAGACTCATAATGATATAAATGTTGGAAAGCTAGTTTTATCAGGTTGTTCCAGCAGAAATCTTATCAACAGTTTAAAAGTGAAAAACTGTTTCCTAAGTGTTTAATTTTACAGAAGCATTGGGCAGCTTTCAATCACTAAGAGCTGTGAAATATAAGGGTTGTCCTTAAAGTGTATCTTCAAAAATTATAGGCTACGTTTTGAAGAATGGGATTTCTGTCTTATTATTATGCCTAGTAAGAGGAAAAAAATGATTTTTTCTTTTTTTCTTTCACTTTCATTTGAGGAAGTACGGAGAAGGTAATTTACTTCACTGCACTATCCAGTTCATTTATGCTTGAAAAGTTGGATCGCAGCTTAAGATAATTACCACACTGTATATATCTAACTAAAAATACTAATCTTAGTCCAATAGGAAGTAAAAATGGTAGACAAAAAAATAGATGCACAATCCCAGATTGCACTGTTCATAACAGCACCTTTACTTCACTCAGACCAATTAATTCATGCAACCCAGCAAGGAAAAATATAGCATGGAATTTTCTGTTTGCCATACTTTAAGGATAATCAATTTATTATTTTTATGAGACTGATAATTTTTTTGGCTCATTGCTATTTCTTTGCTTGGATTTTATTGTGATAATTGGTTAATAAAACAACCAGAAGACATTTACCTAAAGACATTTACTTAGGCATTAATGCATCCTGCCACTAAGTTTACCAAAGTTTTCAGAAGGAATAGCAGAAAAAAAATCCCTTAAAAAGTTTTTGCAGGCTAATTAGCAGAATTCGGTTATTTACATATTTTGTGCAAACTAAAACTAAAAGTTGCAGTGAAAGTCATTATAAAAATGCAACCCAAGGGAATCACAGTCTTATTCCTAGGAAGAAGCATGGCTGTATATGTAGCAATTATGTAACTTTATAATTCCAAGGAAACTGCAAGTAGAAAAATATACAGTTTTATTAGATTGCTTTGCAAATTTGTTACTGCTGAACTTAATTGTGAAAAGTGTTTGACATAGTTAGATACAGGTGTCAACTTGACAGTTGAAGGTTCAAGCTCTGGGCACATTTGCAAGAAATTAGTAGTTGAGTTAAACCCAAAGTGAACCTGCAGAAGAGTGTCTAGTTTATGAGGCAGGCCCAGTCTATGGTGTGTGGGACTAGTCCTTTGGTAAGTAAATAAAATGGAGGAACTGTTTTAGAAAGTTAGCATCCTTCTGAATACTTGGCCAGACATTCTAGTCTGGGAAGTAAGGATTTTCCCTCTCTCATATGTTATGTGGTTATGGTGTAGCCAGTATCCATAGTCCCTGGTATTGGTGTGAAATTTCTTGTCAAGCTGGACTAAGAACTGTAACCAGATTATCATAAGTGAAAATAAAACCTCTTGTTTCCTTATGCCATTTTGACATGATTTTATAGGCAGTCATGTGGGCTAACTGCAACAGTTACTGACCTTTAATTTAAAATATTTTCCTTCTATTTCATGTATCTAAGTGACTTAGATAATTTTAAAATAAGTTTTCATTATCTCATAGACATTTTGCTGTTACTTCATGAAATTCGTGTTTCTTTAGGGTGTAACTGTAGAGAGCATTTTATGTTAAATTCATGCTGATGAATCTTTTTTCATATTTTTATCCATTTATTTATTTTTCTAGTTTTACAGGCATATTGAGTAATTATCCCTGTATCTCTCCTGTCCCTTTCCAATTATCTTCCCCTTTTTTCCTCCCTCCCCTCTTTCCATCTATTCATTCCATTCCCTCCTACCCTTCTATCTGCTTCTATAGATCCCTGATTTCCCTCTGGATCCTCTGCTCTAGTGGAGAGTGACTCTTCCTTGGGTGAACTTACTAATAGGGGCACTCTCTTTTACCTGTCTAGCCTTAGCCCCTAAGGTTCCCACTACATTTAATTATTTCTCCTGAGATCCTTACTAGTCTATGGGGGGATGATAGCATGTCAGTCATTATCCAGGTCTGGTAAGGACAGGCCTCCTTGCTTTGAGTTCCTGGATGCAGCCCTGCCTGAGGGGAATGTCTTTTCCAGTGGTGAATCACTCTATCTTTAGGCTCTTATAATCTTACTGCCACCTCTTCTGCAAGGTTTCCTGAGTCTTAGGATGGAGAGAGATTTCGTTGGCCTGAATGTGAGTGAGCACTGTTGGATCATGGTACTCTGCATTCTGGTTGGCTGTTGGTGTTTATTTCGCTGCTCTTCCAGGTCTGAGTAATAAGAGGTGTAAATATCAAAGATTGTTGTATTCATCTATGAAACGTTAAAGAAAAAAAATTCAAACATTAATAATCACGTCTGGGTGTTGAGATATCCTATCCCAAGATTAAATGATAGATGTTTAGATGGAAGATTACTCTTTGGCATTTGTGGTTATTATTGAGACATATGATCCTGTTCACTGTCATTCAGCTGATGTACAGTGCTGCACATGTGTTCCTTGTCATGGAAAGGAGGGGCTAGGAGCTAGTATGCAGGTGGTTGGTTACTTAGAAGAAACTAACCTCAGTGTCCTATTCCTGTTCTTCCCTCTCATTTTTTTATTTTGTTGCATACACGAATTTAGTGAATTTATGACATTTTCTCTCCTCAATCCTCAGTCCCATTCCCTTTTCTTTGCCCTTGCAATCCTTCATCTACCTTATCAAACTCCTTATTTTCAAGTCTTTTCATTTGTTTTACCCACTGTGTTTTATCTAGTTCACCTTTGATGACATATGCCCAATATGATTCAGACTATAGTAAGTATTCTAGGTCAGTGGATATATCCTTCGAGGAAAGGATCTTCCTTTTTTCCCTATCAACATTAGTTCTCATCATCACTCAGAGAGGTGTGGAGCCTCTTGAGGTCCTTCTTGAGATCCTCTTCTCTGTTCCTCTACAAGAGACTATCCATTCTTGTTCTTTTTTAAAAAAAATGTTGTTTTTAAATGCATCTATATCATAGGATGTTTCTATCTGGGTACATCCCACATTCTTAGTTTTTTTCTATTACTCCCTTAACCTATCCCCTCATTCTTTCTAAGTATTTTCTTCTATTATCTCCTCCCTCACTCTGCTGCCTGTAGTGTCCTGTATCTCCTCCTCCAATGTCTTTATTCTAACCTTTGTCTCCCCTCCCTTCCTTCTTCTTATCTCCTTCATTTTATAGTGATTAACCTTTAGAATGATAATTGAGATTCCCAGTATATAATTATTTTTTCTTCTCCCAGTGCCTTCCATGAGTATCATAACTGTCTCAAAGCAGAGAGTATCTTCATTAACTTGTATATTGAGAGAAAAGGAAAAGGCTCTAGAAATATACTTGTTACTGTAAAAAATTGGCCTTGAGGAAGTTTGAAGCAGACAAGATATATCAAATCTCCCTCTGACTCTCTCTTTCTGTCTCTCTGTCTCCATCTCTGTCTCTGTCTCTCTCAGGAGAAAGGGAACATAACAGCAACAGGACCATCCTGTCCTACTAGAGCAATTAGCTCCTAAATTCTCTTTAAACTATGATTATTTCATATGCTTTAAAACTGACACCATATCAAAACCTACTTTTATGTCACATTTATTCACTATAAAAACTGATAAAGTAGCATACAGAAAATCCAGTCCAAGCTTATGGTAGAAACTGCAACAGAAATCTAATTTTCTCTGAATTTTAGAAAGTGTCTGAATCATTCCCCTCAATATAAGCATAGAGGAAGTTCAGAATACTGGGTCGGGCAATGGCACTTTTCCAGTCACAATTCATTAAAAAAAGACTTTTCTTTCACTCAATATGTTTTTGTTGCTTCAGAAGTCAATATGTGAAGTAATATTCTCTGTGAATCACCAAAACCTACATTCAAGCTAGTACATCTCAGCTAGAGAGTCCCAGGTGGAAATTTTTGTCTTTTGTACACCGGCAGGAACATCTCTCAAATATGTGGCATGTAAGAGCAATGGCTAACTTCAAGAATATTACCCTATCAGCTTGGGCCACAATATGAAAATGTGAAATGTAAGAAAGACTCCAGGCCACACTTTACATGTCTATTTGTCACTGAACTAGCAAAGGGACCCAGGGCCATACACACTCCGCATAAATGCCGTACTAGTTGAGGTGCCTCTCCAGTCTTCCTTGCTGCTCTTTGGAAAAATGTTCTTTTTTATCTTCATCTTCATAAAGTCCCTTAGAGGCAGAGTAAGATGATTCTAGAGGTAAGAACTCATTCCCTGGAGGAATGAGGATGAGAGGCAGAGAGTCTTGTTAACCCCTTGCTGCTGGCAGTCACTGGGGGTGGGGAGGGTGCTTGGGGACTTGGTCAGTGTCTCCCTGCTTAAAAATTTCCTTGCAACCTGTCTTTCTCCAGAATGCAGACAAGGAGACCTATTATTGTCATTAATATAGTATTCTCTCAAAGGGACCAAAATCCACCTTACAAAAATAATAAAATGAAGTTACCACTACTTTTTTTTCCTATAGTTAAGCCAACCAAATAACAGTATGAAAATGAAACAACCCCGAGAGTTACCATTAATATATTCGCAATGATAACGATTGCTAACAATAAATAAAATGTTACAAAAGTTTTAAGAAAATCAAAAGAAGTGTTAATTCTGTGGCAAAAGATCTATTATGTGAACCATGTCAATTCAAGAACAGAGCCCTTTTTTTGGGAAAATTGCTCTGTTCTCTAGTTTGAACTTCATATTAAAGCTTTAAAATGTTCTTGGCAAGAACCCCTAAATAGTCAAGCTAAGAAATGAATGTAAACCCATCAAAAAAGACAACATAACATAGAAAAGCACTTGGTAACAGAAGAATGAATAATTTGGAGTACGTTGAGCCTTAAAACTCTGTTTATTGCATTTCTTCATACAGGGGCTTAAATTTGAAAGAGGCGAGGAATGGTAAAGTTGAACAAATTGATGAAAATTTGCCCTACATTTTCATATGTTTTCTACTCTTAGTGGAAGCAATATTTCAGATTTACATTTTCTGAAGAATAATTCAGGTCCTTAGCTGTTTTCCCACATTGCAACCACCCAAACCAGATGAATATCTGAAATATTACTACAGTCAAATGCTGGATAGTATAGATGATTTTAAACAAATACTGA
The DNA here is from genome assembly GCA_023101885.1 of Typhlomys cinereus. Taxonomy (NCBI): domain Eukaryota; kingdom Metazoa; phylum Chordata; class Mammalia; order Rodentia; family Platacanthomyidae; genus Typhlomys; species Typhlomys cinereus. The sequence continues at coordinate 3,736,484 of JALPQD010000020.1, forward strand.
CTTGGAAGTGATTTTCCCTGTGAAAAATGTACTCATGTTAATCTTAGAATTCAAAGATTCTAAAATACAATACTTTGTTTTTTATGTGAAAATACTATACTGATTTCTCATGGGGACCTGTTTTATTCATTGATGTTGTGGCAGGAGAGTATCTTTTATATGCTCATGTTACCCTCCTCTTGCCTTCTTTTTTGTAGTTGTGTGAAAAGAAATCAGAGGGAAGGCTTCACAATTTGCATTAGCAAAACAGATGTGCAGAATGACATTACTTGACATTGGTGCTTGACTCCTTGCTTATCAGCACAGAATGCAAGGCATAGTCAGGTATGGTAAACACTGATGGTTCTCAGGGGAAATCACAGTTTTTAATGAAGATGAAAGGGACAGTGGGAAATGGCAATGGACAGATACTATGGCAATAAGGCAAAATAAAATTAATCCTAACACAGCTAGGCCTAAGTAAGCAGCTGTCACTTGTAGGAGTACACATATACATTTATCAATCTATTCGGGATATTGCTTCATTTTAATCTATGGAATCTCATTTTGAAACAGCTTCCTAATTGGGAAGTACTTTGTGAGGGAATGAAAAAGTCTTCAAGCAAATCTATCAGTTGCGTTCTTCATGAGCAGCTTTCCAATATCAAATGCCACTGCAGTGCTTCAGTGAAGGCATACAATTATATAGAAGCCTCCAGGCACAATGAAAGTACTGAATGGTTTAATCAAGTGACAGTATTAGAGCATGTTTCTCAGCAATGTCTCCCTTTACAATGTCTAATGCTTGCACAGATCCCTACTGTGGTGGTTCATCTTAATTTTTTCCATCTCTGAAAAGCTCAGTGATTTTCCCTGAATGATCTTATGTGGGTTGTCACCCTTTCGGGTCTGATTCTCCTCTCCATGGGATGTTGTCATGTATGTCTACATAAGGGAGCTTATTATGGTTTTCCCAGGGAAATTTATGGTACAATAAATTTGTACTTGCTTAGATAAAAAGTAATTTTTTCTTTCCTATTCTTGAGCCTCTAATTATGAACTCTCTCTTGAAAATGGTAGTTACACTGTTCTCTCAATGTCAAATGGAGACATAGGTTCTTAGAAAAATAGATGAAAGAAGAAATGACCATTATTTGATGGTGATCATTTTTGTGTGAATGGTACATCTATGTTATTTTTATTAGTAACAGAATAATTTTAGAATTTTTGTATACTTTTATGATACTTCATAATCAAATGCTTTTGATGTTCTTCTAACACTTTAAACAATATAAAGAAAATATGTGTTGCTGTAAGTAATAAACTTGGATAGTTCTGTATTTCCTAAATAACAGTTCTTATTGGAACATTACTCTACATTGAATTGAAATCGTCTGAGGTTACCATGTAACTATAGTTTTTCTATTTGCTGCACTTTCTAAGATGTGTACACATTTTTATTATTATGCATCATTATAATTAATTATAAAGAGCACAAAAACTAGAGGAATATTTAATGAACAAAACATTTTTAAATTATGTGTTCTGAAAATTTAGCCCATGTAATTTTATGGGAATCAGCATGCACTTTATTAATTACATACTCTCAAAATCAAATATAATGAGAAATAATTGCCACATGGGGTCATTTCTTGTCAGGAAGAAGGCTGAAGGAAAAATATGAGCTACCACACTTGAAGTTTACAGGGACTAGACAAAAGCCCAGAAAGAACAATTAAATTGCAGTTGCCATAGAGTGGTCTGGGGTTACTAATACTCAGTTCCCTGATTCATAACGAAGTAGTATTAACTAATCAAGAATCAATCTGCCTTCAGTAATTACTACCTTGATAAGTTCTGTGCAAGACTGGTGGGTCAGCTAATTCTAGGTCACAGTAATCGGGGCAGTGAACAATGGCATTCTATTCTTATTTCATTTGTACAAGTTGGCAAATCACTGAAACAGTGTCATGGAAAGACTGTGAGCTTCACTTAGGCTAGGGAAATACCTAATGGGCAGACTTTGTTACTGGTGGAGTTTACCCTGCTAACTTCTGTTTCAAAAATAAAAGTTGAATCTACTGTTAAAGCTTCCCTTCCCCTAACATGCTAACTCTACAGTAGCTCCTCTGTGAACTGTAGATTTACTTCTAAGTGCTGTTAAGCTTTTGAGTTCCACTTTCTGACCTTGCGTGTGAGATGGTAGAATGACTGAATTGTTACAGCTGATACACAGTTTCTTACTCATTAAACAAATAATTGTTTTAAGGTTAGATTTTAACTTGATTAAAGCCTAAGGTGATCTTTCAAGAGTTGCCAACAAGAAATATTTGTAAAACATGTCTGTTTCCTGATCAAAGCCATCATCTACCATGTTTTTTCATTGTATTTTCAAGTCTGCATGATGGTGGTCTCTAATTTCATTTTCTATAAACTCTCAACTTTTATTACAGATCTTCATTGCTTGGGTAAACATTTAAATTCCTCTCTTTGGAAGCAGAAGTTCTCTCAGTGATGTTAAATTCTTTTCAAATTCCATTTTCACCAAAACACCTTAAGTTACAGTCCTACTATTCACTCATAGTATCTGCAAATTAGTGTTTTATTCTAATGTCATTGAGATCAGAAGTGGAAGCATGAGCCAATGAGAAAGGGCTAAAGTATGCATTTCTTTACTTTCTTGGTTTTGAAGGCAAATCCTGTTTGATTTCTGTAAAGCAGCAAGTCATGATTGTCAAACTAAAAGTCAATCACTCTTCCACTTAACATGCAAGGTTCTGAACTTGGAAAAAGAGAATGTTGTCCATGACTCAGCATATTTAGTGATATTGCCAGTGTTGTGGATTTTGACTCTTGGTAGAAGGGCTTCAGACACTCAACATCTCCCAATGGAGGCAAGACTCAAAAAAAGGAAAAAACTTCACATTTGTATATGTAGAGGATCCTCATGAATATGAAGAAATATGTAGAGGATCCTCAAGAATATGAAGAAATAATGAGCATGTCTAAATTCCTTTACTTTGATTTATTTTCATATATGCTGAATATGTTTTCATTATTTCCTCATATATTGTCTGTTTATACATTTTATTTATTTTATGTGTGTGTGTGTGTGTGTGTGTGTGTGTGTGTGTCTGCATCAAGGGCAGGGTGTATCCTTGTGGAGGGAAGACCAAGGGTGACTTTGGGAATTATCCTGCATTGCTTCTACTGCCTTTTTGCTTCACTGTGGGATTTCCCAGGCTCTCCCTACCAGCGCCAGAGGTTCAGGCCACTGCCATTTCTGCCTGGCATGTTTTTTTTTCTTTTTTTGTGGGACGTGGAATCTCAACTCAGGACCTTCTGCTTGCCAGGCAGATTCTTAACTCCTGAACCATCTCTCAGGCCCATATTATATTATCTTTTAAAATAGAGACATTTCTTCAGCTCTAAAAGTAAACCTTACAATGTCACAGAAATAATTTTATTCATCCAATGAACTATAAGTACTGTGTTTTCCATTAGCAGCATTTGTGTTCTGTTAGACAACTCTTCTTTTAAATTTTTTTTTTTGTAAATTTTTTTATTATTATTTATTCAATTGTGTGTGTGTGCGTATGTATGTGCGCGCGCATGTGTGTATGTGTGTGTGTAGAACCACGGACGAATTCGTGAACCACCATGGATGCCTCCACCTCCTTCTGCCCCGGGATTCACAGGCTCCGCCCTACCAGGACCAGAAGCCCGGGCCGCCCCCGCTTCCGCCTGGCGTCTATATGTGGGATCTGGGATCCGAACTCAGGACCTTCCGCCTGCAAGGCGGAGGCTTAACCCCTGAGCCACCTCTCCAGCCCCTGTTAGACAACTCTTAAGCAACAAACTATTACTTGTATTTTATAGATATATTATTTACTTGACATTGAAAGGCTGGTATAAATACATTCTCTTTTTATAGAATAAAAATTTAAATCCCTAGAAGTGCATGAACATTTCTCAGAATACCATAATTTTGAGTTTTGTAATGATCAGACTTATAATTATTAGATTCCTATCCTCGATAAGTTTTTCTTTGTATATAACCACCCCCCATACACACTTTGAATGGGAAGAAATCTACGATTCAAACTATTGGTTTGTGCTAATTATGCTGCTCACATAAGGGAAAGCTGTCCATATTGTTTGAGTGTCCTCTGCTCTGATTTTGACAAAGCAAGTTTTCATTATTCCTACAGTTTCAAGTACAGGAATTCTGCCATTAAACTAGAAGTTTGGAAGCAGTTCATCCCCAGTTATGATTCTGTTGAGATTATAGTTCTGGCTAACTCTTGATCTGCAGTTCTGTGAACATTAGACAAAATATTCCCTTATGTGCTTTGTCTTCTGACTTTGAAAAATATTGATAGAGTAAATTGTTGTCATTTACTCTGCTATGTCTGAGGTGATTCATTAAAAATAACCAAAGTTTGGTTAGCTTTAGTTGTTTGTTTCTGGTGACTGATTATACAATCAGTACTAGGTTTTTCTGTTTCAAGAACACTCAAATGGAGACAATTTTTTTTCTGTCTTAAAACTATTATCTGAATGAATATGCCTGGGTTTTATTTGACTGCCACTGGGTATAGTAAGCAATATTTTTCTGTCTCTTTTTTCTCTTTTAGCCCCTACAATCCCTTCATTAATTGAACAGACTAAACAGCTATATACCCAGTGAGTTTACTCTATATTAGCTAGTTTGTCTAGTCTATGCTCACTGCAGTGTTTTAAAAAATGTATTTTCAACATCTGGTATACATATTCATAATATGTTTTCTTTTTTTGAAGCTCACAAACATCCCCTCACGTTCATTAAGCTGAACTTGGGAGAGCTTTTCCTTTTATGGCACTCTGCTTTATGATTCTTCTTTTCAAATGGCTGAGAAATAGAGATTGCTGCCAAGGAAACTTCAGCCAGCCTCTATCATGTCGTCATTCTCTCCACATCTCCAAAGTGAAATGGAATATTTGATATTCATATAAAATGAATGGGCAGAATATTATTTATATGGGGAGAGAGAAAAAAAGATAGAGGAAAAGATGGATGTATGGATAGATAGATAGATAGGTCTAGAAAGATTTTGCACAGTTCACAGAGATTGAAATTTGCCTTAAGTAATTGTCATTGCCACTGGAAGAAGCATGGATGCTGGTGATGTAGTTGTGCAGGCTTAGATCCAAAGTGCCTACTGTATACAGAACACTCCAGGTCTTGGCCTGAGATCTAGGAGCAATGAGAGCAGGATATCAACATCCTGACTCAAGCAGCTATACTGAGAGTAAAGTTTTCCTTCTTCTGACTTTTTATTTGATCTGTGCCCTCTCCAGATAAAATGAAATCTCTGAAAAGTTTCTAACCATCTGTCCATGTGAGAAGATAAAAAGAATATACTAGAACAAAAGCAATGATTGCAGGTGACTAAATGTAGATGCAGCTCTGAGAATCCATTAGTCCTCTGTTAACCAAGACTTTAACAGACTTTTCAAAAAATCTATATGACTATGACATCTTAATACTTTCTTTCTGCTTTAGAGAACATAGAATTTTAGAAATAAGAAAGTAATGTGAATATGTGATAATATTGATTTTGGTATTTTAAACAAATCAATAAATAGATGTAAATACTTACAAATTATAATTTGTAATATGATAAATATTTATGGATTTAACCCAGATAAAAGAAAAGTTCTTCAGAAATCTCACTGGCAGGGCATACGTCTAGGTATTTGCCTGTGTGTCTTTGTGTTTGTGCAGGTGCATATGTGTAGATGTGTGTGCACATGACTGTGCATTTGTAGGCCAGAGGACAACATGGAAGGTTGTTCTTCAGGTGCTTCCCACCTTCTCTGAGACAGGATCTCTTACTGCTTTCAACTCCCAAGTAGCTTGGGTGGTTGGCTACTGGCTTGGGTGGTTGGCTACTGAGTCTCAGGGTTTCTCTTGTCTACCCTTCCCTAGATCATGCCTGAGGAGTGTGTGTGTGTGTGTGTGTGTGTGTGTGTGTGTGTATCTAATCTACTCTCACTTAAGCCTGGCATAAAATTCACATCCTGTTGTTTGCATGGAAAGTGCTTTGCTGACTCAATTATCTCCCCTGCCCTTTACTGACTTTTAAGAACAATTGAAATATTTGAAAGCCCAAAAGCTTAAGAACCACTGAGGATCTAAAACACTAAAAGAGTCTGAGTCTGATGCCCTAAAGTGTCTTGATACAGGGGGCATGCTGATGTAGAAAGACTTGAGTTCTGAGAATGACAAAGCTCCAGAGTCCTGCTGGATCTCTGGAGGGGCTTTCCTACTTGAATGACATTGGATTCTAGTGGTTTTTGTCTATTCCCTGTTGAGAGATTTTCCTGTGTTTCAGTAATGATGGTAAATGAAAGAGCGAAGACTTAATGAATCTACCTGCCGTCAGAAGCATTGAGATATATTCTGTTGGTACTTGAATTCCTTTGGTGGCTTCTGATCATGGGTTATTCTCAGGCATGGTTCACATTGGAGTTTCTTACAAGAGGCATACTCTCTCATGATCCGACTTGTCATCTACTCAGCATCATATTCAAGTCAGTCCCCATGTTCTGTTTCTTGCCCACTTGCTTCTTTGGTTTAAATATTCTTCACTTTTGGTGGGATAAAGAAGTCCTTTTGCTTGGGGCTTTACACTATGACCATTTCCAGAATCAAAGATTTCATATCTTCTATTTGGATTAGTCTAAAACAGCCAGCTTTACCCAAGCTTCCTCCTGTGGAGATTTTCCATTGACGGTTATGTTGAAATAATTATAATTTAAAAAACTTCTTCAATATAGTAGTTGCCTCAATAAATCCTACTTGTCTTTATCCCTAGTATAAAAAATCTCACATATGGAGAGAATTATTTTTATGTTAGTATCCCTGGAAACTACCATTTTTTGCTAGTACATATTAGGGACTAATATAAATGAATCAGTCAATTGTAATAGGTAAAATAGGGGACATCGCTACATTCATTTTGGGATTCATTGTTGCCTGGAAGAGTCTCCAGTGAAAAAAGACAGGGAGAAGATAAATAAGGATTGTAAATTGAATTTTATCAGTTTTTTACACTTAGCATCTAGTGGAACCAGAGACAATGGAATGCTTGATTTAATAGAGAATTCCTGCTACCTGCTTAAGATAACAGAGTAAATTAAAGAAAAGGAGGCAGAATTGGCATGCCATTAACCAAGCAGCTCCTTTTCAATTACAGGGTGAACAAGTCCATGAACAGCAAAATACAGGTCATCACTTTTCTTTTTTCATGTGTTATGTATTTGAATTATTTTTTCCCATGGATTTTAGCTGTAAATGTTTATATCCTTTTCTCCCCCCTCCCCAATTTCAGGTTTCAATGAAAGTTTTTATTTTATTGCTCCTTTCTTTGCCATTTCTCTGGATCCTTTTGATTTTACAATACTGTAAATCTCAAGACTACATTATTTGTGATTATCAATCACAGAATGAGTTATTTTCATCTCCTCTCTAGAACATTATATTAAACTAAACAATTTCCCATCAATTATTCATAATTCTTGTATGCCTTTTTTATGGCTCCCCCATATGGCTCTCCTCAATAACAAAAAAAGTAAAAGTAAGTAGAAGTAGCCCAGGATGTAATGAGGAATCAGGGTGAATAGCACTGTCCTTTGTCACTCACCAGGAATGCCTTTGATTTGTGGCTGCAGTTAGGAGTAAGAAGTGTGGAGGGGCAAGGGAGTTACATAGTACACAGGAGACCAAGAGATAGAATAGACAAAACCCAGAAGTACTGAACTGTAGATTTACAAAGAAACGGCAGATTTCAACTTAGAGTGTGGAACAAAGTGGTTAGGAAGGGGGAGAATGGCTCTTTCCCTGCTCTGGGGATATCACACAGAAGTGAAAAGGAAAATCCCCAGAATCCAACATTACAGAGCTGAAGTTTTCCAAACAGATCTTCATCTTGCATAAAATGAACTCTGGAGTGGGGACTTGGTGTCTGTTATGTTAGTACGCTGGGGTTGGAGGAAGCTGACCTTGAGATAAATTCCACATTCAAACCACTTTGTCAGAGAACAGAAACCTCACACTACTTACTATATTTCCGAATCTCAAAGCCCCTCTTCTTTAATGACTAAGATATTACCCTGACAGCTCTGTGAACTGCCCATGGATCAGTAGACATAAAAACATTTAGGTCAAAATTGTGGACCACAGGCAGAACTGCAAGTCATCAGGGTTAGTATGACAATGTCCAGTGACAAGGTACAAACATGGATGCAGCCCCGTGATTCATGGATATTGAAATCTACATGTGGAACATGCAACCATCCTGTAAACAAGGAAAGAGAAGAAAGTAACCTACAGAAAAAAATAATGTGTGCAGGGTATCAAGTGATGTACACTGGGAAACTTCTAGAGGAAAGCTAACTCATGCTCCAGAATTCAAGTCTAGGCAGAGTTCATTCAGCTCACAGGATCCAAACTGTATAAATCTTTGAGAAGCATTACATCCTTGTCTAATGCAGTTTGAATTCCAGATTTTTAAATTGTTTCATTTTATCATTTATTTTCCTAAATTAATTTATATGATTGGTGTATCTTTTCTGCCCAATTACACTGTTCTGGTTTTCTTGTACTGCTAATCTATATACTTTTCTTCTTTCCCCTTTCTTCATGCTTTCAGCATTTCCTAACCATTTTACTTCTTAATTTTCTTCAACTTTAATATTTATGATCCTTTTGTGATAACACTGTCTTACCTCTCTTGTTCCTTACTATTATCAGAAATGTGATTGAAGTGCTCAGTAAATCTTCATTTCATTTTAGTACTGGGATTGTTATGAAAGAATTGCACCTGGTATTGCTATATGTTTCTTCTACTCTAACTAATGAGGATAATAAACTCAAGTGAATCCTGTGAACTAAGAAGATCCACATAAAACATAAAAAAATGTGCTTAGGAGATGGTTCTGGATTAAAACCTTTGCCTTGCAAACAATAGGACCTGAGTTTGGATACCCAGATCTCATGTAAAAATGCTGGGTGGATATGGAAACAATCTGCAATTCTGGCCCTAGAAAATGGAGGCTGGGAGACCCTACAGCAAAAAAAAAAGAAGAAAAATAATTCAGGATGATTCTATTATCATCCATTGTACTCCACAGGCACATACACTTAAGTTGTACACACAGACACACACACACACACACACACACACACACCTGCAAGAAAGAAATAAGGAGAAAAAATACTGAAAGATGTACTCATCCCTAAAGATCTGTAAATCATAGCAGACAAATAATAAGTCAACATATCACTAAAAGACACTATTTCTTAACAACTAAACTAAAGAAAATGAAATAATTGAAATACAGGGAAAATATCAGAATGAAATATTAAATATACTCAAATATTTCATAGAGTATTCAAAAGACAGATGAAGTAAAAATAATAGGCTGTGAACCCAGATAAGAAAGTCAGCAATGTGGGAAGGCAAAAAACTAAGAATTTGAACAACATGGAGGAAAAAAATCAGCAAGGATATTGAGATTTTGGAAGAGACTAAGACAGAAATGTTGAGAATAAAAGAATTGACCATTCACTTGCAAAACATACTGGCAAACATCATCTACAGCCTAGTTGAGGCAGAATGAAAAATGTCAAGTCTAATGATAGAGATGAGAAGCAGTTATACTCAGACACTGATAAAGGAAATATAAAGTATGATCATGAGTTCTAACAACTCTGGGTATTATGAAGATACAATTTAGGAATTCAAGAAACCAAAGGAAACCATTAAAAAAAGAAACAGAGAAGCTTTCAGTGAAATTGTAGAAGGAAATTTCCCAAATCTAAGGATTGACCTACAAGAGATTTTTTTTTTTTGCAACCAGTAGCAATCATGACCAAAAAAAAACAACAACTACATACTCTTCTATGACATATCATTAAAACCATTGAATGAAGAATTAATACTGAAAAGATTTCAGGAGAAAGATCAAATGTACAAAGGTAAAACTCAGAATAAGTCATTTGAGTGATCCCAAAGCTAGGAAATCATGGAATGATGCTTTTCAAGTTGTGCCAGTAAATAACTGCAACTAGATTATTATATCCAGGAAATGTATGCTTTAAAAGTGACAGAGAAATGTCTGCAAGATGAAAACAAACCAAAAGTGTTCATGACCATTGCAACTAGCATTGCAGAAGACAAATTAAGGAATTTTATAAATAGATGAGGTAGAATGACAGCATCAGAATAAGAGCACAGAGAAAGGAAAATCTCATGACTTGATTAACAGATGATAAGTAAGGAAGAAGAAAAGTGTTCAGCAAATCAATGAGATCAATCAAAGAGAAAAGGAAGAATAAATAGAATGAAACAAATTATGAAGGGAAACAACAAAATGTAATAATCAGCAGATTTCTTTTACTGAACCATGATACAAACAGATATTTATTAAAAGATGAAATGCAATCGATTAATAGATACATAAAAATAAAAAAGTTCAACATTCTATGTCACCAAGGAAATGAAAACTGGATCAGCACTGAGATTACACCCCACTTCTGCCAGAGAGCTATCACGAAAAAAACAGTCAACTACAAATGCTAATGGAGATGTGGGGAAGGGAACTCTTACTGCTCATGACAATGAAAATTAGCTCAAAGTACCCAACATGAAGCTTCCTTCATAAATATATCTGAATATATGAATATAACAACAGAACTCACTAGGATCCAGGCATATCACTTCCGAGAATATGCCCTAAAGAATCTCAGTTAGCATATAGTAGTGATACCTGTTTGTCCATGTTTATTTCAGTATTATTCACAATAGCCAGTTATGCTTCAGAATACTCATCCATTAGTAAATGAATTGATAAAGGAGATATGGTAGGCAAACACAATGCAGTTTATTCAGTCATAAAGAAGCATAAAATTGCATCATCTTCAGAAAACCAGATGGGATTCAAGGTCATCATATTAAACAAGATGCCATATTTGAAAAGACAAATATGTTTTCTGTCATAAGCAGGACAAAGAAATATACATGACCAGGAAGTGGAAGGAGGGAGTTTTAAGAAGAAAGGAATGTTGCATACTGGGAAGAGTGGCAGGAAGAGTGATGGAGCGTTAACATGGTCAAGGTATATGATACAGACCTCTAAAAAAATCAGTAGCAAGCCCATTGCTTTGTACAATGAATATACATTATTTTAAAATTTAAAAATGATTGATCTAGACCATTTCTAGGCAAAGGATAGATAGAGATAGAGATAGAGAGAGACAGAGAGAGAGAGAGAGAGAGAGAGAAAGAGAGAGAGAGAGAGAGAGATCCACTGTTATTTTTTCTGTGCAGGATACTAGTATTTGTTTAATTAGGAGTCTCTCTATGAGCTGGGGCCCAGAGAGAAGGTAGTATATATGGTATCACAAATAATCTACAGTGCTTAGGAAAAAGAGAGACATAACATGCACACACAGAACACCAATTTTCCTTGGCTAAAGTGAGATGTGTGTGTGTGTGTGTGTGTGTGTGTGTGTGTGTGTGTGTGCTACTCCAGTGTGATGTAGTCCATACTGGCACATTCTCCATTCTGTGTTTTCTATCATATTAGTTGCAATTACCTTTTAAAGTAAATCTCATCCTGCAATTTGTTTCAAGCTCTAAAATGTTGCTCTGTTTTCAAGAGTGAATATCTTAAGTGCGACAATGGTCAAGGACCTCTCTCTGTGATGCCATGACTGCAGCCAACCAGACTTCTGTTCAGTCCCTGAGCAGCAAACCCAGAGGATTATTTGTCCTCCCACCACCTACCACTGACATCTTTACTTATTTCTGGCAAATCCCCTCAGCTGATGCAACTCTTTACTCAGAAATTATTTCTAAATGAGGCTGCCTTGAACATGTCACTCATGTCAGGCTGGAGAGGTGGCTCAGGGGTTAAGCTTCTGCCTTGCAGGTGGAAGGTCCTGAGTTCGGATCCTAGACCCCACGTATAGACGCCAGGCAGAAGCGGGGGCGGCCTGCGTTTCTGGTCCTGGTAAGGCAGAGCCTGTGAATCCTGGGGCAGAGTAAACAAGGTGAAGGTGGAGGCGGTCCATGGTGGTTCCCGAATTTGTCCGTGGTTCTACATACACATACACGCGCATACGCGCACAATTGAATAAATAATAAAAAAAAAAACTTCAACCTGTCCTGATAGCCTGTATATTCTATTATTTTTTTCTTATTTTAGAGCACATTGTAGTGCGTATAACTAGCTCTGTATGCTGTTTACTGTTACTTCTCCACAGGGAACTAGATGAAGTTAGAAAAAATAATCACTGCTTTCATACTAGTGAACCAGAGCAGTAACTGTTACATAGCAAATGATGTTTGCTGATAAGCATTGAACCAGAACCAAGTTCTATCTACTCATGATTTTTTTTTTTATATTTCTTGACCCATCTATGAGGTCTTAATGTATCCACTTACCTTACAATACTTCCTCAGGACACTGGCCCCAAAGACTAAATGTATAATATATGTATAGTTCAGCAGTCTAAGACCTCTGTCTCAACAAGAACACTAAGGAACAACACAGGTATATGAAATTTGGTTTTCCACTCCCTTTTCTGAGTTCTTCATATTATTTCACTAAAAGAAGGAAAACTTAAGAGTTACACAAGTAACCAAATATAGATAACTCAATTTGGTGCCTTTTATAGCAAAAAGAAAAGACTTGTTAAGTAACATTTCTGTTGAATTTCATGCCTTCAAACTAACTGGATCAGCAAAATGAGTCCTGTGGAGGGATGGAAGAGGAAAGAGAGAAGCTTTCAGCAAGCACAAATAACTGTTCCTCTGTACTACAAATTTCCTAGTCTGAATCAGCCTGCCCTACAAGACAACGAGCTACCTAATAAGTGGAAGAACAATCCAAGCTTACTTATGAGATTACATAGATACTTTACTCCTACAAAAATAATTTGGTGTTTAAAAAGAAGTATTTTGGTGATGAACAAGAATTAAATTAACTCTAAATCTGATTGATCACAACTCAATTTATAATATGACTACTTAAAAGGAATGTGTTTTATTTGCACCAAATTCTATTCGATGATGACTTCTCAAAGGTCTGTGAAAGTTCAATAGTCAATGAGTTTTGCCTTTATGTTTATTTTTCACCATGAGTTTTACTTTATTTATTTTAAATGCTATCTTTGGAGAGTCATTTCTTATTTCAAATCATTGACGAGTTAGGTTTTCCTAAAGAAGATGTGTTTTATAGGATCATTAGCCACATCAGTACTTTCTTTATGCCTTTAAGAGATTTTTGATGATTAAGTAAATGCCTCTAAAAAAATTACAAGGGTAAAATGAGTGTTAAGCTGTGAGAGCAACAATAAACAGTACAGCCTGGATGTAGAGAGAAAACACTATGAAGTATACTGAACAATGACCTAGAATAATCAGAAATTCAGAAGTTTAACATTTTTTCTGAGTGCTAAAATAAGTAACTTTTTAAACCTCTCCACATACAAATAACTTCTATTTGCTTAAAAAACTGAGACTATTCCCAATATGATTAATGATAGCCTCTCATATTTTTGAAGTGCTTTATGAGGCATAGAGTGGTTATATGTCTACAGCTGGGATTTGGTTCACAACAACATCATGAAGAACGTCTGTATTGTATTTTTCTGAGTTATAACTGGAACTCAGGTCTTCAGCCTTATGTTCTATTTCAGTTTTCTTACTATTGTGATTTTAAATGATGACTTTTTGAATCCTAGATTGTAGATCATGAAATTTATTTCTCTCAGTCATGAAATTCTAAAGAATCTTAAAGATTAAGTCACTTTATTTGGCTTAGAATTCTCCCACTTAATATCAACTAAAGGCTATGGCCTGATTTGAATATTTCAATTACCTTCAGCCCTTCCTTGACTGACCCAGAATATTGAACTGTATTTGATTTTCAAAATATCTTCAATGCAGAGTCATCAGTTTGAATTTTTTCTTTATAAAGTAATAATTTAGATGAAGTTTGTTGTTGATTTACTCAATTTTCTTTTATGCATTTTTTAAATTCCAGTTGGCTGAATACTTTTTGAATATTGCTATTTAACTCATTTGCTTTTTTACATAAAACTTAATCTCATGTTTGATTTTGCAAAAGAGCTAAAAATAATATGTAAAAGTCTAATGAGACTTAGTGTGCTAGTTCTTTTCATGATATTTCCAATTACTTTAAGACAAAGAAATGTCAGGTATCAGAAAGCAATTTAAGAGGGATTTGAAGTGATTATAGAGACTTTTTAAATTCCCTGAATTCATACTGCAAAGCAATTGTCTATTCTGATCAGTAGTTCTAGCCTATAGACAGCTTGCATTTACATTACTCTTATGGTTCATTGAGATAATATAGAAGTTCAGACAGCATAAATAAATCAAAAGATAAAAGCTGAAAATTAAACATGAACTCACACCCCCTCTTTGTAATGTAAAGTAATATATATGACATATGGTATAATTTGTTCTTGATCCATGTCAGGTTGCATATAGCCACACTTTTGCTTTACTTTTGCCATAGAATCACTAAAGATTAGAACTTAGGAGAATATTAATAAATGTTGATTGAAGAGTTTTTGCTAAATATTTGATAAATATATTCTGAATTTTATAGCTACTTAAAATTTAAATGAAATAATTCAAACATTTATTTGCTTGATATTTATTCATATGGTATCCTGTAGGGAAGAAAAAAAGAATATCTCATCTATATGTATAATACAATAATTCATTTTGTAGAAAAAATAGAAAATTAGGCTGATTCACACAAACATTTCAAAGAATTAACGCAATATTATACACTGATTATGTCTAAAATAGCTTGATTGTAGAAGAGGACTTGATTAATAATATGTTCATTTTAAAAGTTTGTAACATTTTATATCTTCCTGTAAACTACATAAATTTTATAATTAGAATTCATTAAAATATAAAAACACAGAAACAAAAGTTAAAGGAGCTGAATTTATATTATTGATATGATATTTATTGTTGATACTGTAGGCTCTGTAGCAGGAATGCCCCATTTTGCCTATGACTAATTCTTTCCTTGGGATTCCCAGGGAAAACCAAGGGAAAGAGCAGGGCAGTTTTCTCCCCTTGCTAGCAAAGGTTAAAATACTGCTTAGCCTTAATGTGTTTGGTCCAGTTTGCTAGGAAAATTCTTGTTTGTCAAACCCATCCTATGTGTTACAATATAGTCAGAAAATAGGCAGTGCACAGATTAGACTGAACACACTGAAAAGAAGGGCATCGGTATGAAAAATGTACAGTGTGGGAAAGAAGACAGACAAGATAAGAAAAATATAAATCTCAAGCTGTTGGAAGATGGAAATTCAGATGGCATCACAATTTAGCCTCTTTTGGCATCCAGAATTTTCTGAACTGTTGGGAACAGTGTTCTGAAAAGAAAAGTTCATGCAAAGTCATGGCTACTATTTTCTAACATGAGAAATTCAACATCTTTGGACAGAGTTGTCACAATACTGTCTCATAGATGGCTTAATCAAAGTGTTGTATATGGTTATGCATGATGCCTCATCCTTTCAAACGGCCCTGGAAGCCCAGTGATTTAAAACAAGAAGCACTAACTTGCCCATAAGTCTGGGATATTAACTGCAAGGAATTTCTTCAGTCAGGAAGGCAGACTCATAACTGCTCCAAATGTCCTTTGTTCTGGATGCAAACAAGATCTTCCAATGACAGATGCAGATACAGGCTACAATTAAAGCTCTTAGAAAGATGTAGCATGTAGTATGATGATTTATATATCTTTGACCAAAACAAATCATAGTCAAAGCTAAATTTGGAGATAGGGGAGTGCATTCTACCCTGAAAGGGAAGTACCAAAAAGTTAATAGGCAAAAAATATAAATAAACTTTCATTCTATTGTAGAGGTAGCTGCTAACAGTGAAAGAGGATGGTGTTGGATGATGGTAAATGTTTCATTTTCTTAGTCTAATTAGACTCATCCCTTTAGTACTAGTTATATAAAAATCACTTTATTTTCTTGTCAACCTCCCTGTCCACTGTATTTCAGAATTATGCTTGATTTTGCCTCTATGACTAAAGGTAGCAATAGAAAAAATGGAATAATAAAATAGGGAAACATAAGTTTTCTACCTTGAAATCCAGCCTACACTTAGCATTTCTGTTCTGTGAACACTGGGAGTTGGAAGAGCTGGAGAGAGGATTTTGTCTTTGTGATATCTAATACCTCTTGTGATTCTACAACTTCTGTGCTTGTGTTTTAGATTGTGTGTCAGAAAACAATCAGTGACCAGTTGTCTAGGTCTGGATTGGTTGTATCCAGATTGAATGAAATGCAAGTCCACACCAGTTCCAGAGTAGCAAGGAAACTATATTGAAAACAAAATAACAAAAAGATCAGATTATAATGCAATATTCAAGAGCCCTTATTGGTGTTTGAAGTTTTGTTCCAGAATTTAGAAGAATGAGGAGTGTGGTTCCTAAAGGATATAATTTGTGTGGTTATCTATTTTGATGGATAGATTAAATTATATAATCATCTTTCCTACTATGCATATCCTTTTCCATAACGCGGTTTATTTAAATCGTGTGCATACTTAATTATTTTGAGGCTCAAGATGGTAAATAGAAGATTCTTCCTAAGCCTTTATCTGATAGAAAAATTCTGGCTTATACATCCAGACTAGTTCGGGCTAGAATGGCCTTTCTAATCTTGTAACCAGATGCTTTGAAAATAATTTTGAATAGAGACTAAGCTTGGTAATTATTATGGTTTGATTGTTCAATGTTCAGAGAGGCATATATATGCACTGTACATACAGGTAAGAGACTTAAGCTCTTAGGTGTATTATTGGAAAAGGGATGTGGTTATAGGTCTAAATAAGTGGAGTCCAGGGTTGCTATAAATTACCTGTGCTTGACTGCTTCAAGTCCATAGCATTTCCTTAAAGGGGAAAATAGTGAGATTAAACAAACAGAAGTAGCACAGAATGTCTTTCTCTCCTAAGCATACTGCAGAAGATATCTGCAGTTTTTAGCTCATGTGTCAAAGTTTGGGCACAAATTAATGCTGCTACTTTGGAAGGTGATGGTAACTTTAGGAGTACAATCCTATCTGTAGGAAGTAGGCTACTGGGTATGTGCTGTCTGGGGTCCTTTCTCTCTTTTTCTCTCTGTCTCGCTCTCTCACTCTGTGTGCTTCTTGGCCACTATGAAATGAGAAGCTACCATCTGCCATGTGATTCCATCATGATGATTTTTTTTTCTTGCTTGAGTCTCAAAACAATGGGAACCAACTGACCATGAAAAGAAGCTTCTGAAACCCTGAGCCAAAATAAATTCTTATACTTTTAATATTTTTTCTTTTATGAATCTTCACAGAGAAAAAAAATGAGATAGTAACTTTCTGGGCAATCAGCTTCCTGTTCAACAGTTTCAACTCTAAAATAAGGGAGCAGAATTAAACCACTCTAAAAGATGCTTTAAATAATATACATTCCTAAATAGGTAGAATGTTATTTTTATATAATTACATATATAATTACAAATGCTAACTACATCACAGAACAATAGTCTGCCCTTGATTTTGCACTTCCAGAAGTAACTACAGCCTTAAGCATGAAGACCTAAATTAGGAAAGCCAAGAATGATAAACTTTAAATTCATGTAACCTCAATTTTGTCTCCCCAGCAGATCGGAGGGAAAACAATGGTGATGTTTACTCTGCCTAGCATTCTTCATCTCTGTGACTCACATTGACTCTGGGACACTTATGTGAGGGAAAGGAGAAAATTATTATGTACTATGTTGGTACAATAATAAGTGTATTTTCAAGCATTTCAAGTTCTTAATTACAAACTAAATATCAAAACCAAGGTACAGCAAGAAGAAATACTCTGGGACCAATACAAACATATTATTATTGAATAAACTAAGGAGATTTGAGAAGTGGATTACCAAGAGATTTCTTAAGAGCTAATTTGCTATACTGGATTAGTAAAGGCTTTTACAGTTTATTAATTTGTATCCCCTTAGCAATCTTCATATTTGTTTTATTTCTTACATTTGTTTGAGAAGTCCTTATGAATCTTTGAGATAAAAGAAAATAAAAGGATTTTTGTTTTTGTTGTCTATGTAAAGAAAAGTTACAAATAATGAATATTCTCCTAAAATAGCTTAAATATGTCTTTATTCTTACACAGATCTCATTGTGTACTAACCATACACATATACACGATTAAAAGATTTAGATAAAAGCAGGAAGCACTTTCCCTCTAAAAATATTAATCATAATGAAGTAAACATTGCTAATTTACATTTATTTCACAAAGGAATTGGAGCTGCTTAAGTTCAAAGAAAATGTTGAAAATAAGCAAGTGAAGAGCTTAAATTAAGGAAAAAATGAGTTCTTAAAGTGAGGAAATCAGAGGTTCATTGAATACACATTGACTTACCAATCAAAAGTCTTGCTAGTTACTAGAAATAGTCCATATTTAGCTATAATTTACTTGAAGCCAGATAGAAAAGTGCATCACTGAGCAGGGAAGTATGCTGTAATCCCAGCACTCGGGAGGCTGACAAAGGAGTGTCTCCTGTTTAAGGCCACTGGGAGCTCCAGAGCAAGGTAGCAGTTAAAAAAAAAAAAAAGCAGTGAAAATCAAGATCCATCCCCAAAATCATTATGTTAGCCTGATTCATGGGAACACACTGTTGGTGAAAGATAGGTGTTTATGGAACTGATACTCGAAATAACTTTTCGCTATGGAACCTTAAGGACAATGAAAAATACAAAAAGACATTGTGATGTATTACATATTAATTTTAAAACTTATGAAAGTATCATAATGCAGTTGATGTGTTTTAAAAGTTGTGTTCTTTGTCCTTGAAATAGAATCCAAGAAGTATGATTACATGAATCTTATTTTTTTATCAATGTGGCATTTTATCAATGTGGTTTATTCACATAAACCATTAACCATTCGAATATTATTATGATAGCTTTGAGAATTCACATCATAGAAAATAAACCAATGAAATTATCCTTACTTAGTTGTTCTGCCTATATTTATATTTATACCACAGAGTGAGCTGGATGTTATCTAGTACACACACAATATGTTGATCTTGTGATAGAGTGTAGGTTATGAAAATGAAAATTCTTAGAAGATATATATGGCACATATTTGAATGTAGAAAACGCTGAGAATCAGAGGATTCTGTTCCTTCTACAGTTTGTTTAAGCACTTTATGAGCCTTGTTTATCAGCCATACCCTTCGAAGCATGTGAAGGAGGCGGTTTATCACATAGTCCATAGACACTATACTGGTTAGTGCTCTGTTCTAAAGTGCTATGTGACACATTTTATTGAGAATGAATTAAATTATGCACACACACACACACATATATATATAAATTGTCAGTCTCTTTGGTTCAGATGAGAATGGAGACAGAAGTTTTTCCTGAAAATATAGATTAATCCATGAATTTCATGAAAGAAATATAGTGTTCTTTACAAAGATCATATAGGTGAAAGCAGTGATATTGGAAGTGATAAATACAATGACTGATACCTGGACTTATGTCAGTACAGACTTCAAAAATTACAGGGGGCTGATAAACAAGAGCTGACATAGTTTTCAATTACAATAATTCTCTGGTATTGGGGACTTAAAAATGATTCTCTAGCATTATTTTTCTCCATTGTCACCACTGTAAGATTTATATACTAAATTTATGGTATTTGTTCTGTAATTTAGTTATCCTGAAAATTAATAATATAATAGAATTTAGTGAGGTCACTAATAATATAATTGGCTATGTATTTCATACACTGTGCTTTTGAACTTCTAGTCTGGACAGAGAATTATATAATAAGCCTCTGTGGTTCTGAAGTCTTGGTTAGAGATACCCAAATATGGAACTTTATAGCCTTCATTCCTATTCAAGCCCACTATTCAAAGGAATCCCTTTTCATAAGTCTTTGTACAGAGCATCATTTCCGTTTCTTGGAAAACCATGACTCTTAAAAAAAGCTAATTGATTAAAGACAATATTATTCACTTTGTTATTACAGATGATGATTTCAAGATAGAACCTGACCAAACTCCTTTTATTATATCATCAGGAGAGGAATAAATCAAAATCAAAGCTCTTTTATTGATTAAATCATGTTTAATAAAAATGTATTGGGATGAACAGGAACATTAAACATAAAATATACATTTTAACTTCATGTAAATTGAAATATAAGCGAAAACTCTACACAAATGTAATCTTGTATTTAACTATTTAGCAATTTCTCTGATATTTAATAATTCTTTAAATTATTTTGTTTTGTTTAAAGATATAAAATTATTCTTCAAGTGTGCTTTCCTCAGAGAATTAAAAAACTTCTTTGTTAATAACTGATGCTGACAATTTTGGAAGGAGATGGAGCTCAGTTGAAAATGTACTGTGAGACTCTGGTGGTATCAATTAGAAATTCAGTCCTCTGAAAATCATGAGATCTCTGGTATATGAATATGGTAGAAACCAAGGAACATTTTTGCTATTCTAAATTCTATTTGATTAAAGATTCGTTTTGTCATTTAGCCATACTTGCTATGTGGCCCCTTTACTTTCAAGGAATGTGGTGGTTTTATATGAAATAAAGTACATCAAAAGAAGAGAAAAAGTTAAGGTTTCTATGGCATAACAAACAGACTGTTCCACAATCACACAATCACAGCTACCTGCTTTCTGTTCACAAAGGCAGACAAATCTAGTAATTTCCCACTTGTAAAATTGACACTTGAGATGGAAAATGTTTGGGAAAATCTACACTATTTTTCTATATAATTTAAAAGGGATAATGGGAAGATCCATTTACTGCCAAAGGTAGTTCAAAGACTTCCTTCAATTTGCATGCTGTTAGATTGTATTATATTTTCTGAGAGTTAAACTCCATATTTAACTCACAGAAAATATCAGATAGGGAATTTGCACAGACCTTCGGTGGGGCATTGTACATAAAGGGGTAAGAGTTAGAGATGGCAGTAAATCAAATCTAGATATATTAGGGGCACGCTTACTTTATTGATATCTGGGTTATATAGTAGTATTCAGTTTAGGAAATGAAAATCCCTTATGTCTGTCCTGATTCGCTTCATTAGGACCATTTTTGACTTGTATCACATTACCCTTCCTTTCTTTTTTTTTTTTATTAGTAATTTATGGAAAGACTTTGTTTTTCAGTAATGCCCTTTAATATAGAAGAAGTCCTTCTACAAAACTGTCTTACAGTGAATTCCTAGTAGTTAATTCTGGAGTATCCTAATATCATGAATCTTGCCTTTGCACTCTCTGCTTCTTAATGAGACTTTTGCTTTCTGCAGGGTTACAGATATCGAGTAAGTTGACATGCATTGAATTCTCTTAGTGTTCAGGCTACGGCTGCACAGGGAATTTCACTAAAACCAAGAGACTCTTTTTCCTTTAAAATCTCATTATATAGTAGGAATGATAGAGCAGAATTAAGAAGGTAATGTAAAACTCTTCAGAAGAATACTGGACAAAGCTTACATGAGACCCAGGAGGAGAGATTCTCAGCTATTTCATTAGCTAGAGATGTAATGTTAAATGAGGCAAAAAAAAAAAAAAAAAACTTTTTCTTAGATTCCTCTACTGAAGAAAAGAGAAATAGTAAATTCTTTTTGTACTTGAACATTTTATTACTATATTGTAGTTTCATCAAAATTTCCTTTTCTTTTTTTTTTTTTTTTAATTTTTTTTTATTCATATTATTATTCAAATGTGCACATGTGCGTGTGTATGTGTGTGCGCGTGTGTGTCTGTGTGTGTTGTGTGTGTGTATGTGTATATGTAAGAACAACGGACGAATTCGCGAACCACCATGGACGCCTCCACCTCCTCTGCCCCGGGATCACAGGCTCCGCCCTACCAGGACCAGAAGCGCAGGCCGCCCCCGCTTCCGCCTGGCGTCTATACGTGGGATCTGGGATCCGAACTCGGGACCTTCCGCCTGCAAGGCGGAGGCTTAACCCCTGAGCCACCTCTCCAGCCCAAAATTTCCTTTTCTTTAGATATATTTTCCCATTTATTCTCAGAATTTTAAGCATGAATGTGATGTATTTTTATGGTGCTCATTCTATAACTTTCTCTTATTGTCCTTTTAACTCCCATTGAACATCTTTATGCCTTTAATGAATCTCCCTCCTACTTTGATTATTTATATACTTATTTGGTGGTCCACCGAGATTAATGAGGGTTACTTTTGGATGGGGATTTATTTACTGGATCATGGATTTTACCACTGAAGAAGTGACTCTCCCTCACGCAGCAACCATTAGCTACTGGTAGGGGTGCCCATCTCATGATGACATGTAGGGAGGCTCAAAGTTTTGTAGGTCTTGTGAGGTAACCTCAGCTGCTCTTTGTGAGTGCTCATGAGTTTTCATGAGAGCAAAGACCTTGTCACATCTGCAGATAGTACTTCACAGCACTCCTCTGATCTTCTGGCTCTTACATTCTTTCCACCCCTCTTCTGTGGTATTCTTGGAGCCTTAGAATAGGTGATACCTACGTTTCTTTTATGGCTGATACTTATTCTTATAATTTGACCAATTAAGAGACTCTGCATCAACTATCTCCCGCTATATAAAATTACCTGACTATATCTAAGAGCAGCAGCAATAATCTTTGGAGCTAAGCAGAAATCTTTAAAAGGCAATTTTGCAACATGTTTATTTAGGAAAATAATAGCAGCTTCTCCCTGGGACTCCACAGTCATAGACTTTTGACCAGTTTCACTGGATCAGGTACAAAGTCCCTCCTGTGGAGGAGGCCTGAATTCCAATCAGAAAGCGGTTGATTAGCCCCATAACAGTCACACAGCTTTTTCACCTCTGGGTACCATCTTACCTAGCAAGTCAATATTTTAGCCTTCAGGAGTTAGTGGACTTATTACTACTCTGTGAGTCCACAATTTTATTGCAGGTCACTATTCCAGGTCATACATCAGGACAAGAGACATCATACTATCATTGGGGACTGAGGTAACTGGTCACATCCCATTCACAAGAGCAGAGGGCAACCCTGACAATTGAGTTCAATCTCAGAATCCACATGAGAGTTAGGAAGAGAACCAACTCAAAAAAGGTGCCTCCAACCACCATAAACACATAGACATGTACGTGCGCACACACACACACACACACACACACACACCAATAACAATGAATGAAATAAAAAATGTTTTCTAAATGAGAGTGAGATATATGTCCTTATTTTATGCTATCCCTTAATTGTTTCCTGCACAAATATAAAAAAAGATATATAGTTACAAACTGGACTGTTGTAGATTTGTCAGAGGAATTCAGGCTGAAAAGGAATTATTAATAAGCAAAAGTAGCAGAATTTCTTGGTCAATTTCCAGACGCACTAGCTGTAGGCCCTATTTACCATAAATATGCTCCTTACACAAATTAAAGAATACTTCTAAATAGCCATTATTATTAATCGTGAGCAAACAGTATAAAACAAGAAAATGCCATAGACAATGTAACCCAGGCTCTATGCTGTGCATATGAGTGCCTTACCATGCTTTCCAGGCTTAGCTGTTATGAGAGCTATACCATGGGGTTGAACAGAGAATTATATATCATTTTTATGTGGGACAAGGATAAGATTCCACAGAGATGAATCTAGATATTCTCAGAATTGTATATCAGTCCCTGGGTATGAGAAGAGATCAGAGTGAGTATTTGATTCACTCCACTTGACATTATTCCCTACTGGGAAGAGGAAGCTACAGATTAAGGAAACTAGTGAGTGAAACGACTGCTGTAGTTTGAATATAAAAGTTCATCATTGTCTCCTGGGTTTGATCACTTGGTTCCAAATTAGTGATACTTTTTGGAAACATAATGTTAACTTTAGGAGGTGGTACCTTGCTGGAGGTTGTAAGCAGTAGGGTGGACCTAGATATTTTAATGCCCCCTTATCTGTTCTCTGTCTTCTAATGCAACATGAGCTGGTTGCCATGCCCCTCCCACACTATAAATCCTTTCCAACCATGGACTATATCCTTTCTTAAACCTCAAGTCATAAAACAAAAGCAACACAAAAGGGCCCAAAAAATTCAACGGAAAAAGAATAGCATCTTCAACAAGTCCTGGCAAAACTGGGTGTTCACATGCAGAAGATTAAAACTGGACAATTACTTGTCACTATGTACGAGAATTAATTCCAAATGGATCAAGGACCTCGATATAGGGCCAGAGACTATAAAAACCATAGTTGAAAGGGTACGGAACTCTCTTGAGCTGATTGGGCTAGGCCAACAGCTCCTAAACGGACATCCAATAGCACAGTCACTACAACCAACTCTCAACAGATGGGATCTTGTGAAATTAAAGAGCTTCTGTTCCGATAAAGAGATTGTAACTCAAGCACAAAGGCAACTCACAGAGTGGGAGAAAATCTTCACTAACCACATATCTGACAGAGCTCTACTATCCAGAGTGCACAAAGAACTTAGAAAACTAAACACTAAGGAAACAAATGGGCCAATTAAAAAAATGGGCCCTGGAACTTAAAAGAAACTTTACCAGGGAAGAAATTAAAATGTCTAACAAATATCTTAAAAAATGCTCCACATCTTTAGCCATCAGGGAAATGCAAATCTAAACTTCCCTGA
Organism: Typhlomys cinereus; assembly: GCA_023101885.1. Lineage (NCBI taxonomy): Eukaryota > Metazoa > Chordata > Mammalia > Rodentia > Platacanthomyidae > Typhlomys > Typhlomys cinereus. The sequence goes on from JALPQD010000020.1 coordinate 3,761,224, forward strand.
GATATCATCTCACCCCAGTCCGGATGGCATGATAGAGGGAGAAAGAAAAATTTTCCAGCACAAAGACAACTTGAAGGGATACATGTCCACCAAACCAGACTTTCAAAAAATGCTAGATGATATTCAAGCTTGAAGGAAAAAACAGGCCTATCCAGGAAGACAGAAGGGAAGTATAATACCACCAAAACATAAAAGAGAAACAACACACTTACAAAAGCTACTAAACATAATAAATGTCCAGAATTAAAAATAGTTTCTCCATTATAACATTAAATGTTACTGGAATTAACTCACCGATCAAAAGACACAGATTATAAACTTGAATTAAAAATCACAACCCATCAATCTGCTGCCTGCAGGAAACCCATCTCACCACAAAAGATAGGCACGTCCTAAAAATAAAAGGCTGGTCCAAGTTCTGCAAGCTAATGGATCCAGAAAACAGGCAGGAGTAGTCATTATGCTATCAGACAAAGTGGACTTCAAACCAAAAAAAAAAAAAATCATAAGAGACATAGATGGATACTACATTTCAGTCACAGGTACAATTCACCAGGAAGACTTCACAATACTGAACATATATGCACCCAATACGGCCCCCCCACATTCATTAAGCAAACCCTACAGTGTCTAAAGAGAGAAATCAACCCCAAAACGATAGTTCTTGGGGATTTCAATGCCGCCCTCTCAACATGGGATAGATCAACAGGTCAAAAACTTAACAGAGGCACTTTGGAACTTAATCAAACCCTTAAAGAAATAGACCTTACAGATCTCTATGGAACTTTTCATCCAGGCACCAAAGAATACACATTTTCTCAGCAGCACTTGGAACTTTTTCCAAAACAGATCACATATTGGGCCACAAAATGAATCTCCACATATACAGGAAAGTTGAAATTTTAGCCTGTACCTTATCAGACCACCACGGCCTAAAGCTTGACATCCACAACACCACAAACAACAGAAAATACACTACTAACTCCTGGAGACTTAATACTATGATGCTAAAGGAGAATTGGATTCAGGAAGAAATTTAAAAGGAAATTCAAGATTCCCTGAAAGCGAACGATAATGAAAATACAATTTACCAAAATCTCTGGGACACAATGAAAGGTGTTCTAAGAGGTAAGTTCATAGCTCTTAATGCTTACGTCAAAAAAATGGAAACATCAGAAATAAATAACTTAACAATGCAGCTTAAAGTTTTAGAGATACTAGAGCAATCCGATCCAAAAAGCAGTAGAAGAGATTAGCAAAATAAGGAGAGAAATATCCAAAATCAAGATTAGGAAAATGATACAGACAATCAATCAGTCAAAAAGCAGTTTTTCTTAAAAAAATCAATAAGATTGATACACCCCTAACTAAATTAACCAAAAGCAAGAAAGAGAAAACCCAAATTAACAAAATTAGAAATGAAAATGGAGTTACCACTAGAGATATCCAAAAAAATCCAGAGAATTACAACATCATATTTCAAAAACTTATACCCGGTGAAATTTGACAACGCAAAAGAGATGGATGAATTCCTAAGTAAACACAACTTACTAATTGGACCAGGAAGTTGTGAATTATTTAAATAGTCCTATAATGTATGAGGAAATCGATGATCTCGAATCGTCCCACCAAAAAAATGTCCTGGACTAGATGAATTCAGCACAGAGTTCTACCAGACATTTAAGGAACTAATAACACCAATATTCCTTAAACTGTTCCATCAAATAGCAAAGGAAGGAACACTACCAAATTATCATCTTAATCCCAAAACCTAATAAAGATACATTTAAAAAAGAAAACTATAGGCCAATCTCTCTGATGAACACAGATGCAAAGATTCTCATCAAAGTCTTAGCAAATCAGATTAAAAATATCAAAAAAAAATCATTCACAGGGATCAAGTAGACTTTATCCCAGGCACACAAGGTTGGTTCAACATACACAAATCAATAAATGTAATTCACCATATAAACCAGTCCAAAGTTCATGAACACATTATACTCTCGACAGATGCAGAAAAAGCTTTTGACAAGATCCAACAGCCCTTTATGATCAAAACACTAGAGACAGTAGGAATGGAAGGAGCCTTTATCAATATAATAAAAGCTGTATACAACAAGGCAACAACAAGGATTACATTCAATGGGGAAAAACTTGAAGCATTCCGGCTTCGATAAGGAAGTAGACAAGGCTGTCCACTCTCACCACTTCTATTCAATATTGTACTTGAAGTCTTAACTGAAGCCATAAGACAAGAAAAGGACATAAAAGGGATTCAAATCAGCAAGGAAGAAGTCAAGTTATCTCTATTTGCAGATGACATGATCTTATACCTGAGTGATCCCAAAAACTCTACCAGGAAGCTCCTGGAACTAATACAGAAGTTCAGCAGGGTGGCAGAATACAAAATAAGTGTACAAAAATCAGTGGCCTTCCTATATGCCCAGAATGAAAGAAGTGAAAAGCCCTGACATAAACAATCCCATTTACTATAACCCCTAAAAAAATGAAATGCCTTGGAATAAACCTAATCAAAGAAGTAAGAAACCTTTATAATAAAAACTTTAAAGCCTTAAAGAAAGAAATTGCAGAAGACACCAGAAGGTGAAAAGACCTCCCATGTTCCTGGATTGGCAGAATCAACATCGTAAAAATGACCATCCTACCAAAGGCAATATACAGATTCAATGCTATACCAATTAAAATCCCAAAGCAATTCTTTAAAGAAGTTGACCAAACAATCTCAAAATTCATATGGAGGCACAAAAGACCCAGGATAGCAAAAACAATCCTGAGTAACAAAAACACTGCTGGAGGTATCACCATACCAATCCTTAGTCTATAGTACAAATCCATAGTTGTAAAAATAGCCTGGTATTTGCTCCAAAATAGACACAGAGATCAATGGATAAGGGTTGAAGACCCAGATATAAGCCCACACAATTATATCCATTTGATCTTTGACAAAGGGACCCAAAAAATCCAATGGAAAAGAACAGCATCTTCAACAAATGGTGCTGGCAAAACTGGATCTCCACATGCAGAAGATTAAAACTGGACACTTACTTGTCACCATGTGCAAGAATTAATTCCAAATCAAGGACCTCAATATAAAGCCAGAGACTATGAAAACTTATTTCAAAGGGTAGGGAACTCCCTCGAGCTGATTGAGCTAGGTCAACAGTTCCTAAACAGATATCCAACAGCATGGTTACTACAACTAACTCTCAACAGATGGGATCTTGTAAAATTAAAGAGCTTCTGTTCAGATAAAGAGATTGTCACAAGAGCTCAAAGGCAACCCACAGAGTGGGAGAAAATCTTCACTAACCACATATCTGATAGAGCTCTATTATCCAGAGTGCACAAAGAACTTAGAAAACTAAACACCAAGGAAACAAAAAATGGGCATTGGAACTTAAAAGAAACTTTACCAGGGATGAAATTAAAATGTCTAAGAAATATCTTAAAAAATGCTCCATTTCCTTAGCCATCAGGGAAATGCAAATCAAAACTTCCCTGAGATGTCATCTCACCCCTGTCAGGTTTGCAAAAATCCACAATACAAACAACACCAAATGCTGGAGAAAGATGTGGAGAGAGGGGAACACTCCTACATTGCTAGTGGGAATGCAGGCTCAGACAACCACTCTGGTGATCTGTCTGGCGATTCTTAAAGAAATTAAAGATTGAAATGCCATATGACCCTACTATACCACTTTTGGGAATAACCCCCCCATATAGCAAAAATTCACCTGGATAGCACAAGCACGACCATGTTCATAGCAACACTGTTTACAATAGCAAGATCATGAAATCAGCCCAAATGTCCAACAGTTGATGAGTGGATAAGGAAAATGTGGTACGTTTATACAATGGAATACTACTCAGCCATCAAAAATGATGAATTAATGCAATTTGCTGGGAAATGAATGGAATTAGGAACAATTATATTGACTGAAGTATACCAGACATGGAAAATTAAGCACCATATGTCCTCCTTAATAGGTGGATCCTAGTACCAAATCCACTTAGAGACACTCAAAGACAAATGTCTGTAATACCTACAGTAATTATAAACAAGATTATAAACAAGAGGGATGGGGAAGGAGGGCCCTACCAGAAACAAGGAGAGAGGGGACCATGTTACAGCAGAGAAAATAGGCCGCCTTCGAGTAAGTAATGAGACATCTGGTTAAGTTCACAGACTTTCCTTTCTGATCATTTGCAACTGACCGGGTATGATCTCACCAGAAGGAGAGGGCATATAGGCTGGCAGATAGAAAGTAACCATTGTGCAAATGGGTGATTAACTCCTCTCTTACCACAGTCTCCTACTTTTGTTCCATCTACCTTTGAATACACTCTTATAACAAGACTGTAATTTAACAGCTTTTTTCTCTGGCCAGGAGGTGACATCCTATACCCATCAGGATGGAGCCAAGGTCATTGCAAGAGCAGCAAAACTGAAAAAAAAAATCAACAAACCATAATCCAGAACATGAGAGACCCTATATTGACCACCTGGAACTAGGCCAGCCTAATCTGTCCCCACCCTGAAGCCCAGGGAAATTTGCGGAAGAGGGGCGGTAAAATTGTAAGAGCACAAGGATTGGAGGAGTAATGATATGCAAGATATTCCATACAAGTTAGGGCCAAAGCAATCATAATAGGACTTTGCATGCCCTGTGCAATGTCCAACACATTATTGACCCCACAAAGTCTGGCATGGACTAAAGGCACTAGGATCCTTGGAGGCTAGGGATTGACAGCCACAGTAGTGTTCCTATGCTTAAGGGAAACACAGGAAAGGGTTCTGGGAAATGCCACTGGGTCCTTGAACCTCATCAGAGAGGAGGACCCAGAGGAGAGTTGGTATGTACATTAAAGAATGCTCCTGGGATGGAGGGGGAGACACTGGGGGATAGGGAGGGAAGGGGGAAAGGAGGGGGAAACAGAGGGTATTGGATGGGGGGTGGAGGGAGGGAAGGGACTAGTGTACCTGTTAAGTTTGTATGAGCAGAAATAATAATAATAATAATAATAATAATTAAAAGAGACCAGAGGAAAGTTTTGACATGCACACTAAAGGATACTCCAGAAATGGGGGTGGGGGGAGGGGCATTGGGAGAAACGAAGGAAGGGGGGGAAAGGAATGGGACAAGGGGAAGGGAGTAAGGGGATCCATCAAGGGGTGGAGGGAGGGTGGGGAATGGGATAGTTATCAACTTTGTGTGAGTGGAAGAAATAAAAAGAAATTTAAAAAAACCCAAAAAAATAAAAGCAACAAAAAAGCAAACAAATAAATCATTAAAGGATGCTCTGCAAACAAATAAATCATTAAAGGATGCTCTGGGGATGGGAGGGGGAGGCACTGGGGGATGGAGAGGGAAGGGGGACAGGATGGGGGCACAGGGGGATAGGGAGTTGGAGGGAGGGAGGACTGGTGTACCTGTAAAGTTTGTATGAGTGGAAATTAAAAAAAAAAAGCTTTTCTCCCTGAAGTAACCTTGGAAATCATAGTATTTTATCACACAAACTGGAGAAAGTATAACAGAAATCTACAGTAAAAAAGAGAAAGAAAAAAAGAGTCATGAAAAGGAATTATATCAGGAATGTTTGAAGTTAGAAAGAGTGCATATTATTCTTAGCAAATATAATTTCACATGACTCATTATTATTTGTCATTGTGATTTCTTCCATTTTTAGTCCATTGTCAGAGTTTATTAAGTGTTTACTCTTACAAAGCATTCAACAACTCTTCCAATGAAAATTATCATTGGTTATGATTTTGATTATTATTACTATATTGCCTTATATAGCCAAAACTTTCCTCAAAACTTCTGTATATTGATGATAACCTTGAACCACTGAACTGACTTTGCCTCCAAAGTATTGGGATTACGGACAATTATGTACTACCAGGCCCAGCTCCATTATTTTTCCTTTCCCTTTTAAGGCTTTTAACTTATTTTTATTGTAGCAGTGTTCTTCCTTTAGTATTTGGGATTAATTTTTCTTTTTCATAATTTTCATAATTTATTTCTTCTTTAGAAAATATATTTAAGAGTATAAAATATTTTTCTTAAATGGTCTAAGTAGGTTTTGCATGTAGTTTATTCATCTCTAATTTTGTCATTTTTGTTCATGTTCTCCATTACCAATTTATTGGGAAATATTTTATTGATATGGATAAAATATTCTGAGGCAAAGGGACCCACTCCATTTTACTTTTCCAAATACTGTTCCTATCTAGTAAGTATGACAATCAGTGAAAAAAATCAATGTCTTATGAACTACATAGAAATTGTTGAGATTTCTGATATAGTCTAATGTGTGATTAGTATTATTGATATCCCATAACCACTAACAGAAATGTTAGCAAAACCAAGATCATAATTTCATATGCTAAAAGAAAAATTTAACAATCATGGTATGTAAAACATATTATATTCTGTTGTTTGCTGATGTATTGTGCTTTAACTTTCTCATATATTGAGTTTGTTGCCAAATCTTTTGCACCTGTCCTGTGTTCTGGTCACTGAACTACACCTTTTCCTTTCTTGCTTCCTTGCTCATTTAGTTTTTTCATGATTTGTTTTATTTCTTCTCATGCTCATTTTCCTAGGACTTTTGACTGCTTTCCCACTTCTCTGAAAAAGCACTGCAATACTGTTACTTAATTAACTGAAGCACATCTTTGCATCTGGACTTGAAAGTGCCATTCAAAACACAGTAGAATTGGCTTTATACAACCATATCAGGACATTGTATCCTGAGTACTTCCACATACAAAGGCCTCCTGTTATTAATTTAGACACTACTTTTTGTTCTAACCTCCAACACTCCAAGTCTTTTTAAATATTATTAGTTAGACATTGTAACTCTTCTGTGTAAAATAATATGTTATTTGGTATCAATACTGACCATAATATTGAATTCAGATAACAGATCTATATTGAAGCAATTCATGTATTGATCCAGGTCATAAAAGGAGAGCAGAATAGCTATTGATTATATTCATAAGTGACATTGCATGATGTGTTTAATTGACCTGAGAAATTTGAAGTCTCTTTGCAACAGCAGAGAGGCTAAAATGGGAACTGAGTTAGGCTTCTCCTGGTCTAGAGTTTTCAAGGAAATCTGAAATTAAGTTTCTTAGAAATTATTATCACATTATTTTTTACAAGGGAATATTTTTATTGACATTACCAGTTATAAAGCATTAAAAGTACAAATTATATCTACAAAAAATAATAATTTTTTCTCTGACATTTTATTTTTTCCTAATCATACAAGCTTAATAGGTACCCCCATCCTCTCCCAACTCTCTCCCCTCCCCAATTGCACTCTCCCCCATTGCATTCTCCCCTCTTCCCTCTTCCTTTCACCCTTCTCTTTCCATCCCCCTCTCCTAGTGCCTTCCCCTTCCTCCCTCCCATCCCCTGGAGCATCCAATTATGTGGCTGCCAAATCTCCCTCTATGTGATCCACCCTAGTGAGGGTTCAGGACTCAGTGGCATAGCCCAGAACTCCTTCTTGGGCTCCCTGTTAGTATGGGAACTCTATTATGACTGTTTAATCCCTTGCCTCTAAGGATCCTACTGTTTGGAGCCTTCTTTTCTGTGATCCATGCTAGACTTTGGGGGGTCATTGATATGTCAGCCATTTTGCAGGTCTGGCAAAGTCCAGTCCTGGCTGCTGCAGCCCTTACTTGTGTGTAATATCTGCATATGGTTGGTCCTCCGCATCTTTTGGCTTTTATTATCTTAATGTTACCCCATCTTTAATATCCCCCATTTTTCCAATAATGATCTTTGCTAAGCTGTTTTCTGCAAACCAACTCTTTCCTACATATGTGTACTTCAACTCAATCCAACACGAGTAAAATTAAGATGTGACAGCATGTCAGGTGTCATTATCATCATGATTCTGGTACCAATTATTTTGGTTTGTGTTCCCTTAATAGAATGCCCTAGTAAGGGCTCAAATATGAAGCTTCTCATGGAACATGATCAAGGATGATGATGAGTCTGATATGAAAATCCACAAGGAGAAAAGGGAAGCCAGTTAGAGGCTTTGCCCTGAGGAAGATGCCTGTGTGCACAGCCAGTGCTTAGAGTTATTAGATTCGCTAAGCAATGCTTTACATACCAAACTGCATAGCTTTATTAATGTTTATGAACACAAGGTACTTAGTTTTTTGTGGCTGCCATCATTGTAAACTGAGCAAATCCAGCTATGTTGGTAAAATACTCCTTAATAACAGAAAAACGGTCAAACCATTTGATATGTGAAAGAGTCAACAAGTTGGTAACTATCCACATCAACTTTAAGAAAATGTAGAAATGAACTAACATGGTCAGAATTTGAGGCAGTGAATGAATGTTGTAGATGGTTCCATTGAGATTAAATATGCTTTATGAAATTGGGGAGTCTGTGCTTTCCCCACATATGTTTGTTTTCCTTAGCTTACTTTTGTAAAATTGATATTTAACTTATTTTCCCCCATGCTGAAAGTTATAAAAATCAGCTTTTCTGTGATAGGTTTTGATGTTTCAGTATCTACATGTAATTTTCAGTAGATGCATATACATGGTTGACTTTATGAATGAGCTCTTATTCTTCAATGACCTTTGGAAATTTCTACCATTTAACCTTCTTAGCAAATATGAATGAAGAGTCTTTTCTGCTGGAATTCCATGAAATTTTATTTACAAATTGTTATTAGAATTAGTAATAAGGATTGATACTTATGTTAGCAGTGCACAGTGTGCTTGGCATGGAGGAATCCCTGATGTTTATATTCTCTAATCCATTTAGTCATCTGTATGCATTTTCTCTTTTTATGTGGATTCTTTTTTTTTTTTTTCTTTTTCTGGTTCTTAGGTTCTCTAGTGGTTTTTCAAAAGGGATATATAAATTGCAGATGTTTAAATATGTGAAATGTCTTACTCAGCTACATCTCTCAAATACCATTTTGTCGGTCATAAATTCTGCACTGGAGGTGATTTTTTCCTTAAGGATGCATATGCACATGCATTTGTATATAATTTTCTCTCTGTGGTGGATGTGTTAGATTTTACAATAAATATTATGATTGAATATTTATGTTTCTTTTTTAAGAAATTTTGATAACATAATTAATTGCTTTTACTTAATCTTCCTGTTTTCCCCATTTGGACTGTTCTAAGATGTCTTTAGGAACTTTCAAGTGTTTCCTTCATCATAGTTCACAGTCATTTTAACTCTTGGTTCCACTGTTTTAATTCTCAGAATTCTTTGAATTACTTCTTTCAGCTTTGACCATAGAGATTTGAAATCTACCTACAGATATTTTCTCAATATTATTCAAAATAGTCAAATATTTAGTGTTATGACTCTAGTGGGTTCACCTTTTTGGATGTAGTAATAATGTATACAAAAAAATAATTTTAATTAATATTTTTTTCTTCCTCCTTTCACCTGTTGCTTAGTTATTTTTTTATTGATTACTCTGAATTTTCACATATATTTAATGATCCTCTATGTATGGAATGTAAGAATTATATTTGTATTTTAGTGTCTTTGACAATGTTGTGTGTAAGAATAAATATTTTGAGCATGCTTCAGAGGTTCAGATTCATTTATTCATTCTCTTGTGTTTTCATGTATACGCATGCATGTGTGTTTTTGTGTGTGTGTGTGTGTGTAAATGTGCTTGTGGGCACATGTGCCATAGTATGCATATGGAGGCTTAAGGACAACTTATAGGAGTTGATTATCTTCTTTCACCATTTGGGTTCTGGAAATCAAATTCAGGTCATAGGACTTGGTGGCAAGTAGTTTTACTCATTGGGCTATCTTCATTAATTATGGAAGCATCACAGATTTCTATAGTGTTGCTTCTGGTGACCAAGCTCCTGCCATGAGCTACAAAATTATTCACTATATGAAAAAGTACCTTGCTTTTAGGTCCTTTCACTCCTTTCTTAGAAGCCTTTACTACTCTTGTCTTATGCAACGAATTTGCTGGGACAAACCTAAGGTTAGAATTCTGATGAAGAATAACAACCACTTCTCTGTTCTTCTGACTGTACTCTGTCATGTGAAATGTATCTCATATTTATTTTCTTGTAACTAACATATGACATTCCTGAACAGAGATACACCACACTGGTGTGGACAACATCATTGTGATGGCTGTCCTCACTATCCTTTAGGACTGTAAACAGGTTTATTATTATTATTATTATTATTATTAATTTATTTATTTCTTTGGTTCTTACAGCTAAACAAAAGATATATTAAATGTTAAACTTAATACAAATATATTGTATCATGAACACATTTGAAAACTTTCTTGTAGGCTCCTCAGAGAGAATATGTTGTTTATTTGAAGTTCACTTTAGCCTGGCATTTTGTACCTTTTGAGGAAGCTCTATTCTTGTTTCCTGTTTGTATTTTAGTTTTGTTTGTTTGCTTTGTTTCAAATAACAGTTTTACACTGAGAATGTTTATGCATCTGTTGAACTTCAGTTTTTCTTTTATTATTAGATATTTGTAACTTGTTTGTGCTAGGAAGGATTAGTTGTCATCCTGTGATTATATAAGTTCATTAAATTAAAGGTAATTCTAATACTTGAAATCACGGACTGAATTTTATACAGTGGATGTATGATTGAAATTATATTTTAACTTTTTAAAATGCCAATATTCCATATCATTGATTGAATAGTCTATTATGTTTTCTTTATTTCACATACAGTCACTTAAAAGTGATACTGCTCTTGATATTCCCCTTTCTTTCACCTCTTTATCTCTTCATCGGTGTCATAAAATATGACCATTCATTTAAGCAAGAAATGAAGTTCACTTTTCCTCTCACACTTCCCCATTCTTCTCAGTTTTCTTTTATTCCTTCCCATAATCTTTCATTTCATCTTTAATGGAAACAACGAGAGTGGCAAGTTGGATCACTGTTTGGCTAACTACCTCAACTGAAGACAACTGTTTTCCCCAGAACCATACCCCTTCTTGGGATGACCCATATCCAAATACTAATCATTATCTGTTTATTTATTTTCTCTCAACTTAGGGTAGTTCTGAAAAAAATATTCACAATGAATTCTTTATGAAATTTGTTGTCCACTCTGGAAATAAATCATTATTCAGTTTCGCTTTTGCTTAATGCTTTTCTCCTTTCTCATTTCTTTCCCCACTTTATATGCCTTTCCCTGATTTAATACTGAGAATACTCTCTAATAATGTTTTTGGATGTAGTCCGTGTATTGCATATTGCTCTTCAGATCTCAACCAGAAACACTGAGTTGGAATTCTGATTTGTGGAGACAGAAAGCCTGACCAGTAGACATAAAATAATACATTACTAAGTTTATCATTAAAGTGGGCCCCTATCTCCCTTAAGAACACCTATGGAAATACTGACAGAACTTTTCATTTTAATAGTAATTAATCCAAATATATTCTTCCATATCCTTTTCTGTGTTATTATACAAACACATCTGTGACTTTATTTGTTGTTCATTACAAAGGCCATAGTATGCCTGCCCTTTTCTAATCTGTCCTCTTTAAGGTAATGATCCCAACTGATGCATGTCAATAAGTCTTCAAACACTGAGGTCCTATTCAGTATTTCTTTATTTTTTATTATGCGTGTGTGCGTATGTATGTGTGCGCACGCGTCTGTGTGTGTGTAGAACCACGGACGAATTCGGGAACCACCATGGACGCCTCCATTTCCTCCGCCCTGGGATTCTGGCCCTACCAGGACCAGAAGCGCAGGCCGCTCCCGCTTCCGCCTGGCGTCTATGCGTGGGATTTGGGATCCGAACTCAGGACCTTCCGCTTACAAGGCAGAGGATTAACCCCTGAGCCACCTCTCCAGCCCCAATTCAGTATTTCTGAATTTCAAACTGTTCTTTATTATTAATTTCATTGAATCATTTGGCATAACCTATATCTGCTTGTTTTTTTCCTCTAAATATTTTAAATGAAATATTAAAAAATTCTCTTCCTTTAAAATTATGCCTGTAATTTAACTTTCGGGCTAATGTGTTTCAAGGAGGACTGAAAGCCTTGGGTTTTGACTACATGAAGTCCAATTGCAACTTGCTTACTTGCTGACACATATTTCAGTGCTCATTTCATGATTCAACTTCATACATAAAAACAGAAAAAAATATTTTGTCAGTGAGCTACTATATTAACTAGGGTATGAGAATGCATAGAGCATTGCACCATAATTTTTTTGTTATTGACTAAATAAGTGAAGTCCAATTCATCACATAACATAACATGATGGTACCTTTATTTTCTTTGCATATAAACTGCTCATATCTCTACTCTTTTTTACTTCCCTATTTAAAAAATTTCAAATTTCATAATTATTTCTGCAATTTTTTTTCTTTTGGAACTTTACGGTTGGTAACAAAATTTCATAAAATTGCGCCTCTTCTTTCTTTCTGGAAAATGCCTAGTTAGCTAAACTAGTCTCAGCTGTAACAGTTTTTCCTTCATGCTGTGAAATACATAGACGACTAGATTAGTGTGAACTACAACATTAGTTTCCACATCATGTTTTGTCTTACAACCTACATTCATGTGTGTAAGTGCAAACTGACCCGCATTAGGACTTCATCCTTTTCTCTCAGTCAGTTGTAATTGCTTTTAAAATTTTTGTCCTCAGTTTTCAGAAGTAAATAAGGAATGTATCTGTGTAATCTAGTGTCTTAGTGCTTGTCATAATGAATAGTAAGTATATGTTTGCTTGATTTCTTATGAGATTGAATAAATAAATGAGCAAATGAGTAGATAAATATTACTTTTACATTACTAATTTGGATTTGTAGCTAAGTGGATGAAATCAAAATAGGTGCATTATAGATTGCAGAACTCTAAATGTTGACATTTTAGTAGGAAAGAATTTCTGAATCATAGTGTAGAGAAGTAGAAAAGTAGAAGTCAGGTAAATAATCTAAAGTAGAAGCAGTCATCTCTAAGGTTATTAAGGCCATGGAATAGATGAGTCACTTAGCTTTCTTTGATGTTTTCTGTGCTTTGTTAGAAAAATAAAAACAAGGCTCCATAAAGTCACTAATCATTATCAGGAATAGGATAACTAGATGTAACAACAAGAACAGAAGGCTTGAGGCAAAATCATCCTTCTGACTCATTTTAGGATAATGCTAATGGAAGTTTCAGGAATGTTAATGGCTATTAGGAAGTCCATAACGATAGAATCTTGGTAAATAATTTGTTTCGGGTTGGGGAAATGGCTCAAGGATCAAAGCATTTGCCTCCCATAAATAATTTGCCTGGAAAAAAAGAAAAGAAATTAATCCCCACATCTAACCTACCTATGGGGTCAAGTGGCAAGAATTGATCTGGCCTCTCGTTTTCCATGACATCTTTCTTTCACATCTGTCTCTTTAAATCTTAATGTTTTACATTTAATTTTAGTGTTTAAACATCTTAAATTTTGCATTCAATAATTTGAGTTTTAAAATTGATTATAAGAGTTTATAACCTTAATATTTCAGACATATAGTCTTAACAAATATTTAACTGTGTGTTCTAGAATCATCTGTTCATTATGTAGCTTGAGATCATTGCTTTATTTAAAATTTTTAAATAATTATGGAACTAGTAAATAGCTTCATTTTTTCTAATACTTCAGATATTTATCATCTTAACACAATAAAATACTTCATGTCAATTAATTACAATAAGAATATGTATATCAATTAACTTAATCTTTACTCAAGCAATAGGAAATATAAATATTAAATTATGATTTTTATAATAAAAATTAAAAGTTTTGCTATAAGATGGGGTAGAACATTCAGATATTTTATAACTCTTATAAAAAAGACATAAAAAAGAGTTAGTGAGGGACTGGAGAGTTAACTCAGGGGTTAAGCCTCTGCCTTGCAGGCGGAAGGTCCTGAGTTCAGATCCTAGACCCCACGTAAAGATGCCAGGCAGAAGCGGGGGCGGCCTGCATTTCTGGTTCTGGTAGGGCAGAGCCTGTGAATCCTGGGGCAGAAAAAAGAAAGAAAGAAAGAAAGAAAGAAAGAAAGAAAGAAAGAAAGAAAGAAAGAAAGAAAGAAAGAAAGAGAAAAAGAAAGAAAGAGAAAAAGAAAGAAAGAGAAAGAAGAGAGTATGTAGTTGAAAAGATAAATTAAGTCTTGAAGAAATGAGCTATATTGCTTTACTTTGTAGTCAAATGATTACTCAGAATTATAGGAGTCATCATCCAAATAAAGCAATTATTGAACTGATTGATTTACTTTTATTTAGAATGTCAAATTGTACATGTAAATATTGTACAAATAGTAATTTTCAATGTGACAATTGCTCAGTGCATTTAATGTTCTTCGATTAATCATCATCATTGCCCACTCTTACCTTCTATGGTCTCTCCCTACCTCTTAGAGTCCTTTTTTTACTATCAACCCCACCCTACAAATGCTCCATAAGAAGGCAACATTTGTCATTATGTACTCTAATTTCATTATAGTAAATGGTGAGATAATAAATAACAATGTATAGGCATCTCTGTGATAATCTGTTTAAGATTTTGAGTACATATTTAGAAGTTGCATAAGTGTAACAAATAGTTCCATTTTCTGATTTCTGAGGAAATTTCATACTGATTCCCATGATAGCTACACAAATTTACATTCCCATCAACAGCTTATAAAGATTCATTTCTCACATTTCTATAGCATTTGTTGTTTATTGCTTTTGATATTAGTTTTTCAAATTTGGGGTCAGATAGAATCTCGGCATAACTTTGATTCACACTTCTCTAGTGGCTAAAGATACTGTACTTTTTCCATGTATTTTGTGGGTTTTTCTATTTCTTCACTTGAAAAGGGTCCATTGGAACCTTCATTAATTGAACTTTATTCTTGTGGTGTTGACTTTTTTTGATATTTTATATGTTTTCATAATTCCTTTGTTGAAAGAGTAGTTTGCAAATAGTACATTTTATTCTGTAAATTGGCTCTTCGCTATGTTCACTATTTCCATTCCTGTGCAGAAGTTTCCACTGAAGGTAATGCAATTCCATTCATCAGTTATTAGCATTCTTTCTTGAGATGATGGAGAAATGGTGAGAAAGTCATTTCCCAATATCTGTAAATAACAGTGTTTCCCCTGTGTACTTCTCTTATTGAGCCACATGCTTATATTTAAAATTAAGGCATTTGATTGATTTTTGAGTTGACAATTTTTTGTATGGGATGAAAAATAGAATTTACTTCAAACCTTATATATGTTCAGATTCAATTTTCTACAGCATGCTTGGGAAAGAAAGTATCTTTTGTTCCTAATATATACCTTTTAAAATTTGTCAATAATAATATGACTGAAACTTCTTATTTCTGGGCCTTCTATTTTTTTTAATGAAAAGATTGTATTATGCAGATTGCATTCACCTAAAATAAGAAAATAGGCAAAAGTAACACAGTTTTAAAAGTTAAGATAGTAACTACTTTTGAGAAAGAAGACTTCAAAATAGGGTAAGAACAACTTTTGGGATATTCATATTGGTCTGTGTTTTCATCTGAGAACCACTGAAATATGTTTGTGTAAACTTTTATCCTTATTCGTGTCTTGTTCTATGTTTATGGTATAATTTAAAATATTGGTGCTTTTTGTTGAATATAGTAGCAACACGGCTATTAAATGCAGAACTTGGAAAGCTGAGCCAGGAGGATTGCCACAATTTCAAGGTGGCCTGGGTTACACAGCATCAGGATAGCTAGGTCTACATAGCAAGGTAATATATTAAAAAAAAGAAAAAGAAAAAATAACATGTTTTCAATATATTAATCATATACAATCTATTAAAAATATATTCAAAAACAGGAAAAATTATTAAATATTTCTCAAACCCTAAGGATTTTTGATTAAGACCAAACAGTTTTAATGACTAGTAACAAGTGGTTGTGAATCTTAAATGCTAAAATCAAAATACTGCTTAATTAATTAGCTTTGTTATGCCTTGATCCTAGGGCTGAACATTACAAAAATTAAAGGAAAATCACAATTTCTGAACTATCAATGGAAAAAGATATAGTATATATCAAGTGACTAAAATATCCTTTTGGGACTAAAATTTTTATTGCACTGTGTATGATTATTTCTAATTATGTGATGCTTTTGTTAATATGGTTCCATAATATAGTTTGAAGGCAGGAGTTGTTAAACCTCAAGAAATGCTTTTTGGTCAGGATTGTTTAGAATATTTTCAGTATTTTTTGTTTTCATATGTGTCTATTTATTTGTAGAATATCATCTGATTTTGATAGGGTTTATACTGAATCTATAAAGTGCCTTTAGTAAAATGGCACTGTTTCTCTTGATTCATGAACACTGAAAGTCTTGTCATCTAGCCTCTTTTGCTTCTTTCTACAACAATTTTGTTGTTTAAGTATAAAGAGCTTTTTGTTACTTGAATGGTAAGATATCATGGTATTTTGTTTCAAATATGGTATATAATGGTGAATTTGCCTGTGAGTTACTTATTAGTATATAGAAAATCTACTCCATTGTGTATTGATAATTTTTTTATCTAACTGCATTTTTGAAGGTATTTTTCTGGCAGGGTCTTTTGAGTACAGGACCACATCATCTATAAATAAGATAATTTGAAATGTGTGTTGGCTTCTCAACTTTTTCATATCTTTCATTTGCTTCAGTTTTCAATTTATGTTGGATTTTTACCTAGTTTTGATATCAAAGTAATACTGGCTTTGTAGACTTAGTTTGTAAGTATTATTACCAGCAGTTGGAAGAACTTTTGTTCTTTAAAAGTCTGGTTTAACTTAGTATTTAATCCTTTTTATTTTTGAGTTCTCTTTATTGGAAATTTTACTTATTGATTTATAGTTCTATTCTAGTATGATCCAATAAGATAAAGGAATCATTTCATTAATACTTGCTTATGATCTAAAATGTTTTAGAGACATTTCCAACGCCTGCTAAGAAGAATATATATCCAGCAACAACTATGTAGAATTTTGTAGATTTTGGTTAAGTCAATTTGATCTGTGATAATAGTTTAACTCTGAAGTTCCTTTTTGAAATTTTGTGTTGGAAAATCTCTCAATTTATAATAGTGGGATATTAAAATCACACATTATTATTGCATTTGTACCTGTCTCATTCTTTATGTGTTAAAGTTGTTTTCTAATGAAATTTAGTGGATCTTTATGATTTCTGGATAAATTATTTTCTTTATCATCATGTTCACAACTCCTTCATATCTTTTAATTTTAACTTAAAGTCTGTTTAAATTTGAGTATAGCTTTTGAAACATGTTTTCATATATCCTTGAACTTGAAAATTTGTTTCTTTTTTCCACTTTCAAGTTGATTGTGCTTTTATAGGTGAGATGTGGCTATTGCAGATAGGAAATTTTTTTATTAGTTTATTCAATTGTGCGTGTGTGTATGTGCATGTGTGTGTGTGTGTTTGTGTGTGTTTGTAGAACCACGGACTAATTCGGGAACCACCATGGACCGCCTCCACCTCCTCCTTGTTTACTCTGCCCCTGGATTCACAGGCTTCGCCCTACCAGACCAGAAACGCAGGATACCCCTGCTTCCGCTGGGCTTCTCTAAGTGGAGTTTAGTATCCTCAGGACCCTCCGCCTGCAAAGCAGAGGCTTAACCCCTGAGCCATTTCTCCAGCCCGCAGATAGGAAATATTTGGATTTTTCTCAGCCCAGGCACACAATCTATACCTTGTAATAGAAAACTTAAGTAATTTACATTTCAGATTATTATTGAGTAATATATATCTGAAATATTGAGCATTTTTATTTTCTGATTGATTGTAGTTTTTGTTTGTTTTTATTTCTTTCTTATTTTCCCTAGAGACTTGTTTACAGAGTTGATATTTGTCTGCAGAGATATTTGATTCTGTTCAAATTAATTTACCTATTCTTTTCATGAGAGTTTTTCTTTTGTCCTGTGATTTTGAATGTTCATCCTCTTCTCTGTAGAGAATTTCTTTAATTATCTTCTGAAAGATGAAATTATTGGTCATGGTTTATTTACTTTTATATCAGAAAATATTTTTCATGCATCTTTAATGGATAACTTTTCTGGGTAGAGTAATATATTTGACAGCTATTAATCTAAGGACTTAACATATTATATTCTTTTCTCATTTTTAGGATTTCTGTTGAGAAGTTTCCTTTTATTATGATTGGTTTGCTTTGTAAAAACGTTGGTATTTCTGTTTTCTAATTTTCACATGTGCTTCTTTCTTCTGTAAACTTGGTATTTTAACTAAACTTTGATTTGGAAAATTCTGGTCGTAGGTATTTGGAATTAAGAATTCCTACTGTACTTGGATATCCATATCTTTCCTTAGGTTTGACAACTTGTGGGCAGTTGTTCAATGATTAGATTTTCTGTGTCTTTTGTTTATACATCAATTATTGTCTCCACACCAAAGATTGCAAGTGTATCTCTCTATTATATTCCTGAGTTCTTGGCAGTTTTTTTGTTATGGGTATTTTTTTCTTTACTGTCATCTAAATATGATTTTTTCCTTGAGAGTTTATTGATTTTGATTTATTTTTGTCATTTTCAAGATTGCCATTTGATTTTTAGCCCATAATCTCTGTCTCTTGACTGAAATTTTCATCTATCTCCAATTAACTCCTTTACTTCATTTCTGCTTATTTAAATTTTCTCTGAAGAAGTTGATCATTTGGAAGTTAAATATTCAGATTTTTTCATGTTATTTCAACTATTGTAGTTTTTTTATTAAAAATTTAATTATACATTTTAAAATTTTTTACCAGTTCCCTCCCTCCCCCCTCCTCCCACCAAACCCTCCTCCTCCCCCTCCTCTCACTCCCCATCTCCCAGTGCCTCCCCCCCAATTCCCAGAGAGTCCTTTGTTGTGTACACCTGACTCTCCACTGGGTCTTCCTCTCCGATGACATATAAGGACCCAGTGGCATTTCCATAAGCCCTTTCTCTTGTTCCCCTTAAGCATAGGAGCACTACTATGGCTGTCAATCCCTTGCCTCCAGGGATCTCGGTGCCCTTAACAGATGCTAGACTTTATGAGGACATTGCACAGGGCATGCAAAGTCCCATTATGATTGCTTTGGCCCCAACTATTGTTGAGAATCTTGCAAATCGTTGCTCCTCCCATCCTTTTGCTCTTACAATCTTACCGTCCCCTCTTCCGCAAATGTCCCTGAGCTCCAGGATGGGGAGAGATTAGGCTGGCCTAGTTCTATGTGATTGATATAGAGTCTCTGAATTTCTGGATTGTGGTTTGTTGATTTTCTTTTGCAGTTTTGCTGCTCCTGCAATGCCCTTCATTCCATCCTGCTGGGCACTGTATGTCACCCCCTGGCCAGAGACAAACAGCTGTTAAACTGGAGTCTTGTTATAATAGCACATTCAAGGGTAGATGTAATAAGAGTAGGAAACCTCGGTGAGGGAGGGGTCCATCACCCATTTGCAAAATGATTACTTTTTATCTGCTAGACTATATGCCCTCCCCTTCTGGTCAGATCAGGAAAGAACATCTGTGAACTTAACCAGGTCTCTCATTAATTACTTGCAGACCTTGATGGAGGCCTATTTTCTCTGCTGTAACATGGTCCCCTCTCTCCTTTGTTTCTGATGTGGCCCTCCTACCACATCTCTCTTGTTCTAATCCTTGCAATTACTGTGTTACATAGGTTTACTTTTGAGTGTCTCAATGTGGGCTGTGTGAGTTTGGTACTAAGAGCCACCTATTAGGGAGTACATACGGTGCTTAATTTTCTGGGTTTGGGATACTTCACTTAATATAATTGTTTCTAATGACATCCATTTCCCAGCAAATCCTAGTAATTCATCATTTTTGATGGCTGAGTAGTACTCCATTGTATAGATGTACCACAGTTTCCTTATCCACTCGTCAACTGTTGGATATTTAGGTTGATTCCATGACTTTGCTATTGTAAACAGTGCTGCTATGAACATGGTCGAGCCTGTGCTATCCAGGCGAACCTCTGCTGCATGGGGGGTTATTCCCAAAAGTGGGATAGCAGGGTCATATGGCATTTCAATCTTTAATTTCTTTAAGAATCTCCAGGCGGCTCGCCAGAGTGGTTGTATGAGCCTGCATTCCCACCAGCAATGTAGGAGAGTTCTCCTCTCTCCACATCCTCTCCAGCATTTGTCATTGTTTGTATTGTGGATTTTTGCCATCCTGACCGGGGTGAGATGATATCTCAGGGAAGTTTTGATTTGCATTTCCCTGATGGCTAAGGAAGTGGAGCATTCTTTAAGATATTTGTTAGACATTTTAATTTCATCCCTGGTAAAGTTTCTTTTAAGTTCCAGGGCCCATTTTTTAATTGGGCCATTGTTTTCCTTGGTGCTTAGTTTTTTAAGTTCTTTGTGCACTCTGGACAATAGAGCTCTGTCAGATATGTGGTTAGTGAAGATTTTCTCCCATTCTGTGGGTTGCCTTTGAGCTCGTGTGACAATCTCTTTATCTGAACAGAAGCTCTTTAATTTCACAAGATCCCAACTGTTGAGAGTTGGTAGCAGTGACTGTGCCATTGGATGTCTGTTTAGGAACTGTTGGCCTAGCCCAATCAGCTCGAGGGAGTTTCCTATCCTTTCAACTAAGGTTTTTAAAGTCTCTGGTCTTAAATCAAGGTCCTTGATCCATTTGGAATTAAGTCTTGTACATGGTGACAAGTACGGGTCCAGCTTTAATCTTCTGCATGTGGAGATCCAGTATTGCCAGCACCATTTGTTGAAGATACTGTTCTTTTTCCATTGGATTTTTGGGCCCCTTTGTCAAAGACCAAATGGCTGTATTTTTGTGGGCTTATATCTGGGTCTTCAACCCTTATCCATTGATCTGTATGTCTATTTTGGAGCCAGTACCAGGCAGTTTTTATAACTATGGATTTGTAGTATAGACTAAGGTTTGGTATGGTATTACCTCCAGCAGTGTTTTTGTTACTCAGGATTGTCTTTGCTATCCTGGGTCTTCTGTGCCTCCATATGAATTTTGAGATTATTTGGTCAACTTCTTTAAAGAATTGCTTTGGGATTTTAATTGGTATAGCATTGAATCTGTATATTGCCTTTGGTAGGATGGTCATTTTTACAATGTTGATACTACCAATCCAGGAACATGGGAGGTCTTTCCACCCTCTGATGTCTTCTGCTATTTCTTTCTTTAGGGTTTTAAAGTTTTCATTGTAAAGGTCTTTTACCTCCTTGGTCAGGTTTATACCAAGGTATTTCATTTTTTTAGGGGTTATAGTGAATGGGATAGTTTCTCTCAATGCTTTTTCACTTCTTTCATTCTGGGCATATAGGAAGGCCTCTGATTTTTGCACATTTATTTTGTATCCTGCCACCCTGCTGAACTTCTCAATTAGTTCCAGGAGCTTCCTGGTGGAGTTTTTGGGATCACTCAGGTATAAGATCACGTCATCTGCAAATAGGGATAGCTTGACTTCTTCCCTGCCGATTTGAATCCCTCTTATGCCCCTTTCTTGTCTTATGGCTTCAGCTAAGACTTCAAGTACAATATTGAATAGAAGTGGTGAGAGTGGACAGCCTTGTCTAGTTCCTGATCGAAGTGGGAATGCTTCCAATTGTTCCCCATTGAGCATATAATCCTTGCTGTGGGTTTGTTGTATACAGCTTTTATTATATTGATAAAGGTTCCTTCCATTCCTACTGTCTCTAGCGTTTTTATCATAAAAGGCTGTTGGATTTTGTCAAAGGCTTTTTCTGCATCTATCGAGAGTATCATGTGGTCTTGGACTTTGGACTGGTTTACATGATGAATTACATTTATTGATTTGCATATGTTGAACCAACCTTGTGTGCTGGGGATGAAGCCTACTTGGTCCCCGTGAATGATCTGTGTGATATGTTTTTGAATCTGATTTGCTAAGACTTTGTTGAGAATCTTTGCATTTGTGCTCATCAGAGAGATCGGCCTATAGTTTTCTTTTTTAAGTGAATCTTTATTAGGTTTTGGGATTAGGACGATATTAGCTTCATAGAAGGAATTTGGTAGTGTTCCTTCCTTTGCTATTTGATGGAACAGTTTAAGGAGTATTGGTGTTATTTACTCCTTAAATGTCTGGTAGAATTCTGTGCTGAATCCATCTGGCCCAGGACATTGTTTGGTAGGAAGATTCGAGATTACTTCTTCATTTTCCTTGTATGTTATAGGACTATTTAAATAATTCACAACTTCCTGATTCAATTTAGGTAAGTTGTATTTACTTCGAAATTCATCCATCTCTTTTGTATTTTCAAATTTCACAGAGTACAAGTTTTTGAAATATGATGTTATAATTCTCTGGATTTCTTGGGTATCCGTAGTGATAACTCCATGTTCATTTCTAATTTTGTTAATTTGGGTTTTCTCTCTCTTGCTTTTAGTTACTTTAGCTAGGGGTGTATCAATCTTATTGATTTTTTCAAAGAACCAGCTTTTTGACTGGTTGATTTTTTCTATCGTTTTCTTAGTCTCGATTTCAGATATTTCTCCCTTATTTTGCTAATCTCCTCTCTTCTACTTTTGGGATCAGATTGCTCAAGTTTCTCTAAAGCCTTAAGCTGAATCATTAAATTATTTATTTCTGATTTTTCCATTTTTCTGATGTAGGCATTAAGAGCTATGAACTTACCTCTTAGGACAGCTTTCATTGTGTCCCAGAGATTTTGCTAAGTTGTATTTTCATTTTCATTCACTTTCAGGAAATCTTGAATTTCCTGTTTAATTTCTTCCTGAATCCAGTTCTCATTCAGCATCATATTGTTAAGTTTTCAGGAGTTAGTGTATTTTCTCTTGTTTGTTGTGCTGTTGTGGATGTCCAGCTTTAGGCCGTGGTGGTCTGATAGGGCACAGGCTAGAATTTCAACTTTTTTGTATATGTGGAGATACATTTTGTGGCCCAATATGTGATCTATTTTGGAGAAAGTTCCATGTGCTGCTCAGAAAAATGTGTATTCTTTGGTGCATGGCTGAAAAGTTCAATAGAGATCTGTAAGGTCCATTTCAGTAAGGATTTGGTTAAGCTCCAAAGTGTCTCTGTTAAGCTTTTGACCTGTTGATCTATCCCATGTTGAGAGGGTGGTGTTGAAATCCCCAAGAATTATCGTTTGGGGGTTGATTTCTTGCTTTAGACACTGTACGGTTTTCTTAATGAATGAATGGGTGCATATATGTTCAATATTGTGAAGTCTTCCTGGTGCATTGTACCTGTGACTAAAATGTAGTATCCATCTGTGTCTCTTATGATTTTCTTTGGTTTGAAGTCCACTTTGTCTGAAAGCATAATTGCTACCCCTGCCTGCCTGTTTCCTGGTTCCATTAGCTTGCAAAATTTTGGACCAGCCTTTCATTCTTAGGAGGTGCCTATCTTTTGTGGTGAGATGAGTTTCCTGAAGGCAGCAGATTGTTGGATTGTGGTTTTTAATCCAAGTTTGTAATCTATGTCTCTTAATCGGTGAGTTAATGCCGTTGACATTTAATATTATGATGGAGAAATTATTTTTAATTCTGGACATTTTTTATGTTTAGTAGATTTTGTGAGCATGTTGTTTGATATTTATATTTTGGTGGTATTGTACTTCCCTTCTGTCCTCCCAGATACGCTTGTTCTTTTCTTCAAGCTTGAGTATCATTTCTAGCATTTTTTGAAGCCCTGGTTTGGTAAACATGTATCCCTTCAAGTTGTCTTTGTGCTGGAAAACTTTTCTTTCTCCCTCAATCATGACAGATAGTTTTGCCGGGTATATCAGTCTAGGTTGGCATTTTTGCTCATTTAATACTTGAAGTATGTCTCTCCAAGCTCTTCTTGCTTTTACTGTTTCCATTGAGTAGTCATTTGTTATTCTAATAGGTTTACCTTTAAAAGTGACTTGCTTTTTTTCTCTTGAAGCTCTCAGCACCTTTTCTTTGTCTTGAATGTGGAGTGTTTTGACTATAATTTGCCGTGGCGATTTTCTATTTTGGTCATATCTGTTTGGAGTGCGAAATGCCTCTTGTATTTGGATGGGCCTCTCATTCTTTAGTTGTGGGAAGTTTTCATTTATGATGAATTGAAATATTTCCTCAGGTGTGGTATTTTGGGATTCTTGTTCTGGTATTCCATGAATGTGCATGTTAGGCTTCTTCAGGGTGTCCCATATTTCTTGAATGTTCCTCTCCAGTATCTTTTTGGCTTTAACAATCTCTTCCATTGAGCTGGTTAATTCTCCTACTTTGTCTTCAAGATCTGAAATTCTATTTTCTGCCTCATTTGTTCTGCTGATAAGACTCTCTGTTGAGTTTTGGGTTGAAGATAACTTATCTCTTAGTTCAATTTTAAACTCTGCCTTAGACTGTTTTACCTGCTCTATACCTATTTTTGTTTCTTGAACTGTTTTTCTCAACTCCTCTAGGTTCCTGTTGTGTTCCTGTTCAAAGTGGTTGATATTATTAATCATGGTAATGATCATACTCTGAAAGTCGCTATGTTGGCTCTGGCTTTCATGGCTATTTTCTATGGATTTGTTCTAGTTGCAATCCATCGTTATGGGATTGATTCTTTTGGTGGGAGATTGGTCTTCTTGGGTTTTGTTTCTCATGGTTCTGCACTTTGACTTGAACATTGTTGTTTTGTTTTTTAGGACCTTTCAGTTTCTGTGTGTTTTTCACTGAACCGATATAGTTGGTATTGTTACACTTGCCAGTTATTACTAGTGCTTGCCTTGGATTGGGTATGTTTGTGTATTGGTATTGTTATATCCTAGATGAGACTACTAGGATGTTAGTACGTCAGTTAAGTAACCAGGGGATGAATATAAGTATGGTAGTGCACTTTTACGATTTAGTGTCTCAGTGAAATGTGATGGTGGGTGGTGTACTCTCTGTAGTTGTATGTTTTTGGAGTGGCTGTATGAGGAAGCTGACCTACAGCATTGATACTAGAAAGGATCAGTAAGGTGAGAGAAAAGAAAAAAAAGTTTACTTATCTTTGGGCTGGATGTGAAGAATCTCGCGCATGTGATACAATGGTTATAGTGAAGTCCAGATGTATGGCCTGTGTTCCCTTTGTTCCTTAGAGTTTTGCTTGAGTTTCCTTTGGACTCTTGAATTCTGAGTAGCAGTGTGTCTTCCGTGGACCACGTGCATAGGTTCCCGGTGGGCCAGAGAGGCAGAGGGTCTGATGTTGATGGCAGAATTCTTCACCTGCGACATGGGGGGGGGCGGAGGGGCGCGGGGGCAGGAGGGCACGAGGGGCGATGCCCCAGAGGCTAAGCCGGCGGCCACGCGCGGGTGCTGCTGGCCGGGCGGCTCGGCTCCGGGGTGGGGGCCTATTATAGTTTTTTATTAAAACTTTTGAAGACTTTTTGAACTTTTGACAAAGTCATTTTGGCTTGATTTTTATATTTCTTGTGTTTTTATGATGTGATGTTTATATATGTTGTGATGAATACCTCTTGTTGTTTTATATAGTGGTCTTCTTTGTTGAGAAGCCATCTTTGAAATCTCCATGTCAATTGTACCTTGATGGGAGAAATTATATCCTAATGACAACCAGCATTTAAACACAATGCCAAGTATTGCAAATACCTAAACTTTCCCAATGATCTTCATGCATGTATCAACAAAGCCTGGAGTAGATGTTTCTTTGCATCCCTCTCTCCATGCTGTGGCTTAAGTGCCTAAGCAAATTATTTGGAAAAAAGATGCTTCCAGGATGCTGAAAGTGTATGAAAGATGCTTTGCTTAGATATCTAAAGTTCATAATGGTCTCTAATAGTGCTCTTACTGCTTACTCTTGAGATCTTGTGCCTGTCCATGTTGCTCCCTTCTTTCCACACTGTCAGTGGTGCTGTGTTTGTATCTGTGAAGATGTAGGAGCATTTTTAATATCTTTAATCAGTGATCTTTTGTTTTTTTCTGAGGGAATTTTATAAAAAGTTATATCTTTTCTCCTGAGTGAAATTTTTAAAAAGATGACAGTACCATATTATTTGCAATTTAATCACTACTATCCTAAGCTTTCTCTGGAAATTCATGTCTGTCTTATGTACTTCATTTGTTGGTACTTTAGTTTTATGTAAGAATTTGTAAACAAAATTCTGTCTTTCCTGAAATAGTAATACTAACTGGCTGAGTTAATTTAGGAAGAAATACTCAAGTTCCTGTGTTCAATACCTGTACCCTGAGAACAGCTAAGAATGTGTAGAAAGATGAAGCAATTTTGAAATTATAAACACTTGATATCATTGTTGGAAGGAACTTAAAAGTACAACGCCCACCTCATGGTTGAAGCTTTCACTTAATTATTTCATTTGTTCATGTTATTTATTCTTCCATTGGTAAGAATGGCTTTTATTGCATTATACTTTTTCCAATTTAAGCATATCAATGTCTAACAAGCTTTTGCATCTTGAACTGAAATCCTTCTGCTGGTATCACTTATACATAGGACAAAATGCTGACCCAGTGACTGTACTGACCCTCTGCCCTTTCCCCCCTAAGGTATTATGACATTCTGAGAAAGGCAGATGTTCATATCCAGATGATTTCTAGCTTGTGTGTAAAGGGATTTGTCCTTTCTAAAGATCTCTTCTTCACTTCTTTCTACATGCTAGTACATGTAGAAAGATGTTGCTCAGTAGGTCTTGTTTGAGATTTACTCTTTATCACTAAGCTTTTAGGGGATCAATAAATAGCATTCATCTTCCCTACTGATTTCACAACTGGGTAAAGAGATAGACATATGGCCATAAATATGTCAATTTCATTACTAACAAAGCAACCTCTGCATTTGAGCATGAGTACAATTCACATGGTGTCCAGCAGTTTAGGTTTTTAACTGTCTTCCTAAAATGAAATTTGAGGTTGACAAGTCATGCATCATAATAATCCAGAAGTCAGAATGAAAAACAAACAACATACCTCTGAATATTTAAAGATTAAAAAACATGATCTGAAAACCAATCTGTAAGGGGCAGTGAGTAGAGTAACAGACTACTACTTGACTTACTGCTCCAAAGAAACACAAGTGCTGAGGTTTTGTTTGTTCCTTAATGGCAAGGTCACATAACATTGAACAGCTTCTTTTAATACAAATTTATTTGCCCACGTAGATTTATATGGAGTTATTATATTCAAAACTTGAAAAGTTAAGTACGATCATTTGTGAAAAACACCTTTTAGCAAACAGTGGTATACTGAGAATCCATGTGTACATGATAAATGTTTCAGTAGTCTAGATTCAAGCACTGTTATTGGTCATCTGAATACCAGACTCCTTACATATTGCTTTCACATGTAATTTGAGAAACATAGTTTGCAAATATAGATTTAGCAAATATTTTAGATAAGAGTTTTCTAGGACCATATAAATATTAAAATCAGGACTTGATTAGATGATATCAAGCAAACTTTCTTATACTTACCTCTCCCATGGCCCTTGATGTTTACAAAAGGTTTAGTTACTAATATCTTGTTGCCTCTAAGGACTGAAATGATTCTCTGTGGATTTCCATGTTGGTTTGTAAAGTTCCTGATCGATATTGCCAGCTGGGACAATTCTTTGCACTTTCAAATCCTACCATTTGACATTTAAGATGTATATAAGGTCCTCATTTGCTTGATTTAAAAATCACTTTTAGGCTAAATGACAATTTTATTATTTTAAAAAGTGGGTGCAGGTTTGAAGGTTTACAAAAATTTTTTTCAAGAACACTTTAGAATGGACCCCGAAATGCTTTTTACATATACAGTGGGTCTTCTTCTGGAGTGAATTCAAAGTGAAGTTCTCAAATAAAGCTTTATAATTCAAATGAATAGATGTAGATTTCTTTTTTCTTTTCTTTTTTTCTTTTTTTTTTTTTTTACAAATTCAATCCAATGCAATCCCGTAAAACATTTAGCTGCTCTTAAGGAAAATCCGTCTTCCTGTCAGACTCTGGCATTTAAGCTGCAGTCTGCTGAGCCAGCAGTAGTGTGCATCCTGCATCCTGCTCAGCAGCAGGCACTAGCTTTGGCTGTGCCCAGGAAATCCCATTTTAAACTCTTGTCTCTGTATATCTCAGTTATAACTTGGCTAGAAGAAACATTTAAAT
This sequence comes from Typhlomys cinereus, assembly GCA_023101885.1. Taxonomy (NCBI): domain Eukaryota; kingdom Metazoa; phylum Chordata; class Mammalia; order Rodentia; family Platacanthomyidae; genus Typhlomys; species Typhlomys cinereus. The sequence continues at coordinate 3,789,363 of JALPQD010000020.1, forward strand.
CTTTAGAACTCAGAATTTAATGAAAAACTGCAATGAAATTAAAGTCTGGATTCTGTGGATTGTAACAAAACATTAAAAGATAAATAATTGCAAACATCCAAAATACTGGTACGTTTCATTTGCCATTCTAAATTTAAAATTAGAGTTTGTTTTTAAATTATCCATTCCCAAGCCAAGCTTACATAAGATTTAATGCTCTAAGCCTGAGCTTTCAAGTGGCCTGCTTCTTCCTGCTGTAAGGTCATTTGGCAGACTGCAGAATGCAGAACTCAGGAGAATTCACTGCTTTCTCTCCCACCTGGAAACAGAGTTACAGCTCCTTCTTTCACTGCTGGCTGGTTCAGCTCTGACCTTTCACTCTGTTCCAGTCTCTTACAAATCACTCTCAGGAGAATAGAGTAAAAATGTGCTGCTTAGCACTCTAAGGAGCCAGGTGGCTCTGCCAACTTCCTGCCTTCAGGGACTTACTTTTCTAAAGGTGCTTTAGGCTTAGTAGAACCTTTTGTGGACGTTCTAGGGAAATGCTTGGATAAAGGTTCTTCTGTGGTGTCAGCAATGGGGGACAAAAGCTACTCTTGCAGAAATTTGGAACTGTGCAATGTGATAGTGACAGACCCAGGAGATTATTCCATCTAAACAAGCAGAAACAAAGGAGATCCAAAGGTGACTCACTTGTATAAAAACCCAGAAGAGCCAGGTCCATTAACCTTGAATTCATTATCTCAGTAGTTCAAGGCAGATGGCAGTGAGGAAGATTGCTGTTAACTGAAAGTAATCTTTTTCTGCAGCGTTTTTGATATTTCTTAACATTTCTAAGTCCACATATCTCTTAAAAAGTTCATATTTTTGGCTTCATTTTCAAATTTCTTATTTTTCAAAAGCAATTGTACATTGTCCACAGTTTAGCGTTAACTTAAAGCCTACCACAGAGGAAATACTGGCTTTCATCAGAAAAGTATGATGATTACAGCAAATTGTCTAAGTGTGTAGATTATACAAATTGTCTAAGTGTGTGGACACAAGGTTTTTCATTATCACTTAATTTGATGCTGTAACAGTTAAGACTTAGGACATAGACTTTACCCTTAGAAGTAGCTGCTTCATAGGACTGCTTGAGTATTAATGTAAAATAAATTAAATGAGCTATAACTCACATACCATGAATTTATATAAGGATTAGTTCTTACTATTATTATTATTAAGAGAAAATTTGTTTGTCCTAATATCCCTGAAGCTGTGCTATTTGATCTATAAATGATGAGTAGTATCTATTCTTCAAAATTTTTATTAAATTTTAAAAGATATATAAATTATATGAAGCATACTTAGTTATATAATACACATACACAGTTTATCAGAACAATGTGTTATTTTCTGTTCATTAGAAGAATACAATGATAATTTTATATACACATATTTAATTAGTTTTCAATTTTTAACATATAATGTATTAACACAAATTTGAAGCAAAAATTTCAAAGCTCTGTGGTAGGAATCCTAGCACCTGATCTCTTCTACATTTAATTAGTTTCCATTAGTTAATATCAAAGTAAGTTAATATTTTCTATTGGTTATTTATAAGTCCTTATAAAGTTGCTTTATGCAAATATCAGTGCCTAATTTCACTCATATTCCCACTCACTCTTAGAAATGTAGCATATTATTTAAACTGTACTGTCTCTTTCCTGTTTCATTTAATGAATCTTGGAAAATTTATTACTGAAGTATGTAGAGAGCTCCTTACTTTAGTGTATATACATATGTATAACAGTTCATCCTAAGGGTAATTTATTTTGTTACTTTATTACTATTATCATTTGTAGTGTTGGCATTAAACACAGATCCTTATACACACTATCTTAATTCTTAATTCTCTATCACTGGTTTACAACATAGTTCTATTATTTTATTTATCAGTGCCTCACTGATGGATCTTTGGGTTGTTTCGAAACTTTTTCTATTAGACACTGTATGACAGGAAGTACCATTACATAGAGCATTTTGCTCTATGATACACCATCTGTAAAATAAATTATCAGAAGTAAAATTGCACAATAAAAGGTATGTGTAGTTAACATGGTTCGTTAACATGGTTCAGACTTGTCCTCCAGAATTGTGCTGATTTATACTAAACTTTAGGTATTATATAATTTTTAGTTTCAATAATTATGAAGGCATGAAGATGCTATGTCCATGTATCTTTATTTGTATTTTTCTTTTTTCTTTTTAACATTTTTTATTATTGTTTCTGCTCATACAAACTTAATAGGTAGACCAGTTCCCTCCCTCCCTCCTCCTGGCCCCGAACCCCCTGTTCCCCCTTCCTCCCTCCCCATCCCCCAGTGCCTCCCCCCAATTCCCAGAGAGTCCTTTATTGTGTATGCCTAACTCTCCTCTGGACTCTCCTCTCCGATGATGTACAAGGACCCAGTGGCATTTCCCTGAACCCTTTCCTGTGTTCCCCTTAAGCATAGGAACATTACTGTGGCTGCCAATCCCTTGCCTCCCAGGATCTTGGTGCCTTTAGCAAATGCTAGACTTTGTGGGGTCAGTAGTGTGTGAGACATTGCGCATGGCATGCAAAGTCCAATTATGATTGCTTCGGCCCTAACTTGTGTGGAGTAACTTGCATATCATTGCTCCCCCATCCCTGTGCTCTTACAATCTTACCGCCTCTTCTTGCGCAAATGTCCCTGAGCTTCAGGATGGGGAGAGATTAGGTTGGCCTAGTTCTAGGTGGTTGATAGAGAGTCTCTGAAGTTCTGGATTATGGTTTGTTGATTTTCTTTTGCAGTTTTGCTGCTCCTGCAATGCCCTTCACTCCATCCTGATGGGTATTGTATTCCCCCCCCCAGCCAGAGATAAAAAGCTGTTAAACTAGAGTCTTGTTATAAGAGTATATTCAAAGGTAGATGTAATAAAAATAGGAAGCCACAGTGAGGGAGGGATCAATCACCCATTTGCAAAATGGTTACTTTTTATCTGCCAGACTATATGCCCTCCCCTTCTGGTGAGATCATACTCCCTCAGTTGTAAATGATCAGGAACAAAAGTCTGTGAACTTAACCAGGTGTCTCATTACTTGCAGTCCTTGATGGAGGCCTGTTTTCTCTGCTGTAACATGGTCCCCTCTCTCCTTGTTTCTGATGTGGCCCTCCTACCCCATCTCTCCTGTTAATAATCCTAGCAATTACTGTAGGCGTTACAGAGATTTATCTTTGAGTGTCTCTAGGTGGGCTGGGTGGGTTTGGAGAACCAGCTTTTTGACTGGTTGATTTTCTCTATGCTTTTCCTAATCTCGATTTCGGATATTTCTCCCCTTATTTTGCTAATCTCCTCTCTTCTACTACTTTTGGGATCAGATTGCTCTAGTTTCTCTAAAGCCTTAAGCTGCAATGTTATTTATTTCTGATGTTTCCATTTTTTTGATGTAGGCATTAAGAGCTATGTACTTACCTCTTAGGACAGCTTTCATTGTGTCCCAGAGATTTTGGTAAGTTGTATTTTCATTTTCATTCACTTTCAGGAAATCTTGAATTTCCTGTTTAATTTCTTCCTGAATCCAGTTTTCATTCAGCATCATAGTGTTAAGTTTCCAGGAGTTAGTGTATTTTCTGTTGTTTGTTGTGTTGTAGATGTCCAGCTTTAGGCCGTGGTTGTCTGATAGGGCACAGGCTAAAATTTCAACTTTCCTGTATATGTGGAGATTCGTTTTGTGGCCCAATATGTGATCTATTTTGGAGAAAGTTCTGTGTGCTGCTGAGAAAAAATGTCTATTCTTTGGTGTGTGAATGAAAAGTTCGATAGATATCTGTAAGGTCCATTTCTTTAAGGGTTTGATTAAGTTCCAAGGTATCTCTGTTAAGCTTTTGACCTGTTGATCTATCCCATGTTGAGAGGGCATTGTTGAAGTCCCCAAGAATTATCGTTTGGGGATTGATTTCTTGCTTTAGATGCTGTAGGGTTTTCTTAATGAATGTGGAGGGGGCCATATTAAGTGCATATATGTTCAATATTGTGAAGTCTTCCTGGTGAATTGTACCTGTGATTAAAATGTAGTATCCATCTGTGTCTCTTATGATTTCCTTTGGTTTGCAGTCCACTTTGTCCAAAAGCATAATTGCTACCCCTGCTTGTTTCCTGGTTCCATTAGCTTCCAGAATTTTGGACCAGCCTTTTATTTTTAGGATGTGCCTATCTTTTGTGGTGAGATGAGTTTCTTGAAGGCAGCAGATTGATGGGTTGTGGTTTTTAATCCAAGTTTGTAATCTGTGTCTCTTGATCGGTGAGGTAATACCATTGACATTTAATGTTATAATGGAGAAATTATTTTTAAATCTGGACATTTTTTATGTTTAGTGGATTTTGTAAGTATTGTTTGACATTTATGTTTTGGTGGTATTATATTTCCCTTCTGTTCTCCTGGATATGCTTGTTTTTTCTTCAAGCTTGAATATCATTTCTAGCATTTTTTGAAGGCCTGGATTGGTAGACATGTATCCCTTCAAGTTGTCTTTGTTCTGGAAAACTTTTATTTCTCCCTCAATCATGACACATAATTTTGCCAGGTATATCAGTCTGGGTTGGCATTTTTGCTCATTTAATACTTGAAGTATGTCTCTCCAAGCTCTTCTTGCTTTTACTGTTTCCATTGAGTAGTCATTTGTTATTCTAATAGGTTTACCTTTAAAAGTGACTTGCTTTTTTTCTCTTGAAGCTCTCAGCACCTTTTCTATGTTTTGAATGTGGAGTGTTTTGACTACTATTTGCCATGGCGATTTTCTATTTTGGTCATATCTGTTTGGAGTGCGAAATGCCTCTTGTATTTGGATGGGCCTCTCATTCTTTAGTTGTGGAAAGTTTTCATTTATGATGAATTGAAATATTTCCTCAGGTGTGGTATTTTGGGATTCTTGTTCTGGTATTCCATGAATGCGCATATTAGGCTTCTTCAGGGTGTCCCATAACTCTTTTTTTAATTTTTTTATTATTATTTATTCAATTGTGCGTGTGCGCGTGTGTGTATGTATGTGTATGTATGTGTGTGTGTAGAACCACAGATGAATTCGGGAACTGCCATGGACACCTCCACCTCCTCCTTGTTTACTCTGCCTGGGATTCACAGGCTCTGCCCTACCAGGACCAGAAACGCAGACTGTCACACTTCCACCCAGCGTCTATATCTGGAGTCTAGGATCAGAACTTGGGACCACCTGCAAAGCGGAGGCTTAATTCTTGAGCCACCTTTCCATAACTCTTGAATGTTCCTCTTGAGCTGTTTAATTCTCCCACTTTGTCTTCAAGATCTAAAATTCTGTTTTCTGCTTCATTTGTTCTGCTTATAAGACTCTCTGTTGGGTTTTGGGTTGAAGATAACTTGTTTTTTAGTTCAATTTTAAACTCTGCCTGAAACTGTTTTAACTGCTCTATGCCTATTTTTGTTTCTTGAACTTTTTTTCTCAACTCCTCCAAGTGCCTGTTGTGTTTCTGTTCAAAGTTGTTGATGCGGTTGTTTAACTCTTCTCGGATTTCCTCTTTCATAGTATTAATCATGGTAATGATCATACTTTGAAAGTTGTTATGTTGGGTCTGGATTTCTTGGCTATTTTCTGTGAATTTGTTCTGGTCGGAATCCATCATTATGGGGTTAATTTTTTCGGTGGGAGATTGGTCTTCTTGGGTTTTGTTTCTTGCGGGTCTGCACTTTGACTTGGGCATTGTTGTTTTGTTTCTGTGTGTTTTTGACTGAACTGATTTCGTTGGTATTATTACACTTGCCAGTTATTACTAGTGCTTGCCTTGGATTGAGTATGTTTGTCTATTGTTATTGTAATTTCCTAGGTGAGGCTATTAGGCTGTTAGTACATCAGTTAAGTCAGGTTAAGTAGACAAGGGGTGAATATTAGTATGGTAGTGCACTTTTACGATTTAGTATCTTGGTGATATGTAAGGGTGAGTGGTGTACTCCCTGGAGTTGTATATGATTTTGGGGTGGCTGTATGGAGAAGTTGATCTACAGCAATTGATACTGGAAAGGATCAGTAAGGTGAAAAAAAGGAGATTTACTTATCTTTGAGCTGGATGTGAAGAATTTCTCCCATGTGATAGGATGATTGTATAGGACTCCAGATGTATGGCCTTTGTCCCTTAGAGTTTGGCTTGAGTTTCCTTTGGACTCTATTGAATTCTGAGTAGCAGTGTGTCTTCTGTAGACCACCTGCATAGGTACCCGGTGGGCCAGAAAGGCAGAGGGTCTGATGTTGATGGCAGAATTCTTCACCTGGGATCTGGGAATTGGCTTAGTGGTCCACCCAAGCTCCAGGGATGGAGGAATGTCAGCAAGTCCTATCTGGTCGGGTGGACCAGGGGGCCATAGGAAAAAAAAGGCTGTGGTCCGGGGCGGGGCCCAGGGGGCCACTGGAATATGGGGGAACCTGGGGGGCTGGGCGGACTCACCTGGGACCTGTCCGGCTGGGGGCGGCAGTGCGGGCAGGAGGGCACAAGGCAAAGCAGGAGGCCGCCTGGGTGCCGCTGGCACATGGGGTCATTATTTGTATTTTTCATGTTGTGTTAATCATCTTACTGTTGTTTAAAGTGTAGTTGCATTTTTCTTTCTTTCGGCTTTTTTTTTGTATGACAATAATGGTCTTTATTTCTTAAAACCGCAAAAGTTTAAAGATAAGAACTATTTATTCACATGTTTAGCAACTACTTTTTCCCAACTCTAAGAAAATTTTCCATTCTACTTCCTCACATCATAGCACCTTAAATTCATGTAATTAAATTTATTAATTTAAAGTAAATTTTGATGTACTGTTAGGAAAAATTTTTCTATTTCAAGGATATATATATGCATATATGTATAAATTTATGAACTGATTTTGCTCATTTTCTGTCAAAACTATTTGTCATCTCTATTATTTACTTTGAGCTATACCTCACATACCATGGGATTAGTTCTTACTATTATTATTATTAAGAGAAAATTTGTTTGTCCTAATGTCTCTGAAACTGTGCTATTTGATCTATCGTCCCCCATTGAACTCTCCCTGCTTCCCCCTTCCTTGTTACCCTCCTTTCCCCTCTCCATCCCTACTTCTCTCCCAGTGCCTTTGCTTCTTCCCTCCCATTCCCCAAAGCATCCTTTTTATATATATATATATATTTTAAACAGTACATTTTTATTTCCTCATTATTCCAAATTATACAAATGAAATAACTTAAAAATATTTGGGCCACAGTGGTTTATTTGTTGCATTTGGAAAACATTTTATTTTAGAGAGTTTATATCTAATTGTTTTATCAGCGGTGATGTTTTCAAATTTCCAGTATATTTCAGAGAACATAGCATGTTGATCTTAATTTCCATCCAAATAAGAATGTTAAGAAATGTAAAGATTACAAGGAAATAAGACATTTCATTTGGCCAAATTGAAAGCATCCTTTTATGTGGGCCAAGAACCTCCCTGTGAGTCCTCTACCCTAGTGAGGTTCAAGACTAACTTGGGACCCGTTCATGGGCTAACGGCTAGCATGGGAACTCTATTATGACTATTTAACCTCTTGCCTTTAAGGATCCTGCTGCTTGTAACTTTCTCCTATGTTATCATGCTAGACTTTGTGGGTTGTTGGCATGTCAGTCATTGTGCAGGTCAGGCAAAGTCCAAACACATCAACACATCATGTCTGTATCCTGGCTGCTGCATCCCTGACTTGTACTCCCCATCTTTAGGCTCTTACAATCTTGTTGTCCCCTCTTTTGCAAGGTTCCTTGAGGTATAGGATGGGGAGAGGTTTGGCTGGTCTGATTATAGGTGAATAATGCAGGATCTTTGGTGTTCTGAATTATGGTTGGTTGTTGTTTTCAGTTTTGCTATCCCTGCGTTGCCCTTGGCTGCACCCTGATTGTTATGGAAGGTCATCTCCTAACCAAAGATAAGACTATTTAAAAGTGAAAATCTTAATATAAGAGGAGACTCAAAGGTAGATGGAAGAATAGGAGTAGGACACAGCAGTGTGGGGGCATCAGTCTCCTGTTTGCCTGTTGGTTACCATCTAACTGCCATTTATTATGCTATCTCCTTTCTTTTGAGGTCCTACTTTCCTACTTCCCTGTTTATAATCCTTTATGATTACAGTGGGTATTACAGAGACTTATCTTTAAATATGACTATGTCATTAAGTGGTTTGGAACTAGGATCCACTTATTGGGGAGTACATAAGGCATCTAACTTTCTGTGTATGGGATAATTCACTCAATATACTTTCTTCTAATTCCATCCATTTCCTGGCAAATTTCATGTTCTCACATTTTTCTAAATGGTAATACTGCCCCTCATAGGCTTTGATGCTAAAAATGTATTCTGTGTTCAATTATGTGAACTTTTTTCCTTACAAGATAATCTTTGTTAATTAATCCCAGGGTTGAGTAAAGACCCTTTTCTGAAGGCCATTATTGTGTCTTGAAAGAATTCCAAGAGTACAATCCTATTGTTAGTGTTGTTGATCTTATCCACACAGCTGAGGATAAAAATCCTATCATCATTTGTCCATTCTCAAATACTTATAATCTGTTCACCTCCTGCAGGTTTTCTTGAACTTAAATAGCTACTTTGAGAATTTCACTTCTAATATCTAGAACATGTGGACCTATCTTATGTGTGATATGTCATGTACATTTTTAAAATGGAGACAAACTGCATTTGATTTAGCTGCAATACCATTTTTATTTCAATAATGCATTACATGTGCTTAATTATTTAAATTCAATATTCACTATCTCTTTTGAGGAAAATGTGTCTTAAATCACTCTTAGGAAAAACTATTTCATTTGAAATTGCACTTATTTTAGTATTTTTAAATGATCATTGTATCCAGGAAGACTACCAGAGGGAACCATTTTACTCTTCTATATTTTGAAAATAAAACATTATTCAAATAACATTATTGAACACATGCTATACTATAGGCACTTGTCACATTTTCATATGCTTTCTTTCAAGATTATTATCATCATCCTTATTTAGAAGTACCAGAATTATGTTTAATTTCACAAATTAGAGGCATGAGGACTCATACAGAAAGCCATGGATGGACAAGATGGAACCAGATTCAGAGCCCAACATACTTGGATCGAAACTCCATCAGTGATACCTGCACTGATTCCCTCCTGACTTTCAGAGTTCATCCCTCTGTGAAGGTCCTGATAAGATATGTGTAGCCCTCCAAAGAAAGATGAGAGAGACGTGTCCAGGACTGCTGCTTTTCCTTTGATATGTGCCAAGAAGTTACTAGTTTTTATTATCGCCATGTTCAAAATCCTTATAAGGCAGTGACCCACTTAAAAACCTTGCTTCCTAAAGAGCATTGAAAATGACCTGGTAATGCCAGGACATCATGGTCAATATTCAGATATACTTCTGCATTTCAGAATTCACTATGGCTGGCAGGAAAGTGTGGCAGTGCCTTCCTAACAAACCACAGTGTACAGGAATACCTGTTTTATCTTCCCTTCATCAGAGAAAGAAAGATTTTAGTTACCTTCATTCCAACTACAAAGATCTTTCCTCTTATCTTCTTTTACATACAGTACAATTGAAATTCTGCCTGACAAGTATGTTTGTGAGGAAAAAACAGAGAGATAGAGATAGATAGATATAGATAGACAGGTAGATAGATAGATAGATAGACAGACAGACAGTTGGATTTCATCCAAAAACTTTACAAAAATATTTTTTGCTAGTTTAACTTTTAGTATGTTAATTTCTTGAACATAGTATTGTGCATTACATGATAAGTAAATGTAGAACTGAGTTATAATCGGTCCTACTTTTTGAACTGTCCAGATTTAAAGTTGTTTCTTCACTCACAGAAATATTTCTAACAAACAAGTCAAGCCTCCATATTTTGTGACCTTATATCACAGACACATGATAAGGAAGCAAGATTATTAAAGGTTCATTGGAGAGCATGTACTTTTCAGTCAATTTAAATATATGGGGAACAATAGGTTTTGCACACATTTAACAAAAACAATTCTATTCTGGAATTTTAAAGTCTGAAGATTGTATTTTTGATATTTCAGAAAATTTCAATAGAATTATCTGACTGAATTTTCTTTTTCCTATGTTTAAGCATACAAAGAAGGAAAAAAATTAGCATACTAGCATAGCAAAAGTCTGTTTGGATTTTGGTTAAGCTTGAACAGAAAACACATATAAGGGAACAGGTAATTTAACAGGAAATGATTTTTCTCCCAAGGATATACTTAAAGCTAGAAAATGCCATACAGACTCCATTTACTTAAACTAGACTGCTGTTACCCACTGAGAAGCTTTATTCTAAAAAAAAAATTGTGTACTGCCAGGAAATTTACTGTTTGACACTTTGTCCATAAGAATTAAATATCTCAGTGATGCCTGGAATTCTGAAATCACATTGTCACAAAGGGCAGCTCAGTGTTCAGCAGGGTTCTAGAATTTCAAATGTAGGGTTCTAACTTTATGTGGTTTTTAAGAAAACAGGCCATAGCATTTCTTTGTAGGTCACACTTCTTTATCCATGTCTCTACTTAAAGTCTATTTTAAAAATTACTTCAGAGTCTGGATAGATGGCTCAGTCATTAAAGCCTTTGTTACACAAGCAAAAGGACCTGAGTATGGATCCTCAGATTCCATGAATCTAGCCAGATTAGCTTCATAACATGCTCTGAGTTAAGGGACCTAGTTTCCCAACAATAATGTGCAAGGAATGCAAAAGATGATTTCTATCTCTCTTAGGTCTCCATAGATGCACACACATAAGTGCACTCATATACATATACTACCTGCATGTATGCATCCATATTCAAATATATACACCTGTACCCCATACACACATACATGAAATAAAAATTAAGAATTGCTTCATTTTTCTGACACTTCACTTTTCTCAGTCTCATGAAACTGTTTTTCTGTTATTTGATGAGATGTCCCAAATTCCTGATGATGTGGAGTGCCCTTCGTTACATTGGGTCAGAAAACCAAATATGTCCCTGGTGGTTATATAGCCTTTGGGTTGAGACTCACGGCTAAAGATATTTAGGAAAAGAGAATTCTAATTCATCAGGGAAATTTATGATACCCCCCAGAAGGAAAGTGAGTTCAAGATGGGTAAAAAGCGTGTGTAGGATTAATTGAGAAAATATGTGACATGCTGTCTTTTGCTAGTAGTACCCAGTAATTTTAGAACTAAGCATATAAGCGACAAAAGAAGTAGAATCAATTTCAAAGCTTACAATCATTAAGAAAAGTCAATTCTTTCTGCCAGTGGGATTTGCAAGAAATGTACCCTTATAAAGAAACACTGTGATGAATGGCATTCTCTACTACATCTTTAAATTGAACAGAGACTAGTAACAAGTTCCACAAAGTAACGACCTCACCAAAATTCCTCAGAATTAAAGAGCTCTTCCTGTTTGTGTCAAACTTGTTTAGATTCTCTTTCTTTCTCTGTCTTAATATTTAATTTTTCTTACAAACATCTCACACTTTTTGAAGTGCAAAAGGTCCAAGTAAAGTGATGGTCCTTTGTGGGTTTATAGACTAAATTATCAACAAGGTGGAAATTAAAGAAAGTACACCGGCATTTACAATATGCCCACTTGTTCCATTTTCAATGTTTTTTCCCCCCAGAAACTGTGCGAAATAGTTAAGTTAAATCAAAGAGATTTATTATCATTATGTAGTATAAGCACAAATTTATTTATGTCTAATGGTATGCCAGTAAGATCTTGGAAGGAATGAGATGGAACATTCAAATTGATTAATTTCAGAAACCATTTCAAAATTTGGTGTAGGCATTGGGTGAAGTTCCCAAAAGATCATGCAGTATGAGGTTTGGTGTGGAAGTTATTTGGTTGAAATGACAATCTGCATTTGACTATAAGTAAAAGACAAACATGGTGTGTCTAGTAGGCAAGAAGAAATATGATGTTTCATTTTAGGGTTAAATGTACATGTACGGGATTGGTATTTTTACATTTTTGTTTTGAAATACATACAGTGATATAATGATGAGGAGGAAAGATCTATTTCAGCAAGTGGTTTTAGTCCATAGCTGGTTGGGTCATTGCTTTTTGAATCTGAGAGAAAACAATATATCAGAATAACCTCAGAGGTACAGGAAGCTCATCAATTCATGATCCCCAAGAAGCAGAGAAAAAAGAAAAGGAATGGTTCATGTCCCTAGATACACCTAGAGATTCCGTTACTTCCAGTATGTCATGGACTACAAACCAGGACTGTACAGCATTGCCCTTTAGAGAATAATTATTCAAACAGTAAATTGAAATGTGCTGAATATTAATGGGAATCATTTTTGTGACACAATGCTACTCTCCTAAGAAGATGTCTTTGCTTTTAGAATCAAAGTTTTGCCACACTACTTACTGGCATAATTTATAATGAGACTGCATTTAATTTTACAAGGTGAATTAATATTTGAATCCATGAGATATTTTTCTTGATTGCTGGTTAAAATGATTTCACTGCATTCTTTTATGCAAAATTATCGAGATTCTTTTAGACAAGTTGAAAATTATTCTTAATATAATAAATAACTAGGCAGAATTCCTATTATTCTGAAACCTTGCAATTTAATACAAAGACAATGATGTAAAATGGTCTTGAATTAGCTGTGCACTTCAGCTTTATAGAAATAATATATCCAGATACACATATATGTGAACTTATAGACAAATCTACAAAATAAATAAAAATGTGATATTACAATAAGTTATTTAAAATATCTAGATTCAACATAAGGTTCCATAGCTAAAATATATTTTGTTTTTAATGGAGCAGCTTTTAAATTCACAGATGAAAGAGATTGCCTTTTCAAATTAAATAGCTTAAATTAATACTTATTATAGTTCCCATTCTTCACATATCTCTACTATGGTTCAGATGCTATATTGCTTTAATATAATGATTTTTAATACGTTCACTTTACATATTTGTGGCCTGAACAAATGTAGTCAAAACATCTATTTTTAATTGTGCACAAGCTATAAATTAATTCAGATTACCATGCATATAAAATTCCAATGACGTGAATTTACTGAAAGCAATACATTTATAGAAGGAAGTTTGCTTCTGTAATATAAATATTGGTTATTTACTAGATAAACAAATATTTACTAGATAATCAGCTTCTATATTGTGCCTGGAAGGTAGAGTTTATAAATTGTGGGGTAAACAAAAGGTCAAAAAGTAGCTACCTATACTACAAATCCATAGTTGTAAAAACAGCCTTGTATTGGCTCCAAAATAGACACACAGATCAATGGATAAGGGTTGAAGATCCAGATATAAGCCCACACAACTACAGCCATTTGATCTTTGACAAAGAGGCCCAAAAATCCAATGGAAAATAAAACAGCACCTTCAACAAATGGTGCTGGCAAAACTGGACCTGTACTTGTCACCATGTACAAGAATTAATTCCAAATGGATCAAGGACCTCAATGTAAGGCCAGAGACTATAAAAACCATAGTTGAAAGGGTAGGGAACTCCCTCGAACTGATTGGGTTAGGCCAACAGTTCCTAAACAGACATCCAATAGCACAGTCACTACAACCAACTCTCAACAGATGGAATCTTGTAAAATTAAAGAGCTTCTGTTCAGATAAAGAGATTGTAACTGGAGCACAAAGGCAACCCACAGAATAGGAGAAAATCTTCACTAATCGCATATCTGACAGATCTCTATTGTCCAGAGTGTACGAAGAACTTAGAAAACTAAACACCAAGGAAACAAATGGGCCAATTAAAAAATGGGCCTTGGAACTTAAAAGAAACTTTACAAAAGAAACTTTACCAAGGATGAAATTAAAATGTCTAACAAATATCTTACAAAATGCTCCACATCCTTAGTCATCAGGGAAATGCAAATCAAAACTTCCCCGAGATATCATCTCACCCCCGTCAGGATGGCAAAAATCCACAATACAAACAACACCAAGTGCTGGAGAGGATGCTGATGGGAATGCAGGCTCAGATAACCACTCTGGTGAGCTGTCTGGTGATTCTTAAAGAAGTTAAAGATTGAAATGCCATATAACCCTGCTATACCACTTTTGGGAATAACCCCCCCATACAGCAAAAATTCACCTCAATAGCACAAGCACGACCATGTTCATAGCAACACTGTTTACAGTAGCAAAGTCATGGAATCATCCCAAATGTTCAACAGTTGACAAGTGGATAAGGATAATGTGGTACATTTATACAATGGTATACTATTCCGCCATCAAAAATCATGAATTAATGCAATTTGCCGGGAAATGGATGGAATGAGAAACAATTATATTGAGTGAAGTATCCCAGACACAGAAAATTAAGTGCCATATGTACTCCCTAATAGGTACCAAACCCACTTAGAGACACTCAAAGACAAATCTCTGTAATTCCTACAGTAATTGTAAAGATTATAAACAGGAGGGATGGGGAAAGAGGCCCCCCCACAGAAACAAGGAGAGAGGGGACCATGTTACAGCAGAAAAAATAGGCCACCCTCAAGGACTGCAAGTAATGAAACATCTAGTTAGTTCACAGACTTTCCTTCCTGATCATTTGCAGCTGATGGGGTACCATCTCACCAGAAGGGAGGGCATATAGGCTGCCAGATAAAAAGTAACCATTTTGCAAATGGGTGATTAATCCCCTCTCTCACTGCGGTTTGCTACTTTTATTCCATCTTCCTTTGAATATACTCTTATAACAAGACTCTAGTTTAACAGGTTTTTATCTCTGGCCAGGGGGTGACATCCAATACCCATCAGGATCGAGTGAAGGGCATTGCAGGAGCAGCAAAACTGAAAAAAAAAAATCAACAAACCATAATTCAGAACATCAGAGACTCTATATCAACCACCTGGAATCAGGCCTGCCTAATCTCTCCCCATCCTGAAGCTCAGGAAAATTTACGGAAGAGCGGGCGGTATGATTGTAAGCACACAAGAATGGGAGGAGTCATGATATGCAAGATACTCCACACAAATTAGGGCCGAAGCAATTATAATAGGACTCTGCATGATCTGCACAATGACCAATATATCATTGACCCCTCAAATTCTAGCATGGACTAAAGGCACTAGGATCCTTAGAAGCAAGGGATTAACAGTCACAATAGTGTTCCTATACTTAAGGGGAACACAAGAAAGAGTTCTAGGAATTGTCACTGAGTCTTTACACCTCATCAGAGAGCAGGACCCAGAGGAAAGTTTGATATACACATTAAAGGATGCTTCAAAGATTGGGGGAGGGGGCACTGGGGGAAAAGGAGGGAGGGGGCAAAGGAAGGGGCAAAGGGGGGAGGGAACAGGGAGGTCTAGGGAGGGGTGTAGGGAGGGAGGAGACAGGGGTTCCTATTACGTTTGTATGATCAGAAAAAAAAAGTAACTACCATATGACATGAACAATCCTACTGTTCTGGTATGTAGCTTCAAAGCAAACAAAATCACTGTTTTTGAAAAGATACTTGTGTTTCCATTTTCATTTCAGCATTAATCATAATTGAGAAGATGTAGAAATAAACTAAAGGTAAATGAATAGATGGATTTATAATGAAAATATGAGAAATATATGATGAAACTTAGTCAATGAATATGGAACTCCTGATGTGCTTTTTTATACTTCAATTTCATTCTTTTTAAAACATACTCATGATGTGTTTTTAATCTTCTATGACTTAATGACAATTACAAATTATGCATCATTTTTAAATAAGGCTCTAGGGCTGGGAGAAATAGCTCAATGCGTAAGATGCCTAGTAGCAAGCCTGAAGACCTGTATTGTTCTATTTCTAGGAGCCCACATAGTGGAAGGAGGGAACTAACTTCTGAAAAATATTCTCAGCCTCCACCCATGCATTATTTTTTGCATGCATGTATTCTTTGTCTCTATGTTTGTCTCTCTGTCTTTCTCTCTCACATAAATAAATAAAATGTATTAAAAATAAATGCAGCTCTATCATTTGTAGCAGTGGATTGGAAGATATCTCTTTAAGTGAAGTCAAACACAGAACTAAAAGCAAAAGCCAAAGAAATGGGACTGGAAATGAAATACAGTAGATATAACGAATGAATTGCATGGTAACTCTAGTTAATAATCTTGTATTATGTATTTTAAACTTTCTAAGAGAATAGATATTAAATGTACTCATTTGAAAATGGTAAACCATGTGAAGACATGACTATTCTAATTAATGTAATTGTTAAAACTTTTCTAAATTTGCATATGTTAAAATCCATACCCTTATCCTTTACATACATAAAATATTATTTTATAGCTATTCTCCAGTAAATCTGAATAAATAGATGCTATGCTGGAAAAAGCAGAAAACATTATTTCCAGGGCAAGTAAATTTCAAATATTGTTAACTTCAGCTCAGGGAGACTTCATTTCTAGATTTTGGAGAAAAGGCTTTATCAGGGTTATATGTTTTCAGATAAATTAAAAATGTGTAGAACCTGTAAGAGAAGGTCTTTTCCAATTGTCCTTATTTCCCATTGTGATAAGTGTTTATATTACATTGTATTGATTATATGTTTGTTTAAAGAGCTGAGAGAGAAAAAAAAAGGAAAGAAATTGACTTTTTGTGGTGTGTTAGAGCTTCCAAATAATTTACCATGGGATAAACCCAATAATTTTTAGGAAACCTGACACCAGAGTTTATCTCTGGAAAATGTAGGTACACACACTGTTTATTTACCTCTCACTTAGGCTTTGAGGAATCTATGGAGACTCATTACACTTATAAAGATATAAAATGTTCTCTCCTAATGTGTTTGCTGAGTTGTTAAAGTAATGTTGGTAGTAAAACAGTGTGAGAACATTGCAGTGATAGTTTAAAGTAGATCTTGGTAGAGAACTTTTTATAATAATAAAATGAATTTCCCATACAATTTTCTGTTTCTTATAGAATTTTTTTCAATATTTTATAGACATTAGTGGTCAAGAAAAATTCAGGTTATATTGAGCAGTGATATCCAAAAAATTATTTAAATAATTACTCTTAAATTGGTTCTACACATACACAGACACACACACGCGCGCGTGCACATACACACGCACATGCGCACAGTTGAATAAATAATAATAATAAAAAAGAAATCACATAATTTAAAAAAATGCTTAACTTTAAAATTCATAGTAGGGCTGGAGAGATGACTGAGGGTTAAGACTCTACCTTGCAAGTAGAAGGAACTGAGTTCAGATTCCTGATCCCAGGTAAAAATTCCAGGCAGAAATGGTGGCAGTCTGTATTTCTGAATCTGGAAGGCAGAACTTGGAAAATCTCAGAGCTAAGCAAAAAGGAGGCAGAAGCAATCCAGGATGATTCATTCCCACACGGCCCCGTGGGCCTCCATGAGCACACATGGTAACCTCTGGTACATATAGATGCACACACAAATACACACACACGTACACACAAAAATAAATAAATAAACAAATAAATATATAAAGAAAAGGATTAAAAATAAAAATTCTAATTTACAGTAACAAGTGTGGGTACTGTTTTGACAAGCAGGTCTTGAGTCCAATCAGAAAGTTGTTGGTTGTTTCCTTGGTGGTCATGTTACTATTACACTCATGGTCACTTGTTGCCATGGTGATTTACATTGTAACTTACATGTATCATGTCATTGATGGGCTTGTGTTCATTTCTCCCCCACAAAATTTTCTACAGCTATCTAGCTATAAGAAGATAGCTTTGTAAGCTATCTAGCAAGTAGAAAGTCCTCAGACCAGTTCCAGTTATTATATTTTGTCCATGTTCTGTAATCTACTTATGTTGCATCTTCAGTAACAGGGTTTTACTGACAATTTTTGGAAAGCAACCAAGAGCCATGGCAAAAGCCTATACCTATTACTGTAAACTAGAACAAGAACCTAAAAAACGAGAAGGAAATAAATCAGTAGGGAGGACAACCAATAAACCTATAGGTAGGAAGACAGTACATCAAACTGCTCTGTAAGCAGCTGTTATTATACTCATAGAATGGGAACTCACAATGGAAACCTTTGGGTCTAAAACTGGATAAATAAAGAGAAATGCACATAACAGTGGGATGTGACCTGAAAAGAAGTAATTTGTTATACTGTGGAGGCCTAACTCCACATAAGCCAGAGTGAACCCTGAAGTCCATAGAAGTATACAGGAGGAAGTGTGGGAAGGCATGGGAAGTAATATTGAAAGGAATGATGGGATTGAGATGGAGGGTGGAAAGAAGAAAGCTAAGATGAATACTCAATATGCTTGTAAAAGTAGAAAAATGAATAAAAATGTGAAAAAAAACCTTAAAAAATTAATTAAGAATCCAGAAAAAGTAAATAAAAGTTCATAGTAATTAAAAATTCTCCTTTAAGTTGGTAGTTATTTTGATTACTATATGGCTATACAAAATATGCTATTTTACTAATAAAGTAATATGTTGATCTCAGCTCATGAAAAAAATGAGGAGCCAATTAAATATTAGATTTTTTTTAAAATAGCAAAATTCTGCTTCAGTGATATCAATAGATTTTTCTCAGCCTAGAAAAGTAATTTTTTTGTTTGTCTTGTGGACTCTATTAGTTTTTAAATACTAAAATTATCAATATTTCTACTTATCTTTTAGTATTATTTCATAATTTGTTATGATCACAGTAAAGTAGATTTCAAGTTTCTCAAATTAATATATTTTCTCAATGATATAAGTGATGTCATTATTTTATTCTTTCATAAGGGAAAATATTTGAAGATTTAATTAGATTAGTTAGTCATTATTTATTACAGTGGAGAATCCTATGATGCCCCATCTCCAAACAGCAGTATATGTTTCTGACACACAACCCTGTTCACTTGAGTAAGTGGACTTCCTCAACGAAGGAAGGCGGCCTTCCTGCCTCTTTCCCACCATGTGAGTGGCTAATGTTTAATGTTTAAAGATTAAATGTTCTGAGTGCAGTTCTGAGGAATCAGCTTTGGTACAAAGTTTTTTCAAGGTTGATTGTAGCTTTTCCAAGACAACCTAAATTCTTCATCTACTCAATGATTTTCCCATTCTTATTTTTGTATTAACAGGCATGAGTGCCCAATCTAATCTCTATAACCTCTTTTTCATGCTAATCTCTGACTCACAGTTTACAAGGATCTTACCAGCAACACACACTAATTTATTATTTTTTTCTTGGTTTTGCTCAGGTATTCCTTCATATTTCATTAAAACAAGATAGTTATGTGTTCCTATCAATATTCTCAGTAATTTTCTGATTCTAGTTACTATAATTATTTTTTTAAACTTTTTTTTAATTTCTTATTTATTCAATTGTGTGTGTGTGTGTGCGGTGTGTGTGTGTGTGTGTGTGTGTGTAGAACCACGGACGAATTCGGGAACCACCATGGACCACCTCCACCTCCTTGTTTACTCTGCCCCGGGATTCACAGGCTCCGCCCTACCAGGACCAGAAACGCAGGCCGCTACTGCTTCCGCCCGGTATCTATACGTGGGGTCTAGGATCCGAACTCAGGACCTTCTGCCTGCAAGGCAGAGGCTTAACCCCTGAGCCACCTTTCCAGCCCCACTACAATTATTTTGTTACACAGTGAAAAGTGGTTTTGCATCAAAATTTTGCAGTTGAATTGTTTTAGCTGAATAGTGGGAAAGCTATTTTATTTTGCAAAATCTGTAACATTTTTCCCAATGAATTGATTCACTTAAATATGTACATTCCTATACAATTAAAAAAGAAAGCTATAGAAAATACATTGTGATATGCTTTAAAAATAAAATCAATAATGAAAACTTTTTTCATTATCTATCAGTTTTGAATTTCACGTTGTAGCAAAGTATTTAAAATGTAATTTTCATACTTCTCTCACATATCAAATGAGGCCTTAGCTTCAGATACACCACATAAAACTTATTTACTATGTAATAAAAAATAAAATTTTCTAATTTTGGTTTTTAATTCATTTTTAAAATCAAAGTTGACATGAGTAAAAACTATGTGAAAAGTGGAGAAGTATAAATCTCATGATAAACATGATCATAGAGAAACTTCTGTGTCTTCTATACCAAAATATTTGTAGAACTAAAAAAAAAAAACTAATTTATTTGAGAGAGAGCAAAAGAGAAAACAAGGAGAAAAGGAGGGGAGAAGATGTGTTCTCATGCCATGGGTCACGAGTAGAGGTGGAGGTTAGAGGACAACTTTCAGAAGTCAGTTTGAGGGACTGAACTTAGACCTGCAGGTTGCCAGATTTGAAAATAGGTACCTTGCCCACTAAGCTAACTTGCCAGTCCAATTGTAGAACTTATTAAGATCCAGATTCTAATGTTGTGTCTGTGGAGTTTGACTCAAAAGGAGTATATGTGTATTTCAAAAATGCATGGTTTAGAAATATAGTTGGAGAATCTTAAAATCAATTATTGTTTTCCCCTTAATTCTAATGTTAATATGAACCTCAACTATAACAGACACACCTGTTTATTATGTACCATATTTTGGTTATATACTGCTCTGGTTTCCTTACCCTTTTCTTTTCATGCAATTGTACTAACTGGGGTTACTACTAATTTTACATATCATATGACTGATAAGAGCAAAATTCTGAGATGATCTTTAATAATATCAAATGCACTGAAATTTTCTACAGTTTTACTTTTTTTGAGTTGTTAGAAATAAATTTCCCTTGCAGAAGTGATTAATCATGCTGAAAGGTACAATTCAGACATTAGCTAGAATTGAAGAAGCAGGAAAAACGAAATTGATTTGTAACAGGAAAGCATATATTTTAGTCCAGAATAGCTAAATTAAGTATTTTTTAGTTGTTTGTTTTGAGAAGATGACTTTGGATATTCATGTATAATAGAAAAGTATTTTATAGGTTAGATAGGGTTTCCTAGTTACAGGAAATCCAGTCTTCTTTTTTTTTTTTTTCACTCAGCCAGGTTTAATAAGGGCCAGCAAGGCAGCTCAGCAGGTAGAGGTACCCGCTGCCCAAGTCTGAAGAACTGAATTTGATCCCCAGAACATGCATAAAAGTGGAGAGAACTAACTCCACAGCTGGCTTTGACCTCTACTCATGTGGCTTTGACTATGTGGCATGTGCGCATGCATGTATACCATGTGCACACATACAACAGCAATAATAATAATAATTACAAATACATTTTTAGAAAAAGACAAGGGTAAGAAGAAGCCCGCAAAGCACAAGGCGTGGAAGGTGTGGCATCAACAGACCACTCCTGTCGACACCCGCGGCTGACCATGCTGAGCTGCACAGCTGTGGTTGCTCATTTTATCCTTGCTGTCCTACTCACCACTGCCACTGTGGAATGGGCAGTCCAGGATCTGTCCTTTCCAGAGATAAAGGACCATTCCCTCGTCATGAATATGAGAATCTCAGCTAAGAGTGAGAACTCATACGTGTGATCCAGAGAACTCAGGAAACAGGCAGGAGGATTGCCATAAATTCTAGGCCAAGCTGGGCTACACAGTAAGTTCCAAGCCTGTCTGAGATAGACAGACAGAGAGAGAGAGAGAGAGTGAAAGAAAGAGACAAGGAGAGAGAGGAAAGAAGGAAAGAAGGAAGGAAGGAAGGAAGGAAGGAAAGAAGGAAGGAAGGAAGGAAGGAAGGAAGACCAAACAAGAGAAAGAAAAAAAATGAAGAAAGGAGTGAAAAAAAGGAGAGAAAAAACAAGAGAAAGTAAGAAAAGAAAGGGGGGTAGGGTCAAGGCTTCAGGATTGACAATTCACTTGCATGCTAATTAAAATAAAGCCTGCCATCACAAAGCCTCTGTGGAGACATTTTAACAAGGACAAGCAGGGGAAACTTGGGACACTGTTCCTCTACTGAGAAACTTTCTCAGTAGAAATTTCTAAGAGGAACCTACTGAGGAGAAATTTCTATGGGTGATCTTTAAAAAATATAGTTCTGTGGGGGACCTCCTGAGAAGAATTGTCTTAGAAATTTCTATGAAGCTCTTTCTGAGGAGAATCTCTGAGAACTTTCATAAATAATCTCCTGAAAAGAACATTCTGAAAAGAAGTCTCCATGAAGATCCTTCTAAGGAGAACATTCTGAGAGGAAGTTTCCATGAAGAATCTTCTGAGTTTGAAAAGAAATTTTCATAAAGATCTTTCTAAGGGGAATCATCTAAGGTGAGCCTTCTGTGAAGATTCTCCTGAGAATATTTTAAACAGAACTTTCTGTGAAGAGCCTTCTGGGGAGAACTTTCAATGAAGATCATTCCAGGGAATCTTCTGAAGAGAACTTTTCATGAAGATCTTCTGAGAATGTTCCATGAAGATTCTTCAGCAAAACTTTCAGTGAAACGCCATCTGACAGGAACATCTGAAGAGAACGTTCCATGAAGATTTTTCTGAGGACAATTTTCCATGGAAAGTCTTGACATAGAATCTGGGATGGAGGACTGACAGGGAGCGAGTCCCATCTCTAGTGGGCAGGCAGGCAGGAAGAACAAACCAGGAAATCCAGTCTTATTGGTGGTGTTTTTCAAGCTGTTGAACTTTTAATAGCAGAGATGATAGAAAAGGCTGTTCTATCTTGGGAACATCCAGTATATTTCTCTTCAGTGCATATACATTCATTCACATACTGTTTGATGAATATTTTGCACATGATCATTCAATATACTTCTTATATCTTAAGCAATAAAGTTTGCATATTCTTCAAAATTAATCTGACATTTCTTTAAACTGGCAACAATGAAGCACTAATGCATTAACTTTGTAATAGCCAAAAGCTCACTTGTCTTTTTGTATAAACCCTAATATTCTTTCTCGCTTATTAAATAAATGAAATGTAGTTGTGAGGCCATAACTTATCAGTCCATTTACTGGCTAATTGTGTCTGTAGATACTAATGATGATCGGTATACAATTTGAATCTGAGATGTTCTCCCCTTTCTGCCTATAAAAGGTCCATGTAATGAAAAATGGTTGCCAGTCATAATGGAGTTCCTATACTAACCGGGAGCCCAAGAAGGGGCTTTGGGCTATGTCTTGAACCCTTACTAAGGTGGAGGACCCAGAAGGAGGTTTGGCCTTCACACACAAGGGTGCTCCAGGGGATGGGAGGGAGGAAGGGGGTTGAAAGGATGGGGGGAAAGGGGAGAGTGCAAGGGGAGGATGACTAGGGAGGAGGAGGAGGTAGGGAGAGGATAGAGGTACCTGTTGAGCTTGTATAATTAGGAAATGTGGGAGAAAAAAAAAGAAAAAGAAAAATGGTTGCCATCCAGTAGCATTCAGAGGTGGTAGATTCCTTAAGAGAGGTAGGATCTAAGTGGAACAAGTTAGGTCTCTGGATTCATGACACTATAGAGACTATGAAGACTGGTTCCTCCCTGACTGTCTTTCTTGTTTCCTAGCCACACTATGGTGACTAGGTTTGTCTGCCACGTCTACTCATGATAATGCCTTTTCTTACCATTGGTACAAAAGCAATCAGGCTTCCTGACAATCGTCTGAAACCTCTGAAGTCATGAGCGCAAGTGTTAATATCCCTGTTCAGTCTTCTCAGTTCATTTATATAGAAAATTTTGATGATAATGACATGCTGTGTAACACAGATATTGTGGTGAAAACAGGGTTGGCGGCTTGCATGGGTAAAATATACTTATGCCTTGTAAATACAGGATATTGAATTTTTGTCAAACTATGATAGATTTGCCACACTAACCTGTAATATTTTCTTCTCTGGCAGTTACTATGGCTTAAAACTATGTGATCTGACACATTAAAATTTAGCCCTGACTTGACATTATTCCAGATAGACACATCATGTTCTGTAGAAAGGGACAAAAAAGAAAAAGAAAAATAGAATTTCACATCCAAAGATAAACTAACATATGTAACAACATCCTGTCTAGCACTAGTCTTGCTAGTCTCCAAATAAATGCAGACTTCAGTCTTTTCTTGTAAGATTGTGCCTTCCCAGTGTAAACAACTTTATCTCTGGCTTCTGTAACACTGACATCTACAGATGTGTGGTTATCTTTCAGATAAAACAGATCTGTTACCACTGTGAACACATTTGCTTTCTCCCTGTGTAAAGGGAATGACAAAAACTATGACTTTGCTTTTAAATAGTTGATGTACATTTTGATGAAAGAATAACTCAGAAATGTTGGTTTACTTTTCACATTTTACAAGCAAATATGAAATTTTTATCAATATGTGTGTGTGAGTGTGTGTGTGTGTGTGTGTGTGTGTGTGTGTGTTATACATGTATGTATATGTGTAGTCAGGTGCTCTAGTTCATTTATTTACATGTGAGGACTACAATCAGGATGTTTTCCTCAAACTCTCTTTCACCTTATTTATTGAGACAGGCTCTCTCCTTGAACATGGAACTAGCCATTTTGGCTGCACTGGAGAGATTATTATCTCCAACATTTAAGATTTCTTTTTTTTAAAGTATTGTTAAAAATTTTTTATTATTATTTATTCAATTGTGCGTGTGTGTGTATGTGTGTGTGTTTGTGTAGAACCAAGGGCAAATCTGGAACCCCCATGGATGCCTCCACCTCCTTCTTGTTTACTCTGCCCCAAGATTCACAGGCTCCGCCCTACTAGGACCAGAAATGCAGGCCTGGCTTCCACCGGGCGTCTATACGGGGTCTAGAATCCAAACTCAGGACCTTCTGCCTGCAAGGCAGAGGCTTAATCCCTGAGCCACCTCTCCAGTCCCCAAGATTTCTTTAATTAACTTTTAGTAACAGTTATGTGAATGACCAGTTGGTATTTAGGCTATGAGAAAAATGATGAAATGTATATGATTTTGAAATACTTAGAAATTATAGCCTAAATGCAAGATTTTTCTCTAATTTTAATTGAAACAATGAATGAATTTCGATAAAGTATATTAACAGCATAAAGCTGAGACACTGTGTTAGTTAATTCTAAATTAACCTGGATTTAAGATCAGCTGCCAGACTACCTGCAGAGTTTATCTGGATTAATACATTTGCAATACAAAGACTAGCCCTAGATCTGATTGGAACTTCCTAGTAGCAGATCAGATAAAAGGAACCACAAAACAGAAGAGCTAGAATAGAGACATCTGACCCTGTGCAGGCAAACTCTCTTCCTCTTGCTGTCTGTTTTTTTCCACCCTCTAGCCCTCTAACCTTCTGAGCTTTCAATGTGGCTGAAGATTCTCTAGGAATCCTCTAGCTTTCAGCTGCCACTGACTGGATTTCTGGACTGAGCAGCTGCCATTGCTGGATTTCTTCCTCTGTATCTCACAGGTCAATTCAATAAATTCTTTTTTTATATATTCATTCTGTTGATTCTGTGGTTCTAGAGAACGCTAATACAGACAAATATCTGTGTTTTTTTCTTATGTATGTATGTATGTGTGTGCAGTCGTATGTACATGAATATTTGTGCCAGTGAGGCCTAAATATGATATTGGGAAACTTCTTTGTTCACACTTATCTTACTCCGGTGACCATGGCTCTCTAATAAAATCCAGAACAGGATATTAGGTCAAGTTTGGCTACCCAAATTTCCCTGTCGATTCCTAGGCTCCACCTTCCACATTTAGAATTACAAATGGGCAACCACATTAATTTGGCATCATTTATATAAGATTCAGAGATTTAAACTCAGGTTCTTTTGCTTGTGAGTCAATGTCTTTTACCACTAAACCATCTCCCCAGCTCCCTATCTGTGTTTTCTTACAAAAATAAACTGGTGTAAGGAACATTAATTAATCTTGGTCCAGTTGGACCAACAGTAAGGGAAATAAAGAAAGACATCTACCATTGCTTTCCTTATTGTACTCTCTGCTCAGAGTTAAAATCACCCCTCAGTTCACCCAGTTTGCGAGTGGTTTGCATCATGCATGAAAACTCCCAAATTATCTTAGTTTCTGAGCATGCCATGTGAAATTTCTGTTGCATATATAAAATGTTTCATGACTATATGCATTAATATTACTTTACTTAACTTTTGAATTTAATAGATTGGAATTAATGACTGCTATTTGAATTGATTGTGTAGTGTGAATAAACACATAAATTTACCTAAAGTTGCAAAACCATTTAGTCAGTCCTAGAAATGGGGAGGAGATAAAATCCAATGTTTGAAGAGTGATGGTTCTTTAAGATTAGAAAGAGCACAGGGAAATGATCAAATTGCAATAAAAGCTGGTTGCCAGGCAACCATACAAGAAGCAAAGAAATTAAAATTCAGTCTAGTAGATAAAAATAAGAGATTGAAAATGAGAAATTTGTTCATGTTGAAAAAAATTTAAGGTTTAAAAATAGTATAATCTTTGTAATGAAAGCAAATGTATGAACAGTTCAATCTGGTTTTCATGTCATCCTTATTTTATCATTATGTAAAAATCATTTTCTTACAGTATAATTAGCACAAAATCAGGACTATTTTTCATAACAACCCTAATAAATTAGAATTTTCTAAATTGTTCAGAGTTTATATAACTGTACTGAGTTCCAATAATTTTTGATAAGGTATTTAAAATAAATCAATTATGAAAATGTGTTCCACTAAATTTAGTTATAATAAACTATTTTACTATTACATAGTAAATTTTGTTTACATAGTAAACTTATTTAACATATGGATAAACTATATGTTATCAACTAGATAAAGATCAGTAAATAATATATATTCTTCTTTATAGACCAGCTTATTCTAAATTTCTAATTTCCACAACTGATAAAAACCGATTAGTGATATTTTACTGAATTTTTCCGTGCATAACTTGGGCCTGAAGAGTTTCCAAATAAACTTCAGTTCATTAGAAAGTCGTTAAATTGATTCAGGAGATATTTAATGCCATTACAAGCGGACTGCTGCCATGTAGTAAGGTGTATTAGGAGGGACTGGAATGTTTGGTCTCAGTATCACTGATATGGGTAAACAGTAGATGAAGTACTTGTTATTCTTGCTGCTCTTGGGCTGTGAACCACAGGTGGTAAGATAGTGGAGACACTTTAGAAGTAATCATATGATTGGAAGTCAAGGGTGAGAATGGATAATATCTCTCTTAGAACTATGAACTTACCCAATGTCCCAAAGGTCTAAGCATTACTCCAAATGCTTTCTAATGCTACTTTGCTATTGTAAAAGGCGGAACTCTCTAGTCTTCAGCGTATGCATATGTGTATATATGGGATGGGGTGATAGTCTATTGTTAAGGTCAAAACACAGGGCTCTATAATAACCACACAAAATGTCTTAGGGATCTAAAGCCTTGCATGGTCTGCAGAACAGGAGTGTTCTTTGAGGATTCTAGAAGAGAGACTGAAATCTTATCAATGATCTGCAGCTAATGGAGTAGTAAATCAGACTTGGGCTGCCTTGCACAAATGCATTAATAATTTCCCTTGAGTCAAAACAGAGCAAGATCTATAACTGCAGCCATGACAAAATATCACTTTTAAATATCATTGGCTTAGTTTTAATAAGAGTATTATTATTATATTATATTACATTATTATTATTAGTTTTAATAAGAGTATTATTATCATTATTAGAGTATATTTCACAAGGGTCTCAGTAAAATACCTTTATACCTATTTTATTGCTTAAGGACTCCAAAACAAGAGGGTATATCTGAGGAAGAATTAGCTGTGTAGAATGTTGGAAGAATTCTGAACATCACACAAATGTAATATATACTATATGCATTAGATTGTTTTTGGCATGCAATTTTCCAGATATTTTGCTATATATAAAAATAATTTTCAAAAATATTTTAAAACACTTATTTTAACATTGTTATAGCTTGACTATTGATATAAAAGATATGTATATTCATACATATTCAAAATTCAAAGAAGTTTGCAGTGTTATTAGGTTGAATCTGATTAAGGCCAAAAACACAAAGGCACTGGTATTATTATATAGTAAAATGAACTAACAATCACACACACATACTTATATAAATGATGGAACTTAAATTGAAAATCTTAGTGAAATAAACAAGATACAAAACAAAATCTTGAAGAAAACATTTATATGAGCATCTGTTACACATATCCTTTAATTTTATTTTCATTTAATATGCTACATTATTTGAAATTTGGCAGTAAGTTTGTGAGTGTCTTATTCTCATGAAAATTGATAAAATTAGGTTCCAAAGATTAAACACAGAAAAGTCATTTAGGAAATGTCTTGCTGCAGAATCATACACATATAGTATGTTGTCTTTCTAGCTCAAGTTCCCAAATGCTTAAGGAAAAAAGAACCAAGAATAAAGAATTTCTCAGTCTAACATCTTGCTGGCCTAGTGTAGTTGATTCACTGCTTTCCAGTAGTGAGAGCATAGTAATACCTATGATCATGCCGTGCATTCTGTTCTTTTGTAGATATTTATCGTAACTATTTATTACTTATTATCAAGAGCTATTTGAAGTTGAATAATCTTTGATGTTGCAATTTCGATTTTGTGATCTCCATATATGTTTTACTATATTGCAAGGGTAAACTGAAAGTGGTTGTTTGGCATGCATGTTTTGTTTTTTGTGTCAGAGTTGATGGAAATAGATACCAGAAAATAAACAATTATTGGTAGACGAAATATAAGCACAGCCTTATATGCCTTGAGATGAGCAAATATTCTGAGCAGAGAAGTATAATATACTTTCCTTTTCATTGGATTTGTTATTTTCACATTTTTGCATGATATTCATATTCTTGTTAAAATATCTATACAGACCTAGCTATATGTAGTTCATTCTTATCTGTGTGACGCTTTTAGATTGCTTTCACTTACAAAATTCCAATTGTTAGTACGTAGGTTGGAAAGGTTTCTGATGGAGAGTGTGAAATTTGTGTCTCAGAAGCCCACCCATTGCCTCAGTGAGAAATGAATTCTCAGCACTATACTCAACTCTGAGGAACAATATGATGGCTGGCTACATCTCTTCCTTTTGCTTTGGTGAACACAGTGTGCCCAGGAGATTCTTTACAGCCACTTTCCTAATGAGGATAACATGCACACACATAGATAATGATCTGTATGCCACCTAGTAAGGTTAGTCTGTCCATGAACCTTCAGGGACTCACCCCATTGCCAATGTGAGCATAGTGCAACTAGAAGAATGCATTGCCCAGGAGACAGCAGTGAAAACAGAGAGACCTTAGTTCCCTTTCCAATACTTAAAGGTGTTAACAGATCATTCCCTTCTGAACAGTATAAACACTAACCGAAATGGGGAAAAGTATCATAAAATTTGATTGGAAGCCCAAAAGATTTTGGATAATGAAAATAATCCTTCATAAGCAGAACCACAAACTCTCCTGTAGCATCACCATATGAGATTTTGAATTACAATACAATGTTATTATGAAAGAAACACACGGTGCCACAAAACAAACATGTCAATCAATGAAAAAGCATAGAAGAGCTAAGGAAGGCCCATGGAACAATGGTCACCTGAATTTTGATAAAGATGGCAAGCATACTCATTGGAGAAAGATAGCACTTATTAAATGGTGCTGGGGAAATCTGAAATTCATATGAAGAAAATGAAACTAGATACTTATCTTTACCTTGTACAAATATAGACTTCTTATTAACATAAGTCTTGAATCTCTGAAACTGTTAGAAGAAAAATTAGGAGAAGCACTTGAAGACATGGGCATAAGTAAGAACTTTGTAGGTAAGAATATAATTGCTCAGAAAATAAGGCCATTTATCAACAGAAAGGAATCCATGAAATTAAAAAGCTGTTTTAACAAAAGAAACCACCCAAGTGATCCACAGAAGACACACTGCTACTCAGAACTCAATAGAGTCCAAAGGAAACTCAAGCAAAGTTCTAGGGTCAAAAGGCCATACATCTGAAGACCTCTACAATCATCCTATCACATGGGAGAGATTCTTTACATCCAGCCCAAAGATAAGTAAACCTCCTTTTTCACCTTACTGTTCCTTTCTAATATTAATCACTGTAGATTAACTTTTCCATACAGCCACCCCAAAAATATATACAACTCCAGGGAGTATACCACTCACCCTCACATATCACCAAGATAGTAAATCCTAAAAGTGCACTACCATACTAATATTCACCCTGTCTACTTAACCTGACTTAACTGATGTACTAACAGCATAATAGCCTCATCTAGGAAATAACAATAACAAAAGAAAAACATACCCAACTCCAAAGCAAGCACTAGTAATAATTGCCCAAGTGTCGTAATACCAACTAAATCAGTTCAGTCAAAAACACACAGAAACTGAAAAACAAAACAACAATGTCCAAGTCAAAGTGCATATCCATGAAAAACAAAACCCAAGAAGACCAATCTCCCACTGAAAAAATTAACTCCATAATGATGGATTCTAACCAGAATAAATTCACAATAAATAGCCAAGAAAGCCAGACCCAAGATAATGACATTCAAAGTATGATCATTACTATGATTAATACTATGAAAGAGGAAATCCAAGAGGATTCAGAGTGAATAGGAACACAATAGGCACTTGGAGGAGTTGAGAAAAACAGTTCAAGAAACAAAAATAAGCATATACCAGTTGAAACAGTCTGAGGCAGAGGTTAAAATTGAACTAAAAGACAAGTTATCTTCAACCCAAAACTCAACAGAGAATCTTATCAGCAGAACTAACAAAGCAGAAAATAGAATTTTAGATCTTAAAGACAAAGTGGGAGAATTAACCAACTCAATGGAAGAGATTGTTGATGTGGGACACCCTGAAGAAGCCTAGCATGCGCATTTATGGAATACTAGACCAGGAATCCCAAAATACCACACCTGAGGAAATTTTTCAAATTATCATAAATAAAAACTTCCCTCAACTAAAGAACGAGAAGCCCATCCAAATACAAGAGGCATTTCATACTCCAAACAGATATGACCAAAATAAAAAAATCACCATGGCAAATAGTAGTCAAAACACTCCACATTCAAGACAAAGAAAAAGTGCTGAGAACTTCAGGAGAAAAAAAGCAAGTCACTTTTAAAGGTATACCTATTAAAATAACAAATGACTTCTCAATGTAAACAGTAAATGTAAGAAGAACTTGGAGAGACGTACTTCAAGTATTAAATGAGCAAAAATGCCAACCCAGACTGATATGCCTGGCAAAAGTGTCATTATCGAGGGAGAAAGAAAAGTTTTCTAGCACAAAGACACTTGAAGAGATATATGTCTACCAAACCAGGCCTTCAAAAATTGCTAGAAATGATACTCAAACTTGAAGAAAAAAACAAGCATATCCAGGAGGACAGAAGGAAAGTATAATACCACCAAAACATAAATGTCAAACAATACGCTTACAAAATCCACTAAACATAAAAAAAGTCCAGAATTAAAAATAATTTCTCCATTATAACATTAAATGTCAATGGTATTAACTCACTGATCAGATCAAGAGACACAGATTACAAACTTGGATTAAAAACCACAACCCATCAATCTCCTGCCTTCAGGAAGCTCATCTCACCACAAAAGATAGGCACATCCTAAGAATGAAAGGCTGGTCCAAAATCCTGCAAGCTAATGGAACCAGGAAAAAAGCAGGGGTAACCATTATGCTGACAACGTAGACTTCAAACCAAAAAAAATTCACTAGATACATAGATGGATACTACGTTTTAGTCACAGGTACAATTCATTAGGAAGACTTCATAATACTGAACATATATGCACCTAATATGGCCCCCTCCACATTCATTAAGAAAACCCTACAGCATCTAAAGCAAGAAATCAACCCCCAAACCATAATTCTTGGGGATTTCAACACTGCCCTCTCAACATGGGATAGATCAACAGGTCAAAAGCTTAACAGAGACACTTTGGAACTTAATCAAACCCTTACTGAAATGGACCTTACAGATCTCTATGGAACTTTTCACCCACGCACCAAAGAATACATATTTTTCTCAGCAGCCACACTGAACTTTCTCCAAAATAGATCACATATTGGGCCACAAAACGAATCTACACATATACAGGAAAGTTGAAATTCTGGCCTGTGCCTTATCAGACCACCATGGCCTAAAGCTGGACATCCACAACACAACAAACAACAGAAAATACACTAACTCATGGAAACTTAACTCTATAATGCTGAATGAGAACTGGATTCAGGAAGAAATTAAAAAGGAAATTCAAGATTTCCTGAAAGTGAATGATAATGAAAATACAACTTACCAAAATCTCTGGGACACAATGAAAGCTGTCCTAAGAGGTAAGTACATAGCTCTTAATGCCTACATCAAAAAAATGGAAACATCAGAAATAAATAATGCAGCTTAAAGCTTTAGAGAAACTAGAGCAATCTGATCCCAAAAGTAGTAGAAGAGAGGAGATTAGCAAAATAAGGGGAGAGATATCCGACATCAAGATTAGAAAATCGATAAAGAAAATCAACTAGCCAAAAAGCCGGTTCTTTGAAAAAATCAATAAGATTGATATACCCCTAGCTAAATTAACCAAAAGCAAGAGAGAGAAACTCCAAATTAACAATATTAGAAATGAAAATGGAGTTATCACTACTGATCCCAATAAATCCAGAAAATTATAACATCATATTTCAAAAACTTATACTCTGTGAAATATGACAACACAGAAGAGATGATGAATTCCTAAGTAAACACAACTTACCTAAATTGAAAAAGGAAGTTGTGAATTATTTAAATAGTCCTATAACATATGAGGAAATTGAGAAAGTAATCTTGAATCTTCCCACCAAAAAATGTACTGGACCAGATGGATTCAGCACAGAGTTCTACCAGACATTTAAGGAGCTTATAACACCAATACTCCTTAAACTGTTCCATCAAATAGCAAAGGAAGGAACACTACCAAATTCCTTCTATGAAGTTAATATCGTTTTAATCCCAAAACCTAATAAAGATACACTTAAAAAAGAAAACTATAGGCCAATCTCTCTGATGAACACAGATGCAAAGATTCTCAACAAAGTCTTAGCAAATCGGATTCAAAAACATATCACACAGATCATTCATGGGGACCAAGTAGACTTTATCCCCGGCACACAAGGTTGATTCAACATATGCAAATCAATTAATGTAATTCACCATATAAACCAGTCCAAAGTCCAAGAGCACATGATACTCTCGATAGATGCAGAAAAAGCTTTTGACAAGATCCAACAGCCCTTTATGATCAAAACCCTAGACACAGTTGGAATGGAAGGAACCTTTATCAATATAATAAAAGCTGTATACAACAAGCCAACAGCAAGGATTATACTCAATGGGGAAAAACTTGAAGCATTCCCACTTCAATCAGGAACTAGACAAGGCTGTTCACTCTCACCACTTCTATTCAATATTGTACTTGAAGTCTTAGCTGAAGCCATAAGATAAGAAAGGGACATAAAAGGGATTCAAATCCTCAAGGAAAAGTCAACCTATCCCTACTTGCAGATGACATGATCTTATACCTGAGTGATCCCAAAAACTCCACCAGGAAGCTCTTGGAACTAATACGGAAGTTCAGCAGGGTGGCAGGATACAAAATAAATGTGCAAAAATCACTGGCCTTCCTATATGCCCAGGATGAAAGAAGTGAAAAAGTCCTGAGAGAAACAATCCCATTTACTATAGCCCCTAAAAAAAATGAAATAGCTTGATAAACCTAACCAAGGAAGTAAGAGACCTTTACAATAAAAACTGTAAAACCCTAAAGAAAAAAATTGCAGAAATGACCATCCTACCAAAGGCAATATACAGATTCAATGCTATACCAATTAAAATCCCAAAGCAATTCTTTAAAGAGGTTGACCAAACAATCTCAAAATTCATATGGATGTACAAAAGACCGAGGATAGCAAAAATAATCCTGAATAACAAAAACACGGCTGGAGGTATTATTGCCAAAATGGCAAAAAGCCACAATACAAACAACACCAAGTGTTGGAGAGGATGTGGAGAGAGGGGAACTCTCCTACATTGCTGGTGGGATTGCAGGCTCATACCGCCACTCTGGTGAGCCGTGTGGAGATTCTTAAAGAAGTTAAAGATTGAAATGCCATATGACCCTGCTATTCCCCTTTTGGGAATAACCCCCCCATACAGCAAAAATTCACCTCAATAGCACAAGCATGGCCATGTTCATAGCAGCACTGTTTACATTAGCAAAGTCATGGAATTAACCTAAATGTCCAACAATTGATGAGTGAATAAGGAAAAAGTTGTACATCTATACAATGGAATACTACTCAGCCATCAAAAATGATGAATTAATGCAATTTGCTGGGAAATGGATGGAATTAGAAACCATTATATTGAGTGAAGTATCCCAGAAACAGAAAATTAAGCACCATATGTACTCCCTAATAGGTGGCTCCTAATACCAAACCCACTTAGAGACACTCAAGGATAAAACTCTGTAATACCTACAGTAATTGCAAAGATTATGAATAGGAGGGTTGGGGAAGGAGGGCCACACCAGAAACAAGGAGAGAGGGGACCATGTTACAGCAGAGAAAATAGGCCACCATCAAGGACTGCAAGTAAGTAATGAGACATCTGGTTAAGTTCACAGACTTTCCTTCTTGATTATTTACAACTGATGGGGTATGATCTTACCAGAAAGGATGGGCATGTAGTGTGGCAGATAGAAAGTAACCTTTTTGCAAATGGGTGATTGACCCCTCCCTCACCGCAGTTTCCTAATTTATTACATCTACCTTTTAATATACTCTTATAACAAGACTCTAGTTTAACAGGTTTTTAATCTCTGGCCAGGGGGTGACATCTAATACCCATCAGGATGGAGCCAAGAGCATTGCAGGAGCAGCAAAACTAAAAAAAAAAAAAAAAAAAAAATCAACAAACCATAATCCAGAACATCAGAGACTCTATATCAACCACCTGAACTAGGCCAGCCTAATCTCTCCCCATCCTGAAGCTCAGGGAAATTTGCAGAAGAGGGGGTGGTAAGATTGTAAGAGCACAAGGATGGGAGGAGCAATGATATGCAAGATACTCCACACAAGTTAGGGCCAAAGCATTCATAATAGGACTTTGCATGCTCTCCGCAATGTCCAACACATTATTGACCCCACAAAGTCTAGTATGGGCTAAAGGCACTAGGATTCTTGATGGCAAGGGATTGACAGCCACAGTAGTGTTCCTATGCTTAAGGGGAATACAGGAAAGGTTCTTGGAAATCCACTGGGTCCTTGCACCTCATTGGAGAGGAGGACCCAGAGGACTGTTTGGCATGCACATTAAAGGATGCTCCAGGGATGGGAGGGGGAGGCACTGAGGGTTGAGGAGAGAGGGGGAATTGAAGGGCGGAGTGAAGGGGGGCTCAGAGGGGTGGGGGGTGGAGGGAGGGAGTGGACCGGTGTATGTAAGTTTGTAAGAGTGGAAATAAAAAAAAAGTAGAGCAACTATTAAGAAAAAAAATAAAAGATTTCCTTTCACTAGCCTAATAAAAAAAAAGAAGAAACTTTTAACCAAGTGAGGAGATCACTGACAGATTGGAAGAGAAACTGAAAAAGGATTAATATGTGGAATATAACAAAGGACTGAAAAGACTAAGCATCCAAGAAACAAACAGCCTAATCCAAAACTGAGCTAAAGGTTGAAAGGAGAATTCTTGAAATAAGAAATACGATTGGCCAATAAATATTTTAAAAAGTTTTCAACAGCCTTAACCATCTGGGAATTGCAAATTGCAACTTCTCTGAGATGCCGTTATCTTTCCTGTCAGAATCGTTATAACTGAGAAAACAAATGACAGCAAATACAGGATGCAGAGCATGTGGAGAAAAAGAAACTCTTATTTACTGATACTGGGAGTACAAACTAAGACAGTTAAAGTGGAGGACAATGCAGAAGTTTCTCGTATCCTAAAAACAAAACTACCACATGACTTGGCTATTCCACTCCTAGGACTACTCCTAAATGACTGTTTATCCTTCCATATAGATACTTGCTTATCCATCGTTATTGTCATTACTCACGTTAGAAAGAGGATGGTGAACCTACCACAAGGATTCAGCTCCTATGAGGTGGCATTGCACAACGGGGTAGTTACTTACAGTGAGGCTGCTGTTTTGTGTCATCCACAGTCCTGGTAGTAACCAAAACAAGTTCTTATAAATTGGCATAATAAACTCTTTGTATTGCTATGTGGGACTGTAATGAATCATATTTTGCTCTCTTGTTAGGGAGAAGAAATGTTTGTTCATGCCTCTCCAGGAAAAGTTGACCAAATGTTTGTTCATGCCTCTCCAGGAAAAGTTGACCAAAACTTTGAGAATGCTCTACATAATGGAATAGAAGAAACTTTAGTTCTGATCAAACACATTAATAAACAATAAAATAGAGACCTACATTAATGTCAAATTTATAGGAAAGTTACATTGTTTTGTTTTGAATTAATTTATCCTAGAACCATGCATGCTTATGAAATTATGTACTATTTACAAAGTAAAATAATCTCATCAAAATTTCTCATTGCAGTTTTGTTAAAAGCAACTTGTAGTACATTGATTGCAATATATGTGTATATGTATATATATCATTAGTGTTTCAAAGATGAAAAGCATTGGACATAGAAATATACCCTAGAATACTTAAACAACTATCAAACAAGCAAATAAAAAAGTCAAATCACATCTAGTAATTAGAGCTAAATTTTACAAATGCATATTTAAAAATTTAAATGATATAGTCAAAAAGTGCTAAGAGAAAGTAGGATATTATCTTTATTGCATCATCTCGTGGAATTATAATTTAATTTTAATAGAAATTTATTTAAAAGTATACTGAGTCAAAATTCATATTTTCAATTTCCAATTTCCTGTAATAGTTTTAATTTTCCTGTATGTGATTCCTTTACCCTCAGTTTTTCTGACTATTGCAGTTTAGGCACTGGAACACTTTAATGTGATCCTTTTATACTACTCTCAGCTGTAACTGAAAGTAAATTACACTCTTCCTGGATCCACATCTAGTAGGTCCATGGATCAGAAGCAAATCATCTGTATTGATTGACATTGTGAAACCAAAGGGGACATTTGAAAAATGTTGGTCCTACAACATGAATGTGAAATTCTCCCAAAGACTCATGTGTTTGAACACCCCTGGTTCACTGCAGGTAGTGTGTGTTGAGAGGTTGTAAATTGAGGGGCAGGGTACATGATTAGCAGACATAGGCAAATGAGGTCAACCCTTGAAGGTTATAGATACTTTTGGTTCCAGCCTGAGCTCTCTTTTTGCCATTCCAGCAATACGTGAGGAGCTGCCACTCCATGGTTCTTCCCTGTGAGTAGTGCTATCACCACTTCCATGCCAGATTGAAATTTCCTGAAGCAAATGTCAAAATAAACTTTCCTTCAATAAATAGGTTGTCTCTTTCAAATATTTAGTCAGAAGGATGGAAAAAGGAAAGTATGACTTGTTTCCACTTTTATGTGTTATTTATAAATTGCTTATTTTATTATAATTTTCTCACAAATCACTTTTTTCCCTTCAAATGAAAAATGTTAAAATCTCAGTGTGGAATGGAAAGATGATTCTGTTGTTAAAGTGCTTGCTTCACCAGCACAAGTCCAGAGTTCATATTCCCAGATCCAGCATAAATGACTGACAGGGGTGGCAGTCCACCTGCAGCCAGTCTCAACCTCCAAAGTGGAGCCTTGGAATCTCCAGAGCAGTGTGCTTAGCCAGGCTAAATTTATTAGAGACCCATGCAAAGAATAAAGTAGAACAGTCATAGAAGATGATTCCCAGTAGAAACCACATGACTCCACATGAACTCACCCTGACTTGCGGGTACACCCCTCTCACATATGTGCCTATGCATATACAAACACACACATTCACACACACACACACACACACACACACACACACACCCCACAGGCCTACACATGAAAATAAGGAGAAAGAAGAAATTTAAGTATGATTAAAAATTACTGTCTGCCCTTGTTTTTTTTTATACATTTTTATTATTATTTCCGCTCATACAAACTTAATAGGTACACCAGTTCCCTCCCTCCCTCCTCTTCCCCCCATCCCCTGCTCCCCCTCCTCTCACCCTCCCTCCCCATCCCCCAGTGCCTTTCCCCCCAATTCCCAGAGAGTCCTTTATTGTGCATGCCTGACTCTCCTCTGGGCCCTCCTCTCCGATGATGTACAAGGACCCAGTGGTCTTTCCCTGAACCCTTTCCCATGTTCCCCTTACGCATAGGAACACTACTGTGGCTGTCAATCCCTTGCCTCCAAGGATCTTGGTGCCTTTAGCAGATGCTAGGCTTTGTGAGGTCAATAGTGTGTTGGACATTGCACAGGGCATGCAAAGTCCAATTATGATTGCTTCACCCCTAACTTGTGTGGAGTATCTTGCAAATCATTGCTTCTCCCATCCTTTTGCTCTTACAATCTTACCGCCCTGGTTTTTGTATGATACAATTCCGTATATTAAAGCACTTAACTTTTTGTGTTTTTAATATGTGTATGTGTGTGTGTGTGTGTGTGTGTGTGTATATATATATATATATATATATATATATATATATATATATATGTTTTTTCCGTGTGTATATGTATATCTTATGTGTGCCTAAGTACAGATGTGTATGTGTGGCTGTGTGGAGAATAGATAACAAACTTAAGTATTATCCTCAGTGACATCATCCACTTCTTTGAAATTGTCCTTTCATTAATCTGAGCTCAGCAATTAGTCTCAATTGCTGGCTATTGAGCCCAGAGACTCTGCTATCATCAATTCCCTAGTTTTGAAATTGAAGCATTGCTTCACTACACTCAGCATTTTTATCTATTTTCTAGGACTCAAATTCACGTCATTTGGCTTGCAAGATAGGAGCTTTACTTACTGAACTATCTCTAACCCATGTTTTTGTATACTAAAAACTGGAAAAATATTTTAAAAATCAAAAACATATCACAGATAGCTACTTGATAGCCAAGACAGAGATTTCATTTATCAGCATTGCACAATGAATGACTTAAACCATGATTCTTACTCAACTCTGTCATTGACTAACTTTTAAGAGACTTAGAAAACGTAGTCTGAGTTTGAGATTTCCTGCCTTTAATTTGTATACTGTAATGCAACCAATTGGTTAGGATCAATATGAGAATTCAATGATTTGTTATATGAACAAATAGAAAAACATAGCACCTACATGATTCTTATCACACTGTGAAACTGTTAGGTTCATTATCTTCAACATGATCATTAACGTTGACATAACAAAGTTTAAGAAAATTATTTTCAAATTTCTTAGAAATGTGAGTTACCAAGAATTAATCTTCTAGATCAGATTGATTTGTTTCAATTGAAGGAAAAGAGGAAATGGAAGAAGATAAACTAGTCTCCTCAGAAATAACATTTAAATAGTTTTTCTTTATCATTTTAATGCAAATCAAATTTAGAAAACGGTTTTGCATTTTCTCTAAAATTTATGTTTCCACATTTTTCTTTCAAAAGAAAAAAGGCTTAACGAGCTAATAGGCAATAGCCTTCTGAAATATGACACTAAAAATCAAAGACACACCTAGCACTCAACTAAGAAGAATCTCTATACAATGGAATATGCAAAATGCAAAAAGACATAACTGGTCAAAGTACAAAGTAAAAGCAACTGTGACAGATCAGCCCTAATCAGCATATCTAAACCACTCCTATCTCAAGTCACTGGGAACCTTGTCTAAGAGGAGGAAGAGGGGTGGTAAGAATGTAAGAGCCAGAGGTTGTAGAGAGAGATAATAAACACTAGATGCTATTCATATCAGGGCTATTGTATCCATAAACTCAATGCAATGATGTCTACTTCCACTAAACTCCTCAGGTATCAGGGCTAACTACATTATCCCTTAGATCAGGGACCAGGATATTCAACACTACTCTATGAGACTTTATGGGATTAATACTAAACAGGAGACAGGTGGAGCCTCTTTACAATTTACCTGCCAATGGTCATTTGCAGTATAACAGATGCCAGGATACTCAGAGTGTAGTTCTCTGAAATTGGACTCAATATATCTCACTTAAATGAGGACACAGAAAAATGACAGGAACTGGCTGGAGGGGAAAATGGATGGGGAGGGACAGAATGTTAAGGGGGTTGGTAGCAGGTAATGAAAATGTATAAATCCACTGTAAATATAATTTAAGATAGAAAAGGGAATAAAAAGTTACTTACATTTATGTCTATACCTCCAAACATAACTAATTTTCAGACTACCTCATTAGTTTAACAATATAGTATAATAATCCAAAAATTGTTTCCCTCCCAGATAAATACAATGGCTCCAATAGGGGGTATTATGGATACTACAGACCTTGAGATTCATCTTAATATGTGCTTTGATTTCCTTCAATCTTTAGATAAGATAGATCTTTTCTCTACATGTTCCTGAAAGTATTTAACTGTAATAAATATACAATCTTTTGTGGGTTTAAATCATAACCTCATCATCAATTTTTTACCTCAGTGTTACAGTCAAGTTATTAAACATTTGGATCTTCTGTTTTCTCATCTATGAAATAGAGATGAATAGAATAACATCACAAGGACTGTATTGTAATAATTGAGTACACTAATCCATGAAAGGATGAAACCTATTGTCTATGCATGATAAAGTTTCTTGGCTATGGCATGACTATCACACACTTACAAAAACTGCTAATAGACATTTTAGATATTAGTGATAGGGACACATACAATTAATTTTAAAAATATGTTCACTTTTTAAATAATTCACTTTCAGAACTTTAAAGGCAATTCTGATATATGCTATTACATAATATATCTGTATTATTACACTCTTTCAAAAAATTCCCTTCGTAATTAATTACTTTCAGCTGAGTTTCCATATCATCATCCTTTAGAGTGCTGTGGAGAATAATTAAGTAGAGCTCAGATATAAGCTTCCTACCACAGATTTATATTGATACATTAATTAATATGAATATCACTAATTCATTGCTTGCTAAATGACACTGAGAATTCTAACATTACCTATAAGTTGTTCATGTCTTAGGATCTCCCTTTCCTATATCAACAGCTGTATCAGTTACTCTTATCTGTTGTTCTAAGACAGCACCTAAAGTCAAGCAACCTAAAGGGAGAAAAGGGAGATTTATTCAGCTTATGGATCCAGAGGGAAAATATAGTTCTTTATATCAGAAAAGGAATGGCTGACTGGCAGAAGCTGGAAGTGGATAAGTCATGTCCTTAATGGAGCCTGAGAGCTGCAAAACTACAAACTGAAAAAGCAGACCTCTTCCAGAAGTAGAATGGGACTAATCAACCTTAAGACCCAGTCTCTGTGACTGCCTTCCTCCAGCAAGGCTCCACTTCTTAAAGGTGCCATGACCTTTCCAAACAATTAAAGATTAAAACACATGAGCCTGTGAGGGACAACTCACATTTCAATCCATAACATTCCATCCCTGTCCCCCATAGGCTCATTTGTCATCTTATTATGCAGACCATATCAGTCCAATTTTAAAATTCCTATAAACTATCAATATAGTCACAAGACAGTCCAAAAAGTTCAAAGTTCCAGGCCTCCTATAAAATCAAAAGATAAGTTACATATGTCCAAAATACAATGGCACAAAATAAACATTCTCATTCCAAAAGACAGAAATAGGGGCATTTCCAGTCCATGACAAGACTGAAAACCAGCAGGTCAAACTCAAATCCTGAAGCTCTATGTCTAATGCATGAACGTCTTGTTGAAATTATCTCAGTTAAAAAGGGCTTTTATTCCACCCTTCCAGTGCAGCTGACCATATAACACACCTTTTGGGTTGGCTGCTCCCAGAGTACACAGCTTTCCTTGGCAGCTGTCCCATGTTAGTTTTAGCATATCCAACATCTTCACTTCTCAATGGCAAACAGACTTTAATAACACAGCACAAAATGCCTATCTTGAGCCTTTCAACTATAAACTTTGGAGGAGAAATAGACCAGTTCTGTCCTTTAGCTCATTTCTTCCAAAAAGATGTATTTTTTTTTTTTATAGGTGGGAGACTTCCCTGAAGAATTTGACCTCTTGAGAGGGCCTCTTCTATGATCCAAATTGAGGGTCGGCTTTGATTCAGTAATTGAGCTAATCTTTTTAACAATAGCCACCATTTTGCTGTCTGCCTTCCTTATAGATTTGTCTTTATTGTTCCAGTATTAAAGTTCTTGCTTCTTTTTGCCTGATTTCTTGTTCTGTTTTGTCATAATTCCAAACAAGGGTTGCTAAAAAGTAGCCATGCCACACTGTCAAAACTATATTGCCTTGAAAGCATCTTCACTAAACATTCAAATTTAACTTCAGGACATGGGCGAAACTTGATCAAAATCTCGGCCAACACATTGCTCCATTTTCTCCTTGTCAAGTTCCCAACACAGTCTCTGTTCCCCTCTGGACCATCACAACCTGGACTTCCACTGACTATGACTCTCACAGCATTACTCTCTTCCAAGCTCTCACTTAAATGACCCTTTTGGTCCAGTCTCCAAGATACAAAGGCTTTTCCAGTGCAAAACTTCAAAGTTCTCCATATTTCTCTCGACAAACAATTTCAAAGTCTCATAAACCATCAATGGCCATACTGCTGTGAATCAACTTCTCTTAGTTTCACAAACAACAACTTCACTTTTTGGTATGAGATTTTCTTAGTCTCGCAGAGCAACAGGCTATTTCTCTGTTGTCAATTTCTATTCAGTTACTCTTATCTGTTGCTGTAAGACAAAATTCAAAGTTAAGTAACTTAGCGGGAAAAAGGGGACTTGTTTTGCTTATCTTTTCAGAGGAGAGTTACAGTCTTTCAAGGTAGAAAAAGCATGGCTGGCTGGCAAAAGCTGGAGGTGATCTCAATCAGGCTGAGAGCTAAAAAACTACAAGCCGAAAGAGCAGAACTCTCCTGGAAGTAGAGTGGAACTAATCAACCTCAAGGCCTTCCTCCTGTAAGGTTCCACCTCTTAAAGGTGTCAGGATTTTTCCAAACAAAGATATAAACACATGCGCCTGTGGAGGATGATTCACTTTTCAAACAATAACAGTAGTCATGCAGA
Organism: Typhlomys cinereus; assembly: GCA_023101885.1. Lineage (NCBI taxonomy): Eukaryota > Metazoa > Chordata > Mammalia > Rodentia > Platacanthomyidae > Typhlomys > Typhlomys cinereus. Next base: position 3,832,448 of record JALPQD010000020.1, read on the forward strand.
GAACAAGATTTCTGCCATTCTGTAATCACTCTTCTAGTTCAAAGCAACATCCCTTTTGATAATATATGAGTTCAAGTTTAAGGGAGATAAAAGTTTGCCACTTTTTCTTGAAAGGAATGAAAACTTTTTCCAATGGATAGGTTTGTTATTCCTGAAATCTATCACTACAGTCTTATCACCTAACAAGTATTTTTCTAGGGAGATATAGGACTGTTATTTCTCTGGTACCTCTTATTGCTTGTGAAATACGTTTTTTACTAGTGGAAAAATTTTATTTGTATCAAAGTCACAAGATGTCCTGTAGAATTGGTTGAAATGTATCCATTAACAATCCCCCTGATCAATAGATGTCTATCCCTAAGAAGATAGAAGTTTTAGTTAATAGCAGCCCGTGACTTGTCTATTATCTTAATCAAGTCATTTAATCTTTTTGTCATTTTCTCTCCTCATTGCCCAGCTCTGATAATACATCCACTCTAAAAGTGATTTAAGTGCAAAGATTTTTCTTTTGTTGTCTGATAATCCCTTGCAGTTTCAAGTACACTTTCACATAAGACCTACATAGTGAAAATTGCTTTCATAGTAATATGAAGATAATTTTCATTCCCAATGCTTAGGAAATATACAGTAGGATTTTCAAATAGTTGTATTACACATGATACCATGCATAATACACTGAATATACAGAACTTATTCCATTTTAGCCAGAATTGAAGACATTTGTGAAAATAGAATTAATGTCATTTTTAAAAAAATTTTTAAAGCAGGAGTAAATTCTTTATTTTGTGTGTGTGTGTATTTGTGTGTGTGTGTGTATGTGTGTATGTGTGTGTGTGTGTGTGTGTGTGTGTGTGTATCAGAGGGCACCTGTGTGTTCCTATGGAGGACCAAGAGTGACTTTGGGAATCATCCTAGATTGCTTCTACCTTCTTTTTGTTTCACTCTGGGATTCCCCAGGCTCTGTCCCCCAAGGATAGAAGTGCAAGCTACTGCATTTCTATCTGGCATTTTTATGTGGAATCTGGGATCTTAACTCAGGCCTTTCTGCTTATATGGCAGAGTCTTAACCCTTGAGCCATTCAGGCCAATTGTTTTCTACTTAAAACTTTTAGCTATTCTTTATTAATTAATGTGATATTAACCTACCATAAGGGTATTATTTTTAAAAATATACTCCTAATTTAGATCTTAAGAGTTTAAAAGTATTATTGGTAGTCTAATAGGGTCCTAAGATGATGTGAATGTATCTTAAGAACTGCTGTCCTATAGATAAAATGAGATGTTACCTGACATGAGGCCTACACACTCATCTATAAAAATGTTCTAGAAAGTACATTAATGGAAAGATGTAGTCATTTTCCTATTCACTTCTTTTCTGTCTTTGTTAGGTTTTCCAATATTCGGCGAAGAGCAAACTAATGTGTGAATCCTATGTGGAGTCCAGTTGGGTTTGCATAAATATTATGGTGACATTTTGAGTTGACTTTTTAGATGAGTTTACACATTTCACATTTCATTATTCCTTAAGGAAGAAATAGACATGTTAAAGAGAAAAAAATAAGTAAAGTTTGTAAAACCCACAAAGGTATTATTTAATGAGGAAGAAAGGATTAAGTTACATACTTTATCCAATTTTGTTGTTCAAAGTTTGTGGGATTAGTAGGTGCCCATTCCTTCATGTAGTCTCCATTGTTATGTCCATTTAGTCAATTCATATATATATATATATATATACATATATATATATATATATATATATATATAATCTATGACATGCCAAGCACTGTGGTTAATTGCGCAATTCAGTGCTTCTCAAGATTGAAGTTTTACTGGCACTAACATTAGAATTAAGCTAGAAATAACAAAAGTATCAGATGTATGTAATTAAAGCATTAATATAAATTTACTAACATACAAACTTTAAAATACATGGCATAGATTCTAAAACGTTTTACTTTTCAGTTATAATTGTGGAAACCAGAAATATCACCAACAGAACATTTTGAGAGTATGGAGGATGGAATTGGGTGAGGAAGAACTGCTGATGGCAGGCCCTCAAATGATGTGCTTTTGAAAGCCCAAACATGTGACAAGCATAGATTTCATGTTTGCAATAATTAGCCAGGTGTGGCCCTGCTGATGGTGTTTGGCAGAATTATCTATAGAACAGAAAGGGAAAGTTTGCAGAAGGTTCTAATTTAGCTAGAACAGCCACTCTGTGTAGGGAAAAGTGTAAATAAATAACAGCTGGCAGTAGTTACATTTCTCAAAAATCCAAATTGTATGCTGCCTTTGAATATAGGTTAAAGTAGATCTGATATGCTGGTGCTTTTTTTAGGATCTAGAGTCCTAGAATTCTGTATAATTCTGTTATTTTGTCATCCACAGAATTCAGGCAGTTTTGATTTAGGGATTTGGTAATACAGGATCAGTTTGTTATTTCAGAATCATCTGTAGATTCAGTGTATTACTATTATTTCATCAATTTGAAAAGTACATTTCTATACCTGTTAATAGAAAAGAATGTGTCTTAATCAGGTCTAAACCACTGGGATATTATTATGCTGCTCCTCAATGATGATGCCTTGGGGAAAGAATCTACCAGTCATGCATTCCTGTATTAACAACTTGAATGATTGAAAGGAATATGAATCAAGATGTAGGTCATTTAATTTTCAGAAGGAATATGTGACTTCAGATTATCTGTCTTGATTTTTATACATTCTAATGCTTTGTATTTTCACTGATTCTTAGAAAATGTGGTTATGATAATGGATCTTTATTTGGCTTGCTATTTCTCAGTGACCTAGTTTAAAGGACATTATTACATTAAAAAGAATCCTTAATTTTGATATTTTCTGTATTTAAAGAAAACATCACTGTGTTTCTATTCATGGAACTTGGATATCATGCTCTTTATTTTTCATCAAATTATTCCATTCCATTTGTTTCAGACAATTCAGCTATCAAGAAAGTCAAATTGTTCATACTGGAAGGAAATTCAAAGTTTCTGTAGCTTTGAATTCATATTGTGCTTGATACATTTTATTGTGGATGACTCTGGTCGCAGAGAACTCATTAACTTCCTAGCCCCAGGTCCATGTTGACACATCTCTGTCTCTCTCACATCACACACTCAAAGGCTGGCATTTTTCCTCTCATCACAATGCTGAGAGTAACCTTGCTTTGCCTCCTAGTACTATGATTTCATCAGATCCCCAAAGCAGTCCTTACTCTTATTTTTCATGGAAACATGATTAGCAAAATTGTCCTCTTTTGGTATTTCTAGTTATTTTATTGGTAAATAAAACTTGAAACTTTATCTTTCTCTCTACGTATTGTTAGAAAATTTGCAAACAATTGCTGGTCCTTTCCAGTTGTCCTTGGTTACATGCCTATATGTTGACATCCTAGAAATCTTAGAGTCACTCAACTTTCACCTTTGATTATACACCCTCTGTATATTTAGAATTGTAAGATTAAATGTATGTATTTTCTTCAGTCTCACGCAATGTAATCAGATTTAGGAAGGTTTAAAGAAATCTGTCAACTAGCAGTTGCAATACATCTGCTTCTCTAGATTTCTAAACTCTGATATGAAAATGTTTGACTTTTTAAAAATAATGTGCTGTGTGCATTATAGGCATATAATATGATGTTATGCAATATTTGTAGGGTAAATCATAAATATAGTATATTTTAGCATGTTGATCATCTGATAATAGTGTTTAACCCTTTGACAAACGCAATGCTAATCTACTCAGCAATTCTTACATACAAGATACCACTATTTATTAATTTTGTGCTAAATCTTTTATGTTGCCCACCCTATATACTTTGATATTTTGTACTTTTGACCTGTATCACTCTATTAGAAAATTTATTAGCCTAAATAATTATAAATGAAAATAATTTTCATACTTTTGGCATGACAGTCCAAGTATTCCAAAGAATGCCAACTTCCTGAATCAGCTCACTCTATTTTATCAACCTGCCCAAGGAAATGTTCCAACCATCAAAGACTGAATCTTCCCTCATCAATTAGACTATCTCCTGAAAGTTTGTTCAGAGCTTAATTCAGCTACTAATTCACAAATGTGCCCAGAGCTCGAGACTTCAATTGCTAAGTTGACACCTGTAGCTTAACTACCACACTTTCCATTTAAGACTTCTAAAATTGCGCTCCATGACTACTTTGTCATGACATACACATCTTCACCTTTGCTAGTTAGTCATCAGTGAGTGATTTTTCCCATTGAATCACAAAAGTCAAGAAAATAAAAAATAATTTTAAAAATTAAGAATGCAAAATACTCTCTTATGGTATATCAGAGTTTCTGAGTTTTGTATCTTTGCTTTTACAGGTAATTACATCCAGGTGACAGATTTTCCAAAAAAAGATATCCTTGGAATAGAATCCCATTTGATAGAGATAAAGTGAATTACATATTTCCTCTTGCCACTTCTCCTTAACATAGCAAAATATATAGACATATTATTTTAGAACATGATCTTGCTTTAAAGAATGTTAACATATTAATTATTAACATATTAATTATTTGTTAATTACTTTCTGGTCTGTAGGCATAATCACTAAAACCTTTTATCTAATACACAAAATAATTAGTCTTAAATTAAGAAATGAGTGGAAAATTGTAACCTACTTTTCTAATGCAATATGGACCTAAATTAAAATCTCAACAAGTTCACTAGTATTTCACAAATATTTTTGTTTATTCAATGATTTAGAGAGCTCTAATCACATAATTACAATTAAGTTAATGTGCTTTTAATATGGTGTTGTCCTCTATCCATTTCTCTTTTATAAGATTGTTAATATTTTATAACTTTTATCCAGTTGTATTAATAGAAGCATAAACAGTTGAAATGGCCAGGTAACTCCATATTACTATGCTACATGTAAGAGTTCCTTTTGCTATACTTCCCAAAAATCTATTTTTATTCTATCACCTGAGAGTCCAAACCTGTAATTGTGAATGTTTCAGATCCTTTTCATTTTTTCTTTACACAATATTTTAGTTCAAACGAAAGTGAAGGAACAGAACTAGCATTACCTGAGCTTGTGTATAGAGTGAACATTTTCAGTAGCCTTGGTTCTTCTTGAGTTGAAAGAAATGAATATGGTTAACTATCCACTTCCTCCCCACTTTTGATTCCCAAAATAGTCTATCCCTGACAAGGAATGGATACTTTTTCTATAATCAGTTAGCCAGTGAGCTATTTTAAAATACCTAACTTCTTTTTCTAAGATAAGGTATGCTAAAACACGAGAGGAAAGAAGCTACAAAATGGAGAAAGACATACCTTTCATGCTTAAAGACTAATCCTTTGAGTTGAACATTAGTCCTTACTGTTTTATGAAGTAATACATCATATTACTATTTTAAATTTTTTGATTTAAGTCTTCTATGTCTATAGTTCAACATACAAATCTTCGTTATGAATTACATATTAACATATTAATTATTAACATATTAATTATTTGTTAATTACTTTCTGGTCTGTAGGCATAATCACTAAAACCTTTTATCTAATGAAAACTTCATTATGAAAAATTTTTTAATTTCTCTAATAACATTGTACAATGCATAGAACTTAAATTTCATGTAAATAAGTTTCCTTTAGTAATAGTACATTTAAATGTCACCAGTATTTTTCAGTTCATTTTCTTTCTAATGCAAATGGGAAGATGCGATGCACTAAAATATCAAGAAAATAAATTGAATGCTCAATTGTGGGTAGTTTTAATACTGTACTCCAAATATATTTAGCAGTGTTGACTCTGAGGAGAATTATAGAATCAAGACATAGAAACTATTTATTTTCATTTCACTGGCAAATATGGTATGTGCTAATGTATGTGTGATAAGTGCATAATACCATCTTTAGTGGATATATAACTTCTAAGAACTTTGTTATATTGAAAAATTACCACAATAGAGTATATCTTAACATTTTATAGTCCAGAAACTCAATATTGCAAATGATTGTTTTTCAATTTTTTTTCTGAAAATCAATCTCTATCTTAGCCCCTTTTCTGTTGAATAGCAGAAACTTTCTAGTATTGTTCCAACAAATTCACTCCAAAGAACATTGACTGAGAAGGCATATCAAGTTCAAGCATTTTTATATCATAGCATTTTATATCACAGAACTTCTTTTTATGTAGTTTACTTATATTTTCTTAGTTATACTGATTCTGTAAAAACATCTCCTAATAAATTTACCTTCTACATTGTACTTTGATCATTGGTACCTCTCCAAAGTGTCTGTGCTTAGATATCTACCATCCTCTTGTGCTCTTAGTGATGATCAACTACATTTTCATACCTTGGTATTTGGAAGCACTGATTTACCATGTGCTCTGTTAATGATTCCATAGAGTGATGACTCCTTCCTGCTTGAAAGATATTTAAGGTTAAAAGTTCATGCAATGATCTTATTGTAGAGTAGAAGCAAACATAAAGATGAATCTAGCTCTTGTCCTTTTTGAAGTTTATAATATATTTAAAAATAAATAGGCTTTTATCTGTGAAATGTGAAACTAAAGTCAATGTGCCCTAAAAAGCAAGTGAAATATCACATATGATAATACAACTAAATGGATATATTCAAAACATTAGCTCTGCTATTTCAGAGAACTAGAATTTTTCTCTGAAAAGGAAGGAATTTCTCCTAAGAATTAGAATTGCCAGCACCAGTTCAAATCAGGGTTTATTCATCCTCTCTCCCTGACACTAGTTCCCAGTCTTAATTAGTTCCTGTAATCACCTATGATAACATTCTTTACTGTAGGTGTCTATGACTAAGTCCAGTTTACAAAGAAATCAGGATGTTACAACATCAGGAATATTCTGATAGATGACAACAGACATTAAATGTGCAGTCTTTTTTTATAGTAAGAAGATTAAATGAATGGATAATCCTTCATGTAGTAATTCTTAATATATAAAATGTGATACTTGTTATTTAGATTCTGTGTGCAAGTGTGTGTGTGTGCAGAGGCATGTGAAACTCTGTTCATGTATAGAGGCCAAGGTTAACATCACGGTGGCTCACTATAAATTTCTATCTCACTAGTTTGGCTCCACTACCTTACGTCTTTCACTACCTCAATAGTTCTGAAATAACAGGACAATGGCTGCTGAGAATAAAAACTCAAGTATTCATGCTTGCTTGGCAAGCATCTCTTTTACAAATTAATCTATTTCCTCGGCATAGTGTAACCTTTGTAAAAGTGCAGAGAACAGAATCACAGGAAATGAGCTAAATCCCATCTTTTGTGTGAATGAGCAATCCTTTCTGCAGCATTCCTAATATTTCATTTGTCAAAGTGCCTCACATCACTATCAAATTCCCTTTTCCAACTGTACATTAGGACTACATTATTTTAGAACACAAAGATATTTATTTAAATTTTTAAAATTATGATTTTTATTATTTGTAAGTATCTCACTTTTTGTTATTCTTTAACAAATACATTTACTTTTCCTCCAAATAAATCTTTTGCAAATATTATATATTTCTGAGAAAATTTGTGTAAATTTGTACTGTATGGATATCTTTTTAGATATTATATAGTTTTGAATTATTTTTAATGAAGATAAGTGAACTTGGGCTAACACCATTATTTATTTTTTTTTATTCAACACTCAAGCATTATAATTTTTCCTCCCACATTTTTTTTTTTCCTAATTATACAAGCTCAAAAGGTACTCTGTCCTCTCCATCCCTCTTCCCCTCCCTGGTACCTCTCCCTTCCTTGCTCCCCCCTCCCTCCCCTTGCACTCTCCCCCCTCCCCCCTTCCTTTTACCCCCTTCAGTCCCTTCCCCTTTCTCAGTACCTCCCCTTCCTCCCTCCCATTCCCTGGTGCATCCTTTCGTGTAAAAGCCAAACCTCTCTCTGAATCCTCCAACCTAGTGAGGGCTCAGTACTCAGTGGAATAGCCAGGAGCCTCTTCTTGGGCTCATTGTTAGTATGGGAACTCTATTATGACTATTAATCTCTTGCCTCTAAGGATCCTACTGCCTGCAGCCTTCTCCCCTGAGATCCATGCTAGACTTTGGGGGATCGTTGACATGTCAGCCATTGTCATGTCAGGCAAAGTCCAATCCTGGATGCTGCAGCCCTAACTTGTGTGGAGTATTTTGCATATGGGGTGGACCATCTTTAGGGTCTTACAATCTTGCCGCCCCCTTTTCCTAAGGTTCCCTGAGCTTTAGGATGGGGAGAGATTTGGTTGGTCTGGTTCCAGATGAATAATGTAGGGTCTTTGGTGTTCTGAATTATGGTTTGTTGTTGTTTTCGATTTTGCTTTTCCTGCACTGATCTTGGCTGCATCCTGATTGGTAAAGGTCACCTCTTAACCAAAGATAAAAGACTGTTTAATGAAGATCTTAATATAAGAGGAGACTCAAAGGTAAATAGAAGAATAAGAGTAGGACACAGCAAGGAGAGTAGAGTCAGTGTCCCATTTGTGAGATGGTTACCTTCAATCTGCCAGTCCCTATATCCTCTTTGATTGATGAGATCAAATTTCTTTAGTCGCAAGTGACCAGGAAGGTAAGTGAGAGTGAGCTGCACCAGATGTCTAGCTACTTACATGTAATACTTGACGGTAACTTATTTTCTCTACTGAAGCATGATCCACTATGTCCTTTAGAGGGGCTTTCCTTCCCTTTCTCTCCTGTTTGTAATCTTTGTGATTGCAGTCCTCTTACAGAGATTTACCTTTGATTGTGTCATTAGGTGGGCTTGGAACTAGGATCCATAACACCATTATTCTAAACATTTCTGTTGCAAAAAAATTGTTTAAAGAAAAAAATTTGCTCTATTCTCTGAAGCAGATACTTCATTTGAAGCAACATCCTCTAGCATTCCCAGTCTACCTACCTGAAACTGTTCTTATAATAACTCAACATTGCTTAATTAGCAAGTTGAGTGCAACTACCTACTTTCCTCTTAGTCTTTCTGCATCCTGAATTTGTAACTGATTGCTTAGTCAAATCAGTCTTCTTTACTGAAACTGTATTTAACTTTTGACAACCTCTTAGTACACTGAACATTTTAGTGTGTTTTATTGTTAGACTGCTCAAAATATTAGCACTTCCTGTAATTGTTTTTTTCATCCATTTATCATTTCCTTCATGAATTCCTGCACAAATGTGTCCCTACTTTAGTCTCTAAAGCAACAAAGGAAATGCACAATCACTATAGACTCACAACACACACACACACACACACACACACACACACACACACACACACACATTTTTCCACACAAGTGTATTTCTGGGAAGCTCTGTATATTTGGCTGAGCTCAAACTCAACCAACACCTACATAAAACATCTTCAGGTTCACTACCATTTTCAGTATGATGGTGGTAAACCTTCAGGTAATTCCCTAATTATATATTAGTGTATAGATATTAAGACATCCAGTCAAATTTGTTGCTTAAATTCAAATAAACATTTGAAGTTTATGGGAAGGATTTTTTATCTTTTCTTTCAGAAAGGATTTTGCTCTTTTTCTCTGTCAGAAAAACAATATACTTCAGTGTCTGCATCTTTGTGAGTAATTGACTGCATAGGAAAGCCAAAGGAGAGCCATTACAAAACCTTGTCAGCATAGAACAATAAGTATTGATTGCTTATGCATGTGGACTCTTCCAAGGATTGGTACAGTGTTTCAGCTGATCAGGCTTGGGTCTAATTAAAATTTCTGGGTTTGGCCAGCTGTTGACTAATCTAGGTTCCATTTGGTGAGAGTGAGCTAGAATGGCCACCTTTGCTCCCTAATTTAATATTTTTTAGGATTATACAGGATTTGCTCTTGCTGTTATTGGTATATTTGCAGAAATATGATATGCATCCAGGAGAACACACAGGAAGGAACATAAGCATTTTTAAACCTATGTTTATTAGTAACTTCAAACTATAACAGAATTCTACATGGCAAGACACTGGAACCTTGGAAAGCAAGACATGCAGGCAGGGATGACAATTCTGGGCCAATTTTATAATCTGCACACGAATGCCAAAATCAGTGATCATCCAGAGAATCTGCAAATTTGATGCCACAGTTCTGAACAAGCATATTTTTGATAATGAATGAGCTTGTGTTTAATGTTTATAGAAATGGTGAAACCGGCCACTGGCTATTGGAATACATTGTGTGAAAAATTACATGCCTGTAAATAATGGATGTAATTGCATTTTGTTGCAGTGGTACAGAAAGGCATCCTGTGGACCACATGGGGATTCGAAAATGCTGGGAGATTAGGCCTGGTGTCCATTTCTGAGAGATTAGTGTGAGCCACAACACATGTACCTTCCGTTATGCCATCTCTGCCATGCAAATGAAGACAACCATGGTTGGTCATGTTAGTCTTATGTGGGATCTTGGATTCTAAAGCAGGAAGACTGTTGGAGTTCTGTGGCAACAAATTATGTCAGTGTCTTGCAGTTTAACTGGAATTGAATTTTTACTATTAGGGGATTTTCTGAGCTGAGCTTGTGAAAATTTGCTAACATGGATCCCTCATCCCTTCTTCTGGTCTCCAATAAAAGTCTTCTTTCCACATGTTCTTGGAGAACAGCAAACCTAATTTAAGTAGGGCTGTTGAACATAATCTGTGTCCCTTTATACTGAGCAGGGGCAGCATACTGGCCCCACCTACCACTGGTAACTTTGAGGATATTTTGTGAGGTTCCGCAGAAAGAGAATCATTCTTAAGAGAGGTTTTGGTGAAAACTGCATGTGTTCTGGTCCAAGGGACTTGAGTGAGGGACCTCCAAGGAAACTCTTTGATAAAACTCTTCCCCTAAGTCTGTTTTTCTGATCTTTTCAGTTAGTTCTTACTCAAGCTCTTCCTTTCTCAGTCCTTGTCTGTGTCCCTCTAGCTCATTCTCTTTCATATCTCTTATTCCCTTTTCTGGACAGTCTCATTTGAGATGTTATTGATTAACAAAGTCCTCTAAACATATCTTGTCAAACTAGTACATAATCAAAACACTTTAAAACAAATATATGTGATTATTTCCTTTATATGACAAAAGTAACCTTTGCTTGTAAATATCCATTGATGATCTATTCCAGTCTGCATATTATTATAATGTTCCTTATGACTATTGAACTGTCAGGATTTACATGATTCAGACATGAGAAAGTCAGAGAATGAAAAGTAAGGTAATTATACTGCCACATATTGACACTGCATATAATCTACCAATTAAATATCATCTCTAGATCATACAGTTATAGCTTTATTCATGATTACTCTATTTTTTATATAATAGTATTACTATGGTATATTCCTTTCTTTTGTTTATTTACTTTAGGGCAGTGACAAAAGCTGCTATCCATCTCTTTTACATAAAACATTATTTTTCTCTAAATTAAGAAAGATTTTAAGTTATGTAAAATCATGGAGATACTATGTTGCTATTGCTGTATGCTCAGTAGGTCCAATATAAGAAAGGACTTAAAAATATTATTGTATCTTGGATACAAGATACAAGGGATTAACAGTCACAATAGTTTTCCTATACTTAAGGGGAACACAAGAAAGAGTTCTAGGAAATGCCACTGAGTCCTTATACCTCATCAGAGAGGAGGACCCAGAGGAAAGTTTGATATACACATTGAAGGATGCTTCAGAGATAGGGGGAGGGGACACTGGGAGAAAGGGAGGGAGGGGAAGGAAGGGGAAAAGGGGGGAGGGATCAGGGAAGTCCAGGGAGAGGTGGAGGGAGGGAGGGGACAGGGGTTCCTATTATGTTTGTATGAGCAGAAAAATAAAAAAATTAAAAAAAGAAAAATTATTATTGCAAACCTAAAGGATGCTTGCTTTATAAACAAATACATTTTGTATCTCTGACTCACTTTTTCAATTGATTTTTTTATTTCATTTGTCCTTATATAATCATCTCTTATTAGACAGTAAACAATGCTTATTTTTAAATATAATTAGTTTATATTTATTATATTTTAATTTAATTATGAGACAGTCATTTTCCATTTTAAAGGGATAAAAATTTAAAACTTATCAACCTCTAGGAATTATTGCTTTATTCATATACTGATGTCCTTATTCTTTGGACTATTCAAAACCTACAGTTCCTGATTGTTCAGGAACTTTTTTTCTTATTTCTAAGAATTTAGGTGAATGAACCAATGTGTATTTTAATAGGTAAATACTGGTAAGATGTCTTATATTATTCAAAAATATTTTAGGTCAAAAGTATGCAAGAATCATTCACTATAATTTTAAATATAATTCTCTTTTATTTTTCTTAAATACTTTAATGCATTAGTATTAATATATTTGAAAGAAGGATTCATGTATGAGAGAGATACAGGCAGTGAGTGAGAGAGAGACAGTGAGTGAGAGAGAAAGAGAGAGAACAAGCTGGTGCATGGTGGAAGTCAGAGGACAACTTTCACAAGTCAGCTCTCTCCTTCTATCATGTGGGGTTTCTGGGTATTAAACTCAGGTCTTCAAGTTTGTGAACAAGTGCCTTAACAACCGAATCTTCTTGACAGCCTTGGTATTCATTGTTCATTCAAACTTAATTGTAAATGTGAATTACTTCTAATATTGTCTGTTTTTGAAACACTAGAGCTAAGTGTAAATTTTAGTCATAAGATGATTCATATTCAGTTATAGTGTAGCAAGAGTAGTGGAAAACTATAGCTTGGGTCTACCAAGTACAATTGAGAGAACATGTTACATAACTGAAATTTATGAATTCTTGATGATGACAACACCAAGACTATTTATTACTAACAACAACACTTTGTTGCTATTACTATTACTAAAACTATTGATTTTCAAAAAATATATAATCTTAGGACGTGTAACATTTAGAGAACACTTCTGTTACATGAAGGATGTTCTCATTCATTCATTTTTCATCAATAATTCATTCAATTTTATTGATATTATGTGATATTTGTAAATATTAGCACAGTAAAAATGATTAAGATCTGCAGATGTTTATATTTCATAGAAATATCACTCCTTTTTTAGAATATTTTCACCTTTAGGAATTAAACATTTCAAATTTGCTAAATATTCATATACACATCAATAGATTTATATTCTTGATTGCATGAGAACCTGTGATTACCAAAAATGGATTATGTCGGTGGGACCCCACAGGACTAGAAATGAACTTTTATTGAATCTGATTACATGATGGATTCTCTTCTGATACAAACTTTCTGTATAACTTCAGACACAAATATGTAAGATTCACAATGACTTCACAAGGAATAACTTTAATTGGCACAAACATTTCAAATGGACAAAAATGGATGATCTTAAATTAGTAACCTAGTGATAGTGTTGAACAGCAATTGGTGATGAGCAAATGATTACTTTATTTAAAAGAACTCAATCTTTTGATCTCATGAACAATGAACTAAAGAACAAAAAATGAAAAGGCCATATTCACCATTTAAAGTAGAGCAATAGCTTTCTGGTTTCAGAGTGAACATTTTTGTGTTTGCTACAGAGCAGATTTTAACTCTCAATAAATACAACTTAACTACTGACTTTGTTCTAGTAACACTGCAAACTGATGTTTTATGATGTCAGAGTTATAGCCACATTAAGCTCATAAAATAAGCATGATTAAGTTTTGTTTGTGGTCTAAGGGCAGAAGAGTTTACCCTTTAGTAAATGTGCTCAGTCTATTGGACTCTGGGGTAGAATGTAGATCTTTCGTTGTCCTAAGCATCTGAGATCATTGTATTTTGAATCTATAAACACTAATACAAACAGATAGGATTCATTATTAACTCATAAAAAGTAAATAATGTTTTATTTTGTTTTTACTTTAAATATACCAAATGATTAAACTCAAAAATAACACACTAATGAAAATGTAGAACCAATTTTATTTGTCTTTTCAGATAATTGCTTTTCCCAGCATGTGAGAAACACACCTTTTCATTCACTAATGATGGATTCAAAATAAAGAAAATGCAGAAATCTGCTTGAACACTGTGTTTAAAAGAGAGTAGATCTAAAAAAAAGATGTCAAGTTATCAAGTATGGATTATACATAAAAGTCTTTGGGAATAAGCTTTTTAACGAATATGTTTTTTCAAGGTATCATTTTTGTTTAGAATTTTTGCTTTGCTTAGTCTTAGGAATGAATTTAAAAGTGCTGACATTGATATTTATGTTTAATATATGGGAGATAACAGTTTTAACATTTTATTATTTCACACATTAGTGATTTTGGATATTTTAAAGATTAAAATTAAAGCTAGGTACGACTTCTAAGTGATTCCCATTATATCTTCTATTAGTTTTTGCCTTGTTAGCCGTTATACTTGTCTTGCACATGCAAGTGCCCTATCACTGAACTACAGCCACAATACCTGAATGTTTTATTTCTAATCAATGTTCCCAATAGTGGCTAGTAAATCTACTTAAAATTTTCACTGAAAACTTTGTAACTACTTTTATACCAGTACATACTTTTGGTGATTTTTTTTTAAATATACAGATTGGGAAAATGAGACAAATGTAGACATGTATGAAGCTACCTAAATCAGGAGATAGAATGCTAAAAAATCTCTGACTGTCCCTTCATACCCTCTTACCAACAATTTCTTATCCTGAAACCTCATATTTCTGTTATATTATCATGGAAATTTAATACATGAATAGGAACATGTCTTTTTCCTTATTTCAATTACCATAATATTTTGAATTTGAACAAATATTTTTTCTCATGTCAGTAATTTATATTTACATTTATATTTACATTTGAGACAAGGACTTTTGGACTCAGAATTGCTAGGTAGTTGAGAATGACCTTAAATTCCTGGTCCTTTTCCTTCCAATTCTTTAGTACTAGGATTACCACCTTGCATCAGCAGACCCATCTTATGCAGTTCCTGGGAAAATACTGCATATGTATATTGTATGCTAGCTCAGCACTCTCCTAAATAACCTTGACTTCCAGTCCCAGCATTCATGTTATAATATAGGGTTTTGCAGATTTTCTATTATGAATCAGCTGTTATGAACATTCTTGTCTCATTTTTTTTTCTGTAGATAAATGTTTTTACTTCTTTTTGAATAAATCAAAGCAAAATTGCACAGAGTGTCTGAATTTTCTCAACTGTTTCCTTCATTGCTGGGGTCTATATGCATGCTAAACAAGCAATCCTCATTCAGTGTTACCCCAAATTAATGTGCTCAATTGTCTACATCATTTTATATCTATAGTAAGGAAATGTGTGTGTCCCAGTGTCTCAGCTGATGTTGGCTACTATAACCAAGTATGGACCAGAAACAATAGAAATTTGTTCATCACAGTTCTAGAAGCTGGGAGTCTTGGATGAGAGTTTCCCTGTAATCTGTTTCCAGAGAACTACTTCTCCCCTGTGAGAGAGGTAGGTAGGTAGTCATTACCGTGTCCTTATCTGACCAATCTGGTAGAATATATCTCAGTTTGGAAAAGATGGATTCAAAGAAACATCTTTTGGGAAAAGCACATGGCTTTATTTAAGAGATAGAAGGAAAAATATGGGAATTGTCAGGCCTTGGTGTTTCTTCCTGGTTGAGGCCTAAAGCCTGTTCCTTGGGGAAGGTCACAGTAACCCCATGGGCAGGTGCTAGGAATTTCTCAGAATGTCACAATAACGCCCATGGACAGGTGCTAAACATTCTCTCCTAGGTAATTCAAGTTTTGCCCCTGGCAGGAAGAATTCTGGGAATTAGGAATGCCCTTTACCTGCTCTTGGGTTTTTTTGGGAATAGCTTTCTGCTCTCTGATCTAGAGAAGAAGCCTGCTTTTTAACTTTAAGTCAAATTCTAAATAGAGATTTCATGTCTAGTCACTCACAGTAAGTAGACTTGTTAACCAGAATGTGTGCACTGATTTTAAAGACATTAGAGAATAACTTCAAGAGTCTTAAAACATAAGTGGGTAAAATTCTCACCTATGTACTAACTCAGAAATTCCAGAAGTATAAGACTTGCTATCAGTTCTCTAGAACTTTAAACTGTGAAATCCTCTTACCCTTGGTGAAGGCCAAGGAAGAGACCATCGTGCCAGAAAATCTAGATGCCAAGACTATCCCCTAGAGATGGTATTTGCAATCCAAACTGGGAGAATTCATGTTGGTAGCAGAGGGGGCTGTCTTCCCTGTCCCAAACAGCACTCTTATGAGAAATCACAGAGATGGACCATTCGAGTGCACTCCCACCAATGATCCCCTCCATCCTGAAAGAAACACCCTTGTCGATATGGGGCCCAGTAGTATGGACCCCAGGTTTGGAGAATGCAAGGTTCACAGATGGGTCATCTACAACTGATGGCTATATACTTCTGGAATTCCTCAAAGGAAAGCATAAGGAACCTTACTATTGAAGGAATGGAAGGCTGCTATCATAGGAGGAATTATTCTTTTAATAATGTTTCCTTCAGCACATATCTCAGTAGTGCTCCATCAACAGGACCATGCTATAGGTTTTATGGTCCTTGAATATCTAAGCCATGGCCCCCCTAGAGATGTGGTTCAAGCTTAGATTGCAGAGACTGCACAAGCCACATACAACTTCCCAAGCTAGAACCTGCTGCCATGCCTGGTGCCCATGTCAACCCACCTGACTGAAAAGATCAACCTGGACAGGACAACAGCAAAAGCTCATGCTGGGTCTTATGGGATGTTGGGCACTCCTGTAATTAATTGTTGAAATCAAAAGGAGCTCAATCCTCCTCTGTGTATTTTAAAAGCTCTTGTTTCTGTCTTGAAGGTAGAATCCTTTGTTTCTGTTTGTCCTTTCTTTTTGTTCTGTGGCCCCACTGATGGATGAAATGGGACAGATGCAGATGACCCCTTTATAGTTAATTGTAAAATATGTCCCTTACTGAAATCAAAAGGAGCTCATTACTCCTCTGTGTATTTTAAAAGTGCAGTCTCTGTTAAAACAATGACAACTATGTAGGCTCAGCCCCATGTCTGTCCCGTGAAGCATTATAGATTAGCTATGTTTGGAAATACTGGGAGAATGTTTCTGTTAAGTGCCTTTACCCTCAACCAATGGGTTAGGTTCTTGAAAAAATGTCCACCCTGAAGGTGATTCTTGCTGACTAGGAAGTTATCTGTCTATTTGTAAGTGAAACATTCTTTACCCCTAAATTTTCTGTATAAAAGCTGTCACAAAAGCTTCAGTAAATAGGTTCAGATTCATTCGGCCTAGAGAGTTTCCACCTGGTCTGGGGGAGCCCTGGTCTCGAGGCTGTAACTCTGGTCTGTGGCAAGACATTTGTATATGTCTATATCTACATATAAATATAGATATAGATAGGTAGATAGGTAGATAGATAGATAGAGAGACAGACAGACAGATAGAAAGACAGAGAGACACTCATGTAACCTTTTCTTAAAAGGCATCAGTCCCATGCATGATGGCTGTATGAATATGGCATCCTTACTTCCCACAAATCATCATCTTTGGTGTTTATACCTCAAAAAATTAATTTCAAAGGGACATAAACTTTTAATTAATGGTATTTTGTCACTTTACATTTTTGTTAAACATTAGAAATAATATAAAAACTGGCATTAGTGAAGAGGCACACATAATTGTTATTTCAGTTTGAATTCTTATGATGAATGCCAGATTCATGGCAGGTACATGAGTTGTATATATTTTCCTAATCATTGCTGCTACCTTTGCATTTTCTTTACCATGTCTTTTCAAGAATGGATAATTAAAAATGTCGATGAAGTCCATTTGATTGTTCATACTTTATAACCCTAGAATTAGAAAAATTTTTTTATTTTGTTCATTCCCAGATTGCAAATATTAGTTTTGTTTTCTCCATATAAAATTTTAATTTTTATCTTGCATACTTTGTTTCATAATCTCTCTGGAAATTTTGTATAGGGGAGGCTGTATATGTGTGTGTATGTGCATGTGTGTATGGTGTTTTGTAGGTAAAAGTTCAAATTTAAAATGCTTCACATAGATGCCCAGATGTTCCTGTACCTTTTGTTGAAAAATACAACCTTGTTTTTATTAAATCATTATAGCATTTTTGCAAGGAATCTATTAACTCTATCTGTATGTAAATCAGACAATTTATTTGATCTATTTTCTGTGCTTTTCCCGAGGTCAATAATATTCTCTCCATGTCTAGCTTAAATGGGAATCTCAGAAAAAAAAGTAATGTCACAATAGACTGTCAGAGGCTCTTTTGCTCTATTGAGAAAAAAAAAATTATGAACAGGCCAGGGGCAGATAAGCATGTGTTAGCAATCCTTAATTCTTGAGTACCACAGGCCTGACTCATGAGAATTAGAAAATTTTTGCTAGAAGTTTTAGAAGTCACATGCAATAGACCTTAGGTGTTAATGCCACAGGAAGCACTGAGTTGTGAAAACCAGCTACCAATATTTCTACACCCTGATATTTAGGGGCAATCTGATCCAGCCGCTAAAGTCAGATAATTTTCATTTTGGATGTTTAGGATAGAGAGTCCTCTAAGCTTTGCATACCTGGTACCAAGCAGCTGGAATTAAAATGGCCACATTTTAGATATTAGGACCATCAGCTCTTCATCCTTGGCAGCAGTCTTTTTTTTAAATTTTTTTATTATTATTTATTCAACTGTGCGCATGTGCATGTGTTCACGTGCGTTCGTGTCTGTCTGTGTGTGTGTGTGTGTGTGTGTGTGTGTGTGTGTAGAACCACGGACAAATTCGCGAATCACCATGGACGCCTCCACCTCCTTCTGCCCCGGGATTCACAGGCTCCGCCCTACCAGGACCAGAAGTGCAGGCCTCCCCCGCTTCCGCCTGGCGTCTATACGTGGGATCTGGGATCCGAACTCAGGACCTTCCGCCCTTGGCAGCAGTCTTTAACTCTTCCAATGACCACACTAATAGTTCTTAAAGTCTTGTCCCTTTGTGTCTCTGTCTTTCAACTCTTCACAGCCTCTTTTCTTTTACAGTCTCAGTACTATTCATTCTCTGCTCCCTTTGTCCCTGAATCTCTTCAGCAAACTCCATCTAGCTGCTAGATGAGTCTAAGGTTAAAATCCCCAGGACTCTTTCGAGTTTTGCAAAGACAGCTTCTCCCATTCTAACTTTGATAAAATCTCATTCAAGAGAAGCCTTTATCGAAGGTCAATTTTACAACAGAAATGTGGTGCTACATGTAAGAGAAAATTTCATGTATTTACCTGATAATAGTAAAGAAATGGCCGGCTTATATTCCCCCCAAGAGGGTCATCAGCTTTTGCATCTACTTCCACCAGTCACATTTTGTTTGTATGGTATGAAGCTCCACCAGTCACAGGCCTCAAATATGGAGCAATCAGTAGTATGGTTTTCTATGTCATCTAGGGAAGCAGAAGTGTCTCCTTTCAATGCCTGAGCAATAAATGGTAAAAATGGCAACCCATCAACAAGTCATCGAGGTTTCACATAGCCAACATGAAGTCTACTAGAAGCTCTCCTGAGCACTTGTCACTGAAATGAAAGCCATGGCTTTAATGGTAGCCATGTTTGCAATGTTTTTTTGTGGGTCAAATGGAATTGTTTGAGAGTGACAATCAGATGTTCACAGCAGCTAAACTGCAATGATGCCAGTCCCACTTGTTCTTAATCCCGTTTCATTGACAGGTCTCAGTGTAGCTGGGGAAATGAGAAAGGTCTGACAGTTGTCAGTCAAAAGAGAGAGCAAACACCCTATGCTACAACAGTTCAATTTATATGAAGTAAAATTAAATATTAAAGTTTACCTATAATAATGTCTTATAATGACATTGACTTTCTCAAAAATATTTAACAGCTCTTGAACCCTAGCTAAATGTTCTTGGGGTAGTTGGATCCCCTTAACATGTTATTTTTGTGAAATAATGTATTGTTTTAAGATATTTCCATTTCCATATGAATTTTATGATAAACTACTTGTGTCTCCCTTGCATATAAGTCTTAAAGTCAAGTCATCTATCTACTATCTATCTATCATCTATCTATCATCTATCTATCTGTCTGTCTGTCTGTCTGTCTGTCTTTCTACCTACCTACCTATCTATCTAATCTATCTATCTATCTATCATCTATCTATATATGGACATTATCTGGGACTTCTTCAGGGAATTACAATGAGTAATTAATTTGTTTTACTCTCCTATGTGTAAGAAACATAACAATGGAGAAATAAGCCAAATTGAAAGACACAAGCAGATTGCCTTTTGTCCTTTTGACTGAGATAAAGTGTAGAAAGCCTGGTTATTCAGTTCAGTTGAAAGAATGTTTGTTTTGTACTCACAAATCTTTGGCTCTAATCCCTATTTCATCATCTGAATGCAGTGGTGTGCACCTGCAATCGCAGCACTTAGAAGATAGAAGCAGGAAGATCAGGAGTGTAAGGTCATTCTTGGCCACATAGTAATCACTAAGTCAACCTGATATACATAAAATGTGCTTCAATGCAAACAAATAAAAAATAACAAAGAATGAACTATGCCTATGAAATGATTAATGATCCTGAAGATGATGAAAAGAGATCTTGAGAGCCTAAAACTGTCCCCATTTTATAGATTTGTGATATTTTATAAGCTTGGCAGAGGAGTGAAATATAGGTGGAAATTAACAGACACCTCAAACTGAAGATGTAGTTAGAATGGAGCTTGTAAAGAGTAAGATGACTACAGTTGTCAGGCCAGAGAGAATATTGGAGAGGAAAGTACTTACATTGAGAGAGAATTATTGAAATCTAAAAGTGCTTTCCTGTGGGTACTTGTGTCAGTACTCATTAGTTCAATGTATCAGAAAACTACTGGTCCCCAGGGAAAGCAGCACCTAAAGCAATTAGAGATAGCAGCTCCCAGCATTTCCCACAGGACTGAGCATGATGTGCTTTCCTACTAGCCATTTTCGAAAACAATTTTCTTGAAGATTTGCATAGGGTACACAAAAGTGCCACTTAAGCACTTTGATGCAATTAGCTCTAACTGAGCACTGCTTCCCTCCTACCTAAGAAGATTAAAAGCAGAACAGGTGACCACAAACTATTTTCAAATGAATTTCCTTTCATATTACCTCTCAAGAATATTTTTTCAAAATCAAAATTTCTGTTACACAAAAATATAAAATGCACAACATCTAATATCTAAGCCACATTGCAAAGGCATACTGTTTGTTGGAAAATCATTGAAATCCAAAATCCTCACATTAAGGGAAATGAGCTACACTTAAAGACAGGCTTCCTTCATGTGGAGTATGAAAGTAGATGCATGAAAGTAGAAGGAATACTAGCAAAGAGGAAGAGAACCAGCAAAAAAGGGAGGAGTGATGAATAAAGTTAATGTGGAAATGTATATGATCAAAGTATGATACATACATTTATGAAAACATAATTGAAACCATTATTTTGTAATATTAATATATACTGCTAATTATTATAAAGTAATATAGGAAGAGGAAAATTATAGTTCATTAAGGAAGCATGCCTGAAACTTAATGTACATGTGTATGACTTTAACTTAAAGAAGAAAGATATTTTGAGATAAATAAGACATAAACAAAAAGCTATATCAAATATTTGTGACTATAACTCAGTGACTGGGAGTTGCCCTAGGATAGGACCATGAGAAAGCTGCTAAAATTGAAAGATTTAAAAATGTTTGTATTGATTTGAAAATTTTATATGTTCACATTTATTTAACCTACTTAAGATACACATAAAGTGATGTCATTGGTTCTTGGAGTGACAGATGAAAAATTTTAAAGCAGCAGTGACATGATAATTTCATGTGGTTCTAATGATATAAAGTCTATGAGAGGTAATGAGATACTCTCAGGTTTTGGAGGGCTTGATAGAATGGTGTTTACATTTAAATGGCCAAAAATTACAGTGATTTAAAAGCAACTGAGATAAGAGAAAATATTAGAGAGAATACTTTTCACTTTTGAAGACATTGATATATGAGTACATGATACTTAATTTATCTAAAATTTAGCAATATAAAAGAGTCAATTTGAAATTTAAATAACTGTCTTTGATGAAAACTGAGTTTTCATATCTGTCCTCTAGCTCCTTCAAAGAAAAGAAAGGTTGACCATGTACATGTTTAACTCCCATTGCTCATTAATTTTTAGAGCTTTGTCTTTGAACTGCCTGCATTACAAAGATGTTTTCCCTGATTGGTCTTGGCACACATATTACTGTCATGTCACAAAACATGCTGCTTCAGAGAGTTGATTAATTTTGAATACTTGGTTAAAGATGAGAAAACATTGGTAGCTTGATTTTAGACTAAATAATACTAGAATTAATAATGTAATCTGCAATTTCAGACAAAGAGTGCCTGTGCACAATGTTTATGTTAATAATAAAATTCATTTGGGTGATTTACCCAAGATATATTGATAAGACATCTGAATTGTTTTAGGGATCTGCAAAATGATAATTAGTATTTCATTTATTTTATAAAACTAGAAACATTACATAATATATGAATAATATGGAAAACTTATTTCTTTAGATATAAATAATAGACATTTAATTAATTAATTAATGCAATAATCTCTTCATGAGAAAGTCAGGAATAGAATAATGGTTCACTGATTTCAATATTCTTTACAAGCACATAATATGCCAGTATAAGAATCAATGTAGCTTGTGCTTTAGTTCATTAATATTATAAAACAAAGTCTTCCTTTATAATCCTGTTAAAGTTCTATAATGATGGAACATCACATTTACCAACAGGAACTTGGAAATTGCTGTGACACAATATTCAAAATTTCATTCTGGTTGAAAGAGAAAAGCCAGATATAACAGATAATGAAAAATCAGAGGAAGCAAAGTAATGAGGAGATGTGTGAGAAACCAAAAATGTGATGGATGAGTTAGTACCTTTCCATTGCAAGTTCTTCCTTACTTTTTCTTTTCACAGTCATTTTTCATGTTCATCTTTACCTGTTACTCTTCGTAGGCTGGAATTCAGATATGTATGTCTCCAGTTTTAATTTAATCTTAGGTAGCTCATGAATCCTGCTGTAAGTTTCACACCCTCCCAGGGTCAATGTTTGGGAGGGTGTTTCACACCCTTCCAGTAAGTCAATGCCTTCCAAACCCAACAGAAAGTGTTAATTATCTCCCTTCAAGGGATATCTGTCTTTTTATTTTTTATAATTCAATAAGCTTGCAATAAAGACTTTTAAGAAGCCACTAATAATCATAAACCAATAAGGCCTGCAATCATCAACAAGATAATATCTTTAAACACTATACATATATTCTACAACTATATCACATCTTGAAAACAGTGATTTACTAGAAGATCACTGGACAGCATGTGCAGTTTGAATGTTTTACCAAGCTGAAATAAGTTTACTTGATGTATGTTTTCAGCTGGTAATTTTGAAATAAAGGCTTTAGGAATCACTGCTGTAGTTGAGATGGGTTTGTGACTTGTCTCATTGAGGGATGACACAGCACACATAGAAGTAAACTGTAGGTGCTCCTGTAAGAAGGGACTGAGAAAGATTTTTTAGCATTTCGTTTTTGGAAAGAGTCTGAAGTCCTGGGAGAGTTCAGACAGCAGGGATTTTATGAGAGGATAACTCAATAAATCTAAAGTGATTTAAAAAGTAATTAACAAAAATAGTAGCTGTCATTACTCATGTAATTCTGGGAAGAGAATACTCAGGATTTGAGGACCAGGTCAATGTGTGCCTTATGTTTTGTTTGTGTTCCCGATAATATGGAGTGATCTGGCTTCCACTTTATTGCCGTGGTTACATATAGATTTGCTTATTGTTAAAACTCTGTGAAACTGTTCTTGCTCTGTAGAACAGGGTCTGTTTGTATTACTAAGCCAGGGCATAAGAAGCAGGAACTAGCTTCCTTTCACCTTATGAGCATGTAATCTACTTTGAAATGGTTTGGGACATTTTGGGTAATGATGTCTCCTTCCTAGCATGGAAATGCTGCATTATGTTTCTTATGTCTTCTTTACCATACTATAAATTTTAGCTGTGTGACAACTACTTAATAAATAATAGATAAAGATCTGAATAAATGAATAATTACTGAAATATGCATACAAAAGGTCAGACTGAAAAATACAATGAGAAAAGAAAAAGGTCAGTCAAGTCTAATACTTTGGTTCCAAGGACACCAACTTAGGCATTTAATTGAAGATAGTAAGAATAAGAATAAGCAATTAACATATTTTTGTTCTATTTTATTCTAGTTACTCAAATTATCAGGATTACTTGATAAAATACTCAAGTATTTTAAAATTAAGAATTGTGTAGCTATGAATCTTAATTTTAGACTCAGGAACCAAAGTGAAAAGACTGTAGTTTACTTCACTTCATCTTTGAATATTTGTTCTTTCTTTCCTATCTTGAAAACTTAACATTCCCCTATAATTACCTAATAACATAAAGTGTCCTCTTGTCAAACATGGTATTGAGTGTTTAGAGACAGTACTGAATTCTTCTAGCAACTAAGGAACTGAAGAGTTCTCTTGACTTTCCTGCTCTTTGTTTTTCTCTTGATTTATATCCTTAAGGCAGCAATTTTGTCAGATTGTTACCATCTCAAAATTTTTCCATTTGTTCTATCTCCCTGTATAATTTCATTCCCATAATTTCAATTATGATCCATCCTCCAAATTACATATGATCATGTTATGTAATATCTGAGATCCAGATTAGCATTTATAGGAGTCTCTTATACACTTCCAGACATATGTAATATAGACTGTTAGACTTCCTCTCTCTCCCTTTTCAATGGATAGCTATATAAATACATATGGAATGTGAATATCGATGCTTTTATAGAAAAGCCATTCCCACTAACTACATTTTATTTTCTCTCTTCCCAGCTTACCTAATGTTCATCTGCTCATAACAATCAAATATTTTACCTCTTACATTTCTTTCATCATTTTTTATAGTGCCTGCTTAGAAATTTCTGTCTGCATTAATAATAACATCTTTTACAAAATTTAAAGCAAAGGTAAAATATTGTAGCTTTGTTCAGCCTGTCTTTTTACATGTATTTACCACTTGGACAGTTTTATATGTATATAAATTAAATTTGTATTCTCATTCCCATATGATCCTACCTTTTCTTTCTTTCTCCCTCTAAGGGTATATTCCCAATATGTGAACGTGTGTGTGTGTGTGTGTGTGTGTGAGAGAGAGAGAGAGAGAGAGAGAGAGAGAGAGAGAGAGAGAGAGATCCAGAGAGTTTAAGAAGGGCTGTCTTACTTAAACCTTAACTTAGCCTGGCTTATAAGGTTCTTAGTCATTTTAGATATTTTATATTACCCTGGCCTTCCAAATTTATTTTCATTGCTTTAATCTCAAATTACAGTCTTCTGCCAACCTATAAGCATCAGTGAACCAAGCCTTTTCATTTTCTCTTCACTTTTTTTCCACATGGATTCTTCTGTCTTAAATGTGTGTTTTGAAGATTCCTTCTTTGGTTAAAAATGAAGACTAACTATATGTCTATACTATTGAAGTATACTTCTAAGCCACTTATATGAATGTTCTCATCTGGTTTTTAAAAGAACTTGCAGGGAAATGAATTTCATGTAGCAATTTTAAAGAAAAGGAAGTTAATGGCAAGCATGCATGAGTATACATAAAAGTTCTGAAGCTCCTATTGAACATGCATTATTTTACTCCAAACTGTGTTGTTCACTTCAAATGATAACTCTTACAGCTTTTGCTGTTTCTTCATCCATGAAGAATTCTCTTCCTGAACACAGACTATACATGAAAGCATTTAATTAAGTGACTAATTATTCACATGTATCAAAGAACTTAGGTATAGACTTCTATTGTAGAATTTGTACACTTAAGTGTGATTGCTATGTTTAATTAATAATATTGAGTGAATTTCTTGGTGGCAATAAATATATCCAGCTTCTCCTGTTTGACCACATAAAATAATATTTTGTTCTTATTTTGGGGTGAATAATAATATTCCCTTGTATATGTGATATATTTTTCCTACTAATATGCTCATGCACAGTTATACTGACTGTAACTCAGCTATTCTTAGAGGGACTCAGGAATCACACACAAGCAGTTACCACATTTATTTGCAAAGTTATTTTCTTTGTGCATACATCTAGCTAAGTCACATTGTTATGTATTTATTATTTATTATCTGCTTTGAGGAATCTTATTTTTTTTAAGAAGTAGCTGCACAAATTCACATTTCTACCAAGAAGACATAAGGGATTTTTTTTTCTCCTACATCCTTACCAGTATTACTCTATCTATAACTGTGATGACTGGAAAGAGATTTAATTTCATTTTAGTCTTGATTTTCATTACTCTAATGGTTAATGATATCGAGCATTTGTATATATTATGAGAAGTGTTTATTTGTATCATTTAATTTTTTATCAAGATTACTGGTTTTCGTTATGGTTTTGTAGTTCTTTATATATAGGAGATAGAAATTACTCTCCGTCATGTATAAAAAGTTGGTCAATGTCTTTTTTTTTTGTTTTCTACATGCTATCCCCTTACTCTGCTGTTTTTTTGTGGTTAATAATTTTTAGCATTATGTTATCTTGTTATTTTGTTTGTTTGTTTGCCTTTGTTTCCTGTGTTTTCTCTGTTCTAGTGGGAAAGTACTGTCTAGATCAACATCTTGAAATATAGTCCTTATGTGTTCCTCTAGTAGCTTCAGAGTTTCAAGTCATAAATGAATGTCTTTGATTCTGTTTCAAGAGACTTGTGTACAGGGTGAGAGCTGAAGGTCAGCTTTCAATCTTCTGCAAGTACATATCTGTTCTTCAGACACCATTTGTTATACATACTGTACTTTCTTCAATTCTGCCTAGAATCAGTTGACTGTACATGTGTGAGTTTATTTCTGTTTTCTCTTTTCTTGTTATATTGCCAATTCTATTGGCATTATGACTCTTCATGTATGTCTTCAAATCAGGAGCTGTGATATTTCTATGTATGCTTCTTTTGCATAAGTATCTTTTAACATTTGAGGTTTTTTATGATTCCATAAGAACTTCATGATTTTTTTCTTTTTTATTTCATACCTTTTGTACTGAATTTACAGTGTTTTAATAGTATGAACAATTTAACTCTGGTGATTATCTAATTCACAAACACAGAAATCTTTCAGTGCCTTTGTTAATTCTTTTATCAGAGTTTTGTGGCTTCTATCATAGGAAATTTTCCTCCTTTGTTAATTTTTTTCCTAGGTTCTCCTTGTGGTTATCATGAAAAGATTGCTTACTTAATTTTTCTCTCAACAAATTTGTTTTAGTATACAGAAAAAGTTACTGAGTCCTATCCTGTTGTTTTACTGAATTTACCATTTCTACATATCTTTTGGTAGTTTTTACAGGACTTGTATTCACAGAATCATTATCATTTGCAAACAGAATTTTGACATCCTCTTTTCCTTTTTTATGCCTTTTTTTTCTTCTCTTGACAAATTTCTTTGTCTAGAATGTCTGTATTAAATAAGAATAGCGACAGTGATCACTCTTGACTTGCTCTTCATGTTATAAGGAAATGGTTTTAGATTTTCTTCATTCTGCATGGAATGGCTTTGGGTTTATCTTAAATAGTCTTGATTCCATTAATGTGTGGTCCTTTATTTAATTTAAGACCTTTATTATGACTTTTTTGCATCTATCAGTATGATTATAATATCCTGCATTCTTCATTTTTTTCATCTTTCTTTTTGAACTTTTGATTCAGTATATCTTTGGAACAGAAACAGCTTAATCACAGTACATGATATTTGAGTATTTCATTTAATTTGTGCTAGTATTTGATAAGAAGTTCTGCATTTTTCTTAATCAGGAACATGACTGTAGTTGCTTAGTTGTTATTTAGCTCTTGGAGGGTGTTGTATATAAGTAAATAATGAACTCAGGAAGTACATTTCTCTTTACATGCAATTTAGAAATTATTACTGTTAAATCTTGAAAATTTTGGTAAAATGGAGCAGAAATCCATCAGTTCCAGATTTCTCTTCATTGAGGGAATTTTTGAAATTATTAGTTCAAAATAGGAGCTTCTTTTTTATGGAATCCATGTATAGAAATTTGTCCATTTCTTCCATATTTTCAAAATTTGAAGTATATAGTTCTTTTTAAATGCTAATTGTCCTTGTAATTTCTGCGGTATCAGTTTTAAGGTTTCCTTTACCATATAAGATTTTATTTTTATGCATCTTCCCCTTTTTCTTGATTAATCTAATTGAAATCTTGATAATTGTGCTTGTTTTTTCAAAGAAACAGCTATTTGTTTTATTGACTGACAAAACCTCACTGTGTATAGTTCCATGGTTGTATATAATGCTCCTTACAGTCATCTTGGTACTAGAATTAAAGGCATGTGCCACAACACAGAGCTGTACAGCTTTTTAAAAATCTATTCCATTTATTTATGTTGCAATCTCTGTTATTAATCTCCTTCCATTAATTTTAGATCCAATCTTTGCTGCTTTTCTGTGTCCTCAGGATGCCTCCTTAAATTGCTTATTCGAAATCTTCCTTGTTGTAGTCCACTGTCGCAACCTCCAAATCAGGACTCCCCCTGACTAAATGTGGCAAGGAGTTGGCAGATGGAGGACAGACAGTTAGCTCTCTGGGCTGAGTGAATCTGAACTCATTTTATTGAAATTTTGTAACAGCTTTTATACTAGAAAATTTTAGGGCAAAGAATGTTGTACCTGTAAACAGGCACATATCTTCCTAATTAGCAGGAATCACCTTCAGGATAAATATTTTTTAAGAACCTAACCCATTGTTTGAGGGTAAAACACAAACAGATCCTTATCACATATTAGCAGGCTTTTTTCCAGTTCCTTAGTCTATCCAAATCTATCTATTTTACAGTGTCCCACCAAACAGCCACAGGGTCCAAGTCCACATTGATGTAATTGCATTAACAAAGATTGTATATGAAATTTAGTTAAAATATACCAAGGTTGAGCTTCTTTTTAATTTGTCTTTGGATTTTTAAAAGGGAGCACATTTTTAATTAATTATGAGTGTGTTATATCTATTATACATTTTTGTAAATTGTAAAGGTGAAGCTGGTTGAGGGGTTCATGTTATACATTAATTTTTTTTGAGGATACCAGATTCTGGCTATTATCATACAAGTTGGCCTATATTAGGTCATAATGGTAGGAACTATATTAGGATTTATTTTATTTCTATTGTTTATTAACTCACGTGCTCTATAAGAAAGAGTTGTGTACTGATTTTAGTGAACAGATGGCATAGCTTTATATTTATAGAATTTCTGAATTAGTTCAGCAAGAGTCATATCTTTGAGGGAATTTTACCCATCTATGTTTTAAGACTCTTGAAGTTGCTCTCTTTAAAATCAGCATATACATTCTGGCTAACAAGTCTACTTATTGTGTGTGACTAGACATGAAATCTCTAGTTAGAATTTGATTTAAAATTAAAAGCATGCTTAGTTTTTAAATGAAAAGACTCAAAGCAAAATTTACTTGATATCTCTAGTTCAGGGAGCAGAAAGCTAGTCCCAAAAAAATCTAAGAGCAGATAGGAGGCACACCCAATTCCCAGAAGGATTCCTCCTTCTAAAGGCAAAATTTAAATTACATAGGGAGGAATCCTTAGTACCTACCCATAGGCATTACTGTGACATTCCCCAGTGTGCAGGCTTTAGGCCTGAAATGGGCAGAAACACCAAGGCCTGACAATCCCCATATTTTACTTATTTCTCTTATTTGTTTCAAATAATGCCATGTCCTTTTTCCCGAAAATGCTTCCTTGAAGTCATCTTCTTCAAGCTGTGACCTTTCTAAACAGCATGGTTGGATAAGGACTTGGCACTTTCCCCTTCCTTTTTTGATATGAATGCTCTGCTGTAAACTTACCCTGTAGTATTTCTTTTGCTGTTTTAGTTTAAGTATGCTGTGCTTCCTTTTGCATTGTTTCAAGTAATTTTTAAGTTTTATTTCTGATTTCCTCATTCAGCAATGGTTTGTTCAAAACTGAATTATACCCTCATCAGGAAATAAAATTTCTAAAGTTTCTCTTTATTGATTCTCTTATTGCTTGATACTACTGTGATGAGAAAAAAACGCAGTGTAATTGTAGTTTTTATAATTTCTAAGACTTGTTTTATGGCCCAATACAGTATCTATTCTACGGAATATTCAAGATGCTGGTTTAAAAGTGTGTATTCTGTGACTGTTTGATACAGTGCCCCCAAAATTTCTATTAAGTCCATTTCATCTTTTTGTGTAATTTAACTCTGATGTGTCTTTATTAATATTTTACCCATGTGATAAAATGCCTGTGGTAACCAGAGATGAGAATGCTCATGATTTATGGACCCAATGTACTTTCAATTCAGATACTAAGTTCCTTTTCAAGATGCTTTTGGTTATACCATATCTTATGGCTTGCTAGGAGATGTGGATATCTTTTATAAAATCAGAATACTTACTGAGCAGACACCTGTTTATGTATAAAATTGTACTGCAATCCTGTAAAGATTGTGAAGATTTCCATGGGTAGTATGGCCAGAATTTATGTGAAGTATGTTAAGACCATCCTATCTTGTAAGATTCCTTTCTTCACCTGCCCATGGAATCCAGGCACCAAGATTTATATTTCTTCCTTAACTTTGTTGTTTTTCCTAGTTCCATGATTATTACAAGACTTCTTTATTTTTTCTTTCTGATTCCAATGTTTCTTCCCAATCTTTCACCTAAATGTGTGCCTATTGTTCAGTTTTCTTTGAGCAAGATCAGGTGAGTGTGAGTGCTGGTTTCTCTTTTAGCCATTTTAAATCCTTTTTATTGCTCTTTTTATTAGTTTAAAAGTACAGTTACAAAGATCTTCAGGAATGTTTGATAAAATATAAATTTCTAGATAAACTATGTAGAAATTTTACAAAAAATACATGAAATTCAGAAGCTCAGTATCAAAGTTGCTTTAAGATACCTGTGGGTAAATAGACCCACATTTACATTCTCATAGTTTTCATGTACTGATCAGTGCACATTGTGATTTGGGAGAGAGTTAGTCATGACAGAGAAATATTGCTCTATTCAGTATCTTCTCAGAGCCTTAGACATTTCCAGACTCTAATCACCTAGAAAGTGAACCACCAATTTTTCCTCTGAGTTGACAGAAAATAACTTCTGTAACAGGAATAGGGATCAATACCAATGTTATCATATGGTATATAAAGATTTTTTTTCTCTTTACTCTGTTTACGTGATCACAGATAGTATATATAAAAAGCATAATCTCAGGAGCCAGAACTTATCTGAAAACAACTTAAAAATTTTAAGGAATCTAAAACAAATTCATTAATATTGAGAATCTACAAAATTATTTAGGAAGACTAAACACTCTATACCTTTCAGACTCTTTATACACCAAAGGAACCTAAGTTATTACAGAGGATACTTAGCATTCATATATAATTTCCCAATTTTCATATTTTATGCATAAATATCCTATGAGCACTGTTATCTGCTGTAGCTACTTGAAAAGCCAAAAGAGCCTTTGTACTAATTGTCAGTGAGCCAGAACTTCCTACTTTGATGAATATTGTGACTTAATGAAAGAATATTGTGACTTAATACTAAGCGTATTTGATGAATTCACATTCTTAGCCACAGGAAAGATAGAGTTGTCCTTATCTCTATCCATGACTGTGTGTTTGAGCCAGACCTCCCAGCTGAATGAACTTAAGGAACAGACATTGGTAGACATTTTCCAGGGATAGCCTAATATCACTCAATGGTAAAGAAATGAACAAAAGTAATCAAAGCTCCCAGAGAATTCTGAATGTGCTTGCAAACAATAATTCATGTGACTGAAACTCCTGCCTTAGTTAGATACAGGTGTCAACATGATAGTTGAAGGTTTGCACTCTCAGCACATTTGCACAAAATTAGTAGTTGAGTTAAGCCCATAGTGAACCTACAGGAGATTATCTAATTGATGGGGAAGACTCAGCTCATGGCGGGTAGAACTAGTCCTTGGGTGGGTGAATAAAATGGAAGGAAATACTTGAGAAAGTTGGGATCCTTATGTATATTTGGCTGAACGTACTAGTCTAGAATATAAAGATCATTCCTCTTTTAGCCATAGTGTGACTAGTTCTCTCCACCCCTGTTGTTAGTATGGGTGTTCCTGCCAAGCTGAACAAAGAATAGTAATCAGGAATCATAAGAGAAAATAAACCCCTTTTTCCTTTGAGTCATTTGATGGTGATTTTATCAGTAACCATGCAGGGTAACTGCAACATTATTTGGTACTGGAGAAGTGGGGTATTGTTGATAAATCTGGTTATTTGGACTTGTTGGATGTTGAACAGTTATTTTGGAGGAATATAGCAATATTTGAAGACCTCAGGATTGTGTACTCTAAAAACCATTCAGCTTGTATTTTCTTTGATTAAATTTTTTAGTATATATATAATATATATATATATATATATATATATAAAATGTTTCATTTTGTTGGAAGAGTTAAAGAGGTTGAAGAAATCAAAATTTCCAAGCATTTAAAAACACATTGTACTTCACAAAATTTCTTTCCAATGGTACATGCCACTTACAAAGATAGATTTGCCCAGCCCTATGTAAAGCAATCTTTATTATTGCTATTTTAACTTACACGCATGAAAATAAGCTCTAATGAACAAGCAGTGGACATGTCAAAGTGTTAATGTGCTTATTACACTAGCAAGAGGATCAGAATTCAGATCTTCACAACCAATGAAAAATGCTAAGTGTGTGATAGAAGCTTTTTTGCATTTAAGTTTCATAAAGACTAGGAATCCACAGATCATTCATTATGGAGACTAGCTCTATCCATAAAGTTCAGATTTGACTAGAGATACTACCTCAAAAGAATAAGGACACACACACACACACACACACACACACACACACACACACACAGTGAACACACTGCTGTTTGTCTCTAAATCTAGAAACTTGCATTTCTGCTGATATTTACAAGATTCAGGCAGCCTTATATAATATCCTGCTAACAAGGGAAACTTCAGTTCCCTCAGAATTCTTCACATAGACATGCTTAAAACAGAATGTCCAGTTGCATCCATACTAGTTGCAGTTTTGAGACAAGTTGCATGTTGTTCCTGCTGAGAATGACCCTGGACTCTTCTATCTTCTGCCTTGATCCATCAAGTGCTGGGGTAGCAGGAATGCACCGTCTACCATATTATTATCTTTCCCTGTTTCGAGAATTTTTGAGGAAAGGAGTAAATATGAGATGTACTTTTCTATAGACTTATATGTAGCCATAATTAGTAGTAGAATTATCTTCTTAGATGTCAATGGACAATTTTTAACAGAAAAAAATGAGTTTGATAATAGTTGTTATGGAAATTTTATCCAGGATATAGTCAGACTTACATTTTCAAGAATTTAGAAAAAACCCAGGGTAAGTACAACAATTTTAGATAATTGAAAAATCTCTGCATAACAGATCTTCATGGTATTTTTATTGATATGCACAGAGGCTTAAATAGACCTCTATGAGGAAACCTGTGAATTGTGGGTTCAAGGTGACTTATTTAATTTTCTTTACTGAACATCTAAAAAAGTTATTTCTTTAGTCATGAGAAAATGAGTTGTTTTTAAAGTGTGTCTGCTGAACATGCTAATTCTTGACACATTTCTGCAGTCTCTAAGCCACAGATCAT
The DNA here is from genome assembly GCA_023101885.1 of Typhlomys cinereus. Lineage (NCBI taxonomy): Eukaryota > Metazoa > Chordata > Mammalia > Rodentia > Platacanthomyidae > Typhlomys > Typhlomys cinereus. The sequence continues at coordinate 3,866,200 of JALPQD010000020.1, forward strand.
AGCAGATTCTCACATTGAAATTGTGAAACTAAGCACCATTGTAAATTACTGCAACCTGGCATCTTTCTGTGACCTCGTCTATCACCTCTAATAATAGTTTTGTTATAATCTCATCACAGAACAAGTCAAATTTAAAGCAAAGGACTATTAAAAATGCAAGTTCTTATTTTTAGAGTTTTTAAATACTTATACATTTTAAATACCATAATGAAGATTTAAAATCAATTTAAAGTTCTTTTCCTTTTTAAATGTTCCTTTAAAAATATTTCATTGCTGTCTCCATGTAATATTTGACACACTGGAGCAGAAACTTAGAAGACAATCTCTTATTCTCAGTTTGTTCAAAAGTTTTATCATACTACTAGATGTTACTTAGGTATATGTGCATTGGAATTCCCTTTTCTTATCAGTATGTAAAAGTATGTGAACATATCCTGATATTTAAGGAACACTATGTTTCAAACAATATCTGATCATTTTCTGCATACTATCTCAGAATACAATGTACTCAGATTCCCCAAACTACCATTTTTCCCCCTTCCCACAGCTTCTGATAACACTATTAATACTTTCCATCTGGATTTAAGTAATTTAAATAGATTGTCTTTCGTGACTGTTTTATTACAATACTGTGACATCCTCCAGATTTATCCACTTTCTAAGATATGACAGTATTTTTCCAAGATATGAAATATTTCATCTTAGAGAAATGTGTATTACTATGTTCCTGCAACTAATAAGATTTGGGACAGGAGCTACTAAGGTGAACAAAAGCAGTAAGCAACTGTTGTAGTCAAGCAGTCTGGAGGAGACTTTTGGATCAGCTGTACTGACTGCACTTTGTATAGACAGTACCAGCAATGTAGCTTTGGCGAGTCTCATCTAGGCTAGGGAGGCTTTTCCATAATGCAACTACCATTTTGCCCTCCCTACTCCTGTAGGTAACCCTCATCCAAAGACTTGTGGGTATGCCCAAGAAATTCATTGGCTTATTAAGTTGACCTTCAGAATAATTATTACTTTGGTCTGTCATGGAAGCCCTGTTTTGGATGAAGAGACATCCCCAGAAAAGTATGGCACAACTCTGTTAAAGGCTTCTTAGAACAAAAGTAGAACATGGTAAAGCATTTGTCTTGTGGACAAGAAGATGAAGGTAATCAATCAGAGTGAGTAGCCAGTGCCCAATTAAGACTACAACATAATCACAGGCAGTAGGATCCTTAGAGGCAAGGGATTAACCGTCATAATGAGAAGCCCAAGAAGGGGCTCTGGGTACGTCACTAAGTCCTTACACTTCATTTGGGTGGAGGACACAGAGGGAGGTTTAGCATTCACATAAAAGGATGTTCCAGGTCATGGGAATGGGGAAGGGGGAGGCAATGGGAGTAGGGGAGGGAGGGAGGGAGTAAAAGGAAGGGGAAAAGGGGGGGAGTACAAGGGGGGACTGAAGAGAGGTAGAGGGAGGGAGAGTACAGGGGTACCTATTGAGCTTGTATCATTGGGAAAAAACGAAAGTGGGAGAAAAAAATCAAAAGCAATGAGGAACATTTCCACCCCCCACACACCCAAAATAAAGACTGGAACATAAAGTGAGGATCTAGAGTGGCTAAAAGAGAGGTATCATGCAAGATGAATAGGGTAGTTAGGATCAGCAAGGGGCAGATTCTTTTGGAGATTAGTATCTTTGCTCTGTGGCTGCAGGTAGGAGGCCCCAACAGTTAGCCCAGCAGCGAACTGAGTAAACTGATGAAGTTGGGCCTGATGATTTGTTTACATGGAATGGTTATTACCTAAAAGAAATAATTTGAAATAAGGAATGTTTTTTTTTTTTTTTTTTTTTCTCAATAGAGGATGTTTCAGTCTGTTGTCAGTTACTCCATTGTCACTGGACCATGGTGATTAGAACATAATGGGAAACAAAGCCTCTCACCTCAAGGAGGCCAGGAAGCAGAAAGATACATGAAGCTAAGGAAAAATGCTCTCTTCAGAGCATTCCCACACTGCCCTCTTTCTTCTACCCCTACACTCCTCAGTGTCAACTCTGGATAAACTCCTCAGTGGAACTTCACACCCTTGTGACCCAAACCTCTGTCAGCTATTGCATATTCCTTCTGGGAACCAAGCCAATTGGGTGAAGATTTTATATACAAACTATAAATATGTTTGCTTAAGATTAAATGTTTCTTCATGAAATATCACCATATAGATGCAAATACCAATCCCCTTTTATAGATAAATCAAATATCCTTCATAAAATGTCATTCTTTTAAATAACTTGGATGATAGCTCCTTAAAAATAATCTAATTACAATACAAGCAGCCATTCTAATTTTGTTTTACCACCTACATAACAGTTTATCAATGTGTAAAGCTGGGTTAAAATAAGCCCAACACATAGCACTTTTAAGGATATATTAAGAGATCTCATTTTTCACCATGCTGGATTTCTAAATTGATTTATTACTATTGTGTGTGTGTGTGTGCATTAACTCACACACATACAATGATATACTTGTAGGTATCAGAAGACAATTTTTGGGAGCTGATTCTCTACTTCCATCTTACCAAGATAGAGGCTGGCCTGTTACTTTTCTCTCATACTCCAAGTTAATGTCCACTGAACATCGTGGCAGTTTTCCTGTCCCCATCCTTACATCTTTCAGTGGAAGTGTTGAGATATAGATGAGAGTCACTGCATCTATTTTTGTGGGGTCTGCAGATCAAACTTAGAAGAAATACTTTTATCCACTGATTTATATCTCCAGCCCTTGACTGACTTTAAAAATGGAAGACTTAACTTTTTCTAATAACTTTTTAGATTGTAATGCTAGATTAAAAATACAAAAACTCTGTATTAGGATGAATTAAGTATAACATAGAAAGATGTATTGCCAGTGTAGTAAGACAACAACAAAAATGATTACAATTCATAGAAAAAAATTAAATGTAACTATGGTGTCTGTCTGTCTCTCTCACACATATGTGGAAGTCAGAAGACAATGTTGTGGAGTTTGTTCTGTGTTTGGTTTTATATGAGTACCATGGATAGGGATTGAACTCAGCTCATCAGGATTATGTTACAAGCACTTTTACTTGTTAAGAAATCTCAGTAATTTTACATGCAAATATTTTGAACTATCTTAGTAGTTTCTATACTTTAAATTTTTGTCTGTTGAGGTCCCAGCCCCTTTCTTGCCCATCTGTTCACCCGGGACAGGACTCGCTTGTGGTCCTTCATTCCAGGTAAGTTCCCCCAGCACCCAGGTCACCACTTGTCCCAGCTCCTCCCACCAGCCAGCCTGACCAACACCCGGGCTGCCTCTGGTTTGCCTGGGCCACGCCCCAGGTCCCAGCCTCAGATCCCGGACCCTCTGTCCCGCCCACCTGCCTGGCTGCCTGGGACAGGACTCCCTCATGGTTCTCCATCCCAGGTAAGTTTCGCCAGCACCCAGGTCACCACTTGTCCCAGCTCTTCCCATCAGCCAGCCTGAGCAGGCTGGGGGAGGACCCCTGGGCCATACCACAGGTCACCAGGTTATTTGCGCCTGCCAACAGCACCTGAGCCCTCCCCCACCCCCCACCCCCCCACCTGAGAAACGCTCAAAGGCCACACATCTGAAATCCTCTAAATTCATCCTATCACATGGGAGAGATTCTCCACATCCAGCCCAAAGATAAGTAAATCCCCTTTTTACCATCCTGTTCCTTTCAAGTATTAGTTAGTGTAGAGTAACTTTTCCATATAGCCAACCCCAAAACATATACAACTTCAGGGACTATACCACTCACCCTCATATATCACCAAAGTATTAAATCATAAAAGTGTACTACCATACTAATATTCACCCCTTTCCCCAACCATACTAGCTGTTTAATAGCCTCATCTAGGAAATAACAATAATAACAAGTATAACCAACACCAAGGCAAACACTAGTAATAACTGCCCGAAAGTAGTGATACCAACTAATAAAGTTCAGTCAAAAACACGCAGAAATTGAAAGATGGTCTTAAGAGATAAAACGACAATGCCAAAGTCAAAGTGTAAATCCATGAGAAGCAAAACCCAAGAAAACAAATCTCACACTGAAATAGCCCCATAATGATAGACTCTAACCAGAACAAATCCACAGAAAATAACCAAGAAAGCCTGACCCAGGATAACAACTTTCAAAGTATGATCATTGCCATGATCAATACTATGAAAGAGGAAATCCAGGAGGAGTTAGATAACCGCATCAACCACTTTGAAGAGAAACACAACAGACACTTGGAGGAGTTGAAGAACATAGTTCAAGAAACAAAAATAGGTATAGAGCAGTTAAAACAGACTCAAGCAGAGTTTAAAACTGAACTAAAAGACAAGTTATCCTCAACCCAGAACTCAACAGAGAGTCTTATCAGCAGAACAAACGAAGCAGAAAATAGAATTTCAGATCTTGAAGACAAAGTGGGAGTATTAACCACCTCAATGGAAGAGGTCGTTAAAGCCAAAAAGATACTTGAGAGGAATATTCAAGAGTTATGGGACACCCTGAAGAAGCCTAACATGCGCATTCATGGAATACCAGAGCAAGAATCCTGTATTAGTTAGGGTTCTCTAGAGTCACAGAATTCACAGAATGAAAAAAAAAAAAATATATATATATATATATATATATATATATATCATATATCACGTATATACATATATCATATATATTTCATATATATATACGAAATTTATTGAGTTGGCTTACAGATATGGCCGAGGTAGTCCAGTGAAGGCTGCCAGTAGCTGAAGTAGTCCAACAATGGCTTCAGTAGCTGAGGTAGTTCCAACAATGGCTGCCAATAGCTAGCTGCTCAGTTCAGTAGTCAAGTAGGTTGATGGCTAAAGGCTGGAGAACTCCTAGAGTCTTAGTCTAGTGGAAGGCTAGAAGGTCTAAGAAATCAGGTGGCTGGAAGGAAGAGTGATTCCTAGCATAACTGCAAGAAGGCATCCGTTCTCCTTGGTGGCTCCTTTTTATATGATGCAGTATTGGGAGAATCCTTTGAGAGGTTTGGAAGTTCTGATAGGATCTGGGGCATGTATAATCCTTTCAAGTAATCTTAGTATGTGACACCTAATCACATTTTCTTAAAAATTCTCCATGTAAAAACAGTAAGATTGGTAATTCTGTCTAAGATAATGTAGCTATCCATGTACAACCGCACAGACATTATTTTTTACAAGATTAACAATAATGCCCCTTGAGAAATGTTTAGTCTTTAGTGTTCCATAACAAAATATCAAAATATCAACATTTCATCTCAAAACTACAGATTAACATTACATTACACAACATAAATATCTTCTTAGAGTATGTGCACATGCACAAGTCTATTCTTGACAGTCTAGATTAAGAGCACTCATGGCAATTATAATCCGTGTTTTTGTAACTGGTTACATGGCTTTAAGTGGTATTTATAACTACCTTCTTCTACTATCCATTCTGTATTTTCTTCACCTTCAGCAAGTACTTCCGCAGGTCTTGACTCTTTACCTGAAGGGGTTACCCATACATTCATTCCTGGAGGATCTGGATCATTTACTATCTTTCCTGTGTTGGGGTGCTGTAAATTCCCATTGACCTTAATCACAGGACATGGTAATACCAAGAGATGCCCTAGTGGATCTCCTACACTCCAGACATATCCTTACCACCATTGTGGAGAACCAGTCCAATTTCTCCTTGGTGGTCCAGGTCAATCACTCCTCCTAACACTGTTATTCCTTTCTTAGCCTGTTGGCTCAAGGGGATCAGAAGTCCAAAATAACCATGAGGAAGCCTTAGCTTCCAGTTCAAAGGAATATTTGCTGTGTCTCCTGGCAGAAGCATTCCTCACTCTGGACCCAAAACTTCTAAGCTAGTAGAATACAGGCTCACGAGAACAGGAAGCAAAAATTTTCCTAATGGATCACTAGGGGTGATAGTAAGAGGAGCTATTCCTGTTTCCACCCCTTGATTCCTGGACCCATGAATCCTGGCTATAGGAGACACAGTACCATATATTGGATGCTGGTTTAAGGCATATACTGCCTTCTGGAGAATTCTACCTCATCCCTCCAGAATATTACCAGCTAATTGATGCTGTAATTGTGCCTTTAAAAGGCCATTCCACCATTCTATCAAGCCAGCTGCTTCAGGATGGTGGGGAATATGGTAAGACCAATGAATTCCTTGGTCATGAGCCCACTGCCATACTTCTTTAGCTGTGAAATGAGTTCCCTGATCAGAAGCAATGCTGTGTGGAATTCCATGATGGTGGGTAAGGCATTCTGTAAGTCCCTGGATAGTAGTCTTGGCAGAAGCATGACGTGTAGGAAAGGCAAATCCATAGCCAGAATAAGTATCTATCACAGTAAGAACAAAGCGCTGCCCTTTCCATGTTGGAAGTGGTCCAATGTAGTCAACCTGCCACCACATTGTTGGTTGGTCTCCCCAAGGAATGGCTCCATATCAGGGACTCAGTGTTGGTCTCTGCTCCTGGCAGATTTGGCACTCAGCTGCAGCTGTAGCCAGGTCAGTCTTGGTGAGTGGAACTCCATGTTGTTGAGCCCATGCATAACTTCCATCTCTGCCACCATGTCCACTTTGTTCATGAGCCCATTAGGCAATGACAGGAATGGCTGGGGAAAGAGGCTGACTGTCTACAGAATGGGTCATCTTATCCACATGATTATTGAATGTTTCTTCTGCCGATATCATCTTTTGATGAGCTTTTACATGAGACACAAATATCTTTGTGTCCTTTGCCCTTGGGAGAAATCTATCCACATGCTTCTTCCCCAGATGTCTTTCTCACCAATTTTCCAGTTATGTTTCTTCCAAGTCCCTGATCCTCCTGCCAAACTATTGGCTATAGCCCATGAATCAGTATATAGTCACACATCTAGCCATATTTTCTTCCAGGCACAGTGTACAATCATGTGGACTGCCAGAAGTTCTGCCCACTGTGAAAATTTCCCTTCTCCAGTGTCCTTTAGGGTAGTTGCAGAAAGACGTTGTAGCACTGTAGTTGTCCACTTCTGGGTAGCAGAACCATTGAGCAGAACTATCTTTAAACCAGGTCCTAGTCTTCTTTTCTTCAGTCAGTTGATCATAGGGCACACCCTAGGAGGTCATAGGTGCATGCTTGGGAACAGGCATTGCAACAGGCTGAGGAACCATAGGCATTTGGGCAACTTCTTCATGCAGCTTACTTGTGCCTTCAGGACCTGCTTGGGCCCTGTCCCGTATGTACCATTTCCATGTGATAATAGATTGCTACTGTGCCCGTCCAACTCTTTGGCTTGCTAGGTCAGATAATGCCCAACTCATGATGGGTAACTCAGGTCGCATAGGAACTTGGTGACCCATTGTCAAGCGTTCAGTTTCCACTAAGGCCCAATAACAAGCCAAGAGTTGTTTCTCAAAAGGAGAGTAATTGTCTGCAGAGGATGGCAGGACTCTGCTCCAAAATCCCAAGGGCCTCCTCTGTGATTCACCTATGGGAGCATGCCAGAGACTCCAAACAGCATCTCTATCTGCAACAAACACTTCAGTACCATTGGGTCTTCTGGATTATATGGTCCAAATGGCAAGGCAGCCTGTCCAGCAGTTTGAACCTGCTGAAGAGCCTTCTGTTGTTCTGGGCCCCACTCAAAGCTGGCAGCTTTCCAAGTTTCTTGGTATATGGGCCTAAGTACCACACCCAAGTAAGGAATGTGCTGCCTCCAAAATCCAAACAGGCCAACCAAACATTGGGCTTCAGGAATGTGCTGCCTCCAAAATCCAAACAGGCCAACCAAACATTGGGCTTCTTTCTTAGTGGTAGGAGGGGCCAGGTGCAACTTATTTTTTACCTTAGAGGGGATATCTCTACATGCCCCACACCACTGAACTCCTAAAAATTTTACTGAAGTAGAAGGTCCTTGGATTTTGGTTGGATTTATTTCCCATCCTCTGTTGCACATATGCCTTATCAACAAATCCAAAATGCTTGCTACTTCCTGCTCACTTATTCCAATCAGTATAAACCATGAACTTGCCATACAGTGGTTTTCCACTGTCCCACTGCAAGTCACTAGGTTTTCCTTCACTGATATTCATTTCTCTAACAGAAGCAGATATTCTGCTGCCTGTGCTTTCCACATCCAAACCTTATGGCCACCAACAAAGCTCTCCACTATCAAGCAAAGCAGTTCATCATGTTCAAATTCAACTTCAACAAAGTCCTTGTTCTCCTCATCCAAATTGGGCCAAAACAATTCACAAATTTATCAGCATCATTATTTTCCAAATGTCCCACCAAACTCTGCAGAATGGTATTGGAAATCCACAGAATCAAACTTTGTCCAGCAAAACCATTCAAAAGCCAGAAAGTCTACATAATCAGATTTATCAACAGCACCCTACTCCTGGTACCAAATTCTGTTACAGTCCGCCTGCATGGTTCCTGATAAATGACCAACACACAGCTTAAGAGAACAAGGATAGATCCAAAAAAAGCTTTTGACAAGATCCAACAGCCCTTTAAGATCACCACCCTAGAGACTTGGAATGGAAGGAACCTTTATCAATATAATAAAAGCTGTATACAACAAGTCCAACAGCAAGATTATACTCAATGTGGAAAAACTTGAAGCATTCCCAATTCGATCAGCAACTAGACAAGGCTATCCATTCTCACCACCTCTACTCAATATTGTACTTGAAGTCTTAGCTGAAGCCATAAGACAAGAAAGGGACATAAAAGGGATTCAAATCAGCAAGGAAGAAGTCAAGTTATTTCTATTTGCAGATGACATGGCCATATACCTGAATGATTTCAAAAACTCCACCAGTAAGCTCCTGGAACTAATACAGGAGTTCAGCAGGGTGGCAGGATACAAAATAAATGTACAAAAATCAATGGCTTTCCTATATGCTAGAATGAAAGGAATGAAAAGCCCTGAGAGAATCAATACCATTTACTATAGCCCCCCCAAAAATGAAATACCTTGGTATAAACCTAACTAAGGAAGTAAGAAACCTTTATAATGAAAACTTTAAAACCCTAAAGAAAGAAATTGCAGAAGACACCAGAAGGTGGAAAGATCTCCTATGTTCCTGGATTGGCAGAATCAACATTATAAAAATGACCATCCTACCAAAGGCAATATAAAGAATCAATGCTATACCAATCAAAATCCCAAAGCAATTCTTTAAAGAGGTTGATCAGATAATCTCAAAATTCATATGGAGGCACAAAAGACCCAGGATAGCAAAAGAAATCCTGACTAACAAAAACACTGCTGGAGGTATTACCATACCAAACCTTAGTCTATACTTCAAATCCATAGTTATAAAAACAGCCTGATACTGGCTTCAAAACAGACACACAGATTGATGGATAAGGGTTGAAGACCCAGATATAAGCATACACAATTACAGTCATTTGATCTTTGACAAAGGGGCCCAAAGAATTCACTGCAAAAAGAACAGCATCTTCAACAAATGGTGCTGGCAAAACTGGATGTCCACATGCAGAAGATTAAAACTGGACCAGTATTTGTCACCATGTACAAGACTTAATTCCAAATGGATCAAAGACCTCAATATAAGGCCAAAGACTATAAAAACCTTAGTTTTAAGGGTAGGTAATTCACTTGAGCTGGTTGGACTAGGCCAAGAGTTCCTAATTGGAAATCCAATAGCATAGTCAATACAACCGACACTCAACAGATGGGATCTAATGAAATTAATGAGCTTCTGTTCAGATAAAGAGATTGTAACTTGAGCACAAAGGCAACCCACAGAATGGGAGAAAATCTTCACTAACTACATATCTGATAGATCTCTATTATCCAGAGTCCACAAAGAACTTAGAAAACTAAACACCAAGGAAACAAATGGCCCAATTAAAAAATGGGCCTTGGAACTTAAAAGAATTTTTACCAGGAAAGAAATTGAAAAGTCTAACAAATACCTTAAAAAAATGCTCCACATCCTTAGCCATCAGGGAAATGTGAATCAAAACCTCCTTGAGATATCATATCACCCAGGTCAGGATGGCAAAAATACACAATACAAACCACACCAAATGCTGGAGGGGATGTGGTGAGAAGGGACCTCTCCTACATTGCTGATGGGAATGCAGGCTTATACAACCACTCTGGCGAGCAATCTGGTGATTCTTAAAAAAGTTAAAGATTGAAATGCCGTATGACCCTGCTATTCTACTTTCGGGAATAATCCTTCAGACAGGAAAAATTCACCTTGATAGCACAAGCACAACCATGTTCATAGCAGCATTGTTTACAATAGCGAAGTCATGGATTCAGCCCAAATGCCCAATAGTTGACAAGTAGATAAAGAAAATGTGGTACATTTATGCAATGGAATACTACTCAGCCATCAAAAATGGTGAATTAATGAAATTTATCAAGAAATGGATGGAATTAAAAAAATTATATTGAGTGAAGTATCCCAGACACAGAAAATTAAGCGCCGTATGTACTCCCTAATAAGTGGATCCTAGTACCAAACCCACTTAGTGACACACTCAAAGATAAATCTCTGTAATACCTACAGTAATTAAAAAATTTATAAGCAGGGAAGGACAGGGAAGGAGGGCCCCACCAGAAGCAAGGAGAGAGGGGAACATGCTACAGCAGAGAAAATAGGCCACCATCAAGGACTACAAGTAAGTAATGAGACATCTGGTTGGACTTGCAGACTCTCCATACTGGTCACTTCCTTTTGGTGGAGTATGATCTCACCAGAAAGGGAGGGCATAGAGTCTGGCATATAGAAGGTAACCATCCTGAAAATGGGAGATTGACCCCCCCCCCACAGCAATCTCCTACTCATATTCCATCTACCTTTGAATCTACTCTTTTTTAAATTTTTTTATTATTATTTCATTCAATTTTGTGTGTGTGTGTGTGTGTGTGTGTGTGTGTGTGTGTGTGTGTGTGACCATGGGCAAATTCAGGAACCACCATGGACCGCCTGTGTCATAATTTTAAGCACAGGTGTCAACTTGACTGTTGAGGGTTTGAGCTCTGGGCACAGTTGTAGAGAGTTGATGGTTGAGTTAAGCCTGAAGGACATTGTCTAGCTGATGGGGAAGACCCAGCCCATGGTGGGTGGGATTAGGCCCTGGATAAATTACAGAGAGCTGGTTGAGAGAGTTGGCATCCTTCTGTATACTTGGCCAGACATGATGGTCTGGCAAGTAAGGATTGTCCACCTCTCAGCCAGTTATGTAGTGATGGTATGGCCAGTTCCCTCAGCCCTGGTGTTGGTGCATGCTCTCCCATCAAGCTGCACTAAGAACTGTAACCAGGAATCGTCGTAAGAGAATAAGTCCTTATTCCCTTAAACCATGCAGGGGGACTGTAACAGCCTCCACCTCCTCCTTGTTTACTCTGCCCTGGGATTCACAGGCTCCACCCTACCAGGACCAGAAATGCAGGCTGCCCCTGCTTCCACTTGGCATCTATATGTGGGGTCTAGGAACCAAACTCAGGACCTTCTGCCTGCAAGGCAGAGGCTTAACCCCTAAGCCACCTCTCCAGCCCCTGAATCTACTCTTGTAATAAGACTATTTTAACAGCATTTTATCTCTGGCCAGGTGGTGATATCCAATACCCATCAGGATGGAGCCATGGGTGGTGCAGGAGCAGCAAAACTGAAAAAAAAATCAACAAGCCATAATTCAGAAAATCAGAGACTCTACATCAACCACCTGGAACCAGGTCAGTCTAATCTCTCCCCATCTTAAAGCTCAGGGAAATTTGCGGAAAAGGGGGTGGTAAAATTGTTAGAGCCTAAAGATGGGGAAGAGCAATGATATATATGCAAGATACTCCATAAAAGTTAAGGCCGAAGTAATCCTAATAGGACTTTGCATGACCTGTGCAATTACCAACACATCATTGAACCCCCAAAGTCTAGCATGGATCACAGGCACTATGATCCTTAGAGGCAAGGGATTAACAGCCACAATAGTGTTCCTATACTAAGAGGGAACACAAAAAAGAGCTCTAGGCAATGCCACTAAGTCCTTATACCTCATTAGAAAGGAGGACCCAGAGGGAAGTTTGACATGCACACTAAAGGATGCTCCAGGAATTGGTGGGGGGAAAGCACTGAGAGAAAGGAAGGGAAGGGGGGAAAGGAACGGGAAAAGGGGGGAGGGAGCAAAGGGATCCAGGGAGGGGTGGAGTGAAGGAGGGGAACTGGGGAACTTATCAACTTTGTATGAGTGGAAGAAATAAATAAAAAAAGGATTTGAAGAACAAAAAAAAATTTTTGCCTATTGATTTAGGTTGGAAACAACTTGAAATGGATATAAAATTTTAGTGATGTCAATTATTGTCATGGTTTGAATACGAGTTGTTCCCCTAAAGGCTCATGGGTTTGAATTCTTAGCTTCTGCTATTGTCTGGAAAGGTTATGGCACCTTTAGGAGTTTAAACCTTGTTGGAGAAAGGTAAATGATAGAGTCAGGCCTTGAGATTTGGTGGTTGGATCCTACTTGCTCTGCATTTGCTCTCACTTTCTCTGCCTTGATGGTGAATTGAACCTGCCTTCAACTTCTCCCTTTAAGCCATGTCTTTTGCTATGATATTCCCTCCATTATGGACTATATACTCTATGTAAACATAAATCAAATAAATTTCCCCTTTCTGCCCTAACTTGCTTGACTCTGAGAGCTGTCTCACAATAAAAGGAAGCGACAGCAGCACTCATACATTTGTTAAGGGTCATACTTCAGAGAAGAAGATTGTTCATGTGTAAATCCTTTGAAAGATAAATTATAGTCCATACTAAAACTATATTAGCAATGTTTCACATATTCTCATATCAAATTAATATATGCCCTCAGTTAGAGCTTTTGCTAAACAATCTATTAAATAGCATGATTATCTCAGGATGCCTAGCTCTTCTCTTCCTTATTTCTCGGTCCTAACAAATGCCTGCATACCTGTCATTCTCCCCTATCTCCAGCAGTGTGTTTCTGTCTACAGGCTGGAACACAGGCTAGAGTTTTATACATTCTTAGGTACTAATAAATGGTCATTGGGCTATTGTCAACATGTGAATGAGCCCTAGTTACATGGAAGACCCATACCAGAATGGCTCTCTATATATACACAGAATATCTCATGTTCTTCAGACCATTGGGAGATATGCTATATTCTCTTTCTTCCAGTGTAACCTCAGGTTAGCCTTTCATGCTTCTTCTCACTATTCCTTCTCTAGCTTCCCTCCCCCCATCCTTTCTCATTTTCTTCTTTTTTTTATTCCTTTTCACTTTTTTTACTTTTCTCACTTTTGTCTAAGGACATAAAATTCATCTGAGAATTGTTTTCTCAATAGTATGCTAGCACTTTTTATTTCTTTTGGTAATATATTCAACTTAACATTAATTTCACATGTTAAGTATTGTTTTATACTTTAGCAAGAAGATTGTCCTTTGAAAAGAGAAATGATAGTCCTTACTGGAAATATAACATATATAATATAATTAGAAATATAACAGTAAGTTTTACTTTCTCATATCAAATCAATATATGTCTTCATAAAAAGATTTTTCTCATACACTGGATTTACGAGGGCTTGGAAGAAGCAAAATATATTATTTTATTTTGTTTACTACTTCCAAAATTATTGAATATTAGCTCTTAATCCTTCTCATGAACTGTTTATGCAAATTGGAGAGACTATCAGAAGAGCTATATTGGTGCACTACCTAAATGCACCTCTCAGAGAATGATATACTTTGTATTCATAGTACAGTCAAATAATTTGTAGTTAAACTTTGGTAGATTTATAGAAAAATATTGACTATGAAATTCCTGGTGTTTGTATATGCATCAGTATTTAGGTTATGCATACTCCTGTCACTGGCTTTGGTCGACATCTCTTGAGGTTTTTTAAAACTGTTTGCATGAAGACAGGTGCTCTGTAATTACAGTGAATGAAACTGCACATCACTCTACATCATACTATATGTCCTCATAAGTATTTCTCATTTTTTCAAATTTTTAGCAAAAATGGAAAATGAATAATCATTCAGTAAATACATTTCATTTCTTTTCAATCTCTTCATGCTAACTGTTAGAATTTAAAATATCTCTAATATGGTAAGTTGACACCTCTATAAGTAATGGAAATATAGCATATTCATGAGACTTATAATTTAGACTCATTTCCTCAATTTTTTTTTAAATTGAAAGCATTCAGCCCTGTACATAACGGTGTCTTTTTTCTTAAGAAGTAGAATAAAAATCATGCCTGCATGAAAGCAGAATATTTAGTCATATTGTGAGTGGGATCCATTTAAACAACTCTGCTTTTTGCCTTACAGTTTTAAATGGACCAATTTATTTAAGTAACTGAACATAGAGAGGTTCAGAAGCAAAACCTAACAACTGGAACAATGTGGTAGTATCTTGCAAATTCTTTGTGATCTATTACTTTGACTAGCCTTTATGTTTATTTTCAAAGGTTTTCTGCTTTGCAAGTTACTTCCTGTAGAGTTGCTAGGAAAATCATTTAGTGTTATTTTTATATCACTGCCACTGAAAATCATTTGCCATTTCACATTTACTCTCTAGTTCTGCTCTAGTCATTTTAGGTAACATGCATATGTACTTTATAGATATTCACCAAAACATAAAAAGATGAAAGGAAATATTAATGAAATGGTAGAAAACAGCTTTCTAGTTTTCTTCTAAAATAAGTGTCAATGTTTATGAAAATAATAAATTGCAGTAGCAAGGTTTGTTAAGTTTATTAGTAGTAATAGTTTTAGTGGCTGAATTGTTGCTGAGCAAAATTCTGATGCTTTTATCAAGTTCTTTTTAGGAATATACTTCTAATTCTACCAAATTAAAATATGCAGACTATTTTTGTAGAACCTTCTGCATACAAAGCCAACAGAACAGGCCTCAGTAAAGTCTCCCATTCTTGTAATGTTTGATGGGCCACATAAGTCTTATCTGGCTCGCTTACCACATCATGTTTCGAAAAGAGACAGAGCAGAGATTTTATTTAAATATGCATTAAAAGTATCCTCTGCTTAGTTACTTAGAGCCAAAAAATTAGCATAAATACCCTTATTTGTAAACATGTACATTTCCTCAAACAGCATTAGGCAACCCAAAAGCTGGCACATTCCTTCTGACATGAAAAATGAACCTCAACTTGAAGAATGGAAAATTCTTGCAGCCATAGTGCTTGTCTTCTCCTGTATTGCAGCCTTGGCCAGGAATCTTCCATTCTTTTTGTTGATGGAACAGCAGTGGGAGAGGCCAGTATCTCAGGGCTTTCAGTGTGTTCAGGTCTTAGCCATGGCCCTGTGTAGGTAACAATATGTCAAAGTCATTGGCACAGTAGTGACCCAGCGCTGAGTGCCTGCTGGCAGGAGGCAGGCCAGCATAAGGTTGTTCCTTATGTGCTTCCAACATGATATTGACTTGCCAGATCCATAACAGCCACACACTGATTTGAATGCCTATCATGTACACCACTAGCAATCAAAATTTATAATGATGGCAACTGAAATGGTACAGTTGCCTTCTGCTATGTATCTGAACTTGGGACAAAATTCCAGGTCATAGAAATCCCATCACCTTTCTTGTCCATGAAACATTTTTGAACACAATTATTTTCATTTGTAATATTACTGTTGTTATAAATACTGTGATTTTGTATAGCAACATGACAGTCCTTCTTATACTTTAATTTTAATTTCTCATAACCTGTAAATATTTTCTGCTCTAATACACCTAATTGATTAGTCATTTTCTATCTAGGCCCTGGAAGCCCTTTCATAAATTTACATCTGACAGACTGATGGTGTTTCCCAATAGTCATCTACCATCTTATATAGGATTCCTCCAATTCTATCATTAGCATTTTTTTGAGCTTTCCACTGATTTCCTGCAAATCTCTAATAATTGTTTATCATGGGTGTGATATTTTCTCATATTTTTCTCATTTATACAATTAACTCTCCATCTTTCTTACCAGACAAATTCCAAAGGCAATTTAAACAAAGCCATTACCCTATTCTAAACATGTTTCTTGATAAATGACTAGGGCTACAAATAAGCAATCATGCTTACAGTTTAAAGTTACAATTTAAAGCCACTAAGTTTAGATGCCTTAAGTTCACTACTGAACTTTCTTTGCCACTTCATTTCCCACAGTCCCATAGAATGCCTTAAGATTATCATTGTCTCACAATTGTTAACACCTGTGTCTTTTGTTCAGTCTTAGCCGATGATATTACTTACTGTTCCTTTACATTAAAGGCCAATGGGAAAAAATAACTGGAAATTTTCACTATCGAATCTGGCTAGCCTCCTTATCCTATGAACATATTCTACTGTCTCACTTGTTTTGGGAAGTTTTTCATAGTTATAATAAAAGTAAGCCCATCTATTTATGTATTAAATACTGTCCCAACTTATTTAATGATATTGTACCCAAAAATCACCCATCTCTTTTCTGCATCATTGCATTTTCTTCTTTATATTTTTTACAAAGGAGTTTCAAACTAATTTGCCTCTAATTTTAGATCATCTAAATATATTAATAATACTGTTGTACATTTTCACAACAAGCAGCTTCAAGAGTTTATTGTCACGTCATATCATGGCAGAATTTCTCCCAGACACCGAATCTAATTCATGTGTGTCTTCTGTCCTTAGCAAAGATTTCTATGAAAGCAATGGTGAGCTGGATATGACTTGAATAAAGGACTTTTGGTGTACATCAGTTTCATCTTCTCACTGCCAAAATATAATTTAAAGGAACAAGCAGGTTATTCTTGTTCTTCATTTTCCAGTAGCCTACCTGTCCACCATAACAGTTAAACTTGACAGAGGAGTTTATAAGAGTACCAGGAACCAGGAGAACTGGCCACAACATATTCACAGTAATATCTAATAGAGGGGTATATTTTTAGCTTACCTATTTGCAAAATAAAGAGCCAGCTCTCTCCATCTCATCCACTTCCCGAGGAAATCATCCCATTCACTATAAGAGTCTTTCCACATTTATTAGATAATCTCCCATAGGCTTGTTCAGGGATTGCCTTAACTATTAATTTTTCATAGATGTTCCTAAAGCTTGAGCTTTAAATTGTCACATTGATACCTGCATCTAACTATCACACAATGCAAGCATAAGAACTGGAGTCTAGATCCTCAGAACCCACGTAAATGCTAGGTGGGCACTGAAGCCCATGTGTAAAGCCAGCACCTGAAAGTCAGAGACAGGGAATCCCTGGAGCAAGTGGGCCAGGAGGCTACCTGTATCAGCAAGCCTTCCTTGTATTAGAGATACCATGTCTCAATGCACAAAGCAGAGAGGGAATGAGGAAGACTCTAAACACTAACCTCAATCCTCCACATGCACACACACACACACACACACACACACACACACACACACACTGCTTTGTTCTCTTACTGAAATAAGTTTCATTAGCACAGCAATCTGAGCTAACTTCTTATACCTTGAAGAACTTTGTCATTGTGACTGCTGCTCCTTCAGTCCTCATATCATATCGCCGGTGATCTATTCAGCCAAGTTGCTAAAAACAATCTCTGTATCATAATCATCATTGTAACTGCTTCCTCTACTCATCACTCATGTTGTTGGTACTGCTTGATTGATTCTACTGTTGGCACATTTATGAAGTCCATTCACTACTTCCCATCTTCATTGACACTACTCTGGATGAGATCAATATCATATTTTGATATTTGGAGCAAGGGGCCAGCAGACTACCTGTATCAGCAAACTCTCCTTATAGTAGAGATATCATGCCTCAATGCACAAAGATTATAGTCAACATGTTTAGTTTTCCTGTATCTATTCCTTTTTTCTTGGAGAATTTAATGATAGTTACGAATGTCAGTAAAGGTGTACTCTTTTTCTTTTGGCAACTTTCTAGTAGCTTCCAATTCCAATCATGAAATACAGATACCATATTTTATAGTAGCCTGAAATATCTCATAAGACCTATAAGGTCTTACTTATCTTTGAGTCTTTCAATCCTTTGTTTTAGTCACCCTGACTTCTTTGTTGTACTAAGCTCTTTCCCATGCTGAGTTTTGGCACGAGCTATTCTCTCTTAGTGACACTGGTTCTTGTTCATTTGTAAAGACTTAGAAAGGGCTTTTTCCTAACTTCTGCTGAATAGATTTGCTACTGTAGCCTGCTGTTTTGTTTCTTGTAGGAAACTTTTTCACAATTCATAAATACCTATTTGTTTTCTATTTCATGTGTCTTGCTTTTAGACCATAAATACCATGAGAGCAGAGGTTGGAGTCCATTCATTCTTTGTCCTTTACTTAGTATTCATTGTGTCCACATAAAGTTGTTAAGATGAAAATAAAGCAAAAATCACTTTGTGCTTTTCTCAATTCTACAATTCATTTTCTTTAACAAACTCCAATCAAATACCATCTCCTGTTTGACCATAGAAATAATTCCTACCAGAATCACCTGAGATGTCTATGATATCAAAATTTATCAGATATCGATCTTTCATCTCTGTTTCTTTTCTCCCTTGTTTTACTTGACTCTTGAGATACCACTTAAAGATTTTCTTCTCAAGGCAGAGAGATGAGTGAGAGTGAAAGGGAATTATGAAGGGGAGGGAGGAGGTAGGAGGGAGTAGAGAAAGAGGGAAGCTCAGATGAATACTCAGTATCCTTATAAAACTAGAAAAATAAATTTGAAAAGATTTTATTGTCTCAAGTGTTTCTCTGTCATTTATTAATCTTTCCTAGTTTTACCTTCAAGACTTGGAACATACACATAAATAACACTGAGTGCAAGCCTTTTTGCATATGTGCCTACAACAGATAATAAGTAAAAAATAAATAAGTGAGAAATAAAGCACCTGAATTTCTCCATTCTTTACCTCAGAGGTGGCAGCACTCTTTTTTTCATTGTAAAATTATATGTCCTATTTTTACCATGACGTCTAAAACATTGGTCAAACTTGTGATTATGTTAAGAATTTCTTTATCTCAATTTTCTTTATTGATGAATTAAGCTCTTTGACAATTTCATTCATGTATCCAGCATTGTTTACTCTTCCCTCTGTCCTTTCTCATTTCCCTCTCACTAACCATCTCTCTCTCCTTTCTATATTTTCTTTCTATTTTTTCTTTCTTCTATTTCCTTTCTATAATTTTCCTTCTATATTCTGTGTACACTGGGTTTAATTAGGGCCCCCTGTATGTTTTTAGAATTGGATCTGTCCTTTTGCAGCTCTGGAGATTCTACTTCTGTCTCTGCTCTTCAAACCTGTTAATTGCCGATTGTTTTTTAGTATTTTGTAGGGCCCCATGAGGTTTTTCTTAGTTCATAACCGAACTTTGGCTGTACTGCTCCCTAGTAGCCATAGTATCAGTAACCAACCTCAGTTGTGGGCTTCTGATTCCCATGACTTTGGCTATTACATTTTTTCTGCTATCTCTTCTGCTTAGGTTCTTGAGGCTTTATGTTATATTCCTACTTGAAGATTGAATCCTCGATATATATTGAAACACAAGTTCTAACTTCACTATCTCCCTTTGAGAAACCATTATAGTATTTTAGCCTTTTCTAGTGCACATTTGTGATGTAGTACACAGCTTATGGTCTGGGTTCATTGGTTATTAAAGTGCCTCTTGATCACTCTTCTTAGCTATCAGGACCTCCTTCATATTCCTTTGAAAAGTGACACATTCTCTCATTATTTGATATATATAAGTTATCAAATTATTATATGATTCATTTCTTCATTTTTATATTACTGAAATTGTCTCTTTCAGGTCCTCCTTTACAAATGACACATTCCATCTATTCAATTCCAAAATATTGTATTTTCCTTAATGTAGTTTATCGATATTTGTAGCACTTCTCTTTCTGTGCTATCATATGTATTTTTATCTAATTTTATCTCTAAAGTTTAATATTAGTATTAATTTCATTAATATCAACTCCAAAATCCCAAGGAATTATGCTTTACTTATGGTCATATTCTTAATCCCTAGAAAAGTATCTGAGATTCAGATATCTATATATCTATGCTGAATCTATTGATAGATATCAATGTTGCATGATTTCCTGTGTTTTTTCTATATCTTGATATATAAGACTTTATTACTTAGAAATTCAGATCAAGTAATTATTTGATGTAGCCATAATTCTGTGCTGACAATGAGAACAACAAAGGGTCTATAGAGCTTTAATATATTTAAAAACTGGATAGAAGAGCAATCTGATTGTTCCTTTCTATGGAGAGACATAGAATTAGATGTTTGGTTCATTAGATATTTAAGTTAGATATAAAGACTCTTGTTCACGACCTAAGCACTCAAGAGGCTAAGGAAAAAGAATGTTCAGTTTGAGGTTAACTTATATAGCATAGTGTAATGCTAACTTAAAAATGGATATATTTAAAAATATTAAATATTAAAATATTAAATTAATTAAATTTAAAAACTAAAATATTAAAATTTAGAGTATTTAATATTAAATTTTAAAATAGAAATAAACACAATGAGAATCATGAGGGTTTGAAATTAAATTATCTTACACACTGCAGATGATCTAATCTTTTTCATATGAAAATTTTTAAAAATTTCTAAGTATGAAAGTTGATATAATATTAGTGGACAGGAATTGCTATTTTCTAATTTAACTTCCATGCACAGATCAAAGATCTGTTTTTCACTGAGTTCCTGTTCTCTCTTTATGTCCTTACTATGATCATTAAGAGAGTAACACTTTATGTGATGATGGAAAGTGCTATTCTTTCTACTTATATTTGAACTCAATAATTACTCAGAATTTTAGCTTACATAAAAGCATAACCCATATGCTGTCTCAGTTTAGTGGCATTAAAACTCCATGTATTTGAAGTGGCTCCAAGTATGTGACTAAAATTAGGATAAGATATTCCTTTATCTATGGAAAAGCTTATAAAAATAAAACAGTTACTTTAAATTCCCTCTGAAAATTCTTTGATGGTGTATATATTATTTGATGCAGTTAGAATATGTCTTTGGAACTGATATATATATATATAGTGGAGATTAATAAAGTTTATTTCTTATTTTAGTGTCAAAATTAAAGATCTTAAATGTTGAATAAAATTGCTATGCCTTTCAAAGATGAAAAATGAAATCCCCTAAAATTATATGTGAGTCTTTAAAGATATATAAATCCTCCTTTTAAATAAATAATTCAGTTTTGATTGTATTCACTTACAAAAGCAAATAACCTCAGAACATAATAGGGTAATTACATTTTCTAAATGACTTTTTTCTAGAGAAATTCAGAGGTATTCATAATTAACAGGAACTGAATGGTTACTGCAGATATCCTGGCTTATTTTAGCTGTGAGGCTATACTACTGAAACAGCAAATTTAAGTCACCTGGGAGCAGAGATGGCTCTGTCAAACTTTAAATTAACATTTTCTTTATGGATAATAAATAAATGATATCAATTTTTCAAACCAAAAATGAGAGCATTGACAACAAATTATAAAAGCAACATAGGGTTTTGGTTCCCAGATTGCAGATTGCTTCATAGCAATCATTTCCTCTTCCTATTCAAATGAACCATTTTATTGATCAAAGTTGTAAGGAGCTTGATTGTTTTCTTGTCCTTTGTTTACTGTTTTCACATTCATCAAACAATTAAATCCAAGGCAATGAATTCTACAAAGTTCCCAGTTTCTTACTTTAATATGGAAACACAGTGAATCATGATTAGTCTTAATTTTAATAGTGGTAGCTATAATGAGAAAATATTATCAGGGTTAAATAGAAGTAGTGACTGGTAACATGGCCAACTGATAGCACATGTGATCAATAAACCAATCAATACATCCATAGTTTTTTTTGTTGAGACAGACTAGGTTTCTGCCAGGTTAATCACATGGTTCTAGACATAAATGCATATAGTAGTTCAGAAAAAGGATAATTAGGTGTGCATAAAGCAGTGAAAAGTTAAAAGGAATCAGTGAAGTGATCTAACAGGAGCAAAGAGTGTAGAATGGTTCTGGGTAATTGAATCAGTGCCCAACCTTTTATTCAAGCATCTGAGAAGTTAGCATGCTAAAAATGGGAGAATTAGGCCCATAGACACAAAATGTAAAATTTGAGAATACTTAGAATACAAGTTTAAAAGTATTTGTCTCTCGTCAAAATATATCAAAATTCCCAATGGATACACAAGTGTCATGGATGAACTGTGAGTCGTCTCCCACAGACACAAGTGTTTATTTACCTTTAATTGCTGTTAATGTTTGAAAAGGTTGTGGTACATTGTGATATGGACCTTCGCTAGAGGAAGGTATGCTACAGGGAATGAGTCTTGTGGTTTCATAGCCTAGCCCTTATTCCTCTTAGGTTTTCTCTTGATCCCTCTGCCTGAAGGATGACTTCACTGACCTACTTCCTCCTCTGGCCATGCCTTCTTCTATGAGATTCCCATTATGCTGGACTATATCTCCTCTGTTTTCTTCCCTGAATTTCTTGAGTTTTAGTACTGTATAAAACAAACTGTAACAGAAAGTGGTACAAGAACTGCAAGTATTGTTATAAGACTAGAAGAAATTTGTGCCTAAAGCAGAATGTTGCTGAGAGATAATTATCATCAAATAATCATCAAATATGGGGCATGTTGTGAAACTAAGAGTAGTTGCTACTAAGAGTAGAAACTAAGAAGGATGGTCATTGCCGTGCTTTTAGATTTTTTTTTCTGAGAGAAATGTGGAGAACATATCTGCATGCCTAGAGTAATTTGGCATACAGACTGAGATTGAGACATGTATTTCATAGAACACTTGCCAGTCAGCTATTCAGTGTGTGAGAAGCATTTTCACAAAAAATAAGGTGGAGAGGAAATCAATTATTCTCAGCTTCCGAGCTCCATATGCACATGCAAACACATACACATGCACCAACACACCAGCATATGTACGTACAAAAGCACACAAGATGTCAAATAAATCCCATGGACTAGCATAGTAGATTTGACTTTGTCCCTAGGAAGTTTCTTTATTTTTTTCTTTTAGACTCCTCATGTATCTTTTACTGAATGTAGGGTAGGTCGCAAAGAAAGTTGACGGCTGTTCTTCAAAGGATTAGAGATCTCTTTCAAATTACAACACTATATAGCAAGATTTTTGTCTTAGAGAGAGCTATATAAGAGTTTTAGTGTAAGTTTCAACTCATTTACGTGCAGGGGAGTACTAATTCAGCAAAATTCCCCACTGAATGTAAAGGTAATCCTAATGTATCACTTGAAGTGTGATGAACAAAGGAAATAATTTTTTTCGTCCTTTGGAAAAGTAATAGGTACCTTCTGAATTCCATTGTAATCTGAAATACAAATATTTTATCAAAAATTTTTTTATCAAAAATATTTTTAAGTCAGGTATATAATAAATCTCTGATTTATCTGAAGATGTTCACTAGAAGCAGGTACAAATTATCCAAATGCTATTATTAGTAATCAGTCTTGAATAATGGTTATAATATGTCAAACAAATTGAAAGAAAAATATGGAACAGATATTCTTTCAATAATTTTAACAAAGAAATAGTTTCTTATTTTTGAAAGACATTTCCTTCTTTAGGAGTGAAAATTTGACAACATATAAGATAGAGCAGAAGACAGGCAGTGTGGACATAGAGAAGTCAGGAAAATTATCATAATTCAAAACATAAAATAGTGAAAGCAACATAATAGGCAATGAATTCAAGATAATCTGAAACATCCTGATATATATATAGTTTGGAGTCATGCGAGCTAAGAAATAATATATGACATAAGTTATTAAAGAGGTAATGTAAATTTTCTTGTAGTTTAAAATTTCACAAAATGCAAAGCAAGATGAATATGAACATTGTAACAGTACATACACATGTTACTGTTAAGAGAAGAAAACACATTTAGAACAGAAAGCTAAATTATGTCATGCTACTAAGAAGGACAAAATAAATGATGAAAATGGATTGATGAAAATGGATTCATTTTTATGGTTTAACTTCATTGAAATCAGGTTAACAACTACATAGTCTTTTCTGTATGATCTCCATAGAACTATGTCTGTCTTATTTGCTTAACATTGCTTCCTGTCACAGTACCATCTCTACTCTTTAATATTATGTGCTTTGAATACACAACATTTTTCCCATCCTACTCTGGGCATTGAATGTTTTTCTTACAAATAACAAATTTATGGATTACCTTTTTGCTGTTATCAGTATCTTTGATGAACAGAAATTCTTAGTTTTAAGAAAATTCATTTCATTAGTGTGCTTTAACATTTAAAGTCACATTAAAATAATATTGCTCTGGGCTGGAGAGGTGGCTCAGGGGTTAAGCCTCCCCCTTGCAGGCGGAAGGTCCTGAGTTCGGATCCCAGATCCCACGTATAGACGCCAGGCGGAAGCGGGGGCGACCTGCGCTTCTGGTCCTGGTAGGGCTGAGCCTGTGAATCCCGGGGCAGAAGGAGGTGGAGGCGTCCATGGTGGTTCGCGAATTCGTCCGTGGTTCTACACATACACAGACACACACACACACAGACACATACGCGCGCGCACATACACACGCATATGCACACAGTTGAATAAATAATTTAAAAAAATTAAAAAAATAATATTGCTCTCACTATAATTAAAATATGAAATTATAAACTAACTATGGTTATGTTTGCCTCTGAATTCAGCACTTCCAAAGCAGAGATAGGAGGAACAAATTGAAATGAAATAAAAACCCTGTAGCTTTGATTTGTATCTCTGTAACCACTATTGATTTTGAGCTTTATAAATATGCCTCTGAAGTTCACAGTCATTCTCATTTGTAAATAGCTACTTGAAAATTGCTTCTATCAATATCCTCCTGTAGCTGCTGCATTATATCTTATTCATATGAAGAACTTTTTCCATCTTATATATATTAGAAAGTTACTTGATTATTCTTAGCATTGAAGAAATTTTTATTTTTTATTATTTCTAATATTTTATGTTTGCACATGTGTATATGGAGGCCAGTTATCAATGTGAAGTTTCTTTCTCAATAGTTTCTCATCTTAATTTTTGAGGTAGACTCTGGATATGCCTGAAACTCACTGATTGTCTTGAAATACTGGAGAATAAACTGCAGGTCTCTTCTCTACTTTGAGTCACTATATCTGGGATTATACCACACAATGTTATATCTTGTTGTGTAATATAAGTCTTGAGGACTGAACCCAGCTACTCATTTGTGTGTAGTAGACATTAAAGTATCTGAGCCAACTTACAAGCTCTGTACAGTTATATGTAATTTGTATCTGTTATGGTCTAGATTAGAATAAAAGGTTTATTTTGTATCGTGGTTTGAGTGTATGGTCCATGATAGTGGGAATGGCACTGCAGCAGGGTCTTGAGACTAGTCACTTTATCTCCCCATTCAGAAAGCAGATTTACATTTGGTGTTGGTCTTTTCCCATCACTAAATTCATAAAAAAAAAAACTCATTTTATTTCATAGGAGATTCTAGATCTTGTCAAGATGGCAATCATTATTAACCAACACACCAGGTAATAAGCTCTTGGTTAATGAATGAATTCTGAATGCCTGATCAAATCTTTGCATTAATCCCTTTAGAGACAATTTTCTGTGATAACATAACTGCTTAGCATGATTGGTAGGTAAAGCCTATTGAAATAAACAGGTCACTGTGGGTGTGCTTTATAGATATACTTTAACTCCAATACCTTCTAATTTCTCTCTTCTGTTTCTGTCTACCATAATGAACACAGACTCTTCTACCATGAACCTGTAGATACAATTGTCTACCTCATCTCAATCAAAAGCAGTGGAGTCGTTTCACCATAGACTGTTTCTAAAGCTGACAGACAAAATTAATCTTTCCTCAATTATATCATTTCACTCAGACATCTGTCATAGCAACAAAAGACCAACTAACACAATGTCTCATATCCACTAACTTTGCTCAAATAATTTTTCCTTATTCACCCACTGATGACAACAACCAACCACCTATTCACCCGGTTAGATGGTTATATAATATTCAAATAGTTATCTCTATTTTCTGTGTCCTCTGTACCTAAGCTTCTTTTATTTGGTAATGGAATTAATGGGACGTATACACTGGAAAGGAAAATAGGGTAGGATGCAAGCCTATCAAAGAGAAGATACCTCTCAGAGGGAGGAGGAGAGATAAGGAAGGATGATGATGACTGGGAAGAAACAACAAAATTTTGGTGTAATTTTAAATAACAGAAACAAATGTTTTAAAAAGATTAGAGTGCTGGTCATGAAGATGAGTATGATAAATTGGGACAGGGACCCACTGGAGTTTCTAGGCAAGGCTCTTCTTCCTTATTTGAGTCAGTCCGTAGAATTTGTCATTCCTTAGTGTGTGGCCCATTTTCTCATCTTTGAAGTCACAGCCATGCTTCATCATTCAGAGTCTCATTGTGTCATTGTGTCTCTTTATCTGGCCATATCCTTACACTCAAGAACTTGTATAGATTATATCAGATCTACAGAGATATGTTGTTAGGAAAATCTCTTCTACTTGAGGTGCATGTGTTTAATAACAACTGTAGTCTCTATTGCTATGTAAGAAAGCATATACTTGGGGACCAATGACGGGTATAAATATGTTTAAAAATTGATTATTCTATCTAGCACAACAATATTTATTATAAAATATGTATTGCTAAGTACAATTTCTTT
The DNA here is from genome assembly GCA_023101885.1 of Typhlomys cinereus. Lineage (NCBI taxonomy): Eukaryota > Metazoa > Chordata > Mammalia > Rodentia > Platacanthomyidae > Typhlomys > Typhlomys cinereus. The sequence continues at coordinate 3,892,969 of JALPQD010000020.1, forward strand.
GAATATTAGGAAAGCAATACCATTTAATATTATTTATAGATAGCTATTTTAAACCTATAGAAGTAAAATGTTTGAGTTTAAATTTTTGAAAGAGCTTATTTTTTTCATTTTAAAAAATATATTTCTTAGGAAACCATATTGTGTGAATCTTTTCTATGGGGTCTATGCATATAAATACTCAGGGGCTGGAGAGATGGCTCAGAGGTTAATACTCTGCCTTGCAAACAGAAGGACCTGACTTTGTATCCCAGATCCCAGAGAAAATACAACAGGCAGAAACAGCAGTGGCCAGTACTTCAGGCTGTGGAAGGCAAAGTTTGTGAAATCACAGAGTGAAGCAAAAGTATGTATAAGAAATAAAGGATGAGCACTGAAGTCACCCAGTGACTTCATACACACACACACACACACACACACACACACACACACACACACACACATATAAAGAAATGAAAATTATACTAAGATTTTCCTTTAAGTGCTGAATGGATTCATGTCTTTATCTTATCTTGAGAACACATTACTTAAGCTGGTTGATAATTGTGACAGACTGTGGCAACTGTTATGAAGTTCCTTACTATCTGTTTTCACTCTAGGTTCAGCTATGATCCAGCAATAGACATGACAGAAGTTGAGAATTAGAGAGAAATGACAGTCTGACTTTGCCACTTGAAACCTGTCGGAGTAGAAATGTGAAGTAATGTGATTGGGGTCGAAAAATGCATCCATATCTTCTATCTTCAAGCAGGTTGATTTGTGAAGTCTTGGTAGAATCCTCGGTGCTAATGGAACTGTCAAGTAACTGTATCCATGTGTAATCTTATGTGCATCCAGCTAAACATATTCAAGCAAAACAAGAATTACTGACTCTATGAAATTATAGGGAATCCTGGATGTCATGGTGTGAATGTTGAATTGTCTCCCACAGGCTTATGAGTTTGGATCCTTTGCTAATGCTAATGTTCGGCAATGTGGGGCACCTTTATTAGGTGGAACATTGTTGGAGGAAGACAGGTCATAGGAGGTGGCACTTGAGGTTTGGTAGCCCAGTCATATTTCCATTTAGCACATTCATGCTCTTTCTCCATGACAACTGCTGTGACCTGAGTCATTTTCAACTTCTACACCCACCATGCCTTTTCCACCATAATGGATTACATCTCCCCTGTAATATTATAAGTGAAATAAATCTCTCTTTCTTCTTCTTAGTTTGTATAAGTGCTTTCTCACAGCAGTAGAAAGAGCAACTATGGGAATATATAGTTTTTGCTTAAAGTATATGTATGTAGGAATCGTTGGCTATATAATGGTGTAAACAGAGCCAAAGATGTTTGACATTTGCATCAGGTAGTATGTAATGGGTGACAGTGTAATGAATTTCTTCACTTGAAGTCAAGGAACAAGGAGAATGTTGTTACTGATATCAGGAGAAAGGGCAAGTCATATGGCGACAAGGAGAGTTGGTAGAATGCTGCTCTCAGTAACTTAGAATGTAAGAAAATCAGTGAAGTGAGTGTAAGGGATTTAGCTAAGAATTTCCTGGCAGGATTTTCAAAGCATGAGTTGGTTTCTTTCAGTAGCTTTATATGGTATTGCAAGAGCGAAATGGAGCGAGAATAAAATAGCCAGTTTCCAGACAGAATTTAAAAAATTAAAACATAAAATTGTTTCTTGGTTCCAGTTCCTTCAGCTGGCAAGAGACATTCTAAATAAAAATGTAAAAGTATCAGAAATTTAACAGAAAGATATCTTCTTAAAATATTAAAAATTTTCATGGCAATATTTAACACTTTCAGTGAAACAAATGATTTTAAAGAATTTTGAGTAGCTTTACTTGTAGTCAAAAGTTATCAATGTAGATTTTTGAGCAAGGAATGAATCCTGCTTTTATTCATAGGAAATTCACAAAGGCATCCAAGGACTATACCAACATGTACTAAAAGACAGGGAGTCCAAATGGAGAAGAAACTTTGATTCTTAGGCAGAATAGCCTTTCCTACTCAAGAGGAATTGCATGCTGTCTTTCCTCAAATTTGTTTGCCAGTATTTTGAAGTATTATGGCAATGAGTCATTGAAAAAAACCCGAAAACAAACAGACAAACAAATTAAAAAAAAAAAAACACAGCATAACAACAAACAAGGGATAAAATTATATCAGGACATTACTTACGTGGTTAAAAAAATCAAACAGTCTAGATGGTCCATCGAGTCACAGAGGAAATGAAATGATTAGATAACACTCCTGAGCAGCAGAATTAAAATGTTTATTTGCCCTTACCCATGTTCCCATGTAAATTACACTGTTGGATTTACATGTGTGTAGGGGAGTATATTTCCTTCTCAGTTTGCAAGTCTGCTTGATTACTACCTCTGAGGGATTGTATCCAAAGAACTACACTGAGGTTCCTCATACATCCATATCTGTAAGAAGCCCTGACTTCTACAATAAGCCTGGTTACATAAAAGGCTAGACTTCTCACAGTCATGGTAAAAGATGAATGTATACTTTATAAAATATGAATGATGGTAGCCAGAAGGTAGATTGCAAGTAAATTAAAAATGGCCAGTCATACATATCATTCCTCCCTTAGAAAGACAGCATCAAAGTCCATTCCTATACTGATACTGGGCTTGGTCATGTGACTTTCATTGCTCAAGACAATGCTGAAATACTTAATAACAGCAAGTATTTAGCAAAAACTTTCATGGTGGTTTCCATTACTTTAATTATCTACTTTAAAATTAAAAGTTTTCATATAAATATGTATTTCTTGGGACAGTTTCAACTCTTGTATGTTATGGTGTTGGGTTTTTCATACCTTTGAGCAAAAATATAATTGAATTCGTTAAGGCAGGAGAGGTGTGTTAAGTCAGGAGTTAAGATAATTCAGTTCAGGATTGCTTGGTTCCTTGCACTTGAGCAGCATGACATAACAGCAAGAGCATAGATGGAGATGAGAGGTCAGTCTTCAGGTCCAGATGTAAAGGAAGTAGAAATAAAAGATAAGACCAAAGACACACATAATCCAATGGAAAGCTATGGTAATTTTTTTCTTACATCAAGACCATACCTCTTAATGTCTTCTGCACCTCCGAAAATAATGCCATAGCTAATTATTAAGTGTTCAATAACTGAGCATGTGGAAGATATTCATATTCAAACTGTATTATTTCTTTTGTTCTTGATTAGAATATTTGGTTGTCATTCATATCATATGATTCATAAAATTTTTTAAAAGGAAAACCAGATTTTCTGTGCATTTCTGCTGTTCTCAGAAGAATCCATCTTTCCAGTTAATTACTTATTTGATCGTGGTCCAATTACTTATTTTAACACTAGATTCTTGATTCCAAACATTCTAAATGAATAATGGAAATTGTCTGATGTCTCTATACAGAATTCCATGCTTTACTGAAATACATAAAAACATGCAATTAGAACTTCTAAAAGAAATTTTGGAGTTCTGTAGTAATAAAAATTAAAGTCATGATATATCTATGTAAGATATTTAAGTTTAAGGTGAATGATAGGCTTATTAATTCCACATATGACTTCCTTTGTTCCACATCTGTCATGTTACTAGTTATAAAACATGATAGATTTCATTTCAGTCATCAGGTTTGAAAGGAATCACTGTCTTATGGGAGATGCATGCTCAAGTTGATGGAGGTAAATGTAGACAAGCATTCAGAAGAAATTGTAAAGAATATTGTTAAAGCAAACAAGGATATTAAACCGAGCCAGAAGTTTGTCTGTGAGGTAGCAAAATCAAGCTCAGCGAATGTTTCTAAATTAAAAACTATATAATTTTTCTGACTTTTAGTCATAAAATAATGTTTTTTACAACAGTAAGGCATAGCAAAATCATTAAAACACAACTGTAATGGGGTGAACTACTATGACTTAAATCTCAACGAAATAACTAGCTTGATGAGCACAGACCTTAGCATCTCTATCAGTCATTGTCAGAATATAAATTATCCATATGTTATGATTAAATGTTTTAAAATAGTGCTTTGAAAGTAGTTCACCTTAAATGATCACTGTTCTTGAATGGTAGATTTAAAAAATGTGAATAAAGAAGAGAAATAAAACTAGAAAAAAAACCCTACAATTGAAGTCATGTTAGTGCATTTAGAATTCTTTTAAACAATTCTTTTGTCATGTACATTTAATGTCCTCTAAGTTGACTTATTTGATTAGAATAGCCTCTATATGCACACATTTGGGTTTATTTACATGAATATAAACAAGAGAAGCTATGCATTAGTACATATTTTTATATGTACTAATTGTGGATGACTTCATGAGGAATTTACGCTATATATGATAACAATAAAGTTTTCTTCTAGTGAACTGATTTATGACCAGAAATCAATTTATGATTTCTCTTTATTTTCTTACCGGTTAATAATTTAAGATAGTTAAGATATCACAAATCACAGAATGATTTATAATATGCCCATGTTCATATGGCTCACATGAAATTTCTATAATATAAATTTTGATTTCATCTTAAGTATAATATTTGGCAAATATCTGGGGCAGCAGATTAGCATTTATCTCATTAAAAATTCCTGAATTTTTTCCTCAGCTGCCATCTTCCTTTCTTGTCAGTTGTCTGATAGCATGTGATTCTGTAGCTGGAGAGTTTGCTTAATTATTTTATAGAAATTTAAAATAATTTGCTAAAATATAAATTGCTGAATCAAAGCTACTTTCCAAGCAGGGGTTTTTGACTCTGCCATGATTCACATCTGCAAACTGCAAATCTGCCTTTCTCAGAACTCAACAATGGGCACATGACTTGTCAGGGAAGGACCCTGCAAGCTAGCATAAGTGCATTAGAATGGATCTGTCGGCATTTCTAAGGAACGAAAACATACTGCTTACTGGTATTTTAGTACTATTATCTTTACTTATGAAAAGCATAACGTGATGGCTCACAGCCAATAATCAAGAGTCCTTGTGATCTCTGGGTTTTGATTTAGAATCAGCAATGGCTGGCTTTATTTGAAACAGCTGGTTCATAAGCCTAATAATTTTTGTCTCCAGTATTCTATGACAGTGATAGAAATGTTAGTGAAAGCAGTCTCCTTTCAGAATTCAACATGATGAAAGCAGGAAAACTTACAATGGAAAAAACATTTCCAAGTACTTTGATGATGTGCTGATTAGATCTTGTGGAATCTATGGAGCCAGATCTTAGGAGACAAAGTTCTAACTATCCTAGGCCTATGACTTTACTCATTCTAAGGAATATCTTAGCCAATCCTCTTTGGGTCATTTGGAAATCTATATATATTCTTCCCAGATTTCTTTTTTTTTGGGGGGGTGATGTTTCATGCACATACATTGTGCCACTTGTAACGATATACTTGACAGGAAGCAACTTAAGGGAGGAAGGATTTATGCTGCCTTATGGTTTAAGGAGATGTGGTCCATTGTGGTGGGGAGATTGGTAACAGGAGCTTGAAGAAAACAAAAAACCGGAGGGAGCTTGGGTGGCCAATCAACCCCCAAGTTTTACCTCACTTCCTTCTGCAAAATACACCTCCTAAAGGTTCCAGAATTTATCAGAAAGCTGCTCCAGTTGAGAACCAGTATTCAAATACGAGGACCTAGTGGGGATATTTTATGTTCAATCCAAAACATACTTAAAACCAAATAGAAAAAATGTCTGCAATCAAAAACTGCAGATACCAGTTAATTGTCTACATATTGAAGAATAAGGAAACTTCTGTATCTGTAATATCTTTTTTAATTTTGAACCTGAAAAATCGATGCCTAATTTTAAGGAAATAATTCATAGAAATAAATCTATGGAAGTTTTATTAGTGCACACTTCTCATTTAAGTGTCCTCTGGTATACATTTACACTCTTACACACAAATACTTACTTCATAAAATGTATATGATTTTAATCATTTTTCACAGTTAGTGATGATGTTTTAATATAATACTTCTCACAATGATTATCTAACCTGTAAATTGACAACCACATTTGACATTTCATGCTGAGAAGACACATATGCCTGTGAATGTGATGTAAGTGGGTAAAAAGTGGTAATTATATCATTATTTGAGCCATCATTTTATGTGAGTCTTCATTAGAAATGATAGGACTTGGAAATGTTTTCTTTAAACCATGCTATTTTGGGAATCTTAATAAGAAATGTTTTCAGCATAGCAGCAAGAACAAAAGAAATAACTTATAGTAGCTTCACTGAGAATATTACCAAATATCTTCTTATTCAGGGATTAAATATCATGTCAAAATAGTCATCTAAAATAATTCCTACCTTACCTTGTGGACAGGGTAATAGGCATAGTATCCAACAAAATTAGATCATCACCCTAAACCTGATGGACAGAGCACTGACGAATTCACAATGTAATTGTTATCATCAGACAGGGCTGCAGTGCCATGAGTAAGGAAGTGGTGCTACCTTAAAGTAGGTCATGCTTTATAATTCATTAAACTTTCTGACATTCAGTTTTTGCACCTATAGTTGGTGTGCCATGTGCATCCTCTTCTGATATGCCTTTATAAAAATTTTAGAGCTATGAACTCTGTAGCTACATACCTAAGTACAATGTCTTGATATGCTGTCAATTATCCAGATGTTTGGATCTTTGGTAGACAGTAAGAGTTTTCTGCCAGTATTGGTTCATATGTAAAATGAACTTAGCAATTCTAATTTTAGGTAAGATTATTTTCATTGGTTATACACATGTACATAAACATGCTTTGTTTTGAGGTATATGAAGCCTGTGTTAAAATACTGAACATTACTTTTTACCTAATAGAAGCTTAAATTTTAAAAATGTTTATATCATTGTAAGTCATGTAAAATTACAATAATCTCCATAAAATTTTTTGGGAATTGATCAAAGTGCTTTAATATTTATGTGTTAAAAATAATGTCCACCAGAATAATCATTAAAAATGCCTACACTCATGCCTATATAAATATTCAAGTGGTGGTGTTGGGCATATGAATATATCTATTAATGGAAGGACACATCCCTTGAAAGATATCAGTTAACTCTACAACTAAAATAACATAGTAGAAATATATTATATATTGAATATAATGAAATATGTTAAAGCATATATAAAAAATTAAGAATAAACTAATTGTTAAATTCAGGAGAAACTGACATGATCTTTCTTGGATTTCTATTTATATTTATTTTCTTAATTTTAACTTATGTAAGATAATGGATTTTACTGATACTTAATACGTGTCCATCATGATACCTTGCCATATCCCCTCCTAGCCTTTCCCATCACTTCTACACTCTCTCATTCGTCCTTCTTTCTTTCTAAGTATGTACCCTTCTTTTACGACACTTATAAACAAGAACACTAACATGCACACACAAACATTCATACTCTCAGACTGACACACGTGCACATATCCACAGATGCAAACAAATAAAAACATGCACACACTCTTATATTCTCACTCAGACATTCATACTCACAAACACACACATGCAAACAAACACAATCATGCACACAGCCTCAATCACAGAGAAACAGAAATACATGAATACCCACATATACACACAAGCATCAAGACACAGTCCAAATATATATATGGAGAGAAAGCATTTTGTCTTTCATCTCTCTCTGTTCTTTCCTCCTTTATGTTTTGTCTCCTGCATCATTGCATTCCTATTTTTGTGTATATTTGTATCTGTATTTAAATCCAAAGGAAAATGGCACAGTTAAAGCACATGGTATTAGAATTATTGTTTCATCATAAGAAAAGAAAAAAATGAGTATACTATATTATCCAATGAAAAATAATTTTAGGGGCTAGTGAAATAGTTCAGGGGATAAAACCTCTGTCTCACAAGCAAAAGGATCTCAGTTCAGATCCCCAGATCCCATGTAAAAATTTGGGGAAGAAATGGCAGCGGCCTACATTCCATTCCTGTGAGGTATTGCCACATAGTACAGTAATAAGTGAAGATATACAGCAATCCAGGATGATTCCTAAAGTCATCTTTTAGCCTCCACAGGCACATAAAGTGCCCTCTGCCCCCATCACACATTTAGCTAAAAAATTGAAAATAATTTTAGACAGGTTAAAATCTTTTTTTAAAATTTTTTTTAATGTGTGCGTGTGCGCGTGTGTGTATGTATGTGTGTGTGCAGAACCACGGACGAATTCGGGAACCACCATAGACCGCCTCCACCTCCTCCTCATTTTCTCTGCCCCGGGATTCACAGGCTCTGCCCTACCAGGACCAGAAATGCAGGCCGCCCCCGCTTCTGCCCAGCTTATATACGTGGGGTCTAGCATCCGAACTCAGGACCTTCTGCCTGCAAGGCAGAGGCTTAACCATTGAGCCACCTCTCCAGCCCCAGGTTAAAATCTTTTATGTCAAAATAGTATATCATCAAGTTACACCAAAAATACTGTAATGCCAATGACATTTTATTGTGTATGACTATTATAAAGAAAATATATGAAAAAATACTAAAAAGTAAAGTATTAAAACAACTTAAAATAGTGTTATACATGAACTTAATTATCTAATTTTTAATTAATTGAGATAATGTGATAATTTTAATGTGTATTTTATAGAAAAGGTTAGCAAAATTGAATAACGTAGATGATTATATTGGCTAAAAAGCTGTGAATGAAAGTCAAATTCACCACTAGTCACTTAAATGCAACTGAAATATCATGATATTATTATTGTTTCCATCTATAAATTCAACATTAAAAAGAGCTTTCTTATTTATTATTAGAGATGCAAATTACAACATGAAATTTGAAATTTATAGGAAGAAATATGAATTTCTTTCAGTGTTTAGAACATCAATTTGGGAGTTTCCATTGAAACTGAAGTGCCAACATATTTTAATGTAGTGATTTTTATATGTAGGAATTTTTTACTTAGAATTATCACTCACGAAAGAATAAATACTTATGAAGTGTGTTTTTGTGAAACTAAATAATATTCATGAGATCCACAGGGAAATTATTTAAGTTATTTCATAACTACTTAGAGAAGTAATATATATCTTAAAATGAACTATAGATTTCATTTGAATTTTGGGTGATTTCTCAGATTTTAAATTGTATAAGAATTCTTAGCATGCAATTTGCTTTCTTGATAAACTTTATACATAAAATAGCACATTATTAACTATAAGAACAATGTCATCCTTCAGATCTAATAACTAAGATTTTATACCTGTTTTACAAGTGCTTTTTTGTCCCCCTTCCACTTTTTATTTGTAATTGTTGTAGTCTCAGGGACCCATAGAGATCCTTGGGGGTGGGGGTAAGCAGGCACCAAGTCAACATCATAGACTCTGTGAGTCAGACGAGTGGCAAAGCAAGCTCACAGGCTTGCAGATTCATTTATTGTAAATATTGGGCTGCTTATATATCCCCACCCAACATTCCATTAGTTCCAGCATGAGCTTCTGCTGCTTTGTCCTGTCCAGGTTGGTCCTCTCAGTCAGGCACTTTGACATCAGCACTGGGCAAGGCAGCAGGTTCTAGTTTGGGGAAGTTGCATTTGCGCATGTGGCCCATATAGACAATACAGGTCCATCTGGTCATGTTCCTTCTACATATCCATCCTTTTTATTTGTTTTGACAGCCAGCGGGAGCCAGAGTTCTTTGCTCTGACCTGTTGACCCCGCCTCAGAGGGAGTCCAGCATGATGGACCATGCCTGTCTTAGGTCATCCTGTCTCACAGGATCTTACCCATCATTGATTACTGGCCCTCAAAAGACTTCACCTCTGGAAGGCATGTCAGGATATGTGAATAGTAGATTAGACCGAGTCCTCACAAATCTCTGCAATCCAAGCTCAAACCATGTCTCTAGGGAAACCATGGCTTGGATGTTCAAGGGCCATATGCACCTGCAGCATATGTTGATGGAGTACTGCTGTGAGATGTGCTGAAGGAGACACTTAGGCAATATATTTAATAAAAGAACAATTCCTCTTATGATAGTGTAGGTTACTATCCAAGAGGGATCAAACAGCTTTTTAAAGTTGTTCCAGATTTTGGTTATAAACCCAGTATCTATAGGCAGGGGAGCCAATGTGTCATGTGAATATGTTCTCTCTGTTGGCTCAAAGTCAATGAGTAATTAAGGAAGGCCTGAGATCAAGGCCTCTTGATGTACTGAGAAAGTGGCTCATGAGCCTTGGAAATGTTGGAGGCCCAATAAGGTATTAAGCATGTAGAGGCATATTACCCATTTCATGAACCTGGTTCCCGGGAAGGCTTCACATTCTCCATTGCTGGTCTTACATCTCAAGCTGGTACCCATATTCACTGAAGTGAAAATCCTGAGGGAAGGCACAAGCATATCTTCAACCCTGGGTTAATAAGGGAGCAGGTCCCTGCCATAGCAGCGGAGATGGAGATATGGTCTCTCCATCAGACAAGAGGCAGAGGGCATTGCAAGGCAGGAAAGCCCATTGTTTATAAGTTGGGCTTAGTCCTGAATCATCAAAGGTGAGGAAGTTAAGGTGAAACAGGGGCTCTGTCAGAGCCAAGCGTGGATCACATTTGGATTCAGGGGATGTGATCTTTGCCAAAAGTCCTTTTAAGGCTCTGTTGGCTCTTTCCACAGTGGCTTGTCCTTGTGGGTTATAGGGGAATGCCAAAGATGTGACTAATTTAGGTTCAATTATTGGCCACTCCAGATGTCTTCATCTGAGAGACAAGTCAAGATTATGGGATTAGGTACCTGTTTAGATGATGGCTCATGATGGGCAGTGGCCTCTAGAATTGGGGATGATTCAAGGATGCACAGCCTGAAAGGCCAACCTTATCATGAACCATAATGTCATCAAAGGAGGCTCGGTGGTCCATGGTAAGGATGACACCCATATCTTCTAGAATGTCCCTTCCCCAGAAGTTACGAGGGATATCAACAACAATTGGGGAAAAGGAGCCTTGACTGCTGTCTAAGTCCTTCCAGTGAATGGAACAAATTGTATCCCAAGTCAATTGTTCCTCCTACCCTGCTAATAGAGGGGCTTGGTTTGAATTTCCAATGGGGAAATCTGTGTGCTTCAGCATCAGTAAGGATGGTAACATCAGCCACTGTATCCATCAACCTCTTAACTGAATACCATCAAGGTAAACAGTCATCATAGGAGAATGTGAAAAAATGGGCAAAGTCCAAAATACCTTAAGATGACACCTGTCTCCTTTTATTGATGGGGCTGAGGGGCACCCCGCTGGGAGTTTAAATTAGCCTCCGCATTCTGCTGGACATTTGAAGGTTGTGAGTGGCAGTTGAGAGCCCAGTGGAATCCCTTCTTACATTTTGGGTCACGGGTCTGGGGATGGGCATTAGGCTAGTCCTTCCAAAGGTGATGTGTCTTACCACAGCCCCAGCAAGTATGGTCTGGCAGGCTAGTCTGTGGTGGGCTGTCAGGAGGTCGCCGCCTGTCTGACAAGAGGGCAATAATGGAGGAGGTGAGGGCTATTATGGGGCCAGCTCCTGGATCCAGATCTCTAGTTGCTATCACCCACTTGTGAATATCATCATTTCGGATACCTGTGACTCCAGCAGAGCCCTGGGTCTGTTTAGGACAGGTATATGTCAAAAACATTCAGTCACTATAAAGCCATTAAAGTGTATAAAATGGAGGAAAGAATTAAATGAGGTGTATCTGAGGAAGTCTTAAATCTAGTTGGAGGATGGTTTTACAAAGATCTTCCTGGGGAGCCATTTTTTCTAATCTAAGATGTATAAAGTCCATGTCAGAGAAAATATTATAAATTGACTCTTTTATATTGAAATTTAAGATTTTTGTAGTTCTTATCTAGGCCCCTTCCCAAAATTTTTGCCTTTAAAGTATATGACCCTTAATATAATAGTTAAACTCTATAAACTCTTAAGCAGTTATACCTTTTAGGAATTAGGATTTTATGAGAAACCAAATCTGTGTTTAATTAAGACAAAGACAATTGGAAAACACTTGAATACATGAAGCTTAATTCTTAATTTCTGATTTCTGAGGCTCAATGTCTTTTCTGCTATAGCATGGAAGAAGCATGATGCATAACATTTACTTTAACCATCATCTCTAATTTCTAAGTAACATACATATTTCCTTCATATCTTTTTTTTTTTACTTGATGGTTCCCTGTTGTTTTCACATTAACTATCACTCAGAAACATCTTTTAAAGACAGCGATAACAGTACACTTCATCTTTAAAGGAAATTAAGAGTTGAGTCTGATTTGGCAATTGTGTAGACAATATACATTTATATATAATTACTTACAAATGTATACTTTGAAATCTAAGATATTGTAGCTTTCAACTTACTTATGTACTTTAGCATTAAGCAACCACAAAATTTGTAGCTTTAAAATACATGAACCTTATAATGTAAATATAAAAGAAAATTTTTGATTTAAGATAAACAGCCTTAAATCCCATTTTGAAATGAAAATGTTAAATAATTTATAAAAATTTCAGTTAATTGTAGTGCTTTAAAATCTTTTAGAGCCAAATGTATAGGTTAATTACAACACCAGTTAGCAAAAATTTTTTAAATTTTGTAGAAACCAGGACATTATTAAATATGAAATAAACAAGTAGCACATGGTCATAGGAAAATACCTGAATGCCTGTTTAGATAAGCAATCTTTAAAAAAATAAAACCTCTGTAGTTACCAATACCTAGTAGATTCTCCCCCAAATCCATGAGCTCTATTGTTGTATAGAGCCATTACCAGTATATTAATGTTTTTAACCTTCTAACTTCTGTCTCAAGAAAGTCCCCAATATCTGTAGGTTATCTTTAAAAAATTGTCTTTTAAGAATTTTTGAACTATTTAAAAAATTATTAACTAACTTATGGGCAGCTAGGAAAAACTCATGGAATCCATGAGAAGCAGACATGGAACTAAAAATCACTCATAGCACTAGAGGGTCATGAGGGGCTAGGTGCCAAAGATGGCTGCCAGGGCCAGGTATATCTGTACACCTAGGCAAGCCCAGCAAAACTGGCTTTTTCTCTTTGGTTAACTCCCACTGGGTCCAACCCCATAGCTCTTAGGCTACTGCGCTTATCTCCATAATCCCTTTATAAGGAAGTTGGCCATCTTTATCTCTGGGAGGTTTGGAGTCAGTTCCTCAGTAGGGATGTTCCTTCAGGGGGATTCCAGCAGTGGGGGTTGGCCTTTAAGTATTCCAAGGACCTTCAAAGATCTTAAGACCCATCCCAGCATAGCTGCTCTAATTCTGCTTCAATTTAAGAGATTGTTATTTCTTTATGATTAACTGTAATTGTTAATTTATAAATAACCTTATAAAATTATGAATGAAACATACCTGGATAAAAGCTATAGGCTAGAAATGTGTAATAAATACAGCAAGCATGAATTAGAAAAATTAAGATTCTAAATATAATATTAGAGAATATCTTAACAGGGGAAAATAATGAAAATTCTTTTCTACTTAAATTATGATGATTACCTGAATAGTAAATCTTAATTTTAATCATAAGGCAAAAATTGTTAAAAAACATCTTTACTATAAAAAGTTACATTGTCTTTTGTAGGGACAACTACCATATATTAAGTAATCAGATGTGATCATCTTATGTACATACACCCAGAACATGAGAAGGTCTGGTCTTACAACTCTATAAGCACTTATATAACATAGTACTTAAAATTTAGGAGAACAAGCTTACCATATGACAATAGAAACATTTAGATATTATTATCTTATCATAAGGAGAATGAAGAAATTCCAATGAAATTTTTAGAAGACAATTATATTTTCCTGGTTGTTAGATTTGATGGGATAAAATTCTATAAAAGAAATCAGAGGAATGAGCAAGTTTAATTAATCAGTATTGTGGTGGCTTTGTTATTTTGGGAATATATGGAAAAACTTTTAAGAACACAATGACATTTTCATTTGTAGTCCTATTAAAGATCAAAAATCAAGTGAGATAATCTTTCATAAAAGAAAACTTATAATCTATCAGAAAAACAATTGTGATCGATATAAAGCGTAAGTAGTTAAGACCTTAGATGTTATTAAAATTATTTGTTCTTATTTTTAAGTACACATCCATGTATTTAAAAATTGCATGCCGGGGCTGGAGAGGTGGTTCAGGGGTTAAGCCTCTGCCTTGCAGGCGGAAGGTCCTGAGTTTGGATCCTAGACCCAATGTATAGACACCAGGCAGAAGCGGGGGAGGCCTGCGTTTCTGGTTCTGGTAGGGCGGAGCCTGTGAATCCCAGGCAGAGTAAAGGAGGAGGTGAAGGCGTCCATGGTGGTTCCCGAATTCGCCCGTGGTTCTACACACACACACACACACACACACACACACACACACGCCCACATACACACAATTGAATAAATAAATAAATAAATGTTTAAAAAAATTGCATGCCATAATTTTAATATTAGCATGCAACAGAAATGAAAAAAAAAAAAAAAAAACTGAAGTGGCCCCAGATTTTTTTATGTTGAAACACAAGACACAACATGCAAATAACAGAACATATAAACATACAAACAAATGAACAACATACAATTTACTGGCAACTGTACAATTTACCTGCAACTGTCTTAAATTTACCCTTGAAAGCTTAACATTTAAGAGAAACTTATCATTTGAAACCAGATCTCATATTAGTATAGTTCAGCAGCTTAGTTTAATTATGAAAAACATTAAATGAAGATTAAACTTTAAAATTTAGTACCAAAACCAAATTACTATTTTTTTTCTATATCAAACCAAACTCTGGGATTTACATTCCCCTCAATAAAAGAAAGAGGTAAATTCATAATTTAATCTACAAAGCCAGACAATTGTTTCTCACTGCTTTTATATTTTCTGATTGATGGTTCTATATGCCCTAATTTTAACTGTTCTTGCACCAATTGTTCTATAGCTTGTATGTTGCAATGATAGCGGCCACTGTTCAACCCATACAGGCTCTTCTGATTTCCACTGTATCTTATCAGCATAATAAGTAAGAGTGGCCCCAATTAAAAGGTTTTGTTCCTATTTTACAGAGTTGGAACTACTAAAGCCATCCCCTTGAGGATAAAACATCTCTTTCCCATAATGAGAAAGGAAGAAAGGAAGTGACATAAGGCTGAAAACTTCTGGTCACAGGAATTGGGGGATTCTCTGCCTGATGTAAACATGAGGATTTATGGGGTAATGCCATAGATTCATCCTCTCCTTCTCCATCTGAGGAGTGAGGGATTTTGGCCTTAACGCCCATAGCAGGTGGCAGCAAAGTGACAGACAGGTTAACTAGCCAGCTCGATCTATAAGACCAGTAATGGAGAATGTGAAGCCTTCCTGGGAACCAGGTTCATGAAATGGGCAATATGCCTCTATATACTTAACACCTTATTGGGCCTCCAACATTTCCAAGGCTCATGAGCCACTTTCTCAGTACATCAAGAGGCCTTGATCTCAGGCCTTCCTTAATTACTCATTGACTTTGAGCCAACAGAGAGAACATATTCACATGACACATTGGCTCCCCTGCCTATAGATACTGGGTTTATAACCAAAATCTGGAACAACTTTAAAAGGCTGTTTGATCCCTCTTGATCCCTCTTCGATAGTAACTTACACTACCATAGGAGGAATTGTTCTTATATTAATTTTATTGCCTAAGTGTCTCCTTCAGCACATCTCGCAGCAGTACTCCATCAACATATGCTGCAGGTGCATATGGCCCTTGAACATCCAAGCCATGGTTTCCCTAGAGACATGGTTTGAGCTTGGATTGCAGAGATTTGTGAGGCCTCAGTCTAATCTACTATTCACATATCCTGACATGCCTTCCAGAGGTGAAGTCTTTTGAGGGCCAGTAGTCAATGATGGGTAAGATCCTGTGAGACAGGACGACCTAAGACAGGCATGGTCCATCATGCTGGACTCCCTCTGAGGCGGGGTCAACAGGTCAGAGCAAAGAACTCTGGCTCCTGCTGGCTGTCAAAACAAATAAAAAGGATGGATATGTAGAAAGAACATGACCAGACAGGCCTGTATTGTGTATATGGGCCACATGCGCAAATGCAAACTAGAACCTGCTGCCTTGCCCAGTGCTGATGTCAAAGTGCCTGACTGAGAGGACCAACCTGGACAGGACAAAGCAGCAGAAGCTCATGCTGGAACTAATGGAATGTTGGGTGGGGGTATATAAGCAGCCCAATATTTACAATAAATGAGTCTGCAAGCCCTGCAAGCCTGCTTTGCTATTTGCCTGACTTCCAGAGTTTGTGATGTTGACTTGGCACCTGCTTACCACCACACCCAAGGGCCTCCATGGGTTTCTGAGACTACAACAGTGAATTACTTAGGTGTTACTATTCTGTATACCTCTTAGAGGAAGAATCCTCAGTGGCTATTTCACTTGACATTATGTTACGTTCTTGAGATTCATTTATTTTGTACCATATTGTAAAGTTTTTTCTTTCTAAAGTTTTTCTTTAAAAGAATTCCATTCAGCAAAAGTGACAGTCAATGGAAACAAAGATATTGTAAATAAATATATTCCAAACCATGTATTAGATAAGCTATTAAATGTCAAAATATATAAAGAACCCATGCATTTTGATGGATAAGAAAACATAAATATTCAATTTGAAATGCTCTGAAGAGTCAAAATATGTAATTTTCTAAAGAGATATATGAATGACCAGTGGGAACATTAAAAAAAATGCTTTTAAGAACACAGATTGGGGCTGGAAAGGTGGCTCAGGGGTTAAGCCTCTGCTTTGCAGGTGAAAGGTCCTGAGTTCGGATCCCAGACCCCACATATAGAAGCCAGGGCGGCCTGCATTTCTGGTTCTAGTAGGGCGGAGCCTGTGAATCCCAGGGCAGAGTAAACAAGCAGGAGGTGGAGGCAGTCCATGGTGGTTCTCGAATTCGCCCGTGGTTCTACACACACACATACACACACACACACACACACACACACACATATACACAAATGCACACACATGCATACACATGCAATTGAATAAATAATAAAAAACACAGATGATCAGACAAATAGAATTCAAAATCACAAAGAGCTATTACCTCATATCCATTAATGGTAAGAATCATTAAAATAATAATAATAATAATGATTAATAATAATTATTAATAATAATAATAAATAATTGCTGGCCTGGATGAGGAGCTTAGCCTTGTGCTCTACAGGCAAACTTGTACAACCACTGTGAAAAATAATTATTGAAAAACCTCAAAATTTTGGGACTAGAAAAATCATACGATGCTGCAATTCCACTTATAGGCATTTATGTACATGGAATTAGGTTACGGTTTTTAAGACATATATTATTGTTTGCTGTCATTGCATCATTACTCTCAATAGCAAAGATGCTGAAAAAAACTATTTATCAGGAAATAGACATCAATGAACAAATGGAAAAAGAAAATATGAAATTACATACAAACACAGAGGGAGGGAGAATTCCCTAGACTCAACCTTCCTCCCATTTTCCTAAGACTATTTATGGTAGGTCCAGTGGTCCAGCACTAACAGAGCAGTGATAATGACAGGACCACCATAGTGGGTATATGGCAGTCATCCTCCATGTGGTGGTTCTGCTAGTAACTCTGATTCTTTGTCTGAAATTTTGAATTGTAAGTATAATCCAAGTCTTGATTTTCACCTAGTTTTAACTGTGTATTGTAATTAATAATTGTGAAGTTATCTTCCTGCCTTCTTTTTACTCTTACCCCTTCTCAAATTTCCAATGAGCGCATTGCATTAAACTCTGAAAAATGTGAAACAGTTTGTTTTCCTGTTTATCACTATTTCTTTAGTGATAAAGAAATAGATAAATGACACATTATTTTTGTACTGCTTAGATTTTTATATTAATTCAAATCATCTATAATTAATGTCTGAATTTCTGACATAAAATTTCAACTGGCACAAAAGTTTAAAAATATATAACTTGGGCTTTGGAATATATATATATATATATATATATTTATATTTATATATAGTTCAGGGATAGATTAGGTCATGTAGCATAAATGCCTTTTAAAATTATTGGCATTACCACTATTCTGACCATCCCATGTTGAAATCTGAATTCTACTAGTCATAACAAATGATATGTATTTCTCTAAATCCTTTACATAGTTATGGTTTTATAGTTTTTCAGAAGATATCTTTCTGCATTATTTCTTTTCTACTTCACTAGTTACACCTCAATTTCTGACTTTATGAATAAAATTGGAACACCAAAGATCCAGTGTCTATCTGAAACATAAACAATCTGCATGTTAACTTCTTTTGCTCTTAAAGTATTTTGATCCTGTAAATTTTCTCTTTAGATTTTTATGCTCCAATTTTGAAAAAGATAAAATTCATCTGTAGCTAGACATCTAGTTTAAAAATCCTAGGTCTGACAGATATTAACTCTATTGCTCTAGCAACTCACTTAAGCCTTCTAAGCTTCAATATCCATGTAGTAAAATTGGGGTGATGACTGAATGAGTTCAAGAACATAGAGATCCTACAATAGCACATCTAACAGTGTCAATATGGTATGAAAGGTTGCTGTTATTATTACTATTTGTATATATTCCTGGCAAGCAATAACCCAGCATGTATATTTTCAAAGTAAAACTTTGGGTTAGGGAAAATAAATTCTTTCTTTAGAAGAAATTTACATGCAACACTTTATGACTGTAAACTGAGAACACAAATCAAATAAGAATTTTGTGTTAATTTATACAACAAATACGTAACTAACTATTACTGATGTTTTTTGACTTTTCAGAAAGTCATGCTCAGTTTCATTTATCAGCACTGATGCAAAAACACACATGGTTTGTTGGGCTCTAGTGCCCATTAGCATGACATGGCATAACATTTCTTTCATATTGTTGTGTCATGGCTTTGGTGTCACTACTATGACACTTTGGACTTAGATTATTTCATGAACATTCTAAGGGTAGAATGTCATCTAATGAATCATTAATATTGCTGTAACAGCATGATTTTCCATTATATTCTCTTCCTGAATGGTAACCTGACTTGACCTTAATGAATCTGGGAAATAATGGACTCATCGTTCATCTGCCTGTTCATTCGATAACAGCAATAGAGACACACAAGCCATGCTTTTCTTTAAGCCAGCACAGCAATGGGGACAGTCATTAATCTGAGAAGATGGCTTCTTTCTTACTCACTCACAGAACTCACAGCCTCCTTCCTCAATTACCTGTTGGAAAGGGATGCTCACTTCACAGTAGAAAATTGTAGGAAAGTTTTCATGTGATTCAATATTGAAACCTTAAAAATGATTCTATAGAAGGCAAAATATTAGTTTTCTAGAATATGAAAATGTAAACTAGTTTGTAGGAAATATTTCAGTATGCTCAGTTTCTGTAACCAACTTCTTGAAGTATGCAGGCACCAGAATAGACAAAATACAAGCAATCTGCAGCCAAGTTTTCTAAGGAACTCAAAGATACTTGAGGTTTAATGGACATTCATGGGCTAGGAAGGCTTGTCAGAGATGTTTCCAATTAATGCAAGGGAACCAGATCTTGTATTTTTGTATCCACGAAGTAGTTATAGTAACAGGAAGAGACCATAAACTCACTGAAATTGGTTTGGGGCCATTACTAATCAATGTATGTGCAAATGAGGAAAAGGGAAATTATGGGTGGCTCCCAGAACATCTTGACTCACACAAATGTATAACAAAAGCTATCACATGCTATATCTCTGAAGTTCAACAATGTGCTTTACAATAATAAGCATGTAATGTAATATGGTATGTGTACATGTACAATGCTTTCTGTATACATGAGAAAAACAAAAAGAAGAGCCAATCAAGCTGTGAGCATGTGGAATAGAAAGTTCAAAGGTAATTGTAGAAAATACAATGAGAACAAGAAATGCTCAAGCTTTATTTAAGTAATTAAATGAATATTTGTTTTAGATTTAGAAATTGTCTGCCAAGATTGCTAAAAAATCTTATGCCTGCAAATGTAATAAAAATTATTAGGTTGAAAATTAAAATTAGAGCATTGAGAAGTAAGCTCTGATACTCCATTAAATTACACAATCCCACAAACAAAAAGAATTACAGTGTAAAAGTTAAGCATAAAAGTGAATGTGATAGATGCTCTGGAGGATGGGAGGGAGAAAGCAGGAAACACAAAGAGAGGAGAAAGAAGGAAAAGATGTGAGAAGGAAAACAGGGAGAAGGGAGGGGGAGGGAGAAGAAGGGAGTTACCTATTGAGCTTGTATAACTAGTCAAAAAATGTAATAAAAAGTGAAAGTGATAGCTTACACATTTAGTTTTTTAAAAACATCAACATTTTCAACATTCTATTATTAATAAGGCTAAAATAATTACTTCGTCAAATATACCTTTCAATTAGTGAGTGAAATGATGTATTTAAAGAAAATCTAATATGAATCATTGTTATGAAAATGTTAATCAGAGTAATTGAATATGTTAAGAAAGATCCAAAACAAGAAAAAACAACACATTAAAATGTGCTTGCTGATTATAGCAGCTAGAATTTTCAAAACCCATTTAAAAAAATCTTGTGTCTGAATTATATTTCACTGCCCAATGGGTCTGACAAGGTGAACTCGAAGAGATCTTTAGTAATAGCTGACTTATTTCTAGGACTGTTTGGGTGACACCATGAAAATCCTATCATCTGATACAATAAAGGTGAAAAGATAAATAATTTCAATGAGATGACAAGGAAAAGTTAAGTGCAACCTAAAACAGAACCTAATTGTCAAGGTTTTGTCCGTTTTCTAAGTTTTAATTGCTTTTGGTGAAGATAATAATCTACCCAACTTAACTGAAGTATCTTTTGCATTTTTCAGATAAAAAAGTTGTCCTATGAATAAATTAAAAAGTAATGGTTGATTATTGCAAAAAAGATCTTAATATTAAAAGAAATATTTTCCTTTTTGTGTCACTATTACCAATTACCTGATATAGCCATTTAAAAGAGGGAAGAAAGATTTGTTGTGCTCAAAGTGAGGTTCATTATGGCCAAGAGACCGACATGGCAGGACAATTCATATCATAACAACCAGGAAGCAGAGAAAGGAAATTCATGAGAGATCAAGGAACCCTCAAGGACACACAGTGATTATTTCATTTGGCTTGGCCCTACATCCCACTTGAACCAGAATGCCAACCTCTGCTGCTTCTTGCTGTGCCTTCCGTTATGTGATTCTTTCCACAATGTAGACATGCCCTAAGCCTGTGGAACAATAAGGCAAATAAATGTTCTCTTTCTCTTCTTTCATGGTTTATGAATATTGTCTTGACAGCAGCAAAAAGAAAAGTAATTGTTACATCTACTTAGCTGCAAATTTTCTTTTTATCAATGGAACACCACATAGGTGGAAAGAATCAAATATCTACAATATATTTGCTGACAATTTTAGTATGGTAAAGAACAAATTCTCATACAACTTCTAATAGCCCTAACCCTGAGTGCTGCTTCATTGCCGTCATTACAGGGCCAGTACTTTCTTTTACTTTTCCATGTTCAGACATCCTCATTTGCTATCTTTCTGTAATCAAGGAAATGTTAAGGACAAGCTAAGACCTCGGCACTGATTGCTACTATCTTATTTCCTTCCATTTTTCAGTCATTCTCAGTCTTGACAGTTCCTCAGCAATAGACTAGTTCTAGCTACACATTTTTGCTTTGCAGGGACATAGGGGACTTTGAAGATTACATACGTTTGTTTATTTCAGGTACCAAAAGAGGCTTATGTAGTTTACATTTGAGAATCATTTTATTCTTTAGTTTTTTTTTTTTAAATGAAAAGCACTCTGATTCAAGCTTTATACAGTTATTTAATTATGCCAAGGCATATTTTATATTTCTTGTAGAAAAATGAATTAATGGAATAACTCTATTCAAACAAATAAACAAATGTGAGTTTACTATAAAGCTAACAAAATATTAGAAAACATAAAACTGTGTCATGAGTATAAGAAAGAAAGAAGCAATTCCAAGTCAATAGATAACTCGAGATTTATCTACAAGTGAAATGTCTGACAGTGATTGTCTATTTCAGATATGGTTTTGTGTATTTCTAGGAATTCTCTCCATTGCTAGTAATGTCTCACAGTCTTTCCACATCTTAACTCATCAATTCACTGAAAAGAAAAATGATACTATTAGGTTCAGATAGTTTAAATTTAGTATTAAATGTTATAATTTAAATGGTAGGTCATTTCATTTTGCAGCATCTGAAAGACAGAATATACATTAGCTAAAGAAATATTACTCTGGAAAAAAATCACCACATCTATTTAATAGTGTATGCTCATTTCCAGAATGTTTCTTTCTTGAATTGAAGATAATTCTCCATGACATTTTCAATTTGATTCTGTGACCGTTTCTATCCGAAATCATTTATTACTCATTTTGACCATTGACTGGTGGACTTCCCTTTAAATCACTATCATTATTGTCTGTATGTGCAATTAGTGTACATGGAAAGATGGAAGATTCTGGGAACACTTTCTTATAAGTTTTTAAGACATATGAACATCAATGAGGCAGTATTTAATATTCTTCCTCCTGAGATTTTAATATTTAAGTGTTTATTGTTTTAGGACAAGGTCTCAGTTTGTAATTCAAATGTCAGAGGTTAGCAGCAATACCAGTAAGAAACCATCAGCAGCACTTTTGCTCCTAATTCTCATCCTGACATGTTACAAAAATAAGCATGATAATTTTATGGCCCCTTTTCCTGCCTAAGATGTAACTACATTAATCTGAAAGACAGCTGATTTTTCAAGGTCAAAAGTGCTTAGTTACAAATTGATGAGCTATTATGCGTGTCTGTGGTTTTCTTGATGGCACTGTATTAATAATATGCATACCGAACAGCCATAAAAATTCCATTTAAAGGTATTAAGGCATACTGGGACACTTAATCAGGTTAAAATTCTTGTCATTTGGTTCTAGGCACGATGTTGTTCAGCCAATGATTAACAATGATGACATGCCTGTCTATTACAGGAGTTCAGATTTCACTGAAATGACCTTTTTTTGTTTTCTGCATCTAGCAAATGATTCAATGAAAATGCATTACAGTGGTATTCATTGTTTTAAATAGCTCCTACTCTCTCCCAGTCTGGATTGTTTTTATTAGAAAATCGAGAGATAATGTACTTGTAGAGGTGCTGACATTCTTTCAGAGTAGGAATAAGGCACTCTGAGATGAAATGTTTTTAAAATATGAATCACATTGTAAGCTTTCTTTTATGATTTATAAAAGCTATCTCACTCTGTGAATTCTGTGCTCTCAGAAACCAAGAAAGATTAAGTGAGAGAAAGCTACCAAAAAGCTTCTCCTGATAGCCTCTTACAGTATACCTTGTGAGTTCAAGGGGAATGGTATTTAATATGTGAAATACAATGCAAGAGAAATGAGAATTAGTCTGCATATGTGTACATCATAGATAAAATCACAGAAAAGAATGAACATTTCTACCTTATAAAAATTTTATCTCTTTATCCCAATAGAGGATGAAGAATAAATTTACAGATTAACAAGCAAATAAATGAACATTAAGTAACATTTGTAAAAATAGTATAATGATATTTTTTAATTGTGGAAAGTAAATTACAATTTTAACCTTATGTCTGTTTAATATATGTGTATGTTTATAAAAATACTTGGTAAATACTAAATTACATCTGTTATGTAATAATATCTAATGCCATAAATTAGTTTGCTCATAAACTTGAAAGGACAAAAACTTTTCTTCAGAGAAACAAATAACACCACCATTTACTGGAATACCAACTTTTCTATAGAATTTCATATAAAGAATTTCAAATATTTGATTCTTTTTTTTAAAGATTTATTATTATTATTATTTATTCAATTGTGCGTGTGTATGTATGTGTGTGTGTGTATGCGTGTATGTGTGTGTAGAATCAAGGACAAATTCCGGAACCACCAGGGACTCCTCCACCTCCTCCTTGTTTACTCTGCCCCGGGATGTTTGGATGTAATTTAATCAGACAGAATTTATATACTTTAAAATGATGTATTCATTAGCATTTAGCTGTAGATAACAATTTCTAAAAAATCTTAAGAATCTGAAAAAGATTGTTCTATTGGACTTACAAAAGTATCTGTAAATTAATGTCTACACAAAACTTACACATACTGTTTACAAAAGCTTTTCTCATAATTTCCAAAATTGGGAAAATATTGTTTTATTGAAATTGGTCCAATTATAGCAAATGCATCACACCAACTCAAGATATTAATGGTGGAAAGAAGGAAATAATGGAGGAATGATATCGTATGTTCTGTTTGTTTATTGTAATGCTACAACCACTAAGAAGAAATAAAATATGAAAATCAAATATTTGGGGCTGGAGAGTTGGCTCAGGGGTTAAGCCTCCGCCTTGAAGGCAGAAGGTCCTGAGTTCAGATCCTAGACCCCACGTATAGACGCTGGGCGGAAGCGGGAGCGGCCTGCGTTTCTGGTCCTGGTAGGGCGGAGCCTGTGAATCCTCGGGCAGAGTAAACAAGGAGGAGGCCGTCCATGGTGGTTCCCGAATTTGTCCGTGGTTCTACACACACATACACGCACACACATACATACTCGCACAAACAACACATACACACGCACAATTGAATAAATAATAAAAAAAATTACTTCCAAACATAAGAAGCAACTTGAATTTTCAAATATGCTTATATGAAGTTTGTATTTTCTGTAATTACTAAAAAATATAACCATATCTAAAGTTCTATCATTTTTGAAAAATATATAGTTTTATTTTTTTCTTACTTAAAGCATTGGGGAAGATTTAAAACATATAAATTCCAGTGAAAGTTATCAATCTATATTTTGCATCTTTAACAAATAAGGCATATTTTCTCTCTTTTTCATTTTCATGTATATGTCTTGGTTCATTTGCCTGTGTGGGTGTGTTTGAATGTATATGGGCATACATGCTTAGGTTGTATACAGTCTTGTGTTTGTGAACACTCAGGTAGAAGCCAGAGGTTGACATCATACCACATCATCACACTCTTCTACTTTATTCTTTTGAGGCTGTATCTCTAATTGGAGCCACTACTCATCTATAGGATAAGTATTACTAGTCACTTTAGAGATTTCTACTCTCTACTTTCTGAAAAAGAAAATTAGATGTGTTATATCAACCACCCAGAATTTTATGTGGATATGGAGATTCAAACACTGGTCTTTCCTGAACATCAAGGTCTTAAACGACTGAGCCATTTCTCCAGGCCTAGTAAAGCAGCTTTCAATACATTTTCTATATTCAATAACATGTTATAAGGTTGATAATTTTTATGGATAAATTATAAAATATTATGATTTTATGTCATTGAATTAGCCACTCATTTACAATATATTAAAATGTTATATATGATTTTCAAAAAATTTCACTTGCATGTTATATTAAGCCTAATATCATCAAAACGTTTGGAAAGTTGGGTTAGAAAAATGATTCAACTCTCCACCCCACCGCTGCTCCCAGTACTCCATCCCAGGTGAGTTCGGTCAGCCTCTCAGGTGGCCCTGTATCCCAGAGGCACCCAGGCTGCCTTCGGTTTTGTCTGGGCCATGCCCCGGGCCCCAGCCCCTTGCTTCCTCCCGCCCGCCTGTCTGCCCTACAGGACAGGACTTGCTCATATTCCTCCATCCTGGACCTTAGGTGGGCCACTAAGCCAAGTTCCAGGTCCCAGGTGAAGAATTCTGCCATAAACATCAGCCCCTCTGCCTCTCTGGCCCACAGGGGACCCAAGCATCTGGTCCACAGAAGACACACTGCTACTCAGAATTCAATAGAGTCCAAAGGAAACTCAAGCAAAACTCTAAGGGATAAAGGCCATATATCTGAAGCCCTCTACAATAATCCTATCACATGGGAGAGATTCTTCATATCCAGCCCAAAGATAAGTAAACCTTTTTTTCACCTTACTGTTCCTTTCTAGTATTAATTGCTGTAGACCAACTTTTCCATACAGCCAACCCAAAAACATATACAATTCCAGGGAGTATACTACTCACCCTCACATATCAACAAGACACAAAAGCATAAAAGTGCACTACCATACTAATATTCACCCCCTGTCTA
Organism: Typhlomys cinereus; assembly: GCA_023101885.1. Taxonomy (NCBI): domain Eukaryota; kingdom Metazoa; phylum Chordata; class Mammalia; order Rodentia; family Platacanthomyidae; genus Typhlomys; species Typhlomys cinereus. The sequence goes on from JALPQD010000020.1 coordinate 3,919,132, forward strand.
CATAACCTGACTTAACTGATGTACTAACAGCCTAATAGCCTCATCTAGGAAATAACAATAACAAAAGACAAATGTACCCAATCCAAGGCAAGCACTAGTAATAACCGCCTAAGTGTAATAATGCCAACGAAATCAGTTTAGTCAAAAACACACAGAAACTGAAAGGTCCTAAGAAACAAAACAACAATGCCGAAGTCAAAGTGCAGATCCATGAGAAGCAAAACCCAAGAAGACCAATCTCCCACCCAAAGAAGTAACCCCACAATGATGGATTACAACCAGAACAAATTCACAGAAAATAGTCAAGAAAGCCAGACCCAAGATAATGACTTTCAAAGTATGATCATTACCATGATTAATACTATGAAAGAGGAAATCCAAGAGGAGTTAAACAACCGCTTTTGAACAGGAACACAACAGGCACTTGGAGGAGTTGAGAAAAACAGTTCAAGAAACAAAAATAAGCATAGAGCAGCTAAAACAGTCTCAGGCAGAGGTTAAAATTGAACTAAAAGACAAGTTATCTTCAACCCAAAATAAACAGAGAGTCTTATCAGCAGAACTAATGAAGCAGAAAATAGAATTTCAGATCTTGAAGACAAAGTGGGAGAATTAACCAGCTCAATGCAAGAGATTGTTAAAGCCAAAAAGATACTTGAGAGGAACATTTAAAAGATACAGAACACCCTGAAGAAGCCTAACATGTGCATTCATGGAATACCAGAGCAAGAATCCCGAAATACCACCATAAATGAAAACTTCCCTCAACTAAAGAATGAGAGGCCCATCCAAATACAAGAAGCATTTCGCACTCCAAACAGATATGACCAAAATAAAAAATCACCACGGCAAATAATAGTCAAAACACTCCACATTCAAGACAAAGAAAAGGTACTGAGAACTTCAAAAGAAAAAAATGCAAGTCACTTTTAAAGGTAAACCTATTAGAATAACAAATGACTACTCAATGGAAACAGTAAAATCAAGAAGAGCTTGGAGAGACATACTTCAAGTATTAAATGAGCAAAAATGCCAATCCAGACTCACATACTCGGCAAAACTGTCTGTCATGATTGAGAGAGAAAGAAAAGTTTTCCAGCACAAAGACAACTTGAAGGGATACATATCTACCAAACCAGGCCTTCAAAAAATGCTAGAAATGATACTCAAACTTGAAGAAAAAAAACAAGCATATCCAGGAGGACAGAAGGGAAGTATAATACCACCAAAACATAAATGTCAAACAATACGCTTACGAAATACACTAAACATAAAAAATGTCCAGAATTAAAAATAATTTCTCCATTATAATATTAAATGTCAATGGTATTAACTCACCAATCAAGAGACACAGATTAAAAACTTGGATTAAAAACCACAACCCATCAATCTGCTGCCTTCAAGAAACTCATCTCACCACAAAAGATAGGCACATCCTAAAAATGAAAGGCTGGTCCAAAATTCTGCAAGCTAATGGAACCAGGAAATAGGCAGGTATAGCCATTGTGCTTTCGGACAAAGTGAACTTCAAACCAAAAAAAAATCATAAGAGGCACAGATGGATACTACATTTTAGTCACAGGTACAGTTCACCAGGAAGACTTCACAATACTGAACATATATGCACCCAATACGGGCCCCTCCACATTCATTAAGAAAACCCTAAAGCATCTAAAGCAAGAAATCAACTCCCAAACGATAATTCTTGGGGATTTTAACACCACCCTCTCAACATGGGATAGATCAACAGGTCAAAAACTTAACAGAGACACTTTGGAACTTAATCAAACAAACCCTTAATGAAATGGACCTTACAGATCTCTATCAAACTTTTCATCCACACACCAAAGAATACGTATTTTTCTCAACAGCATATGGAACTTTCTCCAAAGTAGATCACATATTGGGCCACAAAACGAATCTACACACATACAGGAAAGTTGAAATTCTAGCCTGTGCCCTATCAGAACACCATGGCCTAAAGCTGGACATCCACAACACAACAAACAACAGAAAATACACTAACTCCTGGAAACTTAACGATATGATGCTGAATGAGAACTGGATTCAGGAAGAAATTAAAAAGGAAATTCAAGATTTCCTGAAAGTGAACAATAATGAAAATACAACTTACCAAAATCTCTGGGACACAATGAAAGCTGTCCTAAGATGTAAGTTCATAGCTCTTAATGACTATATCAAAAAATGGAAATATCAGAAATAAATAACAATGCAGCTTAAAGCTTTAGAGAAACTAGAGCAATCTGATCCCAAAAGCAGCAGAAGAGAGGAGATTAGCAAAATAAGGGTAGAAATATCCAACATCGAGAGTAGGAAAACGATACAGAAAATCAACCAGTCAAAAAGCTGTTTCTTTGAAAAAAACAATAAGATTGATACACCCCTAGCTAAATTAACCAAAAGCAAGAGAGAGAAAACCCAAATTAAAAAATTCAAAATGAAAATGGAGCTATCACTACTGATACCCAAGAAATCCAGAGAATTATAACGTCATATTTCAAAAACTTATATTCTGTGAAATATGACAACACAAAAGACATGCATGAATTCCTAAGTAAACACAACTTACCTAAATTGAATCAGGAAGTTGTGAACTATTTAAATAGTCCTATAACATATGAGGAAATTGAGGAAGTAATCTTGAATCTTCCCATCAAAAAATGTCCTGGACCAGATGGATTCAGCACAGAGTTCTACCAGACATTTAAGGAGCTAATAACACCAATATTTCTTAAACTGTTCCGTCAAATAGCAAAGGAAGGAACACTACCAAATTCCTTCTATGAAGCTAATATCGTCTTAATCCCAAAACCTAATAAAGATACACTTAAAATAGAAAATTATAGGCCAATCTCTCTGATGAACACAGATGCAAAGATTCTCAACAACGTCTTAGCAAATTGGATTAAAATGCATATCAAAAAGATCATCCACGGGGATCAAGTAGGCTTTATCCCAGGCACACAGGTTGGTTCAGCATAAGCAAATCAATAAATGTAATTCATCATATAAACCAGTCCAAAGTCCTAGACCACATGATACTCTCGATAGATGCAGAAAAAGGTTTTGACAAGATCAAACAGCCTTTTATGATCAAAACCCTAGAGACAATTGGAATGGAAGGAATCTTTATCAATATAATAAAGCTGTATACAACAAGCCAACAGCAAGGATTATACTCAATGGGAAAAACTTGTAGCATTCCCACTTCAATCAGGAACTAGACAAGGCTGTCCACTCTAACCACTTCCATTCAATATTGTACTTGAAGTCTTAGCTGAAGCCATAAGACAAGAAAGGGACATAAAAGGGATTCAAATCAGCAAGGAAGAAGTCAACCTATTCCTATTTGCAGATGACATGATCTTATACCTGAAGGATCCCAAAAACCCCACCAGGAAGCTCCTGGAACTAATACAGAAGTTCAGCAGGGTGGCAGGATACAAAATAAATGTGCAAAAATCAGTGTCCTTCCTATATGCCCAGAATGAAAGAAGTGAAAAAACCTTAAGAGAAACAATACCATTTACAATAGTCCCTAAAAAAATGAAATACCTTGGTATAAACCTAACCAAGGAAGTAAGAAAAATTTATAATGAAAACTTTAAAACCCTAGAGAAAGAAATCGCATGGAAAGACCTCCCATGTTCCTGGATTGGCAGAATCAACATCGTAAAAATGACCATCCTACGAAAGGCAATATACAAATTCAATGGTATACCAATTATAATCCCAAAGAAATTCTTTAAAGAGGTTGACCAAACAATCTCAAAATTCATATGGAGGCACAAAAGACCCAGGATAGGAAAGACAATCCTGAGTAACAAAAGCACTGCTGGAGGTATCACCATACCAAACCTTAGTCTATACTACAAATCCATAGCTATAAAAACAGCCTGGTACTGGCTGCAAAGTAGACACATAGATCAATGGATAAGGGTTGAACACCCAGATATAAGCCATTTGATGTTTGACAAAGGTGCCCAAAAAAATCCAATGGAAAAAGAACAGTATCTTCAACAAATGATGCTGGCAAAACTGGATATCAACACGCAGAAGATTAAAACTGGACCCGTACTTGTCACCATGTACAACACTTAATTCCAAATGGATCAAGGACCTTGATATAAGGCCAGAGACTATAGAAACCATAGTTGAAAGGGTACGGAACTCCCTCGAGCTGATTGGGCTAGGCCAACATTTCCTAAACAGACATCCAATGACACAGTCACTGCTACCAACTCTCAAAAGATGGGATCTTGTGAAATTAAAGAGCTTCTGTGGATAAAGAGATTGTAACTTGAGCACAAAGGCAACCCACAGAATGGGAGAAATACTTCACTAACCACATATCTGATAGAGCTCTATTATCCAGAGTGCCCAAAGAACTTAGAAAAATAAACACCAAGGAAATTAATGCCCCAATTAAAAAATGGGCTTTGGAACTTAAAAGAAACTTTATTGGGGATGAAATTAAAATGTCTAACAAATATCTTAAAAAATGCTCCACATCTTTAGCCATCAGGGAAATGCAAATCAAAATTTCCCTGAGATATCATCTCACCCAGGTCAGGATGGCAAAAATAAACAATACAAACAACACCAAATGCTGGAGAGAATGTGGAGAGAAGGGAACTCTCCTATATTACTGGTGGGAAGGTAGGCTCATACAGCCACTGTGGCAAGCCATCTGGAGATTCTTAAGGAAATTAAAAATTGAAATGCCATATGACCCTGCTATTCCACTTTTAGGAATAACCTCCCATACAGCAAAAATTCACCTCGATAGCACAAGCACGACCATGTTCATAACAGCAGTGTTTAGAATAGCTAAGTCAAGGAATCAACTCAAATGTCCAACAGTTGATGAGTGGATAAGAAAAAGTGGTACATCTATACAATGGAGTACTACTCAGCCATAAAAAATGATGAATTAATGGAATTTGCCAAGAAATGGATGGAATAAGAAACAATTATATTGAGTGAAGTATCCCAGACACAGAAAATTAAGTGCCGTATGTACTCCCTAATTTATGGCTCCTAGAACCAAACCCACTTACATATACTCAAGGATAAATCTCTGCAATACCTACAGTAATTGCAAAGATTATGAACAGGAGAGATGGGGTAGGAGGGCCACACCAGAAACAAGGAGAGAGGGGACCATGTTACAGCAGAGAAAATAGGCCACCATAAAGGACTACAAGTAAGTAATGAGACATCTGGTTAAGGTCACAGACTTTCCTTACGGATCATTTGAAACTGATGGGGTATGATCTTTCCAGAAGGGGAAGACATATAGTCTGGCAGATGAAAAGTAACCATTTCAGAGATGGGTGATTGACCCCTCCCTCACTGTGGTTTCCTACTTTTATTACATCTACCTTTGAATATACTTTTGTAACAAGACTCTAATGTAACATGTTTTTATCTCTGGCCAGGGGGTGACATCCAATACCCATCATGAAGGGCATTGCAGGAGCAGTAAAACTGAAAAAAAAATCAACAAACCATAATCCAGAACTTCAGATATTCTGTATCAACCACCTGAAACTAGGCCAGCCTAATCTCTCCTCATCCTGAAGCTCAGGGAAATTTGCAGAAGAGGGGGCCGTAAGAGTGTAAGAGCACAAGGATGGGATGAGCAATGATATGCAAGATATTCCACACAAGTTAGGGCCGAAGCAATCATAATTGGACTTTGCATGCCTTGCACAATGTCAAACACACTATTGACCCCACAAAGTCTAGCATTTGCTAAAGGCACTAGGATCCTTGGAGGCAAGGGATTGACAGCCACAGTAGTGTTCCTATGCTTAAGGGGAACACAGGAAAGGGTTCTGGGAAATGCTACTGGGTCCTTGCACCTCATCGGAGAGGAGGACCCAGAGGAGAGTTTGGCATGCACATTAAAGGATGCTCCAGGGATGGGAGGGGGAGGCACTGAGGGATGGGGAGACAGGGGGGAGCAGAGAGGGGCACAGGTCAGTGGGAGTTTGGAGGGAGGGAGGGGATCAGTGTGCCTGTTAAGTTTTTATGAGTGGAAATAAAATAAATAAATAAATAAATAAATAAATAAATAAATAAATAAAAGAAAAATGATTCAAGAGTTCAGCCTCTGCCTTGCCAGAAGAAACATCTAAGTTTGAATCCCAGATCCTATATAGCAATACTAGATAGAAATGGTGGCCTACACTTCCAGCCCTGGAGGACAGAGCATAGGAAACCCTAGAGTAAAAGTCAAAAGGAGGTAGAGCAAACTAGTAAGATTCCAAAAGTTACCCTTTGGTCTCCATAGGTACACATAGTGCCTCTGATACAAACATACTCACACACAAACAAATAAATAAATAAAAATGAAAAGTGTGAAAATTGTTGAGTACTTCACAAAAATTAAATAATTTAACATGTTTACAGAATTTTAAAAAAAGCCTGAATATATTGTCCTAAGCAACTTTAAATATGTCTCAACTTCAATTAAAACTTTGTTGAGATTCCATCTCATCTCTGTCAGAATGGATATCAAGAAATCAAATGACAACAAAAGCTGATCAAGATTTTGGAAAAAAGCAAGCATACACTGTTAGTGGAAATGTAATCTAGTACAGCCAAATCAGTATGGCAAATTATCAAAAGTAAACATAAAACAGCATTATGATCTAATCATATTACCTTTGATGTAGATGCAAAATATTCAAGTCAGTCAGATATAGAAAAATTTGCTTGCCCAAGAACTATTCAAGATATTCAAATCATGACATTAAGCTTGGTGTTCCATATACAGATGAATGGATAAAGAAAATATAGCATATAGAGATAATGAAGTCTTACTGAACGATAAAGAGTAGAAATATTTCCTTTTCAGGAATAAGGGAAGGAATCAGATAGAGTTCATCATATTAAGTGTGATCAATAGTACCACAAAAGCAAATGTAATTATCTTTTCTTATTTACAGAAACTAGAAAGTAGGATAAAGAGGTCCTTTACTGAGAAAGTGGGATATTGGGAATTAGAAAGTGAAGATAATGATTAGATTGAGGAGAATAAAACAAATGTTAGAGGAGCAGAGTATGACCAGAGCGCATTACATACGTGGACTGTCATAATGAAACCATTTTGTGCAATTAATATATGCAAACAAAAACTCCCATAAATTCTAGTGAAATTTTGTAAGTGTTGGTAAGCTTGTGGGAAAAATACATATAATTATAAAATTATTTTGTTATTATTTTCCTAATTTGTGAAATATACTTTATGAGCTAAGCATAAATATTTTTAAATATTTTCAAATGCTATGTTCAGAAGGTCACTATGTAGACCTCTAATTAACTTAAATTTGATGAAAATAAGAGGTAGAAACTATTTATGAATACATCAAACTCAGCCCTTAGCAAGTAAAAACCGATATTTGCAAGTGGCAAAATCTATTCATATTTATTGGTTGCAAATATCCATTCCAAGTTCTTTCATCCATATCATTTCCAGTTAATACAAGTGTGTAAATATAAATTCATAATCTATATCACATATGTATTTTTGGTCATTATCATGGACTGAATATGAAAAACAACTTTAGTGAGTACATACCAGGATATTAATCCTTTTTCTTTCCCAGAATCTTAGTTTTGAATAGTTAAGCATTGATAGAGTTGCAGTCCTTTTTGCCCACACAATGCTGTCTGTGTTTTGTTCAGCCTTGTGCAGGCCCAATGCTGATAACCACAGTTGCTGGGAATGAATGACTGCCATCACTTTGGCTTTCACACTCTTTCAGCTTCATTTTCTATGATGATCCCCAAGAGACTTAAGTGGGTGGTATGAAGGCCATATTTAAAACATAACCCTCATCTATTACTTGTTCATAACTTGTTCAGTTCTTGGTCTCTGGATCCATCTTTGTTCACTGCAAAAAGAAGCATCTCTAATTAAGGGTTAGAATAGAACTTATTTGTGGCATAAAAATTTAGTAAGCAGATGATGTGATGTCAAGTTGGCTAAGCCAATAAATAAGACTCTCCCCTAGAGACTAAGATCTTTTGAAGTTAAGATTGATCATAAAGTATCCAGCATTAATTCCCTGTTGTGGAATCCCTCTTTCCAAGCAAAGAGTGACTGGTTACCACCATAACATTTATACCATCATTGTTCTGGTGGACATATTTTGTCTAGCATGCTGATCTTCTCAATCTTAGAGTTCACAGCTAGATATGATGCTTGGTGTCATTTTGACTCCAACAGTCTGTTTAAACCATTCATTTCTATGAAAGCTGGTTGTCATGTAGAAGTTTCTAGCTCTGTTTCAGCTGAATTTTTTCTTCTACTGTTGCATTGTTATATGTTATATTCACCAATAGAGTCATATCAACTGGTTTTAGTGGTCAACCAGGATAAATGGCAAGGGTCTTATTGTCTTGGGGGCATCTGGCATTCCTTGACCAATTTCTGCAAATGTATCTCACAAATGCATCAAAAATTTGGTTTAGCTATTAGTTACTTCTAAAAATGGCAATTCTTGACAGGAAATCTCCCTTCAAACTTATATATTATTAAATGTGTTACAAGGAGTTTATTTTTCATGTGGGTTTTTACAAGCCCTACAATTGGTTGCAAATACATTCCTCCTTGCAACTCATGCATTTTGGTCTCACTGATGGAAAATTAACTATTAGATAAAATTGTCATCAGAAAAGTGGAGTCATTGTTATGTTAAAACGTGACCATATAACTCTTCAGCCTTTAAGATTTGGAAATGTTTGGAGGAACAAGATATGAAGTTCAACAATTCTATGAGAATTAATTACCTATTACATAATTCTGGTGTGAACTTAAAATATCAAGTGACCAACAAGGACAATAATAAAATATAGAGAAGGGAATGAAAACTGTCCTGGGAATTGGTCTGGGAATGATTCCTGCCATTATCTATGACTTTGTCAGAGACGATTTGGGATCCAAGAGAGAAATAAGAAAACCTTATATTGTCAGTGGCTATACATATTAGAAAACATGTCTTAGAGCAAATACATAAGAGATTGTCATGAGTGATTAGATAGGTTGTAGCTATATCTTATTTCAGGCTGTTTAACCTGAAATTACCATCATACAACAATTTGAATAATCTCCATTAACCTGTTATATTTGTCTTATCAAATATACATTCAAATTATAAAATGTGAAATTCAGCATGATATTCAGATATGATATCATTTATGTGATATATTTATGATCACCCCTATTAAGTTTAAATCTCATTTAAACATATAGAGAATAAAATTGGTTTGCTGCCTAGATTGCAATAATAATCAAATTATACACATTCACTGATTGCTTCTCCTACCTGAAAAATGGTTATAAATTCTTCAAAGTAGTTATTGTAACAGTCTGCAACTACAGAAATATAAGCTCAAAGATGTCATGAGATTCAGCTAAAAAGCCTTGTGCGATGTTCTCCAGAATAGCCTTTCGAATATTTTCCTATGGCTCCAAATCTTTAAAACTAGGTATTAAAAATAGATTTCTCTTATGGATAGAAATTGTTTTCAATAATGACAGTGACTTTGTTTTTAAAAAATAACTTGATGCATTTAGTAGATTTGTATAAAGTACTGTGCTACCACCACCTCTGTTCCTTAGAAGCAATGAACCTTGCCCACTAGTTAACACCCTTCTCTAGACCTTGACTGCCTGAAGATCCAAGGTATGGAACACCTGTTCACGCACCTGTTCCAGGAATGCAAGGAACAGGAAATAATAACCTTCCTCTCAGGGCAGTAGGCCCAACTGCCACCTGCCTGTGTTGATAAGTTCTTCTTGTATGCTTTGCTTTTTATTTGACATTGTACGTGTGTGTGTGTGTGTGTGTGTGTGTGTGTGTGTGTGTGTGTGTGTAGGTGCTTCAAAATGGAGAATATCTGAAGTCCTCTGGTTACTGTAAGTGAAACTCATATCATGAGATCTAAGCAACATGGCCTCCGGTACATTGGGCAGCTACAGATTTGCATTTTAAAATGACAAATCATGACTTGCCTTCCGTGATTTAAAGCATGTTTTCTGCAAAGAGATATTTGATGTCTTGTTAGTAATGGCTAAAATGTCTTCATTGTCCCAACATAGACACTGATTGACCTCAATGTTTAAGTAAAATTCTTTGAAATACTATCCCTCATCGTCAAAAAGGAAATCCCATGTCTAAAATCTGCATCTGAATGAAATTAATTTAATCAGTTTCACAAAATGCTATTCTATACATCATTTTCTCCAGCCATGAGAGAAAATTATATACTTTCAATGTAAATATTAGACTTTTAAATGGAAAATTATTTCTATTATTCACTATTTTCGACAATTTTTGCATATTAAATGAAAATGGTTTGCTCTTACTTTTAGTGAATTTCACTTAAAGTCTTTCTTTTTCAAAGTGATTATACAGTTACTTGTTCCATTGACAAATATAGTGTGTCTTGGCAATGCTGATCATTTATTTAGTGGCATTTTCACTTTAAGCTATCCCTATTTTCAGTCTCTGAGAGACTTTTTAGAAATATTTTTTGAGTCTAATAGGTCAGCAGTTTTTGAAAAGAACGGAAAGATACTCTGTGTGATTTATTTAAAAGCCTGTTCAGGAAATGTCATGGTAAAGTTTAGTGAGTTATTTTTTTTCAGCAATTGCTATTCTGACTTAAAAGCCACTACTCTGTGTGTGTGTGTGTGTGTGTGTGTGTGTATGTGTGTGTGTGTGTGTGTGTGTGTGTGTAAAAAGGCAACTGATTATGTGTATCTTTGAAGACCCAAGGATGATATCAGGAATGATCCTTAATGCTTTATCTATCTCCTTATTGTTTTGCTAAAGGAGTAAGAATGTAAGAAGGGATAGATTAATTTAAATGGAACAGTCTTTATTCTCATCTTTGAATTAGCATGTGTAAATATGTTAGTATGAACATGCTTATATATAGAAGATAAAGAGAAAGAAATAGTTCATTTCAAATCTTACTATATTGTACACTGAAATGATATCTTTCACCATGATAACTTTTTTAATGTACTTCAAATTTTTATAAGCAGATAACAATTTTATAGCTCAATTAAGTTATTCCTAGTAACCTAAAAATCATGAGAAACATGATTTTTAATCACTATAATGCCCTTGTTCCTGTATTCTTTATTACAAGAATATCTGTCATTGTAATACAGACAATTTAAAAGTATTTATGCAATTTTTATTTAATGCTACATTGATATGTATACTTAGGAAAATAATCAAGGTAATTTAAACTATAACAGTGTAGTTGAAAATATTCATTGTTTTATAATATGATTAAAGATGCAAAGATCAAAATTCTAAAAGAAATTTATTATGTAATTAGCATTGTTAAAATTTGAAAAGAAATAGAGAATTTTATAATAGCTCATTAAATTCTTCACATAATACTTAAAACAAAATGTTTCATAATTGAGTACATATTTTTTTCAAAATAAAACATCAAATTTTAAATGTGTTCTAATATACCATGTATTTCCAATAAGTGTATCATCCAATTTGGCATGATATGTGTGATATGCTACATAAATTTAAATACTGCTTTAACAGTGATTATAAAATATAAGCAAATATGTGTTTCTCCCATTGATGGCAAGTGATTCAAAATAGAGTTCCACTGAAATAATCTCAAATATACAATTGATTTCAACTATCTTTGTTTTTTTTCATTTTAATGATCTAAGAACACGTGGTTATATTTGGTAAGATTATATTGATGGATGGATTTGACTTTTGTTATGTTAATGTATATCTAGAATTTCCTAATAAAGTCTTGTAGGCTGAATTTGAAGCTTTTCTGTACAACATCACTCAGTTGTACCTTTATTACTCAGAATCTTTAACCAAATAACTTTATATTTTTATCTGTTAATATATTTGTTTCTTTATATAATAAAATATGTGAAGGTACTTAGGGAGTAAGTTTTAAGGCTAAGTGTAAGGTAATTTACAAAAGAAGCACAGAGAAACACTTGCTGTATTCACAATTACTGACACAATTTCTCATGTGCTCATTAAAATAAACATATTTGTGATGAATTCAGATTTTTCTTTATTCTATGTTTACTATTTACTATGAGCAAGCCAATATTAAACAGCATATAGTTGAGTTAAAGATCAAAAATTGTATATACATAAAATATTGAATGGTGTTCATTTAAAATCTAAAAAAATACACCATACTGCAATAATATCATAATGCTCCATGCTTCAATTATGATTTAGAGGATTGAGACTCCTCTAATCATGAAGGTAAAAGACAATCAAGTGATTAAAGTTTACTGGTGTAAGATTGGTGAAGTATATTAAAGACTTCAAAAAACATTTTTGAAACAAATCAATATGAAAGAACCAATATATGGCTTCATGATTTTTTATTGGTGGTATCATTTTAACTTACCATAATTAGTTCATGCATTTTAGTTTGTATTTTTGAAAAACCACTTGCCACATTAAAAGGAATAATTAGACATAGAAACAATATTCAAAATGAGTTTATGTGAAACATTTTATCTTTAAAATCAAAACTGAGTACCTCTCTGTTTCCACGGCTAGTATTATATAGGCATGCACTGATTTTTCTTCACAAAGCAGAAAGGCTCTAAGCATGCTGTTGGTCTTGATGGAAAGGAAGGCATCAAAGGTTTTCACCTAGCTGTTTAACCCTTGAACAGCACTAAGTTGCTAAGCAATATGGGCCCAATTACCTGACTGTTATGGGGGAAACCAACCACTTTCTGATTAGGTTTGAGGTCTTCAGCTCAAAGTGCTGAGTGTATACGTGGTTTGAGACATGAAATCACTACACAAGACTCAACTAAGACTCAGGAAACAATGTAGAAGAGGGGGTGGATATATCATAAGAGTGAGAAGACAGGAGAAAGGTCTCCTAGATGCCACGTTGCCAACATGGCACACCCATGGAAATCTTGCACTCACAGCAGCTGTGATTACCTGCAGTTTCTGCACAGGATTGGCCCCCTATCAATAGTCCCTGGGGAGGGACTTGAGGGATTCTACTTATACTGATGATGTGGGAGAGAGTCTAGTGACCGTACCTCTGTCCACTCAAATATTAGCTGCTGACAGATTCTGGGAAAGGGAGATTCATATCTTTAGTTGTATCCCCACTCAGAAGCTGAGTGGGCTCTTGGATAATTGAAAATAAATGGTCACTTTGGGACTTTGTTTAAATTCAGTCATCATATATGAATGTAGTAAACAAGTATGCAGGGAAAAGGGAGGGTTTTGACTAGGATATGGGAGACAGGAGAGAGCAGGGATGAGAATAATCAGAAAACCTTATATACATTAAAGTAATTATAAAAAATTAATTAATTTTTTTGTCATGAAAGCCTAATGTGAAACTTAATATTAAGGTTTTTTGGCATCAAACTATATTATATGCTTACATTTTTCAAAAATTACAGAGAAAGTTTGTGAAAAAATTCCATTGAAGTCATTTTTTTGCTGAATTTTTCCAATTTTATACAATCTTGTTTTCTGCTATGAAACATAAAGAAATTAACATGCTATGGTTTCTCTACCATCTTTCTGTTTTTCCGCCAAATTATGTTATTCATATTTTAATTTTGTGTTTTAAATATTTATGATTACAGTATACATTAGAGCTGTTCATAAATATTTTTGCTGCTCCGTTTTCCAAACATATGGTAGAATTGTACTTTTAATCTCATTCTCAGTTTTCTAAGGTTGCCATAAAAATGCAGCAAACAGTCTGACTTATATAGCAAAAACTTTTTTTCTGTAGTTTTGTAGGGTAGAGGCTGTGCTGGGAGCATGTGCAGGATATGAGCTCCTGGTTGGCAGACAGCTACCTTCTCACTAAAAGTTCAGAAGGTCTTCCTTGATGCTTCAGCAGTGGAGCACAAAAACTGACCATCCTTTTCTTATAAAACCATATATTTTACCAGATGGAGACCCATCCCATGGCAACATTCATTCTTGATTACCTGTTAAAAGCCTTATTTTCAAGAACACTTGCACTGGGAATATGAAACTGTAGGGTGAAAGAAGTGTGAGCAAAACTCCAGCATTACCTGAAATACTCTTCTGTTAAAGTGAGTAATAGCTCCATGGGGATAAAGTCTTTCCTCACTTGGTATTCTGAAGGCTCATCAAAGACAGAACTCATGATGATTTATCTACCTCTTTGCATGAGGTAAGATGGTGGAAGCAAGGAGGCTACATGTGTGAAGCAATTTAAATATTATAGAACTTGTGCAGCAGTGAATCTTTGTTGCACATCAATGAACTCCACAATTTAGTTCTATGGTTACATTTGTTCAATTTCCATTACCACTTCCCTTTAATATTTTTTCTTGCATTACATAGCTTTTTAAAAATGTTTTAGTCAGTCATGTGATATTCACCTCTTCTATTTGTTTTATTAATCCAACCAATGCAATTATTAAGTATATTTTATTATACACTATCACTACTCTCCTTTTTTCCTAGAGCTTTACTTTTGTTTGTTCTTGTTCTTTTGGAAAGAACATGGATATTTAAATTCATTTTTATTGAGGGATATTATTTTTAGAGTTGAACAACATATAATGCAAATATGTGAATAATTAGGAAAAAGCTGTCAAATCATAGCCTGCCCTTCCTTCCAGATGTCTATAGTGGTATTTATTCTCCTCCTTTACATTTGTAAGAAATGCTTTAACATTCTCGTTATTCACTTCTTCGTTGTCTTTATATTTGGCCACTTCTTTATATGTACATGAACCACACACTAACTTTATTTTTCAAAAACTGGGAGATGAAGTAGATTTACATCTGTCTGGCAACAGAAAGAGAAATGACACAAATAGTGCTTAAAATTTTCTGCTGGAGAAAAATCAGTTACTTTTCATGAATCCAATATGGCAATGTATAGAAAGGACACTTAAAAACTTAAAATTTCATGACAATGACTTTTTGAAACTAAAAATGCTAACGAAAACTTTGGGTTTTGCTACTTCATCTATATTTTCTCCTGCATGTTTAATCAGTTATATTTACCTATTTGTTGGTTGTAGGTTATATACAAGGAATAGTGGATGGACTCTACAGTGAAATCCCAGAGCTATACTCCTCCATAGAAAATATGGAGCCTTTCATATATTCATTCTGAAAACTATTTTAGGATCCTTAGAGACAAAGGGATTAACAGCCACAAAAGTGTTCCTGTACTGAAGGGGAACACAAGAAAGGGCTCTAGGCAATGCTACTGAGTCATTACACCTCATTAGAGTAGAGGACCCAGAGGGAAGTTTGACATTCATACTAAAGGATGCTCCAGGGATGGGGTTGGGAGGGGGCACTGGGAGAAAGGGAGGGGGGAAAGGAAGGGGAAAAGAGGGGAGGAAGCAAGGAGGTCCATTAAGGGATGAGGGAGGGAGGGGACAGGTGTACCTATTAAGTTTGTATGAATGAGAAAAATAAATAAATAAATAAATATAAATACACTTGATAGATAAAAAAATGCACAACAACATCAGAGTTCCTGTGCTTGGCATGTAATTTATAACAGTCATTAGCAAATATGCTCCCCACAATATTGAGAAAAATAAGGTTTGACCTAACCTGGAAGGAGCTCTGGGTTCCATCCCACGAATGGAATAGAGTCTAGTGTGTTATGATATCCCTGTAATCTTAGCCTTAGGGTGCTTGGGGCATGAGGACCATGTGATCAAGCTCCTGTTCAGCTCCACAGAGAGGTCTAGGACAGTAGATTACATGTCACCCTGCTCTGAGGTGGAAAATAGGGAAATAAACTACCTGAACCAAACACATTAAGGAGACAGTCACAGTGTGGCGTCTTGGCAAATCTGCATATTTCTCATTAGTCTAAGCAGGAACTTTTACACTGAAGTCAGTAAGGAGCACATCAGGATATGCAATAACTATTTCCTGTGATCCACATCTGGAACAGGACAGAATCCAGAGGTGACAATGTGACAGCAGCCACTTGGAGCTTCTGAAAGGAGACTTGAAAGATAGACAGTAAGGAAGCCAGTAACATTGCCAAATCAGACAGCAGAGACTGCTGGTCCCTCTTCAGTGGGTGTGAGTGTGTACTGTGTCTTCCTGCAAATGGAGCCACAGGGCAGTGTCAGTTTTGGTGGTACTCCTGCTTCATAACACGGCACAGCTAAAATTATCCCTGTGGCTTGCTGTTGTAGAGCAAGAGAGAAGGACATGAGAGGAGAGAAGGTGAGAGAGAATATATTTGCAGCAGGACTTTCTGAATGTAAACAGTGCCTTCATGGTGAAGTATGTTTACTCTGATCTTGACCACACTTCAATCCTTCCGTTTTCCCCTCCTAAATGTTAACATCACAGGCATGTACCACCAATTCAAAACTAATATGATTATCTCTCTCTGCAGTTCAGTTCCTCCATCAATCTTCTTTTTTATTAGCATATTTACTCAATGTTAAGACAGGGTCTGCCTTGGTCAGCATAGCCTTGTTTATTCTATGTAGTTGAGGATGAACTTCAATTCCTTATCTTGCTACTGTAGTATTCTATGTGCAGGAATCACAGGCCTGCCCCATTGATCCCAGCATGTATGTTTGAACCACTCTAGGTGATACTTCATCCTGCAATAAGCCTTAGCTGCTGGCAGCCTTAGATCACCTTCATGGAGCCAGTGAACAGTGGGCTAAGGGGATAGATGGAAACCGGGTGTGGCTCAGCCCTCTCCCATCTCCTCTAGCCCCAGACTCCAAATGCTCCTGGTTTCAAGGCTGGCCACATCTTCAGCCAGGTAAATACATGTTTCATGCAGAAACTGAACATTTTACACTATACCACACAAGGATGACCCTTTAGTTCAACAATCAAACACTTTTGACATTAATTGACTTGAACTGCCATACATCTCTAATGTGGCCCCACAGTTGGACCATGCTGCTAATGAGGCTCCAGAGAGGAGCTATATGTGAAGTCAAAAAATTCCCCCTGGAGAGTGAGACAATGAAGGCTTCTTCAGTCCTTCCTTTTTTTATTATTATTTATTCAATTGTGCGTGCATGTATGTGTGTGTGTGTGTGTGTGTGTGTGTGTGTGTGTGTGTGTAGAACCACGGACGAATTCGGGAATCACCATGGACCGCCTCCACCTCCTGCTTGTTTACTCTGCCCTGGGATTCACAGGCTCCGCCCTACCAGGACCAGAAACGCAGGCCGCCCCCGGTTCTGCTGGGCGTCTATACATGGGGTCTAAGATCCGAACTCAGGACCTTCCGCCTGCAAGGCAGAGGCTTAACCCCTGAGCCACCTCTCCAGCCCCTTCTTCAGTCCTTCATAACCAGAAAACTCCCCCAAATAAGTGGATATTCTTCTTTTCTTTCCCTACATAACAATAAACAAGGTGTTTATTTTCCTTTGAATCAACACTACTTAGAGTACAAATACAGTTTTGGCTTTTATTACAGAGAAAACATTAAATTATTTCTCATTTTAAAATTTAGGATACTACAGATAAAATATGACAGCATATTTTGAAAAGTAGAATTTTTAATAGAACATATGCTTTAACGCAATCTAATAAAGTTTTTTCTTCCTTTTCTTTTGGGGGCTTGTTTGTTAATTTTTCTGACAGCCTCAAATAGCTAATAATTTCTTTCAAAAGTCATTATAGAATGCCCTAACAGAAGCTGAGTTATGCACTGGCTTTTTCTTCACTGTTACAAATTACAAGATTACTAGGAGATAATATATTTAAATCCTTCAGATTTATTTAGGAATTGAAGTGAAACTGTGAACCAATAAATAGTGGTTCAGGGTTTTAGGAGACTTCTAGTACTTTCAATGTAATTAACATTTTATTGTAGTCTTATAAAATGCCTATTTTCCTCTTGAATCAACTCACCTGCTTTGAAAGTTGTTTTTATTTTCATAATTAATTATGAACCTTTATAATGGTTCAAGTCTTCTGGAAAAATTTACATTTGTTTTAAAAGACACAAAGTTTTCTTCCAACTGTACTTAATGCCTTGAAAATTTTTCTTTCTCTTTGACCTTTACAAGAGCACAAATTTAAAGCTTTAAATACCGAATGTCAGACTACTCTCCTGGAGGCACGAGAAGCCTACTCACAGCTAAGTTATTACCCAGCTCACATACCTTTATATAGTTTCTGCTGTAGGTAATAAAAGGTTAAACATGCTTTTCAGAACGAAAAAGCCAAACAGTGACAAATGGAAGGGCATGTTTTTTAAACCTATTTTATTATCTGTAATGTTTAAGGAATATAATGGTGAAGAAAGCATTTTAAGTAGAAATTTTATTCAAAAAAATCATACCTTCCATGACATCTTATGTCCCCTGGCGCTGAAACAAATTTAGACACAATTATAAGACTAACACAATAGAATTTTAATTGAAAGACAATATTTTGAGGGAAAAATAAAAAGAGAAACTTAACCCATTTCTATTTTAAACTGACAAATGGAATCTCCATTGCTTAGGTCTATGTGATAACTTATAGCACCTGTTAAATATATTTCAGTATTCAGAATGTGTCTTCTGCTTTTGTCCATATGAGTACAATTTTTTTCCAAGAATGTTTAACTTCTTATATATATATATATATATATATATATATATATATATATATATATATATTTGTTTATTTATTTTTCTGCGCTTACAAACATAATAGGAACCCCTGTCCCCTCCCTCCCTCCACCCCTCCCTGGACCTCTCTGTTCTCTCTCTCCTTCACCCCTTCCTTTCCCACATCCCTCTCTTTCTCCCAGTGCCCCTCTCCCCATCTCTGAAGCATCCTTTAATGTGTATATCAAACTTTCCTCTGGGTCCTCCTCTCTGATGAGGTGTAAGGACTCAGTGGCAATTCCTAGAACTCTTTCTTGTGTTCCCCTTAAGTATAGGAACACTATTGTGACTGTTAATCCCTTGCTTCTAAGGATCCTAGTGCCTTTAGTCCATGCTAGAATTTGAGGGGTCAATGATATGTTGGTCATTGCACAGATCATGCAGAGTCCTATTATAATTGCTTCGGCCCTAACTTGTGTGGAGTATCTTGTATATCATGACTCTTCCCATCTTTGTGCTCTTTCAATCTTACTGCCCCCTCTTCCACAAATTTCCCTGCGCTTCAGGATGGGGAGAGATTAGGCAGGCCTGATGCCAGGTGGTTGATATAGAGTCTCTGATGTTCTGAATTATGGCTTGTTGATTTTTTTTTTTTCAGTTTTGCTCTTTCTGCAATGCCCTTGGCTCCATCCTGATGGGTATTGGATGTCACCCCCTGGCCAGAAATAAAAACCTGTTAAATTAGAGTCTTGTTATAAGAGTATATTCAAAGGTAGATGGAATAAAAGTAGGAGAATGTGGTGAGAGAGGGGTCAATCACCCATTTGCAAAACGGTTACCTTCTATCTGGCAGCCTATATGCCCTCCCCTTCTGGTGAGATCATACCCCATCAGTTGCAAGTGATCAGGAAGGAAAGTCTGTGAACTTAACCAGATGTCTCATTACTTACTTGCAGTCCTTGATTGTGGCCTATTTTCTCTGCTACAACATGGTCCCCTCTCTTTGTTTCTGGAGGGGCCCTCCTTCCCATCCCTCCAGTTTAAAATCTTTACAATTATTGTAGATATTATAGAGATTTGTCTTGGAGTGTCTCTAAGTGGGTTTGGTACTGTGATCCACCTATTAGGGAGTACATATGGTGCTTAATTTTCCGTGTCTGGAATACTTCACTCAATATAATTGTTTCTAATTTCTTCCATTTCTCAGCAAATTGCATTAATTCATCATTTTTGATGGCTGAATAATATTCCATTGTATAAATATACACATTTTCCTTATCCACTCATCAACTGTTGGACATTTGGGCTGATACCATGACTTTGCTATTGTAAACAGTGCTGCTATGAACATGGTCGTGCTTGTGCTATCGAGGTGAATTCTTGCTTTATGAGGGATTATTCCCAAAATTGGTATAGCAGGGTCATATGGCATTTCAATCTTTAACTTTAAGAATCGCCAGACGGCTCACCAGAGTGGCTGTATGAGCCTGCATACCCACCAGCAATGTAGGAGAGTTCCCCTCTCTCCACATGCTCTCCAGCACTTGGTGTCGTTTGTATTGTGGATTTTTGCCATCCTGACCCGGGTGAGATGATATCTCAGGGAAGTTTTGATTTGCATTTCCCTGATGGCTAAGGATGTGGAACATTTTTTAAGATATTTGGTAGACATTTTAATTTCGTCCTTGGTAAAGTTTCTTTTAAGTTCCAGGGCCCATTTTTTAATTGGCCCATTTGTTTCCTTGGTGTTTATTTTTCTAAGTTCTTTGTGCACTCTGGATAATAGAGCTCTATCAGATATGTGGTTAGTGAAGATTTTCTCCCATTCTGTGGGTTGCCTGTGTGCTCAAGTTACAATCTCTTTATCTGAACAAAAGTTCTTCAATTTCACAAGATCCCCATCTGTTGAGTGTTGGTTGTAGTGACTGTGCTATTGGATGTCTGTTTAGGAACTGTTGGCCTAGCCCAATCAGCTTGAGGGAGTTTCCTACCCTTTCAATTATGGTTTTTATAGTCTCTGGCCTTATATCGAGGTCCTTGATCTATTTGCAGTTAATTCTTGTACATGGTGACAAGTATGGTTCCAGTTTTAATCTTCTGCATGTCGATATCCAGATTTGCCAGCACCATTTGTTGAAGGTGCTATTCTTTTTCCATTGGATTTTTTTGGGTGCCTTTGTCAAATATCAAATGGCTGTAGTTGTGTGGGCTTATATCTGGGTGTTCAACCCTTATCCATTAATCTGTGTGTCTATTTTGAAGCCAATCTTAGGTTATTTTTATAACTATGGATTTGTAGTATAGACTAAGGTTTGGTATGGTATCCTCCAGCTGTGTTTTTGTTACTCAGGATTGTTTTTGCAATCCTGGGTCTTTTGTGCCTCCATATGAATTTTGAGATTGGTCAACTTCTTTAAAGAATTGCTTTGGGACTTTAATTGGTATAGTATTGAATCTGTATATTGCCTTTGGTAGGATGGTCATTTTTATGATGTTGATTCTACTAATCCAGGAACATGGGAGGTCTTTCAATCTTCTGGTGTTTTCAGCAATTTCTTTCTTTAGGGTTTTGAAGTTTTCATTATAGAGGTCTATTACTTCCTTGGTTAGGTTTATACCAAGGTATTTCATTTTTTTAGGGGCTATAGTAAAAGGGATTCTTTCTCTCAGGGCTTTTTCACTTCTTTCATTCTGGGCATATAGGAAGGCCACTGATTTTTGCACATTTATTTTGTATCCTGCCACCCTGCTGAACTTCTGTATTAATTCCAGGAACTTCCTGGTGGAGTTTTGGGGATCCCTCAGGTATAAGATCATGTCATCTGCAAATAGGGATAGCTTGACTTCTTCCTTGATGATTTGAATAACTTTTATTTCCCTTTCTTGTTTATGGCTTCAGCTAAGACTTCAAGTACAATATTGAATAGAAGTGGTGAGAGTGATCAGCCTTGTCTAGTTCCTGATTGAAGTGGGAATGCTTCAAGTTTTTCCACATTGAGTGTAATCCTTGCTGTGGGATTGTTGTATTTAGCTTTTATTATATTGATAAAGGTCCCTTCCATTCCAACCTTCTTTAGGGTTTTGATAATAGAAGGCTGTTGGATCTTGCCAAAAGCTTTTTCTGCATCTATTGAGAGTATCATGTGGTCTTGAACTTTGGACTGGTTTATATGGTGAATTACATTTATTGATTTGCGTATGTTGAACCAACCTTGTGTGCCTGGGATAAAGCATACTTGATCCCCATGGATGATCTTTTTGATATGTTTTTGAATGTGATTTGCTAAGACTTTGTTGAGAATCTTTGCATCTGTGTTCATCAGAGAGATTGGCCTATAGTTTTCTTTTTTAAGTGTATCTTTATTAGGTTTTGCGATTAAGACAATATTAGCTTCATAGAAGGAATTTGGTAGTTTTCCTTCCTTTGCTTTTTGATGGAACAGTTTAAGGAGTATTGGTGTTATTAGCTCTTTAAATGTCTGGTAGAATTCTGTGCTGAATCGATCTGGTCCAGTACATTTTTTGGTGGGAAGATTTGAGATTACTTCCTTGATTTCCTTATATGTTATAGGACTATTTAAATAATTCACAACTTCCTGATTCAATTTATGTAAGTTGTGTTTACTTAGGAATTCACCATCTCTTTTGTATTGTCAAATTTCACAGAGTATAAGTTTTTGAAATAGACATTATAATTCTCTGGATTTCTTGGGTATCAGTAGTGATAACTCCATTTTCATTTCTAGTTTTGTTAATTTGGGCTTTCTCTCTCTTGCTTTTGGTTAATTTCGCTAGGAGTGTATCAATGTTCTTGATTTTTTCAAAAATCCAGCTTTTCGTGTGGTTTATTTTCTGTATTGTTTTCCTAATCTCCATTTCGGATATTTCACTCCTTATTTTGTTAATCTCCTCCCTTCTCTTGCTTTTGGGATCAGATTGCTCTAGTGTCTCTAAAGCTTTAATCTGCATTGTTATTTATTTCTGATGTTTCCATTTTTTGATGTAGGCATTAAGAGCTATGAACTTACTTCTTAGGACAGCTTTCATTGTGTTCCGGACATTTTGGTATGTTGTATTTTCATTATCGTTCACTTTCAGGAAATCTTGAATTTCCTTTTTAATTTCTTCCTGAATCCAGTTCTCATTCAGCATCATAGTGTTAAGTTTCCAAGAATTAGTGTATTTTCTGTTGTTTGTTGTGTTGTGGATGTCAAGCTTTAGGCTGTGGCTCATAAGGTACAGGCTAGAATTTCAACTTTCATGTATATGTGTAGATTCATTTTTTGGCCCAATATGTGATCTATTTTGGAGAAAGTTCCATGTGCTGCTGAGAAAAATGTGTATTCTTTGGTGTGTGGATGAAAAGTTCAATAAAGATCTGTAAGGTCCATTTCAGTAAGGGTTTGATTAAGCTTCAAAGTGTCTCTGTTAAGTTTTTGACCTGTTGATCTATCCCATGTTGAGAAGGCGGTACTGAAATCTCCAAGAATTATCGTTTTGGGATTGATTTCTTGCTTTAGACGTTGTAGGGTTTGCTTAGTGAATGTGGGGAGCTCCGTATTGGGTGCATATATGTTCAGCATTGTGAAGTCTTCCGGGTGAATTGTACCTGTGATTAAAATGTAGTATCCATCTGTGTCTCTTATGATTTTTTTTGGTTTGAAGTCTACTTTGTCCGATAAGAATGTTTAACTTCTTAAGCATTATTATCAGTGTCAACTCTTTAAAAGCATTGTTTGTTTGTTTTTAACTATTATAAGCACACTACTAGAAAAATTCAAATTATCTAAGTTCCATGTTTAATTATTTTTATTGGAAGATTACTAATGCCTTCAAAAAACAATTTTGATTTTTCTAGACTTTTTAATTCCTGAATTGATGAAGACTGCCCAGAACTTTTTAGATAGGCCTATAACTTCAGAAGTTTAAAAAACTAATTTACAGGGAGAAGCACATAATTTATAAATAATTCACAACATTCTTTCTTTTGAGGTACCTGGTTCACTTCTACAGTTCAATTTGCATTTGAAGGAACTGAGATATTAAGAATCTTGAAAATAGCCTGTATATAAACAGTTAAACTTCAATTTTACCTTCAAGAATTCTTTTAAAAATTAAATTGTGAATTTTATAAGTAAAATAATTTGAATATTGTTTTTGCTTTCTGAAAATTCTTGGTAGCTAAAGCTTGTGTTTTAATTGAGAATTCTGTAAATATTGTCATACTATTACATTATTTTAAAAATATTTCAAGTTTTACATTTGCAATATACATTAATATATATTAATGTAAAATTAACTGTGCATTGCATTGGGTAATCTGTACTATCAGATGAAGTACTAGAAATTAAAGATGAAATAAAGAATAAAACTATCTTTTTCAGCACAGAAATACAGGTTTTGAAACATATTTATAAAACTTATTTATAGATCTGGGGCTGGAGAGATGGCTCAGGGGTTAAGCCTCTGCCTTGCAAGTGGAAGGCCCTGAGTTCGGATCCCAGATCCCATGTACAAACATCGGGCGGAAGCGGGGCGGCCTGCGCTTCTGATCCGGTGGGCGGAGCCTGTGAATCCCGGGCGGAGGAAAAGAGGAGATAGAAGCGGTCCACGATGATTCCCGAATTTACCCTTGGTTCTACACACACACACACACACACACACACACACACACACATACACACACTGAATAAAATAATAATAAAAAATTTAAAAAAATGTATTTATAGTTCTACAGATATAGTAAAGTGTTTCATGTCGTGTGTTTTACTATAAACTCTTTTGAAATACAAGGAAATATGAAGTGAGGATTTTTCTTTATTTAACTCTTTTCCCTTAAGAAGGTTTCTCTTTGACAGTCCATTATACAGGTTTATTCATTCCCCCTTGTGTTTTAATGGTTGTGAAAATGCATGTTTTCAGAGTAAAAACTTCATGAATTAATTTTACTTCATTAGGCATTAATATAATACACAAAAACTTAAGTGAGCTGTTTAATCTTTCTACTTATATATTCAAATTGATACATCCTTTGAGCATTATGGGATGAATTTTATATTTGTAGAGTCCTAAGTCATTGATTTTTTTAAATCAATTGATAGAAATAATCATTTCTGGCCTATATACTTGCAATATATAGCATAATATATTCTTCATGTAACTATGACATTATTTATTAGGTTTATGCACAAGAAGAACAAGGAAAACAAAAATGAAAGAAAACTGTTTTTGCTTTGTTTTTAAAAAAAAAATTGTCATTTTAATTTCAAGTAGAATTTATAATTTCCTGAAGGGAAAATCTCCTGCAAACCTCTCTTGTGGGCCTGGAATATCTCATGGATCATTATTGATTTAATTTTCAATATTTAATTGATATGTTATTTACAGCTGAAGTTTAGCATTTCTGCAGAATATCATAAAGAAAAAAGGTACCATGTATTTTTCTTTCTTGGGAGGACTACACTTTAAGTTTGCACTAGTACATGGTAGTAACCAAACTTCACTTCCAGTCTAAGCAAATGCTCTGTAGCATACAATCATGTACTTGATTTTGTATCATGAAAGGAAAGTTTTAGACATTAAAAATGTCCAGAAAAGAATTCAGCCTTCACTGGGTTCTGACAAATTTCTTTAAAATATCTTGCAAATTCTTTTTATTATAAAGCATTTTGTTTCATACAAAGTCCAAATGGAAGCATTAGATGTAATTTCCTTTCAGTAAACTCAATCTTTATCACTTCTATTTTATTTATATATACTTTGATATGTATAACCTCAGGATGATGATGAACATAATCAGAAATGAAAATTGTGACTTTATTGGGATTTTAAAAATCAATGCATCTAATCCATGTGCAACTGTAATTAGATAATGACAGCCTGTGGTTTAAGAGAGTAGCAAAAAATCACAGTGATTTTCTCACTGACAGGACATATGAAATATTATCAGTATTTTTCACTTAAATGCACATGTTTTTTAAGAGGCATCCCACAAGAGTATCAAATTTTCTTACTATGTACAATGTAGCATATGAGATTAGATATCAACTTTCTTTTGAAAAATGTTTACATGACACATCTTTCTTAGCTATAGCAGAACTTTACTATGGAAAGTTTCCTAAAGAGAAAAGGCTGGATGATTTTTATAAAGAATAGTAGAGTACAAAGTCTGCTTTAAGGTGACTCTGGTAAGTTTGGTTTTCGTTTTCATCTTCTCTAAATGGTAGAAAGAAGTCGTAGAACCTCTTACATCTCACATAGAGAGACCAGTCTATATTTAAATCCTTCATAGAGACTAGTCAATTTAAAGAATCACATAGAAAATGGGAGGAATTTCTGAAACACAAGTATATAATGCATTGCATTTAAATTTATCCTTTCTTTCCTTTTTATTATTCTCTAAAAATTCTTTATGGACTTTGCATTTTTGTATGTACCTATTCATATACTCTAAGTTCTAGAGCCCACAACTCTTGGAGATAATTTGACAAAATATTTTTAGTTATTAAAATAAACTATGTTTTAGAGTGTGTATTGAAGACAGCACAAGAAATAAATTATTTCATGCTGGAATGTATATTTTATATTTACTTTCAATAATCTATAGCAATAAAATCGAACCTATTTTATTTTCCAAATATGGACAGTCAGCTTTTTTAACCAAAAAAAATCAGAAAAAAAATTTTCTTACTACAGTAGAGTAGTATAACATCTCCACATATTTGGTCTCTTAGAACAATGTGATGGATTATCATGTTGTGTTGTGATCATAATTTCTCTTTTTTTCAATAAATGCTGTAATAGTTATTCTTGTCTACTTAATTGGAATTACAAAGCAACTGAGAAAATAGTAAAGTACTCCTATAAATGTGTCCCTGATAGATTTCCAAAGACAAATTAAGGGCTTCAGCTTATCGAATGCAATAATCTTTCAATGGATTCCCAAGATGGTAGTCTTACTGTGAAGCAGAAGGAATTTGGAGGGAGGGTCTAGCTGGAGGAAGAAGGACTATGGGGGATGGGTCCTTGGGGACTTTATATTGCTTTAGCTCCTTGCTGTATCTCCAGTCTCTGCTCCCAACCTGCATCAATCATGTTTCCTCCAACCAACACTCCTGTTCATGTGATACTCTGTCCAGTACCATGAGATTAATAACTGTGAACCCAGAATTCTAAAACCAGGATCATAATTAGTAACTGCTCCTTTTAACTTGCTTCTGTCAGATTCTGAGTCAGGGCTGATAAGATTAACTAATATACAGGATTAATTATAAACAGTGAAGACAATGAAAATAAAGACTCATTTACTGTTTTACACAATTCTCTGAAATTCTTTAGAATTTAAGAATTAGAAAGCAATAGAATAGAAGAGATTTCTCTTAAGGAAGACAATAAAAACTTTAATTGTAATAATGCTGTTGATAGGTCAGATCACATTAAATAGAATTATTAATACTCATAACACAATACTGAAAGAATTCCTGCAAATAAGAAAACTCCCAGGGAAAAGTTACTCACATCAATCAAAAATAAGAATGATTGTAAAATATACCATGTGAGAAAATGTGATACAATGATTTTTTAAAAAAACGTTATGTGTGTCTGTGTGTGTGTGTTTCTTTGTGTATATCAGAGGACACTGTGTATACCTGGGAAACCCCAAGGGTGACTTCAGAAATTACCTTGGATTGCTTCTATCTCCTCTTCGATTTATTTTGAAGTTTCCCAGGTTCTGCCTTCCAAGGCTCAAGGTACAGACATCTGCTTGATTTTTTTTTTTAATATGTGATATGGGATCTGAACTCAGGACTTTCTGTTGCCAGGCAGAGGCTTAACCCCTGAGGCATCTCTCCAACCCATATAATACAATCTTAAGATGAAATGCTATGTAAAAATTAGAATGAAGAAATGTTTTTGAATCTCTATGTGGATAATAACATTAACTTTCTCAAGTTTAACATCTCTTTATATTTATGAACCACGTGGTTCTGCAGTTTTTTCAAAGAAGGGGGCATATCTTTGTCCAAGCCAATGATGTTGATTTAATCAAATGACATTTTTCGATGAATGATGAGAAGTGAGAAAAGCACATGACTAATGGTAGATTACTTCTTGCATTTTATGAGAACATAAACATTTGCAAAGGAAGAATAACATACTTTAAGATATCAAAAATACATTTGAATGTCATACATAATAACTAAGAATGAAGACAGGCATGATAAAATGAAATGAAAAATAAAATTCAAAATTTGTATTATTTCTAAGTAATAAAAAATAAATATGGTTAGAGAATAGAAGAGTTTAAAAATTATTGCTAATGTTATTTAATATTCTGCAATGATTTTACATAAGTATCATTTTAAATTTTTTTATTATTATTATTTTTATTCAATTGTGAGTATGTGCGCGCGCGCGCGTGTGTGTGTGTGTGTGTGTGTGTGTGTGTGTGTGTGTGTGTGTGTGTAGAACCACGGGCGAATTCGGTAACCACCATGGACTGCCTCCACCTCCTCCTTGTTTACTCTGCCCTGGGATTCAAAGGCTCCCCCCTACCAGGACCAGAAACGCAGGCCGCCCCCGCTTCTGCCTGGCATCTATACGTGGGGTCTAGGATCTGAACTCAGAACCTTCTACCTGCAAGGTAGAGGCTTAACCCCTGAGCCACCTCTCCAGCCCCATATTTTATAAATAAATACAGTCACAATTACATTCCTCTATTAGGAATTTCTTAATAAAGTCAAACACAATGCATTACCTTATTTGTCTTTTGCATTCCATGTACCTTTGTTCTAGTACCTAGAACAAAGTCAGAATTTAATAAATACAACATGTGCTAAAAGACATGTACCACTCTGACTTCATGGAAAATAAAAGCCTAGAGTATAATTTATTTTCTTCTATGTTATTAGTTAAGTTTTATTGGGCAAAATGATGGTTTAGAATTGAAGCAATTATAAGTACTTTACAATATAATGATGGATCTCCAGTTAAAACCTGAAATCTATTAGAAAGTAAGTTGAAATAAATATCTCTCTTCATAATAGTTGATGCGAAACTATTGGCAGAAGTGCTGAGAAAAGACAGAAAGAAGCTGCATGCCCTGTGGGTGCTCATTAAAGCGTATTGCTTGATTGATTGACTGACCTAAAAATTGTCTCAGAGAATTTGGATCAAAGTATTGAGTTCTTAGTGGAGTTGCTGAGACTGAACTTAACCAGTTCACATGTTAATAGCAAAACAGAATCCTGCTGATAATTTTATTCAGTGAGTTTTGTTTTTATTTTTATTTATTTATTTATTTATTTATTTATTTATTGTTAATGCAAACAGCTTTGCAAATCTCGCCTTCCTGCGATGAGCTCTTACGAAATGTAATGTATGGCCAGTGAACAAAGAATGGTAGACCTTCTAATATCATAGCAGCTCTCTTTTTCTGGCCTTCTATACTCAACTTTCAGCTAAAACTTGTCATTTTTTACTGGTTTTCACCCCTGAATACTGACTAACTTCTATAATTTATGGTTGTACCTATTCTTTTTCAAATTTTTGCAACTTTCATTCTTATAGAATATGTATATATTCCTTTAAAATTGTATGTGTCTGAACAATATATTCAATATCATTTAGGCTGTGTTACTGTTTTTTTCTTACAAAGAGTTTGGATATTCTTTATCTGTCTAGCTTTTGATAGTGAGGTCAAAATTGTGAAATCTTTGACATGCTGCTTTTAGAGTCAATTTCACATTTCTCCTTTTATTTTCTCTCACATTTTATTAGTTTAACTTTATTAATTTCATCCTTCCATTCCCATTTGGCATATTTTACTATTTCTCTTTCAAGATAAATTTCATATTTCAAGCATTTTTATTTTACCTGTTTTAGGTATTCAAGGTAACCCTCCAAAATATTATTTATATATAATTTTCATTGTTTAATGTTGTTTTTGACACACACCAGTTTCTTCTTGTAATGATTCTCTTATTTTTATAATATGATTTAGTCTTTGACAATTTCATCACTGTACACACTGAAATTCAGTCATTTAATCCCTGCGTAAACTGGTCCCTTTTCCCTTCTTATATTGAAAACCTTCTTCTCTTCAACTAGTCCCCTTCCTGATTTCATGCCATGTCTTTTTATATGTGTGCGCCCCAGTGAGTTTCATCAGGATTGCTTGTATTAACTTGTGTATGAGGACTTGTTGGCATAGAGACAAATCATCGTAGGATCGTGTGTATCATTTGATCTTTCCTATTTCATGATGAAATATTGACTACCCCACTCTTTTGATGGCCTTTTGTTGGTAAACACAGCTGTTTTAACTTTTTTGAAATTTCGGAATCATTTTTTACTGTTGCATAGGGTTTATCTAAAATAAACAAAACTTCTAGGTCTTGTTTATTGTTTTATAATTTTTTCCTAATGCCTAACTTTTAAAGTTATATCAGAAACATCAGAATGACTCAATTCTAATCACTTACTGCAGAATAATTCAGTAAAATAGTCCTTATATGTATATTTAGTTATATTATGGAAATATTTGAAGATAATATATTTCATAAGAAATAAAGAATTATTCATCAAAAATGATTAAGGTCATTGTACTGGAATACTGGGATCCTTTTCTGAAAAGTTGGCTCTCGGGGTTGCAGCTTCTATTGTCCAAGCGAAGCATAAGCCTTGATGTACAAACAGAGCTAATCTCTTTAAAAAATAGCAGCCATTTTATTGTCTGCATTCTTTTTAAATTTGCTTTCATATTTTTACAGTTTTAATTTCTTTCTACTTGATTCCTTGCTCTTTTATCATCATAACTCAGAACAAGAATGCTAAAAAGAAGCCATGCTGAACTGTCAAGAAGACTACATTCTTGAAACTTCCTCTGCTGAACGCTGGATTTCAATTTCAGGCAATCTTTCAGGAAAAGGGCAAAACTTAGCCAAACTCTCTGCCAAAACATCATTTGATTTTCCCCACAGATAGATCCCAACATAGTCTTTGCTCCCTCTGGACCATCAGGAGCTGAGCTTTCACTGTCTATGTCTCTCCTGGTGCTACTCTCTTCACAGTTTTCACTGGAATGGTCCTTAAGCTCTATGGCCAAAATGCAAGGCCAAGATGTTCTCATAGTTCTCCCAACAAATAGTTACAAAGACACATCATCCTTGTCACAGCAGTGGTCATTCGTCTCAGTACAAGTTTTCTCAGCTTCACTTGTCACTATTTGTTACTGCCTTCACAGCTGCCTTCCACTTCCCCACACAAATTTCTCTCATGGTTACCCTTTGTGCTGCTGTAAGACACCATTGCATCTCAAGCAACATTTTTTATACTTACTCTTTAATTTTTGAAAATTTATTTTGTGTCCGTGCATGTGTGTGTGTCCATGCATGTGTGCATGTGTGTGTGTGTGTGTGTGTGTCTTGGAGGGAATTGTGTGTGTATCTCTGCAAAGTACAAAGAACGACTTTGGGAATCATCCTAGAGTGATTCTACCTCCTTTTTGCTTTGCTCTGGGATTCCCCAGTTTCTATCCACCAGGGCTAGAGTACAGACAATCGCTATTTCTTTCTGGTGTTTTTACATGGAACCTGGGATCTAAATTCAGGACCTTCTGTTTGTGTGGCAAAGTCTTAACATCTGAGCCATCTCTCCGGCTTGAGACTTGAGCAATGTAAGGGATGAAAAAGAGATTTATTTGATATACAGTTCTAGAGTGGAGATATAATCCATTATGGCAGAAAAGGGTATAGCTGGCAGGTAGAAACTGGAGGAGGATTAAGTCACTGCAAACATAATGGAGGCCAGAGACTGAGAGAACTAGCTGCAAACTGTGAAAGCAGTCTGCTAGTGAAAGCAAGAGGAGCTAACCAAACTCGTGGTAGAACCCCAGTGAAGTACCTTCTTCCAACAAGGTTCTACCCCTAAAGTTGCCACCATGGGGGTTTTTGGGAGGCCCCCCCACCTTAGAATGATTGGGGATATAGTTACACCAAAACCAACACATATAAAGGAGATTCATTGTCAAGCACACAGGAGGACAAAACAGGAAAGCAGCATGCAGCATGGCTATAAATAGACACAGAAGCAGAGAGTCAGAGAGGCTGAAACAAAAAAGAGAGAGAGAGGGAAGCAGAGAGAGAGCAGAGGTAGAGAGAGACACACAGAGAAAGAGAGATAGAGAGAGAAAAAAAATAATCTGTTTTCTGGAAACTCTTGTAGGACTTGATCATTTGACCAGGAGTACGTGACTATAGGCATGTAGTTGAAAGAAGGCCTTACTCTGTAGTGGGTGAGAGTCCTTGGACAAATGTGCCAGTTTATCTTAGTTGCAGGTGGACTGAGCGTTGCAGTTAAGAAGTTGCAGTCAAGGTAGGGATTGCAGAGTTATCCTTGGGAGGACAGAACTGTCTTATCTAAGTAAACTGGGAACTGTGAAGCATTTTTTATCTGAGCATGTACATAAAGGGGAGTGAGAAAAAGGCAACTTGAGTCATTTTGTGTTTACCATGAAATTAAATTCAGACAATTCAATCCATTTCTGCATAAAGTAAGCAGCATTTGGGATAGATGGCATGCTTACAGATGTACAGCGGAATCATAGATTTTTTTCCTAAAATGTATATTTTGAGCCATTTGTTCATTTCAGGTCAGTTTGGAGTTATGCTTATTTAAATGTGAGTGTTCTGTTTCACGCTTTAAAATACCTTAGTAATTTATATAGATACTCTTTCAACCCAAACACAATGTCAATTTTAAATTAGACAAGAAGCTTCAGAAAGGATTAAAAAGCATGTTCTACAAACAGTGTGCTGTGGGGACCAGATAATTTGCAACAGACAAGGGGTGACAGAGATTCATATATGTTACTTCTGGATTTTCCAGTCATATTTTAGCATATATGGGTTTTGACTAAATTGTGTATAAATGAAAGGCAAATCAAAGGGAAAGGTCTATTGAATATCAGTGTGGCTGTGGTTGTTAAATACCAATAAATAGATCCACTTCAGAGAAGCAAAATAATTCTACCACAGAGAGGAAAAAGGGATAAACTTCCATGAAGATGAATATTAAGTATTAAAATGCTGCCCTACTTATTATATCAAGTGATATATATTTGAAAACAGAAGGTTTCAAATTGTAGTTATTAATACAGTAATTGAACAAATTTTTCAGCACAAACTGTTGGTCACATAAGAAAGGGTTATGATCACCTGGTCAAATAATAATTAAATATCTGTACCAGAGCATGATTGAATACTATGTTTAAAATGGTTTTAACAACAAGGCACTGCATAAACATTTCAAAAAACATTTCTGAGTATATGTTTTTTCTTTTTATCATCAGAAAAGGTAGACTTACTGAAACCCAACAATAGCACTTGCAACATAAAATTTTAATAAGTTATTCATTCGAGGAAACAAAAGACTGCAAAATAAAACAAATGAAGGAATTTTTAAACCAGCAAACATAATTAGATATAAACTAGGACATATATTTTCCAATAAATCAATTAGTGTATGTCAATAATATAGTCTATATATGGAAATATATGTGAGGATATACTTAATTCAAAGTGTTATTCAGACTGTTGAAATAATTCTTTAACAGTTAATGATACACATTCATCAGTTTTCATTTTTCTTGACAATAAGACATAGGGTTGTTCCTTTGCTTTTTTATTTAATGTGTGTGTGTGTGTGTGTGTGTGTGTGTGTGTGTGTATCAGAAGTGTCTCTGGGGAGGACCAAGGGTGACTTCAGGAATCATCTTGGATTGCTTCTATCTCATTTTTGCTTTACTCTGGGATTTCTCAGGGTCAACCCACTAGGGCCAGAAGTGCAGGCCACTGCCATTTCCACCTGGCCTTTATATGCAGGACCTGGTATCTGAACTAAGGACCTTCTGCTTATGAGGCAGAGTCTTAACCCCTGAGCTCTCTCTCTAGCTTTAATTGTTCCTTTTCAATATTTAATTTTCCTGACAAGTACACTAATATATTAAGTTTCAGGGAAACATGCATGAGTTGTTAAAAGTATCTTGTTTTGGGGTGCCTTCCCCTCATGGCATACCACATGTAGAGTCAGTGAATTGGTTTCCAGCTCCATACCCCTCATGGATTCCATGCCTATAGTCCATGAGTTCTCCCCTCATGGCACTCCACATCTGCAGTCTGGGAGTTTAGTTTTTTCTCTCCTCTAATAAACTCTACCTTAATCCTCTACAAAAAAAAATCTTGTTTTTACAGTTGGAGACAGACAAAATGGAAATATTTTTGTTTATGTTTCATTAGGGTATGTTGTACCTGTTATATGGGATATAATGTGTTATGCTTTGAGAGAGGGACAGATAGGATTATATTTTGTTCACACAGAACACACCAACAAATATGCATTTTCTCACTTATCAACCAATATAACAATTATAACTTTAAAATACTACTATATTATTCATTTAAAATTCAAATAACATGACAAACAAAATATAAATATTTAATTCCACTTCTATTGAGCCCTGAGTTGCTACAACTCTCTTTGGTAAAGATGCATTGAAATATAATTTAAATTAATAGCTGAAAACCAGTTCTTATTTTAGGGAAAAGTATAGATTTTTTTTTCAAAGAAGATATATAACAAAGAAACAGGAAATTATCCAGCATTTATAGATACTTGGTGAACTAAATTGTTAAAATTTGTTATATTTACAGATTACAATATTTTGTTTCAATTAGATTGGGATTTCAGTTCTAATGCAGTATAGTGGCTTAAATATGCAACATGTCTCAGTAGATAAACTGTTTTCTGGGCTTTACAGTGAGAACCTGCGTTAAGTTCACCAGCACTCATTTTTTTTTTTTTTAAAGGCTACAATTCTGTATGGCTATGATCCCAGCATTGCTGTGGTAGGGGAACAAGGTGTTAGGAAGGTAGGAAGAACATTGGAGTTTGCTGGCCAGTTAAGTTGAAAGATACTGTTTCAAGGAAGTAAGGAAGGAAGTTATAGAGAACACCAACATGCTCTTTGGCCTTCATACAGACACAGACACAAAGAGACACACACACACATGCAAACACCATTAAATATATTTAATAGATATCACAACTATAAAATAATATTAATTATACAAAGTTTTGCTTCCAAAACTTTGCACACTGTTTTCAATTGGAATTTTCCTAAGGAGTTTTGTTTCGCTTTTGGGATCGAATCCACAACTGACATATGATAGGTAAGAACTCTACCACTGAATAAAAGCCTTAA
Organism: Typhlomys cinereus; assembly: GCA_023101885.1. Taxonomy (NCBI): domain Eukaryota; kingdom Metazoa; phylum Chordata; class Mammalia; order Rodentia; family Platacanthomyidae; genus Typhlomys; species Typhlomys cinereus. The sequence goes on from JALPQD010000020.1 coordinate 3,954,024, forward strand.
ATATATTTTAATATGCAGTCAGTTCCAATTTTCAAGGAAATTAACTTATTCTCCTCTAAATATTTAATTACTTGATATATTTCATTATTTGTATTTCTGGATATGGTAATGATTGTTTTAACTTCTCATTGATAATTTAGAATAACTACCTGTGTAAGTTACTGAACCTAGTCCATACACTTTTCACGGAAGGCAGCATTGTATGATTATCTAAGTGAAAATTGGCTCCTGCAGTGAGGAGATTTTAAAACTCCCATTCATTATGTGTAGAGTGCAGTTATGTGGAGAATATATTGATAGACATGTCTGTGGCATTAAGGTGCTATGGAGTAAATAAACAGAAAAAAATTTTAAAAGCTTCTAGTTATTTGAAGAAAATGTATTTGAGAAATACTTCTATGTCTTTCCTTTCCTTTTCTTTCTTTTTTTTTCTTTAAAAAAAAATCCCTGAAGATCTTGTGAAATTGAGGTACATTTTAATTGTAGTGCGGATGCACTAACACAAGAAGAAAAATAAAATTATCCTACTTTCCATATAATGTTCATGCTGTTGAAATTTAATAATTTTGTTTGATTCGTTTATATTACTGTAAGTTAATTCCACCTGTTAGCAAAAATAAAAGTATCAAAGTATCAAAATAAAAATTTTTGAAAATTTTCTTTATATTTCCTTTGTCTTGCTGCAGTTCTGAAAAATAAATAAAAGTTTCTTCCTCACCAGTTTTCAGTTACCACATGATTCAATGTTGATACAAATTCAATAATCATCAGTATTATACAGCAATATGAAGATGCTGATTGAAATATGATATAATTCAATTTGGTAAAGTTCTAAATAAGAGAAATACTATTATATTTGCTCTGGTTACTTTTGGTGCACACAGTTTTTTTGTGAAAATTGTATAATAAGAAGTTAAAACAATTCGTTTTTTCTTTATTTTGATAGTTTTTCACTTATCTTGAGTTGTGAAGTTAATTATACTTAAAAAGTAGAGAAAGAATGGAAATGAAAATGTGAAATACCTAACTTGAGAGGAAAGGAAACATATTATCTAATAGAACAGTATGTCATAAACCTTATCCATGTTGTGTTCATTATTTATGTAAAATTTAGATTGTCTGTCTTGAATAAAGCAAGCTTAAATACAACATACTAAATGTATAATACATAAACTTATTTCAGAAGAAAAATACCTCAAAACAATCACAAAACTCATGAAGTATGGGGGCTGGAGAGGTGGCTCAGGGGTTAAGTCTCTGCCTTATAGGCAGAAGGTCCTGAGTTCAGATCCTAGACCCCACATATAAACGCCGGGCGGAAGCAGGGGCGGCCTGCATTTCTGGTCCTGGTAGGGCAGAGCTTGTGAATTCCGGGACAGAGTAAACAAGGAGGAGGTGGAGGCGGTCCATGGTGGTTCCCAAATTCGCCTGTGGTTCTACACACACACACGCACACACACACGCGCACACACACAACTGAATAAATAAATAAATAAATAAATAAATAAACTACCTAGATTAATAAACAGTGAGATGATGATATGCAATTGCTTCCACTGCCCAAGACATACAGTTGATTAGGAAATACAGCACAACATAATTTACCTATATTCAAGCATTTTATCTACCATTCCTCTGTTTTGTACTCGGGGTTCTGGGAAATGAAGCATCTCTTTGTTTTCATCCTTGGTAGTTTTCTGTTATTGTATGATTTAATGTTGATGCAAATGTGTTGGGTCCACCCAGACGTAAAGGTCTGGGAGGGAGTGAGCAGGGCATGGCTTAGCACATGGGGCCAAAGATGGCGCTGGGAGCTGGTGTCCTAGAGTAACCCTGCTCACATTACAAAGAATCCTAATTGGCTTATAGGAGCCAACATAGATTTATGTTTAGTCTGACCTATGCAGAGTATGTGCTATACTAACCATCAAAGTAATTGGCTGCCTGTTTCACGCACTTGGAGACTTTGTGTATATAAGCTGATTTGTTACCCCCAATAAACTGAGATTTTGCTTTGACAAACTCCCAGTCCATTGCCGAGTCTCTGGAGGGCTGAGGCAGAGGTGCGGCGGTCAGGTCGTTTCAGCCAGGAGCTGTGTGTATGAGTGAGTGATGGAGTGTCGCCTTGACAGACTCCCTGCTGTGTTCGGAGGCCCCTGGATTTGGGTAGGGGTAAAGGGCCTGCAGCATATTCGCCTTTCTCTGCCCCGACGGCCTGGAGCCATCACAGTGTGTGCCTGGGAGAATCGTCCCAGCACAAATGTACTAATTTGAGATATTCTGTAAAAAAATGATATTGAATGAGTTCAAAATTTAAGTCAATTTGGCAGAGTCAAAGATTTATCTTTTTATAGAACAACAAACTAATCCAAACCACAAAACAAATTGTAGAAATAGCTGAATAGTTTCTGAAGTATTGTCTCTTCTTTTTAAAAATATATTACTTCAAATGGAGACTATTACTTTTTTTGATAATGTGTCATAGTTGGAGAATTGGAAAGCTCTTTCAATGCTACAGTTCTTGACATAAGACTATATTTACCTTTCAAAAGCACTATTTTTAAATGTTTTCTACTCTGTCACTCAAAGTGTCAGATTCAATAATTATACTTGATACTAAAGATTTTTAAAATGAATTTTGATCATTGCCATGGTGATAAACAGCTCTGTAAAGTGAAGAAGTATTCTTAGTCATGGGGTTCGTATCTCCAAAGAGAATTTTGCAAATGTCCTGTTTTAATAGTCTTTCATCTATAGAGCACTTCACGTGTTAGTTAATGTGGTTCAATTGATACATATTTTTTTGCTAAAGACTATATGTTTGTGTCCCTCTATGCCACATACATGTTGGAATCCTAACTCTCAAGGTGGTAGTGTGAAGAAATGTCTTTGAGAGGTGATAAGAGGGTGGATAAATGCTGTCAGTGTCCACTTGAAGGAGAACACAGAGCTATCTTGCTTGTGAGCACAGGGTGGGCTGGAGCATTCTTTTATGAAAAGGTCTGTGCCACACTCCACACTTGTTGACTTAGCTCTAGAACTGTGAAAAACTGTGCTTCATGTGTCATCCAATTTTATAAAATCCATTCACATCAAAATTGTGAACTATATTATTTAAAACTAATTGAAATGCTTATATCCTGCTAGTAGTAAAAGTGGCAAACATTTAAATTACAAAATAAAATAGGAGATTGTTGCAGTTCACTGCATGGTTGCTGATAAATGACCATCAAATGGCTTAGGGGAACAAGGGGTTTATTTTCTCTTATGATTATTGGTTATAGTTCTTAGTCCAGCTTGATAGAAGAGCATGCACCAACACCAGGGCTGAGGGAACTGACCACACCATCATCATATAATGGCTGAGAGAGAGACGATCCTTACTTGCCAGACCAGTAAGTCTGCTCAAGTGGATATGCCAATTTCCTCAACTGGCTCTTAGTATTTTATTTATATGTTCATGGTTTAGTCCTACCCACCATAGGCTGGGCCTTCCCCATCAGCTAGACAATCTCCTACAGGTTTGCTCTGGGCTTAACTAATTCTCCACAAATGTGCCCAGAGCTCAAACCCTCAACAGTCAAGTTGATATCTGTGCTTAACTATGACAGAGACAATCTAATGTCTTTCTTTTTTTAAAATATTTTTTACTTCATTTCTTTGTGTGTGTGTGTGTCTGTATGTGTGTGTAAGTATGTGTGTATCAATGTGTGTCCCTATGGAGAACCAAGGACAACTTCAGGAGTCATCCTGGATTGTTTCTACCTCTTTTTTTGCTTTGCTCTTAGATTTCCCAGGCTCTGCCTACCAAGACTAGAAGTGCAGGCCACTGTATTTCCACCTGGAATTTTTATATAGGACTTGGGATCCAAATTCAGGAACTTCTGCTTGTGAGGAAGAGTGTTAACCCCTGAACCATCTCTGCAACCCTCTAACGTTTTTCTTTTTCTTTTTAATTTTTATTATTATTATTTATTCAATTGTGCGTGTGTGCATATGTATGTGCGCGCGCGTGTGTGTCTGTGTGTAGAACCACGGACGAATCGGGAACCACCATGGACGCCTCCACCTCCTTCTGCCCCAGGATTCACAGGCTCCGCCCTACCAGGACCAGAAGCGCAGGTCGCCCCCGCTTCTGCCTGACGTCTATACGTGGGATCTGGGATCCAAACTCAGGACCTTCTGCCTGCAAGACAGAGGCTTAACCCCTGAGCCACCTCTCCAGCCCACTAACGTTTTTCTTAAGAAATTATAATATATAAAATCTCAGAGATAAAATGTAAGCTAAATATTCCTTTTATGAAAATATTATTTCTAATTTTCTAATTTGAATCAGTTTTCTCTAGTTGTTTTCAATGTGAACTAAATTCTTCATGAGGGTCTGCATATATATAGCCAGCCTTTGTTGGAGAGTCATCCTGACAACAATTACTTTTAATTATAATGAAGTAGGAAAGCTTCCAGTATTTATTTCTACTCAGGTGGTTGACCTGTGAGAGGAACTCTTCAGGGAGTGGAAAATGAAAATTCTATGTTGGGTCACAGAGAGGCTTGGTCACAAAAAATTTCTGTTAGAGATTCTGATACATTAAGGTGTGTGAGTATGATTGTGTGTGTGTGTGTGTGTGTGTGTGTACTTCAAAGATATTATTCATTATGGCTTACTTAGGCATTTTTTTAATTTGAATATTATTTTCTTTGATATGAAGTCATTTTTATCTATTATTTATTTTAAATATCTAGTTTCTCCACCACTCTACTGTGGCTATATAATTTCTGCTGGACTGGAGAATTCCTTCCCCTACCCCTTAAATTTATGAATAATTCTTTATAGATTTTCATATTTGGAGGTATATACATCAACTTTTGGGATACTTAAATTGATTTTAACCCTTTATTTCAATCTTACATGTATTTTCCATTTCATTTTACTCTTTGTTTTCTTTTTTGATAATCACTTTTAAAAACTTTTATAATTGTCAATGATTTCCTTATTTATAACCAACATTACCCATATTGAGATATCATTTAACTTCAGTCAGAATGGCTAAAATCCAAAACACAAAAAACTGCAAATGTTTTCAAGGTTGTGTGGGGAAGGAAACCCCCTTATGTATAACCCCTTTGGAGATCAATATGGAGTTCCTCAAAAAGTTAAAAATCAAAATGCCATATGACCCAACTATACCACTTCTGGGAATATTTTCAAAGAGCACAACACCTTACTACAGAGACACATGTGCATCCATTTTCAATGCAGCTCTATTCACAATAGCAAAGAAATGGAATGAACTCTAGATGTCAAACAATAGATAAATGGTTAACAAGACTGTGTACATATACACAATGGAATACTAATCAGCTTTCAGGAGAAAAAAATGAATTAATGAAATTTGCCAGTAAGCTTCAAGCAGTCTGCAGCTCTCAGCTTCCAAGATGTCTGCGGTGACTTAGCTTCCTCCAGCTTTGGCCAGCCAGCCATACTACTTCTGCTTTGAGAGACTGTCCCTTCCCTCTGGAACCGTAAGCTGAATAAACCTCCCTTTCTCCCTTAAGTTAATCGACTTTGAGTATTCTCTCACAGCAATAGTTAAGAGTAACTGTTACAGAAATTGGTACTGGATAGTGGGGTATTGCTGTGAGATATGAACAGCTGGTACCATAAAATGAAGTTGTTTGTGAAGCTGAGAAAAGTTGGTACCCAGAAGCATGGCCAATGCTGTGATGTGGCTAGTGTGTCTTTGGAACTGTTTGTTGGGAGAAATACAGAGAACTTTGGGACTTTGTGCTAGGAAAGTCTTTGCGTATTGGTGGTTGGGCCAAAGGGACCTTTCTCGTGAGAGCTCAGAGGAGAGCAATGCTGTGAGAGATGCAGGCAGTGGAAGCCCAGCTTGCGATGGTCCAGAGGGGAACAGAGACTGTGTTTGCAACTGGACGAGTGAGGTTGGCCGAGAGTTTAGTGAAGTTTTGCCCTCATCCTGAAAGTTTGCCTGAAATTAAGCTGGAGTGCTTGGTGGAGGAAATTTTAAAGCAATGTAGTCTTAACAATGTGATATGGCTACTTTTTAGTTGTCTTCAGAGCTATGAAAAAGAGCAAAGAATCAGGCAGGAAGAAGCAAAAACTGTAAGAACCAATGATGAAAAATACAATGGCAAACTTAAAGAGTTGAACCAGGAAGAAGCAGAGAACAAAATGGCTGTTGAAGAGATTAACTATTTGAATAATAGGAGAGGTCCTAGCTTGAGGGCAAATCCTCAGGGAAGGCTCCCACTCATAAGAATGCAAATCCTTTCAGAAGACTGGAGCTAAAGGGTGGAGTTCCAAAGCAAGAGTTGGTTTCTCTTACCAAGCAACTTCCCAGGAGTGAAAGAGATGGTCAACATAGAGAAGCAGAATCAGCTGTGATTCAAGGGGGCCAGTCTTGGCAAAGTCGTCCACGTGATTCTGGTTTTAGAGGCATCAGTGATGCAAGAGGGAGGAGATCACGGAGTCCTCCTCCAAGATTTCAAAAATTGGGGCTGGAGAGGTGGCTCAGGGGTTAAGCCTCCGCCTTGCAGGCGGAAGGTCCCGAGTTCGGATCCCAGATCCCACGTATAGACGCCAGGCAGAAGCGGGGGCGGCCTGCGCTTCTGGTCCTGGTAGGGCGGAGCCTGTGAATCCCGGGGCAGAAGGAGGTGGAGGCGTCCATGGTGGTTCGCGAATTCGTCCGTGGTTCTACACAGACACACACACACACGCACACACACATACACACGCACATGCTCACAGTTGAATAATAAATAGTAATAATAAAAAAATTAAAAAAAAAAAAGATTTCAAAAATTGGCAGAATCCAGGCATCATGAGGCAAGAAGCCTGAAGTTTAGAGGCCCAAGAAGGGCAGTTTGTGCTGTGGAGTTAAAGCCTGGTTTGCCATTGAGAAGTAAAGATGTTAGAGATTCCAGACACAACGTGGGACACCTGCCAAGGAGAGCTGTATACCCTGGGAGGAGTCAGCTCAAGAGACCAGCGTATTCTATGGGCAGCTGCATTGGAGGGGTGGAACCAAAGCCCCTTGGAACTGAGATGATTTCAACAAGAGGCTCACCTGTTGGACTTGGGGCTACAAGATTTAGACTTTGTCCTGCTGGTTTTCGGTCTTGTTATGGACTGATCTTTCCTGGATATGCCCCCATTCCTTCTTTTTGGAATGGGAATGTTTATTCTGTGCCATTGTATGTTAGAAGTATGTAACTTGTATTTTGATTTTACAGAAGGCTTTGGACTTTGGACTTTTGGACTGTTGGGACTACTGATGTAGTCTATGAAGACTTTTAAAGTTGGACTGAGTATGGTTTGCATAATGAAATGGCAATGAGCCTGTGGGGGCCAGGGGTGGAATGTCATGGTTTAAAATGTGTCCCCCACAGTCTCATGTGTTTGGCAAGGTCATGGCACCTTGAGAGGTGGAGCCTTGCTGGAGGAAGCAGTCACAAGGGGTGGGCCTTGAGGTGGATTAGTCCCACCCTACCTCCAGGAGAAGTCTGCCTTTGCTGCAAGCAGTCTGCAGCTCTCAGCTTCCAAGATGTCTGCGGTGACTTAGCCTCCTCCAGCTTTGGCCAGCCAGTCATGGCGCCTCTGCTTTGAGAGACTGTCCCTTCCCTCTGGAACCATAAGCTGAATAAACCTCCCTTTCTCCCTTAAGTTGATTGACTTTGGGTGTTCTCTCACAGCAATAGTTAAGAGTAACTGTTACACTGGTTCATTTCTTTGCTATTGTAAATAGTACAGCAATAAACATGGATGTGCAAATACCTGTGGCATGTGCTTGGGAGAGCTATAACTGGGTGCTATGGTAGTACTATTTTTAATTTTTTAAGAAGTCTCCATACTGATTTCCATAATGGCTGCAGTAGTTTGCACTTTTGCCAGCAGTTAATAAACGTTCTTTTCTCCTTACAGCCCTGCCACTATTTGCAGCTTTTTGTTTTCTTGATGATAGCCATTGTGACTGAAGTGACATGAAATCTCCAAAGAGTTTTAATTCGATTTCTGTGATTGTTAAAGGTTGTTGAAGGTTATAATTAGCGGTTTTGTTTTTTGGTGTTCAAATTTTGTCGTCCTTGATATAGTTTAGATATTAACCCCCTGTCTGAAGTGTAGTTGGCAAAGACTTTTTTTCCCATTTTATTGGCTGTCTATTCACTCTGCTGATAGTTTTCATTGTTGTGCAGAAGATTTTTAATTTCATGTAATCTCATTTGGGGGGGCTATTTCCTATGCTATTGGAATACTGTTCAGAAAGTTTTTGCTTATGTTTATATCTTGAAGTGTTGTTCTCTAGTAGCTTTAATATTCCAGGTTTTAAATTAAGGTCTTTGAATTTTGCATTGATTTTTATGTAGGGGGAGATCTACTTTCCTGGGTCTAACATATATCTATATTATATTAATAAATATAAATATACAGTTTTGCCAACATCAAAAAAAAAAAAAAAAAAAAAAAAAAAAAGAAATTTGCCAGTAAATGGATGGACCTAGAAAAATTATACTCACTGATCCTAAATACCACATGTTCTTTCCTGTAAGTGGATCATGGTGTTAAATCTTCAGAATGATATAATCAAACTGAAACTTTTATAACACCCATAAATTACACAGGCTCCTATGTCAAAAGTGGGGGAAGATCCCAAAGGAGTGGAAACAAAAGAACACAGACAAATAGACCAGCAGAAGGGGTAAAAACAAACACTGGACAGGATCACATGTCTCAATATTAAATATAATCGAAGGCAAACCACCATTTAAACACCTTTATTATATCCTTAGATAAGAAAAGACCTCATTACTCATCTAAGAAGTATCATATTCAATGAAGATTAGTGAGACAGAAAACCACAACTGACCAAAATGAACAGTATTGGTGATCCTAGAATTCTCTCTCCCCATCCTAAGGCTCAGGCAACCTTGTATAAGAGGAGTCAATAAGATTCTAAGATTCTGTGGTGGGGAGGGCTCCACTGCTAAGAGGACACTCTAGTTATGAAAAGATTGTTGCATCCAGGAGTGAGTGAGGCTCACCGCTTCACTACAGTGAGATTTACAACCACCAAATCTACACAATGGCTGATTTATCAATATTATCCCCCATGAACCAGCAGAAATAACTCAGGAGAAACAACTACACTCTGAGGGACAGGTACCACGGATGAGAAAGGGAACTTCCCCATCTGAGGGTTGCCCCACTGAAGGGCCATTTATACTACCATGGAGCCTGTGGTGCATTATTAGTATGTGTGCCCAGAAGGGACCCTGTGGTCCACGCATACAGAGAGACATGAGGTCTGGTGGAACAGGAACTAATGGCTGAAAATAGAGGAGGGTGGATAGTAGGAATGGGGGAAAGAAGGCATGGACAAAAACCGATTTTGTTTGTATATGTGATAGTTAATTCTGGGTGTCAACTTGACACACCTGGCATTAACTAAGATCAACTGAGATCATGCCTGGCAAGATTAGCTGAGACCACCTGAAGAGATTATCTGGATAATACAAAGATCAGCCCTAGATCTCACTGGAACTTCCCAGTAGTGGATCAAATAAAAGGATCCACAGAAGGGAAAGAGAGAGACAGAGAGGACAGAGAGACATTCCAGGAATACTCCAGCCATATGGATGTCTGCTGTGGTTTAGCTTGCATACAGCTTCAGCCACCAGCCATGTTACTCTCTCCATAAAAATCTTCTCCCTTCTGGAACTGTAAGTTGAATAAATCTCTGTTTCTCCCTTAAATTATTTGACTTTGGGTGATCTCCTGCAGCAACAGTTAAGAGTAAGCATATATATACTTATATGTAAACAGTAAAGAAAAAAACAAACATTGCTGAAGAAATTCAATTTGCATCAGAATGATACCCATGCTTTGAATGTTCTTTGTGTCTTCAATATCTTTTAGTTACTTCTTTTTTTTAAAATCAGGTACTCATACTTTTATTTTAATTCTTATAAAATACTATAGAAATGAACCCAAACTAAACAAGAATGTGCATGTGCATACGTACAAAATTTTGCTACTGAAAAATCTGTAAAACTAAATGGTAAAAACAAAGAAACATAAGAATTCCAGACACAAATTTAAAAAGATTTAAAACTAGTATTATGAAACTGGTTTTCACAAAGGAGAGTAGCAATAACTTTAAATTGCTGGTTGTAGTTGATTTTCTAGGCTATTTAAACAAGTGATGGTGGTCTTATAAGAGGAAAGGAGCATCTTTCATTTTAGAATATCTCCAGTCTCATTTTATTTCTCTAAACAGTCAATAATTTTCCCCTTTCACAAATCTTTCAACAAGAGGACAAGGAAAATTAGCAGCTCCAGTTGTTTTCTTCCTCTTGAGTCACAGGTCAGAAGGACAACGTATTTTAACCTCTTTCAGAATCAGACATTGGAAGAATTCTAATCAGTTTACTTGAAGGAAATGAGTTCATACTTTGAAGGAGGCTTTGTGTCCCTCTACAGGCTCAACTGTTATACTCGGAATTTCAATCTTGTGGTCGAAGTAACTTGCATCATAATGTCAAACACCTTCTAAATTGTTGGTATGTTTTGTATCTATGGGTCATTATTTCTTCTAATAATTTAATGAACCTTCTTAAGGTCCTTACTTTATTTTCTAGATCAAGATAGGGTTTTTTTGCTTCCTGGTATTGCTTCATTATTTCTTCCTGATCTCCATGACTAGCATGTTCTGCTTGTATTTACTCTTAGTTACTTCTTAATAATCAGAAATTTTATGAGAATTTGGTGATAATCTCCAATAGCTTAAATTTCTTAAATATTTTCTTCTATTTTCTATTACTGTTCATTTCTCAAGATCTTAAATGAAACTTTCCTCTTAACCACTATATTTCTTTAAGCAAATATGGAAGCTTCTCTTGTTATGAGAAATAATTTGTGTTTGGGGAGATATAGGGATATTAGTCATAGATTATAGAAGATCATTATAAGAAAAAAAAGATAGATTCTAGGAAAATGTCTTCATTTTTCTCTTAAGCACTCTAAGAAATATTTCTTCTTAGTGATAGATCTCCTCTATCTCTATCCACAGGACCAGGCAGCCATGGCAACTAAGAGAAGCTTCTGCTCATTTGTCTTGTATAAGAGTTGGGCCTCACAAAAGCCTAGCCTTACTGACTACATGGTTCCAAGTCACATATCCAGTGGCAATGGGACCAAGGGCTAGAGCTGACCACCTGTTTCCTGGCCTGTACAAGGGAACCCCAAATCTTTAACCTATTGGGCAACAGCTCATCCTTTGTCCTCCTTTGTACTATATCCCACCCATTGACCTAAAACTGTAAAAATCCTTCTATACTGCCTTGTTGCTTTTCTTATTCTTCTATTTTGAGAATTACCTTAGTGGTTCATTATTAAGCAATAAACAATCCTCTGTTTTGTCACAATGTGGTATCCTGGGAAAAAATGGGCCTGAAACCTTAAACTTAGTATTTGATTTATATTAAATTTTACTGGCAGCAGAAGCAAATAAGAAGTTTTTAGACTATTTTTAGTTTCAAGTACATTGCAAAGAAAAAAATTGAAAAAAAAAAAAAAAAGAAACGTAACTTCAAAACATTAGTGACTAAGGTGCCAAATATACTTTGTATGCACAGCACTTTTAGTTAATTAAAGGGATTTTTTTTCTGTCAACATAAATGCTCATATAAGGTAAGATCAATTGCATGATTCAAATATAACAGTTACTTTTGCTTTATTTTTTAATTTAATAAGTGTTCTTTTTTAATTTTTTTTATTTATTCATTTGTGCGTGCATGGGTGTGTGTGTGTGTGTTTGTGTGTAGAACCACAGATGAATTCAGGAACCACCATGGACGCCTCCACCTCCTCCTTGTTTACTCTGCCGGGGGATTCACAGGCTCCGCCCTACCAGGACCAGAAATGCAGGCTGCCCCCACTTCCGCCGGAGTCTATACATGGGGTCTAGGATCCGAACTCAAGACCTTCTGCCTGCAAGGCAGAGGCTTAACCCCTGAGCAACCTCTCCAGCCCCCAATAAGTGTTCTTTAAAGTCAACTATTTGAAATACCACATGGCATTATGTCTAACTACAGTCATTCTTCATTCCTTATGATTTTTCACGCAGTAATTAAGGTCTAATTTGCTGTCATGGTTTGAAATGTGTTCCCCACAGACTCATGTGTTTAGGAAAGACATTTCAAATTTTAAAGGTGGAGGTTTGCTGAAGGAAGGCAGTCACAGGGGGTGAGCTGTGAGGTGGATTTAGTCCTCACCTTGCTTCTAGGAGAGGTCTGCTTTAGCAGTGGTAATCTTGCAACTCTGTCTCAAATAACTTAGGCTGCCTCCATTTTCTGCAGCCAGCCGTGATTTCCCACTGTAATGGATTGTATCTCCCCTCTGGAACTGTAAACTAAATAAATTTCCTTTTCTCCCATTAGGTTGCTTGATTTTAGGTGTTTTCTCACAGCAATGGAAAAGAATAGCTGATAAAGAAATTGACACTAGGAGTACAATATTCCTTTGTGATTAAGAGTATCTGATACCACAATGTGAAATACTTTGAAACAGACATATATTGGTATCAGAGAAGTGGAGTGCTGCTATGTGATATTGAGAATCTGGTTCCAAAAAGTAAAATTGTTGTTTGTGAAACTGAGAGAAGATAGTACTCAGAAGTATGTCAATTGGAGTGGCTAAGGAAAATATGGTACATTTTTACAATGGAATACTACTCAGACATCAAAAAAGATGAATTAATGAGCTGGGAAATGGATAGAATTAGAAAAAATATATTGAGTAAAGTATCCCAAACACAGAAAATTAAGCGCCATATGTACTCCCTAACAGGTGGATCCTTTTATCAAACCCATGTAGTGACATACTCAAAGATAAATCACTGTAATAACTACAGTAATTGCAAAAATTATAAACAAGAGGGGAGAGGAAGGAGGGCCCTGCCAGAAACAAGGAGAGAGGGGATCATGAAACAGCAAAGAAAATAGGCCACCATCAAGTACTGCAAGTAAGTAGTGAGACATCTGGTTAAGCTCTCAGACTTTCCTTCCTGGTTACTTGCAACTGATGGGGTTTGATCTCACCAGTCAGGGAAGGCATAGTGTATAGTGGGATGAGTCAGCCCAAGAGAATGATGTGTTCTATTGGCAGCTGCATTGAAGGTGGTAGGACCAAAGCCCTTTGGAACAGAGATGAGTTCAACAAAAGGCTCACTTGTTGGACATGGGGCTTTAGGATTTGGAGTTTGTCTTGCTGGACTTCAGTCTGGTGGACCAAATTTTCTTCCCTTTTAGAATGGGAATGCTCATTCCGTGCCATTGTATGTTGGAAGCATGTAATTTGTCTTTTGATTTTTGCAGTAGACTTTAGACTTGTTGACTGTGCTGGGACTATCGATGTAGTCTGTATGAGACTTTTAAAGTTGGACTGAGTATAGTTTGCATAATAAGATGACAATGAGTCTGTGGGGGCCAAGGGTGGAATGTCATGGTTTAAAATGTGTTTAGGAAGGTCGTAGCACCTTTAAATGGTGGAGCTTTATTGGTGGAAACCAGTTACAGTGAGTGGGCCTTGAGGTGGATTAGTCCCACTTTACTTTCAGAAGAGGTGCTCTAATAGTGGTAGTCTTGCAATTCTCTGTCTCCAAGAAGGACGTAACTTAGTCCAATGGATTCTATCTGCCCTCTGAAACTGTAAGCTTAATAAACCTACCTCTCTCCCATTAAGTTGCTTTACTTTGGGTATTCTCTCACAGCAACAGAAAAGAATAACTGATAGATTTGCATTCAACCAAGAAGTATCCATTTTATTTCTACAATTGGTAGAACATCTTCTATTCATAAAGTTGTGCCACTGTAATCAAAAACATTTTAGAATAATTAAATCATCCCAAAACTTTGCCACAGATCATTTATATTTAAGTTCTATTCCCATCCTCAACAGTTCTATTTCTCTAATGTGCTTTTTCTGATAATTTCATAAACATGGAACTATGTAATAAAGTCATTTAACTATATTTTATTTCTAGGAGCATGCACTTTATACATTACTACATTTAATGATTGATCCATCATTTCTTCTTTATGGTAAGCACCATTCCATTATCTGATGATACTTTATTTTGCTTCAGATTAGTTGAATATTTGAGCTGTTTTTAAGTTTTGGCTGTTATGAATACTGCTTCTATAATGCATACTTATTTTACAAAATACCTTAGATTTTCCTAAAGGGAAAATCTATGCATGACATTCTTAAGTTAAATGAAATGTGAGATTTAAGTATGCATTTTAAATCCCCACCATATCATTCTGAAGATTATGTTTCTTCCAAATCCTTGTCCATACCTTTCCAAAGTCATTTTTGACACCCACCGATCTTCTTTCCTATATTATCAGCACATATATACAGTTAATTAGTAATGCCCATTTATAAGCTTATTATATTTTGTTAGTTACTTAACTTTTAAGTATATATTTTAGAGAATCAGAAGATAGTGAGAATAGCTGCAACATGCTGTCTCCTAGGCATGGTAGCCATTGCAATCATGATCCATGGCAATTATGGTTGATTAGGCTCCATCTTTATAACCCATCATAGAGATGCATACAAGATCCTACCGAAGTGTTGGCTACAGGTATTGATAGATTCAGAACCAGACCTCAAAACAGAGACCTCATTTGATAGATGTGAGATCCAAAATAGACCTCCCACTGGAGACCCCACCACAAACATTAACAAAATCTGATATAAAATGGACAACTGTATAGACTCATAGTAATTCTTGGACTGAACCAACTCTTCAAACATAAACTCCTTCCCCCTGCACTCTAACTATTAAAAGCTTGTACTCCTAACTCCAAATCAGTAGCAACTTCCATTTCACAGGGAAATTACTGCTCCCTCCTTGAAGTTTTTGGAGGAACTTCCTGAATAAACTTCAGCCATCCTGGACAAAGTTTTGGTTTCTGTTCTATTTCTCTTCCCTGCCCTCTTAACTCTTCTCTCTTTTTTTTTAAACAGGTATTTTCTTTAGTCATGTGCTCACTGGTCAATCAACCAAGCTTCAGTGGATAGTTCCAAATCCTTGGTCCCTTAGATAACCGGTGTTAAACTGGTCATAAAACCACAGGAAAAGATGAATCTGGGAAAGGGACTTGTAGGTTGGAGGGAGGTTATGAGGGCTGGAAGGAGACAGAAAAGGGTGGGACTGAAAGATACCAGAATGGGCTACATATGTATATGAAGTTCTAAATGGAAAAATCACAATTCTCACCTCAAAGGGATATGAGGTAGTTTATTCTGGAGCCAAATATGAGTGTCCATGATCGCAGAACACAGATTCAGGTTACCTCAACCTCCATGTTCTGCTGTGGTAACAATTTCTTGATATTTTATGATAACAGGATCAAAAGAAGCCATAAATCAAGTCATTTTTCAAAACTTTGGTGGAAACATCAGGTATGTGGGTAACAGCAGAGCAGGGAGGTTTCTGTTATAGGCTATCAGATGCTATCTAATGACATTATTAGCCATATGGTTGGTGGGGGCTGATAGTTTGTTAAGTCAATACATTTCAAAAGGCTTTACTGATAGTCATAGGATGTTAGGACAAGCACAGAGGAAAGGGAGATAGTGGTGATCAAGAGGATGTCAAGATCACCTAAGATAATCATAATTAAGCTCTGATTTATAACATTCCAGGCCTCTCCAAACCCATTAAAATTCCAATCAGTTGAATCAGTTTATGCAGTTTAGTGAGTGAAGAATCTTTTTAAAAACTTACTCCACAAAAATGTCAAAGAACAAATTTAACAAGTCATTAAAGTTGTTGCATATATTAATGAAAGTGCATAATTATATTAATGATATACATATGAATATATATATATATAAATGTGTACATACAAGATATACATAATGTATTATCTATCCTATTTTCCTGTGGTATTTTGCCATAAAAAATTTAATTGAATTGTTCTTTGACAATTTCATACACGAAGTGAGATCTTTTCTTCTACTGTTTGGCTTCTTGGGATCAAACTCAAGTCATTAGGCTTGGTAACAATTGACTTTACCTGCTCAGTGATTTTGCCATTGTTCTAATTTTGATTTCAATAGTCATTTTATGGTTTGAACTTTTTGCACAATATTTTATAATATTTCATTTATTCATTATTAAAGATTGCCTGCGTGATTGCTGATGAAATTTTGAATAAACAAGCAGAAGGGAGCAAGGGGTTTATTCTCTCTTATAATAGTCTGGTTACAGCTTCTTGTTCAGCTTGACAGGAAAGGACACACCACACCATCACGAAGGGATTGAAGGCACTGCCCGCACCATATCCACGTAAAGGCTGAGAGAAGGAAAAGTCCTAACTGCTAGAACAGCAGATATGGCCTTGTATACAAAAGAATGCCAATCTTCTCACACCAGATCCTTCCATCTTATCCCCTGCTCAGAGACTAACCCCACCCACCATGATTTGTATCTTCCAATCAACTAGACAATCTTCTGAAGGTTTTCTCTGGGCTTAACCATCAGTTCTCTACAAATATGCCTACAGTTCAAACCTTCAACCATCAAGCTGACACCTGTATCTAACCATGACAGGACTTTAGTATTTATGTTTTTCAGACAAGGGTCTCTCCAGTATTTTGTTGTTGTTGTTTTGTTTTTGCCATTTATGGTGTTTAATGTCTGGATTATACTATTCCAATAGAAAGATTGTTGTATATTTGTTGTATTTCTTCTTTAAGTGATTGATGAATTTTACCAATAATTAGTAGGTATCAGAAGTTGACTGGTTAGTGAGATTTTAACTATCAACTTAATCCTACTAAACTTTAAATACATTAGTCATATTTTTCACATTCCTGAATCATTTTTGTTGTTTTCTGTATTTGTAAAAGTTTAAAAAATTGTTGAGCTACCAATACTTATCTCATTATATTATGATCCTATTATCGTGTAAAAAATTCATAAAGGCATTACCTATTTGATATGATTTTAATAGTTTTCACTTTTAGTGTTTCCTAAATAATTTAAATTTTGTAAATTGCTTTGCCTACAAATATATACTTATTTCTGATATGGCATTTTCTGCCCACATTTTGCCGGGATTGTTTGATTTACCTTGTGTGCAATGATTTATCATACAATTATTGAAAGCGATGTTTTCTTCTCATTCTTACTTTAGCTGTATCATCTAGATTTAGATTATTGTTTATTAAACTTACTAATATTATTTTTCCAATTAAATATCTTGTTTATTTACATTCAATTTAGATGTGAGCTATTAAGATATGTTTCACATTATTTAGTTCCCATATTTATCACCGACTTCTAACCCAATTCAATATATTTTGAAATAATTATTTTTGATTTTGTGGAAATATTTTAAAGGGTTGGGTGATAGTGAGTAAATAGGATTTGAATTTGTAAGATGGATCAGTGAGCAAAGTGCTTGCTTGCATGCGTGAGTACTTGAGTTTAGATCTCCTAAAACCACTTTATTTTT
This sequence comes from Typhlomys cinereus, assembly GCA_023101885.1. NCBI lineage: Eukaryota > Metazoa > Chordata > Mammalia > Rodentia > Platacanthomyidae > Typhlomys > Typhlomys cinereus. The sequence goes on from JALPQD010000020.1 coordinate 3,971,574, forward strand.
TTTAAAAGCTAAGCATTGTAGCAATGTGCTTGTAATGCCAGAGTCTAGATAAAATGGAAAGCTCTAGAAGCAGTGATAAGTGCAGGTGAAGAGTGATAAGTAAAGATATTGTCTTTGATCTCCATACATATGTACACAGTTATGTATACCCAAGCACATGTAACATTCACAAACATACATATATGCACACACATACACACACACACTCACACACAAACTACTTTAACGAGTGTTAATAATCTATTTTGGAGAATATTATAGACAAACATGAAAATAATGTCTTTTTATTCCTGTGCACTATGAATTCTATTCTTATAAAATACTGGGATTTCCTTTATTAGACTATTTCAATCAGCTTGGATAATAATGTCCAAGTTTTCCATATTCTCGTTACTGTCCTGTCTGTGATGTTTAGGGAAGAATATGTCTGGAGTGCAGGACATGCTTTAGCGAATCTCTTGATATTACCATGCCCTGGAATTAAAGTCAATGGGGCACTGAAACAACCCAATCCAGACAGGCCAAAAAATGGACCAGACCCTACAGGAATGAAGGTATGTGCAATGAATGAGAGAGAAACAGAGGAAAACCTATAGAAGTATGCTTTTATTGGACTATTAAACTTTCCCATAGGAGTTGTGGGTTGCTTTTTGAGAGGATCTTGATTGTTTATTAAAAACCTCTATACTTTTTTTTCAAGTAGTACGCTTATATTGGCATTCTTTGTATTAAATTATATGGATTGCTTATTAAGAAAATCTTGAAACATAGAGATTTAACAATAATTTGAAGATAGAAAGCATGACATCTGTTGGTTGAAGATGAGTAGGATATATCTTAAACAGCCATATTTTCATTAAACTAAAATAGCAAATTGTGCTTGCATTTAGTTCAACTTATGCCATTGTAAAAAAGCACAAAATGTGTGTAAAAATGACTGTCAAGACAACAATAATATGTTGTAAAAAAGTCATTTCATGGTTTTTGCCAAAATCTATTTAATTCATTTTTGTCTTAAATAATTAATAAGATTGTTTTTTCATTTGTTCAGCTTTCAGTTACATCTTTGAAGTCTTTTTTCCTTGACTGACACAAGGTTTAAAATATACAATCTAATTCATCACATTTTATTTTAGGTTACTGCCATCTTAACTCTGACAGATTACATATGTTTTGTTAAATATGACATTATATTTTCTCTTTTTGAAATTATATTTTCTCTTTTTAATTGAGATTTGTTAAATAAACATGGCTACTTTTATATTTTTTCTGCTTATGCAATTACAAAGTGAGAAATATACAAATTTTGGTCTATTTCCATGTATAATATTTTAGTGGTTACATTTTGGTCTTTTGAGAAAATTCACTATAGATATTAAGGATTCAGTTTTAATGTTCTATACGGACAGTTGTTTCCAAGCCTTAACTTTATCTGTAAAATGTTTTGTTCAAAATATGCTATCATTGAAGTTTCTGCTCAATGTTGTGAAAGAGTTTTCATTTTTAATCCTATATCTTAATGAGTCACATCTAAAACTTTGTGTCAAGTGACATTGTGTTGCTTTTCTTTGGAAGTCACTTTTAGTCATCCTAGTTAGAAAGGGAAATGACAGATCAAGGCAATGATTTCATCCAAGTTCAATTTGTAGAATTGGTGAGCTTTTTTGTGTTTACTTACTGAAGGATGAATAAAGGGCTTGTACATTTGTCGATTACTTGGGTACCCCATCATTAAGGTCAGCCCAGTAACAGTGATGACTCATGAGAATTTTTTCAGTGGAGGTCCCTGAGCAACTTGCATACATCCACACCACAAAAGTGCCTGCTTTCTCAGAGCAATTGTTCACTACTTATATAACTTGAAGAAGGACCTGTGGCTCTTTCAAGTTTCATGAAAATCAAACTTCTAAGCATTTGACCTTCCCCCACAAGATGCATCTTTTCAGAAGATGCAACTACATAACAAATGATGAGTCAATAAAAAAAAGGAAGATTCTGATAAGACACTAATTTCTCTGAGACCTTCCCTTTCTGTCAGTTCTATTATACATACATGGAGAAATTTATTCAATGTCACAGCCACATCTCAAATCTCTATTGATGCTCATTTTTATTAGAATTTCTGAGATCTCTTTCATAAATGTATAATTTATTGTCAGCTGGGGATACAAGAGTGTTAATATTAGTACATGAAGGATGCTTTCACTTCTAGTGTCTTGTTAATTTCTGGTTGTTTTGATCCATATACTAATCTGAAACAGATCTGTGAGTTCTCAAATCTTTCTGACATCATTAAATTATGAAATTCATGCATTATGCTATTTCTTCTCAAGTTGAGTCCTCTACCATTCATGCTGAAGGTACAGGCTAAATAACAGCAGACCAGTAATACCATAGAATTCACAGGGAGTTTGGAAAAGGAGCAAAATGTATATGGAAGTAGAATGAACTCTTTCGGGTTGAAGATATGGCTCAGGGGTTAAGCCTCTGCCTTGCAAGCTGAAGGTCCTGAGTTCAAGTCTTGGATCCCACGTAAAAATTCCAGGTGTAAATGGTGGCATTTCCAGACTGGAAAACTCCTAGCACAATCTAGGGCGATAGCTGAAGTTGCCCTTAAGCCTCCATAGGTGCACACTGGGCCCTCAGATTGACACACACGTACACATGCACACGCACAGAAAAACATGCACTCTTACCCCATTTGTAAATGTAAAGAATTAGGAAACAATTGTAATGTAGATGTAGAAAAATGTATTTTTCTTTAGTGATGGCCATTGACCTATAGTTTCACATATATAAGGCAGACACTCCATTCCTGCACCATGTCTCTGGCAATGTAAGAAAATATTTTGCAGATATATTATAGTTTTATGCAAAGCATGAAGAAGTCAACTAAACAAGGAATTTTAGAATAAATAATATAATGAGAAAAGAGTGAAAAGAATAAACTAAGGTAATTTGCAATTGGACTGATTTTCTCTGAGCTAACACAATATTGGGGGAAAATTAGATAAAGGAATTTATGTCTGGTAATTGAAGGAAAAGTGAAAACAGATCAGAAGAAGTTCAGGCCTTATATAAGTAATGTAAAAGATGACTAATTAAAGTTACTCAATTTGTCCAAAGATCAAAATTTGCCTAGAACAAGTTGGATAAAACAACTTTTCCTTCTTTAAATTCTGTTGAGAGTGGGATATCAGGAGTAGTTTGTCTGATTCTTGAAAGTATTACCATGCTTTGAAAAAATTAAAAAAAATACTAATTAGTTTAAAATGAAGACCGATTTGAAGTTATTTGGCTGATAAGGTTGAAATTAAGTTAATCCAATATGTGGCATACATAAAACTTCATGAACAAGTTTTTGCCCCTTATATGTTGTCTTAGGCTAAATATGGAATCCTGAAATGAACAAAGAATTCTTAGCTTTCATTTGTTCAACTACTAGTATTAATTTTAAGTCATACAATTTTCAAATGTTCACAAGTACTGTATTTGGGTGACAAAAGAGAAGACCTGAGAATGGGCCACAGCTCTGATTCTCCATAGTTTTATTGGGAGTGCTTTTGTTTTAAGCTCACATCATTTTAGCTCCCTATTTTATAATGCTTGAAAATCAGTACCTACTTGCTAGTCTTACCATCAATAAGATTGAGAGCATTTACTAGATTTCTGGATTGTGTATTAGGTACTCAGTTCATGTGGGGTCACTAGCCTTCATCATTTGCATTCAAAAATCTAAATATGTGAAAAAAAGTTAATGAAATATTTAGGAAATTACTTATTTTCAGGAATTAGAAATAGACAAGTAATGCAAGAGCAAAGAGATTAGTAGAATCTGCAAAATTGGATATGACCTATTTAAATAAGCTACATGTGCAAAAGGAGTCAGAGCTGGTATGATATTAGGTAATGGAGATTATGTGAGAGTTTTTATGTGATTTTATGTGAGCAGATTCATGTCAATCACACTTTATGCTCTACTAGAAGTTTAGTGCACAGAACTCTTCATTTAAGATTTATTTTTTGATAAAATGACATCTTCATTTCTTTATTCCAGAATAATGTAAAGTAGAAACAATATGTTACATTTTAAAAGCATTATGTTGTGATTCTCAATACACATTAAATTCAATTCTAACAATCAAGTTATATGGAAAGCTATGATAGATATTGGTATTTATACCTATGGCTTATTAAAAAGGAATCTGATTATAGGAGAAAAGAAGGAACTTAGCACAAAAGAAATTCCAGCAAAATGTAATTTTCCTCTTTTTGACTCCTTAGGGAACTTTTAAAGATACCTGTCAGCAATGTTTTTCAGAAAATGTGAATGTGGCAGTAAGCAGATCAATCTTTCAGAGATAACCCAGATAACACTATCCTCTCTGACATACTGCAATGCAATCCCTTGCATTTTACAGTATCGTCTAAAACTCAACGTTCTACATTAATTTTCAATATTATATCAACACACAAAAATATACATACAACACAGCATTGCACAAAATGTATTTCTGGCATAGGGAGGTGACTTAGATGAAAGAGCCAGCACTGTGTGCAAGCATGGAGACCTTTGCCAGATGTGGCATCTCTGAGTCCTGTAACTGCAGAGTTCGAACATGGAGATAGTTTGCCTGGCTAAACCCATGTGCTCCAGATTAAGCAAAGGACTGTGTCTCAAAAACAAAATGCTGGAGAATGTGTCTTTTGACTCAGTTGAAAAAGTGCCCGTGATACAAACATGAGGACCTCTTATGGGATTTTCAATTCTCACTTGAATAAAGCCAGGTGCCTTGTCCTTAATCCAAGCACTGATGGTGTTAAGCAAGAGGATCCTAGAAGCTCATTGCCAAACAACTTAACTGAATCTATTAGCCCCAAGTTTAGTGTGAGACCCTGTTGCAAAAAATAAGGTGTGGGCAGGAGGGATGTCTTAATAAATTATCTTCCATGGAAGTGTGATGCCCATATTTCAGATCCCCAAATTCCACATAAATTCAGAGCAATGGTGTAAATGACTGCAATTCTTGTGCCACTATAGAAATGGGAAATGGAAACATAAGAAGCTTCAAAGGTTGTGGTATAGCCACTCATGCACAAAGATACAAACATGAAAGTATATTTGCAGTCTGTTTTCTTCTTTTAAAAAATTTAATGAACATAGAAAACATTAACTTTATGTAGAAAATAATCAGGGAGTTGTTAATTATATTGGTAATTTGACAAATATAGAATGCAAACCAGGTAACTTAATGATGAAGAAAATAAGTTTCTGAGACAAGTTTAGGCTGAAATATTCTCAAGTGAGAATATGCAGAGTGAGAAACAGTCAGTTGAACATAATTTTCTCTAAACAGTGTTTGATTATTCATCAATGAACATGCGTTGGAAAAGGTGTTCATAATCAACTTTCAAATGTATTTTCAAACTTGGACATTTATCTACAAACATAAGTTTTACAGACTTCAAGAATTCTGAAAAATAATGCCAAAAAAGCAGACAGTCTCATATTTCAGAAGTGATAGATAAAAACATATTATTCAACAGTCACTCGAGCACTATCAATCATACTGGCAAATGCATAAAGTAAGGGAATCTAGTATGACAACTACATTATTTGAAACAATTCTTTATTTATGCCTTATTTTTCCATTCAGTGTAGCTGATGAATGATTAACACCCACATTAGCCACAATTTTAAAAATAACTTGTGAGAAATATACTCTTACTAAATATGAGAAAATGCATGTCTACATTTCATTTAACATCATTATTCAGCAAGACTCTTATTTCTGTTCTGTTAGCCTTTAATCTTTATTGTTCATGTCTCTTCTCTTTTCTCATAACTCAACTAATTGTATCACTACTTAACAGACATTCCTAGAGAAAGTCTTCAGAGTTATTCAAATAGCAAAGCAAAAATACTTCAGAAATACTATGATGTGGGATAAAATAGACAAGGGTTTGGCTATTGTGCTAAAATTTCTGTCTGTTCTCTGACAAAATCATTGAGTTTTTAAAATAGAGGTTTTCTCTTCTAGAAATAATAAATATTACCCCATAAGATTATTGTAAACATTTTGATACAAAGGAGCAATTACTTTATTTGAACAGCATTGTTTACAATAACAAAGTCATGGAATCAACCCAAATGTCCAACAGTTGATGAGTGGATAAGGATAATGTGGTACATTATACAATGGAATATTACTCAGCCATCAAAAATGATGAATTAATGAAATTTGCCAGGAAATGGATGGAATTAGAAAAAATTATATTGAGTGAAGTATCCCAGACACAGAAAATTAAGTGCCAGTATGTACTCCCTAATATATGGCTCCTAGAACCAAACCCACTTGCATACACTCAAGGATAAATCTCTGTAATACTTACAGTAATTGCAAAGATTATAAACAGGAGGAAAGAGAAGGAAGGCCCCACCAGCAACAAGGAAAGAGGGGATCATGCTACAGAAGAGAAAACAGACTACCATCAAGGGCTGCAAGTAAATAATGAGACATCTGGTTAAGCTCCAGACTTTCCTTCCTGGTCACTTGCAACTGATGTGGTATGATCTCACCAGAAAGGGAGGACATATAGTCTGGCAGATAGAAGGTAACCATTTTGCAAATGGGAGCCTGACATCCCTCCACCCCGCCCCCGCCGTCTCCTCCTCTTATTCCATCTACCTTTGAATCTACTCTTATAATAAGACGCTATTTTAACAGCCTTTTATCTTTCTCTGGCCAGGGGGTGACATCCAATACCCATCAGGATGGAACTAAGGGTGCTAAGGGTGCTAAGGAGCAGCAAAACTGAAAAAAAATCAATAAACTATAATTCAGAACATCAGAGACTCTACATCAACCACTTGGAACCAGACCAGCCTAATCTCTCCCCATTCTAAAGCTCAGGGAAATTTACAGAAAAGGGGCGGTAAGACTGTGAGAGCCTAAAGATGGGGAGAAGCAACGATATGCAAGATACTCCATACAAATTAGGGCCGAAGTAATCCTAATAGGACTTTGCATGACCTGTGCAATTACCAACACATCATTGAACCCCCAAAGTCTAGCATGGATCACAGGCACTAGGATCCTTACAGGCAAGGGATTAACAGCCACAATAGTGTTCCTATACTAAAGGGTAACACAAAAGAGCTCTAGGCAATGCTACTGAGTCCTTACACCTCATCAGAGAAGAGGACTCAGAGGGAAGTTTGACATGCACACTGAAGGATGCTCCAGGAACGCGGGGGGGGGGGGGGACTGGGAGAAAAGGAGGGAAGGGGGGAATGGAAAGGGAAAAGGGAGGAGGAAGAAAGGGGATCCAGGGAGGGGTGGAAGAATGGAGTGGAATGCGGTATTTATCAACTTTGTATGAGTGGAAGAAATTAAAAAAAAGAAAATAATAAACATTAATAAACAACAAATGGTGTTGCTATCAATATATTTGTGGCATTTGCATGAGTGTGAATGTTTCATACACCATCTCTTCACAGCTATACCTCTAAAAGAAGATAGTCTTCCTACTGCTCCTTTACAACCATAGAGCATAAAATTTTTTCAAAATTAAGACAATTGGTAGTAATACTTCTAGAAATAAATTGGGAGACTAATAAAGTAGTACTTTACAGTACTTTGTTACATCTGTGACCTAGATTTACCTGTTCATATTGTAATATTTATTTTTTTTTGGTAGCAGAAAAAACTTTTATTTGTACTTGAAACTGAAATTCATAAACTTAATGCATTCTTTACAACTTGTTTTGTGGTATATTGTTATAGGAGACCAAAATCACAGAACAATTGCAAAGTGAGAATTGAGTGTTGAAGACATGCACTGGTATAAAACACTCATCAAATATGTATTTAATTGTTATAATGGTTGGTTCTACTACGTTGTGAATGTACTTAAAGAAAAGCAGCTTTTTTAATATTTATATGGTACATGAACTTCTTACTTTCTTTTTTTTATTAATACATTTTTTATTATTTCAGCTCATACAAACTTAATAGGTACACCAGTTCCCTCCCTCCCTCCTCCTCCCCCCGTACCCCCTGCTCCCCCTCCCCACCCCCCTCCCTCCCCATCCCCCAGTGCCTCCCGCCCCAATTCCCAGAGAGTCCTTTCTTGTGCATGCCTGATTTTCCTCTGGGCCCTCCTCTCCGATGACGTACAAGGATCCAGTGGCCTTTCCCTGACCCCTTTCTCGTGGTCCCCTTAGGTATAGGAACACTGCTGTGGCTGCCAATCCCTTGCTTCCAAGGATCTTGGTGCCTTTAGCAGATGCTAGACTTTGTGAAGTCAACAGCGTGTTGGACAATGCGCAGGGCATGCAAAGTCCAATTATGATTGCTTCAGCCCTAACTAGTATAGAGTATCTTACATATCATTGCTCCTCCCATCCTTTTGCTCTTACACTCTTACCGCCCCCTCTTCTGCAAATTTCCCTGAGCTTCAAGATGGGGAGAGATTAAGCTGGCCTAGTTCTAGGTGGTTGATATAGAGTCTCTGAAGTTCTGGATTGTGGTTTGTTGATTTTCTTTTGCAGTTTTGCTGCTCCTACAATGCCCTTCACTCCATCCTGGTGGGCATTGTATGTTACCCCCTGGCCAGAGACAAAAAGCTGTTAAACTAGAGTCTTGTGATAAAAGCACATTCAAAGGTAGATGTAATAAAAGTGGGAAACCACAGTGAGGGAGGGGTCTATCACCCATTTGCAAAATGGTTACTTTTATCTGCCAGACTATATGGCCTCCTCTTCAAGTACATTGTGACCATAAAATATTTTATACACGTAAATAAATCTTCAGGGATGTTAAATACCTCTCCTAAACAAGGTCAAGGTAAATCATTTGAGAATTAGTGATAAGCATAAGAATAACATTACCTTGGGAAATGAAAGGATTTAATATTAGTAGAAAATTATAGGGCAGTAATAAAAAGCCTGAAAATTAGCTTGTGACATTTTGTCACATTTAAGTTGTTAACTTTCTCCATTCCTGTGGAGAATTGTCATTAAGAGCCTAGTATTCTACTATTAATGGAATATTGATTGACTACATGGCAGAATTGGATTTCATAGAAAAGTCACCTATTTGCATATGTAGACGTGCATTCAAAGTGTTTATATATTCATACATTTGTGCACATATTATACATTTATACAGAAAGTGGTTTTACCCAGCTATGTTCAGTGAAAACTGCAGCCTACTTACTTATTTACTAAAGGAACTATTGACTTTCAAATGTTCATTTACTTATGATTGATATTAAGCAAGGAAACAAGGCTCTATGAACACATTTCTGTTATGTTTGCAAACTACTCAGAATCTGAGAATCTTAAAGAAGCAATTTTTAAATTGCACTTTTACTTTTGGAAACGATGAAGACATCTTAAAATTTTCAATTAAATGCCAAAATGTATTTTTGGAGCCCTCTGGTAATTTCCATAAAGGTGTATATTTTTCCTCTATCACAAAATGTGTTTTTTTCCCTTTTAATTACTTTAAATATTTGGTTTGGAGTAAGTCATATTTGTACTTATTCCAATTGTAATTCTAAATAATTGAATAAATTTAATTAACCATTATAATTGGATAAGATCAACAACTTTCAGAATAGTAATATATAATATATATTCATATATAATATATTAATATGTAATAATATATACTCATATAATTGCATACATAAATGGTATAAAATATAAAATATTCATATGTAACATGTATGTGACATTTATGGTTTCTGCCCCAAGCACAGAGTTTTCATTCACATGATATTTCATTAATTCTTTAAATTAGAAGCAATATTCTCAAACTGGAAACCACATAAAATAACTTCAATGCCAATTTTTGTTTATTATGACAGCTTAAAACTTAGAAATCAAAACAGCACAACATACACTATTTTGCAAATAAGAATGAAATTTAATCCAATGAAGACGGAATTTTAATCATCAATGATGTCAATACACAGCCATGTTAAGCTTGGTAGTACATGTTTTGTGTATTCAATATTCCATTCTCACTGTTTAAAATAAATTTACTTTACAATAGTGCACAGAATTCCAATGCTTAAAACTGGCAAGTGGTATCTAAGCTGAATGCTTGAACACAAAGAGCTCTTGAAGGATCAGCATCTGCATCTGTTTTATTTTTGGTGATTTATCAGAACATCTACAAATGTGTCTTTTTTTAATTATTTAGTAATTATTTAGTGACTAACCTAATGAATGTTCAAGCAGATACTAAGTGGAACTCGAAAGTAATATTTTTTTATTAATTAGATTTGTTGAGGATCTTATATATACCTGTGTGATCTATCCCAAGTACTTCATACCTCCTTACCTTGACCACCTTCTGTTTTCATTCTGCCTCCACCATCAACTTCCATTTTTTGCTTCAGATATCTTTATCACATTCATGTATTCTGTTTAGTTTTGTGTCCCACAGAGTTTAACTAGGAATGTCATTATGGACATGAGTTTTTGACATACCATTGGAGCTTGAGGGACTCATGAGTAAGAATACAACTGAAGAAAATGACAACTCCTTCCCAGAATCTCTGAGTAGTCAGTAGTTCAGCAGTAAGGGATAGAGACCGTTGAAGGCATCTTTCATCTATGCCTTACTATTGACAAGACCAATCTTGTGAAAGTCCAGTGCAAATAACTTTACTGATGTTAGTTCAGGATAGCAATGACTGTCATGCATAGAATATGATGTTTCACAGCACATCTTCCTTTTTCTGACCTTATAGTCTGTTCGCCAGCTTTTTGGGGGATGATATAAATATGTTTTTAGGGTAAGCCCTCAACTATTAGTTATTCTTAGAATCTTAAGCAGCCATGAACATCTGCATTCATTGTTAACCACAAAGAAAGACTTCTTTAATCATCTGGAGAGTAGAATTTGTCTTTAAGTGTAAACATAAATATGTAGAAGGCATTTTGATGATAGTTCTATTTAATTAGTTTACAATCTAAGTCCCATGAAGTCCCAGTTATTTGTTTTTTTTTTTTCTTTTGTGGAGTTTACAGTACCAAGCATGGATATCTAACTGTTAAGTGGACCTCAAGTCTACTCTAAGGTCACTGGGTTACCCCCATTAACAGTCTACCACTATTGCATCTTTGGCTATGTTTTGCCTAACAGGTTGGTATTGTGATTTGCTGAGTTCCCAGCTGGGTAAGACTGTCTGATTTTACTCCACAGCAGCTTAAAATGGAGCTTCTGACATTTTTGAAAATTAGTCAGTAGGGTGATTTGCCAGGTCAGCCAAAACATGATTTCTCTTATTTTTCAACCAGCATGCATGCTGTCTTTAACAACAGTGTCCTATCATTCAGTTCTGGTGGGAAAACAAGAGGGTTAGTAAGGCTTCTATTGTTTTTCAAGTGTCTGGAGCCCTCATGACTGACAACCCATATGAAGGTATCCCACAACTGGAACTAGGATTTTTGTTGAGTATTCCAATGCTTCTCATACCAACATTATTTGATCAAGCAGGTTATCTCCATTCAAATTCCATGTTTTTAATTATGCTGAAATATATAGGTCTTCAAGTGGCTTTTCCCCCCTATATCCTTCATTTTGGTTAATCTTTCCCTTGCATTAATCTTATCCCTCTATTCCCTTATTCCCTCTATTAATTCCCTCTATTAATCTATCCCTCTATATTTGTATAAAAACTTCACTCTCTCTGGGTCTATTCTTTCAAGTCCCCCTTCTTTTTTTTAATTTTTTTTATGATTACTACTATTTATTCAACTGTGTGCATATGCGTGTGTATGTGCGCGTGCGTGTGTGTCTGTGTATGTGTATGTGTAGAACCACGGACCAATTCGCGAACCACCATGGACGCCTCCACCTCCTTCTGCCCCGGGATTCACAGGCTCCGCCCTACCAGGACCAGAAGCACAGGCCGCCCCGGCTTCGGCCCGGCGTCTATACGTGGGATCTGGGATCCGAACTCAGGACCTTCCGCCTGCAAGGCGGAGGCTTAACCCCTGAGCCACCTCTCCAGCCCTCAAGCCCCCCTTCTTTATGGTCCCTTTCTACTTTTCTAGACGTCACAGGAATTCATCATTGTATATTCAAAATGAAGGTCAAAGGCTAACAAAGCAGGAGGGTTGTTATGGGGAAAGGAAATGAGGAGATGGAATAGAGGAAAAAATGGAGGAGGAATTAGTAAAAATAAGATATATATGATGAGTATTCCTAAAACTTAAAAAAAGAAAACTAAAGAGATATACAGATAATGAAGCACAGAGACAGCAAGAAAAGGAATCTGCTATGAGATGTCCCTTCCAGAACTACATGCAAATATGGAGAACTCTTAGTACCATATATGCAATATCCTGAATTGGCTATTTGACAAAAAGATCTCAAAACCCTTACTCCCAAACAACATAGGCTTTATCATTGTTCTTAGTTTGCCACCTAAACATGATAACAGGATCCTACTCATGAAGACACCACACACATTGACCACGGGACACAAGGAAACAATCCACAACTGATTTGGAAACCTTTCCTATGCCAGCCAATTTTCACAGCATAGGAAGGTTTTATACAAGCTGCTGGGGGAGGAAAGCCTGCAACAAATTCACCCATTTGTGAATTCAGAGAATTGTGGCAACTAGCAGCCTGGCAAGATGTGGTTATTGGCATAATAGAGCCTAAAGGTTATGGGGATAGACAACTGCTCTTTGATTATAGTAGAGCTCTGTTTATCTGCCTTACATCTTGTCAGCAGAAAGCCCTCAAGGAGCACCACACTTTCATAGGAAACTGTTGCAGTTCATCTGCACGGTTTCTGATAAATAATCATCTAACGGCTTAAGGGAATGAGGAGTTTATTTTCTTACTGATAGTCCGGTTACAGTTCTCAGTCCAGTTTGATGGGAGAGCATGCACTAACACCATTACCACATAACAGCTGAGAGATGGACAATCCTTACTTGCCAGACCAGCATGTCTGGCCAAGTGAACAGAAGGATGCCAACTCTCTCAACCACTTCTCTGTGATTTATTCCAGGGCCTAATCCCACCCACCATGAGCTGGGCCTTCCCCATCAGCTAGACAATGTCCTTCAGGTTCGCTCTGTGTTCAACTCAAACACTAATTCTCCAGAAATGTGCCCAGATCTCAAACCCTCAACCATCAAGTTGACACCTGTGCCTGTGCCTAATTATGACAGAGACTAAAAAGGTTCATGACTGGATGGGAGAGAAGAAGAGCTACTCTCCTCAGGTATATGCCTGTTGGTATTTGTTTTTCTTTTTCCAGCAAGTGTCTCTTGAAGTCTTTCCCTTTTGTGATGTAAAGTAGAGAGTCCAAATCTTATGGAATCCTGAAAGTAGACTCAGCTGCAATAAATTTCTGGTTGTAAGGTCCAGTCATGTCTGAAAAATGTCATCTGGCTCTGCCCATGTCACTTAATTAGATCTCCTGTTGAGGTTGAACAATCCAAAATAACTTATTTTCTATATTTTGACCAATTATGATTTTCTCTTACAAATACTTTCCATTGCAAAGCTTCTAGGTGGATATTGAGTGCATAGGTATAATGATAGATGTTTCAAAAGCAGGTTAATAGAAAGTCCTTATAGCTAAACCTTAATCGTTGTCTCCCCTCACCCTTCTACCCAGTATGACCCTTTTCTTCCTTTTTATAGGTTCTTGGCCTTGTTTTCAGTACCAGGAATATGATCCTTTTGGACAATGGACATTAAATGTAATTAGAGAGCACTTGGCTTCCTGCTTTATATTCATGGCATTATTGCAGTTCTGCTTACCTCTTGTCTGAGTTGTGGTTATTGTAGTTTGCAACTTTTACAAGTGGATAAAACGTTTGCTTTGCCCTCAATAGCTTTCATAGTACTATCTGGTACTATGAAAACTGGCTGGATGGGAAGAAGCTTATAGACTAGATCCATATGAATTTTTCTGTATCGGTTATCGATTCATGTAGTATCTTCAGCAATTAAGTGTTACTGTAAGCTGATGACACTTAAAATAAAATGGGAGGTAGCTCACAAAAAAATAGTCTTCCCAAGTGCCAAAAACAAATATGCAAAGGAAATTAGAAAACAATGCCATTTTTAGTAGTCACCAAAACAGTAAAATACACAGGAACAAATAAAACTAAGGAATCAAAGACCTCTACAGTGAAAACTTTAAAACACTGAAGAAAGAAATTGAGGAAGGCAGAAAATTAACATATCTGCTCATGGATAGTGTTGTGCTTAACGCTGCATGATTGCTGATAAAAATCATCAAATGGCTGAAGGGAGCAAAGGGTTTATTTTCTTATGATAGTCTGGTTACAGTTTTTAACTGCTTGGGAGGAGAGCATGCACTATCACCAAAAGGTTGAGGGAACTGGCCATACCATCCTAGAAATTTTATTGATGTGGATGGTCCATGGATCTTGGATGGATTTATTTTCCCTCCTCTGATGTACATATGTTTCATCAAAGAATCCAAAGTGATTGCTATCTCCTACTCACTTGGACCATTCAGCATAATATCATCAATATAATATTCCAGTGTGATGCCTTGTGGAAGAGACAGGTGGTCAAGATCTCTAGGAATCAAGTTATGGCATAGGGTCTGGAGAATTAGTATATCGTTGAAGTAGACTAGTAAAAGTATACTGCTGGCATTTCCAACTGAAAGCAAATTGCTTCTGATTGTACTTATGGATAAGTATGTAGAAAAAAACATTTGCAAAGTCAACATTTGCCTACCAAGTACCAGGAGATATGTTAATTTGCTCAAGCAAAGAAACCATATCTGGCACAGCAGCTGCAATTGGAATCATAACTTTATTAAGTTTGTGATAATCAACTGTCATTATCCATGATTCATCTGCCTTCTTTACTGGCAAAATGGAAGAAACAGAGAGGTGGTAGGAACTACCATCCTTGTGTCCTTCAAGTCCTTGATGGTGGCACTAATTTCTGTGATCCTTCTGGGGATATGATATTGTTTCTGGTTCATTAGTTTTCCTGGCAGAGGCAACTATAAAGGCTTCCATTTGAACTTTCCACCTATAATAGCCCTCATGCCACAGGTCAGGGAATCAATATAGGGATTTTTCCAACTTCTAAGTGTATCAATACCAATTAACATTCTGACTTGAGAAATTACGACAGTATGAATCTGGGGACCCATTGGACCTACTATGAGCTCAACATTAGTTAAAAGTTCATCAATCACCTAACCCCATAAACCCCTATTTTAACTGGAAGGCTACAATGCTTTTTAGGATGTCCAAGAATCAATGTCAATTCAGAACCACTGTTCAATAGGCCTTGAAATGTCTGATTATTTCCTTTATCCCAATGTACAATAACTCTAGTAAAAGGATTATGTTCTCTTGGGAAATGACAGAAGAAGGATTAATAGTAAAAGTCTTTGTTATGTGCCTCTCTTTCCTCAAGAGAATTGACCTCCTCCTCATTCAAGTGGTAGTCCTTCCTTCATTTGTTTTAGAAAGTTTCTGCTTATACAGATCAAATAAAAAATTTATAGGCTTCTCAACAATTTTGGAATGCCATGATTAATTAGTTAGTGCCAAAGAAGTGAGTCAGACCATCATGATTACTGTCCTTCTTACTCAGTATATCATGGTTGGTATATTTTCATTGCTACTGGCAACTCAATGCTGCCACTTGACCCTTGCTGCTTCTAGATCAATTTAGACCCATTGGGTTTAATACCTCCAAGTGAATAGCTACATTTCCCATTGTTAGTGGTAGTGCAAGGAGAAGAACAAAGGTGGGGCCCTTCAAATTTGGTCATACCTCTCCCACCAATTTGTATAATATAGTCTTGGTAAATGGCATGTCATTCGATTCTGCCATTAAAAATTAGATTTAAAACAACAAATCAAGCCAAACATACCAATTTCCCTGAGCCTTTTAATCATACCATCAACGCTAAACCAAGGAATATATAGCATCTCTAGCTCTCTTTCAGAAGGCCAAAAGCTAATAGATGTTTTAGTCACCCACTCAAATAGACTCTTGGCACCATTTTTAACTCTATAAGTTATAGCACTAAATTTAAAATCCTCAGTGGACCCATTTCAGGAAACTCAGTTTGATCCCACTTTATACTCCTTCCACCAGTGTCCCACAGCCTTAAAATCCATTCCCAGGAATATTCCCCAGATTTCTGCTTGAGCATGTTACAAGACTCATGAAGTTCTCTGTACCACATGTACCACACTCGTACCACACTTTCTACATCACTTCTAGAGGCCTGCTTATCTTTGACTCTGGTTGAAGGCCTGGAGGCAACCATGGGTGGATACTGCAATGTCAGCATTGTGTTGAGGGAAAATCTTTGCTCCTTATTCAAAGAAAGGTTTATCCCCTCAGTTAAAGGATAAGACAGAGATGTTACACGAGGTGGAGGTATGGGCTCATTAGCTACTAAGGTGGTGAAAATACTTCCTCAGATGAAAGAGGCCCATCAAAATTTGAGGGCTTATTGGCCTCAGCCTCAGGGAGGTTTTGTCCACACACATCAACATCCCAGTCCATTCCAATCAGTGATCTAACTTTAACACCTTCTGAGGCTGGGACTCTAATTTACCTTGTAGCTCAGCCAATCTACAAATTAAAGTTTGGGTTTGATTTTCAGCAATGCAAACCTACTACCACCTGAGAGAAGATTCTCTTCCAGAACACACTTAGAAATTTCCAAGTTGGGCTGGAGAGATGGCTCAGGGGTTAAGCCTCTGCCTTGCAGGCGAAGGTCTTGAGTTCGGATCCCAGATCCCACGTATAGACGCCAGGCGGAAGCAGGGGCGGCCTGCGCTTCTGGTCCTGGTAGGGCGGAGCCTATGAATCCCAGGGCAGAAGGAGGTGGAGGTGTCCATGGTGGTTCGCGAATTCGTCCGTGGTTCTACAACACACAGACACAGACACACACGCACGGGCACATACACACGCACATGTGCACAGTTGAATAAATAATAATAATAAAAAAATTTAAAAAAAAAAGAAATTTCCAAGTTGTTTACTTTGCATCCAAAGCTGATTATTTTCATCTCTGTGATCTTTTTCCTTCTCTACTTTATTCAGAGAAACTTCCAAAGCACACTTAGAAGGTTTTAGAATTTTTAGGCTTATCTTTTTTTTTTTAGGTTTATATAGGATTGCATTTTATTTATTTATTTATTTATTTATTTATTTATTTTTATTTCTACTCATACAACTTTAACAGGTACACCAGTCCCCTCCCTCCCTCCAACCTTCCACTGCCCTGTGTTCCCCTTTCCTCCCCCCTCCCTCCTCATCCTCCAGTGCTTCCCCCTCCCATCCCCGAAGCATCCTTTAATGTGCATGCCAGACTCTCCTCTGGGTCCTCCTCTCCGATGAAGTGCAAGGACCCAGTGGCATTTCCCAGAACTCTTTCCTGTGTTCCCCTTAAGCATAGGAACACTACTATGGCTGTCAATCCCTTGCTGCCAAGGATCTTAGTGCCTTTAGCAAATGCTAGAATTTGAGGGGTCAGTAGCTTGTTGGACATTGTACAGGGTGTCCAAAGTCCAAATATGATTGCTTCGGCCCTAACTTGTGTGGAGTATCTTGCATATCATTGCTCCTCCCATCCTTGTGCTCTTACAATCTTACCGCCCCCTCTTCCGCAAATTTCCCTGAGCTTCAGGATGGAGAGAGATTAGGCTGGCCTAGTTCCAGGTAGTTGATAGAGAGTCTCTGATGTTCTGGATTATGGTTTGCTGATTTTTTTTCAGTTTTTCTGCTCCTGCAATGCCCTTCACTCCATCCTGATGGGTATTGGATGTCACCCCCTAGCCAGAGATAAAATGCTGTTAAACTAGAGTCTTGTTATAAGAGTATATTCAAAGGTAGATATAATAAAAGTAGGAAACTGCAGTGAGAGAAGGGTCAAGCACCCATTTGCAAAATGATTACTTTTCATCTGCCAGACTATATGCCCTCCCCTTCTGGTAAGATCATACCCCCTCAGTTGTAAATGATCAGGAACGAAAATAGGCCACCATCAAGGACTGCAAATGAGTAATGAGACATCTGGTTAAGTTCACAGACTTTCCTTCTAGATCATTTTTTAGGCTTATCTTGAGCTTGGTAGTTTATCTCTGAGATTTTCCTTTTCATTTTTTACTTTATCCAGGGATGTTAAAAAACAATCAACCAGCATCATATTTTCCTTATTTTTCTTAGAGTATCATAAATTTTATATACAGAATCACTAAACACTATACTCCATACAAAAGATAAGTTAGGACTGTCCATCATATCCACTTTTTATCAGTTTTTTGTAAAGCTCACACCAAGAAGTTCTGGTGATCTTCATGCACCAGGACAGTCTTTAATAGGTAGTGGTTTCATTGTGTTAAATAGCCAGCACCAGATATGCTAAAGCCTATTAGAGAAATTCATCCTTACAATTCTGTTTCCCCAGAACCCAAATCTGTGTTAATCAGGAAACACAGAATGATAGAATATATATATATATATATATATATATATGAATAACTTAATCAAATGAAAATTCACAATAAAAGTAGTGTCCTTCAAAGTAGCTGCACATAGCTGCTTTGCTCTTGAATTGAGCAGAATATCTCACAAAGCAGAAGTGTCCTGAGAAATTCTTCAATCTCTATCTTGCTGGAGGGTTGAATATGGTAGGCTCTGACTTTGGCAAAGAACAGCTGGCAAGGCTAAGACACCAGGCTACAAAGATAGTGGAAATAGCAACAATGTGGAAAGAGTCAAGCTCTAAGTCAGTCAAGGTCAGAGGCAGTAGCAGCAATAGCAACAAGGAAGGTAAGGACAATCAATGTAGGCAATGGTACTTGAGAAGTGGACTCAATAGCAAGTCAACACAAGATAAGGGAACAGCTAGTACCTCCTTACTTCCAATTATCCAGTCTACCACTGGAAAGCACCACCCACTATGGGCTGTATTTTCCACATCCATCAAGGAAGTACCTGTAGACTTGTACAAGGGCCTGTTCCAATCACAACTGTGCCCCAAACAGCTTGCAACATAACCATCATAGATGGGAAGAAGTAGTACTGTGAAAACAGTCATTCTAGCAGAAGCAATATCAGTCAAAATCGCATGGCTATTCTTCACAGATATAGTGGGGGGAAAACACCCTAATATCCATATTGAAACTCAAATGAGTAGGATAGCCAAAGCAATTCTGAACAAAATGCACATAAAGGAAGTACTGGTGCACCTGTTTTCAAGTAACACTAGAGAAGCATGGTAAGAAAAATAGCATACTACCCACACAAAAAGAGAAAGATGAATTGAATAGTGGAAACAGACGAAAGTTACATGCCCACACATCTAGAGCTACCACTTTTTTACAAAGATGCCAAAAATATGCATTTGGGGAGAGACAGCCTCTTCAACAGATGGTGAAAAGAAATGTGGATATCAATGAAGAAAATTAGACACTTATCTCTCATCTAGGAGAAAACTTAACTCTAAATTCATAAGTGAACTCAATGTAACATCTGACAGTCTGAAACTTCTAGAGAAAAAATAGGCATATGTAAGGATTTCCTGACAAATAGTCAGGTAGTCCTCAATGTGTAGTTCCATCAGATACCAGAAAATATGACCAACAATCAAAATATAGGACCTCATATAATTTAAGAGCTTCTTCCCACATTTCAAAAATCCTACAATCGAGCAAAGAGGAAGCCCACACAATGTGAGGAAATACTTGCTAGTATACACTGGATAGATGACTAATGAATAGAGCATATAAACAACTCAAAAGATTAAACATCAGAAAATACATTGATCTGTTAAAATCATACAGGGAATTGAATAGATAGCTGTCAAAAGAAGAAATACAAGTCATTGAACAATTTAAAAGTGGTCTTTAGCCATTAATAAATGAAAATTAAAATTATTTGAAGATTTTATCCTGCTCCTATCATATGTCCACATGTGAGAACACCAATTCAATTAAATTTTTGTATTTTTCTTAGAACTGCTATTATTTATCATTATTATATTTGTCATCATGATGACAGGATTTTTTTAGTCAAAGGAGCCCCAACAATAAGTGCTACCTCACAAGTTCTTAAATTATGATCTGGGCACTTCTGTCTGTAAACACAGTCTTGGTTCCCTTTTGGTTCTGGACAGGCATTTGGCTACAGTAAAATAGCTATGCTGTTACTGGGATTAAATGATATAGTCTGTGCATTTTCTCTTGATTATTGTTACAATGTTTTTAATAAATCCACTATAGTAGTCAGGGTTCTCTCGAGGAACAGAACTAATAAAATGGATACATATATATATATATGTATATATGCATATACATATATACATATGTGTCTATATATATTTGTGTGTATATATATATACATGTTTAAATAGCTCAAATATAAAATCAGTGTCCTCCAACAGTAACCACCTGTAGCTGCTGAGTTCTTGAGCTTAGTGTCTTATAAGACAGAAGGATCCTGGGAAAGTCTTGAGGATCAAACGTTTTGGAGGGCTGAACAGGCTGATATCAGTGATGAACCTGGTTCCAAAGTCAGTGATAAACAGCAGCAAGGCCCACAAGACTGAGCTTCATTGGTAATAAAAACAGTTGCAAGACCAAAACGGTTTTGCCATGATGTTAGCCAAGAACAGCGTCCACAGCAGTAACAGCAATGAAGAAGGCAGTGACACACCAGTATAGTGGACTCACACAGCTAGTCCATACAGGAAAGGGAAGAATAAGTCCCTCCTCTGTGCACTTCCTTTTATCTGGTCCACCACTGAAAAGACCATCCACTCTGGGCTGGGTCTTTCTTATCAATTAATAATCACCTACAGACTTGTTCAAAAGCTTGCCCTAACCATTGATTCTTCAGACAGTGCCCCAAACAGTCTACAATATCTAAATATCACAAATCTTGAAGGCTAATATTCTGTGGAGAATCCCAGTCTGCACTGAAATTTTGTATTTGTTTTTTGGTTTCAAAAGCTCCATCTGATATCCAGCAGCCAGAATGAACCCTCAGGATGACTGACTGCCTTTGAGAAAGATTGCCTGTACACATTACCAAATTTAATTGTGAATAAGTAGATTACTAAAACTTAGGGAAAATGTACATATTTTTTGAATGAAATAACATACCAAATGTGGGGCATGATAAAAGAGCTATTCCATGACTTTTTTTAAAAGGTGCTAAAAATGTAAAACCATGAAGAATAACTTGATTTACTTGTCTTGTTTCATGACTTATCATTTATTATTACCTTTGCTTATTCAGAAGGTTGGTAGGGTTATGTGGTTGTTTTTTTTAAGGCCTCAGTTATCTGAAATCAAGATTCTGGCCAGCATGAATTTTCACATGGAGGTTAATGAAGAATTTTTCTGCTCTTTTAAGTTGTTAATTATGCAGTTATATTTTGCAATGCTATTGATCAAAGGAGCTCTTCTCTGTGATCCAGTGTTCACTCTCAATTTTGGGAGGAAGTTCACGTTCCTTGCAGTTCCATGAAGTACAGTCAGTAATAACTATTAATACACAAATAGTTTAAGATGTTAATGGTGAATAAAAAAATCAAAAATCCTGAATAATGTGTTAATCATTATACATAATAAAATGTACATAAAATGAAAAATTGATATAGAGAACAAAGCTGGATATCTCTTGTGAGAGATGGATGAAGGTAGTTCTTTTTTTTCATTTATTTATTTTTTTTATTCAACTGCGCGCATGTGCGTATGTATGTGCGCGCACGTGTGTGTGTGTGTGTGTGTGTGTGTGTGTGTAGAACCACGGACGAATTCGGGAACCACCATGGACGCCTCTACCTCCTTCTGCCCCGGGATTCGCAGGCTCCGCCCTACCAGGACCTGAACGCAGGCCGCCCCCGCTTCCGCCCGCCCGGCGTCTATACGTGGGATCTGGGATCAGAACTCAGGACCTTCCACCTGCAAGGCGGAGGCTTAACCCCTGAGCCACCTCTCCAGCCCTGAAGGTAGTTCTTATGTGAGGATAATATCATTGTTTGACATGTGAGTTGTCTCAAAGGGTCATGTGTTTGAATCTTTAGTTTTTTTGGGAAGGTCATGGCACCTTTAGGAAAGTGGAGCCTGGAGTCACAGAAAATGGTCCTTGAGGTTTATTAGCCCTATTCTACTTCTGGGAGTGGTCTACTCTTACAGTTGCCAGTTTTACAGCTGTCAGACTCCTTGATGGATATGACTTCGGTAATCTCCAGCTTCTGCCAACCAGCCATTCCTTTCCTGCTATCATAATGGATGGTATCTCCCTGCTGGAACCATACATTGAATAAATCTTCCTTTCTCCCTTAAGTTGCTTGATTTTGAGTGGTCTCACAGCAGCAGAAAGAGTAATTTCTACAGATATTAAGAAGGAGATCTTTGTGGTAATGGAATACATTTTGAAGGAAATGTGTGTGCCCCAGTGGTTACTCTCATTTTTATATGTGCTAAGACAGCATAAAACTGTTTAGACATAAGACAACATTAATTCTGTTGTTGTTATGTTTCTCAAAACATGCATAAATCTGGGCTGAAGAGATGGCTTAGGGGTCAAGTGTCTGCCTCGCAAGCAGAAAGACTTGAGTTCAGTTTCCAGATCCCATACAGAAACACCAGGCAGAAATGGTGAATTTGGAAGATAGAGTCTGGGAAACCCCAGAGCAGTGTAAATAGGAGGTAAAGCAATCTGGGACGATTCCAGAAGTTACCCTTGGTCCTCCACAGGCATACACAGTGCTTTCTCTCTCTTTCTTTCTCTCTCTCACTCTCTCTCTCTCTTTCTCTCTCTCTCTCTCTCTCTCTCACACACACACACACACACTAAATAAAACAAAAATGAATAAATCATGGTCAATGAGATGTTTGAAATAAGAAGGACCTAGCCATGCAACTTCATGACCTGAGTTTGATCTGCAAACCACATGGTAGAGGGAAAAAGCCATGCTCTGAGTGTTGTCTTCTCATCTTCAAAAACATAATGTGGTATTGGCACAACTTCTCTCCTCCTTCCATTTCTGTCTATATATTTTTTTAAATCTTTTTTGCTCTATTTCTCTTTTATTTCTCACAAAAAAACACATATGCTATAAAAATAAAGATAAAATAAGTACATGAATTTTATCAGCTATATATGCTCTATCTACTCTGTTGAATTTTTATTTGGTATTGTTTTGAATATTTCCAATTATATTCTTTTACAAATATTAAGTTTCATGTATTTATAGTTTTATTTATAAAAATTGTTGGTATATATTGTCCAGTTAGCTTGATAAAGTAATTTATTACTCACTTTTTAAAATTTCTAATGATTCTATATAAAGAAACAATAGATTTTTTTTATTATTTATTCAATTATGTGTGTGTGTGCGCGCGTGCGCGCGCACGCGCGCGTGCGTGTGTGTGTGCGTGTGTGTGTGTGTGTGTGTGTGTAGAACCACGGACGAATTCGGGAACCACCATGGACGCCTCCACCTTCTCCTTGTTTACTCTGCCCCGGAATTCACAGGCTCCGCCCTACCAGGACCAGAAGCGCAGGCTGCCCCTGCTTCTGCCCGGCATCTATACGTAGGATCTGGGATCCGAACTCAGGACCTTCCGCCTACAAGGCAGAGGCTTAACCCCTGAGCCACCTCTCCAGCCAAGAAACAATAGATTTGTATTTATTTTCTCTTGTGTTTCTAACAATGTTCAATCTTGAAGTCTCTTCCTTTCATCTTCAAAGACAATTAAAAAAAACATTTAAAGGTAAACAACAAATATTCATTTCAGTTCATAAAACTATTTAGCACTTCCTGAACAAAATACTCTTATGCTATAAATTTTGAGAAATATGTGTAAATAAAAAATGACTGAAAACAGCCTTGTATGTCTTTAAAATACTCTATCAAAACCAACAGCATAATTAAATGAACAACTCATCAAAAACTAATATTAATAGGGAATGCAGGCTCATACAACCACTCTGGCGAGCCGTCTGGAAATTCTTAAAGAAATTAAAGATTGAACTGCCATTTGACCCTGCTATTCCACTTTTGGGAATAACCCCCCAAACAGCAAAAATTCACCTCGATAGCAGAAGCACAACCATGTTCATAGCAACACTGTCTACAATAGCAAAGTCATGGAATCAACCCAAATATCCAACAGTTGACGAGTGGATAAGGAAACTGTGGTACATCTATACAATGGAGTACTACTCAGCCATCAAAAATGATGAATTACTGGAATTTGCCAAGAAATGGATGTTATTAGAAACAATTATATTATAAGTGAAGTATCCCAGACCCAGAAAATTAAGCGCCATATGCACTCCCTAATAAGTAGCTCCTAGTACCAAACCCACCCAGTCCACCTAGAGACACTCAAAGATAAATCTCTGTAATACCTACAGTAGTTGCTAGGATTATGAATAGGAGAGATGGGGTAGGAGGGCCACACCAGAAATAATGAGAGAGGAGACCATGTTACAGCAGAGAAAATAGGCCTCCATCAAGGACTGCAAGTTAGTAATGAGACATCTGGTTAAGTTCACAGACTTTTGTCCCTGATCATTTACAACTGAGGGGGTATGATCTCACCAGAAGGAGAGGGCATATAGTCTGGCAGATAAGAAGTAACCATTTTGCAGATGGGTAATTGACCCCTCCCTCACTGTGGTTTAATACTTTTATTACATCTACCTTTGAATATACTCTTATAACAAGACTCTAGTTTAACAGCTCTTTATCTCTGGCCCGGGGGTGACATCCAATACCCATCAGGATGGAGTGAAGGGCATTGCAGGAGCAGAAAAACTGAAAAAAAATAAATCAACAAACCATAATCCAGAACTTCAGAGACTCTATATCAACCACCTAGTACTAAGCCAGCCTAATCTCTCCCCATCCTGAAGCTCAGGGAAATTTGTGGAAGAGGGGGCGGTAAGAGTGTAAGAGCACAAGGATGGGAGGAGCAATGATATGCAAGATCCACACAAGTTAGGGCTGAAGCAATCATAATTGGACTTTGCATGCCCTCCGCAATGTTCCACACACTATTGACTCCACAAAGCCTAGCATTTGCTAAAGGCACCAAGATCCTTGGCAGCAAGGAATTGACAGTCATAGTAGTGCTCCTATGCTTAAGGGGAACACAGGAAAGGGTTCAGGGAAATGCCACTGGGTCCTTGTATGTCATCGGAGAGGAGGACTCAGAGGAGAGTCTGGCATGCACATTAAAGGATTCTTCGGGGATTGGGGGGGCACTGGGGGATGGGGAATGAGGGGAGGGGAGGGGGAGCTGGGTGGTCGGGGAGAGGAGGAGGGAGGAAGGGAACCGGTGTACCTATTAAGTTTGTATGAGTGGAAATAATAATGAAAAATGTTAAAAAACTAATATTAAAATGTCCATCAGTTATTGAAAATTAAAATAAAAACTGAGATAAGCTATCTGTCTATAATTATTGGTAACATATTATTAAGGATCTGGAAAAATCAATCTCTTGCATATTCCTTGAAAATCCATAATAACAATAACTACTCCACTAAAAATATTTAATTTATTATATAGTTAAATAAGCACATTTTTTAAACTTTACTTACATATCCAGTTATTTACCAAAAGATAAAATTCTAACAAAATAATTGTATTTCTGTATAACCACTTTATAATAATAATATATGCATAATGAGGCAAACTTGCATCATCTTGTGATGCAAGAATAAAAGAATAATGGACAGCGTATCTGTTAATATTATGCAACAATGACGAGTAATTGCAGAATAACATATCCACAAACTTGGATAAGCATTAAAAGCAAATTGTTAAGAATCCAACAAAAAAAAAGACGGGTGAATCAAAGAATATAATGTTCTATATAAGTAAGTTTATACTGACAGAAGGCAATGATGATCTATTTACAAGATGGAAGGAGTTAGTTGACTACTAGAAGCTCTAGGGAAGATTTCACTTGGATGCATATGCTACCTTAGTGATTAGCCTATTATGGTGTGTGTGTGTGTGTGTGTGTGTGTGTGTGTGTGTGTTAAAGGGAAAGATAGAGAGAAAGAGAAATGGACAGAGGGAAAGAGTAAGAAAAAGAGAAGCCAATTTATTGAAGTATTCCTTTTCAATTAAGGAACCAGAGGTTAATATATGGACTTCTAATTTTAAATATCAAACAGCTACTGGTAGAAGTATTATCTTGAGAAGTTCGACTTTGTCAGAACTGTTCACAAGATAATATAATTTCTAATTTAAAACAATAAATAAGCTACAAAAGTTATTTTTAAATCACAACATAGTTGAAGATTCCCGAGAAGCTAATTTATAAGATGATTACAATGTCTTAGAAAACATGACATGGGTCATTTTATCCCCAGCATTGCTGTTGAAAAAACAAACATTTCCAATTCAGAAAAGGGAAAACTCTGGTATTACATAGCCTCACTAGGTATCAGAGCTAGATTGTGGTCAATTTTTTCAACAGAACTTCCTTGAATCTTTTATCTTTGTCCTAACATCTTGGTCCTGCTACATGTTGGTCATGGGCCAGGAATCTAGCCCACTGCTAATATTAGATCATATGCATCAAGCAGTGACTTTATGTTCAGACTGAAAATTCCAGGTGACAATTTTTGCCTCACTAGGCACAATTTCACCCAGTTTCTTAAAATGAACAGAACAGATTGCTTGCCAATGAGCACAGCAGTATTATTTCCTGGAAAATCTACAGATCAACACTCTGGATATACAGGTAAAAAGACTGGGTAAGAAAAGATCATTTCATCAAAGAAAAATGCTCTAAAACTGGATTTCTCTATCTTTCATATATCGCTCACAGTCCATTCTTGGGCATTTTGGAGTTAAATTGCACCTCAATAATGAAAGTTGTGATTTAACAGTGCTGCTAATGAAATGTGCATGTGTGGTCTGGTTCACAGCAATTTTAATAGAATTTTCATTTATCTTGGAGCAAACGCTGAATTACTACTGCAAAGATCTAACTGAAGTGCAAATTTTTATATACCCTTGGGGATAAAGGTTTCTTGCATTAATCCATCCTTTGCAGGTAGCCTCTTTCCACTGATATTTTTTAGTTGTTGAATAACTCTGTGGAATGTTTGAAGACTCAAGAATCAGAGTTTAGGCTCATGACTTTTCATATCCTATGACAGTGATGATAATAGTAAGAATTATTAAATTATTACTTAATAAATATTAAGATTATAATATTAAGGTTATAATATCTGAGCCTGCAGGAAACTCAGTGTATTTCATAATTCAAGAAACATGGTCTCGGGCTAGAGCAGATGATTCAGGTGGCAAAGTGTTTGCTGTACCTCATGGGGGCCTGATTTAGCCCTCCAGAGCTCACCTAAAATACAGGTATGAATCCAGTACATCTGTCATCCCAGCAGCAGAGATGCCAAGCTATGCAGATCCTGGTGGTTGCTGTCTAGCTAATCTAAACAGTTAGTAGATTTGGTGAAAGAGCCTGCATGCCTGCCTGCCTCAGAGTAGAAAGCAGAAGAAAATACATGAAGCTGACATCTGGCCTTCACACACACACACATACACACAATACACACACACACACAGAAAGAGAGAGAGAGAGAGAGAGACAGAGAGAGAGAGAGAAGAGAGAGAGAGAGAGAGAGAGAGAGAGAGAGAAGAAAGAGAGAGAAACATTGTCTCAGTTATTTACAGGTTCTTTTAAAGTTTTTTTTTATTGTTCAACTGTGCGCATGTGCGTGTGTATGTGTGTGCGCGTGTGTGTCTCTGTGTGTGTCTGTGTATATGTAGAACCACGGACGAATTCGCGAACCACCATGGACGCCTCCACCTCCTTCTGCCCCGGGATTCACAGGCTCCGCCCTACCAGGACCAGAAGCGCAGGCCGCCCCCGCTTCCGCCTGGCGTCTATACGTGGGATCTGGGATCCGAACTCGGGACCTTCCACCTGCAAGGCGGAGGCTTAACCCCTGAGCCACCTCTCCAGCCCCTTTACAGGTTCTTTTAAAGACTGAAGACTTTTACATGTTAGCACAAGTACAGGAACATATAATTTCACATATAATTGGATCAGCATGTATACTTATATAAAGATAAGAAAAACATTAGAATTCCACTAACCTGACTTTATATTTCATATCCCTTATGAAATATTTATAGTGTTTAAGAGTGATAAAAGTGGAGCATTCTTTTTTTAACAAATACAAACTAGTAAAATATACAAGGTATTATCTCTTGATAATATAGGCTTCTATAATGAATCTGTACATGTACATATTTTAAAATAAGAATCTACTTGACTTATAATTTATATTTAAGTGCAATATTGAATGATTCAAGTTTGACAGCAATTTTCTTTTCCCTAGAATTTTAACCAAAATAGTAAGAAGACATAATAAATGATTTTTTCTCAATATATCGTCTTTGAATTATGGTTTCCTTTCATGCAATGAAATGAATTATGCTTTGCTATCATGAATATAAATAAAGAAGACAAAACACAGATAGGACACTATTGGGGGGTACTTGGAATAAAAAGAATAGAAATAAATGTTTTATAAATTTACAGAGATGATACATACTTTTTGTACATAGGCATATTTATTCTATCACAAAAATGTAAACATATGTATGTAAATTTTCATCACCAAAAATAACATGGAACTATCTAGATTAATGATGTATTCAGAATAAAATAATAAGTATGCTTATTTTAATTTTCACAATTGTTTGATTTTTCCACATTCACAAATAAAGGGTATTTAAATTAATATTAGGTCGACTGCATGAAACTCTAAAGTGGCAGAATTGAATTTCAGTTCATATAAATCAACACTCACTTTGACACAACAAAAATTTGAATATGAAGAACCTCAGAGAAGTAAATCATTTGCATAGATCTTATGCCTGATCCATGTGCTAATAGATCGTTACAGATCATGTGAGTAGCCAACATGTGAAGCTTATTTCAATTTCCACTGACATCTTTTCAATAAGGAAGTTACATTTTGAAGTTTTCATTTGATTTCACTTTAAAACTCAGGACTTCTAACTGTAACAGTTTCTTTACTTAAAACCCACACTAAATTTTACAAATGTTAATATTTATTATTGGATTGTTTTGTTTTTCTGCAGGATCTGAGCCTGCACCATTGGTTAGAGTTACTTCAAAATTTTTGAGAGTACATCTGTTTTACAACCCACGATTGTTGTTTATTCACTATTTCTCCATTTTAATTAAGACTATTACAAGTGATATAATGATATTGCTAAATATTTACTTATCTGCCCAGAAAATACAACTAGTTCCACAAATAACAAAGCAGTTTCCAGATGGTGTTACACATGGATGTCCAGATGAAGAGGCTAAAACTTTTATACTACATGAACATTTTTTGAGATGAAGCAGTGAATATTAATTTTAGTAGTTTTGGTTCTAATAGTTGGGACAGTTAGGATAGAGTAGATTTTCACTGCTTTGTTTTACTAGACAAAGAGTCACATATATATCATTTCATATTTATGTATCAGCAAGTAATTCTGAAGATACCAGCAGTTGTGATTAAGAATATTAACTATTATCATATTCTGCTTTCTTTTAGTAGTTTTTCTTCAACAGTGCAAATACAGACTTTATTCACAGATGAAGCAAGCTAATTTTAACAAGTATATATCAAAATGTCTTATTATTTCTAGGACTGGTGGTAACTTCTAATTAAATCGTAATTAAATGAATAAGCTATTAAGTAAATATGTACAGTCAGATGAAAACATTTATAATTCTTTACATATTCAACATCTATCTCTTTAGGAAATATATAATTTTTAGGTATTCTAGATTTATAACAATGACAGAATTGCAGAAATACTGACCATAGAATTTAAAAGGAGGCAGTCCCATGAGAAATTTACAGGTATTTTACATTTGACCTGAAAATAGATAGTTTTTAAAAATATTTTCTGTTTTTATTTATTCAGTGTGTGTATGCGTGCATGTGTGTGTGCATGTGTGTATGTGTGCGTGTGTGTGTGTGTATGTGTGTTAGAGGACAACTTACAGAGGTCAGTTCTCTATGTTGTTTCTCAGAACAGAACTCACTTTGTCAGGCTTGGTGTCAAGTGTCTTTACCTACTGATCTATTTCACTAACCTGAAATATTACTTTTTATGATGAAAGAAAGAATAAGATCCTCAAGCATTTTTTTCTTGTAAAAGAACAAAATGGGCATAAGGTACTCTCACTGTACAAATTATTTCAAAATATAAGTGGATGAATGCAAGATAATTATAAAACAAAACTGATGAAGAGGAATCATCTAATATGACTTTTATGTAACTTTTCATAGGACATTTACTTCAGTGCTTTTATAGAGAAACTATACACCTCTACAAACTTATACTTGAAAACCCCACAAATTGGTTCTGTTAAAAACTCAGTAAAATTATGTCAGTTGTCCAAAGGTATCACATTTATCATTTCATTATCTAGAAAAACCTCTCAAGAAAACAGCTATAAATCATGGCTTTATTGAGCTTGGATTAAGAAGTGCCTCTCATGGTGTTGTACTATAATTATCGAATCCATAAAGATACAGTATTTAGAGGCTAAGAGCTTGTGGCATTTAATTTCTGAGGAAATTTATGGAAAATCTTTGAATTGATTAGTTTATAATGATGCAGATTGCTAATGCTAAATGGGTACATAGAAAAGTAATTTAGTAAAATATGAGACAGGACTGTAATTATAGTGACACAGGGAACGTTTTTAAAGTTCAAAATGATTAGCAAAAAAAGCTTCATACTGATGTCAACAAGGTTTTTCTTCTTAATAAGTTAGACAGGTTGAAAAAATGAGCATTCTGGAAACAATGCTATGTGTGCTCTCAAATGGACACTGCTCACACCATGTACCAGCATGTTTTTTAAAAGCACTGATTGACTGTGCATTTCATTTGCAAACATCATCACTATTAGAGTAACAGTCCTTCTATGGAAATTTATCACCGTGAGTATAGGAATAAGAACCAGTTATTAATGCAGTATAAAATTCAATGTAGAGAATAAGTATGTCATATAATTTTTACTTCAAAGAATGATTTCTCACAAATCTTTGAATCATTAATCCAAAGTCTTAATCAAATAAAAAATCTTTCAGGAAATGAGTTACTATTATTCTTTGGTCACATGCTCCACCATGCAACGGATTCACAATAAACCTACAATATTTTTAGGAATGCTCATGTAGTTTTCATTAAGGTTTTTGTATCTGCAAGTTGAGAAAGTATTTTTTGATATTTTAGAGTTTGATGAAAGAAATTTTATGAATTATCAAAACTATGCACTTAGAAGCAGAATGAGTCAAAAAATCTAGATGAAGATGCACAAAATGAGGTATGAGTGAATTCCTATTGTATCATATGTCTGGACACTTAGTAAGATTGATTCAGATTCATTATACTGATCTGCTTGTTTTACACAGGCAAAAATAGCACCTTCCTGCTTTTGTAACCATATCAGTAACTACGACAGTTTTGGCTTCAAGATCCCCAGAACTATTTCTCTTTCTCTCTCTCTCTCTCTCTCTCTCTCTCTCTCTCTCTCTCTTTCTCTTCCCCTCCCTATTTCTTTCCCTCCCTAAACTCTTCTGTCTCTCAATGGAAAGCTGAGTCTACTTATACATGCCCACCGAGCTTCTTTTGATTTCCAACAAATAACATTCATTCTGAGATATATAAGCAGGTACAGATGTTGGGACAATTAGTATTGATAGGTGTGAGCTAAGAGGCATTCTATGTTCTCTGAAGCACTACATATTTGAGGAGTAAGATGCTGATGAATAGAAGTGTAAATGATTCTATTCACAAGCCTTCTTTGCAACTTAAATTCTTCAATGGAGACAGTGTCTGCATTACCAGAGCATCCGGTTATTTCCTGTACCTATCTGTTTCTTTAAACAAAGATGCTCATTCCTTTCACTGCTATCAGTGTGGATTCCATATTATGCTCAACCACAAACTGTTTAATGGGTTAAACAATGGAAGTGTGGCATCTGTTGTACGTGACAACTAGACAAAAGGCTTGAGCATTTGGGCACATATGTGAAGAACTTACTTAATGTAAACTTTGAGCAAGCCTGTGGGAGATTATCTAGTTGATGTGGGAAGATCCAGTCCATGAAGGGTGGGATAATCCCCTGGACAGGTGGGTAATGTAGAGATGGTTCAGCACTTTGGCAGATTGGCAGAGTCACCGACCAGAATGGGAGGAAGTATGTCCCTGTCTTAGTGGTCCGTTTGGAATTGGTATGGCCAGTTCATTCATCTTTTGATGTTGGAATGAACTCTTCTGCCATGAATGTTTTCACTCTTTATTTTAAAAAAGTCTTTCAGGGGCTGGAGAGGTGGCTGAGGGGTTAAGCCTCTGCCTTGCAGGCGGAAGGTCCCGAGTTCTGATCCTAGGCCCACGTATAGACGCCAGGCGGAAGCGGCGGCCTGTGCTTCTGGTCCTGGTGGGCGGAGCCTGTGAATCCAGGGCAGAGTAAACAGGGAGGAGGTGGAGGCGGTCCATGGTGGTTCCCGAATTCGTCCGTGGTTCTACACACACATACTCGCCTACACGCACACACACACATACACGCGCACAATTGAATAAATAATAAAAAAAAACAGTTTAAAAAAAAGTCTTTCAGCTGCAATTATCTGTAATAATCAGTGATGTTTCTTAATGTCTATCTGTTTGGATTTCATTGCCTGAACTGCATGAAGTCCCTGATCCTCCTGCCGGATGACTGTTGTCCTGTCTGCTTGGAAGCCCTCAGTTAACACTGCCCACATCTGTTGCTTTTTCCCTTCATTTCACTTTCAGCCTCTAGATGAAGTACATCTTCGGCCAGTTCTTTCCATGCATCTCATCGCTTCTTTTTCCACTTTTATCTGAGTACTTTTACCAGCTCCTCTCAATTCACAAAGTTTTTTTTTGTTTTCTTTGTTTTAACAATAATCTAACTTTCAAACTTTAAATGTATAATTAATGTAAGGATATCAAATTTATCCTGTTGTGCATTTTCTACTGCAGTGGTTGAGTATTCTGTCTTTTCTGATTACTAAACATGTTTATTTTCAACCACTGTAGTGATACATCTACTGATAGGATACTGATTTCCTATGTGTAAGATACCAGAGGAGAGAAAAAGGAGGTGACTTTGACTCATTCATAAAATTAATATGAGACTATTTTTCAGGAATATTAGCTGTAGCAGTTACTCTTCATTTTTGCTGATGAAATCAAAACAGCACTGCTTAAAGGAATAAGGGGTTTATTCTATCTCACAATTTCTGGTTACAGTTACTTAGTCAGTGTGGCAGAAGAGTCTCATACCAACACCAGGGCCTAGGGAACTAGCCATGCCATATCCATGTAATAGCTAAGAGAGTGATGATACTTAACTTGGACCAGCACATCTGGCCAAATATATGCAAAGATGCCAACTTTCTCAATAAGCTTTTTATATTTTATTTATCTGTCCAAGACCTACTTCCATCTACCATAGGTTGGGTCTTCCACAGTAACTAGATAATCTCCTGTAGGTTTGCTTTGAGTGTAGCTCTAATTATCTACAAATGTGCCCAGAGCTCTAACCCTCAACCATCAAGATGACACACATCTTTTAAACTATAATTTTTGATCCTTGTCCTCACAGATATTAAATTCATCTTGTAATAAAACTACATTTAATTTCATTAATTCTAAAATTCTAAAAGTTCTCATAAATTTAAAATTTTTCTCATTAAAACTTCAGTTCCAACATTTTATTTATTTATTTAAAATATTTTATTTATTTAGTGTGTGTGTGTGTGTGTGTGTGTGTGTATCAGAAGACACTGTATGTTCCTCTGGAGGATCGAGGGTGACTTGGGGAATCATCCTGGATTGCTTCTACTTCTTGTTTCACTCTGGGCTCCACCCACTATGGCCAGATGTGCAGGCTGCTGCCATGTACCCCTCTCTGAACTTACACCTTCTGCTTGTAAGACAGAGTCTTAACTCCTGAGCCAACTCTCCAGCCCTAGATCCAACATTTTAAAAGTTCAACATTTCTGAACTGTAAGGGTATATTATATCAAAAAAGTTAATTACTTTAATGTAGATGAACTATAAAAATAAAAGCATCATGACAATGAGTCGATATTAAATTAACACAAAGTCCAGAAAATCAAACACTACATCCTGTACTTCAATGTTCATCTTCTCTTGTTCATCACGTCGTCACAGTGGCTTCACAGTTTCTGGGTGATCCCAGTCCCTCTTCACTGTTCAAGTTGCACAGACAGTGTTCCTTTGAACCAGGCTGAATTTTCACTTTGCAGTCATTGTCCTCAGTATACATCCAAGAAATCTTTCCAAACCTTCCAAATACGCAGACCCCACCAAAGACAAGAGGTGTTTTATCTTTTATAGCCTTTCCAAAGCATGGCAGGACATTTCACATCAGTTTCATGTAGTTTGTCCAGGCACCTGTACTTGAATTCAGAAATGAGGAAAGTACCAAAAAGGTTATCTCTCAAACTTTCAAACTGATCTTCAACCTGGAAGTGGGTGTGGAGGTGATGCTTGCTTGTGGCTGCAAATGAGAAACAAGGTGGCTACAGGGGATAGAGAGAGAGGGATGTGAAGATGAGGGACAACGTGATTTCGGTCAGATGCAATTAAAGGGTCTGTGACCTAACACTAGGTTTTTATTTTTTCTACAGATGGTCAGAATTTTGACCATCATTTCTATTATATATATGTTTATTTTTCTTCTTTTTAAATTTTTAAACATTTTATATGAAAAAAATTCAGGCGTCATAATGGTATATCCTTTCATGGAATTGTAACTTCTCATGAAGCTCTGTACATGAATCAAATCGAAACTTAGTCTTAGTGTTTGGAGGTTGCTTTAGTGTCTTAGTTGGAGGTGTCTTAGTTTCATATTTTGTTGTAATTAATAGAGTACCTAAACATTCTAGGGAACTGGGGAGATTTCTATTCATGCTCCCAGTTTCAAGTTACAGTTCTCTATGGCAGTACAGTGATGAGAGCATCAGGATTGCAGGGAACTGACAGGATCACATCCACAGAAGAGCTGAGAGAGGAGTGAGGGCCTGAGCATCCTTCCAACTTGCCGGCTTTTCCAGCTCTCACGAACTCTCTTAACCACCTTTCTAGTGAATGGCCAAGCCATTTGTGGACTGAACCTTCACACAGCATCTAGATAACCTCTAACAGTCTTTCTCAGAGACGTTCCTTAACTAGATGATTCTACACAGGTGTGCCTAAAGGCTCAGTTCTCAATTTTATCAAGTTCAAACCTAAACCCAGCTTCCACTTTCTGCCAGGTGAAACAATCAAGGACATGTCAGCTTGAAAGTTGAGCAATCCTTCTGATTCTACCTGTTCTATGTCTGAACTGTGACTATTAGCTCTTTATTATTTATGCTTTACTAGAATTTCTTCCAAAGCTCTTAGTCCTTACCTGAGTTGTTTTTTTTTTTTATTTTCAAGTGAAAAGATGTGTAATGTTATGCTTACAGGTTAGTGTCACCTTGACACCTGCAGACTGTTTGGTGGCATAGCTATGGAGAATCAATGGTTGGAGCAGACCACTGAACAAGTCTGCAGGTACTTGATTAATTGATGTGGAAAACCCAGCCCATAGTGAGTGGTACATTCCAGTGGTGGACCAGATAATAGGAAGTGCAAGGAGGAGGACTTGCTCTTCCTTTATTCTGTGTGGACTTGCTGTGGACACTTGGAGTGTCATTCACCTTTTGGAGCATTGCTGCCTTCTTTGTTGTTGCTGCTGCTGTTGCTTCCGTCTTTGGCTGATACAGAGATAGATGCATTCTCTTCACATTGCCACTGTTCCTGCTGCCTTT
This sequence comes from Typhlomys cinereus, assembly GCA_023101885.1. Lineage (NCBI taxonomy): Eukaryota > Metazoa > Chordata > Mammalia > Rodentia > Platacanthomyidae > Typhlomys > Typhlomys cinereus. The sequence goes on from JALPQD010000020.1 coordinate 4,007,532, forward strand.
GGATCTTGGTGTCTAGGCCTTGCTGCTCTTTGCTGTTCATCACTGACAATGGAGCCCAGTTGTTCTTCACTGATGTCAGAACACAGTATCTTTGACCCTCCAGCGAAGTAAAATCTTGAGACCTTTTTGGCATCTTTTGGCTTTGTGGGACATTCTGGTCAAGAACAAAGCAGCTAGAGGCGGCTATTTTGAAGGACACTTACTATTTTGTAAGTTAATTTAATAAACTCATTTATATATATTACATTTTAGAGATTCTGTTCTTTAGAGAGCCGTGACTAATGCATGTAAGAATTGTTGATTACCTCAATGGAAATTTCAGGCTGAATGCTGGCTTCAACACAGCATTCCTCCTGTAAAGGATGTTGACTGCTCACTCATGTTCCAACAGTTTGAGTGCAGAGCCTCAATGAATCCTCTGGCATTTCAGCCAAGAACAAGCCAAGATGCTCCTTTGAAAGACCTCTCTTCCTGGAAAAACATCATTGAGGGGATAACAGAGCTCAATCTGTACTCAACAGATGTTGATATTTCCTTTTATAGCTGTATTGTATTCTTTTGACATGTGCAAATAACTTTTTGTTTCGGTACTTGGCTTTATATTTTAACTATATTTTATTGTCCTCTCAAGGAACATTGCTTATATATAACTTGTTTTCTTATTTGTGGAAGCTATTGTGTTTTACTAGTCTTTGATAGCATTTTATATAGGTCTTCCAGTCTGTGTTTATGTGGTTTTTAAAATAATTGTGTTATGATTCATCCCTTCCAGAATAGACTTATGAACATTTAATCTAAGCATGGCCATTCTTTTCACTGTTAAATTGCATATTTTTCCAAATTATTGTGTGTGTGCATGTGTGTATCAGAGGGCACTGTGTATCTCTGTGGAAGACTAAGGGTGATTTTGGGAATCATCTGGGATTACTTCTATCTCCTTTGTATCTCATTCTGGGATTTTCAAAGCTCCATCCACCAGATCTGGAAATGCAGGCCTTCGCCACTTCTGCCTGGTGTTTTCATGTGGGACCTGGGATCTGAACTCAGGACCTGGTTGGGAGACAGAGACTTAAACTCTGAAACATTTCTCAAGCCCTAAATTGTGTGTTTTAAAGAACAAATATTGCTATAAGTTCTTAAGCATGGCAAAGCATTATTTGGTACAGTGTTTTGGTAGACACATGAAGCAAGTGAATTTCTCTGACAGAAAACATTATGTATGGCTTAATATCATCTGTTTTCTTTACTTCTGTTAAAGGCTTTGAAGATGATGAATCCTATTTTTTCACGTGTCTCATGATGTACATCTGTCTGTTTATGTATAATCTATATTTTCTGTACTTACTATCAATTGAATTTCTTCATAGATTTTACTGTTGAGTATCCAAAATGTACAGAGTATTTCCACTTTATTTTTGTATTTTTAAGAAACCCAGCTCTTATTTTGGTACTGAGGTCAAGCTTGGGAAAAAAAACACTAATCTTTAGTATAACTTTCCTCTGCATGACTACCAAGGAGCTAGGGTGGGAAAAAAGCAAAGCAACAAAGCAGGTCAATGGCATTAGATATTAAAGGAAAATCCTCTTTGCTAGACTCCCTAGAAAGCCAGACACCATGTCAGGATTAGCTTGATACCTGATAAAGGAGAGAGTCATTGAAGTGAGCTTGCCACATAATATGTTTTTCTCATCTTCTGATTTCACTTTTCTCCTCAAATAAAAGAATATGATAGAATTTCATCTAGAAAAGTTTTCAGAACTCACCGAGAAAATGTGAGACAAAGTTCATAAATATTAACTAAGAATGGTAGAAGTTCTGATGATGATTCAAGCCTAGCCTTGGAATCATGCTGCCTAAATTAAAATTCTAGATTTGCAATCTATGAACTTTAGTTAATGTATTCAACCTTTCCCTCAAAACCCAGTATATTTTCTCTCAAAAGTAGATACATCAATGGCATCCACAGATAAGAGTGCTTGTTCTCTAAGTAATATAAATGAAGTCTCGAACAAAATAAATAGCATGCAATGAGTTTCCAATACATTTTGGAAAAAAATTTCATGTGTCCAATGTTTAGTAGTATGTATGGCAAGAAAGACACACAATATTCAAATATAAATAAATAAATTAATAGTGCATCTTACGACTTCATTTCATTTGCATTCTATTTCCCTATCAACGGTGATGCATTTGGTTTTAATTTAGATTCCTATCAATATCCTTTTTTTAAAAACAAAGCCAATATAAATAACATGTGATTTTGATTAAATATGCAGCCCATTATAACTTTATTTTCTCTGTACAGATGCCTTCATCATAGTCAACCATGCCAGATGTCATGAATGACAGTGGCAAGGTAGCAATAAAAGCTTTGCAAACTGAAATGAATAGAGTTCAGCTCCTATCAAGCTTGTGAATTCTGAGGCCTTTATTCAAGTATGAAAAATTTTGTAATTCATGTTTAAAGTTAATATAATATTGTGATATTGTGTTCAAAATCAAAGCATGGTGCTTTGTAAAGCAGGAAGTTATGTAGGTATTGTGCATCCAGCAAAAGACACAATACGTGTTACTTACTAAGTTCATGATTATAAAACTTAAATCAACTAGACTTCAGGTCAGTGAATCTGGGACATATGTGACACAGATAGAAATGTAAATAAGATATTCCAGGTCACTTGTGCATTTGAATAGATCCACTTTGTTCAAAACAGGTTTCAAGAGGAGAGTGGTCAACTAAAGAGAACAAGAAGAAAGATTTAAAGAAATGCAGGTAAGAAAGTTCAGAAGGTAACAAGTAGAGCACTTAAAAAAATCACATCTTTCATTCTGTCCTTTTGTATAACTCATAATACATGAAGTCCTGAGTTCATACTTATGGGTTTATTTTAGGAAATACATGTCTGGAAGTTAAAATTGAACTTAACCAAAACAGAAACATAAGATCTCAAATGGCAAAGTTTTCTTTTTGGATTTCATCTGTTTATATAGGTTTGATATCAGCTATTCTGCATATGTATATATACATATATATATATATATGCAATCTTGAAAGATCTTTGCAATGACTTTTTCAATGTTAATTTCAAGTAGAATAGAAAAGTGAGTAAATAGAATTATTCACTGTAATTCAGTTCAAAATATAAAGTAGTAAATACATTTGGAGAAAATAACCATTTTGTGCTAATAGGTTACAACAGAAAAATACACATTAGTAAATTGTTTTAATAGTATTCAAGTATACTTCCTGTGGAAAAAATTCTCTATTATATAATCTTAATGAATTGATATTTTCTTTAGCTGAAATTTTCTAATCTTTTCAAACCTCTACTTGTTGACTAAACATTCTGATCAAATAGCTTTAATGGATGAATTATCAGATTATATTGTATATATTGATTACATAGCAATTATTTGAATGGTACAGGAGAACACTTTTAAAAATATATAGCACTTGTTTAAAATAAAAGTATATTTCTTTTAGATATCTAAATGACTATTAGAATAGCTAGAGTTCCTTCTATATACATTCAAAATTTGACTAAGAATAGTATCAACAATGTTTCTTCATAATTCCAATGTGTTCTCATATTAAGACCTTCATAACTGGATAATTTGGCTGAGATAAATGCAACAGCACAGATATAAACTAAGTTTTGTGCTATGGTAAACATGGCATCAGAAAAAAATATTAAACATTCCCAGAATAAAACAGCTAAGAATTTTGTAACTAGCAAGAAAAGTCCTTCAAAGCCTGAAGAAACGACTCAGGGGTTAAGACTCTGCCTTGAAAATCAGAAGTATCTAAGTTCGGATCCCAAATCCCACATTAAAAATGCCTAATGGGAATGGTGGCTGCCTGTACTTCTTCTGCTTCTGGAAGAAGGTGCTTGGGAAATTTCAAAGCAAATCAAAGAAGAGGTAAAGCAATATAGGATGATATTAGAAGTCACCCTCAGGCCTCCACAGGTACAAACCTTGTAATACACACAGACATAAATACACACACACACACACACACACACACACACACACACACACACACAAAGGAAAGAGAAGAGAATAGGAAAGAAAAGAAAAGAAAAGAAAAGAAAGAAAAAAAGAAAAGAAAAGAGAAAAGAAAATTTCACTTTATATAACAGGTAGATATAATTATTCCTGGTTGAAGATCTTAGATATTTATTATGTAATTTATTTCTTCACTTGGCATATGGCATGAAAAAACGTTTGTACCAACAGCTGTGTGCACAATTAACCCTATACTTTTGCACAGATTGCCAATAACCCTGAAGATTTCTGGAAGATTTGTTTTTTCCTAAGAGAGTGATTCATAAAACATCTTTGTTTGACTTGCTAGGAATGACAAAGGTATATATTCCAGAGTCTGTCAATCTTAATCAGGGGTCAGAGATAGACATAGGATCTTACTAATTACAAATTTTCCAAACAATACTTATTGAGAAAAATTATGCCAGGGAAATAACTTAGTTCAGCTGGATTTTCCTGTAGATTCCCTGCAAATTCCACTATGTGATTAAATGTGGAGAACTCTAATATTTGGGCAAAGTTGTTACTGTCAATGCTTGTAATGATGTATGTTATAGTATGGGAAGGGCTATTCCTCTCATTCAGGCCATGTTACTGCTCAGGTTTGAGCAGGAGTCACAAGCCAAATGTGTAAAAGTCATTAGGAAGAGCACTGTATCCATATATTAGTGAAAAAGTACCATGGTCTGGTTGTGGTCTTTCAACTGGCACACCAAGCCATGGTTTTTCAGCATGAGTAAGTGATGAGGTATATCTATATTATCCAATTAATGGATACAGAATAATTAAGCAAATTAATTGACTTAGATTCATTCTTTTTTTTTTCTTTATTTCTTCCACTCATATAAAGTGGATAGTTACCCCATTCGCTTCCCTCCCTCCACCCCTCCCTGTATCCCCTTACTCCATCCCCCTTTCCTCTTCCATTCCCCCCCTTCCAACCCTTCTCCCAGTGCCCCTCCCCCCATTCCTGGAGCATCCTATTGTGTGCAGGTCAAACTTCCTTCTGGGTCCTTTCTTTGATGAGGTGTAAGGACTCAGGAGCTTTGCCTAGAGCTCTTTTTTGTGTTCCCCTTTAGTATAGGAAGACTATTGTGGTTATTAATCGAGTGCGTCTAAGAATCGTAGTGCGTGTGATCCATGCAAGACTTTGGGGGTTCAATTATATGTTGGTCATTGGGCAGGTCATGCAAAATCCTATTATAATTATGTCGACCCTAACTTGTATGGAGTATCTTGCATATCGTTGCTCCTCCCCATCTTTAGGCTCTATTTTTGAAGAGTTAAAATTATTCTTTCAGTGTTGGAGATTAAATATGGCTCCTTACATTCATTAGGTGCTGTTTTTCAACAAACTGTGCATATAAAGCCCTATCAAATTCCTAATTTTTCATAATCAACTTTGTTCATATAATGTTATATTATATAACCATAGAATCCATGCCTACCTTATAGAGAATCCCTATGTTAGTGAAGTTTAGATGACCCCATTGGAACCCATAAGACATGTACCTAAAAAGGAAGGGAGGACTTATTTTAACTGACTTACATCTGTTTGGGTCTGCTGAGGGTGGAGGATTGCAATTTTGGGGAATGTGCCTCACAGGAAACTGTTCAAATCAAACCAGAGCAGAGAATGCAAAAGAATGGAATTCACCCCTAACTTGGTATAGTATCTTGCATATAGTTGCTCTTCCCCATCTTTAGCTCTTATAATCTTACCGCCCCCTCTTCCCCAAATTTCCCTGAGCTTCAGGATGGGGAGAGATTAGGCAGGCCTATTTCCAAGTGGTTGATATGTAGTCTGTGACATTCTGTATTATGGTTTGTTGATTATTTTTTTTTTAGTTTTACTGCTCTGCAATCCCCTTGGCTCTATCCTGATGGGTATTAGATGTCACCCCCTGGCCAGAGATAAAAAGCTGTTAAATTAGAGTCTTATTATAAGAGTATACACAAAAGTGGATGGAATAAAAGTAGGAGACCGCGGTGAGTGGGGGGGATCAGTTTACCATTGCAAAATGGTTACTTTATATCTGCCAGACTATATGCCCTCCCTTTCTGGTGAGATCATATCCCCTCAGTTGCAAATGATCAGGAAGGAAAGTCTGTGAACTTAACCAGATGTCTCATTGCTTACTTGCAGTATTGACCCCTCAAAGTCTAGCATGGGCTAAAGGCACTAGGATCCTTAGAAGCTAAGGATTAACAGCCACAGTAGTGTTCCTATACTTAAGGGGAGCACAAGAAAGAGTTTTAGGAAATGCCACTGAGTCCTTACACCTCATCAAAGAGGAGGACCTAGAGGAAAGTTTGACATACACATTAAAGGATGCTCCAGGGATGGGGGGAGGAGGCACTGGGAGATAGGGAAGGAGGGGGGAAAGGAAGAAGAAAAGGGAGGAGGGAGCAAGAGGGTCCAGGAAGAGGTGGAGGGAGGGAGGGGACTGAGGTACTTATTAAATTTGTATGAGCGGAAATAAAAAATAAAAAAAGAAAAATACAAAAAAAAAAAAGAATGGAATTCACAATCTCCTTTGAAGGCAAATGGCCCATGACTTGCAGACTTTCCATGTGGCCCCATTGCTAAACAGTCCACAACTCCTTGGAACTTTTCTGACATATGAGTCTGTGCGTGATTCCACACCTTTACAAACTTTAATAACTGTGATGTTTTAAGCTGAAAATTTAAAAGTTACAATACCTGTTTTCTATGAACTGACCTTCTTCACAAGGTACTAATTTATTTGATTTTCCTCATCTCTAAAGGCAGTGTAGGAGGTTAGTCTAAAATCTGGTTGAGTGTATAAATCTTTCAATTATTTTGCATGTGTTTGTGTGTTTGTGTATGTATGTGTGTATATGTGGGTGTGTGTATAAGAGGGACCTTGATGTGTGTGTCTGTGGAGACCTAATGGTGACATCAAGAATCATGGATTACTCTTCTCCTTTATTGCTTTGCTCTGGAGCTTCCCAAGCTCTACCTTCTAGGGTCAGAAGTACAGGCAGCTGCCATATCTGCCAGCCATTTTTATGTGGGTTCTGGGGGTCCAAACTCAGGTCCCTTTGCTTACAAGGCAAAGGTCTTAACCCCTGAGCCATCTCCCTATCTCACATCTCTCATATCTTAAGGGACAAAATTATTTTGACACATAAAATTGTGACTTAGAGACTATTTCTTAAGAATAAATTTCCTACAATGAAATAGCTGTAAAAATTTTAACCAATGAAATGATTAATACTGAACTTACACAGCACATTAGATTCAAAAGAAAATATTAAAGTAAATTAAATCTTAGGAACTGCCATTATATTATTTATATAAATATAATTGATAATTTGTATATAGAATTGATAAGTTATACCAATTATATTGATAATCATTTATGATTTTTCATTACTTTCACTCTCCTAGTTTATTTATTCTTTATTAATATGTTAATTTGATGAGATAGCAAAGAACAGATATGCTATTTATCCTATTGTATGTGCCCCTAATTTCTCAGAAAATAGTCTGTATGCTTATAAGACCTTCTAAATACATGTTAGTTGAGCATGAACTAACCATATTAGGGCAAGAATAATTTGTAGTTATGTCATACCTTGTTATTGTAACTTTGATGCTTTGCTTTAAAATTAAGTTCTATTTGTTCCTTCTACTATTGGTTTTTGAATTGACAGAATTTCTACTAATACACATTTGCATATTTATGCTCTTCCAGCAATATTTTTAACCCTTAAACCTAATGGTTACATTGGATAGTCAATAGTTAATTAATTGATTAGGGTTCTGAGAGAACAGGACTGATAGAATGTGTGTGCGTGTGTGTAAATTAACTCACAAATAAAACTAGTGTCCTCCAACAATAACCACTTGTATCTGTTCATTTCTTGAACAGAGTGTCTTCTAAAAATCGGAAGAGGTGGCTCAGGGGTTAAGCCTCTGTGTTGTAGGCGGAAAGTCCTGAGTTCGGATCCTAGACCCCACATTGTAGACACCAGGCGGCCACGAGGGGAGGGGGGAAGCAGCCTGCATTTCTGGTCCTGGTGGGCGGAGCCTGTGAATCTCCAGGCAGAGTAAAGAAGGAGGAGGAGGAGGCGGTCCATGGTGGTTCCCCACTTCGTCCGTGGGTCTACACACACACACACACACACACACACACACACACACACACACACACACACACACATACACATACACATGCACACAAGCAAACATGCACAATTGAATAAATAAAAAGAAAAAAATCAGAACAATCAGACTGGAGAGATGGCTCAGGGTTTAAGACTCTGCCCTGCAAGCAGAAGATCCAGAGTTTGGATCCCAGATCCCATGTAAAATACCAGGTGGATATGGCTGTGGCCTGCAGTTCCAGCCCTGGTGGGCAGAACCTGGGAAATCCCAGAGCTAAGTAAATGCAGTCTAGAATGATTCCTGACACAGAATAATCTCTCTCTCTCTCTCCCTCTCTCTCTCTTTTTCTCTCTCTCTCCCTCTCTCTCTCTCTTTTTCTCTCTCTCTCTCCCTCCCTACACACACACACACACACACACACACACACACACACACACACACACGCAGGTACGCAAAATAAATAAAGTTTAAAAGAAATAAACAAACAAACTGAAGGATCCCAGGAATGTCCACAGCATCAACAACACTGAAGGACGCAAAGAAGAGGCCGCGACCGCAGCAGTCAGGCCAAAGATGCTGGGCTTCAATGTCAGCAAGGAACAGCTGCAGCAAACCAGAAGATGGGTTTCTGAGGAAATGATGAGCAGAACAAGGCCCAGGAGACTAGGCTCTGACGGCAGTGAGAACAGAAGCAAAAGGCCGAACAATGATGCCAGCCCAGAATGGTGGCTGCAGCAATGGAGAAGGCAGCAGCGCACCAGCTATACTCTCACACAGCTAGTCCACTCAGAGTAAGGGTAGAGCAAGTCCCTTCACACGCTTCCTTCTATCTAGTCCATTACTGGAAAGTAGAAAGGACCACCCACTCTGGGCCTGCAGGCTTATTCAAGGGTTTGCTCTAACCTTCAGTCCTTCATACCTCATATCTAAGTGGACTTTTCAATTACGTTTTATATACATTGGCCTGGTTAGTTAAGTAAAACATAAGGAATACATTGGTTGTAAGATATGGGAAGAAAGCTCTCATTCATAATGCAGAGCTTAACAGAAACAACCAAAACAAGTTAGTTCTGCATCCTGCCAATGTCTCTGGAGATCAGTCAATGTCAAAAGCTCTTATAGTGTAGGTAAGATCCTTTATAACTGCATAAAGAATGTTTATATTCAAGGTTTTTAACCTTTTATGACATTTCAAATATCATGAAGTAGCAGCATTCCCTCTGGTTTACTGAAATGGATAAATATTTTTAAAAAGTTATTAGCTAAAGAGCTGTATTTTGGAACATTTTGGTCATTCCAATGAATCTTCAGATAACTTTACTGCAAGATCCTCTGAACTATTTGGTAGTCTACCATGGCAACTTTTTCATGAATATTAATCACAATAGAAATTTAAAAGTTGATGAAACTTAGTATATACTATCTGCAGTGAGAGTCCTACAGAAGTGTTCAGATGACCCTTGGGGTCTCTATAATTGCCCAGCAAGGTGCTAGAATACTCCATCTTAACTTTAGTGTCTACTCAAAAAAATTTGCCCCAAAAGTATTTCTCCCTAATAAATTTGTGGCTAGTCTTGGGTTTTACTACATTTTAAATTTCTTCAGGTTATCTAGTGGAAAAATAAGAGGTGAAAGTCGGTGCTCCAAAGCAAATCATTGACTTAGAATATTTTAGGAAACTTGTGAGAATTTCTGGTTTCTAAACTAAGGGTTCAACTTCAGGTCTCCAGAGGTCTGGAACTTACATAGTTTTAATGGTCACTATGCAAACAGGAATACTGCACATCTAAAGCCTAAGCATAGTCTGGGAATAAAAGCATGCTTTGGGCAAGACTTTTAATTGAGACAAAGTGACCCCTAGGATCAAGCTGTTAATGCTCATTGTCCCTTCTCTATCATTAGCCAATATCAGTAGGTGGATCAGCAAAAGAGTAGCAAATGAATACTTTGTATGGTAATAACTGTACTAACTCTGAATATTTCTTAAAACCATTTGCACAACTTTAATGTACCTATGATTTAGTTATATCCTTGGAGTGCAATTTTAAGCTGTTGCTCCCTTGGTTTAGAAACCCGTATGTGGTTTATGACCCAGTTAGTTTAAATTGATTTCTTCCCTATGTACCCAATTAGCAATTATGGTTTTGGAATCCAAAGTGGGAGTGTATGTTGGTGGTATAGAGTCAGAGTCATTACATGCAAAACACAACCACAAACAAAAATAATACATGACCCAAAACAACCTATCATTAGTCATTTTGGGCAATGTACTACAAACAAAGGTAAATTAGTCTAAAAGTATTTCATTTTGCTTGCAAAGCTAATTCATTTATCCTTACTATTTCTCTCGTTGGCAATATTAGCTTACAGTGAAATGCTCAATTCCATTCTTAAAGCAAAGTCTTTTTCTTGTTCCTTCATTTGTATAAAGGTTCTTAAATTCTCTCCCTTCAGGAAATGGAACCTATAATGCTTTTTACATTCCTTCTTCATTTTTAAGATTAGTTGTGAAATTGCTACATACATCATTTGTGGAGATGGTTATATATTCCTTTATTATTAGAATCCAACACTAACTGAAATGTAGGTTTAACAAAATCATTTCAATGACTGAGATTAGATATTTTTAAGAATCGTCATAAAATCCTAACAAGGTACCTAAGCTGATAAAGGGACATGCACACAAACCTGGGTTCAAACTCCAGAGTCCATGTGTTAAAAAGATAGACAAACTTCTGAACACTGTCCTGTGACTTTCACAATTACACAGTGATACACATGATCAATTCCTTCTTGCACTTTCACAAATATTAAAATATTAAACCTACATTTTTAAAGAGCCATATTAAGGAAAGCCTCTGACATTGAATGAAGTTTTGGCATCCCTAATCCATTCACTAAATTGGACTTCATCATGGACACACTATTCCATTTGGGGAAAAATTACTACCTTTTCTGGGAGAAACGTTTATTGTTCATTCCCAGATTTGGTCCCCTTCTTCTAACATGAAAACACATAGCTGGGTAGTACATATCTCAAGACAAAAAGAATTTCAAATAAGCATATAAAATAATAAGGTGGGATTCGGTGATGAAAACTATTGAAGCAGAGCCCTATAACCCTACGGACACTTACTCACATTTCTAAACTTAGAAGGCCAGAATCAAGGTGTTCCATCCACATAAGCATTTGATTAGCTTGTTACCTTCTAGTGGCTCCAGTTTGGTGCTTGTTTGTTTCCAGAAACTTCATCCTGAGCTCTGCTTTGATACTTACATTGCATTTTCTTTGGATGTGTTTTAGTTTCCAGAACATTTTTAGTGTTTTCTAATGACTTTCTGTAGACAATTAAATTTAAGATTATGACTTCTGTAAAGAAACTGTTAAACACTAATGTCACAATCTGAATCAGATCTGCATGAGTTAAAAGTCCAACTTAAAATCTTAGGTGGACATAATTTGCCCCTGTCACAAGGGAAAATATTTAAGGTATCATTTGTCTTAAGCATCATCTTGCGGATTAAAAATGGAGTTCTTACAAACCCCAGTTTTGAAGAAGATAATCGCACACACGCACACCTCTTTTTATGATGATATACATTCCTGAATTTTGGGAGTACCTAATTCAGAAAGGGATTTGTCAAAAACTTCATAGCATGGTAGACCATCTAAACAACCACCATTTCAGGTCATTAGAAAGAGAGTGAAACAGAGATGTTAAATATTCTTCGAAATGTCACAGAACAAGAGGATATATCGAAGTTGAAACCCAAAGGAAGTGGTCCTAGAAGCATAATTCTTGCCCCAGTGGGGAAGTCTGTGGTACCTCCATGGGAAGCAGTCTGCTGAGGTCCTGCTGGAAATCATGGCCCATTGTCTGTACTATATTTAAAGGAAGCTTTCTGCTATTTAACAGAGACTACAAATGAAGCACTAATAAATTTCTCTGTTATGATAAAGTACATGATGCAGATTTTACCCTGATTTATTTACCTTTAATTATATTGGTTACTTCAAGTGAAACTAAAATGTAGATCTGAACTGGAAATCCTTACAGAAATCATAGAGTAAGCAAAATCCCATTCTAAGAGCCACGTTGTATTGAATTAGTTAGTATATGTAAGGATGGTAAAGACGAAAACATCATTTGGCCCTTTTAGAAAGAGTATAAGCAATTGTGAAATTAGTTAATGAAGAATTTTAACTTCTTTCCCTGCTAGTGAGGGCACCGACTCCACACAAGAAAAACTTTACTGATTATAAGAATTCTTCTCTATTTGGGGTTGATGCTGTGGCTTCCTTAATGTCTGCAGTTCAGCTCTGATCAGAGACAGAGATCAGTGGAAGGGGCTGCTGCACACACAGAGCAGAGAGATTGGAAGACAGTTCTTCAGAGGCAGGAAAACTCAAGAGAGAATAACAGATGAGCTTCTAATGAAAGGGAGTTAGGGATGATTGCCTTTCCACAGAGGTGGCAAATGTGCCACCTAAATCCTCTGCGAGTTCTGAAGGGAAAACACACAGCCAGTTTTGGGTAGCAAGCCTAATAAGAAGCATGAACATCTAAAGCAGCATAAGTAGCCAAATAACACAAATAAGCGCAAGTAGTAGTAATAATATTCATTTTTCTGTCTTGTCCCGCGTGGAGTGTACTTGTCTTCTATTGAACAAGGTCCACTGCAAACATTTATGCTAGCTTTTGTGTGTAGGTGTTCTATGTGGTACTTAAAGGTTGTGAAATCTGCATCAGAATGCGGTTTCCCAGCATCTCTGGCATGGGAGGGAAGAACTTAAAAGCACAATCCAAAAAGAACAAGACCTGGAGCTTGAGAGTCGGGCTAGGAAAGAAGTGTCTGTCCACATGCTGCACAAAACACAGGGGTTTTTGTTTAGACAGGAGGTCCTGAAGCGGGCATGGGTGGCATCCTGTGAGCAAAACCAAACTCTTTGAAGGTTTTTAGGCAAAGAGCCACAGCAAGGAATGAAGAACTTAGGTGAATCAGCTGGAGACAGCAAGGATTCTCCATTAAGAGAGGAGGAATGCCTTCAGTGAGGTCAGAACTCACTTTCACCCAGAACATGCATTTATTTCCTGTTGCTCAGGAGCTAATCTACAAGAATAGCCGCCTGAGGCTGGTAGAATTGCATAAAATTAAGAACATTATGTTAGTAAAGTACTTGAGAAAAAACACCTGTAAGCAAAACTGTTGTCTTTCTTTTTCTTTCTTTCTTTCTTTCTTTCTTTCTTTCTTTCTTTCTTTCTTTCTTTCTTTCTTTCTTTCTTTCTCTCTCTTTCTTTCTTTCTTTCTCTCTCTTTCTTTCTTTCTCTCTCTCTTTCTTTCTTTCTCTCTCTCTTTCTTTCTTTCTCTCTCTCTTTCTTTCTTTCTTTTTCTTTCTTTCTTTCTTTCTTTCTTTCTTTCTTTCTTTCTTTCTTTCTTTCTTTCTTTCTTTCTTTCTTTCTCCTGCTCTATTTGTTTCTTTTCTTTCTTTCTTCATGATATAAAACACATTTCTTCTCACATATTAAGTTCTTTTAATTTTTATCCAAATATGTGACTTGAGCATAAAAAAAGACTAGTTTCTCAGCTGTTATAATGAAGAAATCATATATAAGTTAAAGATTTTTTTAATGGAGCAAGAGATTCTCTTCTTTTCATTTGGGTACTTGCTCTGGTGGCCTCTAAAAGCAGTGTGTTGCAGTATTGTTTTCCACACTTTGAAGCCATCGTGAGTCACAGCTTACTGACAGTCAGTGGCTTATGAACCTGTCTTATCACAGCATTAGGATGCTGTGGCACTACAGTGGTATGAGATTCACTGTAACCTGTTGTCATAAAGGGACAGGGACATGATGGCAAATACAAGAAAACAGAGGATCTGTGAATGTTCCATGTACTATCTAATGAAAAGTATCCAGAGGGTTTGCAGAAGTGTCATGGGATCACTCTGAGGTGTGTATGTGTCCAGGTTCTTGTGTTCGGGAGTCAAAGATTGAAACCAGAGCATGCACAGAGGATTAAGATAGAGTTTATTAGAGGAGAGAAAGAACAAAACTCATGGACTCCAGACGTGGAAGACCATGAAGGGTAAGGATGCCCTGGAGAACTCATGGACTCCAGGCATGAAATCCATGAGGGGCAAGGAGTTGGAAAAGAACTCAGGAACTCCAGATTTGGAGGCCATAAGGGACAGATGCCAAAGATGGCTGCCAGGGTCAGGTATATTTATACACTTAGGTAAAGATGGGAAAAATTGCTTTTCCTCATTGGTTATCTCCAGTTTCTGTAAATCTGATTGAAACTTTTTGTTCCTCTACATCTCATTGGTTTGTTTATATAGGGGCCCAACCCAGTTGATCTTGTGCCTGACTTCATGATAGGGCTTGGCTACAGTGGAGAACTAATGTCAATATCCTTTCATGAACAGAGGTTTTGGGAAAGTTGGAGAAAGCTATGATCTTTTAGGGTAATCCAAGCAGTGGGGGATGACCTTCTAAGATCTTCAGAGACCATCCTAGGATGACTGTTCTAAAACTGCCTAAGCAGGACTCTTTGCACTTTCTGTAACTGGACTCTTCTTAATTTACTATCAACAAAATCTCTCCAATGTGATCAAATGATTATTTGTGTTAGTGACGTAGTAATGGCCAGTAGTCATGTTATGGGGAGAAGAGAACCTCTCTCACTTATTTTCTGGAAGTGAAGAATTCAGCTGACAGATAAGAATTCTTTAAGCAGAGTTTCTTTAGCAGAGCAAAACAAAACAAACACATCAAACATTTCAGTGGGCTGCTCCAAAAGGTGAGAATGAGGAGGTGTCTGTGTTTATTTGAAGTTGTAAAAGTTTCACTAATATTTAATCAGTCAGTGTTGACAATTTTTGTTCTCAAATTAGAGTGGAATTAGGTCTCTTCTTTTGAATGTTTCTTCCCATTATTCTTTACAAAAGACCAAAGGTTGTGAGGACAGAACAAGTAAATACATAGCCAGGATGATATTACAATGAAGTTGAACTCTTTTGAGGATGAAGATTGTACATATGGTATCTGTTGAGAAAATGTTCTAGCACTCTAGCTTCTGATAGCTGAAACAACCTCATTGCAGCCTCAAGGATATTTAACCTTGAAAACATATTCTCACCATTAGGATAAACAAATACCAAGATATAGCTGTAACTCTCCTTGGTTAGTTTGCAGCTAATTCCTTGCTTACCTTATATTACCCCCACAGAATTAAAACTAGCATCCTGCCTGCTGCTATTAGAGGTAATACACATAAATTACATCTCCCAGTTAAGAGGAAATAGTGTTTTATAGCTTGGAATGGAAAACAAGTACAGCCATAAAAATCATGTTCTTCTGGTCATCCTTTTCTAGCAAATGGCACCTTGAAAATTACAGGATGCTCCTTTCTGGGACCAAAAAGAACTCACATTTATTTCTGACCTTTCACTTCTTAAAGTTTTAAGAAATAATGGTTTATAAATGTAGTAGCCACATAGGAACACTTCTATTTGTCTAGCATGAACATGAACAAATGCACTCTACATTTAACAGTATTGATGATACATAATTATTCTAAATACAACATGTTTCAAAACATGAAAAATTTTAAACACCAACATACTTGTATAGATGTAAAGTTCAATACTTCATGAAACAACATGTGTTCAAAATTCACACACATCTAACATAGTTAATAAAGACAATTAGGTCATGTATGTAGGTTATCCGTGAATTTTCTGTTCAAATTTAGGGCTCATTCTCAAAACATCTTATTACACATATACAAATGTTCCCAAAGAAAAAAAAATCCAAAGTGCTTTTAATAAATTTTGAATAATTGATTATAAACCTGCATTGTATGTTGTCCTATAGTAGTACATTGTATAAAAGTTTAACAAGACAAATTTACTACCAAATCCTTCTTACAAATATCTTAATGCTCTGTTGTTTCTGACACTGAGGCTTTCTTGAATATTATTTGTCTGGGTTTTCAGTCTAATATTTCTATTTTTTGTGTTTGCTTTATACCATCTGTTCTTCCTACATTTTTTTCCTGTTTTTCCATCCTGTAATTTCCTTTAGTTGAGGTTCAAGTTAAATCCTGCCTCTTCTATAAAAACTTCATACTTTTGCCTCATTCTAACCAGCTCTTCAAAATGTCCCAATGCTATTTTGTGAAGTTTTTATTACATTATAAATGTTTAGTTGTTAATTTTAAAACCTGTTTCCTAAGACTCTGCTTGATATATATAGTAGACATTATATGCTGACTGAAAAGATCTTTGGCCATTTGAAAGAAATTTTAGAAGAACCATTACATTGAACATTTTAATAGTAATTTTCAGTACCTACATATTAATTTGGTCTTGCTGACTGTAAACCTAACATATCTGCGAAGTAAATTACATGATATTAATTAGATGCTCTAAATATACTACTATTGTCTGTGCATACCTGTAAATATGAACTTAAAACTTGTAATGTGTTTAATATTTTGTCTTTTGTCAGATTGAGATATTAGCTATTAGCTAAGTTTCAATAATGTTATAGAAAGTTAAACTGAGCATAATATTGCTTCTTTGGATTTGCATGTATGAGAGAGGGATTGGCAGAGAGAGATAAGAGATGTTTGCAGAATGCAAAAGATTTATAAGATAAATTCTCTTTGAATAGGAACCATAGCTTGACTTCATGTTCACATTATTTAAAATATAATATTTTTATGCATGTGCTGAACATTTGAGTAATAGACATTTGTTATTGTTTGAATGTAGAATATCCCCATAAACTCTTGCATTTTAACACTTGGTCCTCAGCTGGTAGTGATCTGTGGAGTATTGTAGAATATTTAGCAGGTGGAGCTCAGTGGTGGAAATAGAATACCGGGGTGAGTTTTCAAGCTTTATGGTCTGGCCACACTTCCTGTTCATTCTCTACTTTAGGAATGCAGATTCAATGTTATCAGCCAGATTTCTGCTCCTGCCACAATGCCTTCCCCAACTGTCCTTGTGCCTTCCTTGACATGGTGGACTGCATCCTCCAGAAACTGTTAAGTTGCAGTTATTTATTTCTCTCTTACCTTTCTTTTCTTCAGGTACTTTTTTTTTTACAGGAACTGGAAAATAAACAGCATATTCCATAGTGCACCTGATATCTGATGGTCCATTTTTTTTTCTAGAGTACTCTGAACATATGTGTGTGTGCAAGAAAGTTGTTTCTGTGTGTGTCTACCAGAAGACACTGAGTGTACCTGTTAAGGTCCATGAATCATTCTGTATTGTTCTACTTTCTTGTTACTTTGTTTTCAGGCTGTACCTTCCAGATATGATTCCCATAACTCTGGCTTCCAGGGTCAGAATTGCAGGCTGCCTTCATAGCTGCCTGTCTTTTTAAAATGGTGTCTGGAGATAAAAACTCAGGTCTTTTTTCTTTTGAGGCAAAATCTTTGACCTCTGAGCCATCTCTCCAGGCTAATATTGTTATTTTTTTAGCCAGATAATATATAATCAGAGATATCAGCAATCCTTTCAGGAGCTCCAGTGAAATAGTTTTTCTATTTGCTCCAGATCAGGAAAGAACACAAGAGTCGTTTAGCCATTCTAGGTTCCCTTTAAAATTAGTTACTCTGCTCAGTGTAATGTGGATGATTGGTCAGTTTTCTATTCTTAAGGTGTCTGATTTGTCAGCGGGCTCAGATCATGTCTAAGTTGCTTCCCATGTTTATAGGTTTTAAAAAAAACCCTCCAGTAACTTTCCATAGAGATCATGGGGGTGCTTAAAACATCCAATCCCCTAAATAATCATATGTTTTCCTTTTCTAATAAGTGCAGATAGCCTTCCCCTTCATGTTGCTTGGCATTAGGATTCCAATATACCCTGACAGTAGCCTGGCACATGCTGCAGCGTCTTAGACAACAGCGATCCTGCAAATTCTCTTGGAAGTGTTTCCCCTTTAAGATCCAGAGTCTCTCTGCCTACAGAGCTCAGAACTACAGAGCAAAAACATAAATCCCCCAAGTAGGTCACTGTTTGTGATGATAAGCACAACCACTCTTGCTTTCAGTATTTGATTCGTGTTTTCTTCCCACTGGGAACACAGCAGCACATAAAATTCTTTAAAGCCCTGGCTTCTATGTCCCAGAGAATGATGTGCCATCTTATTGATGTCTTGGATAGTCCACCACTAATAAGAAGGAGTAGCACTTAGGTGGGTCTCTTCAGGGGCTATGGACAACATTGCATATGGATCTGAAAACCCTTTGCACCATGTGTTAGCGGATATAAGATGTGTCACAGCTAAGTGTTTGCTTGCCCCTTGGATTTGCATGTTGAAGCCCTGCAACTGGGAGATCTCTTAAAAGCCTAATACAAAGAATTAAATCACTTTACAATAAGAGAGGTGTGATTGAGGATGTGAGGTTAGAATGCTGATCACATATAATACCATCCCTGGCTTTATAACAAAAGCAATGATCCTGTTGGATTAGAGTCTTGCCCTCAAGACAGAATTTAACCTAATTACTCCCTTAAAGAGAGTTCTACACATATTGCCAAGCTGGGAACTCTTAGGGCCTAAACATATAAATTTATTTATGCTTATTAGGGTGGAAGTTTCAAGACATACAACTTATTTATTTCTGTATATGTTCCAAATGTCTGGATCTCCAATATCTTTACTTAGGTGCCTAATTCCTAAATCAGCCTAGTGTGGATCTCAATCCTTTGGCATCAAATATGTCTTCCTAAGACTTTATCTTACTCATCCAAATTTAATTGACATAATTTCAGTTATTGGTTGTATGGTCCCTTTATAGAAACCAGACCATTTTAAACTCCTGTAATATTATGATAAAGAGAAGAAAAACTAACATATAGTTATGTCAACACTACAAAAATAAACCTGTTTCATGTGACTGTAGTCTCTTTCATCTTCATTAAGTGGAGACATGGGGAAGTCACATCTCACATATGTTTTAGCTCATTGACAAGGCATATCCATTAATATTTTTTCCTTCCTTTTTGTAAAATATTTATTTATTTGAGAGAAACGGAGGTGGGAAGAGAGAAAATGAGAAAGACAGAGAGAGGAAGAAAGGGTAAGTGTGTGTGTGTGTGTGTGTGTGTGTGTGTGTGTGTGTGTGTGTGACAGAGAGAGAGAGAGAAACACATCATTGGAATGTGTTTTGGGTAATCCCACCAAAGTTTCAAATTGCAAATATATTTCTCTTTTGGGGTTCATTTGAACTGAATTCAAAGATTGAAACCAGAACATGTGGAAAAGATTAAAACCAAGATTTACTGATAGATAATGAGAAAAAGAGAGGAGTGTTCAGACACCCAGGGGAAGTCTAGTGAGGGGCAAGGAAACCACCAAAGGGGAAACAGGGCTAGATAGGCTTTTTTGTTTTTTTTTTTAAAAAAAGGTGTCTTCCACTGGAGAGATGTCCTGGGAATTAAAGCTCTGCCTAGCAAGCAATAGGTCCTGAGTTCGGGTCCCCATGCAAACAGATCTAGGTTGCACATGAAAACGCCAGGCAGAAAGGGTAGCAGCTTGTACTACCTGGTGGGCGGGGCCTGAGGAATTCCTAAGTGAAGTAAAAATGAGGTAGAAGCAATCCAGGATGATTTTTGAAATCACCCATGGGTTTCCACAGGGACACACAGTGCCCTGTGATACACACACACACACACACACACACACACACACACACACACACATGTATAAACATATTTTGAAAAAAGTGTCTTTCCCTTATTGGTTACTTTTAGTTCTTTAAATCTGAATTGGGCTTTTGACCTCTTTGTGTTGAGGGTTCGGTGACTAAACTCTTTTCCAAGTTCCTATAAATCAAGGGACAGTCTCCTTTTGTGGTAGGCTGCAAGTAGAGTCTGAGACAAGTTCCTATAGATTAAGGAGCTCTTGCTTTGTAGTAAATAGTGAACAGAGTTTCCAACAAGTTTCTGGAATTGGCGTTATCTCTTCTGTGTATGGGGGTAACCCTTGAGGGAACTTTTGAGTCTGACTACTCTGCTCCACAGCCTAAGAAAATTAGGCCTTCACATACTTGTACTCCAAGGGAGAGGAGAAAAGGTACTAAGCCTTCAGTTCTGGGTTTATCAGTCTCTCTTCCAACTCTACACTCTAGATCAAGAAGCCTTTGGAATAGTCAGATCTTCCCTTGCAGTGGTGTAAGTCTCAGTACCACAGTCTCAGTACCACAGAAATTTATAAAAATAATAGAGGACATGACTTACATCACAAAAAAGGGCAGCCAAGGGATATGCAACTCAGTCTATAAAAGAGCTTATAAACTCATATCTGTGGGGGCCTCAGTCTAGGTGACCTCAATAATCTGGCAAGCTTAGACAAAGATGTTTTGATGGAGGAAGTCAGGAGGGCGTAGCTCAGGATGTTTTAAAGAAATTTTGCTACATACAGCCTGTGTGCTGGCTTGACCTTTAAGATGATTAGTTGCCTGTTTCCCCTCCCTGGATTCCCCTTGGGGTTTCTACCTTTTTAAGATGGCTGCAGACTTAAAGGAGTTCCTGCTTGACTGGACTCCCTGTTGCGTCTGATTGTCCTCCGGAAGGAGGACAGAGAGGGAGCGGACAGCGCACTCACCTTTCCCCTACCACCTTGTGGAGGACCCATGGGACTGGCCTGCAGGACAGAGCTGCGATCCCCGGGGACACCCCCCCCATATCTACTATTTTTTCACATCTGGAACAAATTAACTAAAAAGGACTTCTGGATTTCTAGAAGAATGACTTTACAGTTCTACCTAGGTTGGTCCACACCAGCTTGGGTAGCTATAACATATTACCATGGAATGGATGGCTAGAGTGCCACAGACATTTTGTTTCACAGTATGAAAGTTGGGAAGTGCAACATCATGATCTCTCATGTACCAACTTCCTAGGTAATAGAGGTGACTTCTCATACCCATACACAGCAAAGACAGAGTTAGCTAGCTTACTGGTCTTTTCTTGTTAAGGTATTCTTATAGTTACTCTACCTGTCACCAGTAAATTCACAACCATATGATATATGGGAAAAAAGATATTATATTGGTTTACAATTTTCTAGTTAAAGTTCTTGATCCTGATTAATAAGAGAGCTCATAAAAACACCTGGAGCCAAGGGAATCAGATGAAGGAAATGCATAGGACTGATGAGAGAGTGGCAAACCTCATTTTCCAGACAGCATGTCCAAGTATACCAAAGGATATCAAACTACTGTTCACACCCCCATTTTATCTACCTGCTAAGGGGATAATCCCACCAAACATGAGTTTTGTTTTGCTGGGTCTTCTCTGTCAATTGGCCAATCTCTTTCAGGCTAGGTACCGGTTTAACTACTAATTCTTTACAAATGTGCCCAGAGCTCAAGACTTCAGTTGTCAAATAATGTCAAATATGAAAGCAAAGCCCTTATGTCTTAATAACATTCCAAAGCCCCCAATGTTAGTTATCATCACATTGGTAGTAGGGATTCAGCATATGAATTTGGAAAAAGATTAAACTTTCTCTCCATTGCAGCACTCTGAATTGAGTTTAGCTCTTCAGACACCCATCCCCTGGTGAATATGGAAGCCCTCCTGTAATTCTACCCCTGGAAACCAGAGCCTGGAAATTCCCATAGTAAACTGGCTAGAAAAACTAGCCCTAATGGCATGGTCTAGGTGACATTAAAGACCCAAACTCCCAGCAATAAGGCAGAAGAGTGATCCATGGTGATTCCCGATATCACTTTGGGGCCACCACAGGCATTCACTCAAATGGTCTCTCTACATACCCATCCATATGCAAAACACACACACACAAACACACACACACACATACATGCATGAAAGCCAAAGGATGTTACTAGTATGGAAAATGAGAAGCAAAACGAAACTATAGTTTTATAGGAAGTAAGCAAGTATTCAATTCTTTCTCAGGAGCCATATGGTCATTAGTGCTACTCACTGAAAATCGTGTCTTCTCTCAAGCCTTCCCTATTCACATATATCAAATGATGAACATGTTAGAGAGAGAATTCATTTTTCTAAATTTCCTATGAAATCATTTTGAGGCATAACTAAGATCAGACTTTTATGTATGTTCTCAGAGAAAACCAAGTTCTTTAAAGTGGCTGACTAAATCTATTACATGCTCACTTACTCCTTTAGTTCTCTAAAGACAAATTAACAAAAATACACATAAAATATACTTTTGTACTAACCTAAGAAATCAGAAAAAGCTGATGTGTAGCTTTGGACTATTCAATTGTTGTCTTGTTAAAGTTTCTTAGAAAGTAAGTAATACTTCATTATTTACTTACCACAAAAAATGAGTAGGGGAACTTTCTACAGGATGGAAATTAGCAAGTTCTAATAAATATTGTCATAGTTAGGTATAGGTGTCAACTTGACCATTGAGAGCTTGAGCTCTGGGCACATTTGTAGAGAATTAGTGGTTCAGTTAAGCCTAGAGCAAACCTACAGGGGATTGTCTAGTTGATGGGGAAGGCACGGCCTGTGGGGGGTGGGACTAGGTCTTGGAATAAAATACAGAGAGCTGATTGAGACAGTCAGCATCCTTGTGTACACTTGGCCAGACGTGATCATCCCTCTCTCAGCCATTATATGGTGATGGCGTAGCCAGTTCCCTTGGCTCTGGTGTTGATGCATGCTCTCCTGTCAAGCTGGACTAAGAACTGTAGCCAGTAATCATAAGAGAAAATAAACCTCTTGTCCCTTAAGCAGTTTGATAGAGATTTATCAGCAACCATGCAGGTAGACTGCAACAAATACCTTTTTTGTCATAAGTGACAAAAAATTTTATTTTAAGGAGAGATACTCTTCCTTCATAATCTGTGAGGTTTACAAGTATGTGGGAATTTGGGTGTATGAGAGACATTACCATTAGGTGAGAAAAATTACGACAAATAATTCCTGCATATAATTTGCTGTGAAATGTGAAAGTAAGGGAATGAAATTTATGCTGAGGGGCTTTGTCTTATATTTGAAGAAAAACAAACATATTTAGCAGTCATGTTAAACAGATTTTGTGTTCTTATTTGATCACTTGAAAGTTATTTCAAATATAAACAATTTTGTGGTTACAAATAAAGTATTTCATTCTATCAAAAAGTACAATGGAACAAGGTACTTCTGAGTGTCCATTTACTAGAGTTTATCTAAAATGTGCTTACTAGTTAAACAAAAATATCACAAAAATCCTTAGATTGTAGACTATCAGACGACTTTGAATTCACAAAGATACTTGGAGAAATATTCCTTAAATTATCTCTTTCTTGCAGACACTCTCAAGCCACAGAGAAAATTATTTAATGGAGAATTTATATCCCATAAAGAATTGTGCAGCAGAGAGAGTGAATTGCATGACTGATCATGCTGTAGGTAAAATCCAAACAAAGGTTCACTTGTGTGAGATAATCTGCCAGGCACCAGGCACTAAGTGACTTTTCCTCTCTGTTGGCTGGGATGTTCCATCTGAGTGACATGCATTAGTCCCATGGGGTCTGACCACAGGGAAAGTTGGAGACAAATTAATCTTACAGTGAGAGAACATAAAAGAACATAAATTTTATTTATTTTTTGTGTGTGGTATGTACATGTATGTGTGTGTCTATGTGTGTATTAGTATGTTTATGTATGTGTGTATGTGTGTGTGTGAGAGAGAGAGAGAGAAAGAGAGAGAGAGAGAGAGAGAAAGGCAGAGAGAGAGAGGAGAGTATGTACGTATACATGCACCCATGGGTAGGTGTGCAAGAGTTCATGTTTGTGGAGTTCAGAGATCAACTCTGGCCATCTTCAGAGCTGCTTTCCTCTTCATTTTTGAGGCAGGTTTCCCATCAAATTTGGAGCTTACCAAATTGCTCAGCCTATCTGGTTAGTGAGCTCCAGAAATACACTTTTGTCTATCTCCCCAAGTGTGGGATGCCAGAAGCAGGCTGCCATGGTGGGCATATTTGTGACTTGCTAAATGGGTGTTGGGAATAAAAGTCTGTCTTCATACTTGTGAGACAATCACTTTACCATCTCTCAGTACCACATAATAAAATATTCTCAGGAAAAAAATGCACTTTTTTGGAGATTTCTCAAGTTAACATAACAATGTTTCTTTATTCTCAACACAATACACACAAAGAGGAAATGAAAGATATTTTCTGAATCCTTGGTAGATCACCATTTTCCTGATCAAGTTCTGTAATTACAGCTTGTATAAAGGTTATCCACAACATTAATAACACATGTTTTCAGTAGAATGAGTGCGCAGCATTTCAAGAATCTCAAAACATATATAACAAAATAAATTTCTGCCATGCTTTAAGCTATTCTTGCGAGTATTTCCCTTTAAATTCATGAGATTCAAACACTATTAAGTACATTAAAATAACAAGTATGCATACTGCAAAATGATCTTTACTTAGTAGACAAATTGCAATGACAAACCATCATTGGTTCACTAATTTTCAATGCAGTTATTTTCTGTACATGTATGTGTGTGTGTGTGTGTGTGTGTGTGTGTGTGTGTGTGTACTTGTGAACATGTGCATGTGGAGGTCAGAGGTCAATGCTATATATTTTCTTCTGTGGTTCGCTTAGGTACTTTTCCTGTTGCTGGGATAAATATTCTGACAATGGCACTTTTGGGAGAAAGGATGTATTCTGGTTCACAGTTCAAAGGTACAATCTTGCAGTTAGGAAGTCAAGGCAAAAGACGCTTGAAGCATCTTTTACTTTGCATCTATAATCAAGAAGCAAGAAGTGATTGATGAATGTTATGTGTACAGGTCTCTTTCTCTTTTTCTATGAAGTCCAGAATCACCTCAGGTAACACAGTCAAGCTAATATTCAACAAGCACAGCCAGAGGCTAATCTTCCCTAATAATACCTTATAGCTATACCTAGAAGGCCTATATCCTAGGAAATTGTAGATCCTTGCAATTTTATGGTTATCAAATCCTTCATATTTCCCACCTTATGTTTTTGAGGCAGGGTCTCTCACAGAACCTGTAGCTTACTAATTTGGCCCTACAGAATCACCAGAGCACCAATAGTCCACTGATCTCTGCATCCTCCACAGGTAGGGTTACATATATATATCATGGTATTCTTTTTCTTTTCTTTTTTTTCTTTTCTTTTCATCTCTTTTTTAATGTTTATTTTAACTGTGTGTTGGGTATCCAAGCTCAAGTTTCCATTTTTGTCTGGCAAGAACCTAATAACTATGCCATCTTTTCAGTGTTCTAATCATTGTTTTATATAATCTTAAACCAACATCATATGTCCTGAAGCCAACCCTGGCCTACATAAAAATATGCTATATAATATATTCAAGATCTCTTACCTTTAAGTGTCAGATACTTGTAGATGTGAGTGAGGAATAAGAGCATATAGAAAACATGCAATGCTAATTTCACCTTCAAACTTCCTGAGAAGTCAAGTGAATAAGGTAATTTACTGAAGAACATAGCTCATTTCCCTCTTCAATAATGAGCATGGGATTTTGATTTCTTCAATAGCTCCCTTATATAATTCTTTGCTTGCTTGCTAGCATTACTTTTTCTTAAACCATAAATATGTATTTGTTACTTCAATTGTATTGTTTTTCTGTTTTAATTTACATGTTACATACTGTTTGTCCATGATTTTACCTTGATTCGGCCCTTTTCACTTCACTGATAGTTCAAATTATTTAATGTTTTATGGAAATTTTTGCTGCTATCAAGTGCAGTATTATTACCACATGTTACTATGCCTCTCTTGAAAGTTTGCTTTGTATCATTTAAGCTCCCAATAGAAAAGAGCATGCTCAGAATAGAATTCTTATGTGAGAGTTTATTAACAAAGGATCATTTATAAAGGTGTAGACTCAGGAGAACCTGAAGTGAGAACAATAATCCTGACCTGTCACCACCCACACACCTGACAGGGCAGGGAAGAAATAGTTGCAGAAAACTATGAGACAGACTTGCATAAAGAAAGTCACCTCTGGGCCAAATCATCCCAGCAAGGACAAAGTCAGTCCCAGAGGACACCACAAAGAAAGAACAAAGTGGTGAAATAAATTGTCCTTACTCCATCTTCTTTCCCTCTCTTTATAGATCTTGCTGTTTGCAAAAATATATACAAAATTCAGGAATAAAGCCTGAGGAAAACTGCAAATGCATTCACAATCCCATTGAATATTATTTAAACAGCAATCTGCAAAATTATTTCTTTTGATAGAATCGAATTATTGTGCTTGACCTTCAATTTATTATTGATTATAGACTCAGTGTGTGTGACCTTCAAGGTTAAGTTGGAAAAATTTTGTCTGGTGGCATTAAATTATATCTCTTCAGTAGAAAATGAGGACCATACTTCTGTCACCCTGTAGGAAATTCTTACTAGGCTTCGATATAATTAATGGATGGAAAATATCACTTGTGTATTTTTATTCATGAGTCTCATTTTTAACTTATTAGTTATATTGTTAGACAAGTGTGAATGTGTGTGTGTGTGTGTGTGTGTGTGTGTGTGTGACTTTGTCCTCTTTCTAAGTGATATGGCCTACACAGATGGGGAGTACATAAAATATTCACTAATAAATTTCTGTCAAAACTGGAAATTTGTTAAATCTGTTCATCCAGAAAAGCAAACCTGGTGAGGTAAAACTTATCAGACAAAAGTATTGATACTATTCTCAATAATGGGAATAGGAAAAGCTCTGTTGAAATAATTGGATTTTCATAAACTCTGGACTTGTTTCAGATAAATCTAGATGGCTATATGTAAGTAAGCTTTTTCTGATTTTTATTTTTTAAACTTCATTCATTTATTGTGTGTGTGTGTGTATGTGTAATAGAGAGAGAGAGAGAGAGAGAGAGAGAGAGAGAGAGAGAGAGTGAGAACAGTTACATATACCATGGCAACATTTTGGAGGGGGGGATAACATTTACAAATAAGTTCTCTCCTTCCTTTGAATATCCAACCTATGTCAGGTTTGCACACAGAATCCTTTCCCACTGAGCCACCTTACTGGTCTTACATATATATATATCTTAATTAATTAATTACCGCTTGAAATTATTTCATGTAACACATGGGGATCTAGAATCAACTAACCCTATTCTTTATTGTGGAGTTGTCTTTTGCCATTTTTTTCTTCAAAATAAACTGTGACATTAAGGAAATTAAGAGGATTTTTTTATTTAATACATTTTTATTATTATTTCAGCTCATACAAACTTAATAGGTACACCAGTTCCCTCCCTCCCTCTTCCCCCCCTCGAACCCCCTGCTCACCCTCCCCTCACCCCTCCCTCCCCACCCTCCAGTGCCTCCCGCCCCAGTTCCCAGAGAGTCCTTTCTTGTGCATGCCTGACTCTCATCTGGAAGAGGAATTTTTTAAAACCTAAATGTATGTCTATCTTTTAAACTTCTATTCTTAATTCTATGTTAATTTACTTCAGTAGTAAGAAGTTTCTTTTGCATAATTTATAGCTTAGACTTCTCACAACAAAGTCCATGAAACTGTTGGTCTGAAAGAACAGCTACTTGATCTTTCTTTCTGAAGATTCAATTCATATGATAAAGACTATATGTTTATAGATAAGTCTGAGTATGCAGTGCAAGCTGACATTGAACTCCTCATCCTCTCCTCTTCTTCCTGGATACAGGGAGCCTTCAACTATTTCTTCTAGTATATAACAAATGCTGTAGTCATGTCTTCATAGTTTCTGCTCTGAATTTTCTGATGATTTGCAATGTTGTTACCAGAGTTTTGTTATTTTCGTCTGATAACTTTGAGTGTTTGAATTATAGATTGTGCCTGTTAGATTTTGATGTGCTTTTGAAATGTTTTCTATGATATACTAACATTTTGATTCTGATGAGGTTTGGAAATTTTTGTATCTTAATGTACTTAGGAGATAACCTGCCTTTTTAGAATTGTTTTTCATGTTTTGCTTTGTTTTCTCCTGGGACTTAATTAAATATATGTCAAGCCTTTGGTTATCACACACACTGCTAAGTCCTGTGTAGATGCTTTCCTGAGCCTTTCTTTTCTTTTTAAAATTGTTGTTAAGCTGACACTTCTATGACTCATCTCTGTCATTTATATTGTACTCTCAAACACATCTAATAATTTCATCGCAAACAAAATATTCTTTGTTTTGTATTTCCTTGCTAAATTATCTTGATATTATGTGTATATCATTCTTTACCTTTTAAAACTATGATAGCAATTTAATATTCTCATTAATATTTTGCTGGGTTTCATGCTTTTTTGTTGATCTCTGTTAACTTTTTCTTTAATAATGAAATATATGTTTCTATTATCCACATACTTCAAATAGCTCATGTTCTAGAGTCAGGCATGGAAGCATGAGCTTGTAATTCCAGTATTTTCGAGATAGAGGCAGACAGATCAGGAGTTCAAAAATCACATAATGATTTTGAAGTCTGCCTGGACTATGTGAGGTATTTTCTTAGAAGACAGTGGTAGAAATAAATAAATATTTGGGAGAAATTATGGAGGATGGGATAGACTTTCTTTACATGCACACTCACCACAATACTATTTTGTGAAGTCCATTAAATTCTTCATGCTACATATAAATTCTAAGGATGTACTGTACTTCTATTTTAAAATATAAAAGGATAATACCACAGTGCTTAAGATAATTGGAATCCTTTTGTATCACTGGGGGAACTGTGAATTGGTGAAGCTGCTGGTGACGCACTCTCTAAAAGGTTAAAAAGCACCCAAATTATCCTCAGATTTGATCTCTGGATATCTAGTAAAAGAAGGTGGCAGCTAGAAAATGACAATCTTAACACAAGTATATGGTGCATGCTTTAAAGCAGGTAAAAGTTAGAGCAAATCCATTGCTCAGTGATGAATGGATTAATAAAATGTGTCACGTGCCATGGACATCTACGATATTATATTCTATGTCAAAATCTGAAGGGAAGTTTGAGTAAAAAACACATCATTTTATAAATATTATAAATTTCAAAAATTATTTTCTTCACTAAAATATAATTCTTTATCATTGTTAAACTTACAGAGGGAACAACATTCTACTTGATTAGAATTCATCCATGACATTTACATATTCTGGGGTATGAGTTGAGCTCTATTTGATGAATTGCTTTAAAATCATTGAATAATGGGACATAGATTGTTTTAGGACTGATGAAACCAGAGTCATGCATTTTAGCAGTATGATGGAAAAGTGTAATATGAATAATGAATATAGTGACAAACATGAGAAAAAATTCTTAGAACTTCATTTACATAACCAGTCTACTAACTTAATAACTATTATTTATTCAACTTTGAATATTAAAATGGATTAATCACAATTTTTCTGAAACATTACTTTCAAAATTTGTCATATTAACTATGAAAATATGTTTAGTACCTATTCATAATCAGAAGATTGGTTTGCAGTCTGAGGCATAAGAAGCAAAGAAAGACAGTGTACAGTGAGAAAACTTGTGATATTTTTGAGGTTTTAAGTTGATGGAAAATAAAGCATAGAAATGAACTCTGTGAGAACTACTTGACAGAGATGTGTTCCACAGTTAAGAAATTCCTTCTTGCTTTCTTTTTCATCAAAGCTGGAGATATGATAAAATAAAAATGAGGATGATGGTGCTACTTCATGTTTTTTATGAATGTAGCATGTAGTGTGGTATTCCTTTTAGTGGTTCTTTTATAATTTAGGGGTGTGTGTGTGTTCGTAGTATATCTGTGTTGGGCATATGAATGTGTATTGTGTGTACATATGTGTATTTTATGTGTGTGATAGTATGTGTGCATGTGGATGTCAGTCAGGTATGTGTCTGTGTTAGGCAGATGTGTCTATATTGTGGATATATGCATGTGTGATAGATGTGTGTATATGGTAAATGGGTATATAGTATATGTTTGTATGGTATATAGCTATGTATTTACATGATGTGTGTGATATGTATGTGTGTATATGGATGTCAGTCATGTATGTGGTGTTCTTTATGTCTGTGTTAAGTAGATGTATCTATATTGTGGATATGTGCATGTGTGATGGATGTGTGTGTATGGTACATGGGTGTATAGTATGTGTTTCTGTGGTAAATGTGTGTGTTTGGTAGATGTATGCATCGTGTATGTATGTGTGTGATGGATTTGTGTGCATGTATGCATGGTGGAGATCTATATATATATGTGTGTGTGTATATATATATACACATACAGTGTATATATGTGTGTATGGTGGATGGGTATATATGTACATACATGTGCATAGTGTGCATGTATGTGGTGTAATCATGTAAACATGAGTATTGTTTACATTATTAGATAGTTTTGCATGGTTACATTGCACATTATGAAGTGAGCATTGACCTTTAAAAAGTCCATAGTACTTGAGCCACAGCAGAGCTGTCTAATTCCAGAAGGGGAATATGCTGAACTTCTGACAACTAATGGATTCTGGGACAGAGGAAGCATAGTATCCAGTTGTTTACACACTGATAGGCCATCAGGCTCCAATAGATATGTCCAATCTCAAAGTCACATTAAATACCACTTGTCGAATTCAGTGCTACACAAAACAAATAAAATCCATAAGTATAGGAAAATATTTATAGGGAAAAAAGCAAAGAAGTTTCTGGCAGAGACAGTGAAAGATAGAAGATGGAAGGAATACAAGTAGAATGCATAATAAACATGTGGAGAAGATGGAAGGAAGGTAAACAGAATGCATAATAAATATGTAGACAATTGTAAAAAAAAATTACCAATACAATGAACATGGACAGCAAGGGAAAGAAGGGAAGAAAAGAACAGCCCAAATCAATTTATTGGGAAGAGTTCTGTGAGCAACTGCCAACAAAAATACAGTAGGTATATTTCTGAAGAGAGGCAGAGCTCAGTGCTGAGTAATTCACAAATAAAATTTTTGAGATATTGATATTCTTTATCTGATTGTGATTATTATAATTATAAATTCAGGAAAAATTTAATTGTTTATATTTGAAAGAATTATCCTTTATAAATATGCTCTCATGTAACTAAGTATTTATATGTCATGTAGAAATGACTACACCTTAGTGCTATGTGTTTTCTAAATTGAAAAAAAAAGACAGTTGGATTTTATTCCTTCAACTACTGGTACAAACTCAAATATGTTCTTAACTAATCAACAGTAAAATTAGTTTCCACCCCAAAGGTATTAAGCAAAGATGTAACAAGCTGTTTGCCTGAGATTAAAACTCTAGTGAGCAAATCTAAGAAGTTCCACTGTCAGAGTACAGTCTCCCTTGCTAGTCTTTAAAACTCTAATCTCGTCTTTTACCATGGTTTTAAGAAAACATGTTCAGTAGTTTATGGTTCAGATGGTCTCAAGAATGGCAATCTCATATCATGTTTTTTTCTTTGATGATTTTGCCTTAGCATTGTAGAAATTGGAGTTAGAAGACTTGGACAGTGTGGTATGCTTAGGTATATGACTAAACATTGAATCCATAAACGTTATTTAAGAAACATCTTCCAGCAAGTACTAAATCCTTAAGCACTGTCAGACACAGTAAGGTGCTCTTTAATTTTCTCTGGGCTCTGGAAATAAGATAACATGGCTATGGGTCAACAAGTATTTCTGATTTCTTGTTTTCAAGTGTACCTAAAGGAAAATATTGAATAATAAATAGCACTTTGAAAATCCTTTTAACAAAATATAGACAGAATTGCATCAAGTTAGATCTGACTGCCTTATATTTTAATCATTTAATTGCATCACTTTTATAAGCTAGCCAACATTTCATTTATGTTTCTGACCATTACTTATCTTTCATTTCTGTCTATGACTATGTATGAAGGTTTTAATCTTAGTAAGATTTTGCTCTACACTACTAAAGCTGAAGATCTATCTATTCCTTTCCCACTAAGGCCAACATGACCTGAAGCTATATCTCCTTTTTACATGGTCACTATTTTTTTCCATTACAGTCTTGGTGTCAACTCAAGATGTTCACATACAACAATGAAAGTAATCCATTTCCTCCATAAATTGGTTTATTCTTCCAATTATCACTACGTAATTCATTTTTACACACTTCTTCACTATTAAAAGTTAATGATATGTATGTCATTCCTACTTTTGTGTGTTCATTCTGTTACATGAAACTTTGGGGAAAAGAAATTAGTGCTTCTTTTGATGCCTGGAAAGGTTTTGCCCCAGTCTGTTCCCTCTGTTCCCATTCTATGTTCTCATAATTCTAGCCATGAGATAATCTAGATGTTCCGTCACAGAATTTTCATAAGCAAATTTATCAAAGTTATGAGCAAACCTTTTTGCACACACACACACACACACACACACACACACAGACACATATATTCATTCAGCCTACCCTTTCCTTTCAAAGACATATGAACCTCTTTGCAAGGCCATTACAATTTAAAAATATTCTCTGGCATTTTCCACCTGTATTCCATGCTACCTTGACAAGGCCTTGGAAGATTACTCAGCAACTCTTCTCTTTCTAGCTAAGGGTACATTTTCTGCACTTACAGGAAAGTTGTATTTTTCAGACTTCAATGGTTTTCCTTGTATGGACTACAATATTATCCATTCTCAAGTCTCACATTAGCCCCCTGACTTCATGCAATTCTTCTGGAGTTATTGTTCTTGACCTTTCAGGACCTTCTTTGCAGGTACGATCAGAGAAAATGTGTTACTTCACTGTTTTCTCCTATTTTACACTATTCCATTATAACAACTATATGAAAAGATAGGAAGTGCATAATTTCAGTTGAGTGCTCTACCATTTATATTATACACACATGTACAATATGTGTATAAGGGCTCTTGAAGTCCTTTTTTAATAGTTTAATGCTTTCATTAATGTAGACCTGATTCACACACTTGACAAATCCTGAGGCTACAACAGCATTTTGTAAATCGCAGTACAGAAGGCAGTCAGCAGACACGGCAGAGTGAAAACATGTCTTTGGAAAATGACAAATACCATTCTTGTTTGAATAACATACTCTGACAAGACTTATCTCTGCAAGAGAAAAATTGTAGTGAGAAATCAAAAGGAATATCAGTGTTCATGTTTATCTCTGGCTCCATTCAATAAAATGTTTTAAAATTACATCTGTCAACAGTTTTCAGAAGGAATGAAGGACAAGTTGCTGCTATATAAGTGAGGAATTTAATATAAAATTTTCTTAAATTTTTAGTTGCTTTCTGACAGTGGAAAACAACCAGGTGATGTGACACATACAAAGAGGAGATCCATACTTTTATTTTGCAGGTGGACTGTGATTTAGAACTTTCAAATAATCATAATTTTCAACATTGCTCTTTTCTGAAAGAACATTCATGAAAGAGTGGATGAGTAGAAGGAAGGCCTGAGTCAGAAAAATGGGTATTTTGGGGGTTAATAAAGATGTAGGTTCGGTTTGACACATTAGTGTCTGCCAGAATTGAGGCAGAATTTTTAGAGCTCTATTGAATACCCAGCCAATTCTGGTAAATTATTTTCAAATTCTCCCTTAACTTTTTAGTAATCTGTTATTTCACAGACAATATCAAGAAAAATCTTTGAGAAGAAGATTGTCTGACAAAGCCTATATTCACTGGAAATAGAAAATGTTTTATATCAATTATAAAAACCATTTCCAAAAAATCATACAGGGTGTCTTCTTAGCTGAATGATTCTGGAATATCCTTGCCATCTTCCTTCAACACTCCAGGCTTGTTGCCTTTATGAAACTGGATGAGTAGCAGCTCTGTTTCTGTGCTGTGCTCTACAGATAAAGAGAACAGAAGGTCTAAATATAATGGATATGGCTGCCCAACCAACATTACTTTATTGTCAGGAATCTATAGAAAACATTCACAAAGAGATCCAACAATAGCTTAGAAATTCAGACTCTTTTCACTTTGTATTTGAAAAGGACATGGGAAAATTAACTATGTTTACCTCTGGTAAATTAATTTACATGTGTAATTAATGACTGTCACTATATCACTCAGATCTTATCCCATCTGCCTCTGGGCTTCTGGATCTTTGATCTCTACTGAATTCAGAAGAGATATACAGACTATGGTGTAGATTTCTACAGTGTAGTGGAGAGCACACTCCCTAAAAGTAAGCAATAGACAATGGAGCCATGGTATTAATTTATGTTTCAGGCAGGTTACACAATGTTTTAAGTTTTCTGGAACAAACTACTTTCCAGAAGGTCATTTTACTCTCTGGATAATTTACCTAATAGAATTGATTCTTTCAGGACTACATAGTATATAAAACTTCCTGGTAATAAATAAGATTTGGGGTTCCTGGAGCCAGGTTTAGCTAGTTATCAGTTAATTACCTTTGTGTAGGTTCAGAATGTCTCTTCTTAGGGACAAGTGATCTGATTCAGATTATATTTGTTCTCTTTAGAAAATAGAATCCTGAAATTTCAGGCTCTGAGCTTATAAACTGTTGTTTATGATGCAGGGATCTAATCTTAATGTCCTGCTAACAACTAACTAGCTACCTAACAACTAAGGAAAAGTAAAAGCTCATTCTACTTACACATCAACAATGAACAGGGTCACTTGTACTTCGATAGTTTCCACAAGTGACCATATTGAATTCTTCATCAGCCCTACTGCTTCCCATTAGACTCATGTCTGTACTCTAGCACTGCATCTGGAAACTAGTTATATGCAGATATAATCTACTTATAAATTGCTTACTTGGATCATTTATTGCATAAGGAGTAATCTGTTTGCGGCCATAAGGAATGACCATAGGAAAATGGTGCCAGTCTAACATGTCTGCAGGTCTAGAAAGGTGAAAGTATTAATAAGTTATCATTACATGATGTTTTCTGGGGAGTTGTAAAGAGCAACTTTTTACCCAGATGAAGAGGGTATTAATAAAACAGTTTGAATCTCAAGTGAGGGTCTGGAAAGCTTCCTGCCTCATTGTATCACTAAGTGTCTCATTACCGTGACTGTAGAGCTAGCTGTCAGATGGCCTGTTCTGTTGTTCCATTGTGTTGACTGCAGTCCAAGGTCTTCTGCAGGCCACCGCAGCAGCTGTGCCTCAGAACAGCCATAGTCATGGCAAGCTGGTAAGAAACATGCCCACTGCCACATTTATGAAGCCACCTGCTGAATAGTACTTGTTTTGACAATTGGGCAGACAATTGAGATTGTTTTCACAAGATACTCGATGGATTACTTAGTGGGAATGGTCATTATGGTCCTTATCAGTTTGAAACCTATATTGGAATTATTTTTTTATTTCTTCTTCCATATTATAATTGTCCCAGTGACCCAGTACTATACTTCAAGAAATGTGGCCATTTGTAGAAAGGAACTAGACTATATATTCTAATAAAAATAGGCATGTTAAGAAAGTTTAAATGAATTTGAAGAATTAGACAAGTGAAAAACTCACAACTTTTCTTGCATATTGCTTTGCATAATTGATTATGCATAGTGTTTTAATAAATGACTAAACTTGCCTAAGTAGATCTTACTGGAGAAGAAATAAGCATACTAAACAAATTTAAACCCATTTTAAACATTGACAGAAACCCTAATGGCATTCCTACCACACTGTAATGATATGATTCAATAATATGAATGACTGTGTCACAATTTTCTCACGAAGGTTGATAGCTCACTTGGACATAAACTGCATGTTACCAAATTGATCTCTTCATTGCCAATTCAGAAAACATAAAGCAAACACTTGTTCTATCAGTTATAAATAAAGCCCATTATATAAATAAATTCTAGTTAGGTGAGTGTAATGACAGCCAACTCCTTTGGACAATATCATTTGGTCACAGTAATTGGATATTTATGATATAAGCATTGGTTCTGTCCTCTGAAGAAAATCTGTCATTCAGCTAGAGCTGAGGGATCTTGGTGAGAAGACCAAGGAATTTATTTGCTTATCTTAAATATGTAATTGGTATTTTGATTCACAAGTTCTACCTTAAACATACTCTGGCTTAAACCAAGAAGAATTAGATGTTATTTCGAGAATAGAAGAAAGGTCTTAAAACACTGCGACTTCACTAATTTCAGAAACATAGACATGGTTTGCCATTTTACTTTAGGATCCAATATTGCATATCTCACATCTTTTTAGTTTCATTTTTAATTTAGCATATACAATATTTGGTTGAATTAGGTCTTTTAAAACAAAGTTTGTTTCTGTTGATTCTCCTCATATTCCCCTTTCCAGTTGCAACAAAGATGTACTTTTTAACTCCCTAACTTATTCAAAAGTATTTGGTACTTAACTCTAATGTCAATATACCCAAATCTGTGACAAAAAATTGAATAAAATATAATACTTAATCTTCTGAGGCCCTTTACCATGGAGAGGGCACTGAAGTATAATAACAATAAAAATGATGACTTTTCACAGTTAGATGAGGTATGCTGTGAGAGCAGAAAGAGAATAACCTTTTGCAAATAATTCTCATTTATTCTCTTTATTAAATTTTTAAATATTTCATTAAAATTTATTTTACTGGTACTGTTGGAAAAGCTCAAGTATATATTCTGGGACACATTAAACAAAAAGTAAAACATATAATGCAAAATATATAATGGTTTCTTTATTTGAAATGATCACAATACTTATATAGATTCCACAATTTTGCTTAGAATTCAGTATTTTTGTTCCATGGCATAAATATACTGAGTTTTTATAAATTCTCAATGATTCTGCTTTAGAGTTCATAATCCAATCATACTAGCATCAGGAGCTGAGGGAAGTAGCCACACCATATCATCAGGGATTGCTGAGGGAACAACTTCACTGCAAGTCTGCCAAAATATGTAAACTTACTGAACCAACTCCTTCCATCTTATCCACCTGCTCAGAGAATACTCTTACCTACCATAGGCCGGATCGTTCCACATAAATTAGACACTCTGATGCAAGTTTGCTTAGGGCTTGTCTTAACTGCCAATTCTTCCTAGAAGTGCCCAGAATTCAGCCTTCATTTCTCAAGTTGACATCAGTCTCTAAGTAAAACAAACGTATCTGTTAAAATTGAGTTCAACTTTCAAACAGCAAGCATAAATGATAGTAAATTGTATTGCAGTATTTGTAGACTTATCAAGACTTTTTTACAATATAGAAACATTCAAAGACAACCTAAAATTCTTATTTTAACATATTTTTATATATACTTTGAACACTTATGGGATCAATAGTAATATTAACTGAACTATTTTCTTTTGCATTTTTATCTTTTCTTTCTAATTTTATAAATTGCTGTATTCATTTTTCCCATGTTAACCTAGTATATATATATATATATATATATATATATATATCTAATATATAAAAAGATTATACTTATGATTTCTGCTAAAAATATTTCCTAATGAAAATTTTAAATCATTTAGTTGAAAAGAAACATAACATAAAAAATAATGCATATGTATAGGAAAATCTTTAGATTTTATTTATTTATTTGATATAGAAAAAGAGACAGAGAGTGGTCACATGCATATTATGGCTTAGAAGTTTTAAAAGTTGTAAGAAAATCTTAATAATTTTTCAGCTCTGCTCACCTCTGTCTACATCAACTAATAAAGGGATTCTTTTTCCTATAATATCTAAACAGAAAATTTAAAAGAATGTTCAGAACTTAAACTACTGCTTTAAAGTATTCATTTATTTATTTTTATATAAATATTTAGCTTTAAAGTCAGATAAAATATATGATTAAATTCTTAAAAATAAAAAGCTTAAATAAATAATGTACCATATATCACTAAGTAAAAATTCTAAAAGCTAATGATTGTAAATTTAACTTGCATCCAGACTTATCTAGGTATGTTTGTGAATTCCATACTTATAAATAAATAGATTAATAGATAAAGTAAATAAACAAACAAACTTATTATTCATTTCCAAAGGAATTCTAATGAAATTATAGCTTAAGAATTTGCAATTGTAGGAGCAATTATGCATCCTAAAATAATTTCTCATAATTATTGGAAGGTACGCAGATAATAAGCCTGATAATATAATTATCCAAGAAAAAATACACTTTGTCACAGTAAATTCAAAAGAATTTGTGAAACATGTTTACCTGTAAAACACACACACACACACACACACACACACACACACACACACACATGCGCAAGTGAATGTAATGTTATTTAAGAAACCAAGATTTTGCTATAACTTGAAACTTAGGTTGCAGTTATACAGGGCTGCATTTCCAATAGCTACAAAGCATTTCCTGTTGTATTTATGCATGAATCTCAAGAGGTTGAAACAGTGTTTAATATACTTTAGAAGATATAAAAATATATGTGAAAGAAAAGAAAGAATAGATGAATGAATGAATGAAGACCATGAAATAGTACATTCAGGGGGATATTACATAAAGTTATTGACTTTTTGGACCTATTGACCTACATATTCATACAGGTGACATGCATAGCTCAGTTTCTTAGCTAAATTTTAATATAGCCTAAGTTGTTCTTGTGGAGTCTTTTTATGTGTGTAGGATTCACACAGTAACCTCATGGTAAACTTGATGGTACTCCTAAAATTGGCTCTCAAAATAAACTTAACCTCAGTCTTGTTTGTAGAGGTAGATTTAGGAGCAATTATTCTCTGACCACATATTGAGATTTAATATGTGAGAGGTAATTATTCTGAATAAAGGTTGTTGCTTTTGCACCTGAACATTTTTATACTGCCTAGATTTAGAGGTAAATATTAGAAATTTTGATTGCAGTTCACCTTGTAACCCAGGTAGGAATAATGCTGATGTTTAATATTTTTCTAAAGATGGTAAATGTCCATTGATTCCAGTTGGAAGAGATTCCATTATTATTATTATTTAAATGGGAATGAAAAAGCAAATTAATTTAAAGAACTGAAAATACAATGAGGGATAGATTTTCAATTTAAAAATCTATATTGATTATGCAGCCTAAGAGTTCAGTTTTAAGTGGCATGTGAACTTTCAAAGTATGGTAAATTACATGCATTTTTTGAATATAAGAATACTCCTTCATGTAGATATGAACACGGTATCCATTTAAAAATTATGTGAAATAGTATATCTTGTGATTAAACAAGCAAATGAATCTGTAAATAAATATTTCTAGTGTGTTGTGCTATTATCAGGCAGTTGATGAGGACATGATATAGGGCAGATTTCAATGGACCATTGCATAGTGCCATATTTTTATTTGTCATGTGAACATATAAACATTCTGGCCTTTTATTTCCAATAAAGCAATAAATAATACCTACATCATGGGGTTTGATTAGGATTAAACTATGTAAGATATATAAAGATATGAGCTCTCAAAATAATAGCTAAGCAAAAATCATATGAGTTTAAAAAAAATGAAGATCTTTGTGGGAAATTGGAAAAGAACTATGGCATCACACATTTCACATGTAAAGTATATTTATTTAATAGTCCATATATGGATATGTTTTCTTTTTCATCCACATGCTGACTACACTATTAGATGCAGAAAATACTACAAAATTGTTTTCACATGATTTACTTGTCCTCTAAACCTTAATTACACTGATATTATCATAGCATCAACACATGTGCTTATATCAGGCTTTTTGCTCCCTGTTCATGTAGTTATTCTGCAGTTATCTTTTTCCATGCAAAATTACATTCTTAGGCCTCTTTGGTACATATTCTGGAAATAATAATGTAACAAACAAATAGAAGTTTCATGTACTTGTACAGTTTCTCATTTGTTTGTCCCTACTTCAGAAAAAAAAAGTAAATTTGACTGCAAAACAACATCTTCCATAATTTTAATGATTAAAATGCATTTAATTTTTGAGTTTGTGTACTGAATACTCAGAAGTACAATATTCCTGATGATAAGCTAATGAAATTGAACATTTCTCAGGACTTATACATGCAGTTTAAGTTTTGTATTTTTCTTGCTGTGTCCTCATATTAACTGAATGGAAATTTTACTTTCTTTTTATAGCAGCAATATGATCTTAGCTCAACCAAAATTCCACAGAAAACCAAGCTACTGATAATACATTAAATTGATTTCAAGTATAATTTTTGTCCACTTCAGTATTAAGTAATTTAAGGTGACCTCAACTTCTGACATTTTTTTATGAGAAAAAAATTTCATTTTCTGGAACAAAATGATTACTTCTTACTGTGATTATTACTTCCCAAGACTTATCTCTCTTATCCCAAAGAAAAACACATAAAGTACAATGGAATTTTATAATAAAATTATATTACTACACGTAACTTAGAAGTTAAAATTGATTTTCCTTGAATAGGATCCATTTTAGACCATTTAGTTATTTGATTTTGCAATGTTTTTTAAACTTTTCTCTTCAACAAGCATTTATAAGAGAGGGAGACAGAGAGACAGAGACAGAGACAAAGACGGAGACAGAGACAGAGAAATAAAAGGTAGCATGTGTCACCACAATCTTGTGCTCTTGTGTTGTGGAAAGAACAACTTTTAGAAGTCAGTTCTCTCCTTCCAGCTATTATACTTAAGATATCAAACTCAGGTAAACAGGTTTCTATGCAAGGATCCTTATGTACTGAACCTTCTCACAGGCCAGTGTTTTTAGTATTTCTGTTGTGATAAAGGTATCTTAAACATCTGTAAGTACAAAAAGAGAAAATTCACATAACGTCTTGCACGTAGTTTGGTCATATTATGTAGATAAGCACATTTTATTTTTGAAATTAAAATTCAGTTTAATTCAGGAGTATAACTAATAAAAATGTCTACTCTAAGACCTTGTGTAACATGTCCTTTAAACATGCATCATGTGAAAGTGAGGTTCCAGCATGTTGCAAATTTGTGTAAACAGAGTTTGCCTTTCTGTCATGCATTCTGAGCATTTCTGCATGCTTCCTTTGATTATTCCAGCACACTCCTACACCAGGATGATGATGAATCTAAAATTGGACCTCTGACAGTTCCTTAAGCTTACTCATAAAACCACTTGTTTAACCTCTTCAAGAAATTTTCATCCTGAATATCTCCCCTATTACAAGCTTCTACTTTGGTTTACTTTTTAATATTGGTTTTTGCAAACCACAATTATGATGTTTAGGTCCACTTTATTGCCTATAATTTACTTTCCTCCTGGTCTATAATTTAGAATTTTCATTCAGTTACACAGACAATTTCTCAAGACTTTGTGATGATATGCTATAGTTCACCCCCAAATAGAAGACTATTGTTGAGGGTCACCCCTGGATTCTGAGCTAGTCTTGGGTTTATTTCTATTGTTTATATTTTATTAAAATGACATCTAAACATCTAAAAATTATGGTTTGTGTGTTGGATAAAAATCAGTAACACTGAACAGCCAAAAGATAAGGACATACTTATCTTTCCCATGTATTGCCCCATCTGTTAGGAATGTACTTGTATTTTAATCTTGTTTCTGGAATCCTTAAAGAAATTCTACAATTATATCTGGATTCAGGAGATATTTATCCAGATTCAAGTATAGTTTTACCCAATACTTCCTCTGCCTGTTGTCTACATTACTGAAACTTGTTCTCTTTATTTAATCATTCCTTCCTGGCTTATTGATTCATTGTGCTTGTTCTCATATTCAGATCTTCTTTTAAGAGGGTATAGGTGTATTATTAACTGGATATTTATTGCATTTCTGTATAATTATAAACCAGTTATTAAAGAAAATATATCAAACTATCAAACAATTGTTTCTTCTTTGGATACAAACAATAAGCTGTAAGCTGAAAGCAATCTGTTAAACCTTTGCTTTTTACATCTCTAGATTGCATGCTTTTTTTATTAACATTTTTTATTATTTCCGCTCATAAAAACTTAATAGGTAGACCAGTACCTCCCCCCTCCTCCTCCCCCCAAACCCCCTGCACCCCCTCCCTCCCTCCCCATCTCCCAGTGCTTCCCCCCCAATTCCCAGAGAGTCCTTTATTGTGTATGCCTAACTCTCCTCTTGGTCCTCCTTTCCGATGACGTAAAAGGACCCAGTGGCATTTCCCTGAACCCTTTCTCGTGTTCCCCTTAAGCATAGGAATACCACTGTGGCCATCAATCCCTTGCCCCCAAAGATCTTGGTGCCTTTAGCCGATGTTAGACTTTGTGAGGTCAATAGTGTGACGGACATGGCAAAGGGCATGCAAAGTCTTATTATGATTGCTTCAGCCCTATCTAGTGTGGAGACTCTTCAAATCATTGCTCCCCCCATCCTTTTGCTCTTACAATCTTACCGCCCCCTCTTCCGCTAATGTCCCTGAGCTTCAGGATGGGGGGAGATTAGGCTGGCTTAGTTCTATGTGGATGATATAGAGTCTCTGAAGTTCTGGATTGTGGTTTGTTGATTTTCTTTTGCAGTTTTTCTGCTTCTGCAATGCCCTTCACTCCATCCTGATGGGCACTGTATGTCACCCCCTGGTCAGAGACAAAAAACTGTTAAACTGGAGTCTTGTTATAATAGCACATTCAAGGGTAGATGTAATAAAAGCAGGAAACCTCGGTGAGGGAGGGATCAGTCACCCATTTGCAAAATGATCTCTTTTCATCTGCCAGACTATATGCCCTCCCCTTCTGGTGAGATCATACCCCCTCAGTTGTACATGATAAGGAACGAACGTCTGTGAACTTAACCAGGTGTCACATTACTTACTTGCATTCCTTGGAGGTCTATTTTCTCTGCTGTAACATGGTCCCCTCTCTCCTTGTGTCTGGTGTGGCCCTCCAACCCCATCCCTCCTGTTCACAATCCTTGCAATTATCGTATTACATAGGTTTACCCTTGAGTGTCTCAATGTAGGCTGGGTGAGTTTGGTACTAGGAGCCACCTATTAGGGAGTACATACGGCGCTTAACTTTCTGGGATTGGGATACTTCACTTAATATAATTGTTTCTAATGACATCCATTTCCCAGCAAATTCCAGTAATTCATCATTTTTGATGGCTGAGTAGTACTCCATTGTATAAATGTACCACTTTTCCTTATCCACTCGTCAACTATTGGACATTTGGGCTGATTCCATGACTTTGCTATTGTAAACAGTGCTGCTATGAACATGGTCGTGCTTGTGCTATCGAGGCAAACCTCTGCTGCATGGGGGGTTATTCCCAAAAGTGGAATAGCAGGGTCATATGGCATTTCAATCTTTAATTTCTTTAAGAATCTCCAGACGGCTCACCAGAATGGCTGTATGAGCCCGCATTGCCACCAGCAATGTAGCAGAGTTCCCCTCTCTCCACATCCTCTCCAGCACTTGGTGGTGTTTGTATTGTGGATTTTTGCCATCCTGACCGGGGTGAGATGATATCTCAGGGAAGTTTTGATTTGCATTTCCCTGATGGCTAAGGATGTGGAGCATTTTTTAAGATATTTGTTAGACATTTTAATTTCATCTCTGGTAAAATTTCTTTTAAGTTCCAGGGCCCATTTTTTAGTTGGGCCATTGATTTCCTTGGTGTTTAATTTTTAAGTTCTTTGTGCACTCTGGACAGTAGAGCTCTATCAGATATGTGGTTAGTGACCAAATGGTTGTAATTTTGTGGGCTTATATCTAGGTCTTCAATCCTTATCCATTGATCTGTGTGTCTATTTTGGAGCAAGTACCAAGCTGTTTTTAAACTATGGATTTGTAGTGTAGAGTAAGGTTTGGTATGGTGATACCTCCAGCAGTGTTTTTGTTACTCAGGATTATCTTTGCTATCCTGTTTACATGTGTGTCTTGTGTTTGTGGCCACTTCAAATTTTTTTTCATTTCTGTTGAACACTAATATAAAAATTTTAGCATGCCATTTTTATTTTATTATTTTATTTTTTTATTTTTCTGCTCATACAAATATAATAGGAACCCCTGTCCCCTCCCTCTCTCTGCCCCTCCCTGGACCTTCCTGTTCCCTCCCCACTTTGTCCCTGCCTTTCCCCCCT
Source organism: Typhlomys cinereus (assembly GCA_023101885.1). Classification (NCBI taxonomy): domain Eukaryota; kingdom Metazoa; phylum Chordata; class Mammalia; order Rodentia; family Platacanthomyidae; genus Typhlomys; species Typhlomys cinereus. The sequence continues at coordinate 4,051,679 of JALPQD010000020.1, forward strand.
CCCTCTCTTTCCCCCAGTGCCCCCTCCCCCATCTCTGAAGCATCTTTTAATGAGTATATCAAACTTTCCTCTGGGTCCTCCTCTGTGATGATTAGCATGCCATTTTTAAATACATGTATGCATACTTAAAAATAAGAACTAATAATTTTGATGACATCTAAGGCCTTAACTAGTTATGTTTTTATATCAATCACAATTGTTTTTCTGATAAATTGTAAGTTTTCTTTCATGAAAATTTTTCTTGCTTGGCTTTGATCTTTAATGGGGCTACAAGTGAAAAATGGCATTGTGTTCTTAAAGGTTTTTACATGTGTTCCCAAACTAACAAAGCCACTATGATATTGCTTGATCGAACTTGCTCATTCCTCTGACTTCTTTTATTGAATTTTATCCCATCAAATCTAGCAGCCAGAAAAATATAATTTTGTCTAAAAAGTTCAATGGAATTCATTCCTTCTCCTGGTATGTATGAGCTCCCTTTCTTGGGGACAAATCTGCTTTCTACTTACATGCCTGTATTATATGTATAATATGTATATGCCTGCTAAGGTGGAACAGGACTTCAAGCTTGCACTTTAGTCAGACTCCCCCATTCCTTTGAAACAAAAAAAGATGAGTGCTGGACCCAGCACAATCTTTTCAGGAGATTCTAAGTGCATTTGGGTCAACTCAAGTTTATGTTTCCTTTTTCCTTGCAAGATTTTGGCCTAAGTTACTTAAAGAGTTTCTCTGAGGATCCATCTGCCTAAAGGGATAGATAAACTACTAGCAGACATGGCCAAGCTGACAAACCTGAAATTCCCTTCACAGTAGGGAAAGAAAGAAAAAAAATGCTTTAAATGTGTCCTGTGTGCTACTTTTCCTGGCCCCTAAGAGGGAAGACCAGGACAGCTTATGCCTTCTACCTGCCAATATTAAGGGCACCTGGAATGTTTCAAACTATCCTTTAACATATCAAAAATTAATGGGACTAAAATTCAAATTATTACCTCTGAGTCCCTTGGAAAACAATTATGGGACAGGATGCCTGTCTTCTTTTCACCCATAAATTTGGTAACTTGGTTAACTTTTGGAGTTACCCTTTTAATGCTAATTGTCCTATTTGGATGCATGTGGAAAGCAGTAAGGACTCAGCCTTTACAACACAAGCCTGCTTTACACAGGTCCTCAGGGCATCCATTCAGACTCTGGACATTCCAAAGGCCAACAAAGGTCAATTGGAAGCCTGGCTATCCTCCATTGAAGCTATGCCTTACTAATTCACAATCGTTAGGTTTTGATTTATGAAATTCCCTTCCATGCAGGAAAAATGAATGCTGGCTTTTTACTTAGATCTGAGGAGTGGTCCTAAGGAGGACAAATTGAGATTGTTCTGTACAAAGAATCAGACAGTTCACATGGTTTTGGACAGGTTTTAGAATGAGATCTTGGAGATTTACAATAGCCAGAGGAGAAAGGTCTCCAATATATAGATTACTTACAGCTCTTGGCTTTTATACCTTGCAAGCACATGTTCTTTACTAAATCTTGCTTATACCCACAGTAAGAAAGTTAAGGTGTACAATAGGCAGGTCTAGAACAGTCCATGCTGAGACAGTCTCTAAGGTCTTTGAAGGTCTTTGACATCCTTGAAGGTCATCCCCCACTTTGGAAATGACCTGAGAGAACACTCTTGCTGAGGAACTAACTTGAATCATCCCAGAGATTAAATAGCCAACTTCCTACATAGGAAAGCTCTCCATATTCAACAAACAACTTGATCTCTAGCTTCACCTGAGTCTAAGGGCAACTGGGTTGGGCCCAATGAGAGTTAACCAAAGAGAAAAAGCCAGTTTCCCTGGACTTGCATAGGTGTACAGATATACCTTGCCCTGGCAGCCATCTTTGGCATCCTAGCCCCTCATGGCCCTATAGTGCTAAGTCCATTTTTAGTTCCATGCCCCATTTTTCATAAGTTAGTTAATAAAGTTTTTGAGGGAGTTCAAAAATTCTTAAAAGACAAATTTTTGAAGATAACATACAGATGGGACATTCTTGTGACAGAAGTTCGAAGGTTAAAAATATTAATGGATTAGTAAAGGCTTCACTCAGTATTGGTAACTACATAAGTTTGATTTTTTTAAGCTTATCTAAACAAACAAGTATTCTCCTATGACCATGTGCTGAATGCTTATTCCATATTTAATAATGTCCTGGTTTCTACAAAATTTAAAAAGCTTCTGTTTACTTGTGTTATACTTAAACTATACATTTGCTTTACAAGATTGTAAAGTACTAAAATTTCCTGAAATTTTTATAAATCATTTAATATTTTCATTTCAAAATGAGATTTAAGGCTGTTTATCTTAAATCAAAAGTTTTCTTTTATGTTTATAAGTTTATTATTTACTCTATCACAGGAGGAATTGTTCTTTTATTAATTATATTGCTTAAGTGTTTCCTTCAGCACATCTCTCAGCAGCACTCCATCAAGTACACATTTATAAATGATTATATATAAACATATATTGTCCAAAAAAGTCTTACAAGTAGTTGATACTTTAAAAAAATTTAGTCTTAATGTCTGTTATGGAAGAAGAAAACTACTTTTCAATTGTTTATAGTGAATAAATTTGTGTTTTTAAGAAAAAAACAAATGTGATTAATTGTAGCTTGAACCCTGTTGTGCACTGCTTAATTATATTGGGGGAAAAAATCTACCATAGATGTTAGTTAATACTGATACAATACTAATTGATATATCATGATATAATTTATTTCTTGCAAGTTTGAAATATATATAATTTTTGTTTTTTGGGTTTATTCTATGATTTATAAATAACATTTTATAGAATTGTTATTACCACGTATAAAATAGTGTAGTAGAAATTGTACAGACCTTAAAAATTAGACTATTATAACTGGTAGTGTAATTAAAGAATAATTTAAGACACTACAATGGGGACAAATGAAATGGGAAAAGCTTTGAGTGAGTTGTCATCATTAATGAGTATTTCTAGTTCTTTTCCAAGGAGAAGAAGTGTGGTCTCTGTTATCTTTAACATTTTGATTTACTAGTTTTTGCTCGTGTGGCTTTAATTTTTTCAAGTCATTCCCAGCTTAAATCAAGTTACAATATTGGTTCACAGAAGTGCCATGCATTTATCCTCTTGGGTGTGATGTACTGAAAAGTTAATTTTTGTCCTTTTTCTTGTCTATTGGGTCACCAACATTTCCAAGGCTCATGAACAACTTTCTCGGTACATCAACTTGGTCCCAGGCCTTCCTTAATTACTCATTGACTTTGAGTCAACAGATAAAGCATATTAACATGATGCATATGGTTCCCCTGCTTATAGATATTGGGTTTGTAACCAGAATCTGGAACAACTTTAAAAGGTTGATTGATCCCTCTTGGATTGTAATTTACTCTATCATAGGAGGAATTGTTCTTTTATTAATTATATTGCTTAAGTGTTTCCTTCAGCACATCTCTTAGCAGCACTCCATCAACAAGACCACACTACAGGTGCTTATGGACCTTGAACATCCAAGCCATGGCCCTCCTAGAGACGTGGCTCGAACTTGGATTGCAGAGATTCGTGAGGCCTTGGTCTAATCTACTATCCACATATCCTGACATGCCTTCTAGAGCTCTTCTGGACAGCCTCTCTGCCTATCCCACCTATAGCCTCTCCGTTTGACCGGCCTACAGCCTCTCAGCTGGCTTCTGAAATGAAGAAAACCTGTTTTTCTCTGCCACCTTGATTTCCCCTTTGGGACCATGATTCCTTCACTGCGATGGTCTCATAACTGGTTAGTCAATGACAGGTAAGGCTCCACACGAGGGTGGTGACCAATCTAAGACATGCACAGTCAGCTATATTCCATGCAGCTGAAGAAGCTTGGGGTCACCCCAGCTATCATGGTTCCCATTGAAAAAATTTATAAATATAAGGATGAAATGTGGCACTACCGATTCAGGGAGGCCCTAGCCGGACTCCCAGCTACAGACAAGTCTAGGCACGCACAGACATGCCCTGGACATGTCCCAACAGACCACCATGCAGGCAGAGGGATGAACAACCAATGGGAAGCGGCCATCTAACCTGCCCCTGCAAAGGACACCTAGTAAAGAATTAAATGACTGGTGGCTGTCCCCCAGAGGAGAGATGGCAACACCTGATTGGACCCTGACCCTATATAAGCCCAAACACCCTTAATGACTTTGAATCAGCGGCATCTCATCCACTGCTACGTCTCACCCAATTCCCGGGGTCTGGTGGTGACCCTGTTGCCAATTCACCCATTCGCCTTGAGGCCCTCTCTTCACCCCAGCTGGCCCAGGGGATACAGCAACATTTTGTAACTTGTAAACCAGAATGAGATGTTTGCCAGTTGAGTATACCTTTTCTTCTTTTTTGTCTACAACCAGTGCATTTTTATTGTCATATTTATATCATGGAAATTATATATTTAATTCCTATTTATCATATAATGATGTGGAAGATTTTGCAATTAATTTTAAACTTTTTTCATTTTTTAATTTCTTTGAGACCAAGGCTAAGTACAAATTTATTTCTTTCCACAATTGTATTATTAAATATGTTTCAAGTTCAGGTGATAAAACTGATAATATTTTTCAAATTGAAAAGCTTATAGTCATGCCTCTTCTCCACCAAAGAAATCATTAAATTTAATTGCTAAGCTTATATGAAAAACCAAGATGAACACATTTAAATTCATTCTAAATATTTTTTATATATTTTTAAAGATTCCCTGTTAAACGTAATGGATATATTTGGTGCTGAAATTTATTGAGTCACTTTCAAGATGTGTCTGTACAATTTTCCATAATATTTCTTTTAAAGTAAGAATGTTTTGTTAAGGAAAAATTTGGCCTGCAGTGTTTTTGTGGAGAATCTGTGCATCTGATTGAACATTGGTGAAGTAATGAAATCATCTTCCTACTGCTGGTACCTTCCCTGAAAGATATATTGACAGGTTGAGTTTGTGCAGTGTGACAAGTTTGAAAGAATGAGGACTTGGTAATTCAAAAACTAAAGTCAAGAGATAATATTAAATTATATACTTCTGAATTTGGCTATTGCAGATTCTTGCTGCCAAAGATGAAGGAAAACAAGAAGAATCCAGAGATTTTTCTTTTCTTGAGTTTGGAGACATGATTATACTATACTTGGCACTAAACAAATAGACATTTGTATAATAAGATATTGCTCCAGAAATAATGTGCTGGATTGTTTTGACTTCATAATTATTTGACATTAGCTTAATCAAAAGAAAATATATGTCTTGGCTTTATGTCATACTGATAATTTAAGAATTTAGCATACTATTGATTCAGCATTGAAAAATTCATGACAAACCTGAGTCAGATCTAAAGAATTTTACTGTTTGCAGAAAAGGCAGTCACCACATTAGTTCTCACATTAGGTGAATTAAATAAGCTCTCATTACAAAAGTGTTTAATCTGATGTGTTTTTACCAAATTCTCATTTTTAAATGCAGATGCAATTGTACTAACAATTCTGACTAGTAAAACCAACATGGACAAAGATCAAATATACTTTAATTTTTCATGCAGCATTTAAATGAAAATACCAATATCATGAACAGTGAGGAGGTCAATTATTATATTAAGCTCTTGAATGGTTTCAACATCACAGATTAGCCACTAGTGAATAAACTAAAGGTAAAAACAGTTTCCTTTCAGAAAATCAAAATAAAACTAAGATGAAGCTATTTTTCATCACAATTTTATTCAACCCTCTAACCTATTGAACTAGAAAAGTTAATTCAGACTTTTCTATCAATTACAAATTCATTCTCAATTGCAATTAATATATTTTAATATGTATTTTGAGGACAATTTTAAGATATTGCTGAGAAATTGTATAATATTTTTCAAGATATAACACTAACATAAATCAAGTTTACAATTCTGTATATTTGATATGAATAATTTGTTACTTTTAAATTATGTATTGACCCAAATGATATGTCTCACAATGTATGTTAAGAAATAAAATGAGGGCTGGCAAGATAGCTTAGTGGATAAGACACCTGTCCACAAATCTGAACACCTGAGTTCAGTTCCTGAAAGCTCACATAACAGAGGGAGAAAACTAACTTCTGAAAGCTGTCTTCTCTTCTCCACTTATGTGCCATGGCATGAATATCTCTCTCTCTCTCTCTCTCTCTCTCTCTCTCTCCTCTCTCTCTCCTCATAGATGAATAAATAAAATATTTTAAAAGAAATAAAATGAATTTCTAAAGCTATTAGTTTTGAAATTATATGTATGTTACATTTTAAGTCATTTCTATGACAAATATAAGTTATTGAAATTTACTCATAAGTGAAGGCAAAACTGTAATATGTAACTAACCATTAACAATTAAATAACTAAATAGCCAATTAAATAACCAAAATTACTCAGGGAAAAAATTATGCAGTCTTCCAAATTAGTTGGGAGAAGATGCACTATATTTAAATATTGATAGAAACATATTTATGTTAGAATTGACTCATTGATTCTTATTGGAATATTTTATAATATAATGGATTCATTATTTTTTTCATAACATAAAATTAAGCAAATGTAATCTAAATAATAATAGTTCTATGTTTATCTACATGTTTTATTCAATATGTCTTAAAATACAGGATAGAGTTTCCAAAGTTTTAGTTTTATTTTAATCTATAAACTATACCAAACTTTACTATTTTAAAGCCAATTTAGTTTTTTCTGTGCTTTCTTGTATTGTAGCTAATTCTCATGATGTTTGCTATATGCAAACAAAAGAGTTTTCATCTATCCATCTGTAAAATACCTTGCCAAATCAGATACACAAACTAGGCCACCCTAGGTGGACAGTCTAAGTTCATAATCAACTCCATCCTGAAAACTGAGATACTTATAAGGAATAGTTATATATGTTCCTTGCTTTTTTATGAAATTTTCAACAATGCATCTTATTATTCTAATAAATCCAAAGAATAGTTTTGCCAATAGTTTCCAGAATGTTGATAATGTTGAAATTTTCACTCTTTCAACTGCTTATCTGAAGATACTTAACAAATTTAAACATACAATGAGATATTGGACTATGCCAAATATGCTGGATAAGGCATAAATTGATTATTGATGTTTATTATGAAGATTTTTCCATGCTATCTATTAATAATTTCAATGTTTTTTTGAATTACATTGTTTCAATGACCTTTATTGCCCTACATACTTAAATAAATTTCCTCTCCCTACTTTGATGAGAATAATGTACTCAGATTCTTCCTATAAATTATATCATTCATATTTTAAATATTTCTTGAGATGTAAAAACCAATTGAATCTAAAAAAATGACCATTTTCATTGTTATTTTCATAGTTTCTCCTCTGTGTCAAAATTTTGAATAAATATTGTGTATCAAAATTTGAAAAATGCAAATTTTTAATGATTATACAGTAGACAAGACAATATAAGATTTATAATCTAATTTAAATAGAAAGTTTAAATTCTTTCATCACCTTGCTTTTATCATTCCAAAAATATTTATTCAACTAACATTTCTCATATTTATTTTGAACTTCAAATGTTTAAGGTAGACTTTTTCTTATTTTTAATTGTTTAATTATTTCAGAATCAATAGATAATATCTCAAGAGAGACAAAATAATGTTATGAGTATTATTTCCAAAGATATAATATTCTGCTGCTATAAGCTAAAATTCCTCAAAATTTTATGTGCTTTAAACCATTACTTCAAAAATAACATTTCTACTATTGGTCATTTGTTTATAGTCTGAGTTTTAAATAATACAACTATAATACAATGAGAAAAGTTACTGAGGCCAAATATATAAACAATTTCTTTTACTTATTAAGGAAGAAAGGGAATGATTCAAACACTGAAATCAAGAACTATCTATATTCACTATATTCACTAATTAATTGAAATAACAATGCCATTTTTAATTTCCTTCTGTTCATCTTCTTTGATACTCTAATAGAATGTATTCATAGTGTCTAGGTTAAATATAGCCCAGGACAGTGCTATTACAATTAAATTTTTGCTAGTTTACTGTGCAGCCACATTTAGGAATTTAAAAATTTTAATTAGAGATCTGCTTAACTATTAAAAATTTTGGAATTGCTTCCTCCATCCTTAGCCAGGTTTACCAGCTCATGAACTCTATGACTACTTAAGTGATTTAGATTTTCTTGGCTAATAATAGTTTGTGTATGTAAAAACTAAAATTATTATGGCATCTTCAACAACAAAATTCTTTGTTCTTATATGTCTGGCTCTTATGATAAATTTGTATAAAAGCTGGGCCCAAAGCATGTGCATAACATGGTAATCATATTTTAGAACTGTTTGTTTAGTAAATTACTATTTGGAGAAGGTGTGATATATTTATTTTTTAGTAAATGTTATTGTTCAAGTAGACAATCATTCCATTCAACATGTGGTGATTAACAAAGACTGTTTTCTTGGTTAGAGTTACAGCAATGTGGCATAGCACTTGATTAGAATGAAAGCAATCCTGTGTTTTACATCAATTTTTAACAGTGAAGCAGAAGAAAGGAAGAGTAAGAATAAACAAAAGAAATGAAAGAAGAGGAGAAGGAAGAAAAACGGAGGAAGAGGAGATGAAGAAAAACAGAAAAGAAAATAAAAAACACAGCTTCAGAGGTTATAGGCATTCTATTTAGTAATAGGAACATTTTAAGTGTAACTATTAGTTACTCTTTAAACAATGTTGAGAACTTAACAATAGTACACTTGATCAACCAGTTTTAGTTTTAGTATATATTGCAGAAACAAAATGCAAGGCCCCAACAGCTCAAGGAAGAAATGGTTTATTCCAGCTCAACATTAAAAGTTACAGTACTTCATGGAAAGAATGTCAGAGTAGCAAGAGCTAAGGCAATTGGTCCTATCATATTTACAGCAAGCTTAGATGTCCTTTTTAGGGCCCAGTAGTCTTCAGTTACTAATTTTCTGCACTTTGGTAAATTATGATTTTTCTGTGATAAATACCTACTGTTGCAAAAGGAGCTCTAGATGGAGTGCTGAGTGCTCTTCCAATCTACAGCATAATACCAAATATTTGAAATGCATTTTGATATAGTGTTCTATAGCAAACCTGTAATCGTTTGTACCTACCCAGTGCCTGCATCCTTGCCTTTCAGAGATTCTTGTTCTGGTTTATAGTATCAAGAATGTGATCCTGTGCTTGCTTTGGCAGCACATATACTAAAATTGAAATGATATGGAGATTAGAATGATCCCTGCTTAAGGATGACACACAAATTCATGAAGTTCCATACTTTTTGTATACTCAAAGTGATAAATAAGTTTTAAATAAGCCTATAATATTTTATCTGAAAAATAAAAAGAATACGATCCCTTTAGAAAAGTGGGCCTTAAATTCAATCAGAAAACTGTTGTTTGCCTTCTTGATATTTCTGCCACTATCACACTGATGGTCCCTTAGTTCTAGGGTCTTTATTATTGGAGCTTGCACTTTTCATAGATTAATGAGACTGCTCATTACTACCTTGCCCTGCAGAGTTGATAATGACTGAGATCATAGGGACTGAATAATACCTGGGGACCCCAGGCTGTCACTGCTCTGGAGTGCTGGATCAGCATCCTGAAAGCTCAGTATCCTGAAACAAAGCAAAATGTATCAAACATTTAGGGATGGCTAGATTTGCTCAAAATAAAAAGTTTGCTGCAGACTTTTCATGCTCTATGGCACACAAAGGCAGGCAGAAAGTTATAACTTAGTCTTCATTCTTCTGGGAATAGAGGAGAAATTCCTTCACTTGAGCCTATGCATTAGAGGGCTCATCAGCCTGTTCCAAGCTCTCTGAGAATGAACACAGATATGCTTCTTTGCCAATCCCCATATCAGCAAAGATTTTTTAAAAGTCCTTAAAACATTGTGGGTATAATACAACTTTTTTAAAGGGATAGAGTTGCCTCACTATCTATTTCACCTCACCAAATCCTATAATCAACCTGAATTGTGTTTCAGAAATAGGGTCTTACTATCGGTTGCTGGAAGGAAAGCAAGAACAATGACAAAAGACTATATTATGCAGGTGTCTTCGAGGCCTTATATCACATAGCTTGTACTTAGAAATTTCTTTGCATGTAACTTCTGGTAGGGACATCATAGGCCATTTTTGGTTTTGCCCTATCTTCATCTCTGTTGTTAGCCTGTGTAGGGTATGGCTTGTCACAATGTTTATGAAAACAAAAATATTTTTTGACATACATATGATATAGGTTTCTGTCTGTAACTTGTAACCTTGATGCTATTTGTTACTTCTTCATTCCTTCTTGTACCCTATCTCCTCATTTTCCCCTCATTTTAAGCAATGTTTTTTACAATGTCCAGTTAATATGCAACAAAATTTAAAAGATGTGCAAGAGAGAATTATAGAAATAGAACTGGAAGTAGAGCAACAGAGAAAAATATAAATATTTTAAACAGAATTGTGTCATAAAAATAAAAGGATGTAGTTTAAAAGATGGAATGTGACCAGGTTACTTGCATTTTTATGTACTATGCTAATGAATTTAGGATTTTGCTCCTCAAATCATGAATAAGATATAAGACTGTCTGGGAAACAGAAATAAACAGTCAGATATGACCTCATCGGGAATATATTCAGTGAGGAATGTCAGTGCTTCCTTTGAATATTTTCAAGGACAGAATTCCTTTACATACCTATCTATAAAAGTAATATTTTGACAACAAATGAATAAATATAATGTATTTCACTCAACAATAACACATTTCAATATATGAGAATTTTTTTCTTAGCATGTACTTTGCCTTTTCTTGCTGGCATGCATAGGATGGTTTTCAATATTTTGAAAAAATAATTGGAAGTATAGTGCAAAAATTAAAAATTCATAGAATTGTAAAATTCACAATGCAAAAATACAACACAATATAATATAATGCAATACAAATACAGCACAATTTTACAACATTATGTTATCTCAATTTAGAGCTTTGTGGTTGAATGTTACTTTGCACCTCTATTGTTCACTGGATGATCTTGGTGCTGATTATAAGCAAGCAGCAGTTATTTCATATTTAAGAGTGTATGGGAGCCAGTCTGAGGCTGATTACTCTTCAATAAGCACTTAGACACATACAGATTCTGTGAAATATGCTTTTCATATATACCTTTTAAGTTATAATATATATATAAATGACATGTTAATATGTCAATATTTTTACATACACATTTAAGATAATACAGATTAAATCCTCAGTCTAATTAGAGAACTTGAGAATTATTTACTTATTGAGAAATTGCACACCATACACACACACACACACACACACACACACACACACACACACACCTATTATGAATTGATTTAAAGGTAGAATGGACATGTGAATTTTCCTTTTTTCTTTATTACTTTCTTACTTAATTCATTTTATCTCAGATTTCAGTGTGCACATGACATTTATAATTGGACATTAGGGAGAAATCTATGGACAATTTCTTTTATGTGCATAATGCTAATTTTCAATATACAAAAGTTCTTTCTTGAAGACAAACTTTGCTAACTTGCCCTGTATTAAGCTCATTCTACTCTACATCAAGGTGTATGTTTGGATTACTCTGGAGGTGATGTGGTTGATAATGCATAATTACATCTTTTAAAATTAATCATCTTTGCTATGTGCCGGGGGATTCAAAACAAATATTTAAAATGCATTAAAATATAGCTATCACCCATGTTTAGAATTTTGCTGACTAGCACATTTCCTAAGTGCACTGGAAGTGTAATTCATTATTTTGATTAAAATATGCTCTGTGAACAGGTACCTAGGCAGTTCTTTGTCATTAAGCATATATTTAAGAATACAAGTGTTCTACATGAGCAAATGTAGAAGCTAGAAATCATGAAAATGTAGAGATCATCATTTAATAAGAAATGTTCTTCAATTGTACTGTTGATTGGTGTATTGCCTCTTGTATTTCTTATCCTCTTAGTAGTTAACATTCAAGAGTGTGCAAATAAACTCTGCTTGAGTCTGGGGTCAGGAATCAGATGTAAGAATTAGGCTTTCTGAGTTCTAGGAAATGCCACTGAGTCCTTATACTTCATCAGAGAGGAGGACCCAGAGGAAAGTTTGACATACACATTAAAGGATGCTCCGGGGATGGGGAGAGGAAGAGGCACCGCAAGATAGGGAGGGAGGAGAGGAAAGGAAGGGAAGAAGGGGGAGGGAGCAAGGGGGGCCAAGAAGGGATGGAGGGAAGGAGGGGATTGGTGTAACTATTAAGTTTGTATGAGTGGAAATAAATAAATTATTAAACAATAAAATTTTCACATTATCAAGTACAAAAATAAAAAAAGAATTAGGCTTTCCATGAAAAATAAAAAAAATGATTAATGATTTCTTTCTAGACATTTAATTTTTCTATATATTTTTTTGGATGCTGCAATTTGTTTTAACATACTTCTTTGATCAAATACTTAGTATATAAAATATTCATCATCCATCTGACAGCTATAAAAATCAAATTGCATTTATATTTGATCATATTCTTATAACTTGTAATAAAATCAAGCTAAATAAAGTGACATTCAATCTTTAAAAGCAGATTACAAAATAATGCTACTCCTATGTAGCTTTTTTTCTTTGATTTTTAGTATATACCTCTCAAAATGCGTTTTATTCTAGTTTTGCATCTATTAACATTTGGGAGAAAGTAGTATGGTGGAGACCAACTGTGCATGCATGAATGGTAAACCTAGTATGTCTCTCATTCTTCCCGTGTGACCACAGCAAAGTGGATCCCCTCAGTGAATAACTTCTTTCTACCTTATTATTTGTCTAGACAATCCAGGAGATGGCTCAATTTACAAAAGTATCCTTATTATGAATGCCCTAGAGCGAATATCTAGAAAAACATAATAAGAGCAATTTATTATAATCAATAAGACAAAACATTAACAAGAATAAAAATTAAAATGAAGCTATTAGTCATCTATAATTAACATTAAAATGTCTTTGTCAGTCATAACATTGCATTTTGATAAGTATCTCTAATACAAATCTTGATTTTTATCAGCCTCTCCCCAAAAGACAAAGGGTCTTTCTAAATTATAAACTGATTTAGTAAAAAGAAAAAAAAAATTCTGTAGAATCAAATGAAATGATTCCAAGTTAATACAAGAGCATGATAATTATTGACTCAAAGTTGAATAGCATACACAGCATATTAAAGGCACACAAAGATGCACAATCAATACTGTTGATTCCACATAGAGCAAAATAATTAGAGATATGCATACATAATGGGACTATGCATTGAGATACAATCATTCATCTCTGATGGGGAGCAAGGTCTTTTGGGAACCTTATCAGCAGCATCACTACCTCCCTATCCTAAGATTTTCATTAAGTGTAAGAAAAACCTGCAGGGAATCAAATCTGAAGTAAATCTGCTGCAGCAGCTCCTTTGCACTTCAATAATGATGAGGCAAGCAGAAAAGTTAGAAGAAATCAGGCCAATCCTTGGTAGTGTTTTCAGGTGACTGCAAAGATTGGCTGAGCTCCCTCTTCACCACACAGGAAAGCCATAGTTCAGGTCAGAGGTGGGTTTTCAATGGTCTTCAGTGTCAGGAGGAATTTGAATGGGCAGACCATATTTGTGGGAAGAAGCACAAAGAGATGACTAAAACCACATATGAATTTTAAGAAGCTCGTACTTTAAAAAGATTAAATGAACCAAAGTTTTGGATATTTTTAATCCTCCAGAAATAAAAATATGTAGTTTTACAAATTAGCAGAAGTATAAGCTAATAAATATATGTATGTCATTAAAATAAATAATTATTTGAAGGTTTTAAGCTCATGTAAGTGGAAATCTCCTTGCTTTCCATTTCATTAAATAAAAACACTGTTAGAGTGACTATAGCAAATAATTATCATATAATACATTACCATATCTAGAATCATGAAAGTATTCTGAGAGGACTTTGTATTAAATAAAGCCTTAATCTCCATGGTGTTGGGATTTGGATTGTGGTGGAACCTTTCAGAAGTGAGACCCAGTAATTAATTTTTAAGTGACATGGACAAGTCCTTGAAGAACATTGTCTGACTCTGCCTGATTTCTCTTTCTTTTGACTCCGTGGTCATGAGGAGAGTGATTTATTCTGTCATGAATTCTCACTAAAATGTACCTATAATGCTACAAGTCTAAAAACAGTGGCCAAACAGGCCATTGGCTAGAGCCTTGAAAGCTATGAGCAAAATTAAACTGTTTCTCTTTACAAACTGATCATCTTAGGTATCTGTTATAATAATGGCAAGCTGAATTATACAGAAGTTGTCTTCCAGTTCGATTCATATGAATGGATAAAGACATCATTTGCAAAATTACAGGATATAACATTGTTTTTATGTGTATACATGTATATGCATATGTGTCCTGGTGTATATGCACACATTTGTACACATGTATAAGGCATAAGTGGAAATCATTTGTTTTCCTCAATCATTTTCCACCTTATCTTTTTGAGACAGAGTCTTACACTAAAACTAGAACAGCTATTTACATGGATTAGCTTGCTAACAAGTTTCGAGGACATTCCATTCCCAACCCCCAGCATGAGGACAGGATCCATTGGTTGTACCAACTTTTTAATATTGGTGCTGGGGATTAGATTCAGGTCTTCATACTTGAGTGGTAACCACTTACTAACTGACCTATCCCCTGACTTTGATAGTAAAATAGTCACAATGCCTCTTAATTTCTTATTATATTTAAAATCCAGTGTCAAGTCAAAGATGCGTGTGTTCAATTCCCAGTCAGCACCCAGTCCTTATTAATGATAAATCCACTCATTGGTAGCTTTCCTAGAGAGAGTGAAGGATGAAGGCAAAATACTGATCACAAGTACTGCAAGAGTTTCAACCCATAGGATGCTGCTAGAGTGCTTCTTGTTGCCGCTACCACAACCATTAGTGCTATAAGGGGAAGTAGCACAATTGGTAAAATTCTAGTTGCTTCATGCCCATCACCAAGTGAAACTTGTTTGAATAGTTTTAATCAGTTATCATTTTCATTAGGAAATTATGATTCAGGAGGGCAAGTCATTTACAGAATGACAAACAAATGAAAAAATCAAGAGAGGCTAGGAAGAATATTTCGTCTTTCAATTACCTTAAGAATTCTCAGTAAATAGATTGTGCTTTAAGATAGGATGTTCTGGCTTAATTATAGGATAGCTGCTAGATGTTTTCAATTTTTTTGCAGCTACACATTAGGCAGCATTGGGCCACTGGTGCTTAGAAATACAAAAGATGATAATGACGGGCAGAAATGGAAACAGAAAAAGGAGATGATGTAAGATTGAAACGATACAAATAGCAAGAGTGAGAAGTCGGCATGGAACAGACAGAAAATAAAAGTGTATATATTATTCACAGTAGAGAGGTGACTCATTTGCATGACTTTTTCTTCTCAAACATTTTTGTCAAGTTCTTATTGTATAGTTTGACAGATGATATTATTTTAAAATTTTCATGCAATTAGTAGCAGATAAGTGAAAGATAAAAGTCTAGGAATATATAAATATCTACCAAGTATTAGATGACAACACTGTTTCAACTAATGTACTAAGTTTGATTAAACACAGATCTATAATTTCTGATGAACAGAAGCAAACAAGGAAGTACATGCAGTACTGAGAAACAGTCTCTTTCTACAAAAGTACATTCTTTTGAGACAGAGTTCATTCTTCTCCAATATTTCCTCAGGACCACAGTCGAAATATCTTACCTAGCATACCTAATCTCTTTTGTTTAAACATCAACACAAGCTCAATCAGGAAATCATTTTAACAGTTTAGCTAAGTTTTAATAAGCAAACAAAGCAGTTGCTATGGCGGACATACAATGGAAAGTGATGGGCCTAAGTGAAGTGAAGGAAAGTGAATATGATTAGTCATAAAAGCAATGTTGTCACACTTTTGTGTACCAGACTTGAAATAATTTGGATTTCTGTCTTTGGTTAAATGATTTTTTTTATTGTTTAAAATACATACCTCTCTCAGGAGGTTGCAGCAAAGGAATTTTGTTCAACATTAAAGATAAAATTCTGTGAATCTCACAGTTATTATTGCAGCAAAGACACTACTTGTGCACAATTACATATACCACTGATTTACAAACAGTATGGTCTGAAGGTGCACATACATAGAAATGAGGAGTTCCATTAGAAGATAGAAAGCTAGAATATGAACATCTTCTCCCAGTTAATAGCATAGCAAAGCTTTTACCTGATTTCAGGATGGGCTTTTTAAAATGGTTTGCTGATGCCCATTATTGTTTTTGCTTTCAATAAACATATGATAGCTTTCAGGAAAACTCTGTAATACCAAAGAAGCATTCAACTGAAATTAAGCTGATATTTATGGACAAAATACATGTCAACTGTGTATTCACATTATGCATAGTGCACATTTTTAAAATGTTGCATTTACTAACTTAAGTGTTATATTTACATATATATCGGTTTTAGATGTTACAGTATTTGAGGCTTTAAATTTTAATCAAAATTTTAGGAGATACCTATGGTATCATTTAATTACTTATCTCTGCAAGCAGCTGTATCCTTCTAAGCTCTTATTGTTGCATTGGCTTTTGAATCTGAATATAAACCTTTAACTTCTTAGCTATTTTCATGCTTTCTTGTGTTGCTAGTAACTGGTTCAAAATGTTAAGAAAAGGAACAAGGTACAAGTCCAATGAAATGTGTTTAAAGAAGAAAAATATGTTATTTCCACACTAGAATCTATTAAAATCCAAATTGAACACATATTACAAATTTTTAATTATATATCTTTAAAGGACTTACCCAAAATAAAATAAATAGCATATTTGAAAGAAAAGCCTCTACAAATTAGGAAGTCTCTCAGCTGAGGTTTGCTGAGTCTTATAGCACAGAAAGTAAAAGAACTCAAACTCTTCATAGGCATTACACTAGGGATAATTGAAATAAGTTGAAAATGTATGTATTGTGATTAAGAATTGAAGTATCTCACATAAATTTTTAGGAGTTAATAATTTGGGTAAGACTTGGGAGTTTGGTCACAAAAATGATAAGGAACTAAGTTAAGGTCTCAGCATTTAAGTATTCATCCACATTTTCATAACATATTCGACTTGATTTCCTAACACAATCAATAGACTTTGCTCTCTAGTTTCATAGATATTTACCTAATCCATTCTTTCATGAATTGAACAAGTAATCATTTGCATTGCTCTTTGCCGAAGCTACTTCCTTCTTTTGCCATTTATCTGGCTTTCAGTTCCAGAGGGGATAGAGTCCCTAATATCAGTAATTGCATAGAAGACATGGATGGAGGCAGCTACCAGAGGCAGTTCCTGTCATCAAAGGCATCTTGAAGGCAAAGAGAACAACAGGAAATAGCGATAACAGGGCCAGGTGAGCAAATCTCGAAGTGTCCCTCTGTTTAGGCAATTTTAGAATAGCCGTTCTGGGACAGTCTCTGGAGGTCGTCAAAGAAGGTGATCCCCAGGGCTACTGAGAGTACCCTGAAGGAACACACCCTATTAATCTGGAGGAACTGACTCTAATCCTTCACATAAATTAAAGTCACCACTCTGTTTATTAAAGAATATAGAGATGAGTTTTCCACTGGAGATAAGCCCTATCTTGAGGTATAGCACAAGATCAACTGGGTTGGTCTCCAATATGAGCAGACCAATTAGTCATAGAGGACTGAAAGCTCCAATCAGATTTGCAGAAGCCGAAGCTAACCAATGGGAAAATCCATTAGTCCCCTCTCAGGCCTGCCTAAAATAATAAATAATTCTGACCCTGGCACCATCTTTGGCTCCCTTGCCCTTTGTGAGACTCACATGTGTGAAGTCCATGAGTTCTGGGCTCTCTTTCCCCTCACAGAGTCATATGCCTGAGTTCCATTCTTTCTCTCCTCTAATAAACTCTGCCTTAATCCTCTGCATGCATTCTGGTTTTAATCTTTGACTCCTTCATACAGGAACCTGGATCTATACTGACCCTAGAGGGAACCCGGGGACACTGTGGCATACCTTCCGCTAGCAAGACCTAACATTCCAAAGATGCCAGAGCAACTGTAGAAAAAGAAATTTTCAAGACAGGCAAGATTGTGGTGAGCAATTCTCAGAACCCCGTCTCCTCACCCCAACCCAAGGGTTCCAGTAAAAAGGTCTAGTACATGTAGTGAGGCCAGACACCAGAAAAATACCCCCACCCTCAGGGCTCTGGGAAATGCTCCCCCTTTCAAGGTCTGGGGGGAGTGTAGTACTTGCAGTTATGCCAGATACTGCCACTTGCAACCAATCAATTTAAAGTTAAGTGTTTTAGCCAATTATTTTGTAGCCTCCCTACAAAAAAGTATAAAAGGTGTATGCTTCTTGAGCTTAGGGTCACCTCTCTCCCTGGTGTGTGGAGCCACCCCATCGCGCTGGAATAAAATCCTCTTGCTTTTGCATTGAATTCGTGTCTGTGAGTGCTCTGTGGAGGTTCGCTCCCCTGTGTAAGACTGGGCTTCGCCCTTTGAGTCTTACACAACTTTCTGAAACAGTACTAGCAAGGTTCTAAAATGATGAGTCTGTGGAGAGCAAATCACATCTAAACCATGAGAGTGTTATTTTTAATAATTTCTCTTCTAGTGTATTTTTTGAAAAAGAGTAATCATTGAATTAATTTTTCCATGCTTTTTCCTCATTACATTAAAAATATGGAAATAAGAGTCATAGAACTATAGGGTGATAGAATGTGATAAGTGGAATGATCTTCAGAGAAAATTTGTCCACATCCTCACTGTGGTTAAGAAAAGGCTAGCTTCCAGGGCAAAAGTGGTCATTGAATGAATGGACTTGCAATTGGTATTTTGCTAGAATCATTTCAGTAGCTCTAGCTACTAGCATTGAAGAGCAATTTTTAATTACAAGTTGAATGATAGTAATCCAAACTACTTTACATTGTGTGGAACTAAATTACAGAGGGTATTCTCTCTGCTTGTAGGCCTCTACCTGCTGTTCTTCTAAATCCTCTCATTTTATTGAGCTTTACTTTTCTATTATTGTGAGTTGTAAATCTTTTTAAAATTCTCTTCTTTACACCAAGAATGTCTTTCTCAAAGATCTAGCATCATCCCTTTGACCAATATCCATGGGAGTAACTCCTATCTACCATTTCTGAGAGAAAAAAAGGGATTTAGTTACAATCTTCAGTTTCCCCAACTTAATAAACAATCAGACAAAGGAACAAACATTACCTTCTCAAAAAAAGAAAGAAATGGTCACTCTTTCTTTGATTAAAGACAATGAATAAACACAGATGGTGCTTCTTTCACCCTACACCCAGCTGTTAAAACTCTCCATCTATTTAAGTAGTGTTGATTTCAATCAGAGTTCTGGCCTACACCTATTGAAATAGCCTGAAAGAGATTCATTTTACATGTTAATTTTATCCATGGAAATTTTTTACTTTAGCTATACACATTTGGTGATTACATACAATAGTAAGCGATGATAGGTCTAGAAACATTTATTCACTTAACTGATGAAATATTAATGGAGATTTGTAGGTTTTGGGGGATGATGTGAAGGGACTTTTTGATAAATTATGTTTTGCTTTTGGATTCAAGAAAAGATAAATGGGATTAGGAATGAACATGCCTAAGGTTTCTCAACAGGCTTACCTTAATTTTCACACACAAAAAAACTACTTTGCTACAGATATTAATGTCATATATCTAGCTTCTCTTTTTTTAAAAAATGATATTAAGTAAATTCCTTGATGATGTGGAAAGAACAGAGTCTTTTAGTGCAACAGAGACTTTCTATTTTATTGCACTTGGGCAATAATAGTTCAGAGAAACTAGGGTACAGAAAATTAAAAGCCATCAAAATCAGGTCTGAAAAGTGGCTTCAGGATTCTTGGCTTCAAAACTCAAAGAATGATTTCTTTTTTTATTAAAAATGTAATTATACATTTTAAAAATTTTTTACCAGTTCCTTCCCTCCCCCCTCTTCCCCCCATCCCTCTTCTCCTCCTCCTCTCCCTCCCCATCCCCCAGTGCCCCCCCCCAATTCCCAGAGAGTCCTTTATTGTGTACGCCTGACTCTCCACTGGGTCCTCCTCTCTGATGACATATAAGGACCCAGTGGCATTTCCATAAGCCCTTTCTCTTGTTCCCCTTAAGCATAGAAGCACTACTATGGCTGTCAATCCCTTGCCTCCAGGGATCTCGGTGCCCTTAACAGATGCTAGACTTTATGAGGGCAACAGTGCGCTGGACATTGCGCGCAGGGCATGCAAAGTACCAGTATGATTGCTTTGGCCCCAACTATTGTTGAGAATCGTGCAAATCCTTGTTCCTCCCATCCTTTTGCTCTTACAATCTTACCGCCCCCTTTTCCGCAAACGTCCCTGAGCTCCAGGATGGGGAGAGATTAGGCTGGCCTAGTTCTACGTGATTGATATAGAGTTTCTGAAGTTCTGGATTGTGGTTTGTTGATTTTCTTTTGCAGTTTTGCTGCTCCTGCAATGCCCTTCACTCCATACTATTTCAAGAGCAACAGGAGAGTGAGTTTTTAGAGAAGAGTTTTTAGCAGATTCACATTTGAGAGCTTAACATCATAGAAAGTAAACAGAGCTCCTTTCAGTAAGTGTGAGCCCCTCTGTGGGTTACTATTGAATTGCTGCGTCAGGACTTTTTGTTAGATTTATTACTGAAACTGGGTTAAATCATGGGGAGATGATCTGGCCAGTCCAGTATTCTGACCCACAGATATGGCTCCATTCCTGTTATTAGTACTGGCGTTTCACCCCACACACCACATCCAGGTACCTATGTAAAAGAAAAATACATAGGAAGGAGCTAGACCACTAACTACAGTTTCCACACATTTGTCATTTATGGTCCTTGGCCGAAATAGAATGAAAGACATTTCTAGTTTCTGGCCAAGGATAAAATTCAGAGTCCTGCTCCCCAGCCATCTAACCAGTTCCTTTCTCCTGCTCCCATCAAAATGCCAGCATTTTTTTTAAAACCAATAAGTTCTAATTGTAAATGACATTCAGCAGAATATTCGCTCTTGTTTGGTGCAAAGAATTCATGTTAAGGGAAGTTGTTTTAAGCCTTATGTTCTTAAATTTAGACAATCTGCATTATTTCTGATAAAGGTATGTTATCTACAGGTAATCTATGTATAAAATATTTTTGATTAGGACTTGTCTTCTGATGTTATAAATTTGAGGTACTTAGGACTATCAAAATGGGTAATGACTACAATTTTATTACAAAAACCTACATATGCACCCATATACAAACACATACAAGTACACTTATATGGAAGGAGAGAAAGAGAAGATACTATCTGGCTATTCCCCTGTCCTATTTCAAGTGCTTAGAATTTACCAGCTACCCTTCTGCAATATTCTCTGAGCCTTGGGGGTGGAAGTCAGGATGAATTACATATCATGTTCAGGGCCATGCAGTCCAAAGTTACTTATTTTCCATATTTTCTACAGTTGTGATTTTCTACAGTTGTGATAACTATCTTCCTTTACAGCAGAAAACTTCTATGTTAAGAGCTGAGTACTTTTCCATTGTATAGGTATAAAAACAGATGTTAAAAATGAACTTTTATATGATGTCTTTATAGCAACACCTTCATAGTTTATGTTACATCTAATGTCTATGTACCCACCTTTACTAGGTTCTTGCTCCAATTTGCAATTCCAGGAAAGTGATTGCTGCTGAAAAATCGCTGTTGGTTGTCTCCTTGACACTTATGTCACTAGTACACTGGTGAACACCTCTTAATAAAGTGGTTTTTATTTTAACTGGCAGTTTCCACAGGTAATAGTGCTGATTGCTTTTCTACCTGAATGACTTGCCTAGTACTTTCTGGTACTACAAAACTGCCTAGCAAGGAGTAAAATTCTAGCCAAGTGCCAGTTTTCTTTTTTATCCACATCCAATGATTCATGTGCATTGCATCTTCAATATAAGGGTCTTTCGGTCAACTGGGAAAGGGGAGCCACTAAGGACAATGGCAAATCCTATATCATTTAGAAAGCTTTTGAAGCCTCTATGACAAGTGGCAATTTATCAGGTGGTATCTCATACCTATTTCTTCCAGTATTATTTGATTGCCTCTAGGTTTTAGTTGGATTCTCCCAAATTATAAAGTGTAGCCATTCTGTTTTGATACACACCACTACAGTAAAATGGAAAATACATAAATTAGTGAATTCATTTTCTTAATGATTATTCATAACAGTAATATAAAAGCTTTTCTATTCAATAGTCCATGGATATATATTATCTCAACTTATTTATTCTATAATTCTACAGGCATATATCTTTAACTCTGCTGAGACAATGATAGCTTCAAATTAATCATTTCATTAAAGAAATAATGAATCTCTCACCTTTTTTCAAGTGAAATTGTCAGTTGAAATTCAGTGTTAATATCATGTTAATGATTTTAAGCCCCAAATAAAATATGTGTATATTTATTTTGAGAACTTGAATGTAAAGCAATATTATCTTTTACCTAAATTATGTAGTTTTTCAAAATTAACAGTTTTGTGGATTATACATAAACACACACATACATACACACATATGTCATTGCTAAAATGTTATAATTAGAAAAAACTTTTATCTGCTTTTCCCCACACATAATAAAATTTTTCTAATTCAGTACATTGTACACATCTTATGTTACATACATAAAGCTTTTTATATAGTTCTTTATTTGTTTTGTTTGCTATTTTTGTACAAAAGCTGTTTGTATAATTTTTTGCCAGATAATGATTTTTATTTTGTTGTGCATGGTCTAGGATTTTGGTCTTCTTAGTGGTCACAAAATTTTGACCCTAAACAACTCACATTAATAGCTGTGCATTGTAACTGTGGTAGTGGTTACTGTATTTTACTTTCAGTCACATACATGGAATATGGTGAGTGAGTTAGTTGACCTTTATTTTACTCACATTTACTCACATATGGGGATATGTGTTTCATAGCACAAGAGTACAGAAAGAGACTTTAGTATACCATTAAAGCAAAATGAATAATTCATATTGATTAAGACAAATTTCTCAGAAATAAAAGATAGTAAGAGTAGTGAACATTTTACACCATCAAAAAGATTAACATCAAAATGAGATGAGTAGAGTAATACTAAGTAATGTCCCTCATGGAGTCTATAATTTTTATCCACACCAAGTAGAAGCTTCCAACATGACCACTCAATGAAATCTTTGATGATTCTAGAATAAACTTCCTTATTTGCACCATTTTACTATGTAATTTTTATGGAATTTGACTCTCTCTTCCAGGAAACAATGGCAAAATATATGAAGAAATGCAACAGAATGATAAGAGTCTGGAAAAATATTTGATTTCCTATTTCTAGAAAAATTTATGAAAGACAATTAACCTATTTTCTGGCATTCTATCCTTGTCTGAAGAAGCCCTTTTATGTGACAATGACAATGATCCACTTCAGGACAAGAGTGTTAGGCTGACAAACTAGGAATGTGACAATCTATTCTGTGATATATGTCTAACTTTTCTTCCTCAATCATTATTCCAGCATTATTATTATTACCTAGAGATGTTAAGAGAAGATTTTAAAATGAAATTTTTCAAGGACTCTTTAGATCACTTTTTATTGCATAATCCTTAGTTCGGATAGGGCTCACTGTGTAACTAGAAAGTCACCTTATATAAATAAGGTAAAAGCAAATGTGACTTATACAAAAGTAATGAAGTGATTTGAGAAAGAAATTTAGCTCTATGACCAGTAAATCTTTTCCATGGAACTGAGCTGAGTGTTGGCATTTTAACTTTTTAATTTAATTTATACAATTTCCAAAGAATATGAAATTCTTCATGGTTTTCTTTCCACTCTGGTGATGCTCAGTCAGTATATTAAGTATTTAGTGAATTTAAAAAGGCCAAGCTTTATCTTAGTCAATTAATTTGACAGGTATATGGGAAATATTTTTGAAATTGCTCTTATTTGAATGTTGTTATCTAAAAAATCAGATTATAAAAGGATTGCAAGAATCATTAATTGAACATCAATAGGTTTTCTGCTTACCTACTGCATAATTTTGATGTATTTATTATATCATATCCTTCTATTTTGTATGCTACTACTTTTTTCTACTTCTCTTTTTCCCCTCCGTTTTTTTCTTTTTCTCTCTCTTATCTTTTGGCATTCTTACTTTGGTTGAACCATTTTGAGAGTAAGTTACAGATATAATAATCTGCCACCTTTCAACCAAGTCATCATGTATTTAATAAGAATAAGGATCTTCTATTACAGGCTCACATGAAACTAAGCATAAAGGAAATTTAACAAATAATTTTATCTAATAAATTTTTCTCTAATTTTGAACATATGAATTTGTCATATATCATCTCATTAAATTCAGATTATACTTTTTTGGCTAAGGTTCTACAAACCTAAAATTGTGTCTTTTCTATTACAGTATAGCAAAGGATATAATGTCTGTGTGTAATATTATTTGTATGTTACCTTCACTAACATGACATTAATCAATCGATGGAAATATGTCATATCTCATTCTCATAAAATTATGTGATGATGTTAGAATTCTTGTCAAAGGCAAGAATGAAATTTCATACTTTTTAAAAAATCTAACGCTTGTCTGTAGTTTACTTACGAACACTATGGTTTCATATTCAATGGGTTACCATCCATCATTTTAACTCCAAATGGAATATAGCATTTTATATTTTCTTTTTAACTTTCCAGATTATTAAGGTGGTTCACATTTTTAGGTTGTTCTGTGTCCCAGTATAAAAATAAAAAGTTTTATTCACTATACTTTTAATGTTGATGGCTTTGAGATATGAAAATGGCTTCATGCATGCTTTCTGCTAATGTGCAGTGTCAATGCACTGGGATCCGCATAACAAACAGAACTGTAGGTAGGTAGGTGGCCTTAAATCTCAGCCAACACTACAGAGCTAATATTCACACTATACAGATTCCACATTTATTTCTCTTTTCTCATAACATTTATACTAGATTTTTACAATATCAGATATCACCAGTTAATTCATATTTATTTATTGGAATACTTTTGTAATATGTAAAATCCTATTGTGCAGAAAAGAATGGAAATAAGAAACCAAACTGAGCCCTATTAAAAGTTGTAATGGTTACTCTTTACTCTTGCCATGAGAGAACTTTCAAAGTCAAATAATTTAAGGGAGAAAGGGAGATTTATTCACCTTAGGGTTCCAGAGGGATTATACATGGCAGAGATGTCATGGCTGGCTGGCTGGCAGGTAGGCTAAGTCACGGCAGACCTTCACATGGCTGGAGTATTCTTGGAGAATGTCTTCTTCTCTATTCTGTGGTTCCTTTTATATGGTCCACTACTGGGAGGTTCCTATGAGATCTATGGGTTTTCCAGTGGGATTTAGGGCTGCTCTTGTACTATCCAGATGATCTCTTTAGGTTGTCTCAGCTGACTTTCTAGATGTGGACTCAGCTGATCTTAGTTAATACCAGATGTATCAGGTTGACACCCAGGAATAACTATCACAAAAAGTGTTTGCAAGTTTAACCCTTAAGGGAGTCTAGAATTGAGTCTAGAGTTTCATTTTAGAATTCCTGCATGGCTGACATGAGTTTCTATAATTGACCTCATTGGGTAGGCAATCTGGTCTTAACATCTGATTTTCTTCATGGTATCTGTAATTTTTGGTCCTATCAGGTAGAAGCTGCCTATGTGACCACTCACAATATATTGCATGTTTGGTGATTCTAGAACAAACTTCCTGGTTTGCTTCATTTCAATATCTACCCTTGCTGGGAGAATTAACTAGATCCTATGAGGTTGGGCCGGAAAGAGCCCTGTGTATTCCTGTCTCTCATTTCCCTGTATTTAGCTCTTTGAGACTTTCTTCATAGCTGAACTGAGATTTTGTGTGAGTCATACTGACACCCATGAGCCACTCTCTGTGTGGAATCCCATGAGGGCTGCCAAAGAAGTTCCAAACTTGCCAGTGCCTGAGGAACACTGAGTTTATTTCAAACAAAACCTCTGGGAAGGGTTTTCAAATTATGTGTTTTTTTTTTTTCTGTCATTTGACTTGAGAGAACATAGGCAGAGTACACTTTTTGAAATTAATATAGTTATATAGAGCTCTCTCAGTTTTGGGCCGCTTTTCCTCCAGTGGTTACATTCTGTACAACTGTAATGCAATATTGAAAGAAAAACATTGACATTGACATAATGTGTGTTTAGTTCTGTGACATTTCATTACATGCATGGATTCATATAATCACAGCAACAATCAGCATTTACAATTATTTGTTCACCACAAACACCCTTATAAGTTGCCCTTTTGCAGTCATGTCGGCCCCATCATTGCTGTAGGCAAAGATATTTTCATTCCATAATATTGTTCTTATAAGATTGCTTTACAGATGGAGCCATGGAATATGTGACCTTTTGAGGATTTTTTTGTCCACTCAGAGTAATTCAGATGAGATTAAACAAGCTGCTGCCTGTATCAATATCACACTTTCTTAATAAGCAACTTTTTAAAGTAGTTTATGTTCACAGCAAAATCAATGAGAAAATACTAAGAAATTACACACACACACACACACAATTTCCCCAATATTGACACCATACATCACAAAGATATTTGTTAAAATCAGTAATCTCTACTATGGAATTATTATAACCAAACATCTATATTTCACATTAGGATTCATGCTCAATGTGTTTTAGCACACGGATAATGATATCTATTACTGCTGTAGGCTCAGATATGGTTGACTTGCTTCCCAATATAGTTCCGTGCTGTTCTGTTCATCCCTTTTCTGGTCAGAACCCTGACAACTACTTCCCTTTTTATTCTCTCCATAGTGCCTTTACAAAATATCACATATGTGGGAATATACATTTGACCCAATAAGTTGGCTACATTCATTCAGCATTGTCTACTTAAGTTTCTTCCATGTCTTTCCTTACCTTCAGAACTCATTTCTGATAGTTCTTCTGTCTAGATGTAAACAAAGTTAGTATGCATTTAGTTATGGCAGAATATCTTGTTTGCTCTTAATTATTGACAGTTATGAATAAATCATCTATAAATATCTTTCCAAATGTTTTTCATATTTTATTAAGAATATATACAAAATGAATTTGTGTCTGTATTAGTCAGGGTTCTCTGAAGAAACAAAATCTATAGAATATAATATATGCATATGTTTATTAAAATAACTCACAATAAAAATAGTGTCCTTCAAGGTAGCCTCATTCTTGATTGGAATGTTCCACAAAGCCAAAAGATCATGAGAAGATCTCAAGCCTTTGCTCTGGAGGATCGGTGATGAACAGTGAACAGCAGCAAGGCTAGAGACCAGGCTCCAAAGGCAGCGGGAACAGCAACAACGTGATGGAAAAGGTAAAGTTCCAAGTCAGCTAAGGATGAAGGCAGCAGCAGCAGCAGTAACAAAGAAGGCCATAATGCTCTAAAAGCAAACAACGCACACAGAGTGGACTCCACAGCAAGTTGACACCAGATAAGGGAAGAGCAAGTCCCTCCTTTTTGCACCTCCTATTATCTGGTACACCACTAGAAAGGATCATCCACTATGGGCTGGGTTCTCTACAGCAATCAATCAAGTATTTGCAGACTTGTTCAGGGGCCTTCCAACCACTAACCTTCCACAGCTGCACAACAGTCTGCAACAGTCAAGTTGACACCAAAATGCAACCATAACAGTGCCATTGCCCTCTTGCTCTGCTTTCCCAAGCCCCTCATCTTACAACTTCCTCTACCATCATCAATCCAGCCATGTTCCTTCTACCCTCAAGTACCTCTGCATGTGTGGATTACCTGGCTCCCTTTCCTATACTTGTAAGAAACAAGGCTGTTGTGGTAATCTAAGTGACACTTCAGTGGGCAAACTTATAGGTGGAGAAGCTCTCCTACTTTTGTCTAACATCTGCCTAAAAGATTGTGACTGAGTGCAGCTGTTTCTTCTGAGATCTTCACTAGTCCATGTGGGAATGTTGATATGTTATCCATTGTGTAAATCTTGTAATAGATTTCACTGTAGTGAGCTCCTGCATACAGTAACCCTGTCATGACTAGAATGTCTGAATGGCATTACACTCCCCACCTTTAGGATCTTCAAGGTTCCCTGAGATTTGGGATGGAAGAGATTTTGTTGTCCTTCTTAGGATTGACTATTCATGACCTTGCAAGCTATCACACTAATCTTCCATTACAATAGGGTGCATCTTGGTTGAGTGATGAGAGTGTTTCTTATCTATGGGTATAATAAGAAATGTTTAAATAATAGTTCACTATCAACTATTTATAGTTAACACTAAGAAATCTCTTCCTGTTTAATGTTTATTTTATTCCCTTTCAATGGCATTTGGTCAGGTTTTCAGGACCAAGCATGTGTTTCCTGACAATAAGGAAAAGATTTGAACCTATTCAGAGAGGAATTGGTTGCCCAAGGGCCTTACATAATATTATTGCTCCACTAGATTCTTCTTAACAGAGTTGTCACAGTTTGCACCATCCACAGCTAAGCCACTGATCACTTTTCTTCCTCCAGCTAGTTTCCTTCCTTTTTTCTTTTATTTTCCTGATCTCTCACTCTTTACTATAGCCTATGCACTTTCTTTTCTTTCCTTTAAAACTTTTCTTCTGTAAATGCTGTAATCATCTCTTTGCCTATGTTCTTTTGTTGCAACTGTTTTAGGGTCTTTTTCTAATTCCCTCTCTCACCCACACCCACATTGTTTTCCTTTGTAGCTGGTGGATATGATAGAAATTTCCATTTCAATAAATCATACTGAAGGTTCAATGTTAGGATCCACTTATAAAGGAGAACATGCGCCTTCTGTCTTTTTGTGCCTGGGATATTTTGCTCACTACACTTTCTAACAACTCCATCCATATATTAATCCATTTTAATTCATTTTTGGAAAGCTGAAAAGTATTGGGGGTTGTCATAGTTAGGCACAGGTGTCAATTTGACTGTTGAGGGTTTGAGCTCTGGGCACATGTAGAATTATAGTTGAGTCAACCCCAGAGAAAATCTGCAGGAGATTGTCTAGATGATGGGAAAAGCCAAGCCCATGGTGGGTGTGACTAGGCCCTAGAATTTTAATAAATCACAAAGAGCTGGTTGAGAGAGTTGGCATCCTTTTGTACACTTGGCCAGACATGCTGGTAGGGCAAGTAAGGATCGTCCCTCTCTCAGCCATTACGTAGAGATGGTGTGGCCATTTCCCTAGGCTCTAGTGTTGGTGCATGCTCTCCCATCAAGCTGGACTGAGAATTGTAATCAGACTGTTTTAAGAAAATAAACCCCTTGTTCCCTTAAGTCATTTGACGGTGATCTATCAGCAACTATGTAGGAGAACTGCAATAGAATTATATGTACTACAGTGTCATTATCTACTCATTGGACCTATACTATTGGACATGTAGGTTTACTTCTTTACTATTGTGAACCTAGTTGCAATGAACATAGATCTACAGATCTCTGTAGTAAGATGCATTATTTAGGAATATTCCCAAGAGTAGTGTAACTGCGTCATAACAATTTTTAACTTTTTTAGGAACCTTCATATTGATCTCCAAAAGGGTTGTATATGTTTTCGTTCTCATCAACAATGTATAAAGGGTCCGTGCTCTCAACATTTGCGTTTATTGTGTTTTGGTTCAGGCCATTCTGATTGGGGTGTGATGATATCTCAGGGGGTTTTAAATTTGCGTTTCCTTAATAGCTAAGGTAGTAAAATTTTTGTAAAGTTATCTGTAAGATATTTGAATTGTTTTATCAAATTCTGTGAAGAATTTCATTGGAAATTTGATTGGTATGGCATTGAATCTGTATATTGCATTTGGTGGGATGGTCATTTTTACAATGTTAAATCTATCTGTGTAGGAACATAAGAGGTCATTCCATCTTCTGATGTCTTTTCTAATCTCTTTCTTTTTTTTCTCCCAAATTTTATTTTTAAATAATCATACTGCTCAATAGGTACCCTATCTTCTCCCTTCCTCCTCTCCTCTCCAGTCACCCCTCCTTGCACTCTTCCTCCTTCCCCCTTTTCTTTCACCCTCCCCTCTCTTCCTCTCTCTCTCTCTCAGTGATTGCCCCTTCCTCCCTCCCATCCCCTGGAACATCCTTTTGTGTGAAAGCCAAACCTTCCTCTGAGTCTTCCACCCTAGTAAGAGTTCGGGATTCAGTGGCATAACTCTGAGCTCCTTCTTGGGCTCCCTCTTAGCATGGGAACTCTATTATGACTCTTTAATCCCTTGCCTCTAAGGATCCTACTGCCTGGAGTTTTCTCCCCTGTGATCCATGTTAGATTAGAGGGTGATTGACATATCAGCCATTGTGAAAGTCAGGCAAAGTCTAATTCTGGCTTGACTGCTAAAGCCCTAACTTGTGTGGAGTATCTTGCATATCATTGGTCCTCCCCATCTTTAGGCTTACAATCTTCGGCCAACTCTGACAAAGTTCCCTGAGCTTCAGGATGAGGAGAGATTTGGCTAGTCTGGTTCCAGGTGTCTAATCTCTTTTTTTAGTACTTTGAAGTTTTACATTGTACAGGTCTTTCATATTATGAGTAGATTTATTCTAAAGAATTTAATTTTTGGCATTATCTTAAATGAAATTATTTCTTTCAGGTCTTTCTCAGCTTTTAGTCCTTGGTATATAGAAAAGTCATTGATTTTTGGACATTAATTTTGTAGCCTACCACTCATATTTATTATTTCAAGAGTTTTCTGATAGATCCTTTGAGAGTTTCTTAGGTATTTAATCATAACATTTGTAAATAGGGATATCTTGAGGCCTTTCTTTCCTATTTGTATCCATTTTATCTTCCTCTCTTCTCTTATAGCTTTAAGTAAGACTTCGAGTACAATTTTAAGCAGAAGTTGTGATACTGGACAACCTTTTCTAGTTCCTGATCTAAGTGGGAATGCTTCCAACTTTTCCTCCATTTAGGATGATCTTTTCTTTTTTTAAAAAAATTTAAATTTTTTTATTTATTATTTATTCAATTGTGCGTGTATGCGTGTGTATACGTGTGTATGTATGTGTGTGTGTGTGTGTGTGTGTAAAACCACGGGAGAATTCGGGAACCACCATGGACACCTCCACCTCCTTGTTTACTCTGCCCCAGGATTCACAGGCTCCACCCTACCAGGACCAGAAACACAGGCTGCCCCCGCTTCCGCCGGCATCTATATATGGGGTCTAGTATCCGAACTTAGGACCTTCTGCCTGCAAGGCAGAGGCTTAACCCCTGAGCCACCTCTCCAGCCCAGGATGATCTTTTCTTCAGGCTTACTCTCCACAGCGTTTATTATGTTGATAAATGTTTCTTCCACCCCTGTTATTTCCAGGCCTTTTATTATAAAAAGGTGCTGAATTTTGTAAAAAAAAAAAAAATGAGTAAATTGATGAAGTAATCTTGAATCTACTGACCAAAGAATGTCCTGGACAGATGGATTCAGCACAGAATTCTACTAGATATTTAAAGAACAACTAAAACCACTGCTACTTAAACTATTCCATAGAATAGTAAGGAAGGAACACTTCCAAATTCTTTCTACAAAGCTAATATTATACCAATCCCAAACTTAATAGATATTCTTAAAAAAGAAAACTATAGGCCAATCTCTTTGATGAAAACAAAGGTTTTCAACAAAATCTTAGCAAATCAGATTCAAAAATATATCAAAAAGATCATTCACTGTGATCAAGTAGGCTTTATCCTAGGCACACAAGGTTGGTTCAACATATGCAAATCAATAAATGTAATCCATCATGTAAACCAAACCAAAGTCCACGACCACATGATATACTCGATAGATATAGAAAAGGCTTTTGAAAAGACCCAACATCCTTTTATGATCAAAATCCTAGAGACAGTTGGAATGGAAGGAATTTATATGAACAATAAAAGCTGTATAAACAAGCCAACAGCAAGGATTATACTAAATGAGGAAAAACTTGAAACATTCCCGCTTTGATGAGGAACTAGAACTCTTACCACTTCTATTCAATATTGTACTTCACATCTTAGCTAGAGACATAAGACAAGAGATGACATGATCTTATATATGAGTGATCTTATATATATCTTATATCTTAGAGATTCTAAAAACTCTACCAGGAAACTCCTGGAACTAATACATAAGTTCAGTAGAGTGGCAGATTACAAAATAACAAAATAAATGTGCAAAAAATCAATGGCTTTCCTATACATCAATGATGAAAAAAGTGAAAAAGTCCTGAGAAGCAATTCTGTTTACTATAGCCTCTAATAACATGAAATGCTTTGGTTTAAATTGAACCAAAGAAGTGAGAGATCTTTATAATGAAAACTTTAAAACCCTAAAGAAAGTAATTACAGAAGACACCAGAAGGTGGAAAGACCTCCATGATCCTGGATCAGCAGAATCAACATAAAAATGATCATGCTACCAAAAGCAATACACGGATTCAATGCTATACCAATTAAAATCCCAAAGCAATTTTTTAAAGAAATTGATCAAACAATCTCAAAATTCATATGGAAGCAAAAAAAGGCCCAGGATAGCAAAAATAATTCTGAGTAACAAAAACATTGCTGGAGGTATCAACATACCAAATCTTAGTCTATACTACAAATCCCCAGTAATAAAAACAATCTGGGCCTGGCTCCAAAGTAGACATGTAAATCAATGTATAAGGGTTGATGGCTCAGATATAAGTCCACACAATTGTAGTCACTTGATCTTTGGCAAAGAGTCTCAAAAATTTCAATGGAAAAAGAACAGCATCTTTAACAAATTGTGCTTGCAAAACTGGATTTGCATATGCAGAAGATTAAAACTGGACTCATACTTGTCGCTATGCAGAATAACTAATTTCAAATGGATCAAGGACCTTAATATTAGGCCACAGACTGGAAAAACCTTTGTTCAAAGGATAAGTAACTCCCTTGAGCTGATTGGGCTAGACCAACAATTTCTAAACAGAAATCTAATAGCATAGACATTAGAACCAACACTCAACAAATGGGATCTTATGAAATTAAAGAGCTTTTCTTCTGATAAAAAGATTGTAAATCAAGCAAAAGGGTAACCCACAGAATGGGAGAAAATTTTCACTAACCACATATACGACAGAGCCCTGTTATCCAGAGTGCACAAACAAATTAAAAAACTATTAACACCAAGGAGATAAATAGCTCAATTAGAAAATGGGCTTTGGAAATCAAAAGAAAATTTTCTAGGGATGAAATCAAAATGTCTAACAAATATCTTAAAAAATGCTCCACATCCCTAGCCATCAAGGAGATGAAAATCAAAAAACTACCCTGAAATATCATCTCACCCCAGTCAGGATGTGAAAATCCACAATGCAAATACCACCAAATACTGGAGAGTATGTGGAAAGGGAACTCTCATATATTGCTGGTGGGAATGCCTTGCTTACACAAACACTCCGGTGATAAGTATGGTGAATTCTAAAAAAGTTAAGGATTGAAATGCCATGTGACCCTGCTATACCCCTACTGGGAATAATCCTCCATAACGCAGAAATTCACTACAGTGACATGAGTGCAACATGTTCATTGTGCCACTATTTACAATAGTAAGTCATGGAATCAACCCAAATGCCCAACAGTTGAAGAATGTGCTACATTTATACAATAGAATATTACTAAGCCATCAAAAAAGATGAATTAATGAAATTTGCTGGAAATTGATGGAATTAGAAAAAAATTATATAGAGTGAAGTATCTCAGACACAAAAAGTTCAACTCCATATGTTCTCCCTAATAAGTGGATTCTAGTTTCAAACCCACTTAATGACATATTCAAAGGTAATTCTCTGTAATACCCACTGTAATCCCAAAAGATTATAAACAGGATGGAAAGTGTTGCAGTGTGCCTGCATGGTTGATGATAAATGACCATCAAATGGCTTAAGGGAACAAGGGGTTTATATTCTTACTGATAGTCCAGATTCAGTCTGTCCTGCTTGATGGGAGAGCATCCTAACATCAGGCCGAGGGAACTGGCCACACCATCTTCACATAATGGCTGAGATAGGGACAATCCTTACTTGCCAGACCAGCATGTCTGGTCAAGTATACATAAGGATGCCGACTCTCTCAACCAGTTCTCTGTGTTTTATTCCAGTGCCTAATGCCACACACCTGAGCCTTTCCCATCATCCAGACAATCTCCTGCAGGTTTTCTCTGGGCTTAACCTAACCACTAATTCTCCACAAATGTGTTCAGAGCTCAAAACCTCAACTGTCAAGTTGACACCTGTGCCTAACTATGACAGAAGGGGAAGGAGGACCTTAAAAAACAGACTACTTCAGTAGAGAAAATAGGCCACAGTCAAGTATTGCAAGTCAGTAGTGATACATTAGAGCAGCTCACTCTCACTTCCCTTCACGGTCACTTGGGACAGAACAGATTTGAATTCACCAATCAGAGAGGATATAGGGATTGGCTAATAGACTGTAACCATCTGGCGAATGGGACACTGACACCCCCCCTTTCATTCCTGTGTCCTATTCCTATTCTTCCATCTACCTTTGAGTTTCATCTTATGTTAAGGTCTTCATTGAAACAATCTTTTATCTTTGGTTAACAGGTGAACTTTGATACCAATCAGGATGAAGCCAAGGGTGATGCAGGGAAAACAAAATTGAAAACAACAAACCATACTTCAGAATACCAAAGACTCTACATTATGCACCTGGAACCAGTCCGGCCAAACTCTTCCCATCCTAAAGCTTAGGGAACCTTGTCTAAGGAGGGGGGTGGCAATATTGTAAGAGCCTAAAGATAGGGAGGACAAACAATATGCAAGATACTTCACACAAGTTAGGGGTGCAGCAGCCAGAATTGGACTTTGTCTGACTTTCACAATGGCTGACATGTCAACAACTCCCAAAGTCTAACATAGATCACAGGGAGAAGGCTCCAGGCAGTAGGATCCTTAGAGGCAAGGGATTAAACAGTCATAATAGAGTTTCCATACTAATGGGGAGCCCAAGAAGGGGCTCCTGGCTATGCCACTGAGTCCTGAACACTCACTAAGATGGAGGACTCAGAGGGAGGTTTGGCATTCACACAAAAGGATGCTCCAGGGAATGTGAAGGAGGAAGGGGGTAACCTGGGATAGGGGAGAGGGAAGAAGGGAGGGAGGAGGGTGAAAGGAAGGAGGGAAGGGGCCAGATGGCAATGGGGGAGGATTGGGGAGGAGAGGGGACAGGAAGCGGATGGGTTACCCATTGAGCTTGTATGATTAGGCAAAAATAAAATGTGGTAGAGAAAAGGATTGTGTAATGAAAAGATTGCATAAAAAGTTATTAAATGTCTTTATTAGTGAATCGTGATTTTTTTACTTTGTTTAAATAATGAATTACAGTAATTGATTTGCTTATATTGAAGAAGCTTTTCTCTTCTGGAATAAGCTTAACATGGTTAAAGTGAATGATCTTTTTGGTGTATTTTTTAAATTAGGTTTTCTTTTGTTGTGTTAATGATTTTTGCACTGGTTTTCATTAATCAGATTGGCATATAGCTATTCCTTTTTGTCTTTTCTTTATTTGGTTTTGGAATCAAGATAATATTGATTTCAAAGAAAGAGTCTGGAGAACTTTCTTCCTTTTCTATTTTCTGGAATATTTTTGGAGTAATAGTGTTAATTGTTCTTTAAATGTTTAGTAGAACTGTGCACTGATTCATCCATTGTTGAGCTTTTTTTTCTTTGAAGAGGAAATGGGAGATTTGTAATTCCTGCTTCAATTTTAGCTTTATCACTTGTTTTAGTACTGTTTAAACAATATAATTTTTTTCCTGATACAACCTTGGTAAGCTGTATGTGTTTAGAAATTTATCCATTAGTTTTATGTTGTCAAATTTGGTGAAAGCATAAATTTTTGAAGTATGTCCTTATGATTCTGATTTTCCTTGGTATCAGTTGTAATAGATCTTTTTTAAAACCTAAGTTTAGTTTTCTCTCATTTGGCTTTGGTTAATTTGGCTAAGGATTAATCAATTTTTCCTATAAATTGTTTGTTTTATTGAATCTTTTATTGTAATCTTGGTTTCCATTTTGAATGTTTCTCCATAGATTCTATAAATTTCTGAACATCTTCTGCTTTGGGGAATGGTTCTTCTTGTTTCTGTTTGGCTTTAAGCTGTGTTACTGTGTTATTTACTTATGATGTTTCCAATTTTTTTAAATATGGAAAGCGTCACGAATTTATGTGTCATCCTTGTGCAAGGGCCATGATAATCTCTGTCCTTTTAATTTTATCCTTTTTAGTATATGTGCTGCTGAAGTGAGCATGTTTCTATTTTTTATATAGGCATTAATTGCTATGAGATATCATTAGGGCCACCTTTGTGTGCCACAGATTTAGGTGTGTCATGTTTTCTTTGATATCTGCCCAGACCCATTCATCATTCAGAATGATGTTGCTTATTTTTCAATAGTTTGTGTACTTCCTTTTATCTTGTCATGGATGTCTAGTTATTCCATGGTGTTCTGACTGTATAGGGTGCAGTTTCAATTTTTCTGTATTTGTGGAAGCTTGCTTATATCTTTTCTTTTACAGAATTTTTAAGTCTTCTTTGTATATTTTGGAAAACAATCCTCATCTCTGTGAACAGTTTTGTTTCAAGTATTTTCAAAATGTTCAAATGAGTATTTAGCTTATCTAACTTTTTAACATTATCTTACATAGCTACAACTCCAGAATGTGCCTTTGATACTGTGCTAAACTGTATCTTCACACTATTGGTAATCTAAGTTTAATAAATTAATGTGTAGAAGCTTTCTAGTTTGCATTACTCATTTTTGTATATGATTCATTTTTGTGTTAAGTTTCTCAGAAGAGTATAAAATCTCTATAGAGTCAATTTCTTCTAATGTAGATGTTTGGTTGTCCCTGAACCATTTGTTGATTTTAGCTGTACTCCACTATATCAAGCTTGACTTTTGTCAAAAGTCACCTCACTGTATTTACATGGCTCCTACCTCTATTTCTA
Organism: Typhlomys cinereus; assembly: GCA_023101885.1. Taxonomy (NCBI): domain Eukaryota; kingdom Metazoa; phylum Chordata; class Mammalia; order Rodentia; family Platacanthomyidae; genus Typhlomys; species Typhlomys cinereus. The sequence goes on from JALPQD010000020.1 coordinate 4,088,876, forward strand.
CTCAGTTCTACTTCAGCATTTGCTTATTCTTATAGTGGGAGTGTCTTAATTAAAATATTCTTGAAACCAATAGTAACAAGCTGTTTAATTTTGAGTTAGCTGTTCTTTCATTTTTTGTCTTTCCACATAAATCTCTGAATCAGCTTCTGAATGAAAAAAATAACAATTTTGAGATTTTGGTTATGACTGAATTGTATCTATGGATCAATTTGATAACAACTGCTATTTCAGTCATATTGATTCTTCTCATCCATTACCATGAAATATTTACTTTGGGTTATTTTTCAGTAGAGTTTTACTTTTACACTAGTATCTTGAATATGTTTTTATCCAAAAATATGAGTACATATTTGACTTATATGTTAGTATTTTATTAGAACTATGATAATATTAGTTATAAGTTTTAATCTCAAACTCCACTCTATAATTACTATTGTACCAGAAAGCCATGTTACAAATATCAGTCTGCGTCATGTTACTTTGCTATAATTTTTGCTATTTTCAATAGCTTTAGTTCTATTTTAATGATTTTCCTATGTAAATTATAATATAAAAACATTTCTCCAAGCTTTAAGTGCCAAAGTTTTTCTTATATTCTCCTAAAGAATTACTGTTGTTTTACTCTTAGAGCCATTGTCCAACTTGAGTTAATTCATAGTAAGCAGGGATGATACTTATTTTCTTACTCATGACTTTCTAGTAAGCTCAGGATGTTTTGATTAACAACTTACATTTCCTTAATTGGGATGCTCAAGAATCATTTAGCTATTACTGTGGTATTGTTTAGTCTTTGTGAGCTCTTTATTCTCTTTTTATTAATCTGTGTTAATCACTTTCCCTAACACATTTATTGTACAATTTCATGAAATTTGCAATAGTAATCCTCTATCATATATGTTTTGTATATTTAACGTTTTTTCTTTAGATTGTTTAGCATTTATTATAGGGTAACCCTACTAGTCAACATATTGAAAAAAAATGAACTGATTCACTTAAGTCTTTAGGAAACAAAAGCAGGATCAAACAGGAAAACTATCTAAGGAAAATAAATTTAAACACTTGCCCAGAATGCATAAAAGTAAATACTGTGTTAGTTAGAGAAATCAACTTGACACCTAGTAGACAGGTCTTTAGGCACAACTGAGTGACTCTCTATTAATAGATTAAATCAGATTCAGACAATGCTAAAAGGGGTTATTTTTGTTATGTTAACTAATACAGAAAGATACATCTTAACCGGGATGAAACATTCCCTGGACTGGGAACTTGAACTGCATTAAAGGGAAAAAGTACTCTGAGCACTGATATTCATTACAGTCTGTTTTCCAATGATGGATAGTATGTGACCAGTTGTTTCAAGATGATACTACTTTAACTTTCCCATAATGATACGATGTATGCCTGAACTGTGACAAAATAAGCTCCCTTAAGTTGCTTTTGTTAGGATATTTTATCAGAGAAATAAGAGATCTAACTCAGATGTATTTCCAAAATAAATTTGAATGCTTATTAAAAATTATTGAATAAAAATAGTGTATTTACTGTGCAAGAAATTAGTGTGACCTTAGTTATAATGAGAGAGGAAAACTACAGATGGATAGTCGAAGACTTGAAAATGGAAATGAAACTGTAGGAACCTGATACAGTATGACATCAAAGAATTTTGTAAAATGAGTGTGCTTCTTAAAAAATTCTAAGAAAAAAAAAGAACTACATGGATTAGGACTGTGGGAAAGAGTCAAAAAATTCCAGATAAAAAGTTATTGCAGTAGTGACAATGAATAGTTATTGTTTTAATATTACTCCAATGGATGCACTACTCTTGTTCCTTTAAACTTGATGATCACTTTGGGTTGCGCTTTGCATTATACTTTATATAAAACGATAATATATTATGTGTATATGTATTTAAAATATTTATAAAGCATCATTATTGAATTAGCATCTGTCTTTTCTTTTTTATAAAAACATTCTCTGTATTGGGCCTCGACCTTTCCTTATTTATTAAAAAATGGAGATTTTTAACCATTTCTCCTTTATAACTACTAATATATGAATTTCCTTGTGATTGCAAACTATCAACTATCAGTTAGACATTTGTAAATCTATCTTTTCATAGACATACATGTTTGTGTATATTACATTAATGAATGATATGTATGCATAATTTCTGTGGTTTTTTGTATGCATATACACATGAATATTTCTGTACTTCATTGAGGCACAACATTCATCACTGGGATTTTCTTTTTAATTCATACTCCTAGAAATCTCAGCATTGACCTATGTATTTTTTTTTGTGCTCTGTTGTGTTTCTTAAATGTCACCGTATCAATTGTTTTTAGAGTTTACTTTATTACTGAATGCATCGTATTTCAAAAGCTTTTTAGTTGTAAAAGTCTTCCCTTTTTGAACAAAATACGAATGCTATGGATTTTTCTTTTTCTTTATTGGTTTCTTTGGGAAATGTTCTCTAGGCTAACAATGCTTTATTCTCCTTGGCACCAAATAACCTTCATGACTCTGAGTAAATGATAAATAATTAAAGGCTCAGGCCAAACTACTCAACATCCTTAATGACTGTGTGGAAGTCCTCCAGAGGATACATTATATCATCCCTTGACAGTGGGAGGAATAAAGTAATATGCAATTAATCCTAATGCTATTTTAAGATTTTACTGGTAAATGTTTGGAGATATTGTGTTTCTGTATTACACAATTTATATAAAAATGGACAAAGACTTTATCAATAATTCTTTGGTAATTATATTTTAAATATTGTGTGCTATGTGGTTACATTACTAATAATGGACAAGCATATTGTTTTAAAGTTTGCTTCATGGTATAGCATCAAATTCAGCAAGAGGGTAACTTTACTTTGTCCTTGGCCATCTTACATGTAACTTGAAACTTACTCCCTACTGGCAAAGCTACTATTGTCCCTTAAAAGTTAGTATATAGTGTAATATCTATGAGAATGAACACTATCCTGACACACTAGAATTAAAAGTCTTTTTTAACATTGTAGAAATAAAAGTTTAATAGAGAGTGATGGGATCAAAAGAAATTTATAAAATTATCCATATATATATATATATATAAATTTTTTCTTAAATACTGGCAAGGTAAATGTATTAATGAAAGCAGAAATGTAACTTTTTTGATCACAAAGTGCTCTGTGGCCATATAGACTATATTCCCACGAGAATAAAGAAGGCCATACACTTACAGTCACCTGATTTTTGACATGGGGGTCCAGAAAACTTAATGGAAACAGGATAAGATCTTCAGCAAATGGTGCTGGCAAAAATGGATATTCACATGCAGAAGATTAAAATTGGACCCATATTTGTTACCATGCACAAAAATCAACTCCAAATGGATCAAGGACCTTAATATTAGGCCAAAGGCTATAAAAATCTTAATGGAAAGTGTAAGGAATTCCCTTAAGCTAATTGGGGTAGGTCAACATTTTCTAAAGAGAACCCCAATGGCATAAACACTAGAACCAACACTCAACACATGGAATCTTATGAAATTAAAGAGCTTCTATTCATCTAAAGAGATTGTAAACCAGGAAAAAAGACAACTCACAGAATGGGAGAAAATCTTCACTAACCACATATCTGATAGAGGTCTAATATCCGGAGTGCATAAAGAACTTAAAAAATTAAACACCAAGGAGATAAGTAACCCAATTAGAAAATGGGCTATGAAAATTAAAAGAAACTTTTTGAGGAATGAAATTTAAATGTCGAACAAATACCTTAAAACATGTTCTACCTCCCTAGCCATCAGAGAAATGCAAATTGAAACTACCTGAGATATCATCTCAGGCAGATCAGGTTGGTGAAAATCCAAAACATAAACAACTACAATTGCAGGAGAAGATGTCCAGGAGAAGATCATGCATTGCTGATAGGAATGCAGGTTACTACAACCACTCTGGAGATCAGTATGATAATTTCTAAAAAAAGTTAAGGATTGAAATGCCATATGACCCTGCTATTCCGCCACTAGGAATAATCCCTAAAATTGCAACATTTCACTATAGTGACATGAATACATCCATGTTCATAGAAGCACTATTTACAATAGCAAAGTCATGGAATTAGCTTAAATGCCCAACAATTGATGAATGGATAGTGAAAACGTACATTTATGTAATGGAATATTACTCAGCCATCAAAAATGAATTAATGAAATTTGAAAGTAAATGAATGGAATTAGAAGAAATTATACTGAGAAAAGTATCCCAAGCACAGAAAGTTGATGACAAATGTTCTCCCTTGTAAGTGGATCCTAGTTCCGAACCCTCTTAATGATACTTAAAGGTAAATCTCTGGAACACTCATTAAAACAGCAAAGTCTTACAGCTAGGAAGGAAGGGGAAGACCCCAAGGAAAAGGAGACAAAAGAGCACAGTTCCATAGAGAAATTAGGCCACAGTCATTTAAGGCCAGTAAGTAGCAGGCTATCTGACACTGCTCACTGTCACTTTTCTTCCTGTTCATTTGGGATTATATGGATTTGAAGAGCTGGGCATATCTCCCCAATCATGGTGGGCTTGTGGGCTGGCAGTTAAATGGTAGCCAACTGGTAGCCGGGAGACAGACCCTACTCTCTACTATGCCCTACTCCTACTCTTCCCTCTACCTTTAAGCTTCTTATGTTAAGACCTTCTTTTAAGCATCTTTTACCTTTGGTTAGAAGACCACAACACCCAAACAAGATGCAGCCAAGTGCAAGTAGCACAAAACTGAAAACAACAATAAATCTTAATTCAGAATACCAATGACCCTACAATGTTCACCGGGAACCAGACAGGCCCAATCTCTTCCCATCATAAAGCTCAGGTAACCTTGCAAAAGAGAAAACTGTAAGACTGTAAGAGCCTAAAGGTGGGGAGGTCCACTGATGGACAGGATATTTCACTACAAGTCTGTGGTGCTGCAGCCAGGATCTTGCTGCAATGTGATTGGAGAATGCTAATTGTCATAGTCAGACACAGGTGTCAGCTTGACAGTTGAGGGTTTGAGCTCTGGGCACATTTGTAGAGAATTAGTGCTTGACTTTAGCCCAGAGCAAAGCTGCAGGAGATTGTCTAGCTGATGGGCAAGACCCAGCCCATGATGGGTGAGACTAGGCCCTATAATAAAATACAGACAGCTGATTGAGAGAGTTGGCATCCTTATATATACTTAGACAGACATGCTAGTCTGGGAAGTAAGGATCAAGAACACTTACAAAGATAAATTATTTTAAAGGCAAATCTCTACATAAAAAGAATTTTCAATTTTGAATCATATCTACCAAATCTCTTAAAAGAAAGCAGTATATTTTGAAGGACGAATAACAGTATCTAGCAGTTATGGTATCCTTGAGATATAAAAGGCATAAATAATAAAAACCTTGCTGACAAGCACCTGTTTGAATGTGGTAATTCATACTATTAATTTCAGTGATACATAAAAATGTATGCTCTGTTATGTTTTATTCCATTCATATGCAAAAAATTTTCTATTTTTAAATTAAGTTCCATTGTAATAAGGATATCTTTTTTTCTCTAATAAAATAGGAACACAATTTCTACAGATAAAATATAAAAATCAGAATCAAGCTAAGATGGAAAATGTCCTTCTATTAAAATATATTTTCTAGTAAATTTCTACAGAAGCTGAGTAGAGAAGGCTGCAAATATTAGACTAAACCACTAGTCAATAATATTTCAATGGCAAAAACAGAGAAAATTTTGATGTAAAATTTGCCATTGGAAGATTTATTTTGGGAACTGTAGCACATGCATTTAAAATAATTTTAAAAACACTGAATGACTGATGGTGTAATTATGAAAAATGTGGTTACATCTGAATGCATACATTATACTGCAGGTGTGAATTTCAGATGACATTGGAATCATTAAAGTGACATCTTCTTAATAAGAAAGGGATATTTAACTATGCAAAGATGTTTGTCAATACACAAGGAATGATACATACCTGTAGACTCACTTCCTTCTCTTTTAAAATAAGCATATTTTCAATATTTTGTACAACATTGTTGTATTTTGTTTTTCTTATCCATAATATGTATCTTTGCAACATTTATCTTATTATTTTATTAACCACACAAAAGCATATTGCTTTTACAGAGTAAAAAATCTGAAATATAATTTGCTTTATGCCTTTTTAAATATTTGGAAAAATGTTTATTTTATACAATATGTTTATTCTAGGACATTAGTAATAATTGAAGTTTATTTTTCAGAGAAAAGTGTCATTAAGAACAAGGAAACAACTTAAAACAAAGGAGCAGGATCAGCAATATTATTGAAAGCTTTGACCCAAAATAAAAAACAGCCCAAGTTCTGCTAGTAGTAAAATAAACATTTTACTCTTTTATAAACTCTCCTTATACATTATATTTCATATGTGTTTTTCATATCTGTGTTGGATTTGTAAGTTGTGAAAAAGTCACTTTGATGATTTCTTTGCATCAAGTCTTAGGGATAAGAATTCTGGAGGCCACACTCTCCATCTCAAGTGGGACCTTGTGCTTTATTCCCCCTCCTTGTTATTTTGCTTTAGCTTTTCACCTTTTTCTGCTTCTCTAAAGGCCAGTTGCTAGTCAGGGTTCTCTCGAAGAACAAAATCAACATATATATATATATATATATATATATATGCATATATATGTATGTATGTGTATATATGTATTTAATAAAGTCATGTATATGACTTTATCAAATCAATTAACAATAGAAGTAGTGTTCTTCAAAGTAGTCACAGGTAGCTGTTTCATTCTTGACCAGAATATCTCACAAAGTCAAAGGATTCCAAGAAGTCCTAGAGTTTCTACATTGTTGGAGGTTTGAAGATACTGGACTCTGAAGGCCGGATACGCAGGTTGGCGATGAAACCAGGTTTCAATGGCAGCAGTATCAGCAGCAAGCTAGAAAGAGTCAATCTCTTAGTCAGCCAAGGGAAAAGTCAGTAGTGATAGCAGAAACAAAGAAGAAAAGATGAAGCTCAATGAAGGCAATGATGAGTGGACTCAACAGCAAGTCAACATAGGATAAGGGAAGATCAAGTCCCTCCTTCCTATTAGTCCATCACTGTTAAGCACCACTCACCATGGGCTGGATTTACCACAACAATCAAGCAAGTATCTGTATATTTATTTGAGAACCTGCTCCATCCATTGATACTTAACAGGTGTGTCCCAAGCAGACTTCAACTGTCAAGTTGACACTCAGATCTAACATAACAGTCCACTTATGAAAATGTAGGACCTGAACTCCTGCTTGCGTGTCTCTCCTTCACTTCTTTTTTAAATATTTATTTATTTAATGTACTTATTTATTGTGTTGGTGTGTGTGTGTGTGTGAGAGAGAGAGAGAGAGAGAGAGAGAGAGAGAGAGAGAGGGTACTGTGTGTCCCTGTTGAGGACCAAGGGTGACTTTACAAATCAACTTGGATTGCTTCTACCTCCTTTTTGCTTTGCCCTGGGATTTCTCAAGCTCTGCCCACCAGGGCTGGAATTGCAGGCCACCTGACTTTATGTGAGACTTGGGATAACAGCTCAGGACCTTTTGCTTATAAGGCAGAGTCTTAACCCCTGAGCCATCTCTCTTGACCTCTTTTTTAACATATATTTATTTTTTAGTGTTTCATATGTAAATATGCTGAATTTATGACATTTTCACACCTTAATCCACAATGCTACTTACAGTCCTTTATCTCCCTTGTCAGAATCCCTATTCTCAAGTCTTTTCACTTATGTGGGCCACTGTATTTCATCTGGTTTACCTGATATATCTGACATGATTCATGCAGAAACAAGTATCATAGATCAGTGAATATATAATTGAGAAAAGCATCTTCCTTTTCCTTCCTATCAGCTTTTGTCCTCAGTTTCTCATGGAGGCATGGAGTTTCTTGAGATTTTTTCCCTTCAGTGGTGAGATATTGATATGATATTCCCATGTAGTTCTTATGAAGGTGTATATATATATATATATATATATATACACACATATATATATCTGCTAAGAAATAATGTATATCACAACCTATAATTTCTTTTTTAAAGTATTTTGTGTATATTTTATGTGTTTAAAGAAAACGGTTATCGGAAGATGGCCTTCCCTCCACCATGTGTTTTCTAGGAATTGAAATTAGATTGTCAGGTTTGTAAATAGATACCTACCAATTGAGCTTTCAACCATACCCCCTTTCCTTTATTTCTTCATTGTTTCTGGGCCAATGATTCTCAGGAAATCACGTTTTCTTTATTCTCATTCCTTCTAAAAAAATGTTTACTTACTTGACTCATCAGTATGTTTCTAATAAATTCGATTTGAGTGTCTAAAACACTATAGTTGCATATGATCTAAATATACATATAAATAGGAGATTAAGTCCTTACTGCATACTCTGAAGGTTTGTGATTGCTCTGTGCAAAAATGTTTCCTTGGAGTGGTGAGCATAAGACTAGGAGAAGGAAAATTGATGGGTCACATGATAGAATGATACTTCCTTCACCTGAGAATTAGGTATAATTTCCAAAATTGGATGGGAACTTTGTTTCAAAATACAATGGTTTTCTATTTTTTTTAAAAGACAATGGAAAAATAAAATAAGGAGTATGAGACAAAGGAAGAATGAAGATATTTTCCATCATTTTCATATATTTCATGGCATGTGAGAAAATGAAAATGTAGGTAACAGAAAATATAACATCAATATTGCCTGGTTATGAGTATGAGAAAAGAAACCTAAGGCAGAGAGGAATACAGATGTGCAGGCAACAGAGGGCATAAGGGGAAATGGCCCTAATGAGACCAATTTCAGTAGAGAGGATGAAGCCAAGTTAGCATTGGTCAAAGACATTATGAGGAGAAAGAAATTGCTGAGAACAAAAGGTAGATGTAGCATGAGGTACACGGTAGGTAAGGTTTCCACTTTAATATAACTTTCACTTTATTGCAGAAAGAACATAAAAAAGGAGGATAATGATATTAAATTGTGGCAAGTGATATTAAGAAAATTAAAATAACTGTTGGAAACCCAGCATCTGGTGATGGTGGAAAACATCAGTGAAAATGTGACATTTAAGCTGGCAACAGATTGGGCAAGGGGAAAACTGGGCTGGGCCATATGTTTCTATGCTTACATTCCTTTCCATTTTCTGTGTGTTCCTGGCCATGAGATGCTTTTAAACATCCTAGTGGATACATAATTGGGAAGGGTTAAGATGTTTTCTTAAGTTAGCCCTTTCTAAATTCAAGTTTTTTTTGTCATATAACTATTCATACTATTTCATAGTATCATATGAAATGATTCAATTAAGAGAATGTACCACATCAGGGTATATATTGTATACTTCACAATTACTATATACACAGAGATTATTGATATATAATGTTCAAATTCTACATTGCAATTAGAGTTTATATGGTATATTACACTTTATGCACTGAAGCTTTTAGGAGTGAGTATTAAGCCAAGACAAAAAGTATCAATTCTCCTTTGTCATTACATTTCGTCTACCAGGGAAATGGAAGGCCAATATTGCCATTATGATGGTCAATATAAATTCTTCAAACTTCAGTTTTCCTAAAGTTATAATCATGAGTCTTCTGATGAAATTAATGAATAAGTGACAGGACTGTTCAGACAACACTATTTTAATTTGTATATTTAATCCTAACAATATTCATTGCTTCTTTTGCCATAAATGCTTCAACATGTTGCATATACAATCAACAATTAATATGCCAATTGATTATTTATCTTTAAATTACCAAAGAGTATATAACAGACAAAATACAAACTATCTGCTATTTTTAGCAACAAATTGCCAACCTTTCAGTAAGGAATTGAAGTAGAATCAGACTGCCTTACCGTCATAGTTAGGCACAGGTGTCAACTTGACTGAGTGTTTGAGGTCTGGGCACATTTGTAGAGAATTAATAGTTAAGCCCAGAGCAAACCTGCAAATATTGTCTAACTGATGGGGAAGGTCCACACCTTGGTTGGTGGGACTAGGCCCTGGAATAAATTATGGAGAACTGGTTGAGAGATTTGGCATCCTTCTGTACACTTGGCCAGACATGCTAGGATTGTCCATCTCTCAACCGTTATGAAGTGATAGTGTGGCCAGTTCCCTCCCTCTGCCTTAGTGTTGGCATGAGCTCTCTTGTCAAGCTGGACTGAGAATTGTAACCAGAAAATTGTAAGAAAGAATAAACTCTTGTCCCCTTAAGCCATTTGATGATCATTTATCAGCAACCATGCAGGCAAACCATAACAGAATTTGGTACCAAGGAAGTGGGAGTGTTGCAGATAAATGTGACTATGTGGATATTGTGGCTTTTGAATGGTTTCACTGGACAAAGTTGGAAATGCTTGAAGATTTTTTACTTTGTGGATTACAAAAAACATTCTGCAGAGTTTAGTGGGTCTTTTGGAAGACAGCAATGAATCGTTTGGGCCCATTTTCTGATGAGGGAACAAGGACTTTGTTGAAGTTGAATTTGAACATGATGGACTGGTTTGCTTGATAGTGAAGAGCTGTGTTGGTAGTCTTGAAGCTCTGGATGTGCAAAGGGCAGGCAGTAAAATATCTGCTGTTGTTGTAGAAACAAGTATCAGTGAAGGAAAACCTAGTCACTTGCACTGGGACAGTGGAATACATGAAAACCACCCTAAAGTGAATTCGTGGTTTGAAAACCCAGATTCCTTCATGGGCCGAAAGCTCCTGTTTCTTGCCCTGTTCATGGAAAGCAGCAAAAGCTTGACACCAAGTGGTAGGGTAGAGATCCTGTGAGAGAAGACGAAGTTTATAGCCCCAGAGGCAAACCTAGAGTTCTGCTGGAGATGCCAGAACTGTGGGATGTATGCTGACAGGGGACAGCTGCAGAGAGAGATTCAGCCTGGTTCAGAGGAATTCTGCTTTTACAACTTTAAGCTCCAAACAGGGATTGGGAATGCCTAGAATTTTTGAGCCATCTTGACTAAGTGATAAGCAACAGAAGAAGATAGACATTGAAGTAAAGGATGTAGTATATGATTTACTGGACTTTGATCTTTTTAATGTTTTCTTGTTTTAAGATCCTTCTGTTTTAAAGTTTTTATCTGTTTTAAAGTAAAACTTCTTCTGATTTAAGATTCTAAACGTTAAGAAACTTTGAACTTTTAAAATCTGAAATTGAAGTTTTAATGAGAAAACATTTATAATTTGCCCATGAAATGTATTTATATTTTTAAGATAACTTTTAACATCTATGGGGACAAGGATTGAAGGGTACAATTTAAAAGTGCTATTTTTTATGTCAAGTTGACAAGGGTGGAGTATCAATTTAACTGAGCGTTTGAGTTCTGGGCACATTTGTAGAGAATTAATGATTAAGCCCAGAGCAAACCTGCAAAAGATTATCTAGCTGATGAGGAAGGTTCACCCATGGTGGGTGGGATTAGGCCCTGGAAATAAATCATGGAGAGAGCTCATTGAGAGAATTGGCATCCTTCTGTACACTTGGCCAGACATGCTAGTCTGGCAAGTAGGATTGTCCATCTCTCAACCATTATGTGGTGATTCTGTGGCCAGTTCCCTCTGCCTTGGTGTTGGTGGGAGCTCTCCTGTCAAGCTGGACTGAGAACTGTAACCAGAAAATCATAAGAGAGAGCAAACCCCTTGTTCCCTTAATGATGTTCCCATTTGATGGTCATTTATCAGCAACCATGCAGGAGAACTGCAACACTTACAGTAATTTTAGTTGATCTAATGATTAAATTTAAGCACATAACCTTGATTAAACATATAAATTTCTCATTCATGAAAATGACAAATTGGTAATAAATCTCATCTAACCTCATCTAAGAAGTGATCTTTGTTGTTTTCTATGACTAACCATAAAATGTGTATCTTAATCTGGTTCTGAATAGATACTGAAAAGAAAATGAGAGTGGCATAGGCATCTGATTCTTGAAGACATCAGTCTTATGGTGTCATATGTCACTTCTGCTTACAGTCCAAGGCTGCCCTACGGTTAATATTTTATAGGGGGATCAGGATAGGTGACTTATATCTTTGATTATAAAATGATCACGATGGACAATAAATAAAAATGTACTAGAAAAACCCATTAAAGAAAATATGAGATCGTATTTGTGACTTAATGCGTGTAAAAAATTAAAAAGTAGAATACAGAAAATACAACATAAAATGGCCAAGATTTTGTTAAAAAAAACCCTGCTTTTAAGATACATCATGAATAATATGCAAGAGAAAAGAAAATAAATATTTGTAAAATACGCATCTAAGCAAGGTTTGGTACTAGAAAATGTAAAGAAATTTCTATGGATTAATTTTTTCAATGAAGAAAATAGGTGAGCCAAACACAAAAATATACAGTGTGTTCTCAGGGAAATTGAACTTAGAATCACAATAAAATGCAACAAAAAATATCCACAAAAAGAGCCAAATCAAATTAAAACTAGGTCTACAGTATTAAGCTTACAAGGTCTCAAAACAATATGAATTTTCATCCTCGTTGGTCAGAACATAAGATCATGCATAAAATCATGCAAAAAACTGAGAATTTCTTACAAAACATCTGAGCTTATCATGCCTCAGAGATTTCTGTAAACTCATGGTTACAAAGAAGACCATGTTTAACTTAGTGAGTCACAAAACAAAATGAATAGACATGAATGTCAGAGGTAGGGGTAGACATGGGTGGTATATAGAGAAGAAGTATGAATGGTGAGCTTGTTCTCTATTCATTATATACTTGGGTGAAAAATCCAATTAATGTGTTTGCCAAAGTTCAGTCAATTTTTTACTTCATTCTATTTAAATTCAGGATAATATAACTTGCAACAGCCCATGATTTCTATCAAATGATGTTCATGTTGATATATGGTGGGACAATACTTAGATGATAAAAATATGAGATAAATTGATGTTTCAGTAACAATATTGCTCAATGTATGATCAAGGAAATGTTGAAAGTGAATATTAATGTTTGTGAACAAAATAATAAATTTATTTTAACTTTTTATAGTTTAGAACTTTTTCAAAGCAAGCATATAAAATAGTCCCATTCTAATTTTTCTGGTTTATTTAAGCAAGTACTCTTAAGTAAAATAACAAATTGATATAAAATTTTCTATTCTACATACAACTAAATCTAGCAAGGTAATATAATTAATTGTAAATATGACATAAGCTTTCTTAATGTTAGTAAGTTTATTATTAGATAAACAGTTCAAATTGCTTATTTCCTAACACTATCATATTGTTCAGAGAAGACACAGAGAGAGAGAATCATGTTTATTCAAGCCATGGAGCCATGGGGCACAGGTCATAGGGGCAAAATTGAAGGTCATAGGACAACTTCTGGGGCTCAGTCTCTCATCATGCAGGCAGGCTTCCAGTTATTTAACTCAGCCAGCCATGCTTGTGAGCAATTTCCTTTCCTATTCAGCTATCTCATCAACCCCTCCTGCATTATTCTATAACTGAAAAGTATTATTGCATCATTTTCTGACTGAATACCAAAGCATTGAATAGATATTTAATATCTTAAAATTTAAAAATCTTTAATTTATTATTTCTAGTTATACATATAATTGCATGAGAAATTTAGTTAAATCAATTATAATTTTTCTCATTATTTTTATTAGAAGAGTGTAAATTATGATAAATGAATTTATTTGTTGATTTCTGTTTAAGACTACAAATGTGATGTGACCAGTTCCCTTGCTCCTGCTGCTTGACCCCGCTGCCATGATGAACTATGGCTGGAATTGTGGGCCAACAAACTTTTTGTGTGGTTAGTATTAAATGTCAACCTAACACGTAGAAGTAGGTCTTCAGACCCACCTGAAAGCCATTCACTGATTGACATTGGCCTCTGCTCAGGCATATGAGGGACTGTCCTGACTGCATTCTCAATTTGTGGAGTTCACATTATGGGCTGACCTCTCTTTCTTCTGGTGGTAGTCAGGGCTGAACAAAGAAGGAGAGAGTTAGCCAAGCATAAACAAGCAAATAATAAACAAGTCACTGTGCATGCATTCAATTAATCTGTTTCTTTCTGTGGATGTGATATAACGAGCTTCCTTTGCTCCTATTGCTGTTACTCTTTTGCTATAGTTCAAAAAATTTGTGGCATCAAATCATAAAGTAAAGTGAGACAGACATTTTATATATATGACATTGTAGATTTATATGAATATACATAAATTATCAATATTCACATTGAATAATTTTTTAAAATTATTTATAATCAAACTAATTTTTAAATTTGCATTGTCCATGAAAATGTCTTGCTTCATAATTGTCATTTTCAAGCAAGGAAAACAAAACTACCAACAAACATACAAATATGTTTCTTTAAATGCAACAGATTCTTTATTGTTGTATAGAATTTCTGTTTTTTTCACTTTCTTTTATTGATGAGCATTATCCTTGGAATTCCAGACATGTACACAATATATTCTGTTTACTTTCTCCTATAACTTTTTTCTCTACTACTTCCTAGTTGCCTGCCTTTACTGCAAGTCTTCTTCACATATTCATGTCTTTTCTGGTTTCCTTTGTTTCTCACTAGTTTATCTAACTGCTTAGGATTATCTCTTTGCACTAAGATAGCTGCCCAGTAGTTACACAACTGAATATTTTTATTTCCTCCCACTCTGAGAAATTATTAGTTGTGCACTATTCATCAGGACTTTGTAGGATCTCAACTATGTTCTTTAGTTCACAATTGACCTTTGGTTAGATATGTCCGTGAAAGACTTAGTGTCAGTAACTGCCTGTGATGTTGTATACAGATGTGTTATTTTTGAAATAACATTTCACCAATATTTTCCTTGTTTTCTGGGTTTTACATTCTTTCTCCACTCTCTTCCAAAATGGTTCCTGAGCATTTAGTAGTGTGGAAATGTGTTATCATTGTAGCTCACTTGCATATATTTTATGACCTACTTAGAAGAAACTACATGGCAGCCCCAGCCACTGAATGAGCAAGTAATATTAATACGTGGGCTATAAGAACAAAAACAAATTTCTGTGAAACAAATTTATCAAGTTTATGATGAGTGCTTGTGTGTATACATGCACGGGTATGTGTGAAAGAATGTAACTGAATGGGTTTTAATTCACAATATTTGGAGTTCCAGGAGAGTCTTATCTCTTCTAATCTCTTTTAAGCCAATCCTTAAAGCAGGCAGTGTAAGTTTTCTCTTATTATCAATCCTTCTTCAGTATTCTTACGTAAGTCGCGCATAAGAAGACTTTAAAGCACACTATTTTCCCACCCTGGATCTACTTTGAATACACTACAATTGTTCTCTAGCAAAAGAACTTGAGGTCTGTGCACTGGGATTTCAGCTTGTTATTTGTCTTCTTAGCAGTCAGGGTTGGGAACCTTCCAGGGCAAAGTTTGGCTTTGAGAAGAATATGTTGTCATCACACAGAAGCTTGCTATAAAAACAGAAAATCAGACTGTATTCCAGCTCTACTGAATTACAATGCAGAGGTTCAAAATGTCTCATAGAAATACATTTGCCTACTAAAGTTTGAGGACCACTCAGGAAGATATGAGCACCTGGGGCTATGTCCCTCAGGTGTAATTAAGCAGAGCCGAGTTAAGCAAATCATTCTGTTAAATGAAGGAAGAGGAATGTAAGGTCCTGTAGAGAAGCCCTCTACATGGCCTTGCAAGAAAAAGTTTAATTGTCTCTTAACTAGCAAAGTATATAGGATCTGGATATTGAGAGCCTCTTATTAATTCTCCTAAGGATCTAAAACCTTTTTCTAGCATGTCCACTAAGCTAACTCTGAACACTAATCTGTAGAATCACAAGATTAAGCACCCCTTACCCTTCTGAGGTAAACCACCTTTTAAGTGACTGCTTGAGGATTGCTAGCAGGGATTGAATTATCTGACTTTCCAGCTGTCCCTTATCCCTCTTTTTTCTTTTCTCTTCTTTTCTAGCATCAATTCTATCTTCCTTCCTTTTTAAACCATAGGTCTTTTAAATAAGATAATTTTTAGAGTATTTGCTTTTATTATTCAGAATATATTTAAAGTATGTGTTCACTAGTACATGCCTGTGTGTTTGCGTGCATGCATGCCTGTTTGTGAATGTTTATGTGACATAGCACATGTGCGTACAACTTAGTGGAGCTAATTCTTTCCATCCTCCTTTATATTTGTTCTGCTGATCGGTCAGGTCACTGTGCTTGTGGACAAACACTATTTTGCACTGAATCATCTCAGCAACAGCATCTTTAGCTTTGCTAATGCTAGATATTTGTTTCTTCAAAATGCCATAATCCTCTTTAAAATAAATGTGTTGGCTGTCCAAACTGTTGTTCTTATTACTTGAATTAGCATGTTAGATCACACATAATACTTACAAGTCCCCACGCATCATTGCTAAAAAGGTAATTTTTTTTTCTTTAGTCAAGATCTTTGATCTTTTATCAGGACTTCCAAATTAGCTGATTTCGTAATTGGAAATTGTAAAAAAAAAATAAAAAATAAAAAATAATTGGAAATTGTTATAGTACCATAGAGAAATGATAGGCATATGCTAGCTCAACTAATACAGATATTCAGTATCAGAACTATTATTAAAAATATTATATTTTCTTTCAGGCACAGGAATATAATCATAGTTATTTACATTTAAATTATCAAATTAAATAATACAAATTATCAGAGAATTTAAGAAACAGTCTCATCAAATACATAAGTCAACTACCCAAGGCCATAAATATGATGGATCAGTTAGGACACTTCCACATTCAGAGACTACAACTACAAGATTCCTTGGTCTTCCAATATCACCATATCATCTTAATGGTTGATGTCTAACTTTCCTAAGACAGGCAATCAGCTGTATGTAGTCTTCCACTCTATTAAACTGGGAGAGAAATGAATAGATGTGTTCTTGCAAACAGACAAGAAGTAGTGAGCAGCATTTATATTGAAGACATCAAAGTATAAATCACAATTGTGTACATATATTATTAAGATTATATATGTACATATACACATTCTTTTGTATATAGGAATGTATGCATGCATATGAATATATATGCTATAGGCACTTTGCATAACATACATATATGTTAGTTACTAGCATACCTATAAACAGAATGTACGTTAGTTGCATGTAACTTCTTGATTCTCTTCAGTAATCGTAGCAATTTCAGACCTTCTATCCTTTCCTAATTTATGTTGGTTATATGAACAATTACACAGGTATATGCATATTTATTTAAAATCATTAGATATTAGTACATTAATTCTTATTAGCAGGGATGTAGGCTTGGAACATTTAGATAGATTTGTATTTGTCTTAAAATAATTTATCTGTTTTGAACATTTTTTTGTATGAGTAGAACAGTAGGCTATTGCTTCAAACATTTTATTTCTTTTCTCTGTAAATATTTCTGTAGGCAATATTAGAAACATATATAAATAGACACTGAAGAATTACTAGAGTAATTGAACACACTCCTGCTTCAGCAACTCTATTTGAAACTCTTTTATATTTGTTGTTTACAACAACTCAAGATAAAATGTAAATTTTCCCACAGGTTCTTAAAATAGATGTGTTTAAAGAAATTCTCAGGAGGAACATAAGAGTTGAATAACAAGAAGTTTTCCTTTTATAAAGCCTTCTTAGCATATTTTTTCTTAGGGCAATTCAGACAGACTAAACAATTTTGACATAAATAAGAACTGCCTATATTGTAATTTAAAAAGAAGTCTTGAAATAGGTATGTCTCCTCTTGAGAAGAATTGATGTGCATGTACTATGAAAACTCATTCCCAAATGATAATTGAAGCATTTTTCTTTTTTATCTGTGAGGTGATTCTTATAATAAGCAGAAAGTGTTCTAATTTGAAAAGAAGGGGAAAGAAGGGAAAAATAACATAGTTAACTCAAAAGTACATGGTGAATAGAACAACAAATGGAACTCACTGGAAATTTTTTTCTTATTTTTAATGTGCATTATTAAAGCTTCTAAAATTAGTTCTGTATTTTCTAAAAAATACATAATGTAGTTCCTGAATAATGTACTCACACATACTACAACACTTCAGACAATAGCATATTATTGATTTAAAGAGAAAACATTATAAGCGATATATCTTAGTCAGCTTGGGATTCCATAAAAAGTATACCATACACTGGGTAACAAGGCACACATATGGCCAATTTCAGATAAGACCTCATTTCTGGCTGTAGATGAGCATCTTTTTGCTGTGCCCTTACCTGACAGTGAATGAGGGTGACAGAATCATCATTACTTACATCCTTACTACAACAAAAATGGAAGAAAGAAGGAAAAACAAAAGAAAATTTGGCTAACTTTTAATAACAACATTTTTTTAGCCATCACTGGCAAATTGCTGTCCTCCAAATTGGAAGCACAGAGAAAGAGAGAATTGCATGTTCCTGGAAGGGAAGCTCAGAAGTGACATCCCATTGCTGGATTCAGTAAAAGACAGGAATAAACTGTAATAAGTGCTTTGCTGGAAGTACATTGTGAAGAAACTTCAAATTAAAAGTTGTGGTGAAAGAGTTGGGAGTGTGTTACTGCCAATCAACACTTCTGTATCTTTGGGGATACAGGGGGTTCAACACATCCTCAGAGCAGGTTCAAGAGATTCCCTTTGTGCTTCCATCAGAGAAAGAAACACAGCCAGAACATTCTTTCTAACAAAAGACCTCTCACAGACAATCAGCATCCTGAAACCAGCATCTTGAGCTTTACCAGAGTTAACTGACTTAGAGAATGTAAATACCAAATTTTTCAAAGTGGAGTTTGTGTGTGTGTGTGTGTGTGTGTGTGTGTGTGTGTGTCTGTGTGTGTCTGTGTGTGTGTCAGAGGGCACTGTGTGTTCCTGTGGAAAACCAGGGGTGACTTCAGGAATTATCTTGGGTTGCTTCTACCTCCTTCTTGCTTGGCTCTGGGATTTCCCAGGCTCCACCTACTAGGGCCAGAAGTACAGGCCTGCCATTTCTGCCTGGTATTTTTATGTGGGACCTGAAGTCCCAGTTCAGGACCTTCTGCTTGAGAAGCAGAGCTTTAACCCCTGAGCCATCTCTTCAACCCAAGAGGTTGAATTCATTTTTAACATTGACAAAACATTTGATAAGAAAATGTTTCGTTGTGATATTTTGTAGCACCCATTATATTCTCATGACATTTGCATTTTAAAGATTAAATGTTTTTCATCAATTCATGAAACATTTATAAGCTACCTCAGTCATTGTTAATATTATCAAAATTTGAGCTGCAGCCATGGCTAAGTGGATCATACTATTTGTTGCATAAGCTGAATTACTTGAGTTCAGATGACTGCAATGTACATAAAAGTTAGACACAGTACAAGAGTCATTAATCACTTTCTCCCAAATCTTTGTGAAATAGGAGGCAGAGATGCAGGATCCAGTGCCTAACAGCCAAATAGTCTGACTTAGGCAATGGTGAAGAAAGTCTGCCTCAAACAAGGGGAATAGTCAGGACTAACTCCCAAGGTCATTCACTGCCTCCACAGGTACTCTATGAGAAGTATATTCACCTATTTGAGCATGAGTGCGTACATGCATATACACAAAAGTATTAAAATTTTCCTTACACAAACTCTAGTCCTGCTCTATTAGTGCTTGCTTCATTTTATTTTAGATTTTTGACACATCTTAAATATTTTTGCAGTCAAATACTTTGACATTGTTAAAATTCATGGTTTACCAATTTTTTATTATGCTTCTAAAATTTTTTCTTAACTAAGATCATTAAAATGTGTAGATGTTATCTGCTTTATAACCTTATTGGTTGCTTGTTTATTTTCAGCTTTTAGTCTGGTATTATCTGAGGCAAAATACTGTAAAATGCTCTCCGATATTTTTGGTTTGTTTTTAATTGATCTCTCCTATTTTTTTGGTTACATAATTTTAACACTAAATTTACACCTCCATCATTGATTTATTAGATGATTTTCTCACCATCGCTATTATTATAATTTTTGTTGTTTTTAACGCTTTTAACTTCTGTGAATTATCCTTAATACATAGCATACTCATTTTTCCTCCAGACTTTATAATATTTTATATGCATTGACTGGCGGTTGATAGCAATTGTGAAATTATACATTTAAGCTACTGAAAGGTGTATTACTTAAATTTGAGAACTTTTACAAAAGGCGATATTTAATTATTGTAAAACTTGAAAAAAGATGGACTCTAACACTTAGTAGGTGGGTATACAAGTTTTGCAAAACTTTTACAAACAACTTGACAGTTGAAAATATGTTTACCTACAAACTTACAGTGGGACAATTAAAGAAGCTATTAAAATATGATTTTGAAGGAAAATTCAAGTTAAGTAACACAATAAATGCTACTCTGACAAATATCACCTATCTGTGTAAGAGACTTGGAGGATATATGCTATTTTTTTTATTTTCAGTTTCAGTTCTGTTGCTGTGTTAAGATACTCTGATCAAAGCATCTAAAGGGAGAAAGTTTAGACTTAGAGTTCAAAGGTGAATGGCAGGTGTTAGAATTTGGATTTCGTGGGAGTTAGATGACAGTTGTCAGCTTTACAATTGAGTACTAAACCTTTAGGTACACTTGTGAATAATTATCTACAGGAAGCCTAAGAAAACCTGTGGGAGATTATCTAATTGATGTGGTGTGGGGGTCTCTGGGGATTGCAGCTCCATCCTGCAGGCTAGTCGGGTGGGTCCTCCACAAGAGGGATAGGGGAAAGGTGAGTGCACTGTCCTGTCCACCTGCTCCCAGCCCTCCTTCCCGAGGACAATCAGACACAACAGGGAGTCTAGTCAAGCAGGAACTCCTTTATTGCAAGTCCACAGCCATTTTATATAGGCAGGGGAATTCCAGGGCGGGGAAATGGGCAACCAATCATCTTTAAAAGTCAAGCCAACAAGCAGGCTGTATGTAGTGAAATTCTTCAGAACATCCTGAACTATCCCTCCTGACTTCCCCCTGAGCTGGTCAAACATCCTGAGCTGCCCTGCAGACTTCCTCCATCAAAACATCTTTGTCTAACCTCGCCAGATTATTGAGGTCACCTAGACTGAGGCCCCCACAATGTGGGCAGATTCATTTATTCTATGGGTGAGTGGGATTCTCTCCAGGACAGGGGGATAAACTGGAAAGTTTGGCAAGTACTTTCATGTATTATGAATGCTAGCAAGGGAAAAACTATGTCCTACTCACTGAAATTCCTGTGAATGTGCTTAGCCAGTTCCCTTGGCTCCTGATATTGATGTGCACTCTCCTGCTGTGCTAATGAACTGTGATAATCCAAAGCAAGAAGATGACCTTCGTTTCCCCTAAATTGTTTTGGGTAGTGCACAACCAGAAGAAAAACTGGAACAACTGTGAAATATCTTGGACAGGCATATGTGCTTTAACATTTCTTTCCAAACTATAGGCTCTATTTTGAAAGGTTGTCAAACCTTGAGGAGGTGAGGCTTAGTTAGAGGAAATAGAAAGGGTAGGGGTAATGGCTTGAAGTTTTATGGCCTGATCTCTCTGCTTTTTTTCTTTTCCCTTTTATCTCTTAATGACTTTGATGTGAATCATCAGCCACTTGAGTTCAGATAAAAGGCTTTGTGTCATGTATTTATCATACTATCATAGATGACTAACTAACTCGGTTGAAGGTAAGGCCTGGTGGCAAGAAAAGGAGGCAAGGTGATCTATCTGCATCAAATCGGAAATCAGGGGACAGAAAGGTAAAGGGAAGTTGGAAAGAGTTAAAAGCCCTCAAGTTCCTCCCCTACAGCAAAAGCCCCCCTCTGAAAGGTTCCTAAACAGTGCCTCCTATTGGGGATCAGTTATTTAATCATGTGAGTCTGCAGGGAGTAATTTGTATTCAAAGGACATCACTGGCAAGTGAAAGTTGGATAACAAAAGTAGGAAATTCCCTGAAATGCAACAAAAAAGAAGCATCCATTTATATGGTAGGAAGGTAAACCTCTCCACACAAATATTCAAATGAAAATCCTTTGAACCTGTGACTGTATTATAGTACAAAAGAAAAACCAAAACCAAACCAAACCAACCAAAATAATACAATACAAAACAAAATAAAACCAAGCACAGCAAGCGAGCAATCAGAAAAACAAAATAAACACAGTTTCTATGTTGCTTAAGCTGTTCCCCAACTCCCTGGCTCTACCTATCCTTGTTTATGACTTGAGTAGCTGGGAAAACAGGTGTGTGTCACAAGGCCTGAATTCAGAATGAAATTTGCAATGGTGATTTAATTTAAGACCCTGAGATGGTGTTGTGCAGCAATTTTCTTTGAACTGAAACCTGCACATTCCTTCCTGGAGTCAGGTTCATTAACACAGGAAGTAAACAAAACTTATAAGGATCATGAAGAAAACAACTCAAGTTTCGTAAAGTTCCTGAAACCTACCAGACCTCCTACTATTTAAGTTTCTAATATAGAAATAAAGCCCAGGAGAGGAGACTCTCAACTCTTCTAGCTGTCTGCTGGTCCTACAGGGAGCTCCGGGGTGCTGTTTCTATGAGTCCATGAAAGATGGGGTGGACAAAAAGATGACTTTTAGTCATTTCTGTAGGATAAATAATACCACACCCACATTTTTTCAAAAACGCATTGATTTGCCAAATTTGCTAGAATTATTTTCTTTTCTGTCACCAATGCACATTTGAGGTAAAAAAGGCATTTGCTCACATTTCCACAAATATCCACACAACAATGGGAAAAAGTTTGATTACATATGAGAATCCAGAGTATCTATAAGAATCCAGAGTATCTATAATAATCCTGATTGTTCAGCAGAGAGATAGCAAAATCAGAGTAGGAAAGGGATAAATGAATATCGAATTGCTGGGTGACTATAGCAACCAATGTTAAGGGGTGTGTGTGTGTGTGTGTGTGTGTGTGTGTGTGTGTGCGCGTGCGCGCGCGCGTGCATGTGTGTCTCTGAAGGTCTAAGGGTGACTTTGCAAAATCATCCTGAATTGCTCTATCTTCTTATTGCTTTGCACCATGTAGGGCTAGAATTACAGACTACTGCCAGATCCATCAGACATTTTTAAGTAGGATCTGGAGATACAATCTCAGTTTCTTTTGCTTGCTTGGCAATTTAAACCTTGAACCATATCTCTGGACCACAGTTGGAATTATTACAAACCACATTATAACAAAATAAAACACTTTATTTGGCAAACTCTAAGGGATAGAAGCAATAAGTAATTTATAAATGTTTAAAATGTGATTTTCATTTTGAGTTTGAATTATACGTGAATAAAGATATTTTGTGGGAATCCTGGATGCATAATGTTTTTTGACCCTAGTATGATTTATAAAACCTGAACATAATCTTAAAATTCATATTCAGCATTTAGAGTCTAAAACTTATTCAATTGTCTCTCAGTAAAAAGTAAGAGTTGTATGCATTTCCACAGAGGTTCATGTATGTTATACTTCAAATAAAATAAATTTTTGCTAAACATTTTATGTGTAATAAAGGACCACATTTTAAAATTTTCTATGAAGGAAAGAATTCGAAAAATGAAAATCCAATTTCTCACCACTTAGTAAATAACATGATTCACATATTGACCCATATTAGTTCTAGCTTATATCTAATTCCTCTAATATTAATTGCATGTGTTTACAATTAAAAATACCAGTACTGCTGTTATGTTGAATATTAGTAGTGCTAATAATAGTTACTATGATTCATTAATTTATTATATCTGTATAAAGTATTATCAATTATATTATCAAAGTATTTTATATATTATATTATATTTATTATAATTTGACAATGAATAAATCAGTAAAGAT
Source organism: Typhlomys cinereus (assembly GCA_023101885.1). Taxonomy (NCBI): domain Eukaryota; kingdom Metazoa; phylum Chordata; class Mammalia; order Rodentia; family Platacanthomyidae; genus Typhlomys; species Typhlomys cinereus. The sequence continues at coordinate 4,112,771 of JALPQD010000020.1, forward strand.
ATTTTCCTACAAGTCTTATTTTTAACAAAATTAAGTGAACAGAAAGCAATGCTGTTTTTAGTAACTTGAAACAACAGAAGAAAATTAAGATAGGGAGTATATTTTTAAGATCAAACTTGTATAGCATGGCTATATAAAGGAAAGGGAGATAATATATCCATTTTAACATTTTATAGAAATTTAGGTGAAATATCTTTTAAGAATCATGTAAATCATACATGCCCTGGAGTTATTTATCTATTAATGCTATCAGTACAAAATTTATACATTTAAAATGAAGCCAAGAGTTAGGGCTGGTATATATTGCAAAAGACACTCAACATTCATGTTAACAGGTTACAAGTGAATAATAAAGGAGGAAAAACAGAGAAAAGGGATAGACTAGAGGAAAGGAAAGACAAAAAAGCAGACAACTGCATAATAATGAAAAAATCAATCAATAAGAGGATTCCAATGTCCATCATCTCATAGTATATCAAATTCTTATCTATTTTTGCACACATGCCTGTGTGTGCGTGTGTGTATATGTGTGTGTGTGTACGTGCATGCATACACTCATGTTTGTGGGTCAGAGTGATCTGTATGTGGCCATGGAGATCCAAGAATGATAATTGAGAGTTATCCTGGATTACTCTACCTCCTTTCGTTTTGCTCTGAAATTTCCTGTGCTTTTTAACTGACATTTTTAAGTGGAATATGGATTCATAATCAGAACTCCTGCTTGGGAGACAAAGGCTTAACCCCTGAGCCATTTTTCCAACCCTTTAGTCAACTGAACTGTTGAGATAAAAATCTTAGCGGTAATAATTCATTCATGAGTTTTGTAAAAGAACATCTATATTAAAGGGAAATAAAAATTAATTGGTGTAAATTATGAATTTTTAAAATTGTTGACCCCTGCTATCCACATGCGAAATTTTAAAAGTACATGATCAGACCTAATAATCTTCCTAATAGATGCTGATGAAATGATTCTTTCAGTAAATTTCTAAAGCAATATAACATTTTTCAAATTAAAGAATAGAAATTGAAATTGGGAAAAATTAGGAAGTTTCCAGATATTGTTATCAAAAGATCTACTCACGTAAGAATTTGACATTAGTGACTTTTATCTTAAATTTTATTTTTTCTAATGTAGAGAAAATAAGTAAAATAAATAAATGTGGAAAAATATAAGTTGTATTTGTTTTTTATATGCCCTGGAGAGCTTTTATTTTGCAATTTATTTATTTATTTAAAGCATATAGATAGTACAATAGAATGCTTTTAGAAAAATAAGTCCCAACATTGCTCTTGGGTGCATATCATATATAATATAGTTGTGAAAATTCTGTGGAGTTAAATTTTTTTATTTATTTCTAATTGCCTAAACTAAATGAAAGATAAAACTCTGCACTTCTGAATAAACACACATGAAATATGCTTTTGGATTAAGAACAAGCTACACACCTAGGGCTATTGTTTTCTCCTCCTATTTCTCTATTTTTAAAGACTTAGGAGGGAATTGCAGGAGCAGCAAAACTGCAAAAGAAAATCAACAAACCACAATCCAGAACTTCAGAGACTCTATATCAATCACATAGAACTAGGCCAGCCTAATCTCTCCCCATCCTGGAGCTCAGGGACATTTGCGGAAGAGGGGGCGGTAAGATTGTAAGAGCAAAAGGATGGGAGGAGCAACGATTTGCAAGATTCTCAACAATAGTTGGGGCCAAAGCAATCATAATGGGACTTTGCATGCCCTGCGCAATGTCCAGCGCACTGTTGCCCTCATAAAGTTTAGCATCTGTTAAGGGCACCGAGACCCCTGGAGGCAAGGGATTGACAGCCATAGTAGTGATCTTATGCTTAAGGGGAACAAGAGAAAGGGCTTATGGAAATGCCACTGGGTCCTTATATGTCATCGGAGAGGAGGACCCAGTGGAGAGTTAGGCGTACACAATAAAGGACTCTCTGGGAATTGGGGGGGGAGGCACTGGGGGAAGGGGAGGGGGAGGAGGAGGTTCGGGGGGAGGAGGGGGGAGGGAGGGAACTGGTAAAAAATTTTAAAATGTATAATTAAATTTTTAATAAAAAAATAAATAAAGACTTAGGTAAAGTGGGATTCCACTTGCAATTTAGAAATAGAAGAGCTGCAGGAACTAATATCTCCAATTTCCTTCTTATTGTCCTCTGAAAGTCTTTCTGATTTATATGTGACCATATTCCTTGATTCATGATATACTTTCTCCATCTGGCAAGCTAGTCAGCAATTTGGTATTGAGTCTTAGCCAGTTCCTTCAAATGTGTTTGGCATGTCCTCCATTGTCTCTTTTTATGATCAATGAAACATATCCATTTTTGGTAATTGATTGATTAGTAGTTGATGGATAGTAGAAGAAAATCTCTTTATCTCAAAGTCCTTGCTGATTGTTATATCTGAAAACTATGTAATATGTGATATCCTATTTACAAATGAAGTAAGAACATGGATACTTTGGTGGGTCATTATTGTGCCTGCCACATACTAGAACTATTTAAGGTGATAGAAATAAGTATTCCTTTAAAGGATGAAACATATAGAAATTAAGGATGAAATAAAATATTTGTATGGACAATTCAAATTTAATGTAGAAAATTACAATTAATATTATAAATATAAACACAACTCAACGAATTTTACAAATGAAATTTATTTTTTTTACATTATAATCTTTATACTATATGTTTACATGGAGAGACATGATTTGTTAAATATTTTCCTGCCATGTGTGGCATATGAGGATATGAAGTTAGGTCCTTATCTTTGTGTGGCAAGCATTGTCCTATTTCCCCAATGTGAATTATTAATTTCCCACTGGAAATATAGGATAATTAGGGAAGTAAGTAGATGAAAGAGAAACAGAGAGATAGAGAGGCGAGTGCATGAATGTAAACATAGTGTTGGCTGTGAGAAACATCCATAACCTTTGGAATCCTCAGCATAGCAAAGACACCATAGAACACACGCCATCAAAACCGTTGATTTAGATAATAATGAATGCTTCAAACACTGGCGACATAGAACTAAAAGTTAAAGGTTCGTTCATTTTCTAGGTACTTTAAGTTTCTAGAAGTCATGGAAAGGATATTTTACAGTCATTTCTAATAAAATTTGAGATGTTCCACCAACCTAGAAAATCATGAATATTTATATTTTTAAAGTTACAATAGTTTGCTTAATATAAAACATGTACATTGATACAAATATATGTATAGTTTACATTTTTATGTATGTCAGTATTATATATAATTTTATATGAACATATATAGTTTTATATTTATATTATATTGGTATATATACAGAATATGATTAATAAGTTCACATAATAGACATGCAGAAGTATAACAATGACTCCTCACATAAGTAGGATTTTTTTGTTTTAGAAGCAAAAGGTAACTTTTTATGTATTTTACTATATTCTGGTAACACTGTAAATTTTGTAATAAGCATGTAATACCTCATGATAAATACTTTTCAAAATTCTGCAAATTGAAATGTATGTTTCTCTTCATAACTTGCCTTGCCTATGACATAATTGATAATTGATGTGTATGTGTGTATGTGTGTGTATGTCTGTATAATTCCTTCCTTTATTTAACTTTATAGCCTATAATAGTGTTGTGGTTTAGCAAATGCCTGAATTATTTCTGGTTATATAACATTATTTTCTACCAAATCCAGTTATTTCATTCACTTGTAATGAAGACAATGTAATATGGTATTATTTAAAAAGGAAAATACTAATTCTCGATGGTTAACACTTTTTTCTGCATGGCAATAAGTAGACTAGTGTTCTTAAAGGTATATACACATATCTCTATTTACCTATCCATACATCTATCATCTATCCATCATCTATCCATCTATATATGTCTATTTCATTATGACTAAAAAGACCGTTACACCGATTGCAGTTAACCCCCACTATGCACCTACTCTATGATATGTGCCTCATGAAGGACACAAATGTGTGAGGGTTATTTATAAAATGAGTGTACTTTAATGAGCTAAAGCTAACAACTAACTTATACTCACATGTGGTTTACAGTATATCTAGCTTTGGAAAATTTGCTTTGCTCTTTTATTATTTACGTATTTTTTGAATCTCAAAAATAAAATTGTTCTTGGCTTTTTTCAACCTTTGAAATGTCTAAAATTGCCAGATGTCCTGAGAACTTTTTATTTTTAAGAACCCCTGTTATAAGAAGTTATTTATATATTGTGTCAAAACGGGACACTTTGGTTGTAAGTGTTAATTCCTGATGTGTGCTATCATTTTCTCTGTTATTATTTTATGTAGGGGGAAATAAATTTAGCCTTTCAACTCTAAATTTAGTTCTTCCTCCTTTCTCTCTTATTTTAGATTTCATTGGAAGTACATTATTGATCAAAGTATATAGACAGTTCATTGACTAGACAAGATATTATGCTACAAGCTTTCATGTATATGAGTCCAAGGAGTTTTTAAATAAATGATATAAAGATGGGTTTGGAAATCATTAGAATAAGTGTAGAGATATAGAGTCTCTGAAGTTCTGGATTGTGGTTTGTTGATTTTCTTTTGCAGTTTTGCTTCTCCTGCAATCCCCTTCACTCCATCCTGCTGGGCACTGTATCAACCACCTAGAACTAGGCCAAACTAATCTCTCCCCATCCTGAAGCTCAGGGAAATTTGCGGAAGAGGGGGCGGTAAGAGTGTAAGAGCAAAAGGATAGGAGGAGCAATGATTTGCAAGATACTCCACACAAGTTAGGGCCGAAGCAATCATAATTGGACTTTGCATGCCCTGCGCAATGTCCAACACACTATTGACCTCACTAAGTCTAGCATCTGCTAAAGGCACCAAGATCCTTGGAGGCAAGGGATTGGCAGCCACAGTAGTGTTCCTATGCTTAAGGGGAACATGGGAAAGAGTTCAGGGAAATGCCACTGGGTCCTTATACATCATTGGAGAAGAGAGCCCAGAGGAGAGTCGGGCATACACAATAAAGGACTCTCTGGGAATTGGGGCGGGAGGCACTGGGGGATGGGGAGGAAGGGGTGAAGGGAGGGGAAGCAGGGGGTTCGGGGGGAGGAGGAAGGAGGGAGGGAACTGGTGTACCAATTATGTTTGTATGAGCGGAAATAATAAAATACATATAAAAAAAGAATAAGTGTAGAGAAATTCAAGAGGAAAATGCTATTTTTCTAGTTTTTTTCTTTTTTATGTGTGTGTGTGTGTGTGTGTGTGTGTGTGTGTACAAGAGGGCACTTAAGTATGTGTGTCTATGGAGGTATAAAGATGACATTAAATCATCCTGAATTGCTCTACTTCCTTATTCCTTTTCTCTGGTATGTCCCAGGTTCTGACTTCCAAGACCAGAAATACACATTGCTGTCATTTCCATATGCATTTTTACGTGGGATCTGAAGATCTGAGCTTAGGTCTGTTGCTTGTGAGGCAAATGCAGTTACCCCTGAGCCATCTCCCAGTTCATATCTACCTATTTTTGTATTTGAATTTACATGTTCTGTAAGACATATAGCTGCCATTGTATCCTGAATTCAATTCTTTGATTTTTCCTTTGAACAAAAAAAGTCATCGAGCAATAAATAGAACAAAAAATTACTAAGTTTGTCCTTATTTCCGTGTAAAAATAGCTTCTAAGATAATCTTAACCTCTAAGGATTTCTGAAACCCACATTGTCTATTAATGGAATATAACTGTGATTGAATTTCTTGTTGTTAGTAACACAGAGGAGATTATTCTGTTTCATCTATGTGAGAAGAGTATCAAGAAGAAGACCTGGTACCTTCAACCTCAAGAATTAGGTAAGTAAATTTAATTTCTCAGACAGATATGTAGTTTACCTTACTGTTCATTCCTCAGAAACAACTGACTTAGTATCTTCATATTGTCCATTGAAAAGGGAAATCTCAGTATTCAAATTTATGCCTGAGGGCTTGGACATCCTTTGTGATATTCCTAGAGACATCCAATAAGAATGTCATGAATACAGAACTTTATTTGATAAAACAATTATAAATCGAGTAGTTAATCATTAACTATCTCTCCCACCTGGCATTTTTCTTGGGTTCTAAGAATTTTTTTCTGTCATCTTCCACACACTTCGCAAAAGCAATCAAGGATATCCAAGACTGTTAATTGTTACATTGGGATTTTGGAATTTCCAAAAACAGAGGTAAAATAATGACCACCCGAAGGCCAGATGGAAATGAATATAGGTATAAAATAAGTCAAATTTGATAGCCTTAGCCCTGGGAAGGAATGCATTTCTCGTGCAGATGCAAGCCTGCTCCCTCAGAGACCCTCAGACAGGAAAACAACAAAGTAAAGGTAAAAGAGTTGCCAAGTCGTGGGAAAGCAACACATTGGTATAGAATTGCTGGGATGAAATCCTATGAAACAGGGTTTGGCGCCTCTGTGAAAGATGGTGTACCATCATTTCTAGTGATAGCTACTTTTTATTGTGGGGCATCCAAGCCTCTTTAGTGTAGCTTTGAATATTTCCTCAAGTAACTGAAGGTAACAAGTAAGACACGTTCATTTTATTTCCTTACTACGTTTTTGTTTCCTGCATCAAGCAACTACCATTAACCCCTCCTTAATGAACTTGTGTCACAAAACCCATTGGTAGGAATGCTTCAAAGTCAAAAGCATTATTGTTGTCAGTGCCAGACATACCCGCTCTGGATGGAAGCAGGTCTCCCCCTCAAAATGGGTAGAGGCATAAATTTCACAGTTACCCAGGTAGAAACTCAAGATATTATTGTCAAGAGTAGAACCTCTTCTTTCTAAGTCTCCTAAACCACAAGAAAACCTTAAAGACAAAGCAGCTTATACCTGCAAATTCTTAAAATATTTTAAAATGCTTCTCAAATGAGAAAAAAGTTTTAATTTTTCATAAATGAAAGATACTATTTCAACATCTACCAGTTATTGCAACTTTCCTCTGTGCTTTGTTTTTCATTTTTCTTGTGATGTTATTGCTATAACATTGCTTAGTGATTACATGATCACACTGTTTCCTTATAATTTGTTGCATTATTCAATTATTTGGCAGAACTGTTCTTTTGTTTCACTGCAGTTTCAATGCATAACTATCAGTACTTTTCTTTTCAACAACCTGAAGGATATTAACACTAAACTCAAAAGTTAAAATAACAAGAAGACCTAGATGTAACGCTCCAAATATGTTCGTAGAGGCTCAAATGGGCACCTGCTTATGCTCAGAGGAATGCTGCTTTTGTATTTTCTAGGTTACAGCAGTTTCAGATTAAACTCTTTAAAATTCAGGGAATCTGGCCATTTCTTACTACACAGGAGTTCATCCTTTCTCAGTCTGATAGAATGGGGAGAAAGTTTGTGGACTTTCTTATCTAAAACTATTTCCCTCATCACATTTGAAGTAGCTATGGAAGACTAATCACAGTCCTTTTGCTTCCCCAAAGATTTTTGGAACCAGCACACTCAGTGGGAGTTGAGATAGGAAAATAGGAGAGATAGTGAGGTCCCTAAGACTTTACATAAACCCTCACAAAATTAGCATTCTGAAAAAGACAAAACAGCTGGTAAAGAGGCTATAAAACCCCAGGCTGAGGACCACTAGAAAAGACTGGGCCAATCACATGGGTTTAGAACTCCAGAAGATCTGAAGATGATCTGTGCCTCATTAAACATACACCCAATCATGGGATGGGGATCGAAGAAACTAATGAGAAAGGTGATCCATAAAGTTGTGCATAGAACTACATGTAATAGAGCATGCTATCCAAATGATTCCAAAAAAGCCCATATTATGCAAATGAACAAAAAGTCCAGGTTCTGTAAATTCCCCACCTTGGTTTAACACAATGTTGCTAACCTCTTCGCTTTTGCTTCAGTTTATTTCCCCTGTCTTGGAAGGATACTAAAATGCTAAAATACTTCTTTATCAATCCTGTTTGCATCTGCAACTGTACCTCTGTTTAATTCCTTGATCATAAACACAGAATGCCCTGTAGGTTTCAACAGCAGCTGATTTCAGAATGATTGTTTTAAAATAAAGTTTTGTTCACTATGAAATTATAGAAGTTTTGCTAATGTGCAAAAATTATACTGGCCTTTCTGGTCTATTGCTTTTGTATTTTTTATGAGGAACAATTTTAAACCTGTACATATATTAAATTTCAAAGTATTTATGGAAAAATTCTGAACAATGATATTATAAGGAGACTCCCTAACAAATATTTGAAGGCTTAATATTTTTATGTATTGCCATTTAAAAATGAAACTAAGCTTTTGTACTTGCTTGACATATGCAAAGTTATTTGTTGATTACAACATCTTGGATAGGAGAAATATATAGGAACACTGTTTTCCAATCAACTTTTTTCACATCTTTAATTAATGGTTACATACAAATAAAAATAAATGAAGCTTTCAAAACACAGAAAGTGAATAGGAGTGCAGTCTATTTCAGTGATATGATCATAAAGTTATGCAGTAAAGACCTCTCTCATTACAAATTCTTGCCATTATTCTTCCCAGTATTTTAAACATAAAAACTTTATACCACTGAGCTGTTTCTCAAACCTGCCTCTCTTTACTAATACCTATCAACCTTCATTCTATTTCTATCTTTGTGAGCTTACAAACATTCCAAATGTGTGGAATTGTCAATTATTTGACCTTTTGCATGTGGTTCACTGAACTTAGGGTGTATTCTAAGTTCAGTTCCTGTGTAACTTTCGTCAGATTTCATAACATGTTATGCTTGAATATATTCCCTTGAATGTGTTGGTGACATCTTGCTTATCCATATACCTGTTGCTTGTACTTATTTATTGCAAATAAATTACTCAACTATGAGAGTTGCTACATTCAATGGAATACTTGTTTAAAGCCATTCGTCTGCCCCATAGAAAATCAGTGTTTTGTCCTCTTAAGGAAGTACAAAACAGTTTTCTGAGACAAAAACAGTTGCTACTTTCTAACCAGTGATGAGTGATGATTTCAATATTTTCCAGCCTTTAGCACCTTTGTAGTACCTTAAAGTGATAACTTACTGCAATTTGATTTAGCATACCTAGTGATTGATGATACTGAATTTTTCATGTTATGATCACTAATGTCTTCTTCTGATCAATGCTTATTCACTTTATTCAATTATTTGTTAGCTTATTATATTATTTTTTAATATCATTGAATGGGAATTTTTATTTTGTTTAATTTTTATAAAATTTACTCTGCTAATTGATCTAAAATGATAAAAATTGTGGGGGTCCCCAGGGATCGCAGCTGTGTCCTGCAGGCCAGTCCGGCGAGTCCTCCACAAGGGGGAAAGGGAAGAGGTGAGTGTGCTGTCCACCCGCTCCCAGCCCTCCTTCCTGAGGACAATCAGACACAACAGGGAGTAAAGGTAGAAACCCCAATGGGAATTCCGGGGGGGGGGGGGAACAAGCAACCAATCATCTTAAAGGTCAAGCCAGCACACAGGCTGTATGTAGCAAAATTTCTTTAAAACATCCTGAGCTACTCCCTCCTGACTTCCTCCTTCCTCAGCTATTCAACACATCCTGAGCCGCCCCCTCCTGACTTCCCCTGAGCTGGTCAAAACATCCTGAGCTGCTCTCCAGACTTCCTCCATCAAATCATCTTTGGCTAAGCTTGCCAGATTATTGAGGTGACCTAGACTGAGGCCCCCACATATCCCCCTTTTTTGTTTTGTAATGAGGTGGGCTCAAAGGGTTGTTCCTTAAGCAAACCCCAGGGGAGCACCTCATGAAGGTGGCTACACCCTTATAGTAGTCGTCTCTATGGAGGAACCCGAGCAACCTCTTGGAGGGCGAATTGTATCCAAGGGTCCTGAGGGCTTCCAGTGGGTGTCTCCTCTAGGATCTGTGCAAGCATAATCATCTTTTGTTGTGTAGTATGATTATGGTGCGTATAATCTTATAGCAAAGAAAACCCAACAATACAAGCCATGGGCTGGGGGACTAAGTCCCAACCCTTTGGTTGCAGCATACCGGGATTAATTACATAGCTCCAAAGCAATCTCAACCCCTCAAGTTCTACCCGTAGCAGTAGCAAGAGCATCACAAGTCTGTAAGCCTTTAAGTCTTCTCTGATGATCCATGAGAATAGCATTAAGTATGTCCAGGTGAGGAACACCACCAAGATGATTTTAGTTTCTCTCAAAGGGTTGAGTTGATCCCTCCAAGCTGATGGACTAGGTCAGAAGTAGTCAGGAGCAGGACACAATGATGGCCCCTCTGATGAGGATCAATGTGATGGTCCATCCCACATTTGCCATGGCCTGAGGGGAGATAAAATCTATCTCAAGGGCGATGGTGCCCATGGATCTGGTTAGGTCTGTTTTTCTTTTTTCCCTTCTCCTTTTTATGAGTATTAGTCAAGAGCCTGCTGAGCCTGTTGCATAGCCACCATTCTTTTTGTCCTTATTAAGTCTTTGGTGGTGTCTGACTCTGGTTGGTCGGGGTTATCCTCCCCCTGACAATAGAATTTAAGATTTCTAGCAGGCACCCATATGGGATTTGAGTCTCCTATAGGGTAGACACACCCAAAGCCTCGACCCATTGCTAATAATGCATCTGGGCCCCTCCAATGTCCCATGATGGGGTCTTTCCATCTTACCTGCATTTCAGGTCTCTGTTCTTGTTGCCCCCAATGTTTTTGGAGCAGGACTATATCTGATTTTTTTGAAAATTGAGAATGTTAATAATGAACAAGGCCATATTTAATTGTTGGTGGGGGCTTATTCCCCCCTTTTGTTTTTAGAATTGGGCCTTAATATTTTCATGATTACATTCTACAATAGCTTGGCCTTGTGTGTTGTAAGAAATCCCTGTAGTGTGTTGAATCTCCCATAATGTGAAGAAGTCCTGTAGGCTTTTGCTTATAAAGCATGGCCTATTTTCAGTTTTTATCTTTTGTGGCAATCCTAGTATGGCAAAACATTGAAGGAAGTGGGATTGAGTATGTCTAGTCCTTTCTCCCGTGTGGGCTGTAGCCCAGCAGGCTTGGGTAAATGTGTCAGTGGACACCAAGATGTATATAAGCTGTCTGAATGGAGCATAATGTGTGACATCAGTTTGCCATAAAGAGTTGGGTCTCAAGCCTCGGGGATTTATTCCTGGTAGTTGTAATGGTGGTACCTGTAAAAGGGTCTGGCAGGACTTGCAGGTATGTACAATCTTTTTTAGGTCTTTTATAGGGACCTGAGGGAACCTCTTATGGAGTCCCCTCTGGTTGACATGAATGAGGTCATGTAGGTCCTGAGCTTTCTTTAGATTAGGTGGACAGTATCTGAACAGAAGCCATTTTATCTGCTTCAGCATTACCTTGAGATAGGAATCCAGGCAAACCTTGATGTCCCCTAAGGTGTTGTAGAAAGATTGGGCTATTCCTTTCTGTAAGAAGTCTCTGGGCTTGGATCATCAGGGGTATAATAGGATTTTCGTCCAATCAGATGTGGGAATGTAGTAACCCAGGGAGACGATTAATTACATAGAGGCTATCAGAGAATAGGTTCATGGGGCCCCTTATTTTAGTTAATGCAATTGTAACCACCATAAGTTCTTTGAATTGGGCTGAGCCTTTATAGGTATGAACGTATCTTATTGGCTCCTTGTTGTCCCCAGAGAAAATTATCGTGGCAGACCCATGTTGTCCCCCATCAGTAAACACATTAAGTGCTCCTGATAATGGTTCCCTAGTAAATAATCTAGGTGTCTTCCATTGAAGGGCCCGAAAAAAAGTCACCCATTTGTAGGGCCCATTATGGCAATCCAGTTCCCCAAGAAAAACTTCTAGAGCTAGGGTTGTTTGGTTTGTTGTTTCTGTTTAACTATTCTAGGTCTCTGAGTTGATAAGGGGTGACCAATTTGTGAGGATCAATACCATAATGTCTGAGAGCTAAGTCCCGTCCCTTCTCTATCAGGTCAGCCAGTTGATCTGTAGGTGTGTATACCCTAGGTGTGCCACCCAGGGATGTGTGGATCCATGGAAAAGGCAATCCATCCTGTGCAAGGGCAGAAGTCATCAATGTCTTCCTGGGGAGAACCCATAATTCTAAGGGTTTATTAGGCGAATAGTGAGCTAATTGAGCTTAATCTAGTGCCTTTTGAATTGTGTGGAAGATCTCAAGATGTTGTGGGGTTAAAGTAATTAAGTCAAGGGTTGTTTCTCCTTTAGTAGCTGGAATAAGGGTTCTAACATTTCAGAGAATATTGGTATCCAAGCTCTCAGCCAGTTTCTTTCTCCTAGTAATTTTTGGAGCTCTGTTAAAGTCAAAGAGGTGGCAATGGCCAGCTGAGGCTTTAGAGGACTCACCTCTTCTAAGTGGAGTTGGGTACCCAATATTTTAAAGGGTGGTACAGTTTGGACCTTATCAGCTGATATATGTAGTCCTCCCCTTTGAAAACATTCTTTAGTAACCCTATAAAGTTCTCCCAGAAATAAAGGATTGGGTGCCCCTAGGATGACAACATCCATATAAACATAGAGTATGACCTGGGGCACCTGTATTGCAGATTTTAATAGGGTTTTTACATAGTTTTGAAAAAATGCTGGACTTTTAGCCATGCTTTGAGGTAAGACTGTCCATTCATATCTACTATCAGCCACCTGGCAGTAGAGAAAAGACAAATTTCTCATAGTCCTGTAGCTGTAATGGTATGGAGAAAAAAACGATCTTTAATATCTATTATCATTAGATATAAATCAGAGAGAATGACAGGAATCCAGGGCATTCCCTAAGTGGGTGCCTACTAAGGTCACCCTGGCATTCTCCATTTACTAGAGGACTTCTTGATAACAAAAATTGGAGTGTTCCAGGGGCTTGTGGGAGGTTGGATATGTCCCAATTGCAATTGTTCTTGTATTATGTCTTGTAGGGCCTGTAATTTCTCTTTGGGGAGTGGCCGCTGCTCCACCTAAACTGGGGGTCCAGGGGACCATTGGAGGCACCTGAGAATTGGGGGTGTACCCAGGGCCTCTTTTTGGTGGGTCCCCCCCGATAGTTGAAAACAAAATCCTCTTGAGGGGGAGGTGCACAGGCACATTCTTCTATGTCTAAGATATCTCTGTAAAGGCCTTATGGTCAGTGGTAATATAGGCTTGTGTCTCCCCCAGAATGTCCTGTCCTAGGAGATTGGCCGATAAGCCCGGGGCTATTAAAGGATGGATTACACCCTGAGTCCCATCCGCATCCTTCCAACAAAGCCAATCCCTGACTTCCTCTGACTTTGTATTTCCCCCAACCCCCAGGACTTGGGGTCCTGGGACCAGGGACCAATGGTGGGGAATCTCTTCTTTCCTAAGTACAGTCCTGTCCTGCTCTTGTGTCAATCAAGCATCGGAACCTTTTTCCTTGAATGAAAATATCCATTTTAGGCCGCAATACTGGAACGATAGGAACCGTCCAATTGGCAGAGAGATTTCGGGTGGGTTGTGTTACAGGCATTGGGCTTTGGTCAAATGAGGAGCTCTGTTTGATACCTTCTTGGTTTGATGGGATTTAAAGGTTTTCCCTCTACGTCCAATTTAGATCTGTAATCTCTCTGCCAATGGTAGCCTTTGTGGCAATGGGGAGAGAGGCTTGTGGGGGCTATCCTTCAGCAGCTGCAGGTCTGGGTCACCCCCCACCCCTTGGGCAGTTTCTCTTAAAGTGTTCCATTTGGCCACATCCAAAGCATTGTCTTCCATTATTCTTAGTGGGCATCTCAACTCTTTTCGTTCCCAGGTCAATCCTGCAAAGGCCTGCATAACTACATAAGTTAAAGCTTTCATTTGGGCTTGTAGGGCTGTAGTCATGCACCTAGTCTGTTGTGATTGAGTCCCTATGTCCTTAGATGCAATTATCCATTGGCTCATAGATCTATCTTTGAGGCCCGCACAAGACAATTTATGATCCCCGGTCGTTCCTTCCCAGACCAGCAATTTGATAAATTGATCCCTTAGAAGGGGCCTGGTGGGAGCTTGCATCTTAAATTTTTTCAACACTATCTATGAATTCAGGGAGAGATTCTGTGGGTTTTTGAGTTACCCTGGCAACAGGAGCCTCTGATGGCCCTTCATCTAGTTTTCCCCATGAAGGGAGCCCCAAAGCATGGACCTAGTCCACATATAGGGGGGCAATAGCTGCCTGTTGTGGCCCAGTGGAGTACTGATCTGCTGATCCTGAGAGCATCCCGAATGAAATAGGGATCGGTGGGTTAGCTGCTTGGTTTCTTTCTGATTGAATGCGACATTCCTCCTTAAAGAGGGCAAACCATTTAATGAATGTGGGACTGGGGAAGACGGCTTTGCTGAGCTCCATCTAGTCTTTGGTAGTACAGGGCTGATGGGCTAGACCCTGGAGTAATATTTTTGCCCTCTAGGATACCAGGCTTTAGGGCAGTTCCCCCCGTGGTTGAGGTTTACTGGGAATGCTTCAACAGCCTTATGGTCAGGTTCCCAGTTAAGGTCCCTGTAAGCTGGAGGTCGAGATTGTAAGGTTTCATAATCCCCATGTCTCATTTTGTCAGTTGGTGAGTGTGAATGGGGAAGAGTCGAGTACACCTGTTTAGGGGGTCTCTTCTTTGGAGATTCATGTTGGTCCTCCTTAGCAGCTCTGGGGGACATTTTAGGCCAATCTGCCATTTTAGATGTGGGAGGTCTCACTTTTAGAACGTCCTTCCTTTCTTTATTGAATTTATCCCAATCCGCAAAGAACAGATCAAACAATTTGGTGGAGGTGGTCCAGGGGGCAAATTGTATTACCACCTCCCAAACCTTTAAGGCATTAGAGTTAAGAGTTTTGAGGCCCCTACTTTTAAGCATGTATCTCAATGCCTTAAGTGCTGGGTTCTGAAGCATCAAGGGTAGAAAACGGAGCAGCAGAAGCACAAGGAGCATCAGGAATATCAGGAGTATTAGGGGCAGCAGGGGCAGAAGGAGGTGGGACAATATGAACAGAACAAACTCATTAGTTGAGTTACCTATCTCTTGGGGGTCTCACCACCTCGTAGACAGCTTAGCCCCAATTGGACTTTTTGGCACTCTCAAATCTTTGTGCCCCACATTAGGCACCAGATGTGGGGGTCCTTGGGGATTGCAGCTCCATCCTGCAGGCCAGTCCCCCGAGTCCTCTACAAGGGGGAAAGGGAAAAGGTGAGTGCGCTGTCCACCCGCTCCCAACCCACCTTCCTGAGGACAATCAGACACAACAGGCAGTCTAGTCAAGCAGGAACTCCTTGATTGCCAAGTCCGTAGGCATCTTATAAATGTTGAAACCCTAATGGGAATTCCAGGGCCGGGAAACATGCAACCAGTTATCTTAAAGGTCAAGCCAGCATGCGGGCTGTATGTAGTAAAATTTCTTTAAAACATCTTGAGCTACTCCCTCCTGACTTCCTCCATCCTGAGCTGTTCAACACATCCTGAGTAACCCCCTCCTACTTCCCCTGAGTTGGTCAAAACATCCTGAGCTGCCCTCTAGACTTCCTCCATCAAATCATCTTTGGCTAAGCTTGCCAAATTATTGAAGTCACCTAGACTGAGGCCCCCACAATAAATTACACATATTAATGGTGTATCATGCAATATTCAATATATTTGTGTATTATATAATGTTTAAATCAAACTTAATATGTTTATCTTGTCAAATATTTCTCTATAATAAGGACTAAAACCTTGGCTACTTAAAAATATATAGTACAATGCTACTTTCAGTAGTCATATCAAACTGAACTTTCTAGAATTTCTTGTTCTAGCTAGAACCAGGGACCTATTGAAATCTGTTTTCCCAGTCTTTCCAGCCTCTGGTAACCATCAATTCCCTCATAACTTTCTTGTAATTTTGTTATTATTGTTTGTATAAAATGTATAGTTATTATTATACAGAAAAATAGAATTGGGGTAAACTGTAACAATATGGAACTGGGCTGCTAAACATGGTTTTCTGCCTCCTACTCAGTACCCGTTCATCCTCTCTACCATGCTTATAACCATTACAGTGTTTGTAATATAGTAAATATAATATTTCATGTAAATAAAAATGAATGTTTTGGGCAGGGCAAATGACCGAGGGTAAAAGACTGCCTCGTATGCAAAAGGTCCTGAATTCAGATTCTCAGATCCCCTCTAAAAATGTCAGTCAGAAATGGTGGTCACTTGAAATTCTGGATGTGGAAGGCAGAGGCTGGGGAGCCCCAAAGCAAAGCAATAAGGAGCTAGAGCAATCTAGGATGACTCCCAGTATCATCGTTGGGCTTCCTTAGGCATACATGCTTAAGAGCCCTCTTGCACACAACACATACACACACACACACACAAACACACAAATAAATAAATAAATGTCTTAAAATTTCTGAAAAAAAAAAAGAAAAAGTGACAAAAACAACAACAACAAAAACAAAACACAAAAAACAACCCTGGAGGCATGCACAGTAGTTCTGATAACTTTTGTCATCACTGAATGATATAGTTAATCAGCAAAACCATTTAGCTATGACTGTTTTGAGAACTCAGGAAGACCTCCAAGATGGACTGTGAGAGGTTGTATTCCTTCAGATTAGATATGGCTATTATTCCTGATACTTCCCAACACAGTGATGCCCATATGATTATACAGGGCTCTAGCCTCTGCCATTTGTTTTTCTATAGTCCACGTATGCCACATCCTTATCCAATCAATCTGGTAGAATAGGTCTCAGTTTGGAAAAGGTGGATTCAAAGAAACATCTTTTGGGAAAAGGACATGGCTTTATTTAAGAAAAATAAGGAAAAATATGGGAATTGTCAGTCCTTGGTTTCCCAGTTCAGGCCTAAAGCCTGTTCCCTGGGGAAGGTCACAGTAACCCCATGGGCAGGTGCTAGGAATTTCTTGGAATGTCACAATAATGCCCATGAACAGATGCTAAGCACTCTCTCTTAGGTAATTCAAGTTTTGCCCCTGACAGGAAGAATTCTTCTGGGAATTAGGAGTGCCCTTTACCTGCTCTTAGGTTTTTTTGGGAATAGCTTCCTGCTCTCTGATCTAGAGAAGTCTGCTTTTTAACTTTAAGTCAAATTCTAAATAGAGATTTCATGTCTAGTCACTTACAATAAGTAGACTTATTAGCCAGAATGTGTGTACTGATTTTAAAGAAATTAGAGAATAACTTCAAGAGTCTTAAAACATAGGTGGATAAAATTCCCACCTACGTACTAACTCAGAAAGTCTAGAAGCATAAGACTATGCAATCAGTTCACTAAAACCTTAAAAGAAACTGTGATGCCTCTTACCCTGGCTGAAGGCCAAGGAAGAGACCATCATGCCAGAAATTCTAGATGCCAAGACTGCCCCTGGAGATTGTATTTGCAATACAAACTGGGAGTATCCATGTCAGAAGCAAAGGGGGCCATGTCTTCCCTCTCCCAAACAGCACTCTGATGAGAAATCACAGAGATGGACCATTCGAGTGTACTCTGACCAATGATCGCCTCTGCCCGAAAGAGACACCTGACAGTATGGTCCCCAGGTTTGGAGAATGCATGGTTCACAGATGGGTCATCTAACTGATGGCTATATACTTCTGGAATTCCTCAAAGGAAGACATTAGCAACCTTACTATTAAAAGAATGAAAGGATGCTATCATAAGAGGAATTCTTCTTTTAATAATTAGTGTTTCCTTCAGCAGATATCTCAGTAGTGCTCAATCAACAGGACCAAGCTATAGGTGCTTATGGCCCTTGAATACCCAAGCCATGGCCCCCCTAGAGACGAGGTTCAAACTTGGATTGCAAAGACTGCATGAGCTGCATGCAACTTCCCAAGCTAGAACCTGCTGCCATGCCTGGTGCCCATGTCAACCTGCCTGACTGAGAGGATCAACCTGGAGAGGACAACAGCAAAAGCTCACGCTGGGACTTATGAGGTGTTGGGCACTCCTATAATTAATTGTTGAAATCAAAAGGAGCTCATTCCTCCTCTGTGTATTTTAAAAATGCAGTCTCTGTTACAAAAAATGTCAACTATGTAGGCTCAGCCCCATGGCTATCCGGTGAAGCATTATAGATTAGTTAAATTTGGAAATACTGGGAGAATGTTTCTGTTCAGTGCCTTTACCCTCAAGCAATAGGTTAGGTTCTTGAAAAAATGTCCACCCTGAAGGTGATTTTGCTGATTAGAAAATTATATGTCTATTGTAGGTGCAACATTCTTTACCCAAATTTTTCTGTATAAAAGCTATCACAAAAGTTTCAGTAAAGGGGTTCAGAATTCACTCAGCCTGAAGAGTTGCATGTTTCTGTTCTCCACCTGGTCCAGGGGAGCCCTGGTCTCAAGTCCGCGACTCTGGTCTGTGGCACATGTAAGTGCCAGAATATGAGGCTTTTTGTATTTCCTGCTAGTCTATATATTAAAATAGTAATTTTTGTCACAGAGTCTTCATTTATTTCAATAAATATTTAACATTATTTCATAATATTTGCTTGTAATTTGTGAACAGTTGCTAATAATTTCTAAATGAGGTAGTTTTTTAAGCAGCATGTTATGCAAAATAAACATTAGTTTTATAAATGTGGAAAATTCAAGTTCCAAAGATGACTTTATTTTTCTAGTATTTATTTATGTACTACTAATATAGATTTGCTCCTTCACACATGTATGCATACACACATTTACACAAGCCATATACTTTATTTAACTGCAAATGTATAGTGGACATATCAATGACAAAGAACACCCAGTGTCAGTCTTTTGCAATACAGATATACATATTTAATTTTAAATTTCCTGAATTATATCTTTAACTTTTAAAGGCTTGGTGGAGTGATAGAAGCATTAGTTTTACACTGTGGCCCATGTCTGGAAATTCAGAAACTCAGTTGTTTACTTTTTCATGCACTTTGGTTTCATGAAAATGTAACAAACAATGATTGTTTCAGTTTCATAAATCTACGAAAATGAGTACACAAACAAATAAATTCATTGGAAAAATTTCAATGTATAACTTGATGAGAAGAAAAGATTGTAGAAACTCAATATGTAGTCAACCGGTATAATTTTATATATTTATATATTTATGAAGAAGAAAGGCAAAATATTAGCATGAATCTACTGCAAATGAAAGAGTTGCAATGGGTTTATTTTAGAGAGAGAGAGAGAAAGGGACAGAGATTAAGAAATGTTTCAATGTTTCTATAGACAGTGGAATCTCTCAAAGCGTTCAAAGCATATATATTTCACTTGGATCTCTCCTCTGATTAGATAAAATGTAATTTGTTAACTAAATTTGCAAGTGACCTGAACATACTACAATTAATTTACAGTACAATGACTGATGATGAAAAATTAAAATAAAAAGCATGTAGAACCCAAACAACCTAAACCATGATGCAGATATCATGGATGAATAGGATGGTAGGAGAATCTGGCATATGGACACCATAGATCGTAATGTGTAATTTCAATACTTATTGAGGCAAGTTAATATGATTTTGATGTACATAAGATGTATACCTTAAGCATATTTGAAATTTTTAGTCTTTACATTAAAGATAAGAAAAGAAAAAGAGGAAACATAAAAAAAGAGGGACATAAAATGAAGAGGAGGAATAACTTATTCTGGATACAGATAAACAAGCTGTTTTCAGTAGTCTAGTACATAATAGAATAAAAATTTTTTTTTAATTTTTTTATTATTATTTATTCAACTGTGCGCATGTGCGTGTGTATGTGCGCGCGCGTGTGTGTGTTTGTGTGTGTGTGTGTGTGTCTGTCTGTGTCTGTGTAGAAAGAACCACGGACGAATTCGCGAACCACCATAGACGCCTCCATCTCCTTCTGCCCCGGGATTCACAAGCTCCGCCCTACCAGGACCAGAAGCACAGGCCGCCCCCGCTTCTGCCTGGCGTCTATACGTGGGATCTGGGATCCGAGCTCAGGACCTTCCGCCTGCAAGGCGGAGGCTTAACCCCTGAGCCACCTCTCCAGCCCCTAGAATAAAATCTTTAAAGTGCAATATGTAACTGAGAAAAAGATGAATTAAATCCAATGCTATGAATCATAAAATTCATGTGTCTATACCTAACTACAAATGCAAAAAATACATACAAATCTATTCACACAATCTACATTAGTGTCAAGACCAACATCATTGTGATGAAGGGTATGACATACGATCCTTAAAGATAAACTACAAAGACAAATGGTTTTATGTTAAATTAATCCATTGTTTTCTAGTTTGCAAAATGAAGCAATTCATGTAATATTGACAGTCAACTTATTAATCAGTAAGGTTATGTGAAATCAGCTTGAAGTCAATATTGACTTGACATTTCATACACAGAAAAGTTTAAAAGTCATCATGGAATGAGACTATAATAGAATGAGAATTTCTTCTTTTTACAAAGGGAATGCATTCAACAATACTTACAATAAGTGTTCTTCCAGCTACAGCAGAACTCTTCCATGTCTTCACATCCAAGGACACAGCCCATTTCCTTGCTGTAGCTCTGGTTGTACACCAGAAAAATTATCAACCATGGAAACTGTTTTGTTGTAGTTCTTGCCTACAAAAGCAATGAGCAGAGAGCTTCACTACCTGATTCCATCATAGAAAGTCAACTGTGTAAGGGAACTTTTGTGTCCCTGTAATCTTTGCTTCTGTGAACAAGCAACATTGGATAAGTAATGCTTCCTTATGTCATATAGCTTCAATATATTTTATTCTGAAGGACAAATGTACACTTGCATATACTATAGCTCTTAAATATTATTTTTTAAATTAATGGCAAGAAATTGTACACATTTCTTTTATTATTATTATTTATTCAATTGTGCATGTATGCATGTGTGTGCGTGTGTGTATGTGTGTGTGTGTGTGTGTGTGTGTAGAACCAGGGACGAATTCGGGAACCACCATGGATGCCTTCACTTCCTCCTGAGCATTCGCAGACTCCGCCCTACCAGGACCAGAAACGCAGGCCGCCCCCGCTTCCTCCCGTGGGGTCTAGGATCTGAACTCAGGACCTTCCTCCTGCAAGGCAGAGGCTTAACCCCTGAGTCACCTCTCCAGCCCCAAGAAATTGTACACATTTCACATTAAGTAGTTCCAAATGGAGTATTGTTGTAAGAATGACTATTTACTGCCTTGTACATGAAATTGGACACATTTCACATTAAGTAGTTCCAAGTGTGAGTATTGTCGGAAGAATGACTATTTATTGCCTTGTACATGCAATTGTACTCATTTTCCTGAAAATTCATATTATTTCCACATTCATGAAGGTTTTAGATATTTTATTTTTACCACTGTTTCCTTTAATAGACTTCAGAATTATATATCATTGAACTTTGCTCTTGATCTCTGAGTAGAATTTCAAATCTGTTAACTCATGAGATTATGTTCTGCCTTCTTACTCTGAGCCACAATTGAAAACTCCTCCTAGAAATGTGTTTCCTTGTTCATGTTTACTTTTGAATTTTAGTACAGTATCTTTAAATCTTTTTTCTTGAAACAAGATTTGTGCCATGCTTATTACAAAATATTTTTTATAATCAGCGTCACTTTCTGGTTCACTTTAACATTTTTCTTCAAATAAAATAACTAATATACTTTTTAGTGCAATAAATTGGGAAAGGCTTCAGCAATATACTTTAAATGGCAATCCTGGATATTCATGACATTCACTTTAATATTGTCCTAATTGCTTCAACATCTATCTAAAATTTCATGTGTACAACTGTGTGAAAATGTTGTCAAAGACCTTCATAACATAAGTAACATGCAGCCTGCATACTCTTCTTCTAAAATGGTATTTTTAATAAATTAAAAAAACAAAAATCCTTGTAATAACTGATGCTTAATTTATTCATATAAATTTCAGAAAATCATATCATTTTTGCTTAAGCATCCAGAAGCCATCTGTTTAGCATAATCTGGAATAATGCCAAAATATTTGCATGTTTTTCCAAACAGTTATTTACACTGAGAACTAAAAATATCATCACATATTTTGGTACTTTTTTCTAGTATGTGGTTGATATATATGAGCCATTTTTGCTACAATTATACAGTTGTATACAATTATACATTTACCATGGAACTTGTGTACAGGTTTCTTTCTTTCTTATTCTCTTTTTCTCTCTCACTCTCACTTTCTTAAATCAATTAAATATTTAATTTTAATAAAAAGTCTCCTTTATTGAAGAAACTGTGATCTTGAAAATTTATAGTCTTTAAGTAAATATGTACTTCCTTTCATTATTTATTGAGATAAATTTTTCACATTTGAAGTTTTACCTGATTTTAATTTATACTATACCTCATTTTTTAACATTTACCCCTTCTTTATTTAATGATATTTTGTTATTCTTTGACATTTTCATACATAAAACAATAAATTTATATGTTTTCATTCTGTACTATCAATTTCACCTTCCACTTCTGTCCCGTGTCATACTTTCTTCTTTCCAGCTGGACTCCCTCTTATGTCCATGTCAGTTTGCATGTGTGGCCCACTGATTTTCATCTGCGATTCCTGTGCTGGTAAGTTTATGAGTAACTAATGAGGAAGGATATTAAGGCTTTGGGTTCCAAAGTAAGCAACATATGACTGAGATCATGTGTATAATTTAGTCGTTGTTACATGTTCTATGATGCTACATATTTGTTATTATAAGCTGCATAGCATGCATTTTAATATAGGCATAACAATACAAGAGAAATATGTATAACTTCAGTGAGGTTTGAGTAGAAATATGTAAAATCTTCAGTGAAGTTTGAATAGAAATATTTTCATAAAGCATATATTAGTGGCCAATAATATATGTATTTATTTCATATATCTTAAATGTTTGTTTCCTTATTACTCAAAATTACAAAATTCTAATATCATCATCATAGATGAAATTTTGTTAGTCAAGTATGCTTTTATGAAGATAGATATTTATTGACATAGAAATCTGCTTAACATGTTTAAAAACAATGAAGTATTTGTGTGGCTTGCAATTATTTTTTCTTGAGTAACTTGCAAATGTTTTATGTGATCTTTATACTTGCGGTTTCATAGAAACAATTTTGAATTACCATAGATCAAACAATATTATCCATAGATGTAAGTTCTGATAAATAAATGTTGTAAAGGTTTTATTCCTTATCATGTAGTTTTCGTAGTGATTATATAAAAATACTTAAAATGAAGTGGGAAAGAATCATATTGACACATTTTTCTTTAATAATCAAAATCATAAAAATCAGTTTTTAATTTGACTTCATGTTCCTAGTTAATTAAACTTTTATGAACACTCACTATATCATTCCAACAAGGTACTTATAAACTACGTAAAATGAAGTGCATAACATATTACTAAAAAATCAGTTAATTAAATATTCAAATCCCTGTCTGAATTTGAAATATGAGTGATTCGAAGCTGTTGCATTTTAAAGCCATCTGAAAAATGCTTTTGGATGACTCTTTGTAAAATTTGACCTGGATCACTAAGTTATACAATTTTAATTACAGCAACAAACATTTCTGAGACATTACTTTGCACAATCATTTATTAATTTCCTCCACTATCTTTCAAATGTCGTTTGAACTGCTACATAAGCAGCAGTCTAAATCATTTTAATTGCTAAATTTCCTTCTCAGGACTACTTAAAAATAAAAAGGCAATTTAGGCAATTAATCTGTCAGTGAAGAAACAACATAGATAAAAGCCTGATTAGCTAGAAGCCACCTTATCTGAGGCTTCAGTTAACTGTAATTTTGTGAACAAATTAACTCCAGGAAGGAAGAAAAAACCAAATTGTAAACTTGGAAACAAAGCAAACAAAATCTTGGAGATACACCTTTGAAACAAAATTCTTTCCTCTTAAATATAAAGTTATCACTTAAATCTTCTGTTATTTCTTTTCTGTGACTTTGAAGGTTTAATTTTAAACTCTCTTCCCAGCTACTAATCAAAGATCATGCATCAACCTCTTGGCTTTGATCCATTGTCAGGACCAAACTGCTGAACCCTACTAGGTTAGAACAGCATCATGTCTTTTATTATTTTCTTCTTCACTTAATTCCTTTAGCCATACTACTATGACTTCATTTCTTTAATCTGAAAAAATATTTATTTCATAACCAAAATTGTCAAAATATTAAGTTACCTATCTTTACTTTATTACCCCATCCAAGTTACTATCGCTTGACCTGCACATCTCTTATTCAACCAGTCTTCTAAAGTCTTTCTCAGATTATTATGTTAACACACTATCTAAGGTGATAAATTGCAAGATTAAATTCTGTTTGGTTCATGCCTCTAAAGCTGAAATGTCATGGAACATGGTACTCACTCT
Organism: Typhlomys cinereus; assembly: GCA_023101885.1. Lineage (NCBI taxonomy): Eukaryota > Metazoa > Chordata > Mammalia > Rodentia > Platacanthomyidae > Typhlomys > Typhlomys cinereus. The sequence continues at coordinate 4,137,116 of JALPQD010000020.1, forward strand.
GTTTGGCAACTGGCAGGATGCTTGTGAATGTCATGTAGCATGGATAGAATGTGGATTCTGGCAATACAGAGCAGGGATGCAATCTCAGGTCTTCTTTGAAAGTCACTTATGGCATGTGGAGGACAGACTTGTGACATTCCCTACCTCTGAATATATCTCGAAGGCCCCACTTCAGAATAAAAATTCAGGGTAAAAATTTTTCAGAATAAGAAGACAGGGATTGTGGGGTGGGCTATTCAAAACATAAACTTTGGTGATCATGAAAACCATAGCAGGCAAAAGTTCTATTTAATATCACAAATAAAAACACAGTTGTGTCTGAGATACTTGGATCAGCCAACAAATTCTGTGGTGTGGGATTCAGAGGTAGAGTTGGACATGTTGGTGTAATTATAGCAGAGTTGTCCAGGGATTTGATGGAGGATGAAATTAGACATAGTTGCTTGAGTGGTGCTGTATACTATGTTAGATTTGTGTGACAGTGAGGTACTCAAAGCCTGGACATGTGGATATTAAGTTTTTGATAGTGGGGGTCCCTTGGCGTTTCTGTCTTTATGTGTTGTGGAATGCTTTGTGACGCTGCCTTTCTGTTTATGGTTTGGGAATTTTCTTTCCTACACAACATTTTTTGTGAAGTTTTTTCCTCTTTTCAATTTTTTGAAGCAATAAATATATGAAGGTTAGATTAGATTAGAAAAACCTGGAGTTCTAATGATAGTACACACACACAAACAAACACACACACACACACACACACACACACACACACAGATTCAAGTAAGCTGTTTGACAGTAATTCAAAGATAATTGGTGAATTAATACATGATTTTACCCTGAATATTATAGAAATATTTATTACTTTAATTAAAATTATACAATAAAGAGATTTAGGTCAAATTTTACAATTTACTTCCTATTGCAATTAATTTTATCATTTAAAAGACATAGTTTTGTGGGTAAAATTTTTCTATAGATCTTTTGTAAAGAATTTTTTTCACAATCGAATGGGAATTCAAATATAGCACAGTCTTGGTCAATATCCATGACTTTCCATTCTTAATGTTTGCACCAGACAAAACACCTAAATCTGCTTAAAAGTGCAAAATGTTTCTTTTTGTCTCAGTTTCAAGCCATAGTTGGCTTCGACCACTGTTTTTAACCCTGATGAGACACATAGGTTCACAATAGTATAGCATACATGCTTCCAGAAAATCACCATTTCTGAAAATTTCCATCACATCCCTATCATGTCGTGAAGATAAGAGTTCTCTTTGTATTGATGCATTAATTAGGTCAGAGCTTTCATGACCAAATCAACTAGAACCAAGACTTAAACCTGGAAGTCCTTCAATGTGATAGAAATCTCAAAAATAAACCACTGTAAATTGATATTTAATAATTTTACATTATTGGTATATGCACTGAATAAGTAGAAAAAATTTTAAAATGTCCAATTTGTTAATATCTCCACATCTTTAGTTCTTACTTTTCCAAATTTCATCCATGAAAGGCTACAAATGTTCAATAAGCTCATGAAAATATAATCAATTTGGTTATTCAGAAAAATGCAAATCAATGAAATGAGGTCATATTTTAGATTCATTGGAATAACTCTAATGCAATCCTCAGATTGTAAAGCATGTCTGCAAAGAAGTCAAAAAGTTATAACCTTCAGCTGCTAGTGTTTAGAATGTAAAATGGAGTACCTTCTTTGGAATACAACCTAGTTGTTTTTCAAAAGGTTTATGATGGTGTTGTCATAGGAAGTAAGTGTGAAATTATATCATTAGCAGTAAAGAGAACATATTCTACTCTCCCTTATGTGTTATCATTCATCTTTTTCTCTCTACATCGAACTTTGGAGTAGACATAAACATAGTATTGGATCGGGTGAAATTATCACTCCTTTTCCAGTTTCTTAGCTATGGAAATCTCCACCTAGAAGTGGAATGGGGTGACATATGCATATTCAAGTCAAAATCATAATTGGCATTATGATAAGTGCCCAAAAGTGCAAATATGAAAATTTTGACTGTTTACTTGATTGATGTGAAATAGTTGTGTCAATTTTCTTATTTGATGGTATTAAAAAATCTTTCAGGAAAAGATGACTTTCTTCTAATGAATACATTACAAAATCTTATAGGATAAAAAAGTAACTTGATGAATAAGTATGATATATTCTACAAATTTTTAAAAAACAAAAGAATGAAATATAAGAAAGAATAAGAGAAAGTATTTAATCATTAATAATGACTATATATATTTAAAATATCAATTCAAATTTCAAAATGAAATACTATTTAACATGATATATGTATAAATTCAATGTTTTTATTCTGTGAATTACAGTCACTGAGTTGGGGCCAAAGACATCTTTGTTTCCACGTGGGTATCACTGTGAATATGTCTGTGCATATAAGGGATACTTTGTGCTTGTGGAAGATCAAGGAGTGACTTCAGGAATCACCCTGGATTATGCTACCTCCAAATTGTTTTGCTCTGGAGTTTCTTAGGCTCCACCTTCCACCTCCAAAAGTGAAGGCTGCTGCAGTTTCTAGCTGTCCTTTCACGTGAAATCCAGGATGTGATTTCAGGACCTTCTGCTTGCATGGAAGAAACTTAACCCTTGAACCATCTCTCTGGGCATCAATGACACTCTTAAAGAACTGTTATGTCTTTTCCTCCCGCCTGCCTGTCCGCCTGACTGCCCTCCCAGCCCTTCATCCCAGGTGAGTTCTCCAAGACCCCTAGGTGGCCCGGTGGCCCAGCTTCTCCCACCAGCCAGCCGCAGGGACACCCAGGCTGTCTCCGGTTTTGCCTGGGCCAAGCCCCAGGGCCCCAGCCCCATTCTTCCTCCCGCCAGCCTGTCCACGCAACCAAGCTCCCACTCCTCCATCCCAGATGAGTTCGCCAAGCCCCCCAGGTGGCCCATGTCACAGCGACACCCAGGCTGTCTTCAGTCTTGCCTGGGCCACGCCCTGGGCCCCAGCCTCTTTCTTCCTCCCGCCCGCCTGTTCGCTGACCTGGACAGGATTTGCTCACATTCCTCCATCCTTGGAGCTTGGGTGGGCCACTAAGCCAAGTCCCAGGTCCCAGGTGAAGAATTCTGAAATCAACATCAGCCCCTCTGCCTCTCTGGCCCACTGGAAACCCACGCTTGTGGTCCACGGAAGACATAGTGCTACTCAGAATTCAATAGAGTACAAATAAAATTCAAGCAAAAGTCTAAGGGTCAAAGGCCATACATCTGAAGACCTCTACAATCATCCTATCACATGGGAGAGATTCTTCACATCCAGCCCAAAGATAAGTAAACCTTCTATTTTTCACCTTACTGTTCCTTTCTAGTATTAATCACTGTAGATTAAGTTTTCCATACAGCCACCCCAAAACATATACAATTCCGGGGAGTATACCACTTACCCTCACATATCACCAAGATACTAAATCGTAAAAGTGCACTAGCACTAATAATCTTCACCCCCTGTCTACTTATCCTGACTTAACTGATGCACTAACAGCATAATAGCCTCATCTAGAAAATAACAATAACAAAAGACAAACATACCTAACTCCAAGGCAAATACTAGTAATAACCGCCCAAGTGTAGTAATACCAATTAAATCAGTTCAGTCAAAAACACACAGAAACCGAAAAGTCCTAAAAGACAAAACAACAATGCCCAAGTCAAAGTGCAGATCCATGAGAAACAAAATCCAAGAAAACCAATCTCCCACCAAAAGAATTAACCCCATAATGATGGATTCCAAACAGAACAATTTCACAGAAAATAGCCAAGAAAGCCAGACCCAAGATAACGACTTTCAATGTATGATAATTACCATAATTAATACTATGAAAGAAGAAATCCGAGAGGAGTTAAACAACCGCATCAACCACTTTGAACAGGAACAAAACAGGCACTTGGAGGAGTTGAAAAACATGTTCAAGAAACAAAAATAGGCATAGAGCAGGTTAAAACAGTCTCAGGCAGAGTTTAAAATTGAACTAAAAGACGAGTTATCTTCAACCCAAAACTCAACAGAAAGTCTTATCACCAGAACTAATGAAGCAGAAAATAGAATTTCAGATCTTGAAGACAAAATGGGAGAATTAACCAGCTCAATGAAAGAGATTGTTAAAGCCAAAAAGATACTTGAGAGGAACATTCAAGAGATATGGGACACCCTGAAAAAGCCTAACATGCGCATTTGTGGAATACCAGAGCAAGAATCCCAAAATACCACACCTGAAAATTTTCAAATTATCATAAATGAAAACTTCCCTCAACTAAAGAATGAGAAGCCCATCCAAATACAAGAGGCATTTCAGACTTCAAACAGATATGACCAAAATAGAAACTCATCATGGCAAATAATAGTCAAAACACTCCACATTCAAGACAAAGAAAAGGTGCTGAGAGCTTCAAGAGAAAAAATGCAAGTCACCTTTAAAGGTAAACCTATTAAATAACAAATGACTTCTCAGTGGAAACAGTAAAAGCAAGAAGAGCTTGGAGAGATGTACTTCAAGTATTAAATGAGCAAAAATGCCAACCCAGACTGATATTCCTGGCAAAAGTATCTGTCATGGTCGAAGGAGAAAGAAAACTTTTCCAGCACAAAGACAACTTAAAGGCTTACATGTCTACCAAACCAGGCCTTCGAAAAATGTTAGAAATGATACTCAAACTTGAAGTAAAAAACAAGCATATCCAGGAGGACAGAAGGGAAGTATAATACCCCCAAAACATAAATATCAAACAATATGCTTACAAAATCCAATAAACATAAAAAATGTCCACTATTAAAAATAATTTCTCCATTATAACATTAAAGGTCAATGGTATTAACTCACCAATCAAGAGACACAGATTACAAACTTGGATTAAAAAAAACAACCCAACAATCTGCTGCTTTCAGAAAACTCATCTCACCACAAAAGATAGGCACATCCTAAAAATGAAAGGCTGGTCCAAAATTGTGCAAGCTAATGGAACCAGGAAACAGGCAGAGGTACCATTACGCTGTTGGACAAAGTGGACTTCAAACCAAAAAAAAAATCATGAGACACAGATGGATACTACATTTTAGTCACAGGTACAATTCACCAGGAAAACTTCACAATAGTGAACATATATGCACCCAATACGGGCCCCTCCACATTCATTAAGAAAACCCTACAATGTCTGAAGCAAGAAATCAACCCCAAAACAATAATTCTTGGGGATTTCAACACTGACCTCTCAACATGGGATAGATCAACAGGTCAAAAGCTTAACAGAGACACTTTGGAACTTAATCAAACTCATCAAACTCTTAAAGAAATGGACCTTACAGATCTTATTGAACTTTTCATCCACACACCAAAGAATACACATTTTTCTCAGCAGCACACGGAACTTTCTCCAAAATAGATCACATATTGGGCCACAAAACGAATCTCCACATATACAGGAAAGTTGAAATTTTAGACTGTGCCCTATCAGACAACCACGGCCTAAAGCTTGACATCCACAACACAACAAACGACAGAAAATACACTAACTCCTGGAAACTAAACACTATGATGCTGAATGAGAACTGGATTCAGGAAGAAATTAAAAAGGAAATTCAAGATTTCCTGAAAGCGGATGATAATGAAAATAAAACTTACCAAAATCTCTGGGACACAATGAAAGCTTTCCTAAGAGGTAAGTTCATAGCTCTTAATGCCTACATGCCTACATCAGAAAAATGGAAATATCAGAAATAAATAACAAAGCAGCTTAAAGCTTCAGAGATATTAGAGCAATCTGATCCCAAATGTAGTCAAAGAGAGGAGATTAGCAAAATAAGGGGAGAAATATCTGAAATCGAGATTAGGAAAAAGATATAGAAAATCAGCCAGTCAAAAAGCTGGTTTTTTGAAAAAAATCAATAAGATTGATACACCCCTAGCTAAATTAACCAAAAGCAAGAGAGAGAAAACCCAAATTAACAAAATTAGAAATGAACATGGAGTTATCACTACTGATACCCAAGAAATCCAGAGAATTATAACATCAAATTTCAAAAACTTATACTTTGCGAAATTTGACAACAGAAAAGAGATGGATGAATTCCTAAGTAAACACAACTTACCTAAATTGAATCAGGAAGTTGTGAATTATTTAAATAGTCCTATAACATATGAGTTCTACCAGACATTTAAGGAGTTAATAAAACCAAAACTCCTTCAACTGTTCCACCAAATACCAAAGGAAGGAACACTACCAAATTCCTTCTATGAAGCTAATATTGTCTTAATCCCAAAACCTAATAAAGATACACTTAAAAAAGAAAACTATAGTCCAGTCTCTCTGATGAACACAGATACAAATATTCTCAACAAAATCTTAGCAAATCGGATCAAAAACATATCAAAAAGACCACTCACGTGGATCAAATAGGCTTTATCCCTGGCTCACAAGGTTGGTTCAACATACGCAAATCAATAAATGTAATTCATCATATAAACCAGTCCAAAGTCCAAGACCGCATGATACTCTCGATAGACGCAGAAAAAGCTTTTGACAAGATCCAACAGCCTTTTTTATGATCAAAACGCTAGAGAAGGTTGGAATGGAAAGAACCTTCATAAATATAATAAAAGATGTATACAACAAACCTACAGCAAGGATTATACTCAATAGGGAAAAACTTCAAGCATTCCTGCTTCGATCAGGAACTAGACAAGGCTGTCCACTCTCACCATTTCTGTTCAATATTGTACTTGAAGTCTTAGCTGAAGCCATAAGACAAGAAAGGGACATAAAAGGGATTCAAATAGGCAAGGAAGAAGTCAAGCTATCCCTGTTTGCAGATGACATGACTTTATACCTGAGTGATACCAAAAACTCCACCAGGAAGCTCCTGGAACTTAATTCAGAAGTTCAGCAGTGTGGTAGGATACAAAATAAATGTACAAAAATCAGTGGCCTTCCTATATGCCCAGAATGAAGGAAATGAAAAAACCCTGATAGAAACAATCCCACTTACTATAGCCCCTAAAAAAATGAAATACCTTGGTATAAACCTAACCAAGGAAGTAAGAGACCTTTAGAATGAAAACTTTAAAACCCTAAAGAAAGAAATTGCAGAAGACACCAGAAGGTGGAAAGACCTTCCATGTTCCTGGATTGGCAGAATCAACATTGTAAAAATGACCATCCTACCAAAGGCAATATATAAATTCAATGTTATACCAATTAAAATCCCAAAGCAATTCTTTAAAGAGGTTCACCAAACAATCTCAAAATTCATATGGAGGTACAAAAGACCCAGGATAACAAAAACAATCCTGAGTAACAAAAACACTGCTGGAGGTATCACCGTACTAAACCTTAGTCTATACTACAAATCCATAGTTATAAAAACAGCCTGGTACTGGATCCAAAATAAACACACAGATCAATGGATAAAGGTTGAAGACCCAGATATAAGCCCACACAACTACAGCCATTTGATCTTTGACAAAGGGGCCAAAAAATATCCAATGGAAAAAGAACAGTATCTTCAAGAGATGGTGCTGGCAAAACTGGATCTCCACATTCAGAAGATTAAAGCTGGACCCGTACTTGTCATCATGTACAAGACTTAATTCCAAATGGATCAAGGACCTCGATATAAGGCCAGAGACTATAAAAATCATAGGTAAAAGGGTAGGGAACTCCCTCGAGCTGATTGGGCTAGGCCAACAGTTCCTAAACAGACATCTGCAACCAACTGTCAACAGATGGGATCTTGTGAAATTAAAGAGCTTCTGTTCAGATATAGTGATTGTAACATGAGCACAAAGGCAACCCACAGAATGGGAGAAAATCTTCACTAACAACATAAAAAATGGGCCCTGGAACTTAAAAGAAACTTTACGAAGGATGAAATTAAAATGTCTAACAAATATCTTAAAAAATGCTCCACATCCTTAGCCATCAGGGAAATGCAAATCAAATCCTCCCTGAGATATCATCTCACCTCGGTCAGAATGGGAAAAATCCACAATACAAACAACACCAAATGCTGGAGAAGATATGGAGAGAAGGAAGTCTCCTACATTGCTGGTGGGAAAGCATGCTCATACAACCACTCTCGCGAGCCATCTGGCAATTCTTAAAGAAATTAAAGATTGAAATGTCATAGGACCCTGCTATTCCCCTTTTGGGAATAACCCCCCCCATACAGCAAAAATTCACCTCCATAGCACAAGCATGACCATGTTCACAGCAGCACTGTTTACAATAGGAAAGTCATGGAATCAGCCCAAATGTCCAACAGTTGATGAGTGAATAAGGAAAATATGGTATATCTATATAATGGAGTACTACTCTGCCATCAAAAATGATGAATTAATGGAATTTTCCAGGAAATGGATGGAATTAGAAACAATTATATTGAGTGAAGTATCCTAGACACAGAAAATTAAGCGTTGTATGTACTCCCTAATAGGTGGCTCCTAGTACCAAACCCACTTAGAGACACTTCAGGATAATTCTCTGTTATATCTACAGTAATTGCAAAGATTGTGAACAGGAGGGATGGGGAAGGAGGGTCCACACCAGAAACAAGGAGAGAGGAACCATGTTACAGCAGAGAAAGTAGGCTACCATCAAGGACTGCAAGTAAGTAATGAGACATATGTTAAGTTCACAGACTTTCCTTCCTGATCATTTACAACTGATGGGGTATGGTCTTACCAGAAGGGGAGGGCAAATAGTCTGGCAGGTAGAAAGTAATGATTTCACAAATGGGTGATTGACTCCTCCCTCACCGCGGTTTCCTACTTTTATTCCATCTACGTTTGAATATACTTTTATAACAAGACTCTAGTTTAACAGGTTTTTATCTCTGGCCAGGGGGTGACATCCAATCAGGATGAAGTGAAGGGCATTGCAAGAGCAGAAAAACTGAAAAAAAAATCAACAAACCATAATACAGAACATCAGAGACTATATCAACCACCTGGAACTAGGCCAGCCTAATCTCTCCCCATCCTGAAGTTTAGGAAAAGTTTAGGAAAATTTGCTGAAGAGGGGGCGGTAAGCTTAATTTCTTGGCAATTTAACATGTGGGAATGTAGAAAAGTTAATCATGGAAACAGAGCCAGTGAGTTTTTTACAGAAAGGAATCATAAGGATCATGTTTTCGCAGTCAATAAATTGACAAATGAAAAATGGAGCCAAGAGAAGTTAGATATGTCACCTAAGTTCACAGAACTGGTACCTGACAAGATTAGGAGTGAAAAGCAATCCTCTCCATGCACTGTCACCATGCAGCCATCCTCAGTCTATTCAATTTATGAAACTCTTCACATGTATTGTAGACAGTTAAGATTCTACTCCAACATGATACCAAGCTCCCCAATCATTTTTAATAAAGTTTGTGTAATCACATTGAAAAAATGATAGCCCAAATTATCTTTCATATATACCCAGAGAATGCTTTCTCCTGAAGGAAATACTCAATATCGGATTAGGATAACAAGATATTTCAAAATGAATGCTTCCATTTGCTGAATTAAATATTTAGAGCTTCCCAGAAATGTGTTGGCATGAGTTCATGGGTTTGAACATTTCTTTTCTTGTTTATAAGAAATAGTGTAAGAAATGAGGAAATGGGGAAGGGGATTTAAGCTGCATCAATCCTGGAAGCAAGTGTAAATCATTTTTAAATGCCAGAAACTATGAAGAATGTTTGATAGATATCATTTAGATGATGCTCTGGACAGACTGATAAATAGTCTTCCTGTAACTGTGTGGCTTAATGGGAAAGTGATGAGTAGAATGAACCACTAGGGATTAGGTAAAATGGGGCAGTAGCAGACAAGCAGATTGGTAAATTTGATTAAAACTCTTTATGTCCAGTGGTTTTTATTTATCATAGGTATTCAAGAGCAAGGAAAGTATTGATTCAAAGGTGCTATTGATAATTATTGGATATATGCCAGAGCTACTAGAATTCTGACAGTGTTCTCAACCGACCTGCATAATAAAAGGTTGCACTATGTTTTTCATCCATCCTCATTTCAATGCTTCATTCATTATTCATGTAGGTAAAAGTAGTTTATTCCTAACTGAGGCTGGAACAGTAATCCCATTTTTCATAAAATGACTTCAAGAGGTTTAACCCTTAATGATTTATAGCAATCCAATAAATGTGTAGATCAAGAAAAGACCATAATTTTGGGGGCAGCAGATAAAGCTTTGGATCAGAGGTTAGTGACTCAAATGCATATAGATATCAAGTGACTTGGAAGACATTCCTTAAAAAGGAGAAAGTTTTGGAAACAGTGCCTTACTACATGAAGGAAACTGGAATGTTCTTATAAGTAGATGATGGTTGTTCTGAAATAAAATATATATTTTTAGTTACTTCACTGATGTTCCACCCCATGCACTGAAAGGACTCCATCTCCATGAGAATGCTTCAATAATCAGGCCTTTCCCAGTTGTTTGTACTGAAAACCACTGCTCTCCACATGGTTCTCATAACTGATGAAATTTGAGGCAGACAGCTTAACTTCAGTGCTTCTTGGGATCATCACAAACTTCTGTCGGAGTTAACAAACTCTGACCAAGGAGCCTCCATCCTGGATTACATAGGTGTGATCCAGAGGATAGTCTCTAATTGAACTCTCCACACAAAGCTCAATCTCAAAATCAATCCTTAAGCACAGAGTCTGTGGCGTTCAGTGTTGGAATTTCTCGATAATTCTCTAAAGAAACTCCATGACCTTTCTTCATTGTAACCGTTGCCAACTAATTTGAGTAGCTTTCACATTGGCTCATTTTCACACTATCTTAGAAACACAGAGAGATCATAATTAATAGTTTTCCAAAGGCATCTGTTCCTGAATAAGTAAACTCAAGAATAGAATTTCCACTGTTGAGTGTAGACAATAGACACATTATATGACCATCCTTCTAGTCTGTCTGATCCCTCTGTTGAGAAAAAGCTTCTTAATGCAGCTGATTTTTGGTGGGATCCATTAAGTCAAATTTGTTCAATCAAAGGATGAGTGATAGATTGCCATGAGGCATCTAGAAGCACTTGTTCTCACACTGTGTTTGGCAGGCTGATGAAGTTGGATGGGAAAGAAAAAGCCATTTCAGCATCAGATATGGCAAGCCAACAAAACCAAGACTGGCACAATGCGTTGCCAAAACCACTTTCTCAACAGCAGAAAAATCCATGTTTTCATGTCGGCAAGTCTGTTTAGACACCTGTTAGTCCATGCTGGTAGGAACCCCTTGACTAGACAGTTTAGATAATATGTCCACAAAAACTGTTTTTAGGTATTTGCAAAACATGTACTAAGATTATTTCATATTAGGTCTCAAAACTAGATAATTAAAAAATGTAAAAATAAGGAAAACACATCATTAACTGAATCGTAAATATTATGGATATTTTCAAGTTTTTAAGCAATTAGTCAATTAATTAGTCAATTAACAAAATTGAGAAATTCTAGTTAATTCTTGAATCAAAGAGCAAGTTAAATTGCTGGGACATAAAGTCTACTAAATAATGGTGTCAAATGTCACAATATGTCAGTTATGACCAAAGTGGAAATCAAAGACAAATCTCCCAATTCAAACATTCTTTTATATTTTTTAAAAGTAGAAACATGAAAATAATAAGAATGAATGTAGAATATATAGCATTTGTTAAAAAATGTGTGATTTGTTTTTAGGAGAAATAATTACATATTAAATAAAAATAACAATATTCTGCTGAAGGTATTTAGTAAATGCTAACACTTATTGAACAAGTGCTTGATAAGCTCTAGGCAAACTTTAAATATACTGTCTCTCTTAATTCACAAAAGAATTCTGACTAGACTGCTGCTCCTTTAATGACCCAAAGAGTGGTTTAAAGTGGTAAAACTGTTTATCCGCAGTCACACCAGAAGCCTTTATTTGAGTTTTGGGCAGTTGAAGGAAAGGAAGAATTGGATACAGATTACATTTTTATTATATATTTGTGTGTTTGTATTTTTATTTGATATATGTTATAAGTGTACATGTGCATAATGTGAAGTTCATATGAACATGGAAATTTTATATGATCTACCATTAAGTAAAAGAGAATGAAATTAGGTATGATGAATTGTATATTGAGAAACTATTTTCAAAAGATTTTTTACTGGAGTGTAAAGGACTTAATAATAATTATATATAGTGTATTAATGATATTGTTTTCATTAAATTATGCACCTAAATCATGTCATAATACTTATGTGCTTCAATTGATAATGTTTAAAGTTTAGGTTTTCTTCTATTTTATATTTTCTTCTACAAGCATTAGCACTGTTAATAAAATTAAAACATTTGTATAAAAACACCTATTAATTTCATTCGACGAATAAAATTGGTCGATAATTTCCTTTAACATGTCATTTTGGCTTATAGATATTAATTTGCAAATGACTTCTACAAATTGTGTTCATTGAAATTATGAGTTAGTTACTTATATATCAATAACATTTCATTGTAGTATTAGATTATTAAGATAAATTACATCACATTTATGAATAGAATTCTTCTACTTCATTCAATGTCTACCAAGAGCTTGGGGAGGCTATTTTAAACTCTATACCCTCATGAGATAGACACATGATTTTCTCATACTTCCAGAATTTTTATTCATATATTTTAGTCTCAAGCTGGTCTCCTGTGGCTATGTGCCTTCTATTTCAATCTTTTCTAGTCCTTAAATTCCTATTTTTGTTCCTTCAGAGATAACTAATCTTAGATTATTTATACTCTAACCTCAGAACAATCTTTCCTCCATCAATATGAACCAGAAAAAAATTCCTAAACTCCATCCCCCAGACATTGCAAGCTAATTCTGAGTTTTACTTTCATTTTTATTTCCCAAATTTGCATTCAAGCAACTATTTCTCATTATTTGATCACACTGGTGTCTTATTAACATTTACACTATTCAGTCTTTCCAAATTCTCAATGTCATGTGTTTATCTGCTCATTTTTTATGTACTTACACTGTATACTTGAGATGATAATAATATTAATAATACACATTGGTTATCATTCTCTTTATTTATTTATTTATTCAATTGTGCATGTGTGTGTGTGTGTGTGTGTGTGTAGAACCATGGGCGAACTAGGGAACCACCATGGACCACCTCCACCTCCTTGTTTATGCTGCCTGGGATTCACAGGCTCTGCCCTACCAGGACCAGAAACGCAGGCCACCCCCGCTGCTTCTGCCCGGCGTCTATACTTGGTTATCATTCTCTAAAAACATTTGGTACCACCTAAAATTTTTAAGATAAACATTGTAAATATGTAAATAATATAGAACACTTGCATAGTCAGCTCTAGATGTCAACTTACATACTACATATGTGATTTTATAAATATTCCTTAAATAGCATGAAACAATTTATTTTAGGGAAGTATTGCATTTATTTCTTTGCCAAATCAAATTTATCATTTAAAATATGTATCTTCAAGTCCACAAGATAGTAATGGTAATGAAATTTATGATATATCTATGGTAATATTTTCTTCTTGGTCTCTAATAAAAGATAAACTTTTAAGTTTTAATAACATCTTTATTTTAATAAAATTGTATTTAAAGAAATAACAATGCCTCAATAATGATTATTTAAGCCAAGTCTTATAGAGATAAAATCTGAAATGCATAGGTGATTTTGGATTTAACCATGGAACATTGGATGATACCATTCTATAGGATGTTTCTCAGAGGACACAGGGAGAACCTACCATTGGCTGAACAAAACAAAGGGAGAAGAACACAGAGAATACAAAAAATTATTAGATTATGGTAAATGAAAATCTATATAATTGCTTATGTAATTGAACTAAGAATTTTTAAAAATCACATAATAAATAGCATGCATTCAATATTTTACTTTTTAAGTGCCTATATAAGCACAGTTTTATTTGTAACTAAAACTGTACATATATACATGATATATGAAGATAATAGGTTAAAAATGAAGATTGAAATGAAAATCAAAATGAACTGAAGTACTGAGAAAATTGCACTGAAAACACAGAGTGTGGAAGAAGCAAAATGAAAAGTAAAAGCAAAACCCACATTGTTTTTTATTTTTTCTTCTCACTTAAATTTCTTTTACATACATTTAATTAAAGAAACGGAAAGTATATTCTGATAAAAATTCAAACTCAACTTTCTGTTTTGGACCTCTGACATTTCTTAAACTCCATTGCTTCATCTTCCTGGTTTGCTCTATATGTGGGGATGCTGACTGGAAAGCATAGGCATTCTTTCATTTGAGTACTGGATGGAGTTCTAGACATGCGCAGAAGCACCTGTTCAAGCTATCCTCTGACACTGTTAACCAAGCCAGTTAACTTCCATAGTTTCCATATTTGAGCCTATTTCCATTATTCTACAAAAAATCTCATTGTATGAATATAAGCTGTTCTGAAACATTATGGTATGCACATTGCTTGATCAAAATTATGAATTACAAGTCCAACTTTTTACTGCATGCTGATCACTAAAAGTGTCTTTTAATGTAAGTCATTCCATAACTGGTTACTCCATGTAGCTCTCTTTTTGTATTCTTAGTCATTTATCATAATAAGAGGCCAGCACCTATCCAACAGGGTGCCTATGTTTTGCAGGTAAGTTGAATATATTTGAACATATATTTTATTTCTTTTTTCTTATTTAGTGTGTATTCTTTGAGGACAGATACTTAGTTATTAATTTCATCTCAGAAATATTGGAAATATGTTGAGCAGATAGAGTCAGTAGTAACAGCAATCCAGTCATTTCTCAGTCCCAAATCATCTCTCCACTGCACTAAGCTTATTATTTTCCCAGTAAAGATGAAGTATGACCCACTGCAATTAATTTTAGGACTATGATATCAAATGTTATATCATATATTTAATCACTATAAAAATTCTCCCACTACTAAATCCTGAGTTAAGAATGAAATAAAATAGGTATGGTTTCCTCCAAAATTAAAAAAGTCACAAAAAATCTTTGTTTTATGTTAGAAACATCATCAAAAGATCGCCCAAGACATAAATAAGGCTCTCATTTCTTCTTATATGTGTTTCATACAAAAAACACAAGTGTAAAATATAAAAACATATTCAAAAGAAAAGCAGAGGTAAAGGTTATGACAAGGCAATATGTCATGTGGATAAAGCACATCTACGAAACTGAGAATCCATTGCTCATCCCCCAGGGTAGCATTATGTCAGCATGTCATGTGTACACTATGACAGGGTAGCCCAAGGGAGGCTGAGAAATGTCTGGGTCTTAGGTAATGTCTTGGTTCAGAGGGCTCAGAGGCTGTATGTCTTATATGTTCATCTAACACTAACTCTTCACAGTAAACAGATTTAATATCTTTATGATTCCATTTCTGCTAAAGCATTAATTAGGAGTAAGGAGAGCTAGATATTTATTTTCTTTTTCTTTTGAAAGTTGAAACACCAGTGAGATATAGTTATTAATAAGTCGTATTACAGTAATGGGTTTTTTAATCCTCTTAGAAGGAAAAAATTAAAAAAAATTATTAGTATTCAAAATTGTCTCTCTCACCATACTTTCAGTTGGTGGAATTTCCAAAATTTGGAAACAATAGTTAATACTATGCATGTGCCTGTCACTCTGTTCTGCAATTAATAAAATTTCTAGAAAGTGAAATTTTTTGGAGTTGCCTTCAAATAAAAGTGTAAGTGATTTTCATCAGTCAAATAATAAAATAAAATAGATAAAAATAGATAAATAAAAAGGAACCCTTATTTCTAAAATTTACCTGTCTTTGTGACTGCTAGAAATGCAAAGTGCAGATGGCAAATCTCTTGCATCTCTAACAAGGGCCATAGAGCCTTAATGTTGCAGTTTTGTACATGGTGAGAACATCTTAACACTGCTGAGGTGAGGATAGGACAGCAAACATCCTTGCAAACAGCTTACATAATACCTGTTTCATTGATGTCAATTGATATTAAACATATTTTTAGGAAATTTCCCATAAAACCATCTGTTTTTCCCAAATGTACAGCCAGTATCTCCTGATTCTCCCTTTCTGCATTAGGATATGATTCCAATGCTTTTCTAAATACTTTTATTTTTATTCGAACCACAGACATTTTAGACTATCCAAAGAATAAATTTGACTATGAAATCATTCTTACAGTATCCTCACTTTATTTCTAACCACTGTAATCTTTTCCCTTGCTCTACTATTCTCACAATAATGTGCTAATAATGCACAAAGCTTATACTTTAATGTTTCCTGTATTTTCAGGTGATTTTCTTCTGCAAGAGTGGAGAGACCCTGCTGCTTTAATAATTTGCAACAAAAGGACTGTGTAATTTTGTGCCTATATTTTAATACTGTACCTATAATAGAGGATAGATATTCTCCTTTTAAAAATATCAGTGGCAAGGAGACTCAGATTAATAAATTATTTAACTTTTTATAAAATTTGCATTAATTAGGAAGTTTATATTTTGCATTTTATGGCAAATGAAGTAAGGAAGTCAATTTCTGAAAGTCATTCCTTCCCTATACCCTGAGCTCTGGGTTAGAACACAAGCCACCTGTTTTGTAATCAGCTGACTTACTCATGGAGCTGGCTCACTGGTCACATACCAAAGAGTCTTCAGAGTCTTCAGAGAAAAATTTTTGCATGATTTTTAGTTTCATCTTCCCACTGCTGAATGAATACAGGAGTCAAACAACATAGGGGGAATAAAGGGATTATTCTTGCTTGCTATTCTCATTTGTACTTAATCAGCATGCTATTAGAATTCATACTACCATCAGCAGAAGCCAAATAAGCTGGCAAAGCATATCCATACAGAACTAATTTATGAACAAGCTCTTACCATCCTATCCTCTATGGACTGGGTCTTCCCACATCAATTAGATAATCTCCCATAGGCTTGTTCCGGGTTTGCCTTAACTACAAATCATTCATAGATGTGTGCAAATATCAACCTTCAATTTTTGAGGTGATACCTGCACCTAAATGGCAAAATGATTGAGAGAAATAACAAAATAACTTTTGTGCATTTGACTTGCTTACAGGGATACTTGATTAGTGAATGTATACAAAGAAAAGCAACAGTGGTCATAGTTGTCACATTACCTCCATACTTTTAATGGTTTTGAAAGCCAGCATCTACTGAAAAGAATATGTGAGAACTAGTTGTAGCCCCATGACAGCAATATGTCCATTCTTTATCCATCTACCTCCTTCTTCTGTGATTCTAGAGAAGTGAAGTTTTATGCATAAGCATAAAGATAACCTCCTAATTTTCCATAGAATTGATTTATATGACTCAAGAAATGGATTTAGCTGAGCATTGGAAATGTACTTCCAACCTCCAACACAGGGAATACAAATTTTCAAGGGTCTCAGTTGTGTTCTCGGTCTGGTGATATGCTTCTCCTACTTCCTAAGTAGGAAGCCAAAGACTGTAGTCAGTAGACAGTGATAGGACCATTTCTGAGATAGGAGGTTCTCTTTTTACAAGCATCTTGGATCAAGAAACCTCAGATAATCCACCCTTAGGTGTGTAAGGCACCAACTCTTCAATTATCTTGTGAGTACCATAAACCCCATGTATACATGAACTTAAAAATGTTAGAATAATTTTCTAGCATAAAATACTTGAAAAAAATTATTGTTGGAGCTTACATCCAGAAATTCTGACAACAAAGTCTGTTTAGTGTAAGTTATCTAAAATAGCACTTTCTCCAGCATGGTTTCTGTTATTTTGTGTTGGTTAGTATGTGGGTGTGGTGTAACAGAGGGCACTGTGTGTTCCTGTGAAGACCCAAAGTTAATTCTAGGAACCATTCTAGATTGTTTCTATCTTTATTTCTTTGCCTTGGGGCTCCAGGCTTTGCCCTTTAGGACCTGAATTACAGGCTGGGGACATTTCCAATCAGCTGTTAAGTGGGATTTGGGATTTCAACTCAGTCATTTTTTTTTTCTTTCCAGGTGAAGATTTTAATCTTTGAGTTATCTTCCTAGCCCCACCTCCAAACATTTTTTTTATTATTATTATTTATTCAACTGTGTGTATGTGCGCGCGCGTGTCTGTGTGTGTGTGTATGTGTGTGTAGAATCACGGACGAATTCGCGAACCACCATGGACGCCTCCACCTCCTTCTGCCCCGGGATTCACAGGCTCCGCCCTACCAGGACCAGAAGCGCAGGCCGCCCCCGCTTCCGTCTGGCGTCTATACATGGGATCTGGGATCCGAACTCGGGACCTTCCGCCTGCAAGGCGGAGGCTTAACCCCTGAGCCACCTCTCCAGCCCCAAACATTTTTTTTGTTGCATATATTTTTAACATATTCTTTAGCTATGTAAAAAGTTAATATCTGGACTCTGGAAACACTGTAAGTTTAGAGCATTAATGTCAGTGCTCAATGCAAGTGGATGGACATCAGCAATATATTTTTTAGAATTTTGTCAGTAATCATGGTATATGTCATGTGTAAATAGGTCATGTTTTCATGAAGCAAACAAATTAGACCCTTCAAAAAGTTATTAGAAGACATGTCAATCATTTTAATTTTTAGATTGCATATTTCTGTTTTCATGGAAACGTTTGACCTGTACAACTCAATATATCTATCAATTTCCACTAATTCAACAAAGTTCAGAGTAATGTCTTTGCTATAAAATCATGATGGCATGAGCATAAACAATTTATTGCAGATAATGTACATGTTCAGCAGCATATTTAAATTTATTTCTATTTATTGTAGTTCTAATGCTTTACACAGGTGATTTGCAGCATTCCAATTTTCCAACTTCATATGAGATTATGCTATCAAAATCTTTTCAGGCAACTGGAACGTTCACAATTTTGAAGGATAAAAAGTTACACTCATTCGAGTTTGGCATGTCATTGGACATGTAGGAAATTTCATGTTTCAAGAGGATGTATTTGAAATAAACTAAATGGAGGTTATATTTTCAATTAGTGCTCCAACAAGACTGTCACAGGAATTAAAATTCAGTGTCTTTCTTTAATGAGAAATATCTTAAGGCTATGAACTTTCAGCTTTAACCATTAAATCAGCATAGGAAGCAGAAGACCACCATCTTATAATGGTGAACTACCACCAGTACAAATATTTCTCCAACATGTTTTCAAACTTCATGTCCATTTTTTCATTAGCTGACATTATATTAATGAAATTTACCTTTATTATAAAAATTATGTATATCTCTCTGCTATATATAAGATTACGATATTTTCTAATCCAAAACTCATTGTATATATAGGAAGTCTTTCTTTGAAAACAAATAGTGTATATAGATATCGAAATCACAGTATATACAAAAATAATACTGAAATATGTATGTTAATACATATATTCTTGATATCTGTGATATTTAGATCCAGGTGTCAACTTGACAGTCGTAGGCTAAGCTTGGGTACAGCTATGAAAATTTGGTAGTTTTTAAGGCAAACACTTAAACAAGCCTGCAGGTGATCGTCTAATTGATATTGAAGAGCCAAAGACAAGGATGTGCAATGAGGAGGTACTTGTTCTCTCTTTTGCCCTGTATGGACTTGATATGTTGAGTCAGCTACTAGTCTGCTGGCTCCTTTCTCTTTTCTCTGCTGCTCCTCTTGCTATTGCTGCTGCCACTGTTCTTACCTGATGTCAGAGTTGGAGACAAAGGTAGCCTTTTCTGCTCTCCTGACTGAGGTTTAAAGACTGTTTAGGAATCCTTTGATCTTCAGGGTCTTCAATAACCAACTAGAGCCACTTTGAAACTTTCCAGGAATGTTTCAGTCGTCAGTATTAGACTGGGATTACTGATAAATTCAGATCTAAAACTGAGTAGCTACTGTTGGCTACTGTTGAATGCTATGATTTATCTTGTAAGTTAGTATAATTAATAAATTCCTTTATATACATATACTATTTACTGTATTTTACTGTCTTTTAAAAAACAGAGCATGGCTTGGTCAATAGCTATTAATTAGTCTAGTAATATAAAAGAGTATTTCATGCTCTTAGACTTTTTATGCCTTTTAAACAGAATATTTTCTCTCTATGACTGTTTGTACTTTTATTAAAGAATTCATTTTACTTTTTATCTATTTAAAAGCAAAATTACTTTATTGCAACTTCTATTACATCCAACTTCCATTTCATTTCAATTCAGTGTTTTACTCTCATCTTTATTTCTTTTTACAAAGTACAAGTCATCCAGATTCACTGAATTTTAATAAATACAAGAAAGATGGATTTCATAATGACGTGTGCTGCTCTGCCATCACATGTTTGGCATTACTTTCCTGCTATTGCTCTTGCTATTGTTATCTTCCTTGTTGCAGTTTGCATAGCCAGTTGTATATGCCCATGTGTTAATGTGTATATAGACTTGAATTTACATATTTGTTTGAGTTAAAATAACTACATTTTCAAAATTTTGTAGATTGTTCTTGCATCTCCTCATATCCAGCTTATACTTTACAGGTTTCCCTTTCAATATTTTAAGCCAAAGGTCAGTTTGCTAAAAACATTTATACTTCTAGATCACCACTTCTAACTCCATGAAGAATTCTACAACTAATTGCCTTTCTATCAAAATATTTTTAGATGCCTTGAATATTTGGTTTGCAAAATATCACATTTTTTGACTTTCTATTAGGTCCAATTCTATGCAAGCCTCTCACTAACTATTCTTTTATGAAGGCATTAATAGTTTATCCCCTGAAATATTTCTCAGGAACACTAAATGATATGTTCATGTGCTTATAGTCAACTCTGGTAAAAATAAATAGAGTTTATGTGGGAGACATTGGGAGTTACTTAATGAGATTTTCTATCCTCCTAATGTTTTAGCTCTAAATTTCTCTTTTAGTATAAGTTTGTGCATTTGGATCTCTTACTAACATTGGTCAGTGGTTATCATTGCTCCAAACTATCTCTTCCAAAGGCAAAGCTCAACATGACAATAAAATAGATGCAATATTTCATGTACTTTTTTAAATATCAAAATTTATAATTTCAAAAGCTTTAAAATAGGAGAACTGCTTATATAGTTTAGTTTAAACTAAGTAGAAATGCAAAATTATAGAGTATCTTTTTAAAATTTTATTGTGTGTTTGTATGTTTGCATATGTGTGTGTATCAGATAGCACTGTGTGTCTCTGTGGAGGACCAAGGATGACTCCAGGAATCATTCTTTTGGCCTTGCTCTGGGAATTCCCAGGCTCTTCCCACCAGCATCACAAGTGCAAGCCACAGCCATCTCTGCCTAGCCATTTTATTTCGGACCTGGGATACAAATTCAGGACCTTCTGCTTTGGAGACAGTCTTAACCCCTGCACCATCTCTCCAGCCCAGAGTATCTTATAAAATACAAAGACAGAAATAAATTTTGTGATTTTTTTTGAAATAATGTTTTAGAAACATTGGATTGAATAAAATATTTTAGAAGTTAAATATTAAGTTATGTAGAGTTGGCTCAGGTTCACCCTGGAAGGTGGATGCTGGGAAATCCTAGAGAGAAGAAAAATGAGGTAGAAGCAAATCCAGAATTATTCTGATGCTGAAATCTCCCTTGGTCCTCTCCAGGAACACACATCTCCTTCTAACACACACACACAAACACAGAAAAAAAAAAGTAAAAGGACAAGCACTACAAAAACTTTCAGCGTTACTTTCCATTAAAGCTGAGGTCTAGTACCTGGAATTCCATGTTTGTTTAGATGTTATAATGCCCCTTTCTTGTACATCTGCTACTCCTGCAAAATTATTGAAACAATATCAAAGTTGCACGCATAATCCTCACTTCCACATCCAGTCTCTACTGCTTAAAAGTCAACTTAGATTACCTAAGCTTTTCCAGAGATCACAATTTTTGCAGACAAATAAGATGTTAAATTAAGTCTCTGATTTAATGGTAACACATACTCTATGATACCTTAGAGAGTTGTCCTACTTCTATTACAAATACCCACTTTTCAATTTTTATGTATTTTTTTCAGAATTCTATATTTCCTTGGGTATTTGAATAAAATTCTGAAGGGAGAAACTGATGCCAGAATTATAGATTTTTTTAAAAAATTATTATTATTTATTCAATTGTGTGTGTGTGCGTGCGTGCGTGCGTGCGTGCGTGTGTGTGTGTGTGTGTGTGTAGAACCATGGGCTAATTCAGGAAACACCATGGACTGCCTCCACCTCCTCCGGCATCTATACCTGGGGTCTAGGATCTGAACTCAGGACCTTCTGCCGGCAAGGCAGAGGCTTACCCCCTGAGCCACCTCTCCAGCCCTTGGAATTATAGATATTTTATCATGGAACTTGTATGCCTGAATTATCTTAAAAAATTCAGGTTCTTATTTTAAAATTATAAAGAAGGATTTAATTCTGAGACATTATTGTAGCTTTAATCATTGCTATATTCTGGAACATCTGCATTAAGTTGTTTATAACCTGCTTGCTCTTTTCATAATTTGATTGCATATGAATTAACAACTCTATTCAGGTCACACACCAGAAGTAAATAGGTTTATTTTGATTCCATCACACTTCCTTAAATTGGGAAAGTGATTTAGTCTTTCTTTGCAAGTTGAAAAAAATTTCTTCATAATTCTGATACTTGCCTAAAACTTATTTCTCCATCATATAATACATCTAATAAAAAAGTTGCCCCATAATGTAAGTACAATCATTGTTCCCAAAATTTTGGTGACTTCATACATTAAAACTATTTGGAGTAAAGAAAGACAAATCCTTTTAGCAAGAGGTGCTGGAAAATGAGCATTTACATATAGAAGAATGAAAACAGACCCTTATCTAATCCATCATAAAAAGCAACAAAACATTAAAAACTGGAATTTTTTAACCACTAGAAGAAAACATAAAATGGAACATCTCACAATGTAAGTTTCATGAGGATTGTCTGAATAAGTCTTCCACATCTTGGAAAATACAAGCATGAATTTACAATGAGATTGCATCAAATTTTAAAGTGTGCCCATAGTAAACAAACAACAGAGTGAACAGACATCCTACATGGGAGGACATCTCTACCAGCTATTCATCTGGAATAGGGATAATATAATTAATCTATAAAGAGTTCAACTAGCCAAACATCCAAAGAACAAACAATTCATTTACAAAATAAGCAAGTTAATTAAACAGTTTCCCAATGAATCTAAGTATATGGAAAGTAGCTACAAGAAAAAAATTTCAGTATCTTAGACCAGCACGGAAATGCAAACCTAAATTCCACCAGGATTTCCTCTCACCTCCATCAGAACAGCCGAGGTGGAGAAAATCAGCAGCAACCACCACAGCAACACTGGTAGCAAGCATGTGGGACACAGGACACAACTTACGCATTGTTGTAACAGATGTAAGTTATTTCAGACAAGTTGCAGTCAATATGGAGATGTGTGAAAAAGTTAAAGAGTATGGCCCTCTGCAACTGGTGTGATGCAGGGACAAACGGTTTTCAGCCTCCACTTAGGAGACATTAGCCTTCTCACTTGGCGCTGATCTCAAGTCTGCGCGTGGACGCTGAAGGAAAATCAACTGTAACGCTCTGGAGTCTAAACAGATCATAGGCCTGTGGATTTAAAACTGGTGTTGAGCTAAGGTTTGGAGATAGCATCAAAATCATGACCTAACCAGAACAATCCAAGAGAATGTCCTGGCTTTCCTTTCCTGTGTCCTGTAGCTCTCTCCGCCGAGTCTGAGAACCGGCCCTTCCCTTGGATCCATCCACCAGGACGTTCCAAGTATCTGGGAACCCACCTCTGAGACTTGGTAGTAGGAAAAATGTGCTCTCTAATCCACACAGACTTCCATACCAAAGTTGCAGAGTGATGTTTTTCCCGAGGCTCACATCATTATATTTTACATGGAGACAGCAACAGCACAAGGAGTAGGTTGGTGACAGCAGGAAGACATTGCTGGCTCACTGCTGCAGAGGACACCGCAAGCCAGAAAGGCCCATTGAGGACATCAGGAAATCTTCCATCTCAAAAAGAGGACATTGTGAAGGAAGAAAGACATGGCAATCACATTCATAGATAGTTTGAATCCAGAGTGAGTCTAACATACTAGCAAATTAAGGTAAGAAGCATAAAAGACCCACAGCGGCTCACTGCTGAAATAATGAATAGTAGCAAGGCAGTGGAAATCCTGCTTCATGGTCCTGGGATTCTTGTGGCTTTTGCTTTGAACATTGGACATGAGGAAACTGAAGCCGGCAGATACAAGCAACAACTCCTCTTCTCTGAACTGCTGTGTCCCAATGTGTACCTCTGCTCCTCCAGGTATCCAATCTGTTCTAGGGGGCAGCTGGACTCCTAAAAGGTGTCAGAAAGGATCTGAGTATCTCCATCATTTCCAGAAGGATACTGTTCTGTGTATGAACCATTCAGTCCTGGTCCAGACAAATGCAGGAGAGTGTGCAAGGAAAACCAGAAAATTGAAGGAAGGTGTAGGCTGAACTTCTGTTGCCATCAGAGGGTCTGATGCTCCTTTGTCCCGAAGAGTGGCACTGAAGAGATATTCAAGGAAGGCTAAGAGCATGTCTGTAGTTATGTCAAGTCACAGTGGTGTGTATCAGGATCTTCCCCACTGTGTTTGCACCTTGGTTTTGCTTCTTTGTTTAGTTTTAGATTTAATGTTACAGAAATGAAGACATGAATGAATACCTAATGGTTACTTAATCATAAATTGCCTTATGTTTGTAAATACCCAGGGAGGTTGTTACACAACACTAGAGCTAGGTGCCAGCAAATGATATGTATGTCACTACTGGTTCCCCATATCTAGTTAATGCACTATTTATTGTATAATTACTGGAGAAGTGAAACTGACATGCACATCCATGTAAGTGAAGTTACAGTTCCGTAAAGCACAAGAAACTTTTTATCCACCTCTTTTCTTCGTAAGATGAGGATTTGTCATTCATTGATTCTAATGATTATGATGCATTTTAGTGAATAAATTTTCCCACTTTGGCAATTTTTCCAAATGCACAATGCATTCTAATGACTCTCTCCCGGCGCTGTCTTATTTCCTTTCCGCTCCTGGTCGCCCCACCTTTTCCTACAGATCTCTTCCCCATATTCATGACTCCTGCTTTATGTTGTGTGCTCCACTCAGTTTAACAATAGTTCTCTTTGTGACCATGGGTTTTGGAACTACTAGAATCTGGAGTCTGGCAGTCACTCCAGAGTGTATACTGCTGTATATTATGCCTCCTCCTCTTCTGGAACCTATTCTCTGTCGTAGCTCATTGGTAGGGGCCCTTCTCCATCCATATCTGGTTGGAATATTCTTGAGTAGGTCCTTGTAAGAAATCACAGCTGCTGTGTTTTCACGACTGTGGTTCCATGTCACACAAGGAAAATGACATTTCATAGATCCTTTTCTGATATTTGGTTTCTACATTTTTTCTGTCCTCTCTTCTGTGATGCTTCCTGAGCAGTTAGAAAGTTCTATAAATGTCATGGCTCAGACTAGCCATCAACTATCACTTCTCAGCATGCTATGCAAACAGAAGTGTCTGTATTCACATTCATGAAGAATTTTTTCTTTTCTATAACATCTTCATGTACAAACAAAAAGAGTTCAATTATAAATGTCCTGTGATTCAGATATAACACTTTAAGTATATACATGAATGAATCAGTCATGTTAATTGCCACACTATTCATATCAGTTAACATATGCCTAGGTATCTAACAATGGAGGAATAGATAAGAGGGATGTGTTGTGTATGAATGATAGTTTCATTTTGTCCTAAGGAAGGGTGAATGGATATATTTGCTGGTAAACATTCGAATCCAGAGACCATTATATCACTGGATATGAACTTATTTTGCAAGGACAAATATCCCATGCAATATAATTGGATGATCTTTGAAGAAACTTGGAGGATCTTAAATTATTGTGCTCTATAAATTGAATATGGTTTAGAGAGTTTTACAAATTTTCAAATTTTCAAAAATTTAGCCTGAGTTCATTTCTTTATTAACAGTTAACAGACATGTCTTTGAGATTCTCAGACCACAAAGCTGAATAAGGAATATACATGAGCTTAAAAGAAATGACGCTTTAACCCCTGTGTATTTGGTCATATTTAATGTCAAAGTTATATAGAATATCAAATACAAAGTCTCAATAGCATCCCTTCAAGTTCTAAAGGTTCAGCTACTTTCTAGTTCAAGCTAAACATTTTCATCTCTAAAAACTTTATTTAGATTTTCAAACATTCTTTTCTGTCCCTATAATTACTGCTTTTTCTTTTCACTGTAGTGAAATCATTTAATAGATTAGATTCAAAGAAGAGAGTTTTGACAATTATTTTGGGCTTGAAGATGTGTTGATTTACTTCTTTCTAAATTTTACACTGATCTTGTTTCCCAAATGACATTAAAGAATAGAGTGAGAAGTAATGTTACATTTTTTCCTCAAGCTCTTTATCTGTTAGAAAATCCATCTAGTTTATGATCACTAATATCCAACATTAAAATGTGACATAGGTTCTAATATTAATAATTACTAAAAACTGCTTTTTTGTTAACTGACTATTTAAGTACTTTTAAATCAATTTTTATCCTCAAGACTTTATCTCACAGTTCTACCTTTCCATATTATTAAAGAAAGAGCTGAGCTCTACTTGGTACGCAGTTTGATGAAATGCTATTCAAAGCTAATTTGATAGGACAACCTGCCTCGGTTTTCCTCCCAGTGGACTGCTACAAATTAGTCCCCTTTTCATCTTTTCAGCGGTATATATTGATGGTATTTCTAATAAATTTATTTACCTAATAAACAAAAATTGTTCCTTAATAACCACGAAAATTCCTTTTCAAGCAATCTTCTGCAATTTTATAGATCCCTTAATACACATTTACATATATTCAAGTTTAAATAACTCATTAGTATATAGAATACTCATATGATTACTTAGCTAAATTTTATATTACAGAAGGATATGATTTTATTGAGTGCAAATGACTTTCAGGTTATAACTTAGTAACACTGTAGACTCAAGTACTGCAGTTTAAATTGCTTTCCTTTTGAGAAAACAGTCCCACATCATCAGCGGATTGTATTGAGACATTATCACAGGACTGCAAAAGAAAGAAATACCTTCAAAAATCTCATTGGTTTTTTATTGTAATTAATGTGAAGCTATCTACTTGTCATGTACCTATCATTCTAGCTACTTTTGTTTATCTATATCTATCTATATATCTACATCTATATCTACCTGTCATTTATTATGCATCTATTCATCCATCCTTCTATCTGCCTGTTCACTTCTGTCAATGCCTAAAACCAAGTTCTAAAAAATATTATTGATTGCATCTTCAAAATTAAGTTAATCCCAATTATTTTTCTGAGAAAAGATTTACTTCTTTAGTGGATAATTATGTAGCACATGTTTGTACATAATAAGATTACTATGTAAAGTAAGTTATTATTTTTATTAACAATTTTATTCTTAATGTTTTTATTTCCTTTTCTTGAAAAAGAATAAATTGTTATCTTCCAAATGTGAGTTTCAAATAAAATGAATCAAACTTTACAATTTGGACATTAAATTTTATTTGCAATCATAAAGCTGCTTTAACCACTTCATTCCACTGGGATTCTAAATAATACAGCTAAAGTTTTAGAAAGGGTACCAGTTTTGTTCTTCATTGCATATAATGAGCCAGACTATTGATGTTGCCTATTGCTGGGTGTTTTTTTTAAGGTTTTTATATTAAAAGAATTGTTTCTATAGTGCTAAGAACATGCTTAACTATTAGCAATCTTGTTTTTAGAGTTGTATCCATTTGAAAGTTTTTCTAAATTATTTCTTTCATAAAGATCACTTTATTTAAATTTTGTTCAGTAAAATTATATTTTATACTGCTTTTCTAGTTTTTAGCTTTAAAAGTAATTTGAAACTTAAATATGTTTATATTCATGGAAATAGGTTGCTAGTAAAATATTTCTATAGCATGTTCAAAAGTCCTTCCTATTTTCAGACATGATTTGAATATTTTTCATAAAAATTATATAACCATCTCATGTAATATCTTTGGAAGACACTGCATTTAGTCAAACACTCCATGTGTCACAAAGACAGTCTGAAAGTAGATTTAGTTTCCAAAGTTCAAGCCCAAACAATTCCTGTTTTTTTTTCAATATCATCAAACAATAAGAGATGTTCCCAGTTCAAGTTCTGGATGATGCACTGTGCTGTTAGGTAATTAAGCATGATGCCAAGACTATTATTTGGTAGCTACATTTCTGAAAATTAAATGAGAAGAAAAAATGTCACCCATGTATTTGACTACTTTGGAATATGCAGTATAAAACCTCAAATACATTTTTCACTCCTCACTTATTAAACACATGAAATATATTCAGTGATTTCTTAACTAGTGAAGCCAGAGCAGTAGGCCAAGTTGGTCATTCTTAATCTTGTCCTTTAAAATATATGACCACTGAATATAGCAAATGAACTTTTAGAAATGCGGTCTGCAGGGGATGACATCCAATACCCATCAGGATGGAGCCAAGGGCATTGCAGGAGCAGCAAAATTGAAAAAAAAAATCAACAAACCATAATTCGGAACATCAGAAACTCTATATCAACCACCTGGAACTAGGCCAGCCTAATCTCTCCCCATCCTGAGGCTCAGGGAAATTTGCAGAAGAGGGAGCGGTAAGATTGTGAGAGCACAAGGATGGGAGGAATAATGATATGCAAGATACTCCACACAAGTTAGGGCCGAAGCAATCATAATAGGACTTTGCATGCCCTGCGCAATGTCCAACACATTATTGACCCCACAAAGTCTAGCATGGACTAAAGGCACTAGAATCCTTGGAGGCTAGGGATTGACAGCCACAGTAGTGTTCCTATGCTTAAGGAGAACACAAGAAACGGTTCTGGGAAATGCCGCTGGGTCCTTGCACCTCATCGGAGAGGAGGACCAAGAGGAGAGTTTGGCATGCACATTAAAGGATGCTCCCGGGATGGGAGGGGAAGGCACTGGGAGATGAGGAGGGAGGGGGGAGGGGAGGGGGGAGCAGAGGAGTGAGTGGGCAGGGTGGAGGGAGGTAGGGGACAGGTGTACCTGTTAAGTTTGTATGAGCAGAAATAAAAAAATAAAAGAAAATAAATAAAATAAAATAAAAAAAATTGTGGCCCGAAGCAATGCTTTTTAACATTCAATGTGGATCACTTTCAACATTTTTCATGAAAATTCTTTAGAAATATTTTGAGGATTTAGCGTATTTTTACATGCATCTTATTAATTGTTGCTAATTTAAATATTTCTTTTCATATCTTTCATTGTATTATTGAAAACATTTTCAAATTTATAAAATTTATTTAAGTGGGTTTATCATGTATAATATATATTGTGCTTTTTTGCATTACTGGGGAGGAACCTAGGGTCTTGCAAATTCGAAACAAGAGCATTAGTGCTCAACTACATCTCAAGACCTATATTACTTTCAGTATTAACGCAAAAACAATTAAATTATTATTTATCATTTCAAATCACATTGATAATTTTTTTTTAGTAATACCAATAGTAGATATATATTAAGCAAATACATAAAGCACAGGTCAACTATACCTATGGACTCTGGAAGTATTGAAAGTTGTAAAAAATCATGTATCTTGTAATAGCACATTCAAGGGTAGATGTAATAAGAGTAGGAACTCCAGTTTAACAGCTTTTTGTCTCTGGCCAGGGGGTGACATACAGTGCCCAGCAGAATGGAGTGAAGGGAATTGCAGGAGCAGCAAAACTGCAAAAGAAAATCAACAAACCACAATCCAGAACTTCAGAGACTCTATATCAATCACATAGAACTAGGACAGCCTAATCTCTCCCCATCCTGGAGCTCAGGGACATTTGCGGAAGAGGGGGCGGTAAGATTGTAAGAGCAAAAGGATGGGAGGAGCAACGATTTGCAAGATTCTCAACAATAGTTGGGGCCAAAGCAATCATAATGGGACTTTGCATGCCCTGCACAATGTCCAGCGCACTGTTGCCCCCATAAAGTCTAGCATCTGTTAAGGGCACCGAGATCCCTGGAGGCAAGGGATTGACAGCCACAGTAGTGATCTTATGCTTAAGGGGAACAAGAGAAAGGGCTTATGGAAATGCCACTGGGTCCTCCTCTCCGATGACATATAAGGACCCAGTGAGAGTTAGGCGTACACAATAAAGGACTCTCTGGGAATTGGGGGGGAGGCACTGGGGGAAGGGGAGGGGGAGGAGGGGTTCGGGGGGTGGAGGGGGGAGGGAGGGAACTCGTAAAAAATTTTAAAATGTATAATTAAATTTTTAATAAAAAAAATCATGTATCTTTCAGAATGCTTTAACCCAAAACTGAAAGGTGTAATAACAGAGGAAATTTAGATCAAAAAGTGATTAGAGAGATTGACTATGTACAGTGGAAGAGAGGATAGGTATCTAAGGAATGTTCAGAATCTATCTGCCAAGGACCCTAAAAAGACCTGAAATTAGCCTGATGAAATTTAGCTAATTGGCCTGCAATTGTTTTTCTTGAATCGAGTCATACTTTGAGACTTTTCCTTCCATTTTATAGTTTTCCCTACTTTAACATAGAAATATTATTTCTCTCTATACACTTGAGTCCTTCCAATGTATTTACAGGGTAAAGATTGCATTTAGACCATTTATAAATAGTCAAGCTTAATCAACATGGTAAGCGTTCATACAGCAATTATTGCAAATTAACCTACTTTGATGTTAATTATTTCTATTTATGTGTTTTTGATCGTTGATTTTTTCTGTTTTTAAAGTAGGTAACTTTATTATCCTCCTAAAATGCCAAAGTTGTGAGTCATCAACATCAGTTAAAAATAAAGGGGGATCACCTTGAGCTCCAAAAATGCAAATCAACTGGAAAAACACCAGCTGGCCTTAATCTTTCAACATTGCAGTTTAGTCTGCCTCATGTCAGCAGGCTAGCAGGTATGCTTTTTATAGCAACAGGAACTTAACAGATGTAGCTGCTGCTTCTTTCTTGTCAAATGTGAAATTCTCCCTTTCCCAGCTGTATTCAAACACCCACCCCCTCTGACACACACAGACTCAATTGCACATCAATATACATGTGGAAAATATTAATAGACACATGAAAGTTATTACCTACTATTTAGTCATTAGGTTAAAGTCCTAGTCTTCAATTTACTAAAAATCCTCTAATCCCTGTATTCTAAAAACTGTCTCTGTATTCTGTCATGATTTAAATAGCATAATCTTTATTCTTTTTTCAGTAGTTATCATTAGTAAAAGCTAAAAAAAATATTATTAGCGACACTTAATCACATACTTTTTAAAGGACAAGCAAGCCAGGAAGTGGTCATAGAAGTTCAACCATGGTTATGTAACAATATAAAAATATTCTGCTATTCATTTTGACAAAAATCTCAGAATGTTCTGAGTCAATCTCTCTGCCCAGTCTTTTGTGCCCTTATTTTTAAGGCACCTCAGTTACTGTCTCCTTTTCAACTTAAAAAAAAATTCATATATTAAAAAAGTAAAGATTAAGACCATTTATACAGTGAGTCATAGAATGAGGACACAGGTTCTTTTATGATATTCACATATATAACAGGACAGATCTTCTGGAGGTGATTGCTTTCATGTAAATTTATTATATCAATCCATTTATTTTCTTCCCATAGAGTGGGACACCATATGAAGAAACATAATATGAACATAAAACAGCCCCAAATTGTCTGTATAAGTGATTTTGTTTCTACCCAGATCTCATTCTTTCCATTTTGCACACTGTGCTTTATGAATTATGTCATAAGTCTATCATGACAAGGACTATCTACTTTCCTCTTTTCCAATAAGCTCCAATTCTTTTTACTTTGTATTAAAACAAAACAACTGCTACTTGGACTTTGGATCTTTGATGGTTTAATTCATTAAAAAATAGTTATACCTGCTTTTGTATTATCTCTGAGGATTTCTGAGAGTGTTTATTTATGCATAAAAATCCATCCTGCACCTAGCATTGTTCTGGATACTCTGGAAATCACTAGGAATACAAAACAGCTATTGGAAAATTTACCAGCTTTGTACATGAAGTTCACACCAGTGTATTTACTCTGTGACTAAAATGCAACCATAGGTCTTTAAATACAAGGAATAAGAAATGATAGCATATTTGAATCATGTCATATATTCCACATCCATTTATATTTCTGGTAAGTTTATGATTAATGTAAGTTAATATTTTGCCACAGGAATCAAATATTTTTCTGTGCACTAAAATATACAATTGTTTGAGAATGAATTACTCAAAACTACCCAAAAACTTTAATGATGCATTTAAGTTCTAAACTGAAGCAAACAATTGTTATTTCATTTTTTAAGTTTTCTTATATGCACACATGAATTCATAGCTCTATGAAAATACTTATTGTGTAATCTACAATTTCATGGCTGCTACACTAGTAACTATGTCTTTACCTATAGTTCACATATTTTGATATTTTAGTCTTTATGTGTGGCCCAATTTTAGTAATTTTAAGTTCTTTGCCAAACTGTAAGTTATATATATATTATATATTTTATATTAATTAGTAATTAATTTACATTTGATTTACAGGAAATAATACAAGAAATATTTTGTATATAAAGTGTTGTGTCATGTAAAAGAAACCTAGAAAGCATATGTTTAGTAATGAAGTCTAAGTCACAAAATCAAACTTACTCAATTTCGTAAGATATGGAAATCCATTATTATCAATATCTGTTCCAAAATGCTTCCCAATAGACTTTTTCCAATTCAAAATGTTTGATATTCTATGATTTTGTAAGCATTAGCTAAAGAGAAGCCAGAGGTGAGTACCTGTGGGTCTGACTGCCAGACAGAAGCTTCTCTGGCTTTTCTGTGCTTCAGGATGGATCCCGAGAGCAGTCAGCGGTCCTGCCCTGCCCCTGGTCAGAGGCCTTTCTTCAGTCTCACCCCTTCAGTTGCAAGCCTGAAGGCAGCCTCATTTTCTCTCCCCCATCCCCGTCACTCATATACAGGAAATAAGACAAAGCACAGGATTTCATACAGTACCAAACTGTAAATAACATAGACAGAAAAGGCCTCCATAAAACAACAGAACAGTCACCTCAGAAGACCCATTTGAGAAGCCAGAGAATACTAGAAACACTACAATTTTGGTTTTTCTTTAATTCCTTTTTTAGGTGAAAAACCCAATTATGAAGAATTGGTCAAAAATGAAATAAAACAGGAAATTGAAAACTACCTTAAAGCCAATGAAAATGAAGACACAACCTACCAAAACTTATGGTACACATCAAAACAGTTCTAAGGAGAAAGTTTATAGCACTAAATCCCTATATCACAAAAAAGGAAAGATCTTGAGTAAATGACTTAATGTTACACCTATTCTATCCAAAGCAATATACAGATTCAATGCAGTTCCAATTAAACTCCCAATTTAATTCTTCACAGAACTGGAAAAAAAATCTCAAAAATCATATGGAAGAATAAATAAACCACCATTAGCCAAAACAATTTTGGGCAATAAATTGACAGCTGGAGGTATCACCATACCAGATTTCAAACTATATTACAGGACTATAGTAATAAAAACAGCTTGATACTGGCATAAAAACAGATACATCATCCAATGGATCAGAATAGAGGACCCAGAAGTAAACTCCCACACATACAGCCACTTAATTTTTGACAAAGGTGTGAAACATATACACTGAGGAAAAAACAGCATCTTCAACAAATGGTGTTGGGAAAATTGGACATCTACATGTACAAGAATAAAAATTGCCTGTTGCTTCTATTGTTACACAAAAGTGAACTCTAAATGGATCAAAGATCATGATATTAGACATGAAACTCTGAAATTATTGGAAGAAAGAGTAAGAAGTACACTTAAATTGATAGGCCTAAGTAAAACTTTTCTAAACAGAAAAAACAAATACCCAGGTATTAAGACCAATAATCAACAAATGGGTCTTTATGAAATTAAAAAGGTCTGTTCTGCAAAAGAAACTGTCAATTGTGCAAAAAGGCAACCCACAGAATGGGAGAAAATCTTTCCTAGCTATGAATCTGACATAAGATTAATCTCCAGAGCATACAAAGAGCTCAGAAAATTAAACACCAAGACAGCATATATTCCAATTAAAAAATGGTTCCTGGAACTAAACAGGGATTTCATCCAAAAAGAAATTGAAATGTCAAAACAAAACTTTAAATTTGTTCAACTTCCATGATTATCAAAGAAATGCAAATCAAAACAATCCTGCGATATGATCTTACCCTAGCGAGAGTGGCTAAGATTAAGAACACAAACAACAGAGATTGCTGGCCAGGCTGTGAAGAAAAAAGGCTGTTGGTTGGAGTGTAAACTACAGCCTCTGTGAAGATCAGTATGGAGATTCCTCAGAAAGCTAAAAATAGACCATATGACCCAGATATACTACTCCTTGGAATATTCCCAAAAGACTCTACAATTTATTAAAAAGACACTTGTTCATCTATGTTCATTGAAGCTCTATTCACAATAGAGAAAAAATGTAATCAGCCAACATGCCTATCAATAGAGTAATGGATAATGAAAATATGGTACATATACACAGAAAGGATGAGATAATGGAATTTTCTGGCAAATGGATGGAACTGGAAACTTTAAATTGAGTGAGATATCTCAGATGCAGAAAGTTAAGCACCACATGTCCTCTCTAATATGTAGATGAGTGAACTGATATCCTTGTCAATGTATTTGAATTGGCAGCACTATAAGAACCAGAAAACTCGAAAAAAAAATAAAGAGTGAGAAGGTGGGAAGGGATGATTAGGGTGAAACATTTTAAAGGAGAGATTTAGGATCTCAAGTCAAGGGTGTGAGAGGGAACAATTGTGTAAAATTCATAGTGTGAAATGAGGGGATGGGAGAAAGTAGGGACATGAGAGTTAGGAGGGACAGAGGGAAGTATAGCAAAACCCAAAAATGGTGGGAAACAACCCCAAAGGAACCTCCTATGCTAGTAATATGTTAATAATATCTTTTAAAGAAGAGAACAAGAATGAGCAGTCCTTATGTAGAGGAACATAGAATAAGGAAAACAGGGACCAATAAAATAAAATAAAAGCCTTGAACTGATTCACTTAGAACTCAGGGACAAAATTATACTAGAAGTAACATGAATGTGGCACTTCCTGATAAAATGTTGGTCAGAGAGGTCCTAAAGACCCCCCCAAAACTTATAGGCTTTGCCATGGCTCTTGCTTGCTCTCCAACAACTTACAGTAAGACCATATTACTGAAGATGCAACACTAATTGATTACAGTACATGGGCAAAGTATTTCAGCTAGAACTGGTCTGACAACTTTCTCCTTGCTAGATTGCTTATACAGCATCAAGGAATACTGTGAAAGCTTCTGGGGGAGAGAAATAATCACAAGCCCCATCAACTGCAAAAGATCTGTAAATTGTAATCTAGATCTCTATGGCAATAGGTGACCACCAATGTAATAGTGGCATGAGTACCAAGGAGACAACCATCAGCTTTCTGATTGGACTCAAGACCTACTTGTCAGAATGGTACCCATCCATACTATTATAAACTAGAACAAGAACCTTAAAAAATAGAAGGAAATAGGTAATAAGGAAGACAGCCAATAAACCATAGGTAGGAAGACGGTATATCAAACTGCTCTATAGCAATGTTATTATATGCATAGAATGGGAAGTCACAGTGGAAACCTTTGGGTCTAAAGCTGGATGAGTGAAGGGAAATGCACATATCGTGTGTTGGCCTGAAGAGAGCTAACTTGTTATACTGTGGAGGCCTGAACCCCCACAGGAGTAGACAAGAAAGAATGAACCCTGAAGCCCATTGAAGCATGTGGGCAGAAGGCTGGGAATGAGTGAGGGAGAATAATGAAGCAAAAGGAGGGGATAAGAGGGAGTATAAATTTAATAAAAAAGAGAAGCCACAAATTATTTCAACTTAATGACATTTCTCTAAATTCTAGCAATTTTAATTTTTTAAAAAAACTCATATAGCTTCAAATATCTTCTTGGATAAATTGACCGTTCATGCCATTGCCTATTTTCCTACTTATTCTTTGTTCCTACTGTTACATTTCACAAAATTATTTAGTATTAAAATGTTCATCTTTCTTGAGGAGTATATACACCTGACCCTTTTGTGAAATTTCTTTCTATTTTTTGCATTTTGATTAAACATGGTCTTATTATGCAGTCCAGATTGGCTCATAACTCTCTATAACACTGTGTGTCTATAAACTCAATGAAATCCCATTGTTTCAATCTTCTAAATGCTAAGATAAGAGTTATAAGGCACCATGACAACTTTGCTGTATGTTTTGATATGAACAACTTTTTCTTTAAAAATTACCTATGAATAACAATATAATTCATGAAACATCTTAAGTGTCTTTGAAATTGAGAGAGTCTACTCTTTCCATGAAAATTCTGATGTGATCATTTTCTTTGAGACACAAATTTGCTATTTAACCTTGAACTATGATTTTCTTCTATCATCCTTTTTATATTTATCATTATTTTCTATTTTTTGTATAGTGTATATGTGAATCAGAAGGCATTTGTGTGAGGCTATGGAGGCCCAAAAGCGACTTCTGGAATCACCCTCTGGAGCTTTCCAGGCTTCTCTTTCTAGGGATGGAAGTTCAGACCACTAACATTTCCACCTGGAATTTTTACTTGAGATCTGGGATCAAAACTTAGGATCTTCTGCTTGTGAGGCAGAGACTTAACCTCTGAGTTATTACTCCAGGCCCCTGTCATCTTCATGAGTATTGGGATTTCAAGCTTTTGCTGCTACACTTGTCAAAATAAACCTTTCTACCCAACCTATATTCTTAAGAGTGTATGCATTAAAATATTCTGATAAATAATCTAATAAAGCACAGACTGAAAAATATGCCAATCAATCTCTTTTTTATATAGTATTTTGGTACATAGGTGAGTATTTTTTCCATGTTGGATAATGTAAATTGTGTGTATATTTTTTCTGGTTCTAAATTTCATTACCTCTTTGATATATATGCTTTTTGTTTATTTGTGTGACTGGCCAAGTGTTCTTGCTACTTCATTTGTGTCCATGCATTTCACTATTGACTTGCCATTTCTACGGGACATATACATTTTTAATCAATGATAAATTTTAAATTACTTAACAAATTTATAATATTGATATGTGTACTCAAGGGATTAACAAACAGCCACAATAGTGTTCCTATACTAAAGGGGAACACAAGAAAGGCTCTAGGTAATGCTACTGAGTCCTTACACCTCATCAGAGAAGAGGACCTAGAGGGAAGTTTGACATTCACACTAAAGGATGCTCCAGGGAGGGGGGAGGGGGCACTGGGAGAAAGAAAGGGAGGGGGGAAAGGAAGAGGAAAGGGGGGAGGGAACAAGGGGGATGGGGAGGGGTGGAGGGAGGGAGGAGACTGGGGTATCTATTAAGTTTGTATGAGTAGAAAAAATAAATTAATTACTTAAAAAAAGAATTTACTAAAAATCCACAGTGTAACTCAGGAATTCATATTGTAATGTGAAACACATGTCAATTTCATTTTATTCTTGAAAGTATTTTTGATAGCCCAAAATTTCAAGATCCTCTCTTCTTTTTTTGAGAATCATACAATGAATATTAATCTATAATGAATATCATTTAAAATATTTTTAGAAATTCTGCTTTATACCTTAACAAAACTTACCTTCTGTGGACATTTACAGATATTAAGAGTGTGTGTGTGTGTGTGTGTGTGTGTGTGTGTGTGTGCGTGTGTGTTGTGATATATGTAAGAATGATTCCCTCATGAGGTGGTGTGGACAACTAATGTCACCTCTCATGTATACAGAGATCAAAGGACAGCATTCATCTGTCTTGCTTTATGCTTTGTTACTTGCTTTGCTTTTGCTGCTTCAAAAGATTTGGATAAAATCAGTTTAAGTATTTGTCATGATTCCATATGACATAGAGACCACTAATGATGGAAAATAAACGTAAATATGTGATTAATAAAAAAGGACAAAAATTGACTTACAAATTTTACTACTGATAGTTCATGTATTATTAATATTTTCTTTAATGTTGCACTTTGTGTACAATTATATATTTTTATGAATGATTAAAATTTCAAATATCAAAATAATTTATTAAAATGCAAGGCACGGGGGGATGGGGCGGGAGGGGTGAGGGGAGGGGGAGGAGGGGTTCAGGTGGGAGCAGGAGGGAGGGAGGGAACTGGTGTACCTATTAAGTTTGTATGAGCTGAAATAATAATAAAAAATGTATTAAAAAAAAGAAAGTTTGCCTAGCCCTAGCTACTGCGAATGCAGTATTGTGTATTTTTATCACATTACCATAGTTTTATGTTTAATATGTAAAATCCAATTATTTAAAATTGTATTTCCAATCAATAATTTTTTGGTAATTGAGGTTGAATCCAGAGCTAAATGTACAATAGACAATTGGTTTACCAGTGAGGTATATTCCCAAATATTTCACTGAATTTTCAATTAGGTTGAAAATGCTAGTGTTAGAGAATATCCAAATTTAATTCATCCAGCACAACTTGTTGTAAAATGTCTTATCTCATTAAATTATTTTGGTACTTTTCAAAAAAATGCATAGCTATTCATTTAACATAGAATTTCCAGATAAGATTATTAAAGCAAATTGTAGGGATAGTTTACGTTTAAAATGTTATAACTTTATTTTTTGCAAGCTCTTGTATATACAAATCTGTTCACAACATTTATTCATTCTAGATAAAATATTTATACTTAATCAATGAATATTAATACTAATACTTGTTGATAAAAGTTGGATTGGATTCTCAATTCTTAGAGTTTAGCAAGAAAACATGTTTGAACTTATTCATCTCTTTGTCTCCTGTTGAAGTTCACGTAACACAAATAAAGTTTCAGAGTCTTAATTTCCATGGTTTCTCAATTTTTCTGTAAGTAATAAGTAGAGAAAAATAACAAAATTTAGACTACTAGGCTATTTGAATATAGAAGTATTTTTAAATATATGTGTTTCTACTCTGATCAGGTTATGCAAATACAATTTGTTAATTTTGTATTTGTTTCTGTCTTTCAATTCTCTTTAATATATAAAATACCTTTCTATATCACTTATAGCACTTGCAAAATTGGTAACCTTTCAATTTTTACATACATTTTTATGATTTTCCTACTCTGTAACAAAACTCTAATGACTTTGATAACACATTCCCTAATTGTGACTGGAGATATACAATACATATGTCTACATTTTATTGGAAAAATTCATGTCTGTGTTTTAACTGTCATATTAGCTTATGGTTAGAGATAAACAATTTCATGATGCTTCTTTACTGAACAGATAAAGTGTTCTTTTACTTTTCAGATTAATTTGACACTTTCTACTTCCCTAGAAGACATAATACAAACATATTCTTGGCTACTTCTTGATGCTTTCTCATTTCTCTGAATTAATAAAACAATTCCACTCAAATTTTCCTACTTTATGATAGATAAACCTATTAACACTATTTTTATTTCAGTATCCACCAGTGAAGTTTCTGTGAATTCTTTTTCATTTATCCTATTCATGCTAAATAATTTTGTTATGAACTATATATAAATGCTAATGAATATAAAATCTGAAATTTCACATCTCATGCATAAATACTGCTGATCAAACTAAAAAAGTGTAATTTGCTTAAGCCTAAGATTAAATATTACAGTTAATTATATCTCTTTCAATTGAGCCGGTTACCACCTCTATAATGGATTTGTAATTGTGATCATAGCCCTTTTCCCTTTGTTCTGGCTCTTAACATTCCTCATACTCTGTCTTTGGTAGGTCCCTGACGGAGCCTTTTGGGAGTAGATATATGTCATGCTGATTATTGAAATTCTCAGCTTTCTCTGCATCTGTGCATTTATGCATCTTTCTGCACCACGGTTCTCTGCATTTCTCTCTAGTCATGCTGATGGGTATATTCTCTGTTTAAGGCTGAAGTTGGCTTACGAATTGTTTTAGTTCCCTTTTTCATGTTGGCCGCATGTGCAAGAGGAAAATGGTGTGGATACTCCAGCTGTGGCTGGTTATTACACAGTTATGTATTCTCTTGCCAACCATTATCTATTGCTTAGAGACAGTTCTGGACAGGAGGTTGCAAGCTGCACAAATTTACAGGATTAATGCTAGTATCTCCATATGAGAGATCATTTGGTATTTGATTTTCTGGGTCTGAGAGACCTCAGTATAATTTTTGTTCCAGTTACAGCTAATCACATCTAACCACAAACCATTAACAGGAGATGTTACCTGACTCACCTACAAGTGACCAACACAGTCCATGATCTACTGTGGACTTGTAGGAAATGTATGTGGGCTTACAATATACCAAGCACATGTGCTTGTGCATGGAGGGGACTACAAAGCTCCAGAAGGGCCCAACTCCAGAATCGCACAAGTAGCTTTGGTTGAAGCCAAAAGACTTGAATATGGAAGAAAACCTTGAAGACTGTTTGGAGGAGGTGATAAGGAAGAATTGAGAGAAGAGTAAACAAAGGTTTTATAAAGATTAATAATAACGCCAAAGAACAAATAAATAAATCAATAAATAGAAATGAAAAAAGAAAGCAGATTAAATGGTCTAAAAAGTAACTATCTCTGTATAAGGAGATACCAAAATGGATCTATATCCAGCTGTTACCTTAGAGAGTCTCTGTTAAGTATCCTACCTTATTCAATGAACCTTTTTTTAAAAAATAATAAAATCATTCCCAAAGCATTTCATCTTCCTTATACAGTGTGTAGTGTCTGCCTTATCTGTAGCGACTCTCTCTTTTATATATTTATTTTTTTGCAGCCCCAATTTTGGTGAGAGCCTCAACAATTTGCCTTTTTTATGAAATCACACACTAGGAAGTCAGTCGCTCATCATTTTTCTTTCCAAATCATGTGCAGTTCAGCAGATTTCTTCTCATTTTCCTATCAGACTAACTAACTAACATTACGTCTTCTTATTTATCTGGCTTTATTTCCATAGTAAGGCACACTGACTCTCCATGCATATTTTTGCATTTTTTTCTACCCATTCTAATTTTAAAGGAACTTTGAAGTTCCAACTTGACTATGCTGTTTCCACAGAGTATTTCAATAAAGAGAATCATGCTCCATCTTTCATTGCATACTTTTTTGACTCTTTTATTATTACCCTAGCATATCTTTATCTTGCACACACAAAAACATGGTGCACAATTCTTTCACCATTCAAAATATCTGTTTCAGAATTGTGTGCATGGTTCACAGCATGCATAATCTGCAATTTGATTCTCTCTCCTTCAGTTTTACTTTCAATCCACAGTGAGATAAACTGTAAGGGCTTAAATACGAGAAATGTACACTATGACTTGTTATATTTGAGAAAATAGCAATTTAAATGGTGAATTTTAGAAAGGTTACTAGAACTTAACCACATATAATTTATTGTAGCTTATGACACAAAATTTTATGCTATGATACATGAACTTTATTCTAGAGTCACTTTTTAATATTTATTGCGTCAATGGAAAATTGATAGCTCACCTTTCAATTTTACCTGACACAATTTGGTATTTCAATTGAAAATGAAGTTGAACTTCCTAGTAAATAAAAGTCAACAGAATCTTTATTTTGCATTTATTGGAAAAAAGATTTGTCTTTTTCTATTCCTTTTGAAAAATCTATGGGTCCTTACTGAATATATCCAAGT
The DNA here is from genome assembly GCA_023101885.1 of Typhlomys cinereus. NCBI lineage: Eukaryota > Metazoa > Chordata > Mammalia > Rodentia > Platacanthomyidae > Typhlomys > Typhlomys cinereus. Next base: position 4,178,982 of record JALPQD010000020.1, read on the forward strand.
TGATTAAAACTTATCTTCTATATCACAGGATGCCTGAAATTTTCAAATCTGAATGCATCCATTTCTGATTGTATATTACATTCTATATTCACAGTTGAATGTTCCATGGTATAGATGATTTTATGTAATTTAATAGGGACTCTGAATTTTGAGTTTCTTGTAATGAAAATTATTTTATAAAACATACTCTACCACAAAATATGGAAATAAGAAAATTGTATCTATTTTCAAAGCTCACTTATGGCAGTATTCCAAGCTCTTTTATAATATTCATTATTATATTTTGCTCTTGCAATGCTTTTTAGTAAAAATTGTATTAATGCTTTTCTCATTGAAACTTAGGTAATAGACATTTTATGGATTGAAACCAACTTAATAAAAAAGAGAATGAAATTAATATTCATAGACTTAACTACAGGGATATAAGCATAAATAATGGAAAGTAATGATCCTAAATTCTAACACTCATTTCTTTTTAACTGCACAGAACAGGTAGAGTGCTACATAATTAAATCTTCAAATACCAAATGCAATAGGTTTATTTTGCTAATAAAGTTGAATCAATTTCTATGATACCAAATTAAAAGCCTATTGAACACAATGTCCATGAATTATGTGTAATTTTATTTTTTCAGGATAATAGATATAAGTTTCAAAACAATTTGACCTTAAAGAAACATTTACCAGAAAATGTTATGAACTCTCACATAAATGGAAATTACGCTAAGGGTCACCAAATTACATTAAAGGTCGCCAAATACTTAGATATAAAAAATGGCAACTACTGTTAGTGTGCATGTTTTTAACTTTTGAAATGATAAAAATACAAAAAACATCTTGAAATTGATTTTTACTGAAAGCTGTGTAAAGTTCTTTCAATTGGTGAATTTCATGTAATGTGAATTATATCATAATTTTTTGGAGAAGGAAAAGCACAAACTTTTAATTTATCATCAATATTGTCAACATGTTTTTCCATTACTTATATAAGAATGTTAAACTATTCTACACAAATATTTCAAACTCTATCATCTTCAGATCATACAACAGAAAGTGACCAATTTTTATTAAATAAATGTAATTGTACATTACTTCTTTCAATATTAAATAGCATATGAAAATATATAATAATGTTTAGACATTCAAATAAGCTGCATTAGCTTTAATGATCATAAATTTTAACCAATAGACAAATTAGTCTACATATCTCTTAGGGAATAATTGAAAAACCAGGTTGTTATCATTAAAAGATATAAATTCTATTTCAGTATAAAGTTTTGTATTTTTAGATTTGTTTTACCGTTTTTTTTCCTAGTTATATAAGCTCAATAGGTAGGTACCATTGCCCCTTCCTTCTCCCTTGCCCTCCTTTCTGTCCCTCTCCTTAGTATTCCACATCCCCCACTTTCTCCCACCTTCCCTAAATTTTGTATTTTTCAATCTGGAATATTTTGTTCACTTCCAATTCAATAAATAATATCATCATTCCACACCTGAAATACTATGCTTCATCAATCCTCCAAATTTCATCATTATGAAAATTTCTGATCTGTTGCAAATAGATGTTAACTACAAATAAATGAGAGACTACGTGCTATGCTAGTCTATTTACTGAATGTTATATTTTGCTCTTGCAATGCTTTTTAGTAAAAATTGTATTAATATCCTTGGTTTACATTCTGAATTTTTGAACTTCTAGAAATTTCAAATTATGCAGTGTGTAAGAATAAAATTCTAGTACACATGTTAATATGTCAACATGTTAAATATGTTCACATGTATATTAAAACAGCATGCATACAATTAATTACATTTAGTGTCACTAAATATAGTTAAATGTACCGAAATATGTAAGGAAAAAAGTTGTTTTCAGCCAAGTAAGACCTTTTTCCTCAAAAAACACATTTCGTTATTGTATGTCCTAAGAGAAATCTAGGAAGCCTTTCTTGGTAACTTTCTAATACATAACTGATGCTGCATGACATCATTAGGTAGTATCGTATGGACAGCATAAATAGTCTGACTCATTGCTCATTTATGTGCAAATATCCAAAATCTGTTTCTACAGTTTATATTGAAATAACATATGTCTTACTCTAAGCTTGTACATCTGTATTCAAAATTTATGCTTCAAATATATGTTTTAATCTCAACAACTGAGATAAACCCTTTAGAACATAATTAAATGTGTGAATGCATACAAAATGTATCTTTCTCTATCAAAAACATTTTGCAGTAGAAAATTAGAGCTTTCTATTTTTAGAAATGAGCATGATTTAAACTTTTTAAATAAAAATATGAATTGATTAATAACCTTTTTTCAGCACACTGTTTCATCGTTACTGTCAATGCAAATCACTATATTTCTATCACTGTGCTACACTTCTTTTATACATTTTATCTTTTCATTAATAATCTACTACTCTTCTCTCAACAGTCATTCCTTAAATATATTCATTCTCCTTTACATAGTCATCCAAAAAAAACAAATTTTTATAACTTCAATTCTTATGAATCTCAAAACTTTATGATTATATTTTACATATGCATATGATTTCCTCCATGAGTAAATTATCAAAAACATCAAATATATGAAAAAGACATACACATTTTAATCTTTGAGATATAAGAAATTTGGTATATGCTTTACAACTTCTAAAACTTCCATAATCATTTCAGGAAAACTATGAAGGTCAATGTTTCTTCAGAACTATGAGAGAAAGCAGGTGATATATGAAATTGCTTAGGACATCAAATGTGTTTAGGTAACAAATAAGTTACAGCTCATATCTGTTAATGCAAAACAGAAGATTCTGGAGCTATATCTACTATTATTAAAAGAAATCTTAATGAATGAGTGGTGGATGTATAAGGATTAATGTTTTAACTCAAAACTCCCATGAGCTCTGTAGTCTTTTTGTGCACCTGTTTCATGGGTTTTCTTATTATTAGTTCAACAGGTTCTACTGGTTAGATAATCAAATGAATTCACTTCTTTATCTGTGATAGAAAGAGGAAAGGTAATTGCAGTGACATAGGATCAGAACCTTCTATATATATAGCAACCTATATTCCATGGGAAAGGGTGTTGCCAGACCCAAACCCTTATCCAATATATGTGTTAACACAAGCAATACTCTAAGTGCTTAGATATATATACAATGATATATATGAAATTAAAATAATTTAGAAATGTACTATGCAGATACATTTGGCCATTTACAACCCATATGCTTATTTATAACCAAAGAAAATATCTGTCCAAAAAGCTGTTTCTTTATTCCTAGCATTGAAGTCCCCATAGAATTTCCCCTCCTTTCTTCCTGTTAAACTTTGTGAATATGGTGCTATGAACATATGCAAACTTTCAAGGAAATACACTGAGAACTGTATCAGGAAAAGTGATAGAGGAAATGTAGAGCAAGGTTAGGAGAAAGTAAATAGACAACTAAACAACATTTGTGAAATCACAGCTTTACAAGACAGGCCCATTAAAACGGAGTTTTAAAAAACAGTTAAAGAATGGTCAATCTTCCCTTCCATTTTCCATATGAGCAACATGGCTATAGTAAAATACCAGGGTTGTATATTATAGATTACACAGTTGTGAGAGTTACACAAAGAGTATCGCTAAGGGAAAGTTTATATGGGAATACAAAGGCAAGATTACAGTAAAAAAATTGCAAGCATTAAAGAAATCAGCCTGTGGAAAGTATATCTTCTATGAGTATCAAGCATAGCCCAATTCTCAGTCAGATTAGCATTAATTTTCTCACTAAAGATTTATTTAACTCAGTCTTAAACTCAAGTATTCTACATAGTATACCTAGATTTATACCAATAAAATTACAAGGTTGTTCAAAAAAGACAAACTTTGAAGGAGCAAAGTAAATGCTGGAATAGATAAATATAAGAAAAAATGTTTGACTGATCAGAGAGATAATTTAAATTGCCCATGATTAACATAATACTGTGTTAAGGGGTCTAATGGGTAAAATGAAAAGCAGAAAAGAACAGCTTATTATTAGAAGCAGTAAGATGAAAATTCTAAGGAATAGTTCAAAAATGTGAGAAATAACAATCACTTTAAGCAAATGTGGCTCTTTGATGGTGTCACCCTGGACTCAACAAAGCTGAAGAACAAATGAGTGACTGTGACCAAAGCTTCTCAAATTGAAATTCAAAGACTAAAAGTAATGAAACAAATAACAAAACACAATATTCAGCATATTTAGGATAATCTTCAAATGATTAACAAGTACATTTGGAGTAAGATCAGGAGAGGGTTAACTGAATGAAGTTCCAGGAGAAAAGTAATAATAATCAAAGATTCTCTTTCTATTTTTTTCTGTGTGTGTGTGTGTGTGTGTGTGTGTGTGTGTGTGTGTGTGTGTGTATCAGTGTTCATGAATGCATGTGCATGCATGTGTGGGTGCATGAGTACATGCAAGAAGGTGCTTGAATGTGTATGCCTGAGGAGATCCAAAGGATGATATTAGGAAACATCCTGGATTAGTGGACCTCCTTGTTTCCTTTGGAGTTTCCTAGCTCTACCTTGAGGCTGGATTTGCAAGGTACATTTGTATCTACCTGGTATTTTTAAATTAGATCTAAGGACCCAAATTCAGGTCCTTTTGTTTGAGAGGCAAAGGCTTTAACCACTGAGCCATATCCCCACACCAATGAAAGATTTTCTGGGACTTACACTAATGTCAAGCATAAGAAGCTTCAGGGAACACTAAATAAGTCAATATCAAAAGAGAATTCATACAAATACTCCTAGGTTTACCGTGTTTAAACTGTGGAGACTCAAGACAAAAGAAAAATGTTTTCATACTGTCACATGAATACTCTCTTAATTTAATGTAAATATTAGATACAAGTGTATTTCTGCTTTTCTGTGTATGTAAACTCCAAATTTTGGGCTTAAATGTAAGCATTCATAGAGTTCTTTCTAGGATAAGCTATTTTAAATAATAGCTTATTGCTTAGTGTATGCTTTCTCCTGAAGAAGAAATAATTTTGGAAAAATTCATATGAGAATGGGGATATGACAAGTGCAGCATTGACTGTATTATTATAAATAAGATGTGGCCATTTTCTTTAGCTCATGCTGGTAATTCTCTGACTTTGATGGAATACAACCTACAACTTCAAGTTGGATTCCCTTGTTACCTAAAGTGTTTGGCTCATATATTTACTACAACAACAACAAAGTTATCAAAGCAGTACAGTGTTCTTAAAGAGTTTCTTGTAAATAGACATAAAAATATATCAAATTTCTGTAATTTCTAGATAGATTGGTAGATTTGAAGCTCCTTCTGGATTGCTGGTTAAGAATAATAATAATGTTTAACAAAGAATATTGAAGAGATGGTCCAGGGGTTAAGACACTGCCTCATGAGCAGAAGGTCCTGAATTCAGAACCAGGATCCCACATTAAACACTAGGTGGAACTGGTGGTGACTTCTGCTTCTGGTCCTAAAAGTGAAAGCCTGGGAAACTCCAGAAAAAAACAAAGAGGAACTAAAAAATCAACCTAGGGTGATTCCCAGAGTTATGCTACACATACACACACAAACACACACACACACACACACACACACACACACACACACACACACACATGAAAGAAAAAGAATAGACTTTAAACAGTGAAAGACAGAGAAATAGTTTTGGAAATTCATAAAAAATGGACATAGGATTATGTCAGGTAAAAAGCAGGCAATGCCTATCAAAGCCAAGGGGAGCACAGATAGCTCCAGTGTGTGCCTTCCAGCAAGGAGAGAGCAGAAACCCCTTCTGATAAATAAGTAAGAGAGTGAAAATAAGCTAGTAGTCTTTAAGCTCAGACATTACAAGCCACCAATCCAGTTGTCCATTTTCCTGAGATACTTATTTTTTGGGTGGAGGAATCATTAGTGGGGAGGAATCCTACAGTGATACTCCATGTGATTTGAAGGCAGTGACAAACTTCACCTTGAGGGGATTAAATAGTTTATTACTAACTTTTTTGAGGACCTGAAGAGAGTGAAAAAAAAAGCACAAGATGGGCAATTTGAGTTTAATCCGTTAGAACTTCAAGCAAGTCTGATCTGGGAAACGGAAGCAGTGAACAGGAAGACCAGAAGCTAGCACAGCAAAGTACATAGTTATAGCAAGATCTACTCAGGTGTTGAAGTACACAGTATAACTGTGCTGGTAGTCACGAACAGATCTCTTTAACTGAAAATAGAGTCATCAGGCAGATCAACCTTTTGAGGCACCTTTGTACAGTTCACTGCTGTAGAGTCCAGTGACTCCAAATTGAACCCTCCACATAACAATCAATCATAAAAGATCTCAATAGTATTAACACAGACCCTCTGACTGTACAGCACTCAATGTTATGCTTATTTCCCAACACACAACCTCCAGATCATGAGCCACTCCAGTGGTTATGGTCAGGAAAGTTCCAGGAGAGTAAGAACATAAGAGCAATTCACAGACTCCAAACACAAATGTGACTATCAGAAGCATGTGGTTTGCAAAGAAGAGAAGCTACAGAAGTGACAGTCTCTGGACAGTTATCTAGTACAGGCTGGACTCCTATATAAACCACAGAAAAGTTAACAGTCAACTAGGTCAACTAACAATTTGGCCCTCTATCTTCTAATACACGTATCTGAAGTATCCATGTTTTACAGATCCAGAAAATACTACTGAAAGAAGACCTTTGTATTTTTCTTTTTTATTATTATTTTCCCTTGCCTGCTTTTACTCATCTGTGTTTTTAGCATTTTTACATGATCCTAGTAAAGCAATTTTTTTTCATTCCTATTTGTGAGGGGTAATCTTTCTTGACTAGACCTCATATCACACAGGAGATGACCTTCAGGTTTGTCTATGACAGTGTTTCTGGAGACTTTTAACTGAAGAAAAGACCCAATCTGAATTGATAAGTTTCCTAAGGGCAGGTGTCCCAGACTGATGAAAAGGGGAAAAGGAAGAAAGCCAGCTGAGTGTCACCAATTATCTCCAAACTTCCTGACTGGTTGCAGTGTAAACAGCTGCCTCATACTTCTGCTGCCATAGCTTGTTTACTGTGATGGACCACAGAACTCAAAATGTGAGAAACAGAATATCCTTGATTCTTCATGTTGGTTTTTGTCAGAAATATCACCACAACCATGAGAAAAGAACCTAATATATGCAATAGGCATTTATTTAATCTTCTGCAACAGTTGCATAACTGGACGATGTTTTATCTCCTTTTCATTTCTTGTTTTTTTAAAACAGATTTCCATGTTTTTCTGTTTTTTTCTCCTAACTTCTATATTTTATATTTATTTAGTTTTCCCCAATCATACAAGCTTAATAGATACCCTGGTCCCTTCCCTCTCTCCACTCTTTTCCAATCCCCCTTGCACCCTCCTCCCCTTTTCCCCGTCCTTTCAACCCCCTCCTTACACTTCTCCCAGTGCTTCCCCCTTTCTCTCTCCCATCCCCTGGAACATCTTTTTGTGTGAATGACAAATTTCCCTCTGAGTCCCACTCAATTGAGGTATAAGGACTCAGTGGCATTGCCCAGAGTATTTATTGGGCTCTCCTTTAAGTATGGGAATACTATTATGACTGTTAATCCCTTGCCTTTAAGAATCCTAGTGCCTGTGATCCATACTAGACTTTGGGGGTCGTTGACATGTCAGTCATTTCCCAGGTCAAACAAAGTCCGATTATGGATACTGCGGCCCTAACTTGTGTGGATTATCTTGCATAGCATTGCTATTCTTCATCTTTAGGCTCTTACAATCTTACCAACCCCTCTTGCACAAATTTCCCTGAGGGAGAGCTTTGCCTGGTCTGGTTCCAGGTGATTAATGTAGGGTTTCTGATTTTCTGAATTATGGTTTGTTGTTTGTGGCACTATCAATTCAGGGAGGCCCTAGCCCAGGCTCACCGAATCCAGGAGGTCTGGCTACAGACAAGCCTGAACAAAAAACTATAAGGCCAGGGGAAATGGACAACCAATGGGAAGGAGAGAAGAACAATCTGGACACCTAGTAAACAGCTAAATAATTGGTGGCTGCTCTCCCCCTCCCCTGAGCAGAGGGGTGGCCATACCTGATTGGACCCTAACCCTATATAAACCCAAACACTTTCTGAGTAAAGTCTGAGTCTGCAGCCAACTCATCGTCTGTGTGCTGGCTTCTCACCTGACTCCCAGGGTCTGGGTAATGACCCCGTTGCTGGCTCACCCATTCGCCTCATGTCCACAAGGCCCCGCTGTCCACTCCCCCCCCCATTAGCGGGAGGGGGGGTTGTTTTCCTTTTGCTGTTCCAGCCCTTGGCTCCATCCTGATTGGTATTGGAGGTCATCTCCTAACCAAAGATAAAAGGCTGTTTTAAATGAAATCTTATTATAAGGGGATTCTAAAGGTAGAGAATAGGAGTAGGAGACCTCAGTGGGGTGTGTGTGTGTGTGTGTCAAACTTTTGGTACTGTTTTGACATTTATATATTAGTTACTAAAAATTCTCATTTTTTGTACATTTTATTTCTTCACGCTTATATAATTTAGTTTATAGACTCTCATTTTGAGATTTATTAATTTTTCTTGTTTTTATTTTTAAATCCACCTGTTTTATAAAATACTTCTTTTATTACTTTTTTATAAAATAATTTTTATAAAATACTCTTTTATAAAATAAAAATACTTTTATTTTTTATAAATTACTTTTTATTTTTCCTTTGTCTTAACCTGCTGCTAATTTCCTATTGCTTGCACTCTGACATTATCTCTGTCATTTATTATTCCAAATTTATCCTAAATAACTTTTAGACTTGAATCATCTTCTATATTTATTGTACCATTTTCTGTTTCATTATTATTTGTGCACATTAGTGAACTTCATTTTATTACAAATGTATTTTACATTTTATATGGTTGATGGAGTTGCTGTTAAAAAGGTTTCTTTCTTTCCACTATGGTGATCCACTATGATCCCACTAGAATATATTTCTCAATAAGTAGATGACATTTATGCAACTTGAAGGCATTTTCTTTTTTATTCAGTTGTGTGTGTGTGCGTATGTATGTGTGCGCGCGTGTGTCTCTGTGTGTGTAGAACCACGGATGAATTCCGGAACCACCATGGATACCTCCACTTACTCCGCCCTGGGATTCACAGTGCTCTGCCCTACTGGGGCCAGAAACGCAGGCAGCGCCCGCTTAAGCCTGGCGTCTATATGTGGGATCTGGCATCTGAACTCGGGACCTTCCACCTGCAAGGCAGAGGCTTAACCCCTGAGCCACCTCTCCAGCCCCAAGGCATTTTCAAGATAAGGAATTCCTGCACAGTAACAAGAAACAAATAAGGGTAAGATAGAATGACTTCTTCAAATCTTTTAAGTCCATGACTACTGAATTCAAAAATACTGAAAGAGACAAATTTCACAGTAAAGATTTTTTAATAGTTAACTAGTTGAAGTGACTAATGGCCTCAAAGAATATGCAAACATGCAGAGATACTTATTAAAGTTCTTGGAAAAGAAATTCCACGACACAGAGGAACATATCATTTTCTTTACTGTGGAAAAGGAAATGACCAATAAAGATGAAAAGTAAGACAAAATGATTCAAAAATGATATTCCCTGTCTTAATCAGATCAATTTCACCTTGAAACAAATAGAGTGAATATAGAGACTATGTGGCTTCACAAGATGTATATAACAAACAAAAGGTCAGTATGTAGGTTTAAGAAAATATTCATATAACTCCCGGAAAACTCAGTGATCACTGAGAAGTATCGTAGAGGAGGAATGTTAGAGTCCAAAGACAGGACTGAATGTCTATAAATTGAAACTTTGTAACTGTGATAATATGGAGTCATTGGAGAAACAATTATTGATATTACCGTTCATGTAGATTAACAGAATTGAAGGCCCTGAAATAACTCCATACACTTACAACACTGAGATAAATGGATATCCCCATGTGGAAGAATGAAACTAGATCAATATCTTTCACCCTTTACATGAGTTAGTTCTAAGTGGAACAAACAACTGAGCATAAGTCCTGAGATACTGAAACATAGATAAACACCAGAAGACACAATTAAGGATTGATAAACAAAAAGATTCTAATAGCACAGAAATTAACAAATGCATTTTATAAAATTGTATAAACACTGTATAGCAAAATAAACTAACAGCAGAATGAAGAGACTGATTGTACAAAAGAAAAAATGTTTGCCAATTACTCTAGCAGCTAATTATCCAAAGACTAATAGCTAGAATATATAAAAATACAAAAAAATTATACCTAAAAGCAAAGTTGGCCATTCAGTAAATGGGATAATGAACTCAAAAGAGAAATACAAATAAGAAATAAATATTTGAGACATCACATGTCTTTAGCTGTCAGGTGAATACAAATTAAAACTGTTTTGAGAGTCCATCACACCACACTCAAAATGACTTCTGAAAAGACAGAATAAAGACTTGTGAAGATGTAAGAACAAAGTTATCCTTACAAAAGAGTAATAAATTAATATATATGTATGTATGTGTATATATATATATATATATATATATGTGATATATATATATCACATATATTGGTTGTAGACTCCATGGATATCAATGTAGTGGTACCACACAAAACTGAAAACTGAATTGTCATACTACCCAGATACACCACTTTTTGAATATATATCTGAAGACCTTTAACAATAAAACTGAATGTATCATGTTTACTGCTGCATAATTCACAGCGATTTAGAACTATCCAATATTCTTATCAACAGATGAATACATAAATATTGTATTTACACAAATGTATTTTTCAGTCTTAATAACAAATAAATCAAGAATTTTCCAGTAAAATGGATAGAAAGTTAGATGATCTTTTTCTGTGAAATAAACCAGACTTGGGAACAAATACTGGCCCTTTTTCATATGTAGAATCTAGATTTAAATTTATATATGTATATGTGTTTGTAAGTAGAAATGGTAAGAAATTTCACTAACTATATAATAGTTGATGGTAATGGCAAACATGTGACTGCCAAGAAGGGAGGATTACTTTGGTGTAAGAACATGAACAGGGAAGTAAGGTGATGCTTTAATGAAACCCACCACTTTCTACTCTACCTCAGGTTGGTGAATTAATTTTTATTATTTCGACTTGATTCTGTTTAGGAGACAAGGTCTTCATACTTAAGGTCTTTCTGTCTGTATTTGAAGTATTAGAATTACAAGCATTAATTAATTATCTTATTGCAGTAAATGTTTGATAATATGTTAAAGCGGATATTAATTTTTTCTATTAAAGTAGGTAAAATCAATAAATACAGATTATTTTCACAATAAGACAATGTAATGTATTCATATTATTTTTGTGGTAGAGCAAAAGAGTCAACCACACTTTGTTCCTACTGTTCCCCTGCCCACCTGACCGGGACAGGACTTGCTCATGGTCCTCCATCACAGGTGAGGTCCCCCAACTCCCAGGTCACCCCGTGTCCCAGCTCCTCCCACCAACGAGCTCAGATAACACCCAGGCTGCCTCCTGTTTGACTGGGCCACATCCTGGGCCCCAACCCCTTTGTTCCTCCCCACTGCCCGCCTGACCGGGACAGGAATTGCTCACAGGCCTCCATCTCTGGAGCCTGGGTGGACCACTAAGCCATGTCCCAGATCCCAGGTGAAGAGGTCTGCCATCACCATCAGCACCTCTGCCCCTTCGGCCCACTGGGGACCCTTGCTTGTGGTCATGGAGGACACACTGGTATTCAGAATTCAACAGAGTCCAAAGGAAACCCAAGCAAAGCTCTAAGGGGCAAAGGCCAAACATCCGAAGTCCTCTAAAATCATCCTATCACATGGGAGAGATTTTTCACATCCAGCCCAAAGATAAGTAAAGTTCTTTTTTTTACCATACTGCTCCTTTCTAGTATTCATCACTGTAGATTAACTTTTCCATACAGCCACACCAAAAACATATACAACTCCGGGGATTATACCACTCACCCTCACATATCACCAAGATACTAAATCGTAAAAGTGCACTACCATACTAATATTCACCCTCCTGTTAACTTAACCTGACTTAACTGATGTACTAACAGCATAATAGTCTCATCTAGGAACTAATGCTAACAACAGACAAACATACACAACTCCAAAGCAAGCACTAGTAATAACTCCCTGAGAGTAGTAATACCAACTAAATTGGTTCAGTCAAAAATACACAGAAACTGGGCTGGGGAGGTGGCTCAGGGGTTAAGCCTCCGCCTTGCAGGCGGAAGGTCCCGAGTTCGGATCCCAGATCCCACGTATAGACACCAGACGGAAGCGGGGGCGGCCTGCGCTTCTGGTCCTGGTAGGGCGGAGCCTGTGAATCCCGGGGCAGAAGGAGGTGGAGGCGTCCATGGTGGTTCGCGAATTCGTCCGTGGTTCTACATACATACACACACACAGACACACACATACACACACACACAGACATGCGCGTGCACATACACACAGTTGAATAAATAATAATAATAATAAAAAAAAATTAAAAAAAAAATACACAGAAACTGAAAGGTCTTAAGAGACAAAACAACAATGCCCAAGTCAAAGTGCAGATCCATGAGAAACAAAACCCAAGAAGACAAATCTCCTACTGAAAGAATTAACCCCATAATGATGGATTCCAACCAGAACAAATTCACAGAAGATAGCTAAGAAAGACAGATCCAAGATAGCGACTTTCAAAGTATGATCATTACCATGATTAATACTATGAAAGAGGAAATTTGGGAGGAGTTAAACAACTGCATCAACCACTTTCAACAGGAACACAACAGACACCTGGAGGAGTTGAGAAAAACAGTTCAAGAAACAAAAATAGACATAGAGCAGTTAAAACAGTCTCAGGCAGATTTTAAAATCAAACAGCACCCAGGTGGCCCCTGGTTTTGTCTGAGCCCCAGCCCTTTTCTTCCTACCGCCCGCTGGTCTGCCCCACCAGACAGGACTTGCTCACATTCCTCCATCCCTGGAGCTTGGATGGGCCACTAAGCCAAGTCCCAGGTCCCAGGTGAAGAATTCTGCCATCACCATCAGACACTCTGCCCCTCCGGCCACCAGGGACCCAAGCACGTGGTCCACGGAAGACACACTGCTACTCAGAATTCAATAGAGTCCAAAGGAAATTCAGCAAAACTCTAAGGGACAAAGACCATACATCTGGAGTCCTCTACAATCATTCTATCATGAGGGAGAGAATCTTCACATCCAGCCCAAAGATAAGTAACCTCCATTTTTCACCTTACTGATCCTTTCTAGTATCATTGGCTGTAGATTAACTTCTCCATACAACCACCCCAAAAACATATACAACTCCAGGGAGTACACCACTCACCCTCACATATCACCAAGATACTAAATCGTAAAAGTGCACTACCATACTAATATTCACACCCTGTCTACTTAACCTGACTTAACTGATGTACTAACAGCCTAATAGCCTTCATCTAGGAAATTACAATAGCAAAAGACAAATGTACCCAATCCTAGGCAAGCACTAGTAATAACTGGCAAGTGTAATAATACCAACTAAATCAGTTCAGTCAAAAACACACAGAAACTGAAAGGTTCTAAGAAACAAAACAACAATAACCAAGTCAAAGTGCAGATCCACGAGAAACAAAACTCAAGAAGACGAATCTCCCACCGAAAGAATTAACCCCATAATGATGGATTCCAAACAGAACAAATTCACAGAAAATAGCCAAGAAAGCCAGACCCAAAATAATGACGTTCATAGTATGATCATTAGTATGATTAATACTATGAAAGAGGAAATCTGAGAAGAGTTAAACAATCTCATTAACCACTTTGAACAGGAACACAACAGGCAATTGGAGGAGTTGAGAAAAACAGTTCAAGAAACAAAAATAGGCATAGAGAAGTTAAAACAGTCTCAGGTAGAGTTTAAAATTGAACTAAAAGACAAGTTATCTTCAACCCAAAACTCAATAGAGAGTCTTATCAGCAGAACAAATGAAGCAGAAAATGGAATTTCAGATCTTGAAGAAAAAGTGGGAGAATTAACCAGCTTAATGGAAAAGATTGTTAAAGCCAAATAGATACTTGAGAAGAACATTCAAGAGATATGGGACATCCCTGAAGAAGCCTAACATGCACATTCATGAAATACCAGAACAAGAATCCCAAAATACCACACCAGAGGAAATATTTCAATTCATCATCAATGAAAACTTCCCACAACTAAAGAATGAGAGGCCCATCCAAATACAAGAGGCATTTCACACTCCAAACAGATATGACCAAAATAGAAAATCGTCACGGCAAATAATAGTCAAAAGACTCCACATTCAAGACAAAAAAAAGATACTGAGAGCTTCAAGAGAAAAAAAGCAAGTGACTTTTAAAGGTAAAACATTAGAATAACAAATGACTATTCAATGAAAACAGTAAAAGCAAGAAGAGCTCGGAGAGACGTACTTCAAGTATTAAATGAGCAAATATGCCAACCCAGACTGATATTCCCGGCAAAATTATCTGTCATGATTGAGGGAGAAAGAAAAGTCTTCCAGCACAAAGACAACTTGAAGGTTTACATGTCTACCAAACCAGGCTTTCAAAAAATGCTAGAAATGATAGTAACCTTGAAGAAAAGAACAAGCATATTCAGGAGGACAGAAGGGAACTATAATACCATCAAAACATAAATATCAAACAATACGCTTACAAAATCCACTAAACATAAAAAATGTCCAGAATTTAAAATATTTCTCCATTATAACATTAAATGTCAATGATATTAACTCACCGATTAAGAGACACAAATTACAAACTTGGATTAAAAACCACAATCCAACAATCTGCTGCCTTCAGGACACTGGTCTCACCACAAAAGATAGGCACATCCTAAGAATGAAAGTCTGGTCCAAAATATTACAAGCTGATGGAACTAGGAAACAGTCAGGGGTAGCAATTATGCTTTCAGACAAAGTGGACTTTAAACCAAAGAAAATCCAAAGAGACACAGATGTATACTACGTTTTAGTCCCAGGTACAATTCACCAGGAAGACTTCACAATACTGAACATATTTGCACCCAATACTGGCCCCTCCACATTAATTGAGAAAACCTTACAGCGTCTAAAGCAAGAAATCAACACCTAAACAATAATTCTTGAGGATTTCAACACCACCCCCTCAACATGATATATCAACAGGTCAAAAGCTTAACAGAGACACTTTGGAACTTAATCAAAACCTTACTGAAATGGAACTTACAGATCTCTATCGAACTTTTCATCCACGCACCAAAGAATACACATTTTTCTCAGCAGCGAACTTTCTCCAAAATAGATCACATATTGGGCCACAAAACAAATCAACACATATAAGGTAAAGTTGAAATTCTAACCTGTGCCCTATCAGACCACCACGGCCTAAAGCTGGACATCCACAACACAGCAAACAACAGAAAATACACTAACTCCTAGAAACTTAACACTATGATGCTGAATGAGAACTGGATTCAGGAATAAATTAAAAAGGAAATTCAAGATTTCCTGAAAGTGAACCATAATGAAAATACAACTTACCCAAATATCTGGGACACAATGAAAATTGTCCTAAAATGTAAGTTCATAGTTCTTAATGCCTACATCAAAAAATGGAAACGTCAGAAATAATTTAAAATGCAGCTTAAAGCTTTAGAGAAACTAGAGCAATCTGATCCCAAAAGCAGCAGAAGAGAGGAGATTAGCAAAATAAGGGGAGAAATAACTGAAATCGAGATTAGGAAAACACTAGAGAAAATCAACCAGTCAAGAAGCTGATTTTTTTAAAAAATCAATAAGATTGACACACCCCTAGCTACATTAACCGAAATCAAGAGAGAGAAAGCCCAAATTAAGAAAACTAGAAATGAAAATGGAATTATCACTACTGATACCCAAGAAAACCAGAGAATTATAATGTCATATTTCAAAAACTTATATTCTGTGAAATATGACAACACAAAAGACATGGATTAATTCCTAAGTATACGCAACTTACTTAAATTGAATCAGGAAGTGGTGTATTATTTAAATAATCCTATAGTGTATGAGGAAATCGAGGAAGTAATCTCAAATCTTCCCACCAAAAAATGTTCTGGACCAGATGGATTCAGCACAGAGTTCTTCCAGACATTTAAGGAGCTAATAACACCAATACTCCTTAAACTCTTCAAACAAATAGCAAAGGAAGGAATACTACCAAATTTGTTCTATGAAGCTAATATCATCTTAATCCCAAAACCTAATAAAGGTACACTTAAAAAAGAAAACTATAGGCCAATATCATTGATGAACACAGATGCAAAGATTTTCAACAAAGTCTTAATAAAATGGATTCAAAAACATATCGAAAAGATCATCCACGGGGATCAAGTAGGCTTTATTCCAGGCACACAAGGTTGGTTCAACATACACAAATCAATAAATGTAATTCATCATATAAACGAGTCCAAAGTCCAAGACAACATGATACTCTCGATAGATGCAGAAAAAGGTTTTGACAAGATCCAACAGCCTTTTATGATCAAAACCCTAGAGACAATTGGAATGGAAGGAACCTGTATCAATATAATAAAAGCTGTATACAACAAGCCCACAGCAAGGATTATGCTCAATGGGAAACAAATGGAAGCATTTCTGCTTGATCAGGAACTAGACAAGGCTGTCCACTCTCACCATTTCTATTCAATATTGTACTTGAAGTCTTAGCTGAAGCCATAAGACAAGAAAGGGACATAAAAGGGATTCAAATCGGAAAGGAAGAAGTCAAACTATCCCTATTTGCAGATGACATGACCTTATACCTGAGTGATCCCAAAAACTCCACCAGGAAGCTCCTGGAACTAATTGAGAAGTTCAGCAGGGTGGCAGGATACAAAATAAATGTACATAAATCAGTGGCCTTCCTATATGCCTAGAATGAAAGAAGTGAAAAAACCCTGAGAGAAACAATCCCATTTACTATAGCCCCTAAAAAAATGAAATACCTTGGTATAAACCTAACCAAGGAGGTAAAAGACCTTTACAATGAAAACTTTAAAACCCTAAAGAAAGAAATAGCAGAAGACAGCTATTCTTTGAAGAGGTTGACCAAACAATCTCAAAATTCATATGGAGGCCCAAAAGACCCAGGATTGCAAAGACAATCCTGAGTAACAAAAACACTGCTGGAGGTATCACCATACCAAATCTTACTCTATACTGGAAATCCATAGTTGTAAAAACAGCCTGGTACTGGCTCCAAAATAGACACGTAGATCAAAGGATAAGACCCAGATATAAGCCCACAAAACTACAGCCATTTGGTATTTGACAAAAGGGCCCAAAAAATCCAATGGAAAAAGAACAGTATCTTCAAGAAATGGTACTGGCAAACCTGCATCTGCACATGTAGAACTTAGAAAACTAAACACCAAGGAAACAAATGGCCCAATTAAAAAATGGGCCCTGGAACTTAAAAGAAACTTTACCAGGGATGAAAATAAAATGTCTAACAAGTATCTTAAAAATTGCTCCACATCCTTAGCCATCAGGGAAATGCAAATCAAAACTTCTCTCAGATATCATCTCACCCCAGTCTGGATGGCAAAAAATCCACAATACAAACAACACCAACTGCTGGAGAGGAAGTGGAGAGAGGGGAACTCTCCTACATTGCTAGTGGGAATGCAGGCTCATACAGCCACTCGCAAACCGTCTGGAGATTCTTAAAGAAATTAAAGATTGAAATGCCATAAGACCCTGCTATTCCCCTTTTGGAAATAACCCATCATACAGCAAAAATTCACCTCGATAGCACAAGCATGACCATGTTCATAGCAGCACTGTTTACAATAGTAAAGTCATGGAATAAATCCAAATGTCCAACAGTTGACGAGTGGATAAGGAAAATGTGGTATATCTATACAATGGAATACTACTTAGCCATCAAAAATGATGAATGAATGGAATTTGCCAGGAATGGATGGGATTAGAAACAATTATATTGAGTGAAGTATCCCAGACCCAGAAAATTAAGCGCTGTATGTACTCCCTAATAGGTGGCTCCTAGTAGCAAACCCACTTAGAGACACTCAAGGATAAATCTCTGTAATACCTACAGTAATTGCAAGGATTATGAACAGGAGGGATGGGGTAGGAGGGTCACACCAGAAACAAGGAGAGAGGGGACCATGTTACAGCAGAGAAACTAGGCCACCATCAAGGACTGTAAGGGGTGACATCCAATACCCATAGGTGCAGCATAACTGGAAAAAAAAGCAACAAACCATAATCCAGAACTTCAGAGACTCTATATCAACCACCTGGAACTAGGCCAGCCTAATCTCTCCCCATCCTGAAGCTCAGGGAAATTTGTGGAAGAGGGGGCGGTAAGATTATAAGAGCACAAGGATGGAAGGAGCAATAATATGCAAGATACTCCACACAAGTTAGGGCTGAAGCAGTCATAATTGGACTTTACATGCCTTGCACAATGTCAAACACACTATTGACCCCACAAAGTCTGGCATGGACTAAAAGCACTAGGATCCTTTGAGGCAAAGGATTGACAGACACAGTAGAGTTCTTATGGTTAAGTGGGACACAGGAAAGGGTTCTGAGAAATGCCACTGGGTCCTTGTACCTCATCAGAGAGTAGGACCTAGAGGAAATTTGGCCATGCACATTTAAGAATGCTCCAGGGATGGGAGGGGGAGGCACTGGGGGATGGGGAGTGAGGGGGAAGAGAAGGGGCATAGGGCACTGGGGGTTCAGAGGGATGGAGGGATGGGTGTACTTGTTAAGTCTGTATGAGTGGAAATTAAAAAAAAATCAAACTAAAAGATAGGTTATCTTCAACCCAAAACTCAACAGAGATTCTTATCAGCAGAACTAACAAAGCAGAAAATAGAATTTTAGATCTTGAAGAAAAAGTGGGAGAATTAACCA
This sequence comes from Typhlomys cinereus, assembly GCA_023101885.1. Classification (NCBI taxonomy): domain Eukaryota; kingdom Metazoa; phylum Chordata; class Mammalia; order Rodentia; family Platacanthomyidae; genus Typhlomys; species Typhlomys cinereus. The sequence continues at coordinate 4,197,977 of JALPQD010000020.1, forward strand.
ACTCAATGGAAGAGGTGGTTAAAGCCAAAAAGATACTTGAGAGGAATATTCAAGAGATATGGGACACCATGAAGAAGCCTAACATGCACATTCATGGAATACCAGAGCAAGAATCCCAAAATACCACACCTGAGGAAATGTTTCAAATTATCATAAGTGAAAATTTCCCTGAATTGAAGAATGAGAGGCCAATCCAAATACAAGAGGCATTCCGCACCCCAAACAGATATGACCAAAATAGAAACTTGCTATGGCAAATAATAGTCAAAACACTACACATTCAAGACAGAGAAAAGATGCTAAGAGCTTCTAGAGAAAAAAAAAAGTCACTTTTAAAGGTAAACTTATAAAAATAACAAATGACTTTCAATGGAAACCATAAATGCAAGAAGAACTTGGAGAGACATTCTTCATGTATTAAATGAGCAAAAATGTCAATCCAGACTGCCATACCTGGCAAAACTATCCATCAAGATCACAGGAGAAAGAAAAGCTTTACAGCACAAAGACAACTTGAAGGCTTACATGTCTACCAAACCAGGCCTTCAAAAAATGCTAGAAATGATACTCAAGCTGAAGAAAAAAACAAGTGTATCCAGGAGGACAGAAGGGAAGTATTACCCCCAAAACATAAATATCAAACAATACACTTATAAAAGCCACTAAACATAAAAAATGTCCAGAGTTTAAAATAATTTCTCCATTATAACATTAAATGTCAATGGTATTAATTCACCAATCAAGAGATACAGAATACAAACTTGGATTAAAAACCACAACCCATCAATCTGCTGCCTTCACGAAACTCATCTCACGACACATCCTATAAAGAGAAAATAGCCCACCATCAAGGACTGCAAGGGGTGATATCCAATACCCATAGGCGCAGCATAACTGGAAAAATAATCAACAAACCATAATCCAGAACTTCAGAGACTATATCAACCACCTGGAACTAGGCCAGCCTAATCTCTCCCCATCCTGAAGCTCAGGGAAATTTGTGGAAGATAGGCACATCTTAAAATAAAAGTCTTGTCCAAAATTTTGCAAGCTAATGGAACCAGGAAACAGGCAGGGGTAGCCAGTATGCTGTTGGACAAAGTGGACTTCAAACCAAAAAAAAATCATAAGAGACAGAGATGGGTACTAAAATTTAGTTGCAGGTACAATTCACCAGGAAGACTTCACAATACTGAACATATATGCACCTAATACGGGCCCCTCCACATTCATTAAGCAAACCCTATAGCGTCTAAAGCAGAAATCAACCCCTAACAATAATTCTTAGGGATTTTAACACTGCCCTCTCAACATGGGAGAGATCAACAGGACAGAAGCTGAACAGAGACACTTTGGATCTTAATCAAACCTTTAAAGAAATAGACTTTACAGAATTCTATCAAACTTTTCATCCACACACCAAAAAATACAAAATTTTCTCAGAAGCACATGGAACTTTCTCCAAAATAGATCTATATTGGGCCACAAAATGAATCTCCACATATACAGGAAAGTTGAAATTCTAGCCTGTATCCTATCGGATTAACATGGTCTAAAGCTTGACATCCACAACACAATACACAACAGAAAATACAATAACTCCTGGAAATTTTAACACTATTATGCTGAATGAGAACTGGATTCAGGAAGAAATTAAAAAGGAAATTTCCTGAAAGTGAATGATAATGAAAATACCACTTATCAAAATCTTTGGGACACAATGAAAGCTGTCCTAAGATGTAAGTTCATAGCTCTTAATGCCTACATCAAAAATATGGAAACATCACAAATAAGTAACTTAACAATGCAATCTTAAAGCTTTAGAGACATTAGAGCATTCTGATCCCAAAAGCAGCAGAAGAGAGGAGATTAGCAAAATAAAGGGAGAAATATCTGAAATTGAGATTAGGAAAACGGTACAGAAAATTGACCACTAAAAAAGTTGATTCTTTGAAAAAAATCAATATGATTGATACATCCCTAGCTAAATTAACCAAAAGCAAGAGAGAGAAAACCCAAATTAACAAAATTAGAAATGAAAATGCAGTTATCATTACTGTTATCCAAGAAATCCAGAGAATTATTACATCATATTTCAAAAACTTATAATCTGTGAAATTTGACAACACAAAAGAAATGGATGAATTCCTAAGTAAGCACAACTTTCCGAAATTGAATCAGGAAGTTGTGAATTATTTAAATAGTCCTATAACATATGAGGAAATCCATGAAGTAATCTCTAATCTTCACAACAAGAAATGTCCTAGACCAGAGGGATTCAGCACAGAGTTCTACCTGACATTTAAGGAGCTAATAACACCAAATACTCCTTAAACTGTTCCATCAACTAGCAAAGGAAGGAACACTACCAGATTCTATCTACAAAGCTAATATAGTCTTAATCCCAAAACCTAATATAGATACACTTAAAAAAGAAAACTATAAGTTAATCTCTTTGATGAACACAGATGAAAATATTCTCAACAAAGTTTTACTAAATCGGATTCAAAAACATATCAAAAAGATCATTCATAGGGTTCAAGTAGGCTTTATCCCAGGCACACAAAGTGGTCCAACATATGCAAATCAATAAAGGTAATCCACCATATAAACCAGTCTAAAATCCAAGACCACATGATACTCTCGATAGATGCAGAAAAAGATTTTAACAAGATCCAACAGCCTTTTATGATCAAAACCCTAGACAGTTGGAATGGAAGGAACCTTTGTCAATATAATAGAAGCTGTCTACAACAAGCCCACAGCAAGGATCATACTCAATGGGGAAAAACTTGAAGCATTCCCGCTTCAATCAGGAGCTAAGCAAGGCTGTCAACTTTCACCACTTCTATTCAATATTTTAATTGTAGTCTTAGCTGAAGCCATAAGACAAGAAAGGGAGATTAAAGGGATTCAAATCAGCAAGGAAGAAGTCAAACTATCCCTATTTGCAGATGACATGATCTTATACCTGAGTGACCCCAAAAACTCTACCAGGAAGCTCCTGGAACTAATTGAGAAGTTCAGCAGGGTGGCAGGATACAAAATAAATGTACATAAATCAGTGGCCTTCCTATATGCACAGAATGAAAGAAGTGAAAAAGCCCTAAGAGAAACAACCCCATTTACTATAACCCCTAAAACAAAGAAATACCTTGGTATAAACCTAACCAAGGAAGTAAGTGATCTTTAAAATGAAAACTTTAAAACCCTAAAGAAAGAAATTGTAAAAGACACTAGAAGGTGGAAAGACCTGCCATGTTCCTGGATTGGTAGAATTAATATCATAAAAATGACCATCCTACCAAAGGCAATACACAGATTCAATGCTATACCAATTAAAATCCCAAAGCAATTCTTTAAAGAAGTTGACCAAACAATCTCAACGTTCATATGGAGGCACAAAAGACCCAGGATAGCAAAAACAATTCTGAATAACAAAAATACTGCTGGAGGCATCACCATACCAAACTTTAGTCTATACTACAAATCTATAGTTACAAAAACAGCCTGGAACTGGCTCCAAAATAGACACACAGATCAGTGGATACGGGTTGAAGTCCCAGATATAAGCCCACACAACTATATCCATTTGATCTTTGACAAAAGGGCCCACAAAATCCAATGGAAAAAGAACAGCATCTTCAACAAATGGTGCTGGCAAAACTGGATCTCCACATGCAGAAGATTAAAACTGGACCCATACTTGTCACCATGTACAAGACTTAATTCCAAATGGATCAAGGACCTTGATATAAGGCAAGAGAGTATAAAAACCTTAGTTGAAAGGGTAGGGAACACCCTCGAGCTGATTGGACTAGGCCAACAGTTCCTAATTGGAAATCCAATAGCACAGTTAATACAACCAACATTCAACAGATGGGGTCTTATGAAATTAAAGAGCTTCTGTTCAGATAAAGAGATTGTAACTAGAGTCAAAAGCAACCCACAGAATGGGAGAAAATCTTCACTAACCATATATCTGATAGAGCCCTATTGTCCAGAGTGCACAAAGAACTTAGAAAACTAAACACCAAGGAAACAAATGGCCCAATTAAAAAATGGACCTTGGAACTTAAAAGAAACTTTACCAGGGATGAAATTAAAATGTCTAACAAATATCTTAAAAAATGCTCCACATCCTTAGCCATCAGGGAAATGCAAATCAAAACTTCCCTGAGATATCATCTCATCCCAGTCAGGATGGCAAAAATCCACAATACAAACAACACCAACTGCTGGAGAGGATGTGGAGAGAGGAACTCTCCTACATTGCTAGTGGGAATGCAGGCTCATACAACCACTCTGGCGAGCCATCTGGCTATTCTTAATGAAGTCAAAGTTTGAAATGCCATAAGACCCTGCTATTCCACTTTTGGGAATAACCCCTCATACAGCAAAAATTCACCTCAATAGCACAAGCATGACCATGTTCATAGTAGCACTGTTTACAATAACAAAGTCATGGAATCAACCCAAATGTCCAACAGTTGACGGGTGGATAGGGAAAACGTGGTACATTTATACAATGGAATACTACTCAGCCATTAAAAATGATGAATTAATGAAATTTACCAGTAATTGAATGGAATTACAAAAAATTATATTGAGTGAAGTATCCCAGATACAAAAAATTAAGTGCCGTATGTTCTCCCTAATAGGTGGATCCTAGTACCAAACCCACTTAGAGACACACTCAAAGATAAATCTCTGTAATATCTACAGTAATTGCAAAGATTATAAAGAGGAGAGAAGGGGAAGGAGGGCCCCGCCAGAAACAAGGAGAGAGGGGATCATGCTACAGCAGAGATAATAGGCCACAATCAAGGACTGCAAGTAAGTAATGAGTCATCTGGTTAAGCTCACAGACTTTCTTTCCTGGTCACTTGCAACTGATGGGGTATGATCTTACCAGAAAGGGAGGGAATACAGTCTGTCAGATAGTAGGTAACCATTTTGCAAATGGGAGACTGACCCCACCCCCTCACCTTGGTCTTCTACTCTTATTCCATCTATCTTTGAATCTACTCATATAATTAGACTCTATTTTAACAGCTTTTTATCTCTGGCCAGGGGGTGACATCCAATACTCATCAGGATGGAGCCAAGGGTGGTGCAGAAGCAGCACCACTGAAAAAAAAATTAAAAAACTGTAATTCAGATCATCGGAGACTCTATATCAACCACCTGGAATCAGGCTTTCTTAGTCTCTCCCCATCCTGAAGCTCAGGGAAATTTGCGGAAGAGGGGACAGTAAGATTGTAAGCGCACAAGGATGGGAGGAGTCATGATATGAAGATACTCCATACAAGTTAGGGCCGAAGCAATTATAATAGGACTCTGCATGACCTGCATTGACCCCTCAAAGTCTAGCATGGACTAAAGGCACTAGGATCCTTAGAAGCAAGGGATTAACAGCCACAATAGTGTTCCTATACTTAAGGGGAACACAAGAGAGTTCTAGGAAATGCTACTGAGTCCTTACACCTCATCAGAGAGGAGGACCCAGAGGAAAGTTTGACATACACATTAAAGGATGCTCCAGGGATGGGGAGGGGACACTGGGAGAAAGAGAAAGTGGGGGGAAAGGAAGAAGAAAAGGGAGAAGGGAATAGGGAGGTGCAGGGAGGGGTCGAGGGAGGGAGGAGACCGGGATACCTATTAAGTTTGTATGAGCAGAAAAAATAAATAAATAATAAAAAAAAAGAGTGGACCAAGGTCATTTTCAGTCAATGTAGTAGCTCAAATTCTATACTGGTATTTTATTCAGAATTAAAGTGAGGTCATTTTGAAAAGAAGTGTAGTTATATACTTAAGATATCTACATGAAATTGTTCTAGTCTTTAAGAGTCTTTTTCTCATTAAGTTTCTCAAGAATGAAATTTTATTTGCATGCACAATCTGCTTAAATTATCTCATCAAGCACTTTTGTATCTTTTCCTCTACTCACTGATTCATTTACCCTGTGTGTTATTAGGTACTGGTTTGCAAACACAATCTGTGAAAAAGATATTAAAATATATATAAAACTGAAACCAGTGCTGAACTATGCAAAATAATAGAATGATATACTAGTGATCTTCAAAACAATAGGAAACCATCATCATCTTCAAAACTTTCACAAACTAGCACATATTTCCTTTACAAATTGAAAGATACCCCACATATGCATGTTTGGCACACAAAGAGCATGTTTTTTCCACTTTTCTAAGAAAAGATACCAAAAAGTATGTGTTTATTTCTTTGACAACTACTTCCTATTTATTTGAAATTTCACTTACTAATACAGTACCTTAGCTGTGAGCACTGGGATTGTTTGTACATGAAGCCTCAGAGGAAACATAATGGATACGCAGGTGCAAGTAGGTGGGAGGGGAAAATTGAAAGGATGTGGTAAAATTTTCTGATTTTATCTATTTTTGTTGCTGAAATCGTTATCAGTCAGGGTTCTCTAGAGTAACGGAACTGATAGAATGTACATATTCTACTAAGTTTCATATATATATAGTATATATGTATATGTATATATGTATATGTATACACACACACACACACACACAAATCTGAGTATTTTAGCAGTCAAAATCAGTTGCTGAAGACTGAATGATCTCAGTAAAGTCTCCCAGAAGTCCCAGTATAGTGTAAAAGACTGCAAATTTTTTGATGAGTCCTTGAAACCCAATTACATTTGAGGGCTAAATAAGCTGGACTTCTAAGTAAGCAAAGAATGGAAATGCCAGAAAAGAAAAGCAGAAGCATATCAGAAGGGGACTCAATATTAATAGTCAACATAGAAAAAGGCAGGGAAAGTCCTTTCCCCTTGCACTCCCTTTTCTCAGGTCCAGCACAAGAAACTAACACCCACTCTGGGACGAGTCTTCCTCATTAAACTAGACAATATACTGTAGGCTTGCTCAAAAACTTGCCTAAACTATCAGCTTTTCACAGCTGTATTTAATGACAGCTGTAACTGTCAACTTGATACCTGTATCTACCTATGACAAAATGAAAATCAAACTACACACTGAAAATAGAGAAATCTTGGTGTTTAGACTACAGAAGCAGTCTCCCATGACTACTGCATTAGTAGTAGAAACAATGAATTGGCAAACTGCAGTACAATATCTGGGCAACATGAAGGACCTCTAGTAACTTTGATACTTAAACTTGGACAGATGACTTATACTTCATTAAATCTCACCTGCTGGCTTAGTTTAGCAAACTATGCTATAAATACATCAGTTTCCGTTTTAAAAGACCTTTGTCTCTTAAAAAATTGTGACAATTATGATGTTTATAATCAAAGTGAAAGACATTTCTCATCTACAAAAATGTAGCTAAAACCAAAAGAACAGAGAAAAATTTTTTAACAATTTTTATTATTGTTTCCGCTCATACAACCTTAATAGGTACACCGGTTCCCTCCCTCCCTCCTCCTCCCCCTGAACCCCCTGCTCCCCCTCCCCTCACCCCTCTCTCCCCCATCCCCCAGTGCCCCCCAAATCCCCGAAGAATCCTTTAATGTGCATGCCAGACTCTCCTCTGGACCCTCCTCTCCGATGACGTACAAGGACCCAGTGGCATTTCCCCTGAACCTTTTCCTGTGTTCCCCTTAAGCATACGAACACTACTGTGGCTGTCAATTCCTTGCCTCCAAGGATCTTGGTGCCTTTAGCAAATGCTAGACTTTGTGGGGTCAATAGTGTGTTGGACATTGCGCAGAGCATGCAAAGTCCTATTATGATTGCTTCGGCCCTAACCTGTGTGGAGTATCTTGCATATCATTACTCCTCCCATCCTCGTGCTCTTATAATCTTACCGCCCCCTCTTCCACAAATTTCCCTGAGCATCAGGATGGGGAGAGATTAGGCTGGCCTAGTTCTAGGTGGTTGATATAGAGTCTCTAAAGTTCTGGATTATGGTTTGTTGATTTTCTTTTGCAGTTTTGCTCCTTTTTTTAAAGCTGCCTCCATGCAATAATTTACCTCTTAGCAGGCTACAATGCCTAGTACACAAGAAATACCATGGTAAGAATTTTCAAAAATATCACAAAAGGAGAAGCATAGCTACATATACTATATCTGATGATTTCACAGTTTTAAAAAAAAAATTGATACTAGTATTTTTATTTTATTTTTCTCGCATATTTTATTTTTTCCTAATCATACAAGCTCAACAGGGACCCTGTCCTCTCTCTCCCTCCTCCCCTCCCCAGTCATGCCTCCTTGTACTCTTCTCCCTTCCACCCTTACTTTCACACCCTCCCTCCCTCCTACTCTCCTAGTGCCTACCCTTTCATCCCTCCCATCCCCTGAAACCATTTTGTATGAATGCCAAACCTCCCTCTGAGTCCTCCACCTTAGTGAGAGGTACAGACTCTGTGGCATACCCAGGAGCACCTTCTTGGACTCCCTGTTAGTATGAGAACTCTATTATGACTGTTTAATCCCTTGGCTCTAAGGATCCTACTGCCTGGAACCTTCTCCCCTGTGATTCATGCAAGATTTTGGAGGGTCATTGACATGTTAGTCATTGTGCATGTCAGGCAAAGTCCAATCCTGGCTGCTGCAGCCCTAACTTGTGTGGAGTATCTTGTATATGGTTGGTTCTTCCAATCTTTAGGCTCTTACAATCTTGCTACCCCCTTTTCTGCAAGTTCCCTGAGCTTTAGGATGGGGAGAGATTTGGCTAGTCTGGTTCCAGGTGAATAATGTAGGGCCTTTGATGTTCTAAATTATGGTTTGTTGTTTTACTCGGTTTTGCTCTTCCTTGGCTGTATCCTGACTGTTATCAAAGGTCACCTCCTAGCCAAAGATAAAAGACTGTTTAAATGAAGATCTTAACATAAGAGGAGACTCAAAGGTAGATAGGAGAATAGAAGTAGGACATAACAGTGGGGGAGGGGGAGGTCAGTGGCCCATTTATAGAATGGTTACCATCTGTCTGCCAGTCCCTATATTCTCTCTGATTGGTGAGATCAAACCTGTTCAGTCCCAAGTGACCAGGAAGGGAAGTGAGAGTTAGCTTCACCAGATGTCTCGCTACTTACATGCAATACTTGACTGTGACCTATTTTCTTGAATGAAGTGTGATCCCCTAACTCCTTTTTTTAGGGGGGCCCTCCTTCCCCTTCTCTCCTGTTTATAATCTTTGTGAACACAGTAGGTATATTTACTTTTGAAAATATCATTAAGTGGGTTTGATTAGGATTCACTTATTAAGAAATACATACGGTGTCTAACTTTCTGTGTCTGGGATACTTCACTTTCTAATTCCCTCCATTTCCCCACAAATTTCATTAATTCATCCTTTCTGATGGCTGGGTAGTATTCCATTGTATAAATGTACCACATTTTCATTATCCATTCATCAACTGTTGGGCATTTGGGTTGATTCCATGACTTTGCTATTATAAATAGTGCTGCAATGAACATTGTTGTGCTCGTGTCACTGTAATGACTTTCTGCATTATGGGTGATTATTTCCAGTATTGGTATAGCAGGGTCATATAGCATTTCAATCTTTAACTTTTTTAGAAATCGACATACTGATCACCAGAGTGGTTATATACACCTGCATTCCCACCAGCAATCTATGACAGTTTCCTTCTCTCCATATCCTCTCCAGCATTTGGTGTTGTTTGTATTGTGGATTTTTGCCATCCTGACTGGGGGGGGGTGATATCTCAGGGAAGTTTGCATTTGCATTTCCCTAATGGCTAAGGATGTGGAGCATTTTTTAAGATATTAGACATTTTAATTTCATCCTTGGTAAAGTTTCTTTTAAGTTCCAAGGCCCATTTTTTAATTGGCCATTTATCTCCTTGATGTTTAGTTTTTTAAGTTCTTTGTGCACTCTGGATAATAGAGCTCTATCAGATGTGTGGTTAGTGAAGATTTTCTCCCATTCTGGGTTGCCTTTTTGCCTGGTTTACATTCTCTTTATCTGAACACAAGAAGCTATTGCATTTCTGTTAAGGAACTGTTGGCCTAGCCTAATCAGCTCAAAGGAGTTGCATACCCTTTCAACTAGGGTTTTTATACTCTCTGGCCTAATATTAAAGCCTTTGATCCATTTAGAATTAATTTTTGTGAATGGTGACAAGTACAGGTCCAGTTTTAATCTTCTATATGTGGATATACAGTTTTGCCAGTACCAGTTGTTGACAATCCTGTTCTTTTCCTGTTGAATATTTTGGGCACCTTTGTCAAACATCAAATAGCTGTAATCGTGTAGGCTTATATCTGGGTCTTCAGCCCTTATCTATTGATCTATATGTTTATTTTGGAACTATTTGCAGTCTGTTTTTATTACTATGGATTTGTAGTATAGATTAAGATTTGGTATGATGATACCTCCAGCGGTGTTTTTGTTACTCAGGATTGTTTTTGCTATCCTGGGAATTTTGTGCCTTTATATGAATTTTGAGATTGTTTGGTCAATTTCCTTAAAGAATTGCTTTGGGATTTTGATTGGTATAGCATTGAATCTGTATATTGCTTTTGGTAGGATGGTCAATTTTATGATGTTGATTCTGCAGATCCAGGAGCATGGGAGGGCTTTCTACATTTTGGTGTCTTCTGCAATTTCTTTCTTTAGGGTTTTCAAGTTTTCATTACTAAGATCTCTCACTTCTTTGGTTAGATTCATGACCAAAGTATTTCATTTTTTTAGGGACTATACTAAATGGGATTGTTTCTCTTAGGACGTTTTTCACTTTTGTATAGGAAGGCCATTGATTTTTGCACATTTATTTTGTAACCTGCCATTCCACTGAACTTATGTCTTAGTTCCAGGAGTTTTTGGGTAGAGATTTTAAGTTTACTCAGATATAAGATCATGTCATCTGCAAATAGAGATATCTTGACTTCTTTCTTCACAATTTGAATCCCTTTTATCAGCCTCTCTTGTCTTATGGCTCTAGCTAAGACTTCAAGTACAATATTGAATAGAAGTGGTGAGAGTGGATAGCCTTGTCTAGTTCCTGATCAAGCAGGAATGCTTCAAGGTTTTCCACATTGAGTATAATCCTTGCTGTTGGCTTTTTTTAAATAAATTTTTTATTATTTCCTATCATACAAACTTAATAGGTAGACCAGATCTTCCCTCCCTCCTCCTCCCCCCAAACCTCTGTTGCCCCTCCCCTCCCTCCCCATCCCCCAGTGCCTCCCCCCCCAATTCCCAGAGAGTCCTTTATTGTGTATGCCTAACTCTCCTCTGGGTCCTCCTCTCCGATGACGTACAAGGACCCAGTAGCATTTCCCTGAACCCTTTCTCGTGTTCCCCTTAAGCATAGGAACACTACTGTGGCTGTCAATCCCTTGCCTCCAAGGATCTTGGTGCCTTTAGCTGATGCTAGACTTTGTGAGGTCAATAGTGTGTTGGACATTGCACAGGGCATGCAAAGTCCTATTATGATTGCTTCGGCCCTAACTAGTGTGGAGAATCTTGCAAATCATTGCTCCTCCCATCCTTTTGCTCTTACAATCCTACCGCCCCCCCCTTCCACAAATGTCCCTGAGCTTCAGGATGGGGAGAGATTAAGCTGGCCTATTTCTAGGTGGTTAATATAGAGTCTCTGAAGTTCTGGATTGTGGTTTGTTGATTTTCTTTTGCAGTTTTGCTGCTCCTGCAATGCCCTTCACTCCATCCTGATGGGCACTATATGTCACCCCCTGGTCGCTGTTGGCTTTTTATATACAGCTTTTATTATGTTGATATAAGTTTCTTCAATTCCAACTGACACTAGGATTTTGATCATAAAAGGATGTTGGATCTGATACATGTATTCTTGATGAAGCTGCATTTGTGCGATTTGTTATCTTCAATTTATTTCAAAGATGAGATGAACAAACTTTGCCTTTTATTTTATTTATTTATTTATTTATTATTTATTCAATTGTGCACATGTATGTGTGTGTGTAGAATCATGGGCGAATTCGGGAACCACCATGGACCGCCTCCACCTCCTCCTTGTTTACTCTGCCCCGAGAGTCACAGGCTTTGCCCTACCAGGATCAGAAACGCAGGTCGCCCCCGATTCAGCCCGGCGTCTATATGTGGGGTCTAGGATCTGAACTCAGGACCTTCCGCCTTCAAGGCACAGGCTTAACCCCTGAACCACCTCTCCAGCTTTGCCTTTTAAAGAGACTACAAATTCTCAATTAGCTGTAACTAATCTACCTGCTGAAGAATTCCTTTCCAAATTAGCAATTTCATTTGTATTTCTTTGCTATTTTTAATTAATTCTGATTAGATTAAGCAGAGATATTTAGCCCATTTTCAAGTATTACTTTCTGTAGTTTTTGTTATTTTGGAAACTTACTTTAATGTTCTGTACAACTTATTTTTTTAATCTGGATGTCAATGATTGAGTCCACTTTAACAGTTACATCAACTCTGAAAGAATTGAATAGGTTGCATTTCTGAACTTTACTTCTAGTGCCAAAGTATGCTCAACTCCAATTTCATGTGGAAAACAGTCATTTTGAAATGTGTTCAATTGCTCTTTGATTTCATTGTGTGTCTAGTGATAATTTTCCTTTAAAAACTGCAATGTACTCCCATGATCCACACATACTTGTTGTGCAATATGTGTTCTATTTTTGCTTCTGGAGAAAAAATCAATATGCAAGTGCTTTTAAATGTGGAAATCATAATGCACACAGATTTTTTTCCTCTAGTTTTCCTCTTTCCTTTAAAATGGCATGTAAGATCCTTTGACATTAATTAAGTTGTTAAATTTCTCACAGGCATTTCTGTCAAAGCTGATAATAATTTCACAGGTACATAATTATAGTAAGTGCTCTCTCAATCTGGTATCTACTTGAGACTTGTTCATTTTCGAAAAATAAAAATCAAAAGGTGATAGCTCAAGTAAGTTTGATTTCCTATTACTGATAATTGCTCTTTAGTTTTATCTCCAGTTGGTGGAAAAATATATTGGCTTAACTTTATTAGCAAATGATTTTGTGATATTTGATCAAAAATATAGTGCCTAATAAGAAAAAAGGTACCATATAAACTTAAAAGTAATACCAAGAGCGTGATAACAGACTTTAATTTAAGAAGATGCAAAAGGGGATATATTTAGACAACACCACAGAAGTCTCTAGAAGCAGCAGTGGCAGAATCAACTTGATTGATTTTACTGTTATGTGAGCACCATGAAAAGTATCATCATGAAATATTTAGTAGCTGAAAGAAATGATTATCCTATAATTCTTTGTGAAAAAATAAGGCACTTGGAGTTTTCTTTTAAGCATTCCAAATAATGGGGACCATGAATGACATATAAAATAATTTTAGATGCGGGAAAGACTCAGGCACTCTTATCATCTTTCACAAACTAACCTTTTTACATTTTATTTGTGATATGTTGATTTTAAAGAACATATTCTAATATAAATTGTCTTAGTTTCCAAAGTCAGACAGGAGAGAAAAGGTGGGGAGGATAGTAGAGAGGAGGAAAAGAAATAGGGTGGAGGGGAGATGAAGAGATATCCTAGGGTTGCAGCCAAAGTACAATTCCCAACATTCCAAGGGAAACCAATATCCCTATATAGCAGCATTTTACTGACCAGAGTGTACGGGTCCTATTGAAGAGTGAACATATACTTGCACTGAGAACCCACAAAGCATGATATTGAGGGCAATGTAAGAAAGCTTCATCTTTTAGATCAAGCTTTAGCCTACATGTTAGTCACTAGAGCACAGAGAGGAATTCCACAGAAGGGAAATACAGACTTTTCTTGTCAACATAGGTCAATAGCCTAAATAGCCTTGTTCCATCTTGGTGAAACCAAAGCATCTTGGGAAATTACGTTTACTCTCTTGAAAAATTACCTTGTACAATCCATGTTAAAGTGGATGCAATCCAACTTTGTACCAATAAAATATCACAGACCATAGTTCCATGGAATTGTTTACTAGAGAGTTGAAAATTGGCACTATTGTTTCTGGCTATTTACCACAAAGTTAGGGTCATCCTGTATCATTTACATTATTATTCATCACTCTAACTTAAGGAGAGTGGTTATTCAAACACACATTGGTTCTCTGTTGTCTTTTTTTCAGTTTTTTTCTCTCTTAGAAGTCTTGTACCATGGACTCATAAAATTCCACTATTCCTGCACTATGAATAATACTTTATGCAGTCACAGAGCATCCCTATAATCTGCCTCACCAGTCTACTTGATCTTCACAAAACCTGCTCCATGGGCTTTTTCAAAGATTTGATTTTTCCCCTATGGCAACTACGTACTGCCATTTCCCAGTAATTAATTTTGGTTCCCCATTAAACTACTGAATCCTGTTCCTGTTCTTAGTGGGAACAACCATTCCTACTTTATTGGATTGCAAATGTTCTCAAAATGATAAAGAAGTTAGTTAAAGAAGCACAAATTAATGACCTGATTCCTAATTTATTGATTGGGGTAGTTTTTTTTTTTTTTTTTTATTTCCACTCATACAAACTTAACCGGTACACCGGTCCCCCCCTTCCTCCAACCCCCTATCCTTTTGTGCCCCCTTCTTCTCCCCCTTTCTTCCCCATCCCCCAGTGCCTCCCCCTCCCATCCCTGGAGCATCATTTAATGTGCATGCCAAACTCTCCTCTGGGTCCTCCTCTTGGATGAGGTGCAAGGACCCAGTGGCATTTCCCAGAACCCTTTCCTGTGTTCCCTTTAAGCATAGGAACACTATTGTGGCTGTCAATCCCTTGTCTCCCAGGATCTTAGTGCATTTAGCAAATGCTAGACTTTGTGAGGTCAATAGTGTGTTGGACATTGCTTAGGGCATGTAAAGTCCAAATACGATTGCTTCGGCCCTAATTTGTATGGAGTATCTTGCATATCATTGCTCCTCCCATCCTTGTGCTCTTACAATCTTACTGCTCCCTCTTCTGCAAATTTCCCTGAGCTTCAGGATGGGGAGATATTGGGGCAGTTTTGCTTTCCCTTAGCTATATATTCAAACCTCAGATTCCTAAAGTCTTTGCTAAGGGTAACAGCTTTTCATTCATCATTTGTGTTTATTTATGTGTCTATTAACATGTATATACACTGGTGTATATACTGGTGTGTACCAAAGGTCAGGAAAGTATACTGGGGCATAGAGTTTCCTTTACCATCATATTTCAGCAATTACTTAGAAGAAAAATCACCAGTTTTTCCTTAACCTGGACTTCACATCTCATCTCAGCTTGAAACAGGAAATCTCATAGATGCTCCTTTCTATGACCTGTCAAACAGAAGTTAAGGTGTTGCATAAGGTGTTCAGCTTGCAATGGGGGCACTAGAACTTAAACTTAAATTATCGTGATTGTGGAACAAACTCTCTTAACATCTGAGTTATTCCTCCATCCTTTAACACCAGCAATATATATAACCACCTTTGTTCCTAAAAGCATATCCATTATTTCCCCTAATCATCTCTCCACATACCATCTTGCCATTCTCCTGTTACTTCATAGACCAAATACAAAATACTTTTCCAACTTTATTTTTTCTATCTTTATTCTGTCATTCTGTAAAGTATCTTTCAAATACATATTAGAACAACCAAATTAATTATGTAGATTATACCTTTTTTGCTTCCTTTTTTCTGGTTTACATAATTTCTTATTCATCCCAGGTTTCATAACCCACCGTGCTTGTTGTTTACAGGCTGTCCTGCTAGTAAGACCTAACTTATCCTAAGTAGGAGGAGAAAAGCCTCAGGGAATGGTGATCAATTATAACTCTATGTTTTCCTGACACGCAGTAGAAAAAAAACTCTTGCACAGATGAATTAAGAGTCTCCACAGTTCAGCAGATTGACTGTAAAACCCAGAAAGATGTTGTCATTTTCAGGAACAAGAGTACTCAGAAACACAAAATGTTCCCCAGTAACTCTATGATGTTAAAGCAGTATGGTTCAAGTTATCAAATTAGAAGAGAAGGAGGAGAAAAAAAAAGCAAATAAAATACAAGAAAAAATATTTATTCCCACTTATTTATATTGTATAATTCAAAATAAACAAGAAAACATATTTTGAATTCAACACTGAATTCCATAAGGATTATGAGTGTTTTAATTACTTCTACTGACATATGTTTAGAAAACAGTAATAGAACAAAGCAAAATGAAAACTTATGAAAATAAACAAAAGAGTCAAGGTTCTAGAAACTGTCTCAATTTCTTGGCTGGAGAGATGGTTCCAGGGTTAAGACTCTGCTTCCCAAGCAGAAGGTCCTGTGTCAGATCCCAGGTCAAATGTAAAAATGTCAGGCAAAAAGGATAGTAGTCCTCACTCAGGCCCTGGTGGTCACAACCCAGGAAATAGCAGTGAGAAAAAAAAAGAAAGTAGCAGCAGTCCAAGATGACTCGTGAAGTTACTGTTGGCCTTCCACAAGGACACACACAAAATGTAAAATAAGTAAATGAATGTTTTTCAATTTTCCTATGAAAATCTCTAGGAAAGTAATGTCAGTGCAAAACTAAGAAAAATGTTCATTATTTTCACTCTAAAGACACCCAGTTTAATTAATATTTAAAGGTGAGTAGGTAGAGATATCCAAAACAAAATAATTAGTAGTAAAGAATACAGTGTATATTTGGTTCTATTACTAAAAAAAAAAACAAAGGGGAAAAAACTGAAAATATTGCTGAGAATATTATAAGTAGTACATGTACATATAATTATTTTCATTAATTAATTTGTTGCTTTTGACTAATTTGCTAATTTTGAAGTAATTATAATTAATTTGGGGGCCCATTGGCTATTTCCTTTGCCTTTTCTTTTTTAGTACTACTTTAAGATCTCTAATAAGTCCTTGAAACTGAGCATCTTTGACATGTGAGATTGGTCATACAGGTAAAGGATGCTGGCTGCCAAGAAACCACATGGTAGAGAGAAAAACAGACTTCCACTATTGTCCTCTGACCCTCACATCAGGGAATGTGTAAGCACCACTTCACACAAAAATAAATAAATGAAAGAAAAAACAACCTAAACATACTTTTCTATGCTTTAGTGCTTATTGTTAGATAATTTCAGGCATAAATGAAAGGAAATTGTGTTTCTTTCATCCTCTACTATCCAAACAATTTCCCCCTCTTTTCCATTACATACTATCTCCTTTTGAGCTAGTTTCTCTCCTACTTGTACATATTTCTGCTTGTAGCCTACTGGATGGTGATTCTTTTTTTTTTTTTAAAGAATTTTTTAAATTTATTTATACAATTGTGCGTGTGTGCGTATGTATGTGTGTGCGCGCATCTGTGTGTGTGTAGAACCACGGACGAATTCAGGAACCACCATGGACGCCTCCACCTCCTCCGCCCCGGGATTCACAGGCTCCGCCCTACCAGGACCAGAAACGCAGGCCGCCCCCGCTTCCGCCTGCATCTCTATGTGGGATCTGGGATCCGAACTCAGGACCTTCGCTTGCAAGGCAGAGGCTTAACCCCTGAGCCACCTCTCCAGCCCCTGGATGGTGATTCTTTAAAATTCGTTTTTATCCTTTCAGAGTTAATACATGTATATAGTGAATGTATAACAAAAATTGGTATATAAAAGGACTTCTCTGGAAATAATCAGTGCCTATTAGAAATTAGCAAATGAACACAGAATATAAGTAGAAAAATATATGTCGCAATATCACTGATAAAAAAGTTTTCTAAAAATGAAAAATATTTTTAGTTGATATCAAAATACTTTATTTATAATCCTTTTGAATATTGACAGCAGCATATGTCCTCTTAGAGCTCTCCTTCTGCTTATATCATGAAGATTCTACAATACATCCACAGGGTTTTTTTGTAACCACTACTGTATTCCATTTTTTTATTTTATGAGCTTTAGTCATAAAGATCCCAATATTGCTGAAATTAAAACCTTATATATTATAACCTGATTGTTCATGATTAACAGATTTGGTGAAAGTAAAACTTGTTGAGAAATATGAACTGGGGTATATTCCTTATGTGAAGAAAAAGACAATGAGCAACCTGGTAAGTTCAACTATGGCATGTGAAATTTTGAGTAAGAGATCACACTTTTGAAATATGTAGAACTTTACTTATTCTCCTTTGCATTTTGTATTTGGTTATAGTTGCACAATATTTAATTTTAAAATTAGAAGATCTATGAATATTCTCTTTATTTTCCAAATGTTAACCATTTTTGCTGTTTGATCTAAAGACAATTTACAAATCATTTGAAGAAATTGGCCAATGATGTCCTTCTTTATCTTAAATATATCATGCAAAACCAAAATACAATTCATTATTATTTTAGTACTGTTATCATTGTCAGAAACTAAACAGTGAAAAAATGATAGGTAATCTTCAACATTTAACAGTTGATATTCAATCAAAGAATGTTCTTTATAGGAAAAGATTTCACATTCTGAATTATCATATGATAGCACAGTAATTTGCTATTTTTAATTAGTAATTTTTCTATGTATTTTGGGTCTCATAAAGCTGATATTATCAAAAAGTAGGCCATGCATCTCTTTAATTATATCATGTCTGTGTTGCACTTATAAATGATTTTGAAAAGAATCATAATCTTGATATATTATATCAGTAAGTATAAAAGGATTTTTCCTCTGACAGTGATTGCGAATTTCAATAAAGTGGTGTCCACTAGTTTTCTTTATTATAAAGTTAATTTTTTCTCTTTAGGTATTGTTTAACTTTATGCTTATAGTGTAAATTTTTCCCTTTAAGTATTGTTTGACTTTGTGCTTATAGTGTAGCTTGGGAAGCTTATAAATAGAGAATGGAAAATTTATAAATATATTTTAAACCTTCACAACAAAATACAGCATCCATTAATGACTTTTTCAAAATCATCATTATTATTAAAATCCATTGCATCTATTACAGTGGAAGGAAGATAAAGACATTCATGGATTAGGTTTATAGTGACAGGAAGTAAATAATCAGATTAATCAGGTTGTGACAAAGGATGCAGAAATCATTTAACCAGTCTTCCTTTGTGCAAATATGGGACAATTTTAACATCAAAATAAGTAGTCTGTTAAGAATTATAATTCATTGAGTGGAATAAGAATAAATGATATTATTCTGAAATAAAAATAAAGTTTTTAACAAAATAAATTTGATCAATGTGTACACAAAATGTTGGAATAAAAGAGCAACCTAAGAAATGAGGCTTACTAGGAAATACTTTTTCCTTACTTTCCAGGGATGTTCATGATGAATTCTGCATTCCTTGTAATCCTACCTTGGTACTATTTTTGTGCTACATATAGATCAAAATTTGGATACTACTAATGATATGATTGATATGACCCACAATCCAAATTTTGAAGTAGACAGAGTCAAACCTACCAATAACAGAAATTAGACTTCAATGGAAAGTTAGAAAATGATGGAACTGAGTGTTGTCTAGTATTAGGATCTTATAAGTCTACCACAAATCTACTAGAATTCAATATTCTGACATGTTTCTCACACATACCCAAAAGTGAAAGACTATTGGACTTAAACACACATACCCAAAAGTGAAAGATTATTGGTCTCCTAGTCCCCCAATGCAATTAAAAAGAGAATACTGATTTGATGATATCTGAGACCTACTGATATTGCCTTATACAAATTTCAAGAGTCTAATCAAATTCACTATAATTTGATAGTGGGCAGAACACAAAAGAGTATTTGCTACTCTGCCAACATGAAATATAACACCTTCTTTGAACAGCAACCACAAATGTAGGCAATTTTGTAGTTTCTTTCCATGGAGTGACAAGTGTCATAGTTTGGCACAGGTGTTAACTTGACTGTTGAAGTTTTGAGCTCTGGGCACTTTTGTGAAGAATTAATGGTTGGGTTAAGCCCAGAGCAAATCTGCAGGAGATTGTCTAGCTGACAGGGAAGGCCCAGCCTATGGTGGGTGGGACTAGGGCCTGAACAGACTAATAAAATACAGAGAGTAGATTGAGGAAGTCGGCATCCTTTTGTACACTTGGCCAAACATGCTGGTCTGGCAAGTAAGGATTGTCCCTCTCCCGGCCATTATGTAGAGATGGTGTGGCCAGTTTCCTCGGCCTTGGTGTTAGGTGTGAACTCTCTTGTCAAGCTGGACTGAGAACTGTAACCAGATAATCTTTTTTTAACTTATTATTTATTCAATTTTGCATGTGTGCGTGTGGAACCATGGAAGAATTCGGGAACCACCATGGACTGCCTCCACCTCCTCTTTGTTTACTCTGCCCCGGGATTCACAGGCTGTGCTCTACCAGAACCAGAAACCCAGGCCGCCCCCAAATCCCCCCGGTGTCTATATGTGGGATCTAGGATCTGAACTCAGGACCTTCTGCCTTCAAGGCAGAGGCTTAACCCCTGAACCACCTCTCCAGCCCCCTGTAACCAGATAATCTTAAGAGACAATAAACCCCCTGTTCCCTTAAGCTATTTGATGGTCATTTATCAGCAACCATTCAGGCTGACTGCTACAGACAGGTATACCTCTTTTGCATTTAAACTACAGATAATCAGGGAGAAAGTGTTCATCACATTTTAGACTTGAATTTTGTCTGGAAAAAAGTAACTCTTAGTAACACGAGGTTGTGTTATGATAATTTCAGTAGCTTGTGTACACTGAACCCTTTTATTTGAGTTATATTAACCTTTAAGTGAAAGAGAGGAGATGACACAGTAAAGAGACTGTTGCAATCCGTCTGCATAGTTGCTGATAAATGACCACCAAACGACTTAAGGGAACAAGGGGTTTATTTCCTTACAATTACTGGTTACAGTTCTTAGTCCAGCTTGACAGGAGAGCACAAACCAACACCAGGGCCGAGGGAACTGGCCACATCATCACCACATAAGAGCTGAGAAAGGGACTACCTAGGGCAGGCCCCCAGAATCCTTTACTTTTCAGGTCTACAGCAGAGTACCACTTGTATGTGTCATGATGGAAGTAAGAAATAATGTCAATGGTTGATGAAAAGCGAATTATACAGAATTGGTGACCTACGATTAATATGAAAACTCAGAAATATTTTCCTCTTACAGTATCCTTCATGTATTTTTCAAACTGTAGTGGGCAATGATTTACTGCAGGTAATAAATATAGCACACTCTCTCTGATTCAGGATCTGAACCAGGTGATCTGTTCTTTCTTAGATATAGCCTTTACTCTCTATCATGTATTCTTGTTCTCTTGTGAAAATGCTAAACATTAGTCTCAAAATCAGCTGTAACATTGCATCCTAGGAATCCTTTACAGTTTTCCTAATGAGATAAATCCACTAATAAAAAAAGTTTTTATTTAATAGCTACATCAGTATACTGGTTATCATTGAAGTTGAAAATTTATTGTGGGATTTTTAGGTAATGATCAACATCTCAGTGTTTCCTAAATTCCATGTTGGTACATTATTGTTTGTTTTCGTGTGATCCCCTACCTCTGCTTTCATAATGTTCTCTAGGATTTAGAATATTTTCTGACTCACAGTATATCCTAATTAATAATTAGTTGAGAAAAACATAGTGGGGGAGTATGTTACAATGAAAATTAATGGTACATAAATCTAGAAAAGCAGTTAAGAAAATAGCTAAGGCAAATCAACTCATTTTTCAAAATGATTTCTGTCATGCTCTGGATATCTTATTATATAAATCATCGACGTCTGACAAACATAACCTAGAGATGGATATAAAATATCAACTTATAAAGGCAAATTAATAATTTAAAAGAGTGATGTCTGCTGTTTGATTTCAAGATATTTTTGATATACTGTATGTATTCCTCATGCCCTTATCTATTTTATTTTCTTGCTATGTAGCCCTTAATTTTTCTATTAAAGTGATTATTTTTATGAAACATTTATATGTAATAAGAAGTGCAAAAGACAAAAACATATATTGATGGATTGGGTGGGTATCTAGATAGGATTCCCCATCTATTAAAACAGCCTTTATGAGATTGTTAACACAGATTTTGGCACAGAGGTGAATAGGGGAGTATCACTCAGGAAAGATCAACCCAAACCTAGATGTGGGATTTTCAAAAGACTGAATCAATGATATCAAATGTATATTACAACTTTGTAGAAAGATACAACTTTCCCTCCAGCTGAATGTTGACCAATCGAAGAGGTTTTCAGTTTCAAATTGCTTAGAGAGGTGATTTTATGCAAGTAAGAATTAACAAAACAATGAATAAAAATCTCATTTAATTTCTATATCATGTTTAGCTTTAGTCAGTGTAATTCAAAAATCACCCATTCTTCATATCTTCTTGCATTTGGTTATATGTCCCACAATATTTCATATGGAATTAACATATAAGACCATTGCTTCATTTGACACATTTCTAATTTATTAAATTTCCACATTCATAATTTATTAATATCAGACATTTAAATGATTCTGTGCAGATTAACAGTGACTTTACTATATTTATCCTTTTCATCACAATAATCCTCTTGCAAGTAGGACAGGGATTTTTTTTCCTTTTCACCATTTAGGAAATTAATACTTAGGAGAGATTATAAGATTGCCAAAGGTCAGACATAGAGTAAAATGGGAAATCTTAGCTGTGAATCCAATTTTTCTTCTTTCAAATCCAAGGATTTAGTCTGTTATCACACATTCTTCTTATTAAACTTTATAAGGTCAAATCTTAATCTTACAGAAATCCTCTTCATCCAAATAAGTATTCAATTTCAATTTCATGATTCATTAGAATCTAGTATAAATTATTTTATAAAAATGTTAGATTAAGATGTAGTTGATTAATGTATGCAATGAATTTTAACATGTCCATTAGGTGCTAGATGATATAGAGGCTTACATGAATATATCTTTATCTGAATACATCATATAGGCTCAAGAACAATCATTATAAAGGAAGACTATGTCATGTGATATGTGAGCCAGTAGATCACATCCTCATGGTCCAAGGCTAAGATGGTTTCTATGTTTTTGCATTAGGCAAAGAGACAGATGAGTCTTCTACATACAGAAAGAGGTGCAAAAAGATGACTTGTGTTCTTGTCTCAGAGGAGCCGATGGAATTGTGGTCAGAAAGGAATCTTAGTGATAGATTTGAGCACAGCCTAGAAATAAATTTGCCTGAGACTCTAAGAGCAGTACATGACCATTGAAGACAGCACAGAGGAGATTCCCAGGGATACTATGCTAAGTGAAAAGACTCCATCATCTATATCAATGTCATTTACTTTTATTAAACATCCCCCCATGAAAGTCAAAATCATAGCTTTTTTCATATCCATATTTCAAATATCTATGTTCAAATCATGGTACTATAACACAATTATGTATTAAAAAAGCTTAAAGACAATATCTTGGTTTATTTGGAATCTGAAGATAAATATTTAAAATCTTGTTTTCTCATTATTATGTTCAGAGGAACATAATAACTTTAGTCACTATTTTGGGAGAACGAAATCCTAAATGATACCTATGTTGACATAATTCTGATAGAAAGAAAAGTATTGTCATAAAATGTGCACTCATCTCAGAAAAAAAGCTTGATAATTAATACTATACTAACCACAACATCACATTCAGTCAGCATTTGGAGGAGAGACAATGACGGAAAGTGGTTTCACAGTTTCAAAGGGACCCCATCCAATGCATTTGATACTGAATTTGGAGTAAGAGATCTAGGGGCAAGATGTGACCAATATTTGCAGAAGCTAGAATAAGCATGGGTAGCAATTGCCACACACAGAATCCCAACAGCCTCGTGGAAAAGATATTTATCAACAGCCTGCAAGAAAGTGCAAACAGAACCACCCCGTTCTTCAGCTAGCAAATCCCTCTTGCTGACATGTTTTTAATACCTTAATACCCATGTTTAAATTCTAACTTACAGAAATATAACACAGTATGCTTGTGTTTCATGAACTTCCATGTTTCAATAAAACTTTATAAAAGTGTTGGCACATCAATGGAAGAAGAAATGAGTGATGTGACTTCTATAAAGTCCTCTATCCATCTGTGAATGAAGGCTTCATGTACAGATATGCAAATCACTTGACCTCTATGGACCCCATTTTCTTCATCAGGGGTATGAAACATTCATGGGATCTTGGATTAAAATGGTTGTAGGCAAATCTCCTTGACATACATTTATAGGTCTTCCTGAAAATAAGCTGGGAGAATTTAGAAGAAATTGTCACTTGGGCTGAATCTTATAAGTTATGTTTGATTTTTCAAGAAAATGTTTCTTTATATATCCTTTTAGAATACATTAAAAACCCTGACAGAACAGGAATTGCAGACAGATTCTGAGAAGAATTCAAGTTTTGAACTACCCACTGTATTATAATAATAAAATAGTCCTTATAAAAGAGGAAACAACCTTCCCATGATGTCCATAAGTTGTTGCTCACGTCTCCTTAATTCTACCACCCTCCTACCATCATTTTCTATATAATTCTTAGAAATGTCTTTGAAATATGTATTCCTACAAGTACATGAATAGTTGTTCTATTCTATGTAACCATACTTGAAAACTGACAATGCAAACTTAAAAGTGTAATCTTCTAATTATAATGGCTTATTTTATGCCAGTAAAATCAAGTTTGAAATCTGTGGTAGAGACAAAACATATAGCATTATGTTTGTTAGAATAGTTTCAAAGCATAAGGGAGAAGGAAAACACCCCATTCTATCTTTGTAGTTTGAGGACAGTAACTCTTTATATATGATATGGAGCCCACAGGAAATCTGGCTTTATTGAAATTTCTGTAAGTATTTATTGCTTCCAAGCACTTTATATCCTATAAATCACTTATGAGACTGAAATAGTACATTTTTAAAAAAAATGGAAGTGGGTGTAATTGGTTTCATAAACTAAGTTACCTTCAATTTTAAATGACAAACTATCCATTCAAAGCTAAAACTAACAGCTTATAGAAAAAAAGAGATGTTCTATTATGAAAATTTTAAAATGTCACTTTAGAGTTTTATTTTTCAAGATAATTGCTTACCAAATGTGCCCAAACAATATGTTTTTGGAAGAAGGTTTCACATTGCTCTACATTCTTAATGTGTTTATTTCTGTCACCAATATTGAAAAGTTATAATTTGAAGCTTGCTATTACTTGGTTGTACTTAAACTTCCCCACCATCCATAAGATTTTGTCTTATTATTTCAAGGCTGAAATTGTGATAATAAGAAGAGAGTAATCAAGCTCTAGAGAAGGTGGAATGTACCACATCTATTGGAAAAGAATGTTCTGGGGCTGGAGAGGTGGCTCAGGGGTTAAGCCTCTGCCTTGCAGGTGGAAGATCCTGAGTTCGGATCCTAGACCCCACGTTTAAACTGCCAGGCGGAAGCCCGGGCAGCCTGAGTTTCTGGTCCTGGTAGGGCGGAGCCTGTGAATCCCGGGGCAGAGTAAACAAGGAGGAGGTAAAGGTGGTCCATGGTGGTTCCCGAATTCGTCCGTGGTTCTACACATACATATACACACATATATACACACACGCATACATGCACAATTGAATAAATAATAAAAAAATTTAAAAAATGAATGTTCTGATATTGTATGAAGATGAGCAATGTGTATTGACAAGCCATCCATCATAAACAGGAAGAAATCTGTCAGGAAAAGACTTAAAATAATCTCTTTCCAGAAAGGATACATAGTATTTTTGCTTTAGTAAAGAGTTTGGAATTAACCACCTCACCCTCAACTTCTTTAATTTTTCTGCATTTCATAATGCATTCATTAGTTCTTTAAAATATTTATTATATATTTAAAATGCTCCACAATTTATGCTGTCATTTATTTGTAAATGAAATCTAAACTATAAAAATTCTATAATTGAAAATGCATGAAGGCAAGAAGTCTGATTAGGAAGAAGGTTTCCACTGGGAGAAGAAGAGTTTGTAGGATTGGGCAACAA
Source organism: Typhlomys cinereus (assembly GCA_023101885.1). Classification (NCBI taxonomy): domain Eukaryota; kingdom Metazoa; phylum Chordata; class Mammalia; order Rodentia; family Platacanthomyidae; genus Typhlomys; species Typhlomys cinereus. The sequence continues at coordinate 4,223,879 of JALPQD010000020.1, forward strand.
GAGAAGAAAATGTCTTAAATTCATTGTATTAATGTATGAAACTATAAACATTCAACAAAAAGTAAAACAGATAGAATAAATATTTTAGCTTACTATGCATTAACCTACTTCAAGTCACATGTTAGCAATATGGCACTACAGAACAGGGATACCTTATTCTTGTGAGTTTATGGCTCACTATTGCTACCTTATGTCTAACAAGTATGACATCACATGTATGAATCCCAAGAAAAGATAAACATTCAATTTATGACTCCCACTGAATGCCTTTAGCACATATGATTGAAAATTTGTACATTATCCCAAGACAAAGATGATTCATATATTGTATGCATGAAAAATACATAAAATGTATATATTCAATTAAAGGAAAGTTAAACAATACCAAGCTTGCCAAGTTGAGCATGTTGTACTATATTTATTAATTTATCATACTGGCTACTATCTCTATTGTTTATTCTTTTTCTTTCTCTATGATAAAGATAACCAAGATACGGATTATTTCATTTAAATTTTTTATGCTTTCACATATGTGGTGCAGTAATTTAATTGTAATGCATGCATGTGATAACACGCTCTCTTCAGAATTTGATAATTGGTTATTAAGAAAATTCTTTGTCAGAATTACAATTCATCTTACATTTGTGTTCACTGTTTTCAGATATTCCTCAATTCATGAAGATAACAATATATTTATTTGTTCTTTGAATACTGGACATATTTATAGAAGTAATTGTTGCTGCTGTGCTAAACAATGCCTTTAAGTGTCTCGTATGAGAGATTTGCAATGGTTTCTTTAAAATAAAATGACTGGAATTGATAAGACACAGGGTATGTTTGTTTTCTGTTTTATTAAATAATTCTTATTTCCACAAATAGATTCAAATAATTTTTCTAAGCAGATTTTGTTTCAAAATATAATCTTATGACACCATAACACTTTATTGAGGCAAGGTGTGGGAGGTTTCTAAACACTAATTGTATTTCAAGTTTTCACAGTATTTTTGAAATTACTAAAATATTTTTATATTTTGTTTGATATTTCAGGTTTGGTATTTTTGTGAAATGTATCCACACATATATTATCATTTTAGTTTTCAGGGAGCTTATTTTTTACATCATTAAAGCTATTTTGTTTTAGTAAATAAGAATATCTTTCTGTATCTTTCCCACTATTTCAAATTTAATATTTTTTTAAAGATAACTTTTTTAAATTTATTCAATTGTGCGTGTGTGCTCGTGTGTGTGTGTGTGTGTGTGTGTGTGTGTGTGTAGAACCACGGGCGAATTCGGGAACCACCATGGACGCCTCCACCTCCTCCTTGTTTACTCTGTCCCAGGATTCATAGCTCCGCCCTACCAGGACCGGAAACGGGCCGCCCCCACTTCCGCCTGGCGACTATACGTGGGGTCTAGGATCCAAACTCAGGACCTTATGCCTGCAAGCAGAGGCTTAACCCCTGAGCCACCTCTCCAGCCCCCAAATTTAATATTTTTTACTGATATTTTAAGTTCCATAAAAGCAGTAGGTATGTGAATTGTTTCCCAATCATAAACATGTCTTTTTTTTAATTTTTTTTATGCAACTGTGTGCATATGCGTGTGTATGTGCGCACGCGCGTATGTGTGTGTGTGTGTGTGTGTGTGTGTGTGTGTGTGTGTGTATGTTTGTGTGTCTGTGTATGTGTAGAACCACGGACGAATTCACGAACCACCATGGACGCCTCCACCTCCTTCTGCCCCGGGATTCACAGGCCGCCCCTGCTTCTGCCTGGTGTCTATACGTGGGATCTGGGATCCGAACTCAGGACCTTCTGCCTGCAAGGTGGAGGCTTAACCCCTGAGCCACCTCTCCAGCCCCATAAACATGTCTTTTAATAAGAGTATAGTTCTATAATACAAATTATATTAATTGAATAATTATTCCTACTTTATTTATTTATATATAATTATTTACAATAATTTTTTTATGTTCTTCAGTTTTACTTTCTTCATTTCTTTTGGATTGATTTCAATTCATTTTCTCATTAATTTTTGACTTTCATTTTTTTTTGACTTTGTTTTTATTATCATTTCATATTTCCATCCATACAATAAAGGTTAAAAATTGATTCATATTCTTCATGTATGTGTAAAATAAAAATGTGTAGTGAAACTATCATATTCATTCATTGGAAAAATACACAGTACTTATTTCCATATTACATGTATATATAACAAGTACATGTCTATAAATTCATATATATGATGAATATGTGCATATAGTAACTATACATATATAATTTCTTAAAAAGATATTCCAGATAGAGTTACTCATATATTTCTCAGGTAGAAGCCAATAAATTTTTTCAAAGCATTGAGAGTTTTGACTGACTGTTTCATTTTTTTTACTATTTTAGTATCTTCACTTTATAAAATTTAAATTCTCTGTTTCTTAAGGGAAAAGTGCTGGATGTGCCATCTAGGACTGAGTGATCTACAATCGTCTTCTCTCTGCTGAACATTAAATATTGCTAAGCAAAACTTTTGGGGTAGAGTTTGATAAATGTACACACTTGTAGCTTTTTTGTTGTTGTTTAGCATTGTATTTCTAATGCCTTATGCTATGGGAATTCTGGCACACATGTTAAATATTAACACAACTTGCAAATTTTTTCCATGTCCTCATCTGTACTTTAAATTAATTCTACCTCTCTGTAATATTCTATTTTTACAACTAATTAACTTTAAACCAATTTCTTAAATTTTAGGGGTGAGACAGCTCAATGGTTAAAGTTCAATAGAGTAGACCAAATTCAGATGCCCAGAACCCATGTAAATGCCATGTAGGTGCAGGAGCCCTGCTTGTAACTTTAGCACTTTGAAGGGGGTGACTTGAAAGTCCCAAGGTGGCTTGTTTCTCAGACTAGACATATTTGGAACCTTTGTAAACTATACCTCACCTCAAAGAATGAAGTGAGAGAGCAATAGAGGGAAAGCAATTGAAACTCCTCTCTCTTTATTTCTTAAGCTTTGATGTGGTTACTATGTATGCAGGAAATAAGTCACAACTAAAGAACTGTAGGTAGATGAAGGAGTTTTGTTCTCTTATTATTCTTGGTAACAGTTCCTTGCCCATCTTTACAGGGCAGCTCATACCAACATTAGGAACTAAAACATCATGCCACAGCATATCCAGAGAGAAAGGGACTATGTTCACTTGCCAAAACAGCATCTCCTATCACATATACTAAGAATGTCAACTTCCTTATAGAACTCCCTCCATCTTGTCCACCTCCCCAGGCACTAATCTTGTGTCCATAGGATGAGTTTTCCTCATCAATTACACACACTCCTAGAGGCTTGCTCAGGGCTTAACTCAACTACTAGTTCTTTACCATTATGTCTGGAGCCCAAGCCTTCTGCAGTCAAGTTGGCACCTGTATCTGACTATGACACCTAAAAAAGACACGTTTTGGTCAGAAATATATGGACATGTATGCACACAAACATGCACACCACACACAGTTACACGAAACACAAATTTGATAAATATAACCTTATGCAGTTTTATCATCATTTTGTTTCTGTGGAATGAAGAAAATAACTTTACATCCATGTGTAAGAAGAAATATTCAGGTGAATATATCATAAGGTCATGATTATTACTGAATGTTAATTGCTAGAATTACTGTATCATAACACATTAAATAGGTTTTTTTCTCTTTGTTATCTTGCTTAAGCTGTTGATGTAGAATTGTCTGCAACTGATTTCAATGTTTGACACCATGAAATACCTCCTTGATGATTTTATCATTTTCATAACCTTTTCAGAATTTCACTTTGTGTTTGAAGCTGGGTATAGCTTCATTTTCCTCATTATGTTTATTGTGCCTTCCTAAAGTCTCCACTTTCTCCTGTAATTACACTGAGTTCATTCTGCACAACTCCCAACATTATTTCTCCCCCCCACCTCTGTCCTCCAGAGTTCATATTTGTGCCCTATATTTGCATTCTAGATTATGTCATAAGCTTAAAATTTCATCTGATTCTTCAAATATTCATAACTAACCCAATGTGTTAAATAGTTAGTTATAAAAGTTCTACATATAGATGTATTCCTTGAAATACTTATCCTTAATATATAAAGTGTTTTGTCATTTATGTGTAAGACAGAGAGGTTGTGATATGTGATGCTCTGATTCTAACAGTGATTTAGGGTGTTTGTCCTTAGGTATATAATAATTCCTTACCAAAAATTCATGAAAATGGAAATTTAACTCTAGAAATTCTTTGAAGTTTGGCCTCAAATAGTCATTCAGAGAGAATTCATACTTCTTTTTTCAGATTTTTTTGGGGTTATGATAAGCCTGAAGCTAATTTGATGTATTTACATTTTATTTCAGTTAGAATTTTCTGCCTGAGCTACATTTCAATATGATACGCATGTACAGAGCTAAAATATAGCGGGAGTGAGGTCACATTTTATTTTACAAACCCAGATCCTAAGTTAAGACAAAAGACATTCATCCTTTTGGAGTAATTTGTTTTCTTTTGTGTATTTTGCCTATTTTGACCTTTTATAGCCTGATTTCTACATTGTCTGTCTCTTATATCACAAACGGGGGCCTTAAATAACAAACATTTAGGCCACTGAAGACCCTTAGCAATACTCAACATCACACGAACCTAGTTGTCTGTATACTTATAGATTATTTTTGTTACTCTCTTACAGCTTCATACTTGCTTATAACAAATTTAACTCCTTGCACCTGTCATTAACTAATATATATATACCCTCTTTTTCCCAATAGAGACTTTCTTATTCATCAGTCAGAATCCCTCTTGCTTGCAAGTTATTAAACATGTGACCTACTCATTTTTATCTAGACTGTTCTGGAATGTGCCTGAGTATTTGCAGAATACCTACACGTACAGTGGTGGATAGATCATTAAGAGCTATCTTTCCCCTATCCAACCTATATATTCATTAATCTCTCAGGAAGGTGTGGTGCTGTGTGTGGTCTTCACTCTTGCATAGTGAACTGCTAGTGAATAAAAATCTTGTACCCCCTAGGGGGTGACATACAGTGCCCAGCAGAATGGAGTGAAGGGCATTGCAGGAGCAGCAAAACTGCAAAAGAAAATCAACAAACCACAATCCAGAACTTCAGAGACTATATCAATCACATAGAACTAGGCCAGCCTAATCTCTCCCCATCCTGGAGCTCAGGGACATTTGCGGAAGAGGGGGCGGTAAGATTGTAAGAGCAAAAGGATGGGAGGAGCAATGATTTGCAAGATTCTCAACAATAGTTGGGGCCAAAGCAATCATAATGGGACTTTGCATGCCCTGCGCAATGTCCAGCGCACTGTTGCCCTCATAAAGTCTAGCATCTGTTAAGGGCACCGAGACCCCTGGAGGCAAGGGATTGACAGCCATAGTAGTGATCTTATGCTTAAGGGGAACAAGAGAAAGGGCTTATGGAAATGCCACTGGGTCCTTATATGTCATCGGAGAGGAGGACCCAGTGGAGAGTTAGGCGTACACAATAAAGGACTCTCTGGGAATTGGGGGGGAGGCACTGGGAGATGGGGAGGGGGAGGAGGGGGTTTAGGGGGAGGAGGGGGGAGGGAGGGAACTGGTAAAAAATTTTTAAAATGTATAATTAAATTTTTAATAAAAAAAAGAAGTATAAAAAATCTTGTACAAGTTTTCTGAAAGTAGACATTACTTCAGTGAGTCCATCTTTGCAATAGATCTGTTGCATGTAGGGAATATTATGTGGTCACATCCTTTCTCATCATGTAACTCTTTACTTCTTACTGTCTGCCATTTGTATCTTCCTTTCAGGTTCCCTGAAGCTTAGTGGGGAGGGATAGTTTAGATATTCTGTTTAAGGCCTAGCAGTCCACAGTCATTTGTTCTCTGTATGGTAATTTGTTGTGGAATTCTGAATTAAAACCCTGAGAAAGCGATCTTCTTAGTTGGAGAGTGAGAGCAGTTCTAATTTATGAGAGCAAATGATATGTGTTTAGATAGGTGCTTGATACCATAAACTCATGGTGAAATAATGTTATTTTGTTCCTTTTTTGGTCCCACTGATTCCTCTCATCTATAAGCTCTTACCTGTTTAACAGTACCAGGCATTTGTTCCCTGCTGAAAAACAGGCATAAAGTCCAATCAGTAAGCAGATGTTTACTCCAGTATTATTCATATCCTATTGTGCAGAGATGGAAAAAAAATAAATGACAGACACTTCCTGAGAAATTCTCCAAGGAGCTATAGAGAATTAGACAAAATTTCCAGTACCAGTTATGTTATACCTCCTGAAAAGTTTTTTTTTTCACAGAATAGTTTCAAAGGACCTGAAAACAATACAAACTTTTGCCATCATTCTTCATTCCCCAACAGAGTCTAATAGTAAAATCCTGTTGCTAAAGGCATCATACATTTTGATCAAAGACCAGAAGAGAAAATATCAGAAGTTATGTGAATGCTCCCTACTTGAGGGTTAGTTTCTTAATACTAGAAGGTATCATCAGACTGCTACTAAAGAAAAGCTAGTGACAGTGTTACTCAACTGTGAACTCAGAGCTTCAGCAACAATAACTATTATATTTGAAATTTGCCAGATAAGCATTGTTTGAAAAAATGTCAGAATATTAATAAAATTTTAATAATAATATTCAGCACTTTTTCTCAGAATATGTATGCATATGTTATACATATTAAAGTTGATGATGAGCTATTGTATCAGGAAACATAATTGCACATTGGTCAAGAAAGCAAATCATTAAACCCAAAAAGGCAGAGGATGAATTATCATAAGTTTATCTTGGCTGACACAATCTTTACACAAATGTTCAAATATAAATGAACCTTAAAATTACAAGCATTAGAAATTTTAATTTTCGGGGCTGGAGAGGTGGCTCAGGGGTTAAGCCTCTGCCTTGCAGGCAGAAGGTCCTGAATTTGGATCCTAGACCCCACGTATAGACGCAGGGCGGAAGCAGGGGCAGCCTGTGTTTCTGGTCCTGGTAGGGCGGAGCCTGTGAATCCCAGGGCAGAATAAACAAGGACGAATTGGAAGCATCTATGATGGTTCCCGAATTCGTCCGTGGTTCACACACACACACACACACACACACACACACACACACACGCACACAAACTGATTAATAATAAAAGAAATATTTAAAAAAAGAAATTTTAATTTTTCTGTAATCATCAATATCTTCCTAATCTCACCTGTAATTCCTTTATTTTATCATCATGGGCTCTTTAATGAAGTTGAGATTTTACTAATTTTCTTGATATATTTATTTCTTTCTTGCTATAATTGTACATGAGCTAATATTCTTTATTTTTAATACTGTAATGTTTATCACTGTTTACAACCATTGTTATTAAATTCTGTATTATATGCCCATTTATTAGTTTCAAACATATTAATGCACTCAATAATACTGTTCATTGCAACCCTCTTTCTAATGCAGTGTTTCTGGCATGTTGGCTTCAGCCTTCCCAAAGCAGTGCACATTCTGAAAATAAAAGTGCCTATCCATAAGTAAACAAGTCTGTACTCATATCCACCACCATAACTGCAATTTTAATTCATTCTTTTATTCTTTCTTCTGTTGTTGCTGTGGGTCCTTTCATTTCCTAAGAAAGTATTTCCTTCCCTTGAAGGGAGATTAACTGTTCTGTATTTCCAACATATCTCCTATCTAAACACTAATTCCCTGGTATACCACATATGATAGTGTTTGATGTGACAAAGAGAAAAATAGGACAAAAAACTATTTCTTCAGTATTCATGAGTGCAAGTCTCAAATACTTGACTAAACTTGGTTTCATTGAGATAAAACACTAAGGAGATTCATTGAACTGAGCATTCTCTGAAATGAAGGTTAAACTAACCATGTATTCAGCCCAAACTGTTTTGGAGAAAGGAAAGTATTACTGATTCCTCAAAACATTCTTTCTTTGTATAAGTAACTTCTCTACTCTTACCCAACTTTAAACAATACCTAACACATTTAGAATGCACAGAGCTGTTTCCCATTCAATACCTGAATTAGCTATCAGCATAATTCAGAACTTTGTTGAGTTTTTCTGTACTAAGAATATTTACTTGTCATTAAACATTAGTTGACACTCTCCAGAGAAGGCCTGTGGTTAAACTTAAACAATAAGATCTAAAGCATTCCTTCACTGATTAATCATAGTTGCTCACAAGGGGACAATGCTATGAAGATAATGTTTCTATTTAAATAGTTAAAAATGTTGGGGGTACATATCGTTATTGGAATTTATTTATTTTGTGATTACATGATGTGAAAATACACCTAGACTTATGATGCATAGGTGTTTCTGCCGTGAAGAATATACAGAAATAAAGAATTGAAAAAGAACACTGCCGTAGGAAAAAGTTATCCAGGAAGTAGTATCAGTATCAAGTGAGAATACATGCATAAGGGACCGACTGTTCATGGGTCCAAAGAGACAAAGGCTCCAGGAGCATTCAATGTCCAGAAATCAGCCTCTCTATCCCATACTCACAGCTCCTGCTCAAATCCTCATGACTGGGAGATGTCACAATAACCCAGACCTCTCTGAGACAGACTAAGAGAGAGATCTGTATAAAAATCAGTTCAGGGCTGTACATTAGAGAGAACTCCTGGAAACTGAAAGATACCTGATAATTTTTATGATAAAAAGCAAATTGAATCAGTTCCCAAAGATTGAAATGACATCTTTATGTGAATATTTCTTGTCTTAGTCAAGTACAAGAGCAAAATTTTGGAACAAATGTTGATTTTTTCAAAATTTAATTGTCAATATGACTTGTTTTTACCAATTTCATCACTTTTCATTTGCTTTCTTGTGTGTCTTAACTGAGTTACTACAGAACCTTTTTACTCAGGCTATCTTTTATGAATATTCATAACATATAACTCTTTTTACTGAAACTATTTTGTTCCTAGTTCCTCTTCACGATCCTCGTCTTATTCATATTCCACTCCATCCTATTCTTTTGGTATGCTTGTCTCATTCTGCAAAAGAATAAGATAATTTTGGGATAGCAATGAGCATGGTAATATAATTATGCCTAAAAATAGTTATGCTAATATTTGCAAGTGATTTTTTTATATTTTTAAAGTAGAATTTAAATTGGTCCCAACAAAGAACCATGTCTATGATCTATGATCCACTTTTGTAAATACAAAACTGAGATCTAATCATTAATCTTTGGTGATTCCTGAACCTATGAGATAACACAAATACAAATATTTGGATTTCCCTAAGTAGATGATAACTAAAATATTTAGTAAGATATAATAGGCTGAAAAGACAGAATGGAAAATTTTGAAAGAATATTGATTTAAGAAAATACATTTAGTTTCTAAAATAAGAGTGGAGAACAACAGTATTTGCAATCCTGAACATTGCAGAAGATGAAAATGTAGATTCACAAACATGGAGGAAAAGTATTTCTTTAACCAGAGTAGGAAACTGATTTTTTCTCTTTCTAAATAATAAATAGACAGGTTTCCTCCAAGGCATGCTCATCCATGCATAGTTTTGGTTGAAACCCCTAACCCCACTGATTATGTTCCTTCTCCCCTTCCCATGTGTGCCTTTCCTGTTATACCTTTCATATTTCATATGTTCTTTCTCTCTCCATTCCTCTTTCTAAACACTGATATAGATCCTTTTCTAGTCCCTGACACCCATTCTCACTGAAGCAGGCTTATGTCAAGGGAGAGACACTCCTCTTGGAAATTGCGAGGAATGGTTGTGGTGATGGGCCATGGAATCTCCTAAAGGAAAAATATCCTGAGTGTGTCTGGGAAGCTTTCTGGAATCAGCATAGTGAATGCCAGTGCTCTGTGTGGCAAAGCAATTAGCACAGAACAATTCTGACATGATTTTATTTAGATATTTTGGTTAAGGTCACAAAACACTTGGAGACACTCGCTGGAATATTGCCCTGCTTTATTATCATCTGCTCATTTTCTCACCTTACTATGCTCCAAAGCTTGTTTCCATATAGAGTCACCCACTATCTCACTGACCCTTTCTGCTCCAGCATAGATCTCCCAGAGCCAATTAGAACTTTTGTAGATTTTCCTTACTGTATTAAAATATGAATTAGGTTGCTTATTAAAATGTGTAACCTACACTATAATGTATATTTTTTATAAAAATCACAGCTAAATTCCAATTATATTCAATTATGAAAGTTCAACTGCTTCCTAATGAGACCATGCTGTTTTTAATAAGTATTAACTTGTTACAAGGCCATGTTTAATTCAAATAAAAGTTTCTACTGCCTGTGGCTTCTTAGGGGTTCACCAACTACATTTTCACTGCTGTACCTGAGTCTAGTATTAATTCTACCTGCAGGAATCTCTTGTGATACATACAACTTTCTTTCTTAGGAATGGAAGCAACTTCTACTTTATTTCACATTTTAGCAGCCCTTTTTTATACTGCTAGTAAAAAAAGAAAAGGAAGAAGAAAGAGAAGAAAATGAAGGAAAAGTGAAGGAAATTCTCAAATTAGAAAATATTTTATGGTCTGAAATGTGTTTCAAGAAGGATTTGAAGGGGCTGGAGAGGTGGTTCAGGGGTTAAGCCCCTGCCTTGCAGGCGGAAGGTCCTGAGTTCAGATCCTAGACCCCATGTATAGACGCAGAGTGGAAGCGGGGCGGGGGCAGCCTGCGTTTCTGGTCCTGGTAGGGCGAAGCCTGTGAATCCCAGGGCAGAGTATACAAGGAGAAGGTGGAGGCGGTCCATGGTAGTTCCCGAATTTGTCCATGATTCTACATGCACACACATACATGCACACACATATATACACATATGCGCACACATGCATACATGCACAATTGAATAAATAATAAAAACATTTTAAAAAAATTTTAAAAAGGATTTGGAATCTTAAGTAAAAAATGGTAAGATGTACTATTAATATCATGTAATGTTCACTCAATATATTTCATAATCCCTTGAGTTCACAATATCTTTATCATAAAATCTGACAAGTGAATTGACAGAGTAAATGTATGAATTCAATAATTAAAAATGGAGATTATGCAATGTGAATAAAAGTGGGCTATAAAATCTTGACATTAATAGATATATACAAATTATATAGTATACATGTGCTATGTAAATTCTCAAATTTTATGATTAAATCAATGTTCAAGATTTATTATTCTCACAAATAACAGCAGCCACCACTGCAAAGTTAAAATCAACTGATGTCTGTTGAAGATAGCATTCTTACCTTTGTAATTTACTATGGTTCTTCCTTCGTAAGAATCTTCTGTAGTGTATTTTTGAAATTGTTGCTATTGAATTATCATGGTAGCAGTTAGTTAAGGGTGAGGGAGATGAGTTTTAAAGGTGAAGACCTTACTGCATTGTCTCTAATATGTTAAAGAAAGAGAAATAATTAACTTATAACAAATACATCCCCCAAAACAAACAGTTTGGCAAGAGTGCAATAGCAAAAATAGCTGCTTTTTATGTTACACTGAGGGAATAGAAATTGGGTCAAGATATTTCACAAGCATATTCTGCATAGGAAATCTAAAAATAAGCCAATTTTATTTAATATCCCAGAAAAAAACCTATTTAAAACAGAAAGCTAGAAAATTGTTGTTTGCTTTAAATAGTACAAAAAAACTAAAGAGGAAGCTGTGCCATCTTAATGAGGCATAAAGCATTTTCAGGCAAAACAAGAGATCTTATTTCAATTCCTATCCATTAAGTAGATATGTACACTGAGGAAGTTTGTGAATTACATAATTTCCCTCATATCCTACAATTGTAATAGCACAGCATGGACTCACTAAATGCATTCACTGTAAAATTTAATCTTAACTTCTGTGTTAGGCTGCTTCTATTTTGTATCCAATATTGATATTAAACTCTAACTTTTCTGATTTAATCTTTTTTTCACTTGGATGACATTTTTCAGAAAAAAAAAAACGGAAGGGAAATTCAATGTATTTATATGTATTCCTCTTTCTCTTCAGTTCTGTCATTAGCTTTATTTCCCATGGATCACTCTTGCTACTGAAGACTTTATATATTTCCTACAGGCATATTCATTGAAAGTTTTTTTTGTTTTGTTTTCTGTTCTCATGTGTGTTCATAAACTCAGATATAATGCATGCGATCATGTGATTACAATTTTTAATATCTACATGTTGGTAGTTAATAAATGTGGCTCATTGCCATATCATAGAATAAAATTGATGTTTTAAATGGCTATCTTTTATCTGGCACTTGTATTCATGTTACTGGTGTATGAGATTCTCTGGGCATGCTCACAGCATGCTCACTGTCAGCACTTAATAAATTACTAGGTAGTACATGTTCCCAGGAGGTATAACAATTCACTTTCTCCACATCTGTATCTGAAATTCAACTTTTCTCAAAACTCATTTCTATCCACAGGAATCCCATACTACATTTTCTTCACATTATGAGTAATAAAAATAACATTTATGGTTCATATTAATGTGACTACTAAGAACATAGAGCATTTTGTATATTTTAAGATCACCCTGGATTTTTTTCTTGACATAATTTTTGCCATATTTCATTATACCACTTTCTTTTAGTTTTTTTTATAGTCACATGAAAATTATTTAGATAGTAGTAATGCTGTATTTTTCACTGGTATGCTTGTTTTCAAAATTATATTTTTTTATTTTGTATTTGAAATTCAATTCATGTGAAAGCATGTTGTACCTAAAATTTTGTGAAACATACAGGATGCATCTTAAGGTAGATAATTTCATCAATTTGCCTCTGGAGATTGGTTTGAAGAACTTTTATCAGTGGTAGTGTTTGTTAAGCCTGGTTTCATTCTGTGTGAGTTGGTTCCTCAGTACAGCATTTTAATTATAGCATGTCCTGATGATTATTATTTTAGACTTCCAGTACTCCTACTATAAGTAATCAATAACTAACTAAATGTTACTGACAGTGTCCAACATTGTTAATTATATCTTCTTAATTCTCTCTAGACACATATATTTAAACTACTTTATTCTCTGACAGCTTGAAACAACAACACAATGAATTCAAGTAATGTTTACTCCAATATTGCACTATTCCCTCCCCTCCTCTCTCCCCCCTCCCCTCCCCTTGCCTCCTCTTCCCCTCCCCCCTCCTCTCTTCCCCTCCTCCCGTCCTCTCTTACCCTCCCCTCCCCTCCTCTTCCCCTACCCCTCCGCTCCGCTCCTCTTTCCTTCCTTCCCCTCCCCTTCCCTTCCCTTTCCTTTTTCTTTTTTCCTTTTCTTTTCTCTTCTTTTCTTTTCTTTCTTTTATTTTTGTCTCATAGTGTTTCCCTCTTAGTTTTAGATATTTTTTGTCTATTTTTGACCTACTGAATTGCATAAGGGTTATTTAAGACATACCTGGGCATTGGTTGGAGTATGATTAACATATTGGTTCACCTTCCCTCAGGCAATATTCAACTTGAACAGACCCCCAGGGAAGAGCAGTGCCTCATTCAGGCTTCCCATCTATGAAGTATGGACAGCCCAAATCTTCTCCTTATGGTAAACACAGGTGCCTTAAGATCAGGGGTGCAAAAGTTCGGTTATGTCTAGAAGATACTAAATGATCAAAAGTCTCATAATTCTCTAGCTCTTACATTCTTAATGCCCTTCTGTGTTCCCTGATCCTTGTGTGATAAAGATGCTCTTACTTAGCGTAGAATATTCCACAGCCATATATTCTCTGCACTTTAGCCAGCAGTTATTTCATGTACTTAATGCCTTTCATTGCATATGACTGCTTCATGGCTGAGAGATAAGTGCTACATTTATTTGTAGGTATAATGACAAGTATTTAAAAAACAGCGTGATATAATATCCATGCAGCAAAGCAATAATAGTTTGTTCTTCATTAAAGTCTATGACGTTAGGAACCCATGGGTATTTTACATGCTTTACACTACTGGGCATGATTTCCTTACTAAAGACTGAACCTTAAGCTGAATGAGAAAGTGGCTGATCACCCTCAATCATGCATCAACTGCTGTATCTTATTAAAGAGGTCATCATTATATTTCACAGAATACATACATCAATAAGGATGTTGAGGTTTATCTCCCATCTGACTACATAGTGCTTTCTGGTACTGTGAAAGGTAGCCAGAATGGAAGAAGTTTACAAGTCAATTCAAAGTGTGTGGTATTTCAGACATTGCTGGTACTAGTTAGGGTTCTCTGGAAAAACAGAATTACTAGAATAGATAGATGGATAGACAGACAGACAGACAGATAGATAGATAGATAGATAGGTATAGATATATAGAGGTATATAGTTAGATATCTGTAGACATAGATCATATAGATATAAATATATAGATATATACATATATCTATATATAAACTTTATTAAATCAACTCACAATTAAAGTACTGTCCTTCGAAGTAGCTGCCCATAGCTTTGTTCTTGACTGTAATGTCTCACAAAGCTGAAGAATCCTGAGAAGGTCTTGAGCTTCTATCTTGCTGGAGGGTTACAAACGCTGGACTTGGACTTAGGTAAAGAACAGCTGAGCTCTGATGTCAGCAATGAACAGTGAATAAGATCAAAGTCTAGGGTACCAGGCTTCAAAGTCAGCCAGAACAGTATCATGTTGGAAAAGGCCAAGCAAGCTCTGAGTCAGCCAAGGACAGAGACAGTAAACACAGCAGCAGCAAAGAAGGCAATGATGAAGCTTGAAGAGGGCACGACAGGAAGTCGACGCAGGATAAGAGATTAAGTCCTGCCTCCTTGCACTTCCTATCTTCTGGTCCACCATTGGAAAGCACATCCACTATGAGCTAGATTTTCCACATCAATTAAGCAAATACCTGCAGATGTGTTCAGGGCCTGCTCCAACAATTGATTCTGCACAGCTATATACCAAACAGCCTGCAACTGTCAGGTAGACACTCAAAATAACCATAACATGATCCTACCATCAAGTTTTATTGGGCAGCAAAGAGGAGCAATATTTAAAATCTATATTGCTTTTGGGCCTTTGAGAACGTCCTGACCAACAGATTATTTCAAATGTCATATACCTGGTGCTGGGAGTTTCATTTAGCTGCATATGACTTATGGGAGGAGCAGAAATCAATAAAGTAGAAATGAAAAAAAATTAATTCAGTCAAATTATCAATGAAATGTTGGTTATTTGAAAAGAAAATAAAAGTTTGAGGGGCTGGAGTGGTGGCTCAGGGGTTAAACCTCTGCCTTGCAGGTGGAAGGTCTTGATTTCGGATCCTAGACCCCACATATAGAGGCCGGGCAGAAGCGGGGGCGGCCTGCGTTTCTGGTCCTGGTAGGGCAGAGCGTGTGAATCCCCAGGCAGAGTAAATAAGGAGGAGGTGGAGGCGTCCATGGTGGTTCTCGAATTCGCCCGTGGTTCTACAAACACACACACACATACATACACACATACATACACACACAATTAAGTAAATAATAAATAAAAAAATTTAAAAAGTTTGAAAATCCCCTAGTCAAACTAATGGAAATAAAGGAGACAGAAAAAAATTATTATTATTATTTCCACTCATACAAACTTAACGGGTACACCGGTCCCCTCCCTCCCTCCACTTTCCTCCTCCCTCCCCATCCCCCAGTGCCTCCCCCCCTCCCAGTCCCCAGAGCATCCTTTACTGTGCATGCCAAATTCTCCTCTGGGTCCTCCTCTCTGATGAGGTGCAAGAACCCAGGAGCATATCCCAGAACCCTTTCCTGTGTTCCCCTTAAGCTTAGGAACACTACTGTGACTGTCAGTCTCTAGCCTTTAAGGATCCTAGTGTCTTTTGTCCATGCTAGACTTTATGGAGTCAATAATGTGTTGTACATAGCGCAGGGCATGCAAAGTCCTATTACGATTCCTTCGGCCTTAACTTGTGTGGAGTATCTTACATATCATTACTCCTCCCATCCTTGTGCTCTTACAATCTCTTCTGAAAATTTCCCTGAGTTTCAGGATGGGAAGAGATTAGGCTGGCCCAGTTCCATGTGGTTGATATAGAGTTTCTGATGTTCTGAATTGTGGTTTGTTATCTTTTTTTTCGGTTTTGCTGCTCCTGCAATGTCCTTGGCTCCATCCTAATTGGTATTGGAATTCACCCCCTGGCTAGAGATTAAAAACCTGTTAAATTAGAGTCTTGTCATAAAAGTATATTCAAAGGTAGATGGAATAAAAGTAGGAGACTGTGGTAAAGAGAGAGGTCAATCACCCATTTGCAAAATGGTTCCTTTCTATCAGGTAGCCTATATGCCCACCCCTTCTGGTGAGATCATACCCCATCAGTTGCATATGATCAGGAAGGAAAGTCTGTGAACTTAACCAGATGAGGAGACAGAAAATTCAAATAGTTACAATATTAGTAATAAAAATGAATACATTACAAAAAATACTGAGAAAATTCAGAATATCATATGGACTTTCTTCAAAAATTTAGACTCTATTGAACCTTAGAATCTAAAATAAATGGATAAATTTCTAAACACTCATGACTTGCAAAAGTTAAACTGAAATAAAGTTATCAATTTAATTGTACCTCTAAGAAGCAGTGATATCAATGTGGTAATTATAAATTTCCCAACTAAAGAAAGCCCAGGGACAGATGAGCTGAGTATAGAATTTACAGACCTTCAAAGAGGAGCTAACAACATTCCTCAAATCATTTTACCAAACAGAAAAAGAAGGAACACTTCTGAACAATTTCCGCCAGTAGCCTTATGCCAAAATCAAATCAAGACACATCAAAATTAGAACTCTAGGCCAATCTCACTGATGAACAAAGTGGCAAAAATCCTCAGTAATAACTACAAGCCAAAATCAAGAATTATTGAAAAGATTATTTACCATAATCATGTAGCTTCATTTCACATATTGAGGAATGGCTTTAATTAATTAATTAATTAACTAATTAATTAATTTTGTTATATAAATATATTCAAAGACAGGAATCACTTGGTTAGTTAATGCATGCAGAAATGCTTTGATGAAAAATCTAGCTTATTCTCTTGAAAAAATCCCCAAAACTGGGGATAGAAGGAACATATCACAACATATTAAAGGTTAGGTCAACAACAAACATCATTCTCAATGAAGAAAAACTCAAACAATTCCTATTAAGTTCAAGGACAAGACAAGCCTGTCCACTCTCATCACCCCTGTTTAGTATAAGTATTTCAAATCTTAATTAGAATAATAAGACAAGAGGAGATGAAGGTGTTAGAAATAGGAGAGTAAGAAGTTAAAAGTGATATTATTCTTAAGTTGAGAGACCCCAAAAGCTCCTTTAGGAAACATTTAGAGTTGATAAACATCTTCAGAAAAAATGTAAGGTTTCCAAATTAACATAGACATATTGGTAGTTATCCTACATACCAGGAGTGAACATTTTGAGAAAGAAATTGGGAAAATAATCCAATTCACCCTAATCTCCCACCAATGATAATAACTTGGAATAACCTAACCAAGGGAGTGAAACACCTGTAGAAACATAAACACCTAAAACATAAATCAAAGAGGAAACCCAAAATTAAAATAGCTCCTGCAAAAGACTAGGGAATATATTTCGTGAAATAATTTTAGGTAATGTCTTTCTCAATAGGAACCCATTCATACAAGAAATAAGCACATATCACCAAAGGGGAAAATTCATGGTTTGATTGTATTCTACAAGCAAAATTATAGTTTGAGTAAAGAGAAAGCCTAAATAATGAAAGATGTACTTTGATAGATATCACAGGAATAGTGTCCACAAATAAGAAATAACTAAAAAATTAAAAATCAAGAAAAAAAAGCTCAGTTTTAAAGAATGGGTTTTGTAACTAAACAGAGAGCAGGACATCTTACTTTCTTTACTCAAAAATGTAGGAACTTCAGAAGAGATTGCAGAAAGACTATAAAGACTTCACTCAACTCTAGCAGAGGACCCTTTCAGCATCATTTCAAGCAATTAATTCAAAGAATCATGGTTATACAACACACTGAAGATTAGTAAAAGTTGAGGTCTTACACAGTAGTGTTCCTATACTTAAGGGGAACACGGGAAAGGGTTCAGGGAAAGGCCACTGGGTCCTTGTAAGTCATCGGAGAGGAGGGCCCAGAGGAAAATCAGACATGCACAAGAAAGGACTCTCTGGGAACTGGGGCGGGAGACACTGGGGGATGGGGAGAGAGGGGTGAGGGGAGGGGAAGCAGGGGGTTTGGGAGGAGGAGGAGGGAGGGAGGGAACTGGTGTACCTATTAAGTTTGTATGAGCTGAAATAATAAAAAATGTATTAAAATTAAAAAAAAAAGTTGAGGTCTTAGTCCTTTTCATAGATACCAACTACTCCTAAGACTCAGGGACATCTACGAAAGAGAGGAAGAAAGAATATAAAAGCCAGAGGACAAGGTTATACCATCTTCCAGAAACACCACAGTAACAGGGATCATGAACCCATAAAAGTGATTACTGAAAATATGCCTACATAGGCCTACAATACCCATTGATTTGTTATGAACAGAGGAGGAAGTCTTTGGGTCCTTCAAAACACAGATGACAAGGAAATGTCAGTGGTACATAAACATCCTGTTGTAGGAGCATATGGGGAGCTTATTAGGCTTCAAGATTCCATCCAAATTCCTGCATTACAGAGCAGGATCTTGCTGAATCCAGTGCATAGAAAACAAAGTAAAGCAAAACAAAAGAGAGAAAATGGGAAGAAAACTGGAGAGAAAGAGTGAAAATGTAGGCATGTGAAAGGACAGAGAGAAAAGACAATCAAGTTTTGTGGAAATATATTAAAATGTTAAAGATCAAAATTCATCCAGAAAGAAAAGTGGGGGAAACATAGAATGTTACTTAGTGAAAGATCTCTGGTATGCACAAGGACTGAGGTTCATCTTTTACTCCAAGCATAAAGCAAAATAAAAGCAAATCAAGAACAACCTAAATGCTGTTACCTTTATTATCATATTAGGGAAATTTTGGCATTTAATGTCATTTCATCTTCATTTGAAATCTTTGTTCAACTCTGCATGTTGAGAATGTTGCACATTATGCATCCTAAAGATTTAATTTCAGTCTTTTGTCTGTGCCAAACCAGTTTCTTGGAAATACTTTTTTCTTAAAGAACCGCTCAAAAAATTCAGACTACTATACTGAATAAGGTTTTTTTTGATATGCTTGTTGTTTATTTTCTGTTTCATTCATCTATATATCATTGTTTGTATAACATTTTTCCTGTAAATTAGGTATGTATTTGAAATCATATATCATTATAACTCCATTTCTTTTGTTCTTTTGAAAGATTAATTTACTCAATTTTTCCATATGAATTTTAGAATATGTGTGTGTGTATGTATGTATGATAATTATGGCTACCAAAATATATGGATACTTTGTGGATTCTTCCACCAAGATTCAAATATTGGAGGTTTAATAATCAATATGATGTGTAGATAAATGTAATTTTTTGGAATTATTAAGAACTAGAAAGCAAAAAGTTTCTTATGTATGATTATGGTAACGTAACATTGTAAGGGCAAACTCCTGCCACGTGCTTACAAGAATACTTTTTATGAATCAGTACCATGATGATGTACAATTAACTGCTTAACAGAGTCCAAACCAACAAAGTGGATCAGCATTGGATTTTTGACTTCTAATATTGTAAAATAAATAAATCTCTTTCTTTATAAAGGTAATCTGCCTCAAATAAGATCATCAGAGGCTTATGAATGCATGAAGCCATTGAAATCCTTATGTACTATCTTTGAGAAAAATGAAAAAGAGTGCAGTGAAGCAATGAAAAGCTTTCTACTGAAGATTTACTATGGAAAAGATGTAGGCTACAAAAATCCCTCTTCTGATTGAAAGAATTATGTTCGAGATCACAAAGCAGATTTAGGTCTTTTTTTATTAATTATTTATTCAATTGTGCGTGTATGCATGTGTGCGCGTGTGTAAGTGTAGAACCACAGACGAATTTGGGAACCACCATGGACCGTCTCCACCTCCTCCTTGTTTACTCTGCCCCGGGATTCACAGGCTCCGCCCTACCAGGACCAGAAACACAGACCACCCCCGCTTCCGCCCTGTGTCTATACGTGGGGTTTAGGATCTGAACTCAGGACCTTCTGCCTGCAAGGCAGAGGCTTAACCCCTGAGCCACCTCTCCAGCCCCAAGATCACAAAGCAGTTTATATTCCATTGCTTTGATGAAATATTCTGACAGAATCAACTTATTCAAGAACAAAGTTCATTCTTGCTCACAGTTTAGGGAATAGTCAAACATCGTGGAGAACTCACACTGCCGGAGTTTGAGGCAGTGGATTACGTCTACTAATAAATAGAGAGCAACAGATACAAGCTAGAGTTTGATTGGCTTTTTTATACATTCCAGAATGTATAAAATGACATCGGAATTAATATATATTTTCTCATCTCACATCATAGACATTTTTATGGTCACACCACAAGGTAAATAATACTGCACAGTTGTGCCCAATGGCTTTCCCCTTATTTGTGAGGTCGAGGATATTAACCATCACATGAGGAAATAACTCTACATCTATGCTTATGGTAGTATTATTCAGCATATCTTAGGACACAACCCAATTTTATCAAAAACTGAGTTTTTATCACTCTTCATAAATAAAAAAAGCATGCCACTTAGAACATCATGGATGTCCCTGAAGCAAAAATAAGGCACAATAGGACTAATGGTTCATAGCTCTGCTTGACTGGATTACTTAAAATTACAAAACATATAAAGCAGAAAGAAAAAATAGTGATTGAAACGGTTGGGGAGAAGGAAAGAAATTAAGTCATTTAATTAGTGTAAAGTTTCATAAAAATGAAAAATTTTATGATATCTGTTATAAAAATAGCTCAAATAATTGTCAGTGCTATAATGTTCTCTTATAAAATTAAGCAAGTAGATTTTGCCTGAAATATTTTTGTAGGACACAAAGAAACTTTTGCAGGTGATGGATATATTTTACCTTGAACATGTGATGGTTTCTTGGGTATACATATATTCTAGCTAATCAAACTGCATGGATTAGTATGTGCTGATTTATAAATGTAAATTTAGTCTATTTTTTAATTATGTATCCCTTTATGACATTCTCAAAAATTCATGTCATATCTAAATCCACATAAAATTTTAATTTCAATAATATCTTTATAAAACTATCCTAAATGATAAAATGTTAATTTTAATAATTAATGTTTCAGGTAGAATACCTTATCTTACCCTAACTTACACCACTATCTACAGCTTAGGAGAATTCTCATTATTTCTCTTACAAAAGATGTGACATCATTTCATTCCTTTTCCTTGCCCTTCTATTCTTCCTCATATTTCCAAGAAAGATGACAGCTCTTCAGAGATTTCTTCTTCAATTTCTTTCTCAATGTTCTTGAATATATGTCATCCAGGCCAAGAGATTTACATTTTTATGGAACAACTGTGTCTGTAAAAAAATCTCCCTGTTCATGGACTTCCTATCATTTTTACAAATATTGTATCAGATTTTATAGTCTAGGTAATCATCTGCTTTCTTACACAGTGCTGATAATGTACTTCTTCGCCTATATTTTAGTTATGTTTAAAAGCAATTATTCTAAAGTCAGCTGAATATTATTTAAAACATTTTTCCTTATAATAAATATAATATAAATCATCATTTTACGAATTTATATTCTTTCCATAAGGATTTCTCATAGTTTTAATTCTGAAATATTTTACAGTTTCTTATTAATTGATTATTTTACAATAAGTTAAAGGTTCTTGACTCCATTTGCACTATATTTTGTATCAAAAAGTTGCAAAAACACATGGAAATTGATTAATGAGAAAAAAAGACATTGGAGATTGAGAGGGAAGAAGAAGAGATGTAATGTCAAAATGAAAGGAGTGACACTGGGGATTAAGGTGTAAAAATATTACAAATTCGCTATATATGGATGAAACTCTAAAATAATAAATAATGCAAATTATTTTCAAAACTCTTAATTGTTATACTTTCTTATAATTTCTGACTGCATTATGCAAATTTTATTTTGAAAGCAATGTTATCGCTTATACATTTACTACTAATAAATGCTGTATCATCTTTCAAACGTATAAACTTCAATAAGTGTTTTTACTTTTATGTATTACTTCTGAAAGGTATATATTTGTCCAGACCCAAATAGGTGCCTTTGACAGAAACAAATTCTGTGTGATTTGATTGCAGCTTATCTGTGATTTCAATTTCACTGTCAGTTAGTTATTTCTTGTAGACTTGAATTAAGTACAGACTAACAATCCCCCTCACTTTTCTTCTTACTTTCTAAGAAGCTATATTTACTGTAAGACACATATTTTAATGTATCAATTTTTTGAATGTCTGAAAATATTTTTTATTGTAGTCTGTTCTTTACCCACTGAGTGCCTTTGTTTATGTAAAATATGGAGGTTGTAAATCTTTCTCAGTTTCTCTTCCTTTTCCAATGTGCACATTTTTCAAAGGCAAAGAAAAAATATATGTAAGCTTATTCTGTATAAACATTTCAAAATATTTTTTGGACCACAAATGAAACAGTACTAATTTAACTGTTTCCTTCATTAGAAACACACTTGAGAAGAATGGTTATCAAATAAATGACTATCTTAGCAATCCATCATTAAATTTTTTGCTTATATTTAAGGAAAAATCCTTCCTTCTGAAAGTTGTGCATTTGGTTCCACTAAACTGTTTGCCATTGACAGAAACAAATTCCGTGTATTACAAGTGAAGGTCTTGCAAGTATTCTGTCATTTCAATGATAATCGAATAATTTTTCCAGGTTTAAAAGTTTCTCTATGGGGAAGGTATAATAAAAGACTTTAAAGATATACCTTATTTAATTCTTGCACTCTGGGAATGTGTCTGTTACATGACAGAGGAAAATAAAGGTTGCAGATGAAATTAACATTTCTTAGCAACTGATGTTAAAACAGAATGACTACCCTGTATTATCCAAATAGGCAGAATGTAATGGTGAGGTCCTTAATATCAGAAAAAAAATGTAGACAGAAGGGGTCCTTCAGGAAGGGATGAGGTGTTAGACAATATGTTGCACTTTGGATGGCTGGGCAGAACTTTGCACCAAGCAGAAGAATTTCTGAGTAAGAAAGTTCTTGTGCCTTCATCAAAACCTACAGAAGGAAGGTGACTTATATACCACATCTTCAGTTTACCTCAGTGAGATGCATTCAGTTTACTGATGTCCTGAAATGTGATAAAAATTGGTGGCTTCATATCATAACTTGTTATGTTTTTCTTTAGTAGTTAAAGACAATACATCAAATCCATATAAGTTTACAACATTAACATGATTAAAAATAAAAGTGCTTCAGAATAAAAAAACTGTTAATAACTAAAAGAAGCGGCAACCATGGTTGGGGGGGTGGTTTAATCAGATCTCTCTAACAGTTATATTTCAGGGGCATTCATTTTGGTAAAATGTTCTAATGGAGAAAAAGATAAAGGCACTGCATTATGTCTTCTTCAAGAGGGCTACTTAAAATGATTTTGCTCTTAGTGAACCTCTCTTGCCATTAACAAAATTACTTTGTGACTCATAAAAATACTAAGTTTTCAAAAGTTTAAAAAAGAAATTAAAAGAACCTCTTTGTATTTCTTAGGTGAATAACTAAAATATACTCTGCTATCACTACTAATTTATAGGAAAGTATATAGGAGTGTTAGATAAAATAAAATATTTTAATGCAAAACATTGTCATTGCAAAAATAGATACAAGGGCATATGCACAAGTTGGCATATATACAAACAAGTTAAAAAAGCTTCCTCAGAGAAAATATTTGCTAAGTATTATGCAGATAAAATATTGTAAGGATGTATGAATCTAAAACCCAAGGTCTTTAAAAAATTAGACTATGTCATAGTTTGAAATGTGAGCTGTCCTCTACCAGGCTCATGTGTTTGAATCTTTAGTTTGGGAAAGTCATGTGTGGAACCTTTAGGAAGTGGATCTTTCAGAAGAAGGCAGTCACAGAGGGTGGGCCTTGAAGCTAGTTAGTTCCAACCTGTTCACTGAGTGATTCTGCTCTTGAGCTTACAAGTTCCATGTCTTTAGTAACTTAGCCTGCTAGTAAACCATGCCTTTTCCTCCATAAGGTACTGTATCTTTTCTCTGGAACCATAAACTAAATAAAATCTACATTTTCTCCTTTAGCCTGCTTTACTTAGGTGTTCTCTCAGAACAACAGAGAAAGCACAATTGGCAATGAACAGAATGGATACATATTCATATATATATATATATGAGGAAAAGTTTCAGCATTTAACAATGCTATAGTTGCATTGATAAATGAATACATTTTTCTAATTCCAGTGAGTTTCAAGATATTCATTCTTCTCAGATCATTTAACTTATTTAATGTACTTTTATAAATTAATAACTATTATCTTTAGTGTGCCATAAATTGAATGAGGTATCACTGATTAATGCTTATTTGAATTGTTTAATATTCAGAGTTAACTGTTTGTGTAGGAGAAGGCATAAGTTATACATGCCTAATAGATTTTTTCTGTTAAAGAAGATTATTCATTTTTTTGTTCTTTTTTTATTAAAAATTTAATTATACATTTTAAAATTTTTTACCAGTTCCCTCCCTCCCCCCTCCTCCCCCTCCCATTCCCCCAGTGCCTCCCCCCAATTCCCAGAGAGTAGACAGATTTCTTTCCTAAAAATTGAAACAGAGCTAAAATAGTTCTATGTTTCAAGCTAATAATTCAAAGATTGTTATTATTATCTGATGTCCACATGTATTGGCACAATTAACTCACTCACTTTTAAACATTAATTTTTTGCCCATATATTTAACTTATTGATTAATTGGTTGCATATGTGCATGTGCATGTGTATGTATGTCTAGAACTATGATGCACATGTATGCTAGTCAGAGGATAGCTTGCAAAAATTGATTTTCTCTTTCCACAATGTGGGTTCCAGTTAAGTAAACTGAAATCCTCAGGCCTCCCTTTTACCTGTCTCATTGGCACCTGGAGAGTTGATAAGGAAAAGATATTTCAAATTCAAGATACCTGTTGAGAAGGGAAAACATAAGACCAAAATGATCTGATTTTCAAAATTGCAAGTTGTAAATACTAGCTAAGTTCCAAAGTAATGCCACATTATATTGCTATTTAAATACAGTACATTGCTCCCTTCCCCCCCTCCGCCATCTGGGACGGGATGCTTGCGCCCGGTCCAGCCAGGCCTCATCTCCACCTAGGTAAACTCCAGCTCCCCGCCCACCCTCTGAACCCCAGGCAGCCCAAGGGACCCAGCTCTTCCCGCCATCCAGCCAGAGCCAGGCAGGGCATGGGAGGAGGACACCCCCTCTGTGCCCAGGGCCCCGCCCCAGCTACCCCCAGGTTAAATAGCGCTCCCTGCTGACGCCCCATACTCCTTTCCCCCACTCCCCCACCCGGGACGACTCGTGGTCCAGCCGGGCCTCACCGCGACTTAGGTAAGCTCCGTCCCTGCCCACCCCTAGAACCCCCAGATCAAATAACTCAGTTTAGTGAAAAACGGCCAGAAATTGAAAGAAGATCTTAAGAGTTAAACAACAATGCCAAAGTCAAAGTGCAAACCCATGAGAAACAACACTCAAGTAAACAAATCTCCCACTGAATGTTAGACTCCAACCAGAACAAACCCATGGAAAATGGTCATGAAAGTCTGACCCAGGATAACGACTTTCAAAATATGATCATTACCATGTTCAATACTATGAAAGAAGAAATCCAGGAGGAATTAAGTAATTGAATCAATCGCTTTGAAGAGGAACACAACAGACACTTGGAGGAGTTGAGAAAAACAGTGCAAGAAACAAAAACTGGCATAGAGCAGTTGAAACAGACTCAAGCAGAGTTTAAAACTGAGCTACAAGACAAGTTATCTTCAACCCAGAACTCCACAGAGAGTCTTATCAGCAGAAATAAGGAAGCAGAAAACAGAATTTCAGACCTTGAAGATAAAGTGGGAATATTAACCAGCTCAATGGAAGAGGTTGTTAAAGCCAAAAAGATACTTGAGAGAAATATCCAGGAGATATGGGATACCCTGAAGAAGCCTAACATGTGTATTCATGGAATACCACCCCTGAGGAAATTTTTCAAACGATCATCAAGGAAAACCTTCCTCATCTAAAAAAGAGAGGCTGATACATATACTAGAGGCATTCCACACACCAAACAGGTATGACCAAAACAGAAGCTTGGCAAATAATAGTTAAAACACTCCACATTCAAGATAAAGACTGGTGCTGAGAACTTCAAGGGAGAAAAACTAAGTCGCTTTTAAAGGTAAACCTATTCAAATAAAAAATGACTTGTCAGTCGAAACAGTAAAAGCAAGAAGAGCTTGGAGAGACGTACTTCAAGTATTGAATGAGCAAAAATGTCAACCCAGGCTGATTTACCCTGCAAAACTATCAGTCATGATTGAGGGAGGAAGAAAAATCTTCCAGCACAAAGACAACTTGAAGGGATACATGTCCACCAAACCAGGCCTTCAAAAAATGCTAGAAATGATACTCAAGCTTGAAGAAAAAAACAGGCATATCCAGGAGAACAGAAGGCAAGTATAACACCGTTAACAGTAAAGCAATATACTTATAGAAACTACTAAACGTAATAAATGTCTGGAATTAAAAATAGTTTCTCCATTATAACACTAAATGTTAATGGAATTAACTCACCGATCAAGAGACACAGATTACAAATTTGGATTAAAAATCACAATCCAACAAACTGCTGCTTGCAGGAAACCCATATGGCTCACCACAAAAGATAGGCATGCCCTAAAAATAAAAGGCTGGTCAACAATTGTACAAGCTAATGGAAGCAGAAAACAGGCAGGGGTAGCCATTATGCTATCAGACAAAGTGGACTTCAAACCAAAGAAAATTATAAGAGACACAGATGGATACTACATTTTAGTCACTGTTACAATTCACCAGGAAGACTTCACAATACTGAAAATATATGCACCCAATACGGGCGCCTCCACATTCATTAAGAAAACCCCTACAGCGTCTAAAGCAAGAAATCAACCCCCAAATGATAATTCTTGGGGACTTCAACACTGCCTTTTCAACATGGGATAGATCAACAGGTCAAAAGCTTAACAGAGACACTTTGGAATTTAATCAAAACCTTAAAGAAATGGACCTTACAGATCTCTATCGAACTTTTCACCCACGCACCAAAAATACACATTTTTCTCAGCAGCACACAGAACTTTCTCCAAAATAGATCACATATTGGGCCACAAAATGAATCTACACATATACGAAAAAGTTGAAATTCTAACCTGTGCCCTATCAGACCATCACCGCCTAAAGCTGGACATCCACAACACAACAAACAAGAGAAAATACACTAACTCCTGGGAAACTTAACACTATGATGCTGAGTGAGAACTGGATTCAGGAAGAAATTAAAAAGGAAATTCAAGATTTCCTGAAAGTGAATGATAACGAAAATACAACTTACCAAAATCTCTGGGACACAATGAAAGCTGTTCTAAGAGGTAAGTTCATAGCTCTTAATGCCTACATCAAAAAAATGGAAACATCAGAAATAAACAACTTAACAATGCAGCTTAAAGCTTTAGAGAAACTAGAGCAATCCGATCCCAAAAGTAGTAGAAGAGAGGAGATTAGCAAAATAAGGGGAGAAATATCTGAAATCGAGATTAAGAAAACGATAGAAAAAAATCAGAGAGTCAAAAAGCTGGTTCTTTGAAAAAATCAATAAGATTGATACACCCCTAGCTAAATTAACCAAAAGCAAGAGACAGAAAACCCAAATTAACAAAATTAGAAATGAACATGGAGTTATCACTACTGATACCCAAGAAATCCAGAGAATTATAAAAACATATTTCAAAAACTTGTACTCTGTGAAGTCTGACAACACAAAAGAGATGGATGAATTTCTAAGTAACCACAACTTACCTAAATTGAATCAGGAAGTTGCGAATTATTTAAATAGTCCTATAACATATAAGGAAATTGAGGAAGTAATCTCGAATCTTCCCAACAAAAAATGTACTGGACCAGATGGATTCAGCACAGAGTTCTACCAGACATTTAAAGAGTTAATAACACCAATACTCCTTAAACTGTTCCATCAAATAGCAAAGGAAGGAACCCTACCAAATTCTTTCTATGAAGCTAATATTGTTTTAATCCCAAACCCTAATAAAGTTTCACTTAAAAAAGAAAACTATAGGCCGTTCTCTCTGATGAACACAGACGCAAAGATTCTCAACAAAGTCAGATTCAAAAACACATTAAAAAGATCATTCATGGGGACCAAGTACGCTTCATCCCAGGCACACAAGGTTGGTTCAACATACGCAAGTCAATAAATGTAATTCATCATGTAAACCAGTCCAAAGTCCAAGACCACATGATACTCTCGATAGATGCAGAAAAAGTTTTTGACACGATCCAACAGCCATTTATGATCAAAACGCTAGAGACAGTAGGAATGGAAGGAACCTTTATCAATATAATAAAAGCTGTATACAACAAGCCCACAGCAAGGATTATGCTCAATGGAGAACAATTGGAAGCATTCCCACTTTGATCAGAAACTAGGCAACGCTGTCCATTCTCACCACTTCTGTTCAATATTGTACTTGAAGTCTTAGCTGAAGCCATAAGACAAGAAAGGGACATAAGAGGGATTCAAATTGGCAAGGAAGAAGTCAAGCTATCCCTATTTGCAGATGACATGATCATATACCTGAGGGATCCCAAAAACTCCACCAGGAAGCTCCTGGAACTAATTCAGAAATTCAGCAGGATGGCAGGATACAAAATAAATGTGCAAAAATCAGAGGCCTTCCTATATGCCCAGAATGAAAGAAGTGAAAAAGCCTTGAGAGAAACAATCCCATTTACTATAGCCCCTAAAAAAATGAAATACCTTGGTATAAACCTAACCAAGGAGGTAAAAGACCTTTACAATGAAAACTTTAAAACCCTAAAGAAAGAAATTGCAGAAGACACCAGAAGGTGGAAAGACCTCCCATGTTCCTGGATTGGCAGAATTAACATTGTAAAAAAGACCATCGTATCAAAGGCAACATACAAATTCAATGCTATACCAATTAACATCCAAAAGCAATTCTTCAAAGAAGTTGACCAAACAATCTCAAAATTCATATGGAGGCACAAAAGACCCAGGATAGCAAAGACAATCCTGAGTAACAAAAACACTGCTGGAGGTATCACCATACCAAACCTTAGTCTACACTACAAATCCATAGTTTAAAAACAGCTTGGTACTTGCTCCAAAATAGACACACAGATCAATGGATAAGGATTGAAGACACAGATATAAGCCCACAAAATTACAGCCATTTGGTCTTTGACAAAGGGGCCCAAAAAATCCAATGGGAAAAGAACAGTATTTTCAACAAATGGTGCTGGCAAAACTGGATCTCCACATGCAGAAGATTAAAACTGGACCCGTCCGTACTTGTCACCATGTACAAGACTTAATTCCAAATGGATCAAGGACCTTTATATCAGGCCAGAGACTATAAAAACCATAGTTGAAAGGGTACGAACTCCCTCGAGCTGATTGGGCTAGGCCAACAGTTCCTAAACAGACATCCAATGGCACAGTCACTGCTACCAACTCTTAACAATTGGGATCTTGTGAAATTAAAGAGTTTCTGTTCAGATAATGAGATTGTAACATGAGATCAAAGGCAACCCACAGAATGGGAGAAAATCTTCACTAACCACATATCTGATAGAGCTCTACTATCCAGAGTGCACAAAGAACTTAGAAAACTAAACACCAAGGAAACTAATGGCCCAATTCAAAAATGGGCCCTGGAACTTAAAAGATACTTTACCAGGGATGAAATTAAAATGTCTAACAAATATCTGAAAAAATGCTCCACTTCCTTAGCCATCAGGGAAATGGAAATCTAAACTTCCCTGAGATATCATCTCACCCCGGTCAGGATGGCAAAAATCCACAATACAAACAACAACAAATGCTGGAGAGGATGTGGAGAGAGGGGAACTCTGCTACATTGCTGGTGGGAATGCAGGCTCATACAGCCACTCTGGCAAGCCGTCTGGAGATTCTTAAAGAAATTAAAGATTGAAATGCCATATGACCCTGCTATTCAACTTTTGGGAATAACCCCCCATACAGTAAAAATTCACCTCGATAGCACAAGCGCGACCATGTTCATAGCAGCACTGTTTACAATAGCAAAGTTGTGGAATCAACTTAAATGTCCAACAGTTGACGAGTGGATAAGGAAAAGTGGTACATTTATACAATGGAGTACTACTCAGCCATCAAAAAGATGAATTACTGGAATTTGCTGGGAAATGGATGTCATTAGAAACAATTATGTTAAGTGAAGTATCCCAGACCTAGAAAATTCAGCGCCATATGTACTCCCTAATAGGTGGTTCCTAGTACCAAACTCTCCCAGCCCACCTTGAGACACTCATAGGTAAATCTATGTTTTACCTACAGTAATTGCAAGGATTATGAACAGGAGGGATGGGGTTGGAGGGCCACACAAGAAACAAGGAGAGAAGTGACCATGTTACCATAGAGAAAATAGGCCTCCATCAAGGACTGCAAGTAAGTAATGTGACATCTGGTTAAGTTCACAGACGTTCGTCACTGATCATTTACAACTAAGGGATATGATCTCATCAGAAGGGGAGGGTATGTAGTCTGGCAGAGAAAAAGTAACCATTTTGCAAATGGGTGATTGACCCCTCCCTCACTGAGGTTTCCAACTTTTATTACATCTACCCTTGAATGTGCTCTTATAATAAGAGTCGAGTTTAATAGCTTTTTGTTTCTGGCCAGGGGGTGACATACAGTGCCCAGCAGGATGGAGTGAAGGGCATTGCAGGAGCAGCAAAACTGCAAAACAAAATCAACAAACCACAATCCAGAACTCAGAGACTCTTTATCAACCACCTAGAGCTAGGCCAGATTAATCTCTCCCCATCCTGAAGCTCAGGGAAATTTGTGGAAGAGGGGGCAGTAAGATTGTAAGACCACAGGATGGGAGGAGCAATGATATGCAAGATACTCCACACAAGTTAGGGCCGAAGCAATCATAATTGGACTTTGCATGTCCTGCGCAATGTCCAATATGATCTCACAAAGTCTAGCATCTGCTAAAGGCACCAAGATCCTTGGAGGCAAGGGATTGGCAGCCACAGTAGTGTTCTTATGCTTAAAGAAAACACGGGAAAGGGTTCAGGGAAATGCCACTGGGTCCTTGTACATCATCGGAGAGGAGGGCCCAGAGGAGAGTTAGGGATGCATATTAAAGGACTTTCTGGGAATTGGGGCGGGAGGCACTGGGGGATGGGGAGGGAAGGGTGAGGGGAGGGGGAGCAGGGGGTTTGGGGAGAGGAGGAGGGAGGGAGGGAACAGGTGTACCTATTGTTTGTATGAGCGGAAATAATAATAAAAAATGTTAAAAAATTAAATAAATATAATACATTGCTTCAGGATTTCAGAGGAATTATATTATGTCAAAGTCACCCATGCAAAACTGAAACAAGAGTTATAATTCTGCTTAGCAATCCAACAAGTGGATTGTGGTTTGTATGACTCATCTCTTTTAGCCCTAATGTTTCCTGAAAAAATCATGCATGCCTTTTTAAGATTTGTACATCTAATGTAATTCAAAAATGAACATAAAAATTCATTAACATATATAGCATAATGATAGAATAAAATACATATGAAAATAAATTTTTTTACTGAATTTATGTGGTTGTCAAGTAAGGAAAAGAGAAATGGAGAAAAGAAATCACATACACACACATACACACACAGTAAATGTATACTGGCAGTTAAGACCAGGTTTAAGGATGTAGAGATAATCTTAGTCAACGAGTGTTTGATGCCCAATCATGAGGCTCTGAGCTCTATCATGGGAATTCATATAAAAAAGCTTAGCTTGATGACATATACCTATAATCCAGTGCAGGAGAGGAACTGACAGGCTTATCCCTGTGGGTTGATTATCAGTCAGCTGATTATCAGGCCACACTGACCTAGTCAGTGAGACACAGGAAGAAGTCATAGACACTGTTTCAAAAAACAAAGTGAATATATTCTGAGGAATGACATTTAAGGTTGATCCTTAGTTTCAATACACATGTGCCGGGTCTCGGCAGCTAGTGCTGAAGGGAGTGCTGGTCCAGCCAGGCACAACCTGGGGCTTAGCGGGATGATGATTGTCGCAGGCCTGGACCCCCCTCACCACCAGGGAAAGACACACCAGGCCGGGAGTCTATTGAAGCAGGAACCAACTTTATTGCAACAGTCAGGCCCCTATATACCCCATCCGACATCCCATAAATCCTATCGTAAGTCTGTGCTGATTGGCCCTCTCAGCTTGGCAGTTTAACGGCACCAACTGTAGAAGGCATAGTCTCGCGAGATTTGTAGTCTCACGAGATTTTTTTTATAGGCTAGTGGGGCATTACTATGGGCCAATTGCTGTTGCAACCTAAGGCTGTATTACATCAGCCACAAGGCTGTGATGAATCATGTTGCTGAGGCAGCTTAAACAGGTCATGAAACTCTAGCCATGCTCAGGAAGTTCCAACAGGCCTTGTCCAGGGTCTCGACAAGGCCCAAAACACATCCATGTTTATATCCCCATGTGCACCATACAACACACCTCTATTCACACATAAGTAAACATGTACACACATATGAGATACAGATACTTCACTTAAAAATCACTTAAATGTTTTGATTTTTTTAACTTTGTACAATTATTACTTTTGTACATATATCTATTTAATTTTTAATCTAAAAATTAGATGTTTTAATTTTAAAATACATTTTAGATAAGCTATTTGAAAGGTTGAAAGATTGTCTTACTACATTATGTCAACCAAGGTAGGGTTGAACTATTGATCGTTTTGCTTCCACCTCACAAACAATAGAAGTTGGGCAGTAGTACAGTTAAGATTTTATTTTTCTTAATTTTAAAGAAAATTTAAAGTGTAAAATGCTAAAGATTCGTCTCCATGTGCAGCAATCTAGCATCAACTGGAAGAAGGACTTCCAGTCATGCTTGCTGTATTTTGATTATATTAACTGATGTGGAAAGACCCACCCTTACTGTGTGCAGGGCTGGCACCTGGCACAAAATCCTGGCTGATATAAATGAGGGAGCAGAAGCAAGCATTCATGCACTGATTCTTTTCTTTACTGTGATTGGAATGTGAACAGTAGCTTCAAACTTTTGGCATGGTCCACACAATGATGCATGGCCACCTGGCATTGTGACCCAAATGAATCCCTTGTCCAACAGATTGCTTTTATCAAGATATTTTGTCACAACATCTAGAAAAAAAAACTGATAAGGATTGCTTTAAAAATCTTTAGTCATTTATTCTGATTACAAATATTTAATTAGTCAATATAATAATGTATCTCTACAACTTAGGCCTTACTCTATATGTCACAAAGCTAGTCTTTGGCTGAAATAATATTTATGTACACTATCTATTATGCTTACTAAGGATATGGGATTATTTATAGTTTAATGTTAATTTCTATTATAAATTGGTTTGTAGATTAGGTGATTTAATTCAGTTATTTATTGTGATGGTCCAGTAATTTTTACTCTACAGGATTTGAGGGAGACCTGAGATATCTGTAGAAAGCTTCAAAATTCACCTATTTTATCTAAACAAAAAAAAATCAGAACATGATTTTATTTCAAGTAACAGAAGGCTTAGAAGCACTGTAGTAAAATTTATTGAGTTAAAATATACCTATGTAGGAATTGTTCATAGAAGTTTAAAGGTAGTTTTGCTTATCTTTTTGGTAAGTTCAGAAAGTTGTACTGATTTATAGAATTTTTAAGGAAAAGATAAGATTTTATGGTTGTGATATCTATTGTAAATATTTCAAGCAATTATAGCATTTCTATAAAAATGGAATAAATTAATATAACTATTTTGTATCCCTACAGAAACTAATTTTACTCAGAGACTATTGGCCTCAAGTCATTCTGAGAATTACATTATTTAAGAATTGTCATGATTTCTGATGTTTTTATTACACAAAGGTGAAGTACATTTACAAGATAAAAGCTGTAGCAATTGGTCCCTTATTCGTATTGCTTTTATAATAACTTTGCTTATATCATGTAAAAATTATTACTCTTTTATAAGTTCTGTGGATTTTAAAATCAACTTGCTATATCATATTTTTAAACTATTACTCCCCTTTAGTTTATGGTTCATTGCAATTCAGAAAGAAATAAAAATAAAACTAAATATTGCAAGAACTGCACATTAAGAAAGTTGACTTTTGCTTTTGTTTCCTTACAGTACTAGTCCTTGTCTAGCACCTGGAGTTCTCTGCTGCATGTCTTTCCAGAAGTCTCCTCTAGGCCTTTCAGACTATATTGAGTGTCTTCCTCAGACTGTTGGACTTCTCCCTGGGTCTGGTTTTTTGTTTATTTGTTTGTTTGCTTGTTTTACAGTTTTCTAGACTTCTGGACTACTCCAGGGTCTCCTTCAGACTTTAATGCATATCCTGTGAACACTAACATATGGCATTTTAACAGAGAAATCTTTAAATCACAAGGAGAGTTCACTATGAATTTCCATTCTTGTTAGATATCTAAACATGCCCAAAAGATAAAAGAGACTTAGAAAATTACTGCTTTGAGAAGGTTACTTAAAACTAGTTGATAATTGCAGCAATTAAATCAGCAAAAAGAAATGTGATAAATGAAGACTATGGTCATATTTCAATTAACAAAGAAAGATTTGCCAGGAAAGATTGAGGTTTAGAAAGTGACGAAGTTAGACAATGATATCACAAGCTATTACTGAGCATTACAACTCACAGGACTGTATTTGTGTTCTGCCAGTGTAAAATATGTGGCAGGAATTGACAGAGATATCAAGAGGGAAATCATGATAACTCACAACTTTGATTACTCTTCTAGACTATTTTATGCTTTTTTTTGAAAAACAATTTGTGTGTGGTGTGTGTGTGTGTGTGTGTGTGTGTGTGTGTGTGTGCATGTGCATGCACAAAATTCAGGGAACTATTTCCAGAAATAAGTTCTCCCATTGCACTATGTGAGTTTCTAGGATTAATCTCAGGTCCTTGGCTTCACAGGAGATGTTGGGCTTCATAGGAAGTGTCTTTGCCCATGTAGATTATTATAATGATCTCCTCAGATAGATAACCTTGCAGGTTGCAACAAAATCTGGTTATGAAGTCCATGCATGTGATTCAGGTTATCTGCTAGTTATTAAAACCTTTCAGAAAGTCATTATTCTCTGTGTCATATTTTTCTCACCTGTAAGATAGGGTGATCATAGCACAGGCCTTTTTACTGAGAACTATATGAACAAATATGTGTGATCTGTCATGGTTTCAATGTGATTTGTCCCTTACAGGCTTGTGTGTTTGCATTAATGTTTAGGAAAAACTTTAGGAGCTGGAGCTTTGCTAGAGGAAAGGATGGCACAGATGGCAGACCTTGAGGATTTGGATGCCAGACTCAACTTCCTGTAATAGTTTGCTCTTGTTTAATATTCTGCCATGATGGCTGCTGTGAACTAAACTAGTGTCTAGATTCTTCTACTTACCATGTCTTTTTCATAGTAATTATATCTCCCCTTTGAAACTATAAGCTAAATAAATCTCCTTTTCTCTCTTAAGTTGTATCTGAGTATTGTCTTACCACAGCAGAGAGAGTAACTATAGCAGAAATCCTGAGAACAGTACCTGCCAAACAATATGAAAATATGCTTATAATTGGAGAGTTTCACAATGGTAATCTCTATAATCCACCTTAGAAGATGTCTGTACTCTACTCAAAAATTCTACATTATATCCCATCTCATGTAAAATAAAGAATCAAATGGGCCATCAAAACTATGTCAACTTTTACTACTCATCCTTTTCTGCATCTTTTTCACAATGGGAGCTATCTCTCAGACTTGCTGCTTCAGAAGAATTACCTTCTTACTTCTAATCAAAACTCCTATTCCTGTTATAGATAGAATATATAGTATTTATTACTCCATTTTTCCACTTTTGTTTGATATATATTTTCATTAACCACACAAACAGGAAGCATTTCCAATTGTATAGAAACTCATACAACTTTATAATGTATGCCAGTGAATTAGAATTTTGCTGCACTTATTTTGAATGCTGCCAATAAATTCATGACCAAAGAGCTTCAGAAAGAAAACAGGTTTTACTTTGGCTTTTAAATGTCCATTTTGCAGTATTAGTCCAGCCTGGCAGGAGAACTCTTACCAACATCAGGCATCTAGGGAACTGGCCACACCGCATACACTGGTGAGACAGGGAGAACCCTCACTTGCCTGACTAGCATGACTGGGCAAGCATACTGAAGAATATCAAATTTTACTGAGCCAGCTTTCCTTGTCTTTCCTGTCTACCTGCCCCCAGAATAGTCCTACCCACTGTGAACTGGGTATTTGCCATTGATTGAACAATCTCCTGGAGATTTTCTCAGGATTTATCTATTAATTCTTTATAAATGTGTCCAGAGATTGAACCTTCAATTATCAAGTTGACATCTGTGTCTAACTATCATATTTAAAGTCCCAGATTTAAAAAACGGTTTATGTTCCCAAGTTTAACTATAAAACAGCAAAAAATACATGAAGTCACTGTATTCAGAAATTGCCTAGAGGGAAGAACAGAAGTGTAATCCCTTAAAAAAAAAAGGAAAATAAATGAAGATAATTATCATACCTCTACTGGAGGCAACTTTTAAACAGAGTCAGAGAGGAAGAATTTATAAGTGGAAGAGACAGAGAACAGATTTGGGAGAAGCCAAAGTGTCTGGAAATTGAAAGAAGAACACAGGCAGAGGCTGCAAGAAAGAAATCCACTTACGTGTTTGCACATCAGACGAAGGATAAGATTGTATTCTAAATTGCAAGCTTAGCAATTCTTGGGAAGCACACAGAATTGCAGACAATTTACATCCATTTAATGATAAAGGAAAATATCCAGAGTGTACCAACAGAGCTGGCTGAGTAAATGGGAATGCACTGTTCAGGAAATGGAGGGTGCATGAGAACGCTTTAGCAAAGTTCTGGTGAGCTTCAAAGAATCACACTGACCAACATGTGAGGTAACTAACTACCATTATGAGACACAGCACTGATAAATTCAAGTTCAATAAAGACAAGATCTGTAACATGACAGCCATAACATCTGTATTCTGCTCAAGTTGCCAAAGGGCCATATAATGAGTGACTTTGACAGAATTCTTGCCTTCACATTTATGAGGCTAGAATACCAAAACCAAAATATTGGAAAATTATGATTCTAGTAAAAGCCCTCTCTTCTTTCTGTCTATACACAGTCTTTGCTCAGTGTATGAACAGTGAGCAGAAGAAATCAAATATATTTTCCTTTCTGATAATGACCCCAGTCTTATAAGTTTAGGTCTCCACTCAATGATATCATCCATGCAATTTAGGCCTTGTCAGTAAATGCCATTTATGCTCCTAAAATCTCAATATATGTAAATTTTAAAGGAAAAATTCAGTTGTAATATCTCAAATCTACACAACTATAAAAAGATACAATAAATATTGAAGATTATAAGTTATTAATAGGCAATTATTTGTAAATTCAATAGACCTGGAAATGAAAACATATATTCCAAAATTAATAAAAAAGACCTTCCTTATGACAGTGTTAAAGGGATATTATATTTGTGATTAGGTTACAGAAGAATATTATGACTCTTCTTTCCTCTCATAATTCCTTTATTCATGGTTTTGACTTATTTTGTGGCTATTTTGGAGAACACATATGAAAGGAAAAGATCAATGCATGTTTAGCCCAGGATTCTAAACAAACTGAATTCTTCCAAAGTCACAGATGTAAGTTAGAGGTAAAATTGTTCACTCAAGTCTAGATAAGTACATTTCTAGAAAAACCCTTCTTTTTTATAGTGTGAGAAACATCAAAGCAATGCAACCAGCTTAGCCATGTGCCAGATTTTAGGGAAACTTTTGAGTTGGGACTGCTTCATACATGCCTGGTAAGTTTCCCTTGCTTCTCCATTGGTAGTGTTATAGGTCCAGTTTCTGGAGGGTCTTGGATGGGTACACAGCTGCATATATTTCAAGACAGCAAAGGTCATGCCATACATAGAGGGTGGAATTCCACACGACTAGAGGGAGTTACACAAAACTTCAAGGCAACTTTCTTCTTACTTTTAGTCATGGCCATATATGCCATGTAAGGATAATGACACTCATGATTTCTAACTACATAAATAAATTGTACCTGTTTTTATGCCTTTGTATTTTATATAAATTGATTACCCGGGCTGTATATTTATTTTGTGTCTGGCTTATTGAATTCAAAATTACATTTAGGAACTATGTCTAATGACTTATAACAAACTTCATTTATTTTCATTCATGTATAATTGCCTATTGTGTACACAGAACATAAATTATTTATTGATTTTAAAGTTAATAAGACTTTGAGTGCTTATCAGGGATTTTTGAGTGTGTGTTTCAAAGCAGTGTTACTGTGGACATTATTTTATGTGTTGCTTGATGAATAGATGCACTCACTCATTATGTTTTAAAACAACAGTAATTCTGGGATGTAGAATAAGCATTTACCATTATAAAATATAGCCAAAACATTAAACTCTCATTTATTTATTTGTTTGTTTGTTTGTTTATGTGTGTGTGTATCAGCAGGCACTTGTATGTCCCTGCAAAGGACCAAGGGTGACTTCAGGAGTCATGCTGAATTGCTTCTACCTCCTTCTGGCTTCCTCATGGATTTCCCAGGCTTTGTCCCGAAGGGTAGGAAGTGCACACATCCACACTTTCTGCTTGGTGTTTTTTAAGTTGAACCTGGAATCTGAACTCAGGACCATCTGTTGCTAGGCAGAGCCTTAACTCCTGGGCCAAACATTACAGCCCCAAAACAGTAATCTCTTATTAAAAGACAATACTTACTTCACAGTCACAAGTACATATCTGTATAGAAGTTAAAAAAGAACATTTGCTCCCTTTACACCCCACCCCGCTCCGCCGGTTGGGACCCGCGCACGCTCCAGCCAGGCCTCACCCCGCGCCCTAGGTAAGTCTCTGCCCACGCACCGCCCACCAGGACCCCAGGTCAGCCCACAGGGACCCGGCCGACTCCCACCATCCAGCCAGAGCCGCGCAGGACAGAGGGACGAGGAGGACCTCCCCCTGCGCCCAGGCCCCATCCCAGCTGCCCTCAGGTTAAATAGCTCCACACCGATGATGCCCCCATCCTCCCTTTACCCCACCCCGCTCCACTGGTCTGGACGCGCCCGCACCCTCGGTCCAGCCAGGCCTCATCCATGACCTAGATAAGTCTCCACCCGCAACCGCCCACCAGGACCCCAGGCCAAATAATTCAGTTTAGTGAAATTGAGAGATCTTAAGAGTTAAAATGACAATGCCAAAGTCAAAGTGCAAATCCATGAGAAACAACACTCAAGTGAACAAATTTCCCACTGAAGAAATTAATCCCATAATGTTAGACTCCAACCACAACAAACACGTGGAAAAAGGCCAAGAAAGCCTCACCCAGGATAAAGACTTTCAAAATATGATTATTACCATGTTCAATACTATGAAAGAGGAAATCCGGGAGGAATTACATAATCGAATCAATCGCTTTGAAGAGGAACACAACAGACATCTGGAGGAGTTGAGAAAAACAGTGCAAGAAACAAAAAGTGGCATAGAGCAGTTAAAACAAACTCAAGCAGAGTTTAAAACTGAGCTACAAGACAAGTTATCTTCAACCCAGAATGCCACAGAGAGTCTTATCAACAGAACTAAGGAAGCAGAAAACAGAATTTCAGACCTTGAAGATAAAGTGGGAGTATTAACCAGCTCAATGGAAGAGGTTGTTAAAGCCAAAAAGATACTTGAGAGAAATATCCAAGAGATATGGGACACCCTGAAAAAACCTAACATGCGTATTCATGGAATACCAGAGCAAGAATCTCAAAATACCACCCCTGAGGAAATTTTTCAAACGATCATCAAGGAAAACTTTCCTCATCTAAAAAAAGAGAGGCCCATCCATATATAAGAGGCATTCCGCACCCCAAATAGATATGACCAAAACAGAAGCACGCCACGGCAAATAATAGTTAAAACACTCCACATTCAAGATAAAGAACTGGTGCTGAGAGCTTCAAGGGAGAAAAAACAAGTCACTTTTAAAGGTAAACCTATTAAAATAACAAATGACTTCTCAGTTGAAACAGTAAAAGCATGAAGAGCCTGGAGAGACATACTTCAAGTATTGAATGAGCAAAAATGTCAACCAGGCTGATTTACCCTGCAAAACTATCAGTCATGATCGAGGGAGAAAGAAAAATTTTCCAGCACAAAGACAACTTTAAGGGATACATGTCTACCAAACCAGGCCTTCAAAAAATGCTAGACATGATACTCAAGCGTGAAGAAAAAATCAGGCATATCCAGAACAAAAGGCAAATATAACACCATTAAAAGTGAAGCAATATATTATAAAAGCTACTAAACATAATAAATGTCTGGAAATAACAATAGTTTCTCCATTAGAACACTAAATGTTAATGGAATTAATTCACCGATAAAGAGACACATATTACAAACTTGGATTAAAAATCACAATCCATCAATCTGCTGCCTGCAGGAAACCCATCTCACCACAAAAGATAGGCACGCTCTAAAAATAAAAAGCTGGTCAACAATTCTACAAGCAAATGGAAGCAGAAAACAGGCAGGGGTAGCCATTATGATATCAGACAAAGTGGACTTCAAACCAAAGAAAATTATAAGAGACACAGATCGATACTATATTTTAGTCACTGTTACAATTCACCAGGAAGACTTCACAATACTGAACATATATGCACCTAATACGGGCACCTCCACATTCATTAAGAAAACCCTACAGTGTCTAAAGCAAGAAATCAACCCCCAAACGATAATTCTTGGGGACTTCAACAGTGCCCTCTCAACATGGGATAGATCAACAGCTCGAAAGCTTAACAGAGACACTTTGGAACTTAATCAAACCCTGAAAGAAATGGACCTTACAGATCTCTATCGAACTTTTCACCCACGCACCAAAGAGTACACATTTTTCTCAGCAGCACACAGAACTTTCTCCAAAATAGATCACATATTGGGCCACAAAATGAATCTACTAATATACAAAAAAGTTGAAATTCTAACCTGTGCCCTATCAGACCATCACCACCTAAAGCTG
This sequence comes from Typhlomys cinereus, assembly GCA_023101885.1. Taxonomy (NCBI): domain Eukaryota; kingdom Metazoa; phylum Chordata; class Mammalia; order Rodentia; family Platacanthomyidae; genus Typhlomys; species Typhlomys cinereus. The sequence goes on from JALPQD010000020.1 coordinate 4,265,293, forward strand.
GACATCCACAACACAACAAACAAGAGAAAATACACTAACTCCTGGAAACTTAACACTATGATGCTGAATGAGAACTGGATTCAGGAAGAAATTAAAAAGGAAATTCAAGATTTCCTGAAAGTGAATGATAACGAAAATAGAACTTACCAAAATCTCTGGGACACAATGAAAGCTGTTCTAAGAAGTAAGTTCTTAGCTCTTAATGCCTACATCAAAAAAATGGAAACATCAGAAATAAACAACTTAACAATGCAGCTTAAAGCTTCACAGAAAGTAGAGCAATCCGATCCCAAAAGTAGTAGAAGAGAGGAGATTAGCAAAATAAGGGGAGAAATATCTGAAATGGAGATTAAGAAAACGATAGAAAAAATCAGCCAGTCAAAAAGCTGGTTTTTTGAAAAAATCAATAAGATTGATACACCCCTAGCTAAATTAACCAAAAGCAAGAGAGAGAAAACCCAAATTAACAAAATTAGAAATGAACATGGAGTTATCACTACTGATACCCAAGAAATCCAGAGAATTATAACATCATATTTCAAAAACTTATACTCTGTGAAGTTTGACAACACAAAAGAGATGAATGAATTTCTAAGTACACACAACTTACCTAAATTGAATCAGGAAGTTGTGAATTATTTAAATAGTCCTATAACATATAAGGAAATTGAGGAAGTAATCTCGAATCTTCCCAACAAAAAATGTACTGGACCAGATGGATTCAGCACAGAGTTCTACCAGACATTTAAAGAGTTAATAACACCAATACTCCTTAAACTGTTCCATCAAATAGCAAAGGAAGGAACACTACCAAATTCCTTCTATAAAGCTAATATCGTTTTAATCCCAAAACCTAATAAAGATTTACTTAAAAAAGAAAACTATAGGCCGATCTCCCTGATGAACACAGACACAAAGATTCTCAACAAAGTCTTAGCAAATCGGATTCAAAAACATCTTAAAAAGATCATTCACAGGGACCAAGTAGGCTTCATCCCCGGCACACAAGGTTGGTTCAACATACGCAAGTCAATAAATGTAATTCATCATGTAAACCAGTCCAAAATCCAAGACCACATGATACTCTCAATAGATGCAGAAAAAGCTTTTGACAAGATCCAACAGCCTTTTATGATCAAAACGCTAGAGACAGTAGGAATGGAAGGAACCTTTATCAATATAATAAAAAGCTGTATACAACAAGCCCACAGCAAGGATTATGCTCAATGGGGAACAAATGGAAGCATTCTCACTTTGATCAGGAACTAGACAAGGCTGCCACTCTCACCACTTCTATTCAATATTGTACTTGAAGTCTTAGCTGAAGCCATAAGATAAGAAAGGGACATAAGAGGGATTCAAATTGGCAAGGAAGAAGTCAAGCTATCCCTATTTGCAGATGACATGATCTTATACCTGAGTGATCCCAAACACTCCACCAAGAAGCTCCTAGAACTAATTGAGAAGTTCAGCAGGGTGGCAGGATACAAAATAAATGTGCAAAAATCAGAGGCCTTCCTATATGCCCAGAATGAAAGAAGTGAAAAAGCCTTGAGAGAAACAATCCCATTTACTATAGCCCCTAAAAAAAAGGAAATACCTTGGTATAAACCTAACCAAGGAGGTAAAAGACCTTTACAATGAAAATTTTAAAACCCTAAAGAAAGAAATAGCAGAAGACACCAGAAGGTGGAAAGACCTCCCTTGTTCCTGGATTGGCAGAATCAACATCATAAAAATGACCATCCTACCAAAGGCAATATACAGATTCAATGCTATACCAATCAAAATCCCAAAGCAATTCTTCAAAGAAGTTGACCAAACAATCTCAAAGTTCATATGGAGGCACAAAAGACCCAGGATAGCAAAAACAATCCTGAGTAACAAAAACACAGCTGGAGGTATTGCCATACCAAACCTTAGACTATACTACAAATCCATAGTTATAAAGACAGCCTGGTACTTGCTCCAAAATAGACACACAGATCAATGGATAAGGATTGAAGACCCAGATATAAGCCCACAAAGTTACAGCCATTTGGTCTTTGACAAAGGGGCCCAAAGAATCCAATGGAAAAAGAACAGCATCTTCAACAAATGGTGCTGGCAAAACTGGATCTCCACATGCAGAAGATTAAAGCTGGACCCATACTTGTCACCATGCACAAGACTCAATTCCAAATGGATCAAGGACCTTGATATCAGGCCAGAGACTACAAAAACCATAGTTGAAAGGGTATGGAACTCCCTCGAGCTGATTGGGCTAGGCCAACAGTTCCTAAACAGACATCCAATGGCACAGTCACTGCTACCAACTCTCAACAGTTGGGATCTTGTGAAATTAAAGAGCTTCTGTTCAGATAAAGAGATTATAACGCAAGCTCAAAGGCAACCCACAGAATGGGAGAAAATCTTCACTAACCACACATCTGATAGAACTCTGCTGTCCAGAATGCACAAAGAACTTAGAAAACTAAACACCAAGGAAACCAATGGCCCAATTAAAAAATGGGCCCTGGAACTTAAAAGAAACTTTACCAGGGATGATATTAAAATGTCTAACAAATATCTGAAAAAATGCTCCACTTCCTTAGCCATCAGGGAAATGCAAATCAAAACTTCCCTGAGATATCATCTCACCCCAGTCAGGATGGCAAAAATCCACAATACAAACAACACCAAATGCTGGAGAGGATGTGGAGAGAGGGGAACTCTCCTACCTTGCTGGTGGGAATGCAGGCTCATACAGCCACTCTGGCGAGCCGTCTGGAGACTCTTAAAGAAATTAAAGATTGAAATGCCATATGACCCTGCTATTCCACTTTTGGGAATAACCCCCCATACAGCAGAGGTTCACCTCGATGGCACAAGCACGACCATGTTCATAGCAGCACTGTTTACAATAGCAAAGTCATGGAATCAGCCCAAGTGTCCAACAGTTGACGAGTGGATAAGGAAAAGTGGTACATCTATACAATGGAGTACTACTCAGCCAACAAAAATGATGAATTACTGGAATTTGCTGGGAAATGGATGTCATTAGAAACAATTATATTAAGTGAAGTATCCCAGACCCAGAAAATTAAGCGCCGTATGTACTCCCTAATAGGTGGCTCCTAGTACCAAACCCACCCAGTCCACCTAGAGACAGTAATTCCAAGGATTATGAACAGGAGGGATGGGGTAGGAGGGCCACATCAGAAACAAGGAGAGAAGGGACCATGTTACAGCAGGGAAAATAGGCCTCCACCAAGGACCCAAATAAGTAATGAGACATCTGATTAAGTTCACAGACTTTTGTTCCTGATCATTTACTACTGAGGGGGTGTGATCTCACCAGAAGAGGAGGGCATATAGTCTGGCAGATAAAAAGTAACCATTTTGCAAATGGGTGATAGACCCCTCCCTTAGTATGGTTTCCCACTTTTATTACATCTACCTTTGAATGTGCTTTTATCACAAGACTCTAACAGCTTTTTGTCTCTGGCCAGGGGGTAACATACAATGCCCACCAGGATGGAGTGAAGGGCATTACAGGAGCAGCAAAACTGCAAAAGAAAATCAACAAATCACAATCCAGAACTTCAGAGACTATCAACCACCTAGAACTAGGCCAGCTTAGTCTCTCCCCATCTTGAAGCTCAGGGAAATTTGCGGAAGAGGGGGCGGTAAGAGTGTAAGAGCAAAAGGATGGGAGGAGCAATGATATGTAAGATACTCCATACTAGTCAGGGCTGAAGCAATCATAATTGGACTTTGCATGCCCTGTGCATTGTCTAACACACTTTTGACCTCACAAAGTCTAGCATCTGCTAAAGGCACCAAGATCCTTGGAGGCAAAGGATTGGCAGCCACAGCAGTGTTCCTATACCTAAGGGGAACACGGGAAAGGGTTCAGGGAAAGGCCACTGGGTCCTTGTACGTCATCGGAGAGGAGGGCCCAGAGGAAAATCAGACATGCACAAGAAAGGACTCTCTGGGAATTGGGGCGGGAGGCATTGGGGGATGGGGAGGGAGAGAGGGTGGGGAGGGGGAGCAGGGGGTACGGGGGGAGGAGGAGGGAGGGAGGGAACTGGTGTACCTAATAAGTTTGTATGAGCTGAAATAAAAAAAAAAGAAAATGAAAAAAAAAAGAACATTTGCTTACAATTATAATTATGGACCATATATTTTGTAAATATTTTAATGAAAAGGAAGTTTAAGTTTTACATTATCTTTTTAAACATATATACGTTATGTATGATGACCAATAATACTTTAAGGCATTTATTTCAGAAAAATGAGCACTTCTTTCAAAAAGTCATATACTTACATTTCCATAACAATGCAAATGGGATGCATAGATGTACTTCAAAAGATTACTGAAAAACTATGAGTGGAATATCAGTATCATAAAATAACATACCAAAGATTCAGTTTAAGTAAAACTTGACACAATTTGTATGAATGTCAAGAGAAATGTTAAGGAAAGTAGCCACAAAAAATGTCCAAAATCTTTGCATTCATGGATATTATGGATTTTCCACAATTGTTTTTAGAAAATTCATTCTTTTGGGATAACTGAGCTCCAAATCCAACTAACATGCTATTGAGACTTACTTTATTTTACAAATATACAAATAATAATTTAATGGATCATTATTTAAACTTTGGTAATTGTTTGACTAAGTGCTTCAAAGAGTTATAGCAGGAAGAAAATAAACAAAATTTATGCTCTTGCTTTTGCATTTCATCTCTCTTCCTTAACTTCTTCTTTAATCAATTTATATACTGTAAATCCTGGATAGCACACTATTAGGACAAAAAAGACTTGTTGCACACAATGTCTTCAATTTTTTGTTATGACTGAAATGAATCTGAAGGAAGTTACATCAAAAAGAACAAGAAATATACTTCTTCTAGCAACTGACAATGACTTATATTGAATAGATCACCCAAAAGATTTATAGTTTATCACCAATTATTTACACATCCAATAATTTATTTGCTCTATATCTATGATCAACACATTATCAATTTATCTGTCATTCACTTTTATATCATTTATTTCTATATATTTTTCAATAATCTCTCTGTCTATCTGTATCTTTTTATCTATCATCATCTCTATCATTCCTCTCTCCTCACTTGTATTCCAGTCTCTCCTAACATCTAGTTGATATTTGGATACTACTTATTACACTGTATGGTATATGTGTTAGCCCTAACAGATAGATTTTCTTTGTATTATAGAACTACAACTACAAGCATTACCAGAGATTTCTAAGTTGTGTATGGATCATTTGTTATGAAGAACTGTTTGTGTTTAGTATTCAGTAGCATGATGCCAATGTACCTAATCAATCTAGCTTGATTTATAAACTTTCTCTTCAGGAAGGGAAGGGAGAGAAAGGACGTACATTTTGATCAGCATTTTTTAAAACTATAGAAATCAAAGGAAGATATGAAGCTTGTTTCATGCTACAGAAAAAGAAGTTATGATAAAAAACTCATATTAACTATGAATATACTAGATAATTTAGAAGAACTTGTTCAGCTTAAGATTGCATGAATATAAATTTCTCTCTTCTCAAATATCCTAAATAATTTAGTGGATGCATAGGATTTGTTTTAGTACATTTATACAATCTTTTATGAGATTTTATCTTTAGACTTATTGAATCTTAAAATTTATTACAAATTTTTATTCAACAGATGTAATGGCATATCCATTCACCTCATAGCTGTTTGGAAAGGATGTTACATATCAATCACTGCTGTGTGAATTGTTAGCTTAGTAGGAAGGGTACAAATGCCTCAGCAGTGTTTCTACCCTTGGAAGAACAAGATTTAATAAAGCACATAAAACTGTCAGTTCACTTCTGCTCTTCTTGTTAAACATAATGTAGAAACTCTGTTCACTATGTCTGCTTTTCTTTTTATATAATGTAGCTTATATGGAAAGTATTATAATCCTTTTAGTGCCACCAAGTGCAGTCACTGAAGATGGTAGAGGATATTCAGAGATCATTTCAACTACTTATTTTTAGCCAATAATGGGTTTCTAAGGATCCACTAAATTTTTCTCTTCATTCTTATTTTGTTCCAGATTTTTGAACAACATGGATACACCACATTAGCAATTTTATAATAGCACATCATTGTAATCCCAAAACAGATTTCTCTAATATGAAATGTGACAGTAAAATGAAAACTTTAACTGAAAAATTTGAAACAATGTTCTTAATAATTTCAGAATAGAGGACTGGAAACTAACTCATTGGTGTATTATATGGCCATCATGCACATGTGCATGCCTTCAGTCTTTAGCATGGTATAACACACAAACACATGCACACGCACACACACACACACACACACACACACACACACACAATAATTAAGTAAATGAATAAATAAATAGATTAGAAACAAAAGTAAACAAGGCTCACTAATTAATGCTACTATATTTGACTTGATGTTCAACATGGTCACACAGATAACTACCGGAAAATATGCAGAAAACGATCTGCAAACTTTAATTTAAAAAAGAAAAATAAATTCACAGTTTTAGAAAAAAAATTTTGGAAAAAAATTCTAATAACTGATGATGAGTCCAATCTATGGTATATTTCTGGCAAAGCAAAAATCGTTCTTTTTTAAAATTTTTATTATTATTTCTGCTCATACAAACTTAATAGGTACACCAGTTCCTTCACTCCCTTCTCCTCCCCCTGACATCCCTGCTCTCCCTCCCCTAAACCTTCCCTCCCCATCCTCCCCTAATCCACGGAGAATCCTTTAATGTGGATGCCAGACTCTCCTCTGGGCCCTCCTCTCCTGATGACGTACAAGGACCCAGTGACATTTCCCTGAACCCTTTCCTGTGTTCCTCTTAAGCATAGGAACACTACTGTAGCTGTCAATCCCTTGCCTTCAAGGATCTTGGTGTCTTTAGCGAATGCTAGACTTTGTGAGGTCAATAGTGTGTTGGACATTGCACAGGGCATGCAAAGCCCAATTATGATTGCTTCGGCCCTAACTTGTATGGAGTATCTTGCATATCATTGCTCCTCCCATCCTTGTGGTCTTACAATCTTACCCCCCCTCTTCTGCAAATTTCCCTAGCTTCAGGATGGGGAGAGATTAGGCTGGCCTAGTTCTAGGTGGTTGTATAGAGTCTCGGAAGTTCTGGATTATGGTTTGTTGATTTTCATTTGCAGTTTTGTTGCTCCTGCAATGCCCTTCACTCCATCGTGATGGGTATTGTATGTCACCCCCTGGCCAGAGATATAAAGCTGTTAAACTAAAGTCTTGTTATAAGAATATATTCAAAGGTAGATGTAATAAAAGTAGGAAACCACAGTGAGGGAGGGGTCAATCACCCATTTGTAAAATGGTTACTTTTTATTGCCAGACTATATGCCCTCCCCTTCTGGTGAGATCATACCCCCTCAATTGTAAATGATGAGGAAGGAAACTTTGTGAACTTAACCAGATGTCTCATTACTCATTTGCAGTCCTTGATGGAAGCCTATTTTCTCTGCTGTAACATGGTCTCCTCTCTCCTTGTTTCTTGTGTGGCCCTCCTATGCCATCCCTCCTGTTCATAATCCTTGCAATTACTGTGGGTATTACAGAGGTTTATCTTTGAGTGTCTCTAGGTGGGTTGGGTGGGTTTGGTACTAGGAGCCACCTATTAGGGAGTACATATGGCGCTTAATTTTCTGGGTCTGGGATACTTCACTTAATATAATTGTTTCTGATGACATGCATTTCCCAGCAAATTCCAGTAATTCATCATTTTTGATGGCTGAGTAGTACTCCATTGTATAGATGTACCACTTTTCCTTATCCACTCATCAACTGTTGGATATTTGGGTTGATTCCATGACTTTGCTATTGTAAACAGTGCTGCTATGAACATGGTCGTGCTTGTGCTATCGAGGTGAACCTCTGCTGCATGGGGGGTTATACCCAAAAGTGGAATAGCAGGGTATATGGCATTTCAATCTTTAATTTCTTTAAGAATCTCCAGACGGCTCACCAGAGTGGCTGTATGAAACCTGCATTCCCACCAGCAATGTAGGAGAGTTCCCCTCTCTCCACATCCTCTCCAGCATTTGTTGTTGTTTGTATTGTGGATTTTTGCCATCCTGACTGGGTTGAGATGATATTTAAGGGAAATTTTGATTTGCAATTCTCTAATGACTAAGGAAATGGAGCATTTTTTCAGATATTTGTTAGACATTTTAATTTCATCCCTGGTAAAATTTCTTTTAAGTTCCAGGTGGGCCATTAGTTTCTTTAGTGTTTAGTTTTCTAAGTTCTTTGTGCACTCTGGATAATAGAGCTTTATCAGATATGTGGTTAGTGAAGATTTTCTCCCATTCTGTGAGTTGCCTTTGAGCTCGTGTTACAATCTCTTTATCTGAACAGAAGCTCTTTAATTTCAGAAGATCCCTACTGTTGAGAGTTGGTAGCAGTGACTCTGCCATTGGATGTCTGTTTAGGAAATGTTGGCCTAGCCCAATCAGCTCGAGGGAGTTCCCTACCCTTTCAGCTATGATTTTTATAGTCTCTGGCCTTATCTCAAGGTCCTTGATCCATTTGGAATTAAGTCTTGTACATGGTTGAAGCCCCAGATATAAGCCCACAAAATTACAGCCATGTGGTCTTTGACAAAGGGGCCCAAAAAATCCAATGGAAAAAGAACAGTATCTTCAACTAATGGTGCTGGCAAAACTGGATCTCTACATGCAGAAGATTAAAATTGGACCCGTACTTGTCACCATGTGCAAAAATCATTCTTAAGTCTACGATTCTTCTGAGAAAATATTTTACTTACTTTTATTTACAAAATACTGAAGAAGGAATTTTATCATTAATATCCTGCTTTTTCTTCTTCGCATGAACTGAAAAGTCATTAGAATGTGATGCAAATTTGTCATAGAGAAATTTATTTTTTGTTAGAATTTAGATTAAACCAATCCTGGGAAAGAACTTCATTACTCTGTGATATATAAGCAGGCTATAAAGGAAGCATCTTAATGCTTAGGTTTTTTTTTTTTAATTTTTTTAATTTATTCAATTGTGTGTGTATGTGTGTGTGCATATGTGTGTATTGTATGTGTCTGTGCGCATGTGTGTGTGTGTGTGTCTGTGTATGTGTAGAACCACGGACGAATTCGCGAACCACCATGGACGCCTCCACCTCCTTCTGCCCCAGGATTCACAGGCCCCGCCCTACCAGGACCAGAAGCGCAGGCCGCCCTCGCTTCTGCCTGGCGTCTATACGTGGGATCTGGGATCCGAACTCAGGACCTTCTGCCTGCAAGGCGGAGGCTTAACCCCTGAACCACCTCTCCAGCCCAATGCTTAGGTTTTAAGATGTTAGTGTGTCTTCTGTTTCATAAAAAAAGAAGCTCATGCAAATATAAAATTCCTGAGTGTGACTCTTGCTATTTTGTATGGAAAAGAGAGCCATGATCAAAAACATTTTAATGAATATTTATTAAGAGGGACCCACATATATATAAAAAGGTACATCATTGTTCTCAAAATAACCAATATGTAAAAAGCAATTTTATCCATACCATTAATTTAAAGTAGTTTAGATATTTAATCTAGCATTTTTCTTGTTCAAATATGTAGAATGCTCTTTTTTTAAAAACTGAATATGATTACACGTTGTAGGCAAGGTCAATCAAGGTGTTGTTGGAGGTCAGAAGAGAATGACAGACAGGAAGGCTTAGGAGTGATCACCTCTTCAGACAGCAGTTAGGACTTAAACAAGATTAATTGTAATTTGAAAGATAATTCAGAAGAATCTGAATAATATCCCAGTTATTGTCCCCTTCCAAAACAAAGTGGAACTAATTAGCTTATTAGAAGTACATCTCATCAGAAAGCGCACAAAAGTCAGTGAGAACTCTATTCCCTGCATGAAGGAATATTAAACATCTGAGTATATAACTTTACACTCTGCTACTGACCTGAGAGAGGGAAGGAAAATGGAAAAGTAAACATACTGTAGCACACTGTAACTCTAGGCCCTGAAAACTCATCTATGTCCTGCTCTAGACTTGTTTCAAATGTTCTGAGACCTAAAATCAGTAGCCTGAAGTACTAGAAGTACTAGAAGTCTCAGTCGTGATATTTAACCCTAGCTGTTAGGCTTGCCATCATTTACCCCTAACAGATGGCTGACTGTGGAGTAGGATTTTCCTATTCCCGCATTTATATTCACTTACACAGGAAATAAGAAGAAGAGGAAATCCTAACTAGAGAAAAATCAATAAGATCCCTAATAGGCTTTTTAAAAGATTTTAAATTATGTCTGTGGCACATAAAATGTGACTTCATGTTAACTGAAAAGGGGATACAAACAGCATTATTCCTTAAGGTATATGTGGCAACACTACTGGTTGAACATTCATGTATGTGATACCAAGAGCACCACAATGGAAATAAACATGCGGAAGTGCTAAGGAGCTAGCCGTCTTCTTCTCTATTTCTTGAAAGTTAATGCACTTCCTTATTTTCAAACTCTATCGTCATGAATATACATCTCTCTAAAATGGAAAAGAAAGCTAAAATTACAAGAGAGGCAAAGAAAAGAAAATCAAACTGTATTACAAAGATTAATGTCTATGAATCTAGAAAGAGAAACAATCAGTATATCCGTAATGTATGTGCATGTATGTGTGTATGTGTGTGTGTAAAAATATCTATGGAATTTAAATATTATTTAATTAAAATTACACTGGTGTTAATTTTATAAAATTCTTTGGGAAACAAAATTATTAATATTTCAATAATATAATAATGTATGTTTGATTAAATAATATCATGTAGTGTTAGTGGTAAAACTTTTAAATTTTTATGAAGATTTTTGCATATATTCACCATATTTCCTTATACTATTTTTAATTTCTGTAAAATCAGTAGATTAAATAATTTTCACAAATCATTTTTAAAAATGATTTTGAAATTGTATTAAGATCCACCTTCCTGAAGTTGCCTTTCAAAAACCCGTTTTCTTTCTTTTTTTTTTTTTATTTATTTCTGCTCATACAAACTTAGTAGGTGCACCGGTCCCCTCCCTCCCTCCACCCCTTCCTGGACTCCCTGCTCCCGTCCTCCTTTTCCCTTTCCTTCCCCCCACCTCCCTGTCTCCCAGTACCTCCTCCCCCCCATCCCTGGAACATCCTTTAATGTGTATGTCAAACTTTCCTCTGGGTCTTCCTCTCTGATGAGGTGTAAGGACTCAGTGGCATTTTCTAGAACTCTTTCTTGTGTTCCCCTTAATTATAGGAACACTATTGTGGCTGTTAAAACACATGTTTTCTATGACTGCCCTTAGTGGGAACAGAAACACTGTTGTGCCCAGAGAATTCATTTTTTATTTCTACTTGTCAGAATTACACTGCATGTTGTTGATAAACTCACAATCAAAATGGCTCATGGGAACAAAGGGTTCTATTATTGTCTTGCAATTTTCCAGTTACACTTCTTAATCAATCTTGGTAGGAGAGTTCACATCAACGCCAGAGGGCAGGAGAACTGGCCATAGCATATCCACAGAACTGAAAGAGGAACAAATTGTTATGGCTAGACAGGATGTCTGTCCAAGTATGCTGAAGAACGCCTACTCACTTAACCAGTTCCTTCCATTTTGTCCACCTGACTAGGGAATGATTCCACTTATCATGGGCTGGATCCTTCCGATTGATCAAATGATTGATCAGATAATCCTGTGAGCACACTTGCTCACAGTTTAACTTAACTACCTTTGTTTTTCAAATGAGCCAGAGCTCCAGCCATCAATTGCCAAGTGGAGAACTGTTGCTGTCTGCCAAACCACACATTTGTGGGTTTTTTTTTTCAGAATTTATTTTCAAAATTAAAATATAACATGCATGTATATTGTGTAGCTATTGAATCATCATTGTCCAGTTAACCATAGGGAGTAACTGTTTTTGTCACCATCTACCCTAGGTGCAGGATGATTAAATTATAGATGCCCTATTTCATGAATAGATACAGTTGCATAAATAGTGTAATTTTTTATTTTTAATTTATTTTTTCCTTTTTATAACTTAATGAGTAGATATCCTTATCACCATCATCCCTCCCTCCCTTCCTTCTTGTCCAAATATGTAGAATGCTCTATTTTTAAAGCTGAATATGGTTGTACATTGTGGGCAAGGTCAATCAAGATGTTGCTTACCTTCCTTCCACCCTCTCTCCCCCTTCTTTATCTCTTCCCTTCCCTTCCTGGATCCAATCTGTTCCCTCCTGACCTCCCTACTATCAGTTATATGGGTCCCAGGTTCTTCTTTGACCATCTGCTCTAATGGAGGGTTCAGGCCTCTGTGGCAGACCAAGAGGCCCTACCTCAGGCTGACCACTGATGTGGGTAGTCCCCTATCACTACTCAACTCCTCACCACTAAGGATCCTATTGGTTGAAATTATTTCTTCTGAGATCCACACCTTTAATGAAACGTTAAAACTCTAAGAAATCTCTGAAGACACCAGAAGACCCTCTCATGTTCCTGAATATGTAGAATTAATGTCATAAAAATGACCATCCTATCAAAAGCAATATATAGAATCAATGCTATACAAATCAAGATTCAAGGAAATTCTTTACATTAATTGACAAACCAATCTCTGAATACATATGGAAGAACAAAAGGTCAAGAATAGCAAAAAAATTCTTGACTTGTTAAAAATTCTGCTGGAGGTATCACTATACTAGATCTTAATCTATACTACAAATCCATAGTAATGAAGACAGCATGGTACTAGCTCCAAAACAGATACATATATCAATGGATGAGGGTTGAAGACCCATACTTAAGCACATATATTTATAGTCATCTCTTTTTTGACATAGGGTCTTAAAAAACCCAATGGAAAAAGAACAGCATCTTTAATAACTGGTGTTGGCAAAATTGGTTACTACATGGAGAAGATGGAAACTGGACCCTTACATGTCACCATGCACAAAAACCAACTTGATCCAATAATTGATCAAGAACTTTAATATTAGACCAGATCATTTAAAAACCTTAAAAGAAAGAGTAGGGAATTACCACAAACTCATTGGCCTAGGCCAATATTTTCTAAACAGAACTCCAATAGCACAGGATATGAACCACCAACATTACACAAATGTGATCTCATGAAAATAAAAATGTTTTGTTCAGGTAAAAATATTGTTAATCAAGCAAAAAGATAATCCACAGAATGGCAGAAAATCTTCACTAGCCAGCTATCTGATAGGAGACTAATATCCAGAATGCACAAAGAAATAAAAAAAAAAAAAAAAACTGAACACCAAGGAAATAAAAAGCACAATTAGAAATTGGAACCCCCCAAAAAAAACTTTTCTTAGGATGAAATTGAAATGTCAAACAAATGCCTTTAAAAATGTTGCCATCAAGAAAATACAAAATATTTGTGTTTTTGTTTTTAGGCCAATATTTTTGGAGCGTCATCTTGGAAACTAGGGTCAATGAAGGCAAATGTAAGTGCACAAATTCCCTTTTCTGTAAAAGTTTTCAACATGCTGCTTTATAACTTGCTCTTATCAATCACCACATCCAGGTGTACTGAATAAGGAATGCAATGTGGAACAACATTAAGAAAAAAACACATGTGAACCAACACATCCTTCTCTTAGTAAGTCAGTGAATTACTAAATGGTAGCTAACTGGATCTAATTGACACTTACAGAATACACCAAACAAATTGTTTTCTTTGATTCAACGACGTTTCTTGAAGATGGATTACACTCCCCTGAAAATAAAGCTTAACATTTAAAATAATAAGACAATTCAATATATGTTCCTTGATTGCACCAGACTTAATTATAAATAAAAATGTTTCAAAAGTGTTTGAAAATAGTCACAGAGAAGGGATACTTTCTAAACTACACACAAAAGAAACCAAAGCAAAAATCTCAAAGAAACTGAAAAACATTTAAAACTAAATGAAATTTGAAATATAACTTATTTAAAATTTATGAAATAAGATCAAAGTAATGTTTATGGATGATTTATAATACAAAGGAATATATTACATTTAAGGAAAATGTAAAGTTTTATCCAAATCTCTGCAATTTAGAAGATAAAGCATAATTTAGAACTCAAAGAAGTAAAATAAAAGAAGAAACATTCAAAAACTCAAGTTAAAATCAGGAAAACAACAGCAGTAATAAGAGAAAAAAATACCAATTATAATGATAGTCATGATATTCTTATAACCAGGCTAACAAAGAAATGCAGACAGGATACATGGAATAAAAATCAGTACCATCAACAAGCACGAGCACAACCATGTTCATTGCAGCACAATAGCAAAGTCCTGGAATTAATCTAAATGCCCAACAGTTGACAAATGGATAATGAAATGTGGTACATTTAGACCATGGAATACTATTCGGCCATCAAAAAAGATGAATTAATGAAATTTGCGGGGAAATAGATGGAATTATGAGCATGAACTGTATATGCATACTAAATGTATAAATGTTATAGTCTACATTATGTGTCAAATTTTATATGTTATATATTATATGTATGAGCTTTACTAGGTATTTCATGAAACACTACAATTTTATTCATTGAATAAATATTTATGTTTTTGTCATTAAACCATGTATTGAAGAGCAATGCTTGGTTTGGTGCCAGGGAAGTATTCTGCCATTCAATGAGTAAGAAAAGAATTTTCATCTACAACTTGAAGAATATCCTCTGTGAAAATAGAGAGAAAGTCCACCTCACACTGTGGAGTGAATAAATTAGGCATATATTCAAAAGGTGGTGCTAGAACTGAGACCTGAGGAAAAAAATTTAATTTATAAGGTTTACTGACAGTTCTAAGAAAAAGGGACATACAGATACACAGACACAGACACACACACACACCTCCCCCCACACCCTATTAGTCAGGGTTCTCTAGGGAAACAAAAGGAATAGAACACATATATCTAAAGGATTATAGGATTTGTTAAGGAGATAAGACCTAGGTGGTCCAGTGTAGGAATCTATTAGATGCTCAGTTCAGAAATGGAATATCTCAGCAGTCACAGTCGGTAATTGAAATCCTGAAGATTCATGAAAGGTCTACGAAATGACTCTGATGTGGCCAGGAGGGAAGGGAAGATGAACTTGCCAGCACAGGTCAAGCGAGTCTGTGAGCTCTTCTGTCTTAAGATTCCTTTCATTTATTCTGCTACTGGAAGGTTCCATCGAGATTTAGGGTAGGTCTTTGTGTTGCAAATATATTATTTCATATAATCTCTGCAGGTGGTCTGACTCGTAATCTGTTCATTAATTCCAAGTGTAGTCAGGTAGGCAACTAAGGTTAACACACACACACACACACACACACACACTAACAAGAGAAAGAAAGGAACTGAGGATGATTTGCAATTTAAAGGCTAAACAAGTCAAAGCAAAAGAGGCTGGACTATGTGTAATAAGTTTTTTTTTTTTTTTCCAGTAGGAAAATATTGTGTAAGTGCCCAATGGGCAAGGATTTGTTCCACTGAATGGTCATACTTTGTCATTTCAATAGTATTGTTTTCTAATCTGCTATACAGAATGATTTTATTGCCAACCTTGTACTTCTTGCACTCCATTCCTGGTAAGCTCAGAAACAGCCACTTCTCTCCTCTGACCTCATGCATCCAAACTTCTTCCAAGTCTTCATGTGATCAGGTTCAACTTCATGCTTTTCATAGCTAGAAAAATTGTTTTATTGTTAGTTGTGCAAATATTGACATCAGTTATTTCCAACATCATTATTTTCTGACCCTCATGAAGCCAAAATATGACTTAGTCATTTGTTTACTAGCATGGTTGAAGGTTTATGACAGATAAGTACATGACAAATAGTTACTAGGTGAATAAATGAATGAGTGCTGATATTACTGATTTATTTTACTCTGAGAATTCAGCTGTAAGATCCATATCACATTTGAGCAAACAAATTTCTCCCAGGCTTCAAAGTATCTAAGGAGAAAAATAGTGTGAAGTTGTGTTTCTGAACCTTAAAATTTACTCTTCTGGCCTAAGAACACCACTGGGATGGTTTGATGAAATGGTTCTGACACTAATACTGAACCTCTTTAGTACTAATGAAAGTAAATTGCTTTTTATCTTAGAAGCAAAATTGTTAGGAGTTTCTGCTGAAGATGTTTTCAATTGCTAGCATCTTTATTTATTATACCTCTTATTTACTAAAAACTATGTGTTCTCAGACTTTCTGAGGAAGGAGGAGTATCTATATTCATTTTTAAGAATGTTTATTTTGTTCACTGTTATGTACTGACATTGAGAATTGAGACTATGCTAAACTTAACATTATTACTTTTGATTATGATCACTTGCACTTGAAAAAGAATCTGTACTAATAAATTTAAGCATATTTTCTTTGTGTTTTTGGTATTGAATTCTAATTAGAGAAACACATTATCTGAAAGATGAAGAATGTATTCCTCTGAAAAGAATATTTCTTTTATCCCAACACTTCTGTATCTTAGATAATTTTAATATCTTCTCTATTATTCTAGATAATTCAAGCAGTTCTTTTTCCCATTCTTTTAATTTTTCTTAATTTCCTAGAGTACTTTGCAAAACTGTGCTGTTGCGATATTTCATGACTGTATTTTTCTCAGAAGACTGTTTAAGTTTTATAGGCTATGTGGGTGTGTCTATACTTCATATATATACATATATGTATAATGCACTTGTACATAAACATGACTTATACATAAACATGAGGATGGAGAAAGAAAATATCAACAATACTTTCAGCTTTTGGTATGCTTTGGTCCTACAAGGACATTTACAGTTACAATGTTTATTTTCCTGCAACCTTAATGTATGAAAAAGAGATGCATTATCTTTAGAATACTCATTTAGAATGTAGAATGGATTCAGTGATGAAACTCACATTTTTTTGACAATTAAGTGATACAATGATGGTTCAAAATGTTTTCTAACATAGTAAATGACAACATGCTAACTATTATTATTGCTCTTCATTTAAAAGAACTCTCTGAAGGCTAAGAAATGTGTGTGCGTGTGTGTTTGTGTGTGTGTGTGTGTGTGTGTCTGTACTTCTCATATATATGTGTGTGTGTGTGTATGCACGTGTACATACATAAGCATGACTTATACATAAACATGAGGGTGGAGAAAGAAAATATCAACAATATTTTTAGCTTTTGGTATGCTTTGGTCCTACAAGGACTTTTGCAGTTACAATGTTACATTAACTGTACTAAAGGAGTAAACTAGGTTTCAAATTAATGTTTTCAGTCTCCCAATGTTATTTTCTGAAAAACTTGTTTGGAGGCTGAATCCTTATTAATTTAATTCACTATGATTTTAATGACAAGACAGTCCATGAGTTAAGGTGGAAGTCTGGAAGCATTTTAGTCCAATGGAGACAACACAAAGGAGATTGAACCTAGGAGGAACAGATTTCAGCAATCAAGTTTCATTGCAAGAGGAATAATTTAGTTTGTGATGTAGTATAATAATATTTATGTATCAAAACCTACCTTAATTAAAGCATCAGAAAAAATATAAGTTATGGTATTGCTTTCCAAAAAGAGACAGCCTGTTTGAAGAAATAGAGATAGTATGATTCATTATATTCCAATATCAGTAGCCAAGATAAAGTACAGCTATCTCTGTTGGAGTGGCATGTAACAGGAATAAGTCCTGTTACAGAAGAAGGGAAATAAGAGCAAATTAAGATCCTAAAAACCTTGTTTGTACCAGAATTTACCTCAGTTTATCAGCTGTGGCTCATTGTCACATGGAAAGGTCACATATTTATATTCTACTTTTTATTTTATAAATGATCCAATATACTCATTCTTTGCAATGTACTTGGTAACAAAATACTTAGAGGCAAATTTGCAATCTTATCATTTGTATAGTAAATAAGAAAAGAAACAAAAATTGAATTATGGTGATAGTCAAATGAGTACTTTTTTCAGTTAACTTATTGCAATGTCTTAAATAGCAAATGTTAGAAAATATGCACTTCTTAGACAAGAAATGACAGTAGGACTAACAAATGAGTGTCTCAAATTCAGGCTATAAATATATTCACTAACACAAAGCAAAGGTGTAAACTGTCTTATGCAATAATAAAGGAAATTTACTTTAAAAACCTAATAAAATATTAGTAATATGATTAACATTTCACTTGCAAATTAGATGTTAATAATATAAAATCTCTAAGAGATCAAAGGAAACTATTGTTCACATCTTTAATGAATAAACCCACAAGAACTTATGCATTTGAAGAAATCTTATGATTGATTAATGCATTTTGAATATACATGGATTAAATGTGCACATAAATGATGAATAACATTTTGAAAGCTAACTTTTATGCAAAATAAGTTTTGCATTAAAATCGGCTTGTCTTACACTATTTTAGTGAATAATATTAATATATGAATGGTTTGCTTAAAATGTAATATTGGAATCACACAAAGAAGTATAGATACACAGTTGCACAGCATGTTATTGTATTTATAATTTCAACTATACTGAATTGGAAGTACCATAGTTAAACATAAAGGTCAATGATTTAATAATATCATATAGACTTCTCCAGGGTTGTAGGCATTATTAATATTAATATTATTAATATCTTCTGTACTGTACTTCTATACTGATAGAAGGAAAAATAAAGGACAAACACCTTGATTAGCCATTCAGTTCTTTAAATCTCAATCATCTCTTCCTCATTGCTACTTAGAAGGAGCTGCATTCCTTTTAAGTATATACTTGAAATTATAATAAAATTTTGCTAAGTTTTTGAGAATAATAATTTGTTTTCTATAAGAAACATTTTAAATCATCCACGATTTCCACATATTTATTTATGGAACCATTCTGACTGATCCTTTAATTGTGAATTATTTTGGAGAGGTTTATACAGAGTATGGTAATGCTGTAAGGATTTTTTTCATTTTGGGTTGTTGGAATCATTAAATATTCACTGTGTATAAAATTTTAAGTTATTAAATTTGGTAGAATGATTATCTGAAGAAAATAACCTGATATAAAAGATTTAATTCCTTATTGTCAGGTCTCTATTTTAGAGTAAGCTTAAGCTATAATTTAGCATATACTTTTAAAATTAATGTCTCAGCTAGAAGAGTTATTTACCTCTCTGATTTAACAACCTCAGATTGATCTCTTGAAGTCACATGCTATAAGAAGATAAATGACTCTACAAAGTTGTTCTCTGACATCAACGTGTATACATAAGCCTGTGTAAATGTATGTGCATGTGTACATATATAGACTCATAAATAAATTTTAAAAATAATAAAATATATTATTAAATGACTCTTCTCTGATTTTATAGCACCACTTATTAGTTGCTTGACTCATCATGCTATAAATCTCTGAAGATGACTGTTTCTTACTAGTCTGTTTTTTCCCTTCATTCTTTTTGCTATTATTTACTTGATTTGATTAATGATGCTACTGTTTTTAACTAACAGTGCCCTGCCTCCAAGCACAATTTCATTTGAAAGAATAATGATCAGAAGTTCAGAATGCATGTGTAATCAAGGTATTTGAGATTAGCATAAATCTATTCCATTGCTAAATTTTGAGAGCAAATTTCCGAAAAATACCCACAAAGTAGAGATTTGAGCTCAAAATTCAGTGCCACATAGTCTCAATATCATATAATCACATTAGTAAAAGAATGACAAAATATATTTGACAAAAAGAATTTGATTACACGGTGCTCACAAGAAAGTTCTCAATATATCATGAGGAGCAAGCTGGAATTATGAAGTGGAAATTTCTACATATTAAAAATCTCTTTTCTGGTAGCATTCAATGGTAAGAGTTAACAAACCCTACATTACAAGTTGACAAATATCAAAAAACATGTATATGTTTATGACAACCTGAAAATTGCCTGACACATTATGAGGTACATTTTCTGCCTCATAATATTAGACAATAAAAGTTAATGAATTCATCCTATATTATTGTATACTAGGTTATTAGGAAACATATAATAATTTCTTTTATATATGTATAGAAAATATACTCTAATATAACTTAAAATGCTAACTTATTATTATATAAAAATCAACTTCACATTCCATAAAAAGAAATTGTCAGCGAACATCAGTGAATCATGTGATATAAAATGTAGATCACTTGGTAAATTTTCCTACATGGATATTTTCAGCATTTTCACAAAAATCTTGATTATTTCATGTAGTTCTATTTTTGTTAAGATTGATGCTTCCAAGGTTGTTCATTTTCCAAAAGTAAATACATTTTAGCAATAGTTTGAAATTGGTAATATAAGTCAAGAACATTGAGGAGTTTTTATATCACATTAGAGTATTTAATTTCCTCTCAATCTGATAATAATTTTTCATGTAAAAATATCACAAAACTATGTCAATTTGAAATAACCACCCACACACCTTATGGAAATAAAATAATGTGTGGGCTTGAAAACATGAGTATGTTCTCTAGGCATGATCTCCAAAACCATATTTTTCTCAAACAGTTATAATAATGACAGTTGTTGAACCAAATGATTTGATATTTTAACGTCAGGAACTTACTCAACAGCCTGAGTATCTTGCTTTAGGCTGTTAACCAGAACATTTGGATTTCAAGGACATAAAGTCTCATGACAGTAAAATATAGTAACAAAATTTTAAAATAAAAAAGTAACAGAAATTCCCTTAAAAAGCATCAATTTAACTATGTTGCTTTTTATTTTGCATATATATTTTTGCTTTAGTTGGAAAACTACATTCTCACTCAGTTTAAGTCATACTTCACTAACATGTGGGTAATATCTAAGATTCAGGGTACACATTTTCAGATTGACTTAGAGAACTATGTTTGATTTCTGGGCAAACTTTGGATAGTAAAAGTTAGAAAGAAAGCTAGCTTTACAATTTCACCCAATCAACCAACATTCAAAACAAACAAACAAAAGAATCCCAGAAATATAAGTATTGCTTTCAACCATACTACTAATTTAATGAAGAAAATTCTTTTTTTAAAGATTTTTTAATTAATTAATTTATTTTTTCCACTCATACAAACTTGATAGGTACCCCATTCTCCTTCCTCCCTCCACCCCTCCCTGGATCCCCTTGCTCCTCCTCCCCTTTTCTCCTTCCTTCCCCCCCCCTTTCTCTCATTGTCCCGACCCTCCTCCAATCCCTGGAGCATCCTTTAGTGTGTATGTCAAACTTCCCTCTGGGTCCTCCTCTCTGATGAAGTATAAGGACTCAGTAGCATTACCTAGAGCTCTTTTTTGGTGCTCTCCTTTAGTATAGGAACACTATTGTGGCTGTTAATCCCTTGCCTCTAAGGATCCTAGTGCCTGTGATCCATGCTAGACTTTGAGGGGTCCAATGATATGTTGGTAACATGTCTACTTTGAGCAATTTTCAGCATAATTTTTTTTCTTTTCAAAGACCCAAGAATGCCATCTCTTTTAATACTTATTTTTAAATTATAGACTAGAAATCAGTATTTTTAGAAGTGTGCCCCATATTTTCTTCATTAGGGTAGTTTTCTTGCATTAAAAAATGGAAAAATAGACAATAGAGATTTGATAAGTTGAAAATGAAATATTTACAAATATGTAGAAGTGTAAGTCTGTCCTTCTAAATTACTATGTGCCTGTACTCTGGTGTCCCACTGCATAATAATTCACCAGCTTCACACTGTAGCAATCAGTACAGGGGGAATTATAATTTCTGATATATTAGTTGTAATTTTATTTCACTTGGAAAATTGTGATTACAAAAATTGTTCTGTAAAACATATATAGTCTATTGTATCATAAAGTTGAAGAAATTAACTGAATTTTTAAAATAATCTTTTTTACATATGTGTATATGATGTGTTTGTGAAATTCATTTATTATGGGTGTGTTTGTGTGCATCAACAGACATACACATGCAGGTCAGAGGCAATCTTGAGTGAAGGAATTCACTTTCTACATAAGTTGAGATAAAGTCTCCTTCTTTTACTCTTGTCAAGATAGCCTGCTAGAGTTTTAGGGATTTCTATTGTCTCTGCCTCATTCTCATAGTACATGAGAAGCATATGATATGTTAGGCTTAGAATTTGATGTACTCTGTGAATTTGAACTCAGATTCTTATACTTGCTCAGCCAGAGGTTTCAGACATTAAAGCATATACAAAGACTTTAAATGAACTATTTTTATAGACTTTAGTACTCTTAAATACTGATAAACAGAAATTCCGTACTTTATTCCTCTATCAGCGATTTTTCTACTTAGTAATATTGAATGTTTAGTTGTCTTTTAAAAGACATTATGAAAGTTGTACATCCTAGATATTTCTTTGTTATTTTCTAGATCTGAGCCTCAGAAATATCATCAGCATCATCACACTAAGGCATCAAACATGATTGGTAGATACAGGAAGTAAATATTAGCTATGCTTAAATATTCTAGGGAGACAAAACAGTATATCATAGATTCTTGGTGATGGAAATGAATATTCCAAATTTGTTAAAAAGTAAATATGTATGCTCCATTTATTATAAGATAGTTCGCTGTAATGATAAAGTTGATTTTTTTACTGTATTCTTTTTTATTATTTAAACCATTAAATTGATTATGGTTTTATTATTTTTTGAGGTTTATTCTCAATTGAATAATATTATTGCAAAGTGAGTCTATTCATGTATGAAAACATGTCTTTATTTTTATCTTATTCCTTGCTACCATTTAGACATAGTGAACAAACATCCATGAGCTCTCTGTAAGTGGCTCTGCTGTGGAAGAACTGCAGATTGTCAGAGCTACATGTGTGACATTTATTTACCAATCCAGTTATTCCACTGTTATTCATTATGCACACATTATGTACAGAATATATCAGATAAAGAAAAATATATGGGTATCATTTTTATAGTCCACTAATATAATAACTGACATAAGCAAAACCCATATAGGAGTCTATGTAAATTATAAGAAAAAGTAAGTACTACTTGTATAACATTTGAAAGCTGCACTACTTGTACAACATTTGAAAAAGATGCTTGAAATTCCTTAGCTTTAGTTTTATCACATGAAATTAATACAGTAGCAAATTTCTCATAGATAAATCATGATAATTAAATTTGGTGCTATGAGGATCAGTATTAATCCTCAACCTGACATTAGTAGTAAGACTTCAGGCAACCACAAAAGGAATTCTCTAGATTAAGTTAGGTCTCTGGACAGACTTATGAAATATTGTCTTGATTGCATAATTGATGTAGAACATTTTTCTAGAGGGGGGATCCACAGCCATATTAAAATTAAGATTTCTGAGCACTAATATGCAGACATGTATGGATTTATTGCAGTGGATGCAGTGTGACACTAACAACTCTTACCACTGTAATTTACCCACAATGATGGACTGTAATTTTTTAATTGTGGATAGATTAACCCTTTCTCTTTAGATTTCTTTTTTTGACAAGTGCTTGTCACAGCAATGACATAAGTAATTAAAATTGTTATTTTTTTCTTTACAGTGGTTTTCCTACTGCAAATTTCATTTTATTAATGAGAGAGAAAAATCAACACAAGTATAATGTTGAGACTGCTAATGTTCCTGTTCATCCATATTTATGTTTTGTGCTTTGATCTTACAGTGAATCAAATAAACGTAATACAACTCTTATAGTCTAACAATGTTTTTCTCTTTTCTAGCTCATAAAAATGAGATTTAAGGATATTCCACTGATATCAAAATCAAGCGTGCTTGCAAAACTGCTGTCACTGAAAGCAGCTGGGTGGAGAGAACAGGAAGGCTACAACTGTAGGTTTCATGAAGGTACTGAACATTTTGTTTCAGCATGATTCTTGAATGTTCTTGTTATTGACAAGCACTAGAATCCCTTGTTTTCAGTACTGTCTGAAATATGTCATATTTGAACCATCCATGCACTTACTATTCATGCTTTAGTTCCAATACACTAATATTCAGATCTGACTAGTTGCCAAAGTGATATGTGATGTGTTCTATTTCTTCAATAATCAAATAAAATGCTTTTTTAACTTTATTTATTCACCCATTCATTCATGCATGCATGTGTCTGTGTATGTGTGTGTGTGTGTGTGTGTGTGTGTGTGTGTGTGTATCAGAGGGCACATATATATGTCCTTGTGAAGGATCAAGGATGACTTCCAGAATCATCCTGATTGCTTTTAATTCTTTCTTGCTTCACTCTGGAATTTCCCAGCTTCTTCCCACCAGGGTCAGAAGTCCAGGCCTTGGTCATTTCTGCCTGATGTTTTTTACATGGGACCTGGGATCCTAACTCAGGACCTTCTGCTTGTGAGGGAGAGTCTTAACCTCTGAGCCATCTCTCCAGCCCCCATATAAAATTCTTAAAAGTGGGGGGACTGGAGAGCTAGCTCAGGGGTTAAGCGTCTGCCTTGCAGGCGGAAGGTCCTGATTTCGGATCCTAGACCCCACGTATAGACAGACGCCAGGCGGAAGCGCGGCGGCCTGTGTTTCTGATCCTGGTAGGGAGGAGTCTGTGAATCCCAGGGCAGAATAAACAAGGAGGAGGTGGAGGCGTCCATGGTGGTTCTCGAATTCGCCCGTGGTTCTACACACACACACAGACACACACACACAGACACACACGCATGCACAATTGAATAAAAAAAATTCTTAAAAGTGGATTTTAATATTTCTGTATAAATCTTGACCTTCATTGTTCAATTACAAGATTGAAAATTACATTGTTTTATTAAAGTTTTTTAAATTTTTTTCTAAAATTACACTCTTGTTTTTTACACAATGGATGAAATTCTTATATTTGCCTAGAAAATTTTCCCATTCTTTTCCACTTATTTAAATAATCACAATTCTCCAGTATCTAGATGTAGTGCACTCTACCCAAACATAACATTTCCTCAAACATAACAACGCTGTGTTTTCAGTAGGTCGCTCAGAAAAAAAAATATATTGAAGCCACTGAATTGCATTGTTAGAGACACAGCATGTTAACTCTTTTGTAGCTCATGCTTACATAGAAAAAACATAGAATAAAATATTTATGTTATTATTTTTAGAAATTGTAATGTATCATAAAACAAGCAAGTTTCTAAAACAAATGATACACACATGCAATGACAAAATTTGGGAAGAATTTCACAATTGAATTTTGAAGATTTTTATTATAAAATTAAAAGTACAGATAGAGTACATAGCTTCTATATCTATTTTCATTATCTCTACATCGTACAGTTTTTTCCCATTTTTGTTTGGCTGGTTCATAGATTTACATAATGAATTTTAATCATTTTCAGACCCATTTCTTTCTCTCTTTCCCCTTCCCTTGCTGCTGAATTCTTTAAACCCCAATGGCCCCTCCTGGGAGAAGGGGAGATGTATCAGAATTTAAAGCCTTTATAAGCAAAAGGATCTGAGTTAGGATCCTCAGATCCTATTTAAAAATTCTGGGCCTTTTTAAAGATGTTGGTTAGACATTTGAATTTAATCCTGTGAAAGTTTCTTTCAGTTATATAGCCCATTTTCTAATGGGATTGTTTACTTCCCTGGCATTTGACTTTTTAAGTTCTTTGGATATTAGACCCTTATCAGATGTATAGTTAATGAAGATGCTCTCCCATTCTCTAAGTTGCCTCTTTGCTTAATTAACAGACTCTTTTGCTGAGCAAAAGCTTTTTAATTTCATATAGCTCTACTTGTTTAGTATTGAACATATTTCCTGTGCTTTTGAGGTCCTATTGAGGAAATGCTGGTCGAGGCTAATCAATTTGAAGGTATTCGTTTTTTTTTTTTCTTTTATGAGTTTTATATTTTCTGGTCTAACATTGATGTTTTTGATCCATTGAAATTGTTTTTTGAGCAGGGAGAAAAAAAAGGGTCCAGTTTTATTCTTCTGCATGTAGAAATTCAATTTTGCCAGCACTATCTGTTGAAGGTGTTTTGCTTTTTCTAATGGATATTTTTAGCAACTATATCAATGACAAGTTGACTATAGGTGTACATGCTTATATTTGAGTCTTCAATTCTAATCCATTGGTCTACATCTCTTTTTTAAAGCCAGTACCATATTATTTTTATTACTCTGCTTTACAGAATAGCTTAAAGTCTGATATGGTGATTCCTCCCATGGAGTTTTCATTACTTAGGATTATTTTTGCTATCCTAGATCTTATATGTTTCCATATGAAATCTGACATTATTTTAACAATCTCTGTGAAGAAATGGGTTGGAATTTTAATTGATGTGCCGTTGAATATATTGCTTTTCTTGAATGGTCATTTTAACAATATTAATTTTGCCAATCCAGGAACATGGGAGTTCTTTCAATTTTCTGGTGCCTTCTGAAATCAGTAACTTTTTAGGATTTTAAAGTTTTCATTGTATAGATTTTTCATATACTTGGTTAGGTTTATTTCAAGGTATTTCATAGTATTGTTTCTCTTAGGTCTTTTTCACTTTGTTTATCCTTTGTATTAAGGAAAACCACTGATTTTTGAACATTAATTTTGTATCCTGACACTCTACTAAACTTGTTTATTAGTTCCAGGAATTTTCGGCATAATTTTTGGTGTCCCTGAGGTATAGGATCATGTTATGCAAACAGGTATAACCTGATTTCTTTTCCAAAGAGTATTTCTTTATCTACCTTTCTGGTCTTATGGCTCTAGCTAAAACTTTCAAATATAATACTGAATTGAAGTGGTGAGAGTAGACAGCCTTGTTTAGAAGCACATCTGAATAAGAAGCCTTTCAGTTCACCATTTAGTATGATTTTTGCCATAGGCTGGTTGTACATGGGCCTTATTATGTTGATAAATGTTCCTTCCATCCCTATTTTCTCCAAGTTCTTTATCATAAAGGAGGTTGAATTTTGTCAAAAGTTTTTTTTAGCATCAATTGAGAGAATCATGTGATTTTTGTCTTTGAAATTGTATATATGGTGAATTATATTTGTAGATTTATATATATTGTACCAACCTTGGATTTCTGGAATAAACCCAACAAGATTATAGTGGATATTTTTGTGGGGAGGGAAAGGAGAAAGAAACAGTTTAATAGATCAGTGAGGCAGCTGTCATGAAAGGTCCATAAGTAGTGAAATATCTGATCCTTTCCATAGTCAGTTTGCTTCCTGTTCATTGGTATTTGGACTGGTTTGAAGTGCAGGATGTTTCCTTCCTCCTCACTCCCCTGCATGGATAGGGAAAGTTTGCTGGTTAATAGGAAGCTGGTTGGTTGCCTGGAGGCTATGTCTTATTCCTGTCCCCCCTCATGGATGTTCTTTTCCACATGCTTTTGAATCTAGAGTGTTAAAATTTTGTTGAAGACCTATGTTCTACCTCCCTAAGTCATCAGAGAAAAGCAAATTATAACCACCCTGTATAAGATCCAAAACACAAACAACATCAAATTCTGGAGTGGGTTCAGGGAGAAGGGGATCCTCATACATTTGTGGAATTGTAAACTCATACAACTCCTTTGAAGACAAATCTGGAGTTTCCTAAAAAATGTTAAAAGTTGAAATTTCATACAACCTAGCTATACGATCCTGGGAATATTCTTAAAGAACACTACATCTTGCAACAGGGTTATACGTACAATCATGTTCATACCAGCTCTTTCACAATAGCAAAGAAATGGGACCAACCTAGATTCCAAGAGTTGATGAGTGTATAATGAGAATGTGGTACATAAATACAATGGAATATATATATATATATATATATATATATATATATATATATGGTGTATATATATATATATACACACACACACAATGGAATCATATATACAATGGAGGTATTAGAAAATATAAGCTAATGAAATTTTCAGGTAAATGAATGAAGCTGGAAGAAATCATACTGAGTGAAATTCCCTAGATGCAAAAAGAAAGACACTACATGTTCTACCTTTCCCACTTTTATTACATCTACCTTTGAATGTGCTTTTATCACAAGACTCTAACAGCTTTTTGTCTCTGGCCAGGGGGTAACATACAATGCCCACCAGGATGGAGTGAAGGGCATTGCAGGAGCAGCAAAACTGCAAAAGAAAATCAACAAACCACAATCCAGAACTTCAGAGACTCTATATCAACCACCTAGAACTAGGCCAGCTTAGTCTCTCCCCATCATTGAAGCTCAGGGAAATTTGCGGAAGATGGGGCGGTAAGAGTGTAAGAGCAAAAGGATGGGAGGAGCAATGATATATAAGATACTCTATACTAGTTAGGGCTGAAGCAATCATAATTGGACTTTGCATGCCCTGCGCATTGTCCAACACACTGTTGAAATCACAAAGTCTAGCATCTGCTAAAGGCACCAAGAGCCTTGGAGGTAAAGGATTGGCAGCCACAGCAGTGTTCCTATACCTAAAGGGAACACGGGAAAGGGTTCAGGGAAAGGCCACTGGGTCCTTGTACGTCATTGGAGAGGAGGGCCCAGGGGAAATTCAGACATGCACAAGAAAGGACTCTCTGGGAATTGGGGCGGGAGGCACTGGGGGATGGGGAGGGAGAAGGGTGGGGAGGAGGAGCAGGGGGTATGGGGGGAGGAGGAGGAAGGGAGGGAACTGGTGTACCTAATAAGTTTGTATGAGCTGAAATTAAAAAAAAGTGAATCATAGCATTAAACCTTCCATGTAATCAGACTCTTATAATACCCACAAATTCAAAGGAGCACAGAACACATGAAACAGAAGTTGAAGAAGTTCCCAAAAGAGCAGAAACAAAAGAATACTGGTAAACAGAAAAGGCTTTTTATATAAGAAAAATTTCAAAGGGGAGGGGGAAACAGAAACAGGACACAGTAGAGAGTGGGGTTTATTGAGAACCAACCAATTGTTTATTAGCCCCTAATCCTCTCACCTCCACAGGGAACACATGCCCAGTAACGTAAACCAGTCTTAACAACAGTGGATGGGGAAAAATTGACACTTGACAGTATCAGATCCCTCAATACTAACCATAAATACTTGGAAGTAAATTTTGATCTAAACATCAATTATTATATCTTTGAATAAGAAAAGATCTCAACACTGAAACAAGACACAGTCTAATTCACTAAGAGAGTAGTGAAATAAACAACTACAATGAACCAGAGTGTAGAGTATCTGTAACCTTAAAACACTCTGCTCAAATCAGGGCAACCAAACCTCCTCCCATTATAAAGATTCTATGATCCTGGGTGCGATAAGACCTTTAAAAGGGAGAGGTGCAATCTCCTAGGCTCCTCTTCCATCCAGGGACACATCCTGTACAGATATCAAAACCATTGATCCTATACAGATATCCAAACCATGATGAGCTCATGAATGCAATGGTAAGTAATGGCCAGAAAAATATCATTTTCTTGCAGTTTTATTCTTCAGGCTTTTACTTTTTTTCTTTGACTTGTCTACTGTGATGTTTCTCAACCACGATGAGAAAAACATAACTACCTCACTTAGAGATGCATACTCTGCCATTCCCTAATCTTGGCACTTCACCAGGTTCTAGGTTGCTATTTAACCACCTTCCAGGGTTATAAAAACTTCTTTGATAAAAAGTCCAGCCTGGTATTAAACTACTTATATAAACATAAGTATTTATTGGGCAAGATATTTGACACTGGATGTGCAAACTTGAAAAAAAAATTTTAACAACCAAAAAGGCCAAGCAGAAACTATAGCTGGTTATATTTCTGCCCCTGGTTGGTAGAGTCAGGGAAATCCCAGAGTGAAGCAAAAAGGAAGTAGAAGCAAACTAGGATGATTTCCAAAGTCATTCTTGGTTATCCAGAGGTACCTCTGACACATACACACACACACACACACAAACACCATTTATATACAAGAGCAAAATAAACCCCCACAAGAATAAACAACCCTGAAGTTCATAGAAGTGGACAGGCAGGAGGGTGGGAGGAAATGGGATGGATTAATAAAGGGCAGGGAGAGGGTATGGAAGGGAGAAGGGAAGGAAGGAGAAGAATAAGTACTCAATATGCTAGTAAAACTAGGAAAATATTAAATAAAAAGTTATGATTAAAAATAAGTATAATGCAGTGACACAAGCATAACCATGTACATTGCAGCACTATTTACAACAGCATAGTTATGGGATCAACCCAAATGCCCAACAGTTGATGAATGTACATTTATGCAATGGAATACTACTAAGCTATCAAAAAGAATGAATTAGTAAAATTTGCCAGGAAGTGGATGTAATTACAAAAAATTATAGACTGAAATATCCCACACACAGAAAGTTACCACACCATATGTACTCCCTGATAAGTGGTTTCTAGTTGGAACCCAACTTAATGACATCTTGAAAGGCAAATTTCTGTAATATCCACTGTAATATCAAAGGATTATAAAAAGGAGGGAAGGGGAAAGAGGATCTCAAAAGAAAGGAGAAAAGGGAACGTGTTTCAATAGAGAAAACAGGTCACGTCAAGTATTGCATGTAAGTAGGGAGACATGATTCGGCTCACTCCCACTTCCCTTCCTGGTCACTTGGGACTGAAGAGGTTTGATCTCACCAATCAGGGAGGGTATAGGGACTGGCAGATAGATGGTAACCATCCTGCAAATGGGACACTGATCTCCCCCTCACTGAGGTGTCCTACTCCTATTCTTCCATCTACTTTTGAGTCTCCTATTCTATTAAGATCTTCATTTAAATAGTCTCTTATCTTTGGTTAAGAGATGACTTTCAATATAAATCAGCATGCAGCCAAGGGCGGTGCAGGAAAAGCAAAACTGAAAATGACAACAAACCATAATTTGGAACATCAAAAGACCTTAAAAAATCACCTGGCACCAGGCCAGCAGTATCTCCCCCCACCCCATTCAGGAAACCTTGCAGAAATGGGGTTGGCAAGAGCCTAAAGATGGGGAAGACGAATGATATGCAAAATACTCCATACAAGTCAGGGCTGTAGCAGCCAGAATTGGACTTTGCCTAACCTGCACAATGACTGACATGTCAATGACCTCTCAAAGTCTGCCATGGATCACAGAGGAGAAGGCTTCAGGCAGTAGGATCCTTAGAGTCAAGGGATTTAACAGTCATAATAGAGTTCCCATACTAACAGAGAGCCCAAGAAGTGACCCCTGGTCTATGCCACTGAGTCCTGAATCCTCACTAGGGTGGAGGACTCAGAGGTAGGTTTGGTATTAACATAAAAGGATTCTCCAACTGAAGGGAGGGAGGAAGGGGGAAGCACCAGAAGAGGGGGAGGGAGGGGGATGGAAGGAAGGGGAAAATGGGGGAGAGTGGAAAGGCTCAAGACAGGAAGGGAAGGGGTAGGTAAAGAAAGAGTACCTATTGAACTTGTATGACTAGGAGAAAAATGTGGGAGAAAAAAGTTTAATGATACTTTAAAAAATAAAATACATTATGAAAACAAAAATCTCTACAAGTGTATTAATTGCAATAAAAAAGATATAAAATTCATTTTGTAAAATTCTTAGTCAACCCTTGCTTCCTCCCGCCCACCTCTCTGCCCCACCGCTGCTCCCAGTCCTCCATCACAGGTGAGTTCGTCCAGCCCCCCCAGGTGGCTCCGGGTTCCAGCGGCACCCAGGCTGCCTCCAGTTTTTGCCTGGGCCACAACCTGGGCCCCAGCCCCTTGCTTCCTCTTGCCTGCCTGTCTGCCAGACCAGACAGGACTTGCTCACATTCTTCCATCTCTGGAGTTTGGGTGGGCCACTAAGCCAAGTCCCAGGTCCCAGGTGAAGAATTCTGCCATCAACATCAGCCCCTCTGCCTCTCCGGCCCACCGGGGACCTAAGCACGTGGTCCACAGAAGACACACTGCTACTCAGAATTCAATAGAGTCCAAAGAAAACTCGAGCAAAACTCTAACAGACAAAGGCCATACAACTGTAGCCCTCTACAATCATCCTATCACATGGGAGAGATTCTTCACATGCAGCCCAAAGATAAGTAAACCTCCTGTTTTTCACCTTAGTGTTCCTTTCTAGTATTAATCACTGTAGATCAACTTTTCCATACAGCCAACCCAAAAAATACAACTCCAGAGAGTACACCACTCATTCTCACATATCACCAAGATACTAAATGCTAAAAGTGCACTACCATACTAATATTCACCCCCTGTCAACTTAACCTGACTTTACTGAAGTACTAACAGCCTAATAGCCTCATCTAGGAAATTACAATAACAAAAGACAAACATACCCAATCCAAGGCAAGAACTAGTAATAACTGCCCAAGTGTAATAACACCAACTACATCAGTTCAATCAAAAACACACAGTAACTGAAAGGTCCTAAGAAACAAAACAACAATACCCAAGTCAAAGTGCAGATCCATGAGAAACAAAACCCAAGATGACCAATCTCCCTCTGAAAGAACCCCATAATGATGGATTCCAACCAGAACAAATTCATAGAAAATAGGACACATTGCCATGAAAGAAAGACCCAAAATAATGACGTTCATAGTATGATCATTACCATGATTAATACTATGAAAGAGGAAATCCGAGAGGAGTTAAACAACATTAACTACTTTGAACAGGAACACAACAGGCACTTGGAGGAGTTGAGAAAAACAGTTCAAGAAACAAAAATAGGCATAGAGCAGTTAAAACAGTCTCAGGCAGAGTTTAAAATCTAACTAAAAGACAAGTTATCTTCAACCCAAAACTCAACAGAGAGTCTTATCAGGAGAACTAAGGAAGCAGAAAATAAAATTTCGGATCTTGAAGACAAAGTGGGAGAATTAACCAGCTCAATGGAAGAGAATGTTAAAGCAAAAAAGATACTTGAGAGGAACATTCAAGAGATATGGGATACCCTGAAGAAGCCAAACATGCGCATTCATGGAATACTAGAGCAAGAATCCCAAAATACCACACCTGAGGAAATTTTTCAAATTATCATAAATGAAAACTTCCCTCAACTAAAGAATGAGAGGCCTATCCAAATACAAGAAGCATTTCGCATTCCAAACAGATATGACCAAAATAGAAAATCGCCATGGCAAATAATAGTCAAAACAATCCACATTCAAGACAAAGAAAAGGTGCTGAGAGCTTCAAGAGAAAAAAAAGCAAGTCACTTTTAAAAGTAAACCTATTAGAATAACAAATGACTACTCAATGGAAACAGTAAAAACAAGAAGAGCTTGGAGAGACATACTTCAAGTATTAAATGAGCAAAAATGCGAACACAGACTGATATACCCGGAAAAACTATCTGTCATGATAGAGGGAAAAAGAAAAGTTTCCAGCACAAAGTCAACTTGAAGGGATACATGTCTACCAAACCAGCCCTTCAAAAATGCTAGAAATGATACTCAAACTTGAAAAAAAAAAACAAGCATATCCAGGAGGACCGAAGGGAAGTATAACACCACCAAAACATAAATGTCAAACAATAAGCTTACAAAATCCACTAAGCATAAAAAATGTCCAGAATTAAAAGTAATTTCTCCATTATAACATTAAATGCCAATGGTATTAACTCACTGATCAAGAGACACAGATTACAAACATGGATTAAAAACTACAATCCAACAACCTGCTGCCTTCAGGACACTCATCTCACCACAAAAGATAGGCACATTCTAAAAATGAAAGGCTGGTCCAAAATTTTGCAAGCTAATGGAGCCAGGAAACAGGCAGAGGTAGCCATTATGCTTTTGGACAAAATGGATTTCAAACCAAAAAAAATCCTAAGAGACACAGATGGAAATTATATTTTAGTCACAGGTACAATTCAATAGGAAGACTTCACAATACTGAACATATATGCATCCAATATGGGCCCTTCCACATTCATTAAGAAAACCCTACAGCGTCTAAAGCAAGAAATCAACCCCCAAATGATAATTTTGGGGACTTCAACACTGCCCTCTCAACATGGGATAGATCAACAGGTCAAAAGCTTACCAGAGACACTTTGGAACTTAATCAAACTCTTACTGAAATGGACCTTACAGATCTCCATCGAACTTTCCATCCATGCACCAAAGAATACACATTTTTCTCAGCAGCACATGGAACTTTCTCCAAAATAGATCACATAGTGGGCCACAAAACAAATCTCCACATATACAGGAAAGTTGAAATTCTAACCTGTGCCTTATCAGACCACCACGGACTAAAGTTGGACATCCACAACACAACAAACAACAGAAAATACACTAACTCCTGGAAACTTAACACTATGAGAACTGGATTCAGGAAGAAATTAAAAAGGAAATTCACAATTTCCTGAAAGTGAACCATAATGAAAATACAAGTTACCAAAATCTCTGGGACACAATGAAAGCTGTCCTAAGAGGTAAGTTCATACCTCTTAATGCCTACATCAAAAAAATATAAATGTAAGAAATAAATAACTTAACAATGTAGCTTAAAGCTTTAGAGAAACTAGAGCCATCCAATCCCGAAAGCAGCAGAAGAGAGGAGATTAACAAAATAAGGGGAGAAATATTCGACATTGAGAATAGGAAAATGATACAGAAAATCAACCAGTCAAAAAGCTGGTTCTTTGAAAAAAATCAATAAGATTGATACACCCCTAGCTAAATTAACCAAAAGCAAGAGAGAGAAAACCCAAATTAACAAAATTAGAAATGATCATGGAGTTATCACTACTGACACCCAAGAAATCCGGAAAATTATAATGTCATACTTCAAAAACTTATACTCTGTGAAATATGACAACAAAAAAGAGATGAATGAATTCCTAAGTAAACACAACTTACCTAAATTGAATCAGGAAGTGGTGAATTATTTAAATAGTCCTATAATATATGAGGAAATCGAGGAAGTAATCTCGAATCTTCCCACCAAAAAATGTCCTGGACCAGATGGATTCAGTGCAGAGTTCTACCAGACATTTAAGGAGCTAATAACACCAATACTCCTTAAACTGTTCCATCACATAGGAAAGGAAGGAGCACTACCAAATTCATTCTATGAAGCTAATATAGTCTTAATCCCAAAACCTAATAAAGATACACTTAAAAAAGAAAACTATAGGCCAATCTCTCTAATGAACACAGATGCAAAGATTCTCAACAAAGTCTTAGCAAATTGGATAAAAAAAAAAATATCAAAAAGACCATCCATGGGAATCAAGTAAGCTTTATTCCAGGCACACAAGGTTGGTTCAACATACACAAATCAATAAATGTAATCACCATATAAACCAGTCCAAAGTCCAAGACCACCTGATACTCTAGATAGATGTAGAAAAAGCATTTGACAAGATCCAACATCTTTTTATGATCAAAACCCTAGAGACAGTAGGAATGGAAGGAACCTTTATCAATATAATAAATGCTGTGTACAACAAGCCTTCAGCAAAGATTACACTCAATGGGGAAGAACATGAAGCATTCCTGCTTTAATCAGGAACTAGACAATGCTGTCCACTTTCACCACTTCTATTCAATTTTGTACTTGAAGTATTAGCTGAAGCCATAAGACAAGAAAGGGACATAGAAGGGATTCAAATCAGCAAGGAAGAAGTCAAGCTACCCCTATTTGGGGATGACATGACCTTATACCTGAGTGATCCCAAAAACTCCACCAAGAAGCTCCTGGAACTAATTGAGAAGTTCAGCAAGGTGGCAGGATTCAAAATAAATGTACAAAAATCAGTGGCCTTCCTATATGCCCAGAATGAAAGAAGTGAAAAAGCACTGAGAGAAACAATTCCAATTACTATAGCCCCTAAGACAATAAAATACCTTGGTATAATCCTAACCAAGGAAGTAAGAGACCTTTAAAATGAAAACTTTAAAACCCTAAAGAAAGAAATTGCAGAAGACACCAGAAGGTGGAAAGACCACCCATGTTCCTGGATTGGCAGAATCAGCATCGTAAAAATGACCATCCTACCAAAGGCAATATACAAATTCAATGCTATACCAATTAAAATCCCAAAGCAATTCTTTAAAGATGTTAACTAAACAATCTCAAAATTCATATGGAGGCACAAAAGACCCAGGATATCAAAGACAATCCTGAGTAACAAAAACACTGCTGGAGGTATCACCATACCAAACTTTAGTCTATACTACAAATTCATAGTTACAAAAACAACCTGGTACTGGCTCCAAAATAGACACACAGATATAAGCCCACACAACTACAACCAATTGATCTTTGACAAAAGTGCCCAAAAAATCCAATGGAAAAAGAACAGTATCTTCAACAAATGGTGCTGGCAAAACTGGATATCCACATGCAGAAGATTAAAACTGGACCCATATTTGTCACCATGTACAAGAATTAATTGCAAATGGATCAAGGACCTCAATATATGGCCAGAGACTATAAAAACCATATTTGAAAGGGTAGGGAACTCCCTGGAGCTGATTGGGCTAGGCCAACAATTCCTAAACAGACATCCAATAGCACAGTCACTGCAACCAACTCTCAACAGATGGGATTTTGTGAAATTAAAGAGCTTCTGTTCAGATAAAGAGATTGTAACTTGAACACAAAGGAAACCCACAGAATGGGAGAAAATCTTCACTAACCACATATCTGATACAGCTCTATTATCCAGAGTGCACAAAGAGCTTAAAAAACTAAACACCAAGGAAACAAACGGCCCAATTAAAAAATGGGCCCTGGAACTTAAAAGAAACTTTACTAGAGATGGAATTAAAATGTCTAACAAATATCTTAAAAAATGCTCTACTTCTTTAGCCATCAGGGAAATGCAAATCAAAACTTCCCTGAGATATCATCTCACCCTGGTCAGGATGGCAAAAATCCACAATACAAACAACACCAAATGCTGGAGAGGATGTGGAGGGAAGGGAAGTCTCCTACATTATAGGCTTATACAGCTACTCTGGTGAGCTGTCTGGAGATTCTTAAAGAAATTAAAAATTGAAATGCCATATGACCCTGCTATTCCACCTTTGGGAATATCACCCCATACAGCAAAAAGTCACCTCAATAGCACAAGCATGACCATGTTCATAGCAACACTGTTTACAATAGCAAAGTCATGGAATCAACCCAAATGTCCAACAGTTGACGAGTGGATAAGGAAAAGTGGTACATCTATACAATGGAGTACTACTCAGCCATCAAAAATGATGAATTAATGGAATTTGCCGGGAAATGGATGGAATTAGAAACACTTATATTATGTGAAGTATCCCAGATACAGAAAATTTAACATCATATGTACTCCCTAATAGGTGGCTCCTAGTACCAAACCCACCTGGAGACACTCAAGGATAAATCTCTGTAATACCCACAGTAATTGCAAGGATTATGAACAGGAAGGATGGGATAGGAGGTCCACACCAGAAACAAGGAGAGAGGGGACCATGTTACAGCAGAGATAATAGGCCACCAACAAGTACTGCAAGTAAGTAATGAGACATCTGGTTAAATTCACAGACTTTTGTTCCCGATCTTTTCCAACTGATGGGGTATGATCTCACCAGAAGGGGAGGACATATAGTCTGACAGATAAAAAGTAACCATTTTGCAAATGGGTGATTGACCCCTCCCTACTTTTATTACATCTACCTTTGAATATAGTCTTATAACAAGACTCTAGTTGAACAGGTTTTTATGTCTGTCCAGGGGGTGACATCCAATACCCATCAGTATGGAGTGAAGGGCATTGCAGCAAAGCTGGAAAAAAAAATCAACAAACCATAATCCAGAACTTCAGAGACTCTATATCAACCACCAGGAACTAGGCCAGACTAATCTCTCCCCATCCAGAAACTCAGGGAAATTTGCGGAAGAGGGGGTGGTAAGATTGTAAGAGCACAAGGATAGGAAGAGTAATGATATGCAAGATGCTCCAAACAAGTCAGGGCTGAAGCAATCATAATTGGACTTTGCATGCCCTGCACAATGTCCAACACACTATTGACACCACAAAGTCTAGCATTTGCTAAAGGCACTAAGATCCTCGGAGGCAAGGGATTGACAGCCACAGAAGTGTTCCTATGCTTAAGGAGAACACAGGAAAGTGTTCTGGGAAATGCCACTGAGTCCTTGCACCTGATCAGAGAGGAGGACCCAGAAGACAGTCTGGCATGCACATTAAAGGATGCTCCGGGGATGGGAGGGGAAGGCACTGGAGGATGGGGTGGGACAGGAGAGTGAAGGGGGGCACAGGGCGGTGGGAGGTTGGAGGGAGGGAGGGGACCAGTGTACTTGTTAGGTTTGTATGAGTGGAAATAAAAAAAAAAGATAATAAAAAATGCTTAGTCAAGGGCAACTGAGGTAGTTCAGTAGGTAAAACACCTGCTTATAAATATGGAGACCTCCTGACTTTGACCCTGAGAAGCCCATGTGTTACATGTGTACACCCTCCTTTCAGAAAGAAAAAAAGGAAGCAGGGAAGGAAGGAGAAAGGATGGAAGGAAGGAAGAAAGGAAGGAAGGAAGGAAGGAAAGAAGAAAGGAAGGAAGGAAGGAAGGTTTTAATAAAATTCTTAGTTAAATCAGATAAACAGAAAAAAGGAATTTAAAAATAAAAAAATATAAAACACAATGATCTTTTATGTTAACAGAATGATGGAAAGTCATTTTACCTATAAAAAGCATAAACAAAGCAATTAAAATATATCATCAAAGATTATAAAGCACAATAATAGTGGTATAAGCAAATAATTGAAGAATGAAATAGCAGAGTAATAGAGCTAAAAAAGTTCTGACATAGTTATACAACTTCCAGAAAAACAAGTCAACTTAAAAGCAAGAAAAATTAATTTTAATTAAAGTTGCATTGTGTAGTTACATAGGAATCTATTATTCCATAAGAAAATACAACCTCAAACACTTAAATCAGAGTGCCAAAAATACTTAAGACAAACTGATGACTGAATTGAAATACAAAATAGACAAACACTCATTTAGTTGAATACTTCAAAACTTCTCATCCAGTAATTGATATATCAAATGGACAGAAAATCAGTAAATATAAAGAATCTAACAATGGCACTATCAATCATCTTGACAGTCCTATGTTTACACAGTATATTTGAAATATCACATCTACACAAATTGATGCATAAAAAGTTTATAATACTTTTATTCATAATCATCAAAAACTGAAAATAATTAAAATTTCCATCAGTTGGTAAGTTAATACATTCATACAATGGGATTCTATTTAGTGCTCATGAAGAATAATTTAACAAGCTATGTAAAGACACATATAAATACAAAGATGCATATTTGTAAGTAAAAGTGTCCCATGTAAAATTTCTTAAACACTGCAGTATTCCATTTATCTGACATTCCATATACAAGGCAGACTTACTTCCCTTCCAGTACCTTGTCTGGGAAGAATGTTGGACTGGTGAGGCACTAGGTAATATTTAGGAAACAAATTATTCTGTATTGTGCGATGTTACATATACAGGAATTTAAAAAAAATCATTTATAGCACAAATGCTTCCTAAACACATTTAAGAAAATTTATCCAAATATGGAATGTAAAATGTGAAAATAGAATATTATTGGTTCTTTGATATAAGAATAAGCTTCATTCATTCATGTTTAGAAATAACTTAGTTAAGAAATTTTGGAAAAGAATTGATCCCAAAATACAAAACACAGAATTTACTGAATGTGACCACTGCATTCTGGTTGATGTAGCTTCCCACCATTGAAAAGAATTAACAATTCTGCTTTTCTGACCCAGAAGCAGACACAGGCTGACACCCTGCTGCTCAGGTAATGCCCCTCAACCATTCCCAAGACCCCAGGTCATCTGCACACATCGCTAGTAGCCATCCTGTCTTTCTGGTCCTGGGGAAGGACCCTAGGCCATGCCCCAAGCCCCAGGTCATCTGTTCCCCCCCCACCCATTCTGCCTTTCTGTACTGCAGCAGAGAATTCAGAGGACTCTCCTCTCCTCAGAATTCAACAGAGTCCAGAGAAAAACCAAGCAAAAGGCTAGGGGACTAACACCATTCATTTGAAGTCTTCAAAAATCATCCCATCATATGGGAGAGAATCTTCACATCCAGCTCTAAGATAAGAAAACTCTTTTTTACTATCTTGTTCCTCTCAATTGTTAGTCACTGGAGTTTAACATTTCTATATAGCCACCCATTCAACTTCGGGGATTAGACCTATAAACCTAAAAAGTGCACTACTATATTAATCTTCAATATTTGACTCTGAGTCATCCTCACTTGGTTAACTATTTTGGAAAAATCATGGCCTTCTTCAACACGTTCCATGGATATGTGGCACAACAACTGTTATTTTCTCCTGAACACAAAGTGTAGTAATAATGTCTAATTCAGTTCATCCAAAAACCTAAAACAAGAAGGACAGAAGAGATAAAACAAAAATGCCAAGGTATAGGGCAAATCTGTAATAAACAAAAAGCAAAACAACA
This sequence comes from Typhlomys cinereus, assembly GCA_023101885.1. Lineage (NCBI taxonomy): Eukaryota > Metazoa > Chordata > Mammalia > Rodentia > Platacanthomyidae > Typhlomys > Typhlomys cinereus. The sequence goes on from JALPQD010000020.1 coordinate 4,305,727, forward strand.
AATCTCCTATAAAAAGAATTAACCCCATAGTGATGGAATCCAATCAGAACAAACTCACAGAATAAATAGACAAGAAACCCATACCCAAAATAATGACTTTCAAAATATGATCTTTACATGATCTAAACAATGAAAGAGAAATCCGGAAGGAATTAAGTAACCACATCAGCCAGTTTGAATAGGAACACAACAGGCACTTGGAGGAGATAAGAAAAACAGTTGAAGAAACAAAAATAGGCATAAGACAGTTAAAAAAACTCAAGCAAGGTTTTGTAGACAAGGATTGAAGATTAATATAGTAGTGTACTTTTTAGGTTTATGGATCTAGTTCCTGAAGTTGAATGGGTGGCTATATAAAAATGTTAAACTACAGTGACTATAATTGATAGCAATTATGCTATCTGACAAAGTGGATTTCAAACCAAAGAAAATCATAAAAGGTCCACAAGGATACTACATTTTAGTCACAGGTACAATTCACCAGGAAGACTTCACAATACTGAATATATATGTGTTGCAGTCCACCTGCATGGTTGCTGATAAATGACCAGAACACAGCTTAAGGGAACAAGGAGTTTACTTTCTTACAACAGTCCGGTTACAGTTCATAGTCCAGCTTAACGGGAGAGCATGCACCAACACCAGGGCTGAGGGAACTGGCCACCATAACGGCTGAGATGGACAATCCTTACTTGCCAGACCAGCATGTCTGGCCAAGTGAACAGAAGGATGCCAACTCTCTTAACCAGCTCTCTGTGATTTATCCAAGGCCTAATCCCACCCACCATGGGCTGAGTCTTCCCCATCAGCAAGACAATCTCCTTCAGGTTTGCTCTGGGCTTAACTCAACCATGAACTTTCAACTGTGCCCAGAGCTCAAACTCTCAACAGTCAAGTTGACACCTGTGCTTAACTATGACAATATGCAACTAATATGGGCTCTTCCACATTCTTTAGTAAATACTACAATATCTAAAACAAGAAATTAATCCCAAAACAATAATACTGTGTATTTCAATATTGCATGCACAACATGGGATAGATCAACATTTCAAAAACTCAACCGAGCCACTTGGAACTAAATCAAACCCTTACTGAAATGGAACTTACAGATCTCTAGAGAATGTTCCATCCAAACACCAAAGAATACACATTCTTCTCAGTAACCCATGAAACTTTCTCCAAAATAGACCACATATTGGGCCACAAAACAAGTTTCCAAATATACACAAAAGTTGAAATTATAGCCTGTACCCTAACAGACCACCATGGTCTAAAGTTTAATATCCACAACACAACACAATAGCAGAAAATACAATAACTTTTGGAAACTAAACACAGTGATGCTGAATGAGAAATGGGTTCAGAATGAAATCATAAAGGAAATTCAAGATTTCCTAAAAACAAATGATAATAAAAATACAATATATCAAAATCTTCAGGACACAATGAAAGCTGTCTTTAGAGGTAAGTTTATAGCTCTTAAATGCCTATATCAAAAAAATTGAAATGGCACAAGTAAATAACTAAACAATGCATCTTAAAGCTTGAGAAACAGAACAATCCAATCCCAAAAACAGTAGAAGAGAGGAGATTAGCAAAATCAGGGAGAAATATCTGAAATTGAGATAAGGAAAATGATACAAAGAATCAACCAGACAAAAAGCTAGTTCTTTGAAAACAATCAGTAAGATTGTCAGTAAGATTTCAAGAGAAAGAAAAACCCAAATTAACAAAAGTAGAAATTGGAGTTATCACAACTGATACTCAAGAAACTCAGGGAATTATAAGGTCATATTTCAAAAACTTAATCTCCACAAAATTTGATAACACAAAAGAAATGGATGAATTCCTGAGTTAGCACCATTGAATCAGGAAGTTTTGAATTATTTAAATAGTCCTACAACAAATGAGGTAATTGATGAAGTAATCTCAAATCTTCCCACCAAAAAATGACGTGGACCAGATGGATTCAGCACAGAATTCTACCAGACATTTAAAGAACATCTAACACCACTATTCCTCTGTCTATGAAGCTAATAACATACTAACCCCAAAACCTAACAAAGATACACTTAAAAAAGAAAACTATGTGCCAATCTTTTTGATGAATACAGATGCAAAGTTTCTCAACAAAATCTTGGCAAATCGCATTCAAACACATATCAAAAATATCATTCTCTGGGATTAAGTAGGCTTTATCCCAGGCACATAAGGTTGGTTCAACATATGCAAATCAATAAATGTAATCCAATTTATAAATTGATCCAAAGACCAAGACTCTCAATAGATGCAGAAAAAGCTTTTGACAAGATCCATCATCATTTTATGATCAAAACCCTAAGGACAGTTGGAATGAAAGGACCTTATATGAATTCAACAAGCCAACAGCAAGGATTATACTAAATGGGGAAAAACTTGAAATATTCCCACTTACATCAGGAACTAGACAAGGCTGTCCACTCTCACAACTTCTATTAAATATTGTACTTGAAGTCTTATCTAGAGCTATAAGACAAGAGAGGGAGATAAAAGGGATTCAAATTGGCAAGGAAGAAGTAAAGATAGCTTTATTTGCAGATGGCATGATCTTATACCTGAGTGATCCAAAAAACTCCACCAGGAAACTCCTGGAACTAATACATAAGTTCAGCAGAGTGGGAGATTACAAAATAAACATGCAAAAATCAGTGGGCTTCCTATACACCAGTCATGAAAAAAGTGAAAAAGTCCTAAGACAATCCCATTTAATCCCATTTACTATAGGAGCTAAAATATGAAATACCTTGGTATAAATTTAACCAAAGAAGTGAGAGACCTTTATAATGAAAATTTTAAAACCCTAAAGAAAAATTACAGAAGACACCAGAAGATGGAAAGACCTCCCAAGCTCCTGGATCGGCAGCATCAACATCATAAAAATTACCATCCTACCAAAAGCAATACAAAGATTCAATGCTATATCAACCAAAATCCCAAAGCAATTCTTCAAAGAAATTGACCAAACAGTCTTGAAATTCATATAGAAGCACAAAAGGCCCAGGATAGCAAGAACAATACTGAATAATAAAAACACTGCTGGAGGTAATACCATATCAACCCTTAATCTATATTACAAATCCATAATAATACAAAAAAGCCTGGGACTGGCTCCAAAATAGATATGTGGATCAATAGATAAGGATTGAAGACCCAGATAAGCCCACACAATCACAGCCATTTGATCTTTGACAAAGGGTCCCAAAAAATTCAATGGAAAAAGAACAGCATCTTCAACAAATGGTGGCAGCAAACCTAGATATCAGCTTGTAGGAGATTAAAACTGGGCCCGCACTTGCACAAAAATTAATTCCAAATCGTTAAAGAACCTTAATATTAGGCCAGAGACTATAAAAACTCTAGTTAAAAGGGTAAGGATCTTCCTGAGCTGATTAGGCTAGGACAACAGTTTCTAAACAGAAATCCATTATCACAGACACTAGACCCAATACTCAACAAATGGGATCTTATGAAACTAACTGTGCTTCTGTTCAGCTAAAGATATTGTAAACCAACAAAAAGGCAACCTACAGAGTGGGAGAAAGTCTTTATTAACCACATATCTGATAGAGCTCTATTATCGAGTGCACAAAGAATTAGGAAACTAAACACCAAGGAGATAAATGGCCCAATTAAAAATGGGAACTAAATAGAAACTTTTCCAGGTACAAAATGAACTAAATAGAAACTTTTCCAGGTACAAAATGAAATGTCTAACAATACTTTTTTGAAATGCTCCACATCCCTAGTCATTAGAGAAATGTGAATCAAAACTACCCTGAGATATCATCTCATCCCCCCCCATCAGGATGGCAAAAATCCACAATACAAACAACAATAATGCTGGAGAGGATGTGGAGATAAGGGAGCTCTCATATATTGCTGGTGGGAATGCAGGCATATACAAGTGCTCTGGCAATAATTGTGGCAATTTCTAAAAAAGTTAAAGATTGAAATGCTATATGACCCTGCTATATCACTACCGAGAATAATCCCATAATGCAGAAATTCATTACAATGACACAAGCACAACCATGTTCATTGCAGCACTATTCATAATAGCAAAGTCATGGGATCAACCCAAATGCCCAACAGTTGACGAATGGATAATGAATATGTGGTATACAATGAAATACTACTCAGCCATCAAAAAATGAATTAATGAAAATTTATGGGAAATGGATGGAATTGGAAAAAATTATATTGAGTGAGAAAGCTAAATACCATATGTACTCCCTAACAAGTGGATCCTAGTTCAAACCCACTTAATGACATATTCAAGGGTAAATCTCTCTAATACCCACTGTAATTGCAAAGGATTATGCACGGGAGGGAAGAAGGAGGAGGGCTTCGAAAAAAAAAAAAGAGATAGGGGTTTATGCTTCAGTAGAAGAAATAGGTCACTGTCAAGTATTGCATGTATGTAGGGAAACATGGTGCAGCTCACTCTCACTTTCCTTCCTGGTCACTTGACACTGAAGAAGTTTGATCTCACCAATCAGGGAGGATATAGCAAAAAGATGGTAACCATCTGGCAGATGAGACACTGACACCCCCCCTCACTGCCGTGTCCTACTGCTATTCTTCCATCTACTTTTGAGTCTCCTCTTATATTAAGATCTTCATTTAAATAGTCTCTTATCTTTGATTAGGAGGTGACCTTCAATATCAATCAGGATTCAGCCAAGGATGGTTCAGGAAAAACAAAACTGAAAATGACAACAAACCATAATTCAGAAAACTAAAGACTCTACATAAATTACCTGATACCAGAATAGCCACATCTCTCCTGTCCTGAAAGTTCAGGGAACTTTGCAAAAGAGGGGATGGCAAGATTATAAGAGCGTAAAAATGGGGACACCAATGACATTCAAAATACTCCACACAAGTTAGAGCTGTAGCAGCCATAATTGGACTTTGCCTGATCTGCACAATAGCTGACATGCCAATGACCTCCCAAAGTCTACCATGGATCACAGGGTAGTAGGCTCCAGGAAGTAGGATCCTTAGAGGAAAGCGATTAACAGTCATAATAGAGTTCCCCTACTAACAGGAACCCAAGAAGGGGCTTAGGGCTATGCCGCTGAGTCCTTACCCCTCATTAGGGTGGAGGACTCAGAGGGAGATTTGGCATTCACAAAAAAGGATGCTACAGGGGATGGAAGGGAGAAAGAGGAAGGCACTGGGAGAAGGAAGAGGAAAGGAAGGAGTAAAATGAAGGAGGAAGCTGGGAGAGTGCAAGAGGGGGATGACTGGGGAGGGGAAGAGGGAGGGAGAGGATGGGAGTACCTATTATGCTTGTATGATTAAGAAAAAAATAAATGTAGGAAAAAGAATTAATTTTGAAATAATTATAATGGTTCAAAAGTTAACCAAATGGATGGCAAGTATTGGTGACTAGTTTTTACTGATGGAGAGGGAGAGTTAATATAGTCCAAATAACCGTGTGGGAATGAGAGTGAAACCCAGCAGCTTGAACTCAAATTCAGTTCAATATAGGTGCTGCTAGCCACATGACAAAATATCTATAGGGATGGGAATACACATGGAATAGTGTACAAACATGTCCTTGTTATCTCATCTGGAAAAATCTGGAAGCAGTATTCCAGGAAAAAGCGACTGTCTTAAATTAATTTGTGTTAACTTACATAATTTTTTCAACCAAATTTGCTTTCAACTGTATATTAGCAGTGTATATAATGAGTGTTTAATATAGGTGCATTATATAGTAAATGTTTAAAACAAGTTAAAGTATCAGTTTCTTAAGATATTTATAATTCTTTTATGATGAAGACATTCAAATATGGTTTATTCTAAAATATTTCTTTCTTATACAATGGGTAGATACATGTGATGTACATGCAGGTGTATGTATAATTATGTTTGTGCTTCACCCTTAAGTAGAGGGGTGTGTGTGTGTGTGTGTACCCATGTCCGTAACATTTTGAAGAGCCATAAAAAAATGTGGGAATTAAGAACTCTACCATGGGGCTGGAGAGGTGGCTCAGGGGTTAAGCCTTTGCCTTGCAGGCAGAAGGTCCTGAGTTCGGATCCTAGGCCCCACTTATAGACGCCAGGCAGAAGCGGGGGCAGCCTGCATTTCCTGTCCTGGTAGGGCCGAGCCTGTGAATCCGGGGCAGAGTAAAGAAGGAGGTGGAGGCATCCATGGTGGTTCCCGAATTCGTCCGTGGTTCTACACCCCCCGCACACACACATGCACACACACACGTACACGCACAGTTGAATAAAAAAAAGAAAAGAACTCTACCACAAAGCCACCAAATGAGACTCAGAAAGAATGAAGGGTCTCTTCGGTGAATGGAAGTAAGTGCAGAACCTGTGGATGCACAGAATGCTTATAATTAGTGATAAAAGAATGCTCAGCTCTAACAACATATTTACCGTATTTACACTATCTCAACTGATGTTGAAGAAAATATTTTGGAGGAGGGGCCGAAGGGATATAAGAAGACAGGGAGAAGGTTGGGAAATATCATTTTCTGGAAATTCCATGATCCTAGTTAAACTCAAGAGTCACAAAACATGGCCAAAAGACATGAATCTGGCATGGGGGGTAGAATTAAAGTTGTGTGTGGTAGGGGGAATAGATAGGGATAAGAAGGAGAGAAACAAGGGCCATGGGAGAAAGTTGTCAGAAAGCAATATATACATGTATACATTTTCAAAGAAGAAGCTCAATTAATAAAAAAGGAAAAAGTGTTAAAAATACAATTTGACTATATATCAAATGTACAAGTGACCAATTCATGTATGTCTGTATTTATATATGTGTAATTATTGGATTTTAAACAAGAAATGAAGCAGATATCTACAGTAATAAAAATAAGTGATTACATAAAAAGGTAGAAGAAAATATATTAATATCCTATGCCAAAAATTCCATTTAATTTTTGGGGATACTTCCCAATAAAGGAACTAGATTATAGTTTTCATTTCTAAAGTGTGGGCTATTTATAGTGACATTATTCCAATGAGAACAATATATGAAAGGCAAGAAAGGAATAATTTATAGTTGAGACACTTGAAATTTCATACTTGAAATTTCAAAGTGCTTATTTACTATTCTTTCTTTGTAGGATAATTTATTATGGTAGACTATACCATAGTCAACACAATTACGTATTTTTACTCAAATTGAGAGCTTCTGGCCAAATTCTGTTTAAACATTTGATGCATATACTAGTTTAATTCCTTTTTTTCATTATTCTGCATATCTTATTGAGAAGTTGGAGCAGAGTTGTATTAGTTAGAGTTCTCTGAAGAAACAGAATCTATAGAATATATTATATATAAATAAATTTATTAAAATAACTCATAGTAAAATTTTAGTGTCCTTCAAAGTAACCACCCTACAGCTGCCTTGCTCTTGACCAAATGTTCCACAAAGCCAAAAAATCCCAAGAAGGTCTCAAATCTTTACTTCTCTGGAGGGTTGAAGACTCTGGGTTCTGACACTGGTGAAGAACAGTGAACATCAGCAAGGCTGAGATAGAGGCTAGGCTCCAAAGACAGTGGGAACAGTAACAATGTGGTGGAAAAGGTAAAGCTCCAAGTCAGCCAAGGATGCAGACAGCAGCAGCAACAAAGAAGGCCATGAGCTCTAAAAGTGAACGATGCTCGCAGAGTGGACTCCACAGCAAATAGACACAGGATAAGGGTAGAGCAAGTCCCTTCTTCTACTTCCTATTATCTGGTCCACCACTGGAAAGTACCATCCACTATGGGCTGCATTTTCCACAGCAAACAATTAAGCACCCGCAGACTTGTTCAGGGGCTATTCCAACTATTAACCCTCCATAGCTGTGCCCCAAACAGTCTGCAACTGTCAAGTAGACACCAAAATGCAACCATAACATTCCATCCCTTGTCAATTTGACAAAAACACATAACTATTACACTATGACCTTCCAACCCTCATTTCCATAAATATTATATTCATAAAAGACATTAAATTCAATATCAAAAGTTCTCAAAAATTCTGACATTATAAAAAATCCAGAATCACTTAAATATATAATTTAATATTTTAAATATAATAATATTAGAACAAGCTAAATAATTTAAGAATAAACAATAGGTACTGCTAGCCACATTATATCACAATAAATATAAATTCAAAATTAAAAAGCATGATCTAAAAATGTATACATCATATTCCATAGTTCACTGTCATTCATTATATATTCAGGACAAGTCAAAGAATTCAAGACAGTTCCATTTGTACTTTACAAGTAGAATAGAAGTGCTCCAAATAGTTATGTCATGTCTCTGTAACTGGTCACATGGTCTTAGTTGGTATTTAGAACTACCTTCCTCCATCACCCATTCCGTATTTTCTGTACCCTCAGCAAGTACTTTAGTAGGTCTTGGTTCTTTTCTTGGGGGGCATCACCCATACCTTAATTCCTGAATGATCTGGGCAGTCCACCATCCTGCCTGCCTTAAGGTGTTGCAATTTTCCATTAACCTTAGTCACAGGACATGGTAATACCAAGAGCCACCCTACTCAATTCCTGCACTCCATTTATACTCTTTCTTTCCTCCATTGTGCAGAAGCAACCAAATTTCCCCTTGATAGTTTGGCTCAATCACACCTTCTAACAGAGTTTTTACTTTCTTAGGCTGTTGATTCAAAGGCATTAGGAGCCCAAAATAGCCAAGAGTAAGCTTTAACTTCCAGTTCAATGAAATGCTTACCGTACTTCTTGGCAAAAGCATACCTGCTTTGGAAACAAATCTTTTAAGACAGCAGAGTATGGAGTTTCAGGGATAGGAAGCAAAAAGTACTTTATGGGTTAATAGGTGAGACAAAAAGGGGCACCATTCCAGCTTCCACCACTTGGTTCCTGGACCAATGAATTCTGGCTGTAGGAGATACAGATACCATATATTGGGTGCTGATTCAAAACATACACCACATCTTGAAGTACTCTATCCCAACCCTCTAAACTATTACTACCTAACTGGTGCCATAATTGTGTCTTTAAAAGACTGTTCCACTATTCTATCAAACCAGCCTTTTCAGGATAGTGGGGAACATGGTAAGACCAATGAATTTCGTGAGTATAAGCTCATTGCCTCACTTCGTTAGCTGTAAAATGTCTTCCCTGGTCAGAAGCAATGCTGTGTGGAATACCATGACAGTGCACAAGACATTCTGAGTCCACAAATGGTAGTTTTAACAGAGAAGAATGTACAGGAAAGGCAAATTCATTCCCAGAATAAGTATCTATCTCAGTAAGGACAAAGCTCTGCCCTTTTCTCCTTGGAAGTGGTCTGACGTAGTCAACCTGCCACCATGTTGCTGGTTGGGCACCCTGGGGAATGGTTTCATATTGGGGACTCAGTGTTGGTGTCTGCTGCTGGCAGATTTGACACTCAGCAGCAGCAACAGCCAGGTCATCCTTGGTGAGTGGAAGTCAATATTATTGAGCCCATGCATAACCTCCATCTCCATCACCATGCTCACTTTGTTCATGGGACCATTGGGCAATGATGGGGATGGCTGGATAAACAGGTCGGCTGTCCACAGAATGAGTCATCCTGTCCACCTGATTATTAAGTGACTCTTCTGCTGAAGTCACTTTTTGATGAGCATTTACATGGGACACAAATATCTTTGTATCCTTTGCCCATCTGGAGAGATACATCCACATATTTCTTGCCCAAATGTCTTTCTCACCAATTTCCTAATTATGTTCTCTCCAAGTCCCTGACCATCCAGTCAAACCATTGGCTACAGCCCATGAATCACTGTACAGTTGCACCTCTGGCCGATTTTCCTTTCAGGCAAAGTGTACAACCATGTGCAATGAACAAAGTTCTGCTCACTGTAAAGACTTCCCTTTACCAGTGTCCTTCAGGGTTGTTGCAGAAAGGTGTCATAGTGTTACAGCTGTCCGCTTCTGGGTGGCATCTGAATAGTGAGCAGAGCCATCTGTGAACCAGGCCCTTCTCTTATTCAGTTAGCCAATCATAGGGCATGCTTCAGGAGGCCACAGGTATATATTTAGGAACAGGCATCTCAACAGGCTGAGGAACCATATGTACTTCGGTAACTTTTTCATGCAATTTACTTGTACCTTCAGGACCTGCTCAGGACCTGTTCCTTACATACCAATTCCATTTGATAATAGATTGCTTCTGTGCCCATACAACTTTATGACTTGTTGGGTCAGATAACACCCAACTCATGATGGGCAACTCAGGTCTCATGGTAACTTGATAACCCATTGACAAACGTTCAGTTTCCACCAGGACCCAGAACAGGCCAAAAGCTGTCTCTCAAAGGGAGAGTAGTTATCTGCTGCTGATGGCAGGTCCTTGCTCCAAAATCCCAAGGGTCTTTTATGTGATTCACCCATAGGAGTCTGCTAATGACCCCAAACAGCATCTCTATCTGTGACAGACACTTCCAATATTCTTGGATCTGCTGGATCATATGGTCCAAGTGGCAAGAGAGCCTGTACAGCAGCTTGAACCTTCTGAAGGGCCTTCTCTTGTTCTGGGCTCCATTCAAAGCTAGTAGCATTCTGATTTACCTGGTATATGGGCCTGAGTAACATACCCAAGTATGGACTGTGCTGCCTCCAAAATCCAAACAGACCTACTAAAGGTTGTGTTTCTTTCTTGGTGGTGGGAGAGGCCAGGTGCAGAAACTTATCTTTTACCTTGGAGGGAATATCTCTGCATGCCCCACACTATTAAACTCCTGGAAACTTTACTGAGGTAGATGGTCCTTGGATCTTGGTTGGATTTATCTCCCATCCTCTGATGTGCATATGGCTTACCAAAGAATTCAAAGTGGTTGCTACCTCCTGCTTGCTTAGCCCAATCAGCATAATATCATCAATATAATGGGCCAGTGTGATGCCTTATGGGAGAGACAGGTGATCAAGGTATCTACAAACCAAGTAGACAGGACTGGAGAATTAGTATATCCTTGAGGTAGAACTGTAAAGGTATACTGCTGGCCTTGCCAGCTGAAAGCAAATTGCTTCTGATGGTCCTTATGAAGTACCAGGAAATGTGTTAATTTGCTCAAGCAAAGAAACTACATCTGGCATAGCAGTTGCAATTGGAATCACAACTGGATTAAGTTTGTGATAACTGACTGTCATTTTCAATGACCCATCTGTCTTCTGTACAGGCCAAATAGGTGAATTAAAAGGAGATGTAATAGGAACCACCACCTCTACATTTTTCAAGTCCTTGATGGTGGTGCTAATTTCTATGATCCCTCCAGGGATGTGATACTGTTTCTGGTTCACTATTTTCCCTGGAAGAGGTGACTCTGAAGGCTCCATTCATTACATTTGGCCTTTCCTACCATAATAGCCCTTACTCCACAGGTCAAGGAACCAATGAGGGGATTTTGCCAAATTCTAAGTATAGCTATACTAATTATACATTCTGAAACTGGAGAAATCACTACAGGATGAGTCTGGGGACCCACTGGACCTACTGAGAGCTAGCACTAGCCAAAACCCCATCAATTACCTGCCCCTCATAAGCCACTAGTTTGACTGGAGGGCCATAATGCTTTTTAGGATCTACAGGAATCAATGTCAACTCAAAACTAGTATCCAGTAGATCCCAAAATGTCTGATCATTTCTTTTCCCCCAATGTACAGTAACTCTTGTAAAAGGATATAGGTTCTTCTGGGAGAAAAACAGGGGAATGATTAATAGTAAAGGTCTTTGTTATTGTGCCTATGTCCTTCCTCAAGGTCTGGCGTCCCTTTCATTCATGTGGTTCTAGATCTGCAAACTGACCTAAATCTGGAAACCCATTGATAGGTCATGATTCTACTTCTATAGGCATATTGAGTACTTATGCCTGCTTCCCTCCATCATCTTTCCCTCCTATCCCTCCATCAATCCTACTCTCTTGCCTGTCTTCTGCTTCTGTGGATCTTAGGGTTGCTTCTGGCCTATTTACTCTTGTAGGAATTCAGACCTCTGTGACACACCATGTTGCCTATTCTGGGGCCACCCCATTGATAGGGGCATATCCTTTCAATCATGCTGCTTCAGTTCCCAAGGTTTCCACTGTATGTTCTTATCTCTCTTGAGTTACTCAATATCCTATGGGGGCATGCTGGTATGTCGGTCATTGTGCATGTCTGGTAAATTACATGACAAATGCAAGCTACATTTTAGTTACTTCTGCTGCTTAGATCGAACCTTCTTCCTTTGCCTTATTTTATATTCATGCTTCTCTCTCTCTCTTTCTTTCTACCTCTGCTTCTCTTTCTCTATCTCCTTCTTTATGTATGTTTGTACAAGTGACACATGAGATATTATCATTCTTAGCTATATAATTGAACTTAAGCTCTTCTAATTGACAGTCTAGTGTATTTGTGTATTTCTATATTCTTTCATGAATGATTATGACAGCTCATAAACATGACCTTATAACATTTTCCTTTATTAGTAACCCTTTAACTGTATTGTTAAAGACATCAGACTGTCACTAATTTTTCATCAACAGTATTTATATCTGTGCTTATTTTGTTAAGTAGTTGACATTTTTCTAATAAATTATTATGTAAGCACTGCGGTTACTCAGTACTTTGCAATTCGAATTTTTTCTAACTTTGTCATTTTTGAAAGGTGGCAATTTTTTAAAAAAATATAAATTTTATTTCAATATCTTGTATCACTTAGGATAAAACTGATTAACAATTTTAAAAGTTAATGAAGATGAAATAAGTTTGTAACAAATAGATAATGTGATAAACACTTTCCTTACTGAATATTTTACTTAAATAGATATTCAAGGTCTACCTGGAGTCTATGTCTTCCCACACTTTGGGTCTGTTGAGCTATAAATCATATATAGCATTGGAAGTTTTTATTTAATTCATTCACACATGTTTATATTAGAAAAGCTAGTAATGCTACTTTCAATAATATAGCTTTCAGATGACCTAAATTATTTAAACATTTTTCTTATCATTTGAGTTTTATAGCACATATGGTGCTTGTCTATCACACATTTTGAAAAGAGGAATATCTGATATTTGATGAATCAAATCTGTAGGAATGTCAAACTTTTTAACACATCCAAGAGCATGAAACATTATAGTTCAGAAATAATTTCCTAGACCATTGGCCTTTCAAATGGAATTTTAGATGCCAGACCTCCTTGAACAGTTCTAGATCCTGATACTTAGCTTCAACTTCTAGTGTTCAGTTTCATATGAATAAAGTATAATGCAGTTAAAATTATGCCTAATCTGTCATCGTTGACCTATGAATTGTATAATATAACTGAGAAAAAACACAAGTGCTTATTGAAGGCATAGAATACATATTGATATACTCTTCCAAATTTCATCTATATGAAGGAAAATAAAAATCAAGTATGGAAAGAGAATGCATCATAATCTCATACATAAACATTACAAGATCACAGTGAAGACAGTAGTTATTTCTATACCAAATGAGGAATTATTTTTCTTTTCTTTGTTTGAGATGAAATCTAATAACCATATATATGTTAAGTGACTACTAATGAGCTCCATTCAGTGTGAGTAACCAATATTTGTGTTGTCCTTGTGCTTTATGAATTTATCCAGGTCTCAGGGATTTAGTTTTTTTTTTTTTCAGTTGTGGGTCTTAAAACTTTAATGACGTTATTAATTCTGTATGACAATATTGTAGCTACCAGAAAATATTTTCAGTTTTCTTCAAGGCAACTAAAATTCAATTTTCAATGCCCCTAATACAGATTCAATCTGCTTTCTCTTCCATAGTCTGACTTTTCCCTTTTATCACTCCACATATTTATCTGAAAACCCTTAAATAATCATCCAAGGGCTACCTACTTCAATGTTAATGGATTTGTTGCTTTTGTAAAAATTTGTATATCAAAACCTTCTTACATTTTGGCAAATCAAATTTCCTCACTTATTGTGACATTGAACCTCAAGTCTAGTGATTACTGATATCTTGATCATCAAATTACTCTTGACTAAGAACCCTCCCAATTTGGTTTGAGCTTTAAATCATATTAAATACATTATTGAAATTTTTTACTTAATTTATTCACATAAACTTATAATAGATAGTTTATTAATGTTGATTTATACAGCTTTCAGATGGCCTATACGATTTAACCATTTTTCCTATCACTTCAGTTTCATACTGCAGTATAGATGAGCTTGAAGGTTGAGTATTATTCCTTCTATAAGCTATATAAATCCAAGCCATACTAACTTAAATGTGCAATTTTATTGAAAGTTCAGTGGTATTACATAGAAACAGCACTCAACATAAGGTACATCTTATGAACATTTTTAAAGAATATCGTCCACTGTTGACACATACTCATATATATTGTGTTCAGTATCGTAAGAACATATCTCAATGTAGCTAAAATGATGGCTATTCTATGATTATCTATCTATCTATCTATCTATCTATCTATCTATCTATCTATCTATCTATCATCTATCTATCTATCATCTATCATCTATCTATCTATGCATATTTTTATGTTCTTTTTTAACATTTTTTATTATTATTTTGCTCATACAAACTTAATAGGTACACCGGTTCCCTCCCTCCCTCCCTTCCCCCTGACCCCCCTGCTCCCCCTCCCCTCACCCATCCCTTCCCATCCCCCAGTGCCTCCCCTACCAATCCCCGGAGATTCCTTTATTATGCATGCCAGACTCTCCTCTGGGCCCTCCTCTCTGATGACATACAAGGACCCAGTGGCATTTCCCTGAACCCTTTCCTGTGTTCCCCTTAAGCATAGGAACTCTACTGTGGCTGTCAATCCCTTGCCTCCAAGGATCTTGGTGCCTTTAGCAAATGCTAGACTTTGTGGGGTCGATAGTGTGTTGGACATTGCGCAGGGCATGCAAAGTCCAGTTATGATTGTTTTGGCCCTAACCTGTGTGGAGTATCTTGCATATCATTGCTCCTCCCATGCTTGTGCTCTTACAATCTTATCTATGCATGTTATTTCTCTTTCTGGTATTGTGAGACAAACACTGAGACCCAGAAATAAAGTGGTAACATAGTCCATTATGGTGGGAACCCCTTAGCAGAAGGCACAGTTAGAAGTGGATTCAGGAATATGGGTCACCACAGTCATCAAGATGATAAAGAAAGTAATAGCAAACTGAAAAGAATCAGGATAGACCATCAAACCTCAAGGCCAGCCCTTTTGTGACATTCCTTCTTCCAACAAGGGAACTACTCACATTCAAACCACAGGAATATGTGTATATTTTGTTTCACTTATAAAATATTGACTGGATATTTGTATCATCTAAAATTTACATGTTGAAGCTATGGCATTTAAACATTCTAGTATTTGAGAGTGAGACTTCTGGAAGTAATAAGGTCTGGAAGATGGAACTTTGATGAGAGAATTAGGAGAAAAGATAGAAAAATACTGATGACTTAGTATGTGCAGTAAAACAGCATCCATCTGTGAACCATAATGAATTCTCAGCTTCAGTTTTACTAAGAGTAAATGCAGTCTAACTTATCACTCAGTTCTATTTTTATTACATAAACTTAAAATGGTAATTTATAAACTAATAAACTCTCTTAGATATGTAGAATTTCATCATTGTAGAAATTCATCTTTGTAAATTATAGTTTTAATTTCATTTCAGAGACTGTGTTTTCAATATCTCCAGTGACCTTCAACATGGCTAACTTGAGATGATTTTTCTCATGTTATTTGTACCACTTGGCATACCCATCATGCTGGAATTCTATCTCCTTATTATTCATCTATTATTTATTGGAATGAGAAATTTGAGGCAATGTATTTCCTTGAATTTAAAAACTCTTTTACTTCTCTTTCCTCCTTCATCTTAAGTTGCTGTTATGAGTTGCTTTCTTTTTTCTTTTTTGTAATTCCAGCACTTCACCATGAGACACCTCTTTATCTTCCATGAAACTTCTCATGTGGCCTCATTTGACTGTAAATGGCATAGATATACATGTGGATTTCAGGGGAACATTATATACTAACTCCAGATTTCATATTTGATCCATAAATAATCCAAATAAAAAATAAGTATGAAGTTTTGGATGCTTCTCAGATTATTGTCTTACACACTTTCCTATCAACAAACAAAGTCAGTGGTCCCTCATTTGCTAGAGTGCATTTTCGCAATTTTACCATATCATCATATATGTCCTGCCAATTTTAGCTCTGAAAGCTTTTCCCAGATGGTTTCTACATTTCTATTTCTAGTTAATGTGTTTTGATGTAAACATTTAAAAAACTCATATTATTTAAGAGAGAGAGAGAGAGAGAGAGAGAGAGAGAGAGAGAGGGAGAGGGAGAGGGAGAGAGAGAGAGAATGTAAGAATGCCAAGGCATGACACTAGGATCAAGGTAAAAGAGCATTTTTCAGAAGTCAATTCTTTCCTTCCATGATGTGGACTTCCAGAAAACAAATTCAGATTTCCAGGTTTGTTAGCAAGTACTTTACCTAAGGAGCTGTTTTGGTGACTCTTGAAACAATTTCTTTAATATTAATGTTTACTAAACTTTTTATTTGCTTTATGAATCTCCTACAGTAAGTTTTCACATATCTAGATATGGGAGTGAAATAGAACTCATTTTCAATTTAATATTTTCCATGATTCATTTCCTTTTCCTTCCTCCCTCCCTCCCTCTCCCTCCCTCCCTTTCTTCCTTCTTTCCTTTCTTCTTTCTTTCCTTCCTTCCCTTTCTCCCTCTCTCCCTCCATTTCTTCTGTTCCTCAGATATGTCTTATATTTATGCATGTCAGCCTTATTTGTTTTCATCTCCTTTTAGTTCTTTTCTTTTGATCTCATACCTAAGAAACACTTTTAGCAGAGTATATGATATTTTATGAGTATGTGCTTGTTTTTTTATATGCAAAACCAAATTATAGTATATTCTCTTTGCTTCAAAATAAATTATAATATAGCTTCTTGTTCCTTCTGTTTATGTTTTATATATAATAAAAATGTAATCCTATACATAATAAGTACAGGTGCTGTTTAATTTTTAATAATGTGTAGATGTACATTTCATGTAATTTATACAAGTATTTCATTATTGAGATCAATTCTATTCTCTCAAGTTTCTTATAACTGTGAACAAATGGATAGTTTCACTTAAAATGTTTTTGTCTTTTATACCATGATTGTCTACAATGTATTATGCAGTAAGCTCCAGGAACACTATAGCTGAATCAAAATTCATATGCAATTTTATTTTTCACACATATTACAATATTCTTTTCAAAAAGCTATAAAAGACAAGAATGTGAAAATATTCATTTTCTTTATGTAAATATTTTTATCTGTTATTTTTTGGAAAATTTGTTATGTGATCCAATTTCCTTAATTTCTTTAGTAAAATATTGGAAGTATAGCTTTGGCTCTTAAATTAAATTAAATGTGGCATCTATCCAAAAACTACTTACAAGAATTAAAAAGAAAGGTGTAAAAACAATTCTGAAAATTCCAATATCCTCTGAGTGTGTTACAGAGGACACTGACTCTCATTCTGACAAAACAAGTGAAAGATAATATATTCAATTGCTTTTAAGACTGAACAAAAAAATTCTTTCTGGTCATTGCTACGTTTGTATTTTTTTATGTATGATCCATGCATATCTGCTAGTAACTCATGACCCATACACTTAAGTAGAAGGCTAACTTGGTGAATATGTCAGGTCTCCTCAATGTCAGCTAAGTTGTTTGAGAAGATAAGTTGTTTGAGAATCAGATAAATTAAAGTTTGAAAACATGTATCTTGTGAATTCCCTTTCTTTTAAATCTAAATAATAGGATCTATGGGAATTGTATTCATTATTTGTCTCAAAACGTGCGTTAGTAGGAGATACCTTAAAAGATTTGTTCTGAAGTATTCATTTTCATAACTTTTACTCAAACATAGATTTTGAATATCATAGATCATCAAATATATTTTAATTTTGAATGTTTCTAATTTATGAGTGATATAAGTGAATTCATATAGTTAATTGACAATGTATTTTCATTCTTAGTGGAGACATTCTATTTTTTGAAGTTTTCATATACAAGTACAATGAATTCAAATTTTATCCCTTTCTACCCTTCATATTTTTAAAAAGTACAAGTCAAATTGATGGGATATTAGCTTCTAAAATTTAAGATTTGTGCTTAAGCATACAAAAAATGGAGCAAGAAAAAGCAATGTGGATATGCAAGGATTTTTAGGTAATAACAATCTGATGATATTTCAAAATATCATAATTTTTAAGTCATTCATTGACAATTTTGCCTTCAGATTAAGTTGATGCTGATTATCCAATATTATTTCATGACTCATATATATCAATGCAAACAGTATATATTCTCTTTTAAAAGATTCCCTAGAATAGAATAAGTTTACTCATGGCATAATTTTACTTTAATGTGCTAACATCACAGTAATTATACAAGCCCATATGTTTATAACTCTTATGTAAACACAAAACAAAAAAAGAAGTCAAATGAAAATACAACACACAAAATATCCAAATTTACAACCTTAATTTAATACAACAGATGATGCTGCTTTGGTGAAATCACATCCTGTCTCAAGCATGAATTTGTTTATAACTGTTTTTGTATCAATACTGGTGTCAGGATTCTGAGGTTTATGGCTCCTATATGTTCTTCGTGGCGATTCCATTCTTCTACATCTCTGTAGTTAAATAATGCAACGACTTTATAGTAGCATGTCACGATACATTTTGACTTTATCTTAGAGAAACAAGTCACTTCTTTGTTAAACTCTGAGATCATTCTTCATAGCTGAGAATAATATAAGCAGCAATACTTGTCACCACTTTGATCTTAAAAATGAATGTAAACAAAATACAAACGGGCAGCACCTTGCTCTAAATTATCATGCCATATGAGTATATGGTCGACCCAAATATACTTATTTTAGTGTTTGCATAATAATGAAGAGAAAATAGTGAATTCCAGTAATGTAGCAGTATAAATGAAGAACTCATTACAGAATCATTCAAAACTCACCAGAGACATATGCATTATTTGTTTTCTCATTATGAGATATAAATAAAAACTCAACTTACAAAAGGACAAATAAAGCTGAGTGACTGGAATCCAGAAATCAATCTAATTTGTGGGTCATTCAATTAATTTAGTGTTGGCAGAATGAAAACATTTAGAGATTACCACGATGGAAAATGGAGGCTGTAATAAAACTCAGAATTTGCTCTTTCTGAAAAACTGCACTGGTTGATCCAGGGAATGATTCAGGACACAATGGTATAGCCATAGGTCTTGTTCTTTGGTAAGTCCTTAGCTCTACATTTCAACATTGCCTTGAAATGGAATGTGGTCCAGAAGCATGTCAATATCAATGCTCACTTGCAGAGCAGAAGACTGATAGTCCAGATTTCTGTTAACCAAAGTGAGATGAGTAGTGAGTTGGGGTTTAAGAGTATAAGCACAAAGCATAGAGAGTCTTGCTTTAAATGTAAATGTAGAAAGTCAAAAATTATAGTGGTAGCAACACCAAGTTGTATATTTTAGAATAACAACAAGTTTATATTTAAAATTTTAATTATGCTTCTCAGCTAGAGTTGGCAATTGAACACACTGATGCATAATTATTCCATAAACTATTTTAAACAATTTCTGATTAAGAAATACTGATTCCTCATATTTATATTAAACAATCATATATTCAAAGTAATGTTCAATTTGCTGAAGGAAAACCTATGAATTAAAATGGAAGTGACATGCCTTCATAAAAGCAACCCATAGCAAATGATTATCAAAAGTTTTAAGAATTCAATATGGCTTTTAAGGAATACAAAAAGACCATCACACTTTAACTTACTAGTAGTACTCAAAGGTATGGTTCTTTTCTGAGATGGTGATGATACCCCATTTACTATTTTTTAAGCAATATTTATTCAAACTGTCTGTCTTTGGCCAAGAAGGACTGTGTGTTAATTGTCTGAAGTGTAGACCTGTGAACAGAGATCAGATCCCCGCACCCATGTAAAAGTTGGACATGGCAATATGTGTTTCCAAATCCATCAATTAGATTCCTGGTGTGGAGAAAGGCAAATATTCAGGAACTGTGGTTAGTTAATCAACCTAGCTGAAATAGTTAGCTTCTGATTCATTGGGAGACCTTGCCTCAAAAAATTAACTGGCGATCAATAACAGAAGTCACTGGATATGAACTGCTAGCTTCCACGTGCTCACTCATGGATGAGAGCACCTTCAAATACAAATGCACACAAAAATACACTCCTTCACACACATACACAGAAGGAAATAAAGAACTAAGATATCTATTATATATGAATTAAAATAAATATAAAAATAAAAAACATTCTTTCCCACAATTTGTTAAAAGTTATACATTATACTTAGTATTTGTTTTTGCAAACTACTATTCATTTATTTCAACATATTATAGTAAAAAGTGTGCTCACAATAAAACTTATTAACAACTCTCATTTACTATGGCCTACAACTCAATTTTAACAACCATTGTAGCATAACCACTAAATTTGGATAGAGGTAAACAAAAGAAATTCACAATCTCTTTGAAAATGTACATCACTATGGAAGGTGTAGATACATAGCTCTGCTTATACACACTTAATTTTGAAAGAGATCTCCTGAAACAATTATAAAGAAACAATTAAATGTAAGCAAAGTTACAAGTTTCATTATTACTGTTAGAATGCCTTTGAAAAAGTGGAATATTCTCACAGTAAAATGACTGTCAGAGTTTGTTGAGGCATTTCACTGAAGTTTATATTTATGACATCGTGTAGCAATTCAGGTGACCATGTTATTTGTTTCTTAACCAGGATATTGAGCTTCCTGCTATAGATAAGAATCTGAGTATTATATCAGAAGTATTCTGAGTGAAAAATATTTCTTTAACATGTTGGTTTTCATAGCTGAGTCTTCAACTTTCTTAGAAGTTTCCTTGCTGTAGCTTAGTAAAACTAAGTTCCCTAATAACTTCAGTTTTCTAAAACTAAAAAGATTTCAAAAGATAATGATGATCACACTCTCCTGTTAAAGTTATATTTGCAGAGTGCCTACCTGTTTAACTTGTAAATACTAATTCTGTAAGGAGGGGAGCCATAATTGATTTAATTTCCAAATATTTCTTTTTCCTAATAGTATCGTTTTCTTCCAGAGTTCTAACTTCCGGGCGATTTCTTCTAAAGAGAACAGAAGTTTTGTAAATCCTCACTTCTTCTCCCAAGACTTCCAGACTCCCCCAAGTGGATATCAGAGAAACTTAGCCAAGTGCGTCTGAATAACTGACACTTCATAATGAGCTTTAATCAGCCCACATCAACTATTTTTTAATTGAAGCATGATACATGGAAAATTTCTTTTAAGTTCAATTTAACACTCCCCCATATACCCCTTGTAATTTATAATTTACTTACAAGGCTCCTGTCTCTCTCGTCAAGACGCCTCTTTTATTTTCCTTTGAAAAAGTGAAATCAAATTGTCTGATTCATTTAAGAACCTTATTATGGCGTGCCCAGTCACTGCTACACATCATTTTATAGGCAGGACACACAAAGTGGACTGCATCGCAGTCTTGGCCCACGAATCAACGAGATAAACACAGCTTATGTCAAACTGTAGGTTGCTCTGGCATAGGGAAATGAGAATGTCTGGAATCTGCTTTAACCAATTAAGCCTTTCAAGGCAAAGGAACATAAAGCCTTCAGTAAATCCATTGAAGGCACCATCTCCGAGCCTCCCACGCCTGCTATCGATCTTTTTAAGTGCCGACTAATGAGTCTGTATGGTAGTAGCAGATCTATGGTGTGTTTATACCTGATGTGGTGCTCTCATTCCACCACCTCGGAGGAGCTAAACTTACACAAAGAGAGGATCAAATGGGTGCAAGGTGGGGTGAGAGGAAGATGTTCCTTGACTTATGACTCCCTTGATACCTCAAAATGCAGCGCCACAGTCTGTTTCCACCGAAGGCTGCAGACCCCATTCTCTTACTTTACAGGTCAAGCCCAGCACTTTGTGCGCAGGAGATTTTCCAATCAGGTCGCTTTGAGGGCGAAAGCTTTTGTTCACCGCCCCTCCGCGGTGGAGGAACTACAGAGCCTTGCAAAGCCAGCGCCTGGCAGAGGCTCCTTTGCCGCAAAGCATTTCTCTCCTCAGCTTTGGCAATTTAGAAAGAACTGATTCTCCCAAGGGAGTGCCGAAGCTGGGAACACATCAATCAGGAGTCCCCGTTTCTACCTTCTGTCCACTTCCACTCGCGTCGACACAACTCCTCACCCCCCCGGCATTCTCCATGCAGCACTTAGGATAAGTGGGCGTGGGGGGAGAGAGACCCTCAAGTCTCCATGTCAAAGGTACATGGAAAACACAGGGAATCCAGCACATCCAACCCAAGTGGGCAGGATGCTCTCCAGAGAGGAGCTGCGACTGGCACCTGCTGTGGGGTTCGCGGCAGTTGGTACTGAATTATTAATTAATTTATTTTCCTCCTTGCCCCCGCCCCCATCCCAACTGGCAGACTAGAACCCCCCTTCCCTCCGCCCGCACCTTGCAGGAGTCTCGCACTTGTCCGTGGCCGTCGCCTCCTGGCCCCGTGTGGCCGTGGCGCGGTGCGGGGCGCTCCCACTCGCGGCCGGCTGGCGCGGCCGTGGGTCCCGGCGGCGGGGGAGGCGGCGGGGGGGGGGAGGCGGCGGGTGACAGATGTACTCCTCTGACAGCTCTCAGTATCAGCCCAGTGGCTCCCTGCCATTGGCTCAGTGCAATGGACCGGCAACGCCGCTCACTATAATAACACTCATGCCTGCCAGCGGCTGCAACTCGGAGCGCGGGCGCCGAGCGTGGGGGATGCTGCTGCCGTCGCCGCCGCTGCCACTGCCGCGCGGGCGGCTCCCGCTGCCCGGCTGCGCCCAGCCGCCACGCGGGCTCTGACCACTCGGGGTCCCTCGCCGCCGCGTCCTCCCATCGGACTTGGTGTCCCCCGCGCCCACCCGCGGACGAGCACTCGGAGAGACCCCGCGGCTAGCGCGGCCAGCATGTGCAGGCGGCGGAGCCGTGGCGCGCACCGCACCGGCACCCCGGCATAGGGAGCCCGGCTCCCCGCAGCCAGCGCCCAGCCCCGCCGCTCGCCCATCACGCCCTCTCCTGCCCACCCTCCCGGGCTCGCGCTGCGGCTGCGGGCGCGGGTGCGTGGAAGCGGCGGCTGCGGAGGAGAGGCGGCGGCTGCCCCATGGAGTGTTACTACATTGTGATCAGCTCCACGCATCTCAGCAACGGACACTTTCGCAACATCAAGGGAGTTTTCCGGGGCCCCCTCAGCAAGAACGGGACCAAAACTCTGGTAATTGCGCTCTCTCTCTCTCTCCCTCTCTCTCCCTCTCTCTCCCTCTCTCTCTCTCTCTCTCTCTCTCTCTCTCTCTCTCTCTGTCTCTCTCTCTCTTTCTTCTCTTGCTCTCTCTCATCTAAGGACATTTGGTGGAGACTGGAGATTACTGGTTACTAGGTTTTGGCGCTCTTACGATTTCACTTGGTTTGGAATGCATTCGTTATTCATTTAGCTGATGGGCAGGGGTGAGAATTAGGTGTAGGGAAATGAAGGACTCTCAAGGGATCTATGATTTGCGGCTTTCTCTGACACCTCCACAAAGCTCTGCACGCTCTCCATCTCGCTCCATAATACTGAAGATCATCACAATAGCTCCTTATTTCAAAGAACCCCTCAAAAATAGAAAAGCACCTTTAGGCTAAGTGAGATCATAGTATTTTTCAGTTTAGGGAGCTGAAGGTAGATGGGGGTGTAGGTGTCTCTGATGGAGACAGGGAGGGCGTGTGATTGTGGCACATAGGAAGTGGCAGTACTGATTGATGGGCTGAGAGAGAGTTTGCATTGCTGCTCTACCCTAAAGGACTGATTGGCACTAAACTTCTCTAGTAAGAAGTTGTCGGTACTGGGCTCAACCTAAGGATTCTGTGGCACAGGCTGTCAGCTTCTTGCTGTACAGAGTTGGAAGTAAGTGTGAAGGGTGATTGATTACCATGCCACAATTAGGGCTACTAGAAAACAGGTTAGACAAACGGACGCATATAGATCCTGGAAGATTCTCACTAGACCACAGAGCTTCCTCTTTTAGCATCCAGAAGAACAACACTCCTGATTGGTGGAAGAAGATGTGCTGAGCATAGAGATAGTGCAGGGGATGGCTCCTACATTCTATCCAGATTCTGTTACCAGCAGTCTGCCCTACAGGACCAAAGCTTTTCAGCAGGCATCTGGAGAACTATACAATCTCATAGAGTGGAAGGATAGAGTGATTTCTCATGAGGATAAGTACTGGAGACTCCAGCCAAATCACGGTGACAGTATACAATCTTAAGATTTCCTGTTGTCTGGCTTCATTTGTACTAGGGACTTCACTCTCCTTTTAGCTCCATAGTTGCTTATCCAGAATGGTTAGAAATTCAAGGAACACTTAATACAAAAGTACACATATATTCTTTATCCCGTTGTTTTTGAAAGTTTTCACCTGCATTTTCCAGTGAATTGAGACACACGTGGGGGTATGTTTCTTTCTCTTTGTCTTAGACATGTTGAAGCTCACCTTTCAATTCACTAGAGACTTAGAAGTACAGGACTACTTTGACGTTTTTACTGTTCTGGATGTGACTGTTTGGTGTTACTGAGGAAAGTTTTCCAGTACTAAGGAGTAGGCTCAAATGAGAGCAATTACCGACCTGTCTGAACTCCAGGTAAGGAATTCAACTAATATTTTGAAGGAAAAACCTTTCATTCTGAAGAAATGAACTATTTCCTTCAATATATTTTACCATATCTACTAAGTCAAGTTTCCTTTAGAGGAAAAGAAAACCACAAACAAGATGCCATTCCACAGCTACTATAATGATGCAGGCTGCTGTTAAAGTACTCAACAAATCACATAGAAAAATAAGCAATTATCAACGAAACATCATCTTGCTTTTTTCAAATTCCTGACTGTGGTTTGATTTCGTCATGCTATCTTTATTGAGTGTTTAAGGTTTATTAATTCTTCACCACTTATGTTGATAAAAAGCCCATTAAAGATTAGCTTTGCCTATGTAACTTCTGATTAAAGTGGGTGGATAAAAAGTAGCCACTTAAATGAAGTGAATAAATCCAAATGTAATTAAATGTCAGAAACAACAAACAGGAGTAATGCACTCTGAAAAAACTTTCATCTTTTTTTTTCCCCTTTGATTATAATGGCAGAAACTTTAAGAGACAATCATGACATACTTCCAGATTGTTTCAAGGCTTTCCAGTGAGTCTTCTGGTTTTAAGATTTATACTGGGTGGATGATGTATATTCTTACACTGCAGTGTAGTTATATTTGAAAATATTTTTTATAAAAAGAGAACACATATAGACACTTTTTATACTTTCTGATGAGTTTTCCTATAGAAAAAGTGAGATATATGCTTGTTCTAAACTAAAATGGAAGATAGTCTAGTTATTCATAAGGGAATGGTTTAATTATTAATATCCAGACCTATATAAAAATGAGTTAATTACAGCTCTCAGGATGTTATGAGGATTTAATATCAGCTAAATTTTGTTGTCACCTGATTATACCTAAAATTTTGATTAATACTAACTTTAATAAAACATTAGCCTAAAATAAATGTGTATGGCCATATGTATGACACGGTAAGATGTTTCATGTTAGAATTTATAAATAACAGGTCTTTTCATTTCTTATTTTTAACTAGTAAAATAATCTGCCTTTTTTTACAAAGTAATAATCAAGAGATGTTATGTACTCTGTTTTACATTTGAGGTATTTAATTTTAGCCTTTAAAACAAAGGATTTTAGTGATATAATAAGTGACCTTTTTATATGTTTGTTTTGTTATTTCAGGAAAAAACAACTTAGAGGATTTCAGGGAGAAGTAATTTTGATTTGCCTCAATAAGTTTATCTTCAATTAGTAGATAATATAAGAGTATTTTGCTTAAACTAATTTTAATGAAAAATAATCGTTTAAAATTTTATAACTTTATTGTATTAATTTAAGATGCAGAATTAATACAGTGTCCTGTCATGAACACAGTTACTTATAGAGTAATAAAATTAGTTCAAATTTCAA
Source organism: Typhlomys cinereus (assembly GCA_023101885.1). NCBI lineage: Eukaryota > Metazoa > Chordata > Mammalia > Rodentia > Platacanthomyidae > Typhlomys > Typhlomys cinereus. Next base: position 4,331,932 of record JALPQD010000020.1, read on the forward strand.
TGATATTTAGCTAATGTTTTCAATCCTAAATCTAAGTATGTAAAGATGTCATCAAATTCTAAAGTTCTTTCCAAAGATTTCTTGCCTTCCAAACATAACATTCTGAACCATGAGAGAAAGGATACTTAAAGACTTAGATACTTGTTTATCTTTAATCTATTCAAGAACTTTTTCCATTTAGCAGTTTTAATTAAAATTTTTTAAATTTCCATTTTTTTTATCATGCTCTACAAGAGTAAACTGATTTGCTTGCTATGATTTAAGTTGCAAATTGAATCAACTCTTGACATGGCTTTAATGATAGAAGAAACAAACAAATAAATTATAAGTAAACCAGAATATTTCTGCATAAGCTGTCAGGTTTAGTGACATAGAATAAAGCTTATGTTCCATGTAATTTATATTTTTCATTTAGATTGTGTGAACTATTTATTTTTTGATAAAACACTGAATTATGTGCATTTTATTGCAAATAAACCACAGAAATCACTGGCCATACATTTGAAATATTTAATACATATAAACTCTAAAATGTATTTATATAGAATTTCAATATATAAGTATACATCACTTTTGAAGTGAAGGATTTTGACTTTGTAATCTTTGAAGTCATTATTAATTTCTTGTTTACATTCTCTTTGTTGCTCAGCATTTTTGTATTTCATGGAGTTAAAACAACTCCTCTGACTATGGAATTTAAAAACTATGATTTTGATGTCACACAGCTTATCAATGCTATAATGTAGATTTGATAATGTATTCTAAATTATGGAGTCTGTCAGTGTGACAATAGTTGTCAGTGTGACAATGCAATTAAGAGATAGCTTTGTGCCATATGTTTGATAGGAAGTATTTTACTTAGGGAAGTATGGATATATAGTTTTAAGTTTAAAGAATAATTTAATCTAAATTTATTTTAATTCTTTTTTAAAATGTACAAACATCACTAAATTCTAATCTAGGTGCTAATTTTAATATCAGAAGTGCCAGGTTTAGTAAGAAAGAAAGTTTATTCAGTAGCAGATTCTCTATAAATTTGCAATTTAATTCAATCCGTTTTATCAAGTCAACTTAATTGGAAGAAATACAGGCTTTGTATGTAACACATTCATTATGATCTGCTACTGAGTGCTCAGTGATGCTTCTACTTATTTTGATTTCTTTAAAAAGTTTAAAAGGTCTTCACATCTTTTCAAATGTTTGTAAGTTTCTTGTCACCCAGGACATTTTTATGTTAACTTTGGAAAAAATCTGAAAGAATTCTTATTTTATTGTTTTTATATACACAGGAAATAAAAAAAATCTCTTAAATCCCTGAGCTATAATATGCGGTCTTTTAGTTAAATTTTCATATAAGAATAGCATTTATTTCTCCTGTAATTTTCAAAAATTTTCTATGTCTCCTAAACAATAAAATTTTAAAATCTACCCACCTGGTTGAAACCAATTTGGATAGTAACTAAGATTGTTATAATGAAGAGAATGTTTACTGGGTTGGTGATGGGGAAAAACTAACATTGATTGATTATATTGATACATTCTCATCCAAGAATTTTCTTAAAGACAGTTATTCAATATCTGTTAACTTTGCAAATTGGTAAACTTGTTTGTGTAACTAATCATTGTATATTCTACTAAATTTCTTTTAAACTTATTTATTCAGTATTAAAGACAAGGTGGTATATATCACTTTAGTTAACTACATGTGGTATTAGCTTTGTTTTTATTAAAACCTGGCAAAAAGTTTTAACAATCATTTGTTATATATATATAATATATATAATATATATGACCATATTATTCAAATAAAGAAAATGACTGTCAATTTACTTTTATTTTCATGACTAACATACATACACAGTGTTTTAAAGGATGTTGTTGTATAGTTAGAGGAAATTGAGTGGTGACATAAGAACTAGTGTTTATCTCACAGTTGTGTACCAATACTATATGAGTGATTAATGTTAGCAATGGTATTTCTTCTTAAAATACAACTCAGCAAGAGCTTCTAGAAACACCTAATCTAGTGACTTCATGGAGTTGTCTTCAAGGACATTTTCATGTTATTTAGTACTTTGTAATGTGCACAATGTTTTAAGGTATTTGAGTTTCAATGTCAACTGAAAAGTAATGTGCTTTTTGCTTACCACTTTTAAATGGCCTTTTATCTTCCTTCCTTCTTCTTTCTTTTCCTCTTTTGCTCCCTCCCTTCCTCTTCCTCTCGCTTCATTCTTTTTCTTCTCTTTCTCCCTCCCTCCTTTCTTCCTGCTGTGGAAATATAAAATCAGATATATTAACTTGCATTACAAGAATGCATTTACAATTCACATAAGTCTTTGATCTAAGAGTCCAAGTTTCCTATAGAAAGATAAATTTTTGTTTGTCCACGTGCTCTTCAATTTTTAGAAAATTAATGGTATCAAAATATTTGTAGCATATTCATATATTCTGCTAGTATTTCCAATGATATGTTCAATTGTTGATAGTATTTTATTAACCAAATATACTGTTGTACAGTCAAAATAAAAACCATAGATGTCATTAAGGTTGATTTATTTCTCATTTAGCTTGGCAAATTTGGTCTGGTGTAGAGTTCACAGGGGCAGAGAGTACTTAGTTAACATGTATGAGGGCTTGTACTCAGTTCCTAATAAAAATAAAGTGAAGATGGTTCAGGGGTTGAAACCTTTGCCTCAAAAATGGTCTGTATTTCTGTCCCTGGACGGTAATGTATGAAAAACCTCAGAGTGAACAATAAGGAGGCAAAAGCAATCCAGGATGATTTGACCTCCAATGGCACAAATATTCAAGTATGCTCAAGTGCCCCCTTGTACATGCACACACACACTCTAAAAAATAAGGTAAAAAAGTAAGGCAGAACACTATAATTTTGATCATTAGTACTTTAGATATTTTCTTATTATTTTTAATATTTTAAATCAATTTGCATATAATTGCATTAATTTATACTTAAACATGATTCATACTTTGAAATGTATGGTTCTTATAACATTTAGAAAAAATTTTATAAATAATGTCACAGATAATGCAAATCATATTTTAGGTAATTGTTATAAAGATTCATTGTTGCAACTATTTCCTGCAGTGACTGTGTTGAAAAATGATATTACTATTGAAGGCTTTGTCCTAGAAGTTGGATTAAACATTGCAGAGAAAAAAAATTTTCTGTGATATATTGATGAAAAATTTATGAACAAATTTTAGGATTCTGTCTCTCACATTTTATATTTCCAATCACAAAAATACGACTTAAAATATAATTTTGTTAGATTTTTCTAATAAAATTCAGCCTGAAATTATGTGGTCTCTTTCATCCCACTCTAAATCAGCCTTTGCCTTCAAGAAAAACTTCACATATATATTTCTAGTGATGTTTTTCACTGGCAAGCTTTCATTAGTTTTCATGAATTTATTGTTCTTACACTTCAGAGCACAATGTAAGACAATACATAATTTATACTCCATCTTAGTTTACAAAGTGAAAAAGTCCATTACTAGACGTATTATTCTAAACTCTTTCATAATGATTTGGCATCATTGGAAGAAAGTTGCATACTTTCCTGTTGCATACTTTCTTCAATGGAAGTACATTTCATATAGCAAATGTTCATGATAGGAGTGACTGGCTTCAATTATGAAAAAAAAACTTTATATAGCCATAAAACAATGAACTTTATTGGATGTGATGGATAGTAGCCACTTATTTAATCAAATACTAATTGCATTACTCTAATGTATTTTACAGAGGTAGTTAACATATTAAGTCAGTTGACTTTAAGTTTAAAGTGCATTATCTTGGCTAATGTGAGCTGGCTTCATGTAATCTGTTAATAATCCTTTAGAGCAAAAAATGAATTTCTTATAAAGAAGAAATTTTGTCCAAACTGCTTCATCAGCTTCTGCCTGAGTTTCTGTCTGAAAAAGTGACTTTTCTCCTATATTCATTGAATGAGTTTCTTAATATGAATTATTTTTCTGCACACACACACACACACACACACACACACACACAGACACACAATGTTATACTATTTCTATTTAATTAAGGAATTTAATTACCAGCCCATAACAGTGTTTTTATATTACAGTGATTCAGTGATTGCAGGTTGAAAAATACAAAGATAGAAAAGACTGTAGTAAAAGAATTTATATAAATCATTTTGGGATATAATATGAAATAAATGACCATTTTTGTGGGTATAAGATTTGGGGGGAAGTAGGTGTGTTGGTGGCATCCATGCGGAGGTCAAGAGTCTTTTATCTTATTCCAACTTCATGTGAATTTCATGGATTTAACTCAATTTATCACATGTTCATACATTTCTTCTACAGCTGATCCAATTTGCTTACCGCAAATATTTATTCTCTATGCCTCTCCAGGATGGGGTGTTCTAAGGTGAAAGTGCTGACTGATTTTGGATTTATGGTGAAGATCTTCATTTGTTATATCCTTACATGATCAGGAGAAAAAATCGAGGGGAAGTTATCTATGTCTTAGAACAGCATGAAAATCAGTCAGGAAGGTAGATGCTAGAGATCATCATTTCTGTCCAAAGAACACATGTGTTTTTCATTTTTTAACATTTATTTTACTTATTTGGTCAACTCTTTCTCTCTCTGGTGTGTGTGTGTGTGTGTGTGTGTGTGTGTGTGTGTGTGCACATGCACATGCATGTGTATGGAGCTGAGAATAGAAATGATGGATGGGACTCAGTGTTATTCCACTGTGTGGTTTCTGGTGACTAAACTTGGGCAGTCAGTCTTTGAGACAAACACGTCTTTACCTGATGAGCATTCTTGCTGCTCAAAGACCTTGTCTTCTCAGGCGATTACTTTGACAGGTTCTCAGCTGATTGGTTTGGAAGACACAGAGAAACAATCAATAATAACCATCCAAATCATAGTATCTGTGTTCCTCAGATAAGAAATCTGAAAGAAATGTAAGGGGAATGATTTGCTCTTGTTCCACAAAATAGTGGAAAATATCAGAATCTTTGAGGTTTGCCATATATTTCATATAATTCATGGGAACATGTGGTTTTAGGGTTATTGGGAGATGCATGTAACTTTCAGATAAAGAAGGAACTTAAAGGTAAGGCATCTGCCTTGAATGTTGTTTTACATTCCAATACCAGTAAAAGAAAAATGGATGGGATAAAGTTGGGGTCTCCTTTTTGTCTAATGAAAATGTTTCAGGTAATTCATTAAAGAAATTATCCTTAGAAGTTGTACAGGGCCACCTTCAAGGTAGTTCCTTGAAACTGGTATTTATCAAATCACTTAGTGATGAAGACAGTCTCTTGAAAAAGTGCTTATGTGGTAGAGAAAAGAATAGCTCCTACTCTAGAATTATTCTTTTGCATCCATTTTGGAATATCTGAATATATACTTCCATAATTAAACAGTGGTGGCAGCAATGGGATTTTATCACCACGTGGGACTCAGCTCATTTCCTAATCAAGCCTCTGTGTAACTTCCTGCAACACAAACACTGAACACAAAATACACTCCTAAATAATATTTTATGCAAAATTCTCATACATTAACCTGCAGGTAAGCTTTATCTGATGACTAAAGTCCAGGCTGAAGAAGACAATCTTAATTATATTTCCTTTACCTGTGATTTGGGTCCTGATGCAGCCTCTAGGTATATATTCTTTTAAAATATACCTTGATTTTTTAAATTTTACAAGCATATTGAAGATTCTCTTCATGCCCACTCTCTCCCATTCTCCTCCCTTCCCTTCAATCAATCTATCCCTGAGGTCCAGGTAGGAAGAGAGGAAACATTCTCATGTAAAGCCAGACCCATGTCCTGGAGGGTTCTGCCCTCGGCATCTGTCTCTCATTTATGATATTCATACTTAAATCTACCTTAAGACAGTTTTTAATTGAGTCCAATGTTTATAAAAATTTAAGGATGTAAGACAACTCTTCTCTAAAAGAACTTCTCAGTAGTGTTTGTTAACATCTCTTTGATTAAAGAGGTAATGTAGACAAAGGTGGGAATAATATATCTTAAATGAATTTATTAATAATCTGGGTAAAATCAATGTATGAGAGCAAGAGAAAGAGGGAAATAATGAGACAATAAATGTCTACATCATCTTGCCATGAGCTACTGACTGTTCTAAGTTTAATTATCATTTTAAAAGGTGGCAATGTGTACCTAGAACATGAGTTTGTGGATCATAAATGATGCGTAGTAACTTACACAAGGATTGACACCAAAATCTTAGTAAGTAGCAGTGGTTTGTTCTAATATTCATTTTTTGTATTAGCATCTCATTTAACCAATTCTATAATTTGGACTTTTTTTTACTAAATTACAGCACATTTCTTTCCTCTTTTCCTTTGTACTATATTTATATTTTTGCCACAGAATGCCATTGACTGAATGGCATCCATATATGCAAATGGAAATTGATTTCTCATTAAGTATGAGGTTTGAGACATGTTGCTGCCTCACATGGGCTTTTCAACTTTAACCTAATACTTCAGAAGGAGGCACTAGAAACTTCTCAATAGTCTTTATAAGAAATTCTCCTAGCATCTATGCAATCTATAGGGAAGATGCCTATCGAGCTATTATTCTCTGAGAGGATCCTTTCCCCAAGGCATCACATGCATGATATGATTCAAGCATATTTGTGCTTTGTGGACATGAACATTCATGCTGTAGAATCTGGTTCATCAGTGGGATTCCTTGCTTACCTCAATCAAATGGTCATTTTTCACAAGAATTATGCTCTAAATTTGAGAAGGGAAACATTCTAGGAAATCTTTCTAATATCAGTCATTTCTCCTTCTTACTAACTTCATGGGATTATATGGTAAAGCTGACTATTTGGGAGCTCTTTGAATTTCTTCAAGAGCTCTTCAATAGTGACTGTAATTCTGATGGAGGACCCTGCAGTTTTGGTGTTACACAATTAATATTTACACTAGGGGGCGACATAGCATTTTCTCTTTCTCAGATTTAGTCATACTAAGTAAATAACTAAAGATTAACAACATTGTCAAATACAGCTATCACAATCTATTAGCTAAAATTCACTCAGAAATGTACTTATCTTGGAAGTCATGAACTTGTGATAGAGGTGCTTTGTGTTTTACTTTCATTCTTCACCACACAGGCATTTCTGACAGCTCTGTTCCTCAGTTGCATGTGATACACTTAATGAAATTGTGCTTCTGGGGAGCTATGACCAAATGTGCTTCATAGACTGTCATTCTTTTTTTATTATTTATTCAATTGTGCATGTGTGTGTATGTGTGTGTGTGTGCGTGTGTGTGTGTGTGTGTGTGTGTGTGTAACCACGGGCGAATTCGGGAACTATCATGGACCACCTCCATCTCCTCCTTGTTTATTCTGCCCGGGGATTCACAGGCTCCGCCCTACCAAGACCAGAAAAGCCCCGGCTTCTGCCCGGTGTCCAGTATCCAAACTCAGGACCTTCTGCCTGCAAGGCAGAGACCTAACCCCTGAGCCACCTCTCCAGCCCCGACTGTCATACTTAAATGTGTCAGTTTTTCTTTTCTCAGTACTATTACATCACTACTTTCATATTTCTTAATAACAAATTCATTTTAATCTCATAATTAATTTGAAATGAAATTTGGCTGACATTTGCTGACACAGCAGAAATAAAAGTAGAACTTACTGAAGACTAAAGAGTTAAAATGCAAAGAATGTATAGCTTTTTAAAATTCCTTCTTGTTCTTTTCCCAGTTTACTTGAAGGAAAATGATTTAATTAATATGTTTTCATTCTGTGAAATGCAGTTTTATTAATTTTCCTACCCAACGTACATGTACTTACATCATTCCTTGTTATCTTGAACATTACAACTGATGTAGGTAAACCAGGTGAAAATACACATGAACAAATGCCCAAGCTCTATTAATAAAATATTCTCCATCCCAAGTGCAATTTCACTTGTCAAGGTAAAGTGAACATTGTGTGAAGCAGCACAGATTTATATTTTTTCAGTAATCATTGTCAAATTATTGATTCAACATAAAGACTGATATTTACGGATCAGAAGCATGAGGAATTGATCTTAAAGTATTCAAAAATTCAAGAGGCTTTTTTGCAGGTAGACTGAGAGTGTCAGAATTTTAAGTGTGCATAACTATGTGCTGGGGTACTGCTAGGCTGTATTCAAGACATTCTATGTCATATTACATTAAAAGAAGGAAAGAATGGAGAAAATAATGATAAACAAAAGGAAATTGATCATCTTTGGTACAAAGCTTACCATAAGTTAATGATGAAACGTATGATGAAAGATTTATTTGCAATACTTAATTACTTTAATTAAAGCACTAATGTCAATAATTCATTCACATATGCTATAGAAAATATATCATTTTAGAGACTTTCTTCTATTGTCTGAGTACCTTGAGTAAAATTTGGATAGTGTTGATTTATAACCTCAAAAAAAGACATACTGGAGACATGCACACTCTGAGAAAAAAATCATTTATATTTTCTTTCCTGTCCCCCTTCATTATAGTTACCACTCCATTTTCTCCTTCCCTTTATACCTCTTAATAATAGAAGATACTACCTTATAAGTGTCAGCATATAAGGATAACTCATGTTCCATAGGAAATTCTGAGAATCCCACTAGAAGCTTTAGCCAAGACCAGTGATCAAAACATTTATTTTTCATCTGGAAAATAACTGATGTTTTCCACTTAGCTACCTGACACTATATCAGAAGTTTGAAATTAATCTTCATAAATGAGTGGAAACATAGATATGCTTAAAAATTTTAAAAAGGAGAGAGGACTGAGAGAAAAGGGGGAGAAATAATTAAATCTTATGCAGTTGAGAATGTTTGTTAGCTTAGGTAACTGCATTATGCCATTTTTAGTTTTCCTTGGCACAATCTCAGTGGATACTATGGTCATATCCTACACTACTGCAATTTGGATAACTCACATTACTACTTACTTGTTAAATACAGAAACATTTTCAGTGTCAGGAAGTTCTCTATGTGCTCCTGAAATATTTGTTCTTAGGATTTGTAAATTATCCTATGACTGTTATCTGCAGAATGTATCTTTAACACACCTAGCTTTATATATATATAACAATTTCAAGCTCTATAGTGAACAGTAAGGTAATTAAGGTTGTTTTAGCTTGTAATGTAATAAATGCAAAACACAAACAATTTAGAAGAATAGGAGGATTTTAATGGCTCATGGTTCCAGATTACTGTTCGTCACAGCAGGAATATCTTGCCAGAATCAAGAGTTGAAAGAACCAGTCACATCACAGCTTAAGATGTGACAAGGATCAATGCTAAACACTTGCATTCTCAATAGCCAACTTACCAAATGTGGTAAGCAATTTTCACTATCTTATTTATATGTTCAAGGAATACTTTGATCCACAAAGGGCTGGGGTTCCTTATCCTTTATGTATCAGCCATGCAATTAAGATAATAAAAGCTTTCTCAGCAGTCTGTCTTCACTCTGCAATTCCTCATAGGTGTGTCCCAAACTGAAACTAACTGGCAGAGTAAATTTTTTTTCTCCCTTCCATCTGGAAACTTGAGTTTTGACACATGACCAAGAAGTAATATTCAAAGGCAGGACAAGATGGCGCAGTCAACTGGAGACACTTTGAGGAAACTGCAAGATAGCTGGGAGAAGAGCACGGCGACAGTGTCAGAGCTCCTGAAGTGCCTGATCTCTGCTGTCCAAGCCCATCATGTCAGTGGCAGAATAGTGGTCAGATAGGAGGGTTTTGAGCTTCTCAGCGAAACTGTTTCCACAGAGGCACCCCTGATTGTGCAAGCTGCCCAATACCTTTTCAGAAAATGTATGCTAGGCTTTTTTTAGGTATTTTTTTTTTAAACTGGAATCCTGACTAGGGATGACAGTAGAAATTGACTTTTTATATTTCCTTTGGTCATGTTGAATTTTTTCAATTTTTCACTTCATTTGATTGCAACTTTTCCCTTCACGTTTTCAACACTAAATAATTGAAAAGGTTTTTGAGCTAGTGACATATTGATTTATTTCATTTTATTTAAAATTTTTAAATTTTTCCTAGTTTCATAAGCATATTGAGTGCTAATCCCTGCCCCCCCTCCTTTCCTTTTCTCCTCCCCTTTCTTTCTCCCTTCCTTTCATCAATCAATCCCACTCCCTCCCTCATGTCTTCCCGACTGTCCACTTCTGTGGGCACCCGGATTCCCTCTGGATTGTCTACTCCTGTGGTGGTTTAGGCCTCTATGGTATACCAAGTGGCCCCTTCTCTTGCCTTCCCACTGATAAAAGCCACTACCTTTTACTCATCCAATCCTAGCCCCCAAGGTTTCCACTGGATGTAATTATCTCTCATAAGATCCTATTCTATGGGGACATGTTGGTATTGTAGTCACTATGGTAATCTGGTAAGGACAAGTCTTATTACAGTGAATTCCTAGATGCAGCAGCCCTGCCTTGATTGGAATGTTTTGTCTAACAATGGACCTTCCCATTTTTAGGCTCTTACAATCTTACCTCCTGCTCTTCTGCAAGGTTCCCTGAATCTTAGAATGGGAAGAGATTAGGTTGGCCTGATTCTTAGTAAGCATTGCAGTGTCACCAATATTCTGAATTCTCACTGGCCATTGTTGTCCATTTCACTAACTGTCCTAAGTTGCGTCCTGTTATGGTGTTGAAATCCTCTACTTCTGTTGTAGAAGATTAATGCTGAGTACTCTTCCAATCTATGGGTATAAAAACAGGTATTTATAGAGCAGTTTGGTGAATTGCTTTCCTACCTATAGGTTCATAGTCTGTTTTTCCGTAGTGATCTATTTCTTTCCCTTTCATAAATTCTGGTTCTAATTAACAATAACAGGAATGAATTCCATTCTGACAAGCACACTTTACATTCCATAAGAAAGCTGTTGGCTGTCTCATAATACTGCTACATGGTATCTGATGCCATGGTGATTTTCATTACAAACTTACAGATCTCACATGTTGATAAGGCCTTTGATTGTTTCTTTCCCCCAGTAGTTTCTACATTATTCCTTGGTACAATGTGAGCTATCCAACAAGGAAAAAGCTGTCAGGCCAGTTGTAGATGATGTATTTGCCCATGTTATGTCATCCATATGTGTTGCATCTTCAGTAAAAGGGTCTTACTGTCAGGTTTTTGGAGGACAACCAAGAGCTATGGCAAAAGCCTATTAATGTTTGAGTGCCTTTGAGACCGCTCTGACCAACAACTTATCAGGAAATGTCACATTCCTGTTACTTCTAGTATAGCTTTGTATAGTATACTATTCTATAGTATACTATTTGTATAGTATAGTATAGCATAGTATAGTATAGTATAGCATAGCATAACATAGCATAGCATAGCATAGTATAATATAGTATAGTATAGTATAGTATAGTATAGTATAGTATAGTATAGTATAGTATAGTATAGTATAGTATAGTATAGTATAATATTGTCACTGGGGTCTAAGTGGACCAAATCAGGGGATTTTTTGTTTGTTTATTTTTCCTGTTTTCCTCTCTTTGTGCTCCTCTGCATATGGATTATCGCTTCTTGTCTCCATTCCTTTTTAAAGAATTTTTTTTTGACATTTTACTAGTATTGGAGATTCCTATGAGGATGTCTTCCACAATCTTAGGGTTTTTCTATAGTCTGTCTGTCTGTCTTATATCCCACCTAAAGCTGTTATATATCATAGTTTCTGTGTTCTTGTATATAAATAGAAAAACTGGAAGTGTATGACAAATGTTTTAAAGAACATTAAATTATATACAATTTCAACGGAAATTCTATATAGTGGATAGGTAAGTGGATGAATAGAGTTGCTGTACAAATTATCAAAGTAAGAGACATTCTTAATGTCTTTCGTTTTATTTATTTATTTATTTATTTATTTATTTATTTATTTTTGTGCGTGTGTGTGCATCGGAAGACACTGTGTATCCCCGTGGAGGACCAAGGGTGGCTTTGGGAACCATCCTGGATTGCTTCTCCCTCTTTTTTGCTTCACTCTGGAATTTCCCCAGCTCTATCCACCAGGGCCAGATGTGCAGGCCTCCACCCTTTCCAGCTGGGGGATCTGATCTCAGGAACTTCTGCTTGCAAGACAGAGTTTTAACCCCTGAACCATTTCTCAAGCCCTGTGTCTTTCCTTTTTGAAACACAGTGTGCATCTTTCAGATAAAACATAAGTAGAGAATGGATTGTTAAAGAGACCAACTAAATTAAAGTGCTGGAACTGATCAAAACAAAAAGAATGGCACCCGATATCAGTTTTTATACATAATTTTTTATTTATTCAACTGTAAAACTCAGAGTCCACCAAGAAGTTCATGAGTATTATCAGAAAGGTTAGTAAGTGCATGGTGGCCCTCACTTCAAAGCCACTAATCTTAATGTGTAGTATGCTATTCAGGAATCTAGCTTTCTAAGACCTCCCCTCCCAGGTGAATTGCTTTCTGGGAATAAAATGAGTCTGGCTTGATTTCAGTGGAGATGAGCCAGGGCTTTCGGATGTCACACATTCTTACTTAGCATGAGAGATGAAGCCAAGCTCAGCCCATCATACCTTTTCTGTCATTCTTCACAAATGATGCTTTAGGGAGCTTGTAGCTATGTGATTTCTGTTGTTAAAAAAAATGAAGAAACAAAACTGGAAAATGTTTAATTGGAATAAATGGCATACATGATTTTTACAGATTGCCACGTTTACAAAAATGAAAGAAATACAAGACTACTTTTTAATTAAAAAGATTAACAGCTTTAGCTTTACCTTTACAAGACTATTTAGGTAGTTTGGACATTATTTTATTAAATTATGCTTTGAATGTCATATTTTCTATAGAAATTAGAGATAATAATGAGCTGTATAACTTTTCAAAAAATTGAATGTATTGTATCACAAAGCAATATATTCAGCACATAAACTAAAATAATCATCTTGCCATTTAAAAAATAGAAATGTATGAAGGTGAATTCTTTCAAGAAATTTAGAATAACTCTGGTCACTTCTCTGAAAAGCATTCCATAAGTTTAGTAATTAGATAGCAAAACTTACTTGCAAAATCATATAACAAATAATAACTTTTTTGAAAATCTCTTTGATTTATTCTAAAACATATTTTACATTACAAGTTCATGTCTCCAAATTGAATAAGTTATTTTATTTTTCCAATAAATAATTTACATCACATCCAATGCTAACAATAAAGGAAAACATGTGATTTGATTAATACAGCTTCACAATATTTTTGCAAGTCAGAAAACATTCATGATAGTGACTAGGCATTATACAAGTTCATTCATATTAACTATAATTATATTGGTGATATACATACTTCAGAGACTCATATTAACATATTTATAGCCATATGTAGTCCATTATTTAGCTTTTTGAAGAAAATTCGAAACATTTTTAATATTTAATATTTTAATTTGCATATTCAGATACTATTTTATTTAAAATATAATTTTTCTTCCATTTACTTATTTTACTGTTTGTCCTTTACTTTTCCAATTTACTTTTCTTTGTGGATGTAGGTGTTTGTACATGTGATATTTTCTATGTACAGGTAAACATATATGTTACCTGTGTTAAGTGTGAAAGTCAAACAGTGACTTAAATCATGAACTTCTCCAGTAGTCTACCTTTATTATAAAGACAGGTTCTGTTGCTGAATTTTGAGCTCAGAGACTCAAAAAGACTAATTGTCCTTCAAGCTGCAGGGATCCTGTCTCTGCCACGCAGCAACAGAACAGGTATGTGTTTGTCTTCTGATTGAGTGCTGTGGATACAAACTTAGGCCTTAATATCTACAGGGCCAGTGCTCTGCTGACTGAGCTTCACAGCCATTTGTTATCCTACATTTTTGGTATCAAAATCTTGATACATAGTTAAATTCATTCTTCCCCATTTGTTAGTATATCAAGAAGTGCTCATCAACAAATTTTCAGATTTTTCTTCTTAGAACATCGTCTTAGATAATTGAACAGAAACTAAATGAGATTAATTAAAGTACCAAATAATGAGCATCAGGTACTGTTTAGCGAAATACATGAATTTAGCTAGAGTCACAATTTAAAATATTTTTCTAGTCCTACCGATTCATTTTTTCAATTTTTCACTTGAGCATTTTTATATGTGGTATTTGCAATCTCTTTTCATTAACTCTTAAGAGTAACAAATATTCACATCCTAAATTTAATAAAGAATTACAGGGACCTTTTTTATAGCTGTAACTGCAACATCAGTTTCTAGAATATATTGGTGGATTCTCCAGTCATAAAGAGAACATAAAAGACTCTGCCCCTTTGTTAATCACTGGACTTGACAGCACACTTTGAGCACACTGGCTTTATGTCTAGATAGGATGATGCACATCCTATATATCTATCTTCCTTACAATATTTTTTCCAAGGATAATACAAGAAAATAATAAAACTGAACCTTTTACTGTGTTTTTTGACAGATTTGTGATGTTTCTAAATTTATTTCTCCTAATTGCTCACCGTGCTAAAGAGAAAATCGTGAGCAGATAGTGAGAGCAGCTAGAGTGAAGCACCTGGACATGGGGGGTGCAGGGAGTTCATTGTGGAGAAGGGTGTAGCAGCTCTTTCAGTGACTGTAGTGGTTCCCTGATCTGCCCTTATCAATGTGATCCCATAATAATTTGATAAAGGTAAAATATCAAACTATAGCTAAAAACCTTCTTTCTTTAGATGGATTGAAATATTTTCATGACTTTCTTAAGGATATTCTCTGGCCCAATTTGCTCACGTTTTTTGGGTGGAGTAGGGTCACTTTCAAATTCAGGGGAATCTTTATACTTACAAATCATTTTGCCACATTTGAACTAAACAATAAAGAAAGTCAAATACTCTTGTTAATAAGAATTTGATATAATTACTGGATGACTAGATAGAAAGTTGATGATAAATATCCTTACAATGAAAGCTCACACAAGAATATTATGCCTCATACCACAATTCTTCTAAGTTCATTTTGTATATATTATGCATTAATTGGCCCCAAAACATGTGCTTCTTAATCAGGAGGGCACACTTCCATTTCACAGATGATAATCTGCAAAGAATTCTGAGTGTGGTTCAATCTCACTGTGTCTTAGATACTTCAGTAATGGTCACAGAAAGAAGTTATCTACTACTTAAATTAATTGTCATGAAAGTCATACAAAGTTATTAAATAGTTTCAAATTATAAAGGTGAGTAACTAACATGGAGGTGAGTTAATTCTATAATGCAGAACAAAAATATTATTTTCAAAAGAATATTCTATATTCTACTTTTCAAAACAATTTTTGACTGAATATTTGCATAATGATAAAATAGGAAAGTATAATGAAAGTATGTGTTTATTTATAACTATTCTTTGGTATTATAAATTCTTACATGTGTTTCAGAGAATGAGCAGCGAATATTTAGTACACTAAATGAAAAGGACACACTACTCAAAGCAGTATGTATGGAAACTTTTAAAAATAGAGGATAGTATATTAAATGATATTCTTTCAATTGTTTCATCTAAATCCTTCAATCTATTTGTGTGCTGATAAACTTTCATTAACCACATTAAAGCATACATGTAATATGAATGACATAAATTGTTGCAGATATTCAATAAATAAACTACTTAATTTAAAAAAAGAATTCAGTATTGGGATGAGAAGCTGGAAAAGTTTTCCTCTTCTCTGGTAGTTGCCTAGTCATTAGTGTGGTGAACTTCCCTCATCTTACAAGGCCTATTGAAAGTCATATTCAAGGACAGTGTAATATTACAATGAATGGATACACACAAGAAAGAATTTAAGAAGGGAGATAGAAAATAGCAAATGAAATAAGAGACACAAATATCATTCTGTAAAGGAGTTACTATTGTTGGTAGGATAAAAAGTACAGGGAAGAAATTACTTGATTTTTTCCATGAATTATAAATACATGAAGTAAAAGTATCCTGTTTTCTTCAATTATAGTGAATTCTCAAAAACAAGATAATTGTTTTGATTGTCTTAATTTGGTTTTATATTTTTTGGATGATTATCACCTAACACCAGTAGATAAGTAGATAATCAAAGAGTCAAAAATAATAGGCAATCACTTGTATCAATTTTGAAATTTGAGGAACTAGTAGGGACATAGTGAATGCATTTTACAGCCTTAGACACATATTATCAAACATTTTTGCAAACCTGTTTTATATTCATTTAAGAAAGGAATTTTGGTAAAATGCCTTGAATGTGCATCTTTCCTTCCAGCAACATAATGGTTCTCATTATCTGCATTTATGTTAAAAATAGCATGTGTACATATTTACATGTAGTTACATATCTATTATGTGCTCATTTAGGTGAACAGAGTGACATAATTTTAGAAATATTGCTATCTGTCTCTGAATAATATAAGATTTGACACTAGGAGAAAAGTAAATGGCTGATATTAGGAGTATATATGTACTTATATATTTCAAAGACTATGTGGCAGGTACTGTAGTGGACATTATGACTACAATGTAAGAAAATTTAAGTGGAGTTGTTTTCAAGTAAAGTGCACTTGACTTATGCAGTGACCTCGAAAGTAGATGCTAGATAGTATGTAAGTAACATACAAATGCTCAGTATAAATGTTAAAAATTTCTAGATGTGTGATTCTTCTGTGTAACATGTTTCCATAATATTGTATAAAACAGGAACCCATGTGTATTACTTTAGCTGGAAAACCATTTGTTATCAGATTCAGATATGTTGTTAATATGAGAAAATAATAAAATTAAATGAGATACAGAGTCATATAAAAAGAAAACAACCCCTAATGGAGGCTTGAATTGTTTTCAGTGGTAACATTTTGTTCATGGCATGATCCAGCTGTTTACAATATTATATTGTTCCATGGAGCTCTATTTGTGAGGTACTTACATCTTCCTTGTAAATGGCATTCAAAAAGTATCATCCTATCCATTATGCTAGTCTGAACCTCACAGCGACAGTGTAAGTATAACAACAGATAATAATATTAATGTTATTAAAAGCTTCAATGTACTTTTCTCATCATTTGGACCTCTGTGTAGAATAAAGATCTTGGAAACTTCCTTTGCTGCATAGTACAGCATTTCCATTGTGCCAATAGGAACTTGGACTTTGCAGTGATTATTAATATAATACTTTATAAATTATAGAGTACAAAACAAAAACCTTCCCTAGATTTTTCAATAGAATTCACTGTATTGAAATAAATTTATGTCATGCAAACTTTTAGATATCAGTTATTTGGTCAATTTAACACTAAACATATTTTCCTTTAGTTTTCCCAAGTAGATTTCTCAAGTAGATATCAAACTGTGCCATGTAAAGGAACAATATAGAAGCATTGAGAACAATAAAATTCATATGTATGCAGTGGTTATAAGCATTCATTTACTTGTGTGCTAAAGTAAACTAAGTGTAAATTGCTATAAATTATTTTTATATACAAGTGAAGTAAATAAGATGAAAAACAAACCAAGTAAGGGAAAGGAACTGGAACCAGAAAGCAAACTATAACCAATATAATCAATGAATGAAAGGTCCTTTGTCATAGTTAAGTACAGGTGTCTACTCAATGGTAGAGAGTTTGAGCTCAGGGACATTTGTAGATAATGAGTTAAGCACAGAGTGAATCTGCAGAGATTGTCTAGTTGATGGAGAAGGCCCAGCACATAGTTGGCGAGGTTAGCCTAGGGCAGGTGAATAAAATGGAGGTAGATGTTTGAGAAAGGGGGCGTCCTTCTGTATACTTGGCCAGGCATGCTGGTCTGGTCGTCTAACAAGTAAGCAAGTAAGGATCATCCTATCTCAGCTGCAATATGGATGTGGTGTGGCCAGTTCCCTTGGCCTCTGGTGTTGGTGTGGGCTCTTCTGTTAAGTTGGACTAAGAACTGTAACCAGACTATCATGAGAATAAACCCCTTCTTCCTTTAAGCAGTTTTATCATGATTTTATCAGCAACAATGCAGGAAAACTGTTACACTCTGAACTTGTGACAGGAAAATAAAAGAAAAAATGTCATTTGAGAAAGAGATGCCCAGGTGACATAAGAGGCTGTGTGTGCCACATTAAAAGTCTGAATGTGAAGCACACACTACTCCCTCCTTCCACAGCAATACTACAGTAGTGAGGAGCAACAGTCTATTGCACAGATAAGAAAGACATTCTTGTCATTTGCTGGTAATGTGAATTTGGTTATCTGAGCAGCAATTCCTTTATTGTGCATGAATCTTTATTCTTGTCTATAACTGAAAGTATCTTTAATTGAAATTTGGAATAACAGTGTTGAAAGTTTCATCCCCCAAAAATCAAAGTTAGATGAAAAATAAATAGCAAAACATTTTATACAATGAAATGTTTAGATGTATTAAAATTTAAATCCCTAACTGTAAAAAAATGACATGAAATATAACAAATGCTAATTTGAAAGTTTACATGAAATGAAAACAAACTCTACATATAAAATCAGCAATTGCCCCTAGCAATGTATCTTATGTGCTTGGAGAAAAGTGTTACATTTGGAATATTCTACAAGATTTTAAATAATCCACAACACACAACATTTTCAACTACTTATCCATATACAGATACCCCCTTCTTCTCCCACTCACTTCCCTGTCATTATCTCCCATTGCACTCTTCTTCACTTCCCACTTCTCCCCCCACTCACTCTCATCCCTTTTCCTTCTTTCCTTTTCTGTTGGTGCTTCCAGCTTTCTTACTCCCATCCTCCAGAACATTTTTATGTGGGCCCTGAATTTCCCTCTGAGTCTTCTATGCTAGTGAAGGGTCAGGACTCAGTGATAGCTTTGGGTGCCTTATTGTGCCGCCCGCTTGCATGGGAACTCTGTTAACGATTATTTAACCTCTTGCCTCTAAGGATTCTACTGCATGCAGCCTTCTCCCCTGTGATCCCTACTAGACTTTGGGGGGTTGTTGACATGTCAGCCATTGTGCAATTCAGGCAAGGTCCAAACACATTGTGGCTATGTCCTGTCTGCTACAGCCCTAACTTGTGTGGAATATCTTGCATATCATTTGTCCTCCCATCTTTAGGCTCTTACAATTTTGTCGCCCCATCTTCGGCAAGATTTCCTGAGGTTTAAGATGGGGAGAGATTTGGCTGGTCTGGTTCCAGGTGAATATTGTAGGGTCTTTGATGTTCTGAATTATGGTTTATTGTGGTTTTCAGTTTAGTTGTTTCTGCATGGCCCTTGGCTGCATCATGATTGGTTGTCGAGTTCATCTCCTAACCAAAGATAAAAGACTGTTTAAATGAAGATCTTAATATGAGAAGAGACAAAAAAGTTAGATGGAGGAATAGGACACCACAGTGAGAGGGGTCATTCTCCCATTTGCTAGTTGGTTACAGTCAAACTGCCAGTCCCTATACTCTCCCTGATTGGTGAGATCAAATCTATTCAGTCCCAAGTGAACAGGAAGGGATGTGGGAGTGAGCTGCACCAGATATTTCCCTACTTACACGCAGTACAAAGGTTATGTCATATTTTCATTGTTGGGTTGGACATATAAGAAACATTTTGTTTTTATTGCCTTTTGTCTATTTTAGAACAAATTATTGTTAATTAGAACTATGTTTGGGTGACTTGAAAAGATGGTTCAGAAGTGAAGATTTGCCTCACAATTAGATATAAAAACATTTGCACTTCTGACTATGGAAGGACAGGAAAATTCAAGAGCAAACCAAAAAGGACTTAGATGCAATCCAGGATGATTCCTGAAGTCTTCCTTGTGTATTCACAGGCACAGAATTACACACAGAGTCTATAACAGTTACTCTTAACTATTGCTGTGAGAGAGTACCCAAATTCAAGCAACTTAGAGGAGAAAGGGAGATTTATTCAGCTTATGGTCTTTCAAAGCGGAAGCAACATGATTGGTTGGCCAAAGCTAGAGGAGGCTATGTCACTTCAGACATCTTGGAGGCTGAGAGCTGCAAGACTGCTTGCTGCCAAGGCCGACTTCTCCTAGAGGTAGGATAGGACGAATCCACCTTGAGGCCCACCCCTTGGGACTGGCTTCCTCCAGTAAGGTTCCACCTCTCAAGGTGCCATGAGCTTGCCAAACACATGAGACTATGGGAGTAACTGTTTCAAATTATGACACAGTCTTACACACACACAGACACACATACACAAAAACATACACAAACATGTACACACGCATGCACAAAATTATTTTCATAGATAAGTCAATTTACATGAAATGTGGAATGTTATATTGATAGCCTACATTTCATCTAAATAGAATTTCAGTGCATTTACAATATAATGTTATTAAATTGTCCATAGTCTTTAAAAAATACCATATATACAAGCATGCAAGTGCTTTCACCAACATATATACATTCCAGAGGGGTGGAAATACTAAATTTGAAGAGTGGTATAAATGCACATCATAATTTTAAGCATTACATATTCTGTTTACCCCAAAACTTATATGGTTCATTGCAATTTATAGGATGTATAATATAAAGTTAATTGTGGCATAATATCAACAAATATTAAGTATATTTTTTGAGCATTCAAATAGATTGAGAATGGTCAGGTATGGCTGAAGAAACTAATCAATATATTTCTGACTCATTTTGAGTATGTGTGTGTATGTATGTGTGTGTGTAGGGAGGTGTACAAGAGAATACTTCATTGGAGGCCCAAATGTGACATCTGGGATTATCTTGAATTGTTCTTACTCCTTGCTGCTTTTCTCTGGTTTCCAAGTCTCTGCTTTCCAGAACCAGTATTATAAGCTGCCACCATATGTGCCTGGCAGTTTTACAAGTAATATAGAAATATGAACTCAAATCTTTTCCTTATAAGGCAAGGGATTTAACCTTTGAATGATCTCCCCATGCCCTTATAGTCCTATTACTTAAGAAAAAAATGGTCATCCGAACCATGCCACATCTTTGTAAATGACACACACTGATTATCAAAAACATACGTTTGTGGCAGTTCTCACATCAGTTGGCAAAATCATGGAAAAATGCTATCTCACTTATTAATTTTAATTAGTAGTTACTTAAAGCTGGATTAGCTTTTTTATTCAGATATTCTTTCATATATTAAATAGAGGTCGATATTAAATAGAGTAAGAATGAAAAACTTTCCCAACAAAATGAATATGCTTAACAGTAATTAATGGTAAGCACTGTAAATAAAATACTTCTACACTTTTGTGAACATCTTCATGTTTGTTAAGGAAAATATGCTATTGTATATGAAAATCCCAGAATTCTTCTGGTCATGCACTTGTATACGAGGGTAGCTTTGAGTTCTGAGTTCTGTATCAAAGATTTTTTCAGAATAGCAGTAAAGATTAAAGAGTGTAAGAATTTAACTACGGTTATGTGCCAACATGGATCAGTTACAATCTGGAAAAGACATGCATTTTCATAAATTTTGAATTATTCATAACATATTTTCAGGTTGTAGCTGGATAGACCATATTCCATCTGGAATGTCCTAACAACTACACTACATGAGAAGACAGTCTTTATCTGAAGGACAGGGTAGATTTTTCCTAGTTAAACTTCTAAACACTTATTTACCATTTGCATTGCTTATGTGACATTGATTTTCAATTATATTTTTCTGTTTTTACAAGCATATTGAGTACTTATCCCTGCTTCCCTCCATAGTTCCTCCCTCCCATCCCTTTATTAATCCCTCGTACCTTCCTCCTTCTATAGACCCCAGACCTCTGGCTTGTCTACTCTTGTGGGGGTTCAGGCCTTTGCTGCATACCAACTTACTTCTCTTTGGATTGCCCAACTTATGGGGCATTTTAAGAAAAGCTAATAAAGATTCCTAGTAGATTTGGTTAATAAGGAATGATGTATTGAAGGACGTAAATTATAAATATGTTGCACAGCAAGGGGGGTATGGGTAAGTAGCAAGCAAAATACATCATCCTACTGAGTGTCTAGAGCTCAGTGCTTAAGGCTGTGAGCTTTGTTCTGCCTGGGATAGGAGCATCACATTGCCTCCAATCATGGAATCAAGCAGGACACTTTGTTATTCCTGAAAGGCTCTCAAGTGATTACTGAAACAATTCAATCTTTTGCTCAAGAGCCTCAGACTAAAGTGTCAAGAACAAGGCTTGGAGTGGGAGAACAAAAATAATAATAAATGTTTTTTATTTCTCCTGTGAAGACTGCAGAAGGTTTGAGAGGCATAACTTCACATTTTGCATTAAATTTTATGAAATTTCTATCTACTGAGATGTGTAGAACTTTAAGTACTGGATTATAGCTTTTATTTTTCTCCTCACAAAGTCATATGTTTTAAATTCATTGGACAATTGGTCAAATTGAAGGTAACATGACTTTGAACTATAATATTTTTATCTATGCTGGTAAATAAAAACATATAGGTGTGTTGTATCAAGTTAATAAGAAGGCCACTGTGTAAATGTGAATGTGATGCAAGTAATAACTTATAAAAAGTAATAGAATATATGCAGATAGATGGAGATGCAGGTCAAGAAGTACATGGATGATGCAATCATCCATTTTATGTTGAATATGGATGAATTTTCTTGTTTCAAATTATGCAGTACTTTAGAGAATAGGTTTCAGTGGAATGAGTGAATTCATATTTTCTTCATTGTAATTTTATCAATTAGTAGCAGTGTTTCAATTTATTCTGTTTATTATCAATTAGATTCTCCTTGGAAATGTATTAAAATAAAGTACTTCAATGTAATTTTATTACATATAATTTTTTCAATTTTTACAATGATATTGAGTAATTATCCTTGCCTCCTCCATTCCTCTTTCTTCCTCACCCTTTTTCTCCCTTCTCTCCCCTCCCTTTATCAATCCATCCCACTTTCTTCTACCCTCCCGTCTATATGCTTCTATGGGTCCCAGGATTCCCTCTAGATCATCTGTTCTGGTGGGATCTCAGGTCTATGGCAGGCCAAGTGGTCCCTCCTTGGGCAGACCCACTGACAGGGGCATTTTCCCTCACCTGTCTAGTCCTAGACCCAAAGGTTTCCACAGCTTTTTAATTATTTCTCCTGATATCCTTGCTAGTTTTGTGGGTAAGGGGTGTTGGCATGTCAGTCGTTGTCCAGGTCTGGTAAGAACTGGTCTCCTTGTGATGAGTTCCTGGTTGCAGCAACCATGCCTTGAGTGAAATGTTTTATCCCATTTTAGGTCACCCCATATTTATGCTCTTATCAGATCCTTAAGATGGGAAAGACTTGGTTGGCTTGATTCTGCAAATTCATACAGCCCCTTTGGAGGTCAATTTGGAGATACCTAAAAATGTTAAAAATCAAAATTCCATATGATCCAGACACACCACTCCTGAGAATATTTCCAAAGAACATTGTGGTTTGCATCAGAAGCATGTGTACAGCTATGTTCATAGTATCCCTTTTTATTATTACAAAGAAATGGAAACAACCTAGATGTCCAAAAGTAAGCTAATGGTTAATGAAAATTCAGTGCATATATACAATGGAATACTTACTATCCAGCTGTCAGGAAAGATGAACTAATGAAATTTGACTTTAAATGGATGGAACTGGAACAAATCATACTGAGTGAAATATCCCACAAATAGAAATTCTGATGTCATGTGTTCTTCCTTATAAGTGGATCCTAGCATTAAATCATTGGTTTGATGGAATCAAACAGAAACCCTTACAACACCCACAAACATAAAAGAACACAAGCTGTGTGTGTGGGGGGCTGCACGAGAAGATCCCAAAATAGTAAAAACACGAGTAAGACACAATAAAAAGTAGAGCTAAATATGTTTATATACTTCAGGTTTTTATGAGTAAAAATAAATAAAGAATC
This sequence comes from Typhlomys cinereus, assembly GCA_023101885.1. Classification (NCBI taxonomy): domain Eukaryota; kingdom Metazoa; phylum Chordata; class Mammalia; order Rodentia; family Platacanthomyidae; genus Typhlomys; species Typhlomys cinereus. Next base: position 4,355,834 of record JALPQD010000020.1, read on the forward strand.
ATCTATACCTTTAGGATTTCTGTTACATGATACTTGGCTGCCAGTCAAATTTTCTAGATTTCTGTTCTAAATCCTCAATTTATGTAGTCTCATCAGTGGTTTCTCTAATATTAACAATTTAAAATTTTTTACTTTATATTATTTCAGCATGGAATAATTCTGTTTATAGATAATTTAAAGACTGACAAAACTACTTACAATAATGTATGTTTGATGTTTCTAGCTGATGTTGAATACTATTTGTTAGAAGGCAAAATGCATATTTTTATATTACACATAAAACCTTGGAAAGTGTTATTTTCTTAGCTATGCAAGTGTGTATATCTTCTCAGAAGTAAATAGTAATTTATGTGAATTTCATAGTGACAGAATACTAGTTAATGTTCACAATATGTGCTCAACTAATAAAGATTACTTATTCATAATTTTTACTTAGTAAATTTCTTTTATTATGGTTATAAATCTTAGGATCACATTTCTTTAAAAGTAAAAATGAAAGTATAGCATATAGCTTCCTTTCAAATTATTTCAAAGTTTTTTTTAAGATAACGATTCAATTATATAAATAGATAATCATCGTAACTGGAATTATTTCTATGAAATCCAAGTGCAACCCCCAAAATTATTCTTTTTTCTCAATATGATTAGTTTTAGATATGAACATCTAATTATTTTATAAAAAATTCATATGAATATTAACAAAAAAGGCTAGATTTCCATGTATGTATGTTATGATGCAACTGAAAAAGAGAACCCATGCCAATTTATAATAATTGTATGCACTTTAATTATAGATACCTTTTGTGTTTCTCCTAATGAAATTTCTGCAATTTCTAATTTAAGCATAAGTACACTGGAGAAACATGAAGTTTTATACTGAAACAAAATGCATGTTTCAAGATGGTGTTTTATGTTAGAAATCTAGTCTGAAATGGTGCCAAAATCTGAAGAGAGTAAATAGGAAATTCATTAATTATGTTCGGTTTACAGTTTTATCGTCATCTCTGATCATTAAGATGATCTCTCTTGACTAATCTCATTAGTACACAAAATGGAGCACAATACAATTGAGTATAGCTGGTATATAAAAATTTCATATCTGTACCTTTTCCAGAAGCATAAATGTGCTGAGTTATTGTACCCTAGAATGAAAATGAGTTTGTATTTCCTTTAATTATATAGTTCTGTAATTAATTTGCTTCTGAAGAGCTTTGTCATTATATAGAATATTGCTATATGAAGACTGGATTTACTGAAAAATCTCATATATATGTTTCACTTTTCTCTAACCAAATTGCATTGACAGAGACCTGGCCTAGAATTACATTTATAGTGGGAATATTGTGAACCAGTCTAATCAGTATAAACTTGACCTTTACTGACTATTATGTAGTATATTAACAAATACATCGTGCATTTGCATATGTATTGCACATGATAGAGAAAAGAAAAATATGCTCTGTAAATAGTTTTCTAAAGCATTATAACTTTAAATTTTTATCTCATACTGTCCTCTAAATTGCATAAGTAGCTGAGAGAGACTAGGAATATATATTTGTTCTGGAAAACTCTGAAATTCACCACCGAATTTGAAGCATTTCATTCTGGAGGAAGGCTCAGAAGGTCAATAGCTCCTTAGTCTCAGGAAATTCCTGAAACTAAGATTGTGGAGGGAACCTCATGTGATGCTTCCCCAAGGTAAAGAAACATTAAATAACTGCTGCCAGAGGGAGAGTTTCTGGTCAGTGTGTAAGCCTCAAGACTCTTCAACAAGCAAAGCCATGTAGCAGGGAGCTCCAAGGTATCAGCTTCTAATACATGTTGGGGATGGGCTTTCTGGTGATAGAACTGACTTTACGTTTTTTAAGTAAAGTAACCTTCACCTATACTCTTGTAAGTAACTCCAATAAACTCAATTTATTTACCAAGTATAACTTAATACAGTCATACTTTGATATGTAATTGAAGTGTTATTTTCAGTGAGTAGATATTTTATGACAATTCCACACAAAAGTCAAATAGCAATGTTTGAGATTAAGAACCAAAGTCATTCGATATACCAGACTTTAAATTCTTAATTCATAAAAATAGCAGTAGTTGAGCAACCTTCAATTTCCTTGTCTAAATGGAATTACTAAATTGAAAAGAACAAATAAATCACTTAATATTTGCTTGTGTGATGCTTCTCATACAGCTCCTCCACAGGATCTGAGGCAATGATGAACTGACATTGTCCCTCTTCTACCCTTTGGAATTTTGATCTCAGATAGGCAATCACTTAGTATAACAACAACAACAAAACTCACAAATCTAGCATTGTTTTTGTGACAAGAGCTTCCATATTTACAATAGTATTCACTATAATAAAGAGAATATACCTTACTGTCCTCTTCCAATAGTAATACAAGGATATGTAGGACTTAAATCAAGGCAAAGTGGAGAATTACTGGAAGGTAGATATGATGAGACATCACTAATAGACCCAGACAGAAAGATATATGATGCATTTGAAAACTGATAAGAAAACATATAGCTAAAGCAAATAAAATCAAATAATCTTGTTTCTGAAATGCCCTAACAGGCAAAAAATCACATAGAAAATAAAATTTATACGTCTATACTCACTTTTAATTTTTTCTGCAAAGTAATATATTAAATAAAATTTTCCCAAGTGAAAAAAATTGAAAGAACACGTGACAGAATGATGATCCAATGAGGATCATCAGAGTGTGTGTTATCCATAAATCGCCTTGTTTTCATGGTTCAGGTCCTTAATAAAGGCAATTAAAACTCAAATAGGAAAGTGCAGTCTACAAAAAAAGATATTGGGTTTCTGGGCATTCCCAATTCACATATTGTTTGGAACCTAGAGACCATCTCCCTGGAATAGTCTTTGCCCATGGCAATACAGAAAATATTATATGAGCAGCTGATTTATATCTAAAATTATCTTTGATGGCAGACACATTAAAGAACCCACAGGAATAAGATATGTTAATGTGGTAATGGGCACCTTATTGTTGCAATAAATACCTAAATAAGAAAAGAGAAATACATTAAATAAAAAACATAGTTTTCAGTAGAATTATCAAATCCAATTTTATGCATATATCTATTAAATGTTATAGTTAACATTTTTATGAGATAGCTTTATAATAAAAAAGTACACTAAAGAGAATGATTTCAGGGTATCAAGAGTTGTGGAATGAGCAAGGACAGAAAATAGGTGTATATATTAATACTTACTTCATTAAAAAGAAGAGAATTTATTGTATTTAAAATAACACTAGAAATCTGTTGATATTTGTTGATTTATAATTAGTCAAAACAATATAAATCAAATAAATAAGTTTAAGGTAAAATATTTGTATATTAATTATGACATATCAGATATTCCCAAATTGTTGAATTTTGTATCAGAAATCTATGCTGAACATCCGTGTATGCATGGGCAAATTAAAAAAGATTGTGTAGTGTTTCAGGTCTAGATAAGATTCTAAAGATTATTTTATTCCAGCTCTATTTATAAATTTGAATACCAAGGTGTAGAGAGAATCCATAACCTTCCAAGTTCATTACCTATTAAGTTTTGCATTCTCAACTCCACTAAACTTCTCTGAGCTCCAGTTTCATAGCAGGTGTTAAAACTAACCAAAATTCTTCCTTTAGTACTTTATATAAAGCTCCTAATGTTAAGCCCTTTCCTCTAACCACTTTACTTACCCTTGTGATACTACGTAGGCAAGTGAAAACTTATAATAATACACATGATATGCATTGTGGTTCCTAATCTTCAAAAACTTCATGAAATAAAACTTTCATTTAAAATTGCTATATGGAGAGAAAATAGGTCAATATGAAAAACAGCCAATTAACCTATAAGTAGGAAGGTAGTAGCATCAAACTGCTCTGTAAATAGCTGTTCTTATACCCAGAGATCGGAAGAACATTTAACATTCAGCCTCAAAGTCTTCTACAAACAAGTAGAGAAATTAAATACCTTAACATGCATGATGCAGCCTGGAGCAATAGAAGTGCAGTGAAGTGGATAACAATGGTCAGCCATAAGACAGAGTATCAGCGACTCAGCAAAGCTCATCTAGATTCAAGCCAATATAATCTATCCCCATTCTAAGATTTTGGGAACCTCACAGAAGAGGGGGAGATGAGATGTAAGAACCTAAATATGGGAAGGTGCACCATTAGACAAGACATTCCACTCAAGGCCAGACTGCTGCATTTAGGAAGTCATTACAGTGAGACTTGTCCTTCCCATACCTACATAACTGGCATACCAACATGCCCCCATAGACTACCTTGGAACTCAAGAATGAGTGGAAATCTTGGGGGGTCTAAAACTGGATGCCTATATCAGTGGGATGACCTGAAGAGATGTAACTTTATCAAGAGTAGACAAGTCAAAGTGAACCCTGAGGTCTATAGAAGTTAAGTACACAGGCAGGAGATGGGAGGGAGTGGGAGGGATTGATGAAGGGAAGGGAGGATATGGGAGGGAGGGAGGATGGAGGGAAGCATGGGTTGAATATTCAATATGCTTGTAACAGTAGAAAAATAAACAAACAAATAAATAAAATGCTTTAAACGATTCACACAAAAGAAAAGGTTGAAAGAAAATGCTAAAGACATGAAAAGCCTGTGTTAATGGATGGTATAGTCTTCTCATCTATCAGTTATTTTAAAAGCAGTTCCCCCAATGATCCATTCATCATTTTTAAATTTCAGGTTCAGTGAAAATGTTGGGATGCTAAATGCCTGTAGATCCATAAGACTGGAGCTAGGCTATTATATTTAAACACTTTAAAATTGTTAAGTGACAAAAATACACTCTTTAGAGATGACTGAAGCTTTGAAATAGTCTGAAAATGCATTTTGAACTTACAATGCATAAGCGATATTTGCAAGTTTGAAAATAATAAATTTTAAAGATATTTCATTGCTAAAGTTGATTAGATCTTGAAAGAGATGAATTTTATTGTACTCATGAGAGACTAGATTTAGGTAAAATGTGATATACAGTACAGAAAGATTTTTCTTGACTGTGAAAAAACTCAATACTATTATACAAAATAAAATTGATATTTTAAATAATTGGATTTTTAAATGGTCTGAGACTTTAGACTGTATATGGTTTTATGTTTTTATTAAGTATGAGTAGTGATTTAAACATCACAAACTACCTGTGTGCCTCACATAGTGGTAGTTTTCTTTGAATTAATTGTATCATTGGACAGTGAGAACAGGTTTTGAACTTCATTAAGGAAATCAGGACTGGGGAGTTTGTACCACTTTTCAACTGTACAGTTTTAGAAATGGTTAGAAATCTTTGGACTGGAGAGATGGCTTAAGCATAAAGTCCTGACTTGGGATCCCACATGTCATGTAAAAACATGAGGCAGAAATGACAGCGGACTGTACTTCTTTCCCTGGAGGGGAGATTGGGAATCTCCAGAGCAAAGCAAAAAGAAAGTAGCACAGTCCACAGTAAGTCCTGAAGTCAACCTTAGGCCTTTGCCTCCACACCAGTGCTCTCTGACACATGTGACACACCCACAGAGACACAGACAGACAGAGGTACAGAAACACACACACACCTGCACACACACACACAAAATCTTTATCATAATGCAATTTTGTTGACAAGTAAGTAAAGGATATACCTCCAAGAGAAGCAAAAAATAATGAAAAACATTAGGAAGTATAGCCTTTACACTAACATGTGCTTGGCTTTACTAGTTGCTAAATTAAATCTCCATGCTATAAGATGTGCAGAGTGCAAAATTTTATGCTTGCTTCATTTATATGTCATCATAACTAATGACACTTAAATATCAACAGCATCTGTAGCCACACTTTATTTGGTATTGTAACTAGAACTTTTGCTAATCCTTGTGTTGAGTTCAAGTTCCTTTGCAATTTTAATTGATCAAAACCAATCAAGACAACAGTGACACTGACCAACAAAATGCATGGAACTAAAAACCTATACTTGAAATACAGTTGATAACAGAAATGTATCCCCTATTTTCAGATAGATTAGAGGAATTGTGGGGATATTTCTTTACTGTTGTGTGGGTGTTAAGTTAGTCCTATGAATTCATCCTTTGCACTCAACATTGCTGTGTAAAAAATGTAAAAGAAAATATTGCTTATATTGAAACAAAGGCTAGAATGTTAAACTAATAAGATCTTCAGTATTGTTAACTTTTGATATGGGAAATTTTTGTTGAGTTATTTAAATATAAAACTCTTTGGGTCAAACAACAATATTAACACGATGGAACAGTATGTGATGAACCATGGCGAAAGCAAGTTGTGAGAAGAAGGGAATTGATATCAGGGAATGAAATATCAGAACAGACCAAAACTTAACTTGTGTATGGTTTGGGGAACATTACACTTTCAAAAATGGTTAGAATTTATAATAGTGCAGGTTATTTTTACAAATAAGAAAGATATACCTGCCAATTTCAAATATATTCATTCTGTTACCTTGACAACCTGTAGCAAATTTAAGCAGTCACCTCCAGTGAGAAATAAATCTTTATAGTTTTTTATTTTCAATCAGAGCTGAAGTTCTACTGTAAACCAATGCTCTTCTTTCTCTCCGTTTTAATGAGGAGTGTGTCATATTCCACATTTGTCAAATTTTTAAGTTATTGCTCTGTGTACCATTTAGTTTTAACATACAAATTTCTTTAAAATTAAATTTCTAAACTATATTCAGTTTTTTGAACTGCAGGATTTTCAATTTGGGGGAAGTAGATGAAAATGGGAAAAGCAGGGAGTGAATTATCTATCTGATCATACTTATAGCTTGCTGCTCATGTAGAGAAGTCTCTTACTCCAAATTGACTAGGGATACCTCTCTGTAATATGTTCATGAGTATTGAGGCTGAATTCATAACAAATCATACTTGATTTCCATGATATCATGGATCTCCCCTAAATCATCTGCATCAAGAGGATGTTTATGTTGTGGGCCACATATCCTCTCCCTTAATCCACAGGAAGTATATCTGCAGCCCCAGCAATGTGTATTTTAAGCTGCATCCATTTTGGATTCTGCCTCCTCCACATGCTGTTATTTCTTCCAGTCTCATTTTCTTAGGATTGAAGCACAAAATATGAATTGAACTGAAGTAACTGAAGTTCAAAATGTGAAGATACCAAATAGATCAGTGTCTTTTTTGAAATTTTGTATCAATAAATAGGTTCGGTAAAGAAGTGTTGATCTTGAATTCCTCTGATTTCTTCCCTTCCACAGTTAGGAATTTCCATAAACTGGAAAGTGGGAAAAGAGTAAAACAAAACAAAACAAAACTTTGCCTCTGTGTGTGTGTGTGTGTGTGTGTGTGTGTGTGTGTGTGTCTGTATCAGAGGGAACTGTGTGTGCCTGTGGAGACCCAAGGGTGTTTTTAGGAATCATTGTGGATTCCTACTTCTTTCTTGCTTTGTTCTACAGTTTCCCAGGCTCCATTTTCGAAGGCCAGAATTGCAAGCCAAGAAAACCTCTGAACAATCCTGTAGATCATTTTTGTGTGTAGCTTCAGCTTATGGTAGGTTGGGCCATTCACTGGTTAGGTGAATAACATGGACAAAATGATCGTTGGCAAATTGACCAAATGGCAAGCTACGATATGTGTCCTTCTCATAAAATCTTCTCCAGAATATGATATTCCTTTGGACCTGTAATCTGAAATATAAAAGTGGAACAAAACTTACTTGTTCCCATAAATTATTTGGATCAAGTATTTATCAGATAACAAGAGAATAAAGCAACCCTCATCAATGTGAAGCCCTTCCATGCTCTGCTATTCTCCTAGCTGTTTACACACAGTCCTGTGTTTTTCCTAATATTTCTGATGAAAATTAAAATACTTTGACATCATTTTGTTAACAACTATTTCCCCTTTAACTTGGCTCAAATATTGTTGCAACATTTTATACCATATATGACCTGATGGTTTCTGAAATAAAAACAATGGACAGTAGAAAATATACTGAGGTTATAAAACTGAAATACGAACCCAAATAGTTCACTGAATCAGTTGATACCTTCTAACAGTAAATTGCATTCAGAATTATGTAACCCAATACAATGTAGTAATGTCATGAATGCATTTCATTATTGTTTTGCCTGATATTATTTCTGATTAATTATGTAATCTTTAAAGAATTAGTAAAGATATCAAATACAAAATAGATTAGAAAGATTTTATCCTATAAGGAAAATGTGGTAGATCTATACAATAGAGTACTACTCAGCCATCAAAAATGAATAAATGGAATTTACCAGGAAATGGATGGAATTAGAAACAATTATACTGAGTGAAGTATCCCAGACATAGAAAATTAAGTGCTGTATGTACTCCCTAATAGGTGGCTCCTAGTACCAAACCCACTTAGAGACATTCAAAGATAAATCTCTGTAATACCTACAGTGATGCAAAGATTATGAACAGGAGCGATGGGGAAGGAGGAACACACCAGTAACAAGGAGAGAGGAGACCATGTTACAGCAGAGAAAATAGGCCACCATCAAGGACTGCAAGTAAGTAATGAGACATCTGGTTAAGTTTACAGACTTTTCTTCCTGATCATTTACAACGGATAGGGTGTGATCTTACCAGAAGGGGAGGGTGTATAGTCTGTTAGATAGAAAGTAACCATTTCGCAAATGGACAACTGACCCCTCTCTCACCACGGTTTCCTACTTTTATTACATCTACCCTTGAATATACTCTTATAACAAGACTCTAATTTAAGAGGTTTTTATCTCTAACCAGGGGGCGATACCTAATACCCATCAGGATGGAGTGAAGGGCATTGCAGGAGCAGCAAAACTGAAAAAAAAAATCAACAAACCATAATCCAGAATATCAGAGACTCTATATCAACCACCTGGAACTAGCCCAGCCTAATCTCTCCCCATCTTGAAGCTCAGGGAAATTTGTGGAAGAGGGGGTGGAAAGATTGTGAGAGCACAAGGATGGGAGGACAAATGATATGCAAGATACTCCATACAAGTTAGGGCCGAAGCAATCATAATTGGACTTTGCATGCCCTGCGCCATGTCCAACACACTATTGACCCCACAAAGTCTAGCCTTTGCTAAAGGCACTAGGATCCTTGGCGGCAAGGGATTGACAGCCACAGTAGTGTTCCTATGCTTAAAGGGAACACAGGAAACGGTTCTGGGAAATGCCACTGGGTCCTTGCACCTCATTGGAGAGGAGGATCCAAAGGAGAGTTTGGCATGCTCATTAAAGGATACACTGGGGATGGGAGGGGGAGGCACTGCGGGATGGGGAAGGAAGGGGGAGGGGAGGGGGGCACAGGAGGGTGGGGGGGCTGGAGGGAGGGAAGGGACCGGTGTACCTGTTAAGTTTGTATGAGTGGAAATAAAATAAAAAATATATATATATAAAGAAAGATTTTATCCTAGTGAAATGAACACTTTAGTCATGTAATTGATGAACTTTTCTCCCTCATATATCAACACGTAAAACTTGTATAAGTAACTTTGTCTTGGAAAATCAATATTGCTTGTGTGATTACATTGATGATTCTTAGGTAAAACCCAATGTAATTCCAGTGTTTCATATAAGAATGGTGGGAGAGTAAGTAGCAGTGAAGGGAAGCAAGATGTAAGTGCAGGAGGAGCAAGGGAAGGAAGGATTTTGAGGGTTAGACAGAGGAACAGGAAGGAAAGAAAAAGATGGGAAGGGAGTGGAGGAAGGGAAAATACTATTTCACTGTTGTTATGACAGTAGAAGTAAGAATCTGATAACATTTACAAAGAGATGTTTTCACCTAGATCCTTTAAAAAGAATTCAATTTTGAATTAAGCTAAATGAAATCTATATTGAACTTCCGTCTCCAGAATTGTGAGTTTGTACACTTGATTCATTTTAACTTGCTGTGTTTCTAGCAATTTGTTTTAGTAGTTTTAGGAAATGAATATGAAGTGAAAGATGTTAGTTTCCTTTGCCTTAAAATTTCCTCTTGTGTGTGTATGTGTGTCTGATCTTCATTGAAATCAATATCTTGAATTGATAAATTTTATATCATTTCTTCTAATAAGCTGAATATTTACAAGACAGAAAGATTGTTTCTTTCCTTGTGTAGGAGAGTAGGTACTTTCAGCATCACTAGTTCCTTCTTTTTACATAATTATGCCATGTTACCTATGAGAGAGATACCATTGTTTTGGAAAATATTTTAGCTAAGAAAAAAACCATTATATAATTCATGCGCTTTTTTAATAGTATGCACAAATTGTGAAAATAATTCATAAACCTCCCACAAGGTTGTTTTTTTACAGTATAATACTTTTTTCTATCTGATACAATTATCTAATCTTTTTCAAATACAGGGAAGTATTTCCTTTGGAAGGTTAGTATTTAAGTCAAGCCAGTTGCTTCCTTTCAAGAATCACTAGCCTGGCAGAAACACTATAATGCTCTTTACTTGCTTTTATTTGGATGGCCCTAAGCACTGCAAGCAATGTAACTAACGCTTGTGTTTGAAGTACTGTAATCATTTTGTATACCAAGTCAGTGTAGAAGAAAACACTGTGAGTCCCATGTTTATAACATAGAAATAGTATTAAAACATCAATGCAATATGTGCTCTGAAGTGTTACTCTTTATAGTTTTGGAAGCCTGAAGTGGATAAACTTCATGGATATCAATATGGATTGGTTAATTAAATGATAGTACCTCAGGTCTGATTTATATAATATTTAACCTATTTTAACTTCATGAGTCCCATTATCTATTAAAACACATTAATTAAAATTAAGTAAATAGCAAATATGTTATTACGCATTCAAGGATTAAAATTTTTCTCCTAGAAATAGTTGGCAGACAATTGTGCTAAGGAACTATTGACTGAGTGTATTATTGCTTTTGTTGTTTCTAAGAAAGTTTGTTTCTGAGTCATGTGTCTCTGTGCCTAGACCAAAAAAAAATGAGCACTTCTCACTAATTGTACCTGTTCAGAAATGAAACAATGACATTTTAATCCCCAAATCTCACTGCACTGAAAAATAAGAAAAGTAGAATTTCTACATTTGAATTGTAAACTACTTTATTTTCCTTTATATACTACTAAAAAGAAACACCAGTTTCTACTTTTTGAAGGCATTTTTAAAATTTATTATTGTTTTAAAATTTAGCATGCACATAAAACAATCTGATTTTTCTCTCCCTGTCCATTGAAGTCACTCCTGCCTCTTTTAACAGACACCCTTTCTTTTTTTTTAATATATTTTTTATTATTATTTCAGCTCATACAAACTTAATAGGTACACCAGTTCCCTCCCTCCCTCCGCCTCCCCCCCAAAGTCCCTGCTCCCCCTCCCCTCACTCCTCCCTCCCCATTCCCCCGTGCCTCCCGCCCCAATTCCCAAAGTCCTTTCTTGTGCATGCCTGACTCTCTTCTGGGCCCTCCTCTCCGATGACGTACAAGGACCCAGTGGCATCTCCCTGAACCCTTTCCTGTGTTCCCCTTAAGCATAGGAACACTACTGTGGCTGTCAATCCCTTGCCTCCAAGGATCTTGGTGCCTTTAGCAGATGCTAGACTTTGTGAGGTCAATAGTGTGTTGGACATTGCGCCGGGCATGCAATGTCCAATTATGATTGCTTCGGCCCTAACTTGTGTGGAGTATCTTGCAAATCATTGCTCCTCCCATCCTTTTGCTCTTACACTCTTACCACCCCCTCTTCCACAAATGTCCCTGAGCTTCAGGATGGGGAGAGATTAGGCTGGCCTAGTTCTAGGTGGTTGATATAGAGTCTCTGAAGTTCTGGATAGTGATTTGTTGATTTTCTTTTGCAGTTTTGTTGCTCCTGCAATGCCCTTCACTCCATCGTGATGGGCACTGTATGTCACCCCCTGGCCAGAGACAAAAAGCTGTTAAACTGGAGTCTTATTATAAGAGCACATTCAAGGGTAGATGTAGTACTTATACCCAAAAGTGGAATCGCAGGGTCATATGGCATTTGGCAATGGGAGGGGTTAATCACCCATTTGCAAAATGGTTACTTTTTAATCTGCCGGACTATATGCCCTCCCCTTCTGGTGAGTTCATACCCCCTTAGTTGTAAATGATCAGGAACGAATGTCTGTGAACTTAACCAGGTGTCACATTACTTTCTTGCAGTCCTTGATGGAGGCCTATTTTCTCTACTGTAACATGGTCACTTCTCTCCTATTTTCTGGTGTGGCCCTCCAACCCCATTCCTCCTGTTCATAATCCTTGCAATTACTGTAGGTAATACATAGATTTACCTATGAGTATCTCAAGGTAGGCTGGGTGGGTTTGGTACTAGGAGCCACCTATTAGGGAGTACATACGGCACTTAATTTTCTGTGTCTGGGATACTTCACTTAATATAATTGTTTCTAATGACATCCATTTCCCGGCAAATTCCAGTAATTCATCATTTTTGATGGCTGAGTAGTACTCGATTGTATAGATGTACCACTTTTCCTTATCCACTCGTCAACTGTTGGACATTTGGGTTGATTCCATGTCTTTGCTATTGTAAACAGTGCTGCTATGAACATAGTTGTGCTTGTGCTATCGAGGTGAACCTCTGCTGTATGGGGGTTATACCCAAAAGTGGAATAGCAGGGTCATAGGGCATTTCAATCCTTAATTTCTTTAAGAATCTCCAGATGGGAGGGGGGGGCCGCTGGAGAGGTGGCTCAGGAATTAAGCCTCCGCCTTGCAGGCAGAAGGTCCTGAGTTCGGATCCCAGATCCCACGTATAGATGCCAGGCGGAAGCGGGGGCAGCCTGCGCTTCTGGTCCTGGTAGGGCGGAGCCTGTGAATCCCGGGGCAGAAGGAAGTGGAGGCGTCCATGGTGGTTCACGAATTCGTCCGTGGCTCTACACATGCACAGACACACACAGACACACACACATACGCACATTTGAATAAATAATAATAATAATAAAAAAAAGAATCTCCAGACGGCTCGCCAGAGTGGCTGTATGAGCCTGCATTCCCACCAGCAATGTAGCAGAGTTCCCCTCTCTCCACATCCTCTCCAGCATTTGGTGGTGTTTGTATTGTGGATTTTTGCCATCCTGACCAGGGTGAGATGATATCTCAAGGAAGTTTTGATTTGCATTTTCCTGATGGCTAAAGAAGTGGAGCATTTTTTAAGATATTTGTTAGACATTTTAATTTTATCCCTGGTAAAATTTCTTTTAAGTTCCAGGGCCCATTTTTTAATTGGGCTATTGTTTCCTTGATGTTTAGTTTTCTAAGTTCTTTGTGCACTCTGGACAGTAGAGCTCTATCAGATATGCGGTTAGTGAAGATTTTCTCCCATTCTGTGGGTTGCCTTTGAGCTCCTGTTACAATCTCTTTATCTGAACAGAAGCTCTTTAATTTCACAAGATCCCAACTGTTGAGAGTTGGTAGCAGTGACTGTGCCATTGGATCAGACATCCCTTCTTATGGCAAGACGTTTCTCACATTTGCCTCTGTGTGTTTTGGTTTGAGACCCACAGAATTTCTAAGGCTTTCTGTGTAAGCAAGGGTTCCTACTATCAGCAGGTTTGGCATGGAGAGAAGGCTTCTCTGAACTTTTCCCTGATCCATGATTGACAAATGATGGTCCCAGTCTTGTCATGGCTCATGCCTAGAACCTTATGCTGCTGTGAAGTCATGATTGCAATGATTGTTTCATACGCAGAAGATTTCACTTGAAGTCCTGAATGTATGGTGTGTGTGTGTGTGTGTGTGTTCTCACGTGCCACCACACACATATACATGTCAGAAAATAGCTTATTGTGTGGGTTCTTATTTTCCACCTTGTTTGGAACCTAGTCTTTTTGTTGCTCAGTGAGCCTTATGACAAGTTAGTTGGTTCTATAGCTTCTGAGTGTTCACTGTTTCCACTTCTCATTTTGTCAGTAAGAATGCAGCAATTAGTGGATTATCTACGTTTCTAGATTTTTGTGAAGGTTCTAGAAATTTGAACTTAAGTCCTCATACTTTTTATTTATTCAATTGTGCCTGTGTGCGTATGTATGTGCGTGTACACACGCGTGCGTGCATGTGTGTGTAGAACCACAGATGAATTCGGGAACCGCCTCCACCTCCTTCTTGTTTACTCTGCCCCGGGCGGGATTCACAGGCTCCGCCCTACCAGGACCAGAAACGCAGGCCGCCCCCACTTCCGCCTGGCGTCTATACTTGGGATCTGGGATCCGAACTCAGGACCTTCCACCTGCAAGGCAGAGGCTTACCCCCTGAGCCGCCTCTCCAGCCCCCATGTCCTCATACTTCTATGGGAACCATTTGACACAATGAACCATCTCTCCATTCTAGAAACAGCATTTCATTACCAAAGAGTCTTTTCATACTATCTGAACAATGAACTTTTCAATTTGAATATAGGATCTTTGCTCAATTTAAGTTATTTTTGTTGAAAATTAACCTGGGAAACATCAAAACTGCAATTGCTCTTTGCACACAATAGCCTTTTCTTAGTGAAAAGAAAGAATTAGAGAGAAAGGACTTTTCTGGGTAGAAAATTATTATTATGGAAGTAGAGGTTTCAGCTGAAGAGAATCACATTTGACTCTTAGATTCTTGATGTTGAGGAAGGCGCCTAGAAGACAGGCTAGTAACAAAGCACTGACTTTATAACCAGAGCTTGATTTCTACTGTTTGTCCAATGAAAAGACATGGGCTTCCACAGAGAATTACTGATGTGAGATGGGTCATGAAGAAACAAGTTTAATTTGCAACATTACTTTTCTATAGCACTCTATTTCTAAAACTGATCCAGCTGCTAATTCCATATCTGCTGATCTTCTCTCATGCACTTCATCTAGTTTAACTGTTGCTTTTTCTGCACATCATGTGTTTTCTGTTCATAATTTAAACTTTGATTAAGTAATTGATTAAATCTTGCATGTTAAGATATCATTACATTAGAAGTATTTGAGATACAAGTATGATAAATATTTGCTTTATTTAAAAAATATGCTCAAGAGCACAGTATTTGTGATGTGTGTGTATGTGCGTGCATATGTGTGTGTGTGTGTGTGTTTTCCAATCAGAATGAAAACTGTATCTAAGTAGCTTTTCTCTTATTTCTGGGATACATTTTAATGAATGTAAGTTAGGTGACTTCACCATTATGTAATCATAATAGAGTGAATTAAACTGAATGATAAGTCATTTATCTGACCTGTACTATTGATAAAACCAAGAGACATGGTGAACACAAGAGTGGTGATGCTGCCAGTGAAGGGATATAGCACATTCTTTAAAGAAGCATGTCTGTATATGTAGAAGGAATATATTTCATGGCAAAAATAGAAATGACAGTATAATGTCATGCAAAATAGTAATGCAATCATAGGAATTTCTCATCTCAGTTATTGCCTTTATGAGACTGTCATCATATATATTAGAATTCCTAGACTATAATGTTCTTTTGTAGTGTACGACTCTATAATGATGTGTCCACAACTGTTATAGAGACTTTTCTATGTTTGAACAGCCTTCTGACCTACTTATTCACTATTGGGTTTCCATCTTTAAATTCATTATGTTGTTTCAGAACAGAATCACTTTCTCTCAGATATGCACTTTTACTATCTGAATCAAATAGCACTTTTTAATGATATGCTGAATATTTTAAATAGTTTCTGAAACATCAGCTATTTAACCTGCAAGTTATTAAAGTATGTATTTTTATTTTTATTTTATTTTTAATTGTTGTGGTTGGAGTTTGAAATTAAAATCTACCTTTAGAAAATGAGACATTTTTCCCTTAAGAGGTGAATTTTCATTTATTGTAAATAGAATGTTTAAATGTTATAGTGATTCTGTAGTAAATAAGGAGATGAGCTGTGAACTATTTTACAAAATATTTTCTCCAACTGTTGCAGTAACTTTTCAGTTTCTGATAAATTCATTTATAAATAAATTAATGGGAACAAGGGTATTACAGTTTACCTGCATGGCTGTTGATAAAATCACAGTTTAAGGGAATGAGGAGTTTAATCTCTTAGGATAATCCAGTTATAGTTCTTAGTCCAGCTGGCAAGAGAGTACATACCACACCAGGGCCAAGGGAACTGGCTGCACCATATCCACATGACAGCTGAGAGAGAGACAAAATTTATTTAGCAGACTAGCATGTCTGGCCAAATATACAGAAGGATGCCAACTTTCTCAAACAGTGTCTTTCATTTTAGTCACCTACCCAGGACTAGTCCCACCCACCATGGGATGGACCTTCCCCATTAACTACATAATCTCCTGCAGGGTCACTCTGGGCTTAATTCAACTATTAATTCCTTACAAATGTGCCTAGAGCTCAAACCTTCAGCCATCATGTTGACACCTGTATCTACCTATGACAAAGGAGTTTTATTTTGGGTTCAAATAGTCTGGGTACAGTTTTCAATCCAGTTCAGAAGGATAGTCTGCAATAGCACCAGGGACCAAGGGAACTGACCATACCAGATGCACACGGCAGGTGTGAAAGGGGCAAATTTCCCTTGGTAGGCAGTATGTCTGTCTAAGTATGCTAAAGAATGTCAATTTACATAATCAGCTCTCTCTATTTTATCCACCTGCCCAGGGCCTTATCCCACCCACCATCCACTGATCCTTCCCAGTCTATCAACCTCCTGCAGGCTTGCATAGAATTTATCTCAACTACTCATTCTTTTCCAATGTGCCCAGATCTAAAGCCTTCAATTGATGAATTAACACAAGTAGTTAGTTTTTCTTTTTGAGTGAGAAGGAATCTCAGAGCTATACTAGAAACAAATGTAACATTGGCAACTCAATAATCTCTTGATCCAGACTTAGGAACATATTTATAATAAACTCAGAGTGATTACATTTAACATTTCATACATTATTTCTGTTCAATAAGTATTTAACATTTTATTTTAGTCTTCTAAATATAAAATGGTATAATACACTGCCATCATCTGAAATGAGGTATGGCTGGGTTCGTAATATGCTTGTAATTCTCTTCAGAGTAGACATGGAAACAAAGCAGAAACTAAAAACAGATTTATGCTCTTTGCCTTTCTCACAAGAATTGATATAGTATGACATACTCTACTGGCATCCTTCTATTTTTAGAAGCATGTATTTTGAATGCATTTCAAAACTAATATGTTTTATGATAATTAAAATATTTGCTTAAACTATTTTAATACAAACTTCTAAAAGATACAGCTGTTCCCTTATTGGGTCATAATATTCTGACAGTGCAACAAAACTGAAAATCAGGAATGAAATACATTTTCTAGTCCAGTCCTTATTAAAAAAATGTGAAAGCTTACTCCCATCCAAACCCAAAATCTTTCATTTAGGTCATTAGGAAACTTCAGATTGGGGATCTCTTTCTATACACCTTGAGTAACAATCACAATATAGAAAATCTTATCTCTATAAATGTCCATATCATATTCAATTTCCTGATGCTTCTGTGCTCATGTCAATCTTCAGTTGAAGGGCATTTTTCAATTCTTCTTTTGAAGAATAATGTAGAGATTGTGAGATCTTCATTTTCACCTTATTATTTATTTTATCTGCTTATACTAGAGATATAAGTTCATTGTGGCATTATACCATTGATATAAATTCATTGTGGTGCTATTGTGACACCATTACAGTGGCTTGAATCATCTTCTAAAATCATATTTTCTTGACAAGCTCATTCCACATGTGGATCAAGTTCCATCAATGAGCATCAGTCTACTTATGAGTAAGCAGTCATAGGCACATTTCAAAGGCCATAATGTTGACTCCCATGAAGTTAATGAGAGGTTAATGAGAAGAAAATATGTTAGGTATTTGGATATATTTTGCTCATAAGTTTGTACTAGAAATTCAATGTTCATACTAGAAATTTAATGTGCAGAATGTAGATTAGATTTTTAATTTCACAGATGCTGAGTTTATAATTTTTATTGCAAATTTAATTTTATTTATTACTATTATTATTGATATGAAAAATACCTGACACGAGTAACCAAAGCAAGAAAAGATACATTTCTTGTAGACTAAGGGAGGAAAAAAATTGATTTCAGAGACTGTCCCTTGTTAATAACCTCTGGAAGTGAGATCCTTCCTCCAAATGTTTACTCAGTCTTCAGAAAAGTGCTACAATTAGGCACAGAGCATTCAAAATGATTCCATTGCAGATATTTCAAATTCAAACCCAGCAGCAACATATTAGATATGCTAGGTCCATAGTTTATTAGGCAAGCTAAATAACTTAAGTGACTTTTTCATTCATTGCTACTGAATGCTGTTAATAAATTTACAAATTTTTCCCCTATTTCTCTTATTATTTGGAGAGGGAAAAAAGGATGAATGTTTTAATGGTATAACAGTGATGTTATATTTGACTTTATTCTATCCCTTAGATTAAATATCCACTGCTCTTGCTTCCAAAGTCTAAATATTCGTATTCACTTTCCATTACTTTTCTTTGTAAGTCCTTAATTACAGCATGGTGCAAACAGAAAAGGATTTAGACATAGACAGCTTAGTCTACCTGAACATTATGGTTGACATGTGTTTGGACATGGGTCTTCCTACAATAGGAATTTTAGTTCTAGCTAAAAGAATGTGTGAAATAGTTATTTACCTTTTATGTGTCAAAGTATGTTTCTTTCCGTGCATTCAAATCATATTTCTTCTTTTTAAGTAAAGCCTTACATTTTAAAAGTACCAAAGAGTCCAGAGGAATCTTCCAAGGATTTCAAGAAAACCTTGGTGGTGCCGAATAATCATCTCATCTTCAGGGAGTTAGGGTACAGCAAGCAATTATACTCATATTAGTGCCAAGGCTGCTAGAAGAGTAGTGCTTGAAAGAGATACTTCTGTAAAGTATGTTCTCTAAACAACAAAGCATGTGAATGTGCTCACAGTCTTGAATAAGCTACATACAAGCAGCTGTTTCTTTCTAGAGAAGAGGATTTTAAACAGTGTCCTCTACTCTCGCTTTCTAAACTGAAGGAGAAAGAACACTCTAATTAAAAGACACACTCCACTAAAATCCAAATGTCTTCTTTTTCCTTTTGCTATGAAACCAAATCCAGGTTTATACCCAAACTCAAAAAGTCTTAAATAATTTGGAAACGGTTTATATTCTTGATTTTCACTGATTGTTTCATTGATAACATTGATCGAAATGATAACTTTTAATGCATTAGTACTTGTGAATTATGAATTTTATGTTCTGCAATATTTGAAAAAGCTAATGTTTAAGTGAATAATTAAACAAACAGATTCTGACTTTGTGGATATCTATAGATATCTATTTCAATGATTTCAGCATCTGTTTATTTTATTTTTAACATTATTTATTCATTTGGGGTGTGTGTGTGTATGTGTGTGTGTGTGTGTGTGCGTGCGCGTGTGTGTGTCTGTGTGTGTATCACAAGAAACTCTTTGTCCCTGCAGAGGATCAAGGGTGACTTCATAATCATCCAGAATTGCTTCCAACTTCTTTTTGATTGGCTCTGGAATTTCCCAGGCTCTGTCCACCAGGTCCAGCTATATAGGCTGTTACCATTTCTGCTTGGCGTTTTTATGTGGGACCTGAACTACAAACTCAGGACCTTTTGCCTAGGTGGTAGATTCTTAACCCATGAACCCTTTCTGCAATCCTGTTATTCTATTTTTTAAATATTTTATTCACTTATGTGAAAGAACTGAGGGAGACAGAAAAAGAGACAGAAGAAAGAGAAGTATGCACATACATGTGGTAATGCACAGGTGGAGGTGAGAGGATAAATTTCAGAAGTCTTTTCTCTCCTACCAATTCTGGAGAATTGAAATCAAGTTGCCAGATTTGTTAGCTTGTGCCTTTCCCAATGAGCTATCTCACTGGGGTCAAGTTTATTCCATTTTAACCATCAATATTCTTACAGGTTTTCATTTTTTGTTTTGGTCTTTAAGTATCTTTTTATAACCCACCACTGCTATCACCTTTATGAAGCCTTTATCAGAATTTGAATATCCAGATATGAACCTCCTCAGTATTGACAATATATGACTTGTGTAATTGTATAATTATTCCTTTTTTAATTTTTTGGACCACGTGCAGTTTCTTAACTCTTAGTTCTAAATTTTAATCCCTGTATTGTCTTTTACTTTTAATTTAGTCTCACAGCTATTGTTAGGGTGGCTTAGAACTCATTAGAGTCTGGTCTGGCCTCAGTCTTGTTGAACTAGTCTTATTTCAGTGCAGGAGTGTTGATATTAGGTGTGAGTCACCATTCCTGGAGGCTATTATTTTTCATATTGAAATGGAGTTTCTTTGGGGAGTCCTTGTGTTCTGGAGCTGAAAATGGAATTAAGACTAGGATTCTCTGTCTCCCAAAGACCCTCAAACGCTACCAGTTCACTAGGGAAAGTTCAGGCTTCATGAACCCTTCCTTTGACACAGCCAATATTTGGCAGGCTGTCTTCTATGAGCTTGTGATGTTCATGGCTGTGTCAGAAGACTGCATACCCAAACCATTTTCCCTGCATGTGTTAGTTACAGCATTTTCTTCTCCTATTCCATAGTTTTTCCTTAATCCCAGAGGTGTTGGCATCAGTGCTCTGTGTGGGTTTCATTATTTAGTTGCTATCTAGTCTCAATATTTTACTGCACTCACTAATGTTTACTACAAAGGGAAGCTTCTTTGATCAAGATGGGAGTAGCATTTCTCTATGATTATAAACACAATTTCTTAGAAGGCAGTTTGATTTCATAACAATTTATGGTAGTGACATAACAATGGTAGTGAGTTCCTTTCTAGGTTCTGTGATTTCTCAAGGAATATTCTAGGATTCTAGCTGAATCCTGAATGTTTAATTAATTTGCATTGAGGTTTTGTGTTTCCAGTCTTCATCACATTTGTCAATGAATTCTTCTTTTAATATGCAAACAAAAACAATGAGATAGCTTAACTATAATAACAAGTAGTTTGATAAAAAAGGAATCTTACTGAATCAGACTAACTGTTTTACTAACTGATATTTTGTGTATCAAAGTTGGCAGATTGTTCATCTTGGAGTACAGAAAAGTACAGCTCAAGGCTATCAAATATGAACTATCGATCTAGTTTTAGTAATTTCTTCGATGTGAACTACATTTGTGCCAAAGCAGTAATGAAATACGCTAATTCTAGAAAATAATCATCTTTAATAATTTTACTGAAAAGGATTAATAATTGTGACCTTTACTTCAGATGACATCACTAAAAATTATCCTTTTAAGTAAAATGCTTTGCTGCAGTGTTTTTTTTTTTTTTGTAATTTAAAATCATTTATCTCATGCTTTCACTGGCGCAATCTAGTCATCTAACAATGAGTGTCAATGAACCTCACAAAATTATTTTCAGAAAATAAAAGGGAGAAACTTCTTCATTTATTTCATGAAGCTAATACTACCTTAGTATACAAATTCAGACAGGAAATGGTGTATGAACACTATAGGTAAAGATGTCCACACTCATGGTATAACTACCAATAAAGATGAATCTGCTAGGAGGTGAAATAAAGAAATATTTAGAGTGAAAAAAATTGTGTACTGAGCACAATGGTGATGAACGGAAATACATATCTATCAAAATTCATAGAAATGAATGCTTTAAAGTAACAGTTTAACATATTCAAATTATACCTTCAAATGATTATTTTAAAATACAGTTTTTTATAGGATAGAATTCAAAAATACATTTATAATTTCTTGAACTGTATAGCAATGTACATATGAAAGGGCATAATTATTTCTTAATTACTAAGACCATGAAATTCCTTAGCATGTGATCCTTTCTGCACTGTATTCCATAATATTTTGTAAAATTTAATTAGAATAAGCATATTAAACTAGCATGATTCTTTTCATCTTAGAGATAAGCTCTTTCCAATAGGTTTCCTGGCATATTTGATTACCTGGTATTAGAAATAAAATATTTGCCTTTAATATGAAATAAATCCTTTGCAAAGTAGTTTTCCCAGAACATTGACAGAACAGTCAAATTTCTCTCCGGTTGTTTCTGTTGTCTGTAGCACGACCTCTTAATTCACATACCTGCCTATTCTCTCCATATGCACATATACAAGCTAAGAATATCCTTTCATTGAAAAAGGATTAAAATGTTTTCAGATAGAACCATCTGAAGGCATTGCCTTCTGTTTTTATAACAACAAATTCTTTTCTTTTTATTTATTCTTAATATGGCTCTCATGCATACAATTGTACCTAAGTTCAAATCTCCATTCCAGTTTTTTTTTTTTTTTTTTTTTTTTTTTGCTTTTCTTTTAGCAGATATTCTCTTATTTAATCTCAGTCATGTTAGTTTGGACTGTTTTATAATTCTCCCTAGCAAAAGTGGGTGTCATGCATTTGCTTTCGAGCACCTCCATAATTACTTTTTAGGCAAGGGTCTTCTTGAAACAAATTATATAGTTTTCACAGAATTTTTCTTAGGTTATAAAAAGCAAAAGAACCTTAAAAGTGATATTTTATATTAAATTGTTGTCTATTCCTTCTAATTTACTTTTCTATTGTGAATTAGTCTTACCAAGCCAAGCTAATTCTTTCTGCCAAAATTGTAGTTTATATTCACAATTTGCGCATGAAAATTATAGAACCTTTTGTGTGTTTTGAATAGAAGAAATCTGCAAAACACTCCCCTGATATAATTATCTCAATTCTTACTCCCATTTCCTATCCAAGCTCTTTTATTTATATAGTGCAGTTATAATTTTAGCATGATAATATTCAGATTTCTCTTAATAGGTTTCTAGCTGGCAACTTGTTATATTCCTAAGAATACACAGTATTTAATATGAAATTAATACAAAACAAAGATAGTTCCATTTGCTCTTTTACAACTTCCATAACAGCAAATTTTCTAAAATGATAGCCCTAACTGGATGATTCTAAACACAAGAACTTACAGAAGCAGAATATATCTAGGACTGAGTAGATGGGTCATTGAGTAGAATACATGCTACATAAGCGTGCACAGAAAAATCTTGGTGTGACTGCAGGAACCTGTAACCCAACACCAGGAGGTTGAGACAGGAGAATTCCTGGGACTTATTGATCAGTCACTTTAGACAATCACTGAGGTCCGGAGCCAATGAGAGATCTTTTTGAAAAATATGGTAGAAAGTGGTAAAGACATTTTGTTGACCTCTGGCTTCCATAGGCATCTATACTCCAACAAATGCAAAATTAACTTTAAAAAGAGAAAGAAAGTGATTAGTATTTTCATGATGCTATCCTGGCTAAAAAAAGATAACATGATGACCTGCCACTTATTTTTCTTTAGTATTGAAGGTTTACTTACTTAATGAACAATTGTTTTCTTCTGTGATGAAGTTTGGCTAGATGTAATTCAAGAAATGATGCAGTTCAATGTACCAGCCCCAGATTCTATTTTGGTACTTTGGAATTCTCACTTATTCATTCTAGTCATCTGAACATTTTGGGTCTCAGATTTTTCTTTCTATAAACAAAAAGAAATATTTTCTGACAGTTTTAATCTCATAGTGATGCCAGGAGGAAACAGCATTAAATATGCTTTGGACAAAAAGTGAAGAAGGACTACTGATATAGATGCTACCAATATACTTACCAAAATATACTTGATATAGATGCTACAAATTTTCTTAATTTACTTTAGTTTTAAAATACATTTATAATAAATAATTAAGGTACTATATATCTTACTACATCACAAATAATAAAATTAAATTTCATTAGTAATTTTTCTGGCTCTTCCTTTACTAAATGAATGATGTAGAAAAGAGGCGATTCATTTTGATCTCATCATGGCTGTACATGTCTGGAATTTTAGCACTCAGGAAACTATGGTAATTGATTCTGAGGTTCAAGAAAGACTTGGAGTATAAGGAATGTTAGGTAAAACAACAAAATTCAGTGTCAAGCAACATTTTACTGCTCATTATTTCATTATTTTAACCTGGATATTACATATTGAAATGACAACTAAAACTTTCAGAAACTTACACATACAAATTTACATGTGTATCTACATTGAAGTGTGTTTCTGTAGAAAGACAGAAAATTTTTGAAAATAAACAGAAAAAAAGAATCAAAAACTAAACCAAATGCACAGTAGTTGAAAATATGAATTGCTGGGTTCAAAAAGAGATCATATATGTGAAAAACATGTAGGGCAAGAGATTGTGGGGAAGAAAAGAAGAACCCATGCAATTAATTTCCACCATTATAATTATCCAAATGATACTATTTCATGATAAAATTCTCTGACATTTAAAATGTCCTCAAGTCACAGATTATTCGTTATTTTTATGTTGCAGAGCTTAAGTTATGGGATTAGGAAGATTTTGCCTTTCCTTCCAAAAATAAAGCTAAAACAGATTTGTACAAATGTAACTAGGAGTTGTGGCAGTTGCTCTTCATGCTGCTGTGAGACATCACTCAAAGTCAAGCAACTTAAGGAAGAAAGGAAGATTTATTTAGCTTATGCTTCCAAAGGGGAGATACAGTCCATTATGGTAGGAAAAGCAGAAGCTGGTGGCAATTCAAGATGCTGCAGATTTAATGGAGGATGAGAGCTGCAAATTGCAAACTACAAGGGCAAACTAACTAACTCAGCTAACATGAAGACCTGCATCCTGTGACTGCTTTTCTTTATCAAGGCTCCACATCCTAAAGGTTCCATTACCTTCCCAAACAATTGAAGATTCAAACAATTGAGCTTAGGGGCAAAGTTAACATTTCAAACCATGACAAGAAGTTCTTTCTTACACATCATCAGAGATATTGTGGACAAGATAAGACATGAAGACTATAGTACAAAAGAAGCAAACAAGAAAAACTACAGAACAAACATCTGATAAATGAAATTTATTATATATTTTGTTGAATATATAATTATTTTGAACAATAAAACATATTTTCTAAATTTTATATTTTAAGAAATTTTAAAATATTCTTTTCAAAGTAGAGATGAGCTGAAAATAAATTATAGTATTAAATGGTATAAAATTATCTTGGTTATCTAAAAAATTGTCAACATTGAAAATACTTACCTGATAACTTTAAAGCATTACTTTTATCTTGACTTGCACAGATATTATTTTATTTTAATATATATATTTTATTTTTTTCTGCTCATACAAACATAATAGGAACCTCTGTCCCCTCCCCTCCACCCCTCCCTGGACCTCCCTGTTCCCTCCCCGCTTTGTCCCTTCCTTTCCCCCCTCCCTCCCTTTCTCCCAGTGCCCCCCCTTCTCTGAAACATCCTTTAATGAGTATATCAAACTTTCCTCTGGGTCCTCCTGTCTGATGAGGTGTAAGGACTCAGTGGCATTTCCTAGAACTCTTTCTTGTGTTCCCCTTAAGTATAGGAACACTATTGTGACTGTTAATCCCTTGCTTCTAAGGATCCTAGTGCCTTTAGTCCATGCTAGAATTTGAGGGGTCAACGATATGTTGGTCATTGCGCAGATCATGCAGAGAAATTTGCGGAAGAGGGGACGGTAAGATTGTAAGAGCACAAGGATGGTAGGAGTCATGATATGCAAAATACTCCACACAAGTTAGGGCTGAAGCAATTGCACAGATATTTATGCCATTGAATCATGTCCCAATTGAGTATATTTAATAATTTTGCTGTTGATTATAAAACTTTGTTTCTTTTTAGATTACTATGTAAGTGAAGGCAAGAGCCCTTCTCACATTATATGAAATCATTTCAGTGATGTTAAAAGACAGAACAAAATATGGTTTGTTTAAAGAACCTTTGACTAATTTCTTAGCTTGCTTTTCATGTTTTCAGCTACTGAAAGAGATAATAATAGGGAAACATGTTAGCACATTTATTTTTCTTCTTTGTTATTAAAGACTCTGATGTTGCACCACATTGGGGAAGCAGTCAGTAAGATTAGTCTTCTTAAATAAAAGTCTATCAGCAGTTCATGGCATTTGACTTTATTGGAAAAGCTGAAAGTTAATTAACTTTTCCTATTGTCATACATTTGGCTTCAAAACCACTACCCATTTTTAATTCAGCCATGGAGTGCTAACATGTAGACATTTCTAGCACATCAAAGAAATTTGGCACCGGGTCCACTCTTCCATCCTATGAATGACTTAAGGACATTAATGCAAGGTACAATTTTCTCTTTTATAATTATTTCCCAATTAAAACTTCTGCAAAATGCAAAAACAATCTTGTTTCTCCTTTAATTCTTATTAAAAAGCCTTTGGCTTCTATCTTTTTTACAGAATTAATTTCTCTTTCAAATAAAGTGCTATTTTTAAAAGATTATTAATTTAATCTATGTGTGAGAAAGAGGGTGAATGTGTAATGGAGCAATTTCAGAAAGGCAACTTTCAGAAGCCTGTTCCGCATTTTCACCATTTGGATTTAAAGGGCCAAGCTCTTATTACCAGGCTTTATCCACAGTACCTTTACCAGCTGAGCCATCTTGCTTGTCCCTGAAATGTTATTTTTATCATGTATAATATCAATATTTTAAGCCCACAAAAAAGAGGCCCTTAAGCCACAATCATTATTATTATTTATAATTTTTAGTCTCTTTTATTCATGATTTAGCCTTTTTTTAGCATTGTTAATACTTATTGGCTTAATTTTTCTGTTTTGCATTGAAGACACATTTAAGATAACAATAAATCTTACATCAGAAAGGTAAGACATTTTATTTGGCATGTCGCTAAGGATATGACAGACAAATAAAACAGTTTATTTTCATAGGTGATGATGCTAACTTACTTTAAATATTCATGTCCAGATATATATGTTTATACCTAGCAAATAAACTTCTCATAGGAAAGTAGGTGAAAAGAAATGTTTATTCCATTAGAAGAGCATGTTATTTTGACTGCATTATAGGATATAGTAATGTTCTGGAAAAGTTTAAATTGTGGAAGACTTTTCAGTACTCAATTTATTAAAATTTGAAACTTTTTGTGAAATTTTTAATTATTCGTAAGCTGATTCTACTACTCACTGAAGCTCTATCTTTTTATCAATTACTCTGATTTTACCTATTTTTTCATTTGTTTAATTATCTCATCATGATGCAAATAAATATGGCAAAAACTTAAGTAGTTTTGTCGAAGACAAATTATAGCCAGATGATTGCATTTAATGATTTTGTAATAATGTAAAATTTAACCATTTATATTAATGTATTCCTTGAACTCCAAATCAATATATGCTACTTTCACAATAAAAAAGCCATTGGGTATATTTATTAAGATTATTTAAATGGAAGCAAAAGAAAACAATTATGTCATTTTTTATATCTGTTATAACGATTATTCAGAAATCACCAAGCTTACAACGATGCAGTCAGGCAAAGAAAGATGTTGAAAGACTTCATACTGAAAAAAAAAAAAAAGACTATAGGTTTCAGACAAAGCATATACCCTTCTCAGGGAAGAATTAGGCTACAAGTGAGTATAGGTAAATCCACTAGTTATTTTACCACATTATATTCATCACTTGAAATGTCTAACACTGCACATAAGCTGCAATTTGATACATTAAACCTTATTCAATGGTTTCAAACAAAGCGTTTATTTTTCTCTGAGAATTAAGCTATAAATGAGTATTAAATATAGATTTGCACTGTGAGAATTAACAATGCTTGATTGAACTGGATTTCTTATGTTGGTCCATTAATCTGACATTTAAAATTTCCAGTTACTCACCCTGTGTCTGTGCTTCAAGCAGCTGGAAAGTATGAGTTAGTGATTTTATGGATTAAAACCTAAATTACAATAAGATGAAGTATGGAGGGAGAGAGGAGAAAGAATAAAAGGAAAAAAGAAGGGAAAGAGAGGAGAGGAGAGAAAGGAGAAAAAAGCAGAGAAAAAGAGTTATTTAGAGAATCTGTTACAGCAACACTTTTTAAAAATCAATATAAAAATCTTAAAAGAATGAAAGTTGTGTGCCAATGGATAAATTATACCAATGTTATAAAGCACAATAAAACCATATAAACAAAACTTAATGTCTACATCAAGATGATGAGCCAAGTAAAATTGATTCATTAGAGGAGAAATATTTCATTTTCCTAGTTGATATTTAATTGTGCATTCAGAAAAAATGACAGTTAAGTTTGAAATCATCAGGTCTAACTGCATGGGCTGGTTGCTACAGAGTTGGAGGTATGACTTGCTATACCGGTGTGTGCAAAGACAAATGATTATGTTACTGTCATCAGGTATGATCCATCTACTGGTTATTTTGGTATTTACATTCACAATCCAGGTTGAGATTAACATTTGACATTTGTGAAACTATGAAATGACAATTGATTGTGTACTACTTATACTTTGAAATCTTACAAAAATGAATTATGAAGAAAATGCTTCAATTCTCAATTCATCAAAAAAGTTCCACCATAGTTCAAATACATAGAAAATGTAAAGAGCAAGATTATATCAGTAAGTCATTGAATAGTAGCTAATCCCACAAAGTTCTAATTCCAACAATTGTCTCTTTAAGTACCTCATCCTATAAATAGCATGAATTTTATATACCTCATTGCAACCTGTCACTTCCTTTGATTGTTCATCATGACAAAAGTGAATGAGTTTACCAATAAATCAGAGTAAAATTGTAACTACATGCATAAACATCATCTCCATGTAAATGAGGTCCATGACAGTCAGATGGTAGGGGTGTGAAGTCAGTCAAAGGACATTTAAGGTGAAATGTGTTCACATTAGACACTTTAAAAAGAAACAGGTCTATTTCTTTGCTCACCTCATCCCAATTTGTTTAAAAATCCTGTTTTAGTCTGCAAATTGCCAAAATTGTTTCCTAATATGCACAAAAACAGAGCAGAAATTCCCCACTTGAAACATTTTTTAAAAAATCCTCACTTAAAATAGTTTTTTTTACAATTATACTTTATTTATTTATACAGAAATGATTTATAAGAATAATCCTTCAGAAAAAAAAAGAATAATCCTTCAGAAATTAACCAAGGACTTGTCTTATTTGGAATTTCTGGAGGTAAAGTAGAAATCATGTCAATCAATACCTGCATTAATAACTCCTTTAGACATTAGAAAACATTATATGTGTGCTACTAATATCTGCATTCTGCCACTAGATTTCTTTGCTCAGATAGTTCAATCAATCAATATTTTAGCTCTCAATCACGAATGTCATATATTAAATGACTTTCTAGTGTTCTGTAGCATGCCAAATATTCTTCTGAATACTACTGAAGATTCAAACACAGAGCCATCTTTCCCTATTTTCTACAAATATGAAGTCTACTCTGAAAAAAAAACAAACATAAAACCTATAAAATACACAAGAATAATTGCTACACCTGGGCTCCCAGGGAAGAGCCAATGGAGACAAACTGAATGCCTGCCAAAGAGAAAGAGCTTGAACAAAATCAGAAAGCATGACGCTTTGCGCCCAGCAAGTTCTCAGTAGACACTAATTGATTTCAAAACTGATACCTCACTTGACATGATTTTCAGAACATTCATTTTAATTACTCTATTTGGGTAATATTTCATATGTCAGATTTTTTTCCACCTGAAGCCTGAAGAGTGTTGTGTAATACAATCAATACACTCATTTAAATTGGGAGTTAATCAGATGGCAGTAAATAAATCCCCTAATTGTATTTTATCCTAAGGCAGAAAAAACATCACTTATATTTTTGAAACTGACTTATCAGCTGTTAGTAGTATTGTTTCCAATGTAGTATTCTGAAATAGTTGTCAGTATTTCTTTACTCCATCTTTTCCCATATGTTGTATAACTTAGAATTACGTACAGCACCTCCTTTGTATGAAAAGTAAGTATTCTATGTGTTTAAGATCAATTTTGCAAAGAAAAAAATCATTACCGTCCCTCAGGTCCATCCACTTAGGGTCAAGTTATTATTTTTTTTCTTCTTCATGGCTGAATATTATTGTATTTTGTACATCAAAATATTTCCTTTTTTCATTTACTCACTGATAGAAAATTACATTGATTCACTGATGAGATTTTTGTACTGAAACCTTCTTTGTTCTAACACTCAATTGTTCCAAACTCTGTTTTGAATAAGCTTTTAAATTTGACTAGCATGTTTTATTTTTCTTTATTTTGATTTAAATTTAAATTGTAACCCATATATTCTGTTCTGCCTCATTTTGTATTTTTAAAACATTTTCAGAAGTTAAGATTCAATGAATTTCTGTTTTTCTTTTACACTATTCTTCATCTTTCTGGACTTTCAAAAATCTTCTCTTAAAATAAGAAAGCATAGAGAAAAAGAATATGACTTTATAAGATATGTGTATTGTAGGGTGCCACCAGAAGAAAAGTGGTGGTTAAGATGCCATGTTGACAAAGGAATTATACGTTATCTGAGGAATTCTGCACAAGGCTGATATCATAGACTGGTTGCCTGGGCATGTGCTGGAAATTAGGAGAACTCTCATTTTCTTACCTCTCTTTTCCACTAATTATGAGTCCTTCATCTGAGCCTGTGGCATGATCTCTAGTTCCTCGGTTCATTCCTGCATAAAATAAAGGTTCAGGAAGTGCGAGAGACCTCAAAGAGACTGTGACATTCCTCCCCATCCATCTGACATGCTGATATTCTTAGCGGTTTCATCTCCTGTGAATTATTTCTTCATCTGCATTTCTGACCACCCTGAAACTTAATCTATGAATATTATGATCCTGAGATTGACTTTATTGATACTGAATAAATAAACCTTTTATAAATTTACAGTTTATATTAAAATGAATATCAGGAAAAAAGAACCAGAAAAGGAAAAATTGAAGCAGATAGATTTAGGAGGACAAATGATCAGATCAAGTTGTCAGAAGAATCACAGAAACATCAACACTGAAAGGATATGCCTGCCTTTGTAGGCAACTTTTTCTTTTCTTGTGGTCATCTTTCTGAAAAAATTCTCCTGTGATATTTTAGCAGCATCTTTACACTTAAATATTACATTCTTCCACTATTCCTCAGGTTGCAAAAACATATTTTAAGTGGATTTTTTGAGAAGAAAAAGACAAATGTGTTCAGTTGCTTTTTGATGGTGTCACTATCTAAATAAGGAACATAAAAGTCCATTTTTAAAATTAGGTAAAAATCTGAGTTTTATGCCTGTGTGAAGACCTCCTTTATTTCATCATGTAGTAATTATACAATACACAATAATGGATGTCATTACTCAATGTGCATCATAATAGAATAGTATAATACAGAGATCCAACAGAGATGCAGAATATTTGTTTCAATGTATGTACTGGTTACTCTTTTCTGTTGCTGTCAGAGAACACCTAAAGTCAAGCAACTTAAAGGAGAAAGGGAGGTTTATTCAGTTCATGGTTCCAGAGGGGGATTCAGTCTTTCATGGCAGAGGTGGCATGGCTGATGGCTAAGCTGGAGGCAGGTTAAATCATTTCAACCATCTTGGAATCTTAGAGCTGCAAAACTTCTGCTTCAAAACCAGACATCTCTAGGAGGTAGGGTGGGACTAATCCACTTCAAGGCCCACATCCTGTGACTGTCCTCCTCCAGAAAGATTATACTTTTCAAAACTGCTGTGACCTTCCCAAATACATGAGACTGTAGGGGACACATTTCAGACCATGAACACTCCACCCATGAACACCAATACACTTATTGCCATCTCATTATACAAACAATAGTCAGTTCAACTTAAAAGTCTCAGTACAGACTACATCAGTAGTCCCAACACAGTCTATAAGTCTGAAGTCCAAAGTCTCATACTTCCAAAATACAAAGTCAGGAGTAAACATTCCCATTCTAAAGAGAGGAATGGGGGCAGATCCAGGGAAGATCAGCCAATAACAAGACCAGAAACTAGCAGGACAAACTCCAAATCCTACAGCTCCATGTCCAACAGGTAACCTTCTTGTTGAAATCATATCAGTTACAAAGAGCTTCGGTTCCACCCCTCCAACTGCTTGTAGAACACATAATTCTTTTTGGACTGACTCCTCCCAGGGTATACAGCTCTCCTTGGTAGATGTTCCACCTTGTCTCTGGAATCACTAACATCTTTACTTCTCAATGGAAAAACATGCTTTAACTCCAATGTGCAAACTGCCCTTCTTGAGCTCTAAACTGCCAACTTTCTGCCACATGATACCTAGATTCCACTGTTCTCTGAAACCTTTGAGGAGGAATCCATAATCTCCTCCCTTGTAATCACAGCTGATTCAGCTTTTCTGTGTTGACTAGGAAAAATCTCTTTTATCCTGAGCTTGAGGGCAGTAGCAGACCCTTGCTTGGGAAATCCACCCTATAGCTCATTCCTTCTGAAAAGATTCACATTCTTAGTGATGAGAGTATTCTCTGAGGAATTTGTCCTGGGGTAACCACTCCTATTATATAAATTGAGAGCAGGCTTTGATACACTAATGGAGCTAATCTTTTTAACAGCCCACATTTTGCTCTCTGCTCCTTCTGGGTTCAACTCTTTAAGTTTGCCATTGTATTTTTCCTCATTAGATCTCAAAGTTTTTTGCTTCTTTTTGCCTGATATCTTGCTCTTTTTCATAATTCTTCAGAGTCATATTCTTCAGTTAACTCTGAAGAACACTAAAAAGTATCCATATCACTTGTCAAGGGTACATTGCCTTGAAATTTCCTCTGCCAAGCACTAGAGTTTATCTTCAGACAAACTTTCAGGACAAGGGCAAAACTTCATTAAACTCTCTGCCAACACATGGTTCCATTTGTCACTCATCCAATTTCAAACAGTCTTTGTTTCCTTCTGGCACATCATGAGCTTTGCTTTCACTACCTGCATCTCTCACAAAATTGCTGTCTTCTGAGCTCTCATGAGAAAGGTCCATTTGGCTTAATCACTGAGATGCAATGATGTTCCCAGCACAAAGTATAAAGTTCTCCATATTTCTCTCAATAAACGGTTCCAAAGACACACTAGTCCCAGCAGAGCATTGGGGATACTGATGGGTATCAATGTCTATCAGTTTTACAAACAACAACTTCATTTTTTTGTTTCCTGATTCTCTGTCTCACAGAGCAGCACCCTACTTCTCTGGTACCAATTTCTCTCAACTTCAAAACACTTCACTTTGTGATACCAGGTGCTCTTAATCTCATAGAAATACCTCACTACTAGGTACCAATTTTCTGTAATAGTTATTCTTTTCTGTTGATGTGAAAGAATACCCAAAGTCAAAACACTTAAGGGAAAAAGGGAGACTTATTTAGCTTATAATTCCAGAGGAGAGATACAGCCTTTCATGTTGAAGGATTCTTAGGTAACTGGAAACATCCTGGTGGTTAAGAGCTGCATGTCAGCTTGGTACAAAAACAGACTTCTCTAGGAGGTAGAGTAGGACCAATCCACCTCAAGGTCAATACCATGTGACCACTTTCTTCAAGCAAGACTTCACCTCTCAATGGTGCCATGACTTTCCCAAACACATGAGACCGTGGGGGACTCATTTTAATCCATGACAATTCATTTTTCAATATGTGTGGATTTTTGCTAGAGAAAATGCAAGTATTCCTGTGCACATTCTTGTGTGTAAAAATGTATTCCCATGTGGTTCTGGTGTTAACATGTGTGTCCATGTGTATGTGTGAAGGACATAAAACAACCTTTGGTATCATTCCTTAGATGCATTACAACTTTATTTAAGTATTATCTTTCATTTCAAACCTAAGAATTTTAGCAACGAGTTGTGTTCTTTGACAGCTCAACATTTCATACATAATATATAATGATTACAATCTCCTCCTATCTCCTCTATCACCAGTCCTTTCCTCTACAACATTTTATCCTCTCTCCCTCTTCTCCTGTCTCTTCCCTCATCATCATTCTTTCTCCACAAGACTTTCTTCCACATTTATGTGTTTGTGTTTTGCTTTGTGTAGCATGGCATGCATACTATCTCATGCTTTTTTGTGGAAGAGTCAGAAAAACTCTCAGAGCCGAAGTTGGGGAAAAGGGTTGTGAAATATACTACAAAAGAGATATAATTTCAGAGAATCTGAACCATAACAGAAATAGTAAAGAATGGACTGACTTGGTGAATTGTCAGCTATTAACTGGTTAATTAATCAGCGAACTATTTTTTGTTTATTTTGAAACAGGACTTCTTGGTGGTCTGTCACCTGAAAAATAGACTTGCCTGACTGGCTAGTGAGCACCAGAGATTCATGTATCTGATGACTCCACTCCCACCCCCACCCAGGGAATGCAATATGCAGTCCCAACTTTCTCAAGTCATGTCTGCCTTTTTTTCATGGGCTCAGGACATCAAACTCAGATCTTAGCATTTAAAAGACAAGTATTCTGCTGACCAAGCTATGATCCCAGGCTCAAAAATTTTTGAAAAATAATTGATTGCAACTCTGTTACAATTGATTAAATGTTCTGCTTCATATTCCAATCAATTTTTTTCATGTTCCAGGCTTTCTGTTATTTCTCTTCAAGTATTAGTAAGAAAAAGTAGCTATCAGTCTATGTATGTATCCTACCCTTAATATTATATAGGTACTAGATTGAACCACATAATTGATCCACAAATTTCTGTTTAGAAATGGAAATATGATGAGATGGAATAAATCTCAGTGGTTAAGGTACAAATCAAAGTGTACCATGATTCATGTTCTGCTAGAGGAGAGGTAGATGTGGTACCTACCACTCCTGTGTCCTCTAGCTTAGACAAATAGACACACCAGTGATAGAAAGAAGATAAAAAATGTTTGCTGTCTAAGAGTCTCATGTCATTTTCAGTATTCTTTGCAACACAAAACTTAATTCAATCATGACCAGAGTTTCATATCTACAAACAATGTAATAGCTGTACAAGAAATTAGCTTACACACATGTAAATGTGTCCCCAGATATAAATACAAACACAGAAATAAATAAATAAATTAAATAAATAAATTCACCCATTAAAAAGTGAATAAGTTCTTTGGATCAGCAAGATATCTTAGCAGATAAGGTGCTTGCAAACAATCCTGGCCAGATGTGTTTGATGCCAAAAGTCCGCGATTGAAAGAAAAAATCCACTATCTGAAACTTGTCCTCTCATCTTTGTATGCAAATACTTACTCTCTCTGTCTTTCTCTCTTTCTCTTTGTTATTCTCTTTCTGAAAAAATAAAATATTAACATAAATATCTTAAGAACTATATTAAACTATCATATTGCTTAATATTCCACATAAAGAAGTATCTTTATAGGAGTATATGTGTACATAAACTAGTACTATTGAAACAATGGTTTAAAATATTGCAATCAGTTTGAATAAAATTGAAAGAACATGTAAAAATTGCAATCATACTATCTTTGGAGTTCTTAAATATAATTCAAAAATATTTAAAAGACAGGGAATAATGAAGTTTTCAATTTTTTAATGAAAAAATTGAGAATTATGTTTGCATCATTTAAATTTTCTACTTTTACTTTAATAACCTTTTCTCAGAGGCTGTTCAAGAGATTATATCACTTATAAGAAGCCGTTACTTAGGGAATATGATAATCTGGACCTTTTTCCTGGTGTCTTCCTTGGAGATAAAGTGGGGTAATCTACTCCCTTTGTCTAGCAAGCTTACCTGTTCAAAGAAGTCATAAAGGATGATATTTCAATCTAAACAAATTAACTTGAGTTATTTATGTTAGCTTTCTTTTACTATATGTCACAGCTACTGTACATTCATTGGTTTTAAATCATACAAGTTCCATGCAGTCACATGTGTGGCATGACATAGCCGGATTCCCTGCGGATGTCTCACAAACCCCTGATCCATGCATTAGCACAGATTGACTGTTACATGAAGAATCTTAGTACTTATAAATGCCACCCAAATTACCTCTTGGTAGTCTGGAGGACTGAGAATTTGTTTCATTGTTGACTGTCCTCCTGTGCTGCTGTTCCATATTTCAACATCCATGCAGATCTCCAATGTCAGTAGGAAAGAACTTCTGTGTGAGACCTTCTAAAGTTTACAATTTCAAAATCAGCAACAACTACTCTTATTTTTGTCTTGGCTGCTCTCTTTTTAAAAATATTTCATTCATTTATTTATGCATGTGTGAATGTGTGTGTGTGTGTGTGTGTGTGTCTGTGTTTACCAGAGAGTGTGTGTGTCCCTTTGAAGGCAAAGAGTGATTTGGAGAATCATCCTGAATTGATTCTATCTACTTCTTCCTTCCCTCTGGGATTTTCCAGGGTCTGCCCACCAGGGCTGTTTCTGCCTGTGATATTTACATGGGACATGGGATTCAAACTCAGGACCTTCTATTGTGAGACAGAATCTTAACCTCTGAGCCATCTCTCCAGCCCTTGCTGCCCCCTTTTTTTTGTGGAAATAGGAAAATAAATTAATTCTGAAATACATACATATGTGTGTGTGTGTGTGTGTGTGTGTGTGTGTGTGTGTGTGTGTGTGTGTGTAATACTAATTATACCTGAAGTTATATCAGGCTGTTATGCTATATTAAAATATATAAACTCTAAATTTTTTAACTAATCAAATTCATCAGAAAAAATGTTCAAATAGGAAGCCATCAGTAAATGCTTAAGATAAAAATGGCTAACAATTCACATTCCATTTAATTTATGCTGAAATTCTATTAGGAATGATTATAATTCTGTTGTGGTAATTTCAACTCATCTCAGTTGTACAATGTTTTTTTTCACTATTATCAGGTATTCTAAATTTCAAAGTTTGGATATTGCTTTAAATAGATTACTGTGAAAATGACTTTCTTCCAGTTTGTCAGAAACAATGAAGGAAAATCAACTTGCCATTAGAATTGTCTTATCATCATGTGAATAAGCATGAAGGACTTTTATTGTTCTCATTTCATCAGCTTCAGAGTATATTCTTCAGAGTATCTTGAATGAAGAATATATTTGTTCACAGAATTCATTTTATAAAAACTGAAATTTGGAAGATTGGCCATCTAGAAAATAATTCCACAAGGTAGTTCCATGAAATACAATTTTGGATTTAGGCTTTAATGAAGGCATAACTGTCAAAGGTATATAGAACTAATGGTATATGAATAGAAATATTTTAAGGTAACAGAAGTTTAATATTTTATTAATGATGCCTACCATAAAATGACTGATATGGAAATGAATGTCTAACTTTGAATATAATATGAAATCTATTGCTGTAGTTTTTTTTACTTGATTATATGGTTGTGATTATCATGTATTTATTTATCAAACACATTCTAGCATTATTTCTACCTTAAAAATAGAGTAACTTTATTTCCTTGATTTTGTCGACATTTAATTTTTTAAAGACTAATGAGTAATAATTGCTTGAAGTCTCTGTTATTCCTTCAGAATAGTTAGCTAAAAGCTTGATGTTATAATGGGTTAAGTTTATGATATATGCAGTGAGATCTGCTGACTTATTTCACCTAAACCACAAGATTCATCAAAGCCACACTTTTTGATATATTACTAATTTGCAGAAAATAGTGCTTTTTATGAAGACTGGATAGTTAAATAACAAATCAAGAACTTGGTAAAGAGATGAAAAATGGTTCAAAAGTTGGTATCAGCTTTTTATGGAAATTCAATTTCTTTCTTTCTCTCTCCTCCCTCCCTCCCTCCCTCTCTCTCTCCCTCCCTCCCTCCCTTCCTTTCTTCCCTCCTCCCTTCCTTCCCTCTTTCCTTCCTTCCTTCCCTCCTTCCTTCCTTCCCTCCTTCCTTCCTTCCCTCCTTTCTGCCTTCCCTCCCTCCTTCCCTCTCTCCTTCCTTCCCTCCCTTCCTTCCCTCCCTCTCTTCCTTTCTTCCCTCCTTTCTTTCTTCCTTCCCTCCTTCCTTCCTTCCCTCTTTCCTTCCTTCCCTCCTTTCTGCCTTCCCTCCCTCCCTCCCTCTCTTCCTCCTTCCCTCCTTTCCTTCCCTCCTCTCTTCCTTCCTTCCCTCCTTCCTTTCTTCCTTCCTTCCTTCCTTCCTTCCCTCCTTCCTTCCTTCCTTCCCTCCTTCCTTCCATCCATTTCTTTTCTCTCCCCATTCCAATTACACATTTGTTTCTTAATCTCTTATCTTTGTTTATCTTGTCTATTCATTTCTTTGAAATGTTAAAAAGATTGAATCTGGAGCCTTATGCTTATTAGGCAAGAAATTTTTTTTTTTGGTTTTAGCTTTAAATAAGTCTAATTAACATACACATTTAAAACTTTGTGTCTTGAATAGGAATGCATTCAGATGTGAGCAAATTATAAGCAGGATAAAATGAAAAATTTTGATGAAATTATTTCAATTCCTACATTTCTTCTAATTTTTCCATTGAAAAAAATCAGTCAAGATTTCATCTTTTTAAATTTTTTATATCACTTCTTAAAATTAGAGCTCAGTTCAGTTCTTTGAGGTAATTTGATGTCAGAAAGAAAAGACCTATTTATTATTATCTAGTTGAATTATCAATCAGAAAGAACACAATCATCTTTATAAAAATAAGTAGACAACAAATATGAGCTATACATTAAATAATATTAAAACTTATAGTGTTTTATTATTAAAAATAGTATAATAGATTCAAGGACTTATTATTTGATATGCTTTTCTACGCTTTATATTTTTAATGAATTTTAAATAGGATACAATAATATTGGCTTTTTTTCCAATTGCATTAAAATTGAACATCAGTCCTTTGGTCGATTATTATAATTGCAACAACATTATTACTTCACTCAACCTTCTAATTTTTCAAAGAAAACATATTATTTTCTTTTCCTTCACAGTAAAAGCTTGGCAAGAAATTAAGTTATTAGAAACAGCTTGACACACTGAGTTTGAAAAACTATAGGCTAATGCTATTGCTGGCTCTAAAAGAAAGCAAAATATACTTAAGCACTATTTATAAAGTTATTTTCGATGGAAATTATGAACATAAGATCAGTCAAAAGTTAAATGACATACATGAGGCAGAATTAAAAGTAACAAGACAATATAAAAACTTGAAGAGAACACAATGAAATTCAAGATGAGTGTTGATTTTTAACATGGGCACACAACAGTCCATGTTAATGAAATTCTTTTATATTGTGTAATATTTTGTTATGTATAGGTTTATCTTTTTCTCTCTTGAGCATCAATTCAAAATATTTCACATTGTTTCAATTAAATTCAGTTTCAGTTTAATATATGCTACTTGACAACATTAGTATTAATCATTTTGTATGTTTCAATTTTGTTTCTATGTAATCATCTTAATAATATCTATTTCCTAAAGTAAAACATCAAAAGCAAACATGAAAAAGAATTATTATCTTCCTCCCTTCTTCCATGCATTTCTTCTGAACGTTGAATACATTTAAAAGTACATATACATGAGAAACATTTTCTAATGTTTCTCGATACATTTTATTATTTATTTAGAGTGTGTGTGTGTACGTGTGTGTGTGTGTGTGTGTGTGTGTGTGTGTGTGTGTGGTGTGTGTGTGTGTGTGTGTGTGTGTATAGCACAGGGCACTGAGTATCTCTATGTGGGACCAAGGATGACTTCAGGTATCACTCTGGATTGCTTCTACCTTCTTGCTTCACTTTGGGATTTCCCAGGCTCTGCCCACAAGGGCCAGAAGTGCAGGCCACTACAATTTCAGCCTGTTTTTTTTTTTTTTAACCTGGAATCCAAACTCAGGATCTTCTGTTTGGAACACAGAGTTTTAGCTCTGAGCCATCTCTCCAGCACTGGTTAACAATTTTAAAAACATATTACCTACTTCAAATTGTGAAGTGGTTCTCCTTGATCACTTAGCTACCAAATATAATTACATCTATCAATAAATTTGAAATGTAACTAAATATGTTTCTTAATAAACAAAAATCAAGTACAATGAATTAACTTTATTTAACTGGGTAATATATTCAATATAATGTTCCTAATTCAAACGACTTGCTCCTCAGCAAGTGGAAGATGAAGAATAGTTTTAACACTTACCACAGCAAACAAAAGGATGCTCCAGGGGATGGGAGGGAGGGAGAGGGTGAAAGGAAGGGGAGAAGGAGGGAGAGTGCAATGGGGGAGAACTGGGAACAGGAAGAGGGTGGAAGAGGACTGGAGTACCTATTGAGCTTCTATGAGTAGGAAAAAAATAAAATGTGGGAGAAAAAATTAAAAAAATTAAAAATTAAAGAAAATAAACTTATCACAGCAAACTGATTTGGTCTTAAAATTATATTACATTGTGTCATTGAGAATTTGCTACCATCATAATGGTAAATTACAAGAAAGGTACTAGGCTTATGAGTGTATAAATAAACTGACAGACATACAAATACATACAGATATTGTTTTTTAAATCTTATAATTTCAAGCTGAATCAGTTTGTGTTAATTTTGTATTTCAGTGAATTATAGTTCTCTGACAAATATGAGTATTCTGTAAACTAAGAAATTTATTTTTCATTGTTATCCTGTTAAGTAACATTATTTGCCATCTCAGCGATTGTCTGAAACTTTCAAACAATTCTAGTATTGCTAATGGCAGATGTTATTTAGCAGGAAGAAAATTGTAATTTAACATCTAGTAGAGTGCAGAATATGGTTAATTTTTCTTTTGCCTGATTTTTCTGGAAATGTTCTTATCACTCAAAGTCTATTGTCAGTATAGTTTCCGTAGTTAAATATGCCATTTATATATCAAAAATTTATTTCCTTTTGTCCTTTTTGAATGATGTGCATTTTCAACTCAATGCACTTATGTGTTGATTTGTTTTAATATTTCTCTCCATAAAATCTCTTGAATGTTCAATCAGAATGTTTCAGTTACCTTTCTGAAAAATTCTCGTTATTTCCTCTAAAAAAGGACAGGAGGATGAAAAAACAGTGGGCAAATTGTTTCACCTGTTTGACAATTCTAAAATGAAAGCGAAATCTCCAAAAATTATTTGATTTTGGTACACACTATTAAGCATGTTGCAATTAACCCATAGTTATTTTACTATTTAGAGTCTCCAAAGTAACTACTTGAATTTTAACTTTAATTCTGCATTCTTTGTCACAAATCAGTATATAGAGTTTAGAGTATATCCAAGTTCTTAAATTGCCAAGAAATCTTAGATTCATCTGCAATGAAACTTATTTTGAATGACTATTTCTTGTGAAATCAACTAATTCTTATAAGATGTGACTCTTTACTGTTTGCTGATAAATTGAGGTATGTACCGAAAGACACTATAATAAATATTGATTTCTTTTGTGCATAAAAGTGTTTTTGCTGCAACAGTGAATTGTCTTCAAGAAGTGACAATCCATTAAGCTTCACTTCATGTGTCTATTTCTTCATTATTGCTTTTTTTTACTGTTTTATGCTTTACTATTGTTAAAATAGATTGCCAGAGAAATGAGTAAAACTCTAGCAGTTGCTCCACAATTTAGAGAGGAAATAAATGACTTTATTAGGTGGAGCTGGCTTTATGTCACTGTTTCCAAGGTCAGACTTCAAAGAAAATAGCTCAAAGTATTTTATTTAAAAAAAAAGATATCCCACTGAAAGTAGGTTATAGATGAGGAAATATTACTTAAAGCAAGAGTTTTAAATCAAAGTTGTATATTAAATAGAGCCAACAGGAAACATGGAAGGTGCTCATGACAGTCTTTTAGTTTTATGCATTTTTCATGTTTGATTTCATGTTGCATGTATGAATGACAAGAAGAAACATTCATGGTTGAACTTCTGTTCTCACCTGCCAAGAAATATATTTATTTTCATTTGTTTTAAACTTTAAAATTTGAAATAATTAAATTTATTATTCTATGTTATTGATTGATTGATTCTTTGACAATTTCAAATAGGAATTCAATGAAGTGAAAATAATTTTCACATTATCCATTTCTATATCTCTCCTTAGACCATAAAAAACTTTCTTCTTCTCAATGAATCTCCTCATATATTCTTACCATCTTGTATGTATGTGGCCACTGGGTTTCATATGCATTGACAACAGTAGAGTTTAGTTTGCGATACAGAGAGAATCCTTTCATGCAAAGCAAATATTAAATGAATAAACCCTGCTAAAGAATTCTGTAAAATAATGACATTTAAATAGTTTTAACAATGGACTAGTTTTATTAACAAACATTATTTGGTTAAAATTATTCTTCAATTGGTTTGAATGTATTATCTGGAAAAGAGTGTAATTGCAAAATTTGTTCTTATAAAGCATTATACTTTTTGTTTTTAATTTTTTTAAATTTTTTTAATTATTTATTCAACTGTGTGCATATGCGTGTGTATGTGTGCGCGCGTATGTGTGTGTGTGTGTGTGTGTGTGTGTGTGTGTGTGTAGAACCACGGACGAATTCGTGAACCACCATGGACGTGGGATCTGGGATCCGAACTCAGGACCTTCCGCCTGCAAGGCGGAGGCTTAACCCCTGAGCCACCTCTCCAGCCCGCATTATACTTTTTACAGTTTAAGTGTCATTGTATATTTTTACAGTTGTATTTACTAGTTGCAAAAATAAGGTGATACAAATGAATGATCTATTCTGCAACTGTTGCAATGAAGGCAGAACTACTATCAGTGGTTACAGCAAAGTTGAGTTTCCAGCAGACCCTCATGTTTCAGAAGAAAGGAAGCAGAAAAGGAAAAAAAGCAAAAGCGCTTCAAGCACATTTCCTTTTCACATCAGGTATTTCCATTCTGAAAATTTTAGCTCAAAGAGAAAAATCATAATCATTTATGGTAAAACTCTATGGGACTTATTACTTCACACAATGGAAAGTTTGGAGTTTAAAAACCTGTTGGAGATTTTGATGCCAAGGCACCAGGTCAACGAAGTAGTCTTTAATTGTATTTCTGTTCTGTCCTTTCTGATGATTGTGTCATTCCCACTGGAAAAGATGATATCAGAGCAAGAGGTAGTTATTCTCCTGTGGGCCCCAGGCTTGTCCTCTCTCTCCACCTGATGAATTGGAGTCTCCTTTCTAGATAGTCCCTGACAGGAAAATGTAGGATTACCATGAATGGTATAGAACTTGCACACTCATATGGAGTAAGAGATGAGAATTTTCTACAATATCATTTATACCAACTACACTGAAATACAAGTATTCAGGGAAAAAATCAGCTGTTTAATGTGTAACAATTGACTTGGTACATCCAATATAATTGCCAATAAATAATAGTTACTAAAATATAAAAATATTTTTCAAGTTTTCATTAATAATATTTTCTTCATAAATTTTCCTCAAATTTACTCAGTGGTGTAATTTATTCAGTGATGTTTTGATGAACCTGATTTTAAAATACTGTATCTCTATCTTTGGTTAATCAAAATTCTGTCACTCTATATATTTGTACAAGCTAACAATTTAACAAATTGATCTCAGTTATGAGATTATGTCATACAATTTGAGCATTATGCCCAATGTCTTTGAATTAATTCAACCCCATTGAAGCCCTTTATGAAATGTGGAAATCTAGATATTCATTTATTTAGAGGCAAGCACACAATGAAAATAAACTGCCCATTAATTAAAATCCACGTTTGCTTATGCTTCATTGCTGCTTCAGAATTATTCTGCTAGCTGTATAAACATACATTTTACTACATTCAATAGGATACTTCAAAAACTATATTATATGTGTCATAAAATAATTTTAAATTAATGAATCAATGTCCAGAGGGCATTAAATTTAATTTTGATTTAATGTCAAAGCTGAAAATGCCAATCTAAGTGCATAATCTGGTAAAAATGTATGCAATCAAAATCACAGAATTAATGTAGCTCGTTCACTTAAAATTACTTTGTATCACATGAAAGTCATCTTTTAAAACACCATAAAATAAGAAAATTTCAGCAACATGTCCTCTAAGGAAGCAAGGTTCTTACATTCTTTCTGATGCCTCTATTGCAATTTTATTTGAACCTTTAGATGTGAGATAGATATTTGATTTATGGCCAAGTTCTCCATCATCATCAGCCCTCCACTCTGACCATTTGTGAGTCTATTCACTCTACTACTGTCCGTGCTCAACACCGACGC
Source organism: Typhlomys cinereus (assembly GCA_023101885.1). Classification (NCBI taxonomy): domain Eukaryota; kingdom Metazoa; phylum Chordata; class Mammalia; order Rodentia; family Platacanthomyidae; genus Typhlomys; species Typhlomys cinereus. Next base: position 4,399,898 of record JALPQD010000020.1, read on the forward strand.
TTCATTTTCTTCAGAGAGGTAGCCATTGATAAGCTGTTCTGATAAATTACCTCTTACTCATACTCTTGTGTGCAATTGTAAGGAAATGCTGCAGATCACACAGAAAAGGAAGATATAGAAACAGAAGGGAGATTTGTTGGGGAAGTGTTTCAGTGAAATGGGGGATTACAAAGGGGTAAAAAACTTAAAAAGTCATTATATGCATGTATGAATCTATAAAATAATAGCACACAAAAAGAAATAATGAGTAAATGCTTTCATACCACATTTTTATCTTGAATGTTTGATATTCAAACACTTTTTTTTTACAATCCCAGCTTTCTCAGAAAGCATTCTAATTCACTAAAATTATTTTAACTAACAGGACAAATGTGAAATTTGCAATATCATTCATGTACTTGAATGAAATGAGAGAACAAATAAATCTTTTGATGTGAGGAAAAATTTACCCATGTAGATAGTAAATCAGGATGGGTACACATTACTGGTGAAAGCATTTGCAGGGACTTGTAGTACTTTTAATATTCATTTTAAACATTTACTTGTTTACCAATGATGTGTTTGTGTGTGTGTGTGTGTGTGTGTGTGTGTGTGTGTGTGTGTGTGTTTGTGGGGGAGATTTTATAGTTAAAATCATGTATAGTGTATATGTGCCGTTTTATGCAAATGTCGATCAAAGAAAAACCTGTGGGAGTTGGCTGGACTCCAGGACTGAGCTCAGTTCATCTGACTTGTATACAATCATCTTTACCCTCTGAGCCATCTCATCTGAGCCTCTGAGTCTTATGTAGCTTTTTTGAATGATATCAAAAATTTTGAAATAGCTTTCTGCTGAAGAATGAACCCACCTAACAGACTCAAGAATACAGCAGTGTCATGATACAATCAACAAATGTATTGTATGATGAAGAAAAAAAGTCTGAGAAAAATTTTAAAAATGCAGTAGTGTTGTGATACAATGAACAAATGTAACATGAGTGGATATTTTCCATGCATAGAACATCATAAATTGGCAACACTGAAGATCAAAATGAATTGGGTGTAAATAGTTGAAGAGGCTCAAAATGATGTTCTGGAGAAATTACAAAAGAATATTCTCATAATACATACTTACAGGTTCTTATTGCCATAATGCACAGAGATGTGTCAGAATTAGCTCCAAATATGGAAATTCAATCACACAGATAATTCTAAATATAAAGTATCATTCAGATTATTATTCTAATAAAATAGTACAACATTTAAGCTCCCCTGATTCAGTGGAATTCTGTAGTAAAACTTTGCACTTCAGTGGCACTTCATGAATTTCATTGAATTGGATTCATCCTAAGATGTGGATACGGCTAAGAACAAAAATGCATTAAATTATTTGTAGTCACTCTAAAGAGTATAAACAAGTCTTGTCTAGGTTGGCAATGCAACTGATATTTTCATATCAAAAAAAACAAAGCAAAATGATTCACTACTTAACAGTGAGGATGCTTTCTAGGATGTGTGGTCTTTAGGTATATACATGCTAAATTGTCCTTTTCTGTACCTTGCTTGCAGTACTGCTGCAAGCAAGTATGAAGCAGAACCCATGGAAGTACTTTCCTGTTCTACCAGGTTACTCATATTTGTTCTGCCAGACATGGTTCACCAGACTTTTCTGGCAAATAATATTCCCTTTACTAAGTCAGCCTACGTGTGGGATCTTGTGAAATTAAAGAGCTTCTGTTCAGATAAAGAGATTATAACGCGAGCTCAAAGGCAACCCACAGAATGGGAGAAAATCTTCACTAACCACACATCTGATAGAACTCTGCTGTCCAGAGTGCACAAAGAACTTAGAAAACTAAACACCAAGGAAACCAATGGCCCAATTAAAAAATGGGCCCTGGAATTTAAAAGAAACTTTACCAGGGATGAATTTAAAATGTCTAACAAATATCTGAAAAAATGCTCCACTTCCTTAGCCATCAGGGAAATGCAAATCAAACCTTCCCTGAGATATCATCTCACCCCAGTCAGGATGGCAAAAATCCACAATACAAACAACAACAAATATTGGAGAGGATGTGGAGAGAGGGGAACTCTCCTACATTGCTGGTGGGAATGCAGGCTCATACAGCCACTCTGGCGAGCCGTCTGGAGATTCTTAAAGAAATTAAAGATTGAAATGCCATATGATCCTGCTATTCCACTTTTGGGAATAACCCCCCATACAGCAGAGGTTCACCTCGATAGCACAAGCACGACCATGTTCATAGCAGCACTGTTTACAATAGCAAAGTCATGGAATCAGCCCAAATGTCCAACAGTTGACGAGTGGATAAGGAAACAGTGGTACAGCTATACAATGGAGTACTACTCAGCCATCAAAAGTGATGAATTACTGGAATTTGCTGGGAAATGGATGTCATTAGAAACAATTATATTAAGTGAAGTATCCCAGACCCAGAAAATTAAGTGCCGTATGTACTCCCTAATAGGTGGCTCCTAGTACCAAACCCACCCAGCCCACCTAGAGACAGTAATTCTAAGGATTATGAACAGGAGGGATGGGGTAGGAGGGCCACACCAGAAACAAGGAGAGAAGGGACCATGTTGCAGCAGGGAAAATAGGCCTCCACCAAGGACCCAAATAAGTTCACAGACTTTGTTCCTGATCATTTACTACTGAGGGGGTGTGATCTCACCAGAAGAGGAGGTCATATAGTCTGGCAGATAAAAAGTAACCATTTTGCAAATGAGTGATAGACCCCTCCCTTACTGTGGTTTCCCACTTTTATTACATCTACCTTTGAATGTGCTTTTATCACAAGACTCTAACAGCTTTTTGTCTCTGGCCAGGGGGTAACATACAATGCCCACCAGGATGGAGTGAAGGGCATTGCAGGAGCAGCAAAACTGCAAAAGAAAATCAACAAACCACAAACCAGAACTTCAGAGACTCTATATCAACCACCTAGAACTAGGCCAGCTTAGTCTCTCCCCATCTTGAAGCTCAGGGAAATTTGCGTAAGAGGGGGCGGTAAGAGTGTAAGAGCAAAAGGATGGGAGGAGCAATGATATGTAAGATACTCCATACTAGTTAGGGCTGAAGCAATCATAATTGGACTTTGCATGCCCTGCGCATTGTCCAACACACTGTTGACCTCACAAAGTCTAGCATCTGCTAAAGGCACCAAGATCCTTGGAGGCAAAGGATTGGCAGCCACAGTAGTGTTCCTATACCTAAGGGGAACACGGGAAAGGGTTCGGGAAAGGCCACTGGGTCCTTGTACGTCATCGGAGAGGAGGGCCCAGAGGAAAATGAGACATGCACAAGAAAGGACTCTCTGGGAATTGGGGCGGGAGGCACTGGGGGATGGGGAGGGAGAGGGATGGGGAGGGGGAACAGAGGGTACTGGAGGGAGAAGGAGGGAGGGAGGGAACTGGTGTACCTAATAAGTTTGTATGAGCTGAAATAAAAAAAGTAAAAGACATATATACAATGGAAACTTTGATATAGTGAATAAAGAAATTTAAGAAAACATCAGAAGATGAAAAAAAAAACAAAAACCATAATATAATTGCCTTCAGATAAATACCTGCACGTTCACTGACTCAAAAGTTGTCAAAAATAATTTCTAATGGTTTCAAACATTTTTGCTTATTAGTTATTTTTATATCTTAGTGTGATACACACTTTTTTCAGTATCTCAGGCAAACATTTTGCTTTGTTTGTGGTCACAGCACAGGAAGCACAAACTATTATGCCTTGACTTCAAATTAACAGTGGTATCCCCATATGTATTGTAGGATATTCTGGATTTTTAAAATTTATGTTCTTTGTCTATCTCATTGCCTGCAATTCAACAGATCTTTTAGCAGCTTCTAACATCTTTTCCTTAGTCTTTGGGATCATAGCTGCTGCAGGATGGAACAAACCTGACTAGGAAGCAATAATTTTCACTGGTTCCCAGACGCTGGACTTTTGTCAAAGCTCAGTTTTGCTTCCAGTTGAATCACTTGATAAGTCCTCATTGGAACAATGTTTGATGAGTTTTGTAAACAAGGGGCCATGTGAACAGATAAACACTAGGTAATTTAACTCTTGACATATTTAACCTCAGGAGAAAATATTTAAGAAGATGTTACTGAACAGGATATAGACAAAACTGTTACTATCATAACATGCCTTTGTTAGTTAACAATTAAAATAATATGTGGGAAGAGTACATTTTAAAATTGGAGTTAAAAGTATAGGGCAGTAGATACATTATAAAACTATAGTAAAAATGTTGGACAGGAGACAGATAAAGTAGTGGCATAAATATATATATTATCTATAAAAATATTTATTATGTATATTTGAGAGTTATATCATGTTAATTGAAAAATGAATAGACATTATCACACAGAAAATAGAAATCACTACAAATATGAGTCATGGTTCTGTAAATTCACTAAGCATTAAGAATTTTACAACACATTTCTCTTAAGGATCACTGAAATATATGAAAAGATGTTGGAGCATGGCATAACAACAAAGTGTGAAAAAAACTCAGTCAAGGCAAGGGGTCTTAAATATGTGAATTTCTAACTTTGCAGCAGAATAGAATGTCTATTCTTGGAGGAATCTTTGGAAATAACATTAAAATATCATTCACATGGCATCATGCAGAAATTAAATTGTTCACCTCATGCTAGGACTCTCATTTTTTCCTAAAATGAGAAATTATCAAATTGACAGATCCCATATTGGTGTATTTGTGCAGTTAAATGGAAATGAATTGCCTAGAATATATTTAATCTAGTGAGAATTAAAACAAGTAAAACTAATGAAAATGTTATTTTAACTTAAAGATTTCTGCATGTCAGAAGTTCTGAACATCAACCTTTTGACAAGTATCTTTATCAATTGTATACTCATTGACAAGTACCTTTATTATTTTAAGTTTAAAACAATGATTTATTGCTATAATCAATGACTGATGAAATGTATTTAAATTTTCATGTAGTATATTATTTGCCTATCATTGAAAACACATTATTTGGTACATGGATGTTAATTTGGAGAACTATGCAATCAGCCCTTGACATATGCAGAACTAGCTGCATGTGATGATTATTGCTGTTTGTTTTAGTTGAGAATTAACTCTTGTTTGTGGAAATCATAGCAGACCCAAGTGTCTCCAGCCTTTGACACTACATTCTCCTTTTTTAAAAAAAAGCCCACTCTAAGTAAGCAACAGTGATGCTATGGGTGAATAAAAAGGATTATGAATTATTCACCATTCAACTTTATCATTCTATATGCAAATCAGTTTTTAAACTTTGTGGAGTTAATTCTTTAAAAAAGTTTTTCACCAGCTTTTCTCTGCATCAACTAGAAATGTCATTAAAAACAGCACATTCTTTGCTTTTATTTGAACTTCAATATGTATTAACATACATACATTTTTGTTAGATATTCCTATGTTTATGCAAGTTCATCAACTGTTTTCCTGTATACATGAAGTTCATTAAATCAACAATTGGAATCAACTTTTATACATATTATCATTTTCATTGATGATTATTACCTAATATTTGTTAAGTGTGGATGTTAAAAACTATTTTTCCAAAATTTCAGATATACCAAATATAGTACTGTTGTCCTAAGAAATTTTGAGCTAAGACTGTTCAGCCAAAAAAATTTGGATATTCACTGATATTTTTCCATCTACAAAATGTGCATTCCATATTGGAGATCAAAATAGGTTTCAATAGGTAAAGCATTTCTTAAACAGATGATTGAAACAATGTATTCAAATAGACATAAATAGGGAGTTCAGAGAATCAAATGTGAAACTGTGGGATTTTAGATTTAAGAGAATGACCATCATATTGAAGGTCAACAATCAAAATCAAATGTGTTAATGGTTATAGTTCATAAACACAGGTAAATTATTCTATAAACATTCTCTTTAAGGTAGCAAATTTTAAGCTGTTTCATGTGAAATATTACGAACACTGTTATCAGATGTTCCACTTAGCATCTTCTAGCGAGGCCAAATCACAGTCCTTTGCTCTGCATAACATCATGTATTCTTCAATTTCCTCCGTGAAATGTTAGTTCTTTTCCTTGGCAACCTTTCATTGACTGCCAGAATTGTCTATTAGCTTGACATTCTCTTCTTTATATAGTTAGCTCTTCCTGGAAAACATAAGTCTTGTCGGATATACCTATAAGTAGGCAGATGGTTATCCAGTGATTCTTTTTGATAAGAAAGTAGATTTCCTTGGAGTTGTGGCCCTGCAACCCCTCTGGCCCAAAGCTAATGAAGGCCTGTGATCCTGATGAAAGTGTTTTTCAGACCCATGCAGATTAAAAAAAAAGTGATCAAGGACTTAAGGAAGAAAATTCCCCAGGTGAATGTGTTTGCTAGCATAGAGAGTAGTACATGGGTGAAAAAAGTAGAGAAGATATGACAGAGATATTATTGGAATAGGTACACAATTAGTACATCTTTTAAAATATTCACATTATGTGACTAAATTTAGAGCTTCTTATGTAATGAAGTTTAATATGATTTTAATGATGTTTATTTCCTTATACAAATCAAAAAGTCCATTTTATATGTAAAATCTGGAACTTTTCACAGAATATTTTGCATTTTTATGTAGAAGAATATGAATGAATATTGTATAATGATTTGAAAAGAAGAACACAAAGCTTATTTTTTATTTATTCAACATTTAAGAGCTTTATTATTTACTGAGCCAAGCCATTACGACAAGAGGGCAACAGTGAATTCCGGATGCTGTTATGGTATTGAGATATTCAGGAAATAAATGCCAACTGTGATTTAAAGGAAGTTACACAAAGACTAAAATTTTCCTGTTTAAAAATAAAATTATGTAATTTAGTAACAGAATTTGCTGAGGGGTGAGAGAAGGAAGAACAGAGAAGACATTACTTAAGGGGTATAGCTACTTTTTGGAGTAAGGAAGAATTCATGAAAGTGGTAATAATGGTAGAACGATATAAATTTAATTAATGTCACTGATTTGTAAATATGTATATTTAAAATGGTAAATTTTATGACATGTATGTGTGCACACACATATTTCCATATTAAAATATTCAGGCAGTCATACTTTTGTATGAAGACAATTTTATGAGCATATAATGCATAGGTAATTTTAGGTTACACCATAAATAATCTATACATTTATGTGGTATATATGCTTTGCCTAATAGTGAAATAAATCAAATACCACTGCTCCCATTATTCTTTGCTGAGGATGCTAGGCAGGAATTGTAAGCAAAATTTATGTTCCATTAGAGAAATATTCACTTTCTTCCAAAGTACAGCAATATGTTTTAATACGCAGCATACATTATTCATTGTATTTTGAAAAATACACTCAAAAACTACTGAAAATGATTTAATGTAACTGAATCTGTTTCTTTTGTTAGATATATTATAAAACAAATCAATCTTCAAGGTGACTCTTAACACCATGATTCCATTCTTAGGGACTTCAGCATCTAAGAGGGTTTCTCATAATTTCATGCTTTGCGTGTTTCTCAGTTTGAATTGCTTTGAAATAATTCCTAATGTTTGCTTTTCTAGTTATATGAAATTGATTTCTCTATTTCATGTCTCAAAAAATTCATTTTAATGAAGTATAGTGAACAAATAGCAAAAAAGATTGTGCTTGTTTTAAAAGAAATATTGTTAAAAATTAAAAAATAAAGTGATGAGATCATTAAGCCTGCTTAAAAATGGTTAAATTTTTTGACTTCTTTAAGAGAAGTAACAGAGAAATGAGTTACAGCCTATTATTTTAAATGCCATTGAATCATTATTGATTTAGTAAGACCCAGTTACAAGCAAACTGGATAGGTTAGGAATGATACCAAAGTCCTTTGACCTCTTCTGTGCATAGTGACATGAACCTTTCTCTCTCTCTAATTCTAAATAACGGAAAATAGCAGGACAAATGGGTCGTTGAAGAATACATTATTTGTCTACACATTGTGTTTGAAAATGTGATATAATTAAATATATATATTTCATACATACCCACAAACACAGTTCCTATAATATTCAGTAATCACTCATACAACCAGAAATGCTCATTTCAACATGATTGCCAGATAAGAAAGTTAACATAGGCTGGAGAGATGGCTCAGGGGCTAAGACTCTGCCTTTCAAGCAGAAGTCCTAAATTCAGATCTCAGGTCCCATGTAAAAACACCAGGAAAAAATCACGATGGCCTGCACTTCTGGCGCTTGTGAGCAGAGCCTGGCAAATCCCAGATAGAAGCAAGAAGAAGGTAGAAGCAATCCAAGATGACTTCTGAAGTCACCTTTAGTCCTCCACATGAACACACAGTGTCTTCTAATATATACACATACACGCACATGCGCGCACGCACACACACACACACACACACACACACACACAGAATCAATAAATAATTTTTTTAAAAAAGAAAGTTGACGTAAGTAAAGTTGTTTAATATTTTGAGAATTTCGTTTCATTGTTCATATTACATGAGGTCTTCAAAGGTATTGTATGGTATAAAGGTCATAGCTAGAATAGTTATATTAAAATAGGTAACTAAAGAAGAAAAATAACAAAGGTGTCAGTCATTGGATGTCAGGGTCTGCATTTTCCCTATAAAGATATATAGCACTAGCATATTTCTTTTCTACAAACCTAATGAAGCAATGATTCATGGCTAACAATCCTCTTGAAACCACCTTGTAAAATCATTAAAAGGAATAAATAGACATTTTAACTAATATTATTAATTATAAGAAGTATAAAATTTCATAAGCAACACTGATAAGGGTATCATAATAAAATTGATTCGCTCAATTTTTGATGATATAACACAAAGATAAAATCTCATTAAAAATGTTTTATAATGAAATGAAACCAGGAGTATGTGACTGACAAGTGTCTGAAAGATTATTGTACATTTAATATATTCTGAATTTGAAATTTGATTGCAAAACAAAGATAATTTTCAATTAAATCATGATTGTTATATTACAGAGTGTGTATTGTGATGGCACTTACATGTGAATGATGCATAAATTTCTACATCTATTATATTCTATCAATTCAATGTCAACCACATTAATGTTATATATGAGTCATTTGATAACTATCCTATTTTTTGCAATGCTGAAGGTTAAGTCAAGGTCCTCATTAATCCTAAGAAAGAACGTTACCACTGAGCTATGTGACCTATCCTCTTTTCACTTTTTATTTTGAATAGAGTCTGACCAAATTGTTCAGGCTTACCTGACTTTAGAAACTCCTGCTTTAGCCTGTTAAACCTTTTCACATAGATTTATACCTTCATGTTCAGATGATAGCCTATTCTTCACTAAGAGCAAATAACTGTCTGTGACCTACTGATTTAATATACAGAATTTAGACCTATGGTTTTGGTTAAATATTTTAGTCCACACTGGAAATTTGAAGAATGAAAATTTCTTATGCCATTTCAGATTGTTTTATTAAATATTACATAAATTATTATATGGAAATTCCTCTTAGTTCCTCTTTACCAACCCTCTCTAAATCACTAAATATTTATATATGCCCTCTTTGTGAAATAATTTCCTCATTTCATATTTAATTAACACAAAAGTTGATGATGTCATTAAAAATAGCCATCTGATGAAACAGAAAGAAACAGGTCTCTGGTAATATGTCTAATTTTACTTTGAGTGGTTTATGTAAATATCATTCCATTATATTCTTCATGTTACTCCATAAGTACACATGCCAAATCATATGATAGAAATAGGTAAATATTCAGATATTATCCAAAATTTTCTTTCAAAATTGATGATTATCAAAGATATGATGCATAATTTTATGGTAAACAACATAGTACTTTAAGTATGACATCTTCGTTGAGTATAACAGAATCCCTTAAGTAAAGTATATTCATTAAGAATAATTTGGTAGAGTAAGATTTGAATAGTTAAAAGCACTGTACCTGTATGTTGCACTTGTACATGTTACAAATACTTGAACAGTTCAAATGTATCATAGGGAATTTTCTTAGTATCATTTCAGCAATATTTCAATAGAGTCTGTGCTACTATCCATATACACATGTTAATGAAGTAGAACAGAATATATATTCTAATATTTAATTGTTTTGAAAACCCAACATTACTAGAATTTATTTCTTTTTGTGCTCTTGTAATTACTATTAAGGAAAAAAATCAAATATACTGTACATTGTATTATAGGATTTACTTTATAACAGTAATAGGTCACATTGTATTATGTGTTATAGTATAGTACTCACACACATGCATACATGCACACACACACACAAACACACACACACAAACATAGTACCCATTACTCTGTTGCTGTGAGACAGAATCCAAAGTTAAGCAAGTTAATGGAACTAAGGGATATTTATTAAACTGTGGTTCATTCCAGAGGGGAGATATAGACCTTCATGGTGGCAGAGGTATGGCTGGCTGGTAAAATCTGGAGGCAGTCTAAGTCACATACATTAAGGAGGCTGAGAGTGGCTGCAAACTCAAGAACAGACTCACTCAAGCAGAGAGGGGCTAATCAACTTAAAGGGTCATGCCCTGTTATTGTGTTCCTCTAAACAGGCTCTACCTTCCAAAGGTGCCATAACTTTCCAAAACAGCTAAGGTTTCAAGCACATAAACCCGTGGGGGAAAACTCACATTTCAAACCATGCCACTCATCCCTAGCCCTAGCTATTTTCTGAAGCCATGGAGGAGGAATAAAGGGCCTCTTCCCTTTAATACCATTGATGTCTCTAAAATAAGGACCATGTGGATGACTTTATCAATATCTGTTATAACCTTGTGTTGGAGACTGGCCTCCTTAAATCACAGCTGGCCTCCTTAAATCACAGGCTCATTGCCATCTCAACATACAAACCATACTCAGTCCAATTTTAGAAATCTTTATAGACTATTTCAATAGTCCCGACACAGTCTGAAAGTTCTAAGCTCAAAACCACCTGCTCAAAACCACTTGCAAAAGACAATTTATATATTTCTAGCATACAATGTTGCAGAATAAACATTCTCATTTCAAAAGAGAAAAGTGGAAGCATAGCCAGGAAACATCAGTCCACATCAAGACCAAAATCCAGCAGGACAAACTCCAAATCCTAAAGCTCCAAGACAGACAACTGTGTTCTTGAAATCATCTCAGTTCCAAAGGACTTTGTTTCCATTCCTCCATAGTACAGATCATTCTTTTTGGCTGACTCTTTCCAAGGTATATAGCTCTCCTTGGCAGATGACCCACACTGACTCTGGCATCTCTATCTTCACTTCTCGATGGCACATCAGAATTTAACTCTACATCACAAAATGTCCTTCCTGAACTCTAAACTTCAGGCTTCCTGCCACATACTGTCTGATTTCTGCTATTTTCTGAAGCCATGGAGGAGGAATAAAGGGCCTCTTCCCTCTAATACCATTGATGTCTCTAAAATAAGGACCATGTGGATGACTTTATCAATATCTGTTATAACCTTGTGTTGGAGACTGGCCTCCTTAAATCACAGCTGATTCATCCTCTCTGTGCTGACTCTCAGATTATCTCTTGGGAAGTTGCTTCAGAGGAGGATCAAACTGTTCCTTTGGAGCTCTAACTTTTAGTGTTTTCCTTCCAAAATAATTTGCTTTCTTATGATCTTGTCCTCATAGTGCAACCTTTTCTATCATCCAAATGAAAAGCAGAATTTGGCTTACTAGTTAAACTAATCTCCTTAGAAACAGGTGCTATTTTGCTCTTTTCCTTCTCCTGTTTCAACTATGTATGTTTGCCACTACATCTCACATTATCAAAGATCACAGTTTTTACTTTTTTTGTCTTACTACTTTCTCCTTTTTTTTATACAAGAACACTAAAAAGCCACTCTGTCAAGTCTACATTACTTTGAAAATTCTGCTAATTTAAATTCAGATAAGTTTTCAAGTTATGTGGAAAAACTCACTAAACTGTAATACAAAGCACAACTTTATTTTTGCCTTGCACATGTCACAAAATAGTCTCTGCTTCCCTCTGGACCATCACAAGCTGGATTTCCATTTTCAGTGTTTCTAACATCATCATTCTCTTCCAAGCTCTCACCAAAATGACCCTCAGCCCCACTCCAAGGCATAGATATTTTTCCAGAACAAAGTCTCAAAATTCTCTGTACTTCTGCCAACAAAACATTCTAAAGGCATACGAACCACTTTACAGTAATGTACAGAACTTCTCAGTACTTAAATCCTCTCAGATTCATAAACACTTTACTTTCTGCCATCAAATCCTCTAAGTCTCACAAGCAACACCCCACTTCTCCAGTACCAATTTCTCTCAACTTCAAAACACTTCACATACCGGTAGAAGATGATCTTGATCTCACAGAAATATCCCACTTCTTGGTACCAATCTTTAAATCTGTTACTCTTTCTCTGTTGCTGTAAGAGAACATACAAGCAACTTAATGGAAGAAAGGGAAATTTATTCAGCTTATGGTCTTTTATGGAAGAATATGGCTGACTAGAAGAAGCTGAAGGTGGCTTAGGCCATTTGCATTGAGGGGAATGAAAGCTTCTGCAAGCTCAAAAGCAGACTCACTCAAGCAGGGTGGGGATAATTAACTTCAAGGCCCATCTCCTGTGATTGCCTTCCTCCAGCCATGCTCTATCTCCTAAAAGTACCATGACTTTTCATGACTTTTTAAACAACCAAAAATTCAAACATATGAACCTATGGGGGACGCCCAAAAATTCACGTCATCACACACGCACACACAATTCCAAGTATTAAAACTTAAGATCCAAAATTAGTCATATTTACTTTCAAATTTTTATTTAAGAGATGCTTTCCTTATTTAGACAGACTGGTTTACCCAAGCACATTTACAAATAAAATCATCTGTATGTACATTGAACACTAAAATGATACACCTGTGTGCAATATGTATTGCTCTGCAAAGTAAATTACTGTGTTCTGATTTGGGTACAATTATCGCATTATATAAACTACTAATTTTATATCTGAATGTAAGTTCTGTGTGGTATTGTTTCTCTTAATACAACAATAGATTTACACTGTAACTTTCTTGTTTTTATCATTAATGAGCGATATCCAGTCTTGTATCATATATATATATTTTAGAAAAAGCTTTTTCCCTTTGCATTACTCCACCATCTATGATTTCCATGTCATTCTTATATTCTGCATTAAGAACTATCATAGAATAATACGAAGGAAAATGGATTACAGTTTCTAGCTTGGTACTAAGTTTGGTATGCGTATGTAGCAAATAAAAACAGAAGAAGAAAGAAAGAAAAAGAAAGGTGGAAGGAAAAGGAAGAAGAAAAAAGAGAGAAAGAAAGAAAGAGAGAGATAAAGAGAGAGAGAAAGAAAGAAAAAGAGAAAGAAAGAAAGAAAGACAGAAAGAAAGAAAGAAAGAAAGAAAAAGAAAGAAAGAAAGAAAGAATAAAAGAAAGAAAGAAAGAAAGAACAAGAATGTCTTTTAGGACTCTAAAGCAAACAAGTGATAGTTATGTGATGAAATCTGCATTGATAAACATTAACTGGTCTTGGGTGTGTATATTTGTGTGTGTATGTGTATTTACATGTGCATTTGTGTCTGCTGTAATTTAGGCCATAACAGTTAATAGCAGCACTGATTCAGCACTTAGTTTTTATTAGAAGGCCTTGTCTTCTTTCTGGTGAGAAAGGACTAGCACCATGTGCTGAATTCATTACGGTCTTTGCTAAGATCCCATGGGAGTATATTTGCAGATGTAGATTTACTGCCAACCACCCATAACTGTCTTCTTGGCCTTTGCAGTAAGCACAAAGACAAGAAATTATCCAATAACAATAATTCATAGACATGTATTAAAATAAGTATCACTTTTAGTCAGTGGGACTGGAAGTTTATAGTTGCTGATACTTGACGCTCACTCCAGGACAGGCCTTGGGATTATTTGCAATATCCTTCCTCCTCTCAATGCCTTGCTGTACTCTCTATGTTTTCAAAACTTCAAAGAAAACTGAAGGTTGCTGGCAAAAGAAATCTGCCTATTTTATTGATTTCTAAATAAGTATATTTAATTATTCATCGTGCACCCATTTAACAATCTCCTCTATTTTTAGCCAATTAAGTACATATTAAAGATTTATCAATAACAGTCTAATAATAAATATGGTGTCATGGGATTTAGCCATCAAGTACACAAAGGAAAGATTTTTTTAGACTCTTGCTGAAGTAAATATCTAAATTAAGTGTCCCTTCAGACAAATAATTAAAAATGTATATAACTATCAAAGTATAAAAATAAATGACTTAATTATTCTATTAAAGAACCTTACAAATGTGACACTTTTATGGTTCATAATAATATTACAGATATTATTCTTCCCTCAGGAATGGGAAAATATAGATGATAAATTATGACATTTCTGTACAAAAACATAATCACAGGAGATTAAACAGGAAGTATAGTGATATTTCAGTGTGAGAAAAAAATGACAGATGACGAGAAAACATCTACTCTACCAAGCACATTTACATAAATGTTGTATTTTTTTTCAATTTGCTTTTAAATCCTAAATTTTAAATGGTTGGAATAAGCCTATTTTAAAAAACTGTAATTGTTCACCTAAAGTCAAATGATGTAAATAGTGTTAAAGGCTTGTTGTTCTATCACTTGCTTATGAATCTAGGGTTATTTCTAATCATTTTGTATTTTTCAAACTGATGCTCATAATTTAATCTGTCATTCATTGTTACATGTTATTACATGCAGCTTTATCAGATGTCTGCTTTCAACACAAACATTCACACAATAGGACATATTGTAAGAGGTAACTGTTTATCTGCCTTATTAGTATTAAAATTAAACTTTACTTGTCTAATGTTGATTTCCAGTGAGATGGAAATCAGTTGAAATACATGCTTAACTTTATATCTACTTTAAGTAATTCCCATCAATGTCTATAAATTTACTTTTATATCCTGCTTTTCTTTCTTTGCAAGTGAGCATGTGATTAGCTTATCTGTGGATAAATTACTGATGCATTCTTTCCTTAATAGATTTTTCACTTCCTGATACATGAACATTTGTTTCACATATGCATAACAAAAATAAAAACAAAATTTCCCTAGTGCTCAGCTATTATGAGGATAAAACCCATGATTAAACTAACTTTGTCAGAATCCTTGAAGTAACATATACCAACCAATATGGAAATAACAAAAGAAATGGAGAACATCGAAAATTATCTGTTAACAAAATCTATTCTTTTTTAAAATTTTTATTTATTTATTCAATTATGCGTGTGTGTGTATGTGTGTGTGTGTGCATGTAGAACCACGGGCGAATTCAGAAAACACCATGGGCCGCCTCCCCACCTCCTCCTTGTTTACTCTGCCCCGGGATTCACAGGCTCCACCCTACCAGGACCAGAAACGCAGGCCGCTCCCGCTTCTGCCCAGCCTCTATACGTGGGGTCTAAGATCCGAACTCAGGACCTTCCATCTGCAAGGCAGAGGCTTAACCCCTGAGCCACCTCTCCAGCCCGCAAAATCTATTCTTGATACAAGTAAGATACTTTACCAGACTAGTTTACTATCGTAGATGCATTTTTAGGGCAATGCTTATGTATCCTTTTATAATTGATACAGTCTAGGTGTACAGATTCTTTTTCTTCACCAGATGATGAATTATGAAATGGGAAAAGAGTTGAGGATGTTCACGTTTATTTAAAAAGAGAAAACAGTATTTCAGGAACTCTGTAGGATGCAAGCTGGGAATCCCATTCGCTGTTGGGAGGAGGAGGAAAGGTTTGGAGACGTTTGGAGATCAGCAAGCAGATACACGGTGACCAGGTGTTCTGTGAAACAGCAATAAAAGAATTCTGAATATCAGCAAAAACTTATTTTGACTTTAGGAACTAAGCCATAGACTAGAGAAAACAGACAAGATTTGTTATATGATTTTATGACCCAAAGATTTAGTTGCTTAGTATTTATATGATAGAAACACTTTATCTCCTTTTTATACTTATACCTTGCATGTGGGTTTTTTGTGTGTGTATGAGAGAGAGAGAGAGAGAGAGAGAGAGAGAGAGAGAAATATGAAAATATTTTCCTAAAAAAAGTAGTAAAAGAAGATCAGATTGCTGGACAGTGGGTAAACTCCAGGTCAGTTAATTGAAAAGTATAATTTAATTAACTCAAGTGGCGAACGAGAGAAATGACACACAAGGAACAAATAATCGTTGAATATAATCTTGTACTTTGATCATAAAACATAGACATAGCTATTCATATAATTTTTTATAAGAATATATAATCTGTTAAATTAGATTCTTGTTATAAGAGTATATTCAAAGGTAGATGGAATAAAAGTAGAAGACCACGGAGAGAGAGGGGTCAGTCACCCATTTGCAAAATGGTTACTTTCTATCTGGCAGCCTATATGCCCTCCCTTTCTGGTGAGATCATACCCCATCAGTTGCAAATGATCAGGAAGGAAAATCTAAATAAAATACTGCATACATTTTTTATTTTTCAATTCCAATTTTTTTCTTTTAATGGAACAGTTAATATAAATGATGAGATCTTTCTGTTTTGTATTGACTGTTCTCCTTCCCATTTCTTATCTCCTCCTGTCCCCTTTTTCCGTGATCCTCTCTTCCATTCACCAATCCATTTTTCTCCTTCCCATCTTCCTGCCTGTCTGTTCATGTGTATGGCCAATTTCCTTTCCAAATCCATTCAACATCTGCCTTCCAACTACTTTATCAGACATGTCAGTGGATTCATAGCATTGTGACTGCATAAATAATCCCTATATTTTCTAGTTTGCTTGATCAATTTCTGTAATTTCATCAAATCTCCTAGAGGGTAATAGTGTTTGGATTTAATATGCTGCAAGGCTGGGTGACCTGCATTAAAGGATATAACTTAACTAGAACAAGCATGTCTGCCTTAAAGTTCGAAACCTTTCACAAAAATTGTCAGATGTAATATGCAGGATGTCACTGTTTTACATCAACCCTCTCCCCAGTATACATTTCGATAATGCAAGGGAGGGGAAATTTCCAACATCTAGAAAATCTTCAGATTTCTTATCTTGTGTCATCTTATTTCTCTATATATTGTTGCCTATGGCTTATTCAAAGAGGGGTTTGCCATGAAGCTCAAATACATTAGTTAAAGGAGGAATAAGTCCTCTGCAAATTTACATGGAAAATTAAACTTCCAGACCTGCTTGCTTATATGATCTTGATTTGTAAATAGTTCTGGCCACTCATTCAGAGAAGCCCCCAGGGGCTTATTATTCCATGAGATAAGAGTTCAGTGGTTACCCCTGCATTTCTTCAACCCCTTTGCTGAACTATTACTCAGGGTTGTTTTTCAAAGTCTTCCAAAAGTTTACCACTACTGAGTTTGACTTCTTAGCATTTATGTGTGTGTGTGTTTGTATGTGTGTGGGAGCATGCACGTTTGTGTTTTAGAGTGCCAAACATACTCTATCATCGATTTTCCCTTTTTTTATCACCCCCTAATTGCTTTATGAATTTTATTTTCACATTTTCTATACTAAATTATTTATATGCACTAGAATCTCTTCTACCTCATAAGAATAATACCTAGAATAAACCACTAAAGTATATGCTAGTGCTGAGATACTTAATGCATTACTGCTTTCTTAATTTTCCTGTGAGAACTATTCTCCCTACTACAGAAGAGTCTTACTTTCTCCCCAGAAATTATTGACCACCTGTGTATCCGTGTATTCTGGGAACATTAATTTACCCTTTTGAGGACTATCAACTTTCCAGGAGGGAATGTCAGGTGAATGATCTAGGGGAAAGGGAAAATTAATCATAGTGAGGGTAAATTAGAAATGAATGAGAACAATTCTGTAATCACTGAGTTCAAAAGCTTCCAAGATTGTCTGGTATATTGTATTCCTGAAGCTTCAAGCTTTATAGGCGGCTGTAATTAACATCTTACCCACACATAAATTGTTCCAAAATATTTATTGTTTCATAAGCTATAATGTTCTTATGAATATTTCTCATCTAAACAATATTTAAGACATTTAAAAAAGCATTTGAGCCAAAGGAAGAGGAAAAGTCCTGTTTTCCCAACTACTGAGAGACTGTGGCAGGTTGATAGAGTTTGAATCTATTCTGAGCTAAATAGTGAGTTTTAGCTTATATTGAGCAACTAAAAGATATCATAGTTATTAAGACAAAAATGAAAGATAAAAATACTTGTGTGAGGGGCTGGAGAGGTGGCTCAGGGGTTAAGCCTCCGCTTTGCAGGCGGAAGGTCCCGAGTTCGGATCCCAGATCCCACGTATAGACGCCAGGCGGAAGCGGGGGTGGCCTGCGCTTCGGGTCCTGGTAGGGCGGAGCCTGTGAATCCCGGGGCAGAAGGAGGTGGAGGCGTCCATGGTGGTTTGCGAATTCGTCCGTGGTTCTACACATACACAGACACACACACACACACACAGACACACGCGCGCGAGAGCACATGTACACAGTTGAATAAATAATAATAATAATAAAAAATAATAATTAAAAAAAAATACTTGTGTGACAAAAGGTCCTGTGTTCAATCCAGATTACCACACAAAATGCCATGTAATTAATCTGTTAATAGTGTATAATATACCATTCACATATATGTGAATATATGAGAATTTGGAAAATAAAGATGAAAAGAATCACTCTTAATTTATCACTCGAAAATAATTTGTTAACCTTCTTCATTCTACAGACTTCAGATTTGCTTTGCATATCAGTTTACATAATTGTAATCAAATATCTTATTTAAATTAAACATGCTAATTAAGCTATCTATTCATCCTGATTGCAACTAAATATTAGTTTGTCACAAGCAATTTAAAAATGTAGAAACAATGTAATGATAAATTATCATCAAAAAACCTTATAGCTATTGATGTTTTAGATCATGACTACCTGATATTTAAAAGTAATTTAAAGTAATCAATGAAAGCATTAATATGTTAATTTACTCACTTATTAATTTTAAAATATTCCATTTTTACAATAAAATATAATATGTATATAGTCCCTAAATTTGTTATGTGCACAGGCAGCATTACATGAATTGTACCAAAAGAATCGATATTTTAAATTTTTAAAAATTTAATATCACTGCCTGCAAAATACATAATTAAAATTCCTTCATATTGGTTTAAGAAATCATTAAGTAATCAAGAAAATCTCTCAAATTTGTGAAGGGAACAATAAAATTCATGAAAATCATTTTCTGGAACAGGAAGAGCTAGAGAAGTAGAAGCAGTCCAATCACTAAAGGCAGCATTACATGAATTGTACCAAAATAATCGATATTTTAAATTTTTAAAAATTTAATATCACTGCCTGCAAAATACATAATTAAAATTCCTTCATATTGGTTTAAGAAATCATTAAGTAATCAAGAAAATCTCTCAAATTTGTGAAGGGAACAATAAAATTCATGAAAATCATTTTCTGGAGCAGGAAGAGCTAGAGAAGTAGAAGCAGTCCAATCACTAAAGGCAGCATTACATGAATTGTACCAAAATAATCGATATTTTAAATTTTTAAAATTTTAATATCACTGCCTGCAAAATACATAATTAAAATTCCTTCATATTGGTTTAAGAAATCATTAAGTAATCAAGAAAATCTCTCAAATTTGTGAAGGGAACAATAAAATTCATGAAAAGCATTTTCTGGAGCAGGAAGAGCTAGAGAAGTAGAAGCAGTCCAATCACTAAAGGCAGACCTTACCTATGTTTCTGAATTCTATCTTCTGTTGGACACAGTTGCAGAGTCTGAAGTAATCTCTGAGCATTATATCACATTAGATGAAGTGATAAGCAGCACATACAATAAATGTCAAAGCATTCAGGATAAAGCATTCATCTCATTGTGCTATTTATTCCATTAATGCATAAATCTGCTTGCAGAGTTGCAGCCAAGGAAAAGATGCAAAATCATTCAATAAGATTGTTCTTTGAGTCTGCCCAGGATGGACTCTAGGCACCTGAAGAAAGCACTGAGATGTAGTTTAAAGAGATCATAGTTCCAATGAGTAAAAGCAGTTGTAGTAAGTTCTGTCCCCAAGAACCAAAAAGGCAAGAAAACATTGACTTCTGAAAGTTGTTTTTGACTTGCATTTATATGAAAACTATAAGACCTGCTCCAAACATTTAAATAAATAAGTAAATAAAATATATAAACAAATAAGATACTAAGCAAATAAACTATTGTGAATAAAGAAGAATTTAAGCTCATATTTAATTTGATTCTATTCAAAATCAATGTTTTCCAAAGAATTATGCTTTCCCAATTCAAGTTCATGCACTAGAAAATTGAAAGCTTAGATTATAAACATATATCTTCTAAAAGCATTGGGGCAGGCTGGAGAGATGGCTCAGGGGTTAAGACTCTGAGTTCACATCCCAGGTCCCACAGGTTCACATCCCATGTTCTGGCCCTGGTGGGCAAAGGTTGGGAAAATCCAGCATGAAGCAAAAAGGAAGTAAAAACAATCCAGGATAATTTCTGAAATCATCCTTATTCCTCCACAGGGACACATAGTGTCTCTTATTCACACACACACACACACACACACACACACACACACACACTAGTAAATAAGTAAAAGATTTAAAAGGCTTGAGGCAGTTACTCCTTCTGCACTATAATTACACAAGGGTTGAACACTTATAGCTGTGTATATGAAGAGTACCACCTATTCAACCATGTTTGTATGGAACAAAATATTGATTGTTTAAAAAATTTTCAAGTTTCCTTAATCTATCAAATTCTATTCGACAGATGGGAAACATAAGAACCTTGGCAATATCTTCAGTAAAACTATGATACATTTCCATTGCATTTGTGAAGAAGAATTTCATTATTATCATTTAAATCACATAATCCCTCAGTCACCCTTATCAAAAATGTTCTGGATTCATGAGGCAATGTATCCTTAGAGTCTTTACATCGTTTACTTTTCAGGGTGCTTTGCACTGCTAGTGGCAGAGGACCCTATTGATAAGGATGTTTGTTATTGTTTCTCATAATAATTTCAGAGATATAATAGATTCAGGACTTCCATTTACTTATCTTTGCTTTTTAAATTATTAATAACAGTTCATGGATATCATGTATGTTTAAATTCTGTCATCTTTCAGTTTAACACTCTGGAGTATCAGGATTTTAATGTATTTAATAATATATGTGAACTATTTTATCATATCCCACAATAATATCAGAAATAATATCATAATATTATAATATCAATAGTTTTTCTCATGACATTCTCTGAGAGGACAAGAACACTTTTTCAGAAACAAATAACTAATAATATTGGATGGGTTGGAATTGGCTCAACAGAATATTCTTTTAAAAATTTATGTTAAGGAAGATTAACTTGCAACTCCATTAACTTGCAACTGACTCTGGAACTAACCACTGGTTTATGCAAATGTGAAGCACATAGTTTTATGCATGGCATATAAAGACCTGGAAAAATTTACGTTCAGGAATCCAGTGCATTTTGGCAGAAATGTATGTTGTCATCTATGCCAAATTTCCTGAGGTTATTTGGTTATCTGGATTCAAGTCTTAATTTTCTGTCTAATCAATACAAGATTAAGCATAATGATGCCTAAATAAGAAATTCATTGAATATATTTAGATTGTTATTACCAGTACAACTCTATTCTTCCATTTGCTATCATTAAAATATTAAGCTATTTTTAAGTTGATATGAACAAAGATTTTGATGGTTAGAAATGACTCTTGTAAAATTCATAAAACAGAATTTAGAAACACCATTCAGAATCAGATTTGTATTCTTTCATTTGTTCTCATTGCCAATTACAATTGCCAATTTTTAAATATAGCCTTATGTTCTTAGCATTATGCACTGGTCATGGATACTTGACTCATCATTATCTACTTCAGTTTTCTTTCTGGATATAGGTCTTTATATGTCATGCATAAAACTATGTGCTTCACACTTACAAGAAGGACTTGGATGATTTTATATAAAGTTCTTCAGCTTATAATTGAGTGGTGATATTTTCATGTTTACAATGTGGCTTATTTTTACTATTTACTCCAATGTCATTGAACAGTCTTTCAGAACCAAACTGGTCCCCTCTATTTCCTGTCTTCACATTTATTGGTGAAATCTGGAAGAAAATTATTTCATCTATAACTTCAATAGAATAACATTATATTGTTCAATAATACTTATTTTGAATCTGGACCAGTCTTTTTCTTAATGTTATTTCCAGGCCCCTTTTTGTGTTCCAATCGTTTTTGAAGAAATATTCATTCATGTTTAACACTACCTGATTCAGGGAGAAAATAAATACCAACTAATAGATCTAATTGTAATAGATGTAATGGATGGATACTTTATTGGTTTCTTGGTATCCATTAGTAATTACGTTTTGTAGAGAAACTGGTTTTCAGGATATTGTCAGCTCACAGAAAGCCTATGAGTTCCAAACTCTAAGTATCCTGTGAGCAAAGTGAAATAATAAAGATCATATGACATTCATTTGAAAGTGATAAAAATTAAAAAGAAAGTATTAAGAGTAAAAAACAGTTTCATATATTTGATTAGGACTTAAATTATAATGAAAAAACATGTGAAATGACATCAAGGACGCTTTAAACTCATCACATATAACCACTGGAAGACAACATTAGACACAAAGATGAAATATTCTCAAAAAGAAATCTAGTTTTAGTAGCAACAAAAAGGTTCAAAACTGTCATAAAGCATATAGTATATGAATGAAAGAAATCAGTTCACATGAATGCTCAAAATCTTAAGCACTGTCAATTGTTCTGTGTACAATTTGGAAAGAATCCTCAGTCACCATAAGACACATTTTAATCAGGCATTGTTTTACAGTGGGTACCTTTTCTAAGGTGATATATTCCAGTAAGTCTGCTATGTAGTGAAAATACACCACATGAAGCATTTCTTTTTTTAAAAAATCTCATTTACTTATTTCTATCCAAATTTATCAATATATTTAACTTTATCTCTATCTATCTATCTGTCTATCTATCTATCTATCTATCTATCTATCTATATATATATATGACACACACATGCATGAAATACTGCATGAGTAGAGATCAGAAGATGGCTTTCCTTACAACTTTTGGGATTGAATTCAAGTTTCCAGGCTTGCAAAAACATTCTTTATCCAATGATCTATCTCAATGGATCCACATGGAGCATTTCTATGGTACTGTTTTAGGGAATAAACTGCAGATCTGTCATTTGGACAATATAGAAAGATAGTGAGAATTTTCCTGCTGCACAAATATCCTAGTCCATTCCATGACAAAACTTTCAGAAAATAACTTGAATAAATGCCCATTTCTTACTATATCAGTCATTTTGTATTGTTGCCTAAAATTATGAAATGGAAATGACTTGACTGAAATAAATTTATTTGCCTTATTGTCTTTTGGACATCTTATGTCTTAAAAATATGGAAAAGTATGTCACACTGAAATTTAGAAAAATATTTAGTGGGCACTAACAAACTAATTTTCTTAATAAGTGGGTTCCTTTTTTCCTCAAATATCCTATTATAAAACTCTGAAGCCAATAAAGTATTATAATTTCATAGAATGGTCTCTATGGTAAAATGCTATTAGTGCAGTATTACTAACCATAAGAAAATTACCGCAATTAGAGTTACAGAAGTGGAACTGTAAGGTCACTCTTCCTCACTAAAGTTACATGATCCCAGAATTCATGTTCCTTGTATTAATATTAAGACTACCTAAGTGTAACCAGAGATGTTTGCTAGATGTTCATGTCAAAGGCACTTTGGCATCAAAAAGAATTATACAGAATTTGCATTATTATAAATCTGGAGTAATTAATCATCCCTTGGGAGACATTATGACATTTCTGTTTTAAGATCTATGAGAAATCTCAAGTTCTATGAATCAGTTATAGAACAAGAATAAACCAATAAATACCTATGTCCAATCTTGCTTTCTTTATTGCTAGTACAGCTACATAAAAATAAAAAAATTCCACTTATCCTGTTATACTTTTATTACGATCAATAAGTATATAGATATATTCTTGATTCATGGTATCTGCAATGGTGTTTTGTCAAATTTTAATCTAAAAGGACAGGTGAACTATATATTTAAAAATTGATACCTATCATATAAACTTGACTATACATGTAAAGATGGAAGAAAATGACATACTTCAGAAAAAATAAGAATGCTATGAAGTCATATTATTCAGGTACAAAAAATGTAGTCACAGGAGACAACATAAATTTGCATATTATTCATTGCCCTTTCGCTTTCATATTTTATCATCTATTTATATTTATACATTTTAATAAAATAGCATCCTAGTTAAAACAAAAAATGAACTTGTATTGAATTCAAATAATGTAACTTTAGAAATATTTTGAAAATAAGGTGGCTAGTATTATTTTTTATTTTAATTTTACATAGACATTTTTCCTCTAATTATATGTAATAGCTTCTCAAATCTATGGAATTTTAAAAATTTAGATTAAAAATTTACACAAAGACTTAGAAAAAGATAGCTTTAAACTTTCCAGAAAGAAGTTACAAGAGTTGATGTAACTCGAATAACAAATAACCTTAAACAGAAATCAAAATTGAAAATCACAGTTAACAAAAATAAATATGATATTCATGCTTCTGACTTAATTATATTTATGAAAGTAGTTACTATAGACATTCCCTAATAAACGACATAATAAACTAGATGTTTTGCCACTTCATGGATATTATCAAAATTTATAAGAAGCAAGTTAATAACTACAGCTTTAAAATGCAATTCTATTATATATAAAGTAATTTAAATGTTAAAAAGTATAACCCTTATCTTTAAAAAAATCTATAGCTCTATTTAAAGATGTAAACATGTAATTATAGTACAGTCCCTGGTTGTGATAAGATGTGAAGTCATTCTTACATCAGTTCACAAGGAAATGTATCCTAGGAATAATGACATCTAAATAATTTTTTTAAATTTTTTATTTATTCAATTGTGCATGTGTGCATGTGTACATGTGTGTGTATGTAGTGTGTGTGTGTGTGTGTGTGTGTGTGTGTGTGTGTGTAGAACCACGGGCGAATTCGGGAAACCACCGTGAACCGCCTCCACCTTGTTTACTCTGCCCTGGGATTCACGGGCTCTGCCCTACCAGGACCAGAAACGCAGACCGCCCCCGCTTCTCCCGGGTGTCTATACGTGGGGTCTAGGATCTGAACTCAGGACCTTCCGCCTGCAAGGCAGAGCCTTAACCCCTGAGCCACCTCTCCAGCCCCACATCTAAATAATATTTTAAGAGTACATTAATTAGATATTTTGGTGGAGAGAAATGGAATTTAAATTTGGATAGAGGAGTACTAATAAAGAATTCTGAAATCATGACCTCTAAATAATATTTTAAGAGTACATTAATTATTTTGGTGGAGAGAATGGAATTTAAATTTGGATAAACTAGGACTCCTAATAAGGAATTCTGAAATTATCAGCTTTTTATCTTTGTAGTGCTATATATCCTGAGGAATGCCATGATAATATTTTGTAAATAGTATTGTAAAATCAGAGATGACTACACAACAATGTTCAGAGAAATGATGCCATTAGAAAGAATCCCAGAGGACTAGATGCTGGAAAGAAGACTTCAATATTCATTTTTTTCCAGATTCCATACATTTCAAGCATATTTATGTTATACTCATTCATAGAAGAAAGGGAAAAAGGAACAAGGAAATGCTTATTATTAGAGTGTTTGCCATATATGAAAAAGAACTAATGTTCAGATTCCTGGATGATCCCTAAAATGCTGGGTGGGTGTGACAGCCCAGTTGTAATTACATCCCCAGAAGTTAAAGCTTGAGACTACACAGATCTAGCTTACTAATGAGAAGATCTTTATGGGAGAGCTTTTTAATTAGGGACTTTGTTTTAAAACAATGAGGAGGAATGACTATCAAAAATCATTTAGGATATTAACCCCCCGTGTCCATGCACATTAATACACACACACATACACATACATGCAAACACACATCTACATGAAAAAATTCATATACGTATGGACACACACACTACATATACATATACATAAAAATGGTCAAAAAATGAGAAAGTAACTGATGCCATATAAAAAATGAATTTTGCTATTTCTATAACAAAGATTTTTTCTTTTACTCTGTTCTATTATTTCATTTTATATTATTTATTTGAGGATATAGAAGAGATTGAAAGAGGAGAGGGACAGGAAGAGGAAGAGATACATACTATCCCTCATGAATAGAAGTCAGAGGACACTGTTAGAAGTTAATTCTCTCCTTCCACCATATGGGCTTCTAGGGATTAAACTCAGGTAATTAGTTTTGTGATCAAGTTCCTTATTCCTGAACTATCTCACCAGCCTGGTGACCTAATCTTAAGATAAGGACCAGTGCTTTAAAAAGTGTTTTGAATTGTTCCTCATAAGAACCCTAGAAAAAAATGGTTGAAATCTCCCCTTTTGATATTCTGTATATTAAAATCATTTTTAACAGGACTAAACAGTTTTGAGATTTCATGTAGTATGTGTCTGTATTTCAATTGAAACACTGAAAGCAGTTAGATTAGTACAAACATATAATATAAAAGATAGATATAATTTTTTATAGCCAGAAGATACACAATTTGCCACAAATGCTCTATTCTAAGACAATAGATAAAGACAGAGAAAAAAAAAAGAAATCCGTATGAGTCTTTGAATCAACTTTTATGATCCGTGATTTTACCTTTTCAGAGGATGTTACTAGATTTTGCTGAGAAATGGATAAATGATAGATAGATGGTAGATTATACATATTAATGGTATAGATGACAAATGGATTATTGATGACAAAATATTCTTATGTAAAAGATAGATAAATGATAGATAGCAGACAAAGATGATAGGTAAATAATAGATACATGACAGATATATAGACAGTAGGTAAGATAAATTATAGAACTACTATAGACCAAACTGGAATACAATTCACATTTCTTCTGTTTCCACCTACAATGTTGGAAATATAGTTGTGTTAAGATCACAAATGTTAAAAAAAAAAAAGATCACAAATGTTATAAATAAGGGCTTCTTAAACGTTTTTAGTCACAAATCCTTTCTGTGTTATGCAATTTTATACAATTCTAGGTATGTGGGCATAAAAAATACATGTAGAAATCACAAACATACATTAAAACTATTTTAGTATAAATGTATAGAAAGGCAAAAACAATTCAGCTAATTTCTGGATATTTGATATCATGGGATTTTCAGCATTTTTATTATGTTATTAAGGTTGATCAGTATTTTTTAACTTTTTATAATTTTAATTTTAATTGTCAATGCTCAGAATATTGCTTTACATGAATTCAAAGTACAAATATCACAGATATATTTTTGTTTAAGAAATTGTTGTTTATCTAATTCCAGACCAAGATCCATTTAACAATTCCAGTCAAAAACTAAAAGAGCCATTTCAAAATCAGACATCTAATGCAATACAATAAAAATATAACTAATTTTATAGTCAATTAATGATGGACAATGATAAAAATATTTAAAATTCTTGAGTTTTTTGTTTAAATCATTATGCTTCTACAACAGCAAAAACTATATGCACATTAAAATCTTCCCTTCCTAAAATGCTTTAATCTGAAGTCTGAGTCAAGTGGTTCCAGCAGCATTTTTTGTCATTGAGTGCTGAGACTGTGTGCACATACTGTGTTCACAACCAAGGGTGAATGCTGTGAAGCTGTAGTATGCGAACATAGGCTAGTGCTGCCAAAACCACCTGGAATCCAGGCCATACTTGAGTTTTAATTAGCTTTATGGTCATTCTAGATTGTAAAACTTCTTATTGTTGAGAAATATTCTCCATACCTATGTTCAGTCTCTTTCCTCAAATGATACCTTGACATACAGCTGAAGCAGTTGTGATACTGATGAATTATATAAATGGAGTTTCTTAACTCATACTGTACTGTCCCTAGAACTAATCTGGAAATAAATATTCCTGTAGTGTCCAGTAACTGTGATTTCTATAGGTAGTGAAACATTCTTAATATGGTAAGTAATATAGTTGTTCAAGACAGTCTCATGATAAAGAAATATTTTACTCAAATTGTCAAAAGCAGATTCCTAGAGGTTGTAAGGAAAAAAGCATCTAAGTTAAACTGCAACGCCAGACTGGGTTACACAGTAAATTTCAGACCAGCATAAGCTACATAGTAATATTAATATTAATATCATCAAAATTTCATTATTTAATACTGCTAAAGGAATATGATAAGGAGATCTTGCTCATACAGAGAAGGTGATGTGAATTTGTATGCTTTGGTTCTTCAAGCAGTCAACCCCCAGTGACTGGTACATCAAGGATAAATTCAGTGCTGAGACATTAGGGATAAATGTAACTTATGAAAGAAAATGTAGAATTTAAAATATGTATAAAAAATTATGATAATGTTGTTTAAAAATAAAGTGTTCAGTCTAAGGAAAATGAGTGACATGATGACCTTGAGAATCCTTCGATAATTTAAAAAAACTCAAAAATTTCCACATAAATTTTTCATTTGCTGGAAAGGTGATAAAAGCATAAGGCAAGATTAATTTAATAATGACATGGCAACTGTCAAGATTTTAACATATTGTTAATAAGGCCAGTCTTACTTTGTGAATTCCAGAAAATTACTGGGATTTAGAAAATAGATCACTCCTACATTGAGCCTTATGAAAACTTATTTATAAAAATGGAAATTAATCCTTGAATAATTTGTACAATTTTTAAGCAAGAAATAGAAGAAAAAATGTTAATCAATTAAATTGCATATACTGTGTTGAAATAATGCTCTGTTTAATTTACTGGAATATTTATTTCTGGATTCTACTAAGAGACTTCATAGTATGAGTTAAGAATCCCACCTATGAACATCATTTACTGTTAAGGACAGAATTTCCTAAGAGTCCTCATGAGCTTTGTAAATTTTGTGGAAATAAAGATAGAGGAAGACAATAATTAAGCAATATCCAATTCATTAATAAGTACTGGCTAAATGTGCACTTTTAAGTTGTGAATATTTGTGTTTCTACATTCTAAAAGGGCAGCAAATGAATGTCCCATCATACTGTCTTATATATCTTAGTGTGTGCAATGGGAAAAAAAGAATGATTATAATTATATGTTAGAAAAGGTGACTTATGGGCTGGAGAGGTGGCTCAGGGGTTAAGCCTCCGCCTTGCAGGCGGAAGCTCCTGAGTTCGGATCCCAGATCCCACGTATAGACGCCAGGCGGAAGCGGGGGCGGCCTGCGCTTCTGGTCCTGGTAGGGCGGAGCCTGTGAATCCCGGGGCAGAAGGAGGTGGAGGCGTCCATGGTGGTTTGCGAATTCGTCCGTGGTTCTACACACACACAGACACACACACACACACACACACAGACACACGCGCGCACATACACACGCATATGCACACAGTTGAATAAATAATAAAAAAATTGAAAAAAGAAAAGGTGACTTATTTGTTGGCATAAATAATTCTGTGATTGATGAAACTTTTTTGAATTACAAAATCTACATGTACTACCTTCATTAATAAGTATATTCTAATAATGTCATGTAGAAAGTATATCTAGGCAGATAATACACAATGACTTCTCATTATATTTCTTCTTTATTCCTGTATTATTGAAAAAACATGAATTGATGATGCATTTAATATACCATTTAAAACACCTCTTTATCACAAAAAAATACACACTGTAAACAAACACAGAGATCCATATACACAAAAGCTGTGCAGTTTGACCACTTGACCACTTCATTTGTTCAGGTAAGAGGAACTATGCTTAAAATAATAAACATAAATTAAGTTCTACTCTTGTGTAAAATCATCAGGCACCAAATTGACAACTAACTCAGCCTCATCTTTTTTTTTATGATGACTAAGTGGCAGGGATGGCTAAGCAATTGGCTAGACAATATTCACCTATGAGTTTCACAAATGCCTGTATTTCTGGAATGCTGATTGAGAAAGACCTAGTCAATGTCAGAGTGTGCCTTCATTAGGAAAGTGATGACACAGAAGCTGACTGACATGTACAGAACAACATATTTATTTGATTATTTAAACTGTACTCTATTGATATCAGTCTTTAGTGAGTGTTTACACAGAGCACTAATTTTCCTCCATTAAGGGAATTCACATACACTCATGAAGAAAATGTACATACATTCATTCTTGTGTTCATGCAGATACATAAACACACATGCACACACACACACACACAATTTTAACAGTTCTTCCAAGCCTTGGCCATCTGGTCATACTTCCAATAAAGTGAAAATCTATTGTGATTCATGGATGTCTTAGAAGAGGGCTATGCAGTTGTCACTCTCCACTTTCAAATAATGCCTGAATATTATGAGAACCAGCCTGAAAGCACACTCAAATCTTCTCTTTCACCATTGGTTGATTTGTGTGTGTTTTCTCATGAGGTATTGTCTAGATTTAGAGAAAAGAGTAAGAGCAGACAGTATGCAGAGTATGGGCTATGGAAATTCAGACCATTTTTTTTTGTGTGTGACTGTTTAATGCTGATCACGTCCACAGCACACTCACTTAATATGCAGTGCTGCTCTTTCTTCCAAACTTTGTGGATCCGTGGATCAGAGTGCTGAGCATACCACTAAATGACAGGCCTGAGTGACTAGCAGGCTTCAGATCACTACCGCCTACTCTAGAACACCTGACCTGATGGATGAATAGGTTTTAGCACTGCACACTGAGCCCTCAATACGTATGTGTGTTCTGTGCATCCTTCATTATCAGTTAGAGATCTAGGATCTACAGTTACACAGGTTTTTACAATAAGAACATATGTGTTTATATATTTGTGTCCTTGTAGATTGACTTCAGTAATATCAACTTATTTACAATATGGATTCTGTCAGTATTTGAACATGAAAAGTTTGTCCTTCTGAGTTTATATTTCTTTTCCTTCCTTCCTTCCTTCCTTCCTTCCTTCCTTCCTTCCTTCCTCTCCTTCCTTCCTTCCTTCCTTCCTTCCTTCCTTCCTTCCTCCCTCCCTCCCTCCCTCCCTTCCTCTCTTTCTTTCTTTCTTTCTTTCTTTCTTTCTTTCTTTCTTTCTTTCTTTCTTTCTTTCTTTCTTTCTTTCTTTCTTTCTTCTTTCTTTCTGCTTTTCTGCTGGTTACCTACTCTAGTGATCTTTTCAGATCAGTTATCATTTTATTTTAGCATGTAAACTTCTGATATTTAAATAGCTTTCCTGTTAATTTGCATTCTCATTTTCTCATCCTATCAACGTCCTTATTTCTGTTTTTTTTTTTTGTCGAGATTTGTGTTCTTTTGTAGCTTACCTGTTTCCTTTGAAAGAGCTAATTTGAATTATTTTAAAGGCAAACTATACATTCTTTCAGAGTTATTAGTAAAGATATATTTTGTTCTTTCAACTAGGTTACGATTCCTTCCATTTCAGTCTCCTCTTACTTTGCATTACTGTGTGTGTCTTAAGAAATATTCAACACTCTTGTCTTCAATAGAAAAAAAGTTCATGAGCCAGTTTAGATCTACATAAAATACTTTACTGATGATTTTTGTTTAGCATCTTTTGAATTCTACATAAAGTTCTTTAATTAGAAGAGATTCTCTCCACTATCAATCTTCTTTCTTCATCTGTTTTTCAATCTGTCTCTCTCTCTCTCTCTCTCTCTCTCTCTCTCTCTCATCCCCTCTCTTCTCCAGTAGTTTATAAACTCTTCCTTTTCTCATCTGGTAGCTCTGTGGACTCACAGTGTTAAAAAAGAGCTATAAGTTCAGTGTTTTCCAACAGTGAGGTTGTGCTGTGCTGCAGACAATAGTTTCCTTTCTTCTGATTCTTCAGTGGAGAGGGTTGGATGTCCTGCCTAGAGCTGAGGGCGCCACAGTGGTCTATTCTACCAATAAGCAAAGCTTCTGAGCTGGAGGCTGCTAATTGGACAAACTGAAAGGTTTAATATGATCTGTATTAGTCAGGGTTCTCTGAAGAAACAGAATCTACAGAATGTAATATTTATGTATGTATGTATATATATATAATAAACAAGTTTATTGAAAAAACAACTCACAGTAAAAATAGTGTCCTTCAAGTAGCCGCCCGAAGCAGCCTCCTTCCTGGCTGGAATGTTCCACAAAGCCCAAAGATCCCAAGGTCTCAAGCCTTTGCTTCTCTGGAGGGTCCAAGACGCAGGGTTCCGAAGTAGGTGTAGAACAGCTGGGCTCTGACTTCGGCGCTGAACAGCAAAGAGCAGCAAAGCCCAGAGACCAGGCCCCAAAGGCAGCGGGAACCGCAACAACCAGATGGAATAAGGGGAAGCTCCAAGTCAGCCAACGACGGAGGCCGACGGAGGCCGCAGCAGCAACAAAGAGATCTCGACGATCCAAGGCGAATAACGTGCACACAGAGTGGACTCCACAGCAAGTCGACACCGGATCAGGGAAGAGCAAGTCCCTCCTTCTTGTACCTCCTATTATCCAGTCCACCACTGAAAAGTACCACCCACTATGGGCTGAGTTCTCCACAGCAGTCAAGTACCTGCAGGCTTGTTCAGGGGCCATTCCAACCATTAACCTTCCACAGCTGCCCCCAAGCAGTCTACAACTGTCAGGTTGACATCTAAATACAACCATAATAAGTATCAAGGTAGCAGAGAGAACATGAGATATTTGTTTTTCTGGAAATGAGTTGTCACAAGCAGTGTAATTTTTACAACTTTCAATCTTTTATTCCTCCTATTCATTTAAAATGATTAGTTATGAGCTTAATTTTTAACTAATAAAATACTTATAATTTTTAACTAATAAGAATATTTAATCTATTACTTAAGTTTGATCATTACATAGACTTTAGGGGAAATGACATTAAAAATTTCTCTCATGTCTTTCATGAATGTGAGTAGGTTAGTTAAGTCCTAATGATATTATCCAAGTAAACATTTGTGATTTGTCTAGTCCTCTCAATATCACATACTATTCAAAGATATGCCATATAATATTCTATATATCACATAATGTTCAAAGATATACCATATATTATTCTATTCCCTTAAATACCTAATTCTTAATTTTGGATAACATTTTTTATAAATTTAAAAAATGTAAGTGACATTATTGGACTATAATACCACTAGGTAATGAAACTTTCTGAATCTTCTTGAGCTAACAACATGGCTCAATGGATAAAGGTGATTAGATCTCCAGAATACCCATGGTGGAAGGAGAGAACTGACTTCAAAAGTTGTATGACTTCCACATATGTGCCTTGATACAAATGCCTACTATTTTTCTCTTTCTTACATAAATAAAATTTTAAATTTTAATGTAATAATTTTCAGATATAGCATGATAGTTAAATAATATATAAGAACCACATATTAAGTATCTTTTATGGAATCCTCTTGACTTTTCTGATTATATAAAATACAGATTAAGGTAAGAACAATAAAAAAATTGACTTAAGGCCAAAAAAGAAATAATGTGCCTTTTAGGACGAAAACTAAATGCCTGTTTAGGTTAATGCATATTCTCTTGGATACACATGGAGAATTAAATGGGGTCATTTTAAGACAGATAGTTTTAGCAATAAGCAGATGTTTTCTTAAGAACAGTCAAGGCAATAAGGTTTGTTTAGAAAGAGTATTACAGAAATTAGATGGATTATATCTGTAATAATAAAACATCACTACATTGCATCATATTTTCATTTTCAACACTTTTGGCTAAGTAGAATTAGTCATAATTTAGAAGGTATCTAATTGTTAGTTGACTTATGTGTTTTTGAATAATTTTCTGATCTGAATCAAAAACACAGAAATAATACAAAAAATTACAGTTTCATTTTACTTCATTTATCTTCATCTCATTCCTTATTATTATTCCCAGACTATTGAAACCAAATTAAACGTGCATGCAACCACCGTTTCTTTGATGCCAGAATTTAAAGTGCTCGATTTCATTTTAATATTTATAAATTATTAAATTTTCATTTATATATCTATAAAGAGAATGTATACTTCTGACATTTTAAAATTAATGTCACGTTCTGTTATATTTTGAATTCTAAAACACTAAAAGTTGTTCAGCAAGGAGCTGGGGTGGTAGCTCATGGGTTAAAATCTTTCCTTCACAAACAAAAGAACCTGAGTTAAGATTCTGATCCATGTAAAATATATTATATCCAGTTGGATATAATAGGGGCCTGTAATTTTGGCCCTGAAAGGCAGAGCTTGGGAAATCCTAGATAAAAGCAATAAGAAAGTAGAGAAATTGAGAATGAGTCTTCCTTTGCTCTTCACAGGCACACACATTTAAATTTCTTCTGATGCATGTAAACGAATTGTATACACACACACACACACACACACACACACACACACACACACACAGACTGGTGGGAGCACGTCCTGTTTTTTTAGGTGATTTCTGCATCTTTTGAACCACTCTGAATGAATAGTAAGATATATTCAATAAACACCCCCTTTGAAAACTGGATTATGAAAAATTGAGTGTTTGGGGAAGGAACATTGAGCAAATGCCAAAAAGAAATATTAGGCTCATTTAACTTTAACCCAGGGTAAATGCTTCCTTAGATCAAGCTGAGCAGTGGTCATCAGAGGAAAGGGATGTGACATTGCTCCTATGCCTTCTTACTAATTCATTCTGAAAACATGTAAATATTAAAAGATGATTCTACAAAGTGGTTAAAGTCGGCAACAAATCTCCATAGCTTTAACCTTTGTCCAGAAAAGGGTATAATTCAAATTAATTTTCTATTCACTATGCAATGCCTAGAAAGATTATAGTAAGAAACCTTTGCATATGATAGATCAATATTTTAAAAGTATTACAAATAGATTATTCTAGTCCCCAACGATTCACTCATTCTCCAAAGCTAATGTTTCTGCAACACTTATTGGACCTATAGAAAGAAGGTAACCTAGAGAGCTGGCTTGAAGAGGTGTCCCTCTCCCAAGTATAGATGATGAGTACCCATGATGTTTTTTTCAATATATGAAAATATGAACAAATTTGACTTTGAGTTTGCAGCTCTTCATGCTGACTATAAGAAGAATAGCTGAGTCGAGTCGGTGCCAGAGATATAGCTCAGTGGTAGATTGCTTACTAGATGTGTGAAGAACTGAGTTAAACCCTTAGCATCAGAGAAAAATGAAGTATATTACTTTTTACAAGGTAATCATATTATGTCCTGAAATATTTCTATCAATATTTTATAGATGCTTTAATAAATATTTTATTATGCTTATTAAAGAAACATTGGGTATAGATTGGATTTGTGCTGATATGCAATCAAAAGGTTTTTATATTAGTAGTTTTTCAGTGGATGGGCTTTGCTTTATAGAGGCTCTGACAGTTAATAGGCTCTGAAAAATACATGTCTAATGAACAAACACATCCAAGCAGATGCTCACACATCAAGTCATATCAACAGGAATGTTGAATAGAGTAGCAGCAATTTTGTGAATATGCCTATCAAAATTCTTTGGTGCTAATCATATAAGCAACCTACAAATTATGAACCATGTTGAATTTAAAAGTCTTTACTTTGTTTACTGGCTTCTCTTTGCTGCAAAATAGCATGCAAAGTCAAACAACTTAAGGAAGAAATGATGATTTATTCAGCTTGTGGTTCCAGAGGATGACTGCCTTCTTCCAGAAAGACTCCACCTCCTAAAGGTGACCTTCCCAAACAACTGAAGAGTCAAACACATATGCATTAGGGGGATATTTCACATTTCAAATCATGATAGCTCATAAGTAAGTCAGAGAACATTGTTTCATTTAAATTAAATTTTAGTGAATAAGAATATAACTATGAATAAATACAGGGAAGTATTAAAATTCTGGAGTTTCTAGATGTTCGACTGAGAAATAGTAATATACCTTATCAATATTCAACAATATTAATATTAGGTATTTTTCCATGTATTTCCCTCAGAGAATATTCTATAACATTATAGTAGCATTGTAAACACTACTTCATTATTAGTTTTATACAGCTAATATCTTAATATAAGAATTTTAACAGTTTATAATTTCTTTGAATGTTACTAGAACAACTGAATAATTAATGTAATATTTGCTTAATTCTTCATGATTTACAGACCATCAAAGTCATTAAATAACAAAATTAGCTAAAAAGATAATTAATATAAAAATAACATGATGCAAGAGATGATTCAGTATTTTCTACTTTAGTTACTCTCAATAGCAAAACTGCATTAATTTCTTACTTGCAGAAAAGAATAATAATGAAGCAAAATAGAGTGAGGCTAAGATTTCTTGATTTACAAAGCATAATAGGAAACTCCAGCATCTAAAATATCTATGCAATTTAGAAAAATAAGAGTCGGGTACAACGAACAGAATCCAATAAAAATATCTGTTGTGTAGTAACATTACATACATATCTTTAAAACTTAAAATTATTGGATGCTCACATGAAGGAGACTGGAATTATAAAATAAATGTAGTCTTATTTCATTTTTATTCAAGGTAAATGATCATATACTAATTGGAGTTTAAAAGTGGTGTGAAAATTGAATTGGAATTATGACAAAGCAAAGGGTTGCCTATCAAGAAAAGTTGAAGAAATTTTTAGTTTGATTATGTATATGGATATTCAGATGTTCTTGCATTTGCACATCAAATACATAATTATAGAGAGGGAAATATTTTTTAAGTAAGAGCTTAATATCAGATTTAATTAATATGTTAAAACATATTCAAATTAACTCCAAATCATAAAAGCTTGACTTAATGATGTTTTTATTGACAATGTTGTAAAATAACATTCATTTCACAGCAATGTACTTGAAAATCTAATTTTTGTGTTTAAATTTTATCCTTTGTTACCATTTTTTAATAATCACCTGCAATGTCTAGATACATCTTCCACTTAGCCAATTGATCATAAATATAAGCCAAATATATTATGCAGTAGAACATTTAAAAATATTTTTAAATTTCGTTTTCCATGCTTTGGCAATTCCATACATGTATACAATGAATTTTAGTGCAAATTGTGTTTTTAAAATTTTTCTACCCATAACTTTGATATTACAAATGACTCTTGAAATAAAACTAGGGTATAATCATCTTTTTAAATGTTTTATTTGCTACATGGTCTTATGAGGCTCAGGAAGGCTTCAAAAGCACTGTGCAAGGAAGGTTGACCTAGAAATCCTGATTCTGTTTTGCCTCCTTTCCAAGAATTATATTATTGATGTGTATCTTTATACCCAGCTTCAATTTATCTTTTTGTAAATTTAACATTATATAACATTGAAAATTATTTCTACAAGAAGAGTTATATCCCAAAATTTACACCAAAACAGAAAATTTTGGCAATGATAGAGATCAAACAATAACCTTCAAATTTGTTCATTTTCAACAGAATTCATACTACAGAAAAGTATAAGTTTCATTTCTAGAGTGTAACTATTCAAAATAATGCTACTTTGCTTAGGGTATTAAAGTAATTATCCAATTTAAGAACATATTACAGTAAAGACACCATCTGGCATAATATAAATTCTAGAGGGCAGGATTAGTCTTGCTGTGGATTTTTTGTTTGTTTGGAAAAAAACATAATATAACACAGATAATCCTTTAAATAGCCCTGTGCAGTATTAAAAATTATCCAAAGTCTGAGCAGCAAAATAAAAGCAGAATTATTTAACGTTATGCTTCCTCTTTATTTAATAGGAACATTTTGCTGCTATGTTTAAAGAAATATATTGATAAAGAAAAAGATTTAAATGATGGGATTTTAAAATAGTTATTGATACAGATCACAAGTTTAGCAGCTTTCTCACCAATTACACTTGGAGAAAAGTAAATTTTCTGCAAATTCCTGTAAAGAAACATGTGTTTTGTGGAATTCACTATGACTATAAAATTAGAAACAAAATACATAAGCTTAAAAGCTGCAGAGAGCAAATTAAAGCAGATATAATTCAATCAGAATCTCATCTTATTTTACATAGATCATGAAAGCTACTTTAGAACATAATACAATTATTACTATTGACACATTATATTTCATGAATATCAATTTTTATAAACATGCCTCTCAACAATTATTTATTATCATTTCAATTTTAAGCTATAAGATACACAGATCTTTAACAAATACATTTCTTTAAGTAATCCATTTATTTGAAATTTGTCTTACTGCTTTCAGTTGACAAATTGCTCTGAAAAATGCACATTTTAGTCATTGTGAAAACAGCAACCACTTTCCATACATTTCAGTGGCATTAGTGTATAATTCAGCATAAATCGTAGAAAACCTAATGATTAACATTAATGCTTGCACTGTTTCCAAGAATATCTTGGCCACTGTGGTTGCATGTAATTATCTAGGTATTTGGTTACTTCTTAAGCCAAGAAAGTATATACATAGTTGAAAAGTCAACATTAAGAAGTACATAACACTAAAAATTACTGATGATCCTTTCAAAATGTGGAATTCTTAAAGTTCAACACACATTTGCTAACTTCCATGTTGTTTTTTACATTTTAAAATTTATTCTTGTTTTACTTCTCTTCCACATACTCAAAATCTCAACATTTGTACACGAACTGAACTTTTCTTGAACTCTATATCAATGGAAGTAAATTATAGCCTAGCCTCAAGCAACTCATAAGAAGATGTATGTATTAATACAATGATGAAAACACATGTATTCTTAAAAGATGCAATGACAAACAGCTGACCATTGTTTGTTCCTTTAGAAGTAAATAAGAGGTAGGAATAAGGAAATTGCTGTTTTATAAGTCCTGAGATGTTCAGGAAAGGTAAAATTACAGTTGCTGCAATATTTAATAAATTGACAGAGAAATAATGAACTATTCCCTAGAAAACAATCTTTAAAAGGATATCATAGTTGAGATAAGATTATGCAATATTGAATTGGGCCAAATTATCCAAGTCCAGTGATAAATGGTTGCATGATAAAGTTATAGCGCGATGGATGGGATATAAAAACATTTAATAAACAAGTTATTAGCCAAATTAGCAATTAATGTAATTATTCAGAAATTCTCTGTGATCTTTGCTTAATATATACCTTTTGATGAGATCAGATCCTATAGGCAGGAAGAGGAAATCTCTCTGGTAAGGCAGGTCAGACTGTAAAGTAGAGAAGAGTATGCAAAGAACTGAATTTCAATGCAATTTGAGAACCAGGGAATATATTCACCCTACTGCACACATCATATTTACGGAAGATAGAAACTTGTTAGACTTTTTTTTTTAGTAGGATTGAAAATAGAAAAGTTTAGTTGTAGAAATGAAAGAGTATGAGTGAACTGAAGACCTAGAGTGAAACCTAAAATTATTAATGAAATGTGACACAGTCACAATTATACTTTTGAAGGACTTTTAAAATCTTTGAATGTTTTGATATCTCTCAGAGATATTTCAATTTATTTTGAAGATAAAAACTTTTCACCACTAAATGTAATAGTAACAGGTAATGATTAGCAATTAAGATTTTAGAGGATCTCTTGTACATTTCAGTTTCATTTTTGTCTGTTACAAACAGAATGGCATTTGAAACTTCCTTAGCTTGTCTAAATTCATTGTTAAATTTTGTAGGATGGGAGCCATATCATTTACATGCAATCATTCAATGCAATTTGAGAACCAGGGAAAATATTCATCCTACTTCAGGCATCACATTGATGGAAGATAGAATATATGTAGCACTGCTAAAAGCATGGGAATGTTGAGAACTATAGTAATAAATTGTAATCTAATTGTTTTGAGGTACATAATAAAATAAGCTTGCATTTGCAAGCAAAAAATTAAATTCCCTAGTTAATGAAATTGTCTAATATGCTTATATAAGAAAAAACTTTGTGATATAAACATAAATATAATATGA
This sequence comes from Typhlomys cinereus, assembly GCA_023101885.1. Taxonomy (NCBI): domain Eukaryota; kingdom Metazoa; phylum Chordata; class Mammalia; order Rodentia; family Platacanthomyidae; genus Typhlomys; species Typhlomys cinereus. Next base: position 4,439,994 of record JALPQD010000020.1, read on the forward strand.
CAATGAATGCAATCTGATTAAGTCTTTTCCATCCTCAATAACAATCTTCCATTGCACTGTATTTAAAATACAAAAAAATTAAACTTTTTCTCTGAGCTATGTAAACATTCATAGAAAGATGCACAAAGAGTACACAAACGCCCAATCTACCTTTTCTTTAATGATTTCATCTTCCTTACTCCTAGTATAATATGAAAACTAGAAAAGGACAAAGATATAAAATTTTTATAGTTGAGTATATACCTCCATGACATTTTACCATATGGACATATTTCATAACACTGAAATTGAGATAGATGGAACTCGATTACAGAAACAGATATTATTCCTAATATTTATCCTTCCATAGTCCTATCTACCTCTTCAATACTTGGTAACTGCAAATGAGCTGAAATATGTGAAAAGTTGTCTTATCACTTATGTTTTATCTAAGTGTATTCCTATAGTAAGTAATTTTTTTAAATTGGTTTTCCATTTGGAATACCATCTTTGATTATCTTGATTATCTTCTATGTTTATTGGTAGATTTAGAATTGTTACCTGTTTTAAAAAGATATCTTTTCTAATAGCTACTAGTAACTAATTGGATTCCACACTATTTTATAACAAAGAAAGTAGTCATTACATAAACAAATGCGTAAATATGTAAAAATCCCTTTGTCCTTTTAAAATTGAATTCTGAATTGAAATTTGTAAAAGATAAATATCTTATAAATTAATTTTTAATCAAGATATATGAAGAAAAAGACCTGATTTCCAGTTTGATGTGACTCAAACCAGTGCCTTGGGTACAGTGATGAATCAATCCATATTTTATAAGAAAAATAATCTCATCAATTTATTCAGAAACATTGATGAAGCTTTCTTTGAAGATAGGCTAAACAGTAGTGTTTTCTGTATTAAAACAAAATTTTGACGGTCTACGTGCCGTAACAGTCCAAGAATGTGTATCTAAATATAGTTGTAAAAAGTACTCATATAAAGATATATAATAATATTCCATGGGTAAATAATTATAAATGCCAAGAATGCTTATACCTGGCAATAGTTTGGAATTCTAACACTATGATATATGCATTTCAAAAGTTTTGGAAAGTGATAGTAGAACATGTTAAAAGATCAATTGGCTCATTATAAACTGTGCTAATATAAAATAATGTTAAAATTAAAAGTTTAGCTTTTTACTACTATGAATATTGAGAATTACATGAGCCTGGAAAAGAGTTTCTTTGGTAAATTCAACCAAAGAAACCTTTTTCTATGCCAAAAATAACAACAAAAAAACATAACATTTATGTTGCTTTTTCTTAAAGGGAACTTTTTTCAGAACATATGCTAACATTTCACTTAGGGTCTTATTAAAAATGCCCTGGCATTTCTGTTTGTCTGAAAAGAATTTCACTACCTCACACATTTTGAGCATCATAAAATACCACATTAACTATTCTAGCAGAGCTTGGCATGACACAGAAGACATACTTTTCCAAGAGAATGTATTTTTCATTAAGTCAATAGTAGAAGCAATATGAAAAATCCTCTTGAAACTAAAATTTAATCAAAGCAATTAAAGTCAAAGGTGTTAATATATTGCTAGACATATTGAAGTCATTAAATATTGTTGCACTCTTCCTTCAAGGATAAAATAGTCTCCAAATGACTGCACTCATTTGAATTTTATTATGGTTCATTCCTTTTGCACTAACTCATGTGATCTAATTTAGTGCATGTACTTGTGCATAAGATACTTCTAGATATATTTAAGGGTGTAATTTGATAAATTATATCAAATTTTGGAAGTTATATCTATTAAAGCATGAAATTAATGACTTGAAAGAGAAATTTACATGTTATATATTATTTGATGAATAATTCTTTTAAATTATACATATATATATGTACACACACACTCAGTTTTACTAAAGAATTTTTAGCTATAATCAAATAAAGAAGCAATAATTTCTGGGTTGAATATCTACAACATGAGATATGTATTCCTAGACACTATGTATTTGAAAACCACATATATTGTATAAACAGGTATTTTTAAGAGACACTGAGAGAATCATATCCCCAAGAAAATTCACTTTGTAAATTGTGAACATAACATAATCTATAAATTAAGAATACTTTCTTAAAAAATGGCATGTACTCATAAAGTGTAGATAGCCAGGTAAAATAAGAGAACATGTCCATTGTCTCACAGTGAGCCAACTGAAAAATCTCTATTGGATAAATTTATTGATTAATCCTTAAATAAAACACCTAGTCTTCAATAATTAGATAAAAACAAGAATATATTTAAAAATAGTGCTGTTTATGCAAAGAAATTACATAATATATAAAGGAAGTAGAATTACAAATAACTTGAAAATATTTTGAATGTTCAATAGGAACAAAAATTCTTAGGATACAAATTTTAAAATATTACAAGGTAAACCAAAGTCAAAATGAGTCCATCACCTTGAATTGTGTATTATCTTGGTCATAAAGAGTGTACAGGGGCTGGAGAGGTGGCTCAGGGGTTAAGCCTCTGCCTTGCAGGCGGAAGGTCCTGAGTTCAGATCCTAGACCCCATGTATAGACGTGGGGTGGAAGCGGGGGCGGCCTGCATTTCTGGTCCTGGCAGGGTGGAGCCTGTGAATCCCAGGGCAGAGTAAACAAGGAGGAGGTGGAGACGGTCCATGGTGGTCCCTGAATTCGCCCATAGTTCTACAAACACACACACACACACACACACACACACACACACACACACACACACACAATTGAATAAATAATAATAAAAATTATAAAAAGTGTATAAATGTACTATTAAATAATAAATATAAGCCTATGTGTATTAGTGCATTAATGTAAGACTAGTTTACAGCAAGAGTGAGGAAATGTCCTTGCTGTTTCCTGATTTAAAGTCATAATTTCAAAATATATGTCAAAGAAGGTACTAGAACTTACATGTGAAGATTCCTTCTGGTATCTCTCTGAAGAAGTCAGATCCTCATTGTCCCAACTAAGCCATGTGAATATTATATTCTGTTTAACAGTGAGTTTTCATTCTGTAATGAAATCACAAAACATGAGCTAGTATAATTTCCAATAATAATCATTTTCTTTAACTTGCTTGAAGATGAAAATGTACTTGCTTTTAAAAATAATATTATATGCACCATACTTTTTCACATAGTACAAACTATCATTAAATTATAAAAATTAAGAAATTGTGCTCATTTGCTGCAGCAAAATTGTGATTTGAAGCCATTATGTAAAGTGAAATATCCTAGAAAGAAAATAAAAAACAAATATTTCAAGATATTACTTATATTTGAAAACTAAAGAAGCTGAACATATACAAAGCACAGACTGGGAAGTACCAGGCACTAGAATGTGGACAAGGAGGCTGAGATGACAAAAGGCACAGAATTTCAGTTAGACAGGAATTTAAGACTTTACTGACCATCATGTGATATACCCAGTAACCTAATATTTCATATATGGACAATTCTAAGATTTCATGTGTTCTCTTTCAAAATATGATTGGAGTAAAAATAAGGCACAATTCAAATATTATAATTAGCAATTCTACATCGTACACATAGCATACATTACCATATTGTACTGCATAAATACATCAACTTTCACTTGCACTTCAATGTATCAGCTTTATTAAGAAGAAATATGTTACAATATAAAATCTATATCTTAGCTGAAACCTAATTGCTTCATGATTCATTGAAAAGTGTACAAGTATTTGTCAACCACAAAACTATCTTTATAAAGAGCACTTTCAAGTTGATCTACAATTGTAAATCGTTCAACTGGTTCAATTCTGCTTGTTTGCAAAATTAAATACTTTAAAAGTATGCATTGTTATTTCTTATAACCAGTTTACTCATTCTAAGTCATCTAAAGCTCATATTGTGTAAACAGCTGGATGCAGAAGTGGACTATACAACTTATAGAAATGAAGTAATCAAATATTGAATATACATTTTAGTAATGATTCTGTCATCGACACATTTTCTCCATTTCTGTGTATTTACATAACACTTATTACCATATCATCTAGACATCTTGACAAATGTGTCATGTCAACATAAACACTATGTATTCTGGCCAAACCCATGGTAAGACATATGGCATACCCAGTTATTCAACAGCAAATGCAGAAACATATCCCCTGTGTTATCTGATGTTGTGTGTGATTATCATATAATTAAAATATGACTTTCCATTGCATGTCTTTTTATGTATTCATGTAATTGTTTCCAATTTAAAATTCAGGTTTGTTAATTGAAAGGATAGGGAATTTCCTAGAGCTCATTGGACTAGGCCAACAGTTCCTAAATGCAAATCCAATAGCACAATCAATACAACCAACACTCAACAGATGGGATCTTATGAAATTAAAGAGCTGCTGTTAAGATAAAGGAATTGTAACTCCAGCACAAAGGCAACCCACAGAATGGGAGAAAATCTTCATTAACCATATATATCTGATAGAGCTCTATTATTCAGAGTGCACAAAGAACTTAGAAAACTAAACACGAAGGAAACAAATGGCCCAATTAAAAAATAGGCCCTGGAACTTAAAAGAAGCTTTACCAAGGATGAAATTCAAATATCTAACAAATATCTTAAAAAATGCTCCACATCCTTAGTAATCAGAGAAATGCAAATCAAAACCTCCCTAAGATATCATCTCACCCCAGTCAGGATGGCAAAAACACACAATACAAACAACACCAAATGCTGGAGAGGATGTGGAGAGAAGGGAACTCTCCTACATTGTTGGTGGGAATGCAGGCTCATACAACCACTGTGGCGAGCCATCTGGCCATTCTTAAAGAAGTCAAAGATTGAGGGGCTGGAGAGGTGGCTCAGGGGTTAAGCCTCTGCCTTGCAGGCGGAAGGTCCTGAGTTCGGATCCTAGACCCCAAGTATAGACGCCAGGTAGAAGCGGGGGCAGCCTGCGTTTCTGGTCCTGGTAGGGTGGAGCCTGTGAATCCCTGGGCAAAGTAAACAAGGAGGAGGTGGAGGCGGCCCATGGTGGTTCCTGAATTCGCCCGTGGTTCTACACACACATACATACACATACACATACATGCATACACACACAATTGAATAAATAATAAATAATAAAAAAAAATTTAAAAAGAAGTCAAAGATTGAAATGCCATATGACCCTGCTATTCCACTTTTGGGAATAATCCGCCATACAGCAAAAATTCACCTCGATAGCACAAGCACGGCCATGTTCATAGCAGCACTGTTTACAATAGCAAAGTGATAGAATCAACCCAAATGTCCAACAGTTGAAGTGGATAAGGGAAATGTGGTACATTTATACAATGGAGTACTACTCAGCCATCAAAAATGATGAATTAATGCAATTTTCCAGGAAATGGATGTTATTAGAAACAATTATATTGAGTGAAGTATCCCAGACACAGAAAATTAAGCACCGTATGTACTCCCTAATAGGTGGATGCTAGTACTAAACCCACTTAGAGAAACACTCAAAGATAAATCTCTGTAATACCTACGGTAAATGCAAAGATTATAAACAGGAGAGAAGGGGAAGGAGGGTCCCACCAGAAACAAGGAGAGAGGGGATCATGCTACAGCAGAGATAATAGGCCACCATAAAGGACTGCAAGTAAGAAATGAGACATCTGGTTAAGCTCACAGACTGTCCTTCCTGGTCACTTGTAACTGATGGAGTATGATTTTACGAGAAGGGAGGGCATACAGTCTGGCAGATAGAAGGTAAGCATTTTGCAATGAGAAACTGGCCCACCCCTCACCTTGGTCTCCTGCTCTTATTCCATCTACCTTTGAATCTATCCTTATAAAAAGACTCTATTTTAACAGTTTTTTTAAACTCTAACCAGGGGGCGATACCCAATACCCATCAGGCATTGCAGGAGCAGCAAAACTTTAAAAAAAAGCAACAAACCATAATTCAGAACATCAGAGACTCTATATCAACCACCTGGAATCAGGCCTGCCTAATCTCTCCCCATCCTGAAGCTCTTGGAAATTTGTGGAAGAGGGGGTGGTAAAATTTAAGAGCACAAAGATGGGAGGAATCATGATATGTAAGATACTCCACACAAGTTAGGCCAAAGCAATTATAATAGGATTGTGCATGATCTGCGCAATGACCAACATATCATTGACCCCTCAAAATCTAGCATGGACTCTAGGCACTAAGATCTTTAGAAGCAAGGCATTAACAGTCACAATAGTGTTTTTATACTTAAGGAGAACACAAGAAAGAGTTCTAGGAAATGCCACTGAGTCCTTAGAACTCATCAGAGAGGAGGACCCAGAGAAAATCTGATTTACACATTAAAGGATCCTTCAGAGATGGGGGGAGGGGACACTGGGAGAATGGGAAGGAGGGGGGAAAGGAGAGGGAAAAGGGAGGAGGGAGCAGGGAGGTCTAGGGTGGGGTGGAAGGAGGGAGGTGACAGGGGTACCTATTACGTTTGTATGAGCAGAAAAATAAATAGAGATAACTAAATAAAATGCAGGTTTGGCTTTAAGTCATAATAAAAATTAATAAAAGCAACTACTGGCATTAATATAATTACTGATATGAACATCATTACCTGGAATAACATTGTGGCATCATCTCTACATGTACCTAAAAAATAAATGAACAAACAACTTAGAGGAACAAGGGATTCACTGTTGCTGCTCACAAGTCTTGGCTATACTTCATCGGGATGGCAGGCTAGTTCATCAGGAATGCAGGGGACTGCCCATGCCATATCCATAGCATGGGCGCTCTCCATTTTATTCTTGTGCCTTGAGAATGGTCCTGCTCAAGATGGGCTAGCTCTTCTCTTATCAATTAGATAATGTCCTAGGAGCTTGCCTACAGCTTTCCTTCACTACCAAGTCTTTAATTCTCACGTTCATACCTGTATCTAACTGGTACAAAGACTCAGCTCAATAGTAACACATTTTAATGATTAAGTTACAGAAGACAAAAACAGTTTTTTATTTGATTTACATTGACATTTTCCTTAACTTTTTGCTATTGTTACACAGAGTTTATCTTTAAATTTGTGCCTAAATGCCCCATATAGTCCAAGATCATACATGTATATCCTTTCATATTAAGTTATCCTAATGTTAAAATTGATAAGCATTTGTATATAATTACCTAGAATATATAATTTGATATTTAGTTCAGTCTTGATAATAAACATGGTGTGGGTTTGAACAAATATATAAGAACAGACATTCACCAACGTAACATTGCTGGGTACAATGTTCTGAAATTATCTATCTTGTATTTTTAGGTTCTATCTTTTTAAGCTCTGGCAAATATTTATTTTTTTGTTTTCACGTATTCGTTTTCTATAGTATGTCATGTTGTTCATAGAGTATGTCGATTTTTAGATATTCATTCATTTATATAGACAAGTACCTTTTTGTAATTTTGTATCTTGATCTCATTTCTTTTTTAGTACTAAAATATTAATTATTTGGATGTATTATAGTATATTTTTCATTCACTTTCTATTGGACACCTTCATTCAAGTTTTGGTGATTATGAATGAAAAACCTATCAATATTGAATTGAAAGATTTTGTATAGTAATAAATTTTCAGCTTTTTTGGATAAATAAAAAATCATGTGCTGAATTGTTTTATAAGATGCTATTTATATTACTGAAAAGGTGTCCAACTATCTCTCAAAGTGGTTATGATGTTATTCCCACTAATAGTACATAAGCGTTTCTATTTCTTCATCCTTGCTCTCATTCATTCTTGTTTCCTCTATTTCTTTTTTCATATGAGATAATTTTTTATTATTTTTGTGTTCATGTAAGGTCATATTTTTACTCACTTCATCTCTGAGTTTTTCAAGTTCCTTTGTTTGTTCATCACGTTTCTATTAGGGTTCTTCTCTAACCTCACTCATCATATCATTAATATTTCTGTGGAAGATATTTCCTGAGTGTTTCTTTCCTGACTGGTATTCATGAGGCTCTTCTGATTGGAATCTATTATTTTTGGGGGGAGGGTTGTTGTTTTTTTGTCGAAGACATGTTTCCTGATACTCAGTGTGTTTTGTGGTTTTACAATGTGGCTTGGGCATCTTCTGTTCAGTCTGTAACTTCTTTCTTGGTAGTTATTTTTGGCTCTCCTGAGTTCAATGAGACTGCTGTTCAATTTTGGCTGCTGTTGGGAAAGCTTCTTTGGATTTAGATGGAATCTTCTGGTTATGTGACATGGCAGTGCCTTTCACCAGAATCCGTACCTGAGGGAGGAGGCTGGGTTGGGTAGGTGGGCAGTCCCTCCCTTGGCTCCAAGGACTCTTACATGGCATGGGGTCTTTCCCAGTTACCTGCGGGCAGGTGGGCAGTCTTTTCCGTTTGTCGGAACAGGGATTTTTATCTGGAGCATGGGGAAGTTGTCATTTTTAATTCCATGTTATGAATTTCTTTTTGTAGATTTTAATAAGATAAACTTCTATTTTCATTTTCTGTCATGTGTACAGATGGATATTCTATATGCCTAGTATCATTTATTGCAAAGATAATCTTTTCTATTAAGATTCCATAGTATATTTGCAGAAAATAATTTATCTCTTGATTCATATCATTGCCTATACTCTTGTTCTTTTTTCATTAATCTCTTTATCTATACTTTGTTATAATGCTGCTTTGAGTTAAATTGTTTTGGAACCATGTTTTGATTTAGGCATTTTAATATTTACAGTTTTGACATTATTATTTTTAACTCTAAAAGTAACTTTGAGAGCTCAGTTGCTTTTATAGTTTCATGTATAACTATGGGAATAGGTTTCTTTTTCTCTAGCTCTGTGAAAAATATCACTGATATTTTGATAATCTATGTATCACTTTTAATGGTTTCAACATAATCACAATATTTCATTCAAAAGCAACAAGCACTGAATATTTTCCCATTTTCGTGTTTTCTTATATTTCTTTCATATGTTTTATGATTGTCAGAATAATGATATATGAATTTCTTCAAGTATATTCCAAGATCCTGCTGTAGTCTTTCTTGATTCTGTCTTGTTTCTGCTAGCTGCTTTACTACTGACATAGGGCAAATCTTTTGAATTTTGTATATTGACTTTCAGTTCTTGGCTGAATTCATTTTTTAGTTTTAATAATTTGGATGTAGTTTTGTGTTTTTCTGCAAATATTATATTATCAAAAAATAGCAAAAATTACATCAATCTTTTCAAACTAGGGCTCCCTATTTTTCCCTGGCTCTATTTGTCCTGTACTGACTTTCCATTAATGTGACCAAAGTAGCAAAAGTTGTATCTAATCTTTTTTTTCAGATTTTATAGGGAAAGTTTTCATCTTTGCTCTGATCAATATAATGTTAGCTGTTGGCTCATTGGAGATGCCTTTTATAATGCTTAGGTAAGCTCTTTATAAGTCCAATTTGTTCATCTTTCAATCATGAGAGCATAATGAATGTCATTATATTACCCTTCTGCATTAGTTAAGACACTAATTTGTTTTGTGTTCTTTATTCTAGTCATAGGTGTGTCACACTTATTGATTTGTATGGAATCATCCTTATATCTCTCAGATGAAGTCTCCTTAAGCACAGTAAATAGTTATTTTAAAGTGTATTTTAATTCAGTTTGCTAACATGTTTTTGAAATATTCTAATGATAAATGAAATCAAAAAGGAAATTTTCGTATCTATATACTCAAGGATTTTGCCTGATTATTTTTTTGATGTATAAAATCCTTACTTGGTTTATATACCTTGGAGTTATTTTTTGGGCATGAGAAGAGTAGGTAAATCTTTGTCCCTGGCTTTTAGATGATTATAGGGTACTCAACACTTGTTCAACAGACTTTTTTTTCATCCAGTATTGTGAACATCTAATGCCTTCTATCCTGTGAGAAATTTGCTGCTTTTCTCTTGACTTGGCTAATTTTCTCTTGACAAGGCTAATTCCTTTTGACCTTGGTATGGGTATATATAGATTTTAAGGTTTGAAACTTTGCCTTGCTTCCAATACATTTTCTAACCCTTTGGCATTCTCAATTCCTGTTTGAACCCCAATAACCTAACCATTTGCTATTTTAGTACTTTCCCAAATGCCACAACATTGCTTTATCTCTCTTTTTCCTTCTCTGTTTTCAACTGCTTGTTTTCACATAAGTTGTCTTCAATATCAAGTGGGGAGGATGATTACAGCACCCTGAACTCCCATGCAATGCATAATCATTTAAAGGTTGCTACACATAGGGACTCAAGAGCCTCTCTTCCCTCCTCAAGTGTTTTACAGACAATGAAAAAGGAGAGGCCATTAAACATGCCATAAAAATAAAGGGGGAGGGGCCATTGAACATGCCATAGCAAGAACTTGTTGCTATGCAGAGGGGCTCACAAGGATTCAATCCAGCTCAAGAATTTATAGGCAGCTCATAATTGCTGGCAGTTATCTTCACTGTGACCACTTGTATATTGCTCATGCTTCTTTAAGCAATCCCTTACCTACTTTTATAACTAAACCATGTAAAATCATTGTTTCACCAAATTAAATGTGGATGGAAACTTTGTTTCTGTCATTAGCCACCTCTCATGGATGAGTTCACTCTTGTACATGTTTCTTAGGAAAAGTTACAGTAACACTTCACAAGTTGAATCTCAGGCTGAAACTGAGGCTACCAAAACACCATATGTTCCACAGGCACAGATATTGATGTACTGTGCTAAAAGTTCTGTGAATACAAACTTGAATACAAAACCTTTGGTATTTGCTATGTTCTTGTTATAGCAATAGTAGACTAGACACTAGATTCCAAGACAAAGCCTAAGGAAAACTATCCTGTAATCATCCTCTCCACTTTGCATTGAAGACAACTTATGTGAAAACACTCAGTTGAAAACAGCAGAAGAGTAGTAATACCTGCTTTGCAATCCATATGTGGATGTGGATAGTCGAATCTAAATTTTTCACCTGGTATCTAACAGTTCCAGATGCTCAATTCACAAGTGTTATCCTGGCAGCATGTTCTATGTCCAGCACTGGTTTCATGGGATTTCTCCTTGCATGATGAAATTATTCATCATTACATTCAACTCTATATATTAGACTTAACTTTCTTGATCTTTGTCTGTCAAGATTTATCTCTTTCCAAGGAAGATCTTAAACTACTAAATTTCCTCCTGAGTATTAGAATTAGTCAAATGCCATAGTTTACACAATGCCAGTGTTTAAAGCCAGGGTCTCTTCCATGCTAGAAACTATGTTAAAAGAGGCAAACTAAGGAACTTGATTACTTTATTTGTTCATTTAAAAAATCATTTATTCTGTTGTAAATAAACTCAGAATAATCTCTAGACAATTAAATGATCAGTAACATTAATGTTTATATTATTGTTTTAGGCTTTGATTATAGGACTCATGTATCAGATGCCTTTAAACTTGTTGCAAAGCGCTACCTTTATCTCCTCATGCATGCATATGAGCATAACCATGATACATGGAACATTCACAAACAATGTTTAGATTTTACTAAGTCAATTATCTAGTTCTTATAGATGAAGATATAAAAGTATATTTGAAGATAGTCCTGAAGGAATTTTATGTGGCATAACAGTGTAATAAATATGAGTCCCCAAAGTAGTCTTTGATTGCTGTTGATCAATATTTACTCTTGTATGGGGCAGATGAGAAAAGGAGCACAAACATGGATAAGATTTACTACATAGCAGCTGCTAGTATACGTAATTGTGTGGGAAATAGTGACTCAAAAACCGTTTACCAAAGAATAACATTTCCATGTTTCTGTGCTAGATAGCCCTAGGATGAGTTTTTGTTGTTTGCTTTTGAGAACTGTTTATCATTTTCAAAGAGAATATTTCATTTTCTTTTGATATTGTTTATTTATAACCTATATGATGTATTTTTCTAGCTGCAAGTTTTGCCACATCATCTTGCATTTCTCATTGATCCTGATATCTAAGACAGAGATATAATAGATAAGCCTACATGTTTTATGTGATTCAAGATCATTGTGATACAGTATAAAACAAAAAATCTTGAAGATTGGCACATGGCATTTTCTAAGTGTGTGGTTGGCTTGACAGCATGCAGGACAGTTCCCGTTCTCGCAGTGCTACCTGCTGCTTGTTCTCCCTTTGGATTCCAGTGTCCCCACATTTCCCTTGGTCCTAGCCCAACCCTTCTATGCTGTATTGATTATGTATAGAATGAGAAACAGTCAGGGGCAATGTAACTCAGATGCTGCGACTATTTTAGGCCTTGAATAAGCTGTGAATACAATAAGAGAACTGATTGGTAAATGCAGTATTTATTTGACTCAGAAATAAAACTGAGACAGATTCTCATTTAAACCAGACCAGCCTAAAACTTTTATGCAGCAAAAGCCAGATGTGAACTTGAATAGCATGTAAGCACAGATATTTCAGTCTAACAAGAGATAATTATTGCACTATTCTTTATCAGTATTATTTTTGTTTGATATTGTAAATTTAGAATTTTGAAAATGAAATTGACCATTTTTATATAATTATAGAAGCAACAATAAAAACTCGAGTATTTGCTCATGGTTAAAACTTATCAATGATTAAGTCATTTATTCTTAGATTATATAATAGCTCCTAGATAATGAACTTTCTTTTCCTGTTCCAGCATTGGTCCTCCCTCCTTCCCTCTCTCTTTCCCTCCCTCTCTCTTCCTCCTTTCCTCTTCCCTCCTTCTTCCTTGTCTTCTTCTCTCTATCTCTACCTCATTCCCTTCCTCACTCCCTCTCTCCTTCTTTCCCTCTCTCCCTCGTTCCTACCTCCCTCCTCCCTCTCTCCCTCTTTCCTTCCTTCCTTCCTTCCTTCCTTCCTTCCTTCCTTCCTTCCTTCCTTCCTTTCTTTTTTTCTTTCTTTCAATTGATGATCCCAGCACATATCGTTATCCTAAATATTAGTAGTGTTAATGACATTACTTTTTTCTCTTAAAGAGAATGATTTTCTCACTAATAATTTGGATTAGTGTATACTTTAAATTTCATAGATCTAATTAATAAGTCTTCTTCACAATTATCTGTCTAATATTAGATACCATGAAATAATATTAAATTTTGTTGTTTGAATTTTCTATAATGACTCTTCTCCTTTAAATATAATGAATTACGATAATACCAAATTTGTGGTTCCTTGTAGTTGTTATTTTCATCATATTCTAATTAATTAAGATACATGACCCTTAAATCTAAATAAAATAAGCATAAGCTATGCTGATGTGACTATTTACTTGCTTTTAATTAATAACAATATTTACTGATTTCATATTTAAATTTTTCCTAGTAACTGGCAATCATAGCAACCAAGGATTTTTAAATATTCATTCACATGACATAGATTTTATTTATTTATTCATTATTTCTTGATATTTATTTTTCCTTTTTTTTCTTTTTGTTATTTCCACTTGTACAAACTTAACAGGTCCACCGGTTCCCCCCTCCCTCCAACCCCTTATTCCCCTGTGCCCCCCTCCCCTCCCCTTTCCCTCCACATCCCCCAGTGCCTCCCCTTCCCATCCCTGGAGCATCCTTTAATGTGCATGCCAAACTCTCCTCTGGTTCCTCCTCTCTGATGAGGTACAAGAACCCAGTGACATTTCCCACCCTTTCCTGTTAAACATAGGAACACTACTGTGGCTGTCAATCCCTTGCCTCCCAGGATCATAGTGCCTTTAGCAAAAGCTAGACATTGTGAGGTCAATAGTGTGTTGGACATTGCGCAGGGCATGTAAAGTCCAAATGTGATTGGTTTGGCTTTAACTTGTGTGGAGTATCTTGCATATCATTGCTCCTCCCATCCTTGTGGTCTTACAATCTTACCACCCCCTCTTCTGCAAATTTCCCTGAGCTTCAGGATGGGGAGAGATTAGGCTGGCTTAATTCCAGGTGATTGATATAGATGACATAGATTTTAAAATACATAATTTATATTTATTTAGTCTTAGAAATATCTGCCTTAATTCAATGTGTAACCACATTTATGATTAAAACTGTTCATGAAAATATGCATTTTATCAAGGAAAAAAGTTAAGTAAGATACTGAAATGAAACAATTTGAAAATAATCATTAGATATTACTAGCAGGGAAATACAATAGTATCTACAAATATCTCTCCAAGAACAAACTATTAAGATTTAGTGGCTATAAGAATTTTATAACCATCTATCTTCTAGACATTTATCATTAAGCCAATAGATTAAAGGGGCTCTCGGGTTTTGGCCTAGAAACTTTCTTTTATAATGAAACAAGTTTATTACATAAAACACAGTCGGCCAATGAAAAGAAAATAAGTGACTGCAAATTACTCAGCCCTAAACAGGATATCTTAACCACTCCTGTACTTTATGGTTCAGGAAGCATTCTAAAAGAGAAAACAATGAGAATATAAGGGTCTGAAATATGAAATGAAATGTCCAGATGGCCTCTTCAAGACACAACAGGTCTTGAACCATGAATTCATTGTAGCTTGATCAACTTCCAAGAGACCATGAGATTTAGCCTATCTACTGTACATCATGAAATGGGGAAGAGCTTGAGAATTGCCCAGTGAAACATGTACAGAAAGACAAGGGAGCAGAAAAGAGGCTGGCGGGGGAGAAGAAAGTTTGTAGCGGGCTAAAATGAGTTTTTGAAATTAGGGGTGAAAATGTTACAAACACATGTGTAAAGGCCTAAAAAAATAAAAAAGAACATCCTTGAGAAAGACTTTCATTTGTTATAGGATGTGTCTAGGAATGAACACCAGACATGAGTTATGCTGAATGGAAAGTTGATTTATTCATTACTCAATGGGCTACATGGGGCAATTTGTCCCCCAAATATAGTAGCGAGCCATTTCTCAAAACAGACTGTTATATAGTAAAACAACAGTTTTGTTCCTTAATTAAGGAACATAAATTAATCATAAATGTGGTTACACATTGAATTAAGGCAGTTCCTTTGGGCAATTTTCTATTACTTAATACATGCAGAATGTACAGAAGCCAAGATAAACAGTTTTCCTGGCAATAATAGGCAAATTCCTGGATCAGCCAGCATAGGGAGATCTTTAGATAAGTCCATACCTTGTCTCATAAAATGACCACCTTGAAATTTTTCATGTAGGCCTTATAGGTTGAGCTCAGTTTACAGGATGGAACTTTTTTTCATCACTTTGTTACACATTCTTAATTTTGAGCTTACCCTCTGTAGTTTGAAAGAAAATTGTCCCATATGAGGTCAAGTGCTTGAATTACTTGTTACCTGAAGGTAGCACTGTTTGAAAAGGTAATGAAACCTTTAGAGTTCAGTCTTTCTGATACAAGGAAGTCCCTGGGTGGGCCTTGAAGTTTGGTAAACATGCCCCATCCCTCTTCACCTTCCTTATCCCCTACACCTGCCTTCTCTCCCATGTCTCTGTCTTTCTCTGTGCCATAAATGAATGCATATATTCCATTAGTCTAAGCCAAATAATAAGCATTTTCTTCCTTAAGTTGCTTGGGTCAAAGCATTTTCTAAAGCACCAGAAGAGTAATTGTGTCTTCCTCTATGGTTTTAAGATGTAGAAGCAGTTCAAAAGGTGTATAGGATGTCTGGGGAACAAAATATTCATAGGCTACATTGACAACAATTTTTTTCTGAGGTCATTCTATTATATACTAATAATGCTGAATTTGTTACTTTAAGAGTTGCTTTAAGAGATGACTTACAGGATAAAAGACTTATCTTACTAGATAAGTCTGGTGACCTGAGTTCAATACCTGGATCTCACAAATTAGAGGGATAAAACCACCACCTGAAAGTTGCCTTTTACATTTACATGTGCACCCTGAACCATGTACATTCTCTGATCTACACAAAATAAAAATATTAACTAACAAAAGAAGGTTTGTAGTAAATTAGATCTGCATGTTTCACATATTACTAACTTATATTCACTGAATGCTTAACCTATTCGATTCTACTTGCTTCAATCATTTACCTTTACATTTAAGGACAAGATGATAATGAGATCATTCTTGGAAAGTTGTCCCAAGTACCAATTATTATTTATTCTAAAACAACTTCACACTATTGTGAAATAGTTCAAATGTTTGAACTTTAACACAAAAAAGTATAGAAGTTTGCAGAAACACTATTAGTTAGACATTATATAAAATAGTTGGAGCTGAGCCTATTATAACTTTATGTTTGTTCTGTAAATATTGCATCAAAAGATTATCGAGAAAAAGAACAAAGAAAATAAGCATTAATTAAAATTTGATTAACACTTGCATTACCAAAACCCTTAATTCATTTGTTATTTGAGGTTTGTAGGCACAGTGATAGTAATTATTAAATTAATATAAGGTTGACATTTTAAATGTGATTCTGAGATTTTATTACATTTTAAAAGTAAAACAATTACCTAATAACCATTTTATTATGTTGAGTAATTTCAATGTTTGGGATCTTATTTTAATTATATAATTATTTGAATGTACTTTTATACAAAATTGGATGTTTTATAGCAAAAACTATAGTGCATGAGAATTGCATGTAATTAATTAGGCTGTCAGAGGACAAAATATAATCACCAGATATAAACAACAAATTAGATTATGGATATTTGCTTATTTGAAGTACATAGACAATAACACTATTGGGTATGAATTCCTCAAGTGTTATGTGTAATTACTAAATATATTATATTTCAAGAAAATTCTTTGCAGGAGTATTGACAAATGCATAGTGTATTAGTTCACTGTACCTACAACCACTCGAAGTCTAAGTACATTCTAAATATTTTTTCTCCAAATTCTAGATAATTTAAGCTTTTATTATTGTCTGTATTTCTCAGTTCTTACTTCCAAGCCAAGAATATTCAAAAATTGAAATGTTTAAAACTGCTAATGCAAATATTCTCCATAATACATTGTTTGTTTAAAGAGAAGTTTAAAACAATCTACCCAATTACTTAATTAGTTGAAATAGATGAAATGCTCTTTTCTTAGATGTTGCACTTGCAATTATAGTTGATGAATGAGCAGGTAATCTGACTGACTGACAGCCTGAGTTTGAATACCCAAACCCCACATCAACACCAGATGCAGAATAGCACCTGCATCTCTAGTCTGGAAATGGGAGGCTGAAATAGAATGCTCAGAAAATTGCAGTCCAGCCAGCCAGCCAGTATGGTTTATGTAATGAAGAAAAGATCTTTTTCAGACATGGTAGAAAAGATATGACTGACATCTAAAAATTGTCACCTGCTGTGGCAAATGTGCACCTATTCCTGCACACAAGAACATTAATACACAGATAGATAGATAGATAGATAGATAGATAGATAGATAGATAGATAGATAGATACAAACACATATACAATTAGAGGATCACATGCAAAAATAACAGTATTGCACTTAGCTCCCTTTATGTTTATTTTGTATTTTAGTAAATCATCCATATTTCTTATTCAGTAAATGTCTAACATCTTTATGCCGAGGCTTTACTAGTCTCAGAATGTGTTCTCCAATGATTTATTTGAGTTAGAAGAGAAATTTCACTTAAGATTCTGTAGGTACCTTTCCACAATAAGGCTTATGTGCATTCCCTTAGATATCAAATGTGACAGGCACTTCAAATGTGTCCTCTTGAAATACACAAGTGATTAAGAAGTCTGCCTTCACAAGGAAGTGAGGGGAATTGTTTTAATAGTAGCAAGAGTACCAGAGTCTGCCCTTTGATGGTGAAATCACATTATGAAAGGGAGACTTTGGCCTGATTTGCTGAGGACTCCAGACTACATCTTCAAAGCTGAAATTATTTTACAAACCAGATATTTTTGTTTCTCAAGTATAATACAATAGCTATTTTTATTTAAACATTGTATTTTTTCTGAAATTAAGTAAAATATCATATTTTTCTCATATGTTCAGTACAATAAGAAAACAATAACATTATTTTACTGTAAGTTCCCATTCTATGGGTATAATAACAGCTACATACAGAGCAATTTGATGTATTGTCTTCCTACCTATAGGTTTACTGGCTGTCTTCCCTGTTGACCTATTTCTTTCTCTTTTATTAGGTTCTTGTTCTAATTTACAGTAATAGGGATGTGTACCATTCTGACAAGTGAGTTTTGAATCCAATAAGAAAGCTGTTGGTTGTCTCCTTGCTACTCATGCCACTAGTACACTGGTGATCATCTGTTAACGTGATGATTATATTGCAACTTACAGATCTCATGGTGAAGGGAAAAAAGGGACCTGAAGGGAGAGGGATAAGAAGGAAGGTGAGATGAATATCCAATATGCCTGTAAAAGTAGAAGAGTAAAAAAAATATTTCAAGGGGCTGGAGAGGTGGCTCAGGGGTTAAGCCTCTGGCTTTGCAGGCGGAAGGTCCTGAGTTTGGATCCTAGACCCCACGTATAAACGCCAGGCGGAAGCGGGGGCGGCCTGCGTTTCCGGTTCTGGTAGGGCGGAGCCTGTGAATCCCGGTGCAGAGTAAACAAGGAGGAGGTGGAGGTGTCCATGGTGGTTCCCGAATTCGTCCATGGTTCTACACACACACATACACACACACATACACACATGCGCGTGCACATACATGCACAATTGAATAAATAAAGAAATATTTCAAGAGCAATAAAAATGAATAAATAGGAAAAAAGAATGTTATTTTTAAGTTCTTTGAAATTTAATTTTTAAATATCCATCTTCTGTTTTATTTGTTTCAAATTTAATTTTAGTTGCATTCAAAATTAGGTATCATTGAGATGTTTTTGTGGGGATTCCTGTTACAAAGGCAGACTGATAATTAATTCATTTTGAACTAAATATTAATTTGACTTTGACATTATGAGAAACTGCTTTCAGACTTAAAGGAATTTATTCAATTATTTTATTAGTTTTATCTGTAAAATAAATTTAATAAATACTTATTTCAGAAATGTATTTCAGGGATAAATTTTCAATGGACTTTATTAATAAAAAAGTAGTTATAAAATGAAAAAGATTATAAAGTAGTTTTCATATTTTCAAAGTCAGGAATCAGTATTTACTTGTAGCCTCAGTTCAAACAAAAAAAAACCCTGCAAACCTAGAATTCCCCAAATCTTCTAACATATGCAGCACAAGGACACCTTTATCTTCAATAGTATGTCACAATGACTACCCCCCAAAATGTGCTATGGTAACAAGTGCAGTTTAGTTAATGATGCCCATTACCATCAGAGAGAAGATGAGCTCCCAGTTACTCTTCCTCAGTATAACTACAGCAGTAACCTTACAGGCAATGCTGTGCAAAAGTTTTAATAGTATATTGGTAAACAGGACAGCTAAACTGAGCTCAATCTTCCCTATGTAGAAATTGCATCTCATCCTATAAGTACAATTGATCTCTTTGTATCATTTTCATTCTCTTCCACTCTTTCTCTTCCTCCTCCTCCTTTTCCCCTCCCCTCTTTCCCTTCCTCTCCGCTTGCCTCTCCTCTCCTCCTCTTCTTCCCTTCCCTTGTCTCCTTATTTCCTTCTTTCCCCTCTCCATGTCTTCTCTCTCTTTCTCTCTGTTTCTCTATCTCTCTCTGTTTCTCCAGGTATATGTATGACTATGTATACATACAGAGAGAAGTACCTAATGTTTTAAAGGGCAATAAACCTGATATTTTTGAGACACGACACTCACTGGGACATGAGACCTGGGGCTCACTGAATATTCTAGGATAGCTAACCAGTGGCCTTCAAAAGGCATGTCTGTCTACTTTCTATTCAAACACTGGAAGTATAATTGTGCTCGGCTTTTTATATGTGGCTGGGGATTGAATTCTCTTCTGTGCACTAATGTGGCAAACACTATAACTACTGATAAAATACTTGTTGATTTTTGTATTGGATATTCTCCACCCTTCTGGAAGAAGAGCTGGGAATTTGTAGTTCAACATCTCCCAAAGACAATCTATTATCCTAGTATCCAGCATTTTGTGTCAGGCAGGACATTACTATCCAGGGGTGAGAATGAAGGCAAGAATTTTCTTTTGCAAAAATAAAATTATTTACCCTATTGAAAATTAAAATACTGTCAGCATTTTAATGTGCACATTCAAAATCATGGACAGAAGTAGAAGTAGTAGCTGTTATTGTCTATTCTGTTAAATAATTAATAGTGTATAGTTTAAAATAGCTTGTTCATGGAGTTAAAAATGGTGAGTTTTAGAAGCAAAATGGTAGTTATGCATCAACACTTTTGTTTTAGATTTTAACTAAACTTTTTGTCCTATGAAGAGTCAGTGAAAATTTTCTTTATAGAACAATATCACAGCTTACTTCTGCATGTATTTAAAATAATAATTTAGCAATGTGAGTCACATATTCAATCTACTCTATAATTTTTTCTAAGTTAAGTTTTAGTTATTGATTTTTATCAATAAGTTTTGAATGTGTTTTTTGAAAAACAGCATTGTTAGCACAACTGCCAAGTAATAATCTGCATATCATTTTGAAAGACTTTCTTTTTATTCATTTTTTTCAGATATGGTTCCACAGCTATACCTACAAGCATTTTCTGCACATTCATTTCAATCATCATGATAATAAGCTTAAAGAGATAAAAGAGACTCTGTTTCCTATTCTGCATTGTTCAACCTGTGCAAGTGTTTCAATTATCATAATTCTGAAAAAAGTTTTATGGCACAAAATTCTGTAGTAATATATTCATTTTCCCATATTCAGTTTTGCTTTTTTTATTCAGATGAAGGTATTTGACAGCTGCCTTTGAATATGTTTTGTAGGTATTTGAAAAGAGTAAAATATAGGGTTGGAATAAAAAAGGATAGAACAAAGTTACTTTTGACAACCTATTATGTGATAAGAAAAAAGATATTTTTTGCCTATATTATGGTACTTAGATAAAAATAGCATGAAACTGCAGTAGCCTTTCTGTTAAATGTTTTATTTAAAAAATATCACATGGAATTCTATTTTCTCAGCATGTGCCTGCTACATACTTTTTCAGCATACATCCTGTTGATTATTCATTAGGTCCTAAGTTTCTGGTTGATAAATATACAAGTAGTCCCAGATTCTAAGGCAGGTTATCTAATAGGACTAGATACAAATAGCCTAACATAAGTGAGCCATGTTAGGACCAAAAAAGCACTTTGATTTAGCTCCGAATTCAAAAGTCATGAATCATGTTTTTTTGGAGAGTGAACATGTTTTAAGGCTTATTTTTTCACTAATGCTTGATTTTCAGTATATAATTTTATTTTGTTTGAAGTTCTGAATTGATAGTAGAGAGAATACATTTTTCTATTTCATTAAATATTAAATGATGTTAAAATAACTTAAGAATACCAATGCATATGTCTTTCATTGCACTCTCAGCAATGTTTTTCCAAAATATTCCCTACCTTTTACCATTCCTTACTATTCTCTGTTCCCTATCATTATCCATTCAGTTACTTAAGTCTCAGACCTCTGAATTTTTCATGACCCTTTTAAGTCAGCATAAACCATCAAAGCAGCAATTTATATCAATTGTAGAAGCAGAACTTATTCAAGATACATCAATTTTCTTCTATTTGTTTCTAATGTGAATGAAATCTTTGTCTCAATTCTACATATTATTGAGACTAAAATCTCAATATGATTGTTTAAGCATTAATATTTTTATGTCTGAAAATAAATTACGACTTGGATTCTTTATACTCTATGAATCTTCATAGTGACAAATTTAACTATTCATATCTAGTCTTAATATTAATATTTGTTGTGACACAATACCACTTAAATAGATTAAATATGAAGAACTTTCAAAGAAGTTAAGTTTGATTCAAAATTGAATTATGTGACAAGAAACCTGTGTATAAAACTATTAACTATAACTATTAACTATATAGCTATTGTTAACTATGGTAATAATGCCTATAAAAGTAAAAAGGAATGCACTAAATTGAATTATAAAAAGTATAAATTTGTATAAAATTAATTACTTCTAAATCTCAAAATAATTATTGATGTCAGGATTTATATCTTTTCTTAGCTTATTGCTACCGGATGCCGAGTTAACTTTTCTTATTCAGTTCTCATTAAATTCGTTCCAGATATAACATTATGATGCAAGAAAATAAGCTAATTAGTTTGTTAGACCTTCTTATGGGATCATATGAGACCCTAAAATAGCATAATTTCCACAAAGATTCACATCATTGTGAATGATGATATAGAAAGTGTATGATGGAGTAAAAGTTTAACCATTTACTTCCTATATACACTAGTATTCCCAAAAGGCTTCATAAGCTGAAAGAGGTCAGAAGTGAGTACTGGTGGAAATTCCAGGTGATGGGTCTGTGACCTTCTCTTTCACTATGCTTCACAGAGTGATAACCATTCTGACACCATTACTGTAAACAAGCACATCACTTTGTTGTTTTCCTTAGTTTATTGTGGGGTTGCATGGACAAGTTACCCCATACTCAGTGATGACAATGTAATAGTTGTGGTATTCCTGATGGAATACAAACTTTAGTACAACAGATGGAACAGATGTTTCTTAAGGAGAAATGTAACTTATTGAAAACAAACACCAATAAAGAAGCTTAATATGAAGAGAATATAGTGGCATAAGTTAAATAGATCCTCATTCATCCTGTTAAAAATGTAATGTACACTAATAATAATACTGACACTTGTATGTAAGAACTAGAAGTATATTAAAAATATTATCCCAAAATATGAAAATTAATTTATTTTATTTTTGTAATGATTTGTTAACAGACTTAACCTTTTCCTAGCCATATAAACCTAGATCACTTTGAACTTCATTATTTTTGCCTTTTTCATAAAGTTTATTTGCCATAATACTTTGTAGCTAACAGGCAATTACAAGAATGAAAGCCAAAGCATGACAATGACTTTAAGTTAACAAAACTCATGGTCATTGTATTCTGAACATTCATTTCTCATGCCACAATCCTAAACAATAGATACAGGTTTAGGATATGGTTGTACTTTGGAAGACATTATACTACAACAATAGATCCCTTATGAGTAAATTTAGCAACCATGTGATTGACATACAGAAAGGAAAATAATGGTCAAAAGTCTGTCTGCAGCAGAAAATGAGTTGGCACCAGATATGAATATGCTGGAATCTTGATATTGGACTTTTTTTAGTGCGAAGATTTCACTTTACTAAGTTTAGTGTGTGGTTAATGACTTTTAAAGTAATTTGCAATTTAAACACTCCTCTATCTAGTGGATGGATAATTCATGGCATAATCATCAGTGTTAATTCTTTTTTAATTTTATTTTTTCCACTCATACAAACTTGATAGGTACCCCATTCCCCTCCCTCCCTCCACACCTCCCTGGATCCCCTTGGTCCCTCCCCCCTTTTCCCCTTCCTTTCCTCTCCCTCCCTCCCTTTCTCCCACTGCCCACTCCCCCCCCCCCCATTCCTGGAGTATCCTTTACTGTGCATGTCAAATTTTCCTCTGGGTCCTCCTCTTCTGATGAGGTGTAAGGACTCAGTAGCATTGCTTAGGGCTCTTTTTTGTGTTCCCCTTTAGTATAGGAACACTATTGTGGCTGTTAATCTTATGTTTGATATTGGACTTCTAATTACTCATAACTGCCAGAAATAAGTCTACATTCTTGATCAGTTATGTCATATGAGATTTTTTAGAGCAACCCAAAAGTATCACTACAAGGAATTTCTGTGGCTGGAGAAATTCTTGAAGCTTATGGCAATAATCACAAAAACCTGGATTATGACACTCTATGCCTTATTTAAACATTTGTGGACCTTAGGGAAAGCTATTCAGTGAGAAAAATTTTGTTTAAATTATAGCTTTAAAGTTTTAGTTCAGTTTTCATACAAACCTGTGTGTTACTTAATGATCTTCCTGCTATGGTATAAACATTCATAGCATACGAAGACTAGATTTACATCAGCAGAGTGCATAGCAAAGATAACACAGACAGTGCTTTTTTAGTTTCAAGCGTGTAGCTGCAACAAAATACTTGGCTCAATATTTGAGGGCAGAAAGTGTCCATTTGGATCATTGCAGATTATGCACAGTTATCATGTCAGGGAAGACACAGCTGCAGGAACTTGAGGCAATCACCTTCAGGAATGCCTGGAGACTAACCTCAGTAGGTCCACTAACTAACTGTCCCTCCTAGGTAAGCCTGGAGACGTGCCCCCTGGATGTGAGAATGATAATTTATTCTAATCGTCACAGATATCCAATATTCACTGAGAAGTACCATCTATTCTTACTACATTCCTATTGAGTGTAGATTTAAATACAGGGTAATCCTGACCTGAAACACAAGAGCAAAGCAATCAATGGTACAGGTTCTTGCTTTGTAACTGAGAGTTCTCTTATGGTATGAGAAGATTCATAATTATAAGAAGATTCTTAATGCCTTCGGAAACTATTTACTTGTTATATTCCTATTTCAGTTAGTGTTCTACTAACATATGTTAAGAAATAATTATCACTATCCTTTAGGAATCATATTGAAGCTATTTAAGTGAGGTATCAAGAACAAAATCTTAGAGTAAGTTCTGTGTATTTGGTAAAAAGTCCTTCTACTAAATATAAAAACAATAAAAACTTAGGTATTTTTTTTGTTCCTTAGGCAATAGTAAGTATTCGATTTTGAGAATATTGAATTAACACAGAGTCTATGACAAAAGTAACATGATTGCTT
The DNA here is from genome assembly GCA_023101885.1 of Typhlomys cinereus. Lineage (NCBI taxonomy): Eukaryota > Metazoa > Chordata > Mammalia > Rodentia > Platacanthomyidae > Typhlomys > Typhlomys cinereus. The sequence continues at coordinate 4,464,728 of JALPQD010000020.1, forward strand.
GCTAATGACTTCTTAACACCAAGAAATATGTCTTAGCCACATTTTACCCACTGTCCTAGCATGGAATTTGACAGAGCAGCTCATACAAAAATTAAATTGGAGGAATTCAGCATAAGAATAATGCAATTTATTTTATCTAATGAACTTAAAAAAATGTATGTGTCAGAAGGGTTCTTTTTGTAATTACAAGAATATCTGGCATGATCGAATGAAAATTTTGTTTTCATGTTTTTGTTAATGAGATTTAATTTTTCCCCACAAATTATTGTGAATAATAATAGAATTTTGTATGTCTCAGTTCATTTCAGTTACATAAAGGATTATGCTCTTTACTTGAAGCTTATCTGAAAAAATAATCCAAATCCCTCTTCTGGAATTACATGCAAATATAGTGGTCAGCAATTTTCTATACTTCCCTTGGTTAGTGGGTTTATGAGCAACCAAAAATCAGACTTTTTAATTTCTCTTAGATAACCTATTGTCTTCATAGATATTATTACAAAATTAATTTATGAAATATTGAACATTTTGAAACATATAAATGTTATCAAGATTAATGGAAGATATTTTCTCACTTTTAAACAAATTTAAGCAAGTGTTTTCTACTTCAATTTTAAGTGTGATTTAGTAAATAAGTTAATATTCTTTCATCTAAATTAAACAGAGGTAAGAATTAAAATATTTTTACTCTTAGCAACAGAGTTTATCAATTGTTTCAGGTCCTAAATATTTTTTCAGATATTGTCTTTTAAAAATGAGTCATATCTTTTTATCATATATACGTAACTATGTTAATAAGATTATAAATAATTATGGATTATAATTTTATTAAAATCTTTTGGAATAGATCATTTTTGTAGGAGACAAGTAAATTTTCTAATAAAAGACTCATGACACCTCTTATATTTCATTGACTTTCAAGGTTCCATTTAATTAAACAACAATGTAATTTACTAAAACTATTGATTCTTCCATCTATTTAGATTTTACTTGACATTCCTATTCTTTTATTACCTCAATTCCAAGTAACTGCTTCAAACAAAAAGCACATAGAAATAGATGCTATTTCTATTAAGCCTAAAATGGTGGTCACAATAGTAATCCTAACACTTGGAAGGCTGGCACCAGAGGATTATGTTTCAGGTCAACAGGAACCACAAAGAGAGTTCTGGGAAAGATTTTGACACATAGAAAGAAGTTGTTTCAGATATAAATGCTTTGTAATTTTTTTCAGTTTTACTTGTTCAAATGCTTGTTGCATGAGAAATGAAAATGTCAGATGAAATTGTAAAGAAGTCTATCGGTCAATTACATAGAGCAGAGTATCCTACTGAAATTACAGAGATAAATTTTATTTTCAATTTTCATATAAAAAATTCCAAACTCTGTCATTATTGGACCAGTTTAGAAAGGTATGATTACTGCCTAGGGAGGAGCTTAATTGCTCTGTATTTTTTGCTGTATGTGTGTGTGTGTGTGTGTGTGTGTGTGTGTGTATCTGTGTGTGTGTGTGTGTGTGTGTGTGTGTGTGTATGAATATTTCTGTAAGGTAGACCCTTAGAAAAACATCACACAGCCTCATTGGCTCTCCTGCTTATACAAAGAGCTGTCAAGGGTTGATTGCATGCAACTAACTAAGGATTGATACATATAAAAGGAAGACAACTGAGAGTGAGTTCTAAAAATGAGTCCAAGAATATTTGGACTCTCTGTTGTGTTTTTAGTAGTTTTCTTTGCTTTTTTTCCATCCTTTATCCCACACTGGTTTCTTGAATACAAACCTTTGGAACTAACCAAAATTGGGGACCTTTAATATGCTTTATTCAAATCTCAGTATTTTTTAAAGTTTTTTAACTCACTGCCTTGTATATCATATGGAAAGCAGGCTTAAATGATGACTATTGTAAATTTAAATTGCATCTGATTCACTTTTTCTCTCTGTGATATAACTCAAACCATATTTTAATTTGTGTTAGTATTAGATGAATTGGAAGGTTTTAGAAAGTGAAAGAATATTCTTTTGAATTTCTTAAGGGCAATATTTTCTATAGGACTTAAATTAGGTTTACTGTATCAGCATATTTTTCTTAAAATATGCTGGAAAGTCCACAGATAAAGTGGGCTGGTGATTCTATACAAATTTTTGACAAACATAAAGGCATTATTCACACAGGCAAGCACACTTGGGATATTTCCAGTCCATCAAGTCTGCATTTTTAAAATTTAGCAGGGTTTTATGAAAAAAAATTGCCTTTCCCCAGCTTTGTTATCTGTTCCTTTGAATTTCAGGATAAATTTGTAAATCAAATTTTGTTTAGTCAGATACTGTGGAAATCAAAGGCTTGAAGCATTGAAGACTATTGTTCGTCACAGGCACAGTTTAGTTTGATGTACAGTAAGTGATTAAAATAGCAATGCAAGTTTTCAAGGTAATATTGGAAATAAAATTTAGTAGGAATAAGAATTTAACCTGGTGCATATTTTAAACATAATGAAAAAAGTAATCCAGCAATTATTTATTGAGGCTTTTATGTTCTAGTTGCTTACTATGCAGGTACATAGAAGGCAAACAGGAAAAACACTGAATAGTAATTATATAAAATGAAAATAAGGTTTTGAACTCTCACGTTAAATTTCAGACAATACTGTATATGCTACAATGAAAGAATGTGTGTGTAGATTGTGTGTACAATATATGTTTTGGAGACTAACCAAGAATGTTCAGGATCATATCTGGTAGCCAGAATGGTTCACACATTATTTCAGTGGTTTGTTTTTCTTACACCATCTACAACAAACACAAATGTGGTTCTCTCCAAATTACCAATTCAGCTTAGATGCTGAATGGATAATGAATGAAGACCTCTGTCACATTCTGTTTCTCTCCCTCCTCTATTTAGACACAATTTACAGCCTGTTATTGTGCTATTTCTACTTTGAGTAACAGTGTTGAAATAGTACCTTTTGCCATGGACAAAACAGCCAGTCAGGTATCTGAATTTACCACTTAGGCTGACCTTTGCTGGATCAGTTTTAGTCTGTATCCAGATTCTCTTGTTTATTGCTGCACTTTGAAAAACTTCTCTAAAACTTTTAGAGGCTTTCTTCAAAATCAGTGAACCATATGTCATGGTATTTAACTGCCTTAGTAAAAACAAGTTGTTTTCCTGGAATTTCCTTGGCATGAAACATGGCTTTATTTTCTTGGAATTAGATGATAAAGATTTTTTTATTTTTTATGTACATTGGTATGTATGCATGTATCTACATGCATGCAGGCATACATTTCCATGTACGTATTTATTAAAAGGCTACCGTGGTAATCACAGTCTTCTGCAAAGAGGTAGGAAAATTGTAAATGTTCATATGCTGCCTATTTTATATAGAAAATTCCTAGTCACCCTGACTGTAGTGTGATATCTTGTCTCTAAAACCATACCAAGTAAATAAACTAAACCAAAATGAACAGGAAAATTTGACTTTATGAATAGTGTCCATTGCTCAGTTCTGAAATATGCTCAAAAATTAATATACAGTTATTATTAATAAGTCAATGCACTACTACATATGTGATAAATAAGGTGATTGAACTATCTATAAGATTTAACCATTAACTGCTAAGTAAAAGAAATTTAAAAATTATTATTCGTATTCTAATATTTACTTATTAAACACTATGTAAATTTTAAATCATTATTTTATTCCAAATTATTATTAATATTCTAAATTATGTTAAACAACAAAAGAAAAGAAGTGGCCTAATAAACTTGCGATTGTTGACTATTTACCAACCTTGAAATTTCCACTAATCTTTTTTAATTTCAAAAGATAAATGATTTCTATTCAATAATACAATGAAGTTGAAAAAGTGTGTTCATGGAAGAAAAACAAAAAATAATTCAAGATACTGTAAATTCCAAATTCTCATTTAAATTTCTATGAATGGAACGTAGATTATCTAAAAAAAGAAATATTAAGTAGCTAGTATATATTATAACTACGTATTATTTTAAATTCTATAAGTATATATCTCAGAACATGCCTTCAACTTAAATAATTATCACATCTTCCCATTTATCTCAGTCTTCTTAGCTCCCATACAAATTATTAGTTGTTGACATCCCAAATATAAATATAACTAGAAGTTGTTTATATGATTTATCGAGAAATTAGTATACGAAGTCTCAAAGTAGAGAAGAAAATATGTATACATTTTTAAACTTTTTGATAAATTAAAATTAATTAGGATAAAAATTTGACATGCTGTTTTCCCATAGCAAGTGCAACTCTAGAACAATAATGGAGAAAAATTTTAAATTGCAAGTAATTAAAACTAATTGTAGAATTATGGAAATTTACTTCTCATAAAAAGTAGTTGTATATGTAAACTCTCCACAATTATATGGTATTATATAAAAATATTTATTAACTGAAAGTGAATGCAATAGTTGACAAATTAAAAAATTATACACCAAAGTAAACTGCTTATAAATAGAAGCTAAGATGAAAATCAGACAAAATTGCACTACCTTTTGTATGCTTCATTTTGTGCTTCATTTCCCAGCAGTTGTACTTTCTTTGACTAACTCTCTTCTCTAATCTGTGCTCTGCTATTAATGACAAAAGATGAAGCACATCTTGTCTCAATACAGCCTGTGACTATTTTCCTTCTTTGCTCCCAAATGAAACACATTTTCTCTAAAGATCACAAGTGTGAATTCTCTCTGTATATTGCCTAATATTTGCACATTAAACCAGGTAAAGTCAGAACCTGAGCTACTAATGTCCCTAATTACTTCCCTAACTATCTCATGGCAAGTTCCTCCTCTCCCATTGTCTACTTATTTACTTTTTTTCTTCAAAAAACATTGTCTTAAGATACTAAATGTGTGATATCATACAGATAATCCTCCTAGGAAAATAGAGTCTGTTTTTTCCTACTAAATATTCCTATCGCCAGAACACATGATTTCAGTTGTTATTAATTTTTTAATTTTTTATTACTGTATTTTACTGTGTAAACAGGTATGATGGCTAAAAGTCAGCTTCAATTGAGGTTACTCAGATTCATTCTCTGACATGTTTTTGTGAGACAAGGATTTTCAGTGTTCTGGAATTCATTGAGTAAGCTATGCTTGATGTCCAGGAGATCTCAAAGATATACCTCAAAGACATGCTTACCCAGGACTACCATTCACTGTGCATGCATCACTGTACTTAGGATTTCACATGAGTTTTAGAGATCAGACTCAGGTCCTTATGCTTGGGCCAGAACATCTCCCCAGCCTGCAGCTATATTTCATATCATTAAACATAACATCTCTATGGTGTAAAGTGTAAGACACAGTAGAATTTGATTAATGAAACAGATTTTTAGAATTCATTTTGCTTATATTTCAATTTTTTTAGATTTATTTTAGTTTTTATTCAGTCTTAAAAAATGGAAATACTAGGTAAACTATAATATTCATCAGTATCCATCATGCTGTGAAAAATGAAATAATCCATCAAAACCTACAAATTTCACATTATTCTACTAATATGAAATATCTAAGCCCATAAAACACAACATAGAAATTAGAGTAGTGTTTTCCAAAGATTAGTAATAAAATAAAATATTATGGAGTGAGGTATCTAAAAGATACATACACTGTTCCACATATGGAAAATTAGTAATTTCTCAAAATCATATAAAAATAGAAATGTGCTGAACAATACGGAAGTGCAGACTGCCAACACAGTAAAAAGTATGTCTTTTTTGTCCATTAAAAACAGTAAAATTACTCATCCAAAAGATGATATCACTTTCCTTGAAAGTTATTCTTTAATCTTTTTTCAGTGAGTTTTGAATGTTAAAACTGAACAATAATAAAAGTTTTAGAAGTCAAAAGCAACTTAAAGAGAAAGAAACTGTAAATTATTTATTTTGTCCAAATGTTTGAATCTTAAAGCAAATCAAAGAGGAAATATAAGTAATAATCATAAGAGATAAAAGACTGTTGAAACTAAATAACGGATTTGTTAGTGCTTGCGCATCTGCTCCCCATTAAAGCATCCTTTTTAGTCACACCTCTATGCTACGTACATATATAAAATTTGTTTTCTTTTTATTATAAGTATATAAATAATAAACTAAATTTGAAGCTAGCACAAAGTATTCATTGTCACTATACAACACATCTTCCTCACAACTGTAGCATTAACTTTATATGTGGGAGCACAAGCAACATCTGTTTACCCCACGTACTGCTCCAATCACTGAGCAAAGAATGATACTACTGAATTTAGTGAACCAAAGAGATATTGAATTTAAGGAATTCTGAGGAAAAATTTATACTAAAAGGAAAATTTAATCTAAGCATCATAATGGAATATAGAATACATGTTCTTTGAAGAGATGTACTTGAGAATTTGGGTGCATGTAAAGAAAGGTGGCATTTATTTCCAAATAATTGTTTTTCTGCTAGCTTGTTGTGGAGTCATCCATAGAGACTATTAAACAATTGCCTTAAATTCTGTTTTATTACTTCTGAAATGAGATATGAATAATATTTCTAGGACCTGAAAAGCAATGTATAGCAGCAGTGCACATACAGCTGGTCTAAGAATCATGACACAGGGTACTGTCATAGAAGATGGGAAGGTATGTTTAGAGGTCAGCTTCCAATCACTGAAATGAAAGCACTTCATAGAAAGCTGAAAATTTTATAAATCTGAGACTTGTGATATAGTTACCAAGTAATTAAATTTGTATTAAGTTATATAATTATTAATATTAATGAAATTAAATGTTAGATGAGTTCAGAACTGGGTGAAGTGCTTACCTTGAAACATCACCTGTTCAGTCCCCAGAACATGTGCAAAATGCCAGGCAAGATACATGTACGATGTAGAGAGGAGGAGGCCAAACCAGTGTTGCTCAGTTAATGGGAATCCAGTCCAGTGAGAGGCCTTGTCTCGAAGGTAGTGAGTGGCATTTCTGAAGATGACATCAGATGGTATTCTTTGAGTTCCACACTCAAATATATACTCTGAAGCACACATACACACACACACACACACACACACACACACACACACACACACACATATTACATATGACTTCTAGAAAATAATATCAAGTTTTCAATTTTTTGTGAAAAGCATAATCTTCAGTGTACTGCATTACCTTAATTATCTTCTTTAAACTCTGTGCATGCAACCAAAAAGACCGCCTCCATAATTTATACAGAGAAGAGTTGCCATTACCCTTGTGTTGGAGTGTTTAGTTTCTTTGCTCTGATTATGCTGTTGTCCATGTTTTCATTCTGCATGAGGGTATTCTGATAAAATCACATTTCTTCCACTTCACAACCACTTACTGCTACCACTGTTTTGCGAATACTGACCACAGAACAGTGCAAACATTATGTGTTTTCTCTTTGCTCAACTCATGTATGTTTCCTTTAAGCATGGAGCATTGATATTTCATGTTATTCATTCTGACAACAGGCTCACACAAATCTCTCCAGCTTGTGCTTTTGCATCATCTTAGATTTGTTACATCTGAGTATCTGAAGACATACTTATGTAGTAATTTCTTTAAAAAAGAGTCATGGCAGCCCATTATTTTTTAAATTTTCTGGTTTGGATTGGAAAAATGAATTAACTGGAAATACATCAGGTACACAACACATGTCCTGGCATGAGAAAATGATGAATAATAGCATTCAAACATCTTTAAAAGAGAAAAGTCATTGGGTCTGTTTTCATTATTCTTTCCTTCCTTTTACATATTTTTATGTATGTGAAAAAATTGAAGTTTTTAGATATCTAAGGCAATATATGAAAAAATATTAATGATCTTATGTCTTTCTGTGGCAGAGACCATAGATGAGTCCAGAATGCTAATTCAATATCATTTTGTCATAAGACAGCTAATCTTGGTGGGCATATGAGAATAAGAAAAGCAAGTGTAGCCCAGAATCAAGGGTGTTCCAAAGAAGCCTGAACATTACAAAAATTCACAGTTCTCTGTCAGAATCATGACCTTTCACTCATACTAATGAGGATTGTTAATCACAGCTCAATCATATCAATTAAGATTTCATTAATAATCTTTGTGAACTCACTTTTCAGAAGTCAGTCTTAAAACTGAAAGCATATATGTTTTTAGAAAACTGAAGAGAATTTTTTTCCATTTGCAGAAGTTAAAGGTAATTGTTACAGTTTCTCTTCTTGTTGCTGATAAATATAAAAACCGCACAATTCATAAGAGCAAGGGGCTTAATTCTTGCTTACAATTCTTGCTACAGCTCATAGTCTAGTTTTGCAGAAGAGTTCAAACTAACATCAAAGTCCAAGGGAACTAACTACAGCACATCAATAAGAATATATGAGAAAGGGAAATGCTTTCCCATTTGCCAAAATGTCTACTTGTTAAAATGCCTAAATTTGCCAAACTACTGAGCCAGCTTTCTCTGTCTTATCCATTTGTTCAGAAATAGTCTCATCCCCATGGGCTGTGTCTTCCAACATCAGTAATTCAGGCTTGCTCAATACTTGCTTGAAATACAAGTTCTTTACAAATAGGTCCAAAATCTCAGGCTTCAATTGTCAAGTGGATATCTTTATGCAATTAATATAATAATAGAGTGAAGATAAATAAAACATCAATAGGCATAAACATTTCATCTGACATTTAAGTTTCCCAGTATATTATTGAATGAAGTCAGATCATCGCCTTTAACTCTATAATCTTATGAGTACACACATATTTTGTTTAAATTTTTGTTATGTGTCATAAACCTGCATTATAAAATGCAACTTCTGTATGTAAGCTGAGAATTGCATAATTAAACAAAAAGTTCAAAATCTTCTGGTGCAAGAATTTACAGATACACTTCCATCACTGTGATAAAATGCAAAGAAGTTAAAGAAGGTATATTATTTTCCCTTATAGTTCTAGAAGGAACAGAGTCCACCATGGCAGTATACACATGGGAATTAGAGAACTCTGTATTGTGTCACCCAAAGTTACCACCTGCGCCTGCATCCCAAATTATACATATTTGTTTGCATTTCACAAAAGAGAGCACTACGATTAAGAATGTCCAGGGTAGCATCACACACACAACAAAAGAAGCATTTATGTGAATCAATAAAGTATAAAATGAATTGTGGCATATGCATTAAAGCAAGTCTATCACAGTTACCTTAAAACTGAGAAAGCCAAGAGAACAAGGAAAACATTCTTAAATTTGTGATGTTGGATGGCTGACATGTCATTGACCCAAAATCTAGCATGGATCACAAGGGAGAAGGCTTCAGTCAGTACGATCCTTAAAGGCAAGGGTTAAACACTCATAATAGAGTTCCCATGCTAGCTTGCAACCCCAAGAAGGGGCCGCAGCTATGCCACTGAGTACTGAACCTTTACTAGGGTGGAGGACTCACGGGGAGGTTCAGCATCCACATAAATGGATGCTCTGGAGGATGGAAGAGAGGAAACTTTAGGCACCAGGAGAGGGGGAGAGGGGAAAGGGGATGAGAGGAAAGGGGAAAGGGGAAAGGGGAGAGACTGTAATGGGGGATGATAGGGAAGAGGAGGGAAGAGGGAGTAGAGGGGGTATCTATTGAGCTTGTATGATTAGGCAAAAATAAAATGTGTAAAAAAAAATTGTGATGTTGGGCCCTGGAAAATTACTCTAAACCATTTTGTTCTGATTCCAGTTACATAGATGGCATAATTTCCAATGTGTCAGTAATTAAGGTATTGGTTTCCATTAACATTGAAGTGAAATATCAAAGAAGAGAAATGCCCAATAGTCTCTTGCTGCATAACAAGTTAGTATGCACTTAAATGAGTCCTCTCACCTCTTTTGTAGCTCAGGAATCTAGACAAGTATGGTGACTTCTCTATTGGAGATATCAGCAGGCTGCACTAAGAATTCCAAAAGGGCTGAGTTCTCATCTGAAAAGGGGATGAGACAGATCTAAATGTTAAGCTCACTTGTCAGAGCAATTTGGGACTTAATGTGAAAGGCCCAAGGCTCAGCATCTACAGCCTCTCAGCAGCTCGTTAATGTGTGACTTTCCACAGCTGACAGAATGGCTGCTTGCTTATTTAGGGCAAGAGGAGAGTGGATAGTACTAGTGAGACAGTTTTACATAACATGTTAAAATCACAGAAATGACACATTATTTTTCCCATATAATGTTGCCTTAAGAAAGTCACATCTCATCACCTAAATGTCCTTACCTCTCAAGTCTCACAGTCTGCCTTACTGGCCTTCTGACAGCAGCTGTTGATATCTCCAATAGAGAAGCTACTGCACTGGTCTGGATTTCTGAGCTACAAAGCAGGTGAGAGAGGACATTTTACTTACATACTGATTTGGTATGCCCCAAAATATCAGTAAAAAATAAAAGCAGTATAAGTGTGAATGGAGATAATGCACTTCAGAAAGTTGTTCTATGACATTGTGACATGAAGAATTCTCCATTGTTCACTCTCTCTTTGTCTCTCTCTCTTGCACACACACACATGCACACACGTGTGCACACACACACACACACACTCCCTTATTCATTACACACACTAGTGCTACCCCTCTTAAGATCAAGGTCCGGCTCTGGTGTTTATGAAGTAAGGCATTCTTTCCTAATGCCAAGAGTTTTTATAATTATATAGAGAATTAAATTTAAATAGTACAAGGTAAAAATCTCTTCTTATTCTTCAGAAGTCAATTTATAGAAGCATAAAATTGGAGATCAGTATTATTGGGGTTTCCTGTTTATTTCCTGATCTGCCATATATAATCTTGTGAATAGGTTATTATAAAAAAGGTTATTTCCATATTTCCTAAAATTAATTTTTGAAAATTTTTGTACTTTAAATATGAACTATATGAAATATATATATGAACACACAACTCTCTAAAAGTTATAAAATCATAAAACGTTTATCAAATTGAACTTTTTATGACTACCTTTGGAAAAATGAGTTATTTTGCCCAGTTTCGAATGACTGTTTATGAAACTGTAATATGAACTAAGAAGGCCAACATACTTAGTGAACATAACATATTTGGGTGTAGTAGAAATATTCCTGAAGGAAAAGCCACTCTTTCTTTCCCCATGCACCTTTGCTGCTGGTTGTGATGGTACAGAGAGGAAGCTGACACTTTGGGGTTCTAGACTTGTAATTTACAGACAACAGCGGTATCTTTCATGAGTGTCAAATTCTCATGAACTACCTGAGTTGATTTCAGTAAATGCTCGCATAGGGACTTTTAAAAAATTCTTCCTTTCTTATTCAGACATTTATTTTCATGCTATTTCCTATAAATTATTTCTTCAGAGAATCTTGAATTCCTGAGATCTATAACACCTTGGTAAATTTTTTTATGGTTAATGCGTACCATGGAATATGATATAATCTTACTACTCTCTTACCAAATACTAAGATAGAAAAGCATGTTGGAACCATGGAAGGTGATACAGGAGGATAAATCATCACTTAGCTGACTGTTTGTACTTTAAGGATTAGTCACTAACTGAAAAAGTTCTAGGACCTGAACTTTCAGAAGAATTTTGCTTAGAAATATTATTACATTTTATCATAGTTATTGATGATGTTTACAAAACTGACAAGCCAAGGGTTGTTCATTTTGCTACAAATATTGATTAATCACCTTCTCTGCACTGTGCTCCCTTCTACATTACACTGAAAGTGAATTGGAGAGATAAGGGATACAGGGTTGGTAATCTCAAGGAATTCATTGTTCTTCTGAAAAGAATTCAGTAAATAATGAGCAGACAAACTTAGCCACGAATGAGGAAATAGGATAGCTCCTACAAAAATTTTCATGAACACCACTGTAATAGAAAGGGCTTAGTAGTTATATAGCATTTCTGGAATATTTCTTTGAGAAACAAATGTAAAATCTGTTAGTAAAACAAATGTAATGACAAAAAGAACAAATCAGGATACGACATGATGTAAAATGATGCAATCAGAAGCTCATGTTTTTGTAGCATTTATAGATAATAGTTTTGAGGGCCTAATGTTTTTGACTCTTTTAGGTAAATATGTAAATAATCTAAAATATAAATACCTTTTTGCTGTCTATTATTTTAAAAACTTTACAATGACAAATTATCCCTAACTCAAAGTTGGATGAGTTAGGGTTCCATTCCATAAACAGAACAAAAGATATTTGAAAACCATCTAAGAAAATGAAAATAGTTCTTTTTTAATGTTGCATTATTAAAGATCATATTTTAATGATCTTTCCTATTAACCTGCATATTTCTCAAAATAGGACTGGTAACACTGAGGATTTAAGTTTTGAGTTCTATTGAACATTTCCTATTCATTAAATCATTACTTAGGATTACAAATTCTCCTTGAAGGAGTCTGAATACCTGGCTCTTTAGCTAATGAGTAGATAAAATTCCTTGAAACATGTTCATTTAATATTGAACAGGTAGTCTTGACTTTATGCTTTGTAGCTGAGTTTTGATATGTCAGGTATTTACCTCATTCTTGGTTGCTAGGTCTGCAGTGTACACAGCTCTTTCTGTTCTTCTTGATTTGAATATAAGGGAGACAGAGAACTGACTTCACCTAACAACCACTCCAGCTCATCAGAAGAAATTTTTAAGATCCATCTTGGTTTCCTCCTAGTTCCTGATATCAGGGATCATTGTCCTTACAGAAATACACATCATCTTTCTCTTTCCATCCAAATAATAATTTATTCTGTAATAACTTCTGCTTTCCTCAGGCATTACTACCTCAGAAGCCTTGGTCATAAATGATAATTTATTACAATAGTTTCTTGTCTTTTGGTGTCTACGTTAATATAGCAAACACACAGGCAGACTTCCTGGACTTTTTATTAATAACTATTTTCTTTCACCACTTTCTGCGGTTTCTCCTGTGTGGTCTTAAATGGCAGCATGAAGAGTCTGAACTGCTCACTTCTCCTCATTTTGATGCCCTTGAACTTTTCTCTGGGCCCTGCACCAGGCCTACTTTCTGAACTCTGAATAATTACTGTAATTACTACAATCTCTTTCTTTATCTGTCTAGTATAACTAATTCTTGTTTTATAAAAGCAAACAAATGAAAAAACCCACTCATATAACCATTAAAAATCCAAATAATACCCCTAAATTAATATTTTCTCCTATATTTTATCTTCTTTGTGCTTATTTAATGAAAATTTCTTAAAACGTGCCTGTTATTTGGATTATTTGCCCACAGATATTCCTGTGCTCCTATTGTCCCTTCATTTGTTATTTTTTCCTGCAAACATTCCTCTGATTCATAAACTAAAGCACAGTTGCAATTTTGATGAGCTTATGAACAATATTAGCTGAATACAGTGAGTAAAATAAAATAAGCTGTGCAAATAATGAGTGTGTATTATAACAGGATAGTATAGAAATTAATGTTCTATTTGCATAATTTTAATTACCATAATGCTTTTAAAAGATGATTTTAAGTGTTTTAAGAATGCCTTCTCCCCAGTCTTTTAAAGGAAGTTAGAGTCAAATGAAAATATAAACACTTGCTTCAGTCAGATCCTGGCATGATAGCGCAAGTACCTTAGGGGATTCCTATGTGTCCTGGTTATTCCTGGCTTTGTTTCAACTCTGGAGCTTCTGATATAATCAAAATAACAGTAAATTATTTTATAATAAAATCTTTCTCACATAACACAACTTTCTCATTCCATAAAATTTCACTGAGCATATGAAATTTGGGAACCTTATTCTAGATACTGTTCTATTATTTGAAATCTCTGTCTTGGCTTCAAATGTTCTGAAAATGACTTCTGTTGTTCATATTAGCATCATGTCATACCCTAAGCTACAAATGGGGATTTTATAATTAAGCATCCTAGGTGTGTAGATGACCAAAGCAGGGTTACCTCTCATCTATGAGTAATGACTTACAAGCAATTTCTACCACTTGGGTTTTGGTATAGCTATTTATTTTTGAAAATAAGGAGTTAACTTCTAGAAACATGGATTGTAGTGGAATTGGAAATCATTAGCTCACTTTTACATCTAAGACATGAGGAAATTTCATAGAATTAGTTCCCAGCCTCTTAGATTTGTTTTCCCTTCTGCTTTTTACCTTTTAGAGTAAACTAACAGTTTAATCACAAAATTTGTGATATGAAATCAAAGGAAAAGTGAAATATAATGTAAATTCAAAGTTTACAGCTTATAGTAATCCAGGTTGACGCCAGAATAAACCCTGTGATATAAGAGCAGCTTGTATTTATTGAAGTGGAACAAAGAAAGCTATTTTATCTTAGAGAAATTGTGCCTTCTTTAGGCATCTCAAAGCCAGGATACCTAGGTGTAAAAAGCTGTGGCAAATCTTACAGAACTTCAAAAGTGGATTTAGTGTCTCAAAAATGTAAAACAGGGAACTAGAAGCTAAATCTTGGATTTCATTTGGAGCTCTAACTTTTGCTTTAGCAAACACTCTTATTTGAGATTTGGTGTTCCTCTCATTACACTTTTTCTCTAGGTGAGAGCTGGACTGATTCTGAAGTAAACGTGAACTGGGTCTTCCTAGATTTGCAGTTATAGCTCAGAGATGACTTCATAAAGTAGTGAGGGAAATGTTTTTGATTTTATCTTTCTGAGAATGATGAGGATGTGTAATTGTTCATCTTTGGTGTTCAGAAGCTCTGGCTTCTGATGTTTAGATCATGCCACTCAAAATACAAATTTTCTTCTTTGCAGCACTATAGATATGCTGATGGCTGTCATAGTTATAGCACAGGTATCAACTTGACAGTTGAGAGTTTGAACTCTGGGCACACTTGTAGAGAATTACTTGTTGAATTAAGCCCAGAGCAAACCTGCAGGAGATTATCATTATAGTAAATTATTGGGGAAGGCTCAGACCATGGTGGGTGGGACTAAGGCCTAGAATAAAATATAGAGAGCTTATTGAGGAAGTTGACATCATTGTGTACACTTGGCCAGATATACTCGTCTGGCAAGTAAGTATCATCCTCTACAGAGGTTGATCCTCTACAGAATTACAGACAGTTAAATATACTAATATTATAATTCATTATAACAATACAATATAATAATATACATATCTTTCATTAAAATCCCTATGCACTTTGTTTATTCTCTCAAGATCACTTCACATTGCTTTAGAAGGAGGGCTAAAATATTTAAATAATACCTACAAGTGTTGGAATAATCTTCTGTTCCCAACTATGCTAAGGTATCCTTCGAATTTGTATTGAATAGCATTCATTAAATGACCATACTCCAAGGGTACAAAACAATCCCATGTATCTGAAATTACTAACAAAACACACGCCAAAGCATACTTTTGTTTTTAAAAGATATTCAGGGCTTCCTGGTACGTTGGAGTCATACAATATTTTATTTGCACATAAATTTGCAGTAAGGAAAACAAAAGATCTTTTGTCACCCTGTTAACTAGTTCTTCAGCCTCCAGAACTGATTCAGTCAACAAATACAAGGATCTTTTTTTTATTTCAATGTACCTATTTTCCTCAGAAAAGAACAGTTTGTTATGTAGAGTAGGAGAACATCTCTCAGTATTCCCGTTTCCCTTTCTTCAAGAACATATTGTGTTTTGCTGTAAATTTTCCCCTTTTAAAGCAAATATTGCCACAAAGGTTATTATGAAAAGAAGAAGTTTATTTTCAGTTTCTCAGTTACCATATGTACTAATTATATTTAAAAATATTGTCCAATAGAAGATCATGTGCAATGCAGGAGTAGTAATGCTGCAGCTTCTCAGAAAGCATAGCAGAATAGAAGATCCTAATCAGAGATGAGAAAAGAGGAACCTTAGTGTCATTTGGAAACCTTTTCAGTGACACCAAAATCAAGATAGTAAAGAGGAAATTTTCATGATGTGTGTCACCCTAAATTTTGTCCCTTTCTACCATTGTTGTCATTGGTTTTATTTACATGTGCCTATCTTACACACACTTATAAAGCAAATACAATATTTTATTTGCACATAAATATTTTCATTTATGTGGGAATCCATGCTGCAATGTGCCAGTATCCCTAAAGGTTATGTTAAAATTTTCATCTCAATGACAAAAAATTCTAAAGTATTGTTAAGTAGCTGTTTATTTTCCTTATTGCTTAGTTGCCTGTTTGCCTACATAAATATACATAAACATAATCCCTAACCAGTACATAAGTGAGTATTTTGTGGGGTTTTGTTAACCATATCCACTTTGATTCTTTTGCATATTTATATAGTCCAAGTAATATTTGTATTTTGCATTCATCATTAGTAAATTCAGAAGACATGAAATAAATAGATACGCAGTCCCTCACTAGCCTAGCTCTGATATGAACAGCAGAGTTCTTTAGTAAAGTACAGGGAAGCAAAGCATTTGTAAATGGTTCTGGAAGAGAGTCTCAGACCTTAATTCATCACAGAATCTTGTTTCTCTGTGTCATTATTTTCCTGTGGTTATTAACATCATATAGCACTATAATGGTCAGTAAACAAACATACAAGTCTAGTTACTTAAGTATGTGAATTATTCAATCTTAACAAAATATTTAAACACTGTTTTCATTTCATATTTTAGGTGCATTTTTATTTTTATGAAAAATATTGCACTCAAACCCCCACCCATTGATTTGTCCTGCTCACCCTAAGAGCAATTCTTTTTAAACAGTGGGGTTCTTGATGAAATCACATAATGTTTGATTCATAGTCACTGTTAACTTATCATCAAGATCAGAAATAGTGTGATTTTTCTAGCAACATAAAATAGTAGAATAACTAATGCATTTAATATAATTAGTAATAATAGCACATGCCATATGCCTGGTGTCCCACCTATATGTGCTTAAGACAAAGTAATTTTATTTTAGGAAAAGAACATATGGGCAGGGGAGATGTTTCAGGGATTTAAGTCTTTGCCTCACAGTTGAAGAACCTGAGTCAAGAATCCCAGAATCCATATAAAAATACCTGACTTATATGGCATCAACCTGTAATATTGCTCTGAAATGTAGAGCCTGAGAAATCCTAGAATAAAGCAATAAGGAGATAGAGCAATCTAGGAAAATTCCCAGTATCATCCTTGGAACTACATAGGAAAAAACATGTCCACACACACACACACACACACACACAGATGAGAGAAAGCGAGAGAGAAAATAAAATCTTATGTTCTAACTCATAGTAATTTCATTAAACCTAAGTTCTAGCAATATTGGTGACATTTTTACTTACTGAAAAATAAATATTTGCATTATCAATGAAACCAAAGGTTAATGTACTTAAATCCTTTAGTAGAACAGTCACTTTATAGTTTATGTCTGTGAAAGTTTGCTGAATTAACAAAACTCAAAAAAATGATAGTTTCCTATATTTTATTCTCAATGATAAGGAAATTAAGGTATGAATAACATTGTAATAAATATTTTTTTGTTCTTTCCAAATACTCCTTACCCAATTTAGCAAACATTTTGCCCTGAGTACTTTTTAAAATGTACATTGCATATGTATATCAAACCTGAATCAAAAGGCAAAGAAAACATTGTAACTTTTCACTCTAATCATATTACTATTCTTTCAATGTAACAATGGAATGCTAGAAAATAAAATTGCAGGACACAAAACTCAGGTGTCAACTTGTCACCATGTTCAATTTAAAGTAGTTATTAACATCATTATGTTATCAACTTGTGAAGTTGGAGGCACCAAATATAGAAACCTGGTTTAATTGCTTACCATTTTATTTGAGTGAAAGAAGGAAGAGGAGGGGAGAAAGGGCAAATGGAGCTCTATGGTTGAAAGGCACCCACAAAGAAAGACCTTCCTTTGTCAAAATGCAATTGAAAGAAATCAGTGCTCAGCATGGAGAATGCACATGTAAAGATTTGTTTGTTGAATTTAGATTTCATATTGTCTTCAAAATTACCCAAAAAGTCACCTATCTATCTAAAAAAATGGCTTGAAAAACAGAAAAGAAGACTTTTAGAAGAAAGTGCAAGAAAGCCAGCTAACTTGACATTGTAGAATAATTCTACTTTTAGCAATTAACAAAACAAGTCCCAGTTTTTTTTTAATCTCCCTGAATGATGAGCTTTGCTGTCACTATGGAGTACAACTTCCATTGTTTATAATTAAGTTTCCAACATAACATTGCAGCCTAGGAAAAGCACTTTATTAAACAGCTCAGTTTTCTAGCTACTCTTTTTGGCCTTGGATATTTGTACAAAGATCAATACTACTTAATGAGAAAGAACAGAAAATGACTTGAATTCAATATTAACTTTAGAATGCATGTATGAATTTAGGATTTTTTTTAGTGTTGAAGCATCAGTCTGCTTTCAATTTGTATCATATTATTTGTTTACTTTTATAAAATGTGTTCTTTTAAATTTTCTTAAGTCACAGAAAAATGAAGTATTCAATAATTTTATTGGCATGAAACTAGTATTAATATTTACTGATGAGCCATTTGATAGAACATCACACCATTGTTTGTTTTCTTGAAATTTTTCTGAATTGGAAAAACTCAAAAGAAATTTAATTTAATCCATTCAATATTGGAAGTTGAATGAGTGAATACATATTAGGACATGTATTATATACAAACTGAAAATTTGATTTTATTTTTACTACATTTTATTTATAATTAGATGCAGTTTTTATCTTATGTTATATTGTTGAATCATACAAATAAATATGTTCCTTTGTTTCTTGGAAGCTAAGCTTTTTCTTTAAAATGCAGTTTAATTTTTGTATTTTTACTTTCTATAGTAAATTATTGAGAGGCCAAATCTTGAACAATTTTTTTTGGAAGTAGATGTCTCCACAGTCAAAATGTGGAATCAGATTAAAATTTATTCAATAAGATAGTTTAATAAATTTATTTTCTACTACATACTAAAAATTCATTCAATCAGATTGTTTCAGCATAATATTTATTCTTTTTAAATTCACTTCATTAATTTGTTCTCTTCCATGCTAATTGTTCACAGTAATGGCTTTAATGTGTCATTTGTATACACATAGGTAATATATTTTGATCATATATACTCTGCCATTTTCCTATGTTGAAGATATAAATTATCATTCCAAAGCTATGAATTCTCTATTTGGCATTATGATATAAGCTCAAATTCACCATTCAAATTTAGAAAATATGAATATGCAAGTTTTTATCTTAGTTTCTTCAAATTTGCTAAATTGTTCTAGTAAATAACTCATTTTTGGTGTTTTTAAAGTTTTTAGAGCTTCATAACAATGAATTTATTTTCTTTTCATCCCTCATTACCCAATGTCAATTCTCCACCACCCTCTCCAATACAAATCTTCTTCACCAGCATATTTCCTCCTCTTTCATATCATATATAGCCACGAAGTTTCAACTGGATGACCTTTAATGGCATGTGACTAGGCACTTACTGGAGCAAAGATAACATATTAGTGAGTGTGTCATTGAGGCAAATATTTCCTCTTTTGTCTCCAATCCCATCTAACATTAACCTACAATAGTCTCTCAGGGAATGGTGCTGTCTCTTGAGAAATTCCCCTCTTTCTGTAGTAAATTATTGCTAGCCCAAATCTTGTGCAAGTTTTTTTGGAAGTAGATGTCTCTACAGTAAGTGTATGGATTCAGCAGCCTTATTATATCCAGAAGATACTGTCTGGCCTCATTCCTCTGTACACTCATGCTCTTACATTCTCTACATTCTCATTACTCATTGCTTTTGTCATCCTCCCTGGCACCTTGGGGTGGTTTATGTGTACTACTAAGAACCAGCAACCCACAGGCATTTATCTACTCTCTACACTTTAATCAGCTGTGAATATCTATATTAAATACCTCTGATCTCAAAAGAAGAATTCTAGGATAAGTGCTGAGGATACTCTAATTTATGGAAAAAATGATAAATGTTTAGAAGGCAGCTTGAAATGAACTCTTTATGTTTAAAATTTAGTAATTTGTTCCCCCAAGAATTGATTGACTCTACTTCCACAGGATGTTGGCTTGATTTATAGTACCAGGAATGAGTTCCTGCTCAAACCTTGATTTAAGTCCAATCGGTAAGCAGTAAGTTACTGCTCATCACATTCTTCCAGTATTGCAGATCCCAATAACAAAAAAAAAAGGAGGATGGTTGTACATTTGGTACTCTTATCATTGTTAAGGATAAGGTAGACAAAGACTTGAAGTACATTTGCCAGACAGCCTAGCTGTTTATGAGTTTTGTATTAAAAAAAGACCTTGTCTCAAAAAATAAAAGCAAAGAATGATTGAACAACTTCTGGATGCTTTTCCTCAAAATGAGTTTTATTTCATTATCAATTCATTTATTAAGAAGTATCATTGGCAAAAAGTATGAACAGTATGGCCATAGATGTTCCAAATCCTTTTTTTTAATTTCCACTCATACAAACTTAACAGGTACACCGGTCCCCTCCCTCCCTCCAACCTCCTACCGCCTTATGCCCCCCTCCCTCCCCATCCCCCAGTGCTTCCCCCTCCCATCCCTGGATAACTTTGGTTGAAATTGAAAATAAGTTAGAGAAAAAAATGTAGTTTTCTTTTGTCTTTTACTCATTTTATATATTTCATGTTTTAATAGGTAATGTGGTTATGTACTTCTACAACTCATGAATAGATCTCCCACAATTCTCAATTTTTCATTAGTATGATCACTTAAATGGTATTACAGCTCCACAAGCACCTTCGTTCTTCCTCAGTTGTAGTCCTTTCTTTGACTGTGGTATAATTTTGATTTGTACTTTTTGCTCCATCATAAGAACCCTGATCTCCTAGTTCATATGCCTTCAGTATATGCATTCTATTATTTGCCAATACATTTGTGAAGCATTTAACATATACTTTAATCATGCTTTGCATCTTGTAACTAATAGTCAAGGTCAATGAAAAGACAATTTGTTGTTTATTATTTTTTCCCCTCACACTACTAATCCAAGAACATGAGGGATTTTCTTGAAAGTGTATTAACAAACTGGCTAAACAAAGACTTCCTTAAAGGAATAAAGAGGGCTTTATCAATACCTTAAAAGCTTTGAAACTGCCATGACTTTCTAATTTCCACATTCTATGTACTTAACTCATACCAAGAAACTACTTTTAAGATAATGGTTGATGGAGAGACAAATGACTTTCCTGAATCACTTAAAAGTACAAAACTATCATGTTGCTAGAAAGATTCGTACTTAGCCTGGAGATTTAATTGTGGGTTTTGGAGCTTTTCTGATGCAAAATTACTATGTTAACCCTCATCCAGTTGGGAAAGGTGTTTAGAGTTTTTTCCTTTGTTGAGGAGCTAGACACTGTACAGCTATATCACATGTCAGGAGCTATTTTTATACAATCATCCAATAAGCTCTGCGGTGAAACTGCCACTCCAGAGGTTGCTGCTTTGCTCCACAAACACGTAATTTAACACCTAATTGTCTCCACATTATAGGAAATGAGAAAGTTGTCATGGAAAGGTCACGGAGGAGAATTTATTCAGCACAGCATGGCTGCTTCTGGCCTTCCGAGTACTGCCTGTGACATAATCACTTGTTTGGTACCTGAGAAGCCTTTCGAAAACTGAGTAGATGTTTCTGACCTATTTAAAATCCACTTAACTATCTGGCAGCCTTTTGAAACATGGGAACGTAATTTGACATATGTAAATGAGGTCCCTTTCACCTGAGTAGCTGTTCTTACATATCCATTGGGTTAATAAATATGGTTTTCAATGTGTCTTTGTTTAGGAGGAATTTTATGTTCAGGGAAAAGCTGGGATCTCAAGGCCTTAATATTTTTAAGGTCCTGTAGTCCTATCCACACAATCTGATGAATTCAAGGACCATCATTTATTAATTTCAACTATGAGTCTATGCTAGAGTTCAGAACAATACTTATTTTAGAATATTAAAATAAGGCTAGAGAAAGAAGTTATCTAATATAAACAATGTATAATATGAAATGATTTTACATAGTTACTAATTTCTACTGCATATGAATTCTTATATTCATTAGACAGTATAATCTAGTCAACATCTTATAAGAAATGGATGACTGAGACATTGACTCTAGCAAAACATGGGAATAAGATCTGCATGCATTAGAAAAGACCACACACATTTGGGTTTGAGATGTTATTTTGTTATTGTATCATTGTGACATATTAGTTTATGACCTCTTGTCAGTTTTCCTTGCTCTGATTCATATGAGCCCCAAGTGCTCTAAACCTCTAAAATGAAAATATACAAGTACAGTACATAAGCTGTCGTTTGACAAATGCATTGTGAACACAAAGGTAGGAATACAACATCTTTCACCATCCCATTTTCCTCACTAATGGTTCTTGGTGCCTCAGGCAGGAACAGACTCTGGAGATTCCTTAATGAAACACAACTTTAGGTCACAACTTTATCAAGTAGAGCCAATTGTTCCCAGATGGATTCAGCAAGCCACGGGCAACAATGATAGTGAATTCTCCCAGTGACTGGCATCTTTTTTAGCACCAAATTGTTTCTTAAGATCGTTGCTAGGATCTTAACCTTGCTTAATACTGGAATCTAGGTGTACCTAACAGTACAGCTATGTCATTTGCCACTGTCTTGGAAAAATCCACTTCTAAAATTGTAAATAGTTGCTCCATTTCAAGGTATGTTTGAGGATTTCTCCTTTACTATGAACTTAGATTCACAATTACTCAATATTTAGAGTTTTATTATGAGCACCTTACAACTTGCTATTTAGAATTAATGCCCTCTTAAAGATGTCCAAAACCAGTCAACTAAGCTCTACTTGGATTTTAAAATTGTTTCCTTCCTTTGTTACTTTACTATTCAATTTCTGAAAGCATTGGCTCCTCTATTCTTTTCTTCTGTTTTTCTTTATTATTGTTTCACTTTTCTGTCTGTGGATTTTTCTTCCTTGTTTCTCTTTCTCTCTTTCTCTCTCTCTCTGTCGCTCTCTCTCATATTGCTATTATATTAGCATCAGCCAGGTTCCTGATATTATCTTGCAAAACTTCTCATTGGTTTGGAGCACTACATCAAAATTTATTTGCAATGAGAAAAAATGTGAGAGAAGAAAAAAATTATAAATGTTTATGCTCAATTATGGATCTTGACATTTACCTTAAATATTTGAGTAATTAAAAATTAGCAGAACATGGAATAATTAAAATTTGCAGTTAAGAAAGGGCAATGTCAACACTGTGATCATGTAGTTAGAGGGAAAAAATGAGTGTTGGGAGGCCAAACAAAACAAGAGTTTTGAGGCATGCCCATTGCCAAGAACTTGTAAAATGAGAAACTGGGCAACAAGATTAAATAGAATAAATATGTGTACTAGATTGAAGAAGTAAGTGAGAAAACATGACTTTAGATGGCCTGTTGTTCACCACTTAAACTTTTTTAGACTTGTGGTTCTTCATTTTGAAATTATTTTGCAAGATGTAGATTTCCTAGTAAAAGATTGTGATGAATTCTGCTTTGCAGAATCTATACTGGGCGACCCCATTCAACACCATCTGAATCTTTATTATAGAATGATAGGTATAATTCTCTGCAGCTCCAATAAGCTGTCTGATTAAAATATTTGGCAACCACAGGATTCTTAAAGTTTGTTTATTTTCCCCAAAAAGGGATTTTTTTCTTTAGTTTTTCATTTTTATTGCTTTATTCCATTGCAATATGATGCAGCGAGTTTAAGTCATTTGAAAACCATAGTATCAGTCTTGTACACCTCATTTCTAAATTAAAACCATCTTCTTCAATCAGGCTCCCTCTTGTTTTCAAGGTTTTTTAAATGTCTAATCCAGTGATTTTCCTCTTGATTGTTCAGTTATAAGCCCAAGCACTGGCTGTAGCCTGGACCTTATGTCTTCAGTATTCTATTAAGGGAAATAGCATCCTTTCCCTCATCTAACACACACCCTCATTAATGTGCCAGGGAGGTGTGGGGCTGTATTGTACTTTTTTCATGCCTGATAAACAGTTAATAGCTCAAATCTTATGCAGAATTTTGGGAAGTAAACAGTTCCAGAATTAAATTTCATAGGATAATATCCCTGTTATATCTAGAGGATATTTTATGGCCACATTACCTCCCAACTCTGACTACTTCATTATTGTTCTTCTTCAGGTTCCCAAATCACAGGCCATGTGGGAAGTATGGTTAGTTTAAATATACTGTGTAGGACTAAGGAGTCTACCGTAATTTATTTTCTGTATTTTGGTCTGTATTATGGATCTGTGTATTAAACATCTACTTTGAAAGAACGTTTTCCACTTGAGGAATGAGAATTGTTCTAATAAATGGAGATAATGCTAAGTATTTAGATATCAGGTTGATATCATGAACTTACAGCTAAACAATATTATTTTGTTTCCTCCTTATGCCGATTGCCTTCCTTTTACAGGTTTTTGACCTGATTAACTGAACCACATTTAGGTTCCAGGCTGGAAAGTGGCCCTTAATTCCAATCTCTAAGCACTTAGTTTCTTCCATTCTTGCCATTATTGCACCAGTTAGGACTTCTCAAAGTGATTACTGTGATTCACAGAGTTCACAGCTTGGTAAGATTGTCACTTGCTTTTCTCACTAGCAGCCTGTATATTATGTCCTAGTACTTGAAAGCTGGTCAACAAGGAAGAAACTTTCAGATCAGTTATTTTCTCCATGTCCTGTGATCACGGGGTGTGCTATCTTCAGCAACGGGATCTGGAATTTAAATCAGTGCTTCAACTTGTCTATGTCTAGTAAATAAATATAACCAGTAGCAGACAATAAAGAGATCATAAAAAGCCTGTATTATTTGGGATGCCTTTGTGAGTACTCTGATCACAAGTTTCTCAGGGTGGTTCCTGGTATTGTTTTTCTTTGCTCTTGTTTTCCCATGTAGGACATCACTGTTTCCATTTTTCATGTGAGTATGAATTTTTATATGAGCATATAATATAGTTTTCTGTCTAGATTTAGTATACATCTTTAATGCAATTTCCCAGTTACTTAGCTCATAATTTCCCTCCTCAATATATCTATTCTCCAAAATATTCTCTTTTCTAACTTCATAATATGTGCATTCTTCTACTACTCCTCCTATAAGATTTTTCTTTAGCCCCCTCCCCACTCTGCTTTATGGTCATTTTCTATTTTTCTGCCTATTCCAGGTACTCCTAGTTAAGTACAGTTATATGACCATTCTGTGATAACATCCACATGTCATTGAGCATAAGTAGTGTCTGTCTTTCTGTATCTGGAAAACCTCACTCAGTATATTTTCCAATCTATTCATTGACCAGCATGATTCATGATGTCACTTTTCCTGAGTTATTACATCATTCCATTGTTCATATACCACATTTTTATTATCTGTTCATTACTCAGTGGATTCTAGGCTGATTCTGTTTCCTTGCTGTCATGGTTTGAAATGTAACTTGTCTCCCACAGGTTCATGCATTTGAATATTTAGTTGTTTGTGAAGTCAGGTCATATCCCTTTTAGGAGGTGGAGGTTTGCTGGACATGTGACAGGAGACAGGCTTTGAAGTTGGTTAGCCTTACCATGTTACAGCTAGTGAGACTACTGCTCTTGCAGCTTGCAATTTAGCAGCTTTCAAAGCTTCCATGCCATATTTGCAGTTATTTAGGCCACCCCCACCTTCTGCCACTAGCCATGTATTTTCTGCTAAGAAGAACTTTATCTCTCCTGTAAGCTGAATAAATCTCCCCTTTTTTCCCCCTTAAGTTGTCTGTAACTCAGTGGCGTCTCACGGCAGCAAAAAGAGCAATTGTATGCATGTGCAGTATCTCTGTAGTATGATATGAAGTCCTTTGGTTATATGCTCAGAAAAGGTAGAGCCGGGTTACCTGGTAATTTGATTATAGCTCCTTGAGGAACTTTTGCACCAGTTTTTAAACTTGCTACACCAATTTCTACTCCCATCAACAGTGAAAAATATTTCACTTTCCCCATTTTCACCAGTGTTTGCTATTATTTTTGTTCTTGATCTTAGTCATTCTGAAATTTAATTCCAAAATCTATTTTTAAATGAATTATTTGCCTTCCTGACACTTTTTTCAATGTTTA
Organism: Typhlomys cinereus; assembly: GCA_023101885.1. Lineage (NCBI taxonomy): Eukaryota > Metazoa > Chordata > Mammalia > Rodentia > Platacanthomyidae > Typhlomys > Typhlomys cinereus. The sequence goes on from JALPQD010000020.1 coordinate 4,490,845, forward strand.
TATTCCTATTTATTTTATAGATTTTCATTTTTGCTTAAAATAAGAAAATTATTTCCATTCTGCATCATTTTTCTTTTCAGCTTCTCCTAGCAATTTTTATGTTTGAACTTTTGTGGCCTTATGTTTTAATGCAGCAAGCTTATCCTCATCACTTACCATGTCAATGCAAAAATTAATTATAATGGTGCCTGTTATTATGAAAATATGTAACATAGAATAATGTGATAGACCTATTAATGGAAACACAACAATCTTAGTTTACTAAAATTGTGCTTCTTAAAAAGGAATTACTCAGATGGTTACTGACTATCTGTCAGTCCCTATATCCTTCCTGATTGGTGAGAACAAACCTGTTGAGTTGTAAGTGACCAGAAAGTGAAATGTCCTATTTTTCTCTACTGAAGCATGATCCTCATCTCCTTCTTTTTTGAGGACCCCCTTCCCCTTCTCTCCTGTTTATAATCCTGTCCAATTACAGTAGGTATTACAGAGATTTACCTTTGAATATGTCATTAAATGGGTTTTGAGCTAGGATCCACTTATTAGGGAGTACATATGGTGTCTAACTTTCTGTGTCGGGGATATTTCACTCAATCCTGGCAAATGGGACACTGTCTCCCCACCCCACTGTGTCCTACCCCTATTCTTCCATCTACCTTTGAGTCTTCTCTTATGTTAATCTTCATTTAAACAGCCCTTTATCTTTGATTAGGTCGTGACCTTTGATACCAATGAGGATGCAGCCAAGGGCAGTGAAGGAAAAGCAAAACTGAAAACAACAAACCAAATTCAGAACACCAGAGAACCTACATTAATCAGGGAATCTTCAGGAAGAAGGGAACAGCAAGATTGTAAGAACCTAAAGATGGGGAGAACACACAATATGCGAGATGTTTCATATAAGTTAGGGCTGCCGCAGCCAGAATTGGACTTTGCCTGACCTGCACAATGGCTGACATGTCAAGGACCCCCCAAAGTTTAGCATGGATAACGGGAGAAGGCTCCAGGAAATAGGATCCTTAGAGGCAAGAGATTAAACACTCATAATAGAGTTTCCATGCTAATGGGGAGCTCAAGAAGGGGCACTGGGTTATGCCACGGGTCCTGAACCCTAACTGGGGTGGAGAACTCAGAGAGAAGTTAGGAGTTCACACAAAAAGATGCTCCAGGGAATGGGAGGAAAAGGCACTAGGAGAGAGGGAGAGGGAGGAGAATGAAAGGATGGGGGAAAGGGGGAGAGTGCAAGGGAGACACCTGGGGAGGGGAAGAGGGGAGGAGAGGACAGTGATACCTATTGAGCTTGTATGATTAAGAAAAAAAAATAAAATGTGGGAGGAAGAAAAAAAAGAGAATTATCCAATACTTAGAGCAGTAAATAATTCCTACTTTATGTAGGCAATGGGAAATAGGTAGCAAATTTTTTATGTGCACATGCAAATAAGTAAGACGTTGACTTGTACAATGGGGAATAGTTTCCTAGTACATTTGTGGAAGTTAACATATGTACCTATATTATATATATGGAGCAGTACATTGATATCTACTATATATATGCAGCAAAAAAGTAGTATTTTTAATGCAATGAAAAATAAGGAATGAGATTATGTGAGCAGTGGTAAACAGGATAGTATTAATAAGTATACTAGTAATTAGATATTGCATATGTGTTGCATTCATTAGGTTCCTAGTACATACGTGCAGCAGAACAAAGTTTCCTTGAATAATATGAAGCCAAAAAATGCTCTCCAAATAAGTATAAAAGTGAAAAATACATTCATGCATTTCATTTCATTAAATACTGACAATTGTACATGATGCACATTTAAGCATCACAATAAACTTAACATACACCCTAAAATAAAAATTTATTGATATGTTTTGACAAAGAAATGTGTTCTTTCAGGTTGTGATGGCATATGCCTACCAAATCTCAGTACCAAGGAGGCTAGAGAAGGTAAATTACAAATTTGAAATTTGAGCCCAGCATTAGCTACATCACAATATTTTATCTAAGAAAGAAGAAAGATGCATGACTACAATAATGATGCAAAATATTGATGAGCTTACTAAATCCAACTGTACAATGTAATATGCATGTAATTGTCACTCATAATATATTATTGTATAATTATTCTTCATGTTTATTGTCATGATATATCAAATATCCATAATATATAATACACTATAATTTTATATATTACTGAAGATAAAATTATAATTCATCCTAATGAACAATATGCTTTAATATTAGTACTTCATGGCAGAGTTGGAAGATTGCAAGTTCCAGCCTATTCTCAGCTACATGCCCCAAAGTTATTAATATTAGCAAGTCTTTGTCTGCAGTACTAAGATCTTCATATATGACCTAATTACATAAAGAGATAAAATAAACTGATTATAAAGTTCTAATCTTTAAACCTGTGAAACAAGAAAAGATTTATCCATTTCACCAAAGAAATATGTTTTGATCAATACCCTCTTTATTATTTTGAGAAAAACAAAATATTTTAATTTCTTCATTAACGTTATTATTTTTAAAATGTGTATTATTTGTGATAATACACAAAATATTTTAATTTCTTCATTAACTTTTTATTATTATTAAAATGTGTATTTGTGATAATACACATATGTATGAAAATATATGTGAAAGTATAAATATATATGATTTTGATTTAGAATAAATAACCACATTTTGGACAGAAAATAATCATTTGTTGTGCTACCTAGCATTTCTACCCAATGTTTTTCTATAGTAGTGTAATGCTAAGAAATTAAGATATAGCTCATTTCTAACACCAATTTAAATAATCCACAGTTGTTTTTAACTCATAATTAGGAAAAGGAGTTTTCTCATAATTAAAACTTTTGTTTGAAATCATACAAAATGAATAAAAAAAACTACTAGGGTGATTTGGGAAAATTACAACTTTGGAAAACTTTTGCAGAAGACAATTAGAACTTGTGATAAAAATACAGCAGAAAGAATTGTCATTATATATCTGAAATGGGAAATAGATAACTGTGCCATATTTGCAAAAGTAAACAGATTCCTAGTTAATATGTATATGTATATCATTGATAAAAATATCCAGTTTATATGTGCAGAGGAAAAAGGTACCTAGATTATATGTGCACAAAACTAAGTTTCTGGATTAAATGCACAGATGAAAAAAAAACGTTTTTCCAATTTCAGTGTTAGCAGAAAATAGGTGTCTCGTCTCCATGTACAGCAGAAAATTGGTAGCCATGCTATAAGTAAAGGGGTAAGTGGATGCATAGTTTATTTGTCCAGCAGTAAATAGTTTCCTAGTATACCAATGCAGTAATGAATTTGTCCCTGTGCATTGTAAAATGGGATGCCCCCAAATTAGGTACTTGGTTCATGTGTACAATGGAAAATAGGTTTTTAAAATATGTGTAAGATAACTAGTTACATGCGCAGCAGTGAATAAGTATCCAGGTCATACGTGCAACAGAAAATTAGGCCAGCTCATGCGTAGAATGGAAAATAGGTTCCTATATTGCAAGTGCAGTGTCAAACAGGTTCTTAGTTAATATATGAAAAGATAATTAGATGACAAGTTTACAACTTTTGTGGTAAATAGGTACATTAATAATTTATGCAGCAGAACATAAGTTCTTAGTTTAAACATGCAGCTGAAAACATTTTCCCAGATTCTATGGAAATAAAAATCAGTTTCCTAGCTTCTATGCACAGCAGAAAATTGAAACTTATATTAGAAATGCAGTAGAAAACAGAATGTTGTTTATATGTTCTGTGGAAACAAGATATTTCATTTTACAAATGCAACAGAAAATATGTACCTTGTGTGTAAGTGCAGCAGAAAACATGTTCCTAGATTATGAGTGCAGCAGTAAATAAGTATACAGTGAGAACTATGTTCCTGATGTATATTTATAACCTGTAATATATATAATTGAAAAAAGATCTATATGTGCAACAGTAGGTGGACATCTAGTTTACATGTAAATCAGAATGAATGATTCTATATATATATATGCTTGGAATAGGAACCTATGTTATATGTCCAGTGGTAACTGTGCTGTTTATTAATATATGCAGCACTAAACATTCAGTTATATGTACACCAGAAATAAGTTCCTAGCTACATGAACAGAAGTACAGAAGTTCCTTGAGTAAATGTGCTGTCAAAAATACTTTTCCAGTTCCTAAGAGTGTGAAAATATGATCTTAGTTCCCATGTGGAACAGAAAATCAATACCTATGTTCCAAGTGAAGTGGTAAAAAGGTACAAAGTTTATATGTGTAACAAAAATATGTTCCTAGAATATGAATGCAGATATAAATCTGTTTATATCTATATATAACTCTAAAATATGCAGCAGAAAATAGCTACAAAGTTTAGAGAAGAAACAGATGATTGGTGAATATGTGGAATGGAAAATAGGTAGTTGTGATATTTGTGCATCAGTAAATCTGTAAATCTTATAGTACCAGAATTCCTTTTTCTTTTGTTCTCTTGCCTTTTCTGGATATCTATTTGATATTTACTTCATGGAACTTGGTCAATAAAATACCCATATTTTGCTTTCCCATTCTTGAGGGAGGCATACACCAGATGCTTCTCATCACATGCTGCCTCAGCAACCACAAAATATTACAAGACTTACTCAAAATTTATCTGAGCTCTGATTGTAGGATAGCGGTTCTGAGTTTCAGGGTTAAGAAAACTTAACCAAATCCTCTTGGAGAACTAATTTCCATGGTAATTATCCACGGATGTAAACAGCTTTCAGTGTGACCTCTATGAAACTGTGATTTATTCTAATTCCAAAATTCTCTCATCATTTTGTAATTTTCATTATACTATGTTATAAAATATTGTTTTCAATTCCAGTGCTATTAACTTACATACCTATATTAATACATGCCAATAACTTTCTATTTTACCCAAAGTTCTTTGCCAATTAATATTATTCCTTTAGTGCAGAATGTAGCTACACTTTTGGCCAGTGAAAACCTGTTCAATCAGGCTGCAGTTTATTTCTAACATGTCTCATCATTCTTTACAAGTTTTCTTACTTGTTATCACAGCATGGTATTCTAGATACTTTTCTTCACATCATTAATCCTAAAGTCAACCATGTTTCCAAGGTATCCAGTAGCTTGATACAGGAACAATAGCCTTCAATCTCTGTGGTCTTCTACCAAGATACCATTGCTTCAAAACCCTCTCAAAAGGCAGAATTTTCAAAATGTGTTTTCTCTTACTGTTCTTTATGTATCAAAGAGTTTTTAGAGCTATATTCAATTTTCACCCAATTTCTAAAAGTTTCAAGATTGATACAGTATTTAACCATATTCTTATTTTAATTTGAGTTGTTGCAGTTATTTAAAAGTAATCCACAGAATTCTTGTACTTTCTTCTCATTTGGGCTACCATGGGAAGTTTGTGCACACACTTAAAGGGACCTTCTCATTTCAAATAACTTGATGCAGATAATCCTTTATAAGTGTGGACAACAGCTATTCTGTTACTTGAAAAAAAATTATGTTATTTAAATAAAAATAAATGCCAAGCTTTAGAATAAAACATAAATAAGTATATATTTTACATGTTTTAAGACAGTAACTCACATACTTCCCATCTTAAATAATATTAGGAGGCTGTAAGAAAATTTCTTTTTTTCCAAACACTTAAGTATATCTAACACATGCGAACTTTCCTTTGCTTCTGTCTCTGACCTTAGCTCCTACACACCTTGCCTCATACTTTAAGCACAAATAATATGAAACAGCTTTTATCTCTGACTTCACCAAGGTTTCCTGCAACCTCTAGACTATATATATGGTGAGTTTCCTTGTGTGCATATTTCCTTCCAAGAATGACTTCTACTGCTTTGCATGGCAGTTGTCACTTTTTCCAGAGACTTCCTGATCCCTATGTGCTGCATTGAATTCCATGAAATTTATAATCATAGGCTTTATGTTACTACATTAAAAATCTTTATTCTTATTACTATCACTTCTGATCCTTTTTCTGAAGCTGGAAACTATTTTAATACTTGTTGCTTAGAAGTTTTAGTAGGGAATAAAGTAGAAACATTTATAAATAGTTTACTTTACATATTTGACATATTCTTCAGCTTAAATTTATCTTTTCATGAATATATTGCTATGAAGTTTCTTTAAAAATTTCAATCTTTACATGTTATTTATTGAATAAAACATTCTTTTGTATATATTCAGACATTCATTTTAAGTCTTTTAATCAATCTCTGATTCCTTTATTTTTCTTGTACGCAGAGGAAGATTGAGAATAATAGGGAGATAAAAAAAGGAAAACAGAATACCTAGTTTTTAGAAATATCTAATGTTTCAAAACTCCATAAATTTGAAATGTAAGATGGTGCAGAAAATTAACACATTTTAATTAAAAATAAAATAAAGTAGAGCTGGAGAAATGGCTCAAAGTTTAAGACTGTACCTCCCAAACAGAAGGTCCTTACTTCGAATCCAGGTACCACATAAAAAAGCCAGGTGGAAAGCAGAAACAGAGCTGCCTGCACTTCTGGCTCTGCTAAGCAGAGGCTGGGTAATCACAGAGTGAAGCAAAAAGGAGACAGAAGTAAGCCAGGATGATTCTTGAATTCACCCTTGGTCCTCCACAGGGACACCACACAGTGCCCACTGAGACAGACAGACAGACAGACAGACAGACAGACAGACAGACAGATAAAGGCCTGAGCCCCCACAGGAGTAGACAAGCCAGAGTGAACCCTGGAGATCATAGAAGCATACAGGCAAAAGGGTGGGAAAGAGTTGGAATGAATGATGAGGGGAAGGAGAGAATGACAGACAGTGGGGGAGAAAGGGCAGGTAGGAAACTCAATGTTTTAAAGTAGAAAAAAATAAAAATGGAAAAAAATTAAAATAATATAAAACAAAGTATATTTAAAATAGACATTCAAATGAAAATGAAAAAATCTACATTTTTCATTTAGCAGTGACATTTAAATAAGTCAAATGTAATTCTGAGAATGTAAAATTGTGCATATGAAGGCTGACCCAATACATAACTTAGGAGCATTTCTACCTTCATGGGTAGTCTGGAGCAGATAAATAGTTTGCTGTCATTCACGGCTGCCACATTAGCTTTGGCCATGAAAAGTGATTGATACAATGAACATGAGCTCTGGGAACCTGTTCTATGAAAAGCAGCAGAAAAGTGTGGTCCCGCATCTCATTGGACAAAGATGATCTGAAAAAGAGCATGAGATATTTCACAAAGTAATTTCTACAGGAAATTTGGACCAATATCACCATAGAGAATAGACACACTATTACTTTCCTCAGGATTTCATATTTAGTACTAATAATATGGATAGTCATGGATAGTGTTGTTTTTGTGATTATAACTCATTTATAATCACATCCATTCAACCTGTGTAACACACCAATAGAATAAGATTGCTTGTGTTCAAACGCAGATTCAGATACTAAAAGGCTATTTGAAATTAAGTTAAACTCTGTAGCAAAGAAAGGTGCTATTCTGTACATCAACAATAAAAATGAAACCATTGCTGTCAAGCTGTTCTGAACATCACTTTACATAATGTACTTAAGTGTTGAAATGAAAGCTCAGCAAATAGCAAGTGCTTCATAGTAATAGCTGTTATTACTACTTTTATTCACTCTAAATATATCCTCATAATTTTCTCTATTTTCATAGTTCATTGTTTCTTCTAGAAAGCAAATGAAAAGTTCAAATATCCCAGAATAAATGAGACCTTGACTATCTCCAGTTTCATTAAATACACTGTATTTTGTTATTTTGATGCATTTTGTAAATGGTTTTTCCCAGAATCTGTAGACTTGTAGATAACTATACTAAAGTTCAGCCATAAAAGATATTTATTTGGGCTATTTTTATATCATAATAACAGAAAATTTTCTCTTATCTTTCTTTAGAAACAGAGAGAGAAAGAAATATTTTATGTGTATGGTACATGCACATGTGAGTCTACAGATGCATATTCTCCCTGGGCATGTACCCATGCATTGGATGTAGAGGCAGAAAAGGATGTTAGGTATTTTTCTGTATCATATTTGACCTTGATTTCTTAAGACAGGATCTCTCACTAAACCTTAACCTTACCATTTAGACTAGGATGGATGACCACTGAGACTGTTTCCGTGAACCAGAATCACAGGCACTGATATAAATGCCATCCCTGGCTGTTTGAAGGACATGATAAGGATTCAAACTCTGGTCCTCCTATTTGTTCAGCAAGTACTCTTACCTATCAAGCATTTTCTCTAACCTCCTTATTTTCATTACAGAAAAAGAAAACAATATTACTAAGAAATGTGTTTTTAAAAATATATATTTTAATTATTCAGTTCATTTTATGGAATTTTCTTCTTTATATTTGCAAAACTAATATTCAATATTTATTCCATATGATCAAATCTAATCAGGATATGTGATCAATAGTTGTGTTTTGGTTATATGAAAATTGGTTTCCTCAATGCCTGTAACATGGAGAGCTGAAGTCGTCTATAATGTTCCTTAAGTTAATCAAGTCAGAACTCCTTAGTTTTTGATAAACACATGCAATGAATAAATTTTACATTGAAGACAAAGTGAAATGTAAATTTATCCATACACCACAACTCTGAAAGCTGCTTTTAACTCTAGAACAACTTGCTGTGGCCATCTATATATACATGTGCATGGTATAAGTAAATGAAATCACACTATATCCACACATGTAAAAGCATAAGTGTGCTTCCTCTCTGTAAGAGATACAGAGTCTTTCATTGCATTAGGGAAGAATGCCATTGCCCTAAGATGAAAATTGTAGGGGTATTAATGTAATTTTTACAATGAATTTGCATGCAGTTTGAAGACCTGTGCAAATTTATGTTTCTCAGATTCATAAATATTATTTTAACCTAAAATATATTTCCTAACTTAAAATATTAACCCATAGGTGAAAATTATACTTTTTATCCAAAACCTAACTCGACTGACTCACAGCTGTTTCATAGAATAGACAAATCCAAGAATAGATCGACCCATCTTTGAACAAATACTAGCATAGAATAATTTTAGCAGAGTCAAAAAGAGCAAAAATAGTGTCTAGAATTAAATTGTACTTTTTAAGTATATAATACCAAAGACTAGCCTGTGTCATGAATTCATGGCATCATTGAATAATGCTAGTTTTAATCTGTCATGCTCAATAAAAATCATTATGCAGAAAACTATATTTTTAAATGATATACTTACTCTGTGAAAGATAATTTTGAGCTTTTTTCCATTTCCAAATAATTATTATCATGAATCAGTGAAGATTTTATGACCTGACCTTAGAGTCTGAAACCAAAAATGACTTCTTCAGAGTCAAATGAACCTCTGTCTGAGTCAGTCCACCAAGGTGTTAATCTACCGTAAGAAGATTCTTTTGTGTATCATATAAATAGACTGAAGTTTCATGACAGGAAATAATCAAAGCCTCTAACTTTTCTGTCCTCTATGTAGATTAGTTGAAATAACAAACTTTTGTTGCTAACAGTCCATTAATAATATATTGTAAGCTGAATTGAAATTGGCACTTTGAATAGGAAATGTACATCATCCACTCTCAAATTCTGGCTATCTTCTAAGCCTCTAATATCAAGCAATAATACTTTCGTTTATCAAAATTAAGCAGAAACCTTTATTACCTCTTTCATTTCTATATGGCTGTAAACGCAGCAATTAAGTCTCCATACACACACACAAACACACACACACAAACACCTTTCATCAAAACACACATACACACACACCTTTCATCAACACACACACATACACACACACACACACATACCTTACATCAACACACACACACACACACACACACACACACACACACACACACACCTTTCATCAAAAGAAGACTTCTTTCTCTTCAGTACTTCTTATCTGCTTATGGTCTTCTGAATTGTTATCTGTAACATTTTACTGTCTGTTCTGAAGCTCTCCTCTCTTCTGTACTTGATCTGACACAACATATACTATAGTTATCTAACTTGTTTCATCACTGGAGTAGTCATTTCTAGACCAGATCAGTGGATGAATTTTACTGTGAATTGGAACACATCCAGAGAAGGCTTCTCCATATTGCTACATGTGAATAACTGAAAACTCAACGTGAGTCTCTTCTTTTTTTTTTTTTTTCTTCATTTGGTGGAAATTTCATTTATCTTTACCCCAATGGTTTTCTTAGTGTTCATGTTTTCTTTTAACTCATGCCATCTGATATCTCAGTGGATTTCAAGCTAAAGAAGAGTGAGACATACTTTCACAGAGAGGCCAGGCCTTCAATGTGCTCTGTAACTTCTGAGTAAATAGTGTTTGTTGGCACAATTATAAGAAAATAATTGAAATACTATTTTCTACTAATTTTGATAAATGATTAACTGCTTCTTAATTTTATAAATGTCTACAGTATACTGAGTATTTCCTTCATCAGATTACGTTTGCTATGCTTTGTGATACTTATATCAGCAATTCTTTTGTAAATATATATGCATATATATATATTTGTGAGAGCTTGAGAGACAGATTAGGCACATATGTGGTATGGTATGTATATGGATGTCAGGGAATAAATTTCAAAAGTAAATTCACTTCTTTTACCATGTTGGGTATGGGCACCAACTCATGGTTACTATATTAGTATGTATATATCTTTACAGGTCAGATTATCTTGCCAGTCTCATTTTAACAGTTTTCAGTAATAAGAAAAGTCTGTATTTCTTAGGCTTAGCCTAGTTTCAAAAGATGATTTGTTTGTACAACCTTAAAAATATTTGGACCATTTGCAACAATACATTTAAATCAAGACAGGATTAAATGTTTAAAGATACCATGTTTAAATTTTAATTAAATTTAGCATGCCAATGAGAGACAAAATATTCCTAAATTTTTACTTTTTAAAAATGTTAATATGCATTTACTTCTTGATGTTGCATTATATCATATTATATATGATATATATATATATATATATCATAACAACATTAAGAGGTTGTTATCTCACCTTAACTGAGGCCAAAATCAATCACAGAAAGATTCAGTGGGTAGCTCAGATTGTAGCAAGTAATGTCACACTCTGCCAGTAGATGTTATATGATTTGGCTCAAATTACCCTTTTCCTTCCTTACAGAATGGAGGTCATATATTCATTTGAGGATTCCTATCCTCAGAGCTGAGAGATTCTAAACAGTTGATTTGTAGAAATCAGTAAATGGTAATTCTTTCCTTTCTTTGAGTTTTCTCCACTCAAACTCTACCTTGACTTTTTAAAGTTAAAATACTTCTCTTTTCAAAATATCCTTTTTCTTTTGGATATCTGAAACATATGATTATTTCCAAATGGGTTCCCATGCTGTGCTAACAATGGACCAGATGCACTGACTATCGGTCCCATTTGAAGTTCAAGACAAAGCAGAATTAACCAAAAGGACATAGCATGCTGGTATAATGGAAGGACAGCAAGTCTCCTCATATTGCTCCTCCTTCTGTGAAAGCCTTGCTTGCTTAAAGATTTGTGTGAGGCATCTGAGAAAACTCCATGATGAGTTGCTTACAGGGTCATCTTACCTTTTAAAAGGATATTTCAGATAATGCACAAAGGTGAAAGTTTTGAGGTCTGTTATTTATTTTATTTTGTTCTCACCAAGAAAATTTCACTCCATAGCCAGAAAATGAAAAGAAGAAAAATTTTGTAATGCTGCAGATCTAGTTTAAAAATAATTGAATACATTGTTTCTTGTCTTTACAAAGCCATATTGATTATATATTTATATTTGACATAAATGTTAGTTACGTCAGGGCTGGACAACTTAGCTCAGTGGTGCAGTACTTGCCCAGATTGTAGGAATCACTGGCTTCAATACCCAGACAAACCTTTTACAAAATAATCCCATGAATATTGTATGCCTCATTCTCTAATTTTTACCATGATATATTTGTTAATAAAGTTGCAGATTTCTAGATTTAATTTCCTATAAAATGCAGTGTTAGATAATATCTCATTTTCTCATATAGTCCAAATGGTCATAAGATCATCTTGTTCACCAAGTACTCCATACTGATTTAAGTGGTGAAATATTCACCTTGTTATTTGAGTGAGATTAGCTGCTTTTATTTCAGTGAAAGAAATTTTTCCACGGAATATGTATAACAACCTTCAGATGCATTGAATCAAATAATATTTTTGTTATGTCCTTAAATTTTATTTTGTCTCATAGTTTTCAGATGTATTTGTGTGTGATGTGAGTGTGTATGTACACATGTTTGTAAGTGTGGGGGTGCACATGCACTTGTGTGCATATGTATTTGTGGGAGTTTTAGGTTGATATCAACATCATCCGATTCTTCTCCCTACTTTCAGGAGGATCTGTATCTCAGTAAAATCAAGAGCTCATCTGTAGTTCCCCTGGCTGGCTTGCTCTGAAAATCTATAGTCTTTACTTCTTAAGTTTCAGTTGAAGGCAGGTTGGTCACATGCACCTGTCATTTGCATGAGTTCCATGAGTCTAGTATCATTGCTTACACAACAAGGCCTTTAACCACCAAACCTTCCCAATACCAATTTCCTTTTTATAGGTTAAAAAAATTCTAGTCTTTTAATCCATTCTATCCTATGCTGAAAATATCTCACATTTTAATTATATGATAATTAATAAGGCTAAACAAGGCTTTGAAAATATTAAATAACTCATTCCTAAATGCTAAAGATTTCATCTTCATAGAAAAATCAAGATCAATTTTATAGATTTTGAATGAATGTTCCCCAGAAATTTGATTCTGTCTCATATTTTTTCCCTTTCTTAAAGACAAATATTTGTCTACTCTGATACTGCCTGATATTTGTGAATTAAGTTATTACATTACATCTGGAATTGTTCACAGTATCCTTCACTGCATCATACACAAATTCAAATTATGCAGTGTCTTATGTGTGGGGGTGCACATGCACTTGTGTGCATATATTATTTGTGCACGTTTTAGGTTGATATCAACATCATCCGATTCTTCTCCCTACTTTCATGACGATCTGCATCTCAGTAAAATCAAGAGCTCATCTGTAGTTCCCTTGGCTGGCTTGCTCTGAAAATCTATAGTCTTTACTTAAGTTTCAGTTGAAGGCAGGTTGGTCACATGCAACTGTCATTTGCGTCTTCCATCACTTCTTGCACTGATCGATCCTCTTTAATGATACCCATTTATCATTAGCTCAGTTGGACATAAATTCTTTAGCTCAGTTGGACATGATTCTTTCCTATCATACATATCTTAGGCGAGAGAGAGGACAGTGTAGTGAAGGTTAATAAACAATTAAATTCATTGAAAAAATGCATGAAATTAAGAAACAGTAAAATCTAAATGCTGTTCATCTTTATCGTTAATGATCTGCACATGACAGTGTTGAAGCCAAGGTTGTATGCCTGCAATCTGCTTTCGCCCACAATGCACTCTTCTCCCTGTGTTTCCCAGACCCAAATAAAGCACTTAAACTCACACTGCTAAAATAAGCCACTTAAGCTCTTTGTCTCAGTTTCTATTTCTGAAGCAACTGAAGTTAAGATCACAAGTGAAACAATTTACTAGATAAATGATAGTATCCTATCCCAGCCTACTGCTACAGCTGAGAAAACACCAAATAAGCATCAGATCGTTATAAGCCTTTCTTCTAACTTTCAGAGAATATGACTACTGCTTGTAAATTTAAGAGAGTTCTAAAGTGAGACAATTACCCTCAATTACTATCATTTATAGTCTACAGTGGGACTTTGTATCTATTCATATAGACTTTTTCCTTTTCAAATTATATATATATATGTATATATATGTATGTATAATAGAAATACTATGTATCTCAGCAAATACTGAGCTTTGAAAATTTTGATATAAGACTGGAGAGGTGGCTCAGGGGTTAAGTCTCTGCCTTGCAGGCGGAAGGTCCTGAGTTCAGATCCTAGACCCCACATATAGACGCCAGGCGGAAGCGGGGGTGGCCTGCGTTTCTGGTCCTGATGGGGTGGAACCTGTGAATTCCGGGGCAGAGTTAACAAGGAGGAGGTGGAGGTGTCCATGGTGGTTCCTGAATTGGCCCGTGGTTCTACACACACACGCGCACATCACACGCACAATTGAATAAATAATAAATAATTAAAAAACTAAAAAAAAGAAAAATTTGATATAACTTGTCCTATATAACCTGAATAACGTGATACCCATCAGCCATGCAACTGGTTTACTCTTGATTATTTTAAAGGAATATTTTCAAATCTAAACAGAAGAAATCTAATTCAGTGTTCAGTTACATAATTGAATCGTACTAATGACTGGATTAAACCTAAGGGTTCAAAAAGTACTAATTAAAGGCTAAACCTTTAGTGGATTAAAAAATTAAGAAATAAAATGAACAGATTCATCCAAAGATGAGTCATCTTGATAAGACATTTATTCTATGAACTAATTAAGTTTGTACCCAGAAAGTGGAGTTTGGGAAGCACATGTCTCTCTCAAATGAATAAATTATTAAGTTAGAAAATATACTAATTCTCCAGTAGATGGCAGCTCAATAGTCACAGGAAAAGCATTAAAATCTCATGATTCTTCCCTTAACATTAATTCTCAAAAACAGGTTTTTTTTCAAAATAAAATATGACTTGGTTCACATCTTAGAAATGTGAACATTAAAGTTAACTTTTTACCTATGGACTCTACTTTATCAGCCTTGGCAGAGGTGGCCATAAAGTAAGGTATTTAATATCTAACACATAGGATATTCAGTGCTCAATCTCTGTTTTTATCTGTGGTGATAGTGTTAATGAGATTAAATTTCTGTATACATTGTGAAAATAAAAAAATATTAAAACAACCTTTTTTGGAGTAAATATGCTAAATGCAATCTATGATTTTTCAAAAAAAAATTGTGAATAATAACCCTTTAGCTGTCCAATTCATATTCCTGAAAGGTATCTTCTTTTTTAACCTTTTTTTTCTTTTTTTTTTCTTTCTACTCATACAAACTCCCCGCTTCCCTCCCCCCTCACTCCCCATCCTCCAATGCCTCCGCCTTCCATCCCCGGAGCATCCTTTAATGTGCATGTCAAACGCTCCTCTGGGTCCTTCTCTCCGATGAAGTGCAAGGACACAGCGGCATTTCCAAGAACCGTTTCCTGTGTTCCCCTTAAGCACAGGAACACTACTGTGGCTGTCAATCCCTAGCCTCCAAGGATCCTAGTGCCTTTAGTCCATGCTAGACTTTGTGGGGTCAATAATGTGCTGGACATTGCACAGGGCATTCAAAGTCCTATTATGATTGCTTCGGCCTTAACTTGTGTGGAGTATCTTGCATATCATTACTCCTCCCATCCTTGTGCTCTTACAATCTTACTGCCCCCTCTTCCGCAAATTTCCCTGAGCTTCAGGATGGGGAGAGATTAGGCTGGCCTAGTTCCAGGTGGTTGATATAGAGTCTCTGATGTTCTGAATTATGGTTTGTTCATTTTTTTTTCAGTTTTGCTGCTCCTGCAATGCCCTTGGCTCCATCCTGATGGGTATTGGATGTCACCCCCCTGGCCAGAGATTACAAACCTGTTAAATTAGAGTCTTGTTATAAGAGTATATTCAAAGGTGGATGTAATAAAAGTAGGAGACCAAGGTGAGAGAGGGGTCAATCACCCATCTGCAAAATGGTTACTTTCCTGAAAGGTATCTTGTAATATACTTTTTAGCTGACCTTTGGGAGCAAGCTTTTGTCATGTCAAGATCATAGTTCTTTTTGATTGATAAATGAGTATTTTTTTTCATACAGGTTAAGTGTAACACATAAGCTAAATCAGAGCTACTTCATCTTTCAATTCTAACACTGATTAAATCAAATCTACAAGAATTTTCCTCATATTAGTTTAATCCCAATATTTTGAATGCTAGCTACATATCATATAATTGTATTTTATTGTGACAGTAATTGTTCACGTGTTATGTGGGGACTCACCATTTAGGGTCAGTTGACAAGACAATCTCCATCTCTGTCATTAATATTCAGTCAAAATCAACTGTTCTGTTGATGAGTGGATAAGGAAAATGTAGTATATCTATACAATGGAGTACTACTCAGCCCTCAAAAATGATGAATTACTTGAATTTGCCAGGAAATGGATGGAATTAGAAACAATTATATTGAGTGAAGTATCCCAGACCCAAAAAATTAAGTGCTGTATGTACTCCCTAATAGGTGTCTCCTAGTACCAAACCCACTTAGAGACACTCAAGGATAAATCTCTGTAAGACCTACAGTAATTGCAAAGATTATGAACAGAAGGGATGGGATAGGAGGGCCACACCAGAAACAAGGAGAGAGGAGACCATGTTACAGCAGAGAAAATAGGCCACCATCAAGGACTGCAAGTAAGTAATGAGACATCTGGTTAAGTTCACAGACTTTTCTTTCTGATCATTTAGAACTGATGGGGTGTGATCTCACCAGAAGGGGAGGCCATATAGTCTGGCAGATAAAAAGTAACCATTTTGCAAATGGGTGATTGACCCCCCCTCACTGTGTTTTCCTACTTTTATTACATCTACCTTTGCATGTACTCTTATAACAAGACTCTAGTTTAACAGCTTTTTATCTCTGGCCTTGGAGGCAAGGGATTGACAGCCACAGTAGAGTTCCTATGCTTAAGGGGAACACAGGAAAGGGTTCTGGGAAATGCCACTGGGTCCTTGCACCTCATTGAGAGGAGGACCCAGAGGAGAGTTTGGCATGCACATTGAAGGATGCTCGGGGGATGGGAGGGGGAGGCACAGGAGGATGGGGAGGGAAGGGGAAGGGGAGTGGGGCACAGGGTGGTGGGAGGTTGGAGAGGGGGGACCAATGTACTTGTTAAATTTGTAAGAATTGAAATTAAAAAAAAGTCTACTGTTCTGAAAAAAAATTCAGATTACACTCATGGCTACTCAAAAAACCTTTGCATTGATTTGATAATTTCATAGAATGAATAAAAAAGGGGGAAACAGTTTGTTTATTTATTTTGCTACTTTATTGCAGAACTACAATTCAAAACAACTGTATGTGACAAATGCATAAGGCAAAGTTTTAGTAAAGATTTCATAACCTCCATTTCTTCCCTCACTGCTTCTGAATGTGATCATCAATGCTAGAAGGATTTCATACAGATTTCAACATGAACCCAACAATGACTAAGTCTTTGTTCTCTGGATTTTGTCTCAATCTTTATTCCATCACCTCTCCTCAGAGATTAAGGATATGTCTGAAAGTTTCAACCTCAAGTTTTCTATAGATCAACCCTAATCCTAAGCATATCTGACTATAGATTGCTACCAGCAATGTGTTCACTATACTAAAATAAACTGTCAACACTGAGAAGAGTTTTGGAAGCTAGATATTATAAACCAGGTACAAATATCAAATATGTTTCTTCTTATATTAGTGTCACAGTTACTCTGTGTGTTGCTAATCAATCTGAAAGATAGGTGTACAAGTGGCAATCTACGACTGACTTTTGTGAAGGTATTTTCATGTACAGAGATACATTTAAATTAATATTTCTGTGTGGTATGAGCACTGAAAATTCTTATTCTACTCTGTTGCTGAAATCACCCCTATTTCTTTTTATAAACCTTTTCTTATCAAAAAGTTTCCAATGTTTGTTGTTACTACTTTATTAATTTATTGTAAATTTGTAATGTGTTAAAGCATCTGGAGGTGCAGTGGAAGACAGAAGGGGTGTGAATTCAGCACTTCTGAATCTCACACTCATAAATGAATATTACCTGAAGACACCACTTGTAGAAGTCCTTAAAGAGAGTGAAAATATTATTTGATGCTATACATAGTGATGAAGATTCCACAAGAGACATCATTTTGGAGAAAAATATCTCTTAGAAGTTTTATTTTCATTCTATTTACCTTTTTCTATATAAGATGAAGGTGAATCTTTATAATTTGCTATAGCCCTATAGGGAAAGTTATAAGAAGAAATTAGGGTAGTGTGAGATAGCATAAACCTTGAAAATGTAGCTAAATGGAAAATACTCTCAGAACATGTTACTTTTATCTCTTTTTACATTCGCTTAAAAGTTTAAAAACAGGGCTGGAGAGGTGGCTTAGGGGTTAAGCCTCTGCCTTGCAGGCAGAAGGTCCTGAGTTCTGATCCCAGATCCCACGTATAGACGCCAGGTGGAAGTGTCCATGGTGGTTCTACATACACACACACACACGCGCGCGCACACAATTGAATAAATAATAAAAAAAGATTAAAAAAAGTTTAAAAACAATTAAACCCTGTATACTAATTTTTTGGGGCTTGACTTACTCATTATATCTTAAAACTATTTAATTTTTCTCAACTTCAGTGTTCTTAGTTGAAAATTGAAGAATTGTAGAGAATATACAACTGTAAATTTTAATAAGGATTAAATGAATTAACACATCCAAATTCTGAGTAAGTGCTGGAAAGTATGAAAGCAATGAATGAATATTATCTATTATTATGATTTTTAAATTAACATTTTTCTCTTCAAGTCTAGGCTAATGATAATAATTTCAAAAGATGTAATTTTCCTATGAATCTCAGTTTATTTTACTATTTTTCTAAATTTTAGACAGTAATTGGAAAGACTTTATTGCTTTTCTGGAAGAATATCAATGTTATAATGAATAAAAGATACTATAAAATAAATAGTTAAATACCTGCAATGAGGAAATATACGTTGCTGTATTTATAATTAATGGGATGACTTTACCAAGTAATTTTATTCATGATCATTTAGGTAGGAAAGTCATATCTGCATCAAGCAGAGTTGCCTTGTAGTACAAATTCTGTGCTGACTGGAATGCTGCATCAGCTTCATGCATTTAAGCCTTGGAATCAGATGTTTTTATTTGTCATTTCTTTTAAATTGATAAGTACAGAAAGCTTTGTTTAGGGGTTTCTATGAAGACTTGCTAAAAATTATGGAAACCTAGGATTCATTATTTAAATTATTTTCTTACACATTGGGTCTAGAATGTGTTTCCTTTCCCTGTGCAGCTCATGATAAGTAAGACTTATAATGAATGACTATCTTCAATTAATATAAAAAGACAATCTGCAAGCTAGAATAATAATATATGTACCTGTGAATACACTAAATTTTCAGTCTTAATCATGTGAAAATTTCAGTTGAAGAATCAGTTTACATTTCATCATGTAAACTGTAATCATGCTTGACAACAATAGAACACAATTAGCAAATAACCTTATTTTAAAGAAAACCTAAAAACCACAACCAAAATTCTTACCAGTGTGTGGTTCTTTACAAAAGTTAACTGTGACTGATTGTATTTTCTATCTTTTGTAGAGTAGAGGTACAAATAAATCTTTACTAATTATAACTATAATACAAATAATGTGTCATTTGGCTTATTTATTCCATTTAAAATTAAAAATTTGAATTGTAGAAATGTATAGTATTTTATAAAGATCTAAAGACATTTAATTTCAATCTAAATAATCAGTCATGGGTTATCACTAAACAAGTGATATGTAATTTGAATATTAAGTTCTAGGTTTATCAATTGGAACTTGTTAGAAAGTTCACTTTTCATGTTTGTGTAGAAAAGTCACATGTTAGCAGCCACACTCTCAGAAATATACAGTAAATCAAAATAGCTATAGGCCTTCATTTTTATTGTAGGTAAAGAATGAGAATTTATTCACAACGTGCTTTTCTTCATTTCATTTCTTCTTCTTCTTCTTCTTCTTCTTCTTCTTCTTCTTCTTCTTCTTCTTCTTCTTCTTCTTCTTCTTCTTCTTCTTCTTCTACCTCTTCCTCTTCCTCTTCATATCTCTGCTTTTTTCATAGACGTTGGCTTCATTTGTTCATATTTTTATTTCATTAATTAATTCCTTATTTATTCTTCTGTTCTGTTAAATTTTTTTTCTAGTTCTGATTACTGTGCTTCAGAATCCTTAAGATGAAGTACATTCAGGGGAGAGCTAATAATATTCTACCTTCAATTTATTTTTCAGGACTATGCTGAGAAGGAGAATACCATAGCCAAAGCTCTGGAGGATCTAAAGGCTAACTTTTACTGTGAGCTCTGTGACAAGCAGTACTATAAGCATCAAGAATTTGACAACCACATTAATTCATATGACCATGCACACAAACAGGTAAGAAAGAGGTCTTTGGAAATAAAGCATATCCAAATTAATGTGTAAACTATAGGCATGTGAAGTTTTTGCTTAATTGAACCTTGACTTACTATTTTAGAGAAGTAAATCTGGGATGACAGCTGTATAACGTGTATAAAAATCATTTTAAAGTACCAAATAAAGTTTGACAGAAATAGCAAAGGGCATTCTACTTCATAATCATAAAGAACAAGCAAATTCTATGCATTCAAGTCATGATCCTTTAACACTTATGGTATATTCAATCAAATGTCTGTTTGATCTACACTTATGCCAGTAAATAGATCTATGAAGTCACTGGCAATGCACTGTTGTAGACCACCACCATCCTCCATATGCCATTGATTGTTGACCAACATGACTGTATCTTCTATAGAAAGCATTTCAGATTTCAGTCTACTTTGAATATGTGAAGAAAAAAAAGTTAGTATGCTAGGACCATACTCGTGAACTGTTCATCATGAGTAGATTGTGGGGAATGGTGAGCCATTGCCTTCATAGTAGAGTCACAGGTGAATTCCCTCATTTAGTACATTTAACACCATGGTCATGTGCATAACCCTAGTCAATGTCAGTGGGATATTTGCTAAAAAGAAAAAAATACACGAAGACAAGAAGGGGAATCTGTTGGCAAGAAGGGGTTCAACGGGTCAGAGTGAGAAAAGAGAAGTAAGGGTACAGTTTGCATGAAACTCTCAAGAAGCAAGTTTATTTAAAATGGTCTGGTGTACTGGTTGTCTTCTTTGTTGATCCATTTCCTTTCCTTTTTGTAGAGTTCATAGAAGCATATAGGTGAAAGGGTGTGAGGGAGTGGAAAGAAATTGTGAAGGGAAGGGAGGGAATAGAAGGAAAGGGAAGGGAAGAAAGCTGGGATGACTACTCAATATGTTTGTAAAAGTGAAAGAATAAATTTTAAAAAATGTTCTGGTGAACCAGTTTGATACATGTGTCAATTGCCAAGAGAAAACTGTGTTGTTAGGCACACCTATAAAGAATTATTTAGTTAAAGAAAGCTCTAACCAAGCATGTGGAAGATTATCTAATTAATGTAAAAAGACTTGGCCCATAAATGATAGGTCTATTCCCTGGACAGGTGGATAGGAAAGAGAGAGAGCTCGTTGGTTTTGACAGTTTGGGAAACTAACACATTAGGTAGCATATTCTTCTCTTAGGTGACATTGTGGAGATGGTATGGTCAATTCCATTTTTTTCTGATGCTAATATGAACTATTTTTCCATGATGATGAACTATAACTGAAAAGCAAAATCTGGAATGAACCTCTTGTTCTGCTAAATTGCTTGGATAACCAACTACAATCATTCAGCAACAGAAAAATGAACCCAACACACAAGTTAAAGGTGATCCAGAAAAATGATACATTTCAAACAGTGAATAAGTTTAAAAGTTGCTGACACTAATTTCTTTTACAATGTCTTTTACTTACCAATGCAAATTTATTATTGTCTGATTTACATTACAGGTTAGCATTGATATATGAATATTTTATTCTTTAATCAGAATTTATAAAAAATATATAGAATTCATTTAATAAAAATAAAAGGAAAATTTTAATCAGATGACTTAGCAGTAACTCTATTAATTCAGCCTTGTTAATGTAAGCAGGAAAATGTAAAGATGAAATTAAGTGCTTATGAATCAATTGCATATATTTTATTCTGCTCTCAATTCCTTTGGTTTCTCCTACAGATTAAACTGTGCTTGGGGAGGCTGTTGAAGGAATAAAGTTTGCTTTCAGTTCCATACATGGATAATTAGCGCATACTTAAGGCTCTGTTCTTCCTTTATTTTCCCTTTAGTAGATAGTAAATTTATAGTCACATTAGTAAAAGAAAGTTTTTGCTGAATGGCCATTTTCGTACTCAAAAAAGAATCTATAGAAACATAAAATTTTTTGACCTGAACATTAGAATGCAGAAGAAAATATTGCAAATTTTGCTTAATATTTCCTGGCACTTATGTGCATATGTATATATATAGTGTACATGTGTAATATGCCTATTCACATGGGTATGAGGGGTATGTGTATGTATAAGTCCAAAGCAAATGTTGAGTATCTTCCTTTCATACTCATTCTGAGGCAGGGACTCTAACTGAATGTGCAACTTGCTTATTTGACAAGCCAACTTTTCCCAAGATATTCCTGCCTCGATATCACAAGAGTTGCATTTATTGGCAGTTCTCTACACACACTTGTATTTTGGAATGTGGGTTCTGTGGATCAGAACTCTGAACTCTGATCCTTATGATTAGTCACTGTGATAAATCTGATTAACTTGTTCTTTTAATTTTCCCCTAGTTGTCTAGTAGCACAAAGTATGCTATGAAACATATGTTTCATTGTATAAAGTTATTTAGGTGCATACATTTATAATAGATTGTCATGTACATTTGTGTATTTCAAGAATCTTACTGGTATATTTTTGCTGAAGTTTAATTCATTTATAAGATTGTATCTGAGAACAAATTCATTAACACTACCCCGATAACCTTTTAAATTTCTTATTTTTAGTGAACTTACCATAATATACTCTATTCAAATAGCTAATGGAAATTATGCTATATTTCACTCAATATTTTTGAAATTCCAGATACTCACACTTGACTCTGAGAAGGGCTATAGAGTCCTGGAAACAGATACACTATCAAAATGTTCATGAACACTGGCAAATGGAATGATTATACTTCAAGCTGAGGAATGAGTTTTCATAACAAGAATATGCCCAGACAATGTTGTGGCAGTTCGAAGTATTTGAATTCTCAGAGATTACTGCATTCCTTTCCCATAGGAAAGTAGCCTGTCACTGAGAGTCTCTTCTGACAGAAAAATCTACATTTTTATCAATAACATATGTGTAGATTCTTTCAATAAATCGGGTAGGGGTTGGAAGTGCAAAACTTGATTTTTTTTGCTCTCTTCTAATAACCTGAACATTGAACAATATGAACAAAAACAAAAAAAATCTACATTCTAAAAATACCTGCCATTAACACATGAAAACAGAAATTTTATTCACTAGCTAGGTCCACTGAAGAATGAATAAAGCTAATCTACTTTAAAAATAGAAAACAAATTCATGTGAGATCAATGTGAATGGCTACCAAGCAATGAAGTGGAAGAGGGAAGGAAATAGTTGTTTTATTCCCATCAAAATTTGACTGAACATTTATATACTTTTCTGAAACTGGAAAATGTTCTGTACTCTTGTAAGTTTATTTTCTTGGTATATTCAAGTCACTTTTTGATCCCAGTAATCCAAAATCTCTGTCAATGCCATCTCAAAGTTTCTGTATGATTTCTTCAATGCTCTGTGCTTTTTTCTCTCATACACTTTCAAGTAACCACTTAAAGCTCTTTCTATTATGCCTCCTATTTTAGTTTCTATTTGACTTAGTATATTTTTCATCTCAAGAATTTATAAGTTATAAAATATTGCTTCCATCTCATTATTAAGTTATTTGAATAGAGAATAAAACATTTCTCTGTCTCTACTTTGAACAGCATCTAATATTATATTCAAGAATCCTCCCTTATCTATTAAGTATTTGGCACCTATCTTGTGGTCATAATTCCTTGAATATTCTTACTGCGTGATGATGATGTATTCTTTAATGCTGAAAGACTTGGAACATGTTCAGTCTTTATAAGTGGTTTTCTTTGTGTCTGACTTCCCAGAATTTTTATCAGGCTATTTGATTGCACTGAGCTTGTATTCATTTTCACAATAGAATTTCACAACTTTGCACACAATAGAACCCAAAGTCCAAGCTTTCTGTAAGTGTATAATTGTTTGACTGTCACTGTATATTGCCAGAAGTGATTATAAGGATCAGTTTTCCATCATTATACAATTGGTGTTACTCAACACGAGCTCCTGAAATAGTCTTTCCCACAATTCTCTTTTTGAGATACAGAAGACTCATGGACCTCATTAACTCAAAATTTATTTTCTGCCAGCACTAAGAAGAACTGCTATGGAAAGATCAACCCCACACACCAATGCCACTTGTGTTATCACTTATGCCACAGATATATGTCTCACCATGAGCCTAAAGCTACAGAATCCGGAGGACTGGGAAGGACTAAGACCAAAAATGAATTAATATTCTTGTTAATGAGAACATTGTAATCAGTCACTTAGATTCCTGCTACATAAAAAGTCCAACAAACTAAGGACATACTTTTTTTTCATACGTAAACAAGGTTCTTCCATCTTTGGGAATCCTGGAGATCTAACTAATGTTAGGCTTCAACAGCCCAACACTGACTTCCAACACTGACTACTGGAAATGTCTCATACTTTCAACCCTTATCTTCTAACACATGAAGTCTAGCTGCAAGATTTAGTGTCTGAAGTTGAGGCAATACTGGAATGCAATGTCTCTTTGCTCAGTAAGATGGACATTGTGCTTGGCTGCATCTGAGTCTTGTAGACACATGGGTTCTACACAGCATCAGAGACGCGTGGGAGTCCTCAATGAAGTTGGAAGAATACAGGCTGTCTGTCCAGCCTGGGGGGATTTCTGTGGTGGTAGAGGTACTTTTTCTACTTACCTGTAAGTAATGTCCTGAAATAGCTGTGCTGCCTGCATCTAGCATTGTTGGTTAAGATAGTCCTTTAGCTAGCAAAGCTGTAGCTGATCCAGGTCACGATCTACTATCACACCCAAAAGAAATATGCAGTTCGAGGGGGTGGACATGACTCAAACATGTTCCTAGCTACCAACTTGATTGTATTTCCTACCATGTCAAGACATATCTGAGTACTTTCTTAAGTGTACTCTCCTGTTTTCTGCCAGTTGTTGGGTCTCACTGGGGTGGATTCTTCATAGGAATCTAGCATAATGTCCTATGCTAGCTTCTGTAACCCTGTTCCCTATGGATCAAGTTATGCATTTTATCCTGCTGCATGAGTTGAGGGTATAATTGAAGGGAATGCATATGCTCCTCATAAGAAACAGTTCCATCAGTTCAGGTTGCAAGTACTGATCCAAAGAAGCTTATTTTTCATTAACTCACATTTAAATTTATGCAGAAAGTGGCAGTGATAATAAAAATCATTTAAACTGTATTACCATAATACTTACATCATTTTAAAATATAGAAATTAGTTCTATATAAGAAAAAATGCTTTTGTTAAGGATAATTATAAAGCATATTATCCTTGAAGAGTCCAATTTTATATCCACAATCCAGGCTTACTATGTATCCTTATAATAAATAGCATGATTATAGGTTGTTTGTGTAAAATAAAAAGCAATTTTTCATAGTTTAAAAGAAGTTGAAAACTTAAGGGCAATATCCAATAAACCACATTGTTCTAGCTTGTTATGTATTTTTCAAGTACATACATAAGGCAAATATCAAAAGTTACTTACATATTTACCATATATAACATAGGTATATAGATTTTGAAAAGAATTGTAAAACATGATCTTGGCATATTTATGTATATAAATACAGTCTGAGAAGAATGCAGAAACTTGGTTTGGTATGTGTAATTAATGCATTTTAAGAGTTCAAGTATTTGCATACCTCACATTGGTTCCACCCTTAACCACCAGTGTGAGAAAATCTTTTTATCTCAGTTCTCCTGGAGTTTCTATTTCTGGATTTGCATGCAAAGGGAATAGATTATATTGTGTGTGGCTCTAAGAGTCAAGAATTTCAAATTAGCAGTTATCACACATGGTGATCATAATTTTCAACACATAATTAATCCTTTACTTCACATTCTATAAGTTATTCATACAAAAAGATGAACGTACCAGGTTCTAGTATTATTATATAAGTCTTCATTTTAGTCACTGAGATACAAAATAAAAGATCAAAAGATTCAGCATCAAGTGAAAAGAAAAGATTTTCATCTAAGCAATTTTACCTCTTTATCTGCCGTTAAAATAAAGTCTCACTGGGTCTGCCTGCTCACCTGGCAGCCTGTGGACAATTCAGAGTCATTTTCCCTGTAAGAAATTTGTCACACAAAAGCTATGGAGAGGCAGAAAGGGGAATGATTGCCTTATTGCTGCTGCCCCTCAAACATCTTGATGTTTGCTGTGGTGGCCTCAGCAGGACTGAAATACCTCCCGAAAGACACTGCAGTGACCTTCACCTCAGCAAGTCTAAAGTCAGCATCTTGCCGCTTGCTGTTTGTTCTGCACCAAAGGAAGTCAAGGTTAGGCCAGGTTACTGGAATGTATATTTCCTGCAGAGATTTCTGTTGAGATAAAAATGGAACAGCTTTATTCCCAGATTTGAACATTTCCTGATAATTTAAACTCCTGATCAGTGATATGACATTAAAGAAAAGAATTACTTCTTGATATCTGGGTTTAAATATCAATTTGTAAGGAAAAAAGTATATAAAATTAATTGCTAATTTACCAAAATTTTATATGGCAATTTAGCATAAAATCAATTCCTATATTTTTGTTATATATGTAGTCTTATTTTTCTCTTTTTAAAATACTGTTTTGTAATATGTTGTGATATATTCCCTCTCCTCCAACTCCCACATTTAGAACCAAAGCTCTGCTTATTGGCCCCTGCCCTTCTCCCTACCCCATTTCCAGCAGGTATTGCAAACCCTGTGTTTGGTCACTCACCTCATAAGGATAGGGGATGACTCTCCTGTGTCCTTCTGTCCTTCACCCTGCTCACAGACCCAGGGATAAAACTTCATTCCCCCTTCAAAAGCTGCTGCTTTTCCTTTCAGAGAATTAACCCATGTCACCATGTAATCAATAAAAGTTTTTCATTTCTTATCTGAGTTATGACATGTTTATACTTTTTATTTAACATGTTAGAGATTTTTGTCTTTTAGAACTACAAGAACATGGATGTACATTTATAGTAAGATATAGTGTTCCTTGAGAATAATCCCAGGAATGGAATAGCTGGATCTTACTGATTTTTAACTTTCTTAGGCACCTCCATACTGATCTCCAAAGAGATTGTATTTCCAACAATAATGAATGAGGGATACCTTATCCCCACATTCTCACCTACATTTGTTGTTCTTTGTGTTTTGGATTTTAGCCATTTTGACAGGGGTGAGATGAACTCAGGGTGGTTTTAATTCACATTTTCTTCATGACCAAGGAAGTAGAACATTTTTTAAGATATTTATTATAAATTTGAACTTCATCATGTAAAGAGTTTTTTTTGATTCTGCCATGGTTTGAAATGTGAGTAGTCACCCACAGGCAAATATGTTTGAATCTGGTTATTTGGGAAGGTCATGACACCCTTTAGGATGTGGAGCTTTTGTTGAAAGAAGACAGTTACAGGAGGTGGGCCTCCCACCTACTTCTGGGAGAAGTCTGTTCTAGCAATTGGTAGTTTTGAAGCTCTCAATCTCATTGATAGCCGTGACCTAGACCATTTCTGGCTTTTGCCAATCAGCCATGCTATGTCTGCCATGAAGGACTGTATCTCCCCTTTGGAACCATAAGCTGAATAAATCTTATTTTCTCCCCTCAATTTGAGTTTGAATATTCTCTCTCAGGCCAACAAATAAAAGTAACGTTACAGAAATTGATACTAGAGAAGTGGTGTATTGCTATCTGAGACTGAATATTCTATTCGGTACCAGAAAATGCTGAGACAGGTTGGTAATGAGGAGAGGACTATGTCCATTACACCATGAGACTGATAAATTATTGGAATTGTTTGTTGAGAAAAATATGGAGAACTTTGGAACTTTTGGCTAAGAAAGTGTTTGCATTTTGGAGATTGGGCACAAAGGACCATTTTAGAGAGAACTTTGTTAGAGAGTGATGCTGTTAGAAATTAGTGTGTTGGCTATTTGGAGAGAGGCAAATGGAGTGATGTATTGGCATAGAGTTTGATCAGCTTTTGTCTTCATCCTGAAAACTTGCTTGAGGTTAAATTTGAGTGCTTGACAAAAGAAATTTTAAGGCAATGAAGTCTTGGAAATATGCCATGGCTAAATTTTGGTGCTCTTGTTCAGTGTTATAAGGAAAAAGAATAAGGAGTCAGGCAGAAATAAGTAAAAACTATGAGGTTTGATGAGGAAAAATGCAACTGTACACTTGAAGAGATAAACCAGGATGAGGCAGAGAACAAAATGGCACCTATTGTTAAAGAGATTAGTTCTATTAGTGAATCAAAGCCTTCTCTGCATTTGGATAATAGAAGAGGCCCTACCCTGAGGGCAAGATCCTCTGGGAAAACTCCCACCCATAAGAATGCAAATTCTTTTGTTAGAAATAGCTGAAGGTCAGAGTTGAAAAGCAGTTGATTGTTTCTCTTAAGACTGCCCAAGAGAGATCTTTTAATTTTTTTCTAGTTACACAAGCATAATGAGTCATTGTGTTTGTCCTCCCTTTTTCCCCCTTCCCTCCCTTCCTTTTATTCTTTCTTACCCTCCCCTCCATTTATCAATCCATCTACCTCCATTGCACCCTCCTGTCTGTATGCTTCTGTGGGCTCTAGGTTTCCCTTTGGTTTGTCTGTTCTAGTATGGGCTGAGGTCTCTGTGGCAGATTAAGTTTCCCTTCCTTGGGCAGACCAGTGGATAGGGACACACTCCTTCACTTGTCTTGCCTTAGTCCCTAAGGTTCCCACTGCATATAATTATTTCTCCTTAGATCCTTGCTAATCTATGAGAGAATGTTGACATGTTAGTCACTGTGCTGTGCTGGTGAGGAGAAGTCTCATTTCACTGAGTTTCTGGATGTAGCATTCGTGCAGTGAATGGAATGTCTTAATCAGTAATCTTACTACCCCTTATTCTGAAATATTCCAGAAGAGATTTTGCCCACAGTCAACACAAAAAAGCTGACTCAACTTGAGTCAAGGAGCCTTTTCTCCAATCCAAGGCTATTCCAGAACATGTCAAAGTTATGTATGTAGTCCTGATTTTAGAGACTTCAAAGGTGCAAGCTGAGGGAATTCCTGGATTCCTCCTCCAAGATTTGAGAAAATGGCAGAATCCAAATAGTTTGCAGCAGAAAGCCTGCTGTTTAGAGACCCAAGGAGGGCATTCTGTATTGTGCAATTAAAGCCTGGTTTGCTATTGAGAAGTGAAGATGTTAGAGATGCTAGAGCCAATATGGAACATGTTAAGAAGAGCTTTATTACCTAGAAGTAGCCATCCTAAGATAGTGACGCATTCTAAAGGCAGCTGCACTAGAGGGGGATTGGAATTCTTTGGAACTGAGATAATTTCAAGGATATGTTCATCTGTTAGGCATGGGATTTGGAGATTATCCTGCTGTTTTTTGACCATGTTATGGATCCAACTTTCATGGATATGCTCCCATGTCCCCCTTCTGGACTGCGACTGTACATGTTGTCCTATTGTATGTTGAAAACATGCAACGTGTCCTTTGATTTTACAGGAGGTTTTGGACTTTAAACTTTTGGGCTGAGTTGGGATTATTGATACAGTCTATGGGACTTTTGGAATTGAACTCTGCAGTTTGCATCATCAAGTGGCATGAACCATGGGGGCCAAAGGTGCAGTGTCATGTTTTGAAGTGTGATTTGTTACCACAGGCTCATGTGCTTGAATCTAGTAGTTTGGGAAGGCCATGGTACCTTTAGGAGGTGGAATCTTGTTGGAGGAAAGCAGTAATAGGTATGGGCCTTGTGGTTTATCAGCTACACTCTGCTTCTGGAAGAAGTCTGTTCTAGCACTTGGCAGTTTCATAGCTCTTAGCCTCAAATATGACAAATATGACTAGGCCACTTCGAGCTGCTGCCAGCAAAACATGTCATTTCTAGTATAAAGGACTGTATCTCACCTCTGGAACCATAAGCTGTATGAAAGTCCTTTTTTCCTCCTAAGTTGTTTGAGCCTCAGTGTTGTCTCATAGCAACAGAAAAGAGTAACTGTTATAGGTTCTCAGTCCCATTTTTCATTTGTGTTTTCTACTTCCTAGATATTCAAATTTTTGAGTTTTTTGCATATGCTGGATGTTAGTCCTCTATCAGATAAATGGTTAGTGAAGATTTTCTCTCATTCTATGGTTTGTCTTTTTGTTTAATTAACAGTATTTTTTGTTGTATAAAAAATTTTAATTTCATGATATCCCACATGTTGAAAGTTGGTCTTACCCATGCATTGGATGTCCTTTTCAGGAAATACTGACCAAAGCTAATTAGTTCAAATGTACTCCTTACTCTTTCTTCTAGGAGTTTTATAGTCTCTGGTCTAACATTGAGGTTTTTTGAATCATTTTGTGTTAACTTTGTTGTGGGTGACAAATATAGGACCAGTACCATTTGTTGGAACAAGAGAAAAAGCATTATTTTCATTCATTCAATTGATAACTGTAAGATATATATGTATATATCTTACACATATATATACACATATATATATATATATATATATATATATATATATATGAAATGTCAAAACTTACCAGTGAATATTCATTGGCAAGCTTTGACATTCTCATTTAAAGGAAGCCATGGACAGCACAATACTAAAGCAGGTTTCTTATTTGTGTTTACAGCAAATTTTGGATAATTACTATCTAAACATATGTCCAAAAGGTGATTTAAAACTCCATCCAATATTCTATCACTAATTAAATTCTGATGTTGGGAAATAGAGTCACTCAGTCACATTTCTTATGTAACTTAAATATATAAAAGCACAAACTTAGAAAAAGGTTATAAGAGAAAACTGCATCTATTGCTACAGAGTTCATTCTATGAATGTTACCTAATGTCTGACATCCAATAAAAACATTGCAACATTTAAAATTTTGTTAATTTGTCAGTATATTTTTGATGTATTTTTAATACTCTTGCTGATACTGTCATTGGAAATATATGTCTTTATTTTTATTATACTTTATTAATGATTATAATTTAAAAATACAACAGTTAACAATATATTTATTTTAGGAAGTAGTTAAGAGATTTATTGTGCAGTTTGACTATTTAGAATTCAGTACACTATCTTTCATTCTGAGAAAATTGAGATACTTTTTGAGAATAATTGCTAATAATATCCTGCTTATTCAGAAGTAATACTATTAATCCATAATAAAATAAATATGTAAATCTAGCATCATACTATAGGATTTGAAACCATTGCAACATACAATAGAAGTTTTAGCTGTTAGTAATTTTATTCATACTTAAACTTTGCATTATTTTTTCAAAGGGTTATCTTGTAATACAATTCTGATATTTTTACATCTACACAAAATAATACATCTGTATTTTGTTATGTTAAAAGTTTTGCATGTCATAGAAAAAATCCTTAATTATAGTTCAATATTAGAGTCACTCGAATAATTGTAATTCATACCTCCAAGTGCTAGTAAGTGTCCATTGTTTCAATTCTCATGTTTTGAAACTTTCCAGATGATCACAAGGCCAAGATAACATAATAAATAGTAACTACACAGGGAAGTTACTATACACACTTAATTCTGAGGCTTCTGTAGTCTAGAGGGCACAGAACTATATAAGAGTACATTTCTCTGGCTTCCAAAAGAAAGATTTCAAAGTGATTCACACATGCACTGAGACTTACTCGATAAATCAGATTTCCATTTTCCTGCAAACACCTAAAAGGAACTTCTTAATGTACAGAAAAATTGCCCTTTAGTCCTGTTTCAGAGGTATCAGGTCATGATTGGCCAGCTCCATTGCTTTCTGAAGTATGATGAAACAAGATATCATGACATAAGAGTGTAGGGGAAGAGACTAGTCAGTCATCTTACCAGAGCTGAGAGAGGGGTGGGAGGAGGGCCAACAGAGAGAGAATGAAAGGGAGATAAAGAGTGGGAAGGTATATCTTTGAAAGGAATTTCTCTTAGTGATCCATCAGTGATCTGTCAGTGATCTGTTTTGCCAAACCAGGATCACCTCCAATTTCCATCTTTTAACAATGAAGCATTGAATCATTAATCTACCAGTGGACTAACCCAATAATGAAATCAATCAGAGTCCTCATTACCCAGCCGCCTTTCTCTGAGTGGGGTTACAGAGAACCACATCTTCAAAACCTGAGTCTTTCATAAATAAATTTTATCTTATAAACCATATCATCTTTTAAATTTCTCCAAAATGGGTGTCATTAAACAAGAAACAACAGTTTAAAAACTGTTGGTAGTAGTACATAAAAGTGTAAGAATGAATATTTGAACAAACAAAATTTCTCCCCATTTACCTTTTTAAATTTGTCTCTGCTGTTAATGACACTTCATTTGGGATTCATTCTGCAATTTAATTGAACCTGTTTCCAATGATTCAAATCCAAATTTTTCACATTATACCCCTCAACCCTCTCTCTCTGTGACACAGAATTTAAATCTCAGAAACTGGGGTTGGAGAGGTGGCTCAGGGGTTCAGCTTCTGCCTTGTAGGCGGGAGGTCCTGAGTTCGGATCCTAGAGCCCATGTATAGACGCCCGACGGAAGTGGGGGCGGCCTGCGTTTCTGGTCCTGGTAGGGCAGAGTAAACAAGGAAGTGGAGGCGGTCCATGGTGGTTACCGAATTCGTCTCTGGTTGTACACACACACACACACATACATACCCATACATGCACACATGCATACACGCACAATTGAATAAATAATAATAAAAAAAATTAAATCTGAGAAACTACCTACCCCGCTACTAGTATTCTAATTCAGTAATGGAAATTTCAGGTTCTTTTTGTTTATTCATGTGTGTTTGTGGATACGTGCATTTTTTTGTTCTAATTTTATCATAATATGCATATATATTTTGGAACAAAGAAAAGGACTGTCAACTTATGATCAAACAATAGGATATGTGAAAAAACATTTTAAATGGGATTGACTGTTATTAAAAACATCCTTTCATCCCATGTACTTTTCAATAGTTCAAAGAAAGCAGAGGAATCACACACACACACACACACACAAATATCCCCTGAATGCAGAAACATTCAGTATGATGTGCTAATGCAAAGGAGACTGCATGTTTTCTTGCCCAACACTAATCTGAAAAAAAAAAATAGTTTTGCAAGTGTGCCTAATGCTTCCCAGATGGCTCCTTGGTCATTTAATTAAAATGACTGTGAACTAGTAGAAAATGTATTTGCAGTTCTTTCTTCCACCAAAGGAACACCATGGGACTTTTCTTGCACCTTCATTTTCTATGTCCAGGTTTGTTGAGTTCCCTGCAAAAAGACAAGTAAATATAAAAGTTGATCTTCATTTCAGCCATTTATAAATCTTCTTGTTAAAAAGTAAATCATTCTAGCAATGAACAATAGTACTCATGTATTGAATATTGAGATTCTTTTTAAAACACAGGTTGCCATATTCTTTAAATATATAATAATATATTAGAAATATACACATATTAAAATATAAAATCAATTACTGATAACATGAACTTATAAATAAAACTGGAAATATTACTCAGAGGAAAGGACCTATTGTGCAAGTGCAAAGAAGGAAGTTTGGGGCCTCACAACCGTCATAAAGTAGGGACTGTATCTCAGAAGACAGGTTTATTCTCAGCACTCAGGTGGCACAGATAAATTTTCCAGGGCTAGCTAACTACCTAAACTACCATGCTGGTGACTTCTGAGTTCAATTAAGAGATCCTATCTCAGTAAGTTAGATGATAATGAAAGATATTCAACTTCAACTCTGGGTCTCCACACGGACAAACGCGCACACACACACACACACACTACACACACACTAACACACACACGTACTCATTTGGACATACAACCCTCACATGTAAAAAAAAATCTAGCAACTTTTAGCTTATTAGGACTTTATGACATTGCACAATAGTACTGATGGTATTTTCTCAATGGTTTCTAAATATTTTTTTTATTTTTTATGGTTTAAATATAAGCTGTTATTAAATACAACTCACATAAAACATAGGTATCCTTATCATTGAGCCCTGTTAATAGTTTCAGCAAAATAGTAACAGAGAAAAATGAAGTAGGCCAAGTCTGAGGAGCATGAGATCTATTTCTATGCCTAGATGCATTAGTGAAAGATTTACATATGTGGGCTAAATGGTCTGCTATTCTAGTGTGTGTCCTGTGTCCTGACATATCTCCATGTTTACCCAGAGAATGAAAGACAAGGCCTGATATTTTCTATGAATTGTGCCGTCCAAATTATAAATCCATGCTGGATTGTTCCAGATAATTTTGGTGGTCAGAGGCTTATCTTACTAAAATATATTTTATAAATAACAATCCTACTGCTAGATTCATAAGGGTGATTTTTGGAGGGGTCTCTCATTAGCATATTATAAGTCAATTTGAAAAGGTAAGCTTTTCTTTCCAAAAAAGCTGTTCTTTGAAATTTTTTTTTACATGTTGTCAAATATCATGAGTTACCCTTTCTTGATGAGCTATATATACCTTTCTTTATAGTTTCTAGAACAGTAGCTATTCAATATGGGACAAAACAGAACAAAAAATATCCTCTGATAAAAACACAAAATAAATCAATTCACTATTATAAATGATATCTACTATCATATTAAGGTTTATCATGCAGATTCTTTCTGAGAATTTTACTGCAAAGGATTTACAAGTTTCCTATAATTTTCATTTGAGATCAAATTATCTGTTGCTGCATGTGGAAAGTTCATTAATTGATTTCTTCATGTTGAATTTACCTGGACATTTTTGAAAAATTGCAATTGTCCACATTGACTTATCATTTCAATTTATTTTAGTAAATTGTTAATATCTTAGGATTAGAATTAGTCAACTGTACAATGTCTTTCAATGGGATCTGCCTCCTATACTTATGATGAGTGTGAGTTGTGTTTGGAGAAAGGAACACCACAAAAGAATGCTGCTGGAGTCACATAATTTCAATGGGGAATTATTGTCATTTTGTGTTCTCTTAAATGATCATGTGGTCATTCTTGAATCAGAAAATGTTTACTATTTTTGTCTAACTTACTCTTTTTCTTGTTTCCTTCAAGTTTGGCAAAGACTCACTAAATGTAACCTACACTTACCACATAAATTGTGCTGATTCATCTCTTAGAACAAATCCATTTACATAGATTATTTTTTTAATTTGCCTTTAACTCTTCTCTCTCATTCATCTATTTGTCATATTCTATTTGTATACTATTATAGGTACTTATAATTTGATTGCAATCTATACTATCTCTTTTTTTTGTTTATATTGTGTAAACATTAGCCATTCTGAAATCTTTCTCATGCCTCTTGTACCTGGATTCAAAACCACCCTCCTCCCAAAATTGTTTCTTCATTGTTTATGTCTATATTTTTAGAGCATCCTGGTGTGTATGTGTATGTGCATATATATGCCTGTGTATTTGTGTGTGTGTGTGTGTGTGTGTAAATAGCCACTATGTGTGCCTTCAGAGGTCCAAGGAAACTCAGGAAACATCCTAGATTGCTAAACATCCTTATTTTAAAGCACTATAAGATGGTGTTGGATCTTGAATATTTATCTACTGAAGTCTAAAATCACTTATTTCTTTCAGAATTCCTGAATACTTTTGCTAGAGAATACTATTAAAAACAATGCTCTGATAGAAGCCCATCAATCTTGGTGCTCATTAATTTGTACTTTTTCAGAAGGCATGCAGATACACAGAAATGTAGATTTTGGTAGTATAATAGTTCTGTTTATATTAACTTTAAATGTGTGGTCATATTAATGTATACAAATATAATCTCTGAACATAGGACCTTTCCATTGGTTATTTGCCTATTTTCACTTGATTACTGATGACCCTTTATCTAACTTATTTGATGTGACATATTTTCAGATTTCGTGGCCAATTTTTAAAATTTACTTGGTTGTTTTTTAAGGTTTAAAAGCTCATTAGACATTGCAGATAGAAATTATCAAACAATATGTGGCTTGTTATTTTAATATAATATATAAGGTATTTGTAATTACACTTTTCTCATAGTTAGATATAGATATCAACTTGACAGTTGAAGGTTTGAGTTATGGCATATTCGTACAGAATGCACAGAGCAAACCTGCAGAAGATTGTGTAGTTAATAGGTTCAGCCCATGGTGGATGAGACTAGTCCCCAGGGAGGTGAATATAATGGAGATAACTTTTTGAAAAAATGGACATCTTTCTGTATACTTGGCCAGACAAGCTGATCTGGCAAATAAGGATTTTCCCTCTCTTAGTGTTATGTGGATATAGTCCAGCCAGTCCACTCAGACTCATGGTGACGGTGCAAGTTCTCCTGCAAAGCTGGACTAAGAAATGTTAACGGACAATCATAAGACAAAATAAACACCTTGCTCCCTTATGTGGTTTTATCATGATTTTATAAAAAAAAAACCATAGAAGCACCCTGGTACAACTTTCAAACATACTATAATTACTCCTCTGTAATATGACACTGAGTGAAGATGAACAATGTGTGAGCAATGAAGAAAGCAGAATATTGTGAAATTGTGAATATTATTTTGTGTTGATTTTTAAACACAGATGACTTATATTTTCCATATTGTACAATCTGCAGATCTCTTATGAAGTAGTTCATGACCCAAATGAAGACAATTTTCATCCTCCTTGATAATATCATAGTTCTTTTTTTTTTGGTTTGAGGCCTGCTGAGAATTACAACAATAACTGAACACTTAAATCAGAGCATCAAAGGCATTGTGTCAATTTTACTTTTCAAAATTCACCTCTTTCAATTTCACTCATTAACTAGGTTTGAAAGGATGATAAGTCCATTCTATTACTTCTAGCACTTTGGCCATATAAATATATATATAGTTATGTATATAACTATATATAGTTGGCTATATATATATATATATATATATATATAGTGTTGTACTCAGATTTTTTTTCATGTAAGCATGTATGTGGTGTGTGTGTGTGTGTGTGTGTGTGTGTGTGTGTGTATGAATAACAGTGAACTTGTGTACATGCATCTGTGGAGGCCCAAGGGTCATGTTGAGAATCGTCCTGGATTATCCTTTAATCTCATTGATTACTCTGGAGATTGCCAGACTTTGTTTTCCAAGGCTGGAAAAACAGCCACCACCATATCTGCGTGGCCTTTTTATGTGAGTGTGTGGGTATTAAATTCAGTTTTTCTTTTAAAGAGCTCTAAGCAATGCCACTGAGTCCTTACATCTCATCAGAGAGGAGGACCCAGAGGGAAGTTTGACATACATACTAAAGGATGCTCCAGGAAAGGGGGGGAGGGGACACTGGGAGAAAGGGAGGGAGAGGGGAAAGGAAAGGGAAAAGGTGGGGAGGGAGCAAGGAAATCCAGGTTGAGGGAGGGAGGGCAATGGGGTACTTATCAACTTTGTATGAGTGGAAGAAATAAAAAAATAAAAAAAAATAAAATAAAAAATAAAAAAAAGAATTCAAAATAGCGAATTTCTGTACTTTAAAAAATAAAAATAAATAAATAAATTCAGTTATTTTTTGATTGTGAGGCAAAGACTTTAACCACTGACCCATTTCCAGTTTTTATATTTCACTGTGTCATGATTAAATTTATTTACCTTATAAAAATTATATCTGAAAACAAACAATAGATTGTCTTCATATAGGACATAATCTTCCTAATAAAGAACAACATTGTTTTCATTATGTTATCACAACTTAATATCTTTTTTTATTTATATTTTTTTTCCCCCCAATCAAGTCCATATATACCCTGGTCCTCTCTCTCCTTCTACCCCTTCTCCATCTCCCTTTACCTCTTTCCCCCTTTTCCTCTTCCTTTCACTCCCCTTCCTTCCCCTTCTCCAAGTACTTCCCCCTGACCCCTCCCATCAACTGGAGCATCCTTCTTCTGTGTGAATGCCAAACCTCTGAGTCCTCCATACTAGTGAGGTTCAAGGACTCAGTGGCATAGCCCAGAACGCTTTCTTGGGCTCACTGCTAGTATGGGAACTCTATTATGACTGTTAATTATCATGAGTATTACTCCCTTGCCTCTAAGGATTCTACTGCCTGTAATTCATGCTGGACTTTGGGGGTCATTAACATGTCTGTCATTGTGCAGGTTATGCAAAGTCTGATTATGGCTACTGCATCCTTAACTTGGGTGGAGTATCTTGCATATCATTGGTCTTTCCCATTTTTAGGGTCTTACAATCTTGCTGCCCCTCTTCCATAAGTTTCCCTGAGCTTAGGATGGGTAAAGATTTACTTACATGCAATACTTGATGGTGACCTATTTCCTCTACTGAAACATGATCCCCACTCTCCTTTTTTTCTGGGGGAGCTCTTCTTCCCCTTCCCTCCTGTTTATAAAATTTGTGATTTATCTATGAATATATCATTACACAACTTAATATTTTAAGGTAGATATATTTAAAGAAAATTACACTGTTGAGAAGTTACAATTCTATGCATGTGCAATTTTAATTGTTGCATATATCTAGATTTTCATAAGCTAGCTAGCTTCCCTTGACTGTTCCCATGATTTTAAGTCAGAGATTGCTAAAATCTGCTAATGTAAAACAATATTTTTTTGTGCAAGCTCTATGATGTCACATTTATGTTTGTGGGGTTTAGGAATTCTATGTACTGTATAATGTTGTAAAGCCTACTTTTGTTTTAGGTTTTTCTTTGATGTAATATTTAAAAAAAACAAACTAATAACAGTATCTTAATTCAATGTGTAAGTTGAAGATAAGATATTTAAAATGCTGAATTATTTTGCAACTATTTTGAACATTATTCTTGTTCTTTTATCAAACAAGTCATATTTTCCAGTGCATGAAGAGTACCATTTCCTACAAACCTGAAGAAATTTCTTTCAGTGATCTGACATTTGTGAGAGAAACAAAGTAAGCAAGGGTTAGATTAGAAAGTCTGAAAAAGTTTGTGTCTTCTGTTCAGCTGTCAGGTCTCGTACAGAAGATAAAAGTCCTTGAGCATCGTTCAAAAGATGTTTTCTGGTGTTCAAACTTATCCTTTGACTGTTTGCTAATGATCTCTATTTCTTTCATTGCTCCTCTTTAAGATTTCAATTCACCTTGGCCATTACTGGCAAATAATGCTGTCTTTGCAGGTACTAGTCATTCAATATTTTCAAAGTCATGAATTCTGTGCGTGAAAGAGCACTCGGTTCCATTAGTATATAAGCCTGCACCAATTAAGTTTCTTTTTCATACTATGAATTATCCAAACCTCAATAGTAGTTAAGACAGCATATTATTTTTCTAAAGGCAATTTATTCAATCTTTCCCAAAACTCATATTATAGTGTATTTCTCAGAAATATCCTGGCATAACTTATTTCTGTTTGACACTAAGCTGAACCTAAGAAATGATTACTGTAGAAATACCTGCATTGGAGTGAATGATTGTAAAGGGGGTAAAAATGAAGGAACCAGAAAAAGCAGTGGCAGGAATGCTGTGAGGACTTCAGATGTGACTGAAACTTATTTACAAGGAAAAAGGCATGAGAAGTATGAAAAATTTTGGTCTAATCTACAGGAGTCCTCGGAGTAGTATGAGGTTGTGCTGAGTCACTCGCTAAACCAGAGATTGGGAGAAATTTGAGCTCACCAGGAAGA
This sequence comes from Typhlomys cinereus, assembly GCA_023101885.1. NCBI lineage: Eukaryota > Metazoa > Chordata > Mammalia > Rodentia > Platacanthomyidae > Typhlomys > Typhlomys cinereus. Next base: position 4,530,632 of record JALPQD010000020.1, read on the forward strand.
AGGAACTGTGATTCCAAGGAAGTTACTGGTGTTCTTAGCACATTATACTTTCGTCAGCTAAATGATCACAAATTTTCAGGCTACCAGTTTTGGAAGTGAATTCTAATGACATCAGCCGGTTATGCTATAAATGGATTAATAAATTATCAGTGAAAATTTATACTTCAATATTATCATAAAATGAAAAATTATTAATAAGCATGTATAATATAGAATATTATAAAGTTCTTTGTAGAAACTATTCTCATAAGGGAATTTGTTAATTACTACCATCTGACATTTAGTCATATCTTGAAATGATAAAAGGCTGGCTTCTCTACCCTATAGATCCATATTATAGCATCTTATGTCTTTATTATTTTTTACTATTCTTTAAAAATTCATATATCTGATTCACTGTTCTCAAAAGTGAGCCAAAAAAAGCAAATTAGCCCACACACTTAGAAACAGAGTAACTCTTCAAAAGCAGTATGAATTTGTAGCATTTTGATACCTTAACTTGAAATTGCAAACTGCTATGCCAAGCTTTTTTTAATGGTTTGGTCATTCCTTTAATTTATGTCTTAATTATCTTAGTAACTGTGAAATGATTTTCAGTTGTAATCTGGATTATATTTTATTGTTTTCACTGATACAACTCTTCTTTGAATATGATTATTGATAGTCTATACATGCATTTAAGAAATGGTTATTTTCTCTTTTTCCTATTTTAATAAACTATTTGTTTTTTCTTCATTTTTATTTTTTGTATTCATGGTACACAATAAAAAGTTTTTAATGACATACATGAATGTCTACATATGTTATTATAATTTTTGTGTGTACAAGTACATGCTTGTCATGGCATGCATAAGACTTCAGAGAACAACTTTGTGATCTTGGGTCTCTCATCCACTATTACATAGGTTCCAAGAATGAAACTTAGGTCATCAGGCTTGTGAAGATGCACATTAACCCACCAAATCATCTTACCACTCCATTGATTCACATTTGATCATATTCACCTCATTGCCCTGCCCTGGTCAGATCCCCACAGCCTACTTATTCCAAGTTGTTTCCTGTATACATTCATTTTTTTACTTTTTATCTCCATTCACATATGAAAAATATTTCTTCCTCTGATTCTGATGTGGTTTGATTTCCTTCTAATCTCTTACATATTGCATTCTTTCTTAACCCCCTTCCATCATATCTTTGTTCCTCAAAGGACTTGGAAAACACAGATATAAGCTAAGCATATAAAAGTAACTTATTCTCAGAATTTTGGACAACTGTGTCTCTGCTTTAGATGCTGCTCACCAAAAAAGTTGTTTCTCTGACCAAGGCTAATAACAGAACAATTATATATATATAATAAGAATATAGTTTGACAATATGTCAGTTCAAGATAATAGTTAAGCTTCCAGTAAGAGCCAATAATGCCCCTTAGCCATGAGCATTTTGGACAGTGACGACTATCTTCTTTCTGAGATGACCTCAGTTCAATCATCAAGAGATTGATCATACTCATAATCATACTACTCTTGCTCCAGAGGACACATCTTGCCTACTAATTCAATATCATAACATTAATAGTATACAGATGGGTGAGACTCTCTGAATTTTCTTCCTTAGCAACCTCCATAACATCTTCTATGAATGCTATGAAAACTGCCAGAGAGAAAGTTTCTAGTTCATTTCTCACATGATTTCTCTGTGTTTTATTACAATAGTCTATGGAATTATTCAACATATTAGTCTATAGGGGACACTGTTTATTACTGAAACTGTAAAGCTCAACTAATGGTTTCCAAAAATTAGAGCTATCTTAAAATATAAATTAAAGTAATTCCTACTCCAAGAGTCCCGTTAGTTTTTAGAGTTCTAATATTGTTCAAAATTCAAATTAAAATCCCTTCTGAATTCCATAGAGTAATTCCATAGAGTCCATATTTTTAGCACAAATTGAATAGGATAATGAAAGTATGGGTCAAAACAAACTATGGGCTCTTATGATCATGTTTTTTGTAGCCCCAATGACTTCTCCCTAAGATAATTATGCTCAATGCCTATGTGTTTCCTTAGTGAACATTACAAGTTCTCCAGATCAAAACGTCTTGGAGTATTTTTTGTTTTAGTCTTGATGCTCCCAGCTTCCAGAATCACCATCTCAAAAGCTGATTCTAGTGACCTTGACTTGTCATACATTGTTTGTCTTTGGTCAGCCTTCCTACAGCCAAAATCTGTGTGGAATTCTCTACAACACCATGTTTCTTGTATCCTGTTTGATTGTAAAATCAAGATCATGTGAATCATATCAAGTTCTAACAGCTCTGGCAAGTGCTTGGTTCACTTGAACCATGAATGAGTGGCCTTCGAGTGCCTGAGCTCATAAAAGATACAACACAAATCCTGAAAAGGGTTTCTCAAAGGTGACCTTTGAGGATGTCTTCTCAGATAAAAGACTAACAAATGATTGAGGCAACTGAGTCTGTATATGTGAAATGTGACCAATTCCTTATATGCCCTTAAGGAATTATTTCTATTGCTTCAGCACAAAAATTGCTGATTTCTTTTTAATGATACAAATCTCCTAAATAATCACAAATACCTTATTCACAAATTTAAATTCATTCCTGTTTATGGCATAAAGCATATTTTGCAGATATCTTTGGCTCTTCACTTTGATCCTATTTCTTACTATAAACTTGGGTAAAAGCAGCCATCTTGAAATTTGTTTCACTGCATAAATCAAGCAATGTACTGCTCAGTATTTCCTAGAGGAACAGAACTAATAGAATAAATGTGCATGCACACACACACACACACACACACACACACACATTCACAAACAAAGGAATTCTCTAGACAAATACAATAAATTCAGGGTAGTAAAACTGCATTACTTATTTTGTCATTATTATGACCAAATATATTACAGGAAAAATTTTAAGAAAGGAAGGGTTTATTTTGGCTTGAAAATTCAAATCCTGAAGGAGAGAATCAAGGGACATGGGAGGAAGCCATGACAGGAAGCATAGAAGTCTGATTGGACACATTACATTGACAGTCAGCAAATAGCCCATTAGAAGTATAACTAGACTATAAAACCTGAAAGATCAAGACAAATGTCCTGTCTTTTCCAGAAAGACTTCATTTCCTAAAGATTTCATAATTTTCCAAAATAGCACATCTACTGAATGGACAAGTATTCAAACATATGAAACTGTTGAAGACATTTCATTTTCAAACCATATTATCAATAATAGTCTCCTGCACATTAGACAATATGAGATTCCTGTAGCAGGTCAATCATAAAACTAAATGTCCCAATAATCCCAATACAGAATGAAGACATGAAAAATTCTTGGAGAATCACTGTGAGGGTGACTACTTGGATTTACTATAAATGTTAAAAATGCTTAGACATGGTTTTAGTGATAAAATAATGCAATTATCTGCTATGCATACATGTAAGATGTGTGAAATTACAAAAAATATCTGTTAGAGATAACTATCCATTTTATAGTTCAAACTTAAATTTCATATATTCTTACCCAAATAATTACTTTCTAAGAAAATAAATGATTAGATAATATTTTATTAATATATACAAATTTTCTGAATTTACCTAACAAAGAGAAATAAGATTTAACTATTGCATTTTTGCATATTTTTCTTTTTTCTACAGTTATAGATACTTTGTAACATATTGTAAAAATTCATATTGCTCATTTTTAAAAAAAAAACATCATTGGAATTCAAGAATATTAAAAATTTTTATAATTTTTAACACTCATAATGAGTGATTTGTAATATATGTGCAAAGTTATACTGCCTATTCTCTGTACACTGCCCATTCAAATTGTTTGCATATTTTTAAAAATAGTGTCAGTACCACATGATGTTTTCAGTAAATGCAGAAAAGATTTTTGACAAGATCCAATATCCTTTTATGATCAAAGCTCTAGAGACAACTGGAATGGAAAGAACTTATATCAACATAATAAAAGCTGTTTTTAGACAAGCCAACAGCAAGAATTATAATAAACAGGGAAAAACTTGAAGCACTCACATGTAGATCAGAAAGTAAACAAGGCTATTCACTCTCACCACTTCTAGGGGAAGAGGGAGAGTGCAATGGTGGACAATGGAGGAGAAGAGGAGGGAGCAAGGGGATGGAGGTACCTATCGAGTTTGTATGATTAGGAAAAAAAATAAAATGTGGGAAAAAATAATATTGTACTTGAAGTCTTAGCTAGAGCCATAAGACAAGAAAGGGAGATAAAAGGGATTCAAATCAGAAAACAAGAAGTAAAGATATCTCCATTTGCAGATGACATGATCTTACCTGAAAGAACCTAAAATCTCCACCAGAAACTCCTGAAATTTAGCAGAGTGGCAGCTTACAAAATAATGTGCAAAATCAGTGGACTTCGTATACACCAAGGATGAAAAAAGTGAAAAAGTGAAAAAAGTCCTAAGAGAAACAATCCCACTTACTCCTAAAAAAATGAAACACCTTGGTATAAATCTAACCAAAGAAGTGAAAAAACTTTATAATTGCAAAAGAAAATCAACAAACCATAATCCAAAACTTCAGAGACTCTATATCAACCACCTGGAACTAGGCCAGCCTAATCTCTCCCCATCCTGAAGCTCAGGGACATTCGTGGAGGAGGGGGTGGTAAGATTGTAAGACCACAAGGATAGGAGGAGCAATGATATACAAGATACTCCACACAAGTTAGGGCTGAAGCAATCATAATTGGATTTTGCATGCCCTGCGCAATGTCCAACACACTATTGACCCCACAAAGTCTAGCATTTGCTAAAGGCACCAAGATCCTTGGAGGCAAGGGATTGACAGCCTCAGTAGTGTTCCTATGCTTAAGGGGAACACAGGAAAGGGTTCAGGGAAATGCCACTGGGTCCTTGTACGTCATTGGAGAGGAGGGCCCAGAGGAGAGTCTGGCATGCACATTAAAGGATTCTCCGGGGATGGGGGGGTGAGGCAATGGAGGATGGGGAGGGAGGGGTGAGGGGAGGGGAAACAGGGGGGTCAGGGGAAGGAGGAGGGAGGGAAGGAAGCAGTGTACCTACTAAGTTTGTATGAGCGGAAATAATAATAAAAAATGTTAAAAAAAAGAAAACTTTAAAACCCTAATGAATGAAATTAAAGACACCAGAAAGTGGAAAAACCTCCTGTGCTACTGGATTGACAGAATTAAATGTCATAAAAATGACCATCCTATCAAAAGCAACATGCAGATTCTATGCTATACCAATCAAAATCCCAAAGCAATTATTTAAAGAAATTGACCAAACAATCTCAAAATTCATATGGAAGCACAAAAGGCACAGGATAACATAAACAATCCTAAGTAACAAAAATACTGCTGGAGGTATCACCATACCAAACCTTAATCTACACTACAAATACATAGTAATAAAAACAGCCCAGTACTAGCTCAAAAATAGATACATAGATCAATGGATAAGAATGGAAGACCTAGATATCAGACCAGACAATTATAGCCATGTGATCTTTGACAAAAGGACCCACAAATTTCAATGGAAAAAGAACAGCACCTTCAACAAGTGGTGCTGGCAAAACTGGATATCTGCACATGGAAGATTAAAACTGGACCTATACTTGTCACCATGTACATGTAACATGTACAAATATCAACTTCACCATGTACTGTGTACAAATATCAACTTCAAATGGATCAAGAACCTTAATATTAGGCCAGAGATTATAAAAACCCTAGGTAAAAGGGTAGAGAACTCCCTCAAAGGGATTGGGCTAGGCCAACATTTCCTAAATGGAAAAATGAGTAGTGTAGGCACTAGAACCAGCACTAAATAAATGAGATCTAATGAAATTAAAGAGCTTCTGTTCAGCAAATGGGAGAAAAATCTTAACTAACCATAGAATGGGGGAAAATCTTAACTAATCACACATCTGATAGGGCTCTATTATCCAGAGCGCCAAGAACTTAAAAAACTAAACACCAAGGAGATAAATGACCCAATTACAAAATGGGCCTTGGAACTCAAAAGAAATTTTTTCCAGGGACAAAATTGAAATGTCTGAAAAATAGTTTAAAAAATGTTCCAAAATGTTTCCCATGCAAATCAACACTATCCTGAGATATCATCTCACATGATTAGGATGGCAAAAAAGCATAATACAAACAAGAGCAAATGTTGGAGAGGATGTGGAAAGAGGGAACTCATGCATTGGTGGTGGGAATGCAGGCTTATACAACCATTCTGGAGAACAGAATGGCAATTTCTAAAAATGTTAAGGATTGAAATGCTATATGATCCTGCTATGCCACTACTGGAACTAATTCTCCAAAATGTAGCAATTCACTACATTCACAGGAGCACAACCATGTTCAATCCAGCACTATTTAATAGCAAAGTCATGGAATCAACCCAAATGCCCAATAAGTATATTTATAAATGAAATACTACTCAGCCATCAAAAAAAGATGATTTAATGAAATTTGCCAGGAAATAGATGGAACTAGAAGAAAATATATTGAGTGAATTATCCCAGACACAGAAAGTTAGACAGCATATGTCCTTCCTAATAAGTGGATCCTAGTACCAAACCTACTTAATGAGATATTCAAAAGTAAATGTCTGTAATACCCACTGTAATTGCAAAGGATTTTAAGTAGGAGGAAAAGGGAAAGAAGATCTCAAAAGAAAGGAAACAAAAAGACAGTTCAATAAAGAAATTAGGTCATGGTCATGTATTGCAGGTAAGTAGCTGGACATCTGATGCGGGTCATTTGCACTTCCCTTCCTATTCTTGGTACTGAACAGGTTTGATCTCCCTAGTCAGGGAAAGTATAGGGACTGGCCGTTAGTGGGTAACTAATCAGCAAACAGGAGACTCACCCTTCTCACTGCTGTTTCCTACTCTTATTTTCCATCTAACTTTGAGTCTCTAATTATATTAAGATATTTGTTTAAATAGTCTTTTATCTTTGGTTAGGAGATGACCTGGACAACCAATCAGGATGCAGCCGAGTTAGTGCAGGAACAACAACACTGCAAACAACAAACCATAATTAAGAACCCTAAAGACCCTACCTACAATATTCACCCAGAACCAGACCAGTCAAATTTCTCTCTCCCCATCCCAAAGCTCAGGAAACTTTGCAGAAGAGGAAACAGTGAGAGTGTAAGACGCTAAAGATGGAGAGCACCACTCCTATACAAGATACTCCACACAAGTCAGGGCTGTGCAGCCAGGATACAGTCACAATGTGATTGGACCTTCCCTGACCTGCATAATGGCTGACATATCAACAACCCCCTAAAGTATAGCATGGATCACAGAGAACATGGCTTCACGAAGTAGGGTCCTTAGAAACAAGGGGTTAAACAACATAATAGAGTTACCATGCTAGTGGGCAGCCCAAGAAGGAGCCCAACACAAGCTATGCCACTGAATCCTAAATCCTCATTAGTATAGAGGCCTCAGAGAGAAATTCAGGGCCCATATAAACAAATGTTCTGGAGAATAGGAGGGAGAAGGCATGAAGCACCAAGAGAGGAAGAGGGAAGGAAAAGTGATGAGAGAGAAGAAGGAGAGAGTGGGAAGGGAGGGAGAGTGGAATGGAGGGGCAACAGAGGGGAAGAGAACTGGGAGGGAGAAAAAAGGATATACCTCTTGAGCCTATATAACTAGACAAAATAGTAATAAACAAACAAACAAAAATAGCGTCAATATTCTCTATTTTCAAATTTCTAGTGCTCTCATTAAACTACTAAAGATCTCATCCAGATTTTTGTTAGCAAATTCAAAGCTGCCTTTTGTATGAGGAAGTTAATCATAGCCATTCTGCACCAATTCAATTTGATAAGTATTCATATGCACTTACCATGCATGGAGACACTTCTGATCCAGCACTTAAGAAAATGAACTCAGTAGTGGGAAAATCAGTTTTAGACATAACACACACTGATTGCAAAGACTTTTATACTAGAATTAGAATGAGGTTTTTATCCACAAAGAGAACCTTGAGTTAATGGAATATAAAGAATGAGAGGCCTTGGGGAAAGATATTGTTCACATCTGATATGCCATTAAGAGATTAGATGCTTTTTAAGCTGCCACAAGAAAAGTCCAATGATACAATTTCATGATAGTAATGGGAAATGATTTTTTTAAAAAAAATCTTCCACAGAATCACTCAGCATAATGCCATTGATTAAAGAATGACTGGAAACAAATTATACCCCAATGTCTGATAACATCCACTCGACTATCTTAACCTTCTGTGAAAAAAATATATTTGCTTACAGTATAATAGAACCTTCTGTATAGTGAATTTCAAGAAAGCTAAATTGATTCAGGGAATAGAGATGATGATTGAGTTGTAATTTTTGAGGATATTCTTCTCTTTGAGAATATTACTTCTCCATAAGTAAAAGTAATACTTAGATTTTTCAAAAACCACTGAAAACAGTTCTTGATAGAAACAACACTCTGGGATTCAAAAGAAGGCTTAAGCTTTAGAAGCAGGAACAGTGGCCAATATATTAACTGAGAACACTTATGAAAGTGTTCACAGATGTATTGAAGCAAAAAGAATAATAGATTCACTTATGAAGTTCAAACAGCTAAAGTTAGTGTTATTATTTTCCAAATATATACCTAATTTCATAGCAGTGAACTTCATTTTCATAAATGGCATTGAAGCACATCTTAGAACACAGATCCTAGAGAGCACATTAAGGGGGAAGAGATTTAAAACTATGAAGAGAACTAGTCAAGGATGCATGTAGAAAGTTGAAATATCTCAGGGCTGGAAAGATGGGTCAGGGGTTAAGCCTCTGCCTTGCAGGCGGAAGGTCCTGAGTTCGATCCTAGACCCCACATATAGACACTGGGTGGAAGCAGCTGCGGCATGTATTTATGGTCCTGTTAGTGCGGAGCCTGTGAATCCCCCGGCAGAGTAAACAAGGAAGAGATGGAGGTGTCCATGGTGGTTCTCGAATTCACCCATGGATCTACACACACACACACACATACACACACATATGCACACATGCACATATGCACAATAAATAATAAAAAATAAATAAAAAAAGAAAGTTGAAATATCAGGTTATATTTTATTCTGCGTTAAATAAGAGAAAACTCAAAGCTTACTGTTGATTTTCAAACTTCCTGGTTAATTAGTCAAAAAGTTTTGTTGTGTATGAAAATGACTTTTGGTACTTGCCTTGCTTCAGCAAGTCTCTGCCTCACAAACAGGCACTGCTTTCTCAGGTAATATCATTTGCTACGTATTCACACATGTGAGCCTATTGAAGAGAATCACATTCGAACTGTGATATTTTACCCTTTGCTGCCTGCCATAAGCTTGTGGCACCTCATAACACAAACAGCATTCTATATTTTGAAATTCAATGCAGTCTATTAATTGTGGCCTCCTGTAAATTCATGAACAAGTTACATACTTCCAACATACAATGACAATGTATAAACCCAAATTTCAAAATGGAGAAATGGGGATTATACAGGAACAATTAGAAAATAACAGTTTGAAAACCTGCAGGACAAATCTATTAGTTCCAAGTTTAGTACATGACCCCCCTATTTAAATTATCTCTGAAACTATGAAGAAGGAACATAAAACTTCCTCCATTTTCTATCCTGAGTTGTCCCACAATGCTTACCAGGAATGAGCATCAGACAGAAGCTGACGAATAGAGAGTTGATCTATTCAGTGGTCCTCAGATTACACACGGGGAGAAAGATTTAGTGAGCCATTTTTCAAAACAGGCTTTCATACAGAAAAAAAAAATCACATTTTGGGTTTTTTTTGGGGGGGTACCTTCAGGTTGCCTAAGCTAAGTAGAATGTACAGAAGACAAGATAAGCAGTTTATTGCATCATGAGAATTTCCTGATGTTTTAAAAAGGCAATTTCAGGATCAATCAGCCAACCAATATCATTAGATTAAACCCACACATCTGCCCATGAATTTCCAGGTTGAAATTCTTCATCTAGGTCTCATGCGTTAAGTTCATACTACGAGATGAATTTCCTTTTGTTCATCAACTTGTTACAGAAGACTGGAGAAATCATGCTAGATGATAACATTGTTGTCAAGTTCTACTGTAACTTCCAGGTCAAGATTGAACTCATGGAAACAGCTTTTTATGCCAATACTGGGGAAAATTTTATTCTTGCTCTCTCTGCCTTCATAAGTGCTGTGGAAAACTCTCCAGCCTCATGCCTTCTGTTATGTGATTTTTGCCATAATGGATTTTTATCAACTCTATAGCAACAAGGCTATAGAGCCCTTATCTTAGGTTCTGTCCTTTCCAAAGAATTTGTATTCTTGTTGGATTTGAGATTTCCTTCAGTGCTTTGCCTTAAAGGGAGATCTTTTTATTATTTCAGTGAAGGTAGATTTGAATCATTAATTGGGCTGATTTTTTAAGCAACAATTATAAATGTTGTTGTCTGCCTGTTGCCTTGAAATTCAGGCATACTTTGAAAATATGGTCAAAATGCAGCCAAACTCTGTGCAACCCTTGATTCACCCCTAATTCAATTTCCAAAAGTCTTTTTTTCACAACTGGACCATCATAAGCTTGGCCTTAAATGCCAGAGTATGTTTCTCAGTATTTGTTTTTAGTTTAGTTTCTAAACCAATCTTTGTTCTCATCTGCGTCATCATAAATTGGGCCTGAACTGTCATACAGTATCTCTCAGCATTAGCCTATTCAAAGCTCCAATTAACCCATTAAATGCTTATTAAGCTCGTTCTCCAATGCACAATGTCTTTCTTAACACGAATTCCAAATTTCATATCTGAACCACCAAACAGTTCCAGATGCACATCAGCCATACCATGGCAATGACCATATTTCTCTAAAACAAATTCCCTTTCTTTCATAGTAACCCTTTACTTTTTGGTACCAAATTGTCTTAGTCTCACTGCAAAAGTCTACTTCTCAGTACTAATTTCCGTAGTTGTTACTTTTTTTTTTTCTGTGAGACAACTGTCATATGCACTTTAAAGGAGAAAAGTAGATTTATTTGCCTTGTTGCTATAGAGTTGACATAAATCCATTATGACAAAAATCCCATAACAGAAGGCATGAGGTTGGTGAGTTTTCCACAGCACTCATGAAGGCAGAGAGAGCAAGAACAAAATCTATTGTGCTGTTTTTACATGAGGGACATGAGCATCCATTTACTTGTTCTCTACTGGGTTTTGGAAGCAATTTCTTGTATATCTTGACTAACAATTTTATATATATATATATATTCAGCACACAGGCTCATGCACACAGTCGTATAGATACATACTGTGATAAATAATGAAAAAATTATAATGGCAATGAGATTCCTCATTGGTGTAATTAGTACCATTATTGTTTCCATGTTTTTATCAATGTCTTCTTCAACTATACAATCCTTTTGTTCTAATAACCACGTGGGTTATTATTCTCTCTCTCTCTCTACCATTAAATTTAATAAGAGTCATCTGCATGGCCCTCAGCCTGGCTTTCTATGCACATGTTATATGAACCTTAAGTTGGATGGTGGTATATAAATACAATTAAGAATTAAAATTCAAGATATAAGATTTTAATATTCCATTGATTCAATTTTTGAGTTATCTGAAAAATTCTTTATTTGAGAGAATATAGGTAATGTATGAAGTAATTTAATAGATATTGAGTAACAATTTTGTGTAAAAGGCATTATACTTGTACATATTAGACTTGATATATCAGTGAAAATCATAATGCATTTATTAAATCTTTTAAACAACTTTATAAAATTTTACTACTAAACATCTTGTTCTCCAAGAATCCTGACAAATTTGATAACTACATGTTATCTCTGTGTAAGACCCCAGTAAAGTATCTAGGGAATAAGAAAGTACATTTTGTTTATCAGTTATATTTAAGTATTCTTGCTCTTTTTTCTGATCTTCAACCTAGAAAATAAATTCCCTGGCTATAAATTCACAATAATAGTAATTTTATTCCAAGGTCTTGAATTATTAGAGTCATGTAGCATATTTTAGAGATTTTATTTATACACATTTAGGGGTATACAGATATATTCATAGTTTTCATCCCTTATTACCCAATCTTAATTTTTTATCCATTCCATGCCTTCTTCCCCCATCTATGTCCCTTCTGCTTCCATATTTTCTGATCAGTTATGATTTATTAAGTCCCATTTGGCTTCCTGTTAAGGACACATATCTGGATATTAGCCAGTGTGAGAACAATATGCCAATGGACATATTTCTGGGAAGAATTGTTCCAATTCTCTACCATTCAGTTTTAAACCTCTTTAGTCTCTGAGGGAGATGTGGTGTTTCCTGACATATTTCCCCTTCCACGATGAAAAATAGATAGACCATTAAAGTAACACAGACAGACAGTTTCTTCCAGGCAGGAATTTGGTCTCTGCAACCATGAACTTACAGAAGCTGGATATACTTCCAAAAGAAAAAAATTTAAGTCACTTCTGTGGAAGTCATTTGGCCTCTGATCAATCAACTTTCTAATAAAATCCCATTTAAATAAAAGTTGTTTTATTTTGTGTAACTAAAATGCTACGTGTATTGAATTTGTGCAAATTTTAGGGGCTTGACTCAAAGATTTTATCTGAATTAGTCTGACAACTTTAAAAGAAAGCAGTCATTAAGGAGAGATGAATGTTCTCAGTCATGGATTTCTTGTAATTACAGTGATATAATTGCATGATTGGTCTTTTCCAAAACTAAAGTGGAAGAAGATATTTTTGTTAGAAAGAAGCTGTCATTAATAGTGTACTGTCCTTTGATGAATTCAAAGATAGTATATTGAAACATCCCAGTGACAACAACATATCTTTAAAGTTGTCAAAGATTGAAATATCACTAATTATGTCCATATATTTTTTGATAGAGGCTCAAAGAACTGAAACAAAGGGAATTTGCTCGAAATGTAGCATCCAAATCCAGAAAGGATGAAAGAAAACAGGAAAAGGCCCTCCAGCGTCTGCACAAGCTGGCTGAGCTAAGAAAGGAAACTGTGTGGTGAGTACGTATGAAATGTTAAGTTTTCTTAAAATGCAGCTAAAAATTGGCTGGAGGAGTTAGAAATAAAGGGCACAAATCTATTTATGTACCCAGAATAAGTAACACGTGTTTCCCTATTCCTTTGCAACTTGTAAAGAGTAGTTAATTTGAATTTCATGCAAACACCTGTTTAATCCACATTTCAAAAAAATCAAAATTACTACAATTTCATCATATAAAAATGAAATTTGTATCATGCTGATATCTGAATTATCTTAATAGCAAACAATTTTATTTCTTTGTGAAATTCAAAGCATCTAATTGAAGAAAAGAGCCAACCCACTATCATTACATCCTGTTGGCCAAAGGAGTTTTGAGATGAACTTGCTTTGTTTATTGAATGAAAATTTGGCGAATTTTTCTTTGAAAATTCCTTTAAAATTTTCTTTAAAAAAGGTCAAGAAGATGCTCTACATTTCAGAAGGAGATCAAAATTAATTTTTCATTGTTAATGAACTATAACTGAACTGTTAGAAGCTCAAAGCTCTTAAACTCTGACCTATTTCTCACAGTTAGCAGCTGTTAGATGTGAACAGTGCTATAATCCAGACCTTACAATCTGATCTAGGGCAACATTATTAGAATTAAAATGACTTTTTAGCATGCACTTACTTCTTTCAGTAAAAAAACCATTCTTGTTACACAAAATAATTTGTATGAAATTATAAAAACTATGTGATATATTGTTTATAACAACATTTTTAGGAATTCCAATATTTTTAAAATTAAAATTAAAATTAAACTATCATAATTGCTATTTAGCAATATTAAGGATTAGCATGTCATATATCTATCAGTAGACAGAGAATTGGATGTAAGATAATGGTATGGAAAATCATGGGAACTAATTTGATACTTGTGATTTTGGAATGAAGTTTTGCTATATTCGAGAATAGAGTTTATTAGATATGATTGATCCCCTTAATACCCTGCAAGGAGCATATATCACATTAAGCACATGCTCATCAAATACAGTTTTCCATTGATTCTCTGTAACAGCATGATCATGGCATTACTTAAGAGCAGTAAAAGATGGGAACTTTACATCATGTTGATGATTCAATTTAAAAAGTTAGCTAAAACATGTGGTAATTGGTAAATTCTTAAAGAAATCTTTAAATTTTACAATAAAGTGAAAGCACTACATAATTATAATTGTATAAAGATAAGAGGATTTCCTGCATTATGCATCTTTGAATAAAAGTATGCTGTGTATTGATACCACCAAACCAATAGAATTCATACCATAAGTAAATATTCTTCTATTGTACAATCCTGTATTCCAGCATAACATACAAATTCATGATAATTTGGAATAGTGAGACTAGCAACATCTATAAACTCACAGCTTTCATGCTAACTTTGCATGGCAGCAACCCATTAGGCAGTGGTAGACTCAGAGAAAGCTGGATGAACTGAATTGTTAAACCATATTATCACTCTTTCTATAATCTTGATCTATCTGTCTGTCGATCTATCTATCAATCTATCTATCTTCTATCTATATTTAAATTGCTTTTCATATTTATCATAGGGTATCAGTGATTAAACCTAACACTAATTAAAATAATTCTATAGTACAGAATTTTATAATATTCCAGGATGTCACCTAAGAGACTTGTAGGCATAGAAAAAAGTTGACTGAAAAGCATTGATTTGAAAATAATATTTTAATCATTATTTTTCATAAATGTAGCATCAGATCAAAAAAATAATTCCAAGATACTCAATAGTGACAAATAACATAAACACACAGGGACACTGAAATTATACCCTCTGAAAGCAATTTTCTTACAGATGTTAAAAAATTGAAAAAAAATACTTTAAAGACTTTCTTAAGATGTAAATGTTTGAACATGTTTGCTGCCAACTTGTCTTATTTAATTTACACTTTTTTTCAATTTTAGTGCTCCTGGAAGTGGTCCCATGTTCAAGTCAACAACTGTTACTGTGAAAGAAAATTTTAATGACGGTTCTCCAAGAGCAGTTGTAGAATCAATTAATAACCAGCAAGATTTGAAACACACTTCGATTCACAGAGAAGAGAATGATGGGGATGTTACTTCTGTTCCTGCTTATCCAGAAAATGCAAATAATTATACAGCAAATAACCAACTTGGAGATCAAGTCAAAGGAATTCACAGACACAAAATTGGCTTTTCCTTTGCATTTCCAAAGAAAGCCTGTGTGAAGCTGGAATCCTCAGCTGCAGCCTTTTCTGAACACAATGATGAAGCCTCTGTGAAGAAAGAATCTAACAGGAAAAGTAGGTTTGACCTTGGCACTTGTCATCTTCAACATCTCTCAACAGATATGCTCTTGAGTTCTGAGGAGAAAGTTAATTTATTTTGTCCATCGGAGGCCATGTGCACTGACAAAGAAGCTACTCAGACTCCAGAGATTAAGACATTCTCTCATGAAAAAGACACCTTAATCCCATCATTTGGTCAGCTTCAACCCACTTTATCTTCTGATGCAGATGATTGCCAAAACTCAGTTCCATCAGCAGATCAAATATCACTGGAAAATATTGATACCAGTGAAGAGATAGTTGTGAGCAGTAATAGTTTTGACTCACTAGGAAATATTCCCACAGTTCCTAAAATGCCTAGTGACTGTCCAACAGCACAAAACACTACAGAGGGAAATGTTAAGAATGAGACACCCACAGTAGAATCTGAAGTTAAAAATGGCCCTGAGTCATTGTCCCCTTCAAATACTGAAGAGGATAATGTCACTTTGCCAAAAAATCCAAATTTATGTAAAAGACAACACGAGCCATTTGTCCCCGTCCTTAACAAACTTGGGTCAACAGTTCTTCAGTGGCCATCAGAAATGCTGCTTTACACTACTACGGAGCCATCAATTTCCTATAGCTGTAACCCTCTGTGTTTTGACTTCAAATCCACTAAATTGAAAAATAACCCAGGTAAGAATAAGCTCCCCTTAAAAGATCTTTATTCTCAGCAGAAGGAGGACTCTTGCAAGAGCCCAGATGTTGATTGCAAGGATGTGTCTATTGCAAAACCTACAGCTTGGGACATGGGTGACAACAAAATTGAAAATGTCCATGTTCCTGCTTCTCTGGCTCTTGACACACTGTCCAACAGTTGTGACTCAGGACAAAATGAGAATGTGGATGAGGGATATAAAAATATATCCTGTAAGAACAGGAAAGGAGAAAAAGGCAATTTTACTAAAAATCAAATGAAATATGGCATTCTAGAAGAAAAATACAACAAAATAAGGTTAAAGGATACTCATGAACATTGGTTCCATAAGAACAGAAGAAAGAAAAGAAGAAGAAAGCTATGTCAGCACCATTACAGAAAGAAAACCAAAGAATCTGATGCTCAAATTGAAAAGGAAAAAGACAATAGCTACACTGAAACATCTGGACAAAATCTACTGGAACCAAACTCAAAAAATCAGCATGCAGCTGCAGAACAGTTACCAGAATCACCTCAGTTACCCCATAAAAAGCCTGAGTCAGAATCTTCAGATTTAAGTGAAAATGAAGAAATGTGTAAGATCTGGAACACTGAGTTTGCAAATGATATGCCTATTTCTAAAAACCTGTGTAAAAGAAACATAGTACTCGTAAATGGACAATCAAATCCAACAAAACTTCATTCTGGCAAACATAATGTCACATACCCCAGAGGTCACTGTTGCTGGAAAGTGAGATTGTCCAGCAGCAGAGCAGATCACACGTGCTTAGTTGTTTCAAATGACATAAAAGGAACAAGCCAGAACCAGCCTGTAAAAAGAGGTTACAACACTCTCATGAATGAATCAGAAAGGTTCCATAGAAAACGACGACAACATTCATGCTCTTATTCATCAGATGAAAGTTTAAATCGACAGAATTATTTACCTGAAGATTGTATGACGTCAACTAGTACTTCAGTTGCTCCCTGTAAGCCTAAAAAGAAAAGGAGGAGAAAAAGAAGCAGGTTTTCCACTGGTCGTGGAACTCTGGAAGTCAAAGAAAATTTGGATTATCCCATGAAAATCACTTCTTTGAGTCACCTGGATGGGTTAACAAGTGAAGATAAAAAAGAGGAAATGAAGCCACCAGAAAGTCCTAGCATTGGAATAGACTCAGAACCAACAGACCTAGTTGAAAACAAATTGGTTTTCATCCTGGCAATCCACCTCCCTGTGAAACCAGTGGACAAGGGGAGGATTCAGCAATGGAGAGCTCTCCATGTGACACATCACTGGCTCCCTGTGATCACACCACATCGGTACAAGAAGTGAGGGGCCCTGTGAAAGGCAAAATTGACAATACCTCACTCGCACACAATCACGGAAGTGAGATGACAAACATTCGTGACAAGCCAATCCCTTTCAAGCTACCTAATACTGAAAGGAGCTTCAGACAGTCACAGCCTAGATCATACATCTGTCATTATGAAATGGCTGAGGCCATTCCACAAGGAAAGATGAATGAGGCATCAACGGAGTGGCTGTGCTATAATTCAGCAATCCTTAACACACAACCACCATTACCATTCAAGGAAGCACATGTCAGTGGTCATACTTTTGTAACCACAGAACAAATCCTAGCTCCATTAACTCTACCAGAACAAACATTACTGATTCCACTAGAAAACCCTGATAAATTCAGAAATCTACCCTGTGAGGTGTACCAGCACATTATACAGCCGAACATGCTGACCAACAAGGTCAAATTCACCTTTCCTCCAGCACCCCTTCCTCCCCCTGGCTCACCTGTTCAGCCTTTGCCTTTGCAGCAGTCCTTATGTTCTACCTCTGTAACCACTATCCATCACACTGTTTTGCAGCAGCATGCTGCAGCTGCTGCCGCCGCTGCTGCAGCTGCAGCTGCAGGAACCTTTAAAGTGCTTCAACCACACCAACAATTTCTTTCTCAAGTTCCAGCTCTCGCCAGAGCATCAATACCTCAGATCTCTGTAGGACCTGTAGGACCAAGACTTTGTCCTGGAAGTCAGCCAACATTGGTTGCTTCTCCACAGATGCCAATCATTCCTGCATCAGTTCTCCATCCCAGTCCCCTGGCTTTCCCACCTCTACCCCATGCACTCTTTCCTTCATTGCTTGCCCCACACCCATCTGTCATTCCTCTTCAGCCCCTCTTCTAGACATCACCATGAAAGGAAAAGAACATACTCATGTGAAAACTATCGCCATATGAGTAAACATTCATCTGAGTGGATAATTGGATACTTAACTGATGGAAACAAACTGGCCCAAATCAGCCTCCTTGATTTCATATCATTTACTGTAAGTGTAATGATACTGAGAAATTGTTAAGTTTCTGATATATAATATTGTTAAAGCACTGAAGAGTTTGAAAATCAACACAATATATGCTGTATATTAAAACAATGTCTTAAGACTATGTATAATGTACATAAAATATATTTATAGTTCTGTAATTTATGTTATAAAGTATGCTTTTTGGTTTATTTTCTAACCTTTGTGTATTTGCACCTACTTAATGTTTAGACAAAGCTGATGACACTATGTTTTGTATCACCTTCCTTGAAATTGTACATTCGGTGAAAAATATCTCTTGCAATAAATTTTTGTTAATTATTTAAGTAAACAAAACTTTGGTTTTTAGGTGGTTTTCACTATTTTAGGAATGTTAGTCATAGTAAGTATTCTATTTTTGTTGTGTTTTCTGTTTAGTGGTATTGCAGAATCTCTAAGACCCAAATTTCATTGGAACTCTACCAATACTGAAATGTTGCCATCTGTCATAAATATAAAATAGAATACATTTGTTTTTCTATTAGTTCTAATATTTCTTATATTAAGAATACACTGTATTTCCTGGCAGCATAATTAGAAAAAAACATGGAAATGCATTTTTATAGCAATATTAGTATTTAAAGGGGTAGTGACTTAAAATCATGCAGCATACATAGTACCTATTCCATAAGAAATTCTAAAACAGAAATGTCAACAACTAATATAAGTGTTCATAAAATTTCTGAATATTAAAACTCTTCAGTTTGTTATGTTGATTTTCAAGTCTTATAGGAAACATGAAAATACTAGCATGAGTTAAGGAATAAGCTTAATATTATTGTCACTATCTAGTACATGACAACTTGGGATGATCGGCATAAACAAACTGTCAAGATGTACTTTTAATTGGGAATCTTCAAGTGGAAAGAATAAAAATAAATAGTCCTTCCTTCTGTAAATCTTTCCAGTGCTCATATTTGTATTGTATTTCAAAAGCAAACTGGAATCACTGGGAAGTTTCCTGATAAGCTTTCCTGATTCCACATTTGTAATGACTACAGCATTATGCTTATTCCAATGTTTTGGTTTGGTTGTAGATTCATTACATGCTGTTGCACCAAAATGCCTGGCCCAAAAATCCTTGGGTGAAGAATTTATTCCTGAGCACAATTTCAGGTTATAGTGTCCAATAGTTGCAGTTAGAGATGGGGACCAGGGTGCAGGGTATTCCTGGAGTCCTATCTACATTCAGGAACACAAAGCTATGAATGGATGCATTCATGCCTGCTTCCCTGCCAAAACTCCGCTAGCTCTCTCCATCTTTATACAATCCAAGACCAACTGCCTAAGAAAAAAAATCTCACCCAAAATAGGTTGTGTCCTCCCACATCAATTATACAATCCAAACAACTTCTTATAAATATTCTCAGAAAAGTTAACCTAGAGAATATTTTTCTGTTGGATATAGAGGCCTAACTGTTAATTATTAGATTAAGAATTAATAGAAATCATCAGAAATAATGAATAGAAAAGTTCAAATCTTTTATGGAAAACTAGGAAAGAGAATTTTCTAGTAGACTATGCCCTTATGAATGCCATTTTGTAAGAAGTCTTCATGCCAGTTAGAGTGGACTCACCTCACTGGATACACATGTTGGAAGATTCTGGCAGCATACAGAAAGCAAAATAGAGTTCAACTTTTTTGGTCCTGTTCTGAGAAAGTCATATTTCATAGGAAAACAGGTGGCCTTAAAAACTAGAATTTAAACTATATTAAAATCATTACTCAGTTTTATCCCTTGTAAAAATTTAAGAAAATCTAGGTCATTTATGTTCATGATTATACATATTAATCATTGATTTAAATGTTCTGCTAAAAAGGCTTGCAAAAACCTGAATACAGCAGTTAATGATTGACAAATAGGATAAAAATAATATAGAAGCAGTTCCATTTCAAATGCTGAGAGATATGTTCTAAAAATGCAAACTTAAGTTGAAACAGATGATTTTCCCCCAAGCAAAATGTTTGAAACTCTCTTTGAAGTTCGAGTAGACTGGGACATCTAAGGAGAATTGGGCTGACCTAGATTGCTTCTTATCTGTGCCTGATGGATGCAAAGCTCCTGCTGGAAATCCAGACAAAATGTTTGACCTCAAATTGTGGATTTCTACTTCTTTTCACCCACGTAAACTGGCTTCAGTACAACAAGAGCCAGAATATTACCAAGGAAGGAATCACCAGGCAATGAGATCATCAGAAAACCTATTTAAGCACATAGTTATTGGAGGTCAAGTCCATAAGATAATTCAAAGAGTATTCTGGAATGCTTCCTGATGTTTTATCCTGAAGCTGAAATCTTATTCTATTTTGACATAAATTATCATGCATCATATACACTGTGAAAATTTAAGTGTTTCTAAGAGCTCTAACCCTGTTTCTAGTCATTTACAGATATTGATGAGTAGAGATGTGTAGAGATGAATAACTAGAAATACAGAATGAAAGATGAATGTGAAAATAACTCACAGAGAACAGAAAGTTTTACACTGGATGATAGTAAAAACTTTTCATAATTTCTTCTATCATGTGAGTCAAAGAAATATTTTCTCCAAATGCTTCCATCAGTGTAATAATATGCAGAATTGATCAGAGAATGTTTCAACTTGGAGATGTCTACCAAATGTTTTGATCTCAAAACTCAAATTCATCATCATACTTTATGTGTAACACCTATTTCTATTTTTGTCTTGTATTTCTAAGCACTGTGAATGCTATTACACTAAAATCTGATATTTAACGTAGAAATCATGGTGTTGTATTCATATCAAAGCAATTAATGAAAAATTTTGGATCAATTTCCTTAAATTTCGTTCAAATATTTTCATTTTACCTAACTCTTCTTAACTCAGTCGTAGTCCTGTTAGCCAGTAATCCAATGCCAGGTTTAATTCAAGCCTCCTTTTTCACCAAAGGAATGGATAATAGAAGTGAAATCTTTACATTATAAGCCTTATATAAAAAGCCAAATTGATTCTGTTTTTCTCAATATAAATACTAAAGTTTTTGACATTACATAAAAAAGTCTGTGGTGAAATGTATGCATGTTTTCTTCTAATAGGCATTTACTCTGGGTCAACGATCTCGATTCACATGACTACAATCTCTGATCTTGTATGAGCATGTTCAATCATGCTGCAGTGCCCTTTCTCTATATTTATCTTGTATAATCAGAAACGAGACAAAACTCTGCTTGAATGTCAGTTTCTTGGAAAATTCTTTCCTCAGATAAAATAGTTTTCCATAATCTCCTCTCATATGACAAGCTGGGCATTGATATTGCCATAAAGAACTCTCTGACTGAATATATTACTTGGTTTGTCTGTTTCACTAATAAAAGTCTCTGTGAGTCATAGTAGTATAGGATACTTAAACACCCCAAAAAGTTATTGAATGAGGGAATTAAATGACTTTGAAACATATATTTTATTTCTCTATGGAACTTTCTTCAAGACTGTTATATAATTTACTTCAAACTCCTCTTTTTTCAAACTAAGTTGATGAACAATTTCCCAAAAGTTTAAGACTTCAAAACATAGTTGCAAATAAAAAACTTCTATTATAATGAAATTATGGGTTGTTCAATGGAAAACTCCATGAACAAAAATCAAAGGATGACTAGAATATTAATTCCTGCCCCAGAAGTCATAAACCCTATGCATTTATCTCCAGTTCCATATCTGTCTGTACACTTAACTTACTAGTGATTTTGCTGTCATCTTTTTATATCATTTTCCCATTGAGTTGTTAGTATTATCACTGTATATTCATGTATTATGTTCTAGACACTAAATTTGCTTTTAGGGAATAAGGAATAAATAGAAAAAATTTCTATGCATATATGGTCCTATCAAAGAAAGCACACATTAAAGAATTATATTTATGCATCCAAAGTTAGCACTATTTCCTTTTAACCAGTTGAAATAAAGTCAATTTCTGCTCCTTAATGCCTTTTGCACACTCTCTTTTTTTCTCTATTCTCATCTTTGCATGTATTCTCTTTTTTTTAACCCCCTCTGGCTTTATTATTAGCCTAGGTAAGCTCCTATATTCTCCTGTGTTTTCCTTGGAGAGAGGAAGTTGATCCCGGAAGCTATCCAATAAACTCTTCATGTTCTCTAACTAATAAAACCGCTGAGTTCCAAGGTACTGCTTTAAAGAAAGAACTAGCAGGCTAAGAAGTTAATTCCAGAGTGGTTACTATGGCTGGAATCTATCCCACATTCTGTAGAATTTCTGTGAATTTCATAATCCTCTCTGTATTCAACAGGATTCCAAGATTTCTCTTCACCCAAAGGCTTGTTCCTTGTCATACATAAGTTCTATAGATAGGCTCTTTTAAGCATCTGCCCTGAAATTTCAACCTATGAAAGCAGGAGTTCTCAAATATTATTTCATTACAGAACTATTTGAAAACCAAATATTTAGTGTGCTCATTTTCTTTCAGGCTCATAAGGTAATTATTCATTTTAACTATGCCATTTTATAGTGAATGTATAATTATGTTCAGAAATTTGCCTAATATTTTCTGTTCTTATACTGATTTTTGTTCTTAATCATCTCAGTTTTTGTTGTAAACTACTTCCTGAAATTTTTCAGAGGATATAATCTTTTCCAACTTTATTGTCTTAATACAATTTTGGATATATATTTTAGATTTCAAAAATAGATTGTACTTTAACTTAGCTAAATATACTTTTTATTATTATCTTCTGTATCTATTTTGTATGATTTATCTGCCCTCAACTTCACTGTAAATAATTTTTTTCATTTTAAAATATGTGCATCAAACTGATAGGCAGGAGAGCACCTGCATATTAAATAGAAGAGTTTTGATGTTAGATTTCACATTTGTTTCAATATTTAATTTTCTTAAGTATCAAACATGAACTTTCACTACTCTCCACAGAAAGAGATAAATAATGAACTAGAACAATATTCACATGATCACATACAACATAGTTCTTGTTTCTTGTTTCATTGACTTAATCCAGTGAAATGGTGTCTAACTTGAAAAGCTTCTAATGAATACATCACTGGGATCACCTGTTTAGTCCACTTTGTGCACAAGAATAATATTGTTTTCTTTCCTATTTCTACCCTGAACTCTCGTGTGTTGTGTAGTGTTTTACCTTCAGTATAGAGTTTGCTTCTATTTCATTGTCGCATAGCTACAAATTCTTGCTGCTCCCTCAATGTGACTTCCTTTATTTTTCTGTTTTTATTTACTAGATCCTACCACTGTATCTCAGTTAATTGCATCCCTCTCAAAGATTTATTGACCTATATTATACATCATTTCTCATAATTTTCATCATATCTTGACTCTCAGTCATCATATGGTTTATCATTTCAAAATTATGGTAAATGACTCTAACAAAAAAAATCCCACATCTGAGTCACCTTCATTTTGAAGCCCATATTAAATTTTCTACACATTTTTAAAACAAATTAATGTATTCAAGTTCAACTAATCTTCTCACCTTATCCGACTTATCTTTTTAATCCAATAATTTTACAAGTGGCTCTTACTTCAACTTAAGTAAGTTGGCAGGGAATCAATTTTCATGCTAAGATGATAAGCCTGAAAGAGATTATAGGTCTTACTAACTTCTCATTCTAGGAACATACAGAAACAAAAAAGGAAGAAATCTTCTCATGTAATATAAAGATATATTTTTCTACTCTGTAATGCAACTGTCCAGAACATTGTCTGTCAGGTTCACATCATTTCCTACAAAATGCTACATAATCTCTTATTTTTATTACATTTTATATATTAGTATTTATAATTTCTATTATAGTATCCCAAAGTTTGTGTGTTTGCTAACCTGCTGAGCTAATATGTAAAGTTATTTTCTGTTAAATAACTTTCATTTTCTAAGAGAATATTATAGCATGATAATCAGAATGCTTCTCCACTATTTATGTGATGTCACATCATTACTCAGATAATTGCCTTAATGCATCTGCATAGATTGTTCTGAAATGCACTTGATAATGGATATATATTTGTAGTTGGAGCTAGCAATTAAAGCTTATTGTAATTAAACTTTCAAGCTGTTAGTAGACTTATCTGTGCTAAGTACTACATTATCTCTTTTGACTTGAATGAGAGTTTGCTAACTAATGCTATTTAAGTCATTGAGTAAATTACATGGTTTAG
Source organism: Typhlomys cinereus (assembly GCA_023101885.1). Taxonomy (NCBI): domain Eukaryota; kingdom Metazoa; phylum Chordata; class Mammalia; order Rodentia; family Platacanthomyidae; genus Typhlomys; species Typhlomys cinereus. Next base: position 4,555,209 of record JALPQD010000020.1, read on the forward strand.
ATTGAATATGAAGATAAAACAAAAGAAAATTAAAACATTATGTAATACATTCACCTACAAAATACATATAATCAGAATTTAGTAACCAACAATAAATATTTTTAGGTTTTGTCATGCAGTGTTTGTAAAAGCAGCATTGCAGAACTGAATGGCTTTTCCTCCTCTGACCCAGTACCATTGCTGACTATACTGCCTGCACTCATGGTCTGTGCCTCTTATGCACTGCCCAACTGGCAATATTGCAAGATCTCATACATTCATAGTAAAAGGTTTGAATTGAGAAGGCCATTATTCTAGTGCAATACAAGTGCCACAGTATCATGAAGGCCAAAAAACAAAAAAAAAATTCAACTTCCTTATTATCAGGCTGAGATATTTTGAAAAAGACTGAAGAGTGTATGAATAAATGTTAAAATAAGTCACTGAGTCCAGTGTGGATATTCAATCTTATATCATCATGGAAATAATATTTCAGTCCTTAACCAGACTCATGTTTTCTGAAGTACAACTGAAACTCTCTCAAAATGTCTTCAAATCGTCTGTTTATTTTAAAATATAGTAACTGTCATTGCTGATACCAGAAATAATAAAGAATTTGAAATAGAAATCATTTAGTTGTAATTAGCAGACAGAAAATCTTCCAGGCTACTTTGTATTGGTCATTGTTACTACTGTTTCCATAGGAGACATTAAATGTCAAGTCATTAGGATAACCAATTTAATTTTGCAGTGGTAACAAGCAAAGTTTTTGAAACATATACATACATACATCTGTGCACACACATGCACACAATAATCCTCTCCACAAAAATGGGTCAGTGATTCCTGTCTAAGATTCTTAAACATATCTCCTTAATAGGTGTAATTAGATTTTCAAGTCCATTAAAGAATGAGAGAGTTTTTAAAAATCGTCAATAGCTTGGAGAACTCTAAGAAATATTTAGGTCTACCTAAATATTTATCAATTTGGGTCTACCAAAGTAGACAAAAAAGACAGATCTGCTTCCCAATAAAAAATTCATTAGAAATATTCTTGAAATTACTAAATAAATGTTTTATAAGATCATTAGTCCACAGTTTTGAATAATACTGAGGGTACAAATAAAGAATACTTGATAATGTCATTTTAGACTATAACTACAACATTTTCTTCCTTGAAATGCATCTAATACTGTGAAATGCCATAGATGCAAGTGGCAACTTGACAGTTGATGCTGTGAACTGTGGGCACTACTGTGAGATCTTACATGAGTTAAGTTCCAAGCAAACCTATAGGAGATTGTCTATTGCTGGGCAGGCCGATGGTGGGTAGGACTGGTCCCTGGACAGGAGAATAAAATAGAGGGTGCCAGTTAGAGAGGTGGGCATCCTTCTGTATACTTGCCCAGACATGCTGGTCTGGTAAATAAGCATTGTCCCTCTCTCAGTGGATATGTGGATATGGCATGAACAGTTTCCTCGGTGGACTTTGGTGTTAGTGTGGGTTCTCCTGCCAAACCAAACAAGGAGCTGTGATTGGACAATTGTAAAAAACACTAAACCTCCTTGTTCCCCTATATTTCAATTGGTGGTGATTTTATCAACAACAATCTAGAATAACTGCAACAGGAAGTTTGTCTCATATGATCATTTGTGAGTAAGATATGTAAGGTACTAACCTGTGCCTAGTGAACAGTGGGTTTCAAAAAGCATGGAGTATAAGTTCTGAATGACTAACTAGAAAAATATATATGAGAAGGACATGATATTTTGAGAGTAAAAGGAGAAATTTTGATAGATACAGTTGGGTGATAAGGTAAAAAGCAGAAATCTTAATTAAGAATATTCTGTTTAAGATAATATTCATCATCAATTTTAAATGAGATGAATGGTCTTTGTCAAGGTAGAAGAAAAAGACTAGTATTAGTTAAGAAGTACATGGGAGTGAATAATTTTGTTGGAGTTTATAAGTACAGTAACAGCCTCAAGCTGTCATAAACACCAACTGATATAGAGATGAAGATATTTATATAGTGTATAAGAGTTAGATAATCTATAATAATGCAGGATTAAACTTTATAAGATCATTTTTTTAGAAAAGTCAAGAAAGGTCTCAGTAATTGGCTATAGTATTGGCTACATAAGTAAGATTCACATGATTATTGCAAATAAGAGTAACCATAGAGAAGCAATGGAAGTTGGTGTGCAGATGTGGAGCAATTTTGGAAAATAGAAGACATTGTGTTCCAGAATTATAGTCATGCATATGTCATCTTAGTAGGTAGAATATACATAGGTATAATGTATCTAAATGAAGCAACGTACATTTGAAATTGTAATACATAGTCACCATGTATTTCAAAAATTCTTACCAGAAACAGTAAGAACTAGGTTTCTGGCAGTGATATTGAATTTGTATTACAGTTATGCAATTAGTTGAGTGTTAAGAAAATAATAAAATTTGAATTTGCAAAATAGAATTTGTTTCTAAAATGAAGTTCAGTGCCATAAGAGATTCTAATTGGCAGATGTAATTACAAAAAATTTAGAAAGTGTGTCATTGACATAATTATATCATAAGACTAGAGAGAAGAGATAAATATTTTATTCTGATTTTTATTTAAGACTTCAGTTCTCTAAAGAAACTCAGAAATTTGAGATAATTTGAAATATGCACTATATAAAATAGATAGCTGATACCGCAAAGGGAAAACTATGAATTGATACCAAATATTTAGGATGATGGTAAATTAGTCAATCTAATAATATAATATGAATTAGTATATAATGTTTAAACTGTACTTATGTGCTTTCCACTTTAATCAAATAATAAAAAACATTTCTTACCTTTTCTCTTCAGTCTTGTGATGTAATTATGTCAGTGACATACTTTATAAATTTTGACTACATCCACCATTTAGAAATTCTTATGCCACTGAACTTCATTTTAGAAGCAAATTCTATTTTGCATACACAATTTTTATTATTTTCTTAGTACTAAATTAAGTGTATAACTGTAGTACAAATGCAATATGAACACAGTAATTTCAGGACAAATATCTGAAATGCAGTAAGCAATTTATCAATAATACTTAAAGTAAGAGTAATGCAATCATGAGAGCAGCCTCACACCTTTATAATAAACTTTATTATCAGGTTTCATAGAATATTAATGCCCTGACCACTCTAAAAACTCTGAAAATATGGAGATAAAGTCAATAAAATAATCTTGGAAACAGATTTAAAGTTCAAAGGACATTAAAAAAATCAATTATTTGTGATCATTGCCATACTCAGTTTGATTAAGGTCTTAGGAAGTTGGTGATTGCCCTTCCATCCACAAAAATGTACAACTCGATGAGAGAAATATATGATAGAAATAACAACAACATTGAAGTTAAGAAAGAAGAGTTAGCAATTACAAGGGATATAGAATAAATAATTTCCAGAGATCAGCTATGTAAACTGGGGAGGCAAAGAACAAAAGAAATAATTGCAATACATAATTTTTAATTAAAAAAATAGGTTGAGCTTGCAACAATGTGTGCTGGATCAGTAAATAGCAGTTACATGTTGGGAAATTTTCATAGACTATAAAGTTGGGAAGCCAAATTATATTAACTTTCAAAGAGAATTATGAACCAGAAATATATAAATGTCTTTTCATTATTTCCATCAGGAGGAAAAAGTAAATTAAATCAATTTTAAACTATAGAAATAGTTTTAAATTTTTATAATGATATCCAAAACTGATGCATACATATAAAATTTCACTAGATATTAAACCAGTTATGCTAATTTATGTGTAGCTGAGGTCTTTACAGATTAATTAAATATTTCAATATGCTTAAACTAGCTTCCATACAAAGTTCCTGAAAAGAGATTTCATTCTTCATTAGTGTTACTCAATTAAAGTGGTTTATTCAGTACAATTGTGGTATATGTAATTTTACTTTCCTTTTAGAATAATTGTTTTTCAAACCAGCTTACAGTTGAATGTAGTAAACAACATCTAAAACATATAAATAAGTCTAATGCTATAAAATAAAAAGTATGATTTTAAAAATCTATATCTACAAAACTATTTGAATAATGTTGAAAATAAGCGCAAAAGAAGCATTTCACATAAGTAATATTTGAGCTACATATGGTATGTATGTTCAATTTATTTGATAAATATAAATGTGTTGAAAATATTTTACTTAATATCATACTTTGAAAATCATCTACTCTTTTTTCTTATCATCTAATGTACATCAGTTGAGACAAAGAGATGAAAAGAAAAACTAAAAATTTCACTTACTAGTCACAGAGCCCCACAGCAGTAATTGTCTCTGAACCTCAGCTTCCCACAGGCAGAATGGGTTAGCAATAATTGCTACCTCACAACATTGCTGTGCAGAGAAAGCACTCTCAGGCACTTGGTCAGCACTCACAGTGTTGGAAATCACTGTCATAGGCCTGCCTTGCCTTCCTTTGAATGTTTGATCACAAGGAGCATCTGAGACAGAAATAGGCTATGAATTATTTATTTTTTAAAAAGATACACAAGAAGCAAGATAAGGTACATGAAAAGATGAGGGAGACAAGAAGGTTGCTATTTCCAGAAAGTTCTCAAGATGGTTAATTTTGCCAGATCTCTCAGGAGAACTTAGAATTGTTAGCTCCTCTTGAGTTCCTTGATTAGGAGCCTAGTGAGCTTTCAATACAAACACCAATCAATCAGTGCATCACAGTAGCCATTGTGAGATGAAGCCCAGCTACTGTCAACTCAGTGAATGCAGGAAATGCACTCCCAGAATCCCAAGGAATGTCGCCTGAGAGAGAGACAGAAGCAGGTCACAATCTTAGAAACAACATTCAAAACACCTCTGGGAAAGCACATACAAAAAGAAGATAGATCACATTAGGGGCTACATTGACTTTATTTTCTACTTGTCTTTTCTATTTTGGTTATGTTCTGGAATTAAAAAAACCTTTTTATTTTAAAATGGGTTTTGTTTAATTTTTCTTCTGTTCTCAAAAACTTCCAAAAGTTACTGTAGTAACAAATTGAGATGTAGACAGAAAAATTCATAAGCTAGAAGTGTTTAGTGTGAATTCTGCATGTGGCTGTCACATTTCTGTACATTGTGTAGGTAATACTGGATGTTTATTGTTCTAAATTATTTTTTCCATATGCATAAAGGGTGAAAAACCTTGGGAGAGAATAATAGCTTCTCCATTTACTGTAGAGTAGGAATGTTTACTGTCCAAAATGGAAAAAAAATTACAGCATTAAAAATTCCAACTTAGAGTCAGTGTTTGTCTTTTCTAATTCAATGGACTGTGCTTGAGTGCCACCTGATCTTTTTTTATGTTGCCATGTTAGAAATGAAGATCAGAGATTTGGCACAAAATGTTGATTATGAAGATATTGATCATTGCACTTCACTACTAACCAAATCTGCTTTTATTAGAATCCTTTGATATGTATCATGTCAAACTGTTAATTTTCAGATAGAGCAAAAATCTACAATGTTTATCCCCTTTCATTTGAAAAGACTTTATATTTATTATCAATAACTCTTATTCTTACTTTTCACTTACTAGGTGTTTCAAACAAGCTTTTGCTTTTTTGTAATGATAAAATACAATGAAAATTCTAGCCTAAAGATAATTGATTCAATCTATTTCTATAGTTCAAAAACAAGAGAAAATTAAAAATAAAAGATTATATGTGTTGAATGTTTAACTTTTATTGAATTCTATGTACATGATAATAGATGATAGACATAATAATTACAAAAGTGAATTTTAATTGTTTTTCACTTTTTAATCCTACGTACATGAAGATAGTAAATTTATAATAATGTTCAAACCTTAGTCACAAATTCTACCCCCTCTTTTTTCCCTTACAACTCTTCATCTTCCCTCAGAGACTCCCTACTATTTTAAATCTTTCATTTGTGGGCCCATTGAATTCATGTCGTCTGTCTTTGATGACACATGCCTGACATGACTCATTCTCCAGCAAGCATTCTAGATCATTGCATATAGCATTGAGGAAAGCATCTTTCTTTTCTTCCCCATCAGCATTAGTCCTCTTCAAACTGTGGAGCTCCTTGATATCTTTCTGATGTCATGGTGAGATGTTGATAAGAATTCCCCTGCAATTCTTGTGTAAGTATATATATCTGCCATGAAATCTTGCACATCACAACTAGACTACGCCATGTCCAGGAGATAATGCCTGGCCCATCTTCTTTCCACTTCAGTTTCTTGTAATCTTGCTGCCTTCCTCTTCCACAATATTCCCTGAGCCCTGGGTCGGTGTGGTTGAGGCTTATATGTCTTATTTAAGAATATGCAGTCCATAAACCATTGTTTTCTGCATTTTAGCAAGTCCTGCTCTTCAATTAATAAACACATTCTGTTGTAGAAGAAAGATTTTAAGTTGAGTGTTGTTGCTCTTCCACTCTGTGGGTGTATTAACAACACCGTTTCAGGTATTTACAAAGCTGTTTGCTGTAGTCTTTCTAGCCAAACAATCATAGTTTGCTCTTCTTTGTGACCTACTTCTTTCCCTTTCACAGGTTCTTGCTCTACTTTACAGGAATGTGTTCCATTTTACAAGCAAGACTTAAATCTGATCAGAAAGCTTTTGATTGTCTCCTTGATACTCATTCCAGTATTACATTGATCGTCACCTTTTTCCATGGCGGTTGTTCTTGCAACTTGCAGATCTTACAAGTTGATGAGACCTTTGAATATTTTTTTCTCCCCCCAAGGACAAATGATACTATAGTTCCATAGAAGACAGCACAAACAGACCAGATTGGGTCATGTTGTTGTTCTCTAATAGGGACTTTTAAATCCTCTCATTGGGAAGCCTTCAATTCCAAAGTTCCAACACAGAAAGTTATCACACATACATGCGGAACAGCACATGCCTTTAAAGGTTAAATCATTGTTTAAATCACAGTTCTGTCAACTTATCAGCAAAGATAGTTTAGGTTTTGAGTTCTCCACAAATTATCACAAATGCCACATTTTCCTTTTTCTTTTGATAGGTTAGTAGACTATCATGAAGAAAAGAAAAAAAAAAAACACTGAAAATCAAACTAATCTGGGCATGCATCAGGAAGAAAATTTTGAATTTTAATATACAATAATTAGGTCCATGAATATCAAATTTAATTTAAAACTGTGATTTGGGGATTTACCTCATTAAAGGCAGGAAGCTAAATTAAATGATTACTCATTAAGTGAATGAACTACATTTTAAAAGTGAATTACATTGATCTAAGTCCCGATCTCCATGCATAACTCACTGTGTGGACTTGTTCTGAAATATTTAATAAGGAATTAGTGATTTAAAAAGTATTTTGGTTTAAAATAATTAGCTCAGGTCTTTTAAAATAGAATGTACATTTGGAATTACTGATATATAATAAATTATGCTTTCTGGCATTCCTTTAAAAACATGGAATTTTAGATGACTTATATTTTAAGTGTTTCCCTGTGATAATTTTTTCTGATTTATAAATGAGCACCATAAAACCGAAAAGGTGTTCAATTTCTTCAAAATGCACATATTTTAAAAAATCCTAATTTGTTTCTTTTCATCTAAAGCAATTTCTTACTTTGACAGTCCAAGCATAAAGGCTTATTGTGGAAGAGTGAAGAACAGCATTGGGCATAATCATTTGGAAAAAGAAATGTGCATGAGGAGAGCAGCACAGACTTTACTGTTCTTCACTTCAGTCTCCTGATGTTCTTAGGAACTGTAGGAGACATAATAATAGTGTTCTGACTTTGCTATAAATCTCTGGCACCCCCAACTGAGTCACTGCAAGAAATAATATGATTGAAAGTCAGGTACACCTGTGTGTCAACAAAAACACTGCTACTTCTGTAGAGGTAGAAAATAAATGATGAGATTAAAATCAAGAACACTGTAGACAATCTGAATTTACAGAGCTGTCAATGAGAGGCAAACACGCTTTCATTATGGATCTAGTTTTGAAACAAATTAGGAAAGGGAGAATATACTTCACATCATGTGAAAGTGCTGGACAAATGTCATTGAAGAACACATTCAAGATTCTAGTTCAATAGCCATATTTTCAAGTGACCAGTATTTATTTATATTATTCATGCTATATTAAAGATAACTTCCTTATAGTTTTGTTTCCTCCCAAATAACTTTTCTTGTTCACAAATTTCAATAGAACAAAACCTTCTTTTCATAAGTCCGTATCTTGGAAATAGGGATGTGTTATGTATATAAACAAACTGCAGGTTCATAATCTTATATACCATTGAGATAATGATCTTATAAACCATTGATATTTATTTTAGTATTCTATCTCTGAAAATTAAGTTTCATAATAAAGATAAAGTACATTTGACATCTAATCTTACTAATGAGTAAGCTGAAGTTAAGAATTTAAATAATTTACCAGGGTGTATGAGTATGTTTATATTTGAATTGGTGTACTCACAATGGATAATGTCCATCATTTAAAAATCATAAAAATGTACTAAGAAACTTAAATGTATTTTCTTTATGTGAAGAAGCCACTTATATAAAGTGTACAGACTGAACTAGTAACATAGCATTCTACAAAAATCTAAACTGCATAGAACACAGAAATATCATTAATTATCAGTATTATACAAGGTCAAGAAAAGGGATGGAAAGATAAATTAGTAAGAGAAAATAGTGTTGTAGACATTGTAATAATGAATAAGTGAACTTTTATATTTGTCAAAATCCACAGAATGCAATGAGGAAAATTGGACTTTACTGTGTGTGGACTTTGTTAAAAGTAATATGCTGCTTTGTCTCCTTAATTACAGAAAATTTACTGTGGCAATATAAGATATTAACAGGAGCATATATAGGAACTCTCTGTATTGCATACTCAGTCTGTAAATGATGCATGTATATCTGCATCTATTCCAGTACCATTTGATGAAAAGACAATTATTTCAAGCAATTTTTTCTCAATTCCTTCTCTCTGTTTCTGAAGGTTAATTAGTTATCTTCTGTAAATCTTTTAGTTTATAAATACCAATAAAGCAACTTGCTTAATATTTGAGGAAATTGACATCTTAATAATATTATATTATTTTTATCCAATGATAGATACATTTTCCATTAGCTGATATTATGCTTAATTTTTTATTTTATCCCTATAGAATGTTTATGTTCTTTGCTAGGCTTGTGCATAAATATCCTGAGTCTTTGTGCTAATTTAAGTTGTTATAAAAGAAACTATACCATTTCAAATGAACAAGTTAAAGCACTGACATTCAAATTGATTGTATGTAAACATTGCGGACCTAGGAAAGGAATTGAAGTTATATTGAGCCCTATCCAGTAGAATCTGTGTCTTTATTAAAGCAAGAAACTATAAAGTATATTACACATATAAATGGTCAAATGAAAACATAGTAATAAAATGAGTATCTGTTTCCAAGAAAAAAGACCTTAGGAGAAATCAAATACACCAACATCTGTATCTTGGATTTTCAACCCTCAGGAGTGGATTTTCTAAAACAAACAGGCATGGCATCTTCTTGAAAGATCAAGGAAACTATATAGTGTGACATGTTCTCAACTTCCAATTATTCATTGTCAGTTTAATGAAAAGCAGTTCACTTTGGAATATCAATCTGGTTTCTTGACTCCTTAACATTATCATTCATTAGATCTAAGAATTGTGGGATTTTTATTCAGTGGGAATTCTTCAGAACTAAAGGCAATTTTAAGTATTATGAATATTCCCTGGAAGGGAGTTGTGGTATTCTGTTTCCTCCTTTCATTTCATTGTCCAGGTGACTAAATGAAAAATTTCACTACATATCCTAACATCATAGTCTGGATCACACAGATCAAAACAACATGGCTAATTTGCCAGAAGCTGACAATTTTGAAGTCATGAACCAAATAAAAAGTTTCCCCTTTAAAATCTTATTATTTCAGATATTATGCAATAATAACAAAAGATACTATATACTATAGATATGATAATTACATACTTCAGTTTCTTTATTATTTTCTCTCTAGTTCTTCCTTTTCCTTAAGAAATTCTTCTTAAATGTAGTTTATTTCATTAATAGTCCACTATAACTTTTCCTAGATCTGAAAACATCTGAAGTCTGCAAAAGTTTTTTTTAAATATTTCTATTTATTAAGAATTCTTTTATATACAAACAGGTTTCTGCCCATGCTTCCTTTTTTTCCCTTCCTAGCCACTCTTCTTCCACTCTCCTTTCCCTAACCCATCTGCTCATATGTCTCCTGCCTTCGTTGTCTTTCTACATGCACTCCAGGACTCCCTTTGGCGCAACTGTACTAACAAGAAATCAGGCCTCTGTGGTAGTATAAGTTGCTCTTCGGTTGGTAAACCCAGATATGGAGAAACTCCCTTTCACTTCTCCAGCACCCATCTCCAGGATTCCCATTGAGTGTAGTTTTTTATCCTGAGGTATCCTTGCTGAGATCCCATTAAGTATAGTTGTTTCTCCTGAGATAGCCTCACTGGTTCATGGGGGAATGTTGATGTGTCAGCCTTTGTGTATATCTGGTAGTTGTTGATCTCATGGCAGTGTGCTCCTGGGTGCAACAACCCTGCCATGACTGAGTGTCCTGACTCACAGTACATTCCCACACCTTTAGGCTTTTATAATATTATCATCTCTTCTTTTTTGAGTTCCCTGAGTCTTGGAATAGAGAGAAATTTGGATTGGATGGTTATGGCTGAGGATTCTAGGGTTGCTGATACTCTGCACAGTGGTCAGTTGAGGTTTTCTGCCTCACTATTTTTCCATTGCAATAGGCTGCATCTTGATTCAATGTTGAGTTTTTCTTTTTCTTATATAAAGATATAAAGAAGTGTCTACATGATGGTGTGCTATCATGTAATAATATTTAATACTAAGACATGTGGTCCTGTCTAGTGTCTATTTTCTCCCCCATTCAGTGTTCTATTTGTGTGTTCTTTTGTCTCCATACTTTCTGATCTTCCTCTACTCCATAGCTTATGTTACTCTGTTGATTTTTGAGCATTACAAGATTAAATGCTGTGCTCCACTTAAAAGGAAGAACATGTGTTGTCTGTCTTTCTCCATTTGGGAAATCTCACTCAGTATCATTTCTTCCAACTTCAGCCATTTACCAGGAAAATTCATTAATTCATTCTTCTTGGCATCCAAATAGCATTCCATTGTGTAAATGCACCATATTTACATTAACTGTTTATCTACTGTTGGACTTATAGGCTTAATCCACTTTGCTATTGAGAACAGGGCTGCAATGAACATGTATGTGCAAGGGACTACGTATTGTAATGTAACTTCCGTTGAGGTTAATCCCAGGAGTTTTATAAATAGGTCACATGTTATTTCAATTTGAATCTTTTTTAGAAGCATTGAAACTGATCTCCTAAGGCATGTGTAAGTTTGCCTTCCCACCAGTAGCATAATGAGGATTCCGTTCTCCCCATATCCTCATCACCACTTATTGTTTGTGATTTGGATTTTAGCTAGGATGAGATGAAATCTCAGGTCATTTTTAATTTGCATTTCCCTAATGATGGTAAAGGAAGTGAAACAAATTTAAAATATGTGTTAATACTGAATTTCATCCCAGGAAAAGTGTTTTAGTTATAGGGCCTATTTTCAATTGGTATTTTTAATTCTTTGATATTTAGTTTTTGATTTTTTTGTACAGTCTAAATATTAATTCTCTCTAAGTGGTTGGTGAAGATTTTCTCCCCTCCTATGGGTTGTCTTTTTGTTCCATTGGCAACATTTTTTGCCAAACCTAAGCTTTTTAATTTCATGAAATCCCACTTATGAATTATTGGTCTGATTGACTAAGCATTTTTCTGGTAAAATTTATTAAATGCTGAATTAAACCAAACAGTTCAAGTTTCTTTCTTTCTTCCAGAAGTTTTGAAGTCTTTGATCCATTTGGAGTTAATTTTCAGGGCAACAGGTAGGGTCTTTTTTTATGATTGAGAATCATGAAATTATGTCAAATAGCTACTGAAGTGGTTCATCAAAAACAATTAACATGTCTGAATAATAAAAAAATTTGGGAAAAATACGATTTAGATTTACATATGAAATAAATTCATTGCTGTATAGATTTATTAATAGAAGCCAGTTTGTATCAATCAGTAATTATTTTATTGCTGATGACTAGAGACAGCACAATTTAATTAAAATCTAAAGGTCAATATGACTCACATGAATTGAGAATCTAAAAAGAAAAGTTTTAAGGATCTAGAGGATCAATATTGTTAGATATGGATTCATCTCAAATATCCCAGTGGGGTTTGAGCCAATACATGATATCCACAGTCTTCATACAATCATGCCACTTCAAATTGTCAATTTATTATTTCAAAGCTCTAAAGCCAGCCCATTGATATTGTTCTAAAGTATACAGTTTGACTCCTTCAGCAATTCTTTTTTGCAAAGGGCATGATTCTAATATGTAGTACTGAAGGGAATAAAATGTCACGGTTTCCTCATTCTAAAGTGTTTTTGTTGTTGTTATTTTCTTACTTCTATTATGATTGCAACACATGTGGTGGAATCCTTTCTTTCATCCATCTAAGAATATCTGTTTCTTGGTAAACTCCCAATATTTGCCATGGTCTAGTGACAACATTAATAAAATCCCCTAAATGTCAATACTGCACACCTGAAGTGTGTTATACAGACAGGTGGGAGTTCCATAGGATTCAATAATTTTTTTGAGTTTTTATTTCAACTATGGTCTACCTGGACCTATGCTTGAAATTTAAATGAAAGGAACATTGAAGTATTTGCCAGTCACATCCAAAGTTTTCTGTCACCATGATTTCCAGAAGAGAGTGCCAATATCAGCTCATCTGTAATATAAAATAGCTTTTCTGACTTGATAAATATTTCCCTGTCCATAAGCTTTTGTCCAACTGCAACAGTAAATACTGCTTATTTGAAGACAGCAATCAGTGTTGTATCTGGAGCAACTCACAGAGCTTCATTGCCAGCCAGTGGGTTGAAACTACACTTTCAAAATTCTCAAATTCTGAATCCAAGATAGGGAAATAAATCTCCTTGAGTGCTCTGACATCCTAAGTTTTCTATTAGGCTTTTGTAGGACCATTACAAGTTTATACTTGCTATAGATAATGATTCCATATCAAACTCTGACTATTCAAATCACTTTATTAATGAACGTTGATTGTTAGAAAGTATCATAGGAATATGAAAGTTGCCAGTGCATTAGTAATTCTCTAAGAAAATTCAACTTAGCTAGCAATAATTTTCACTAACTTAAAAAGTACCTTTATATGAAATGGTTAGATTATATGTATGGTAGATTATGTGTATGGTACTTTTATTTAACCAGATAAGGATGATATGGGATAGAAAGGATTCAGCTGGGAAGAAGAGAGAAAGAAGGAAAGGGAAGAAATGGAAGGGAATGAAGAGGAGCATAAGACTGCAATTATATATAGCTAAGAAAGCATTTGTGAATAAGAAGTAAGAGAAATAGTTGAAAATGCCAAATTTGTGAAAATGTCAATTTGATAAGGAAAAATGTATAACAACCATATGAATTTGTTACAAATTTTAAAATACATTTACATATTGACCTTATAGTATTCGTGTGTGTGCATATGTGTGTGTGTGTGTGCGTATGTGTGTATGTGTGTATGTATACAGTAATGCAATGTAAGAGTCAGAGAAATCTGAGATAAAGTCAGTTTTCTCCTTCTGCTTGAATAGCAAGGATGGAACTCAGTTCATCAGGCTTGGTGGCAATTGACTTTACTCTCTGACCCACTATTTTCTTATTGGCCTGTGAATAACACAGTTATAACGAATAACATAGTTATAAGAAAAAATAACAATTTTTTCTTATTTTTAAATTTTATTAGGTATTTTATGAAAATGATTCCACAAGCCACTTTTCAAAATATTTGATAGAAAAATTAGCCAATTTTTCTATGATTTTGCTTAATGTATCATTGCCTTTATATTTTCTAAAGTTTTAATTTTCATTTAAATACCACTTGTTTCTTAAGAAAACCATGTTGTTTCTTTTACTGCCATCACAGTAGTTAAATGCCTGCTGGATACCTTAATAGAAGAAAATACGTTGTTATCTTTTTATATCATGTCATGATATCATTATATATGTTATCAAATGTCACTGAATGCAACTTGTACCATGAACCTGTTCAATATTTGATTCAAATATTAGATGAACTTGATATTTCTACGTGCTGGTATAAAAGTAATACACTTTGAGCCCTCTGAAAGGCTCATAAATAATACAGCAGGATGATTATCATCACATACCCCAGCCCAGTTTTTTAGAGTTCATTGCATATATAATTTTGTTTGGGCAGAAATATTCATAGCCCCACTGAAGTGTCTATAGAGAAAAAATGACTTGAATCCTTTCAGAAAGCTTAACATTCTTGAGAAAAATGTAACCAATATCTCTCATTGCCTCTCTCTGGAAGAAGAAGAAATGCATTATAAGCAGAAGAAAGTAGATTTTTGATTTCCAAGGAGAGGATCTGTTGAGTAAAGGGCCTGAGAAAAAATAAAAACTTTTTCAAGAGATCAAAAAACATTCTATGACTGTTGTAGCGTGGAAGAATTTTCCAAACCAATCAAAACGTACTTTGTAGAAATAGGTTCATCATGTTGGCTGCCAGTTATTATGCTAATAAAAGATATATATTTAGTAATCAAGGTTGGGATTGACACTGGAATAGTATATTTTAGCAATAACATAATGGTTGCCTTTCAAAAGTCTTTAATATTTATAGTATAGAAAACATGAAAGATGAATAAGTTATGTCTTTGTTTTAAGTGTTACTTGGTAAAATTTTTAAAATATGCAATTATATACACATGAAAATTGTTACATGTTGTCTATGACTAGCTGAAATGCAATGTTAAAATATGAGTTCATAGACTTTCAATAAATAAAATGTGTATCACCTAATTGATTCACAACAGTGTTCTATTTCCCATATCAGTTACAGAATTGAAACGTTATTTGTCTTTAGTTAGATTATAATCTCATATAGATCTGCAGAAATAGTCAGTGAAAGCTTCTGAATATAAATTAAATTTTATAAAGTATAAGTAAGTGCCCATTTGGAGATTTGATAGTCACCTACTTTCTTGCTTCTGGTAGATCATGAAGGACATGATTCACTTAAACAAGGATTCCTCAAAAACTTATAAATATTTGGCCTAACTTCAACCATTCATATCAATACACTTCCTGGGGACAGATTTACTCTTGCAAGCTAAACTATGCATTAGTTGTCCATTTTACTTTGCTTTAAGAATAAATACATGGCGCTTGTTTTGAGTCTAACCTAAATGCAACGTAGCTTCTTAAATCCCACAAATTATTACATCTCTCCCCTTTACTTGAGAACTTGGATTCCTAAGGCATTGTTTTCTTTTACTTAAGCAAAGCAAATTTTGAACAAATCTGGCATGTTCTCTTCAGATTTCAGTAAATTTGGTATTGTTAAAAATCTTGTTTCCACTGAGAGCATCTGAGGACTAGTCATTTCAGTGAAATTGAGAAAACTAAAGTTACCATTGATATTTCCTATTTTATAATCTACCTCCAACATATGACTCTCTGAGTGACTATCATAGTTGAGTGAGCACTCACCATAGATTATGAGCCCTGAAATATATATTCTGACAAATAAGGTTCCTTACCTAGGCCTCAAACTGAACTTATTTGTTATCTTACAATTTCAGTTCATGTTCTGTAGCTGTCGCTGTGTAGCTGACACTGCATAATTTATAAATGAGACAGGTATATCTGATTAAAAGTTTGGGAGGCTGAGAAATCCACACTCATGATGCACGTACCTCCTGAGTTTACCACATAGGTGAAGGCCATAGTGCTGCATCATTTCGTGGTGATACTGGGCTAACTGAATTAGATGAAGCAAATTTACTCTCAAAGAAACTCTTTAGCCTGTTATTCAAAAAATGGATTAATTATTTCAATCTAGTGACTTAAATTTTCCATTTGTTCACATCTCTATATATTTCACAATACTATGCTATTTGCAAAAGATTCAATATTGTTCAGAAAGCAGTTTCTTTAAATTTTACCTATAAATTTTAAATAAATTCTAAATAAAATCCCAGAAGGATTTAAAAGGTAAAATTCAAGACAAAAAACTAAACAATAAAAACAAAACCACCCCACCGTAGAGATTGCATCTCAACAAGATTTTGGTTGTGATCAGTCAAA
The DNA here is from genome assembly GCA_023101885.1 of Typhlomys cinereus. NCBI lineage: Eukaryota > Metazoa > Chordata > Mammalia > Rodentia > Platacanthomyidae > Typhlomys > Typhlomys cinereus. The sequence goes on from JALPQD010000020.1 coordinate 4,571,485, forward strand.
TCAACTTATTAAAACTTATAATAAGGTAGTATATATGATGAACACACAGAAGTATTTTTTTCATACTGAAACATTTTAAAGAGATTAATACAAAATAAATTGATAAAATATTTCTCTGGTAAAATAAAACTTTTGCATTTTATCATATTGTTTAGATTTCATTAACTGGATTATGTTGTCTTTTTGTGGTCCTATGTCTAATATTATGAGTATATCACCTTAGAGATGAAATTGAGAAACACACTGTTATATTTTCGGCTGGCTTTTCAGACACAAGCCTTCGTTCACATATAGGTAAAGTGGCAACAACCTAGTTTTCCCTGATTGCTAAAAAAAAAAAAACTACAAAGGTAAATGTATTGTATGTGTGAGTGAATGTGAGCTGTCATTTCCTCTTAGGCAGAATGTACTGGATGCAGTAACCCTGTTGTGATTGGCATGTCCAGTTAAAATTATACATACAGTCACAGGTTGCCAATCTTTATGTATCTTTCTCTCTCTTTTTGTTGTTCAATCTCCATCTTTCTCCAATATTTCCAATTAGTAAAATACATTTTCTATCTTTTTTATGTATATTTTTACAGCTAGCTTTGAGGGTGCCTATTTCTAGTTCTTTTTGCTCTTTAAATAGGATTGTTCTTTTATTTCATATCACATATGAAAAACAATGGATTTAAGTCATGTTCAATATGCATTACCCAAAATCTTTTTTCTCCTTCTATCTCCCAGATAAAACCTTATCAGCCACTTTAGTTCCTGTCTATTCTGTATATTGATTTTTCCTTTTAATTTGTTTCTGTGTGGCCTACTGATTTCAACATACGTTGCTAAAGTAAGTGTGTGCCCATATCCTTATTTGATTATGGCGTTATATTGGTGATGGTACCATTGAGATGGGTACCTCACTTTGCCCCATGCAACATAAAAGCTCAGGAAACATTCATGGTGTGCTGTTTATCAGGTATTCATCATGCTCTTTGCATGCTGAGTAGTTGACAAGCTACTCAGGCCTTGTGGAATTAGATACAGTTGTTGTAGATTCTAGATTCAAAGGTGCAGCATCCTTGTCTTGTGTAGAAAGTTAATATTTGGTTCCCCCACTTCTGACTTTTTCCTTCTTACTGCTTCCTCTTCAACAATATTTCCTGAAATGTGTGTGTGTGTTTGTGTGTGTGTGTGTGTGTGTGTGTGTGTGTGTGTGTGTGTGTGTGTGTTGGTTTAAATGTCCCATTTAAGACTGAACATAGCATTTACTCTCTATATCTTGGCCAGTTTTTTTCTGTCTGTGTTATTGTTATAACCATGGAAACGGTCAGCTTTTAATCCTCAGTTTGAAGTTCCCTTCCACAATGGAAACTCTTTCTCATTAATTCTAGAGCTGTGATAGTCTATTTCCCTTATACTTCCAAGTTTCTTAACTGCTTTTTCTTATTGTCTCTTACCAGTTTTAATTAATTTATTGAAATGCTCTGTTTTAATGACAAAATTTTTGATAAAATGTTTAGAATTCATTATGTCCAAGTTCCTGTCATTTCAGTTTCAAACTTTCAGTTTCACTGTTTTGATTCTTTGACTCATTTAATAGTTATTTTATGATATTATGTTTAATTTTCTTTACACATTCTTCAGCCTTGATTCATATGTGAGTAACAGAGCCTGTATGTATGTGTGTGCATGTCCATGTGCGTTTGTGAGCACATGGACGCCACATTCTATAACATTCCTCTCCAATGCTCCAATTTCTTTTTCTCTTTCTGGTTTTCTTTTTTTTTTTTTTTTTTGATTGGATGTTTATCTCATTGATGCTAAAGCTCAACAGTTGGAAAAGACTGGGCTGGCAATCTCCAGAGATATTCCTGTCATCGATTTCTCAGCACTAGAATTACAAATCAATGTCACCATGCTTGCCTTTTTTTATGGGTACTAGAAAATAAAATACATATCCTCATGTTTGCAAGGCAAGTATGTTGCTGAGTCAACCACCTGAGTCCCTTCTATAACTTTATTTTGTGTGTGTGTTTATGCCTTTTTCCAACATTTTAATGCAATACAGTCTGCAGAGTATTTGTTGTAGGCATTATCTTTAAATTATCAGCTAAATAGTAAATGTAAGACTAATGTCTAAAGTTCACCTAATAGCTAACTTCAGCAAAAATAATATTGCTATGGTTATGTATAGCAAAATTAATTCTCCTTTCCTACCAAAGACAAATTAGAATTGTCAAGAATAGAAGTTATATTTTATAAATATTTGATTTTGATGTTGATCCCTTAGTAAACCATATTGTACATCTAGAGAAATAACCTTGCTCTGATAAGGGTTGAGGTTAACTTCTCCACTTTCCTCCTATTTTTTGAAATATGCTTCAGCAAAGAGGACCATACATGGCGAGTTTTCTCTTTTCTTTTCTTTTTTTTTTCCATGAAAGCTGTGATAATTGAGTTTAAGTTGCTCTTCACCTCTTTCTATGCATGGAACTTCTCAAGTACCCCATTACTGGGTAACCACTTAATGCTGGAGGATGGGAATTCCTGACACCAAGTAACAACTCATTAGCATTCACAGCTGGAGCCTGAAATAGAAGATTTAAATAGCAAATACCTACCATAATCTTTCTTTTTCTTTTTCAGAAACCAAAGCATTGTTAACATAGCTACAAAGTTCCTGTATGTCTAGGACAATTTATTCATTTGAAATTTGAAACATAAACTCTCACTATGGCCACACTTCTCCGTGACAAAATTCATCCAAGCCACTTGCCTTATTTACTGTGTCTTATACTATAGCTTTATGAGCTTAACAGGCTAATGTATTTGATGTGGCAGATCTGGGTGTGTGCTGGTGGAGACCCACAGGACACATACATGTTTTCTTCACTGCTGACATACAATCCAAGGAAAATTTTGAATGTGTTTGACTTCAAGATAATTAAATATGTTTGATTAGAGTCCCTGGGATTCAGAGGATAAATGAACTCTTGACATTGGAGGCAAAAGTGTATTAATGTGCTAAAAGAAACCTGTTGAAATTTATGCACATGACTCACAGTATGAAGAAGTAATATCCTATACTCCATATACTATCTTCCCTAAATGTAAAATCAAAACGGTAGATAAATTAGCAACACTGTCAAAACATTTTTAAAAATGAAATGCAGATCTGAAGAAAGGAGCTTCCTTATCTGAGAGGAGGAAAGGAAGCTTATTAGTCACATAAGGACAGTTTTCATAAATGCAATTAAATATGTCATTGGGGAAGCTGAAGCTACTTTTAATAAAATTTGGGAAATACCGTGTTCACAGTCTCAAACTTCAACATTTCAATCTGCAAAAAATGTTTCATGTTTAAATGCTAACATATTTTTAAATTACATATAAGATATAACAACAGAACTCATTTGTTTTTACAACCTGTATAGTAAAATCCTAAAGAAAACTGTTTATGATTGTACTGGTTACTCTTCTCTATGCTGTGAGTCAACATTCAAACAACCAGTTTAAGGGAGAAAGAGAGAATAATTCAGCTTGTAGTTCCAGAGATGAGATACAGACCTTATGGAAGAGAAGGCATGACTGGCTGGAAGAAGCTGGAGGAGGTTTAAGTCTCATCCGTCATGGAGACTAAGAGAGGAAAACTGCAAACCGTAAGAGCAGACTAATTAACTGAAGTAGGGTGGGACTAACAAACCTCAAGGTCCACCTCTTATGACCTGTCTTTACCCATCAAGGCTCCACCTCCCAAAGGTGTTATGGTAAATTATATTTAAAGCATGACATCTTAATAAGACCAAAACCAAGCAGGACAAACCTCAATTATTAAAGGTCCATGTCAAACTGGCAAGTATATTGTTGAATTCATATCTGTTTCTAAGATCTTTGATTCCACCTCTCTGACACAGCTGCTCAAAAACACATCCCTCTCTTGGGCTGGTTTGTCCTTGACAAGTGTTTGATTTTGACTCTCCTTGGCAGCTGTGCCATGTTGGCTCTCACATCTATAACATCTTCATATCTCAATCTCAAATTAGACATTAACTCCCACAAAATGCCCTTTTAAGGCTACTGGATACATTGCCTGGTTTCAGCCACTCTTAGAAACCTTGGAGGAGAGACTGATGACCTTGTCGCTCCTTCATTTTTAATGCCTCTAAAACTAGAACCATGTGGATGATGTTGCAAGGTTCTGCTACAGTCTTGGGTATAGACTGGCCTCCTTGAATCACAACTGGTTCAACTTCTCTATACTGACTTTAGGTAGAATCTCTTGGGCCTTTTCTTTAGAGGAGTAGAAGACTTTGTTACTCTGCCCTTCAGCTCTTTCCATCCCAAAGAGTTTTCATTCTTATGGGTAGGAGCCTACTCTGAGCATCTTGTCCTCGGGGTATAGCCTCTGCTGTTATTCAAATGGAGAGTAGGCTTTGACTCACTAATGGAGCTCATCTCTAACAACAGCCATCATTTTATGTCTGTGGTGATCTCCTGTCTCAAATCTTCAACTTTGCCATTGCATTTTCCTCATTAAATCTCACAGTTTCATTTCTTTCTGTTGGATTCCTTGCTATTTGTCTTCATAACTCTGAAGAAGAACACTAAAAAGTAGCCATTTCACACTGTCAAGACTACATTGCCTGAAACTTCCTCCACTAAGCACTTCAGACAAGCTTTCAGAATGTTGACAAATCTGAGCTAAGCTGTCTTCCAAAGCATCAAACTATTTGCTTCTCATCCAGTTCTTGATACAGTCTCTGCTCCCTTCTGGGCCATCATAAGCTGGGCTTCCACTGTTCACATTTCTCATCATATTATTTTCCTCCAAGCTCTCACTGCAATGGCCCCTTAGACCCTGTCTCTAATATGCAAAAGTTTTCCCAGCCTAAAGTCCCAAAGTTCTCCCAATTTCTCTCAACAAATAATTTCAAAGGCAGACCAACCACATCACAGCAATGTCTGTACATCTCACAGAAACCACCCCTCTCTTGGACACAATTTTTTGAACCGGTTTCTCTTCTGTTACTGAGAGACAACATTCAAACAAACAGCTTGAGGAAGAAAGGGAGTTTTATTCAGCATATTGTTACAAAGGGGAGAAACAGTCTTTATGGTGGAAAAGGTATGGCTGGCTGACAGAAGCGAGAGTAGGTTTAAGTCACATCCATTATGGAGGTTAAAAGAATAAAACTGAAACTGTAAGAGCATATTAACTAATTGAAACAGGGTAGAGCTAACCAACCTCAAAGCTCATCTCTTGTGACCTGCCTTCCTCTAGCAAGGCTCAATCTTTTAAAAGTGCCATGATCTTCCCAAACATCCAGAAAGGTTTCAAACACATGAGCCTATAGGGGACAAATTATATTCATTGACAATGATCATCTAAAGTTAATTATTTAATTTTTAATATATTTATTCAATTGTGCGTATGTGCGCACATGTGTGTGTGTGTGTAGAACCACGGGTGAATTCAGGAACTGCCATGGACCTCCTCTACCTCCTCCTTGTTTACTCTGCCCAGGGATTCACAGGCTCCACCCTACCAGGACCAGAAGCGCAGGCCACCCTCACTTCTACCCGGCGTCTATACATGGGTCTAGGATCCAAACTCAGGACCTTCTGCCTGCAAGGCAGAGGCTTAACCCCTAAGCCACCGCTCTAGCCCCAGTAATTATTTAATTGTTGAGTGGTTCATTTATATAATTTACCCAATGTCTTTCTGAGCTTCCCAGTTTTATTAATTCATGGGTTCTGATACTGAATGGGGTTCAAGATTTTCCAGAACCAAATCTTATCTGAAATTCTGTTGTGGAGAGACCTTTAAAATCACTAACATTTATTAGTAGTGATAATAAAATTTAAAGAAAGAAAAAAATGCATAATCTCGGAGGTTACATATATTCATTATATTATATTAAAGGTATATAAATATGTTTTGAATTAGCCATGTGTGATGATATATTTTCTCTTTTCCTTTTGATTTCTGAATCATACTTTAACTCAAAGTAATTTTTATAAACTATTTTGGTGATTTTTCCAATCACATTATTTCTTGTATTTTTGACATAATATGAATCTTCTCTACTGTTAAGAAATAAGTAATATAATTGGACAGGGTTGTAGAGGTTGAAGATCAACACAGAAAGTTACTGATGTCACCCTTAGGCTTCTATGGGGACACACTTTTCCAAGTTTCCTCTGATGCATATACACATTGCAGGGTTTTGTGACCTATGTGCTTACCTCACTATCCTGATAGGTACCAGAGTAAGATCAGCAGGAATTGAATCAGGCTGAGTCAAGATCTCAGAAATGTCAAAACGAAATTAACTTTATTATGGAATCTAACAGTCATATACCAGGAACAGGGGGATGATATCAGTAATATCAGACAGACTATATGTGCAAGGTCAACAAATGGTGGGACCACCACTAACAATACAGCCCTACCAATGCTTAAACATGTTAATATGCTCTAATGGTCCCATTCATTGTAGAGAAAGAATAGGCTGCTGATAGATGAGGAACATGGTATGGTAATACAATTACAGTGATAAAGTTCTGTGCCCATCCTTTAGATGTGCTAATTAATGTCTAGATTGCTTCCAAAGAACAGGAAGAAATATGTAAAAAAAACACCTCTGCCCTAGACTCATTTTGAAACAGGACAAGATCCATCCCTGTTCCTTGCCAGAAAGTCAGTAAGTCAGCCTACAAGTATGCTGGCATAGGAGGCATACCACAACTGAGACTGCAAGGAATGCCCTTGGCATCCATCTTCAAGAAATAGAGATCTTAAGCTTGAGTGTTTGTTACACACATAAATACAAATAAACACACACACACACACAAAACATATGAAAGTAAATAAATAAAATAACTTGCACCATTGTATTCTCTTTATCCTGTCTATAATTTGGAATGAGATCTGGGTCTTAGTATCACAAGAGCAGACATATACCTGAAGTAGTTTCTATTCTCTTTTCCTGTGAGATTCCGTGGAGCTTCAGCAACTTAAGGGAGAAAAGATTTATTCAGCTTATTGTTACAGAGAGGAAATGTTGTCTTTCATGGCAGAAAAGGCATGACTATCTGGCAGAAGCTGAAGGAGACCAAAGTCAGTGTAGATATCATAGAAATCCAGAACTGCTGTAAGCTCAAAAGCAGACTTGCTAACTGAAACCTCAAAGATTACCCTCTTCACATACTTTCCTCCAGCAAGACTCCACCCCCTAAAGGTGCCATGACTTTCCCAAACTAAAGATACAAACACATGAGACTATGGGTGACAACTCACTTTTCAAATCATGACAATACCTTAGAGGAATTATATTGGCTATTTTTGTTCATTGCTGAGTTAAATTCCTAAAATAAGCAATTTAAAGAAAAAAAGATATTACTCTTTCATTTTCAGAACTTTCAATTCTTAGTCATTGGCTTCATCGATTCTTGACATACAGTGAGGAAGAACATCATGATGATAAATATATACAGGCTATATTTTGTCTTGTAATTGCTGGAAAGCAGAGAGCATGAGGAAATGTCTGGGATCAGATCTAATCTTCAAAGGTACATTGTGGGAACCAGTGCCCCCTCACGCACTCATTCACTCACTCAAACACACAGCTGCTGGCTGTGATGAAAGCAGGTTCAAGCTAGCCCCACCTCTGCCTCTACCCCTTCCAGAGTCTCTGCATGGGACAGGGAGATTGTCAGAAACAATTCTCACTTTATTGGGGGGAGAAAAGGAACTTTTATAGACAAAGGCCACCAAGGCATGAAACGGGCATCCAATTGTGTCACAGATCAACACGTCCTACAGGTGCTAAAGGTCAAGTTCAATGCCACTCAGCACAGGGGGCAGGTAGACACCTGAAAGCCAATTAGGGCTCTCTGTGAAGTGATCAGGATCATGCCCAAGACCCTTGCCCTCAGCGCAATCTTTAGTCCCATGTGCTTGGCCATGCCCTGGGGCAAATCCTGGGTGGGCCCAACAATACATCTTCAGGGACATATTCATCCAGCTAGGTTTCACTCATAGCATTCTCAGAACTTTCCAAAATATCATCTCTAGCTGAGGATCAAGTGTGGAAGGTCTATTCTCTAGGAGACATTTTATCTTCTAACTGTTCTTACCTCATCTCCAAAAGCACATTTTCATTCCATAATTCAAAATGCATTCAGTCCATTTCCAAGAATGATCAAAGTCTTAATGTTTCCAAAGTTAACCAAAGTAAAGTTCAGACTATCTCCTAACAATCAACTATTTTCTTAAGTGATAATAGTTGTAAAATTAAAATGGTTAAATACATTCAAGATAAAATGGCACAAAGGAAAATTTAAATTCCAAAGGCTGAAAATAAAAAGAAAATCTAGGATCTAGATGAGACAAGGTAAGCCTTTAGTCATGTAGCTCCATATTTAACATCATAGCATGTGGGATCATTTTGTAAACTTTTTTAAATTTTTTTATTATTATTATTATTTATTCAACTGTGTGCATATGCGTGTGTATGTGCATGTGTGCGTGTCTGTGTGTGTGTGTGTGTGTGTGTGTCTGTGTGTGTGACCACGGACGAATTCGCGAACCACCATGGACGCCTCCACCTCCTTCTGCCCTGGGATTCACAGGCTCCGCCCTACCAGGACCAGAAGCGCAGGCCACCCCCACTTCCGCCTGGCATCTATACGTGGGATCTGGGATCCGAACTCAGGACCTTCTGCCTGCAAGGTGGAGGCTTAACCCCTGAGCCACCTCTCCAGCCCCCATTTTGTAAACATTTTTATTGGGCTATAAATATCTTTAATATCTTAGACATATAATTAACATTATAGAGTTTTTATCATGGAATTGATTTTATCTGGTAAGTTGTGTGTACTTAACTTTAATTATTTTCATAAGAAAAAAATGTGCATATATCCAGCTTCTTCTTAGAGTAAGGATCAGCATTTCCTTAGCTTTTGGGTGTGACTGCACTTTCATATTTTCTAAGAAAATTTAGTAACTTTCATTCCCTAGAAAATTTATACTTCTTAGTGCAGAAATTGTTAAGAATTCAGCCAGGCCCCATCTCCCATTTCTCTAGTAGCACTAAAATCTCAGTATAACTCTTAAGTTAATCAGCTGGATCAATCATCTAGACATGATTCTTATCTTCCTAAGAGAATTAGATTCCCCTGCAGATATCTCAAAGAGATAGGAGATGTCCGTCTTATTCTCCCAAAGCCATTTCTCAGCCCTGTATCTTACATTTTTCTCACAGAAAAATATGGTATAAGGAATAGTGAACCACTGAAACTTCTAATATGTGAGCCACATATTCTCTATGTCAAATCTATCTATCTATCTATCTATCTATCTATCTATCTATCTATCTATCTATTGCTATTTGTTTCTTGTGTTGTCTAAACTTCTAAAATTTGAATATTCTGATATTTAAAACTATTGCAGATTTTCTGAAATCTAAATTCTTTGCCACATGGCCACCTGCCAAACCACAAGCAGGTCTTTTCCCAGCAGCAGCCTGTATTTCCAACTGCTTGGATTCCCAGGATTTCCAGTCTATTTGCTTTCTGCTTTAAAGAAACATAAATATTTGCATCTCTTTTCCCACTCAATAATTCTTTACTTTATGGGAAAAAAATGAACTGGTACCTATAGATTCCTAATAAAATAGTAGCCTTTCTAGCCAGCAGAAGGCTAAAATTAAGTGAAATGATTTTCATATTGTTGGTGGGAATGCAGGCTCATACAGCCACTCTGGCGAGCCGTCTGGAGATTCTTAAAGAAATTAAAGATTGAAATGCCGTATGACCCTGCTATCCCACTTTTGGGAATAACCCCCCATGCAGCAGAGGTTCGCCTCGATAGCACAAGCACGACCATGTTCATAGCAGCACTGTTTACAATAGCAAAGTCATGGAATCAACCTAAATGTCCAACAGTTGACGAGTGGATAAGGAAACAGTGGTACATCTATACAATGGAGTACTACTCAGCCATCAAAAATGATGAATTACTGGAATTTGCTGGGAAATGGATGTCATTAGAAAGAATTATATTAAGTGAAGTATCCCAAACCCAGAAAATTAAGCGCCGTATGTACTCCCTAATAGGTGGCTCCTAGTACCAAACTCACCCAGCCCACATTGAGACACTCAAAAGTAAACCTATGTAACACAGTAATTGCAAGGATTATGAACAAGAGAGATGGGTTAGGAGGGCCACACCAGAAACAAGGAGAGAGGAGACCATGTTACAGCAGAGAAAATAGGCCTCCATCAAGGTCTGCAAGTAAGTAATGAGAAACCTGGTTAAGTTCACAGACGTTCTTTCCTGATCTCACCAGAAGGGGAGGGCATATAGTCTAGCAGATAAAAAGTAATCATTTTGCAAATGGGTGATGGACCCCTCCCTCACTGAGGTTTCCTACTCTTATTACATCTACCCTTGAATGTGCTATTACAAGACTCCAGTTTAACAGCTTTTTGTCTCTGGCCAGGGGGTCACATACAGTGCCCAGCAGAATGGAGTGAAGGGAATTGCAGGAGCAGCAAAACTGCAAAAGAAAATCAACAAACCACAATCCAGAACTTCAGAGACTCTATATCAATCACATAGAACTAGGACAGCCTAATCTCTCCCCATCCTGGAGCTCAGGGACATTTGCGGAAGAGGGGGCGGTAAGATTGTAAGAGCAAAAGGATGGGAGGAGCAACGATTTGCAAGATTCTCAACAATAGTTGGGGCCAAAGCAATCATAATGGGACTTTGCATGCCCTGCGCAATGTCCAGCGCACTGTTGCCCTCATAAAGTCTAGCATCTGTTAAGGGCACCGAGACCCCTGGAGGCAAGGGATTGACAGCCATAGTAGTGATCTTATGCTTAAGGGGAACAAGAGAAAGGGCTTATGGAAATGCCACTGGGTCCTTATATGTCATCGGAGAGGAGGACCCAGTGGAGAGTTAGGCGTACACAATAAAGGACTCTCTGGGAATTGGGGGGGAGGCACTGGGGGAAGGGGAGGGGGAGGAGGGGGGAGGGAGGGAACTGGTAAAAAATTTTAAAATGTATAATTAAATTTTTAATAAAAAAAATATTCACACATTCATTAATTCATTCAATTCAATTAGTGTATTCTAAAAGTCTGAAAGAATGGCTCAGAGTTGAAAGATGATTTCCAGGATAGCTGAAGTAGGTCTGGTGAGTGAGGCTAGCCTAGTTTATACAAGGCCCTGGATGAAAGCTATGGTGTCTTAAACACTGGGTACGCTGATACTGACCTGTAATCTCAGTATTACATAGGCAGAAACAGGAGAATCTTAAGTCAAAGGACACCCTCACTTATTTATCAGATTTGGTAACGTAAGTATAGTAACATAAGACTCTGTCACCAAAAGTGAATGAATGAATGGGTTGATAGAGGAAAAAAAAGTCACTTTCTTCAATAGTCATCACAGATTTAGAAACGTTAATTTGAATGCTAGCTTCTTACAATTCATCCTGTGGTTAGGAACCTTTTTAAAATATTAAAATTCAATTTCATCCAAAATCCATTATTTTAACACATGACTTGTAACATAGAAGCTGAATTTACTTGACTTATTCTTGTTAACAAAAAATAAGTTCTTTTATCATGCTCTCAAGACAAGAAAATTATTTTCATTTTCTTTTCCTTATAATAATCTATACCTTCCAAGTATTATTCATTAATTTGTCTATGTTTCCTTAGTTTTGGTTCCTTTTCATACTTGTATAACCTTAACCACTGTGGGTTATACACCTTGGCACATAGAGTTACATTTCTTTTATTTCATTTTTATTCAATTGTGTCTGTGGTCGCGTGTGTGTATGTATGTGTGTGTGTGTGTGTGTGTGTGTGTGTGTGCAAATTTGGGAACCACCATGGACCGCCTCCACCTTCTCTTTGTTTACTCTGCCCAGGGATTCACAGGCTCCGCCCTACCAGGACCAGAAAAGCAGGCCACCCGCTTCCATGTGGCTTATATACATGGGGTCTAGGATCCGAACTCAGGACCTTCTGCCTGAAAGGCAGAGGCTTAACCCCTGAGCCCCACATTTCTTTATTTTTAGCTATAATGTTGCTAAAATATTGTTTTATCCCTCTTCTGTATATTTTCCTTTCATTATTTTACCAAGTAGAAGAGATGCAAAAATACTTTTCTATAGTAATTATTCCCCATCAAACCTAGTTACCTACTTAGAGCTGAGAAAATTAGTGAATATATTTATCAAAATCTTATAAAACAAGTAAAATATTATTAAATATTCTGGCTGAATACACATTTGCAAATACTTCAAATCCTGAATGAGATAAACATATTTCTAGCAAAAGAATTTAGATTAAGAAAATACACAAAATAAAGTACAGGAAAGAAAAAAAATTACTAATGGAAAATTGCTGTTCCTACCTCAAACTACATTGACTACCTAGTGCTGAAGTGGAATTATGGTCCACTGGAAAGATAACTCAGTGGATAAGGTGCTTGTTCAAAAGCCTGATGACCTGAGTTCAATCACATAATGGAAGCAAAGGATTGACTTATGAAATTAGTTCTCTATCTTCCAGTTGCATAGTATGATGTTTCTTTCCCTTTCCCTCTCTCTCTCTAAAATAAGAGTCCCAATAATCAAATATATTCAAATCTAGTATGATATTTATGGTCATATATATATTTAATCTGTGAAGCTTTAAAATTCTGTGTATATTCACACACATTACATATATATATATATATATATATATATATATATATATATATATATATACACGCACACACACCATGTTTAGCTTACGTATAGCATGCTACAACATTTAACTGCAGAACAGGGAAATACTCTCATTTGAGAAATTTTAATAAAATATTTAATTCTATGGGGTGATCTCTGTTATTTAAATGTTTGTATAATTGAATTATGTTGATCTTTGTAGAGTCCAACACCCACTCACACACTCATTCACACGATTGCGCAGCCTGGTGGGAAAACGAAGAAAGGTAGGTCCCGCCGTCCCCACCTCCGCCTCAATTCCCTAGAGACTCGGGAAGGGGCGAGGTGTTTGTCAAAAGCAAATCTCCATTTATTGGGGGGTTAACAAAACAGCTTATATAGACAAAAGACCACAATGCTCCAAAAACAGGCACCTGATTGTGTCAAAGGTCAACACATCCTTCAGGTCAAGTCCAATGTCAATTCAGTAAGGAAGGCAGGTCAAGACCTGAAAGCCAATTAGAGGTCTCTGTAATGTGATCAGGGTTACGCCCAGTATACTAGCTCAGAGCGCCATCTTTAGTCCCATGTGCTCGGCCATGTCCTAGGGCAAATACTGGGTGGGCCCAACAGATCTTATTTATGTTGTTTTGAAAAGAAAAAAATATCTCCAATTTTTGTTTCCTCTGTAGTGATAATTACACTTGAAGGAAGAATATTTACATTCTATGATAACTCTTTATAAGTTCTAATCATGACTAACTTTCTAGAGAAATATTTACAGTCTTCTTTTTATGATGTTGCTAATAATCTAGGATAAATGAACACTTAAAAACTCTTAGAAAACATCTTCAAACCTGAACATGGAGACAAATATCAGAAAACTAAATTTTATCTTTTTTGCCTTGGTGATAAAAAGAGTATGAAACAATTTTCACATCATTTTATTGGAGTATTTTGGAATATAACCCATTCCTAATGTCATATCGGATATCAAAAGACACATTTATTTAGGATATTGAATTATTTTATTTTATTATCTCTTTATTTGCAAAGAAATTTAAATGGATTGTAATGAGACAATTCATAATATGGAATTTTCCCCTCAGTTTCCATTCCTAGTACATTGGAAATAATATGAGACAGAGAAGAGGTAAAAAGTTCTGAGTAATTTGACACTTTGAATACATCCTTTGTTCATATACCCAAAATATTACTACTACTAGTTCAGGTTGCATTTACAGTTATTTCCTATCTACAGCCCCATAAATAGTTATCTTCTGAGTAAGTTATAGTTTTCTTTAAGACCAAACATGCTTGGCATTAAGTGATATGAAAATTATGGTAGTACCATTGCTTGCTTTTCTTTTTATTTTTGGTTATGTCTCAAATCTCAAATTTTGGAATCTAATTTTCTTACTTGCAATACATTTCAGAAAAAAACGTTACAATTAATCCCTCCATGCATTATGAAATCTCTCTTTCCCAGGATAAAAAGAGATGCTAGGGATAATAAGAATGCAAACACCGAATCTGTGTGGAGAAATACAATTCACAAAATTCTTTAATTAAGTAAGTTTCATCAAATCATTGATTTATAAGTGTCCTTATAAAGTTTTGGTTGACCGACTCCAAGCCTTTTCTGATACTTAAATAACAAGCCATTGTATATATTAAAGAATATAATTTTTCTTTGAATATTTTATATTTTGGTGTTCTTTGCCTTTATATAAACTCATTAATCTTTTCTAAAACAATTTTGTAATAGGCGATATTTAATAGTGATGTTTGATGAGCAAAATTGTGAAAATTGGTAAAATTTTGAAATGTTTGTCTTTTTTTGACTCAATATTTGTAACCATTTCTGAGAGTGGATCTCTTTGGCATAGGCTGGCCTCAAACTTGGTCAGTATGTAAGAATGCCTTTGAAGTCCTGATTTTGCAGTCTTTATCTTTCATGTGCTAATATTACAAGACATCATCAACACACCCAACAGGCTCAATGTTATTCTGCCTGAATAATTCCACAACCTACTTGTCACTCTCTGTTCGGAACTTTAGTATTCAAACCTTATATACATTGTAAAATCTATTAAGTAAACTAACCATTCAAATTATATGCAAGAAATTCAAAGTACAGAATATTGGTTCTGTCTGTACTCTGAAACATATAGTGGAAAAATATGTTATAGAAGAAAAAGAAGAAAAAAATTGTGTGAAGAAATTTTTAATAGCTGGAAGGAGCAAAGAAAAAACTAGAATGCTGTAAGTGGAAGATACTTTGGGTATGAGTTATGTTGAGAAAATGCTGGTAGGAATAAGGACAGAAAAAGTATCTTCAGGGTGTTTCAGGTGAGAGTGAGAACTCCAGAATTTGAGTGAAGATTATTGATGGTTATAGGCAGAATAGAAAGGTTTCAAATATATTTATTTAACTGGAAAAGGAGGATATTCAAGTGGTTACCTAGGAAATTGTAATTATCAAAGATGTAAGTCCTTTTATTAGCAGTCAAGTACTTTGCAAAAGAAAATGTTAAAGATGGATTGAGCTTTTCTCACAAATTTTTCATATCCGTGATAACATAAATATGTAACTTATCGGAAAGACTACTTGGAATAGATCACATGAAGCACAATGCCCAAAGAGAGTCATCTAAAGAGTCTGTGCCTATTGATTCCTACTTCCACTCTCTAAACTCATGGTGCAACACATGCGGTTACTGCTTGATGTGACTATTGGCTGTGTCCTTCTGATCCTGGTTTTGTATGTTGAATGAATGAATTGTAATGTTGCAGAGATTTTCCTGCTAATTTAAAGGAAAGTCTGCAGAGTACAGGCAATGCATGGCAGGGTCAGACTCCCTGCAGGCAGCCACTGACAGGGTGATAGATGAACTTATGTGAATGAAACCTAAGGTACAGTGGAAACTCCAGGAAATTAGAGATGCTGGAAAAAAATGCTACAGCTACCAACAAAGCCCCAGGCAATAATCTTAGCCAGTCCAGGAGTAAGTCCATATGGATGTGTCCAGGAAGACCATATGGACGAAACCTTAAGGGGCTCATCTCTTTCTACAATATTCCTAGTTGATAGCTAGAGAGCTGTGATATTTAAAGTTCTCTCATTTTCTCCACTGTGTTTCAATTTAGTATAGTCCACATTGTGTGTGTGTGTTTCTCCTGTATTTCAGCTTTGCAACAAAGATGAAAGTAAGAAAAGTCCTATTTCTCACACTCCTATATAGGTTTCAGCCTTGGTTTTCTTCATATTTCCCGGTCATAACAATAAACTTAATTCCCTAATAGCATTCTTGACCCTTTGATTATAGATGACTTCCTGCTTGTAACAACTCTGCAATCCAATAATGCACAACTGCATTGTCTTGGTTAAAACAAAGCAAAGTAAAATAAACAAACAACAAAAGAAAGCAGGCATTCAGAGCTGTAGAGGAACTAGAGAACTTTGCCCTTACTAGTAATGAGTCGGTCTGTTTAGTAATATAGTAGAATTTGCTTTTTTTTTTTTTCTTATTTCTTCCACTCATACAAAGTTGATAAGTACCCCATTCCCCTCCCTTCCTCCACCCCTCCCTGGAACCCCTTGCTTCCTTCCAACTTTTTCCCTTCTTTTCACCCCCTAACTCCATTTTTCTCAGCCCCCCTACCCCCCAGTTCCTGAAGCATCCTTTAGTGTGCATGTCAAACTTCCCTCTGGGTCCTCCTCTCTGATGGGTGTAAGGACTCAGTACTATTGCCTAGAGCTCTTTTTTCTTGTTCCCCTTTAGTACAGGAATACTATTGTGGCTGTTAATCCCTTGCCTCTAAGGATTCTAGTGCCTGCAATCCATGCTAGACTTTGAGGATCAATGATATGTTGGTCATTGCTATGGTCATGCAAAGTCCTATCATAATTACTTCAGCCCTAACTTGTATGGAGTATCTTGCATATCGTTGCTCCTCCCCATCTTTAGCCTCTTACAGTATTACTGTCCCCTCTTGCACAAATTTCCATGAGCTTTACGAAAGATTTGGCTGGCCTGGTTCCAGGTGGTTTATATAGAGTCTCTAATGTTCTGAATTTTGGTTTGTTGATTTTTTTTTTTCCAGTTTTGCTGGTCCGGCACCACCCTTAGCTAAATCCTGATGGGTATTGGATGTCACCCCTTGCATTCCTTGATGGTGGCCTATTTTCTCTGCTGTAACATGATCCCCTCTCTATTTATTGCTAGTGGGGCCTTCCTTCCCTTTCCCTTCTGCTTATAATCTTTGCAATTACTGTAGATATTACAGAGATTTATCTTTGAGTGTGTCTCTAAGTGGGTTTGGTACTAGGATCCACCTACTAGAGAGTACATGTTGCGCTTAATTTTCTGTGTCTGGGATACTTCACTCAATATAATTTTTTCTAAATCCATCCATTTCCCAGCAAATTTCATTAATTCATTATTTTTGATGGCTGAGTAGTATTCCATTGTATAAAGGTACCACATTTTCCTTATCCACTCATCAACTGTTGGGCATTTGGGTTGATTCCATGACTTTGCTAATGTAAATAGTGCTGTTATGAACATGGTCATGCTTGTGCTATAGATGTGAATTTTTGCTGTATGAGGGATTATTCCCAAAAGTGGAATAGCAGGGTCATATATCATTTCAATTTTTAACTTCTTTAAGAATCGCCAGACTTCTGGACAGAGTGGTTGCATAAGCCTGCATTCCCAGCAGCAATGTAGGAGAGTTCCCTTCTCTCCACATCCTCCACAGAATTTGTTGTTTGTATTGTGGATTATTGTCATCCACACCAGGGTGAGATGATATCTCAGGGAGGTTTTGATTTGCATTTCCTTGATGGCTAAGGATATGGAGCATTTTTTAAGATGTTTGTTAGACATTTCAATTTCGTACTTGGTAAAGTTTCTTTTAAGTTTGAAGGCCCACTTTTTAATTGGGCCATTTGTTTCCTTGGTGTTTGGTTTTTTAAGTTCTTTGTGCACTCTGGATAATAGAGCTGTATCAGATATGTGGTTAGTGAAGATTTTCTCTCATTCTGTGGGTTGCCTTTTTGCTCAAGTTACATATCTTTATCTGAACAGAAGCACTTTAATTTCATAAAATCCCATCTGTTGAGGGTTGGTTGTAGTGACTGTGCTATTGGATGTCTGTTTAGGAATTGTTCGCCTAGTCCAATCAGTTTGATGGAGTTCCCTACCCTTTCAACTAAGGTTTTTATAGTCTCTGGCTTTATATTGAAGTCCTTGATCCATTTGGAATTAAGTATTGTACATGGTGACAAGTACAGGTCCAGTTTTAATCTTCTGCACGTGGACATCCAGTTTTGCCAGCACCATTTGTTGAAGATGCTGTTCTTGTTCCATTAGAATTTTGGGCTCCTTTGTCAAAGATCAAATGGCTATAGTTATGTGGTCTTATATCTGAGTCTTCAACACTTATCCATTGATCTGAGTGTCTATTTTGGAGCCAGTACTACTCAGGATTGCCTTTGCTATCCTGGGTCTTTTGTTTCTCCATATGAATTTTGAGATTTTCTGGTCAACCTCTTGAGAAATTGGAATGGGATTTTATTGGTATAGCATTGAATCTGTATATTGCCTTTGGTAGGATGGTCATTTTTATGATATTGATTCTGGCAATCCATGAACATGGGAGGTCTTTCCACCTTCTGATGTCTTCTGTAATTTCTTTTTTTTTTTTTATTTCAGCTCATACAAACTTATTAGGTACACCAGTTCCCTCCCTCCCTCCTCCTCCCCCCGTACCCCCTGCTCCCCTTCCCCACCCCTCTCCCTCCCCATCCCCCAGTGCCTCCCACCCCAATTCCCAGAGAGTCCTTACTTGTGCATGTCTCATTTTCCTCTGGGCCCTCCTCTCCAATGACGTACAAGGACCCAGTGGCCTTTCCCGAACCCTTTCCCGTGTTCCCCTTAGGTATAGGAACACTGCTGTGGCTGCCAATCCTTTGCCTCCAAGGATCTTGGTGCCTTTAGCAGATGCTAGACTTTGTGAGGTCAACAGTGTGTTGGACAATGCGCAGGGCATGCAAAGTCCAATTATGATTGCTTCAGCTCTAACTAGTATAGAGTATCTTACATATCATTGCTCCTCCCATCCTTATGCTCTTACACTCTTACCACCCCCTCTTCCGCAAATTTCCCTGAGCTTCAAGATGGGGAGAGACTAAGCTGGCCTAGTTCTAGGTGGTTGATATAGAGTCTCTGAAGTTCTGGATTGTGGTTTGTTGATTTTCTTTTGCAGTTTTGCTGCTCCTGCAATGCCCTTCACTCCATCCTGGTGGGCATTGTATGTTACCCCCTGGCCATAGACAAAAAGCTCTTAGAGTCTTGTGATAAAAGCACATTCAAAGGTAGATGTAATAAAAGTGGGAAACCAAGGTGAGGGAGGGGTCTATCACCCATTTGCAAAGTTGTTACTTTTTATCTGCCAGACTATATGCCCTCCTCTTCTGGTGAGATCACTCCCCCTCAGTAGTAAATGATCAGGAACAAAAGTCTGTGAACTTAATCAGATGTCTCATTACTTATTTGGGTCTTTGGCGGAGGCCTATTTTCCCTGCTGTAACATGGTCCCCTCTCTCCTTCTTTCTGGTGTGGCCCTCCTACCCCATCCCTCCTGTTCATAATCCTTGGAATTACTGTCTCTAGGTGGGCTGGGTGGGTTTGGTACTAGGAGCCACCTATTAGGGAGTACATACGGCGCTTAATTTTCTGGGTCTGGGATACTTCACTTAATATAATTGTTTCTAATGACATCCATTTCCCGGCAAATTCCAGTAATTCATCATTTTTGATGGCTGAGTAGTACTCCATTGTATAGATGTACCACTGTTTCCTTATCCACTCGTCAACTGTTGGACATTTGGGCTGATTCCATGACTTTGCTATTGTAAACAGTGCTGCTATGAACATGGTCGTGCTTGTGCTATCGAGGTGAACCACTGCTGTATGGGGGGTTATTCCCAAAAGTGGAATAGCAGGGTCATACGGCATTTCAATCTTTAATTTCTTTAAGAATCTCCAGACGGCTCGCCAGAGTGGCTGTATGAGCCTGCATTCCCACCAGCAATGTAGGAGAGTCCCCCTCTCTCCACATCCTCTCCAGCATTTGTTGTTAGTATTGTGGATTTTTTCCATCCTGACCGGGGTGAGATGATATCTCAGGGAAGTTTTGAATTGCATTTCCCCGATGGCTAAAGAAGTGGAGCATTTTTTAAGACATTTGTTAGACATTTTAATTTCATCCCTGGTAAAGTTTCTTTTAAGTTCCAGGGCCCATTTTTTAATTGGGCCATTGGTTTCCTTGGTGTTTAGTTTTCTAAGTTCTTTGTGCACTCTGGACAATAGAGCTCTATCAGATATGTGGTTAGTGAAGATTTTCTCCCATTCTGTGGGTTGCCTTTGAGCTCGCGTTACAATCTCTTTATCTGAACAGAAGCTCTTTAATTTCACAAGATCCCAACTGTTGAGAGTTGGTAGCAGTGACTGTGCCATTGGATGTCTGTTTAGGAACTGTTGGCCTAGCCCAATCAGCTCGAGGGAGTTCCCTATCCTTTCAACTATGGTTTTTAAAGTCTCTGGCCTGATATAAAGGTCCTTGATCAATTAAGTCTTGTACATGGTGACAAGTACGGGTCCAGCTTTAATCTTCTGCATGTGGAGGTCCAGTTTTGCCAGCACCATTTGTTGAAGATGCTGTTCTTTTTCCATTGGATTCTTTGGGCCCCTTTGTCAAAGACCAAATGGCTGTAACTTTGTGGGCTTATATCTGGGTCTTCAATCCTTATCCATTGATCTGTGTGTCTATTTTGGAGCCAGTACCAGGCTGTCTTTATAACTATGGATTTGTAGTATAGACTAAGGTTTGGTATGGTTATACCTCCAGCTGTGTTTTTGTTACTCAGGATTGTTTTTGCTATCCTGGGTCTTTTGTGCCTCCATATGAACTTTGAGATTGTTTGGTCAACTTCTTTGAAGAATTGCTTTGGGATTTTGATTGGTATAGCATTGAATCTGTATATTGCCTTTGGTAGGATGGTCATTTTCACAATGTTGATTCTGCCAATCCAGGAACAAGGGAGATCTTTCCACCTTCTGGTGTCTTCTACTATTTCTTTCTTTAGGGTTTTAAAGTTTTCATTGTAAAGGTCTTTTATCTCCTTAGTTAGGTTTATACCAAGGTATTTCATTTTTTTAGGGGCTATAATAAATGGTATTGTTTCTCTCAAGGCTTTTTCACTTCTTTCATTCTGGGCATATAGGAAGGCCTCTGATTTTTGCACATTTATTTTGTATCCTGCCACCCTGCTGAACTTCTCAATTAGTTCCAGGAGCTTCCTGGTGGAGTTTTTGGGATCACTCAGGTATAAGATCATGTCATCTGCAAATAGGGATAGCTTGACTTCTTCCTTGCCGATTTGAATCCCTCTTATGTCCCTTTCTTGTCTTATGGCTTCAGCTAAGACTTCAAGTACAATATTGAATAGAAGTGGTGAGAGTGGACAGCCTTGTCTAGTTCCTGATCGAAGTGGGAATGCTTCCAATTGTTCCCCATTGAGCATAATCCTTGCTGTGGGCTTGTTGTATATAGCTTTTATTATATTGATAAAGGTTCCTTCCATTCCTACTGTCTCTAGCGTTTTGATCATAAAAGGCTGTTGGATCTTGTCAAAAGCTTTTTCTGCATCTATCGAGAGTATCATGTGGTCTTGGACTTTGGACTGGTTTACATGATGAATTACATTTATTGATTTGCGTATGTTGAACCAACCTTGTGTGCCGGGGATGAAGCCTACTTGGTCCCCATGAATGATCTTTTTAATAGGTTTTTGAATCCGATTTGTTAAGACTTTGTTGAGAATCTTTGCGTCTGTGTTCATCAGAGAGATCGGCTTATAGTTTTCTTTTTTAAGTGAATCTTTATTAGGTTTTGGGATTAAGAGGATATTAGCTTCATAGAAAGAATTTGGTAGTGTTCCTTCCTTTGCTATTTGATGGAACAGTTTAAGGAGTATTGGTGTTATTAACTCCTTAAATGTAAGGTAGAACTCAGTGCTGAATCCATCTGGTCCAGGACATTTTTTGGTGGGAAGATTCGTGATTACTTCCTCAATTTCCTTATATGTTATAGGACTATTTAAATAATTCACAACTTCCTGATCCAATTTAGGTAAGTTGTGTTTACTTAGAAATTCATCCATCTCTTTTGTGTTGTCAAACTTCACAGAGTATAAGTTTTTGAAATATGATGTTATAATTCTCTGGATTTCTTGGGTATCAGTAGTGATAACTCCATTTTCATTTCTCATTTTGTTAATTTGGGTTTTCTCTCTCTTGCTTTTGGTTAGTTTAGCTAGGGGTGTATCAATCTTATTGATTTTTTCAAAGAACCAGCTTTTTGACTGGTTGATTTTTCTATCGTTTTCTTAATCTCGATTTCAGATATTTCTCCCCTTATTTTGCTAATCTCCTCTCTTCTACTACTTTTGGGATCAGATTGCTCTAGTTTCTCTAAAGCTTTAAGCTGCATTGTTAAGTTGTTTATTTCTGATGTTTCCATTTTTTTGACGTAGGCATTAAGAGCTATGAACTTACCTCTTAGAACAGCTTTCATTGTGTCCCAGAGATTTTGGTAAGTTGTATTTTCGTTATCATTCACTTTCAGGAAATCTTGAATTTCCTTTTTAATTTCTTCCTGAATCCAGTTCTCATTCAGCATCATAGTGTTACGTTTCCAGGAGGTAGTGTATTTTCTCTTGTTTGATGTGTTGTGGATGTCAAGCTTTAGGTCTGATAGGGCACAGGTTAGAATTTCAACTTTCTTGTATATGTAGATTCATTTTGTGGCCCAATATGTGATCTATTTTGGAGAAAGTTCCGTGTGCTGCTGAGAAAAATGTGTATTCTTTGGTGCGTGGGTGAAAAGTTCCATAGAGATCTGTAAGGTCCATTTCTTTCAGGGTTTGATTAAGTTCCAAAGTGTCTCTGTTAAGCTTTTGAAATGTTGATCTATCTCATGTTGAGAGGGCGGTGTTGAAGTCCCCAAGAATTATCATTTGGGGATTGATTTCTTGCTTTAGACGCTGTAGGGTTTTCTTAATGAATGTGGAGGGGCCCGTATTGGGTGCATATATGTTCAGTATTGTGAAGTCTTCCTGGTGAATTGTACCTGTGACTAAAATGTAGTATCCATCCGTGTCTCTTATAATTTTCTTTGGTTTGAAATCCACTTTGTCTGATAGCATAATGGCTACCCCTGCCTGTTTTCTGCTTCCATTTGCTTGTAGAATTGTTGACCAGCCTTTTATTTTTAGAGCGTGCCTATCTTTTGTGGTGAGATGGGTTTCCTGCAGGCAGCAGATTGATGGATTGTGAGTTTTAATCCATGTTTGTAATCTGTGTCTCTAGATCGGTGAATTAATTCCATTAACATTTAGTGTTATAATGGAGAAACTATTGTTAATTCCAGACATTTATTATGTTTAGTAGCTTTTATAAGTATATTGCTTCATTTTTAATGATGTTATACTTGCCTTCTGTTCTCCTGGATATGCCTGTTTTTTCTTCACGCTTGAGTATCATTTCTAGCATTTTTTGAAGGCCTGGTTTGGTGGCCATGTATCCCTTAAAGTTGTCTTTGTGCTGGAAAATTTTTCTTTCTCCCTCAATCATGACTGATAGTTTTGAAGGGTAAATCAACCTGGGTTGACATTTTTGCTCATTCAATACTTGAAGTATGTCTCTCCAAGCTCTTCTTGCTTTTACTGTTTCGACTGAGAAGTCATTTGTTATTTTAATAGGTTTACCTTTAAAAGTGACTTGTTTTTTCTCCCTTGAAGCTCTCAGCACCAGTTCTTTATCTTGAATGTGGAGTGTTTTAACTATTATTTGCCGTTGTGTGCTTCTATTTTGGTCGTATCTGTTTGGGGTGCGGAATGCCTCTTGTATATGGATGGGCCTCTCTTTTTTTAGATGAGGAAAGTTTTCCTTGATGATCGTTTGAAAAATTTCCTCAGGGGTGGTATTTTGAGATTCTTGCTCTGGTATTCCATGAATACGCATGTTAGGCTTTTTCAGGGTGTCCCATATCTCTTGGATATTCCTCTCAAGTATCTTTTTGGCTTTAACAACCTCTTCCATTGAGCTGGTTAGTACTCCCACTTTATCTTCAAGATCTGAAATTCTGTTTTCTGCTTCGTTAGTTCTGTTGATAAGACTCTCTGTGGCGTTCTAGGTTGAAGATAACTTGTCTTTTAGCTCAGTTTTAAACTCTGCTTGAGTTTGTTTTAACTGCTCTATGCCACTTTTTGTTTCTTGCACTGTTTTTCTCAACTCCTCCAAGTGTCTGTTGTGTTCCTCTTCAAAGCAATTGATTCGATTATGTAATTCCTCCCTGATTTCCTCTTTCATAGTATTGAACATGGTAATGATTATATTTTTGAAAGTCTTTATCCTGGGTGGGGCTTTCTTGGCCTTTTTCCGTGGGTTTGTTCTTGTTGGAGTCTAACATTATGGGATTAATTTCTTCAGTGGGAAATTTGTTTATTTGATTGTTGCTTCTCATGGATTTGCACTTTGACTTTGGCATTGTCATTTTAACTCTTAAGATCTCTCAATTTCACTAAACTGAATTATTTGGCCTGGGGTCCTGGTGGGCGGGGCGGGCGGAGACTTACCTAGGTAGTGGGGTGAGGCCCGGCTGAACCGCGCGCGTGTCCCGACTGGTGGAGTGGGGTGGGGTGCAAAAGGGGTTCTGTAATTTCTTTCTTTAGGGTTTTATAGTTTTCATTGTAAAGATCTCTTACTTTCTTTGTTAGATTTATACAAGGTATTTCATTGTCTTAGGGGCTATAGTAAATGGGATTGTCTCTCTCAGGGCTTTTTCCCTTCTTTCATTCTGGGCAAATATTAAGGCCACTGATTTTTGTATGTTTATTTTGTATTCTGCCACCCTGCTTAATTTCTGTATTAGATCCAGGAGTTTCATGGTGGAGTTTTTGGTGTAACTCAGGTATATGAATATGTCATCTGCAAATAGAGATAACTTGACTTCTTTCTTGCCGATTTGAATCCTTTTAATGTCCCTTTCTTTTCTTATGGCTTCAGGTAAGACTTCAAGTACAAGATTGAATAGTTGTCTTGTCTAGTTCCTGATCAAAGCGGAAATGCTTCAAGTTTTTCCCCATTGAGTATAATCCTTGCTGTTTGCTTGTTGAATACTGCCTTTATTATATTGATAAAAGTTCCTTCCATTCCAACTTTCTCTAGGGTTTTGATCAAAAAAGGCTGTTGGATCTTGTCAAAAGTTTTTTCTGCATCTATCTAGATTATCATGTGGTCTTGAGTTTTGGACTGGTTTATATGGTGAATTATATTTATTGATTTGCATATGTTGAACCAACCTTGTGTGCCTTGGATGAAGCCTACTTGATCCCCGTGAATAATCTTCTTGATTTGTTTTTGAATCCGATTTGCTAAGACATTGTTGAGAATCTTTCCATCTGTGTTCATCAAAGAGATTGGCCTATAGGTTTTTTTTTAGTGTATCCTTATTAGGTTTTGGGATTAAGATAGTATTAGCTTCATAGAAAGAATTTGTAGTGTTCCTTCCTTTGCTATTTGATGGACCAGTTTAAGGAGTATTGGTGTTATTTGTTCCTTAAATGTCTGATAGAACTCTGTGCTGACTCTAACTGCTCCAGAATATTTGTTGGTGGGAAAATTTGAGATTACTTCATTTTTTTCCTCATAAGTTATAGGACGATTAAAATAATTCAAAACTTCCTGATTAAATTTAGGTAAGTTGTACTTACCTAAGAATTCATCTATTTCTTCTGTGTTACCAAATTTCATAGAGTATAAATTTTTGAAATATGACATTATAATACTCTGAATTGCTTGGATATCAATAGTGATAACTCCATTTTCTTTTCTAATTTTATTAATTTGAGTTTTTCTCTCTTTTGCTTTTGGTTAATTTAGTTAGGAGTGTATCAATCTTATTGATTTTTTCAGAGAACCAGCTTTCTGACTGATTGATTCTCTATACCATTTTCCTAATCTCAATTTCAGATATTTCTTCCCTTATTTTGCTAATCTCCTCTCTTCTACTGCTTTTGGGATTGGATTGCTCTAGGGTCTCTACAGCTTTAAGCTTCATTGTTAAGTTACTTATTTGTGATGTTTCCATTCTTTGATGTATGCATTAAGAGCTATGAACTTACCTCTTAGGATGGCTTTCATTGTGTCCCAAAGATTTTGTCTCTTATTTTCATTATCTTCCACTTCCAGGAAATCTTGAATATCCTTTGTAATTTCTTCCTGAATCCAATTCTCATTCAGCATCATAGTGCTTAGTTTCCAAGTGTTAGTGTATTTTCTATTGTTTTTTGTGTTGCAGATGTCATGCTTTAGACCATGGTAGTCTGATAGGGTACAGGCTAGAAATTCAACTTTCCTGTATATGTGGAAATTTGTTTTGTGGCCCAATACATATTTTGGAGAAAGTTCCGTGTGCTGCTTAAAAAAATGTGCATTCTTTGGTGCATGGGTGAAAAGTTAGATAGATATC
Source organism: Typhlomys cinereus (assembly GCA_023101885.1). Taxonomy (NCBI): domain Eukaryota; kingdom Metazoa; phylum Chordata; class Mammalia; order Rodentia; family Platacanthomyidae; genus Typhlomys; species Typhlomys cinereus. The sequence continues at coordinate 4,597,806 of JALPQD010000020.1, forward strand.
TGTAAGGTCCATTTCAGTAAGAGTTTGATTAGGTTCCAAAGTGTCTCTTTTTTGACCTGTTTAAGTTTTTGACCTGTTGATCTACCCCATGTTGAGAAGTCGGTGTTGAAATCACCAAGAATTATTATTTGGGGGTTTATTTCTTGCTTTAGATATTGTAGGGTTTGCTTAATGAACGTGAAGTGTTCCGTATTAGGTGCATATATGTTCAGCATGTATTGTGAAGTCTTGCTGGTGAATTGTACCTGTGACTAAAATGTAGTATCCATCTGTGTCTCTTATGATTTTTTTTTGGTTTGAAGTCCACTTTGTCTGATAGCATAATGCTCTTGCCTGTTTCCTGGTTCCATTAGCTTGCAGAAATTTGGACCAGCCTTTTATTTTTAGGATGTAGGCATCTTTTGTGGTGAGATGAGTTTCCTGAAGGCAGCATATTGATGCGTTATGGTTTTTAATCCAAGTTTGTAATCTGTGTCTCTTGATCGGTGAGTTAATTCCATTGACATTTAATGTTATAATGGAGAAATTATTTTTAATTCTGAACATTTATTATGTTTATTGGCTTTTGTAAGTGCATTATTTGACATTTAGGTTTTGGTGGTATTATACTTCCCTTCCGTCATCCTGGATATGCTTATTTTATTCTTCAAGATTGAGTTTTATTTTTAGCATTTTTTGAAGGCCTGGTTTGGTAGACATATAAGCCTTCAAGTTGTCTTTGTGCTGGAAAACTTTTCTTTCTTCCTAGATCATGACAGATAGTTTTGCCGGGTATATCAGCCTGGGTTAACATTTTTCCTCATTCAATACTTGAAGTATGTCTGTCTAAGCTCTTCTTTCTTTTACTGTTTGCATTGAGAAGTCACTTGTTATTTTAATAGGTTTACCTTTAAAAGTGACTTTTTTGGCTTCCGGCACGCGGTGAGTGGGGTGTGGGAGGCTCCCGGCCCGTGGAGCGCACCATGGTGCGGGTGCGGTGTGGGGTGTCCTCCCAGCTCACCGGCCCGCGAGCCCATGTGCCCGGGCGTGTGGAGCCAGCGCCCGCGGCCGGAGCAGCGCAGACCCCAGGCCCGCTCAGGGCAGGACCGTGTTGGAGACTGGCCCGCGCTGGCTCTGCCCTGGGCGGGTCTCACGCCCCTTCCTCACTCACGCGGCCCTTGCCTCTGCTGAAACTCGGGTTATTTCCTGGTGGCACTGGAGCCTGGGGACAGCTTGATGGGGTGTCGCGGGTGGTCAGCGCGAATTTAAACCTCTCAGAAGTGTATGGAAGAAGACAACCAAAGAGTCATCTGAAATTGGGATCAGCTCACTGATAATACCAAGAAAAAAATTAGCTCACTACTCAAGAATAAGCGTCCTTCAGTTTGCTGACAGCTGCAAAGATGTTCGACATAAAGGCTTGGGCCGAGTATGTTGTGGAATGGGCTGCGAAGGACCCATATGGCTTCCTCACAACAGTTATTTTGGCCCTTACTCCATTGTTTCTAGCAAGTGCTGTACTGTCCTGGAAATTTCCCAAGATGATTGAAGCCAGGGAGAAGGAACAAAAGAAGAAACAAAAACGTCAAGAAAATGTTGCTAAAAGCTAAACGACTAAAAAAGGATTGAAAGAATGAGAAACTTGTTTGGACCATCATGCAGCTTTGGAAGGACTCAGAGGTTTCATTCAATTTCATGATAGTATTATTTAGTAAATTAAATTTGATCAGATAGAAGAACCATGTTCTGACCTCAATATTGGAGTAATTTTTTAAGCTTGGAAATAGTTCTTTGGTATCTCCTGGCAGATATTAGAATTTACTATACACATAGAGAATCCCTAATTTGAAAAATACAAATGTTGCAAATCTGAAACTTGTGTGTAGACATGATGTAAAGAGGAAAATTCTGCAGCTGACCTTATAAAGCACTGCAGGCAGAGTAACAGGTGGATTAAAAATACTTAACATTACTGTTGAGCTATATGAAATGTTATAAATAAGTTTTGTGTTCAGACTTTGATTGTATCCTCAAGGTATTAATGCAAACAATTAAAAATCTGAAAATATACTGACTTCAGACACTTGTTAGAGGATACTCAACCTATAGTAAAAATTCTTTGTAACTGACAGTGTTTTGCAATTTTGCAACTTAATGTACTCAAGTGAAAAGCATGTGGAGAAAGTGGATTTTGATGATGAACTCTGTTCCAGTAGTGGTTTAAATGGAATTCTGTTCAGAAGAGACGATAAAGATATTAATGAGAATGTAAAAGAATTGCCCTCTGAAGGTAAAGTTTACTATGACTTCAAAGAGATACAGTATATTAATCACAGTTCTAAAATCATTATTATTTCTTGGAATGAAAGCATTTCTATCTTTCTGAAAGGAAAATTATATTAATGAGTATATATATTTTTTGCATTTTTTGAGATGCCTTGAGATGCCTATAATTGTCAAGACATTCTTCATTTTTAAGCCTAATTTTATAAAGAATTCTCTTTTATTTTGACCATGTAGACCACCTACTGGATAAAATAATTTTTGTATTTCTGAGCACTGCCATTTTCTTAGATGAGCTGTTGAGAAGAGTAACATGAGGACCTACAGCTTGCAGTCAAGATGCCAAGTTCTGTTCCCACCTCAGAATCACTTGTTTTTGTGCTGACTGAAACAGTTAAAATGTTCCATCAGGTAATTTGTGGACTCTATAAATACCACTTGTTTTTATTCCTTTCTGTTTCCAATTCATGCTAGTGGTTGATGCCCTGTACATTTCATTAGACAGGTTCAAAGTAAAAATTTAAATTCATGCCTCATAAGTGGTTTTAAAAAAAGGATTAAAAATTGGAAGAACTTCAGTGGACATTTTTGATTTTGTAGGGACTGAATAAAGTGTTAAAATGAGAAGGCAGGGACTGGAGAGAGGACTTAGGGTCTTTGCCTCAAAAGCAGAAGGATCTGAGTTTGGGTCCTAGATCCCATGTAAAAAACTCTGGTTCGGGAGGAGTTCTGGAGGGAGGTTTCTCTTCCTGCTCTGGAAGGCAGAGCCTGAGAAGGCAGAGCAAAAGCAAAGAGGTGGAGCACTAGAGAATGTGGTATTTAGAAATACAATTCAGTGGGAAAAAATCAAAACTTTTGACTGTTAAACATGGTTTTTCTTAATGCATGACCCAGCAACTTTATTCTCCATGGTATTTAATAGTTAATTGTTTTCTGCATAATCTGATAATGAGTTTTAAATTATAGTAATTGTCCAATATTCTTAATTAAAAAAAAACTACTGAAATAAATTTGATACTTTTTTAAATAAAAAAAAAAGTGACTTTTTTTTCTCCCTTGAAGCTCTCAGCTCTTTTTCTTTGTCTTGAATGTGGAGTGTTTTGGCTATTATTTCCCGTGGTGAGTTTCTACCTTAGTTATATCTGTTTGAGTTGCAGAATGCCTCTTGTATTTGAATGAGCCTCTCATTTAGATGAGGGAAGATTTCATTTATGATAATTTGAAAAATTTCCACAGGTGTGCTATTTTGGGATTTTTGCTCTGGTATTCCATGAATGCGCATGTTAGGCTTCTTCAGGGTGTCCCATAACTCTTGAATATTCTTCTTAAGTATCTTTTTGGCTTTAACAACCTCTTCCATTGAGCTTGTTAATACTTCCACTTTGTCTTCAAGATCTGAAATTCTATTTTCTGCTTTGTTAGTTTTGCTGGTAAGACTCTCCGTTGAGTTCTGGGTTGAGGATAACTTGTCTTTTAGTTCAATTTTAAACCCTGCCTGAGACTGTTTTAACTGCTCTATGCCTATTTTTGTTTCTTGAACTATTTTTCTCAACTCCTCCAAGTGTCTGTTGTGTTCCTGTTCAAAGTGGTTGATGCCATTATTTAACTCCTCCCGGATTTCCTCTTTCATAGTATTGATCATGGTAATGATCATGGTTTGAAAGTCATTATCTTGGGCCTGGCTTTCTTGGCTGTTTTCTGTGAATTTGTTCTGGTTGGAATCTATCATTATGGGGTTAATTCTTTCAGTAGGAGATTTGTTTTTTTGGGTTATGTTTCTCATGGATATGCTCTGTGACTTGGGCATTGTGTTTTATCTCTTAAGACTTTCTTTCAGTTTCTGTGTGTTTTTATCTTTTTTTTTTTTTTTTTTCCGGTGCTGGGGACCGAACCCAGAGCCTAGCGCTTGCTAGGCAAGCGCTCTACCACTGAGCTAAATCCCCGACCCCTTTATCTTTTTTTTTTTTTCTCTGTGTGTTTTTGACTGAACTAAATTAGTTGGTATTACTACTTTCTGGCAGTTATTACTAGTGTTTGCTTTGGAGTTGGGTACGTTTGTCTGTTATTATTGTTATTTACTAGATGATGTTATTAGATTGTTAGTACATCAGTTAAGTCAGGTTTAGTAGACAGAGGGTGAATATTAGTGTGGTAGTGCACTTTTACAATTTAATACCTTGGTGATATGCATGGGTAAGTGGTATATTCCCTGAAGTTGTATCTTTTAGGGTTGGGTATATGGAAAAGTTAATCTACAGTGATTAATAATAGAAAGGAGCAGGATGGTAAAAAAAGGGAGGGTTTACTTATCTTTAGGCTTGGATTTGCACAATCTCTCCCATGTTATAGGATGATTTTAGAGGACTTCAGATGTATGACCTTTACATCCTAGAGCTTTGCTCGAGTTTCCTTTGGACTCTGTTGAATTCTAGGGAGCAGTGTGTCCAATCTGCACCATGAGCAAGGTCCCAGGTGGACCAGAGTGGCAGAGGGTCTGATGGCAATGGCAGAGTTCTTCATCTGGAAATGGCCTAGTGGCCCACCCAAGCCTGGGGCAGCCTGGGTGTTGCTCAGGCTGCTTGGCGCGAGGAGCTGGGACAAGCTGGTGACCTGGGTACTGGTGGATCTTACCTGGAAAGGAGGACTAGGAATCAGTGTCCTGTCCTGGGTGGGCGGGAGGGGCAGAGGGGGTGATGGAGATGAGTAGTGCTTCACCTGGCTAGTTTAGGATTTTTAATACAATGCCTTGCAACCATATGACTTATTACATACTTCTGTATATCTATACACAGTTTTGAAAATATTAAAATAAGAATATTTACATGAATTATGTGGAAAATATGCCTCATTTGCCAGCAAAATCTCTTGATAAAACAGACAATATAATTTGTAATGTGGGTTAAACATCATTTAATATCATGAAATGTTATTAAAAATGTAATAGTTGGGGGCTGGAGAGGTGGCTCAGGGGTTAAGGCTCTGCCTTGCAAGCGGAAGGTACTGAGTTCGGATCCTAGACCCCACGTATAGACACCGGAAGAAGCAGGGACAAGCCTGCAGTTTCCAGTTCTGGTAGGGTGGAACCTATGAATCCCAGGGCAGAGTAAACAAGGAGGAGGTGGAGGCGGTCCATGGTGGTTCCCGAATTCGTCCGTGATTCTACACACACACACACACACACACACACACACGCACACACACACACGCACAGGCACATACACGCACAAATGAATAAATAATAAAAAATGTAATAGCTTGCAAAGTGCACATGAAGTCACCTAATGTAAAGGAGAAAATAGTTTAAATATGTCTTATAACTTGCATTGGTTTATTCAAATTCATATTCACAAACAAATGTGTATAGAAAGTACTTATTTAGAGATAACCATATCTATAGAAAACCATATCAGCAGTTTTAGTGTTTAAACACATGCAGTCATGTAATTATCAAAAATTAATGGAATGGTCAAACATTTTCTTACTTACAAAAGATAAGGCTGAAATTTAGATGCAAGAAATGGTTAAGCAGTCTAAACTGTATAATGATTATTTTATAATTATAAATTGTAACAGAAAAGAAAGATAATCAAAACATCTTAAAAATTAAAATCCAGGGGCTGGAGAGCTGGCTCAAGGGTTAAGCCTCTGCCTTGCAGGCGGAAGGTTCTGAGTTCTGATCCCAGACCCCATAGATAGATGCTGGGCAGAAGCTTGGGTGGCCTGCGTTTTTGGTCTTGGTAAGGCAGAGCCTGTGAATCCCGGGCAGAGTAAACAAGGAGGAGGTAGAGGCGGTCCATGGTGGTTCCCGAATTCGTCAGTAGTTCTACACACATACATCCATACACACACATATACATACACACAAGCGCACATGCACCCACATGCATAAATAGTAGATAATAAAAAATTTTAAAAAATTAAAATGCATTCCTTACTTTGAAGAATGTGAACCTTAATATTAGTTTTCATCTGAAATAATATTATAGAAATAACTGCTATGCTGTTTTGAATTATATGCAGTTATTTTCTAAGGCAGTATAATTTAGTATCTCAATATTTCTTTAAAGTCCTTTGTAAATAATTTCAAATTTATAAAGTAGTCATAATTATAAAATGCTCTCCAAATACTTTCCATATGTTACTTAAAGCATATTTTGTACAAAACAGGTACTATTACCATTAAAATTTCTTATGTTTTCTGAATATAAAAAAACAATTATCAAAACCCAATTTAGATGTATTCAAAACTTTATGGTATCCCCTGAATATCTAGAACACAGTCTAGAGTCACATGTTGCATTCCCTTGACAGCTTTTTTTTAGACTTCCTCAATCTGAAAGTTTCTTAATTTCTTCCTTTCTTAAATGACCTTGATGATTTTGAAAATTACAGGATAATTCCTAGTTTTATGTTCAGAGCAAAGTTAACTACAAAACAGAGATTCCCCATGTCTTATCTACTCTTACACAGGCATAACATTTCCAATTATCATCATGTTAACTTTATTTTATTTGCTTTTCCCAGTTCAACTATTAATCTCAATTACAACCCATTAAACTTCTCTGAAGTCAAAGAGGCGGTGTCATAATAGAATTTCAACAATATTTATTGATTTTTTAGTTCACATCGCTTCTCGGTCTTTTGGCTAAGATCAAGTGTGATTTTTAGTTCACATTTTAGTATTATGCATGTATCTTTCTTTACAAGATCTTCAAAATGTCTCACATGAAATATGAGACTATTAAACTTGCATTATTTAGGTAGCTTTTCCAAGACTAATGAAAAGTAATTTTTCTCACTTGAAATAACAGGTAACTTGTCCATTCCTACACAGACTTTTATAAAATACATAAAAATAAATGATAATTCTGCATAAAAAGGAAGTATTACTGATCCATAGTAAGAGTACACCATGTTCTCTTAAGTAATCAGACAAATTATAAAACTTTTGGTAAGGAAAGCAAAGACAAAGACTTTGAAAATAATATATGAGTAACCTTGCTATAAAGTGTTGAAGATAGTTAAATAATAAGGACTTCTTGGTCAAAAACCCTTTTGAGGGTCATTATATCTGTATTTAAGGGCTGGTGTCACAATCATCCTCATATATTTGACTATCACACAAATAAACACAGACATAAATTCATCAGAAAGATTACAGGGCAAAACGAATTCTCACCTAGTATTTATATCTTCTCATATATCAACATCTAGAACATGTTTCATAGATTTAATACCAAAAATATAAGATGGAGAATAGCCATAAAATTTAGGAGATAAGGTGACAATTGATTATCAATTAGCAAAATAAAAGATAAGTGATGTTTAAGAAGACATGAAATCAGATGCCTGTCTGGGACAGAGTGATTGGCAATATTCCATTAGATGAGAAATGTGAGAGAGTGATAAGTGTGATGAATTGTGAATTTTTATTTCTTTATCCTTCAGATTTTTCATTCATTTATATTTGTTCTTGCATTTCAATACATTTAATACATTTAAATCCAACACATTTGACAATATACCTCTAGATATGTTAGCTGTGTTAAATAATGTTGCATGTACTTTTCCTCACCTATAATCCCTTCCCTTCAGTTATTTATTCTGAGCTGGTATAATGAAAAATGCCGGAAACAATGAGAAAATTCATTAGATAAATGGCATATTCACTTTATTTTCCCTCATAAATTGACAATATTTATTTGAATTTTCAATTAAAATTACTTCATGTGTCAAGTATTAAACAAAAGCCATCTGCTTACATTAGAGTAAATAAGGATAGAATGACATAATTCTGTGACAATAGGTAGGAGTGAGTTCGTCTGGTCTAATATGAGTTGCCAACTGTCCTTTCATTTGAGTGGCACCAAAAGGTACAGTAAATTATGGTAAAAAATATCAAATTCCTACAAAATTCTGAAATAGTTATGTAATATGCTCATTGAGTAGTTAGTTATAATTATAAATGTGATTATTAAGATTAAAGAAAAAACAAATCACATTTTTATGAAGATAGATCTTAATAGCAAGATTCAAAGTATATAGAAATACTTTCAATGCAAAATAATTATTGTGAACCATGTGGTTTCTCAATGATACAGCAAAATTACCTGAGAACTCAGAATTAATGTTTATGAATTTTATGAATTATATGTTTATTTTTAAAAACTCGATCTGCTAACAATTAAAATTCAAATCAAATTATGAGCTCTCACCTTGGCCTGATAAGAACAGCTTCTATTGGAAAACAAAGATAAAAGGGCTGGTAAGTATGCAGAGGAAGAGAACTTTTGCACTCCCATGTGAGATGTAAATTGTTACAGTCACTGTGTGAAAGGGTGTATATTTATTTCCCAAATCAAAAAAAAAAAAAAAAACACAAATAATCCAGAGTCTCATAATTTGTATAAATTCAGAAGAAATCATATTGTTTTAAAGTGACAAATATCGTGGCTGAGTGCTGCAGTGACTTCCAAATTAGATAAGAAATTAAAACAGTCTAAGCTTCTATAACTGATGGACAGATGAAGAAAGTCTGGCATTTATATATGTAACAGGAACAGTTATTCAGCCACAACTAATGACATCCTATTATGTTCTCTGACATGGATGTAAATAGAGATTGCTATCTTAAATAAAAAAGAAATAACATCACATGATCTCACTTATATATGTGATTTTTAATTTGATATCCATAATATTGAGAGTAAAATGATGAAAATAGAAGCTGAGGAGATTAGAAAGGAGGGAGGGGTAATGAAAGATTAATGATTATCATAAACTATGTTAGTTCGATGAGAGTATGAATTTCTAGGGTGTTTTTCATGGTTAGTTGCCATGGATAATAATCTGCTAAGTACATGATTGAATGGGGGAAGAATGGACTTCATCTGTTCATGCAATAACTAAATGATACATGTTTCAGAATATGTTATGAAGTACTGAATGCTAGCCCATATACCCCTAAATCAAAATATTATATTATACTATGAAAACTATAATTGTTATTTTATATACAAATTAAAATGAAATTGACTTAAACAAGAAAAATGAGGAAAAAAATCATTAAAATTCTTTCACAGAGAATCTAGAATTTCATATTTGTTTGTTTATATTCTGAAAAGTTAATAAAAGCATACTTATGTAGTTGGGCAGAAGAAATGATCTTTGTACAAGCCAAACAGGTCAAGTGGCTTTTTAATTATTTTAAATGCTTTACATGAATTTCTTGGTGCCTCTTAACATTTTTGGTTGTTTTTTTTCTTCCTTTCACTTTTTATACTTCTAAAATTTATTTTCTTAGCTCTCCTAGCCTTACAAATCAATTATCTGAAAAGCATTGAAAGATATAATTTTGTTGACCTACGCTATCTAAATGATGTCTATTCAAAGTTTAAAGTAAAGATTTTTGATTTTTCCCCTTGGTAATTTGTTCTTTAACAATGAATTGAAAATGGAATGCTTTCTAATTTAAAAGCAGAATTTGGCTTACTATATACTTTTAGGACCATATTGAATAGTTGAATAAAATGTACTTTATAATAAATTTTTAAATGCATTTGTAAATATAACATAAATATAAAAGCATAATGTATGATAAATATTTTGTGATATGAAATATTTAATATCTGAAATCTCACTGTCTATGCATCATACTTTAAATATAAAGCATAATGTATTTTAATTAAAATACTTATTTTATTTATTTGAATACTAACTTACTATAGTTATCTATCATTGAGTTTTTCATGTGCAATGAAACAAATGTTATTTTAATTCTACTGAATAAAAGTATACTGTTTTGATAATTTTTTACAAAAATCGATTAAAGAATCTTTCATGATTATGATATCATTGAAATTAAATATGAGAAATTATTTAAGTGAACTTTTTTGATAAAGTTTGTCCATGGTCTTTATCGGGATCTATTCTTTCATGAAATCTAATATTAATCTTGGCAAAAATATCATATATATGGTGGTATTAGATATTTTCTGTTTTCCCCACACAGTAACAAATAACAAGTGTGAGATACAATTGTGATGGAAACAATTCTTTGAGAACTTGTTCATTCTTGTAGTCAAGGACTGCAGAATACTATCCCATCCACACCCAGTCCCCATCTGTACCAGTTCAGATCACTCAGAAAAAAAAGAAAATTATTTTAATTTGCTGCATATTATGCTGGAAGTTCTTAAAAATCAATGGGATCATCTCCCGTGGGGAGTGATGTGTTATTAAGGGTAATTGATGTTCTTTTATACCAGATTCTATTTTCATTGCCTGAGAGCTAAAGTCAAATATGCTTTGTTTAGAATAATTTTCTACCATGTTTTATACATACTTTCAAGCGTACTTTCTCCCATAACATGGTAGGAAATGATAGTTCAAATAACCGTAAAATCCATATATTACTGAGTTACACATGTGACTACCTGAACATTACTTTCCAACTCCCCAAACTCTCAGTTTAAAATTATTTTGGATTAGTCTCTAATCTCCATGACCAGAGAAGATAAGTATTTGCTTTTTCATTAATTTAAGTTCAAGTACCTTTCAAAAAATATTTGCTTTATGAACTCCGATTTTACTTTCAGCACATGGGTTTGGCCCTTAGTCTGCATCTTTTGGTGGTGCTCAGCGGTTGGAAATGTATACATTGAAGCTGAACCTGTGATGTAGGCTCATTCACAGTGAGCTCTTCCACCTGCATTGAGGCAGAAAAAGGGGTATGTAGGGTGTGAAATGCTCATGTATGCTTTCCATTACAAAGTCCTGACCCTATTGTATTCTGTCTGATTGTAAGATTCATTTTAAAGACATAAAGTATAAGGCCTAAGTGCATCAACTAATTCACTAATCTGTCTGAAACTTCTATGATGGATAAAGATGTAAAATATAACCTACAGATTTTCTATCTGACAGAGTGATTTAAGTTCTGTGTTCTACATGAAGAATCTACTTAAGTTCTAATCTTAATGACAAGCATAGTGAAGCCAAGAAAGCACTGGGCTTGCTTGGTTATCCCCTCTAATCCAATATCCACTGACCTGATAAGCATTTTTGTAGTTGTCTATTCTCCCAATCAAGCTCATGGACTGCACAGGCTGTGCCCTTGTATGATAATGAAATGCATGACTACAAGAGGAAAGAAGAGATGTTTCTCTTTGATAAATATTGAGGAGTGCATGATGTTAAATACATTATCATTCTTATTTCAAACAACAAAACAAGTTATAAGACTCACCTTCATTTTCATATTATAAACTGTGTATTAATGAATGCAAAAAGATGACAAAACACCATGAACATTACTCTGCTCAATAAGGACATTTCCTGAAATGTGCAGCTCAAATATTGATATGTGGTTCCCCTCAACAAATATCTATTTTCCCTTACATGATTTTCTTAATCAAAACACTACTGATTCTTCAATACTTTATGCATTGATTTCATTCTCATATTAAATGCATTTTCATATTAAATTATCATATTTACATCTGAATTCTTTATCATAATATGTGTATCAGCTCACCTGCATGGTTGCTGATGAAATCACCATAAAATGACTTTCTTAAAGGAGTTTATTCTTTCTTAAGATAAACTGACTATAGTTCCTCATCCACTGTATCAGGAGAGTACACACCAACACAAGGAAACAAAGGAACTGGCCACACCACTATCCACAAAGCAGCTGAGAGAGGAACAATTGTTATTTGCCAGACCTGCATACAGGAGAATGCCAACTTTCTCAATCAATTCTTTGTATTTTATCACTTGTTCAGGGCCTAGTACCACTCATCATAGGTCGGGTCTTTCCAGTCCACTAGAGAATCTCCTGCAGGTTTGTTCTGGGCTTAACTCAACTACTAGTCTACAAATGTGCCCAGAGCTCCAACCCTCAACAATCATTGACACCTACATCTGACTATGATAATATGAAAATTATTCTAAAAGATATTTTTTGTGATAAGAATATTAACACAAATTTTTCCTAGTAGAATTAAGTAAAACATTCATTACACAGTTTCATTGATATTTTACTCTTTCATAATTAAAACCACATGAAATCACTTATCTTGTATGATTTAGCATAATACATTACAATATAATAAATGCTGAATATATGGATGAAAGATAATGGTAATGAAAAAGACCATGTACTTTAAAACTTCTGACCTAATACTTTAAATAATCTAATTACAAGTATTTTCATGAACAGTCCTCTTTATTTCCATTCTTATTTTCTAACCTATTCCACGTATTCCTACAAAATCTCTAAAACTGAAAAGCATGTAAAAAACAGAAATGTAAATCTTACAGTACTAGTGGTGGTGAGGTTCAATATGAATGCTGACACATTTGGTTTCTTAGGGAAGCCCTCAACTACGTTCAGAAACAGCACTTTCTGATTTTGTCATTTCATAAAGGGATGAGACCTCTTTCACTTGTTTTGTAAAAATACTAATTGTACTCATGACAGCGAGAAATAGCAACAGATGCATGCTTGCCTTCTGTTTGTTGTATGGTCTTTCCATCTCTTTATGGTCTACATATTTTTATTTTTTTATAGTTATATTTATTTCTGTCAATCATATCTACTATTCATCTGCTTTCCAACATGGAGTTTTTTTATTATTAATACATTTTTTATTATTATTTCAGCTCATACAAACTTAATAGGTACACCAGTTCCCTCCCTCCCTCCTCCTCCCCCCGTACCTCCTGCTCCCTCTTCCCACCCCTTCCCTCCCCATCCCCCAGTGCCTCCCGCCCCAATTCCCAGACAGTCCTTTCTTGTGCATGCCTGATTTTCCTCTGGGCCCTCCTCTCCGATGACGTACAAGGACCCAGTGGCCATTCCCCGAACCCTTTCCTGTGGTCCCCTTAGGTATAGGAACACTGCTGTGGCTGCCAATCCTTTGCCTCCAAGGATCTTGGTGCCTTTAGCAGATGCTAGACTTTGTGAGGTCCACAGTGTGTTGGACAATGCGCAGGGCATGCAAAGTCCAATTATGATTGCTTCAGCCCTAACTAGTATGGAGTATCTTACATATCATTGCTCCTCCCATCCTTTTGCTCTTACACTCTTACCGCCCCCTCTTCCGCAAATATCCTTGACAGTTTGCCAGGTTTATTTATTTCATCAATCCCTGACTTCCTCTTAGTCTCTCCTCACCAGCAGATTCCTATGTCACCTTCATGGTCTGTTGTTTGTTCGTTTTTTATTTAGGAATAACCCAAAAATAAGTTCCATTAGTGTGCAGATAACCACAGTTGATATGATTTGCACGTGGAATGGATTAGTATACAAGGGGCAGGCCTTTCCTGTTCAACTAAAACAATTACGATGATCTTCTACAGGTCTGGCCAGAGTATTTAATAATACAGATTACTTTAGTTTTTCAGAAATTATTTTTACATCATAATCTTGCAGACGTTATTGTGATTATTTTAATAATAATAGTACTGATCTCCAGAATCTGAGAGTAAGACCTTATTACTAAAGACAACATACCAGTGAATCACAAGCGTAAAGAAAACAAGCTTTAACAGGTGTGAACACTTTCTTCTTACTGATCAAATTTCATAGTACCCGAAAGTATGATGCAGGCTTCCATGGGAGAAAAGCAATTAGCAATATCACCCAGCTCTGAATGGTGAAAGCTACAGTACCAAACACTGTAGCAAAAGATGAACAATGGGGAAATGGCATGGATGTTAGAGCGATTAACAACACCGTTCTTACTTGATTTAATACCTGCTCCTTGGCAGGAACATCTGCCTGGTGCTGTAATCAACTAGAGAATCTATAGAATAAGGGATACCATAGGCCCTATTTGACAAGAAACTACCAATGTTTTACTACTATACAGTCTTGATAGTAACCTACCATTTAAACACTTATCATTATATCCAAAGATTAAAGAAGCTCTCAGTACTCAAAAAGCAATCATTTGCAATGGAAACTGTTTGATGCAGAGAAACTCAATTGACCAAAGTACAGAGAATAATTTGGCTATAGATTGCTCATTCCTAAGCAGGATATCAGAATCACCCAAAATGACCCTTGAAGATGAGGGGTTGGCAAGAATATAAGATCTTGTGGATAGGGAAGAAAACTTTCAGATAGTAACACCTGGTCATGACGGTGAGAGCACACAATAACTTACAACAGGGATGTCTAATTCCACAATACCTACACAATATTTTGAATATCAGCAATGCATCACGGAAAGAAGAAGAGTTCAAGAGACATTATAACTCCATGAGAGACTATTGAAAGTTAATGCCAGACAGGAGATGTCAACACAGGAAGTAGTAGGGATGAGAAAGGGTAATAGAGGTTGAACTTGTCTAATGTTCATTGTATATATGTACAAAACTATCAAAAAATAAAAAAGTCACAAAATTTGACATTGTGATTCCATAAGAATTTTCTGTAATTTTTGTGAACTATGGTTTACAAATTTTGGATATAAATATCAATTTTGGATATAAATACTCAGTATGGCTTGCAAACTCATTTTTATATATATATATATACATATATACTTATATCATTTAGATTATTAACTAATGCTATTTAAAATAATCATGGATTTTGTATTAATATCACATTCATATCTGTATGTATTAATATTCAAGCCATTATCCCTTCAATTTGTGGTTTATAAAATATTGATTAAAATTTATATCACTAAATTTTTCTGTACTGTCTTCTGTGTTGTAGAAATGTCCTTGTGATTGATTTGTATCTGTTTCTGACTATTATTTCTAATGATTCAACACCTAGACTATTATTTTCATGTAGCTATATTAAGTAATATTGCAGAACCGGATATTCTAGATCATTCCATCTTATGTTCTAATACTTTTCACTAAGTGTGTATTGTTTCACATGTTGAAAGCAATAGAAATCTTGCTGAGTGAATCAAACAGCCTCCGAGTTTGTTTAAATAAGAGATGTTCAGGAGTGAAAAACCATTTTTTACATAAATGCTGAGAAAACAAAAGAGATCTCCAAATAATTTCATAGAAATAAAAGTTTACTGTGGAGATCAGAAAAACAACCTAAAATGTGTAAGAATAATGGAAAAAAGAAAAAAAATATTGCATTTACATGTCTTTGATATTGTGTCTATAAACTAACAGTTCTGAGAGGCAGGGAATGAGTATAGTGAGTACATGAGTAGTAAGAATTCATTGTCTGATGATATCATGGAGAAATCATGAGCACAAGAAACACCAGTGATGAAGATGTGCATTAGCTATGAATGAAAGAAATAGAGAATGGCAACCTAGTTATTCTTTCACATGAGACCCAATATCTGATAAGAAGCAATTTAAGGATGGAAGGACTCACTTTAGCTTACAATTCAAGGGGATGTAATCCTTTATGAAAAGGAAGTGATGATGAGTGCTACATGAGGCATCAGGTTACATGGTACATGCAGTAAAGAAGCAGAGAGAAACATGAATGAATTCCAGCATTAGGGCGGCTTTCTCATTTGTATTCAGTTCAAGGGTGTGGCCCATGAAATGGTAAAAGTGTCATTTGGGGTGGATACTCTCTTCTGAGTCAAACCTTTCTGAAGACCAAGAATTGCTTTTTCATGGTGATTTTAAATCTAGTCAATGAAAGAACCATTACAACCAACAACCATCTCCTTGGTTAATAAATTGGACAGTTTTAGGATTCTATCAGTTTTCCAGCTCCACCCACTTGACACATCATTTCCATGAACATCAACTCAATCTCCAACAGCCAGCCACTGTATGTTTGAACTTTGTCAGAGGAATATTGCTGATGGTTCAACCAGAGAAGTGTGCATATATTTTCATATACTTCATATACATTAATATTGCAATGGCTTGTCTGTAAGACATGAGAGTCCTTTGTTGCTGGCTCTTAATTCTTTCACACTATTTTCTGAGTTCATCACAGTTATGTTAATATACCAATTTTGAAGTACCATAAAATATTTGGCAAATGTAGGTTAGTAGAATTCAAAATTGGTCAGATAACTCTGAGTTCCTTAGGGAGGGCACATGTGAAAGAGAAGAACTTGACTGGGGAAAACACACAAAGACAGTGGAAACTTGTGTCCACAGGTAAATTTTCATTTTCACAGAAACCTCTGGCCTGCTCACAAAACATTTCAGCAGATTTAAACAGGATTAGTTATATTTTTCAGGGAAATTTTTACTTAAAATTGACAAAATCATTTAATTTCATTTTCAAATCACTTGAAACCATTGTTTGTTGAATGGGACAGCTGTGGACAAGTTGAAACACTAAAAAAATTAAAACAGAGGGCTTGCATTGATCCATATAGGGTATGGCTCATACCTGACATAAAAGGGGATTGAAAGGCATCTCCTAAACAGCACTCATGCAGCAGTGCTGTATGAATGCTGAAAACATAGGTATCAAAAAGCTAAGGGCTTAAAACCTAAAAATGTGGCTACAGATGCCACATTTACATATTTAATGTGCATGGCATTTTATTATGTGTGCTGTCATATTTATTTATGCATTTTACTTTGTGAAACATTAAATTATGGTGGAGAACGAATGTGAAAGGGTGCTATGAGATTGGTAATTTGATTTGGCAAGCATAGAGAAATTAGTAAAATAATTTCTCCAAGAATCATGGAAACAACATGATATGGTAGATCTTTTAATATCCAATTTTCATCTGTAAAGTAGATTTAATGTCAAAAGTTAAGTGTACTTTCACTAAACGTATCCTAAAATTATTCAATATTTCCTTCCATTATAATGACATTTTATTTCTTTCAATTTAAAGTCTACTCTAATTTTGTGTAATTTTGTGAAAATTACTCTTACCCTTAATCTTCTGGTTTGGCAAAATAAAATTTATTACTATGTATAATTTGAAGATTGTAGAAAAAATGAAGATGTCGTCATGATTGTACTCTATCGTGCTACTAAAATAATAGCAATCTAATATGACTTCATGTTAGCATATTAAAATGTGGCATGTTTGAGACTTTTAAGTTTTGCAATAAAATGTAACAATCTTCTGCATATACTTCAGTAAATTATGGGTTGTATAACAGATTGTTTCAGACTATAAAATGAAACTTACTTCTTGCAGAAATTTATATTTTTCGGTATGTTAGTAGTCTTTATCATCCTGTGTTTAGATAAAAAGGCATGCAACAATGTTAGAGAATGCATACCATAAACACTGTTACAGATTTCCATCCTCTTTCAGCAATTTTACAGCCTTTGGGTCAATATGCAACTGTTTATGTATGTGGGCATTCTTATTAGATCAAAGTCTACTTTATAAAAATAACATCCTACATTAGAAAATAATTCAGTAGAACACTATATCTGAAAGTCTTAAGGACAGGTGTGAAATGATTCTCTCTGCTTTTTCTTAGCAGTCTGGACAGCTGATAGAGATAGGACAGAGAGCATCTGCTCTGGAATAGCTCATGGGATACATGTCAAATTGATTGTGCTGAGAACCTACAGAGACACAAAAAGAAACGAAGTGTCTAATCACATGGCATTGGGTATGTTGCTCAAATCTAGACACTGTGTAATTTAGAACTAAATACATTTGCTGGGTGTTTCTGTTTAATTAACAGATTGTTCTATTAAATCATATATTTCTCTCCAGGTGTCTGAAATTATTTCCACCTGGATGCTGCTTCCATATGCCAAGCAATTTCTAACTAAATAAGCAACATATCAATGTATTAATTCTGATGTAGCAAGCAGATAGCCCTGTAAAGTACAGAAAAAAGTCACAGTCTTTTTTGAAATACATATTGTAAGTGATTTTGGTTTTGAATATATGGTTATATTAGCTTCAGTAACTAATAAAAAAATGACTCCTTACCAAGTAGGTGATGATTTCAATGAAGGATCGAAAATCTTGATAAATTCAAGTATTCAAGTACATGTACATATTCTAATTTCATATCATTATGTTTAACTTCTACTTATTATAACTCTTATGTCACATAATTGATTGAAAAAATATCATAAATGCTTAAAAGAAAACTAAGGAATGCTAAGTGTTAACTGATTTTCATTCAATTTGTTTGTTTGTAAATGTCTGTTAAAAAACAGAACAATGCAAAAGCAATAATAGTTAAAACTTTCTCAGAGGTTTGATTACAAATCTCCTCAGAAGTACAATAGCAATAAATAACAAGTAACTCCAATGACTGACAGGAAGAATCAAGAGTAATAATTTTATCCCCCATTTTTCATATTTATTTTCATTCTTTTATTGTTTCAAACATGAATGATATTTTTGTCATTTTCATACCTTTTCAAATCCTATTTTCCATTCTTTTTCATCTACAAACTTTCTTCTTCCAACATGTCTCCCTCCTATTCTGTGGTCCTCCTCCTACCTGTGAGATGTAGAAGCTTTTCTTGGTTGCCTGCATTAGCCTATGCCTGTATTAGTATACACCAAATCCTGTAGCAAGGATGATATAGCAGTTCATATACAACTGAGGAAATTCCCCCCAACTCCATCCTGCATTAACCCTCAATCGTGTTTCAGGGAGGTTTTGCCTGTTCAGATCTTGCCACCCCTCCCCCCACACACATAGTAAAATATTGATAGCCAAAATCTTGTGCAGGTTTTGTGGAAGAAGATACAGCTGCCCCTACTTCATGGGCAGAGTAGCCCTGTTATGTCCAGAAACTACTGCCTGGCAGCTATCTTCTTTGTCATGAGCTCTCACATTATTGCTTGCTCTGTTCCCTGATGTTCTGTGGGCATTATGTTCTCACATACTCTTTTATTTATCTATTCAAATTTGCTAACACTGACAATATGACAAGATGATAAAAGATAGCATAATATACCACTGACAATATGATGCAATGATAAAAGACTGCATAATATACCACTGAGGAAGTCTATGATTTTTTAAATTTTTTATTATTATTATTTATTCAACTGTGCGCATGTGCGTGTGTATATGTGCGCACCTGTGTGTGTGTCTGTGTGTGTGTGTCTGTGTATGTGTAGAACCACGGATGAATTCTCGAACCACCATGGACGCCTCCACCTCTTCTGCCCGGGATTCACAGGCTCCGCCCTACCAGGACCAGAAGCACAGGCCGACCCCGCCTCCGCCTGGCGTCTATATGTGGAATCTGGGATCCGAACTCAGGACCTTCTGCCTGCAAGGCAGAGGCTTAACTCCTGAGTCACCTATCCAGCCCGAAAGTCTATGATTTTAAGCTAAAATTATTACAGATTAACACAGAAAAGGCCTGCATTCCTCCCTCTCCAGAGCATCTGTTTGAAAGGAGAGACTTTGGGGACAAACCATTACTTTCTATTCATTTTCTAGACAAACTTACTATTGGAGGAGGAGAAACTGGTTCTGTATCTGATAAGCAGAGGGCACCAGGACAAAGGAGTATAAAGTTTGAACCAAGAGGACCCATGCCTCCTGTCTCCTTCGCTGAAGACTCACTTTTCTGCCAAAAACTATGTACTGTTGTATTGTTTTGTTAATGTTTTCTTTCTCCTCTTGTCCTATGGTGATGAATTTTATTTTGGGTAACTTTCCTTATGAGGTCCTGTTAACATCAACATGTGCAAGGAAACTTAGCTCTTTCTTCTAAAAGTCCTTGGCTTATCCTGTAGACTTTGATCTTTCCCCAAAATGGAAAGAATAACAAAGCCAGTGAAGTAGCTAAAATTACAGTATGTGATAGTCAATCCTGGGTGTTAACTTGACCACACCTGGCATTAACTAAAATCAGTTGACAGACCACCTGAAGAGATAATCCAGATCAATACATTTACAATTCAAAGATCTGCTCTAGATCTGATTTGAACCTCTCAGTAGCAGACCAAATAAAAGGAACCATAAAACAAAAGACTTTGAAGAGAGACTCTTTGAAGCTGTGCTAGAAAACTTTCTTCCCTTCTGCCACCTAGTTTCTTTGCTGCTTCTACTCTCAAGGAATCCTCCAGTCTTCTGCAGTCACCACTGCCTACTGGACTGAGCAGCTCTGAGCTTGCAGGATGTTTGTAGTGACTTCGCCTGCCTCAAGCTTCAGCCACCAGCCATGTTACCTATGAAAGTCTGTTTCTCCTTTCTGAAAACACAAACTGAATAAATTTTCCTTTCTCCCTTAAGTTGCTCAACTTTGAATGCTTTCTCACAGCAACAGCTATTACAAGTAACGTGATTTTCATGATTCTAGGTCTTTGCCTTTTCAATGTACTCTCTTGAGATTTTGTTTGTTCTTGTTTTCTTTATACTTTCCTTGTGTCATCTTCACCTGAGAAATTAGTTATCCTAAAGGGATTAAATATCATGAACTTCAAATTTGAGTCTTATGGTGAATCTTGTTAAGAAATTTCAATCCCATTTAACTTAGAGGTAAAAAAAAAAAGTCAAAGTAATGTTTCCCAGATGCCCAAGGCAGGAGTTTCAGGAGTTGAGTATACACATAATAAGAATAGAGAGCAAAGTCAATTACATTTATGCACAATGTTTTAAGAACATATTCTCCTCTTGCATACATGGGAAAAACTTAACAATATTTTATGGACACTTGAATTTGGAAACCTTTGTATTCACTAAGCATGATGGTGTCATTATTAGAATCACAGATGAAACCAGCGGTTTATAAAATGTTATCATGTATACCTGAATATTTTCAATGTGTAAAAGAGTACTTCATGTTTCATTACATTAATGATGTCCACAAATACACTTATGTGAACATGTGCACATATTTAAGATTTGACAAAAGTGATATCAGTCATTTATTTAATCATCTAAAGAATGAGAGGCCTATCCAAACACAAGAGGCATTCTGCAACCCAAACAGTTATGACCAAAATAGAAACTCACCACAGCAAATAATAGTCAAAACACTCCACCTTCAAGACAAAGGTGCTGAGAGCTTCAAGGGAAAAAAAAAGTCACTTTTAAAGGTAAACCTATTAAAATAACAAATGACTTCTCACTGGAAACAGTAAAAGCATTGAATGAGCAAAAATGTCAACCCAGGATGATATACCCAGCAAAACTATCTGTCGTGATTGAGGGAGAAAGAAAAATTTTCCAGCACAAAGACAACTTGAAGGCTTACATGTCTACCAAACCAGGCCTTCGAAAAATGCTAGAAATAATACTCAAGCTTGAAGAAAAAAAACAAGAATATCCAGGAGGACAGAAGGGAAGTATAATACCACCAAAAACTAAAAGCCAAATAATACACTTACAAAAGCCACTAAACATAAAAAGGGTCCAGAATTAAAAATAATGTCTCCATTATAATATTAAATGTCAATGGAATTAACTCACCAATCAAGAGACACAGATTACAAACTTGAATTAAAAATCACAACCCATCAATCTGCTGCCTTTGGGAAACTCATCTCACCATGAAAGATAGGCACATGCTAAAAATAAAAGACTGGTCAAAAATTCTGCAAGCTAATGGAACCAGGAAATAGGCAAGGGTAGCTATTATGCTATTGGATAAAGTGGATTTCAAACCAAAAATACTCATAAGAGACACAAATGGATATTACATTTTAGTCACAGGTACAATTCACCAGGAGACTTCATACTACTAAACATATATGCACCTTATACAGGCTCTTCCACATTCATTAAGCAAACCCTACAATATCTAAAGCAAGAAATCAACCCCCAAACAATAATTCTTGGGGATTTCAATAGCTCTCTCTCAACATGGGATAGATCAACAGGTCAAAAGCTTAACAGAGACACATTGGAACTTAATCAAACTCTTACTGAAATGGACCTTACAGATCTCTATCGAACTTTTCATCCACACACCAAAGAATACACATTTTTCTCAGCACCATACGGAACTTTCTGCAAAATATGTATTAGGCCACAAAACAAATTTCCACATATACAGGAAAGTTGAAATTCTAGCCTGTACCCTATCAGACCACCATGGTTTAAAGCTTGACATCCACAACACAACAAACAACAGAAAGTACACTAACTCCTGGAAACTAAATACCATGATGATGAATGAGAAATGGATTCAGGAAGAAATTATAAAGGAAATTTAAGATTTCCTGGAAGTGAACAATAATGAAAATATAACTTATCAAAATTTTCAGGACACAATGGAAGCTGTCCTTAAGAGGTAAGTTCATAGCTCTCAACGCCTACATCAAAAAAATAGAAACATCACAAATAAATAATTTAGCAATGCACTTTAAAGCTTTAGAGACACAAGATCCATCCAATCCAAAAAGAAGTATAAGAGAGGAGATTAGTAAAATCAGGGGAGAAATATCTGAAATTGAGGAAAGGAAAATGATGCAAAGAATCAATTAATCAAAAAGCTGATTCTTTGAAAAAAATCAATAAGATTGATACAACTCTAGCTAAATTAACCAAAAACAAGAGAGAAAACAAATTAACAAAATTAGAAAATTACCACTACTGATAACCAAGAAATTCATAGGATTATGAGGTCATATTTCAAAAACTTATACTCTGTAAAATTTGATGACACAGAAGAAATGGATGAATTCCTAAGTAAGTGCAACTTACCTAAATTTAATCAGGAAGTTTTGAATTATTTAAATAGTCCTATAACATATGAGGAAATCGATAAAGTAATCTCGAATATTCCCACCAAGAAATGCTCTGACGAAATGCATTCAGCACAGAATTCTACCAGACATTTAAGGAACAAGTACTGTTCCATCAAATAGCAAAGGAAGGAATACCACCAGACTCTTTCTACGAAGCTAATATCATCTTAATCCCAAAACGTAATGAAGATACACTTAAAAAAGAAAACTACTGGCCAATCTCTCTGATGAACACAGATGCAAAGATTTTCAACAAAGTCTTAGCAAATCGGATTCAAAAACATATCAAAAAGATCATTCATGGAGATCAAGTAGGCTTTATTCCAGGCACACAAGTTTGGTTCAACATATGAAAATCAGTAAATGTAATTCATCATATAAACCAGTCCAAAATTCAAGACCACATGATACTCTGGATAGATGCAGAAAAAGATTTTTATAAGATCCAACAGCCTTTTATGATCAAAACCCTAGAGACATTTGGAATGGAAGGAACCTTTGTCAATATAATAAAAGCTGTACAACAAGCCAACAGCAAGGATTATACTCAGTGGGGGAAAACTTGAAGCATTCCTGCTTAGATCAGGAACAAGACAAGGCTGTCTACTCTCACCAATTCTATTCAAAATTGTACTTGAAGTCTTAGCTGAAGCCATAAGAAAAGAAAGGGAGATTAAAGGGATTCAAATTGGCAAGGAAGAAGTCAATTTATCTCTATTTGCAGATGACATGATCATATACCTGAGTGACATCAAAAACTCACCATGAAACTCCTGGAACTAATACAGAAATTAGGCAGGGTGGCAGGATACAAAATAAACATACAAAAATCAGTGGCCTTTCTCTATGCCCAGGATGAAAGAAGTAAAAAAGCCCTAAGAGAGACAATCCCATTTACTATAGCCCCTAAAAAAATGAAATACCTTGGTATAAACCAAACCTAGGAAGTAAGAGACCTTTACAATGAAAACTTTAAAACCCTAAAGAAAGAAATTACAGAAGACACCAGAAGGTGGAGAGACCTCCCTTGTTCCTGGATTGGCAGAATCAACATCATAAAAATGACCATCCTACCAAAGGTAATATATAGATTCAATGCTATATCAATTAAAATCCTAAAGCAATTCTTTAAAGAAATTGACTAAACAATCTCAAAATTCATATGGAAGCACAAAAGACCCAGGATGGCAAAAACAATCCTGAGTAACAAAAACACTGCTGGAGGTATTACCATGCAAAATCTTAATCTATACTACAAATCCACAGTTATTAAAAACAGCTTGGTACTCACTCCCAAATAGACACACAGATCAATGGGTAAGGGTTGAAGACCCAGATAAAAGCCCGCCTAAAAAATCCAATGGGAAAAGAACAGCATCTTCAACAAATGGTGCTGGCAAAACTGGATGCCCACATGCAGAAGATTAATACTGGAACCATGTATGAGAATTAATTCCAAGTGGATCAAGGACCTCAATATAAGGCTAGAGACTATAAAAACCTTAGTTGAAAGGGTAGGGAACTCCCTCGAGCTGATTGGACTAGGCCAAAAGTTCTTAAACAGAAATCCAATAGCATAGTCTCTACAAACAACACTCAACAGATGGGATCTTATGAAATTAAACAGCTTCTGATAAAGAGATTGTGAACTGATCAAAAAGGCAACCCAAAGAATGGGAGACAATCTTCACTAACCACATATCTGATAGAGCTCTATTATCCAGAGTGCTCAAAAAACTTAGAAAACTAAGCATCAAGGAAACAAATGACCCAATTAAAAAATGGGCCTTGGATCTCAAAAGAAACATTACCAGGGATGAAATTGAAATGTCTAACAAGTATCTTAAAAAATGCTTCATCATCAGGGAAATGCAAATCAAAACTTTCCTGAGATATCATCTCACCCTGGTCAGGATGGCAAAAATCCACAATACAAACAACACCAAATGCTGGAGAGGATGTGATGAGAAGGGAACTCTCCTACATTGCTGGTTGGAATGCAAGCTTATATAGCCACTCTGGTGATCAGTGTGGCGATCTTTTAAAAAGTTAAAGATTGAAATTCCATATAACCCTGATATTCCACTTTTGGGAATAATCCCCTATAAAGCAAAAATTCACCTCAATGGCACAAGTATGACCATGTTCCTAGCAGCACTATTTACAATAGCAAAGTCATGGAATCAACCCAAATGCCCAACAGTTGACCAGTGAATAAGGAAAATGTGGTACATTTATACAATGGAATACTACTCAGTCATCAAAAAAGATGAATTGATGAAATTTGCTAGGAAATGTATGGAATTAGAAAAAAATATATTGAGAGAAGTATCCCAGACACAGAAAATTAAGTGCTGTATGTACTTCATATTAGGTAGATCCTAGTACCAAACCACTTAAAACACACTCAAAGATAAATCTCTGTAATATCTATGGTAATTGCAAAGATTATAAACAGAAGGGAAGGGGAAGAAGAGCCCTGTCAGAAACAAGGAGAGAGGGGATCATGCTATAGCAGAGAAAATAAGTCACCATCAAGTACTACAAGTAAGTAGTGAGACATCTGGTTTAGCTCACAGACTTTCCTTCTGGTCACTTGCAACTGATGGGGTTTGATCTTACCAATCAAGTCTGGCAGATAGATAGTAACCATCCTGCAAATGGGAGACTACCTCCCCCTCCTCACTTCAATCTTCTACTTTTATTCCATCTATCTTTGATTCTACTCTTATAGTAAGACTCTATTTTAACAGCCTTTTATCTCTGGCTAGGAGGTGACATTCATACACATCAGGATGGAGCCAAGGGTGGTGGAGGAATAGCAAAATTGGAAAAAAAAATCAACAAACCATAATTTAGAACATCAGAGACCCTACATTAATCACCAGGAACCAGGCCAGTCTAATCTCTCCCCATCCTAAAGCTCAGGAAAATTTGCAGAAGAGGGGGCAATAAGATTGTAAGAGCCTAAAGGTGGGGAGAAACAATGATATTCAAGATAGTCCACACAAGTTAGGGCCGAAGTAATCCTAATAGGACTTGGCATGACCTGCGCAAATGACCAACATATCATTGACCTCCCCAAAGTCTAGCATGGATCACAGGCACTAGGATCCTTAGAGGCAAGGGATTAACAGCTACAATAGTGTTCATATACTAAAGAGGAACACAAGAAAGAGCTCTAGGCAATGCTACTGAGTCCTTACACCTCATCAGAGAGGAGGATCCAGAGGGAAGCTTAAAATGCACCCTAAAGGATGCTCCAGGGATGAGGCGGATGGGGGGAAAGGGGGCACTGAGTGAAAGGGGAGGGGAAAAGGGGAGAGGAAGCAAGGGGATCCTGGGAGGGCTGGAGGGAGGGAGGAGACCAGGGTACCTATTAAGTTTATATGAGTGAAAAAAAATTAAAGAATAAAAATGCATGGAGTAAAGAAGACATTTGAGTAATACTTCTGCTTCATAGGTCAGTATATAAAATCATTTGGGAGGTCCCCTTTGAATATATCTGTAGATTGAGAAATGGCATAGAGGGCTGATTCTCCAGCTTCTATGTATGGATGAAGCAGAGCTAGTTAAAGTATAGATCACTGAATCCATTACCAGGAATTCTGATTCATCACATCTGCTTTGAGAGATGGATGGAGAATTTGCATTTCTAAAAAGTTCCCAGCAGATGCTGAGGTTGCTGATCAAGAAACAATGTGAGAACTGCTGGCATGAGAGGAAAAAAGGCTAGAATTTCTCTTGAAAATATTTGTCTCATGTTTCCAATTTCATCATCATAATTCAGTTTAATCTGTAGGAAGCAATACGGAATGAGACAAAGTTACATGCAATGTATGAATGTAGTTATCTTCACTTTTCTTTAATATCTAGATTGAGATTATATGACACTTAGCCCCTTGGTCAGTCTTGTCATATATTGAAGCAATTAATTTCATTTTGCATGATTGTGTGCATACATTAAATATGTTTTTATATAAAATTTCCCCTCCCCAATCACGTTCTCTTTTTGTTCCAACTGAAGACATTATTTTCAAAGGTGTCAGTATCTCCAGATACCATCAACTTAAAAAATCATAAAGCATTCTCCCCATCTTTGAAAGTACTTAAAGTATGGTTCAAAAACTGTTGCTCTAGTAATAAAAACATGCAAATGTAAATTCACTTTATTTAATATGCTATCAAGTTAGCAGATGGTATTCATGTGGGGCATCCAGGAGGAGATGATAACATCACGTAAATAAACTCAAAATGAAGCTTCAGGCCAAGAATTCTGATGCTACTTCTTTGAAAACATTTGTGTAACCTTAAAGAATTTATCAAGTCAGATGTAATAAAGAGGTGGGTAAAGTTCTTAATAATAAATGAAGTAATATAAAAAATCTAAATTATCTCAGATTTTTACCAACACAAAGGGATGATTTTACAACACAAACCTCTTTATTGGTGGAGCCCACAGAAAACAGTATTTAAAAAAACTGAGTGATTTCTCATACTCGATTTAAGAGTTATAGACAAAAAGTTTAAATGTAGCATTCTTCTTTATTGTCTTCAGTTGAAAGCCAATCTTGGCAGGCTCTGGCTGGCTCCAACACAGCCCCTTAGTGAGGAGTATGGCCTAGACACTCTTGTTCTTTCCCTAGTAAATCTCTGAACTTTATGGATACTTACAATTTCATATACTTCCCTGGGCTTAATACATCCAATTTCAATAAGCTTGATTGTGGATAAGGTTGTTTCTAAGACAGTTTTTGCCTGTTTTAGAAAAGGGACCACCCAACTTTTCAATAATTGAGCAAATGAAAGAGAAAGGAGGGACTGAAGAGGTGGCTCAGGGGTTAAGCCTCTGCCTTGCAGGCAGAAGGTCCTGAGTTTGGATCCTGGACCCCACGTATAGACGGCAGAGAGAAGCGGGGATGGCCTGCGTTTCTGGTTCTGGGAGGGCGGAGCCTATGAATCCTGGGGCAGAGTGAACAAGGAGGAGGTGGAGGCGTCCATGGTGGTTCCTGAATTCCTCCCTGGTTCTACACACACACACACACACATACACACACACACATACATACACACACGCGCACACATACATGCACAATTGGATAAATAATATATAATAAAAAAAAGAGAAAGGAAAGACCAAGCCTTATGAGTTGATCCACTAGACAGAACTGTAGTAATAGCACTTGTCTTGACCACTCTTAAACTGGAGGGTGTATTTTTCCTTTCATATTCTGACCTGGTAAAAGTAAACATTGATTGTTTATTCTCCCTGTGCTCTGCTGTGTTTTTTTTTTTTTTTTTTCTCCCTTGGGAACACTGGAATAGAGCCTATCCAATTAGGATCAAAGAGAATTTGGGAGGAGGTATCTTCACATAACAAGATCACTTTCCTGTAATCTTTGCAGCATTTCATAATTTTTTTTGGTCCTGTGCTTATTTCCTTTCATTTATGTCCAGTGAAGATTTTAGAGGAGATTTGTCTAAAAAGTTATTGACTTGTTTGATTAATATGTGCATTAGAAGTATGTAAAATAATTTCTGAAACAAATGAACAATCAAATAACTATCATATCACACACTAGTGATATACAATTGGAGATATTATATCCTTGTTATAGATAAGTAATGTGATAGTTTTGCATTAAAACTTTTTTCAGGTATTACTACAGCAGTATAATCTTTTTTTATTTTTCTTCCACGTTTTATTTTTTTTCCTAATCGTATAAGCTCAATAGGTACCCCCATTCTCTCCTCCTCCCCTCTCCCCAGTTGTTCCTCATTGCACTCTCCCCTTTCCCTCTTTTGTTTTACAACCCTCCCTCCATCTCTCTTTCCTGATGCCTCAACCTTCCTCCCTCCCATCCCACTGTGTGATGGCCAAACCTCCCTCTGAGTCCTCCACTCTACTTGTCACAATGCACAAAAATTAATTGCAAATGGTTCAAGGACCTTAACATTAGGCCAGAGACTATAAAAACCCTAGTTGTATTAAAACTTTTATCTGGGTGTCATGCAGCTAATAATTGCTGGATCTATAATTTGAACTATGAAGTATCTCAGTAAAGAATTAGCTTGTATTTTATGTCTTTAAAATTGTATCTATATCTATCTATCTATCTATCCTATCTATCTGTCTGTGTGTATATGTGTGTCAGAGGGCATTGTGTGTCCTTGTGGAATACCAAGATGACTTTGGGAATTATCCTGGATTGTTTCTTCCTCCTTTTTGCTTCATTTTGGGATTTCCCAGGCTCTGCCCTCCTGGCATATTTTTATATGGGACCTGGGATCTGAACCCGGTACTTTCTGCTTACAGAGGCAGATGTCTAACCCCTGAGCCATCTCTCCAGCCACCTGTATTTTATGTCTTATAAACGGCAATCCCCAAAAGCTGCTTTCATGAAGTCAGAGAGTGAAAATCTAGTTCACAGTCATCTATATTTGCATGGTTCATGTAGCAGGTTGCAATGGTCATGGAAGTTAAAGGCAAGAAACTGCAAAATTGAGGGTGAACACTTCTTAAAGCATGCTGCTTTTGTGTATTCTTAGTTGGCTACTTGGTGCTTAGATCAACATACTTTAAATGACATTGATGATGTGGTTTGCAAATGTATAGAAAGGAAGAGCATGCAAAAAAAGTACAGGAGGACTGACCGAGACCGAACTCGCTCTCGGTCCTACATCCCAGGTGAGTTACCCAGCCCCCAGGTCGCCTCTTGTCCCAGTTCCTCCCACCATACAGCCCGGGCAACACCCGGGCTGCCTCAGGTTTGCCTGGCCCACGCCCTGGGTCCCAGCCCTTTTGTTCTGCCCACCTGCACACCCACCTGCCCGCCACTTGGGACAGGACTTGCTCTGGTTCCTCCATCCCTGGAGCCTGGGTGGGACACTAAGCCAAATCCCAGGTCCCAGGGGAAGAGTTCTGCCATCACCATCAGCTCCTCTGCCCCTCCGACCTACCGGGGACCCTCGCTCGTGGTTCACGGAGGACACATTGCTACTCAGAATTCAACAGAATCCAAAGAAAACCCAAGCAAAATTCTAAGGGACAAAGGCCATATATCTGAAGTCCTCTAAAATCATCCTATCACATGGGAGAGATTCTTCACATCCAGTCCAAAGATAAATAAACCTCTTTTTTTTTTTAACCATACTGCTCCTTTCTAGTATGATTAACTTTTCCATACAGCCACCCCAAAAATATATACAACTCCAGGGATTATACCATTCACTCTCATATATCACCAAGTTACTAAATCGTAAAAGTGCACTACCATACTAATATTCACCCCTGTCTATTTAAATTGACTTAACTGATGTACTAACAGCTTAATAACCTCATCTAGGAAATAATACTAACAATAGATAAATGTACCCAACTACAAGGCAGGCACTAGCAATAACTGTCTGAGAGTAGTAATACCAACTAAATCAATTCAGTCAAAAACACACAGAAACTGAAAGGTCTTAAGAGACAAAACAACAATGCCCAAGTCAAAGTGCAGATCCATGAGAAACAAAACCCAAGAAAACAAATCTCCCACTGAAAGAATTAACCCCATAATGATGGATTCCAACCAGAACAAATTCACAGATAATACTTAAGAAAGCCAGATCCAAGATAACGACTTTCAAAGTATGATCATTACCATGATTAATACTATGAAAGAGGAAATCTGAGAGGATTTAAACAACTAGATCAACCACTTTGAACAGAAACACAACAGATACTTGGAGGAGTTGAAAAAAATAGTTCAAAAAACAAAAATAGACATAGAGCAGTTAAAACAGTCTTAGGCAGAGTTTAAAATCAAACTAAAAGACAAGTTATCTTCAACCCAAAACTCAACAGAGAGTCTTGGCAGAACTAATGAAGTAGAAAATAGAATTTCAGATCTTGAAGACAAAGTGGAAGAATTAACCAACTCAATGGAAGAGGTTCTTAAAGCCAAAAAGATACTTGAGAGGAATATTCAAGAAATATGGGACACCCTGAAGAAACCTAACATGCGCATTCATGGAATACCAGAGGAAGAATCCCAACATACCACACCTGAAGAAAATTTTCAAATTATCATAAATGAAAACTTCCCTCAACTAAAGGATGAGAGGCCCATCCTAATACAAGAGCCATTCCACACGCCAAACAGATATGACCAAAATAGAAAATTGCCACAGTAAATAATAGTCAAAACACTCCACATTCAAGACAAAGAAGAGGTGCTGAGAGCTTCAAGGGAGAAAAAAAACAAGTCACTTTTAAAGGTAAACCTATTAAAATAACAAGTGATTTCTCAATGGAAACAGTAAAAGTAAGAAGAGCTTGGAGAGATGTACTTCAAGTATTAAATGACCAAAAACGTCAAACCAGACTGATATACCTGGCAAAACTATCCATCATGATCAAGGGAGAATGAAAAGTTTTCCAGCACAAAGACAACTTGAAGGCTTACATGTCTACCAAACCAGGCCTTCAAAAAATGCTAGAAATGATACTCAAGCTTGAAGAAAAAAACAAGAATATCCAGGAGGACAGAAGGAAAGTATAATGCCACCAAAACCTAAATGTCAAACAATATACTTACAAAATCCACCAAACATAAAAAATGTCCAGAATTAAAAATAATTTCTCCATTATAACATTAAATATCAATAGTATTAACTCACCAATCAAGAGACACAGATTACAAAATTGGATTAAAAACCACAACCCATCAATCTAGTGCCTTCAGGAAACTCATCTCACCACAAAAGATAGGCATATCTTAAAAATAAAAGGCTGGTTAAAAATTCTGCAAGCTAATGGAACCAGGAAACAGGCAGGGGTAGCCAGAATGCAAACCCACTTAGAAACACACTCAAAGACAAATCTTTGTAATACCTACAGTAATTGCAGATTATAAACATGAGGGAAGGGGAAGGAGGGCCCTGTCAGAAACAAGGAGAGAGGGGATCATGCTATAGCAGAGATAATAGGCCACCATCAAGGACTGCAAGTAAATAATGAGACATCTGGTTAAGCTCACAGACTGTCCTTCCTGGTCACTTGCAACTGATGGGGTATGATCTTACCAGAAAGGGAGGGCATACAGTCTGGCAGATAGAAGGTAACCATTTTGCAATGAGAAACTGACCCACCCCTCACCTTGGTCTCCTGATCTTATTCCATCTACCTTTGAATCTATCCTTATAATAAGACTCTATTTTAACAATTTTTTTTTTTAATCTCTGGCCAGGGGGCGACATCCAATACCCATCAGGATGGAGCCAAGGGCATTGCAGGAGCAGCAAAACTTTAAAAAAAAAACCAACAAACCATAATTCAGAACATCAGAGACTCTATTATCAACCACCTGGAATCAGGCCTGCTTAATCTCTCCCCATCTTGAAGCTCATGGAAATGTGCGGTAGAGGGGCCAGTAAGATTGTAAGAGCATAAGGATGGGAGAAGTCTTAATATGCAAGATACTCCACACAAGTTGGGCCAAAGCAATTATAAAAGGACTCTGCATGATCTGTGCAATGACCAACATATCATTGACCCCTCAAAGTCTAGCATAGACTCAAGGCACTAGGATCCTTAGAAGCAAGGGATTAACAGTCACAATAGTGTTCCTATACTTAAGGGGAACACAAGAATGAGTTCTAGGAAAATGCCACTGAGTCCTTACACCTCATCTGAGAGGAGGACCCAGAGGAAAGTTTGACACACATTAAAGAATGCTTCAGAGATGGGGGGAGGGGGCACTGGGAAAAAGGGAGGGAGGGGGGAAAGGAAGGGAAAAGGGAGGAGGGAACAGGGAGGTTCAGGGAGGGGTGGAGGGAGGGAGGGGACAGGGGTACCTATTAAGTTTGTATGAGCGAAAAAATAAATAAGAAAAAAGATTTAGTAACTTGTCACTGACCTAAAACAACAAAATCAAGATTATTAGTAATTCTAATTTCTAAATAAAAATTCATAACTGTAGAAAATACTGTAAATATGTATTGGATCTACTATAAGCATGTTATCTAGCTTATATTGAAATATATCAGAAAAGTTTTCATAAAATACTATTTGAAGATTAAATTGATAATTTTATTATCTAAATTTTTTTCTACATTTTCATCCATAGTGGTGATAATTCAAAAATATTTATATATCTGGAAGAAAAAATGATTTCTGTATTACAGCTATACTACTGAAATAACTGTATTAGCACAAACCATATCAATACAACCTTCAAAATAGTGATTATTTTACGTCATGTTTATCATTTTGTTTTCGTTGAGGATTTTTAGGTAACCCAGGGTAGCTTGGAACTCAAGGCAATCCTCCTGCCTCAGTCAGTTTTGTGCTGCTATTTCAAACTGCCCATGTAAACTTTATAAATATTCTCTGATTTTTGTCTCTGAAAAAGTTAAGAGGGATTCATATGAATCTTTTAAAGAACCATATCTTTTCTCCAGCCAAATTTCATTTTAGCTTCAATCCCCCAGACAATATCCCATATACTTTATTTTGTGTTTTCTGGAAACCCATCAATTTTAGAGCACCAGTATTCATTATGTTGATTCCTGACCATGTAGTACAGTTTTCTAAAGCAGTTTTTGTTGGCAAACCAACAAGGAATGAAAGGAATTCCCTAGAGCAGGCCTCTGTAGTCGCTTACAGCAAAAGAAAATAAAATTTTCTCACTTTTTAATAAATACTTTTATTAGAATCGTGCGTGAAGGGATTAGATTGTTTTCCTAACTCCAAAGGGCAGAATTAAGGCCAATGGTTATAAGTTGCAGCAAAACACTTTTGTTCATTAAGAAAAAAACTTTTTTTTAAAAATTTTGTAACTGAAGATAGTAATTGGTTATCACTTGAATCATGAAGTTTCTTTTATCAAGGAAGACATGAACTGAACGGTCCTTCTTTCCCTCTGCATGTCATCCTTATGCTTATGAAGGCATAGTTGTAGGGCGTTGAAATAATTTCTGTACTATATTACAGACTAGGCCTAATGGTTTATAAGGCAATGGATCTCTAAATATATAATATTTTTTGCTAATAAATAACGGCATATTTGATGACAGGGTAATAATCAACAGATATGTCAGGAAAATAAACCTACTAATTAATAAAGAGATAAACCTTTATATTTACTTTGATTTTATAATACAAATCATCGTTCTGCAATATAAACTATTTTATTGTGCATTACAATCACCTAAATAAGTTTTCTAAAGAATGATACTAGGGTCATTAATTAATTAATTAAGGCTCTAAAGCTTGTTAGATAAGAATCTCTGTTTTGTATTCCATTTTGTCATCTTCCATAGTACCTAATATGTTTTCATATCACTTCACATTGGGTTCTCAGATGAATTGATAAGTAAGATAATTAGTTACAAAATGGGCAAGAGGCTGATTGTTAAAAGCACAGAAACAAGGAGCTGGCAAGAAATCCCATATCCTCTGTCAGATAGATAAAATATGGGCACATTTTCTACAATCAGTAATTCTCAGTGCCTTTAAATAAACAGTATGTGTTTATCACTATGTTGATCAAATATTATTAATGCATGGCTGACGACTGAGCAGGAGAAAAACAATCTTGAGGAACAGTGTTTGTGGTGTTATGTTTTGAAAATCCATGTAGTACCCCAAGTAGAGAATAAGAAAACTTCTAAATTTCGAAATTTCTACTGCACAGGAGCATGACTACAGATAATACATTGTATATTTTGAAACAAATAAACAAAGAACTAGAAGGAAGATACTGTAGTTACTCTTTCTGCACCAACACTCAGAATCTGCTCCTTTCAAGTCTTCCTCCTACATTCATATTCTGTTTTGCTTTGTGTCCCACCGGATTTAACCAAGTTCTTTTGTGTGGCCCTGGGCTTGAAATTATTATTATTATTATTATTATTATTATTATTATTGGTGATTGAAGGAACACACTGGCAATTTTAGCATCCCTCTCACAGAAATCTGTTCCTATTATTCATAAATACTTTCTAGGCCTATCTATACATATTTAAATATCCTGAACACAAAGAAATGAATATTTAGAGAGATAAACTTATCTATTATATATCATCTAAATAGCTTTATATCATTTCAATATATCATATCTATTTTTCTGTGTATTTATTTACGTGCATATTATATATATGAATAATCAGACACAATTTTGTTCCCAATGGGAAAAAATGCCTGATGATAGGACAAAGATTAAATACGCTGCATAGAGGATCAAACTGCGACAGAAAAAGGTGATCCTCCTAATCAGCACTTTGTTTCTAAATAGAAACACCGTTTTCCTTTATGCAGATTTCCTCTATGCATGTGTTTGTGTGTGTGTGTGGCAATGTGTATACTTCAATAGCGTGTGGATGTGGTTGTGGAGGACACACAAAACTGAACTGAGATTGAAAGATCCAACTGAATAAAAGCAACAAGGAGGTTATTTTGCAGGTTATGGAATCATGATTAGTGTGTTCTCTATCACACCATCAGAAATTGAGCACAGTTCCACAATATCTTGCTATCTCTTTCTTTCTCTCTCCTTCCTCCCCTCTCTCTGTCTGTCTCTGTCTCTCTCTGTCTGTCTCTGTCTCTCTCTGTCTGTCTCTGTCTCTCTCCCTTTGTGTGTTTGTGTGTGTGTGTGTGTGTGTGTGTGTGTGTGTGTGTGCAGTGTGTCCAAGAAAGATTACTAGTGACATGGACAAAAGATATCTTTAAAAATCATTAAATATTAACAAAATAGCATCGCATATACAAACATTCCCATTTGCTTAAATTTTATTCACTTTAGGGGAATTGGAGAGGTGGCTCAGGGGTTAAGCCTCTGCCTTGCAGGCGGAAGGTCCTGAGTTCGGATCCCAGATCCCACGTATAGACGCCGGGCAGAAGCGGGGCAGCCTGCGTTTCTGGTCCTGGTAGGGCGAAGCCAGTGAATCTCGGGGCAGAGTAAACCAGGAGGAGGTGGAGGCGGTCCATGGTGGTTCCTGAATTTCGCCCGTGGTTTTACACACACACACACACACACACACACACATACACACCATTGAATAAATAATAATAAAAAAGTTAAAAAAAGAATGTTTATTCATTTTAGGAATGAGCAGCACAGACATGCCATAACATATGTGTTGGAGACACAGGACAAGGTGGTAGGAATTGGTCCTCTCTTTCCATAGTCTGGGTTTGAAAGACTGACTGCAAGTACCTGAGGCTCAGGGGCAAGCACCTCAGTGCCAAACAATGAAAGCTGCCAGCTTTCAATTTCATTTCAAAATCTTTTACTATGCTTTTTTTTTTTTTCTGAGTGAATGCATATTATACGCAACACGATGGCCTCTTGTTTATTGCCTAGTACTTGGTGAAATGCTTGCTTTTATTTTTTAAGATTTTTTTTTATTTCTCAGGCTTCTGGCAAAAACATTTACTCTGTTAAACAGCTATTGTGAAAATGCTGTAAAATGAAAACAGTAATTATTAAAATGATTCAGCAAAAGTTTAGCAATAGCACATTATTTCCTATTTATGCTTTCCAAAAATTAACATAAATACCTCTACAGAATATTTAAGCATTAAATTCATGATGGGGTGTTTCTTGTCTTCTTAACTGAAAATATGTAAGTAAAACATATACAAAATTTAACCTTTAAAAAATTTCAATACCTTATATTATTTTCATTGTATATAAACTCTGAGATTAGGAACAAATTTGAGGAAGTGGTTGACACCAATGATTTCTTTAATAAAATACTCAGCCCATTTCATTAACATATATGTGAAAGGTGCTTACCTTGAGAAGTGATAAATATACTGGTAATTTATTGCTGACTTACCTTCATACTCCTTTGCTGTAGTAAGCAGTTGATCCAAACAAGATAAGGGAATGATTTTTTAAATATAATTTCATATTACTATCCATTACGGGAGAAGAATTATATCAACAGGAAATGAAGGAACTGAAACCACAGCATATCCACATCAATGTAGAAAGGATCAATGTTACTTTCTAGCTTGGGGCCCGCTTTAGCATTTCTTGAATTAGTTCTCTCTATCTTTATCCACCTGAGCAGAGAATAGTCTCAGGCAGGGTCTTATCACATCAGTTATGTAAAAATTAAGGCAACCTCCTACAGGCTTGCCTTAAATAAACAACTCTTCATACATGTGCCTGATGTCAAATTGACTGCTAAAACAGTTACAGTTGGTTTAGAAAAAGGAACAATTCCCACATACATACACACATATACACAGAATATTGCTATACACACACCCTATACATGCAAACAAACACATACACAATTTTGACAAAATTGTTTGCTTAAAGTGTCTGTAAGTTAAGAATATATAATATGAATGTTTATTATTTTAATAATTATTATACTTTTGGTAATAATACTTTAGGAAATTAATAGTTATTCCACTGGACACAAGAATTCATGTACCTTTATGAAGCAATGAAAGTATAGTGATATAGAGAGAAAATGCCCAAAATAAAAAATAGTGTTGTTAATCATTTGAGTAAAAAAATAGATTGATCAGAAATTCTCATGAACATTTAATTTGAAAATATTCTAAAAATGTGATTACTGTTTTGTTTCAAATTTCAAATCACAGTAACTTCAAAGGGTATCAATTGTTGTCTTACAACTTATATTGAAGGAGACAAATTGCTGCCTAGAGAAATAGCTATTCATTTTGCAGAAATACAGTTTTCAAAAAGAGAGTAACATCTACATGCCCTAAACTAATACAGCCCTCCTGAGTTTCATTCTCCATTTTTAATCATCTTGTTTCCTACTCACATGAAGCGTTCAGTTTTAACAAATTACCAAATCACAGAAGTAGAAAAGTAACAAACTTCCTCAAATTTTTAGTGGCCACTACTAAATTCAAAAATGTTTTGTTTTCTTGTCAAGCACATTTTGATGTATTTAT
This sequence comes from Typhlomys cinereus, assembly GCA_023101885.1. Lineage (NCBI taxonomy): Eukaryota > Metazoa > Chordata > Mammalia > Rodentia > Platacanthomyidae > Typhlomys > Typhlomys cinereus. The sequence goes on from JALPQD010000020.1 coordinate 4,635,618, forward strand.
CATTTAATAAAATTTTGTTAACATCATGAAACTTGGTCAAATTTGAGAACATCAAGCCTGTTTGGTTTCATTAATTTTGTTTTATTTATTTTTGTGACCCAGTGAGTTTAACAAGGACCATCATTGTGATCATAGTTTTAAAATTATCTATTTGATCTTGATGGCTTCAACAATGGCATACATAACTGAAATAATAGTAGATAATTTCCCAGAATCCACAAGTAATAATAGTTCAGTAAACACCTCTCCATTCATGCCTGATTTATGATTGAGCCATTCTTTTGTGAGGTCTAGTATATTTTATCACAGTGGATGTTAGTTCATGAGTGCACTTATTGTGTCATGTCTACAGGTTGTAACTTTGTGGGTTTCTTCTATTCATCAGCTTTTATGTTCTTCACATTTAATTTTCTACACTTGTATCCCACTCGTGTGTGTCTACATAGATACAGACACACACACACACACACACACACCCCACTTGTACACATACAAAACAAACAAAAAACCATCAAAAGCAGAAATCAAATAAATAAAAAGTATAGACAGCTCATGAAAACTACCACCAAAGGTTGACATGTTTTTATGTGTAGAGGTCCAAAGGTAGCTCTTTAATTACCAAGGCAGGGCCTTTAACTTTGAACCTAGAGCTCATCAATTGTGCAGACTAACTAGCCAATCTGTCTTCACCTGGGAAGTAGTGGAATTTCAGAAACCCACTAGGCCTGCTCTCAAATGATATGTAGTGATCTGAACTCAGGTCCTCATGTGTGTTCTCAGAGAACTGCAGTTACATGATTATAACACCAATAGGTTTAGGGGCAAACTGCGATGTTGGTCTTGAGCATAGAGGGCTTGTTGCTAAGAGAGCCACAAGTAGTTGGGGACTCCCAAAATATTCTGTACATGAGACTATTAACAGATAAACTTGCAAGGGTCTGAAGGGTTATGAATGTCTTCCAGATGGCTCTCACCAGAAAATAGCAGAAAACTTCTGCCTTTTTTCTGTATTGAGACAGGAGGTATCCACTGAAACTCCAGCATTTAAAATGATCTGAACCCTTTGTAAACTCTGAACTACTGTTAGTAGTGATCACATGACTTGCTTTCCCACTCAGGTTGCCCATTACTCAGTATATAGTCTGGGACTCAAGGTAAAACATAAAAATGGAAAGTTTTAGCCAGACTATGACTAATTCATACAACACAAATTGATTCATTAATCACTGGATTGGACTAAATTTAACTGAACGCAGTTATCTGTCACTAGACAGACTTGGGATTCTGTCAAAAATTAGAAACCTGTTCTAAAAATAAAGAATCACCTGTCTTTTAAATCTGAATTAATGATTGAATATGTTATACCATTTTAAGACAAGTGTAGGAAAGCTTTTTTTTAAATAGAAAGCATGAAATAAATTGAGGTCTTAAGACTGGGGCTAAGAGTGGTGGCAGGATAAATATTTAATTCAAGAGAGAATTAATCATGATTAAGAGCTTCTGGGAAAGCTTTCACAGTAAAGACATCTTGAATATTCAGGAAGAACAGGAAATATTTGTTAATGTACAGTTTTTTGAGAATCATAAGAAAAACTTACAGGAAACAGGTATAAGTCACCATCTTCAGAGGAGGCAATAAAGTAGGTTTATGCAGAGACAGTTTTGTGGGGTGAACAGGCAAACTTGAGAGGATTCATATTTGAAAAAATACTTTGTTTCCTGGGATTCAGAAAATATAGGAGTCATACATCCTCACTCTGGGATAGTGATAATATTTTACTAATATTTCCTGTGAACCAATGTGCTATTAATTTTTATTAAAATATCTTCCAGTCTAAAGCAAAGGATAAAGGAATAAATAATAAAATATCTTAATATGTTTGTTTTTTATATTCTATACTGAATCACTTATAAGCAAATTGTGCATTAAAATAACAGTTTTGAATCTTTTGCAAATATAGAGACAAATATCTCCCAATTCTTTTCTTGACTACATACATGTATTACATTCATGAATTTATTATATATGTATTTATGTACTTAGAAATGTACATTATAAAAAACATGTTGAGAACAAACTTAAAATCAACAGGAATTTTATAGCTCAAATCACTGACAATATTTATAATCTTTACAATATTATTTATACCACAATTAATCTTTATCATATGCTATCAAACACTGCAGACAGGGGTTAAACCAGCCACTACTTTTCTAATAATAAAGTTTTATTGGAACACAAATTCATCGGTTTACATGTTGTTCTTGCATAATGTTTCCACACACAAGGGAAGAGATCAGTAGCTACAGATTTTATTTCTTAAAATATAATTTTTTAATTTATTATTTATTCAATTGTGCATGTATGCATGAGTATGCGCGTATGTATGTATGTGTGTGTGTGTGTAGAACCACAGGCGAATTCGGGAATCACCATGGACGTCTCCACCTATTCCTTGTTTACTCTGCCCCAGGATTCACAGGCTCCGCCCTACCAGGAGCAGAAACACAGGCCGCCCCGCTTCTGCCCAGTGTCTATACGTGGGGTCTAGGATCCAAACTCAGGACCTTCCACCTGCAAGGCAGAGGCTTAACCCTGTGAGCCACCTCTCCAGCCCTTAAAATATAATTTCTAATAAGTTCAAAATATTGTGTATCATTTAGGAATTCTACAAACCTTTTCAATATCGAATAACTAATCTGAGTTTGTATGCTAACTTACTATTTTTTTTTGCCATAAAGATATATTATACTGAGTGGTGGGTGCTGAAATGACAAAAGCAATAAAATATCTTTTGGAAAATATTTGAAATTTCTATTTAAACTTTTACTTCTATTTAATTTTTTTAATACTTACCATTCTGAAAGTAGCAGATGAAATTGGATTTATAAGAATGAGAAAGCAAGAAAAAAATTAACCAGTTAATAATGTGATATAGGATAAGGGTTGAAGATCCAGATATAAGCCCACAAAAATACAGCCATTTGATCTTTGACAAAGGGGCCCAAAGAATCCAATGGAAAAAGAACAGCATCTTCAACAAATGGTGCTGGCAAAACTGGATCTCCACATGCAGAAGATTAAAGCTGGATCCGAACTTGTCACCATGTACAAGACTTAATTCCAAATGGATCAAGGACCTTGATATCAGGCCAGAGACTATAAAAATCATAACTGAACGGATAGGGAACTCCCTTGAGCTGATTGGGCTAGGCCAACAGACATCGAATGGCACAGTCACTGCTACCGACTCTCAACAGTTGGGATCTTGTGAAATTAAAGAGCTTCTGTTCAGATAAAGAGATTGTCACACTAGCTCAAAGGCAATCCAGAGAATGGAGAAAATCTTCACTAACCACATATCTGATAGAGCTCTACTGTCCAGAGTGCACAAAGAACTTAGAAAACTAAACATTAAGGAAACCAATGGCCCAATTAAAAAATGGGCCCTGGAACTTAAAAGAAATTTTACCAGAGATGAAATTATAATGTCTAACAAATATCTTAAAAAATGCTCCACTTCTTTAGCCATCAGGGAAATGCAAATTAAAACTTCCCTGAGATATCATCTCACCCCGGTCAGGATGGCAAAAATCCACAATACAAACAACAATAAGTGCTGGAGAGGATGTGGAGAGAGGGGAACTCTGCTACATTGCTGGTGGGAATGCAGGCTCATACAGCCACTCTGGCAAGCCGTCTGGAGATTCTTAAAGAAATTAAAGATTGAAATGCCATATGACCCTGCGATTCCACTTTTGGGAATAACCCCCCAATGCAGCAGAGGTTCGCCTTGATAGCACAAGCACGATCATGTTCATAGCAGCACTGTTTACAATAGCAAAGTCATGGAATCAACCTAAATGTCCAGCAGTTGATGAGTGGATAAGGAAACTGTGGTACATCTATACAATGGAGTTCTACTCAGCCATCAAAAATGATGAATTACTGGAATTTGCTGGGAAATGGATGTCATTAGAAACAATTTTATTAAGTGAAGTATCCCAAACCCAGAAAGTTAAGCACCGTATATACTCCCTAATAGTTGGCTCCTAGTACCAAACTCACCCAGCCCACATTGAGACACTCAAGGGTAAACCTATGTAATATGGTAATTGCAAGGATTGTGAACAGGAAGGATGGGGTTGGAGGGCCACACCAGACACAAAGAGAGAGGGGACCATGTTACAGCAGAGAAAATCGGCCTCCAAGGAATGCAAGTAAGTAATGTGACACCTGGTTAAGTTCACAGACGTTCATTCCTGATCATGTACAACTGAGGGGGTATGATCTCACCAGAAGAGAAGGGCATATAGTCTGGCAGATGAAAAGTGATCATTTTGCAAATGAGTGACTGATCCCTCCCTCACCGAGGTTTCCTGCTTTTATTACATCTACCCTTGAATGTGCTATTATAACAAGACTCCAGTTTAACAGCTTTTTGTCTCTGACCAGGGGGTGACATACAGTGCCCATCAGGATGGAGTGAAGGGCATTGCAGGAGCAGCAAAACTGCAAAAGAAAATCAACAAACCACAATCCAGAACTTAGAGACTCTATATCATCCACATAGAACTAAGCCAGCCTAATCTCCCCCCATCCTGAAGCTCAGGGACATTTGCGGAAGAGGGGGCGGTAAGATTGTAAGAGCAAAAGGATGGGGGGAGCAATGATTTGAAGAGTCTTCACACTAGTTAGGGCTGAAGCAATCATAATAGGACTTTGCATGCTCTGGGCCATGTCCATCACACTATTGACCTCACAAAGTCTAACACCGGCTAAAGGCACCAAGATCCTTGGAGGCAAGGGATTGACAGCCACAGTAGTGTTCCTATGCTTAATGGGAACACGAGAGAGGGTTCAGGGAAATGCCACTGGGTCCTTGTACGTCATCAGAAAGGAGGACCAAGAGGAGAGTTAGGCATACACAATAAAGGACTCTCTGGGAATTGGGGGGGGGCACTGGGAGATGGGGAGGAAGGGAGGGGGGCAGGGGATTTGGGGGGAGGAGAAGCTGGGGAGGGAACTGGTGTACCTATTAAGTTTGTATGAGCGGGAATAATAATAAAAAATGTTAAAAAATAATGTGATGTAATGAAAAAGAAACCAAAAGTACATATTAAATATTATTTCACTCAAATAAGAGAAGTTCTGTTTAATTCTGAAAGATTTTTGCACAGTTACTCTCAGAAGTATACGAACTTTCAGTTCCTGCCATTCAATGATATATTTATTTATTTATTGCTAGAGGAGTCTTCAAAATCATTAATACAAGGATAAAGCATGCAGTGACATTTTGCTAGTGTGAAATGACAAAGGACCATATACCATGCTTAGTATCTAAATGTTACATGCAGAATGCTTTTGTTATTTAATAGCTATCCAGACTTCAATTATCTAAAGAATATCAAATCGACTTAAATTTTTTTCCCCAAAAAATCTGAATTATGGCTTCAAAAGTCATAGTCAAACAGGAAGTTGTTGATTACACACTGGTGGTAATCAATCTTTTTTGTTCTTGTTGAAATTTTGAATACAAGAATTTGAGTAACATAATTGAAGGCATTAAAAGATTCAAATGCAGCACAAAGGAAGTCAGTATTAATTACTGTGTGATTAACTATTAAAACGTAAAAGTGCCTTTTTCTGTCCATCACAACATCCAAGTTAATAAAGTATTATATTCTTAGTTGCCCTTCAACATAAGTAAGTTCCTGCTTGAAACGAGCAATTAAATTCTCCCAAATTAATGCAGAACTGGAATTCTTTTTGAAAGACTTTGCCTTTTCTGACCAAGCAGAATTTCTACATGACAGTGTACAAAATAACACCAAAACACCCACCTTATTTCTTGACCACATTTTCTAGATCACTCTTATGGGATAATAGTAGGAGAATATACAGTAATGTCTGTGTGAATAGCTGGAAATGAAGTAAATGACACGTCGGCCATGAAACATGCCACAATCTTGGGTTTCTGATAATCGTTATGTTTGCAAAACTTCTGAGTTGTAAGAACATTAGTATTAGTTAAAATATAAAAGTATAACAAACCAGAAAACAATAAGAAAAAAAATTGAAAAGATGTTTACTGATTTATTTCACTGTGATCTTGAAGGAACTCTTCCTTTTCTAAAGTAATGCATAAGAAAACAAACTGTCTTTATTCTCTGGCCATAATTCAAGAGGTTAGCAAGTCAGGGATGGAGTGACAAAATATGCTTTCAAAAATCAGACTATACATTGGAGAACTCCATATTGTTTCCATTACAGGATTATTTTTAACTTTTGCAAATATAAAGCCAGATAAAAATCTCAAAAATTAACTAAAAGTATAGCAAGATGGTTCAAGCTGATGTATCTGCATTCAAACCTATCGAAATGAGTTTGATTTCAAAGCTCGCACAATAGAAACAGAGAAGAAAATTCTGAAAGTTATCTTTTGATATACACGAGTGTCATGGCATAAGTATGCCACAGCATGCATATGTGCTCTCTCTTTCTTTCATTCTCTGTTTCTAGTAAATAAAGAAAATATCTAAAAACTAAACTGAACCAAAATATTTTAAACTCCTTAATCCCATTTTACTTAAACATATTGGATCAGTACTTGCAATTGAATAGGTTTTGATAGGTTTCAGATTTTTTATTAAAATATATTTTTATTAAAAATGATATATTAAAAATAATATATCATTTCAAGCTCTACTGTCTTAAGAGTTTTCTCACTCTAACACTACTGTAACCTTACTGTATGTCTGTTGATAAAACTTAGATATATTTCTTTAATAATTCCTTACTGAATATTTCCTGACTGAAGCTGCATATACTTACATGTTTTTTCAACTTTTTAAAATTAATTAAAATATAGCTTACTTTAAATATTTTTATTTCCACATGCACCATTATTCCTTGCTGTTTTTTGTTTGTTTCTGTTTTGTTTGGAGCTAACAAAACTTAGTTTAACAGTTTACGTGTTTAAGATTATTTAAACAAAGAGTTGAAAATGAATGTTTTATTAAATAAATGTAGAGAACTCTCAATATCAAATCTAAAATAATCAAAAGATAAATCAACAGCATGTACAATTTCATTCATCTGAAAATAGAGCCATTATCTTTAGGTTTTAAATGAATTTTGTTCTTTTTTTACATGCATATAATGTATATGCATTTTTTCTAACTTTTTTTAATCTTCCTCTCATATTTTTCAGTCCTGTTTGCCAACTATTCCGTGGCCAGAATCATGGTTTTTGTTTTTGTTTTGTGGTCCATGACTTTAACCTAGTTCATCCATGTGAATCTAGGATTGGTTCTCTCCGTTGTAGTCTTGTTAGTTCAGCATTAAGTGTACAATTAAATGCTATGATTCCCTTCTCACAGAATCTATCGGTAATAAATAGTTTACAGTGAAGATGGTGCTCTCTATGCCCTCACCCATCCAGACCTTCTGACTATTGCATGGCTCATGCTATGTAATATCTGTGCAGACATCTGTAATTGTCACTAGTTTGTGACTGCAATTACAGTTCCACCTTGAAGACAGAAATTCTTCTGGCTCTTACTTTTTTTTTTTTTTTTTTACTGCTCTTGTTTCACTTGTAGTATGAACTAGTATCTTGTTTAAAAGTTGAGAACTGAACCATAACATTCTTGGATTCTTTACTGGCCATTGATTCTTGCATTGAACACCATTCACTAGTGAAGCATCTCTGATATGACTAATATTAATTTTGTTTTTGGTTATAAACATAGTTTTGATGTTTTAATTTATATTTATTTAATTTAATACAACAGAATTAGGTTCCTCTTAAGGTCTGTGATCTCTCCATCATTTGGGTTTGACTAGCTCATGCCACCAAATATTAATTTATTCCATTTGAGACAGCTTCATATCTACTGAAAGATAGGTCTGTTACACTTCCACTCAAACCACAAATTATGCCACTATTTCATAAGTAGTCTTATAATTCCTAGTTTGTTCCCTAGTCTGGAGGATTCATAGGTTACAATGAGCAGTAGTAGATTGCATAACTCCTCCAAAACTCTGAAAACACCTAGAGAGGAGTTTTGTGCCTATTTTCAACTTGCATTCTCTCTATGCCATGCAGTTGGGATGTGTGGTGTCTCCAGTAATTTATCTTTTCATTTCATTCTGGTAGAAAGTCAAGAGGATTGCTAAGTGCTTGTATACTTTTAGAAGGCTTTAAGGCCTCTAGCACCACTTATTTTTACTGAGGTATTCCATTCTAGGGACTAGAATTTTGTTTAGTAACTCTCAGCTTCCAGGCTGAAATGAAAAATTTTAGTTGTAAGTTCCATTGTTAAATTTGGTTTCTAGGTAGTATGTTACCTTGTGAGTCTTTTCCATCCACTCATTTTAGTTAATTCCCTTTTTCTGCCTAATCTTTCCTAATTTCCCATCCCCTTCCTACTAAACATTTTCATTTCCAGTATCTGTCTTCTCTCCTGTGACGTTACCTATATTCTATCAATCTCTCTTGATTAATGCATTCTCTACCCAGTGGCTTCTTTCTAGTTTCCTAAATGTACTGGGTCTTCAAGTTGAGCATACAATGTTAGTGTCCACATATGAGGGAAAATATGTGGCATTAACTTTTACCTCTCATGGTATAATTATTTTCCAGGCCCACTCTTTCCCTAAAAGTTTCACAATTTCATTTTTGTTTATAGTTGAATAAAATACACAAATTTTCATTGTCCATTCATTGATTGATAGGACTATAAACAGGGTCCATTTCCTTGTTATTGTGAATATAACAGCAAAAACCATGAATGTGTAAATAAATACCTCTGTATCATGACACAGAGTAATTTGGCTGTTTGTTTACTAGAGTGGAATAGCTGGGGGATGTGCAGTTTTACTTCTTTTTTTTTTAATTCCACAATTATTTTCAAAGTTACTGTTCTTTCAGGCCATGTTCTCAATGTCATATGTTGTCATTGGATTTTTGATGATAATCATTATGACTGAGCTGAGGTGGAATATCAAAGTAGCTCCATTTGCATTATACTAATGGAACAGGCCTTTGAACATTTTAAAAGTGTTCATTAGACACTCGTATTTCTTTTGAGAGTTTTCTATTCATATTTATAGTCCAGTTTTCGAATGATTGGTTCCTTGATTTGTTTTTTCTTAGTTCTTTGTATATTCTAGATACTAACCTTCTGTCAGATATAAACTCCACAAAAATTTTATCCCATTTGTATGTTATCTCCTCAGAGGATTATCCATTTCCTTTGCCATAAGAAGTCCCTGAGTTTTCTGAGTTCTGATTTATTAATTATTAGCCAAATGTCCTGAATAATCAAGGTCCTATCTAGAAAATGCTTATCTGGGCCTCTATGTGGAGGTATATTGCCTACTTTCTCTTTTACAAGTTTCAGATCTTAGGCTTTATTGAGGTCTTTTTAGAATTTAATTTATTTACTTGAGAAAGAGAAACGAAGAGAATATATGGTGTGGGGCTTGTACAGTGCATGCCATGGAATTTTCATCAATAGAGGACAGAGGGCAACTTTTAGGAGTCAAATCTACCTCCTTCTACCACGTGGGCTTTCGGGAATGAACACAAGTCCTGGGTTAGGGTTAGTGAGCATTCGCCTTACCTGCTGAGCAATATTGTTGTTCTTTGTAGATGTGTTTATTAGACCTACTTTTGCTATGAAGTAACATGTCTCAAAAATTATTATATTCTAGCATATTACTTGGTAATGGAAGAAAAGCTTTATGAAAAAAGAAACATTAATGCAGTCAAATTAATTTTTTACCCAATTCACTAGATTATCAATGCAAAAATAAACATCCAAAGGAAATAACTCTATAATTTTCAAGATTCTTAAAATCTTAGCTATATGTGAAGTTTGAATGATATGATTAGAATACCATGTAGAATAATATGAACTCAAGGCTTTTCAGTTACTAAGACAAGGATAAATATGCAAAATTGGTAAGAATCACCATGTAAATATACATACTAGACACAATTAGCCAAGGCTAATGGCTCAATGAACATGTCAATCAATCATTGTATTTCTCTGGATTTTACTTATCCAGCCTTGCCAAAATATTTTGATTTCAATTTCTGGTTTCTGATTATATAAAATGTTAATATGTTAGTATATAAATCACTGTGACTCATATATAATTCTAAATTTGGACTATGAAGAATTTAAGTGTATATCATATTAGAATTAGACTATCAGGTTAAATTTCTAATAAGTGGTTAAGGTCATGAGGAATGAATGATTGTAACACAGAGGTAACAACAAATTCATTTTATGCCAAATTTCACTCTCTCCAGCAATGGATGAGAATGGGTTTTTAAATACTGAAAAGAGGTATGGAGAGATGACTCAGGGGTTAGGACTCTGTCTCTTAAGCAAAAGGTCCAGAATTCAGACTTCAAATCCCATGTAAAAATGTCAGGTGGAAACAACGATCACCTGCACTTCAGCTATGATGGGCAGAGCCTGAGAAATCCCAGAGCAAACCAAAGAAGAAATAGAAGTAATCTAGAATGATTCCTGAAGTCACCCTTGGTCTTCCATAGGGACATACAGTGCCCTCAAATATATACACGAACAAAAAAAACAAGCAAATAAAATATTAAAAGTGGAAAGACTGTAATATAAAAGTTTCCTTGTTTTTAAAAGCATATTTGCTACTAAAAACATAAAAAAATATTAAAGAGGTTCTTAATTTTTGCTTTTGAAAGCAGTACAAGCTACTCCACCGATCCCCCATGGGGTGATATAATTGATCTCTAGAAGAATATCAAAATCAGTTCTATCTTTTGGTATTTTTATATTTATGATTTTTCTAATTCCCTTAGAAATCCACTCATGCTGCTTTCATCTCTCAACTTTATTTCATTTTCTGCATTCCTTTTCACAGTAAAAATGCCATTTCAATATGTAAATTTAAACCTTTAATTTCAGACACTAGTCCAAAAATTATGTCCTTGTTTTTTTCTTTTCCAAGAAGTATAATTAATGCATATTTAGACTTTCTTTTAGCTCTTTTTCACGTCTACCATTATTTTCCTGAATTTAAACACATTTTAAAACATTCAGGCTCACATTGAATATCATCTGGTTACCATTTTGGGAAGAACTGAGAAAGCTGCTCTGAGCGGTTTTGGATGAAGCCACATGGCAGGTATGATACCAACTCCATGTTCATTCCTCCTGACTAAGAATTTGGAGAAACCCATACATCCCTTTTCTTTTGCCTCAGGAAATCATTCAGACTTTTTTTTATTTTTCTAATGTGTTATGTTTCTTTATTGATTTGAATAATTTTTAAATCCATTCTGAGGCAATCTGCTGACAGATATTTCTCAGAGCATGGCAAGGCCCTGACAAAAGAATAGGCAGGTCTAGAGAAGGCATCAGAGGTGAGACAGATTTGTAAAACATGCCACTCAGTTCTGTGGGGAGGAAAGGGAGAGGGGAGAGGGGCACAGGGGGATAGGGGGTTGGAGGGAGAGGGAGAACCTCTGTATCTGTTAAGTTTGTATGAGTGGAAATAAAAAAAAAAGAGAAAGCCATCAAGGCCTTTCTGTGCCTTCTTCCTCCTCATCTAAAATCTCCATGCATAAAGAATATCTGCAAAATACAAAGAAAATGTATCCTCTTTAGTCAACCTTTAATGCTCCCTGTAGCTGGTGGTAAAATAGCAAGGAAACATAAAAACACAAGGAATCATCTTTCTTTTCCTGTGGAGACCATTGGAAAGTATTGTCCTGTATGCTCACAATGATCTTCATCTGTGAAAAAGGCATATTCCTGAAAGTTCTCATAACTGACACCTTGTGTCATCTACATTTCAGGAGAGAGGACAAGCCAATGGAGCAGCAAAGCCACGACATATTGGTTTTAAGTCAGCTGCAGCAACGGAGGAAACGGAATGAGAAGAAGCAAAAACGTTTTGAGACTCAGCCGCAAAGGGAAGTCACAGATAAAGAATAAACCACTGAGAAAAACTCACTAATTCAGCCTCTACCATAAAGACCAAGGCAGCAAGAGAAATTTGAAAACTGTGCTACTAAAAAGTTACCATAGCAACAGCAACCAAAAAATCTGCTTGATTTTGTACTAAATTGATTCAAGGCCTATATTCAATATCTAGGAACAGAAGTGAACATTTCCAGTAATAAATATTTTTGCCTCAGAACCTGTTGTGCTATACAAATATCTCATATTAATCTAATACAATAAGATCAATAATTAAAATGGAAATCATTTCTATAATTCAAGAGAAAAAATAAACAACAACATATAGTTTAGATGTTACAATGATGCTGGTACTATAAACAAATGTATTAAAGTGAATTGGGCCTTAAAAACTAAATATTCAGATGCAAATATATTCACTGAATATAATGATAGCATGCCAAAACAATGAAATTAGAAAATAAAAACTTCAGTATACTATATCTTCAGATATCATAAGTAGCAATTTTTAATCAAGAATTAGTGAATTTGAATAGAGTTGATGAACTGTATAGAAATTACTTGTGTGGCCAAACAAAGAGAAAAGAGTGAAAAAAATCTGAAGTCTCAAACACCAAAACTCAATGACTTAACATATGTATAGCAGGAATCTGACAGTGCAAAAAAAGAGAGATGTATGTAAGTAGATATGGACTTATGATAATTCAAAAATAAAGACACTGAACAAAAAGTGTCTTGATTCACAATTGAGAGACATGTATACAGAAAGCTCTAATGAAATTTTAAGGGTACTAAAATTAATAATTGTGTTCCTAAAGATGTTAAGACACAGGAATGTTCAGTATGAAATACATATTCAATCAAGGAGCTCATAACAAATAAAAAAATGAAGGTATTTGTAGGGAGGAAGAGACATAGGTGGTAAGACTAGAGAAGGAGGTGCTGCTATGGACCATCAGACTGCACTGTGCACATGTGTGATGTTGGAGAAGCAATTAAGCATAAGTTTAAAAGTCCTGTCATAACACTACTAGTAATACAAAATAAGAAAAAGAAATGCAACTTTGACATGAAAGATTATAAACTAAATGATAAAGAGTGAGCTTGGGTTGGTGACATGGTTCAACGGGTGACGTTCTTGTCATACAAATGGGAGGACCAATTCAGATATCTGATCCCACCTAAATATTGCACACAGTGGAATAATCATCTGTAATTCCTACCAGAGATGGAAAGTGGAGACTCAAGAGTCTTCAGAAGTAGAGATTTTGGGTCTGTAAGCCTGGATCATGTAGCAGCAGCAACAAATAGACCCTTTTTCAAGTATGTTGTAAGTATGAAAAAAATACTTGTCTTCTAGTTCCAAATACTTGTGAATTGCAAACATCAAAACACACACACATACAGTGCCCAGCAGGATGGAGTGAAGGGCATTGCAGGAGCAGCAAAACTGCAAAAGAAAATCAACAAACCACAATCCAGAACTTCAGAGACTCTATATCAACCACCTAGAACTACGCCAGACTAATCTCTCCCCATCCTGAAGCTCAGGGACATTTGCGGAAGAGGGGGCGGTAAGAGTGTAAGAGCAAAGAGATGGGAAAAGCAATGATTTGCAAGATACTCCACACAAGTTAGGGCCGAAGCAATCATAATTGGACTTTGCATGCCCTGTGCAATGTCCAACACACTATTGACCTCACAAAGTCTAGCATCTGCTAAAGGCACCAAGATCCTTGGAGGCAAGGGATTGGCAGCCACAGTAATGTTCCTGTGCTTAAGGGGAACATGGGAAAGGGTTCAGGGAAATGCCACTGGGTCCTTGTACGTCATTGGAGAAGAGGGCCCAGAGGAGAGTTTGGCATGCACATTAAAGGATTCTCCGGGGATTGGTTGGGGAGGCATTGGGGGATGGAGAGGGAAGGGTGAGAGGAGGGGAAGCAGGGGATTCGGGGGGAGGAGGAGGGAGGGAGGGAACGGGTGTACCTATTAAGTTTGTATGAGCAGAAATAATAATAAAAAATGTTAAACACACACACACACACACACAAACATACACACACGGTGAAAATACTTGGACTATACAGTTGGAAACTAGACCACACAGGCATTGGAACATAGGAATGGGAGGGTGATTAGCCTAAAAAGAGAACTTGTGGACGGATGGGAGGATTAAAGAGGTTTGTAATAAAGGATGAAAACATACAAATTCATGGTATTTGCATGTAAAAGCTTCAAAGAATAAATACTGGACTTCTCTTGAGAAAATCTCTCCAACTTCGCTGATGGAATAATTGACTTCTAATGAGAAAATTTCACCTTCCAGGCAAAAATTTTCTTTTTTGTAATAAATGAAAACATGAATGCTGAATGCAGTTCCATGCAACTATTGTGGGTAAAGCTGTCAGCTGAGGATGCCTAAAGATAAGTCTACCTAGGCATCTCTCCTAACACCAGCTTCCTCTCAGCTGCTAAACTATCCAGGTCTGTCTCCCAACAATTGTGTTAAATGAGAATGTGCCATTCAGGAAATGAACCACTGAAAATTCTTCCAAAATGACTGAAGCAGATCTTGTGGTTTGCAGGAGCTTGAGATTGAAAAGAAAATTTTAAGTTTTAAGTTTTAAAATTCAGTTTAAATTTTAAACATGAACATGGCTACTTCTACATGTATGAAAATGTCATAGAGCACCACTTTAAATTTTAAGAGTTAAGTATTTTTAAAATAATTTTAGTGATTAAAAGTGATACAAAATGAATTTGATTTAAATACACCTATATAGTAAACTGATAAAAAAGAGGAAGAAAAAATTTGTAGCCTTAAAAAAAAAACACTTAGGTCACATTCTAGGAGAATATGTCAAAAAGACAGACCCCCCCCACTCTGTTATATAGAATGTTCTCTGAAACTTTTTTTTCTTCACTGAGCCTCACATTGAGTAATTGGGGCTTTGAAGGAAGGCTGTGGAAAAGTCCTGAACTCTTTACTATGAATTGTGTACTAACACCAGGCTTCTACATAATTATTGACTTGTTTTTAAATACATTCAAATAGAAATCTCATTTCAAATTTTTTGCCATTGTGGTAATCTTTTTTATAGTTTATCTTCCAGTTATGTGAAGCTACTATCTGACAACATACAGGGAAGAATAAATAATTCCATCGAAGTCATGGAAAATCATTCATTCAAACCTGTTGAACTGGCTACATTCTCCTGGTAATATCTGCTTATCTCTCATCAGGTCTTGGTGCTGTTCAGTCCACTTTTCACATTGATTATATGATGCAAATTTCCTTCTACCATTATTCCTGATTTAATCAATTGGGGTTTTCTGAATGAATATTTGCTTGCTTTGTTACAAATTGAAGCAGTATACTGGACCACTTTGCTTTTGTGAAGTAAAGGTCATTTGCTCAGCACCAAACTTCAATGTTTTTCCTAAATGTGAATTTTCTATGCTCTTGTTTGACAACAGTATGTGTCCATAGCACCTCCCTCTCTAGTCTTAGATGCTTACAGTTTCTTGCAGAAACTCCTTCCTGTAACCTTTATCATATCAGTTCCCTGGAATGTTGAACCTATATTATTTACCCATTCACAAAATCAACTTTGGTAAACCAGACAGGTATTTTTTCCATATTTAGGTAACAGATTTTATTTAACTATCTCCTGATGGCTGATTTTCTGATATCTGCTGATGTAAGTCATTTTATTCCAGGAGAATAACTAAGGCTACTTCTTCCTATTTATTACTTTCTCCCATGTGGTTTCATGGCTTCTTTCAAATAATGCTTCCTATAAGGTAGATTTCATGTTTTCAAGCCCAGTTGGAGTGATGTAACTTCTTAGTTTATTGGAAAGCAGCAGAAAAGGTGACTATTGACCTAATACTCCTATTTATTTTTTATTATTTGAACAGGATATAATGTTACAGCTTTATTCACCTTGGATAACTAGAGCCCAATGCATTCATTATCTTTTGATTTTTGTCTTATTTTCATTCTGTATATGACCACATTTTCATCCTAAATATGAATATTGATATTCCTAGTTCTATAAAATTAGTAGTATTATGAGTGATTTTTTAAAAAAATATTTTGTCTATTTACTTGAGAATGATGGAGAGAGACAGAGACAGAGAGACAGAGAGAGAACTTATACTGGTGCCATGGTGTGCATGGAGAGGTCAGAAAATAATTATTAGTAGGCTCCCTTCTTTTTCCTTGTGGGCTCCATAGATCTAACTCAGAATGAAAGTACTTTTATTACCTCATATGTACTAAAATATAGAAGTCATTACTCCTATCCCTATAACATTTGTAGTGATTTCTAAAATAATTTTATTATTTCACCATCTATAATGAACAACTTAAAAAAGGTTTTCTTTCATACAAAATTCAAAATGAATCATGAAGAAAAGAATTACTAAGCCAGATCTAAAACTTGAAAAAAGAAAAAGGATGCTCACCTATGTGCATTGAGTGAGAAGTTATGAATATTTAATATATTAAAATTTTTGAAACAAATAAGTGCCTATGGATGAGTAATTTTCAGTTAACAAGAGATGTTTGCTAAGTGTTACTCTGTGCTCAAAGTTTCAGAAATATCTAGATATAAGTATGATAATTTCTCTGCATTTTTTTTCTTTTTTGTTTTGATATTCTTTGTATGTGTATGCGCGTGTGTGTGTGTATTACAGATATAAACCAGAGTACACTTCATGTTGCATGAACAGAAAATGTCTCCATTATTGGAAACACATACTGTAGAAATGAGGAATATCAAAATATTAACAAACCAGTATCATTTCTGATGCTAGGGTTTCCCAAATCTTCCTCTCAGGGCTGGAAATGCAGGCCACAGCTATTTCCACCTGGCATTTTAATGTGGAATCTGAGATCAGAACTCAGGTCATTCTGCTTACTAGTTTAAAAGTGCTCAGAAGATACTATATTATGCATTTTGCTAGTCAAAAAGTATGGTGATGTCTCTGAAGATATTGTAGTTAGTTGGTCAGTTTTTTGTCTACATTTCAGATTTTTGTATTCCCTTGATTTGAAAATTAAGCTAATCATAATTTTTGTAATTTTGAGACTGTTTCTTTTCATATTTTACTTCTTTCATTTAGAATTTGTAAACACTGTTAAAACTATGTTTTTCAATTATCCAGTGAGCTGTATTTGGTATTATGTTTCAAGTGTTAAGGTTCTTATGGTCAAATTTACAAACAATATGCTGTTAAATTGCTCATATCTGACCTGCATGTAATGCTGTATAAATAAAAACTCCTAGGTTTGATTAAATTAGAATTTCTTATATCCCAAAGCCAAAATTAAAGTATTTCCTCTTTGCCATAACTACTTGTAAAATAAGTTCAACTGGCTTTCAAAAAGATGTTTCAGGAGCTGGAGAGGTGGCTTAGGGGTTAAGCCTCTGCCTTGCAGGCGGAAGGTCCTGAGTTCAGATCCTAGACCCCACGTATAGATGCCAGACAGAAGCAGGGGCGGCCTGCGCTTCTGGTCCTGGTAGGGCGGAACCTGTGAATCCCAGGGCAGAGTAATCAAGGAAGAGGTGGAGGCGTCCATGGTGGTTCCCGAATTCGTCCGTGGTTCTACACACGCACACACACACTCATATGCATACACACATTCGCACACACGCATATACGCACAATTGAATAAATAATAATAAAAAATTTTAAAAATGTTTCAAAAGACCATATTAAATTCACATGCTATAGTATCTTCATTATATAACTATAATTCCAAAACACTTGATATTCACCATAAGAAAATAAAGATAATCTTAATGTATTATTTATTCAATGAAAAGGCCTATCATACCATCATTGATTTTTTTTTAATAAAAGTAACATATCGGTTAAACCTAGTGTGTAATGTACCAGTAACAATGCAACACTTAATTGAATTCTAAAGCATAGTAACTGATAATAGTATCAGGGTGCATAGATTTGTTTTCCATTGAATTGTTATCAGAAAAGATGCTTATTTGTTATTATTTTGATATTCCTCTTGTTTCTACATTATGTGTTTCCAATAATGGAGACATTTTCTGTTCATGCAATTATTAAGAATCATAATTTTTAAAAGCTGGTATTATTGAAAAACAATCTAATCTAGTGTATTTTATTCATCACATGTGGATAACATAAAAATAATTATTATTACCATTATGCTTTATTTGTAGGGAATAAACCTAATCATGTAGTGGCATGATTAACTTTGCCCTAGTAGTAAAGAAGGCAGGAACTAAATTGTATTTTCTGTTTAGTGCATTACATTTAAGGATAATACTATCTTTTTACTTGGGACAGGAAATGCAACTTTTAATTTTTCATTAAAATATTTCCATTTGTAATTATTCTTTATGGCCACAGTATATATAATAGGGCACATTCCAACAAGTAGCAGATTAGAGATAACATGTCATAAGAAAGGACTGACAGGCATTAAATTTTTTTCTGTCTGAAAATCCTGTCAGCACAGGCATTTCTGGCCGCTGTATGGTCTCTGGGCTGCAGTCACAGCCATCTGTCGAAGTGGCAAACTGCCTGTTCATAAATTAGTTGGACCATTTCATCAGAGCAGAAATGCCAAGGAATAATAACTACAAAGAGCAGATTATATACTTCACCAAATGCTGCATCTATAGGATGTCCACATTCTCATCTAGGTTATTGTCAAAGAGAATGCCATCCTATCTACGTGAAGCAAGGCCCCCACAGACAGGCCTGATGGAGTCATTTTAGAGGCCCTTCAAGGTATTTGAGCTGAAAATTCAAGTCAGTCAGAGATACTGATGAAACATAAAAGCAAATTCAAAAACGAATATATAATTAGGTAGCTTTAAAGTTACATTTAATGTTTACACAATGAAAATCTCTTATAACCTGGGACCACTCCAAAGAATGTAGCATAAATGTCAGATGTGAGAAAGAGTAAAGTTATTATATCTTCATAGGTTATCAAGATAAGAATTTTTCTTATAAATACTGTGCATGCAGATTTTTAAATAAATTCATCATTTTACTTATACAGTATATCTTTAAGTTTCCAGGGAAAATATTTTGAAGTTCCCTACAGTATATCTGGTTAAATATTTTGATTCCTTTTTATAATTGATTTCATGATTATTTGAAAGACATTTTATGTATTGTTTCAGTTCCTATACACAGATAGCATAACATGGAATTTTTAATATATGGTAAAAGTAAAAAATGAAAGTAGTATTGTGGAATAATGAAAACTGGTAAAGCTGGTTATGAGACATTGGTTAAGTAACATTTGCATTTTGCAAAATATATTCACTGATCATTAAGAAGTCAGATTTTGTACATCATGAGTAGTGGGCCAGCATGTGAGTCTAATGGAAAAGAGCAAGGGAAGTAGCCATAGCTTGTGATATATGATGTGTGATCTGGGCACAGGGCCATAATGAAAGTGCTCATGCCTGATGATTACAGTAGCTTGAGTACAGCTCCAACATCATTCTCATTTCCACATTATATCATGCTCTTTTTTTTCTTCCATTGGAGAGAGTGTCCTGTAAAGAAATATAATACATCAGCATTGCAGAGTCATCAAAACCCTGGAAGGCTGTACCTTTGAAAAATTAGATCCTTACTCAACCTTGAGTCACCAAGAAGGTTTAATTTAATGCTGTAATTAGCAGGAAATATAAAGCCAATAAGTTGAGTAGAAAAATTTATAGCTGAGTCTTCACACTCTTTTCCAGCGCTTGTTTTTAGTCTTATTATACATGAGCATGTCATTTCAGAGTGGCTATTTTAGGCTTTAAACTATGGACACCGATTCTATATGTCAATGATCCAAATATGCATAAGACATTTGGTTATTTTAAAATGTGGCTTTTACTCGTTGTACTCAACTAGTTTAAAAATTAGAGGTGTGTAACTCAGCTTTTTAAGTCCTTCAAAATCAAAAGACCTAGAGAAGCTAGAACTTATGAATATTACTTTCAAAATAAAATCTAGTGTTTACCATTAGGAAGATAAATAGATTTATCTGCAATCAGTGGAGTGAATACATACAGTTACTAAGGGTAAGAACTATAGGTAATATTGATTGGCAGCTGGACATGCTCTGTAATCCCTAAGAAATCCACCTTGGGGCATGACTCTGAAGGAGTTTTCTGACTGAATTAACTGAAGTGAGTTGACCTACATTAAACGTGAGAAGCACCACTTTATAGGCTGGAGTCCTGGACTAAATAAAAAGGAAACATGGCCTGAACCTCAGAATTCACCTCCCCATTCCCTGACTGTGAACACAATATGTCCATCCGCTTGAAACTCTTGCTGCCAGGCACCAAGTCTTACCTTACATAGCAAGATGTACAAAGTAGACAAGAAAGGACAGCAGATATGCCTCACCCATGAGCAAATCATGACTGCAAGTCCAAAGAGTAAACTCATGTTTAGGAAAAAGTGCACTTTTGCATATTTGATGTATTTACACACAAAATTCATTGAACTGAATCCTCACATGGATTATACCTCAATGAACCAAACTAAATAGTATCATAAACACAAACACTTTAATCAAGATAATTTTTAATTAGAATCAGCTTCCATTTATTTATTAATTATGATTATTTAGTTCTTGTATGTGCTATGCATGTATGCAAAGCATATGTCTATGAGCCTGAGGACAATTTTTTCTTTCATACACATACATGAAATAAGGTATGCTTTCCAATGGGTGGGTGTATGTGTGCATGGAGATATGTACCCAAGTACATTTGAGTCTCTGCCTTTAGAAGCCCAAGAGTGATACTGGTAATAATCCTTGATTGCTCTTCTGCCACTTTATTGTCATGCTAAATTTATTAAAATGGTTGTCCTATTCTGTCTTATTAAATATTTATAAAAATCATGTCAGCACATGTTATACCCACAAAGATATCTTATGAAAAGAGAAAGATTAAAGTAGAGCAGAAAACAAAGGATAGGAGAAGAGATTAGAGATCAAAGCAGGCAGAACATATGAGGCAAAGACCGTCTTCTGCTACAAGAACAGTGAAGCCTCCCCCAATCTATTTCCTATAACTTTATTTTATATAGGAGTGTTAAACTGCAACTGACAATCAGGTTGCAAGCTTGGATATAGGATTTCTGATTTGTATAATGAAAGATAGGGAAATGACAGAGTAGAATCTTCCTAGCTTCTAGTGCATGCCCAGCCAACAGAAATCAGTCTTGCTGAAGCTTGTATTCCAGTATTCCCAGTCTGAGAGACAGCACTTATGAATCTCTCAAATCTCCCTCAAAACAAAACAAAACAAAACAGAAGACAAGCGTGCACTTTTACCTAAGATGAGAGAGGACTACAAAAATGTCAGTGAGTTAGACCAATGTTTTGTAATTTAGTTTTCATGGAGAATTCATAGTTTGTTATCTCCAACCCATTATGCAAAAAAAAAAATCCTCAGATAATGAGAAATTTTTCTGTCAAGGAGGTTTCCTAAGCACCAATTTTCAGTAGTTGTGAATTCTCTACAGTTGTGAGCTGGATGTCAAACTAAAACTGCATTCAGGTTGTCTGTCTAGCTGGTTTACTCTGGGGATTCCCAGGCTCCCCCTTCTGAGTTAGAATTACAGTGACTACCATTTTTAAATGGGCTACATGGATCTAAACACAGTTCTTAATGCTTTTGAGGCAAAGAATTTAACCAATAAACCATCACCCCAACCTATAGAGGACAATTTTATGAACAATTTTTGTCCTTGTTTCTTTTGTATATCAAATTTGGATCTCCAAACTTGTGCAGCAAGCACTGTTATCTGATGAACCATCTCACTGCCCCATATAATTTACTGTGACACAGCAACATGGAAGATAATTAACACAATATAGATAAATTTCACATTTGATTTTGTTGTTTTTAATATTTGAAAAGAAGGCAAATCTTGCAAGGGACTGCCTAAAAAGAAGGACAAAAATAGATAATGCCCAGTTATATCTTACCAATGTGTGATAGAAAGACAGAATACTGGCTTGATTAGAGAGATGAGTAGCATAGGCACACTGACTCTGAAACATACATTTAAAAGAAGCACATAGAATCTCAAGTACAGAGTAATGTTATTGATTTTTTCCAAAAGAATTTTGGATCATTAGCTACAAATGAAAATTCCAAATGAATTTTATGTGAACGTCCTTTGAGCCTCAAACAGATCAGGACTAAACTGACTAAACCCCATAATATCCATCAAGCAGAACAAAAGTAATATGCCTCCCTCAAGTCATGAGTGTTTCTTGTCTCAGAACAGAACTGAATGCTCTGAATTCAATATAAATTACAAGAAATACAAAAATACTAAAAAACTTAAACCCAATTTTAACATGAACCCAGATATTTCAACAAAGCAGATATTTTTTTTTTGTTTCCATTTTCACGTGTGTGTTGGTAAGTGTATATATTTAGTGTGTGTAAGTGGGTGTGTAATGTGTGTGAAGGTACATATGAATATGCATGCACAAGTGTATATAAACCCAAAACTGATATCAAGAATCACTCTCAATCAACCTTCCACCTTTTAAGGCTAGGTTTTAATGAAATACTGAATTTGCCTACAGGCTCTTTTGGTTATCCAGATTGTGATGGGGATTTTAAGACTCTGCTTCCTAGGTCTGAAATCAAAAGCAGGCCACCAAGCTGGTAAGTCATTTTCCTACTATCTGGGTTTCTGAAATCCAGTCCTTTTGTTTACATGGCAAATATTTAACTGTTGAGCCATCTCAGGTCAAAAGAGATCATTTTAAATAATTCTTATTAATATGTTAAAGGCTATGACAGAAAAGATAAGAATATTCACAGTTTGATGGAAATTTAAGAAAGACTGAAATAGTGAAAGTCAAATATAAATGCTGAATATTATAACAGTGACAATATGGATGAAGAATTTTTTTGATAAACTCATAAAAATAGTGTTGAGGTGAGGAAAAAATGGGTAAGATGAATTTGAAGCTAGATTATTAAAACTGTATTTGGAAATGCATAGTACAGAAAGACTGAAAATTGCAATATGACAAAGATTCAAAGTATCTTGCAGAATAAAAGTAAGAAGGGCTGAAAAAAATAGAGATATGAATGTGAAATGCCCCCTTTAGGCTTATCTTTTTGAATAGTTGCTTCTTAACTGTTCATGCTATTAAGTAGGTAGTAAAACCTTTGGGATGTATAGTCTGACTGAAAGAAGTGTGTTATTGGGGTCTTGAGGATTTACAGCAGGGCTATTCCTGAGTGTGGATGCAATGTGAATCAGTCTCCTGGCCCCCTGCACATTTGCTATACCTGATCCTCCTATCGCCATGCATATTCACCATGGACTCTATACTTCTGGAACAGTAAGCTTTTTAACCTTAAATTTCTCTGACCAGAGTGTTTTATCACAGCAACAGTAATGGAATTATAACAATATGTTATAAGAAAGACATTGGAAATGATAGATTTCAAGTTACAATGAACGATAATTTTCAGAGCTAATGAAAAAAGAAAAAAACTATCATACTTCAGATCCGGGATTGACATCGATCAGTTTAAAGATAATTATCAACTTGATTAGATTAGGAATTTCATAAGAAACTAATAACACATATCTGGATCACAGGCTATCTCCAGAGATGATTAAGTCTTGAGGAAAATGAATTAACTGCTTGATGAATTCATAACAGTATTACATATTTAGAGATGCCAAAAGCCAGTGAAATCTCTCAGTGCGTAAAGATGCCTGAATATCTAACTGGATGTCTGAGTTTGATTTCTAAAATCCACATTGTGGAATAAGAGAACCAAATGAAATCTTTAAGTTTTCCTCTGTCCTCTACATATGCACTGGGGTACATGTACTCATGTGCCCTTTCTTTCTCTTTCTCTCTCTCTTTCCCTTCAGTATAATCTTTTATATATATAAAATACAGATGGTGAAAGTTAGGAAATGTAGGCACATTGGAAGAAGTAGGTCACTGTAGTCATGTCTCTAGGAATTGTCTGTTCCTGACCACTTTCTATATAACATTTTCTTTTTTTCCTGTCATTTTTACTGGGGACAGGTTTGCTCTACCACATTTTCCAGTGGCCAGCTTATGCTGACCAAACTCTTGGATCCAAGTAACCATAGATTGAAACCATTGAATCCACATTTCAAAGTAAATCTGTCCTCCTTTTAGTTGTAAATGTAAACCATTTTTATCACAGATACACAAAAATGTTTTTGCAGAATATTGGTAATGGAATTGTGGCCATTGTTAACACAAAACCTGGCAAAACCTGTTCTTTAGCCATTGGAATTGGTTTTGGAAAAATATGGAAGAGATTAGATGTGTTACAGAATATCTAGACTTTTTTGGCTGTAATATAATTAAAGGTTCTGCTGGAGGCTTGGAAGAATGGAATGCTAACAGAAATTCAGAAAGTAAAATGAAAGTAGTAGAAATAAATATAAAATATGTTATAATCTGATTAGAAGCTATATAAATTATGTTCCAGGAAGTACAATATCTGTATAAAGTCCTTTTTGATACTTATGAAGTAATTTCATTTAAGGAAAGACTAACAAATTGGCAGAAGGATTGTTAAAGTGTTCCATTTGGCTATCTTAGGGAAGAAGTGAATCACATAGGATCAAGAATCACATAGACAATAAGGTTTCACACCTCTGGCTGTCTCTTGAGTATATCTGCAGAGTAAAAGACATCCTGAAACATACACTCACCATTTAACTGAAGTGACACATTTCTCCTGTGCATATTCAGGTGCTCATTGTGCTCTGCCCAAGTGCATGAGGACCAGTGATTGTAGACTGAAACATTTAGAACTGTGGCACAGAATAAATCTTCCTTCCATTTAAATTGGGTCTTTCAAATATTTTCTTATGGTTATGCAAAAGTAATTAATACAGTGGTGAAACTCAAGAAATATGAACATTTTCAAAAGATACCATGCATATACATGTATATACACATACCATGCTGCACATACCACACATGCCACATATATACCACACACACCATATATACACCACACATGCAAACCACAAAACTCTACATACTACGTATACATATACAACACAAACACACACACACCACATACATAGAAACAGATGAAGACCAAGAAAGATGAATTCATATAATATGCACACACATGGTAATATACACATATACACACTTTACATACCACAGACATGCCACACATATACGAACCACACTCATATACTATACACCACAAACACACCTAACAAATATTGCATTCATGAACCATGCACACACACATGCTTATGCACACATATTATACACCACACCCTATACACATATGCACATACTATGTAAAACTATATATCACATACACTAAACAAATCACACACACATTCACATATCTCATGTAGTACATATGCACAAGTCACAACATACATACATGCCACTCATACAACTCCCACACATACCCTATACACATATATGTCCCAGTTACACATATAATACACACACATATATACTACATACACAACACACACTCACAAAACATAAACACCTAATGCCCTCATACACTACACACACACATTCTTTATATATATGACACACATACCATAGATATAACAAGCACACAACATACACACACACTGTATCTTTAGGCATTAATTACATTGCCCAAAAGTGATAGTATTTTAAAGTAACTAAGGCATCTATAAACAAGATTATAAATAAAGAAGTAGAGAAGAAATACACTGTTATAATTCTAAAGCTATGTTAGCAGAAAAAACAATAGAGGGATCATTCAAATATTGCTGGAAATTAAATTACATTGTCCAGCATGAATACTTAGTCAAATGAAGAAATAAAATACTTACCACAGAAATAGAAACATAAGAGGATTTATTGAGATGGATTCTCTTACAAGGAAGATTATGGAGGAAACAAAATGCCTACACTGAAAGAGAGGGAAAGAGAGAAATATCCAAGCAGTTGAAAATTAATAAATGATTCAAAGGGAAACAGAAGGAAGAAAAATACGTTTCTCAACTGAGAAAACTGAGACTTTCATCATCACACTACCACTAACAGTCATTGGCAGATTTAGCATGTATGTGCATATCCTAGTTAAAAGCTGAATCTTCACATTCTTACTCAAGCTAAAAATAAAGTCAGTTTGGTAAAAATTATGAAGGTTAAGGACATCGGTAAAGAAGTTTTTGCATGGAAACAAAACAGATAAGGCATAAAGACAGAAAGCTAGTCCAACACAGAAAATCAATAATGAGGTACCTCAATTAGAATGAGTAAAGTAACTAGAAATTCCAAAATAATAAAATAGATCTCAATCAGATTAATAAATTTGCACTTTATTCAGGTAGCACTTCAACATGAAGAACATTTTTATTATTTTTTTTTCTACTTTTACAAGCATAAGCATATTGAATATTCATCCCAGCTTCCTTCCCCCTTTCCTCCCATTCCTTCCCTTCCCTTGGACATTCTGTCCCACTCCTCTGCCTGTATGTTTCTATGTACCTTAGGGTTTATTCTGGCTTGTCTGCTTTTGTGAGGGTTCAGGACATGAAAAACATTTTTAAGCTTTGCATTATACAATTATTCGTAGTTCATCAATTTTAAAATGTACTGCAAATGTTGAAGATAATGAGTAAGAAAAAACTAGCAGCATTTACATATATTACATACTGTGGTATGTATTATAATGAAGTTGTCAGCAGCCCCTTCCTGTATTATGAGGATTGATAAAGAGATCAATACAGTTCTGTGAAATGAAACAGATAGGCTGCAATCTGTGCACTGAGAGACAACAGCTTTTCCAGGAGGAGGAGGGAGACAATTAGCCCATATATATTGGCCTGGAAATACCTTATTTCTAAAATGCATAAATGTCTGTAAAGCCATGGAATCACTTGAAATCTTTGGATATAGAGAAACAGTGGAACTGTCATTTGAAAATTCAATTAATAGATAAGGAAAAATGGATAGACCAGATGACTTATGTGAATATTAGCTTAAACATGCTCTACAAAATTTCAAGAAGTGAGGAAAACTAATAGATTTAAATAAGCATTCCAGTAATCAATTATGCTTAATTTGGTGACAAATAAATAAATGCTTTATAATTTATAATAAAATGAAAGAGCTTTGCTTATTTCTGATTATATATTTTGATTGGTCAATTACCCAAATCAATATTAATGTTTACTGAATATTAAACATGATTTTAAATAAAAATCATGCATTAAAAATTTAAATTACTACTAATTAATTTGTAAAAATTGTTATTGATGTTATTCTCTCACTCAGCAAATTGCCTATTTCTAGCTCTTCTAAGGAAAATGATCATAACTTTTTCAGTTTCATGTAAAGTACACATCACAGTACAATAAATCAAAATCACTTTCTATTACAGTAAATTAAAATTGCTGCTTCTCAAGCTCTGCAAATGATGAAATCTTGTTAAAACACAGGCATTAACTTAAGTTATCTGTGAAGAAGCTGAGATGACCTATTTTTAAGATGCATGGAATCAGTGTTTATACTGTTACCTGCTAAATGTAATTATAAGAGAAAATATCAGAATAAATTTTAAGTAATTTAAAATTTTAAAACAGCACAATTGAGACATTAGCAATGATCTTAAAGCACAGACTTGTAAGTGATATAGTATTAATATTGGGTTCTTCTCTGTTCTTTGAAAGTGGAAGTTGCAGAAATACATATACGGCTAGCCTGGTAGGTGACAAGAAGACCAAATGGAAGAGAACAAAGGTGCAATTCCTTTAACCATCCACCATACAAACCCCTGAAAGCATCTTTAGTTATTCAGCAACAGAAAACATCAAAAGTGGTTAGAAATTAATGAGAAATACCAGTTGAAAGCATTTAATTTAGCTAATTTATAGAAAATGCACAACTAACAAGCCATTCAACTAATTGGATTTGATTTCCCTAACTGAGTGGTTTATGGTTCGTTACAAGTCACATGAATTTCTCTAGGTGTAAAACTGTAACAATGATAGTAAAAACCTGTATTCTTACTTTTCATCTGCTTTCATGAACATAATTTCTACAAAAAAGCAGCCATGCCACACATGTTTAGCTTCAAAGGTGGTCTTTGTTGGCTCATCCCACCAGTGTCCATTATGTTATGGACAGTGTCCATCATATCAGTAACTTGCAGTTTATCTGTGCTGGGGACTCAGCATTTTTAATGCATATATGATGCCCACTGTGTCAACAGCAATGCCTCTCCACTCATGTTCATTTCCTTCTGATTTTCTCCAGCAATGTCAGTACTTTGGCACAGAGGTGGGACGTTTTAAGGAATCTTGAATGAGTCTCATTTTCACTCCACTATCCCTACTTTAACTTTTATGTTTTTGATGAGAAAAATCTGTAAAATATCTAATTTGCTTACTGCTAAGAATTATGTGTGAAATCACTCTTTTTCTTTGACTTTTTTGATGTTATTTCTAAGAAACTATTAGTTAACCTAAATTCACAAAAATTCATTCCTCTATCTTTTTGTCTCTTACTGTTGGTTGTTATAGTATAGCAACAATTTTCTGAAAGCACAGGAAAGATGACTATTATAATCGTGTGTGTGTGTGTCTGTGTCTGTGTGAGTGTTCCTTGAGATCAAACCCATACTTAACTCTAAGTTATTAATAAATTTCTTAATACTTTTCAATGATGTATTGGGATTGAGGTTTTTTTCTTTTGTAAATCATTATTTATACCAATTCAATGCTTATTTGCTTTAGGATTTTCAAATTTTCGATTTTATGTTGTTGCTTTCAGTTCTTGTATTATTCCAGAAATCTGTCAATTTTATTTATTCTATTATATGCAATTGCATTATAATGCAATTGCTTTTTCAGATGCTGAAAAAGATTTCAGCAATCTTTTCGAACAGTCAAACATTTCTGTAATTTTTATATGTTTGGCAGATCCCTCTTGTCTTGAATTCAGGATGCTAATAACTCAAAATCTTCTTTCTGTAATTTTGTTCCTCATTCCATATCCTTCTTAATACACAGTATGGAATGCTAATGATTCATTTTTAGCTTTATTTTTGTTTGGCATAGGTACTATTTTAGCAGTGTCCCTAACTTTATTTTTATTAAGAGCAAATTCTTGGTGTTTGTTCTCACTTACTATTATTATTGTTCTCTCTTATCTCTTTAAATATTGCCTTTGCACTTCATGATTTTTCATTTGATACATATATGTAAGATATGTAGTCAAATTTGAAAATAGTTATGACTTTCTAAGTTTGTACTTGCAACTGAGTCTTAATTTTTGCCAGTTATCATGGTAAACATATTGTGTATGGTTTCAAACTTTTACTTTTCTATACTAAGATTTGAA